>CM062807.1:834690828-839490828 GCA_031772625.1 Pinus tabuliformis
AAAAATTTTAAGAAAAAAATATCATATTTTGTCTATATATAATTTGGAAAAAAAACCAACTATACGATATTATTGATTATTTATAAATATATATAATATTAATATAAACTTGGAAAGAAAACCAATTATAATAATATATATAATATTGGATTAAATGCTTATGGAACTATGGAAAAAGAAACCAACTAATATAATTATTCTTCATGTATTTTCTGTAAACAAAACATAAACTAAATTTAGATAGATGTCTATCGCATTAATCACATTATCACGATTTGGTACTAATGTGGTCCATTTTAGTTGGTTCGAAACTTCGACTAAATCTTGATAATGTGATTAAGATCGTGAGGATGGACCACATTAGTTGATTGGTTGAAAACTTCGACCAAATTAAGATAATATGATTAATCTAAAAAAACATCCATCTACATTATAGATTACAAAAATCTTAGATCTAACATAAACTAAATTTACAATATAATTTTACCCACAAACATACATACCCTAAACAGATAAAGTCATAATAAGACACAGGCCGTAGATCGGAGCGCTCGCTATCTACCTTGAAATTGACCTTAAAGCAGTGAGAGATAACCAAATCCTGAAGCGTTTTGTAGACTGTTGGGACACATATCAACACAAATGAATAAGAATAACAGTAAAATAATATGAATATGAATATATTTAAAACAAACTCACTTAACTCCTGGCGGGATGTTTTCCATAATCACGGTCGTATCTCTTGATAAATTGTTCCGTAGAACACCGGCGTATTGAACGATCGGATTCGCCATGGCTATTAGTTTTTGACTGTTTTGATATTCGGGCAATCCCTGGTTAAAATATGGGCAATAAAAATAGACAAAGCCAGCTTCCTTGAAATTGTGAAGGTGGCAGATCTCAAAACAGTGGACTCAATGATAACCAGAAGCCCTAGTAGACAAGGCCAGCTTCCTTGAAATTGTGAAGGTGGCAGATCTCAAAACAGTGGACTCAATGATAACCAGAAGCCCTAGTGGACAAGGCCAGCTTCCTTGAAATTGTGAAGGTGGCAGATCTCAAAACAGTGGACTCAATGATAACCAGAAGCCCTAGTAGACAAGGCCAGCTTCCTTGAAATTGTGAAGGTGGCAGATCTCAAAACAGTGGAATCAATGATAACCAGAAGCCCTAGTAGACAAGGCCAGCTTCCTTGAAATTGTGAAGGTGGCAGATCTCAAAACAGTGGACTCAATGATAACCAGAAGCCCTAGCCCTGTGATAGTGAGGCTCAAATAATTTGCAAATACATGACACCCTCTTTTACGTCTTAGTGCAATTGAACAGAGGGCTTAAGGCTTTCTGCCGCAGTGAATCTCTGTGGGATTGATGACAGGAATTAAGGTGCCTTTGACATCTCTCCCAGGTGCCTCGTGAGCTTTAAATAGATATGACCTTTTGGAATGCCAAGCGACAATTTCCCTGGAATAACTCTTTCGTCGGATGAACTCCCACTCACCCCTCGTTCACAAAGCTTACCCCCTTTTTCTATTTTTTCCCTTTTCTTATTATGCTAAATATTATTATAATTATTTTATTTGTTACAAGTTTTTGTTATTTTATATTATTTAGAATCAGGTCATTGGAACAAAGTTTATTATATTATAACAAAGTTTATTAGGTTATTGCAGAACTTGAATTTTGGTAAAGAGGATAACAATCATTTTACCAGTTAATAATGACTTGTATAGATCCATCTTAAAAATGGATCTAACATGAGCGGGAAAGGATCAAATTTCTTTAAGTGCAAATTTTTTTTAGAGTGCAAAATACAGTGTGTAATCTATCATTGTTTAAATTGTATTCTCTAATGCTATATAGAGTACATAACTTAAACTTGTAATGCCAGAAAATATTTGTCCAATTTTGACAAAAAAACATATACCTAAAAAATAATCAAAATTTATTGAGACCACTTCAAACTTTTTAACCATATAAAGGTATTTTTTTCAATAGTTTTATGTGATATATATATATATATATATTATATTATATATATATATATACATAGTTGACACTAAGCTTAATTTTTTCAATAGTTTATGTGATACATACTTTTTTTTTAACAATATATAATATATACATAGTTGACATTAAAGTATTTTACACATGTGTGCATTTAGACAATTTATTAACACACATTAAAATAGTTTATTTTTTTATTAATATATTTTTAAGTATATGTCAATATTAATTTGTATTAAAATATTTTATGGATAACCCACATTTGAATATTTTACTAATACAACATTAAAATATTTTCTTTTAACATCTTTTTCCTATGTATAGATATATATGAAATTGATATGGACATAAATTACTTAACATAGATATTCAAACAGTTTATTTAAATCTAGTGTTGAAATGTTTTTGAAAAGTATAATGTTTAAACATCTTACTCACGTTTTTTTACTTCCAATTACATTACATGCAATTATATTAACCCATATGGACAATTAACTAAACATACATAACATATTCATTCTAGTTTTTTATTACAGCTGAAATTGTTTTTCTGTTTAGAAATATTTAAGAAATGTCTCAACTCAATGACTATAGATTTTATTCTTAAAATAAATGTATAAGTGAATCTTAACTCTATCTTAATTGGGTGTATCTTGGATAGTTAGGAGGAGTGTTTTTTCTTCTCCTCGCCCATGTTTAATTCTGATAACTTTTAGACTATAAATTAATAAATTCTAGTTTTGAATTTGTACTCTCCTTATTGGGATCAAAATATGTCTAAATAGTTTAAATTTTGTGATTTTCTATTATATTGTGATAAAGTATGTCTAACTAATTTGAAGTTTATGAATTTGTAACAAATATGACATAGACAACAATGTCGTCAACTTTCTTGGCAAACAAAGTTGCATCATGAAAATGATCTTAAAAAGATGCCAAATTAGCTTTGCTTTCTTTAGGGCATTTAGAGACTCAATGTTATTGCATACCTTATATTCTTGACCCTTCATAACAAGTCATTTTTATTGAGACATATATAATTTTTCTTGTAAATATTCATTCAAGAAGGATACCTTCCCATCCATGTGATAAATCTTCTACCTATTATGTGATCCCAAAGTAGAGAATGCATAAATGGTAGCCTATTATGTTGTTGGGGGAATTTATCCTTATAGTCTATGGCTTCTCTCTATGCAACTTTCACCACAAGCCTCGCCTTATGCTTTTCAAATGATCAATCTAATTTGCACTTGCTCTTGTAGACCCATCTACAACTTATTGATTTGGTTTCAAATGGAAAATCTACCAACTTCCATGTCCCATTATTGATGAGAACATAATACTACTTATTCGCAGTTTCTTTCCACTCATCGTGAGAAGTAACTTCTTCAAAGGAAATGGCTCCAAGTTACTAGATAAATTAAATTCACATCATATGAAACATCCATAACATTAACATCAACTAAATCAAAATTATCTACATCACCTACATAATCTTAACTTGTAGAACTCTTGGTTCCTATTTTTCCATTCTCATTAGGTCGAATTCTTTCAAGTGTCATTATGAGCCACATTGCACATTAATGTGATGGTCAAGGTTTCTCCACTAATTAATATGGTGCTACATTCCCATCATGGTTTATCCTTTCAATCCTCTCAATCACATCGTCCAATTAAACTCCCTATTGTAGTGAAATGGACGGATCTTCTAAATGATAGGGAGATGACACTTTATAAGGGCATTCTAGGGGTTGATCCAAAATATGGATCCCCCCTTCAAGTTGTGGAATCTCATCATCAAACTCATGATATGATTAAGTTATTGTTCAACAATATTATCATTCTTGGTTTATTCAAGAAAAAATACATGTTTGGAAAGAATGAATATATTGTTTACCTCATCATAAAGACATTATGCCTTGGTGGAATTTGAGTACCCCAATAAAGTGCACTTTCAACTCTTTGAACCAAGTTTCTTTCATTTCTTCATAGGTTTTATGGCATATTAACAAGTGAAGCAATGTAGTCATATGACATTCCATAAGGATTCTTGTTCCCAACATCATGAGATGGACTTTATACACTTCCATAAAACTACATTATCCCAAGACATCAAATTTTTATTCTTGAAAAATAACATTGGACATACAATATTCATTTATGTCTGGTTCATTCTTTTTGCTGCACTATTCACTTAATGATTGGATGGAACATTAGTTTGATGATTAACCACATGTTGAAAAAGATCACTTTCAAAGTCATTTGAAGAGTAATCCCCTATATTATCTCTACAAAGAGTGCCAATATGAGATTGAGATTCATTTTCAATCCATAGATGAAATTTTTAAAAATTTTCAAATGACTAATATTTCTACTTCAACAATTAAACTAAACACATCCTTGAATATTCATCAATAAGTGTCATGATGTACTTATTACCAAAGGAAAATGCAATAGGAATAGATCCACACAAATCAAAATGTATCATTTTTTTATTTTTACATTCTCTCAAAGTGGAATCATCAAATATATACTTGCTATGTTTTCCAAGGTTTTATGAATCACATTGCTTCAAGTTTCTTGGAATGGTAGGTGTTAGTGTCTGTCAATCCTTCCAGTCACCAACGATCAAATTTACTCTTTCTATTGTTGATAGAGTCTTTAGTCAAATTATAATGTTTTCAAATTAAATTTGACATCTCTCTTGGTTGGCAAAGGGTCTCGAGTCAATGTCTAAATGTATATTGTATATGCTATTCTCATCACAAGCCTAAAGTCATGGTCATCATCAAAAGTATCATCAGAAAATGTTATGAAACCAGCTCACAAAAAGATAGAAAAGATAGATCAGTGCCTTAGAATTCAGCCTCTTCGAGGGGTCAACCTCCTTTACATTACATAAATGAACAATTCTTGGATGATACAAATGACAAGGCTTCCTTTCTATATATAGGAGTCTAAGGGGTCATAATGTAATCAAAGCCAACATAACAATAATAATATAAGGGCACACTAATAACAATAGTGGGCTTTTAGGCTCGGAAAGTGTGTCATGTTTTGGAAGCATAGGGGAGGGAAAACTGTGATGGCGGGAAGATAGGGTTATAGAGGGGCTTGAAGGTTGCTCCCGATGGAGTGCAGCAAAGGAGGGAGCTCCACTCCCTTCTACAAGGAAGCAACTGCCGGCAGAGGCAAGTCACCACAAAGCAAAGTCAAAGGTTCTAGAGAGGAAGGGGAAAAAAATAATGAAAAGGAGTCAGATGGGGCCAGGTCCAAGGAAAAAAGTAGTGCAAAGGACAAAGAGGAATAAGACAAAATCCAGGGAACAAGGGACAAATCCCAAAAGGGACCGTGCAGACCCAAAACGAAGATTACTCCGAGAGTAGTGTTGAATGATCCTACTCTGCAAGAGCACAGGGTACACATGGGGACTTACGCCATAATATGCAAATTCATGGGAATATGGCCCTCTGAAAAGGCATTATAGACATGGATCAAACACAACTGGAAACCCAAAGGTAGTATTGAACTCCATCTGGGGTCAAAGGGTTTTTTTACCGTGGTATTTACTAACATTGAAGATAAAGACAGAATATTTGAAGGAGGACCCTACTTTTTTGCAATAGCAGGCCTCTATATGAGGGCCGTGGAAGGTGAACTTTGTTCCAGAAAGGGAGACATTCACCTCGGTACCAGTATGGGTAAGGCTCTACTCCCTACCTCTCGATTGTTGGTAACATGGATCGCTTGCCGCCATTGGCAATAAACTAGGTCATTTTGTCAAAGCTTCGGAAGCCACAAGAAGGGGGAAATATACTTCTTATGCTAGGATTTGCGTTGAAATGGATCTATCGGGCACTCTCCCGGATGAATTAATCCTGGAAGTTTTTGATGAGGAATGGGTCCAAACGGTGGATTATGAGCATATCCCGTTTAGATGTCGTAAATGCCACAAACATGGTCACCTGATTAGAGATTGTCCTCTTAGTAAAGTAGACAATAAAGGAGAACCTAATACTGTGAAGGATACTGAAAACTTTTAGAAAGTGGTAAGTAAAGGAAAAGGAGGCAGAAAGGGCTTAAGGCAATAACGCAGCGAGGGGAAAAAGATCAACCCGAACAGGTTTCAAGTGCTGGAAGAAAAGGAAGGAATGACAAGTGTAGACCAAGCAATGGAGGAAGGACCTATGGAACAAGAGAAGGAGGAGAACTACAACATAGCACAAGATATTTGTAACACGAAAGAAACCATGAATAGTGATACTGAAGCCGAAATGGATATGGAAATGACTCAAAGTGAAACAGACCTGGAAGACCATGAACTGCAAGAAATTCTAGAAAAGGAACACTTAGATCTGGAAGGGTTCTTGATGAAGGGAACCACGGGAGGGATAGATTCACTACCCCAAGAGGACTGCAACAGAATACAACAGTTATTTTTATGGAAGACTTAGGGAAGAGGGTCAGAAACAGGAATAATCACTGACAAGTTGGAAAACAAAGGAGTGAAAACAATGAAACCATCCTCGGGACTAGCTCCTCAAAATGTTGGTAAAAAGAGAGGCCTAAAAAAGCAGAAGGAACTCTTGATGGAATGTGGGAAGCTAATGATAGATTCAGGTAAGTTGAAAGACCTAACCAGTTACTCCTTTACAAATCCTTAAATATGAAATTTACATCTTGGAATATCAAAGGTTTAGGAAGCAAAAGAAAACAAAGATTGCTTAGTTCTAGAATGAAACAAGACATGTCGGACATGATTTTCATCCAGGAAACAAAATGTTCTATTCAGAAAATAAGGCTCATACAAAGCAAATGGCTCATAAGATATGAGTTTCTAGAGGTTAAAGCGGAGAACACAGTGGGGGGTATTCTTACTCTTTGGAATCCCCAAAGGATCAACATTTTGGATGCAAAGGCATCAATAAATTATCTATCAGTGGTCATTCAACCTGTTGGGGTTTCGGAAACATTCCTAGTTACAAATGTTTACGGTCCTCAAAAATTAGAGGATAAAATAAAATTGTTAGAAGCCCTCAGAGACCTCAGGAGCAGACCATCTGGAGTGCCTTGGATCTTGGGAGGAGATTTTAACATGATCAAATCTCTCTCAGAAAAGAAAGGAGGTACCAGAGTGCTCAACAAAGACTCCTTAGTGTTTCAATCTTTTATAGACAATATTAATTTGGTCGAGTCAGATTCAAGCAATGGCCTTTTTACTTGGAATAAAAAAAGAGGAGGAGAGGCGTAGGTAGCGTCGAAGTTAGATAGGTTCATGCTATTAGAGGAATTAATGTTTCTAAATAGTGAAATAATAGCCAGAGTGCTTTCTTTTGGAGGATCAGATCACTGGCCGATTCCGTTGGAAATCAAGGGTATAGACTCTCCCAGGAATAGACCCTTCAGATTCAAAAACATCTAGCTCTCCCACACGGATTTCATTAGTAACATCGAAAAATGGTGGGCTGAAGACTTGCAAATACAAGGATCTACGATGTTTCTTCTTCATAAAAGACTTAAACACATTAAGTTTAGAATAAAGGAATGGAACCAGAAAGATTTTGGTAACATTTTTGAGGAAAAACAATCGATGGAAATCAAAATTCTAGAACTCAACAAGGATCTGATAAAAGATGGATTTGATAAAGCTAAAAGTGAGCAGGTGGATAAATACCAACGAGTTTGGGAAAATTTATGCAAACAAGAGGAAATATTTTGGAGACAAAAATCCAGAATTCAATGGCTCAAGGAAGGAGAATGGAACACCAGATTTTTTCACAGATCCACAATAGCTAACAGAGCTCGCAACGGAATCTCCATGATTAAAGATGAGGGAGGATAAATTCAGACCACGCATAAAGATATTGAAGCTGTGCTTGTCCAACATTTCCGGAACATCACTCAAGAAAACACCCCTGACAGGGATCAGTCCATCAGGGGAATCACAAGGCTTATTCCCAAACTGGTGTCTAGAGAGGACAAGTTTAACCTCAATAGACCAGTTGAGGAAGAAGAGGTCAGCGAGGTTCTCAAGGATATGCAAAATGGCAAAGATCTAGGCCCAAATGGTTTCAATGTGGATTTTTTTAAAGCATGTTGGCATATTGTCAAAGAGGACATAGTGAAGGTGGTTGAGGATTCCAGGAGAAGAAAAATTATCCTAAAAGCTCTCAACACCTCCTTTATTTCACTTATTCCTCAACAAGATATTGCTCAATCCGCGGACAAGTACAGACCTATTGCCTTATGTAATGTGGTATACAAGATAATATCCAAAGTAGTTGCTAATAGAATCAAACCTCTCCTCCCCTCGCTAGTGTCGGAAGAACAATTAGGTTTTGTGGAGGGAAGACAGATTCTAGACAACATTATTCAAGCACATGAATTGGTGCACATGCTAATCAGCAAAAAACAGCCAGGGATGCTCATGCAATTGGACATTTCCAAAGCGTATGACAAGGTGAATTGGAATTATATCAAGAAGGTTCTGTATGCCTTTGGGTTCGACCACAACTGGGTAAGATGGGTTATGGCACTGGTGTCCTCCTCAAGCTTTTCCATTCTAGTCAATGGATCCCCCTCAGAAATCTTCAATCCTTCTAGAGGCCTCAGACAAGGAGACCCTCTTTCTCCCTTCCTCTTTATTCTTATGATGGAAGGGCTTGGGAGATCCATTAAGCAGGCCAAGGATATGGGTAACATTAGGGGTCTTCAAATTTCAGAGAACGGATCCGTGCTTACTCATCAACAATTTGTTGATGATACATCACTGCAAGGTGTTCCAACAGTCAAAGAGGATTTGGCCTTCAAACAAATTCTTAAAGATTTTACCCTGGCTACAGGGATGGAAGTCAACATCTCTAAATCAAAAATCTTCTTCTTCAGTACTAACATTGCTATACAAAGAAATATCTCAAGAATTATTGGATTTCAACGGGATTCCCTCCCCTCTAAATATTTAGGAATTCCTCTTACTGCCAGACCCATGCATAAGAGTATTTGGGAAACAGTTCTTAATAAGATGCAGGATAGAGTAAATAAGTGGACCTTCCGTGCCTTGAACCTGGCTGGCAGGTTAGTTTTGACAAAGGTTGTTCTTCAATCCATCCCAGTTTTTATGTTATCAGCCCTCCCAGCTCCAAAAGGTGTCTTAGAGCAAATCAGAGACATTCAAAGAGACTTCCTGTGGGGAAAGGAGGAAACTAGAAAGAAATGGGCCCTGGTCTCATGGGAAAAGATTTTCAAACCCAAAAGTCAGGGGGGCCTAGGCCTGGATGATCAAGAGATTCTTAGTAGAGCTCTAGGAGCCAAACTTTGGTGGAGATGGGTGCAGGAGCCAAAAGCTCAGTGGGCCAGGATATGGAAAGAGAAGTATGCCAGCTCGTGGCACAATAATGATCTCATAAGAATGTCTGGAACTATAAAAGGCTCCTACATATGGAACAGAGCCTGGGAGAATAGAATTCTAGTTCAAAAGAATAGTTTCTGGGAAATTAGAGCAGGAGATCTTGCTCTTTTTTGGGAGGACAAATGGCAGTAGGAACCAATACTGCTAACAGAGAATTTTGTAAGCCTCAAGCAGGAAACAGATGCCCAAGGGTTAATCAGAGTTAGGGAGTTTTGGGATCTTGTGCAAACCCCTAAAAAATGGAGAAGCTGGAGAAACATTGAATGCGGAGAGGATAGGCCCCTAAAAGGCAAAGTAGAGGCTCTGGGGGACTTGCTCAAGCAAAGGATGATCTTAAAAACAGAAGGGCAGGATCAATTGAGATGGGGTAATAATAAGCAAGGAGCCTTTAATCTCAAGGAAGCTAAAGGTTTTCTACTTGGGATGAATTATAGGGTTCTAGACAAGACCTGGACGCATCTTTGGAGGCAGCAAGGTTGGATGAAGATCAAGATTTTTATGTGGCTGGTTCATCACAAGAAAATATTGACTTGGGACAATATTAGGAGAAGGGGAATTATGGGGCCCTCTAGATGCCAGCTCTGTGAGGAGCAAGAGGAGACAATGGAACATATTCTCAATAGCTGCTCTTATACTACCTGGCTGTGGGATTCGTTCTCTTCAATTTTCCAGCAATCAGATAGGGACAGAGGAAGTATCACAAATACCCTAAACCACTGGAGAAAAAACTTCAAGGAGAATGAAATCCTAAACTTGGCCTGGGCCCTCACACCCTGCTTTATTATCTGGAACGTTTGGAAAGAAAGAAATAAAATAATTTTCAAGAATGGTAAGTCTGCAGCACAACAACTTCTTGATCTTATTTTGAAACAGATCAGAGAGACAGTCAGTTCTACTGTTAAGAATATTCCCTTGAATCCCCCCTCTTATGAAGAGTAGAGAATTCTCAGGCAACTGGGATTGCAAGGGATAACTCCTCAAGGTAGAAACAGAAAGGATAATATTAGGGTAACAGAGAAGGACTAGTGGCAACCCCCATCGAAAGGCTTTCTGAAATACAACATTGATGGTGCTTCCAAAGGCAATCCGGGAACCGTTGGTTATGGAGGAGCTCTAAGGGATGATGAGGAAAATATTATATTTATCTTCCACTACCATTTAGGTTGAGCTACTAATAACATGGCGGAAGTGATGGCGCTGGAGCAGTGTCTAGAGTTTCTATCACAGAATCAGTGCTCAAATATCATTGTGGAAGCAAACTCTAAGATAACCATCAACGCAGTGAAAATAATCAGCAATGGGGCCAGGCCAGAAAGATTCTCGAATCATTGGAAACTTATCCAGGTTTATCAAAGAATCCAACTGCATCTACAGGGCCTTCGAACCATAAGTTTCAACCACGTTCGATGTAATGCCAATAAACTGGCTGACTTACTGGCCAATCATGGTACTAGCAGGGAAGAATGTGATATGGTGAAAGAGTGGCATGAAATTCCTCCAAGACGTCTAAAGGTTATATGCGAAGATCAAGTGGCGTAGGACAGGGACGTTTTCCAATTTCGGGCGGGGTTGAATTCCACGATTTGATGTTGATAGGGGGTACCAGCTCCGCCCAGCAGAATGTACCAGAGAGGCGGAGTGCCAGGTTTGGATTCATCTTCTCCCGGATCAGCTGGTTTGGGTTTCCCAGGTTTTCGATTGGCACTTGGTGGCTATTTCTCCTTAATAAACTTGGGAATAGCTTAGGGGTTCACGGTACTAGTTGGCAGAATGGGCATTTAATGGGGTGCAACAATAGGAGTCCTCTTCCCGCTTTCGAGTTAGCTGTCCTGGCGATAAGCGGGTTTCCAGTGATCGCATGGCTATTAGGTGGTAAGTGGTTTTGTAAATTTGAGAGCGATCCCATAGAGTGCACGACACGTAGCAGGGTGGCAGTTACAGAAATCGCCCTTCATCACGTGATAAAGTGTGGTTGAGTTCGGAGCAGTGATATTGCTCCTGGCCGCCAAATCAAGCAACCAGGATGGACGGTTGGGATTGTTGGCGTTGTTTCGTGGGGCCCGTCGGGCCATCGCTCAGTTTTCTCTGGGCGCGTCTCATCCATTCATTCCTTTTTGTTTGATTGCTAACGCAGGCCAGCTCCGGGTGGTGTTTTGACTGATTTGTTGTGGTCCTTCTGTCCTTTCCTTGAGTTGTGTGATTCCGTGAGGAAGGGGGTGGTTCCTTGTCCTAGTCAGGAGTACATGTTCTCCTATGATATTAAATTACAGGTTTGTGTACACTTTGTAAACTATCTTTTGAATTAATGATATAGAAGGTTCGGCCCTTGCTTCAGCAAAAAAAAAACAATAGTGGGCTTCTATGGGGCACAATAGTAACAATATGGGGACTATATGGGCACAACAATATAATAAGGGGGTTGTACTAATAATAATAAGGGGTTGCACTAGTAGTATAGGGACCTAACATGCCCCTCTCCTTCAAAAAGTGTTGTCCTCAACAGTTGAGTAGTTCTTGATGCTTTTGTATAAAATTCTTGTCCTCCCATGTGGAATCTTCAGCGAGTAAGATCTTCCACTTGATGAGATACTCTAAAATTGATCGATTTTGTAGTTGTTGGGTTCTTGTTTTTGTGACTGCTCCAGGTTCCAATATGATTTTTCCTTCCTCGTCAAGTTCTGGCAATATTGTTTGAACTGGGATCTTCTACAACTTTTGAATGAGTGGCGACACTTCTTCATCCTTCTTCCATTCATCCCTTGCTTCGTTTATCCAATCTGGTTGGATAATAGAAATAATACAAAATAATGCTTCCACATCCTCATCCATTCTTGAGAGTGCATCTGCAATAACATTTGGCTTCCTGTTTTTGTAGATGATTTCAAAATCATAACCCAAGATATTTGTGACCCATTTTTTCTTTTCTTCTAAAGATAATCTTTGTTCTAAAAATTATTTCAGACTATCATGATCCAGTTTTACCTTGAAGTGTCTTCCCATTAGGTAAGGTTGCCATTTCTTAAGTGCATGGAGTATTGCCAACATTTCCTTCTCATCAATATCTTGTTTGAGATGTAGCCGTAAAAATACCCAATCGCCTACATCAAAACTTATTTCACTGCGATATTGATTTGCCTCTTGTTTCATTTGATTATGCACCAAAGTGGCATTATCCTTTAAAAGTTAGAGAACTTGTTGTTGATGCTTGATTTGATCTTTCACTGCTTAAACTTTTTTCTTCCTGATATGTCCTTCTATCTTGATGGTTTCAGGAGTGGTAATTCTGGCCAATGCATTACAAGATATGCTAGGATTCATTTCTTCTTTCTCTATGTGATCTTTCACTTCTTGAGCATTTTTCTTCCTGATATGTCCTTCTATCTTGAGAGTTTGAGGCATGGTAATTTCTTCCAATTCTTTACAAGATATGGTCAGATTCATTTCTTGATGCTCGATGTGATCTTTCACTTCTTGAACATTTTTCTTCTTGATATGTCCTTCTATCTTGATAGTTTGAGGAGTGGTAATTCCGGCCAATGCATTACAAGATATGGTTGGATTCATTTCTTCTTTCTCGATGTGATATTTCACTTCTTGAACCTTTTTCTTCTTGATATGTCCTTCTATCTTGAGAGTTTGAGGAGTGGTAATTCTTGCCAATGCTTTACAAGATATGGTTGGATTCATTTCTTCTTTCTCTAGGGTTGGTTCCTGGTGTATATCCTCTTCTTTTGATGTTTCTTGATCCTTTTCTTCCTCCTCTTCATAATCTATGTAAAATATTTTCTTCTTAGCGCACTTATGACCTTTAATGCATTTGTTATCACAATTGTAACAAAGCCCTTTTTCTCTTTTTTCTTCCAATGTTGTGGTGTAATCCTTGTAGGTTGTGGAAGGCTAGGAGAAACAACACTTCCATATTTATAGTTATGAGGGGTAGACTTCCTTGTTGCCATAATTTTTCTTTCCACTTTGTAACAAAACCCTTTTTCTCTTTTTTCTTCCAATTGTTGTGGTGTTGCTCTAAAGAAGGTGTTGATATTTGTATCCTCATAATGTGCTATCATTTCCTCCATGAAAATTGACCACGTAACAAGTTGTTTACGAGAACAAAGCCCTTTATACCATAAAAATTGATCCGGTTCTAAATATAAAGATGCAATACATACCTTTTGTAATAGTGGTACACCATGTAGATCAAATTATTTCTCCATCTCTAGTATCCAATTTACTGGATCCTTGCCATCAAAATTCTACAGAAATTTCACCTGTAGAACAAATCGATATATGCAATGTCCTAAAGCATAATACTTGGTCTACTTCTGCAAATCATTAAGCGGAAGCATAATTGAATTCATGAGCAACATCAAGTAGAAACATGCATAACTGATCAAGAGAAATAATCACACATAACACAAGATATATCCAGGGGAAAGCACCAACATAAAACCCCAACCATGTATTATCAATCAAGTGGAAATCCTCTTCACAATACAAAAAGAATTAGCTCTCAAGATATTCAGTTCTCAATGAACTATGAAGATATTAAGATATGTCTCATGAACCAACCAAGACCTATATATATAGGCTTTACCTATGGTCCAATCCCTATTTCCTTGCGCAGTTTTCTTAGGAAATAATAGCAAAATCATATCCAATTAATTCCAAACATACCAAGTCAACCTATGGTCCAACTACGCAATCCTTGAGGACACTAGTTCCTCAACCATGCAAAAACTACTTACTAGAAATAGTCAAGCATCTGATAGTACATTGTCCCACATCTGATCTCAACTAGGTCTCTGACAGAACTGACATGCAAAAGTTATCGATGAGTGAATCCTCAGTTATCTAAAATAATAGTTTTCACATGCATGCAAGCATTAACAAACTATATTTTATTATTTTAACAACTTGTTAAAATAATCTAACTAGACTTGACTAGTTAGAACTAAGTCAACTGATTCTCTCATTATAGAACTCATACTTATTCCCTCAATCAGTGGAGGAAATTAAGGATAAATTCCTCAATCAGTGGAACAACTCATGCACATGCTCACAAAGACTTCAAATTCGAATTTCCTTAACTAATTAACTCAACTGAATTAATTAATTAATATTTCTAACTATTGTTAAGACCAAAATTAATTTTACTTCCTATAGATATACTAGGGACTGCTATAAATAGGAAGGGACCCAGAAATGCTATTTTTAGAACTTTCTATTTTTATCAGTTTCACCTCTCACCCAATGTGGCCAATCACCTCACTAGCCAAACTGTTATTTTTAGACATGCTATTTTTAGTAGGTCTATTTTTAGCACATTCTAAATTTAATATTTTCTTGTTGCACATTTTTCAACAACTTCCTCATCTCACTTTTTCTTGATTTCAAGAGCTCGATCTTGAAATGACTGTAACTCTGTAATTTTGGATGTTCCAGTTCTGAAATTGTGACCTGCAGTAGCTCTCTGAGTCCTCTTTCTAACCCCGCAAGTCTGATCAAAATTTGATTCTCCAAGAAAGATTTATGCCCAACCTCTTATGATGACATGATTATATAATGTTTCATTATAGCGAACTTGTACGATGTGCCACGTGTCACTGTTTCGACCTTCGGATCTGAAAATTATGCACAGAAAGCCATAGTCTGTCCTCTTTTTGCAACTTCTTACGAAATTTCAATTTCTTGCTCAAAGAGAAAGTTATGACGATTTTCCCAAGGTCACCTGTTTAGGATGTAATTCGGGAGTCTGGAAAAACTCTAACTTCCTCAGATCATATATCCGAAAATGTAGCGAGGCAAGATTGGAAATTCAAACATGAGGTTCAACGAGATTTTGTCTCAAACAGGTTTTATTTTTAGCTTCTGAAACATCACAAAAATAAAGTTATAGCGAAAATGCCACGATGACCTATTTGGAGCAGCGAAACCCTAAAATCCAAAGCTCTAATACCAAATGTTATGAAACCAGCTCACAAAAAGATAGAAAAGATAGATCAATGCCTTAGGATTCAGCCTCTTCGAAGGGGCAACCTCCTTTACATTACATAAATGAACAATTCTTGGATGATACAAATGACACGACCTCCTTTCTATATATAGGAGTCTAAGGGGTCATAATGTAATCAAATTCGACATAACAATAAAATCTAAGGGCACACTAATAACAATAGTGGGCTTCTATGGGGCACAATAATAACAATATGGGGACTACATGGGCACAACGATATAATAAGGGGGTTGTACTAATAATAATAAGGGGTTACACTAGTAGTATAGGGACCTAACAGAAAAGCTCACGAGTCTTTTGAGGTCATTTGCTACACACAGGGATAGTTTTACTTCAAAATTAGCTTCTCAAGTAGTGGACATGAATTTTACAAAAGTGAAAGTTTTTTTGGCAATCACAGACAAAAGAACAAAAACCTCCTTCTGTTTATCCACAGGTGTTATGATTTGGGATATATGAAGTGAGATTTGAGGCTTATGTTAAAAAAATCAAATTTTGAATCTGTTTTATTGTTTTAGTCATTGTTGTTTGGCACGTTTTCCTAACATCTAGAAAGGAATTTTGAGAAACCCAAGGAGTTTTTTGTAAATAACGAGCCAAGTATCAAAAACCTCTTTCAGTTTATTCATAGGTGTTGTGGATTGGAATATTTGACTGGATATTTACATCCTAGTTTTACATATTTAAACATTTAATGATTTCCTATTTTAGTCATGACATTGCGGCACATATTACGAGGATATGGAGATGAATTGTGAAAAATGAGAGAGGTTTCTCTCAAAAACAAGCTAATATACAAAAATCTCCTTCATTTTTGTAATATATGTCATGATTCAAGAGATACAAGTTAATATTTGACCCCTATTTTCATAAATTTGGTCCCTATTCCTAGCAGGGAGTGCCAAATTTAATGCAATTGTTTCTATCTTTAGGGAGATGATTGAGCTCGACTCCCTTAGTCCAAGGATGAGATAATTGTATATATTTCATGAATTTAAGAGTGCAAGAATTTGGACATCAGAGGTGAGAACACTTGTAGCTTGTATTTCAACTCTTTATTTAGGAAATCAAAGGCGTACTTGGCATCTATTATATAGGAATTCATGTGCAGTGAGTTTGTGATGATGTATTTTCTCTATTATATTTTTTTATGAATGATATACATCTCTCCTTTCCATATCTCATTTCTTCAGTGATTTTCCTTAAATGTTCTAAGCATAAAGCTTTGTTTTGATGGGAATACCATTTTGTGTAATTTTCCTTATTTCTTAATGAATTCATGGTGCACATGCTCATTAAGACCTTTTTCATCTTTCAAACACTACACTACACCAACAAACCCTAAATCCATCACAAAAGGATTGCTACATTTCTCCTCCATATCTTTTCTGTTGTAACCCTTTGATCCCTTATCCAACATTAAAACCCTAAAAACTCAAAACCTACATGAGCCTAACATATCTAACCTAAAATATTTTCCCATTCTATTCTTCATTGGCTGTGAATTCATAAATAGATCCCTCTTTGGTTTACCAGGGCTAGCTGCTAAACCCAAGTGGTTTGAGGTTACCTCCTTCGATCTCCCTTCTCAGCCTTGGGATATTGTGGAGGATAACAGTAGGAAAACTAGAGGCACCACTTTTATTCAACTCATGAATATTATCATAATTTATGTGCCCAAATCTATCATGCCACAAGAAACTAGATGAAAATGAACCTACTTCATGGTGAGAGAGGTATGTATAATTATGTCCTCATGTAGATTCCCTTTCAACTTCAAAACCTTATCATCCTCCAATCCTATCATGATGACCATGCTATTGTAATACCTCCTTAGTTCAAATAAAACACATTAAGAGGCCTTGCTATTAAATTTGCATATGAGACAACAATTTCTACCACAATTAAGGAAGAAAGAGAACACTATTCAAAACAAAATATAGAAAACTATGAAATTTGGGCTTGATAGTGCCAATTCATAGGTTTGAGATACAAACTTTACCATATCTTCTACACTGTCATTCAACTCCTCATATGAATATCTCTAAAAGACATGTGGAAAGTATCACTAATGCTATGCAACCAAACATATCTTCAAGAAACAAATGAATTTTTGAACAAACCTTCATTTATGCCAACATTACAATGAAGAATTAAAAAAATGAGTGAGTTAAACACCTTAAAATTTGCTTCATTTTTTTCCTATCATTATTCTATCTTCTCCCATGGGATCCTACATGTCTTCACTTCATGTCCATTCTTTCTATGATATACATGGTGAAGATCATATCTCTCACCATGAGGGGTTGAAGTTTGGCTTTGAGATCATTTTTATCAAGCCCTATTATGTTTCCTCATCAGATACACTTCCGAGTGAATATTATTTAAACCTTGTTTCAAGAAATCATAAAAATTATTGTCATTTTTCATAGTTACAATTTTATTATCATCATCAAAATATGTTATAATAAACTATGCATATGGATTGAATTGGAAATCTCACAAATTTTAAATCTCAACCTAGCTAAGGATAAGTCTAAACTACCATATTCACATGCATATACATTGTATCTTCTTAGGGTAGTGTTGTATTTTACCTTGAGAACCAAAGCCATGATTTCTCCTTATAATGCAACTATGTAAATAATAGCAACAAAATTGCCCCCAATAGTAGTGAAACTTGTTTAAAATGGTTATTATTGATGTAAAGGGAATAAAATGATGTTTTTTGGGGTAAAAAATTGCTTATTTAATACATCATAGTTTTTTTCATAATCTACACATAGAGAACTTTCCAACGATGCAAAATTTGTCTTAATTAGAGTCTATATGCAAAAGTTATGCCACTAAGAAGTTGATCTTCTTATTTTCACCACCATATTTCGAAGAGGATGCCACATCATCTCCTATAACTGATGGAAAAATGGGTTATTCATGTGATTATGTTGAAGAAGAATCTAGAAGACTCTATATTGTGATTAAGAGTTGAGGTAGTCAAACCTAACTAGTATTAGGCTATTGGGTTATGTTCTACCCAGACCACAAGGAGGAAAAAGTGTCATGTTCTTCTTTGAGTGCATTTGTTCCATAGATGATCCAAATTGTTGAGAAGGGTAGGAAGAGAGCACATAAAGATATTCTTTTAATTGTAGTAGCCCATAGACCATAGGCCTTACTTCTTTTTACTTACAACCATTTTCTATTCAGAGAAGGAAATCAGAGTGGCCTTACGTTCTAGCTGGATTTTCTCTTGAAAGAGTTTCCTAGGTTATATCTTGTGTTAAATTATGGTTTGTGGGTTTTGATTTTGGTAATCTCTATTTTCTACGTAATTTTAATTTACATGGATGTGCAATTAGTACTAACCTATAGATCTATAAATCTAAAGAGAAATAAAACCCTAACAATATAGATTTCAGATTTTTAAATATAGTTTTATCAAATCTTTTCTGACGAATTGTCTAGTGGATATCCATGACAATTTACGGATCATATTTGGATACCAGAAGTAGACAATGACTATTTTTCAAAACATATGTGGTAAGGGGATGGGGGAATTTTACTTCTACCAAAAAATAAATATTTACCATCAAAGTAAAGGAATAGGGAACTTTTTGTCCACCAAACCTCTCAACATTTACCAATTAACTAAACGAGTGAAAAATAGAAAAGAAAAAATACCATCCCACAACAATATGTAACCATTATAGTAATCATTTACTAATAAAGAAAGCACGAGGTCCACAATACCATCTCGACTTCTTAGGCCTGGTCTCAGAAAGGTTTGAAAATTTCCTACCCAGTGTATATCTCCATTTTATCTCATATCCAATGGTCGAGGTTATTTTTGAATTTATTATAGCCCCTTTGAATGTTGTTAAGATGAGACTTATGGTGTAGGAAACCAAAATCAAAGACAATTTGAACAGTGAAATTGAAGCTTTTGCTTACAAATGGTTTTCGTCCACTATTCGCCAAATATGCAAGGAAGAAGGGTAGATGGGCTTGACTAGAGGAATCAACCCATATGTTCTTCATATTTCTTTCTTTGCTACCTTGGGTTACTTTGTATTCAAAATTGCAAGGATCATTATACTATAGGTTTTCCTCACATATAAAGATATTGTCACTCTTCCCCTTGAAGATTAATTTATTCAACAACAGACTCTAAGGGGCATACAAGATCAAAAAGACATTATATCTATCCAATAAAACAATTGATATCCCCTATACTTTTGATGTGTAGTAATGTAAGAAAGGGTTCACTTTGTGACTCTTTCAAACCTTTGTGCTTCACATTGGTTTGGATGACTACAAGAACATTGTTTAAAGTGAAGTGAGATCTACATAGAAGAGGGAAAACCCAACAAGAGAGTGTAATTTAGTTAAATTATGAACTCAGTGACTACAAGGAAATTTTTTTATAGTGAAGTGGGATTGACCAAGAAGAGAAAAAAACTTGACAAGAGGGTGTAAGGTAGTTCAATTTTGACCCCAAAATGAGTTTGATGAGATTGAAAGTTTGAAGAGTGAGATAGAAGAGGAACATTACTATATCCTTTGTAGAAAAGATAGTCCTACAAAGGGATGTGTTTATGCAAGGGTAGAGATGGTAGTGAGGTGAGAGAGGAGTGGAAGAGTGACAGACAGTAAATAGAAACACCTAAATTGGCTCTTGTGGCTCTAATACCATGTCAAGGAAAGTAACTCCCAAATTATATTACTTTGCGTACATGAGGAATGTGACCTTTGGGATTCATATTCCAAGGTCGCTTCCTATTCTAACTCTTCATTTTCCTATATTTTCATATTTATAATTTTCTTACCCATCCCTAAGGATTAGGTGTCTAATAGGAAATAACCTAGAGGACCTTATTTAATAATAAATTATCCTTCGGTGAATTAGACAAAAGGCCAACTTAGGGATTCACGGGTCAATTGGCCCATTGGTGGACACAGATACCAAAAAAGCATAAAAGTAATATCCTCATGGACAGTGTAGAACCGTGATACCCACCACCCCTAACAAACCTAATCAAGGCTACCAATACAAAATTTTATGGTGATATCAAAATATATAAAAACTAATAAGTCAATATATTTATCTTCCAAAGATCATGTGATCTTTCCTTAAATCATGAATATAAATGCATGAAATAAGAATTGTTATACAGATTTGGAGATAGATAAAATCCTATATTTAAAACATACAATTTTGCATCATGGCCAAGGATTATCCCTAAACTTGTAAGGAAAATATTTGAAGAGAAAGTGAAAATAATTGAAGATTATACTCTTGCAGGTCTACATCAAGAGATAGAAAAAACTCAGTTGGATGCATGCATAACTTTCAAGGCTTCTAAAAAACTTGAGAATAATTCAAAACTCATCAACCAACCTCTACAATCAATTCATAGAAACTTATGATTATGGTTGTTTTAATCCAAATCTAAAGCATACATCTAGTCCTAGTCATTGTTCATGCTCTTTAGGGAAAGGAAATAAAAAACAATTCTCCAAGCCTTTCCATCCTCAAGAAAATATTTTCATTTAAGAATGGGACCAATTCAAGGAAAACAAGTAAATGTTACATCTGTCGAAATATAGAACACTAAGAAAATAGTTTCCCTATAAAAAAACAAACACAATGTACGGAAAATATTAGAACTATTTTCATCGCACTGACCCAATAGACTCTAATATTTGTTCTAAGCATATATTATTAACTATTATGATATATTGAACCATCATACCCTACACATTGTGCGTCATACTCTAATTTAGATATTGACTTGTTATGTATAAATATGTTAATGATGTTTTCTAATGTCGATCTTTCCTCTGAAATTATTAGACTCCACAGGAAATTATATAATACACATGTCTGGGATATTCATAGGAAAATATATCTCTTGGTTCAAATTGATCATCTTACTTCTCAGTACACTTGCTAAACCATGGTGAATCCCTTAGAGTCTTTCACGTCATTTGTTCCCCTCTCATTATCACTCCCCCCTTAATAGACTATGTCATCTTCTTCCAACCACACTTTCATTCCTAAGTACTCCAAATATTCCTCCAAAGAGAAAAACCTATCACATGACAATCAAATGAATAAAAAAATGAAGCAAAGGCAACACCAAATAATCCAACTACAACAACAGATAAAATAGTAAAAGCATACATTAAGAAATCTTAAAAAATAGCTTATTAAAGACAAAAAAAGATTGCAAATTTTGCAATCATAGGAAGAGCCATCACCAGAGGAAGAACTAGAAAAAACAGTTACCAAAGAAAATCCTAAAGTTGAATCTTAAAAGGATCCCTAGGAACTAAGCCAATCTCTGATGTAGTTTTCTCCCCTATATTAATAAATAAATGGAATCACATATCAAGTAATTATTCCCATAGAAATTAGGCCTAGAGGATACAAATCCTACAATTTGGATGCCCAAATAGACATAGGGGTTATGGTTTATTATGCTAATTTTAGAGAAATACTATACAACTATTGCAAACCAATACAAACAAGAGTAAGGTATATTGATGGAGAAATTATTTTCATTAATAATTTCATTAAAGACATCCAAATATATGTTAATGGATTGCAATGCACTATAGAGTTTTATTAATACAATATTGGTGTAGATATTCTTCTTGGTCAAAATTTTGAACAAAAGCATCTTCTCTCATTCAGTGAAAAAATGAAGTCAACATGATAGTTGGAGATATTCTTATGAAAGTACCAAGTAAGAATACTTAAAAAATCAGAATTTCATATACTACTATCTACATTGATGAACGAGAGGAATAAACTGATAAAATCATGAAAATAAGAATGGTGGTTAGAAATTCATATCTACATGTAGATAAGTTGCTAGCTCAAGTTGTACAAAAAATAAAATAAAATTTCACATTTGAAGACCCTAATGCTTTTTGGTCAAGAGATAAATATTTCATGGATTTTCCATATACAGAAGATTTTAAAGGGATTCCACAAATAATAGTTACCATTCCAATGTACCCATAAGAAAAATATTAATTCAAACATGAAATACATGATCTACCAAAGAAGTAGATTGAGAAAAGAATAAATAGGTGAGCCTCCCTAGCCTTCTACATCAAGAAGCAATTAGACCAAAAACAAGGTAAGCCAAGGTTAGTCATAAATTTTATAAATTAATTAAAGCATTGTTGCATCTTAGGTATCCAATACCTAATAAATAACTATCGCTTCAAAAGATCAAATGATGTAATGTATTTAGCAAATTTAATCTAAAGAGTGGATTCTGGAAAGTGAGAATAAAATTAGGATATAGATTCAAAATGGTTTTTGTAATTCTCAATAGCTAATATCAATGTGAGTTGGGCCTTTCGGTCTTACGAATGCCCCATCCGAGTTCTTTAATAGATGGAAGACATTTTCAGTTATTTAGAATTCATTATTGTATACATTGATGATCTTGTTTTCTTCTTGAAGGATTTGAAAGAGCATAAAGCACATTTAGAAAAAAAATATCAAAAGGTTTACCAACATGTATTAGTCCTTTCGAATAAAAGAATGAAAATTGGAAAGACCAAAATGGAACTCTTAAGTCTTACTCTAGCAGAAGGAAGAATCCAACTCCAAGATCATGTACTACAAAATGTTAATTTTTCTTACGTTTATATTGTTCTTTTCTTTAATAATTGCATTTCTTCATTAGCATATTACATTCACCCCATAACATCATAACATTATTCAGATTTACATCATTATTGAGTAGCATATGCAACTATATAGAAAAAATAATATCATCATCATCAATGCAACGAAACATAAAGGAGCAATAGAAGAAAATCATTCACAGATAGAGACACTGGGATTGGTCGGAGACTAAGGAAAAACCCACTTTGGGGAAAACCCTTTCAAATTCTTCTTCTTATTAGATTGTCATCGAATAATTTATAAAAAGAGATTAGAATGATCCATATCTTCATCTTTGTAACTATCCAACAAAACAACTACAACATCCATGAAATGAACCCAACAATGCTTATACTCAAAACCCTAATTTTGAAGTTTGTAATGAATTGTCATTATTTGCGGTCAACTGTCAAATACTATGGTCATTGAGCGAAATCTTCAGACAACTAAAATTCTATCATTTGGGTCCCAATCGCACAAAGGAGGAGTCATGCCTATGACTGGGAATGTTTCAAGCACTCCTTGGAGCCTATAAGATAGTAACTACAGTCTACGAATGAGATTCAGGAACCCTAGATGTCAATCGCACGAAAGACGAGCTATGTGAACAAAAAGGAAAATTTTAGGGGCTAATATTCGCAAGTGGGCTAATTTTCCATGCTTTTTCCCAAGAAAAAGAGTCGTTAATTTCCATTTTTTCTAAAAATTATCCACCCAAATTTTATAGTATAAAATTGTTTTACCTTTAAAATCACCAAACTTTTATATAGAGACTATATAAAATTATTAGAAATTTTAATACTTTTACAAAAACATTTCCAAATATTTTGCAAATTACTTATTATGTACTAGTGAGATTCGCCCAGGTTTCTAAACTTTAAAATTAATTTTCATCCTTAAAATTTTCCTTGGGGAAGATCATTCTTTTGAGGAGCAAGTAGTGACTTAATGTTCCACTATTGGGGCTAGTGTCACGTCATTGTGATTATGTATCTTAAAACTTTCACTTAATATTTGAAGCTCTCAGATACAACACACTTTCATGCATGTATTGTAGATGTTGTAAGACTATTCTTTTAATGTTTATGGTATATTTTTGTGTTCATACATACTAAAGAAAATGAACTATTTCGTTGGCTTTGGTATACATCTTGTTGAATGTGCATTGTTACTTGCTTTTATGATCGTTGTTACCTTATGAACTATTTTGTAGGTTAATTAACAATCCTTCTATGTATTGTGTGTATTTATTAGGATAGTACTATTACTTTTCTTCTAAAGTCTCACTTTCTCTCTTCTCTTCCATGAAAGTACCTTATATACATTGCAATTGTATGCTTCACAATGTCAACTTGCTTGTTTCAAAGGTTGTGTGCATACTCTCTTATGTTGTTTATTGCAGCCAAGGAAAATCTCTAAGTTATGGAAGTTAGACCTATTATCTGGATGGGGCTCCTACTACAAATGGTGTGAGGTCTAATTGAGACTTAACACCGAGGAGAACCCCTATTTTTGGTGGAATCCAACACCGTCAACGCATTGCTAAAAAATATATGTGTGTAACATTAATAATAGAATCATGCAACTATCAACAATGTTAGGTCCCTATAATACTAGTGATTACCCCATTACTATTGTATTTGTATCCCTTATTAATATTGTTGTGCCCCTATTGTCCCCATATTGTTATTACTATGCCCCATAGAATCCCTCTATTGTTATTTTTGTGCCTTTATATTATTATTGCTAGGTCGGCTGGGTTATATTGTCTCCTTAGACTACTATATATAGGAAGGAGGTTTTGTCATTTGAATCATCAAATAATAATTCATTTGTGTAATGTAAAGGAGGTTGCCCCCTCGAAGAGGCTAAATTCTAAGCCGTTGATCTATATTTTCTATCTTTTTGTGAGTTGGTTTCTTAACATTTGGTATCAGAGCTTTGGATTCTAGGGTTTCGCTGCTCCAAATAGGTCATCGTGGAATTTTCGCTATAACTTTTTTTTCTGCGATGTTTCAGAAGCGAAAAAAAAACCCCATTTGAGACGAAATCGCACTGAACCTTGGATCCAAATTTCAAAGCTTTTCGTGCTATATTTGCAGAGATATGATCTAAGGAAGTTGGTCTTTTGCAAACTCCTGAATTACATTCCAAACAGGTGACTTGGGGAAAATCGTCATAACTTTCTCTTTGAGCATTGGATTGCAGTTTCGTAAGAAGGTATGGAAATAATATGGACTGTAGTTTCCTGTGCATATTTTTCAGAGCCAAAGGTCGAAACAGGGACATGTGGCATGTCGTACAAGTTCGCTCTACTGAACTAGTCTATAATCAGGTCACTATGGGAGATTTGGCATAACTCTTCCTTGGAGAATCCAATTTGGATCAGACTAGTGGCATTGGAAAGAGGACACAAAGGGCTACTGCAGATCACAATTTTAGAACTGGATGATCCGAAATTACAGAGATACATCAGAGGCAATATCAAGCTCCTACAAAGTGAAAAAAGGTGTGTAGATTTTTTTAAATTTTTGCTTAAGCTTGGTTTGAAAAATTATTTTGAAGGAATTCAAAGGGCATAGTAGAGCATTATTATCGGTAACTGATGCCTCGAGGAAAGAAAATGCAAACACCTAGTAAGCAACCTGAAATCTCTAACATGACTCATGAAGAAGAGGAAGAAATGCTATATGATATATCAAAATTACAATACCAAGTGCAACAAATGTCTCTCACAAAAGCTAACAGAAGCTAAGATAAATGGCGTGGAATATAAGATAAAGGGCATGGAAGCTAAGATGAATGGCATGGAAGCTAAGATGGATGATTTGAAGATAGATTTGAAGAGAGACATGGCAGATTTGAAGACAAACATGGCAGATTTGAAGACAGATTTGACAAATTTTCTACAAGAAATACTTACTAATGGTGAAAGGGTAGTAAAGGAAACTCATGATGCGAACAAAAGAAATGTTAATCATGATTTCATACACTCTAATGTGGGATCAAAGACCACCATATTCCAAAAATAGATATGAGGAAGTTTGATGGAAAGGATCCCACAACATGGATATTACAGATGGAACAATTTTTTGATCTCAATAATGTGCAAAACACACAAAAGGTACGTATTGCAACTTTATATTTGGAACCAAATCAGTTTGTATGGTATCAATGGCTTTTCTCTCATAAACAAATTATCACTTGGGCAATTTTTACGGAAGAATTGACAGAACATTATGAGGATACAAAAAGAAACACTTTTTTTAGCCAATTGATAAGTCTCAAACAAAAGGGTTCAATAATGGAGCACACTGAGGAGTTCCAAAAATTGAACATAAGGGTAAAAAATATTCCACAGGAGCATAGGATTGATGTGTTCATAGGGACTTTAAAGGATAATATCCAACATGATGTTGACCTTTGGGAACCTGATTCATTAGAGAAGGCATTCAGGTTAGCAAGAAAAATGGAAAGCAAAATTATGGAAACCAGGAAGCATACCACTCACAACTATAAAGATGGAAGTGTTGTTGCCCCTAGTCTTCCACAACCTATAAGGTTGACACCACAATAATTGGAAGAAAAAATAGCAAAAGGGCTTTGTTACAGTTGTGATAGCAAATACACTAAAGGTCATAAGTGTACTAAGAAGAAATTATTCTACATAGATTGTGAAGAGGAAGAAGAAAGGGAGCAAGAAAGGTCAAAAGAAGGGGACATACTCCAGGAAAAAAGCCTAGATAAAGAAGAAATGAATCCGACCATATCTTGTACTGCATTGGCGGGAATTACCACTCCTCAAACCATCAAGATAGAAGGACAAATCAAGAAGAAAAAGGTAATAGTGTTGATTGATTCAGGAAGTACCCACAATTTTATTCATTGTAAGGTAGCAAAAGAATTGAATTGCTTCCTATATCCAGCACCAGAGTGTCAAGTGATGGTTACAAATGGAGGAACAATAAATTTCTCTAGAAAGTGCCATAATATCAAGCTATCCATGGGAGAATATGTATTGACTAGCCCAATGCTTTCCATTCCAATGGGAGGTGTTGATGTTGTACTAGGAGTCCAATGGCTACAATCCTTGGGTACAATAGCTTTTAATTTTCAAGAACTTTTCATGAAATTTTCTGCGGAAGGAAAGGAAGTTGAATTAAGGGGTATTGCAGGGAAACCAGGAAAGATAATTAGCTCTAGCAGTATGACAAAGCTTCTAAAAAGGAACAAATAGGTGTAATTGCACAATTATGTTCGCTAGATGTTTCCACATCGAAATCATCTATTTCTCCAGATCTCCAAAAAGTCTTGGACAATCATTCCAAGGTATTTGAGACTCCTAAAGGCATCCCACCTATTCGTGATCATGATCATGCTATTCATCTGATTCCAAGAAGTGTTCCTCCAAACATTAGGCCGTACAGATATCCCTATGCCCAAAAGAGTGAAATTGAACATATGGTTGCAGAAATGCTAGAGGCTGGTATAATTCAACCTAGTCAAAGTTCTTTCTCTGCTTCAGTAGTATTGGTGCACAAGAAGGATGGATCATGGCACATGTGTCCTGATTATAGGGAGCTCAACAAGCTCACTATTAAAGATAAGTTTCCCATTCCTGTCATTGATGAATTACTAGATGAATTGCATGGATTAATTTACTTAACCAAGTTGGATCTTCATTCAGGATATCATCAAATCAGAATGAAGACTGAAGACATTCCGAAAACAGCATTTAGAACTCATGAGGGTCATTATGAATTTTTGGTCATGCCTTTTGGCCTTACCAATGCACCTTCTACATTTCAAGGTTTGATGAATTCCATTTTCAAACCCTTCCTTAGAAAATTTGTGTTAGTATTTTTTGATGATATACTAATCTACAACAAGTCTTGGAAGGATCATGTTGAACATGTTGACAGGGTGCTACAACTATTGGAGGAGAAACAATTATATGCAAAAAGATCCAAATGTTTCTTTGGAGTACAAGAGGTGGAATATCTGGGTCATATTGTATCTCATGAAGGAGTTAAGGTAGACCCTAGCAAAATTAAAGCCATTAAGGAATGGAAAATACCCACATCCATAAAGCATCTGCGAGGATTTCTGGGTTGATAGGGTATTATCGCAAGTTTGTTAAGAATTATGGGAGAATAGAAGCACCTCTAACAACATTATTGAAGAAAGATGCATTTTCATGGACTTTGGAAGCAACAAAGGCCTTCGAACATCTTAAAGAGGCAATGTGCCAAGCACCAGTCTTAGCTACACTGGACTTCACAAAAACCTTTATTGTGGAATGTGATGCTTTAGGAAATGGAATTGGTGATGTTTTAATGCAAGATGAAAGACCCATTACTTTTGAAAGTCGTCCAATCAAGGGAAAGTTTTTACACAAAGCTATTTATGAGAAGGAAATGTTGGCAATACTACATGCACTTAAGAAATGGCGACCCTACCTAATGGGAAGACACTTCAAGGTAAAAACGGATCATGATAGCCTTAAATACTTTTTAGAACAAAGATTATCCTCTGAAGAGCAACAAAAGTGGGTCACAAAGATGTTTGGTTATGACTTTGAAATCATCTACAAAAAAGGGAAGCAAAATGTGGTGGCAGATGCACTCTCAAGAAAGGATGAGGATGTGGAAGCATTTTTGTGTGCCATTTCTATTATCCAACCAGATTGGATAAACGAAGCAAGGGAGGAATGGAAGAATGATGAAGAAGTGTGGGCACTTATTCAAAAGTTACAACAAGATTCCAGTACATCTGATACATTTAGCTGGCAAAATGATTCGTTATGGTACAAAGATCGCTTATACCTCTGTAAGAATTCCCAACTCAAACAAAAGATTCTTATGGAATTGCACACTTCTCCCTTAGGAGGGCACTCAGTATTTTTAAAAACTTACCACAGGGTTAAGAAGGAATTTTTTGGGATGGCCTTAAATTAGATATTCAAAAGTTTGTGGCAGAATGTTTGGTTTGCCAACAAAATAAAGTTGAAACAATTAAGACCTCGGGTCTATTACAACCTTTATCCATTCCAAGCCAACATTGGGACGAGGTTTTAATGGATTTTATCACAGGTTTACCCAAGTCTGAGGGAAAGAGTGTCATCATGGTGGTAGTTGATAGAATTACCAAGTATGCACACTTTTGTGCGTTATCACATCCATTTAAAGCCAGTACAGTTTCTACTGCATTTATGGAAACAATTCAAAAGCTACATGGAAACCCAAATATTATTGTAAGTGACAGAGATCCCATTTTCACTGGAAATTTTTGGACAGAATTATTTTCTTGTCTCGGTACTCAGTTAGTTCATAGCTCATCTTATCATCCTCAAACCGATGGGCAAACTAAGATAGTAAACAAATGTTTGGAAGGATATCTTCGTTGCTTTGTATTTGATAAACAGACACAATGGGTCAAATGGTTGCCTCTGGCTGAATGGTGGTATAACACTTCATTCCATACAACAACAAAAATGACCCCATTTATGGCACTTTATGGATATCACCCACCATCCATCACATCATATTTAAGAGAAAATTCTAAGGTTCAAGCAGTGGAACATCACATCGAACATCAACAACAAGTCCTCCAACTCTTAAAGGATAACCTCGTGTTGGCACAGAATAGAATGAAACAACAGGCATATCAACATTGCAGCGAAAGAAGTTTTGATGTAGGTGATTGGGTATTCCTACAGCTACAACCATATAAACAAATGTCCCTCAAGCAAGTTAAGAAGGATAATAAATTATCACCAAAGTATTATGGTCTGTACAAGGTGTTGCAAAAGATTGGTACTATGGCATAAAAATTGGAGCTTCCTGCAACTTCTCGATTACACCCAGTTTTCCATGTTTCATGTTTAAAGAAGGTTATAGGCGACAAGCTCCCAATTCAAACAATATTGCCAGAACTTGATGAGGAAGGAAAAATTATATTGGAACCAGAAGCAATCACAGATACAAGAACTCGACAGCTACGAAATCGATCAATTTCGGAGTATCTCATCAAGTGGAAGAACTTATCCGCTGAAGATTCCACATGGGAGGATGAGAATTTCATACAAAATCATCCAGAACTACTAAAGCGTTGAGGACAACACTTTTTTGAAGGAGATGGGGATGTTAGGTCCCTATAATACTAGTGATTACCCCATTACTATTGTATTTGTAACCCTTATTAATATTGTTGTGCCCCTATTGTCCCCATATTTTTATTACTGTGCCCCATAGAATCCCTCTATTGTTATTTTTGTGCCTTTATATTATTATTGTTAGGTCGGCTGGGTTATATTGTGACTCCTTAGACTCCTATATATAGAAAGGAGGTTTTTTCATTTGAATCATCAAAGAATCATTCATTTGTGTAATGTAAAGGAGGTTGCCCCCCGAAGAGGCTGAATTCTAAGGCATTGATCTATCTTTTCTATCTTTTTGTGAGCTGGTTTCATAACAAACAATTTGAATAATGAATGCAAATGATTAAATATACAAATTAGCATTTAAATATATAGAGAACAAACTAAACATAACATCAATCATAACACTAAAACTATGAATAATAACAACAACCAAAAACTTAGCTTTAAATACATTATTACATAGCCAATTGCAAACATCAGAAATTCCACCCAACCATAGAGATTGTTTCACCAATTCTCTCTACAAAACGCCACCCCTTAATTGTGATTTTGAATCAACAAGGATGAACCAAATCCTATAGCTATCTATAATTGTCCATACATGCATCCCAATACCTAGTAAATTCAAACTAACATGATTCCTATAGCAATTCCAATGATTTAGCTCTCTTCTTATAATGGCCTGAATTTAATACATGCAAATTACTTACATAAATTAAGGTGATTAATCATCAACATAAGGAATATTTCAACTATTTAGTATATAACTTACAAAAATTACAAAAGATGAGGAATTTACATATAGAACAAAAAATGATCTTACTTGAAATTTCAAAACCATTGCATTATTCAAATCTAGTTGACTTCAACCAACATTTTGGAACGACTCTTTGCCCAACTCTAGGCTTATATGCATTATGTATTTCTACATTTGGCCATGCCTAAGCCCTCAATCACTTTAGCCAGTGAATCCTACTATCTTATAATTTTTCTCCGAGAAAGCATGTCTCACATCCTTCGTCAGATCCATTAAATAGAACAATTTGTTCCAATAATGGAAAGACAATTTTCATGCACACAATCCATATGTCATCATGTAAATTTCTACTTTTGTCTTAAGTTCCTTAACTCGTTTTTTCCATAATTAGCTATTTCCTATTTATTATTTTACTTTATATTAACTTGACTTTGTTCTTACTATTTTTATAGTTTCTTTTATTTGTTTATTCAGAAATTCACTTTTTTTGTTTGTTTTCTAGGTTATGTGAGCCTTGAGATGACTAGCATGCCTAAAATTTGGCTTGAGTAGTTGTGACCTAGGATAATCTAAGCCGCCAAAATCACCCGAGAATTGCAACTAACCTGACCCACACCAACCCTTAGCAAGACTGGATTTTTTCTTGCATAATTTCAAACCGATGACTTTTACACCAGGGAGTGCCTTAACAAAACACCCTATCACCATCTATTCCACGCCTAATGGGCATTCATAACTTCACTTTATTATTTACTATTTTATTTATTTACTATTATTATCTTTTCTTTGTCATTTTTTTTATTAATATTCGCACTTTTGTTATTTTTTATTTTATTTATTTTATTATTATTATCATTATTATTTATTGATTTAATAATATGGGGTATTACACTTATCCATTAGTTTATACAACCTAAGGGATGAGATTTACTTTTCTGCATTGAAATCCCTCAAATAATTGCCATCCCCTCTAAGGATCTAGCACAAACTAACCAATAATCTCTCAGTTAGGAGCTCCATAAATTCTAGCTATACTCGTGATAGCATTTACATAGGATTTTCAATAATTTTGAATGAAATATCATAAAAAGCATGATAGCCAAGCTCTTTTTGTAATTCCCATCTCCAAAAGTTGGTTTTCCCACCCCTATGTTTTCTCCTTTTCTAAGAAAAATAATCTATTTGTATTCTCTTTTTCCCCTACAAAATCATCTCTCTTACCTTATTCAAAATTTTCCCCTTTTTCTTGTCCTTCTATTCATGTTCGACTCTCACAATTCCCCAAAAAATATTGTACTTACCCTATGATATCATAACTAGGTGAGATGACTCTCTCATCCACCTCTTACATGCATTCAGTGATTGGATTATATTAATTCAAAAGGGGTTAATTAGTTAATAATAAAAAGATTTATGAAGGTGGCATAAGACTCTAGGCAGGTGGGATCCTCTCAAACCCCCTTTTGGTCCCCCCTCTTATGGAATCAGAACCCCACATGACTCTATCCTTATCTATTGGCAGTTGATGATGTATTGTATTTTTATTATTTTCCATGTATAATGTTTACATATTACACTGCTTGGCCCTTATTCATTCATCATATTTACAAAATCTATGAGTTAAAAATTGGGGTGTTACACACATGGATTATTAGGCACTATTTGGCTATCTAAAATACTATGTAGAAGACTTGAAAATGGTGTTGAACCAATGGAGAGAAACAAGAGTCTCTTTAAATCCAAAACATGTCAACTCTTGCAACCATTTTGGAAAGTAATAAGTCATATAGTAAAAAGAAGGTATCATAGTGAACCCAAACAAAGTGAAAGTCATTAAAGACTTGGAATAACCCATAAATTTCTTAAGTATGAAGTTTTTCTTTGACTATATAGAGCACTATTAAAATTTGTCAAGGTGTTTGGTAAAATAGCATGACTAAGGAAATAGTAACTAAATAAGGAAATAATGTTCCAATGGATAGTAAAATGTCAATAAGGAATTGAAGAACTTAGCAACAAGATTATCAATGAACTTATCTTAATATTTCCAAATTGTGATAAAACCTTTCATATACATGTGACTGCATCAAGAATAGCCATTAGAACCAATTGACATAACCAAGAGGAAAAAGGATAAATTATCCTATCCAATATGCTAGCAAGAGACTCTCAACAACTAAAAATAACTGCAATGCTATGGAAATATCTAGGTATGATTTATGCTTTACAAAAATTTAGGCATTATTTGCTTGCAAACAATTTCAATTTTTACATTGACCACTGAACATTAAAATACATTGTTGAACAAGATAAGTTTGGTGGAAAAAACAAGTAGGTGGATGGTGTTATTCCAAGAATGTGAATTTGATATTTTGTGAAACCTAAAAAATCCAGTTTTGGATCCAATCACTTATCATGGAAAAAGAATGGAGAACAAAGAGAAAGGGATTTTCTTGATGCCAACCTATTGTTAGTAAAAGAGGCTACTAGATAATTGGATGATGTTTTTACTTTCTAGAACATGATAAAGCACCATGAAATTTAGTTGTGGCACAAAGAAGAATCCTAGTCCAAAAGTGTTAACGTTCAAGTTCATGTCAAGCAAATTGAACGTGAGAGGCATATATGGGATCATGAGAATATGTATTTGACCACTAGAAATAGAGAAATTGGTAAACAAAACACACTACAATACAACAAGGGGACACTTCTCAACAACCATAACTCAAAAAAAAATGTGTGTAGTCCTTTGGTGGCCCGCATCATTTAATGATTGTTTTAAAAAAGGTAAGGAGATGTAATAAATTCCACAAAGAATGAAAAAAAAAAGAATCTAGAATATCATGCACTAAATCCCATGATACCAATGCAACCATTCAAGCATTAGGGTATTGATTTCATTAGACCTTATGTATTAATAATGTGAACACATTGCAACTATACCATTGTATCCACTAATTTATTCACAAAATGGAAGGAAGTAAGACCCACAAGAACAACCACAATAGAGGTGACAATCAATTTTTTATTTGAAAATATACTCTATAAATTTGGTTGTATACTACAAATTAAATCAAACCAAGAAAAATATTTCATTGCCAATTAATTATTAAACATTTGATGAACATCTTCAACATAATACACAACAAAAGTATCCCATACTACCTTATATAAAATAGAAAATCGAAGAGAGCCACCAAGAGATTGGTTTCAATTCCTGCCAAAGTATGTGACATAAGAAGCCTTGGTTGAGCAAACAAACTATGTGTGACATTATCAACATATATAATAACATGGAAGAAACATTTAAGAAAAATACCATTTATGTTGGTGTTTGGTAAAGAAGAAAAAATGCATATGGAATATTTTGTACCATCACTAAGGATAGAAATTAGCAAGGATGAGAAAAATATAAATCAATGGATAATGGACTAGAAGAAAGATGAAGACAAGGTATAATAAAATTTTCAATAATTCACTGTAAAAGGTAGAAAAAATATATATATCATGATAGTTGATTAAATAAGCATGATTTTATAGAAGGTAAATTTATTCTCTTATATGATATGAATAGAAAAGATCAGATCCAAAAACTAAGTTATGGATGGTTAAGGCCTTACCAATCAGAAATTTGTGAAAATGGGTCAACAAATTTGAAAATCATAGAAGGGGCCCCATATATTAGTTGAGTTGTGGAATTTGATGACTAAATGGACAAAGAAGTTTAGAGAAAGAAATTCTGACCAAATCCCACAAAGGATATAGATAATTGTGCAATTTAGGAAGGGGACCGAACGAATTGATAAAGGCATATCCAACCCAAATAAATTAATAAGAGTTAGAAAGAATGGAGGGATTGGAAGTATAAGTACTAGAAGAGAAACTCATAGAAATGAAATTTGGAGCATGAAGCACCAAACATTAAACAACCTCCCTATCCCATGTCATATGAGTCATTGAATTATTATAGCTAGACATTAATTAGATAAGCTTAAATTTTTTTTAGTGTTTTGAAATAACACTAACCAAGGAGGATAACTATTGTTTGTCAATTTAATTGTCTTAAATTGTTACATGAATTATCGACTAGGATCAGTAAACTGGAAAAGTGTGAGTACACTAAATGTGCTAGAAGTCTTTAATTATTCAAATTTAAATGCATATGATTGAATTCATTATTGAGATTAATCCTATGAAAGATGAGCACATTCTTATGAAAATTATGTCTAAGAAATAAAACTCAAAAAGAAAACAATCAAACTCATAATCGAGACAATCAATCTCACACTTGCAAAAAAATTAATAAGACTCAATTCATGAAACTCTTCAAATTCTATTTCATATCTATCATTATGTTTTGTAAGAAATGAACGCCCGTGGTTTGAATCTTAGATAGAAATTTAGCAACTGTATTTTATTTTCCAGGTCGATCCAAAATAGTAATATTGAATTCTTGTAACAACAATAACCATCTAGTAATTCTTCCAATAGTAATTGGTTTATTCATTAAGTACCTAATTGTAGAATGATCACTATGTACAACGGGTTTCATAGCTAGTGATGTAATGTCTGAAATTGTTTATGGCATGGACAACAAGTAAAAACTTTGTCTCTGTTACAGTATAGTTTAACTATGCAAGAGTCAATTTTTTACTAGTGTAATAAATGGCATAAGGAGTTAAATATTTTTGTCCCAGTACAACTCCTAATTTCGTATCTGAAGCATCTATTGAAATGTGAAAAGGTAATTTCCAATTTGTTCCTCTTAGAATAGGTGCCTCAAAAATCTTTTCTTTCAACGTTTTTCCTTTTAGAAATCAGAACTCCAATTAAATTCACAATTTTTTTTTAGCAATTTAAAAAGTGGAGATGCAATTTTTGTAAAGTTTTCTATGAATCTTCTATAGTAACCAGTAAAACCAAGAAAACTTCTAACATCTCGTTGACAAGTTGGAATTGACAATTTAGAAATAACTTCTAATTTAGATGTGTCCACTCTAATTCCATTTCCTGAAATATGGTGTCCTAAAAGCAATCCCCTCAGTAAGCATCATAAAACATTTTTCATGACTTAATGAGAGATTTTCTTCCTTACATCTAATGAAAAAAATTCCCAAATTTTTAAGAGCTTCTTCAAAAGAATTTCCATAAACCATAAAATCATCCATGTAAACTTCCACATAATCATGAATTAGATCAGAAAAAATTCCTAAAACTACCCTTTGGAATGTTGCAGGTGCATTACACAACCCAAAAGGAAGTACTCAGTAGGCATAGATTTCCCATGGACAGGTAAAAGTGGTTTTATCTTGATATTCTGGAGCTACTTGGATCTAGTTACATCCACTAAAACCATATAGAAATGAGAAACATTAATTTCCTACCAATGTGTCTAAAACTTGGTCTATGAAAGGAAGTGGAAAGTGATATTTTAGGGTAGATTTATTCAATTATTCAATTCACTATAGTTAATGCATACTCTCCATTTTCCATTCTTTTTAGGAACAATTACCAATGGTGAAACCCACTGGCTATCTGATATTGGATAAATGAAATTCACATTTAACAATTTTTGTAATTCCTCTTTAACAATTTCTCTCAAATTTGGATTCATTCTTCTCTGAGGTTGTCGGATTGGTTTAGCATTTTCTTCAATGTAAATATGATGTATACAAGTATTAGGATCAATTCCTTTCATGTCAGTATATTCCCATGCATAAGCAGAGGAATGTTCTTGTAACATCTTTATTAAATATTTCTTTTGAAATTCTTCCAGATTATTATTGATATTCAAAGTTTTTTCTAGAAAAAATTCTATTGAAGAGTTGCCAAATTTTTCCATAGAATGTAAAGATAATTGACGAGATGATAAATATTCAATATTACATTGTTCTTGAAAACTTTGATTAGATTCACAATATGAGGAAGACTCGTTATTTTTTATTAAATTCAAAATCTAATATTCTTCATCTATTTGTGAAGTAACAAAGATTGGTTGTATATCAATATCATTATCTATCCATTCTTCTTTTTTTGCCGAGGCAAATGTCGGACCTTCTCTTGCATTAATTAAACAATAGTTTACAATATGAACAAATATCTCCCCGTCACCGAGAAGACAAGAAAACTAAGGACAAGCCCAAGGGCAAGCCTTTAAGCTGAACAAAGAACAACTAAAAAACTGGCGGAAGAGCCCATCAACCTGGGCCGTTCATTCCATAAGAAAATCAATGGCCGAGGATGAAAACGCTCTGACAAGACCTCCGAAGATTAGCGGGACCAAACCTCAAAGCTGCACGGAGAAATAAGACCGTTGATTAACCTGTGTTGCATCCAACGGTGGAGATTAATATCACACCAAACAAAAATACCCTGCGATAGTAAGCAAGGAAGGGCAGTTTCCAAACCACCATCCTGCCACGTGGCAGAATCTGATTGTGATCGCTCCAAAAAAGAGAATACCACTTCCCGAGTAAAAGCGGTGCGATCAGATGAAAACCGCCGGTGAAGCAGTTTATCCCTCCAAACCCCAAAAAATGAAAAAACCCCTACTGCCGGGAGACCCGGGATTCCTCCCGCGCTAATTGTATCTCCACACCTGAACCTGGAATCTATTACGGAAAAGGAGCACTCCATTAAAGAAGGAATTGTGGTTACCATTACACTCACTCTGAATAGCAGAGAAAACTGCCTCTCAATCTTCTATTACTCATTCCCTCCTCCGCGAGCCCAGAAATCATAAATTTCCTTGTCCTCAGTGGCTTGAGCCTCACAAATAGCTTTTAGCCTGCTAGGAGGCATCTCCTGCCATTTCATGTCTATTCTGCACTCGGAATTAATCACTCCTTGGTTGGCTAGTAGATCTGCAAGTTTGTTGGCCTTCCTCCGAACATGATTGAAGCTAACAGTTCGAAGGCATTGGAGATGTTTATGGATTCTCTGGTACACTTGTATAAGTCTCCATTGTTTTGAGACCCTTTCAGGCGCTGTTCCATAGCTGATTTTCTTAACTGCATTTATGGAAATCTCTGAGTCTGCTTCTATGAGAACATTTGAGCTGTGATTGAGTTTAAGCAACTCCAGACAATGTTCCAACGCCATTAATTCAGCCATATTGTTGGTGGCTTTGCCTAAATGGCAGTGGAAAGTGAAAATTATTTTTCCTTCTTCGTCTCTTAACACACCTCCATAACTTGTTGTTCCTGGGTTGCTTTTTGAAGCCCCATCAATGTTGCATTTCAGATACCCTTTTGGTGGAGGATGCCAGAAATCCTTTTCCCTTTCCAACACTCTTACTTTTTTGCTAAGACCCTGGAGAATGATCTCATGAATTCCCAGCTGCTTGAGAGTTCTCAATTCATGCGCAGTGGGGGGATTCGAGGGGTAACTGTGCACAGTGGTAGAGACAGTCTCTCTAATCTGTTTTAAGATTAATTCCATCAGCAAATGGTAGTAGTTTTTTCATCCTTGAAAATTCTTTTATTCCTTTCCTTCCAAACATTCCAGATGATGAAGCTTGGTGTCAAGGTCCAGGCCAAATTGAGGATTTCATTCTCTGAAAAAAAATTTCTCCACTTGTTCAGGGTATTACTGATGCTACCTTTATCTCTGTCTGTCTGTTGAAAAATGATGTTGAAAGAATCCCACAGCCAGTTGATATAGGTACAGTTGTTGAGAATATGTTCTATTGTTTCCTCTTGAGCCTCACATAATGGGCATCTAGAGGGCCCCATAACTCCCCTCTTTTGAATGTTATCCCAAGTTAATATTTTTTGTGATGAACTAACCACATAAACAGTTTGATCTTCATCCATCCTTGATGGCTCCAGAGTTTTTGCCAGGACTTTGCCGAAACGCAGGGATCTAGGTTAAGGGAAATTCTTTTAGCTTCATGGATGTTAAAGATGCCTTCTTTGTTTTGTCCCCATCTTAACTGATCCTGCCCATCTGTGACCCAGATCTTTCTCTGTTCTAAAATTTTCATAAGTTCTTCTGTTTTTGTCTTTGTGGTGCCTACCCCTCTGCATTCTATTCTCCTCCAGCTTCTCCATTTCTCAGTGTCATGAGGAAGATTCCAGAAATCCCTGACTTTTATTAGTCCTTGGGAATCAGTTTCCTGCTTGATGCTAATAAAGTCCTCCCTTAACAACATTGGTTCTTGTTGCCATTTGTCTTCCCAGAAGAGAGCTTGTTCACCTGCTCTGATTTCCCAGAAGCTGTTGTTCTAAACTAGGCTTCTGTTATCCCAGGCTTTGTTCCAGATATGAGAGCCTTTTATGTTCCCTGACATTCTAATGAGATCACTTGTTTTCCAGGAGCTGGCATATTTTTCTTTCCAGGTTTTAGCCCATTGCGCCTCTGGTTCTTTAACCCATCTCCACCAGAGTTTGGCTCCTAGAACATTACTTAGAATCTCCTGATCGTCTAAGCCTAGGCCTCCATGACTTTTGGGTTTACAGATTTTATCCCAAGAAACGAGGGCCCATTTCTTTTTTGTCTCCTCCTTGCCCCAGAGGAAGTCTCTCTGAATGTTCCTGAGTTGCTGTAAAACCCCTTTGGGGGCTGGCAGGGTTGATAGAAAGAAAATGGGGATGGATTGGAGAACAGCCTTCGTCAAAACCAATCTGCCAGCCAGGTTCAGCGCTCTATAAGTCCATTTTTTGATCTTGTCTTGCATCTTGTTGAGCACCGGTTCCCAGATACTTTTGCGCATAGGTTTATCTGTAAGGGGGATTCCCAAATACTTTGACGGGAGGACCTTCCTTTGGAAGCCTAGAATTCTGGAGATGTTCCTTTGAATAGCAATGTTAGTGTTAAAGAAAAAAAAATTGATTTGGAGAGATTGACTTCCATACCTGAAGCCAAGGCGAAGTCATTTAAGATTTTTTTGTACGCTGTAGCTTCCTTGACTGTGGGGATACCCTGCAGCATGGTGTCATCCACAAATTGTTGATGAGTCAGGGCTTGGCCATTCTCCACTAATTGAAGGCCCTTAATCTTACCTAAAACTTTAGCAGTTTTAATGGTTCAGCCTAATCCTTCCATCATGAGGATGAAAAGGAAGGGAGAGAGTGGATCTCCTTATCTGAGGCCTCTGGAAGGAGTGAAGATCTCCGAGGGCGCTCCATTCACCAGAATTGAAAAGCTGGGTGAAGTAACCAAAGCCATAACCCATCTGATCCAGTCATGATCAAACCCAAACGCGGAAAGGACCTTTCTGATGTAAATCCAGTTCACCTTGTCATACGCTTTTGCTATGTCTAATTGCATGATCATACCGGCCTGCTTTTTGCTGGTGAGAGAGTGAACAACCTCGTGGGCCTAAATAATATTATCCAGGATTTGCCTTCCTTCCACATAACCAGACTGTTCCCCAGAAATCAAAGAGGGCAAAAGAGGTTTGAGTCTGTTGGCCAGGATCTTAGAAATGATTTTGTAAACAACATTGCATAAAGCTATTGGTCTAAACATATCAGGAGACAGGGTGGAGTCCTGTTTGGGGATCAGGGAGATAAAAGAGGTATCATAATCTATCCATTCTTCACTTTCTACTTCTATTGTTATTTTTGCAAGAGGATATAATGTGAATTTATTTGTTGAACTTCCATCAGAAATAAACATATCACCACATCTACAACTTATAAATGCATCAACTATAGCTGACCATGGTCTTCCTAGAATCGATGGATGTCCTCCCAAATTACTCTTGGGTGTTAGAATCATAAAATCAACAAGATACTCCCAAGAATCTAAGGATACAAATATGTCTTCTAATAAACCATCCAATTTAATAACAGATCTATCTGCTAATTGCAACAATGTAGGTGTATATTGAAGATTAGGAAGTTTCAATCGATTCATAGTTTGTTTACTCATGATGTTTATAGCTGCTCCTAAATCAATCATTGTATTTGGGATTTCAATACCATTCATGTTTTCATAATGGGACTTCCTAGATCAAGGTATTTCTGAATTGTTGTTTTTCCCATCATGATATCTACAATTTTTCCAACTAACTAAATTCTTTTCTCTTTCTCCCTGGTTTTTTAATACTCGACTCCCTAATTGTCTTTGCAAAAATTGGTATTTACTTAATGGCTTGTAGAAAAGGAATTTTTATACAAACATTCTTTAGCTCATCTAACATATAATAATCAGGCAATAAAATCTGTTTTTCTACTCCCTCGTATATTTTCAATCTTTCAAGAAAAGGTGGTTTTGAAACAAATACTGAAGGTTGTTCCATAATAGGAGTTGGAATGTTATCAAAATCTGTAAGGGTGACTTGTTTTTGAAGTTTTTCTTTTTCATTAAGAGGCTCCTCTTTTCCAGAGGCATTTTATTTTTTAGATTCTTGAATAACAACTATTTAGAACTTCTTTTCCAATACTATACCAGATCTAAGTTGGACAGTGTTTAGATCTAGTGGAGTTATCATGTAAGTTTTGAAATTTTGTCCTTCCATGTTGTAAACAGGTTGTGAATTTTTGTTATTATTCGGATTTGGAAGTGGTTGAGTAGGAAATTTATTTGGTCTTTGTGGAAATGGTAATGAAATTTGTGGATTTGGATTATGACATTGAGTTGGCTAAACATGTTGAGGAAAGTTTTTGGTGGAAAAGTAGGATACAATTGTTGATAGTGAGGATATTAAGATATTTTCCATAAGGATTTTTCCATCCTTGTGCCCAAGGTTGAGGCCAAGATTGCCAAGGCATGGGTGCAGTCCAATTGTTTTGTGATGGTTGTGTAAATGCTTGAGTGTTAAATCCCTGAGTCATATTTGGTTGTGAATTTTTCCATGGTCTCTTAGCAATAAAACAAAGGGGATCTATCTGATTTGGTATTATTTCCTCTTGATAAACTGCTTTAAGGCCTAGTATTGAAGGACATTCTTTTGTATCATGATTTTATACACATATAACACAAGTTTCTACACTTTTTAAATCAAGAGGGCATTCTCTCAGAGCATGTTTCTTTCTACATTTGGGAAAAAAAATTGACAATGCAACATTTTCAACATTTTGCTTGTTTTTCACTTTAAGGGTATCTATTTGTTCACTAAGACTTCCCAAAATGTTTGTTTTAAAGTTTTCAAGAAAATTACCTAATTCAACCCTACTTACAGTCCCAGCTACAAATTTATTAATCCTAGACATGAGAGGATCTCTTGGATTTTTCCCAGTTCTTGCCTTACCTCTTGAAATGTGTATGCATAACTCACAAATGTCTCCAAATGATAACTGAGAAATATCTCCCTTACCCATCAAATTGAGGAGATCAATCCACTCATCTCTAATGGATTTTAATAAGAGAGCTTTCAAAGTTTCTTCATCTAGTTCATGCATTTTAGCCCTTTTAACATTATAAGCAAATCTTTCAATGAAATCTTCAAGATTTTCATCTTCTTTCTGCATCATTTTAAAGACTTCATCCTTAACATTATGAGGCTTACAATAGTATTTATATTTCTCTAAGAATGTAGTTTTCATTTATTCCCATGTTCTTATAGAGTGTGCTCCATTTAATTTTGCATCCTTAAGAGTTGTTGGAAACAATTTCAACTTTTGAGGGTCAAGCAAATAATCATTGGTGAGCTCCAGTATTGCAGCAATAATGCTACAACTCCTGGGACTCCCTTCTTTACTTTTATCAACCCGGTAGTTCGTAACAAACTTGGAAGCGACGGTGTTGTATGCACAAGTACTAGCTCTTGCCGCAGCTGTCACTTGGTCAGCTGGCACAAGTCCGCTAGGGGCTCAAGCCAACTTCTATGAGCTCTGAGAAGAAGCTTTTTAACCGATGGACGAAAGCTAATTTAAAGAAGGCTGATCTACTTGCAGAAAGACATTGAAAAGCTAAAAGAAAATGCAAACCCTAGCAAACCCTAATTCTACCAGCTAACCCTACTAATGCAAGAAAGAGGATGCAAGCTACTGAAAGAAATGCCATTGACTTCTAGGAAGGTAAATACATGTATCTAAGCTACTTCTACAGTAACATATGAAAAGAACATCTTTTTGTATTTTTGAATAAGTTGCTAGAGTTATTATGCATATGATTTGACTATTTTTTGTTGTGCAGAGGTGGATGGGCGAGAAGAGATGCTTGGAAAAGGTCAAGAAGGTTCAAAGAGGGCCTAAGGGGTCCCTAACACCCTTCCATAGAGTTTCACTGAGTTTGGCTATCAAGAAACCTCATTCGTGAGCCTCTACAGGAAGTCTGCATGGGTTCTACAGTATGTTCGAAATGAGGTTTTTGGTGGATGAATGGAGAGGGAAAGGTGAAGGAGTGAGTGTGGAGGTAGGGTGAGGGTTGGAGATGGTCTAGAACTCGGTGGATGGAGTTGTGGACAGGTGTGGATGGTTGTATTTGGTTCAGGGAAGACTGAAGCAATGTTACACACAAAACTAGGGTTATGGGAGCAAATGGCGAACAGGAGGCAAGGATTCTAAGTAGAGGGTGGAGTGGATGGTGCTGATGGAGAATAAACAGATGAAGGAGTGGTACAGGTGCTCTGCAAGGCGTTTTTTCCAACTGATCCAACGAAGACTTGTAAATTCAAAAACCTAATTACGATGACCTAAATCTGCTAGCTGCCAGTAAAGAGAATGAACAGAGGTGTGACTTGCAATGAAACCATGTATTTTAACTCATGCAACTAAGCAAACAAAAGTCTGAACTTGTGACCAACTTCTACACATGAAAATCAAACACTAGTGATTGCATGGCAAAGCAAAATCAGTGTTTTTGTGGGCAGCATGGTTATCCTGATCCCAGCTCCTGATCCTACTGAAGGAGAGGTGAAACCAGAGATGTTTGATGGCCCTTTTCTTGAAGCTTTTTCCTGTTAACAACCTATCAACTAAATCTGAGCATTCAAAAGTCTTTCTAACCATTAACAGTGACCTAGTTAATCAGCAAACTTTAACCTACTTAACAGAAATGTTTTTGCAAATGCATAAAGAACAAATAACAATACATAAAGGAGGCCTTAGCACTCGGGTTGGGCCCAACCCCAAGAGCTGCAGGCTCCTAAAAAGAACTCAGATCTGATGCCAAGTAAAGCTGCTTCTCATTATTCAAAAATAACCATCATATGAAAGTTGTACAGCAGTATCTACAGTAAAACAAGCTGAGCAAAATGACAGCACTATAGTGAAAAAATAACAATAGTTCCAAAAGTAAAAAAACTACGAAGTCTGAGGCCTTCCTATTTGTACAATACGAGGGGGCTAGCATCCCTCCTAGATTCAAGGGACTCGGCTGTCCCAACTGCTAGTGAACAGTCACTCCTCAAAAACTGCTTGGCTGCCTTTAAAACTCGTTTTGGTGGCCTGTGGAGCTCGGTGTTGAGGGTGGATATTTCGAGGAAGGCCATTTAATGCAAGAGACAACCTCCCTACGAATCCTCACCTCAAGCTTGGCTGTTAGCTGACCCATGATTGCTTGGTTTTGCTCCAAAATTTGTCCAAAAATCCTGAAATAACCACGTGTTAGCCTCCTAGGTAGAGTGACCACCCTTATTCGTTCAAATAGCACAAACATACAAAAAAACATGCATAATCTATGAAAAATGGAGGATTGAACAAGGACAATTAGGCAAAATGAGCCCAATAAGTTACCCAATTTGGGGGCTCATCAATCATAAGATTTATATAAGACTTTAAACTCAAATTGAAATGTTTCAGGATCCTCACTTCTTAATCCATGAAAGTTTGGAAGGATGGAGGGTGAGATGTTTTTCATTGTAGTTGTTGTATCTTCATCAAGGAAAGGAAATCTAAAGGGTTTTGGATCTCCCTTACCTCCTCCTCTCCCTCTTCCTGCACCTCTCTCTCTTCCTCCACCTATCCCTCTTCCTCCACCTCTATTTCTTCCTCTTCCTCGTCCAATCCTAGGTTGTTCACCATTAACATTATTTACCTCTCCTTCCCCTTCTCCAGCCATTATAGATTCTTTAGAACTATTATAAGGTTCCAAAATTGGGTTTTCTGATTCTTCTTATAACTCTTCTAGTTCTAGTTCTTCTATCAATGGTAAGTTAAAATAAGTTTATTTCTCCTCATATTCACTAGGGATCTCTAGATCTTGTCCTAGAAGTCTTTCTCTAGTTGAAGATAGGAAAACTACTCCTTGTGTCAGGGATGTAGGCTCTTCTTCTTCTATTACTACTTTAGTTGACGAGGTTGGTGAATCTCTAGGTTGAATTTCGGATCTAAGTACCTCAGAAAGTTTATGTTTGACTGAAAATGATGGAATATGAGTTTGAGTGGGTGGTGTGGAACTACGAGGTTGTGGTGGGGTGAGTGATGTTGTTGGTTTTAAACTTTTACCTCTACCTACAAATCTACCTCTAGAATCTCTTTCCCTATGCATATAATTTTTGTTTTTTTAATAATAAAAAAAAATACTCTTATTTGCACTTCCTCGGCAATGATGCCAAAATGTTTGTCAATTTAGTTTTCCTAAACTATTATATGAATTATCGACCAGGATCAGTAAACTGGCAAAGTGTAAGTGCACTATATGTGCTAGAAGCCTTTAATTATTCAAATTGAAATGCATATGATTGAATTCATTATTGAGATTAATCCTATGAAAGATGAGCACATTCTTATGAAAATGATGTTTAAGCAATAAAACTCAAAAAGAAAACAATCAAACTCTTAATCTAGACAATCAATCTCACACTTGCAAAAAAATTAATAAGACTCAATTCATGAAACTATTCAAATTATATTGCATATTTATCAGTATGTTTTGTAAGAAACTTGAACCAATACAACACACTCTTTGCATAAATCAAAACAAACCAAAACCTTGCTTGAAAAGAATCAAACTCACTTGAATTTATAAATCAACTATGAATAAAAACAATAAATAAATCCTCTGTTTTATAAAACTAAATTCTATTCTAAGTACAAAATTTTATCAATTTCACTACTGCTAGATTCAATTCATATGTCAAATTTATCATTCAAGTCCTATTACGAAATCTAAGATCAGTTCAAAGAAAACATTTTAACATATGCATGTACTTAATAACAAATAACTAATGAATTGAGTTAAGCGGAAACTCTAATGAAGAAAATAACAAATAAATTGAAAAACCTAACTACTTGAGGGGGCCCTCCACAAGTAGATGGTTGCGAATTGAAATCAACACTTAGCCATGCATTGAAACAAGAAGCATATCTTGCAATTGAATTGAAATAGAGTTTTTAATTATCGTTGTCGCATAACATAAGTCACAGTAAATTATCTACTACGAGGTCTTTTATAAGCCCGTATCATAAATGTTTAGAGCTTAAACTTCGATAACAGAATACTACAATTAAACATAAAAGATAATATCACGAGATCTTCTCACAACTTGATATTTGACAAAGAAAATCGTGAGGCAGGCATATCATTTCTCGCTCGCCTGATTTAGCTAACAGAGTTGACTTTTCCTTTGACTGTGTGACTAGAAGCTTACTTCGTTGATCTGGTTCGTGTAGATAGGAGGAAATCCTTGTACACATATTTATCCACTTCCCATATATTTCTCACTCCAGCTGGCGCTCTGAAACCTAGAAAACCATGAGCTTAGCTACATAATCAAATGTTAGTTGCAAAATCACCCTATTTCAATAGTTGAAACAAATATTAGATTATAAATAAGGAACATTATCAAATTATGAAAGACAAGACAAATATATACATGCCATGCCATTATTCTTGTTATATGATGCCCATGGAGTGATTATGCTGGTAAAAATCAAGTGAAATGAGTGAAAAAGGTGTCAAAAAGGAAACAACTATGAGGCTCAACAAATATGGTGTTGTATTCAAAATTATGAATAACCAAAAAATTGTGTTATAATCTCAAAAGTATTGTTTGGCATGTTTTTTGGATCAATTAATAAAAGGATAATTGTCAGATGGGAAAAACATCCCTACACCTATAACTGAGTAGATTTATTGTCTTATTGATTGATGCTTGAATATCACAAATGTTTCTTGGTGTGTTTAAGAGTAGAAAAAAATATGTAGAGAAGGATTATCACTCCAACCAAAACTGACAATTGTTTCTTGATTTTTTTTGTGTGATGTTAAGGTTTAAATTATGGATTTTTTCTTTAATAAAGAGAGGATTCACTAATATAGTCAAGATGTCAATAACTTGTCATAAGTGACAATTTAGTGTAAATATTTATAAAATGGCCATGGGTGATCCAATAGTTGAGGTGATTGTCACTAGGAATAAGTCTAAAAGATTCGTTAGAGGTAGGAAGCCTTAATGGATGGTGATTGGTGAAGGGAATAGTCATGAGGAATAATTTGGATTTGAAACCATGGTACTATGTAACATCTTAAAATAATCCATTAACCCAATGGAAGGGATGTTAAAAATTGTAACTAGTGTCGGTCTTCATAATTGTATTTGAGTCATGTATTTGTCAAAAGAAAGAAAAAAATTGTCATAATAGAAATTAACTTAATAAAGCATGGGTTTCATGCTTGGGTCTTTTTTTTATAGGTCAATTCTTCCATTGTAGGCTTCTAGGGCTTATTTCAAGTATCCTTGTCCATGTCATGATGTAATAGACCCTTCTTAGGCTTCTTGAGTCAAGAAAGAAATTTAATTTTGTATAAAATAAGTCATTTAGGCCTCCTCCACGAAGTCAGCTTCAAGAAGGACAAGTCATCCTCATCAAGTGGATTCAACCTCAGTCAAACACTATATAAAGGTAGCATTCAACTCATTTGGAGCACACTCTCTCATTAAGTTCGATATTCAAGGAAGAGAAGCAAAAAAAGAGCGAAGTAGCTGGATGAGGATGAAATTTGTTGGGAATACCTAATTCGAGTTTCTGGGCTATCTATCTCTCACACGTCCGAAGTTTCTCTACAATTGTTAGGGCTGAAAATATGTTTTTACTACAGGTCCTAAATGTTGTTACTGTGGATTGAAGTTTTGTTGCTAGGGTCGAATTTTTATATTGTTTTTGGGCCAAAATTCTGAAGTTATTAGGGATCGACATTCTGGATTTTTGTTAAGTTGAAATTCTAAAGTTACTAGGGTTCGAAGTTCTGGATTGTTGTTGGGATGAAATTCTGAATTTGTTGGAGGTCAAAGTTATGAGTTGTTTTTGGGCCGAAGCTGCTAGAAAACAAGAGGCTACTATTTTTTTTAATCATATTAGAAGGTTGACTTGGTGGAGGCGGAAGGTATTTTGGTCAGGTTTAAGGTCTTGGTCTATCTCAATTTGATTAGTGGAATAGTTTGACTGGGTTTTACCCTAGAGAGGGGTTTGAGCCTTGGTTGAGTTCCTACATCTAGTGTCGTTGATCTTCTCGTTTTGCTTTGACGATTTCTTGATGAAACAAAAATAAAAGAAGAACGTAATAAAGTTAATAAGAACATAATAACATCACAAGTAATTATCAATATAAGAAAATATTTATTCCGTTTTTATTTTATAACATGGTATCAGAGAGAGCTAAGGTGAAGAAGAATGAAAAGGGTAGACTAAAGATATATTAAAAAAAAGGGAGATATAAGTAAAGGGTTTCAAGGAAGGTCACAAGGAGTAGAAGATAGAAATATGAAAAACTGAATGAACTCAGAGAACAAGCTAAAAGGAGACTCCAAGTATAGGACTTGGAAGAAGAGAATCGATATTATTCTTGCAAGACATAAAGTGTTGGATTTTGTTCAAGGAAAAGTCAAGGAACCAATAAATGAAGTAGGAAAAGAAAAGTAAAAGGAAACTGATATATTGGCTATGAACTTAATTGTATATGGAGTGAAGGAAAATCTCATCCCTTACATACCTAATATAGAATTCACACAAGTGATATATGAAGCCCTCTCCAAATTGTTAACTATCAAGAATATTGGTCAGATAGTTAGCCTTAAGAATGAACTAGGAACAATGAAGATAACAAAGGATGATATAGTATCATGTTTTTTAAGGATCTCTAGAATAAGAGATGAACTACAAGTCATCGATGAAGTAGTGCCGAAAAAGGAAATTGTAATTTTTGCACTTCGAGGTCCACTAGAATCTTGGAGATTTTTTGCCTCAAGGATCAATAGTTGGAAATACACACCTACCTTTGAACACATGTGGAATGCATACAGTCAAGAAGAAGCTTGAATTGCATTAGTAAGTAATAAGAATGAGGATGTAGAAATCAACACTTCAAATGCCTACACTACTCAACACAAGAAGAAAGGAACTTTCAAGAAGTTTAAAGGACCTAGGAAGAAAGTTGACCTGTCCCAGATTGAAGGCTACAATTACTATAAGATGGGTCTACTTTAAGTTTTGTAATATTTTCTTTTATGTTTTGATATCTAGGTCTAACATGCTTTGTTATAAGTTTTAGATTTATTTTGATAAAGTTGTATGTATCCCTCAGTAGGATTGGATTAAGAGGGATCCCTCACCATTTTACCAAAGATAAGTTTGTTGTTCTTTATTTCCTTTTTTATGTTTGGTTTCCCTCTCATTTCAATATTTGTTTGAATTATATGCTAATAATATTTTGTGTTTTCCTTGGTAGGAAAATATTGTAGAATACACAAAGGTTATGGAAAAGACTTCAATGGATCAACCTGAAGCATGGAAGAAGTTATGTTGCAAAGGAACCCTTTTCAAGAATTGATCTCATACAAGGTTTGATAAAGAACAATTCAAGGTATGTATCAAACTACAAGATTCTCTTCATAGAAAATGTATGTTTATTATCTTTTCAAATTTGATTTACATTACTAACATCGTTATGTCTAGGATTTTGAATCTTAAAAGATTCTTTTTAGGGTAATTAATCATTGGATTAAATCTACCCTTGTTATACTATCATTTGTTCATTTTGTGAAAACCTAATCTCTAGGGCTCACTGTGAAACCCTAGCCTCTTGATGTTAAGGGTATGTCAATATTGAAACCCTAGTCCTCTTAAGTTTGTTGATAGAGTCTAGAACCCATAATGAAATCTCTATCCTTTTTATGTTTTAGGTTTTGGTATTGTTATGGCAAAATCCTTGTCTTTTAGGGTTTGCTATTGTTGTCCTTGTTATAAACTGAAACCTTAGACCTTTAATATTTTGATAAGTTAGGGTTTACTGTTATTAAGTCAAAACCCTAGATTTTAGGGCTTGATGAATTAGGGTTTATAAGAAAGACCCTTGTATTAGCTAAAAATGAGGTCCTAGCAATGAAATCCTAAGTGTGTTTTCTTCTGCATAATCGAAACCCTAGCTTGATTGAAATTGTTGTATATCTATATTTTGATGTATAGATGATTGTATGTAGGTTTTACCTAAATAAGTATTGATGTTCTAATACATGATGATGAAACCCTAGATATGTATATATGTTATCTTAATTGTTGATGATTTCCAGTTGTATCTAGGACCCTAGTAAAGATAGATATTCTAGGGCATGATGATATCGTTTTATGATAAAATCTAGGGTTTGCAACAAACCCTAGTAGAGTCTAACATGTAACTACATATTTTTGAAACTCTAGGTGTATAATATTATGATTTATTTCTAACTTGATGTGGTTGCTAAAAGTTAAGGCTTTATGTTTCAAAGATAAAGTCTAGGTTTTGTAACAAAGCCCTAACAAGTCGTTAATGTCTAGAGTATAAAAAGATGCAACCCTTGTTGATTATGAACTTTATTGGTTAATGTCTAAAGCTTGATTATTTTGATACTTCCATTACAATGACATGAAATAGTTGACTTCATGCTTCTATATACTTGTACTCAATTGTACTTGTTGTTGAAGTTTTATAGGTGCGTAATCTTCAAGATGTTGAAGATCTTCATAAGTAAAGATGACCTGCTAGTATTTTTAAGCATGATAAATAAAATGAAGTTATAAGCATGATGATCAAGATGAACTTAATGCCATGATGAAGAATAAAACCTTGAAAAAGTTGAAACTTCTTTGAGGAAGGAAGTTGTTGATCTCCCTAAAGTTGAGAGGGAGCCTAGATAAGGGCATCTCTCCCTAATTAAGAGGGAGATCATGACAATTATGGTAAAATACCTTCAAGAAAGAATGAAGGAAATATATACAGGTGGATGTTCATGGTTCACAAAGTTGTATACAATAAAATGATGATGTATTTGGTGTTGTTGAAGAAGTAAAAGAAGAAATCTTCTAACAAGATGTGTTTGGATAACTTAATGATGATATAAGAAACGTCTAGATCATTAAGGACCTCGGAGGTTTGTATTTACTTGTGTATATGTATTTGAAAAATTGTTATTGATTGGGGTTGTGTTTGTCAACGTAAATCTCTCCACAAAAGGTTGAACTTTTTGGAAGCATGTTTGGACTAGTGATTTGGTCTATAAGCATGCTTGGTTTATTTGATGTTACTGATTTAATTGATCGAGAGATATTTGATATTATCATCTTAATTGATCGAGAGTATCGAGGCATCCTGTGTAATACAAAATGCCTAAGAGGACATCTGGTCAGCCTGTGTGTTGATGTTTAGATCTTGAAGTAGGTAGGATGACATTGGTCATAGAGCTCTAACCTTGGATATGAATCCAGATCCTTGGGTTGGTGATAGAGCTTAAAAATCTTGATGGTACTAAATCTTAAGTCCACCTTAGTCTCACCTGATTAGAGTACCTTGCTCAAGTATCTAATCCGTAGCACTGCATGTGCATTGTGACTCTTCATAGAGTATATCATTTTGAGATCTTCCATGTACATATGTATATTATATGTAATTATGAATACCTCCCAAGTTAAGAGGGAATGTTGAGAAATATAACTAATGTCGGTCTTCATAATTGTATTTGAGTCATGTATTTGTCTAAAGAAAGAAAGAAAGAAAAAAAATTATAAAATAAATTGACTTATTAAAGCATGCGTTTCATGCTTGGGTCAATTGTTTATAGGTCAAATCCTCCATTGTAGGCTTCTAAGGTTTATGTCAAGTATCCTTGTCCATTTCATGATGTAATAGACCCTTCTTGGGCTTCTTGAGTCAAGAAAGAAATTTATTTTTTCATACAATTAGTCATTTAGGCCTCCCCCACCAAGTTGGCCTCAAGAAGGGCAAGTCGGCCTCATCAAGGGAATTCGACCTCACACAAACACCATATAAAGGCAATAGTTCAACTTGTTTGGAGCAAACACTCTCATCAAGTTCGATCTTCAAGGAATATAAGCAGAAAAAGAGTGAAGTATCTAGAAAAGGACGAACTTGTTGGGAAGGCTTAATTCGAGTTTATGGACAATCTCTCACACATGCGAATTTTTTAGACAGTTATTGTGGCCGAAATTATGTGTTTATTGTAGGTCTGAAATTATGTTACTGAGCATCGAAGTTTTGCTGCTAAGGTCAAAGTTTTGGATTTTTGTTGGGTCGAAATTCTAAAGTTACTAGGGATCAAAGTTTGGATTAATGTTGTTGGGCCGAAATTTTGAAGTTACTAGGGATCAAAGTTCTAGATTGTTTTTGGGATGAAATTCTAAAGTTGCTAGAGGTCGAAGTTCTGAGTTGTTGTTGGGTTGAAGTTGCTGGACAGGAAGAGACGAATAGAAATTTTTGAATCATATTGAAAGGATGACTTGGTGGAGGAGGAAGGTCTTTTGGTCAGGTCTAATGTCTTGTTCTATCTCAATTTTATTAGTGGAATAATTTGACTGAGTTCTCACCTAGAGAGGGGTTTTAGCCCTGACTAAGTGCCTACACCTATTGTTGTTGATCATGCCATTTTGTCTTGATGATTTCTTGATGAAAAAAGACAAAGAAGAATGTAAGAAAGTTAATAAGAACATAAGAACATCACAATTAATTATCAATATAAGAAATACTTTATGCATTTCTGATTTTCTAATAAGGAACACTGATAGAGACATCAAAAACAAGACTACAATAGCCATTGGAAGAAATAGGACATGAAAAAATTCAAAAGTGCCTAATGGAAGTTGATTATATTATTAGAGCTATCTTGCATAAGGCAATGAAAATAATCCTATAAGATTTGTTGGAAGAAACTGGATAAGGAATGGTATAATATTTCCCAATGAGAGGTAATTGGATTGTCATAGTTAGCTAGGATAGGAAACAAGAAACCATCCTAGAAGAGACATTAGGAAACATGGGATAACAAAGGCCCCAACATTCCCCCAAGGAAGGTGATATGATAGTCAAAAGACAACTTGGGTAAGACATTAGAGATAAGTTATAGAAAACATGTTGAAAAGAAAGATATGAAGGGCCCAAGGATTTATATAGGTGATCTAAGGGTCAAAGACAACTACAATTAGACATTGAGAACCTAGAAAACCTATTGACAAAAAAAATAACAAAGAGCTCAAGATTTTCCAATGAAAAGTGGTCCAATGGTTATAGTTGACTTAAATCAAACATTAAAAAATCCCTAAATCATAATCAAGCTTAGAAGATCCATTGAAGAGAATGGCACAAGAGAATTCCAAGGAATTTGTAAGGGAAGGTGATCTGATGATAGAAACCAAGACTAGAAACACCAAAAAAATCTTAATCTTTTGTCTCTCTCTTACCCCCTTCTCTCTATCCTCCCTTCCTCTCTCCTTCTTTCTCTTTGTCTCCCCTGACTCTCTCTCTTTATCCATATACATTTTTATATCTATCTCTCTCTCTCTGCCCTTTGTATCTATCTCCATCTCCCTCACTCTCTCTCTCTCTCTCCCTTCCCCATCTTCCCCCCTCTCTCTCACACCTCTAAATTTATCTTTATCTCCCTCCCTCTCTCCTTCTCCCCACCACCCCCCTTCTTTCTCATTTCTTCCCTCTCTGTCTCTCCATCTCCTCTCACCTCCATCTTTATCTTCATCTCCTTCTCTCTCTCTTTCTCTCTCCCTCACTCTCTCTCTGCCATCTCTCTCTCTCTCCCCCCCTTCATAATAACCCCATCCAACTATGTATCTCCCTTCCTCCTTGTTTCTAAATCCCACTACTCCCCCTCTCTTTATCTCTTCCCTTTGGCCCCTCTATCCTTTCCCCTCCTCCCCTCCAACCCCACCTTAATTATTTCCCATGTGTTAAAGTTCCTAGCTACAAGAACGTGTGTGCCTTGCTAGCACTAGGAACATGTACATGCTCCTAGCACTAGGTGTTGGGTTGTGTTATATTCTTTCCACGTAGTTAAAAAGGGATTTGAAGGGCACCCGTAACCCAACTTTATGGGGCCTAGGGCAGCAACCAGGAAAATTTTGGTTTTGGACCCTATGTTAGGTTGGGCGGACCCACCTGTGGTTTTATGCATGATTTTCGCGCACATTTTTTGGACGCGATGGTTTTCGGTCCATGGTATTGGATGCTTCGACATGTATAAATATTTATTATAACATTGAAATGAACATAATGAAAAATCAAGCTGGTAGTCCCGATTTTGGGATCTAGGGGAAAATCTCTGTGTATATGTTTTTTATGTGTTATGATCTCGCATTTTTTATTTTCTTTGTTTTAGAATTCGTATGCAGGTAATTTCTGTACGGGGTTAAAACCTACATTTGGTATCAGAGCTATTTTGGCTTCAAGGGGATGCCTTTGTTACTGAGGGGTTTCGCTCAGGCCTGTGGTAGACCTTGTTCAGTGGGAGATCTGCGAGATCAATTCTGGTGGTGAAAGAAGTGGCAAGCGGTGGAAAGATAGAGATCAATAAATTTAATGGTTAGAGTTTTGAATCGTGGAAACTCAAGATGGAGGATCTGTTGGTGGATAAAGACCAGTGGATCGCGGTAGATCCGGATACTAAACCAACGGGAGTGTCTGATGAAGAATGGAAGAAGTTGGATTGGAAGGCAAAGAGCACAATGCGATTGTGTGTCTCAGATTCAGTATTGTTGAATGTATCAGGGGAAGCTACGACGAAGGCTTTGTGGGACAAGTTAGGTACTTTGTACCAATCTAAGTCTTTGGTGAATAAACTGTTCCTGCGGAAAAAGCTATATAACCTGAGGATGAAAGATGGAGACTCGGTGACAGAGCATCTGAATGCATTTAATACTGTGGTAAGTCAGTTAGCATCTGTTGATATTAAAATTTTAGATGAAGATAAGTGCATCAGTTTGTTGTGTTCTCTACCAGATTCGTGGGATAGTCTGGTTATTGCAATAGGTAGCAATGCAACTGCCTTGCATTTTGATGAAATAGTCTCATCCTTGCTGGCAGAGGAGATGAGACGAAAAAATATGGAGAGCCAAAATGGTAATGCCTTGTCTGTATGAGGGTGGACCCAGAACAGAAATAAAAATAAGTCATCGAGTGGGAGATCTAAATCTAAAGGGAGATCTAAATCTCTAGGAAAACTTGTAAAGGTGGTGTGCTGGAAATGTGGAAAGGAAGGGCACTACAAAAGGGACTGTAAATATAAAGCTCCTGACAAAGGAAAGGGATTTGATGAGGCTCCTTCTGCAGAGGCGAAAACCACCTCAGATGAAGGTGGGGATGTGTACTTGGATTCTTTAAGTACACTTGTAGATCATGAGGCATGGCTGATTGATTCAGGTGCATCCTTTCACTTCACTCCCCATAGAGAGTGGTTCTGCGAGTATGAGAAATATGATGGTGGTGATGTCTTCTTAGGGGATGACAGGAAGGCTAGAATCGTTGGTTGCAGAAAAGTAAAGTTGAAGTTGCAAGGTGGAAGGGTTAGAACACTTCCAGGTGTTCTACATATTCCTGCATTAGCCAGAAATCTAATTTCTATTAGCAAGCTGGATGATGCAGGTGTAAAAACAGTGTTTGAGAAGGATACCTGCAAGATGGTTTAGGGAGCACTGGTATTGATGCGAGGAGTTCGGATTGGAACTCTGTACAAGCTGCAAGGTAGCACTATTATTGATGGGTGCAATAGTTATGTGGTTCCTGAAAGTGGAGCAGAAAATCTAGTGGTCTCTGGAGAGAAGACCATGTTGTGGCATCAAAGGCTTGGACATCTTGGAGAAAAGGGCCTTCGGATACTTCATGGTAAAGGTATGGTAGACGGTATGAGTAATAGCTCTCTGGATTTTGATTTCTGTGAAAATTGTGTATATGGGAAGCAGAATCGGGTGAGTTTCCCCTCTGGTAGTAATAGGGCAAAACAGATATTAGAACTTGTGCACAGTGATGTGTTTGGACCTGTGAAGGTTCCATCACTGGGTAAGTCTGTGTACTATGTATCATTTATAGATGACTTCTCAAGGAATACATGGATATATTTCCTTAAGAAGAAATCTGAAGTCTCTGACAGGTTTAAAGAATTTAAGGCTCTGGTGGAAAACTAGACAGAGAAGAAGATAAAGGTGTTGAGGACAGATAACGGTGGAGAGTTTTGCAGTACGGAATTTGAAGAATTCTGTAAGAAGTGTGGTATAGCACTGCAGAAGACTACGCCATATACACCTCAGCAAAATGGAGTTGCAAAAAGAATGAACAAGACGTTGATGGAAAGGGCAAGAAGCATGCTCAGTGGTGCCGGGTTAGGATAGGAATTCTAGGCAGAGGTGGTGGATACTGCATGCTACCTGGTCAACATGTCACCTTCATCAGCGTTGGAGGATAATACTCCACAAGAGGTATGGACTGGTAAGAAACCCTCTCTTTCACATCTGAGGGTATTTGGATGTGATGCATATGTACATGTTCCAAAGGAGAAACAAACCAAGTTGGATAGTAAATCTGAAAAGTGCATCTTTATTGGGTATAAGGATGGTTTAAAGGGTTATAAGCTTTGGAACCCAGTCACACGGAAGGTTGTGTACAGTCGAGATGTGGTATTCAGAGAGGTGAAAGATGTTATTAAACATGAAGTCCAACGAAAGGAACCTGAGAAGATAGAGTTTGAGATAAAGGAGAAAGAATCAGACTCTACAGCAGAGGAGGAATCAGAAGATGAAGAGCCACAAACTTCGGCTGTGAGAAGATCAGTTCGAGAAAGAAGGCAGCCTGAAAGGTATAGTCCATCTACTTTCTGTTCAAATTTTTCTTTATCTATTACTGACGACGATCCCAGAACTATGAAGGAAGCAATAGATTCAGAAGATGGAAAACTTTGGAAAGAGGCCATGTTTGATGAAATGGCATCTTTGCACAAAAATTAGGCTTGGGATCTGGTGGAGTTTCCGGCTGGAAGGAAACCCATTAGTAGCAAATGGGTGTTCAAAAAGTAGACAAATGCAGAGGGAAAAGTGGAGAAATATAAAGCTTGGTTGGTAGCAAAAGGTTATTCCTAGGTGTCAGGAATTGATTTTGGTGATATTTTTTCTCCTGTTGCCAAGGTAACTTCTATTAGATTACTTTTATCTGTTGTTGTTGCTTTTGATTTTGAGGTAGAACAGATGGATGTGAAGACAACATTTCTTCATGGGGATCTGGAAGAGGAAATCTACATGAAGCAACATGAAGGCTTTGCAACAAAGGTTAAGAAAGAACTGGTATGCAAGTTAAAGAAGTATCTGTATGGGTTAAAGCAGTCACCAAGGATGTGGTATCAGAAATTTGATACATTTATATGGGGAGCTTCACCAGAAGCAAAGCAAATCACTGTGTGTATTTTAAATTAATTGGTGACCATGTTATTTATCTGGTCTTGTATGTGGATGATATGTTGCTGGTTGGAAATGACAAATAAATTATCCATGATTTGAAGACCCAATTGTCCTCCAAATTCGACATGAAAGATCTTGGTGCTGCAAACTATATTTTGAGCATGGAAATGAAAAGAGATCGGGCAAAGAGGAAGCTCTGGTTAAACCAGAGGAAGTATGTCGAGACAATAATGCAGAGGTTTAATATGCAGGATAGTAAACCGGTGAAGGTTCCTATTCCTGTAGGTGTGAGGTTATCTGCTAAACAATGTTCCAAGACACAAGAAGAGGAAGAGGACATGTCTTGTGTTCCATATGCAAGTGTAGTTGGTATCTTGATGTATGTAATGGTCTGTACTAGACCATACATTGCACATGCAGTGGGAGTATTGAGCAAGTTTATGTCAAAACCAAGAAAGGAGCATTGGACAACAATGAAGCGAGTTTTTAGGTATTTGCGTGGCACTAGTGATTATGGTCTGTGCTACCAAGGTAGACCAGGATTGTACATAGTGTTGGATATTCGTGGCTTTGTTGATGCAGACTGGGATGGAGATCTGGATCAGAGAAGATCTACAAGTGGGTATGTGTTTAACCTATTTGGAGGTGCAGTCAGTTGGATGAGTAAGAAACAATCTGTAGTGGCACTATCAACTACAGAGGCAGAATACATCGTAGCCACTCATGCAAGCAAGGAAGCAGTTTGGTTGCAAAGATTGTGTTCAAGTATGGGGTTAGTACAAGAAGCTATAAGAATAGACTGTGACAGCCAAAGTGCAATTTTCTTGGCAAAGAACCCTACATATCATTCAAAGACAAAGCACATTGATGTTCAGTATCACTTTGTGAGGGATATGATAGAAGACAAAAAGATGTTGCTAATAAGGTGGACACTTTGAAGAATATTGCAGATGCATTGACAAAATCTGTGAGCTCTGAGAAATCCTCTTGGTGTAGAGAGACAATGGACATTTCAAGGTTGGGAAAATGACTAAGCTCTCTTGTGGCCCCCTGTGGAAAGAAAACAACAAGTGGGAGAATGTTGGGTTGTGTTATATTCTTTCCATGTAGTTAACAGGGGGTTTGAAGGGCACCCGTAACCCCACTTTATGGGGTCCGGGGCAGTGCCCCATAAAATTTTGGTTTTGGACCCTATGTTAGGTTGGGCAGACCCACCTATGGTTTTGTGCATGATTTTCGCACATGTTTTTTGGACACGATGGTTTTCGGTCCATGGTATTGGACGCGATGGTTTTCGGTCCATCATATTGGATGCTTCAACATGTATAAATATGTATTATAACATTGAAATGAACATAATGAAAAATCAAGCTAGTAGTCCCGATTTTGGGATCGAGGGGAAAATCTCTGTGTATATGTATTTTATGTGTTATGATCTCGCATTGTTTATTTTTTGTGTTTTAGAATTTGTATGAAGGTAATTTCTGTACGGGGTTAAAACCTACACTAGGAACATGCACATGCTCCTAGCACTAGGAACATGCTCATGCTCCTAGCACTATGAACATGTGTATCTTCCTGCTGCTAGGAAGGCACACATGTTCATGCATCTAGGAACACTTTCACTTTTTCAATGCTAGGAACGTGTGTGTTCCTAGCACTAGGAACGTGTGTGTTCCTAGCGCTAGGAACGTGTGTGTTCCTAGCGCTAGGAACGTGTGTGTTCCTAGCGCTAGGAACATGTGTGTTCTTGCAATTATAAACAAATGCACTTTTTTAACACTAGGAACACTCACACAACCTTTTGAATTTAAGTTTTTTTTAGCAAAAAGATTACATGCGCGATGAGTTGGTTTCTTTGGATATAGGTTTAGGATCACAAACCTAGTGGTTTGGACTGCAAATACAGGAAAACATCAATTTTTGAGAAAATGTGTATATGTCTCAATTTTCAAAATTATTTTTCTATAGGTTAGACAAATATGTTGTCCATGAAAATACAAGCACATATAGAGTTGACTATGCAAATTCCAAATATGTAAGTTTTAAAAAATTTAATAATGTTTACTATTTTTCATATATTTTTCTCTTGACATATATCAAGTCTTAAAATACATCCCTCTTTTCTTTTCACTGTTACTTTTTTTGGCCTTAACAGTTTGGAAAAAATATTATATGGCGCCCTAGATGACATTAAGACCTATAATATATAGAAAATGAAAATATTGTTTGATAATGTTAAGACCCTTTTAGACTGCAACCTTTAAGTACTTAGATGATGAAATCTTGCTTAAAAAAATTGTAGGGTTGTAGAGAACATATTGTTCTTGTGAGCACCTATTTTTTCAAGATATATATATATATATCGTTTGATACTGTTAAGACCCACTTAGATGACAACCTTTAAGTACTTAGATGATGGAATCTTGCTTAAAAATTTTGTAGAGTTGTAGAGAACATATTGGTCTTGTGAGCACGCGCGCACACACACACACACACACACACATATATATTCTTCTTGTGCGCACCTATTTTTTCAAAATTTATAATCATATATAGTTCAAATCTTGTGCTCAATTGGCAATGGATGTGGAAATGAAGGCTCATCGAACGGGAAGTATTGGATTCAAATCTTGTGCTATCCTTCAATTGAGATGAGAAGTTGGACATGATGGAGATGTAGTCCTACCAAGCTTACAAAATTATTTTTTATATGAACATCATTATATCTTTCAAACTAAAAGTTCTTCCATTAGTGCATTAATGAAAATATATGCATTATACTTTGTATTAAAATAACATACAAACTCTTAGGATTCAACTCAAAATTCACATAGTTAGACACAATTTTTATAAATAAAAATTATATATTAAGAAAGTAAAGTCATTTTCCTACATTTCACCTTTTTTACATCATCTTCAAATTCATTGTGTAAAGGCATTGTGTAAAGGCATCAAATCATCCCTCCAAGCATATATTGTTGTTTTTCTAGATTTACATTACTACTAAAGCATAATAAAAGATAACCATTCCTAATATGTAAAGACTCTTACGCTTTGCAAATAGATTTCCTTAACAAATTTGGTAAAGGAAAAATAAAACTTTATATTATTAATTTTTATATCATGAATGAGTTAATGATTTGTAACCACAATGGAATATAAAAGCTAAAAATCTGTATTAATTTGAACAATATCAAAATAATATTTATATATATATATATATATATATATATATATATATATATATATATAGATATATATATATATATATATAGAGAGAGAGAGAGAGAGAGAGAGAGCAATTTAATTGATCATCAGTATGGATAAAATAATTAGACTTTGAGGCAAAGCGATTCTTTCTGCTCTGCAAAAATGTCGTGTTGTGGAGGAAAGTGTGGGTGCGATTCTAGCTACGGCTGCGGCAGTGGCTGCAAGAGATGCAAAAGAACCCTCGATCTTTATTTTAGTGAGAAGACAGTGGAGGCGCCGCTATTTGTAGCCACGGCTTCTGACATGGGGTATTTTGAGGGTTCTGCTACTGTTTCGGGAGAGAGTGGGTGTTGCGCTTCTCGCGGTTGCAAGCAATTTATAGCTGAACCAGTTTCTCTGAGCAAAAAATATGGCGAGAGGAGGAACAGAGACAACGACAATGCTAGATCTGCTGGCCAATACAATATCGGATCTGAGGTTTGGGACAATTTGTCCTACACATACCTACTCTACAAAACATAATCTGATAGCGCAGATCCTGAAAGGCTTCTGCAAGGATCTAGATTGATCTCACTCACCACGAAAGGGCATATAAACCACAGATATGCCAAGGAACCAACAGATCTAACACACAACAGACTGAACAGCCCACATCAAATCCAAATCGGGAGGCATGTTCACCAAAAGCCTCATTTTTGCCTTGGATCGCAACACGCAACTCAGATCTAGGGGCATGCAACTGCCATGATACCCCTCTGGCCTGAACCACAGGCCCAATGCGCAGAAGAAGACTAGAATGGCAAGTAGAATGGGTGTATAAACCTCATATCTGTGACTGACCAAATAGATCTAGCGTTCAACAAACAAAACAGTCCACATCAAGCCTAGATCTGGAGGCTTGCTCATAAAAAGTCTCCTCTCCGCCCTGGATCACAGCCACAGATCATAGATCAGAGCCGGAAACAGAGAGATGTGATGATTGTGCAGGAACAAGAAAACACCCCAACATTGGAGCCTGAAGCATCTGCTCCTAAAATGCTCAAAGGTAGACAAAGTACCCTCTTTATCAAATCCATGGAAGGGAACACAATATGCATTAAGAGAGGGATATGGGAGGAAATAAAAACACTCAAACAGAGGAAACAAGAAAGGATTGGAATCCCACCCTACAAACAACTCCTGATCTACACAGGAAAAGTTTTGTAGGAAGAGTGCAAGCTAAAAGAATACGACATAGGCAACAATTCAACCATTTGTCTTAGCACAAGACTTCATAGAGGTTGTTTCGGCACAAGCTCAAAAGGACCTGTTTCCTTCAAAGATGCAGTAAAAGGGAAAATGGAATCTCAAGTGCAAACTGAACAACAAGCTACAACCCCTAGTTCCTACATCGTCAAGCAAACAACTCAAAACCCTGCATTAACAATCGTTGTAGCCGAGGTAAATGAAATACATGCTGATTATTTATCTAAAGTAGTGATATGTAGGTTTAATGGTTTTTGGCCCAAACCGGAAGCCCTTCGTCAATGGATTTACTCCATATGGACAGAAAACTGTGATATCCACCTCTGTTCAAAAGGGTTTTTTATTGTCAAATTCGACACAATAAATGACAAAGAATATGCATTGAACGAGGGACCATGGTTCTGGAGTAATGCTGGACTTTTTATGACATCTTGGTTCTCGGAATTTAATCCCAACACCATGGTGGTTTCCAAAATGCTTGTGTGGGTAAAGTTATACAAACTACCCCTGCACTTTTGGCACATCAAAGTATTAGCAGGCATTGGCAACGCTTTGGGGAAATTCTTAAAAGTAGACAGTGAGCGCCTCTCCAAGGAAATCTACACATTTTTCAGGATCTGTGTAGAGGTTGATCTCAGTCGGGGATTACCAGACCACATCCTCTTACTCCACAACGAAAAGCAATGGGCCTAGCCACACGATTATGAAAACATTGCCTTCAGATGCCGCATATGTCGTCAAACTGGTCATCTACAAAGTGCGTGCCCACAAAACAAAAAAGACAGGAAAAGAAGACAGCCACCAAAACCAAAAGGATGGCAATTTTCAGCCACATGGACAGATGACATAGAAGAGGAAAAAAACATAGAAACTACCAACATATTCCAAGAAGCAAAATATCCAGGAAATAATCCAAACCTTAGCGAAAAAATCCCTCTACACAGCCCACAAAATGATGAAAATCAGATTGGGTCTATAGTAGTGCCAACCAATCCGCAACAGCAAAGTGAGAAATTCATCCCAGGACCAAAAATTGGAGGCATCAAGCGAGCACACCTACAGAAAGCTCAGATTTTGAAAAAGAAATTCCGGCTATCACAAATGAAGCACAAATGTCTATTGTAACAGCCACACCCAACAATGAAAGTTGGCGGAAAGTGGAAAAAAAGAAAGGTAGGAAAGCATAGATAGATAGTAAATTATTTTAGATCCTGTTCCATCACGACAAGTTTTGATAAAGCATATGTTGTTTCAGCATCTACAACATGTAATCTTACTCAATATGAATAAAATTACGATTTTTCCATGGGAAAAAAATTGATCATTAGTATGTTATAAATATTAGGTAAGAAATAAAATTTAATGCTCAAATTCCAATAAATCAAGCTAACAAAAAGACTATACACATCAAATTTTTTACACTTCAAAAAAAAAGTTTGCACCTAGATAAATCCAAAATTAAATAGATCTAAACTAATATTATAACCAGACTTCACAAAATTCATACCCGCGTTCATAAAATAATTTATCTCATAATAAAAACTTATATAATTCATGATTAAAAAAAAAAACTTTTCTAAAAAACCTCAACTAAAAAACATAATTTATATTTTCTATATCATTGATCGGGTGATGCTCACAAGGGTGAAGAAGTGGGATTGAAACTAGTGAAATGAATCATATAGCGCCAATCAACTAATAAACATAATTTATATTTGCTATAAAAAACATAATTTATATTTGCTATATCATTGATCGGGTGATGCTCACAGGGGTGAAGAAGTGGGATTGAAACTAGTGAAATGAATCACATAGCGTCAATCATTACTTCACCCGGTAACCAAGACTTCCCGAGAGGTCACCCATCCTAGATCGTCTCTGGCTTAAGAGCGCTTAACTGTGGAATTTCCCCCACAATCAAGCACACTTAGCTTGCTACCCCATCTACAAAATCTTAGCAAGTATTGTGCCTCATGAACCATTCATGTAGAATTCCCTTCACTCTTTTTGAAGTATTGGAATTTTCACAATGCATTATATTAAATATCATTTTAGGATTCAACTGCGTTAAGTCAATCATTCATCTATGACCATTTACATGAGAAGTAGTTGTAACGTGTAACATATAATATTGTATGTATGTTGTAAAATCATACAAAAATATTATATAAAAAAAAATAATAAACCTATACTTAGCACTCCCAATGAAAATACTTTGCCTTGCAAAATTATAATTGCTATATAAAGCTGCTTGCGCGTTAATTTGATATTTCACATATCAAACCGCTCAAGAGGGCATCGAATTATTAGCAGATCATCGTGATTCTGTCCTGTCTCGGGCAGCGAATGATTAAACAGGACAACCAATCATTGGCAAATCATTAATAAATCAGTATTGTTTCAGCCTCCAATCATTAAACAGGGCAGCCAACCTGCCCCTTTTGATTCCGTCCCGGTCCGTTACGGGCAATGAAGTGTCGTGCTTAATATTTTGCAGTTCAGATTCTTCAATCTTCTTTTACCTGTACGACGAATTCAGACAAAATAATGGCAACAAAAACCTTGAAATTTGAAAACCTCGAAATCAGATCACAGTATCCACTAAATTCATGATTACAATAATCACTTGACTTTTAGCCATAAATCACAGTACCCACCGAATTCTATATTAAGCTCGCCCAGTCATTCTTGTGATTTCAAGCTCTGTGTCATTCACGAACACATTTGCAGAATCTTGAAGGAACAAAGATGGCAAGCGCACTTTCTCCTCAAACCATAACTTGCAAAGGTAAACTCCTTTTTTTCAACTATGTGTGTCTGTTTTTTTAAGGCTGTAGGCCATTTAACTAGGTTTTCACAATTTGAATTCATATTGTTGTTCTTGTTTTTGAAAAAATGGTTGTTCATATTTTTGAAATAAAGGTATAAAATATGAGAATTTATAATGAGTATATTTTTGTTTTTAGGATAATTAAGTGGAATAAGGAAAATATTTAACAATTTTACATTTATTATTAAAATATCTAAACATATAAACCTTAGATTTTAGACTTTTGTGATCGATACTGATAATGAGATTGTCTTTCTGATTAATCCGATTTGAACGAAGTTTTAAACTTTTGTCCCGAAAATAAACCACATTAAATAAATCTTTATTTTAAAAATAAACCACATTATGATGAAAATAAACACACTATATAAACCAAATCTTAATTAACAATCTCATACCAAATCTTAATTAACAATCTCATATAAAACTGTCCAACTTTTCCATACTCATGTAATTTGCAAGTTTAATAATGAGATACCATTAAACTTGCACACAGTATATATATCCAGAAAATTACTTTAACATTAATCAATGTTTGTTTCTGGACTGATGTACTGATAAACTAGCCGATAAAGATAATATGGTTACTGTTTCATGGGATCTCTGAGAAATGGATGAATGCATGCGTTCATGCAGCTGCCGTTGCTTGGGGACCCGGGGAGGCGATGAGCATAGAAGAAGTGCAGGTGGCTCCCCCTCAGCTTAAGGAGGTTCGCATCAAAGTTGTCGCCACATCAATTTGCCGCAGCGATATAACATTATGGGAGTCACGGGTCAGTATTTTGCTCTCTTCCCTTGCTTCATTCCTTTCGAATCATTTAGCTCTGATAAGAGGCAAGACAAGGAACACCTGCCTGCAGCTTATTAAGTTTACTTGTATATGTGTATATACTCTGTTCTACCATATTCCTACTGTATATATACACACATTTAGTTGTCATTTCATTGATGCTCTCATCTTTTTCGCCCTAATGCTTCAGAGTCTAACAAGTCCAGATCCTATGTTCTATTTTGTTCGATTATTAATTCAAACAGCTTTGTTGGATTATTAATTCAGTAAATATAAAGGTTAGGTCAGACTGTTTTTTTCTCTGAAAATCATATAAATTTTGGTAAGATTTTGATAAAATTAGATAGATTTTTTTGTAAATCCAGCTTATAGCTGTCAAATTTTAAGATGAAGTTTTTGTGTATTGTGTTGAATCTATTTTCACTATTCAAACAAGATTATCCAAATTTTTTTTAAATTTTTTGGGCTACTTTGAAGGTCCCCCAATTCCTCCCCTCCTATCCTATCCTTCTTCAATATAAATTATTAAGAATAATGTTTTTTATCCTATAATAACAAACTTTAAAAGTATTAAATATATTTGAATTTAAGCTTATATGGATATTAAATATATATTTATAATAAATAATAATAATATTATTCTATATTTATTAAAATAAAAAAAGAAATATTTATGAGGAATATTTCAATATTATGGGTAAAAGTAAAAAAATATATTAATTTTAAAAATAAATAAAGTATTATTCTTATAATATTTATGTCAAAATAATGTTATAACTAGTAATAAAAAATTAATATTAAATATATATTTATAATAAGTAATAATATTATTATTCTATATTTATTAAAATAAAAAGGGAATATTGCTTACGGGGCTTTGGATTGATGGTGATTGGGTGCGCTGTTAAGGCACTCCTTGCGATAGGTTACCGGTTCAAATCCCCCGTGGGTACTTAGGTTAGTCTTAATTGAGAAAAAAAAAAAGAATATTTATATATAAAATTAAAATTATTATGCGGAAAAGTAAAAAAATTATTAATTTTAAAAATAAATAAAAATATTATACTCACAATATTTATCTCAAAATAATGTTATTAACGGTAATAAAAAATTAATTAATTTAAAAAATTATTTTTATTTTTAAATTATTAAAAAATTTACAATATAAAAATTTATTTTTTTTATTAACGGTAATAAAAAATTAATTAATTTAAAAAATTATTTTAATTTTTAAATTATTAAAAAATTTACAATATAAAAAATTATTTATTTTAAATATTTATAGATTTTTTATATAAAATTGATATTTAAATATTTAAAAATTTATAGATTTTTTATATAAAATTGATATGTAATGTAATTAGGTTAATAAATGTATTTATCTTGAAATAGAGCTTAAAATTTTTTGTATTTTCAATAAAAAAGTTTAAGTGAATGGATGAGATTTTAAAAGAGATATTTTTACACATAATGGAATTAGATTAAATTCTATTCCTAATCTGGTTAGTTAATCAATTTTTTCTTCATTATTTTATTTCAATTATTTCAACAATAACATGTGTGTCTCTGGTAAAAAGAGAGATTAAAAAAAAGATTAAAGAAAGTTGATTTATTGTACTATAAGAAACTGAAATTATCCACATTAATAAATCATTTAATTTATATAGTAATTATATGAATAAGTATGTTTAGATTAAAAAAATATTAAATTAAAAAAAAATTATTACAAATATTAAACTTATACTCAAATTATATATATATATATATAAATCACAATTAAGTGATTAAATTTATTAAATTAATTATATTTTATAAATAAAAAATATTATATTATTAAAAAGTTTTTTAGACATATAACTGTGAGATTTACCAATCCTGTTATCATCATTGTGTTTAGTGCGTAGAAGACATTCATCAAGCTTTTAACTTAAATGGTTAGACTATTCCAGAACTCTGAAAAGTATAAAAGGTAGACAGCGACTGTTAGAAAAGGGCCGTGTATAATCTCCTCACTTCGATTTCTGGTTTATCAAAGTTAGTTGAATTATAGAGATACCACTACTGCAAATAGATTCCAAAACAGCCAAATAAATTTTAGTGGATCTCGAAACAGTCATGTAAAGTCCCGTTTCCGATTTTGCCCTCTCTCGAAAATTGGAACAGCGATATCTTCTACGGTACTGATTCTTATATGGTTTAAACCAGAAACTTTTACAGGCATGCTGCATCGGCCATAAACTGAATTTGCTTTTATTCGTGAATGATCTCTGAGTTATTTTGCGAACGTTCAAGCCCTATAGGAGAAATAAATTCTGGGATGAAGCAACACCTAAAAAAGGCTATAAGAAAATATGTGTACCAGGTTACCAAGTTGATGCCATGGCTCTCTTATGAAGAGTTTTTGGAAAGAAAGGGATTGATATGTTCTATGACTATATGTTTGATTTAACGGAAAAAATCATGCATGAAGGCATAACATTTGAGGTGGTTCAGAGTATCAACGACAAATTACAGAAATACAGAACGTTTGTGGAATATATCACAAAATGGTATCTTACTTGGTCTATGCACTGTATGTGCAGTGAATTGTCCAGGATTGGTACCAAATATAAGTCTAGGTGTGAGAAATTTGCTTGTTTAGTACTATTATCCCAAAGTTTTTCCGATTATTATGCACCTGATTGTGTGTTTGAGTTTGGCCACACAACTGGCTTGGAATTACTAGCTGCCTCCGCGAATGGGGCCAAGTAGCAGTCAAGGTATATGACAAATTACCGGACTACAGAACGTTTGAGGAATGTACCACAAAAAAGGTACCTCACTTACTCTATGCACTGTTATGTGCATTGAATTGTTCGGGATTGGTACCAAACAGAAGTCCAGTTGTGAGAAATTTGCTTGTTTAGTACTAGCACCACAAAGTTTTTCCGATTATTATGCACCTGATTGTATGTTTGAGTGTGGCCATACAACTGGCTGAGAATTACTAGCTGCCAAACATAACTTGTCCGGGAATGGTGCCAAGCAGCAGCCAAAGCATATGAAATTTGCTTGCTTAGTGCTACTACCCCAAAGTTTTTCCGATTACTATACACCTGATTGTGTGTTTGACTGTGGCCACAGAGCTGGCTGGGAATTCCTAGCTGCCAACATGATATCACGTTGAAAAATTGGACAGTCTAGGAATTGAACCCAAGATCTCCACTGCCCGGTGGGGCTGCTATACCACTGAGAAAACTGCCCACATTCCGTGGGTTTCTGATACTTTACACCTGGATATTTTGAGTGTGGCTTGTTATGCCAACAAAAAACCCTACAAAGGGAATGGGGACTCTTTCTTTCAGAAGGACTATAAATACGTTCGGCTATATGAATTTGGGGGCAAGCCACTCAGGCTGCCAAATTAAGTGGATAACAAGACCTTTCTACATGGAATTTGCAGAGAGGTTGATCCCGTTCATTACTTCCTACTCGACAAAGAGAAGAAAAGCGGCTTCCATATCCTTCCTTTGATTTTGGAAGAACTCACAGTGAATGTAATTAATCTCAGGACCTTTGCTCAGAAGTTACATAAGAAGCAACTAGGCATCACATTTGTAAAGTCATGAGTTCAAATTTCATCACGATGGAGAAAACTTTTCCAGAAATCGTGTAAGGTATGACTGGGTTGCTCGTGAGAAGAGGGAAAGTGGAAGCCCCAGGGATAATTTATCCCTTCTGGCTTCGTTGATAATGGTGAAGAAGCAGATGAAATTATTCATGTTGAAGGAGTTAGTGGAGTAGATGAATCATGAAACAGAGTCTGAAATGTACAACCCATGTCTAGTGTAGATCGACTCTCAAATTATAATGAAGAGTCACGCGAGACTTCAATTTTGCAAGAGGAAGATTGGGGAAGGATAAAAAACTAAGCCAAACCTGAACTTCTGTCTGGTCAAATAAACTAAAGGTGGGAATTTCTGGAGGAAATGGGAATAATGCGGAATTTGCTGACAAAAGAGGAAAGAAGAAGTAATCAGGACCCCAATCCTAGGAAGCACGAGTCCCAGAGACCAGGAAGCTGGTATGGAGTCAGGGACAACAAAGACTAATCTTCAAAGGATTAATATACTAATGTAGTAGTTGTGAAAAGGCTGATTGATATTGATGCAACTGTAGATACAAATGCTAAGAAGGCTAGCCAGCCAGAGAAGCAATCACTTAACTCGGAAGGTCAGCCCACAAGGCAAAAGTGAACTATTGTGAGTCAAAATGGCATGGAAGAAGGGATCGGTGTGAACCCATTGTTTCAACAGATTTTGAATAAGAGAAGAAAAGCAGTAGGCCCTGTAGTCTGCACTGACCACTGCATGTACACCTCAGCCAAAATACTAAAAAGAAAATATGGCATTTGAATATAGTATACAAGAGAAAGAAGTCCTTTGAAGTCACTTCTGCTACACCGAGAGCTCAGAATTCAAGTCAGAGGTGTGAGTAACAGATATCGGTTTTAATCTGAATATGGAGAGCATAAAGCTCCATGATAGTTCTCTGCAAATTAATGAGGATAAATTGAAGGACCGGATGCAGGAAAATAAGAGAGTCCAACAGCATACGAGAGTGTGGCCTGGCAGCAAGCAGCAAGGTATATCATAAACTCACAAAGCAACATCTTAGCCAATGGGACAACCATAAGTTTCTATTAGCAATTTTTCCCTCTCCTCAACTGAAAAAATAATAAGAGAGTACAATTTTTCCCTTTCAGATTGCTATTGCTTCACCAATTGTACTCACCTAGGAGACACATTTCATAGATGGAAAAATTACAAATCATATCATTAATACTAGTAAGATTGCATTTCAATTGCAGTTATCAGAGTTGGTGACATTTTTCCATTGTCTCAAGAAAAACTAACCAAGAGATTGCATTTCAATTACAGTTATCAGAATTGGTGACATTTTTCCATCGTCTCAAGAAAAATTAACCAAACTCTCTGAATAGTTATTGAGAGAAGCTAAATTACCCCCTTTCATACAGGTCAGGGGAGGATTCCTACATCAAGCATAGGCCCTAGGTATCTTGATTGCTCCCAAATCCATCTGATTTGAATTGGCTGAACTAAGATTGCATTGTGACATATTCTTGGTTGTTTGGATTTGATGTCAAGTCAAAACCTGGTACGATTAATGATCACGGATAGGACCACCCTGCTGTTCAATGTTGATTGTGGACAAATTGCATCTTTGTTGTCTCTATGAATCTCACTGTCATGTTCTTGCAGCATGGGCCATTGATTTTTTAAAATATTGATGTTTATGACATTATTTTGAGACATCATGGATAGTGAGCACCACTTTTCCTTTAACAACAATTTGAGAATAATGACATTTTTACATTGATTAACTCACTTTTAGATGCAAAACTACAATGTTATTACATGGAAAAAAAGTATAGTGATTGATGGCCTTATTAATCCACTTACCTTTTGAACTAAGCCTTGTATCAATATTTACCAACCAAAACCTTCTCTTTCACTCTCTAGAGTACACACTTCTCACAAGAGGTAGGTCTTTCTCACCACTTGACTTGCAAAACAAATAATGTTAGAGAACCTCTTCCAATTATTACAAATTGGAATTATGAGAGAACCAACCAAATGAATAATAAACATTACCAAGAGATATTTATTTCCTCATTATATTACTCCATGGTCTTTCTCCCATTTTTTTTAAGATAACAAACTTCCTTATATCCTTAATGGTTACATTAGTACCAATATGAATCTCAAAATAATATTTAAATGCTCCTTTCCAAAATTATTTTTGAACAAAAATTCGTCCAATGAAAAACAAAGTCTATACTAGTAGCCAAAAATTGGTCTTATAATAACATTCCCTCACTCTTGAAGCAACACAAAACACAACTAAGCATTCTAACATGCTTGACATAGTATAGTGTCTCCACTTCATGAATGATGTAAAATCATCAATAAAGTGTAGATTAAGTAATTCATGACTGCCTATGAGGAAACTACTCTTAATTTTAGACCTTGAATTATGGTGACGGGCAACAAATATTCAAGGGCATCCATTGCAATCACATAAAACAATGGACCAAGTGGACACACTTGACGAATTGGGCTTTGAAGCTAAATTCAAGATAAGAGATAACAATTAATCTTTGATTGAAGAATTAAAGCAGGTTTTAACAACAACAACAAAAATTGAGACCAAAATTCAAGCATGTCATTTGAGGAATTTGGATGAGCTTCAAAGGAGGCACCTAAGGGCCAAAGGATGGATAGGATTATGCCCAAAGAATTAATCCATTGATCACATCTTCACACTTTGTACCATTATTAAGGAGGCATCATATCGCTCTTTGCAAATCTTTTGTTCTTTTGTGGACTTTAAGAAGGCATTGGACTCGGTCTCGAGAGAAGCCTTATTGTAGAAGCTACATGGCATTGGCATTTTAGGGGCCCTTTTACCTTCCATCATCAGATTCTATGAGTTGTTTCTGGGTCATCTTGGCAATGCCATAGCCTATCAAACTTCATTGGGAGTACTATGGTGGTCAAATAGGGATTTTCTCTCTCATGAACTCTCTCTAGAATCTACATTGATTAGATGAAATCCTTTCTCAAGGAGACTATTTAGGACAAGGATGGTTGTATCTTAACCACATCTAATCTTCTGTATTCTATTTATTGATGGCGTGATCTTGTTGGCCTATTTCATTGAGGGGCACAAAGATAGATTGATGCCTTATCTAGCTTTCGTGACGTTTGACAAATGATAATTAACCTAGACATGACTAAGGTTATGATCTGTAATGTGTCAAAGTGTATTCCCTCCAACCACTGCTTCCACTTCCAAGGGGAAGAGATTAACATCACCATGGCTTATACATACTTAGGGGTTCAAATCTTATGGCCTTGGTTTAGTTTGGGATAAGCCCAAAGTTGACTTAATAATGGATATGGCTCCCCTGACCTATTTGAGAGATAGTTCTTTTAGAGTCACATCCATGGTATCTAATTCAAGATGCACTTCTTGGACGTAATCATCACACCCACTGTCCTTTATGGTTGTAAGGCCATGGGACCTATTTTGCTTTGGTTCAACTAAGTCAGGATGGAGAGAGTGTAATCCCCTTTTCTATAGCACACCATCCATTGCAAATGGATAGTTCCTCAATCTCTTGTCTATACTCTAGCTAGTGTTTGATGCTCATCCTTTTACCTTGAGGCCGTCTTCAATGTTGTCTCTTTCCTTTAGATATCTTCGATACTAGGAGCCCTTGCACTTTATAGGGATTAATACCCCTACCTAGCTCTGTACTCTTCTAGGGCAATTTCCTCCATGGGATCCCTCAATGGATAATTGTTAATTTTTGGAGGATTCTTTGTTAGTTCAATTGGTGGCCACCTATTTCATCAAGTACCGCATTCATGTACTCTTTAGATGGTGTAGTTCACTTCCCATTGTTTACACAATACTTGAACCAAGTGATTAATAGGACATTTATAGTTAATATATCTAGGTCACTTAGATCACTCCCCCTACTGCCTCAACCACAAGATGGGTTTTTATTCCAAGTAATATTTGTAGATGAGAGATAACCTTATTGTTAAACTTGTGTATACATGCAAACACTAGATGTACGACCCTAGGGCCCCTCTTAGACAATTTCGACTAGGGCCTCATCAACTTTGAGTTGAGACTAATCACCACATTCCTTGCGGTTATAAAACTTGTCAACTATGTGACTTATAGGAGATTGAGTTGGAGCACAATCTCTTCTTCAAATGTACTTTCCATTAGAATATTAGAGGGAGTTTTTGTCGACTTTACCTAGATTAGAGTGAGTCCATTTCCACCTTGTTTCCACCTTGTTTCATTAACTAGAGTAAAGATGCCTATATCTTTTCATCAAGAGATTTTTGGACACATATCATAGTCCTTGGATGGACCTCCTTGATTAGAGGCCATGAGGAGGATCACCTCTTAAATTCTAGTAGCCATGTGTGATTGAGGTATAAAATGATAGGATAAGACCCACACTGCTCCATATACCAAAACATTGGCACCTTAGGTTTCCTCTCAACCCCCTCCTTCCACAAAAATTCTAAGGAGCTCATGTTCCAAACCCTAGGATAGAGACCACCATACCAACGAAAAAATCAAGTCTCCTCATAGATTATTACTCTCCATTTTGAGGGAACCAACCCCATCCTTGGATGATAAGAGTGATAGACCTCTTTGACCTAAGGCTTTTTCCTAGGATTGCATAGCTAATCACTCATAGCCCCAAGTATTATCTAGAAAACATTATTAGACAATGCATCAATCCCTTCATGATTATTGATGACTCGATTAAGGTTCATCCTTCTCTCTCCTTGAATCTCTAACACTCCTTGGCACGATCTCCTTATACTTGTCATTATTTTATTTCTAGATGACCTAGTTTGTACGTCTTTATTTAGGTACCTTCTCTTTACCTACTTTGATAAGAGTAGTGATAGGTGTTTCTTTCACACTCCCACTTTGTATTTACATGGGATGTACTTTTTAGTCCCATTGACTTACTTATTGTGGTCATTTCTTATACATTAATTTTATCTTATCTATGATTGCCATGTCACAACCAACCCTGATAAAAAAATATGAAAATAAAAAGAAGGAAAAAGGTGTTTTTCTTTGATTCCTTGGCCCATTTGATTGCGTCTTGTGTATAAATAATATTTGTTTGGGATAATCCCAAGGGATTAGCTCAACTACTTGTTTCCATTGTCAATGGGAACTTATCTAGTTTTATGCCAGTAGGTGCTCAATTCAAATGCCCCTATGTGAGGTTCAATAGTCCATGCTAGCAATTTTACTAGAGATGATGCCCATTAATGTGGGGAAATATCCCTTGGGTTTCCATGTGAGGGTTTCCTTGGGGAAAAAAATATTTATATTTAGCTCTAACCACTTTCACAAGACACATTTCAAGTTTTATGACCCAATCCTTGACCATCACTTTAGACACAACATTAAAATTTTACCTTATATTGTATCTCTATTAGAATATATAGGGATGAATGTATTAATGTTTGTATTCTTTTGTACTCCCAAGGATCCCTAAGCCAATGCTTGTGTACCCATTCTAAAAATGTGCATGCCCTTAATACCCCACATATACTTCTAAAACTCAATAGGAAATCATTGTAACCCATATACTTACCATTTTTCATAGCTCAAATAATGGCTTATGCTTCCTTAAAGGTAAGGGATGAATCAAGGGATCTTGTTTACCTTCTAAAAAGGGTATAAAGGACCACTAAATGATATATCTTTTGAGCAATTGGTCTATCATCATCCATAGAAGATGAAGAAAATATAACTTGAAAATGCTCCTAAAATGAAACTCTAATTTCATTAGATTTTTTTATGTCACTTCCATCCTAGAGCTTTAATGAAGATATTATCCAAGTTGTATGCTTCCTTTTAAGGATATCAAAGAACAACTTGGAGGGTTTATCCCTCTATTTGACCAAGGGTAATTAGCTCTTATTCTTATACCATGATTTGCATTTTCTATCTGTAAATTGTTGTGCATATTCTACTAGAATAGTTCGTCCCAACAAATTTGATAAAATATTGCAATATTTTTTGTGAAGGTTAATATCTTTTAGATCTCAGATTCTTTAATTGCTAGTTTTATGCATAAATGTATGAAATAGTTGAAACGTGAAAAATAGAGAACAAAAAAATACACACGCCATTTACAAATAAATATAATATTTACCCTGGGAAACCCATTGAGGAGAAAACCCGGTTGGAAGATGAGGTCACTTTGCTCTTTTTTCTCTAGTATGGAAATATGTAAAGACAAAGAAACAAGTACCCTCTATGGAGTTACCTAATCCTTATTGCCTGTAAGGCTACTACGGAATCTTATCCCCCTTTGTTCAACTCTCTAACTTCCCACTCCTAGATGTTTTGCTCAACCTGGGAAAAATACAATGACATATAATGGTGCCCCTTCTTCTCCTAACGTCCTGATATTTAACGTTGCCCGGCAACCCTCGAGGTGATCTGGAATTTATCCAGGACAAATAATTAAAGGTATTACAGACTCATGTGCATGGATGTGCCTATGTTACTTATGCAACGGATCGATAAGATTGCTAGAATACATAGACACTGAGGCAATTAGAGAAAACATAACAGTCAAACATGTAAACAAAACAAGTTTAATAAGGAGTTCACCCAATGCTCCTGGGCTACATCTCCTGGTCCAGCCTTTCAGTGGTGGCCTCTCTATTATGTTTTCAAGCAGAGTTTTTACAACAGTGAGCTCGATTCGAGACTCACTAAACAGAATGAAGTCAGTAGGAATGGAGTGCACAGACTCTCCTTACTGAAACTCAACCTCTGAGGGTCACAGTAGTATGACAGGCCTATGCCGAGGAGTTTGCTTGAACCTCTCAAGCCTTCAATGGAGTACACAGACTCTCTGACTCTCTCTGGCTCGATGCTGCCTTCAGGTCAGCTTGGCTTCTACTCTCTGTTCTCTGTTATTAGCTTCCTGCGTCTAGCTAACTCTTGTCTGCCTCTCTGTGTTTTTTTTCTGCTTCTGTCAGGTCATGGCTTTAAAGCCAGTCTGTTCTTTTGACTGTTCATTTCCGCTTCCCGGCCTTCTGGTTTCCTTACCTCTGTCTGTTCGAATTCCTCTGCTCTGCGTCATCATCACTAGGTAACGCCTCACAAGGAGGTGGCCACCTGTTTCCCAACGAACTGGGTGTTAGATTCCTTGAATCATTTTTGAATGGCCATTAATTCCATTTGCTTCAAAATCGCTCGCGAATCATGAATCGTTTGCCAACTCATCACCCACATCAGACTTCAAATCCCCTATCATCTTGCTTTTTGACTGGTCAAATCCGCTCAGTCATCGGGACGCATCTCCGCCGTTGATCTAGGCCCCCCAGATCCTACAGTCGTCCTTCCATATCGGGCGGACAAGTCACACTATGTTTACCTGTCTGATGCGGGTGGTTTTCTCTCTCATCCACCGGATGCGTGTCGCTCGATGAGTGGCATTGGGTAGGACTCAGTCAAAACTGCTTACCGCCTCGAGGCCTTCCGATATCCTGCCGGTTTGTGGAATCCCGTGCTACGGAACCAAATGCGTTACTTTTCTGAATTTTATAGTGATTTCGGGTCTGAGCGCTTCGGGGCTTTCCTTCACTGAGGGAGACGCCCTGCGATACGCGATTTAGCGCTAATCGCGTATCAGAAACCACCCCCGTTTCTTGATTTGGCCTCTGGTTTTGCCAGTTTGCACCAGTGCGTGTTACCATGGGCCAACGGTCTGCGCGCTCGACTGAGGGTCCTCGTTGCTCCGCTCTAGCCACAACTGTAACTGTTAAGAGGATTCCTTCTGATAGCTTTGATTTTTTCTAGGACTTGAATCTTTTAGCATAATTTGAAATAGTCATGAAAACTTAGAGAGTGTTTTAGGATCCAATTCGAATCACGACCTTCCCATTGAAAAAGCCTTTGGACCACCAAAAGTTGGTTTTCTTTTAAGCATCAATCAAGTGAGGGTATTGCTTCCTCGCTTGCTCAATTTCTATCCATTTCGCACTGCTTGGTTTTGAACCTTTGAGTCCAATCCTGAGGTATTCAACATCCCCTCTGCGCATAGTTCTTACCTTCCTGTCCAGAACTGTATCTTCTTGCAATTCATTAAGATATTTAGGCAATAGATCATCAATAGAAGGCAATTGACTCTGCTCTTCAGGATCTTTGATTAATGAAGGTTCAAATAGTCTCAAGTTGTATGCATTAACAACTGAGCAGATGTGCATGTAAGCTGGTAGATCAAGGTGAAAAGCATTCTCACCAATTTTCTCGAGTATCTTGAAAGGTCCATACCTTATTGGCTTCAGCTTCTTACCTTCACCTTGCATTCTGTCTTTGCTGATATACAACCAGACTTGATCGCCAACTTGGAAACTATGCTCCATCCCATGCTTGTCATGCCTTGCCTTGTACTTGGCTTGGCTCTTTTCCAGCTGTTCCTGTACTGCCTGGTGAATCTCTTGGATTTTTTCAATGAACTTGGTTGCCTTGTCCACATCACTGTGTCCATCAACTGCTATGTCTTTACCAAAGACAAAATCCAAGGGAGACCTTGGTGTGAAACCAAAACAAGTCTCGAAAGGAGATCTCTGTGTAGAAGAATGTTTAGCTCGGTTGTAAGCATGCTGCACATAACATAAATGTTCATCCCAAAGTTTGAGATGCTTGCTGCAATAGCCTTTGAGCAGCTGGATCACTGTCCTGTTGACCACTTTGGTTTGGCCATCTGTTTGCGTGTGAAAAGTTGTGCTCTTCTTCAGCGTGGTGTCCATCAATTCCCATAAACTTGACCAAAATTTCCCAACAAATCGAGTATCTCGATCAGATATTATGGAAGTGGGTAATCCAAAATGAACCCATACATGCTGAAAGAACAACTTTGCAGTTTGTTCAGTTGTAATCTGTTTGTTACAAGGTATTAAAATACACATTTTGCTTAACCTATCCACAACAACATATAAATAGTCATGACCTTTCCTAGATTTAGGCAGTCCTCCAACAAAGTCCATGGAAACACTTTCCCAAGGATGAGAAGGAACTGGTAGTGGAGTGTACAAGCCTAGTTTTCTATTGTTGGGCTTGCTTTTAGCACACATGGTACACCCTCTTACATATCTAGAAACTATCTCATTCATTTTTGGCCAATAACAAAATCTTTGCAGCTGTGCAATTGTTTTACTTACACCAAAGTGACCTGATATTAGAGAAGTGTGTGCTTCTCGAATTATCTTTACTCTTTCAGTTTGTGGAATGCATAGCTTCCCAAAATGATACAAGAGTTGGTCCTTAACATGATAATCCAATTCTTCTACTTGTTTGCCTTGACTTAAAGTTGCATATACATCTTTAAAATCTATATCTTGAGCATATTGTTCAATGTAGCTTTCATGCAATACTGAATTATGCTTAAGTATAGTAGATGCATTTATAATTGGTCTGGATAACATATCTGCAACTTTATTGTGTATGCCCTTTTTATATCTGATGACTAAATGAAACTGTTGTAGAAAACCCATCCATCTATATTGTCTTGATTGCTGCAACTTAGTTTGGGAGTGTAGATATTGAAGTGGTTGATGATCAGTATGTATAACTGTCTCTTTGCCCATTAAGTAATGTTTCCACTTTTTCACACTCTGTACTAATGCATACAATTCTTTATCATATGTGGGATAGTTAACTACTGCAGAATTAAATGTCTCAGAATGATAACATATGGGTTTACCATGCTGCATCAACACTGCTCCCATGGCATAGTCACTGGCATCTGTTTCAATCTCAAATGGTCTTTGAAGATCAGGCAGTGCTAGTACTGGTGCTGTACTAATCTTTTCTTTCAAGGTGTCGAAGGCTTTCTGTTGTTTGCCTCCCCACTGAAACACCTTGTTCAATCCTGTTAAAGCATGTAAGGGAGCTGCAATTAAGGAAAAGTTAGAAATAAATTTTCTCCAATATTGTGCTGCTCCTAAGAAGCTTCTAACTTCTGTAGCAGATTTGGGTTTAGGCCAGTTTACAATAACTACAACCTTAGAGGGATCTATCTTCAATTCACCACCCCCTACTATATGTCCCAAATAATTCAAAGATGTTTTTCCAAATTCACATTTTGAGAGTTTAACATAAAGATTTTCTCACTTCAAAACATCTAGAGTCTGCTTAACATGCTTTAAATTTTCTTCCCGCGTTTTGCTGAATATAAAAATGTCATCCAGATATACAATAACAAAATGATCAAGAAAAGGTCTGAGTACATCATTCATTATTCTCATGAAAGTAGCAGGAGCATTAGTTAAGCCAAAAGGCATAACTAGCCACTCATACAATCCCTGCTTTGTTTTGAAAGCAGTCTTCCATGCATCTTGCTCTGCAACTCTGACCTAATGATAGCCACTGTGCAAGTCTAACTTGGAAAAATAAACAGCTTCTTTTAATTGATCTAATAGATCATCTATGTGAGGAAGGGGATAATGATTTTTTATCGTTATCTTATTCAGTGCTCGATAATCAATGCACATTCTCCACAAGCCATCTTTCTTTCTCACCAAAACAATTGGAGACCCGCATGGTGATGTGCTAGGTCTGATGAACCCCTTCTCGAGAAGCTCTTGTACCTGCTTCTTGATTTTTGCATTCTCTTAAAGCGGACAACCTGTACATTCCGGTGTTAGGCAATGGAGCATCTTGCTGCAAATTAATATCATGCACTATTTCCTTTTTGGGTGGTAGACTTTTAGGTTCTTGAAACAATATATCATATTCTAAAACAACTTTTTCTAATCAGCTTGCTATTTAGCATCATAGCCCTCAAATACATTGGTTTTATCAGGTTTCTTTTCCTTTACAACCATAAGTAAAAATTATTTGCATGAATTTACAATTCGTTTCATTTGCCCTGAGTTTATGAGAGTATAATTATTCTTGAGCTTATGAGCTCTTACAATATATTCGATTCCATCTTTAACGAGTAGATACTTGTTCTCAGCGCTATAGAAAATAGCTTTTCTATCATACAAATAAGGACTTCCTAAAACAATTCCACATATATCCAAACGAACTATATCTAACTCAACCTCATCTACAAATGCTGACCCAAAAGAAAACTTAAGTTTACATTGTCTAGTCACTTGTAGCTTTGCTTTATCACATAACCAACCTAATGGATATGGTTTCTTGTGAGGTGTGGTTAGTAATCCCAACTTCTTTACAATTGCTTCAGAAATTAAATTTACTTGTGAGCCACTATCAAACAAAGTATCAATCTTTTGATGATTGGGAATAACTTGAATATGAAAAAGCTCATGTCTTTTTCTCTCATTTTCTTCATTATCAGTAGATTGTGCAGATTTACTAGTAGATGCTTCAGAATTTTTACCTTTTATACTTGTGGCTACAATTGTTGCTTCATCTCCTGAGTCTGACCCCATATCCTTTTGAATAGCTGCAATAGTCTTTTTCTTCTTGCCCTCGAACTTCTTAGGTTTTAGCTCTGGATGCAGAATCCAACAGTGTTCATCATCATGCCCATCCTTCTTACAGTGAGTGCATGAAGACTTGCTTTTATGTACAGTGTTTGTCTTCCTCTCTTTCCATTTCTGTTTTCTTTTCTCCTTATTTTTGCTTGCAGTGGGTTTGGATGATCCCCCAACTTCTAGGTTCCCATTCTTACCTCTAGCTTCTAGATGCGTAGCCTGAACGGATACCTCATCTATGCTAGTGGGATTAAACATGAGGATAGTGTACCTCATGTAGCTATGTAGACCACCTATATACTTCAACAGAGTCTCAGGTGAGTCTAAAGAAATTCCTAGAATCAAAGCTCTTTTCCTAAATTCTTGGGTGTAACCTTGTACACTTTGCCCTTTTAGTTGTCGAAGAGTTTGCCAGCTCATCATGGCTTGTTGCATGTAGGCTAGTGGATAGAACTGCTTTTTAATTGCAGAAACAAATTCACTCCAGACAGAAATAATCTTACCATGTTTCTTCATGTCAGCTTGTGTCCTGCCTTCCCACCATACCAAGGCAGTGCCTCCAAGGCGTAGGCTGGCCAACTGAATCTTACTCTTGTTTGAGTCAATGCTCTACACTCTGCAATAAACATCAATCTGTCTGATCCAATTATCCAGCTTCTCTGCATTCAACTCTCCATCATATATTGGTAAATCAAATTTAACATCTAATTTAATCAAAGATGTCTTCTTTTTATTTTCAGGGCTATTAGGAGGCGTGAGAAATTTTTCTTCTTTCCCTTTGCCTTTAGAGTGGTCATGGAGGAGAGATTCTTCTCCTCCTTTGTCTTGTTTGGAGTTTGTTGAATCTTCATCTCTATTTTTCTTAAATTCCCTATACATTTCCTCCACCATGGATCTCATGGTCATGAAACTATCCATGAACTAGGGGTCAGATTCCAAGGGATTTTCTTTTGACATTTTCCTCTTAGAATAGACTCTTTCAATTTCCGGGTTAGTTTCAGCCAACTCTCCTTCTCCTAATTTAAGCTTTGATCTAGTTAGCATTCAACAAAAAGATCCAGCACAAGCTTGTATAAGCTTAGTAACCTAGAGCTCTAATACCACTTGATCTGGAATTTATCCAGGACAAAGAATTAAAGGTATTACAGACTCATGTGCATGGATGTGCCTATGTTACTTATGCAACGGATCGATAAGATTGCTAGAATACATAGACACTGAGGCAATCAAAGAAAACATAATAGTCAAACATGTAAACAAAACAAGTTTAATAAGGAGTTCACCTAATGCTCTTGGGCTACGTCTCCTGGTCCAGCCTTTCAGTGGTGGCCTCTCTATTATGTTTTCAAGCAGAGTTTTTACAACAGTGAGCTCAATTCAAGACTCACTAAACAGAATGAAGTTAGTAGGAATGGAGTGCACAGACTCTCCTTACTGAAACTCGACCTCTGAGGGTCACAGTAGTATGACAGGCCTATGCCGAGGAGTTTGCTTGAACCTCTCAAGCCTTCAATGGAGTACACAGACTCTCTGACTCTCTCTAGCTCTGTCTGGCTCGATGCTACCTTCAGGTCAACTCGGCTTCTACTCTCTGTTCTCTGCTATTAGCTTCCTGTGTCTAGCTAACTCTTGTCTGCCTCTCTGTGTTTTTTTTCTGCTTCTGTCAAGTCATGGCTTTAAAGCCAGTCTATTCTTTTGACTGTTCGTTTCCGCTTCCCAACCTTCTGGTTTCCTTACCTCTATCTGTTCGAATTCCTCTGCTCTGCGTCATCATCACTAGGTAACGCCTCACAGGGAGGTGGCCACCTGTTTCCCAACAAACTGAGTGTCAGATTCCTTGAATCATTTTTGAATGGCTGTTAATTCCGTTTGCTTCAAGATCGCCCACGAATCATGAATCATTTTCCAACTCATCACCCACGTCAAACTTTAAATCCCCTATCATCTTGCTTTTTGACTGGTCAAATCCGGTTAGTCATCGGGACGCATCTCTGCTGTTGATCTGGGCCCCCCAGATCCTATGGTCGTCCTTCATATCAGGCAGACAAGTCGCACGATGTTTACCCGTCCAATGCGGGTGGTTTTCTCTCTCATCCGCAGGACGCATGTCGCTCGATGTGTGGCATCGGGCAGGACTCAGTCAAAACTGCTTACCGCCTCGAGGCCTTCCGATATCTTGCCGGTTTGTGGAATCCCACGCTACGGAACCGAATGCGTTACTTTTCCGAATTTTATAGCAATTTCGGGTCCGGGTGCTTCAGGGCTTTCCTTCACTGAGGGGGACGCTTTGCGATACGCGATTAGCGCTTTTATTAGTGCTTTAGTGCTAATCACGTATCAGAAACCACCCCCGTTTCTTGATTTGGCCTCCGATTTGCAAGTTTGCGCCAGTGCGCATTACCATGGGCCAACGGTCTGTGCGCTTGACCGAGGGTCCTCGTTGCTCTGCTTTGGCCACAACTGCAACTGTTACGAGGATTCCTTCTGACAGCTTTGATTTTTTCTAGGACTTGAATCTTTTAGCATAATTTGAAACAGTCATGAAAACTTAGAGAGTGTTTTAGGATCCAATTCGGATCACTAGGGGTACTTTTTGACTTCCTTGACCCTCAATTAGAGTTACTATTTGTACCTTCTAAAAATCTTCTTGAAATTCCAAATGTGGCTAGCCCCATATGCATGAGTAATGTGAGGTAACATGGCATCCTTTCATACCATGGTGGTCAACACAATATGTCAACTTTTGGGAGGCATAACTTTTGCATACGAGCTTGGATTGACATGATCTTTGTGTTGTTGGAAAGATCTCTTTGTGTAGATCAACATCAAGGTGTCTCGCTAAAGCTGGGAAAGTTTTTATGCCAAAAAATTCCATTTGATGCCTCAAAATGGCTTCAGAGAGTTTTAAACCCCAATTTTCCAAATTGGAACCTATCACTAAATTGGCATTGCAAGCTGATTGCTCCCATCTTTTCCACCTTGAAAGAATCAAGACAGATGAAAAATAATAAATCTAATCTAGATCAATTTTCCATTTTATCTATTGTGTTTTTGGGAATTTAACTACATTAAGTGGTTGGTGGTTTGTTATTTCTTCGATCTTGTGGAAAGTGTTCTCTAGTTTTGCCACTTCTCTTGTGAGGATGAGTTGAGTAGTGATTCTCTGGCTTATTTATTTTCAAATTTAGTTTTTATTTAAGGCCTCTTTCCATAGATCCTAGGCTATCCTCCATTTTTCCCCACGCTTTGCAACTTGAATAGTTTTACAAATAGCATTATCTCACTAAAGAATCAAAATTTCCTTGGTCTTGAGACAATCTACCAAACTGTTGCAATATATTTTCCACATTGTTTAGAGACTAATTAAAAATATTTAAGTTTAAACAAAGTATTCTCCTATTATTGAGAGAGATTAAGATATGTACATACTAAAATATGATCTAAACATGTAACAACTATGAGCACCTCAACACTTCCATATGAGTATCTACACTAGTGGAAGAGGTTTGTACATCCATAAACCTGTACAATCTAGTAAGAAAAATTCACTCTTTCAAGTGAACCAAAATGACCTATCTTTATGTTGCTCAATTGACCAAGTGAACCAACGAAACCTTTATTTATGCTTTTTCTTTCATTTTAAATAAATTTAATGTAGATCCACCTATTTCACACTTGTCATTCTAAATTTGAAACTTTGAATGATTATCTATCTCTTTATCACCATCCTTTGTTGCCCGCAACCATCACCCAATAGAAACTCATATTTCCAACTCCCCCTTTTCTATGGCCTAAGTGTAGCATGCTTCTCTTCCTCCATTCTATGGTTTCCTTATATTTATTCCATGCTTCCTTTGTGTGTTGGTTTGGCATCCTTTATGTGCATGCTCTTGCATTCACCCTAGCCATGGATTTCCACTCTTACTATTTGACTCAAGTATTAAGTGTAGTTCCTCTCTCTTTGGTATCAACACTAAACTTATATAGCTTTAGCGTTGGTGTCCACCTCATGTTGCCCCCAAATTTGTTAGTTTAGCCCTAGTTTGTGTTAGGTTTCAAGGTTACTCTGAAAGTGTTTACACCATGCTTGAGGATGTTGCATTAGATTTGGTTTACATGGTGTATGATTAGCCTTTGGATGGTTTGTGATAGATTTCACATTGGAGATGGCTTACTTAGTAATTGCTTGACCTAAGTTGGGTTATTGCATGACATTATTCCTTTAGGCATTGGATATCTTTAAACAACTTGGTGACATTCTACAAGTTGGCCACATGGAGGAGGTTGTTTGCCCGAAGAATCCCCTATATTGGAGGAGGATTTTTGGCATTCTAGAGGAAGGAATTGAGCCCTAGATAGCACATAATAGCTTGGATGTTTTCTTGGAAGCATGGAATCAATGTGAGGATGCCTAAGTTGTGCTAGTGTTCATCTAAGGGGAGTGGACCAAATTGAGCACATGGATTAGGAGGAGAGTGGGAGTCCTTGGAACCTTTTAGGAGGAGCATTGGGCACATCTTGTGGAGTACCCTCTTGGAGCCTTTTATGTGTGACATTAGAGGAAATTTCAACCTAAAATTGGCCTCCTAAGGAAAAATAATAAAATATAGTTAAAATAATAAAATAAGAGTTATTTTACACGCCTTTTTAATGTATCTTGAATTTGTATCAATGTGGGTCTTCTCAAAAGTATGCATAATGGGTACTCATTAGATGTGGAATTTAATTTTGCATCCAATGAGTGTCAAGTATCTACACTTAAAATTGAGTAAATCTATAAGGAGAAGCCAAAAATACAATTAAAATTAAAATTAAAATGTTTTTTGATTGGTTTACATATTATGACATGGAAATTATATGAAAATTTCATGGGCACTTTTAGGCTAAAATTTCCTCTAATGCACCACCTTCGAGCTTGACATGTGTACTGCTTCACATGTGGGAGCGTACTTATGTTTATAGGAGCCTCACATATGCATTATTCAATGTTGCACTAATCGTTATCAGGATAATATTGGGGTAAGGAAAAAATTGGAAAAAATCGTAATAATCGGGATAAAATCGTTTGGTACAAAAATATTCTTTTTTTTTCAATTTTTTTAATATCTAAACCATCTACAACATAAAAGAAATACGTTGACACATAAATATGATAAAAGAACTAATATATAAGATGTTTAATATCATTTCTAGTGCTAAAATCACACATAACAGTGAATCATGTCCTGAATAGTAAGTCCTGACTCCTGAGTCCCGACTCAACCTCAAAATATCAACAAAAAATATAATAATGTATCTCATATCATGAGTCATAATGTCATATACAATGAAATGAACCAAATAACTAAAGTCTAATACTACTAATTTCCTTTGCCCCTCTAGATGTAGATGTCGGTGGAGTTGTCAGGCCACAGTAGACTATGGAATCTGCTGTGCTCTAGAAGCTGAAGAACTAGGGGCTACAGGAGGTAGACCACGTCCTCTACTTGTGACAGGGGTAGCTTGGGTCACCTCCTCAATTTTTTCCCAAAAAATCGGGCAAAATTTTTTTATCCGAGTACTAAGCAGGATTTTATCTTTTTGTTGAAAATATCGCGATTATACGATAATATCACGATTTTAACAACACTAGTATTATTGGCCTCCCTTAGCTGTCATATATATAGAGAGAAAGGAGAGAGTTTGTTCATCATCATCATTGTACTCTTCTTTTTCTACTTGTCTTCTTGGAGTGAGATGTTAGGGTTCATGAGGAAACCCCAAGAGAAGTTATGGAAGGGAAAGAGGATGTCTTTGTTGGGAGCTTACACTTGTGAGATGCTTGGGTTTGTTCTAGTGATATAGATGTTGGATATTGGATGATCTCATCTAATTGTGTCTTAATCATATGGTGATGAATTGTTGATTTGATGACAATTGTGAATCTATGCATAAATATATTTGTTTTGCCCTTTCTTACAACCCTTCCTTTGTCATATCTACACCATAGGAATCTTATTGTCTCCTTCAACATAAGAAACACATCTTTCTTACATCTAAAGCATAGTATGGATTCTTTGGCATCTCACATTACCAACCTCTTTAATGAGGTAGCCGATGGATTTCCTCCCTTACGACGCATCACATGACCCACCCAATTTTCAAATCAAAGAAATTTGAGCCAAACAATTACAAGATCATCATGATTAGGCACACCTTTGCCAAACTTTATGCCATTGTTTTGAATATGTGGATTTCATAGCATTTTAAATGGAACAAATTCAAGAAAATTGGAAAAGCGAGGTTTGGGAAGGAATACAAGATTTTGGATCACATTTTTTATGCTCCAGGATATTATCGAGGAAGTCGGGCATTGGTCTTCCAAAGTGATTGGTTCTTTTATAAACTTTCAAAAGGATTTTAACTAAGAATCGATGGTTCTCCTTTTCCATTGGTTGTGAGACATTGGTATTACCATATCCCTCATTGTGGTTTTCATGACAATCTATTAGACAATTGTTCAATGACTCCATACATGATAGGGCCTTTCTAATTTACCAAGATCACCTTGGGGTTAGACAAGATTACCCCCTATCAACTTCACTATTTGGGATCTACATCGATGCCTTGGAAAGGTAGCTCAAAGAGAATACTCATGTAGACAATCATTGCATATTACATCATGTTTTGATTGTAATACTCTTGTTTTACAAATGACATGGCCCTTTTATCCTCCTCATTAAAGATCCTCCATAGACAACTAGATACTCTTGCTAAATTTTGTGGTCTTAAGAAAATGGTTGTAACCTTAGCAAGAGTGAGGTTGTGATATTAAATACCTCCAAGAAATACATGGAAGATTTTCATATATATGTTTTGTTGAGAGGAGGTGGAGACTTTCATTTGTTACACATATTTGGGGATTTAGTTCACAAGCCCTAGTTTCACCATGCAGCCTACTTCCTAACCCTAACTCAACAAGGGGTATCCTTCCCTTAGCATACTAGAATGCCAATATTTTCATTTACATTTTCAATACATCACAATGAAGTTTTTTCTCTTTTATACCTTTACTAAACAAAATAATAAAGGGACTAGTGAGAGAGAGGAACAATCACACCTAATTCACTTCTTTCAAGGATAATAAACCCTTCACCTTGGTACCAATAAGTGGCTTTGACATTCACTATATTTATCATGACATTCCAGCCATTAGCATCCACAAGAAAAAACCTCACATGAAGTAGAAATCACCATTATATTCATTCAAAATCTTGACAAGAGCTTAGGTGCAACAACCTTCATAAGATCTTATCAATGGAGGAACCTTCAACATATAGAATTTAGGTACAACAACCTCCATAATAATATCATAATATCTCTATCAAAACCCTATATCTATACTAAGAAGACATAAACTAGCATTATCCTCTAGCTAACTTGAAAGGATAAGTCAAACATTCAATAAAATAGGTGGAAGATTCCTATTGAGCTTTATCATCCTACTATTCGAAGATATGTAGGGACCAATGCACCTTACGGATGGTATCGAATATGGAGCCTCAGAAGAGGGGGTGAGATTTACAAATCTAACTAGCATGATAGAGCTCAAGTAGTGGGACACCTCCTCTAGATGATTGCTTGATAAGTTAAAACACTTCAAGGAATAATCTAATATAACATCAAGTGTGCATCCTCCAAGCTCAGAGGATAGATCAACCCAAAAGCAGTCAAAATGACTAGAAATTTAACCAACCTAGCCTCCACATGTGTAACGAATCAATAAAATAGGAGGGTTATCCCCTTAAAATCTTCCAATACAAACTCACTCCATCTAGAATAACCTCCAAAAATGTCTCAAATAGCAAGTGGTAGTGGTACATGTAGGTTCCAAGGTGAGGAGGCTCATAAAATAATAATAAAGTGTGTAATAAACTCCTCCATGTGCTATCCATGGCATAACCAACTCCCAAAAGTGTGCAATGTCTATATCTCAAGTGTTTGTAGCCATAACTAACTCAACTAGCCACCAAGGAATATGGGGCATCCATCACAATCAATAATATACTAATAATATATGGGTGGGGTGCCTCAACATGTGTGTGAAGGGTACTGCACTCTAATAGAAACCCTTAAGCACATCCCAAATAACCCAACAGAAGTGTGAATGCACACAAATGAGCTAGGGTGCACCCTCCATAAGCCTCCAAGTGGTCAAACATGGGTCGAACAACCACTAAACTATTAAAATAACCATGAATATATGTGCACAAGGGTAGTGCTCCACCGAAAACAAAGTATTGACCATAAAAAAATGAAATGATCATCATACACATCAACATGTGTTGGAGTGATCCCACCAGGAGGAGGTAACAACATAAAAATACATTAAATATATCAAAAGTCACCTCTAGAACAATATAAAAGAGATCAATAACTTAGGCACTGTCTAATAAAGTGATATAACAATAAAAATGTGGGGACATCATCATGTGAGATAGAACCCCATGTACTAAGATAAACCACTCCCAAGCCAAATCTTACCACATATTCAAATGCATTAGGCCAAACCACAGTAATCATCTTGGAATCATATCTAAAAACCATATCTCATGCAAAATATAACATTATACCTATAAAAACAAATCAAGGTACCATTAATGGTTTTCAACAAAGGTATCACTCATCAATCAAGCTCTAGGGGTATAAGCAGGTCACTCTGCACTATCCACTTCCTATAGACATCACATACCCTAAAGTAGATAGCGAGTAGAACCATAAGGGTAATGCTAGGGAAAGTGTGAGTGTCCATAAAATATTCCTTATATCTAATCAATCAATGTCATCAAAAGTATGTCCTGTGAAAATGGGTCATGATAAAAATCATGGATGTGGTCTCATACAAATGAGGAGTAACACCATCTCTAAAAGATCAATTATGAGGACTAATTTTTCTCTAGGTGTTCAATTTATTATGAGATTATTGTTAGGTCCACTACTTTTTCTAGGACTTGAAAGGTTCTCTTGTGAATTTCTTTCACTACCCTAAGCAAAGATGTCTAACTTTAGATGATTGAGGTAGTTACCCATAGATGAGAGACTTTGAATTCCTCTCTAGGCTTAATACTGATATGATCATTACATAATTTTTTCAACCTATCTTGGTTGTTAGCGTTGTCAACCATTAGGTGGATACCCCCACATTCAATTTGAATTACAATAGATTTGAGAGATATTGAACTTCTTCCCACATGGTTGGGATGCACATCACCTCTGCAAAATCTCATAGTCAAACCCTCCCACTATGAGGTATTCTTCCTAGGTTGTATCAAGTAATCAAACCTCCATTATGATATTGTTTCACTTACCCTTGGATGTTAGGAGCTACATGTTGTATCACTTCATAGCTCCTCCCAAGATTGCATAACCATCACTCAACCCTAGGCTCTCTTAGGAGGACATCATCATGGCTTGCATTAGTTCCTCCATATCATAGATTGGGACATGGGTGCCTCTTCTCCCTCATTCCTCCGCTTCTACTTTTATTTCAGATTATGATGTTGATGTTGAGCTATGGCCTTAAGCCTTTTAGGGGTTTTCACTTAAACTTTGCCTAGCTCATGCTCTTTTCTTTGTGTTACTAGCATTAGAATTTCTTTCAATTGCATAACATTTTAGCATCTAGGAGTGTTGAAGGCACTTTCTAGCTTCATTTAGAGTACCATTAGGATTAAAGCAAGGGCACCGTTTTTCACCTACTCTCTTTGGGATATATATGGATGAGCTAGAGTCATTCCTCCATGTGCACAACATAGTAGGTGTTGGTTTCTTGTATCCCTTTTGCAATGAAGGTCTTAACCTTGTAGAGATAATACCTACAAATGAATTCTTAAAAAGCAGAAAAATATACAATGGCGAGAACATATATACACATATATTTTCCTCCTAAAACCCAAAACTAGGAAAACCAGATTGATTTTTCATTATATTCTTTTCAATATTACGGTACATTATATACATGTCTAAGCATTTATAAATCCCCAATCCATTAACTCTGGATTAGGATATAATTGTAGTTACTTTGACCTGATCTACAAGAACATGGGTAAAACAACCATGCATAAAACCATGGGTGGGTTCATCCAAAAAAATATAGGGCACTGCCTTGAACCTTGTGCAGGGGGATCACCCCCCTGTGACCCCCCCTCCGATGCAACGTATCGCATGTGCGGCAAGTTGTGCATAGAATATAACTCGCACCCAACATGCAAATGGCTTGATATTGTTGGCTTCTACTCATGAGGGCCTACAAAGACAAATTGTTATTTTGTTCAGGTTGATAGTTTATAATCAACCTACGTAAAATCAAGTTTATGATCTTCAATGCATCAAACAACTTTCTTTCTTACTAACATTTTTACTTCTAAGAGGAAGAGCTTGAAATCATGACTACTTACATTTACTTGGGGGTCTAGTTCATGGGGCATGCCTTCAACATGTGTTCATCCCTCTAGCCTTGGCTTAGCAAAGTCTATGAATCCCTAGCCCTCATCAAGAGAGAGTGTTTCCAGGGTTAGTTTCAAGATATCTTTTCTAGAATAACCTTATTGAGGTGATAATCAAATCCACAGTCCTCTAAGGTTCAATGATTCGGGGACCAATATTGCTACAAATAAAGTGGGCCAAGGTGAAGAGAATTCAGATTTTCTTCTCATGTGCATTATCAAATGCAAAAATATAGTTCTCTTACCCATTATTCGGGTGGAGTTCAAATTCCACGCCTTTGACGTCAAGGCTATCTTTCATTTGACCTCTTTCTTACTTTTGGAACCAATGTTGCACGAAGCGGGGACGTTTTTTGGAAGCGGGGACGCGAAAGCGTCATTTTCAAAAAATCTAGGAAGCGAAGCATCTGCGGAAGCGTCTGCTATATATATATATATATATTGCATTTATACTCAAAACAAACATCCCAAATACCAAATTAGTTGTAGAAGACATGAAAACATGCATATTTTTGCATAAATCAAGATAGATATGGCATCCATGATTCCATTGTAGTTACTAGTATGTACATCAACCATCTATATTCTAGCGATTATAAACTCACATCAAATTTTTAAGCATATTATAAAACATAAAACATTTAAGCATATTATAAAACATAAAACTTAGAGCATATTATGATTTATCTAGCAAGTGAGCAACTGTGAACATTTGTCATGTCCAAAATTCAAATAATAATGTTTACAAAATATGTCACTTGGTCACCGCCAAGACAAAAAAGGTTCAAAATTCAAATTCACAAGCCTACAAGTCTAATGAGTAATCTATGACAAAAGTAGTAAATTGTGAATATATCTACTAATCTCTCCTCCTTCCACCACGAAGAGAACGTGGCGGTGGGCCTCCACATGGTGGCAGGCCTCCACGTGGTGGCAATGAAGAAGATGGTGCTCGTGGAAGTTGTGGCAGTGGCACTGTAACTGATGAAGAAGAACCCCCTGCTGTTGGTGTTGAACCATGGAACCTAGGAACCAAGGGACCAGATGGGGGTGGGGGTGGCATATCAACACGATCATCATCATCCTGGAACCGCTCAAAAAATTCATGCAAAAAAAAAAACACTAGTTAACAAAAAAATTAAAAACATGAATTAGAGAAATGCTTTATAAGGAAAATTCATACCACAATGGACATACCTAGATAAGAGCATCCTCTAATTGCTCTAATCGCAACACTCCATCCTCCAAATTGGGCTCCTCTAGATTCTTGTCCCAAATCAACAAGTCTTTATTAGACTTTGCATCTTCACAATAATGGGACAACAATCTCAAGTTGTAATGAACATAAACCAAGCTCTCTGCCCGGTCTAAACTCAACTTGTTCCTTTTAACACTGTGGATGAAAGAATAAGAGCTCCAACACCTCTCTGAAGAAGAAGCGTTTACCACCTGTGATAGCACCCGCAATGCCAAAGTCTGTAGAAGTGGAGTAGCCCCTCCATGCATGTTCCACCACTCAAGAGAAGAAAAAGTCTCTCGATCTCTAATTGCATGCATGCTCCCAAATGGACCAGTGTTAAGCGTATAGTTGCTCAACTGTCTCCGTACCAATGCAACCTCCTCCTCATCAGGGATTAATTTACTCAATGCATCCATATATTTTTTGTGAACCTCTTGATCTTGGTGTGGTTTTCTCCTACTTCCCCCCCCAGGTGCTGGTGTTGAAAGCCATGATGGATGATAGTATTTAGGTGTCAAAACATATGCTAATGCATGCAATGGAACATTTTTCATTTCCCATCGGTTTTCCACCTCTGCACGAATATAATTGTACAAGGTGATATCTCTAGGCTCAACAATGTCTTTAATCTGCCCCAACATGCTATCCATTTGCTCATACACCTCCCCAATTACTGGTCGATCTGAATCTCCAAACTTGATCATGTAATAAATTGGTTTGGTGAATTGCAAAACATATTTAACCTGTGACCAAAAGTAACTGTCAAGAACAGTGTCCTTGACTGCATTAGCACCATCTCTGTCAGTGTTAATTTCATCCCATGATTCAGCACACACCAGATTAGTTAAATCTTGTCTCACCTTCACTAGCCGCCTAAAGGTGAGGTAATAACTGGCAAATCTTGTCTTTGCAAGTTTAAGCAACTGCAACTTGGAGTAAGTGCCATAGAAGTATTTTACCCTTGTATGCCCTATGATGAATTTAATGAGTTGTTTCCCTCTCCTGTAAAGCTCAGAAATCCACCCACATTCTTTGTGCTTCACAATATCATGCATCAAAAGGTTCAATGTGTGAACCAGGCACCCAGACCAAAAGATGTGTGGATGAGTACGCTCAATAATTTTTCCTGCTGCCTTACAATTTGCTGCATTATTTGTGATCACTTGAACCACATTATTTGGACCAACATCTTTGATTGATTGCAATAGGAGATCTGCAATGTTTTGTGCAGATGCACTGATGGAGGAGGAGTCATGACATGTAATAAATACTGCACCACTAGAAGAAACACCAAGAAAATTTATCAAGTGTTGGTTTCTATTATTTGTCCACCCATCTGATACAATGGATACCCCAGAATCTACCCACTCATTTGTAAAACGTGTCAAAGCTCTTTGAACCTTAGCTTTTTCTCTTTCTAATAACACTGTTCTAGCTTTCTCATAGTTGGGGACCTTGTATCCTTTTGGGGCTTCATTGGTGGCCTTTACCATTTCATGCCAATAAGGAGAGCGAAGCACATTGAATGGTACACCGCAAGCACAAAGAAAACAGACTATCTTTCCATCCACATCATCCCTCCCAGCAACATTAAGGAAATCCCCTATTGTTCTTCTACCTCCAGAGCTTGCAGAAGTACCATGAGGAGATGAACTACCAAATTTAGAGGTTGCACTTGATTCATAATGAGTTTTTTGCTTCTTGTTTTTTTGTTGTGCAGCCTCCTCTATTTGGATGTATTTTCTTCTTTGTTCAGATGAAATGTTTGGGCAAATTTGTACCCCCATAGGACCCTTTTTATCATCACTGTCCAACACCCCACAAAGATGCCTCCTCACATGGGTACGTACGGAAGCGTACGAGAGTGTATGGGAAGCGTACGCTTCGCCCTCCGAAGTGCCACGCTTCGTACAACTGAAGCGTCGTACGAAGTACCACGCTTCGTATGGCCGAAGCGTCGTACGAAGTGCGCTTCGAAGGAAAGCTTCAGAAATTTCCAGGAAGCGTCCAAAACAAGCGGAAGCGCACTTCCGAATTTTGGAATCGCGCTTCCAGGGATGCTTCCTGGAGGCATCTGCACGGGACGCGCTTTGGGCCTTAGAACCCAGGGGGACGCTTCCTGCAACATTGTTTGGAACCCTTAGGGACTCTAGCTCTAGGAGAGAGAGGTACCCCTACCTTGTACTTTGCTCCTCAAGACACTTTCCTCAAGCTTCCACTCCAAGCATGCATGAATTTGGTTTTCAAAGGCCTCTTAGCTTCTCTAGTTGATGACCATCTCCCCAACATTCCCTCCCCACTCAAGGTACTCTCTAGAAATGTTAGGACCTCCCTTACTAACTGGATGAGATTTGGCTTGGGATGTTTGAGAGGACATTTACAAATTATACATCTAGGTCACTTGGATCTCAACTATAGAGAACCTAGGCTTGAAGATGTCTTTCTACCTTGAGTGCTTCTTTGAGCTATGGGATGGTAGCATCATCCATTCCCTATGCACATGTATACATTGGCTACATTCAATTAGGATCCCTATGTGATAGTTCTAAGTTGGCTCTAATAGACTGTAGGTGGAGACTAATCACCATATTCCCCGATTAGATAGGAAATGCTAGATGTGCCTCCTATAAGAGTAAAAGACACATATTCACCTCATCTTCATGGGTTTCTTTTACCATGAAATCAAAATATGCTACCACTACATCTATAGGGACTCGGGGAGATCTCTCTACACATTTCTTATGATGTCAAAGTCAAAGATGCATAACCCTCTTCATTAGGGAGAAATTCAATGATTCATCTCATTTCTTACACTCCATACCCTATCTATGGACCACCAATCGGATCAACTCATGCTTCCATGTTGCTCCATCGAATTGAGGAAACAAGAGATAGATAAAGCTTCAAATTACTTCGATCAGAGAGTGGTGAGACCCCGAGTCTTCCCTCAACCTCTCCCCAGGAGTTCAACCAATATCATCAAGAGCTATTTGAAGGTGTTAGACCGGTCATTAGACCACAAATCATCTTTGTAATTAATGGACCAACTTTAGAGGGATCTAGAGTATGACACCTATTACTCATCAAAATACCTCCTAGCCTCAAATAAAAAGCTATAGACTTATCCATCGTTTCTTTCCTTCAACCTTGGATAATAGTAGAGCAATGCTTCCCCACTCCTACATCACCCCCATGATTGTATAGTTAGATCCCATCATGGTGCCTAAGGAGTCTAATAGAGAGTTAGTTCCCTAGTCACCCTCGGTGATGAATCCTTAAAGATCTTGAAATTATCCTTAGATCTCCCTTTGCGTCTCTTTCTCTTGATAAGCATTGAGATGCCTAGTTTTCCAATATTGGACTCTCATGTTGTATCACCACACCTAAAATCGATATGTGTGTGTGTGTGTGTGTTTGTACGTAGTTTTTGGTTATATGTAATGGTTAGCTTAGTTAGATATTATATAATGCACTTTTTCTTTAGCTCCATTTATCTTGTTTTCGACATTACCTAGTAATTGCTTTTACACTCCAACATTGTACTGACACTAGATGTATCTTTTAATTTCATTGACCTACTCTTATTGTCATTTGTTGTGCATTAATAAAATAATCTTATCTTATCTCTAGTCCCATTGGCCTATTCCTTGGTTGCTTATGGGAATCAACAATTTATTATATCTCATCTTTGATAGTCCACTCAACAAGGGTTATATTATTTACCATATAGTCTCATAATTGTATTCTCTCTGAGCATAGTTTGGAGAATACAATACACTGGAGAAAAACCAAGAAAGTGTCTAAAAAGGAGTTGTGCATACCAAGAAATGTTTCATCAAACCTTTGTGCATTCCAAGAATATTGGCATCTAATGAAAGGAGCAATATTGCAAGCCCTACAGATCTCGAAATGTAATTGGTACACTAACCTACTCCACTCCAAAATAAGTCAATACGAATATTTGGTTAAAACTTGTAGCTTTTAGTTCCTAGAGTAACAACACTATAGGATTCCATCGCTCCACCACATTAGCTACAATGCCCTTTTCACTAGCATAACACTCATGTTCCACACTAGAAACTTAATAAATAAAAACTCCCAAACTGTCAAAAAAAATAGATAGAAGAATTCCATGATCCTTACTAGAATGTCACTTTAGCTTAGGACCATGTTAACCATAGTAATTGTTCTTTGGAAAAAATAAGATCTTCCTTGAATATTTCTTTCCTTTTTATTTCAAAATTCTCTTACCTAGGATAGAAGTTTGTAGGTTGATGTGATAGCACACTCCATCACTCTAGTAGCAACATCATCAATGGTTTCCATGTCATGCTTTATGGGCAACAAAATTGACGTGTTTTTATGTAATGTTACATAGTATTTGTTACAATGACAATATCCTTATGTTCGGATTTCATTTCACATCAATACTCCTCATCTTCCATTATTAATTTTAGATACGAGCTGAGGATCTAAAACTTTTTGGTAAAATAATGTCTTTCCCATAGTTTCTAATGGAGACTTGACTTTGTTGTGATGATTCTTTGGAACTCTTTTTTCTTGAGCTTTCTTTGTCATTGTCTTTCCCTTTCTACCTTGTTATTGCCACCCTACATTAGTGCCTTCCTTGCTTTTCTCTTGTTTTGGAGTTGTATGACTCTTTCTATGTTCCTTACTAGCCTTGTCCTTGCCATGGTTGATACACTTTATGTTGCATTCCTTAATTTGACAGCTTAGATGGATATGAATGACAAAATAAGATAATACTAATGTCCATAATGACCAAAGAATGGGTTAAGGGGATTATAAAATTCAACCAATTAGGGAGTGCTAAGATCACAACTAGATGCTAAAAGAATAAATACTATTGAAAGCACTAGAAAAAGAGTAAGCCCTAGAAAGAGGGGAAACCTATATCAATATGTAAGAGAAAGACAAAGATAGAAGTGGAAGTAAAGGAGGAAATATAGATGTCCCTATCATCATCTATCACAATGAAGGAACTTAATCAAACTTTGATGTTTTCATATTAGGAGCACACAACACTTAGGGGAATCAATTGGTTGAACTTGGGAGGTCCCAAGAGTGGCTTGCAAAACTATCTTAACATCCAAGGTCGAGGAGACGAATCTAGTGATGGGAATTCAATTGTTTGATATGCATTAGGGGACAACACCACATAAGAAGAAAATATGACCTTGTGAAATCATGGAGGTAAGGTGTCTAGTTACTGAACAAGAGGATATTTGTTGTCTTGAGGATTTAATGTCACCTCAATCCATGACTATTTACCTTAAAAACCTTGCATAGTGCTTAGAGCCTCCAACCATTGAAATAGGTTGGAAAAGGAGCTAAATAGCCTAGTTGTGCAGGGTCTCCTATTTATAAGTGATTACCCCATGCATGTATAGAGATAAATATTGTTGGTTGAGATAACAAAAGAAAGCGTCAAGTGACAGTAGAAACATGGAACATGCAATGACATCTCTCTCAAATCTCATTATAATGGGACATCTAAAGATAAAGTGTTCCTCCATTTCAAGCTCCTAAATTGGCACAACTCACATGTCCTCTTCAACCATGGAATATGGTGGTTTCACTTAGTATATAGTTGCTAGTGCATCTAAATTTTTTTAAGAGTAGAGAATGAAGCTAAGGTGGACCAAACTACCAGTAAAAAGTAGGTCTATGCAATTTTTTCCTTATTAAACTTTTAAGTAAACGAGTAAGATGAAAACATGATTAGAAATAGATTCATGTAAAATGGATGATTTTCTTACAATGAAGTCAATTGATACAATGAGGTCAATCCCCTTTTGCATCATTAGTTAGATAGTTCTGCGATTGATACAATTCGTAACTACCTTATTTATTATTATCTAATTATCATTTTATTAGTCACTTATATGAATGTAGCTTTTAAATTTAAATTTGTATACTATTGGAACATATTATTCTCCAACACCCTCTCTTAGAGCTACAATATTAAGTCAAAACAAAAACATAAATGAAAATATCTCAGCAAGTAACTTCACTTCTCCACAATTTGAAATCATGTAGATACTTAATCAAACCTTCTCATCACTTCTGTAAACTACAATTCTAAAAAAATTTAGAATTTTTCAAATTCCCAAGCACCTCAATGAGTTCAACACTCTAAATTTCCAGGTTCTTGAACTCATCAAATTCTCAAACTCTTCCATTAATACAATTTCATAATTTGCAAATTACTTAAACAACAATCACCCTTTATGATTACTTCGATTCCTTCTGTCTTAAATAGTCAACCACTCAAATGATAATTTCAAAATCAATTTTTTCTCACTATTACCCTTGGCATAAATTCAAAATCAATTTTCGTCGTCATTATCCTTGAACTGCATTGTTTAATTTTTTTCACTGTTTTAAGGGTTATCCAATTTTTTTAGTGTAAGTTAGGTATTTCTATTAGTAACAAAAAATTATATTTGCCATCTATTGTTGTCAGTTAGTGGCTTGCCACTTGGGAAACCAGACCACTGATAGAACAAAAGGCTATCAATTTGCAAAGAGATACTATCCATAAGTTTACTAATACTAAACAAAATAAATTGTAAATCCCTGTAGGTTGTATGAGAGCCATCTACATATATCCTACCAACCTTTCCAGGGTTGCAATTGAACAACAAAAATGTCATCAAAGAGTAAACCATAAGAAAACTAGGTGGAATTAGAGGCATCAACCTCAAATGGCACATAATCCACGAGGTTGGGGTAGCTCAACCTAGGGCTTGGACCTACTATTTCCTCAATACTCATTAGCCCATTGTGTGTTTCTTTCAACTGCAACACAATGCCATCTAGAATCAAGAGTATTTCATCTTTGGCATCATTTCTGTCAAGTAGGACATAACCAAAGAGTGCCTTCATATGCCAATGGAGATCGATAATGTACATATATTGATTCTATTGGCCATGGATGTGCATTGCATCTGGCACCCACGCTGTAACTACATACATAACCTCAGAGGCAAACAAACAATTGAACTCACAAGCCAAGGAGAAAGAAAGAAACTCAAGATCAAAGCCCATATACCACTAAAAAACTCACACACAATTAGACAGAAAAAATTAGCAAGAAATGAAAATATACACCTGATGATGTAACCCATGTGGCCAACATCATGATGACATGAAATCTTATTGTAGGGATGAATGATTTGGTTCATGCATGGACAGCTTGAGGAATACGAACCAATACTTAGCCATGGAAAGACTGCAGAACATGGTGCGGAAAGAAAGCACTCAACCTAGATCTGTGGGGGGAGGTGGCAGCATCTTGGCCCTCCCCACCATGGCAGACTTCCATTTTCAAAGAAATACAAATATTGTAAATAAAATATATCATGAAACTATATTGTTGACAATGAATATTCAAAAAACAAAAACATTGCAATTCTAAACCTCTTCTTCTTCTAGAAGAATTTAAACCTACATTAATTCAACTCCTAAAATGATTCTGTTTCGTGGCTATTCTAGTATCTACGTCTTTTGAAATGTCTTCTGCAAACCTCTGAGCAATGTTTGAAATTAAAGATTTTGAAAATAAAGTCAAAAGAATACCTTCAAACTTGATCAAATTCTTCCTAGGCACCTTTGTTTTATTTTTTGGCTGTTCTCTGTCCCATACAGGACATTCCTCGGAATCATTCTCTCTTCTACAGTTTCTCCATGGTGCTTGATATGATAAGCAGGTTTCGGCACTGCACTGATACAGATGGCTGCCGATTGGCGGCTTCCCTATCCAACGATTACCTAAAATCACAAATTTTTGGATGGATATAGAAGCTTCAAATTGATATAGGTGGCGGTTCCGTCTGAATGAACTTTGAATTGATACAGGCTGCGGATTTCTCTAAATAATGAATTGATATGAACTGGTTGCGGCTCTCTTTGAAAAAGCTTCGAATTGATGCAGGATGCGACGACCCATTTTCTTCTTATAGTGACTCAGCTTCACCGAATAAACACGGACTACACTTCTTTTCACCCGTTCTCCATTCTCTGTATTAACCATTCCATCCTTGGAACATCAATAAACCAAATAACCTGTTGTAAAATAATTCTTTGAAACAGAGAAGATGGCAACAATCACCATTTTCTGAAAAGGTAAAATTTGTAATGAGAAAAAAATCACATTGCCACATATGTGGTTGTTGATTCAGGCTTTGTTGAATCTCATATTGAGACTTCAATATTTGCAGGAATCATACATGAGTTTAAAGCTAATTCTTCCGTGTTTGGTTGTTGATTCAGGCTTTGTTGAATCTCATATTGAGACTTCAATATTTGCAGGAATCATACATGAGTTTAAAGCTAATTCTTCCATGTTTGTTTTTTAATATTGAGCAGAGTGGAAAAATGATTGATTCACTGGTAGAATGTTGTTACAAGGATTATGTGTGATTTAGTTTGATTTTGAATATCTATCATTTCCCACAAGTAACCTATTGTTTTTGTTTTTTTAATAGTCCAAAAATATATATTTTTAGCAAACAAATTATGCTGCATTGGGGTATATTGCCTTTCAGTGGATTAGCACCTTCAGTAACATTATTATTAGTTGTGCTGGGCATCATATCTTTCAGAGGGTTACCAACTTACCACCTTCACGAGGCAACAACCTTCCTTTTTGCTGTTCACTTTTTCTGACTTTTATTTACTGCATGGAAATGGAAATGGAAATGGTGATGAATATCCATTGGCACTAAGCATGCAACTTTTAAAAACAATGGGCTTTGGTTACTGCATGCTTCGTCATCTTTATCTCAATTGTATTATCTTTATCTTAGTTGTAAAATCAAAATCTGGTGGTGGATAAAAGTGAGGTCATCTTACTGGTAAAATCAAAATCCTGTGGTGGATAAAAATGAGGTTAAATAATTGACTTTGTTCTTGTCTATCCTATTCCAAAATATTCCCAATATATGCAATCTAATTAAATTCAGCACACTTCGACACTTGAAATTCCTAGTTTGGTAAGAGGATGATCATCAATTACCGTTAGACCCTTAGACTCAGAGTAAGATTGCACTACATGATAACTTGCTCATATTCTATATATTCTATGCCAATAACCATGTGTTTAGAGTCTTCTTTTGATTCTATTTTGGATATAAATGTTGTTTTTGAGAATCTAATTTTGTTCATTTAATGTTTAGGGGCACACTCCTATCTTTCCACGCATCTTTGGCCATGAGGCAACAGGGTCTGTTTCTCTAATCCTTTACTTTCCGTTCCTTTTTCATGTCCTCCATGATTTCCACTATACTCTGTATTTTACATGGTTTATATATCATGTTATTGCAGGATCGTTGAGAGTGTTGGAGAAGGTGTAACTGATCTCTGTGAGGGTGATCACGTCCTTACTGTTTTCCAAGGGGAATGCAAGAACTGTAGACATTGCAAATCTGATAAAAGTAATGCATGTGAAACTTTAGGAATTGAAAGAAATGGTCTTATGCATGGTGATCAGAAGAGCCGTTTTTCAATAAATGGGAAGCCCATCTATCACTTTGTTGCAGTTTCAAGCTTCAGTGAATATACTGTTGTCCACTCCGAGTGTGTTGTCAAATTGAGCCCAGATGTTCCCTTGGGAAAAATTAGTGTGCTTGGCTGCGGTGTTGCAACAGGTAAGAATTATTTAGAATGTTGCTTCTTGTTGTTCAATGAAAATTAACATTCAATATCTTTTTATCACTTTATCATTTTGAATTTTGAAATCATGGATACGTAATTGAAAAGATGCAATAAAATTTCTGAAGGAAGCATCATAGAATGTCTCAGGGACGTGATGATTTAGAAAACGACTTTGAACACAATTAGTAAAGAATCAAGATCTATGTTACAAAACAGGGTAACTGTTCCTTTTGGGTTATCATGTTTCTCCCAAAGATTACTTTCGTTGTCAATGATGTAAGAATTCCATGATTTACTAATAATAAGGATGTTAGAAATTAAAAGCGAAAGAATTTGAAAAATGGTCATGAAAAATTCTGGCAAGTAAAGTATGCATAGAATTAGTTTCCTTTTTAGTCAGAATTGAACTTTTCCCTGTGATTATTTTTATTTTCACTGTAAAGATGTGATTATTTTTATTTTCACTGTAAAGATGTTTAATAAGATCGTGGAAAAACAACTTATTGGGCTTTAACTGAGAAGAGTTGTAATACCCTTTTTCATGTGTATTCCTTTACCCACCTATTCTTTTAACGTTATCCGTTCAAAGCTTTATCACTTCAGTCACATCTTGAGGTGGTTTAATAAATTAATACAAGGGACCATTTACATCATTTGAAAGCCCACATATGTATAGCTCCAATGCTTGGAGGTTGGAATTGCACATTCTTTTTGTTCCTTAGTTTGCCTAGATTTCACCCAAGTCTCTTTTTGTTCAATATCAATTAATTGAAGAATTTTTTTTATAGATATTTCAATGCATTAATCCTTAGGCGTTGAAATGAAATAGAGTGCAGCATTGGAAAGTGACATTTCACAGAATCATACTTAAGAGAATTGAAATATCAGGATGACAATAGTCAAATTGAGATAAGATCCATAACAAACGGTTACTTCCAAAAACCTTAGTAGCATCTTGACAGAAGCACAACAATATAATTTGAGGATTCGATCCTTGAGTTCAAATTTATAGAGCCTACTTTGTATTAGAAATTCATTTTTGAAAATTTGAAGTGCATATGCTTCTGTTGAAGTTGTAAATAAGTGGATTTTGCTTGCTATAGGTTTTGGAGCTGCTTGGAAAATCGCTAATGTTGGCAAAGGATCAACTGTAGTCATTTTTGGCCTTGGAGCAGTAGGCTTAGCTGTAAGGACTTCATAACGAAGGGATTTAACATTAATTTGACTTCGGATTGAAAAGATTCTATGCATGCACGGTATTTTTAATTCCTTCTTAGTGTTCAACCCCATGGATTCAATCTTCTCGTTTTGATGGACAGGTAGCACAAGGTGCAAAATTAAGGGGGGCATCTCGGATAATTGGTGTCGATATAAACCCTGACAAATTTGAAAGGGGTAATTCCTAGTTCCATCCAACAAGAATGCTTCCAGATGCTTCATCTCACTTTAGAAACAGATTGTTTTTGAATTTCGGAAAAGTTTTGAATTTGCTCAAGCCGTTGTCTTCTTTGACAGGGAAAGCATTTGGTGTCACTGAATTTATCAATCCCAGTGATTACAAGCAACCAACCCAAGAGGTAAGATGTAGAACTTTCTGAAATAAAGAGATATATCATATGGTTTATGCAAGCTACCTAAATTGACATTACCAATATTTTATTTGAATAAGATGAAATAACAGCTTATGAATGTTTGATACGAATGGAAGGTAACTGAACTAATGTGTTAACATTCTTTATCAATTAATGTTGCGTGTGGAAAAAATGTGACACTTACTTTTTATGGTAAAGAAAATTCTCACTAATCAGATCAAAATCTATATCAGAAGAGCCCTGATCTGCTCTTATGGCTCCGGCTTAATACCAGGTATATTAAATAACGGAGTATCCTCTGTTCATAAACTACCAGGCCTAAAAATATACAAACAATAGGAGTGATTAACACTTAATATTGTTTGAGAGACAAAAAAAATGGCAGAATGCTTTGCATAACCTTTTCAACTGCTGCCCAGAGATATGATGGCATTTATCCCTGATTTTGAGCAGTAGTCGGGCTTCTTTGACTTGAAATTTCAGAGTTGGTGGCATGCCTATAACACCGTCTCAAACAAACATATTTGCCAATAAACAGCTGCAGAGGCACCTATTTGTCCATTATTGCTCCCTCTATGGTCCCTTGCAATTGGCTGGACCAACCATGTGAACCACAACCTAACTGGTTGAGGCATATCTCTGACATATTCATTTTAACCTCACACATTAGTATGTGTAAATATCTACACACACCCTTTTCTACGGTTTGGTTTCCTTGGCTACCAAACCTCAGAAGTCAAACACATGACCACCATCAAAATAATTGCAAAGTTGGATCAGTTTTCTCAAACAAGTGGCCAGTATCCTGAGACAAGGTTCTATCTCAACAAGCATTAGTGGGGCCATTTAGAAATATTATAATTATATTATACATCTTTTAATTCTGCCACTTCTTAGTCTTGTTATGTCATTTTTGTGTGAGATGTGCCTCCGGGAATTAATCCCAGCTATCAGTTAGATAGTAATTTGTTTTTAATTTTGACATCTTGGTCAGCCCCTGGGGACTAAATAGAGAGTCCATGGATTAACATGCATAAGGACAGCATATTTCTTGCCAATTGAATTAGATGTTAACTGATCATTTTTACAATAGCATTGTCACCCATTGAAACCTGATGGTGATATTGGTTCTAGGAAACTTCCACAGGTTCTAAACTTCTATGTAATATTCCACCTATAAATTTGATGCTAAGCCTTTTGACCAAAGATATTATTTCACAACCAAATAGTCTTATGCTATCAGAACAGTCAACTGGTTAATAGCCAACTATGATAGATTTTTTCTCCTAAGGAAAAAATGCTATCTTGTATTTTCATGATTGCATATATCCTTTGATCAATGCTTGCAACATACTCAACCACTCCTGTGCCTGCTAGGATGGTCGACCACTGGAAAATTTCTCCATTTTCCCACTGAATTTACCCATAATAACCAACTCTGGTACCATGTAATTATTCTTCCCTGTCATATCAAGCAATCAGTCATGTGATAGGACGTGTGGACTTATGCAATATGAGATGTAGATTCATGCAATTCACAGTAAACATCCATAAATATAAATGCATTCTGTACATTAAACATACAGTTAACACACAAATACACATCATAAATAGCATACAAACTCATGTAACAGAACACTTATCTTTAGAGAATGATTACACCAACTGGTCGCTAACATGGGACATTCCTCCCAGCTGTAGGCACTATTGCACTAGGGCTTTCTACAACATGACATCCCTGAGATGGGGCTATGAGTCCACAAGGACAAACAATAACTCCCTCAGCTGATTTCCCACTAATTTCTCAATCTATTTAATCACACAACCATCCAAATCACCAACTTTCGTTCTCCTAAAATCTGCACAACCCAAAGAAGTGGACCCCTTATTTGTAATGCAGTCCTTTAGGCTATCATACCTCTTTCCTGGTCTCTAGCACAAACTGGCCAGGAAATCTTAATGCTGGGATATGTAGGGATTCATAATGGAAAATTTTACACAGGATTACATATAGGCAATCTCAACCTTCAATTACAGGCTTCATTCTCTTTCCCCTTTGCAACTCATCGCAGGCTAGAATGATGGTAAGAATGAATAGCAGAATGGTGGAGAGAACGAAAGCAAAGGATATATATGCATGCTTCGAACTTGCCATTTGGCACCCAAAGAACTTCATTTAATTACATTGGCACATATCTAAAGGTTGATTTGGACTTTGGATTACAATAAATTAGTATTTCCAATCGTCAAGTCCCTTTAGCTCCCTCTTGTTCCTCTCTCGTGGAGTCATAGCCCCCCATTGTTTTAGTGACTAGTCCCCCTTGTCTCGCAGCCAACAATGTATTTTTATTAATAAATTTTATGTACAACATTTACATTACATGGCCCTTAGCCATACTATAAGGCTTACAGCCTAATTCACATGTATACATTAGATTGCATTCCAAGGATCAAAACTTGGACATTACATTCTCCTCCTCATTTTTGGGTCGTCCTTAATATAGGTCACCATTCATATCTATACAATTTTTACATCAAAAATTCAAAATAATTGTGGGCATGCTTCCCGAATTACATATTCCAACTCCCATGTCACTTGGGGATGTAGTAGGTCTATTGGACCTTTACCTATTCAATGCCTTTGTTGTGGAGCATGTTGACTTTTCAGTGTAGGATACACATTGGTTCTACCTAAAAGTCCACTTTGGGCTTCACCTGAATTAGATTCCAATTAGTGACATGGTTAGAACTTAGGATCATGCACATACTTCTATAATAAAGATAAATGAAATACATTATGCACATGCATAGATGCAAGCAATGCAATCATATATGCAATTGGCCCTATCCTGTGAAGTATCTCGAATGTTTCACAAAATGCAACTACCAATTTGGTGCAACATCTAACTTTAGTGAACTTCTCTTCGGATTCACTTTTAGAAATACATGTTTTCCCACTTAGAATTCTCTTGTTATTGTACCCTTGCTTGAATAATTGTTCTACCTATCTTGGGTTGCTTTCAAATTCTATTTGATTTTGACCATTTGATCTTCCCTCTCCTTGAGCATCTTAGGCCCAAGCACTACTCTATCCATTGGATTATCCTAGTTTTGGAGTATCACACTTTTTTCCACACAATTCTCCAAATGAATTCATTTTCAAGGATGCATGATACCCATTGTTTTTTTGAAAATTCAACCAAATGTGAATATTCATCCCAATTGGATGGCTTCCCCATCATATACATTCTCAACATGTCCTCAATTACTTGGTTGACCATCTATGTCTTCCCATCTCACTTTGGGTTATTGTTATAAATGTAAATGACATAAATATATATAAATAATAAATAATAAACAATAATTCATTATTAATTAGTAAACACATCAAAGGACATGTCTCAAAGAAAAGACATGACTTGCTATGAAAGGGGACTCTCTCCTAGTATTTATAACGAGATTCTCATTTGTAGTTCTATCATATCATATCATTTTCTCACACACTATTCTAATAAAAATCGATGCACCTCAGGTTTGGTCTATGCTTTAGCTAGAAACATAAACACATTGAAAATGCCAAGCTTCAAAAACTTTTGCACAATGGAAATTACACAAGCAATTAGATCAATGTACAATACACAATAATTATGCCCTAACTTGTTTCTTATTAATCCATTAAAAAGAAAATCTTTAGGGCTCCCAGACCAAGGATAATGGTCCTTTACATCCTTGTGCAATGCCAAATACTACAAAAAATACTTATACAAAGTACCTAGGTTGAGGCTAAGTCCTTTTAGTTCTCATTTTCCTTCAAACAGTGGTTGTCCTTTGCCACCGAAGCCTACATCCATTTGCTGTAGCACACAAGGAACTCCTTTCCCTCCTTAAAGTACCCATCCAACTCTCTTTAGGCTAACAATGAACTTTCTTCCCACCTAGTCTTCTGAAGCCCTCAACCGCCTTCAATAGCCATCCTGTCCCTTGTGGCCTATTGCTTAGGCCCTCGACCTCCTGTTCCAACCTATAGCCAACTCGTTTAACTTTCCTATAACCTTTAGACCTTCTGTTCCGACTTCGGAAACCCTCCAGTAACCCTTGTTCAGGCCTCAACCTATTCCCTTAGGCCTATGACCTTCTTTACTAACCCTCGGCTAGCCTCTAGCACACTTAGTAGCTCTTGGCTTGCAGCTTTCCCTACCAAGACTTCTTTAACCCGAGTCGTGGCTGATATTTCCTTGCTGCTACAGATTCAGGGCTCAATCCAAATTCCAACCCTTTCCATTATTGTAGCTTGTCTTCAGGCCCTATGAGCTACTAAAGCATCCCTAAACCAGACTCAACCTAACTTTTCTTGGCCTCGAACCTCCTCCATAGACTTTCGCATGGTGTGCAACCTTCTCCCTAGCTGCGGTCTCTTTCTCCACCATAAACCCGTGAGCTCTTCTCTTCTAGTTGTGGCCTACTTGCTTGGTCTCACAACCAAATTTCTCTTGGATGAAACCTCCTTTTCTCCAGTCTGTGGCCCTTACTTAACTGTCCTTTTACAACTTGCTCCAAAAACTAGTCTAGCAAATGGCTCAACAAAACTTAGTCTCTCTTACAGCCCTTCACACAGGCTTGCGGCCTCCTTGTCTCTTTTGTGGCCCTTCATACATGCATATCGCCTCCTTGGTGCCATGCATTGCCACACAACTCAAATGATGACTCCTCACTTTATTTATACTTTTCCAAGGGGTGTGAAACCCCAAGAGGTGTGTCTCTTGGCCTTGTTAACCGATTTGAGCTGACTTGACACCTTGAGTCGGCCTGTAATTAAATTAAAATATTAAATTCTTTTGTTTGTGTGCAAAGCCCCAACAAACAAATTAGAAAGGCGCAAGGGCTTCTACAAATAGAAATACCTTACGAGCTACCAAATTTTGACACTCCCTTTGATTGAAGAAGGTATTTCCACCACCAATTGGAAGTGGCCCTACCTCTGAATTTGATCCAAAACAACATCCTTCTGGAAGACCTAGATCTTCGAAGACACCATTCTCCTAGAAACCTCGCGCTTTAGAGCATCCTACATGGCCATCCAAACCATGACTTTCCTTGTTCCTAGAAATCTCCAACTCCATGACTTTTCCTTGCATGGTTATGACTTCCTTGCATGTGCCATGACTTTTCTTGTATGATCACAACTTTCCTTGCACAATTCATGACTTCCTTGCATGAACCGTGACTTTCCTTGTGTGCACCATGGCTTCTTGTATGGTCTATGAATTTCCTTGCACACACCACGAATTTCCTTGCATGGCATGGAAGACTACACTTTATCTCTTGAACTTGAAGGTTAGACTTCCACTATGCAACTGAATCTCCCTCTATGCTACTGGACTCCGTCTGAGCCTACACAAACTTCTCTTGACTTACTTTGCTTTACCGCCCAAAGAGTAACCTCACAAAAACTTATGCACATGCTGCCACTGAGCTTGTGTCCTTTCAAGGTTAGTCCAAAGTTGTGGTTGAACGCTAGGCCTAGTCCACTCTAGACCACCACAACTCAATTCTGCAAGCGTCCTCATCCTTTTGGGCCAAACACCTCATATGCACATGGCTCCACTATCAAATGTGCAATTCGACAAAACAATGAGGATACTATCTCATGAAACTCATCAAACTGCAATCCATATGAAGCTACCTCATCCATGGCAAAGTACTCCCTACCAAGGAACTTGAGTTGTCGCAACTTACTTTGACAAGTCAACAGAAGTCCATCGACGGTATCGACAAGTCGCCACTCAACACACTGTTGTGCATTGAGTTCTCCACCAAAACTCCCATTTTTCCACCCCAAGCTGCAATAATCCATAGCTCATTGTCTGAACATTCTATGCCATGTCTCACAAGGCATACCTAGCCAACTCTCTTGGAAACACTATTATTTTTTGCAACAATCCCACAACTCCTTCTCAGAGCTGCCACCTGTGCACAAATTTGACCCAACTACTCTTCAAAGTAGCTCTGATACCATGTTAAAATTCCATGCACCTTAGGTCTAGTTTATGCTTTAGCTAGAAAACATAAACACGTAGAAAATGCCTAACTTCAAAAACTTTTTCCTAGTGCAAATTACGCCAACAATTAGATCAATGTATGGTACACAATAATTATTTCTAAACTTGTTTCTTATTATTCCATTAACAAGAAAATCCTTAGGGCTCTTGTACTAGGGATAGTGGCCCTTTACATCCTTGTACAATGCCAAATACAATACAAAATACCTATACAAAGCACCTAGGTTGAGGGTGAGTCCTTTAAGCTCTCATTTGCCTTCAAATTGTGGTTATCCTTTGCCGCCAAAGCCTACAACCACCTATAGCACATAAGGCACTCTTTTCCCTCCTTAAATTTCCAACCAACTCTCTTTAGGCTAACAATCAACTTTTTGTCCACCCCACAGCCTTCTTAAGCCCTCGACCCCATTCAACAGCCTCTTGTCCCTTGTGGCTTGCTCCTTAGGCCCTTGGCCTCCTGTTCCAACCTACAACCAGTTCTTTTAACCTTGTTGTAACCCTCAGACCATCTGTTCTGACTGCGAAAACCCTCCTGTAGCCCTTGTTCAAGCCTCAACCTGTTCCCTTAGGCCTATGACCTTGTTTACTAACCCTTAGCTAGCCTCCAACACACTTCACAGCTCTCGACCTTCCTTTCCCGGCTTGTGGCCTGCCTTAATAAGATTTCTTTAACCCTCGTTGTTGAGATTTTCTTGTTGCTACAAAACCAAGGCTTGGTCCAACACTTTCCTCCACTGTGACTTTCACTTCAAGCCCTACGAGCTACTACAACAACCCTAAACCAACCTCGGTCTCTCTTTTCTTAGCCTCGACCCTCTTGCATACACTTCCATAGGGCTTGCGACATTCTCCCTATCTACAACCTCTTTCTCCACCATAAGTTTGTGGCCTCTTCTCTTCTGGTTGTGGCCTGGTTGCTTGGGCTTGCAACCCAGTTTCTCCTAGTTGTGGCATGGTTGCTTAGGCCTGCAATCAACTTTCTCTTAGTTATGGCCTGCTTGCTGGGGCCTGCAACCAACTTTCTCCCAGTTGTGGTCTCCTTTGTCTCCAACCTACGACCCTTCCTTAACTGTCCTTCTGTGGCTTGGTCCAAAAACCAGTCCAAAAAATGCCTCAACAGAACTCGGTCTTTCTTGCGGCCCTTCAAATAGCCTTGTAGCTTCCTTGTCTCTCTTGCATCCCTTCACACATGCATGTGACCTCCTTGGTTGCCCACCTTGATACGCAACTCAAATGATGACGACTCACTTTATTTATACTTTTCCAAGGGGTGTGAAACCCCAAGAAGTGTGTCTCTTGGCCTTGTTAGCTGACTTGAGCCGACTTGAGCCGATTTGACACCTTAAGCCGACTAATAATTAAATTAAAATATTAAATGCTTTTCTTTGGGTGCAAAACCCTAGAAAATAAATCAGAGAAACCCAAGGGATTTTCCAACTGAAAATACCTTCCGAGCTACCAAATTTCAACACATTGTATATATTATTTGATGGCAATGGATTTCTTTATTGTATTCCAAATATTTTGGATATTAAATATGTGAGCCAGGTTTGGCTATCATATTTGGCATTAGAGCTTCGTTTTTGATCTGTCTTTTGGCCACTTGCTTATCAAAGCCATTCTAATATGGCTTTTGGCCATATAAAAAAAATTCAGAGTTTCTTTGTCTCTGGTCATTGACCATCATTGGCCCTTAATCGATTACATTCAAGAAATTCTAGTCACCTAGAAAAAAGAAGAATAATATACTATCACCATTTTTATCACAACGAGTACCTTTCCATACACTATTTGCAAGCAGTCATACGTAGGGGTTGTCCAAACCCAATTGCTATAACTTCCATCGTACCATCAATTAATTTTGTAAGCAATAAATCTTTATATTTTTCAATTAAAAGTGAACAGTCGTACATAGTTGTTGATTACTAGAGGTTCAACCCTACACCATTTGTGTTGCTACCGGTCGCCAAATCCATACAATCCACCATCATTTTGTACAATTTATATATTTACCTCATCATCATTTTGTATAATATATATATTTACTGTCTTTATGGATATCTTTATTTTCCAAGTATTTTGGATATTTTATTCATAAGCATATATGGTTGTCACATTTTGATATCAATTTGTATATTATGAGTCATCCATCTTTGTCCATACAGCCATAAGGTCAAACTATTTTGTTTTCCGCTGCTCTTCCATTCTAAAACCATACCACTGGCCATAAGGATATGAATTTCAAATTTGAAAGACAATCAAACTCCACTGCAAGTTCTGATGATTTTCCCAAAGAATGTTGACGGGTAGACAACTTTTCTGGCTGTATTTGACAGAAAAATCACCCTGTGATGGCCCATCAAATTCCATCCCTGAAAAGCCATACATTCGTTTCCATCAATTTTGTAGCCATGCATACAATCACCATTGTTTGTACATCCACCATCATCTTTATGGATTTAAAATGTGGCAATCTGTTGACAGTTCAACAACTAATTGTAATTGATTTTTTGTGCATAAAATCACCATTGTCTATACATCCGCCACCACTTGTACAAATTTAAACCGCAGCGATCTTCCAATTGTACAAGAATTAACTGTAATTGAATTTTCATACATTTGTACACCACCCAACTGTTAGAAAATCAGAAAGGCAGAAGTATTTTCTCTTGTTGATAATTACTTATGATTTCTTTGAGTTATTCTTATCTTTCTTATGTTCTTCTTTTATCTTAATTCATCAAGCAGTTACCAAAACCAAAATAAGAAGATCAAGGACACCAGATGTAGGTTCACAACCAGGGCTAAAGCCCATATATAGGGGAAAACCCAGTCAAGAAATCTTCCTTCAATAATTCAAATGAGATTGACCAAGACCCTAGACCAACAAACCTTCCTCCTCCACCAAGTTAGCCCTCAAATTGTTCTTCCAACCTTAAAAGATCAACTGCAACGATGTTGCATCAACCCTGCTTCAATACTGCATCAAGGACAAATTTTCAACCTTGTTGCACCTGAATTTCGGCCTAGCTTCAAGTCTACAATTTCGGCCTTCCAACAACTTCAGTTTCTCTGCACATGTGAGACAAGAGAGAGAGAATTTTGACTTCCTTAGCAAAATAACGTCCTCCTTCTCCTTCGCTAGCCCTTTCCTTCTTCCTTCTTGAATTTCACACTTTTACTGCTTCCAGCGACTACAATTTGAACTTTATGAGAGATGTCTTCCAAATGAGTCGAGTTTTTGCTTATACATAGTCCTTCTAGGTGATCGAATTCTTCCTTTGAGGCCTGTTACCGCTCAAACTAGCAAGGGACCTAAAGGGTCAAACGCTAGGCCAAGGGAAACAAATGGAGACTTAGCCCATTGTCACCTCAGCTAAGGCTCCCTACTATTTAAGGACTTTCACTAATGGGAGGAGACCCGGTATATATGCAGTCACAAATGAAGGATAAATCAACAAGCGGATATAAAGTAACCCAAATAATCCCTTTCCAGAAGAGGGTCAAAAATGGAGCTTGCTTGCTTTCTAAGCAAGGCACAATGTCTTCTAGGAGAAGGATGTGGGGATTTGAGGGTTAGGTTGATGGAATATGATTTGTGAAAGAATTTTCCAATCCCTAAAATCCTTATTGAAATTGGTCCTAGATGGTTCTTGAAGAATTGTTTTGTCAAAGGAGTGGGACCACACGGGACCAAGTGGACCCAACCTAGGTTAAAAGGCAAGAATCTAGCAACCAATGATGTTATTAACACAGACAAGAAGGGGGAAAGGATCAAAGAAAGAATTTTGACTTAAAGGTGTTAAATTGATCCTATGAGGCACTAGCCTTGGGGATACCAGGGCAAATTTTGATCTCAGAGCTAGGGCTTGGGTTATCGCACAACTCCATTGTTGGAATGGCTTCAAAATTGGAGGATGCCTTGAGGACACACTAGCGTAGCAGAGGCTAGGAGATCAAACTTTTTGGAGTGCTACTTTGTCAAGGAAATGATGCCCTAGGTGACCCAACTAGGCTAGACCTAGAAGAAGGTTAAAAAAGGGTTAAATTTTGAGTGACCACCTCTTAGTAGATCAGTGCCTTAGTCTTGGGAGAATGGAGTCTAGGATAGATATGAATGAGGACCTTTGTTTCTTAGTCAAGGAGGCCTTAAGACTACCTCGCTTGCCTTCTAGGGCAAAGGGAAGCAACCTTACATCTTTATATTTTGATTTCCTAAAGGTGATGGCTTATCGAGATAAATTTGTTGATAGAATTATCCTTAGGAAATTTCATTCAAAACTACATGGCCCATACATTGAGAGATGATATATAGAGACAAAATTCCACAATTCAAGCAGTAGATGCATGCAACAATTAGCCCTAAAAATAGCAAAATTCCCAATCCAATGTATATGACAAAGTAAAACAAGAATAACATTAAAAACATGTACTTACATGTAATAGAATATATCCAACCATCCACAATTTGACAATAGAGAAGCTCCAAGATAAGATCAACCAAATCCAAACATCAAAATTTATCCATAAAGCTCCAATTCATCCTCTAAGAAAAAGTGAAAAATTCTCAAGAGGGAGAAGATATCCAATCCAAAGTGATGATGAGCAAATGAACTCATCTCACTTGCATTTATACACTAATGAGGAGTTCGAATTAGTCTCCTAGGCCTACATAAGCCCCAGAAATAAAATAATGTGCTAATAACCTAACTTTTGGTGACAAGCCCACCAAACTAGCTCACAAATGAAATTATAAGGCTCTTAAGTGGTCAAATGATAAATAATACATGTCGTAGGGCCCTCCAAGAGGTCTGATGAGGTCCATAAGTGCCATAATGAAGAATAGGACCCTCAAAAGTGATGGACAAGGGGTTGGCCCCTTGTTCTCCAAACAATAAACCTGTGGTGCTCCCAGTGGGTGTGGGGGCACAAGAATAACTTGATGGGTCTCCAAATGAGTCGAAGATGCCTGTAGATCATCTGCAAGGGCTCTGATGATGGTGTAGGTGATGCCACATCATCCTACAAGTCCTGGGTCAGCTACCAAGTGCATGGTACATCTGTGGGGCCGACTGGGCAAAGGTGCACTAGATGCATCTTTATTTTCCAATAGGTGAATCTCGAGAAATCTCTGAACATCCTCGAGGATCCATGGAGTGTTGTCTATTGCTATGGAGTCCCATGGTTCTCAACTCCCACCCTACATGTGCCAGTGTAGCCCTTTGGAGGATTAAGACCTTGTATAGGGAGACCAAACCCAAGATGGAGACCATCTGCAATCCTGCATAAGATCTAATGCATCCCCTAGCCTTCCAGTACATGTCATTAGATAAATTAAGTAATGAGCTTACCAACCATGGACCATAGGTGGGGACTTCATAATGACGTGCCCTTCCGTAATGGGCTTCGGGATGTGCCAATGTCTCCCAAACTACAAATGGGGTTAACCAAATATCCTATTAGGTGGTTTCTACTTCTAAAGGGGATAATATGTTCAAGGTACATGCTTTAAAAGGTGGTGGTATGTGATATATAGGTGAATGAAGTAAGGGATGAGAAGGGGCAGCCCTGGGCCACATGCTTGGGTGCAACGGAGAAGTCGTGGTACATGAGGTGCCCCGACCTTGATTTTTCCACCCTTCTTTATATGTCTTTTGCATTTTTATGATTTTTCTTTGATTAACTACTCGGGGCTCAAGGGGTGAGAGCATGATGTATGAGATATAGCTGTGAATACCCCTTTTTGGGGTAGGGCGGTTCATTGCCCACCAGGGGTTGGGACAATCATTGGTTCCTATATGATTAAGGAGGCTCATAGAACCTGTAGGAACCAGGGTGATGGTCATGATGATGGGGTAGAACTCATGTATTGGCTTTTGCCCATGTGCTAAATGTGTTTTGTCCCAGCCATATTTTGCATTTTGTGGTACATTTTCCTGTTGAATGTGGCCAAATATGCTTTTACTTTTCTTTTTTGCCGCATCAACCTCCAGGGCATCATTCCAGGCCTGACCCAAGGTGTGGGCAAGGGAAAGGGTTGAGCTAGCCCTATGTGGACCCAGTGGAGGAATGTGGACCCAAGTGGGAGATATGATGAATGGTGAAGTCATGAGTGGAAAAGAGATCCCATGAGACTAGAATCCAAGGTTAATATCCAAAAGGGGTCCAGGGGACAAGAGCACAGACCTAGCCCATTCTTTTCGCTGAATCCCCACATTAATCCATGCCCATAAGTGTCCATGATAATCAAACTACAATACTCAATTACCAAATGACGAGTCATACCTTTAGTTTCGGGAGGTCCACCTTCAAACATACGATCATGGCAGATGGGTGAGGGACCACATGGCTAGCTCAGGTGGCGGAGAAATGGCACAATGAGCTAGCTGGTGGCTGCAAGGGGCTGCTGATTGCCGACTGAGGACCATCTTGGAGAAAAAAAATCTCCTGGGGATATCACCCACAAAATGGTGGGTAACAAGGCCGACATGTCCTTCCTTGAGGCCGACTTGGCTGAGGAGGCCTAATTGACCTATTTTACATTAAAATAATTTTATTTCTTGACAAATAATTCTCAAGAAAGGTTCTTTACATTGTGACATGGACAAGGACATTTAACATAAACCCTAGAAGTCTTCAATGGAGACATTGACCTAAAAGCAATTGACCCAAGCATGAAACCCATGCTTTAATAAGTCAATTTATTTAATAATAAAATTTCTTTTTCTTTCTCTTGACAAATATATTACATCATGACTCAAATATAATTATGAAGACCGACACTAGTTACATTCTTCAACACCAACACTCTATTCAATTAATAATTTTTACCATTTTAAAATTGTTGTTTGCACTAGAATACCACAGGGTTTTTTGGGAGCTCTAAGGAACTAGGGTTTTGAACAGAGGGCAACAAGCGCAAGCAGGTAACGATGGAGGGGCTTGGAGGAGGGAGCTCTACTCCCTCCTACAGTAACGTGGTTTCGAACAGAAGCAAAGAGGCGAGTCTGAATAATTTCAGGAATCCACCCGAGGTAGAAACAGACAACTAACACTCACAAGCCGGGAAGCAGCATTTCCCAAGAAAAGGATGGGACCCACATGGAAGCTAGGCGGGAAAAGATTCCTGGCGACATTAGTTAGAGAACAGAGAAAATGTCTGCAACGGGACCATGTAAGCCCAAGGCTAACATTAAACCCCGGGTGATCTTAAATGATCCAGCCCTTTAGGTGCACAGAGAACATATGGCGACTTATGTAGTCATTTGCAAGTTCATGGGCATATGGCCGATGGAAAAAGCTTTGTATACTTGGATAAGGAATAACTGGAAACCGAAGGGAGAAATAAATCTGCATCTTGGCTCCAAGGGTTTCTTCACAGTGGTTTTCACTAACCTAGAAGACAAAGACAAAGTTTTCGAAGGAGGACCCTACTTCTATGCTGCTGCAGGTCTCTACATGTGACCCTGGGTGATGAACTTTGTTCCTGAGCGAGAAACATTCACATCGGTCCTGGTATGGATTATATTATACTCCTTACCTTTAGATTACTGGCTGCTGGAATCATTGAAAGCTATAGGCAACAAATTAGGGCATTTCATAAAGATATCAGAGGCGACTCTGCGAGGGAAATATACCTCCTTTACCCGCATATGTGTCAAAATGGACTTATCGGGAGCACTCCCGGATGAAGTCATCCTGGAAGTTTATGACGAGGAATGGATCCAGGCAGTCGATTATGAAAACATCCCATTCAGATGCCGTAACTGTCATGAACATGGGCATCTCTTCAGGGACTGTCCACTCAACAAAAGGGAGGAATTCTTAAAAACCAACAAAGGAAAAGACCCTGAAGACTTCACCAAAGTGGGAGGCAGAGGAAAAGGAGGGGAAAAAAGCCCCAAAAGAAATCTAGCGAAAGCAAGATACCAAGTCATAACAGTTTTGAGATCTTAGAAGGAGGAGAAAATGGAATGCACAAGAAAATAGAAGACTATCAAATAGAAAAAGAAAAAGAGGATAATATGGAAATCATACAGGAGCACAATGGACAAAAGGAGGACACACCAAGCATCATGGAACCTGGAAGGGACCTTGAGATGACCCCAAGCGAAGGAGGTACGGAGGACCAAGACCTACAGGAGATCCTAGAGAGGGAGAACCTGGAACTAGAAAAGTTTCTAGAGCAGGGAATCAACACAGGAATAGACTCTCTACCACAAGAGGAGTTTGATAGAGTACAACAGCTATTCCTCCGAAGGTCTCACACAAAGGCAGCAGGAGTCAAAAGGAACCACGATAGCCAGGAGAACCGAGGGGTTAAATCAAAGGAGAAAATAACAAGACACTCCACCAAGAACCCAGGCAAGAAAAGAGGACGCAAGAGACAGAATGAACTACTGACAGAGTGTGGAAAACTCATGATCAATTCAAGTAAGATGAAAGATCTCACCAATTACTCCTTTACAAACCCATCATTATGAAGCTTACAACCTGGAACATTAGAGGACTAGGGAGTAAAAGGAAACAAAGAAATCTCAGTAACAGAATAAAAGAAGAAAAACCAGATATGGTATTTATACAGGAAACAAAATGTTCAGTAGACAAAATAAGAGAGCTGCACAGCAAATGGCTTATTAAGTATGATTATCTAGAAGTCAAAGCAAATAATTCAGCTGGAGGAATTCTTACTCTTTGGAATCCTCAGAAATTTGGAATCTTGGATGCTGAGGCATCAAGAAACCACCTATCAATGGTTATCCAACCGTTGGGGGACAAGGATAGCTACTTGATCACAAATGTCTATGGTCCTCAACTTTTGGACGACAAACTCAGGCTCCTCACCTCTCTGGAAGAGCTGAGAGAGAGACATCCAGCAGTACCCTGGATCCTGGGAGGGGACTTCAATATGATCAGAGCTCTCACAGAGAAAAAAGGAGGAACCAGATCACTTGGTAGAGACTCAATAGCCTTCCAGAACTTTATTAACAATATGAGACTGGTGCATATGGACGCAATAAATGGCATCTTCACATGGAACAACAAGAGAGGAGGAACTTCCCAAGTAGCCTCGAGATTAGACAGATTCATAATTTCGGAGGATCTCCTACTCAATGGTCGTTTCATGACTGCTTCCATCCTCCCTTTCAGAGGTTCGGACCATTGGCCCATTCAGCTGGAAGCCTCCTTTATTGGAACCCCGAGGAATAGGCCTTTCAGGTTCGAAAATGTCTGGCTTACCCACTCTGATTTCATCACTAATATTGGAAAGTGGTGGGCGGAAGAAATATCCACCCAAGGCACAAAAATGTTCCACCTACATCAGAGACTTAAACACATCAAGAGAAAGCTCAAAGAATGGAATTACAATAAGTTTGGAAATATATTCAAAGCCAAGGGAGAAGTGGAAAGAAAAATGTAGGAAATTAATCAAATTCTAATCACAGAAGGCTTCATAGAGGAAAAGAAAATGCAAGTGGACTCACTTCAACAAGAATGGGACAACAGATGCCAGCAGGAGGAGATCTTCTGGAAACAGAAATCTAGAGTCCAATGGATTAAGGAAGGGGAGAGAAACACCAGATTCTTTCACAAGTCTACCATGGAACACAGAGCTCATAATCAAATCACAAAACTTATAGATCCTCATGGTACAGAGCAAAATACCCACAAGGAAATGGAAGCGGTCCTGGTCCAACATTTCCAAAGTATAGCAGAGGAGACCATGGAAGACAGATCTCTATTTACTAAAAGTTTTACCCAACACATTCCAAAACTGGTAATCATAGAAGACAATTATAATCTTAACAGGCCAGTAACTGAGGAAGAGGTCAATGACGCAATCAAAGAGATACATAATGGGAAAGCTCCGGGCCTTGATGGTTTCAATGTAGACTTCTTCAAAATTTGCTGGGATATAGTAAAAAACGACATCCTGGAGGTGGTGGAGGACTCGAGAAAATCAAAATCAGTACTGAGAGCGATTAATGAATCCTTCATAGCCTTAATCCCCAAACAGGATAAAGCCATGACTCTAGATAGATTTAGAGCCATAGCTTTATGCAATGTGGTGTACAAAATCATTTCCAAAGTAATTGCTAACAGACTCAAACCCCTTCTTCCAACACTTGTGTCAAAAGAGCAGACTGGTTATGTGGAAGGTAGACAAATCCTTAATAACATCATTCAAGTTCACGAAGTGTTGCATTCCCTCAGGACCAATAAGCAAGCAGGTATGATAATACAGCTGGACATAGCGAAAGCTTATGATAAGCTAAGTTGGTCTTATATAAGGGAAGTTCTTAAAGCATATGGCTTTGATCACAACTAGATAAGATGGGTCATGGCTCTCGTCACCACTGCCAGTTGTTCTATTCTTCTTAATGGCTCCCCTTCCAGAACCTTTAAGCCATCAAGAGGCCTCAGACAAGGAGATCCTCTCTCCCCCTTCCTCTTCATTCTCATGATGGAAGGGTTGGGCAAAGCGATCATTTCAGCCAAGGAGGAAGGAAAAATCCAGGGACTTAGACTCACTCCGAATGGGGATACATTGACCCATCAACAATTTGTGGACGACACTATGCTGCAGGGCACTCCAACTGTCAAGGAAGCCAAAGCTTTCAAACAAATCCTGCATGAGTTTGCAATGGCTGCGGGTACTGAGGTAAGCCTAACAAAATCTAAAGTTTTCTTTTTCAATACAAAGAAATCTCTCCAGAATTCTAGGATTTCAAAGAGATCATCTTCCCTCGATATATCTGGGAATACCCCTCACTGACAAACCGCTGAGTAAGGAAGTTTGGGAGTCTGTAATCAATAAATTGAAGGATAAAGTCATCAAATGGACAAACAGATCCTTGAATTTAGCTAGGAGGTTAGTTCTCACAAAATCAGTGCTACAAACCATTCCAATCTACATGTTATCAGCCCTTCCGGCACCAACAGGAGTTTTACAGCAAATCAGGAACATTCAAAGGGATTTTCTTTGGGGTAAAGGGGAAGAGAAAAAGAAATGGGCTCTGGTAGCATGGGACAAGCTCTGTAAACCCAAAACCCATGGCGGTTTGGGTCTCCATGACCCGGACATTTTAAATAAAGTTTTGGGGGCAAAACTTTGGTGGAGATGGCTTAAGGAAATAAGAAACCCCTGGGCTAAACTCTGGAAACAAAAATATGCAAGGGATTGGCAAGAAACAGACCACATCAGAATGACAGGCCACATTAGAGGCTCCCACATTTGGAACAAGGCGTGGGAAAATAGAGCCTTAGTTCAGAAACACAGTTTCTGGGAGATCAGGAATGGGAAGCTTGCATGGTTTTGGGAGGACAACTGGCAGCAGGAACATAACCTCAGTAGAGAAGAACTGGACATTATCAAAATCGATACCATAAGCAAAGGACTGAAAAAAGTAAGTGACTACTAGGATCAGTCCAGGGATACTGGTAAATGGAGGATTTGGAAGGTACCAGACTACAGTGAAGAAACCCCCTTGAAGACCCAAGCTAAAGTGCTGAAAGCTATTCTGGAGAAAAGACAAATTTTGACCTCCACCTCGAATGATCTACTAAGATGGGGTAAAAACAACGAGGGCATCTTCAACCTCAAAGAAGCCAAAAGAATAGCCACGGGGCTCAACTACCCAAGCCCTGATAAGACATGGAAAGACTTATGGAACAACCCACATTGGATGAAGATCAAACTGTTCAGATGGCTGGTCTAGCACAGAAAGATTCTAACTTGGGAAAATATCAGAAAGAGAGGTTTTGCGGGGCCATCAAGATGCCAATTATGTGGACAGCAGGAAGAAACTACAGAGCACCTTCTCAACCTCTGCTCTTTCACCTCCACCTTATGGAATTGGGTTGCCGGTATCTTCAAGCAGACAGACAGGAATGAAAATGACATCACCGACACTTTAAAGAGTTGGAGGAAGGACTTCTCGGACAATGAGACAGTAAACACAGCTTGGGCTCTGATTCCAGGATTCTTGATCTAGGATGTTTGGAAAGAACGTAACAATAGGATCTTCAAAGCTAAATCTGGTTCAACTCAAAGTATCACAGCTCAAATCCTAAAACAACTCAAAGAAACTGTCAATGTCCATCTAAAGCAACCTCCTGAGAAACCCCCGAGTCATCAAGATGCTCACATCCTGGAACTGTTGGGACTCCAGTCTCTCGTCCCTCAGAGAACAATCAAGATAACTAAGAGAAAATCAGCTGGTCAGGCTTTTTGGCAACCCCCTCCCAAAGGTTTTTTAAAATTCAATATTGATGGAGCTTCAAAAGGTAACCCTGGGGACGCTGGCTACGGAGGAGTCATAAGAGATGAAGAGGGCAACATAAAATTCATCTTTCACAGTCATCTGGGGAGGGCCACTAACAATATGGCTGAACTAATAGCCATTGAACAATGCTTAGAGATTCTGATAGAGTTCAATTTACATAATACAATCATCGAGGCTGACTCGGAATTAATTATCAAGTCGGTTAAGCGGCTAAGCATGGGCACTGCACCTGACAAAGTCTCGAGACACTAGAGACTATTGCAGGTCTATTACCGAATTCAATCGCACCTAAGAATTCTCAGAACTCTTAGTTTTGTGCATGTGCAGAGAGATGCCAACAGAGTAGCGGACTGGCTCGCGAATGAAGGGGTGAGATGCACAAAAGCCAACAAGTGCTGCTTATGGGAGTCGGTACCCACAGGACAACTATGTGAGAGCTGCCACACTCTAGCCCTCACAGACAAGGAGAAATATCAACAAATACAGGGGAATCCGCCAGTTGACCTATAATCAATGGATGATAGGGGTTTGTTAGAAAGTCAACCTGAGCTTTGGTACAGGCGGACCACGCAGTGGAATACCTCAGGTGGCCTACTCGTGGATTCGGTAGGCGAGCAGGCAGTCAGAAAAATGGGGACGATCTGCTCTAAATTGCGAGGAACAGGTTCAATTGGGTGGCTCAGTCAAATGGATGGCAGTAGTGCAGAGTTATCAGGCAACAAGCGGTTATTAGATTTCAAGTGGTTCTCAGGCGTAAATTGGTTATCAGGCATCGAGCGGTTATCTAGCATCGAGCGGTTATCTAGCATTGAGCGGTTATCTGACGTCGAGCAGTGATCTGGCATCGAGCGGTTATCTGACATCGAGCGGTTATCTGACATCGAGCGGTTATCTGACATCGAGTGGTTTCCGGGTTGTCAGGCCTCAAGCAGTTTTCGGGTTATTGGGCGTCCGTAAACCCTGAAGTGGTTTATTAGAAATGTCTCCGATGCCACTCAGCAATCAACACGTGGCTTCTGGAGGAGAGAGAATACCGCCTTCATTGGGCGGGTATTCCACCGGCTTCTTCTCCACCCGATATTTCCCTCAGCCGTTGGATCTAGCAGATGTAGATCAAAGGCTGGGATTTGTCGAGTTGGTCTGTGGGTCCTAGTTCTCCAGCACAGACCCGAAATCTTTATGTTATAGTCACGATTCACCTCCTCGGATCTACGCAAAGTTTGTCGGATTAAGATGGTTTTGTTCCGTTCTGCCCTAAACCGCTTGACCTTGGTCCAAGGTTCGGGTGGTGGTGGCAAACTGTTTTGTTCTCGAGTAACTAACTCCTTCCCCTAAGGGTGGAGTTTTTAGCCCTCTTCCTCTTTGGGTGTGATGTATTTTATGTATCATATTTTTGAGTGACAAGATAATAGAAGGACCGACTCTTGCTTTAGCAAAAAAAAAATTGTTGTCTGTACTATTTTCATGTTTGTATGGTTGTCGTACTCCTAAGGCCACCATTTGAAGCACAATTTTTTTTTCACAGAAGAAATCCCAACCTCACACCGAATGGCCCAAATTGCGGGGCCTAACCCTAATGGACCCAAGGAGAATTGAACCCACGCCTCATGACAGAGGGCCAAAGACTTGGCAATGGGGTCTTCAACCAAATGGGCTACCCATCAAGGCTTGAAGCACACAATTAACTACAAGTAGCACAATAAAATTATATCTACTTCCCTCCATCAGTACTGAAGAGTCCCATTCAGGGAAAATTCATGAAGAGAAGAACAACTCTGTAACTGCCAAGGATTTCTGCCACAAAGAAGGGTTCGCAACTTCTCCCAAAGGCTATGACCTTATATGAAATCAAGCTATCATATTAATCAAGCAGACACAATTAGTATAAAAGTGATCTATATAAAGTCAAATATATATCAATTCAAGTATAAGGTTAAGAGTTAAAGGTTCAACTTTTAAAATTAAAACAAAAGGGATATCTATATCTATATCTATATATATATATATAGAAAGAGAGAGAGAGAGAAGAAATTGGTCTACCTCTCATTCTGAAGGCAAGAGTAAGGTTGTTGGGACCAAGCCAACCCATAGTTATGCTCGCCTAAGCATGCTTAGGTTGAAGCCATTACAACAATATTCTTCAAGGCATCAAAGCTCAACATGTCACTAGCATGGATTTGAACCTTGGTTGGGTAGAATAATAATCATTCTACTCAAACACTCTTGAGAACCCCAATTGGCATTAATAAAAGAATGATATATATATATATATATATATATATATATATTATAAAAAAATACCTTCTAATATTGAAGATTTTTAAATTAAAAAGTACCATAAAAACAAAGTAGAAATACTAACCTAGAAGTTATAAAAGGGGTTATTTAACCACAACTCACAAATTTATAAAGTTTGCTTTCAAGATTATAAAGAGCTAACCTTTTGACTAAAATTAAGGAGTATATATCTAGCTGGAAATATTTGAAAGGTATAAGAAAATAAAGAAGAGTGAAGGAAACTATGAGTTTGATTTTTTTCAAAATGTCTTTTTTGTATGGAGGAATATTCTAATTATCAATAATTGTTCGGAAATCAAAATGTTGTTTTCACAAGGTGTTACAAAACATTTACTCTAATAGAGTATCAAGGTGACACAATTACAACCACGTATACATGAAGGATTAAAACTAATCTTGGTGGAATTTGAGCAAATGAAGGATTGCATATCTCAAGAATCAAATAAAACAAAACCCAAATTTCAAGTTGAACACCAAACACCGCTCCTACAAGATAACACAAATCAATGTAACCAAAAATGCAATAGGAATATCAAGAGAACTCACATAAAAAAATTAGAAGACAAAATAGCTAAATTTCAATGAAACATGAAGGAATCAAAACAACAATATAATGATCTCGAGAGTATGTTTTACAAGGAGGTAATGGAAAAGGATGAAGAAATTTCTCACTCAAAAGATTAGAGTCAGAAGTTACTTGCACAAGTCAAAAAATTCAAGGCTACAAAGCAGTGCAATCAAAGACTAGAACAAGAAAAGGAAGATCTTGAGAAAAAATTCAAGAAAACCTATTAGCTAAAAATGAAGAAAATTCTTGCTTGAAAATCCTTAATCAAAAGTTTTTGGAACAAATTGAAAACTTAAAAGATGATAAACTCGAGAATCCAAATATTAAAATGTCAACAAAGCAGAAAATGAAAAACTTTTATGCTTAAAAATCATAATCAAAATCTACTTACACAAATTAAGAAGCTCAAGAATGATGAGAAATCACTCAAAAATAAATTATAAAAATCAGAAAAGAAGCATCGAAGTCTTTGGAATTAAGAAATTAAGTTGAAGAAAAAGGAACAATACATATCTGGTTAATATCATGGCTTGGAAAGATGCCAATCCAGTTTGAAGTTCAAAACTTCAAACATGCTAGGGTGGTGTTGTACAAATGACGGGAATTCCAAGTGCAAATCCGACAATCAACCAAGCAACATTAGTATGTGAAGGAAATCATATACTTGAAGTAAGCCATGGAAAAGTTACAAGCATGATAAGGGCAAATCATATCACAAGAAATCCCTATCGAGATCCACATCATAAGAGAAAAAATATGAACTAGTTAGTGTATCAATATCATTTAGGACAAAATCAATTAACCTATCTGTCGAAGAATATTGATACTAGTATCATTAAGTTGCATAATAGCTATTCATCTTGGAAATCCTATAAGTGCAATGTTTTATAAAGGATTGAATTAGGATGGTTAGATTCCTTTACAACTAGACCATTTTTGGATTTGAGACTTCTGCGATTTGCATTCTGTGTGGTTGTATCTTCCGGATGCTTAGAAGTTCATATCATCAACTATGATAGCTCTAAGAACAGAGAAATATGCAAAGATATTAGAAGACAGAAAAAAATAACAAGCCTTTCCAAAAATATGCTTTGAGGACAAAGAAATTTTAAAGAGCAACCAATATTATAAACATAAATAACATAATAATAATAATATAAATAATAATTCATAATTCATAATCAATGAAGAGACATAAAATGACATGTCTCAATGAAAACAGTTGACTCTTTAGGAAAGGGCACTCTTATCATATCATTTTCTCACACGTTATTCTATATTTTAGTTTATCCTCAATGGATTTCTTTATTGTATTTCAAAGATTTTGGATATTAAATTCATAACCTAGGTTTGGCTATCATAGTGATATGTTGTACTAGAATTAAAATTGGTCCCAAATCCTTTCCAAAAATTGGAAGTAATTTTGGAACGTTTGTTGGATATTATTTCCTTAGGCAGACCATGTAGCCTAGCGTTTTCCTTCATGTAAATCTTTGAAATGTTGTTTGTCTTATGTCTAAGCTTCACTGGAACAAATGGGCAGCCTTTGTGAGCTTAACAGCCACTACCACAATGAAATCATGTTGCTTCACTATTCTGGGCATCTTGGTAATATAATCTCTTGAAATAACTTCTCATTTCCATTCGAGAATGGGCAATGGCTGTAGCAGTTCTTCTAGATGTTTATGCTTATCCTTTACCTTTTGACATGCCATGCACCTGGCTATCTATTCAGCCACATCTTTCTTTAATATTGGGCTAAAAATATTGACCTCTTATGGTTGCAATTGTCTTCTGATATCCTACTTATCCAGAATAAAGAACATTATGCATTTCCTTTAACACCAAAATTCTTAATTCTTGAGAATTAGGAACATAAACTTTGTTCCCATACAAGAGGATTTCATCCACTACAAACTGATAATGTTTATATTTTTGTTGTGAATAACTTTGTTGTATACTTTCTTTAACTTGTAAATAAAGTTGGTATACTGATACAGCTTCTAGAATTATGCCTTTTAAATCTGTCCGATACATACCAATGGCTATAGCATGCATTTTTTGCACCTTCTTCTTGAGTGCATCAACCCCTTTATTCTCTTTAATTGTAATATGCTTGATGTCTTCATCCTCTTTCTTCTTTTCCATTTATTCTTTATTTTATTTTATAATTCTAATTACAAGGCCCCACCCATGATTTGGCTATTCACTTGGCACCTTGCAATTGGCTGCAGTGATGGGCAAGTCCAAATCCATACCTTTTCCTCCAGTGTTCATGCACCATATATCTAAGATATATGGTGCATGTTCATTATGGGCATTCAAGTTGCACCTAATTTAATGCAATGGTGGGGTGCATCTCCATGATCATTGATCCAAGATCAACTGTTAAGTTATGGTATGTTCTATGCTTATAACAGTTTACTTCTTTTTCTTATTATATTTCACCGATTAGCAATCACATGTACATAAAGTAAAGTGCAGATAGAACATTAAACGATCAACAGAAAACAAGCCAAGACAAGAGACACAAGATGTGGCGGCTAGCCAGGGACAAACCCCACAATGTGTGGGGAAACCCTTTGATCAAATCTTCTTTTATCTTCAATAATTCAGCAGAGAGAAATAGTACAATAAATCTGATTCATATCAGCAGTAGCAAACCCTAGATCAGTAGCATCAGCATTAGCGGCTTCATTATCAAACTAGGGCAGACCATATCTCACAAACCGACAGTCGGATTGACTTCATTCCACCACCAAAAGTTTCGGCTTCCAGAGGAGGTTCAGATGAACCTACAACGCAGTTCAGATGAGGAGATCTTCTAGGCCACGCAAGTCAATCTTTACTTCTGCAGTTGCAGCTTCAGTTTCAGCAGTTTCCGACTTCAAACTAGGGCAGTCGATATCTTGCAAACCGTTCGTCGGATTGACTTCATTCCACCACCAAAAGTTGCGGCTTTCAAAGGAGGTTCAGATGAACCTACAACGCAGTTCCAAAGAGGAGATCTTCTAGGCCACGCAAGTCAATCTTTACTTCTGCAGTTGCAGCTTCAAATTCAACAGCTTCCGGCTTCACATGTGTGAGAGAGAGAGACCCATTTCAACGCAGTAGAGAAGAGACTCATATCTGCGCAGTAGAGAGAGAGAGAGAGATGTGATGAGATGAGTGATTCCAAATGAGGAAAAGTCCTCTTATATTTATACACAACGTTGGTGGGTGAATAGATGCGATTGTTGGGCTTCTGAGCCTACATGAGTTGTAGGTCGGCTTGATAATAATTCCATAATCAAAATAAATTCATATCTCCATGAATACTTATCGGAATTGGACGATCTTTGTATCAATCCTACACCTCTCGACGAGAGGAATCTAATAAAAATATTATTAGCCATGAATAAGATGACCCACATGAAGTTTTTCCCTAGTTGCCAATTTTAACACTCCCTCTCAACCATGGAGAACTTCATCTGCAATCTGTCTATCGGTCGTTACTATTCATCCATCAAATGCACTGCCTTGTACAGCCTAACCCTTGCCCTGCTCTGCTCTATTTTGCCTGTTCTGCTTTGTCTTGTTCTGCCCTGCACTGATCTGTACTGTTTTGTTCTGTTCTGCTCTGCTCTTGCATTGTTTTGTTCTACTCTGCTTTTGTCCGAATTATGAAGAAGAAGAAATGATCGAGGATGTATCATACTGACTCAAAGTCAGTCTCAGAGTATGTACCACTGGTCCCAGACCAATCTCAACCAACCCAAAGTCAGCGTCATAGTGAGTACAACTCCAATGGTCCCAGACCAATATCATCCTCCACTGACTCAAAGTCAGTCTCAGAGTATGTACCACTGATCCTAGACCAGTCTCAACCGACCCGAAGTCAGCGTCATAGTATGGTACAACTCCTACCACTGGTCCCAGACCAGTATCATTGATCCCAGATCAATGGAGGTCATCCTAGCGTAGGGAGTACAGTAGTTACAACGATGCGTCCATCGGTACTACTATGGTCCCTAACTTCATTTCCCTTCTCATTGATCAGATGAGAGGTACTTCCCATGAGTCCCAGACTGCATGGGTAGGATGCTTCGACAGGAGAACTAATCAATCCTGTCCTCACAGGAGAACACATCAATCCTGCTACAATTGCCATGGAGAACACATCAATCCAGGCCTCACAGGAGAACACATCAATCCTGCTACAATTGCCATGAAGAACACATCAATCCAGGCTGCCATGGAGAACACATCAATCCAGGCCTCACAAGAGAACTAATCATCCTGCTACACAGGAGAGCGAATCATCCTGTTCCACAAGAGAGCGAATCATCTTGTCCCACAAGAGAGCGAATCATCTTGTTCCAGTGTGCACCACCAGGGGAGGGTGAGTCACCCTGTGGTCATATGTTGCTCCAGTAGGAACCGCAAGCCCTCAGAGCTCCCAGAGCTCAATGTATGCAACATGCAAGACCCTTGTACAAAGGTTTCTTGCCGACTCCAAGTCGTTTGGGAAAATCACAAATTAGACCTTTCCTCGGGGCTTTGACAAGGTGTATCAACCTGTACATCATCTTAATATGATGGAGCTTCCTTGCTCATCAACTTACCATATCCCAGATGATGTCTATCTGCTGGAGCAATTGACGAATACGGGATTCCTCAATAATCGAATCCCACCTCTGGTTGTTACAGAGAATCACAGTGGTATCCAATGTAAATCCAAACAGCTCACTGAAGAGCTTTCGCAACCAGACTTCCTCACACGAGGTTATGCTAGCAACAATATATCCTGCTTCGGCGGTGCTCAAAGCCACCGACTTCTGCTTCCTGCTCATCCAGGATATCGAAGCAGATCCCAAGGTGAAATAGTACCCGGAAGTGCTCCTACGGTCCACCACACTGCCTGCCCAATCAACATCAGTTTATCCAAGTAGTCTCGCATCTCCGGCAGTGTATCTTAATCCATGAGAGATTGTGTCCTGAAGACATCTCAGATGATTCCTGGCATCAATCCAGTGAGGCTCAACCAAATATGAGCTCACAATGCTAACTGCAAAACATATGTTCGGACGGAGGTTCACCAAGAACATCAATGCGAATGAGTTTTTGAAACTCAGAGGCATTTCCCAAGTCTGATCCGACATCACTACCATATAACTTCTAAAAGTTAAGATCCTCGAGGTAGTCACAGGCTTGTATTCCATCATACCGAATCTTTCCAATATATTTACCACATATTTTCCTTGAGATAGGAAAATTTCCCTTGGCTTCTACCACACTTCAAGTCCTTGGTCCTTCATTTCAAATTCAAAAGCCATCTCCCTCTTACATTTGTGAATGAGAGGGTTTGCACCTGTTAGAAAGAGGTCATCCACATACAACACCAGTATGAGAGGCTTGTCATCTTCAACCTTAAAGTAAAGGTTAGGATCAGCTTCACTCCTAGTGAATCCCAGCTTCATAAAGTAGCTATTGATCCTCTCATACCGTGCTCGGGGTGCTTGCTTCAGCCCATAGAGAGCTTTCTTCAACCTGCATACATGAGATTTTCGATCATAAATCTCAAATCCTTCGGGTTGCTCCACGTAGACCTCTTCTTTAATCGAGCCATGCAAGAACGCAGTCTAGACATCCATCTGATGTAGGTTCCATCCTTGTGAAGCGGCAAGGGCTATGATCGAGTGGATGGTCGTATATCTGGCAACATGTGCAAATATCTCATCATAGTCTATACCTTCCTTTTGGGAGAAACCTCGAGCAACAAAACGAGCCTTATACTTTTCCGTGCTTCCATCTGCTGCATGCTTTATCTTGTAAAGCCATTTGGAAGTAACAACAGTCTTGTCCTGGGGTCTGGGAACTACTTCCCAAACATCATTCTTTATGATAGACTCATATTCTTCGGTCATAGCATCCTTCCATACTTGATGCTTGACGGCATCTGAGAATGACGAAGGCTCATTTTGTATGATCGTGCTCATGATGGTCAGGTATCCTTGATACCTATTAGGTTTCTTACTTTCACGAAAGGTTCCTCGGGGTGCAGTATGTCCTTCAGCATCATCAAGTAACCCCTTAAGCCATGAAGGCCTCTTCCTAGAAGAGGAAGGCTCATATGGAGGAGGATCAATCGGATCCATGGGTTCTTCTACATCAAAGGCATTGATTCATCATCCTTTTCTTTCGGTTCCCTGGTGTCGGCTTCTTGAGAGCTCCTCAAAGTCGGAAGATTGATCACCTTGCGGTGAATTTTTCTTCAGGAGTCTTGGAACCCAATGCTTGATGAGGGCATCGATTTTGTACATATACGGCAGTGTTTGCAGCTTCAGCCCATAGAAACATAGGAAGACTTTGATCATGAGCATGGCCCGGACAGCTTCCATAATTGTGTGGTTCTTCCTTTCTGCCACACCATTTTGTTCAGGAGTATATGGTGTAGTAGTCTCCCTCTTGATGCCAGCCTCTTTACAAAAATCATGGAACTCATTAGATTCATATTCAGTCCCATTGTCAGTTCTTAAGATCTTGATCTTCTTTTCAGTTTGATTCTCCATTAGGGCTTTGAAGTGTCGGAACCAAGGGAACACTTCATCCTTCTTTTTCAAGAAGTATATCCAGGTCTTTCGAGAATGGTCATCTGTAAAGGTGAGATAATATGAGTATCCTCCCAAGGAGTTCACAGGCATCATACCTGATATGTCTGAGTGAACTAGTTGTAATATATCGGAGGTCTTGCTTTGACTTGAAGGGAATGGTCCCCTTTTGAGCTTTCCTTTGGCACATCCCAGACATACACCTTCTTTCTCTACTTGGAATTCAGGCATCCCTGTTACCATTTGTCTTACGTCGAGTAGAGCTTTGTAATGAAGGTGGGAAAACCTCTGATGCCAAAGTTCGGACTAAAGCGTTGTGTCACAAGACATGACACCTAGCGGACTTCCACCGACTTGATATAAAGAATCAACTCGAAACCCAAGAGTGAAAGCATCTTTAACATTATTTTTCCATATGCGTACCTTACCATCGCTGAAGGTTACCTTATAGCCTTTGTCTTCCATTGCCGAGATGGATACCAGGTTCTTTTTGAGATCAGGTACATATAATACATCTTGTAAGTGAATCGTATTACCTTGATTCAGTTTAAGAGAAACATTGCCTACACCTTTCACTGGGTATTTCATGTCATCTCCAAGGACAATTTCCAGGTTAGTTTCTTTCTCTACCAGATTATAGAGTACTTCTTTGTAACCAGTGAAGTGTCTTGAGGAACCACTATCAATGAGCCAAATTCCCATTGAGTCTGAAGGAGCAGAGGTAGATAGAGCAACTGGTAGATAATATTCAGCCTGCTTATCGTCAACAGTGTTAGATTCATACCTGGAATTTCTAGCCTTCTTGAATGGTTGCCCTCTTCCTTGATTTCCTGCATTCCTTTTTCCTTTGTTGTTGAATTTTCCATTCCTTCGATTACCATGAGAGGCATTTTGATCATCGTCACGGTGAGAGTCCTTTCTATCAGGGCATTCCCTTGCATAGTGACCTGCTTTATTGCAAATGAAACATCATCCTTTTCTTCCACCCTTAAATCCAGCCTTTCTTTTCGATTTAGACCCAGAATTATTTCTTTTCTTAGCATGAGAGGAAAAAGCAGTAGGAGGACCTTTAGGCAAGGGCATTTCCTGCTCTTCTACCCTTGTTTGTTCTTGAATGCATCTAGCCATTAATTCCTCGAAACTAGGAATTACATTATTGTTCAGAAGAGTAGTACATACCATTCAGATGGTAATCCTCCGAGAGTTGTGAGTGCCATTTCTCTGTCAGTAATGGTTTCCCCAATAGATAGGAGATCGTTCTTGATCTCGGTGATTCTTAAGAAGTATGCTTGCATACTTTCATCTTTACCCTTCTTGATTTCCCTCAACTTATTTCTAAGAAACAAAACTTGATTTGCATCATTAACTTTAAATAAACTCACCAGTCTGTCTGTAGATTTCCTTGGAGGTGTCTAGATCAGAGATGTCGGCCACCAAGCGCTTGTCGATAGAGTCCCGGATGATCTTCTTTGTTTTGACTTCTCCATTTTTCCATTTGTTCCAGGCAGCAGTAGATGCATTTGATGAAGGCTCAACAATATTGCCTCTTACATGGTCCAGCACTCCTTGATCTTCAAGGGTTAGATCGATAGACATCTTCCATCCGTGATAGTCAGCTTTCTCACGGAGCTTGTCTTCGGCAGGAAAGAGTGTTGAGGACCCCATAGTTCTTTTAGGATAGCCTTGCCAATCTTCTCTTCAATGATTGCTCTTGCTCTTGCTCGGGCTTTGTCTTCACCTCAGCTCTGATACCATGTTAAGTTATGGTATGTTCTATGCTTATAACAGTTTACTTCTTTTTCTTATTATATTTCACCGATTAGCAATCACATGTACATAAAGTAAAGTGCAGATAGAACATTAAACGATCGACAGAAAACAAGCCAAGACAAGAGACACAAGATGTGGCGGCTAGCCAGGGACAAACCCCACAATGTGTGGGGAAACCCTTTGATCAAATCTTCTTTTATCTTCAATAATTCAGCAGAGAGAAATAGTACAATAAATCTGATTCATATCAGTAGTAGCAAACCCTAGATCAGTAGCATCAGCATTAGCGGCTTCATTATCAAACTAGGGCAGACCATATCTCACAAACCAACAGTCGGATTGACTTCATTCCACCACCAAAAGTTTCGGCTTCCAGAGGAGGTTCAGATGAACCTACAACGCAGTTCAGATGAGGAGATCTTCTAGGCCACGCAAGTCAATCTTTACTTCTGCAGTTGCAGCTTCAGTTTCAGCAGTTTCCGACTTCAAACTAGGGCAGTCGATATCTTGCAAACCGTTCGTCAGATTGACTTCATTCCACCACCAAAAGTTGCGGCTTTCAAAGGAGGTTCAGATGAAACTACAACGCAGTTCCAAAGAGGAGATCTTCTAGTCCACGCAAGTCAATCTTTACTTCTGCAGTTGCAGCTTCAAATTCAACAGCGTCCAGCTTCACATGTGTGAGAGAGAGAGACCCATTTCAGCGCAGTAGAGAAGAGACTCATATCTGCGCAGTAGAGAGAGAGAGATGTGACGAGATGAGTGATTCCAAATGAGGAAAAGTCCTCTTATATTTATACACAACGTTGGTGGGTGAATAGATGCGACTGTTGGGCTTCTGAGCCTACATGAGTTGTAGGTCGGCTTGATAATAATTCCATAATCAAAATAAATTCATATCTCCATGAATACTTATCGGAATTGGATGATCTTTGTATCAATCCTACACCTCTCGACGAGAGGAATCTAATAAAAATATTATTAGCCATGAATAAAATGACCCAAATGAAGTTTTGCCCTGGTTGCCAATTTTAACATCAACGATGAAGCTTGATTATAGGTCTTTGGGTAGTGCACTCGTTAATTATCTCCAAGGTCTTGTAAACCACCGGCTGCCCTTGTGCCATGTGGAAGCTTCCTATAGGTTATGGACTCTCATATAACATTACCAAAATGATTCACTAAGGTCCTACAAACCACTTTTGTGGTCATGGCACCCAGTTACTCATAGATGATTCTACCACTATGCTTGACCCCTACCATCTGCCATCATGGAATTTCCATTGGAGCAGTCAAGTCACTATCTCCATGTTACTTATACACATCTTCTCATCATCACCTTTACATAAAAATCCCAAAAATTTTAAAATTTTAAAATTTTTCTGCAATACTAATTTTTAAATATTTCCTTCATGGCTCCATGGAAGTGCTAGAATTATGTTTCCATGGCCAATCGAGGTCTTGCACATGTCAATTTGACATCTACACCTGAAATTCGAACTTCCTAGTACCAAAATTTCACTAAATTTCACTGGGAAATCAGGGTTTTTACCCAATTTCGCCCAATTTTCCTGCCAAAGTTTTCGTGGATTGATCCTATAACTGTGAATTTGTTCAGATTTATGCCTCAAAGTTCTTGGCTGATATTCAATTTGGGATTTTTATCAACTGTTTCCTGATTATTGAGATTCAAACAAATTCTCCCCAATTTCCTTTGGGAAAATTCTGTCAACTTACCATGTACCATTTGCATCTGCAATTTCTGTTTCTGTGTGCTGATGTCTAGCCCATACAAGCTCAGTGTTATAGATGCATTCTGATTCGACTTTGTAATGTAACTGACCACCCCTGTGCCTATTGAGATGGTGGGGCACTGCAAATTTCTTAATTTTTCCACTGAATTTACCCATAATAACCAACTATAATACCATATAAATATTATTCCTTGTCATACTAAGCAATTAATCATGCAAGTTACATTAAACATTTATAAATATAAATACTGTTTGCACATTAAACATAGCAACAATTAACACACCCACATCTTAAATGGCTTATAAACTCATGTAACAGAACACTTATCCTTAAAGAAAGATTGATCAAATTAGCTGTTGACATGTGATATTCCTCCCAGCTGTAGGCATTGTTGCACCTGGTATTTCTACAACAAGCCACCCTTGAATTGGGGTTATGATTCCACTAGTATGAACAAGAACTCTGTCAGCTAATTTCCCGCCAATTTCCTAGTTTGTTCACTCACACAACCATCCCAAATCACCAACTCTCTTTTCCCTTCAGTTTGCACAACCCAAAGAGGTGGATCCCTTTGTTCGCAATGCAGTCCTTTAGGCTATCATACCTTTTTCCTAGGCTCCAGCACAAACTGGACAGGAAATGTCAATGCTGGGATCCACAAGGATTCATAATGGGAAATTTTATACAGGATTACATAGTAGGAAATCTCATCCTTCTATTACAGGTTTCAGTCTCTTCCCCTTTGCAGCTTCTTTTAGGCTAGAATGATGGTGATAATGACAAGCAAAGTGGTGGGGAGAATGACCCTCAGCTTTTCAGAAATAAAGAATAAATGTGCATGCTTTGAACTTGCCACTTGGCACTTGAAGAACTCCACACCTTGGCACATATCCCAATGTTGATTTGTCCTTTAGTACAAGTTAAGGATGGGACTTTGGGTTACTATAAAACATTCCCCCTTGGCCTCCTCTCATTCCTCTCTTCTGAAGTCATAGCCCCCAGTCGTTTTAATCCCCTTGTCTCACAGCCAATGATGTATCTTAATTTTTTATTAATACATTTTATGTACAACATTTAAATCGCTTGGCCCTCAGCCATATTGTTTGATTCATAGTCTAATTCACATATATACATTACATCCCATTCTAGGGATCAAAACTGGGTTGTTACAATGCACAACACTGATATATCGAATTTTTCTTATACACCAACTGGAGCTCAGGTTCTTGGACTCTTAGTAATTATGCCATGAATCCAGATTCCATGGATACTTACCTTCCTAAGCATGGTAATAAAAAACTGTTGTTTTGCTTGCTAATTCTTTTCTTTTTTACCTTTTCTTAGCTGATGATAGTAAACAACCAAAACTTGACCAAGTCAGTGAACAGTGTCATTGACTATACCAGAATCCAACCTAAGGTTGAAACAGTTGATTGTTTATGCTTAACATATGCCATATGGTTTTGAGGATGCTTAGCATTCAAATTTTGTTGTAAACACGCTTTTAGCCTTTTCTTGTGAGGAACTTAAAAATTATTGATGGAACTATTATAATTTATAAGTTTTTATATTTTTGAAATTGATCAAGGATCTATGCCCACCAGAGTTTGAATTTAGGTCAGTATCACAGTGACATCCTGATTCAAACCAATAGGTTGATGACTATGATCTGAGGCTTAGGTATATATGTTTTGTTTGATATTCTGGGATATGGTTCACTTTCTTTCGAAGGACAAAAATAATACAGCCCCATACACATCCTCTCAACTTTTGTCTTAGGTCAATAGACATGCACATTCATTTTTAGAAATCCTCATTACAGAACAAATAGTGCCTTGTGAAGCCAATTTTTTCAACACTTATTTATACTTACTTGTTCATTAGTTATAATCTAAAACTAAACTTTCTCTGTCAAGCAGGTTGTGAAGGAGATAACAACAGGTGGAGCAGATTATTGTTTTGAATGTGTTGGTGATGTTGAATTGATGCGGACTGCCTTAGAGTCCTGCTGCGATGTACTTCTCCCAGCTACACATCAGTCAATTTATTTGTTCTAACTGAATATGATTTTCTCAGAAAATGACATTTAAGATACGTTGAATTGAAGTAAAAGTCATTGATTCTTTGAAGTTTGTTTCTTGCATTGCAGGGCTGGGGCATGGCAGTTCTAATTGGAGTTCCTAGTGGCAAAATGGAACTTTCAGCACATTATGGACCACTTCTTGGTGGACGCACTTTGAAAGGAACACTGCTCGGTGGATGGAAAACTAGGTCTGAGTTGCCATTATTAGTTGAAATGTACATGAAAAAGGTAAAACACAAGCATCTCATATGATTTTCTGTGTTTTGTTATCTTTTCTACTGTAGGATACACACATAAAATATCTCTTTCAGCATTGTAAACTAAGGCTGCATAAGAAGAATATTGGTACTTAACCCCCCTTCCCTTTCCTTATCAAGAGGCTATTATTTTGTGTTATTTGCATTGACTTATCTAGATCTTTGTACACACATCTGAGACCTAATCATAGCTGCATTGCATGTAATGATCATACTATGACTTCCTTCTCATAACAATATTTTGGCATTATTTGATCTGGTTGCAATGGGGGTCATGTGCCCCCTACAGATGTGCAAGCTAATGAACCTGTGAGGAGGCTCAACTCTTTGTGCAAAATGGGATACCTGAACTGAGTGAAAAATTAGAAACTGGTTGCAATGCTGAAAAGCACAGCAGAGGATTTTGCCATTTGGTAAACAGATGCACAATATTCAGAACAAAATATTAAGGGATTTAATAGTAAAATACAGAAGCAACATTGATGTGCAAGCAAGGAAATGTAGAGTGCAGTTATAGTGCTAACTAGAAACAAAGTATGTACAGTATTGCAAGAACAATAAAATTTAAGTAGATATTCCTTGTACAGTACGCAGAACAATAACAATAAGGTTATAAACAAGATTAAGCAGAAAAATGCAGGGTAGCAGCATACTTAAGATAATTAAGTATGTTCTTGGTGTTGTTATATACCTTCCTCCACGATGAACAGTAAACCATAAACCAGTAAAGCAGTCCAATGAGAATCCCACAAAAAAAAGCAAGAAGACACAAGAGGTTTGCTCAATGATGTGCTCTCGTTATTACAATTCAGCACAAGATTGAGCAGGGGCTTGTTGCACAAAATCTAGCAGGCATGGTTCAAAGCCTCACTGGGCAAGGGGCCAAACCTTATGGCAACAATGAGGAAGGGTTGCCACTGTCACCTCAGCAACCTTCCTCTTGCTCTTTAGTGGGATTTAAACCACAAGGGAGGCTTCCCTAAATCACCTATAAGGATATTCTAATACTAGGGTTCAAGGTGATAAGTTTTTGAAGGTCTAAAGATGGATAGAGTACTTGGCAAGGCCAAAGATGACCTAGGTTTTCTATGCTAAGGTTCAAGTACTCTAAGCCTAGACCACTAGATGGGCTGCTATAAGTTAGGGTTTGGATGATCTTCAATAATATGGCATTCAATGTCATATAGCAGCCTTAGAAAAGGCCTTAAAATGATATTCAACAAGAATGGGACAAGGCCTTCAAATAGAGGTTAGGGTTAGGCTAGGGTAAATTGTTTTGTGGCTGTTAGATATGCATAAACAGCAAAATGAAAGGGTGATGTCAGCCTTTTTATGGTATATTAGACCATGCCCTGTGCTACATTTTGCTTGTAGAAATTAATAGAGGCTAATCCTAAATTATGAGCCACCCCCATGCTATAAAACAACAATTTCTATGCATAAATCAGACCTAAAATCCTAGCGGCTGCCCTAGCCATCTAGGAGAGAGAAAAGTAAATAGATTTTATGAAGTTTTATGGTGATCAACACACTTTTTGACTAGCACCTTATCCTAAGGGTTTAATGGAGCCTTTATGGCACAAATTCCAGCAAGGATATTGATGGAGTAAGGTGGATGCCTTAGGGAATCCACTTCTAAAACCCTGGATATTGCTCTTGTGAGGAGATAAATGAAATATAGAGTCGGCACATTAAGAGTTTCCCTAAAGGCCTTGTAGAGGACAATTTTAAAATTTACACACAATAGTGAAGCAAAATTTCAGCAATGATAAAGCTTTTAATCATAGAACAATTGAAATCCTCCTTTTAACATTAAGCATGCTACATATCAATAATAAACAATAAAAGTACAACAATCCCACGCAAAGGCACTTCTTTCAATCTCATAACAACGTCCATGCAAAAATCACATCCATAAGAATGTCGCATGAAAATAGACTACGTCTTGCCTATTGTAGCAAAGGAGGCTAGCTCGTACTCTTTTAAGGAGAAGAATACAATGTGTGATGATGAGAAAACAATATGAGGGGAACCTCTATTTATATGAGACTTGACACACTCATTTTTACAATAAATCAATCAAGGAAGCCCGATTGAAAATTTTACTCTAAATTTTCCATAAGAAAGAGGTTACAAGCCAACCTCATAGCTCAAAAGCATAACAAAAGTTCCATAAAATCCCACATGTGTGGGAGAAAATGATCCTAAAGCATGATGTCATCTTCCAAATGAGCTCTCTAAGCCACCAAAAGGTGTGATATGGGCTAATGAGTGCTTCATACTCCAAAATGCATCTCAAGGGTCATGTGCAAGCCTCCAAAGTGACTCTATGTCAACATGTCATGTCCATGGTGCCCTAAATCACCCTCGAAGGAGCAATAGGGGTGATGTGCAACTCCCCAACTCAAGTGTTGTGGATCTAAGGTGATGTGAAATCCCTCCCTCAACATCTCAAGGATGTCCATCATCATCCAGGCTCTAAAGCAAAGTGATGCCCATCAAATAGTGTCAAGGCTAACCTGGGGGCATCATGGGTCCACTGGGCACGTCATAAAGATATCCAACACCAAGCTTCATGGGCTCAACATTTCAGCATTTGAGGGTCCCTCGGTGTGTCAAGCATCATGTGAGTCATCAAATAGCCCAATGCTTTGCTATGGATAATCAATGCTACATCATCAAGGTCAATCTCTCTCTGCAATGGATGGTATGGCCTCTGCGGCTTTGCTAAGAAGGTGGGGCAATCACTTCAAGAAGCCTTTGCTACTGTGATGAGAAACACCTGACAAAACCCTCTCAAGATCAAGTGGAAATCAACAATCATTAGGTAACTAAAACCATGGATTGATTTATATTTATGAAGAGAATGAAGTGAAATACAAATTTATAACAAAAACACAGAGATACAATAAAATTCGACTTATACTAATAAATGGAATGTGTTGAAAATGTAAAAATGTGGAATGAAATAAACTTGCTCGAATGATGGGAGCTTATCTCTAAGAAGAGAAGTGACAGTTACACACATTCGCTAGTGCACATTACAATGAGGCTGAAAGGCCCTTTTTAACATAAAGAAACAATGAGGAAACCCTAAACATCCAAAAAACTAACCCTATAAAATGAAACACCAAAAGGTTTATGGGATCCAATGGGGTTTGTTGGTAGTCAAATTCTCGGGGTCATAAAATTTTCATATGATCTCTATTTGGTGCACTCGATAGGTCATTAGAAAGGTCTAGTTGTGAAGTACACATTCTGACTAGGCCCAAGAGAGAGCTTGTGGTTGTCACTTGGGCCTTGGCACATCAGAAATTTACTCTTTAGGGTCTCAAAACGGTCCCAAAAGTTCAAGACCTGAAAAACTGTATAAAATTACCAAGATGAAGAATTGTGCTTTAATCTAGTGGAATATGTCAGTGACCATCGATATCTACTTGGATTAGTCCTCCCCCCTTAGGAATAAATGGTCTCCATTGTGTTGAGCGCCCCCATTAGATGGGGAAACTTCTGTAGGTGAGCCACTTACCTTGGTGCAGAAGCCGCCTTACTTTGAGAACCCGATAAAGTTGGATCCTCTATTGGTGAATGCCCTTAACCTATATGTTCACAATCTAATCAATGGTTCCCTGTTCCATATAGTTGGGGTCGAGCTTTGTTAGTGTCAATTGCTCTGTTATCTTTGATGTGTCCATTAATGGTGGAAAGTATGGCCAATGTGTTGAAGTTTATACCTCGAGCAAGTACTTCTACACAAGCATTGTGTCTAGGCGTGTAAAAGTCACCCACATCTCCTTAGAACCCTTACTCAAGGTTGAGCAAGTTGATAATGTAACTTAGCCTAAATTTAACTTAGGTAAAAGCACATATTAATATGTTGGTTTATAATAAAACTTAGGAAAAGTAAAGTAATTTACTTTAGTGAATAAATTTCAATCTTAGCCATCAATCTCATGTGAGGTTAGATCTAATCTCAGTCGTCAATCACTTTGAGATTAAGGTTAGGGTTTTAACTTTTAACTCAATGTAAAGTTATAAAAACAAGGCTAAGGAGAGGAGAAGACACAACAACAACACAAGATTGAGAGTAGTATCTCAATGAACATGTGCTAGGTCCAAGGGAGTGAAAAGATGTTGGAGTTCTAGATTTGCAAGAGAGAGAAGATCTGCTAGATCAGATCCAAAATATTGCAATCTATATTTTCTCAGTTGGGCGATTATCCTAGTACGAGAGCCCAAGTAAGTTCTGAGTTTTATTAATGATGATATGATTTGATTGGGCAGAAACCTGTTTGTGATTCATGTGATTTAGATCGTTATTTGCTTCCACTAAATATTTTCATTAGGAATCTGGCTATGTTTATTCAGTCATTTATTGCTTGGAATTAAATGTTGGGTTCTGGGTTCTAGAAAGTCTAACTTACTATGAGATCAGAAAATTTGAATTGATCTCAAAATGCCAGGCGTTGGGTTAGTATTGGATCCTTCAAAACCTTTCGTTGTACCCTTTCATTATAATTGCCCCCTTTGTTTCCTATTTATATACCAAGGAGACCCATTCTTAGATCATCAAATCTTGTCTTATACATTGTATTCATTGTAAAAGACAGTTTCCCCCTTGAAGTAGAATGTAATTATTAGTTTCTTATCATTTTTAAGGTGCATGGTTCATAACAACCTTCCACATTAGCCAAGGGGATCAATGGGAAGTTTCTACCACACCAGAAAATGTTAGAAATTCCAATTGAAGGAAATTTGAATTCAACTCGAATCAGTTCCAAGATAGTCGAAGTTGTTACAACTATTCAATTTCATTCTTTGTGCATAAATTGCAGGTCAGTGAAGAATAAAGTGCTTTGGTATTTCTTAGTTTGGAGTCTATAGATATTGAGAGAGGGCGTGTTACTCTAAAGGATGGCTCTTTTAATGTAATAAGGTCCAAAAACTTGGCCAAACCTATGGAATAAAAAGCATTGATCTATTTTGGTGTATTTGTACCTATTTCTAATTAGATTACAAATTGTGGTGTGCGCTTCGTTTAATGCTTAAATTGAACTTCTTGTTATAGCAATTTGGAAAATTTCCATTGTGCATGTGTCATATTGTAGGGGGTTGTGACCTTGCTACACCAAGTGGTGTTATGTTGGAAAATCCATAGAGATGGCAGTTAAATGATTTTCCTCTTAATGACATTAACTTGTGATATTTTTATTATTAGTATTAGATCTCTTAATTATGTTTTCTTATCATCAAGATTAATGCCAAGCAAAAAATAGAAGAGAACACAAGATATAGGCATGCTGTCAAGGAAACCCCCCCCCCCCAAGGGGAAAACTCAGTCACAAATTCTTCCTTTAAGATGAGACGACCAAGACCCCTACAACTTAGACTTGAGACTACCTCCATCCATTTAGTTACCCTTGTCATGTCATTCTTTAGTTCTATGATCCTTCTAGTAGTGATCCTTCTTTACACTTCAATCCAAGCGTCGAACCATCCTAGTTGTGATAACATCGATTTTACTTCATTGAGATAGCATTGAAGGTTGTCCACGAGACACAACAGAAAGGAGACTTCCTCACTGTATTAACACCAAGATAGAACCATTGTGATAGCATCAAGATAGACCCATTGCAATGTTACTGAACTGCATTAACAACAAAATGTATTCATTGTAATGGCCGAAACTATGATAGTTCTGTAGTTTATTTACTCATCATATCAGCAATCAATCCTAGCTTCCTTCATTGTAATAATACCGAAACATAACCTCTGTAGTGGCACCGAAATTATCCTTGTGATAACCGAACTTATTTCAGAGATAATCAAACTTTTGCTTCTGTGTTTAATGTGAGTTTCTTAGGATTGTATATATAGTTGATTCCACATTGAAATGAGCGGACATGACCAGGTGAGGGGATGTGTTACTGTAGTGAGCCGACATGTGTTCTTCTGAGTTTAGCTAAGTTGATAAGGATTATTTTAACAACAAGGAGACTAGATGGATGGAGGAATCTTCGCATTTTGACTTTGATAATAACCTAGAGCCTACAATGGAGGCTTGACCTATATATTTGAGCCAAGAATGAAACCCATGCTTTAACAAGTCAAATAAAATAATAATAAAATTATTTTCACTTTCTTTTGACAAATATATGACATTTGACTTCATGTACAATAATGAAGACCGAACCTAGCTACATTTTCCAACACTCCCTCTTAACTAAGGAGGTATTCATATTTACATATAATCAAAGAGGTACATGGAAGAACTAAACACATCATTGTTGAAGAAGTTTAGGCACCGCAATGCCATGGACTAGATTCTTGACCAGGGCAATCTATCCATTGGTCTCTCAACAATTTAGGCACCACAATGCCACAGACTAGATTCTTGACCAGGGCAATCTATCCGGGTGTGAATAAAATGGACTCAAGCTTTCAACCTTTCTAGCTACCATCAGGGTTACTTGCTAACCATCAACCCAAAGATCCAGGTGCGTGTCAGAGCTCAATGACCAACGCCACCTTTCCAACTTTGAGACCTAGACATCTACACAAAGTGTCGCCAGATGTCCTCCCAGGAAATGCTTCACTCACAAAGCCTCATCACCCCTTGATCCATCAGATGAAAGACAACAAATCTCTCCTGATCAAACTGATCGGTAAACAACATGCTATCAAAACCTTCGAGTGATTTACGTGTACAAGCACAACCTCAATCAATAATATACTTTCACATGTGCATAATCAAATACAAACCTCCAGGGTCTTCCAAACAACTTGATGTTGCTTCTCAACTTTTCATAGTGGGACTATCAACCGAATCTTTGACAGAAGATTCATACACTTTTCTTTCCTACTTCATATGTAGCAACATATTCTTCAATCAGATCTTGCTTTCCTTCTTTCAACAGCACCTCAAAATGCATTCTCCAATTTCCTTCTCTCACTCACAGCGTTCACTAAAACTTACGGCTGCTAGTCCTGGTCTAGTGCATGACACATGAAGTAGAGAACCATATATGTCACTCCCTCTTAATCAAAGAGGATCTAATCATTCATGTACAAGGAGTATTCTCAACCATCCTCTTATCCTGGGGAGATTTCATCCAGGCTCCCTTTTAACCTAGGGAGATTTCATCCAGACTTTCTCTTAATTTAGGGAGTTCTACTTCTTCTTTACGACATCGGAGAATCTTTCATGGCTTCCATCCTTCTTATCAGAGTCATTCATATATCATGCTTATCACATCAAATTTACTTACGATCATCTTCACCAACTTGAAGATGATGTACCTACATAACTTAGATAGCAAGTACAACCAAAATTATAGAAGCATGAAGTTAGCCATATCAAAAACTTATAATAGCAGAAGCATTATCCTTTACAAACATAATTAGCAAGAGACTATATTTCAACTTCTTGCTCAGGTTTAGTTACAAACCTTAACTCACATTCATAGCTCATCAATCAAACTCATTATATCTAGGGTTTCAATATTCTTTCAATGACAAATTCCTTCATATAGCAAACCCTAGAAACAAATCAAATCAATGAATCTAACAACTTTCAGAATTCATATGTTAGACTCCTCACTAAGATTTTCATACATATCCTAGATTTCATATATGAGCTTCAACAATCAAAACCAATCACAACTTAATCAACATCATGATTAGTATCTACTAAGGTTTGGTGTAAACCCTACATTTCAATCTACAAATTCTCAGCGATCACTATATAGATTCATAGATTCCAGATTGTCATAGCACACTTACTAGAGAATTTTAACTACTACTAGTGTTTAGCTGCAAAACCCTATATTTACCAAACAACATTATCCTAGAACATCAAACTTTGACTAGGGCTTGTTTCCAAATCCATTAATACTTAGGTCAACACATATATAGGAATTCATCAGCATATCATAAGCACATCAGATGTCAGATAATATTAATATGTTAGACATATACCGACCTAGAACAGGCTAAGGTTTCAACCAAATGGACACATACCTAGGGTTTCATTCCTAGGACTCTAAATACAAAACAAGGGTTTTGCTTATAGACCCAACCAAATGCTAAATATCTAGGGTTTCATAACATAGCAAAGCAAACCCTACTATTCCAAAATTTCAAAGGTTCGGGATCTCAGACAAACATCATTCAACCTAACAAGTTAGGTTTACATGATCATACCGAAATCCCAAACATGACATTATCAACAAAAACTTCAACTAACATTTCCAAATAACCCTAAGTAGTTTTAGGGTTTCAAACATTGACATTAACATACCCTTAGGTTAGGGTTTTCTAGAGAATCTTTTGAGGATTCTATAAAATCAATTAAGAATATGAGGAGGGGTAGATTTATCAAGTGATGAATCACCTAGAACAAGAATTGTTATGATTCAAGACAGCTAGACATAACGATGTTAGTAAAGTAATGCAAACTTCAAAAATAAGATGAATGTATCTTTAAGAGAATTTATAAGGTTTATAGTTTAAGACATACCTGGAGATGTTCCTTGGCAAATGCGGTAAGGATTCCTTGAGGTGTTCTTTTTGTATTAAGCCATCATCCTTTATATCTGTAGTACATATTTACAAGCATAACATGTGACACCAAGAACGTGATTTAATTTCTTAGGTTAGATTTCCTACATAGCCATGGAGGATGGAATTCTATGACAAATTATTCTTTCTTTCAATCAAGTACTTTTGCTTGGAATCCTAGATTACCTTTAAATCCTATATGGAGAGGATTAAGGTTCTACTTTGTTAACTAGAAAATACACTTCCAAATCCTAGACTAGTTAGAAACAAGGATTGTATGAACCACTGGTGATAATAGAGATTCAAACGCTTATGAGCATATGTACCTTGTGAATTACATACCTCTGTTTTTATTAGACTTGTTGTATGTGCATACAGAGTAATTACCATTGTGGTAGCACTGAACTCCTTTTCTGTTGGGAGCATACCTCTGTTTTTATTAGACTTGTTGTATGTGCATACAGAGTAATTACCATTGTGGTAGCACTGAACTCCTTTTCTGTTGGGAGCACCAAAACTGTATTATTGTAATAACATCAATACCTTCTCATCGAAGCGTACTCACTGTTGGGAGCACCAAATCCTTCACTATGATGTATCACTGAGATCTTCTTTCTGTGGCGGACCCTTTATCATGTGATTGCACCGAAACAATGAGTGCACTGAGACTATGGTATAGTGGTGTCATAGAAACATGGGAGCACCAAACATAGCATCGAAGTCATCTCTAATATATATAGTGAAATTATATCTTTGTTGCGTCTTTACCGAAATGTCATTGCCTTCAAGAAATGCTGAGACTGTGCCTTCTGCCATCACCGAAATATTGTACCTATTTAGACTGTGCCTTGTGCCATCACCGAAATACTGTACCTATTTAGACTGTGCCTTTACCGAAATACCAATACAGTCCCTTCACAAAATGTCAAACTGTGCCTTTACCGAGATGTAGAGACTGTGCCATCAACGAAATGCAGAGACTGTGTCACCACCGAAATAATTAGAACCTATTCTCTGAAAAGACCGAACTGTCTCATTGTAGAAGTACCAAAAGTTTCTCTCTGTGGTAGCACTGAAATATTATTGTGTTGTCACCTTGAGGGATCTTGACAGAACTGAGAATGCTTCAAGGATGTATACATGTTCTTTAAACCGCCTTTGACTTTGACCATAGCTCTGATACCATGCTGGAAAATCCATAAAGATGGCAGTTAAATGATTTTCCTCTTAATGACATTAACTTGTGATATTTTCATTATTAGTGTTAGATCTCTTAATTATGTTTTCTTATCGTCAAGAGAACACAAGATATAGGCATGCTGCCAGGGCAAAACCCCCCTCGAGGGGAAAACCCAGTCACAAATTCTTCCTTTAAGATGAGACAAACAAGGCCCTTACAACTTAGACTCGAGACTACCTCCATCCATTTAGTCACCCTTGTCATGTCATTCTTTAGTTCTATCATCCTTCTAGCAGTCATCCTTCTTTACACTTCAATCCGAGCATCGAACCATCCTAGTTGTGATAACACCAATTTTACTTCACTGAGATAGCACTGAAGGTTGTCCACGAGATACTGAAGAAATGAGACTTCCTCACTGTAATAACACCAAGATAGAACCACTGTGGTAGCACCGAAATTCACTGTGGTAGCATCAAGATAGACCCAATTGTAATGTTACCGAACTGCATTAACACCAAAACATATTCATTGTAATAGCCTGAAACTGTGATAGTTCTGGATTTTATTTACTCATCATATTAGTAATCAATCCAAGCTTCCTTCACTGTAATAATACCGAAACATAACCTCTATAGTGGCACAAAAATTATTCTTGTGATAACCGAACTTATTTCAGATATAATCAAACTTTTTCTTCTATGTTTAATGCAAGTTTATTAGGATTGTATATATAGTTGATTCCACATTGAAATGAGCCGACATGACTAGGTGAGGAGATGTGTTACTGTAGTGAGCCGACATGTGTTCTTTTGATTTTAGCTGACTTGATAAGGATTCATTTAACAACAAGGAGACTAGATGGATGGAGGAGTCTTCTCATTTTGACTTTGATAATAACCTAGATCCTACAATGGAGGCTTGACCTATACATTTGACCCAAGCATGAAACCCATGCTTTAACAAGTCTCACTTCTTTTGACAAATATATTACATTTTGACTTCAAGTACAATAATGAAGATCGAACCTAGTTACATTTTCCAACATGTTAAAGCATGTGACTCTTGGTTGTTGAAGTCTCCCATTATAGAGGATATTTTTGGAAAAAAAAGTTAAGTGTTTGGTAGAATTGTCTATGAATTGTAGAAGAGAAAAATAATTGCAAAAGAACAAAAGTAATTGTAGTGAAGATTGCACAGAGAGAGAGAGAGAGCGACAGAAGAGGATACATTACAAATTGCAACATGGTAGGAAGAGGAATCCTTGTGTTCATTGGTGAGAGGAAGACCAAAAGAGAAAATGCTAGTTCGAAAGTGGTGGAAAATGTTATAGTGTTTTTTCAAAAATGATGAAGAGGATGGCATTAGGGGAATTTTGTGGTAAAAAGATGGAGTAAATCGTTTTGGAGGGAAAAGAAGAAAACTCTCACTTTCTCTCTCTCTCTCTCTCTCTCTATATATATATATATATATATATGATGATGATGATGATGATGATTAACGTCCACTAAGACCAATGCGATCTATCGGATCTTAAGAAAGTAAGAGATTAATTGCGACTCTTTAATATTTTATTTCTATGATTGAAAAGGATGGAGAGAAGTGCTCCAAAATCACTATATTTTTGTTGACTTAACAAGTCAATAAGATTGGAAGTGTGACAAATGTCTTGGAATTGAAAGCGGATGTGAGTAACAGTCGGACAATCTAAGAGAAAGTATTATTCATCTTCAACCCTCTCAGTGTTGCAAAGGAGGCAGATTCTTTTGTCCAAGGGTGTTTTGGGAATAGACCAACGACCATTTTTTCTACGGAGCTCAAGAGAATTAGTTCTTAACCTTGCAATGTTCATTTTCTTCTTAGCACTAGTCAAGACAAAGAGATAATTCTGGTTAGCAAGGGTGGGGTTGATCACCTCCTTATAATATCTGAGCTTCTTTTTTCTCTCCAACTCCTTTTCGTCCCACAATTTATCCTTAAATTTGGAGGTAATAATATTTTTAATACTCTCCTGATTCCCCAAGATAAATTTGGAGGTAATAATATTTTTAATACTCTCCTGATTCCCCAAGATGATCTCCTTTATCCCCGAATGGTTGAGCCACGACTAGGCGTCCTTGTGCCATCCACGCTTGAGATGGAGGTAGGGATTTTGGCTAGAGCTAGAGGCAATTTTGGGAAACCTTGTGGCTTCCATGTTGCAAAGCTTTTTTTTGTACATCAAATACCTAAACATAGCCATGCTTATCTCCTAGTAAATTTTATTTTCAACTTATCTCCTTATAGGTTTAGTGAAATGTCAAGTGTGGGCACTTGTTGGATGCAAAAGAGTATCCACCCTGCATACTTTTGAGTAGATCCACATTGAAAAAAGAAGAAGAAGAAGAAAATACATGAAAAATATGTGTTTCTTTCTACTCAAAAGTATGCAAAGTGGATACTCTTTGGATGCAGAATTTAGTTCCACGTCAAATGGGTTCCCACACTTGACATTTCAGTAAAACTATAGCGAGATAAGGCAAAAATAAAATTAAAAAAAGATGTTTTCTTTCTTTTCCTTTAAAAATTCATAACTAATATTTTTTTATTTTAACTATTATTTTTTTATTTTCCTTAGGAGGCCCATTTTAGACCTCAAAATTTCCCTAATAATGCCATTTAATTCGGTTAGTAGAGAAGATTGCCAAAAAGCACAAATGATGAAGTATAATAGAAACCTTCTATATCTAGGAAAGAACTAGAAGCAATGAAGAGGATGAAGCACTGGAAGAATTCCCTATATATTCTAGAAGTGTAGACTTAGAAAAGTAGATTTATTAATTGAAGAAATGCACCAATAATTATAGTCCAATGAGATTGAACATCACCAGAGAGTGAATATTACCTATGGAAGATTGAGGAATTGTGCATTTGAGCGATGAGAAAATTTGAAGGAGGACAAAAGAAGAATAGGTAGAGAGAAAATTTAGAGGTGGGATAAGATGATTGCAAAAATGAGAGGTGAGGTCCTAACTTTTGATTATGTTTCATGCATGGGTAGAAGATTAAAATATTTGCAACAAGGAAGGCAATATGTGAAAAATTAAAATTAGTTTAAAGAATTTTTCAGAGTAGCAATGAGAGTAGACCTTAGGAGAGAAAGTGAAGAGAAGACCATAATGTTTGTGGATGGTCTTATATCATCCATAACAACAAGGTATTTGTGAAGAAGGTCCAAACCATAGAGAAGGCTTTTCAGTTAGCCTTGGAAGTTGAGAAGTTGGTGATCAAGATTCAGAGGTGGGACAAGATTGTAGAAATGAGAGGTATGTTCCTAATTTTTTAATTATATTCCATGCATTAGTGGAAGATTAAAAGATTTTCAACAAGGAAAACAATTTGTAGAAGACTATTTTAAAGAATTTTTTAGAGTAGCTATAGCCTGAGTGTAGGCCTTAGGACAGAGAGTGAGGAGAAGACCATAAAGTTTGTGAATGGCCTTGAAGTGTTCATTAAGAACAAGGTGTGTGTGAAGAATACAGACCATAGAGAAGGATTTTCAATTAGCCTTGGAAACTGTGAAGTTGGTGATGAAGAGAAATCAAGACAGTTGGCAAAAAGAGAAGGCAAAATAAATTCTCTTGGATGTTGTTGTAGAGAGTGTTGACTGTGAAAGTGAGTTGCATGTTGTTGAAAAAAATGATGAGAATGTGTGAAATGCATGATAACATGCCAAAAGAGTGTAAAAAAAGATTTTCTGTAGAAGATATCAAGGAAAAGAGTGAGGTGGAGGAATTTGTGCATCAAATTCACGAGGCAGCACTGGTTAGTAGTCTGCTCGAGAGAGTGTCTGTGCAGACCAAAGGTGATGTTGCAGAAATTAGTTATATTGTAGTAGCAAAGTTGCAAGGGAGAGATCTTGCAGCCGTGAATAATGTTGCAGTAGAAGATGGCATTGCAAAAGAGAGTGGCATGGCAAGAGAAATGCCATTATAGGAGTTGCAAATGGGAATGTTTGATTCCCATAAATTTAGTGTGTTGATTTCATTGCACGTGATATGGAATGTGCAGCAAAAGAAAACAAAGTGGAGCAAAGTAAAGAGAAGATGCAACAAGTATGATGATAAAGTGAACAAGATGCTGCGGTGAAGATACAAAATAGCATTGCAACAAGAAGTTGAAGATGATTGCAATGGACGAGTGGTTGTAGTGAAACCAAATAAGAATGAGGAGATGCTTGAACCACAAGCACTGCTGGAGTTTGTTGAGGCATAGGTAGACGGGGAGGTAGTAAGCGCCATTGGGATGGAGTAGATTGAGGCAGTGAACTTCAATGGGTGAGATATGCAGCCACTGCAAGAGGTGGAAAAGTTGGAGTATGTGATAGAAGAGTTAATGGCGATGGTGATGAAGACAACCCAAGCAATGAAGATGACAAGATGGAGTGGAGTTGAGGAAGTACCTACAATTGCAGATTGTAGAAGTGGAAATCACAGAGAGGTAGAAGGATGAATGGAGAGCATAGAATAATGGATGGAGCAGAGTATGGAGGAGAAGACAGAAGAAAAGGAAGAAGAAGAAAAAGACATCCAGCAGTTGTTGATTTATCAACAACCTTTTGAGCAAGATGTGCACAATTTTCCAACTAGAATTTGATGTAGGAGCATCCTTGGTACAAAATACTATCACACACAGTTATTTTCCTTTAAGTGTTTTATTTTGATAGTTTAATTTAAGAACATAGATTTGCACCTTTTCTCAGTCCACAGAATGCTATCCTCATGGATTTTATGTTGCTACATAAGTATTGGACTGTAGAAGTCTTTAGCTACAGAAGAGGGAGTAGCACAGTGGGAGCACAGTGCCATAATCCACTTCAATCATCTGTTTACTTTAACCTTGGTGGTTTGGGTGATGACTTAAATGTTTACACATTAATTAAATGTTGAAGCCTAACATTGGAATGGTTGGATCCAATTACCATCAAATGAGTTTGTCCCGACATTGAATTTCTTTTTATCACGTGGAGGTAAGGTGCATGAAGTTGTAGGGGGTCATAGAAACGGATGACTATACCTCTACGTGTTTATTGGGGAATGTTATCAGAACACTAGTAAAGTTCCTTGACTGGAAACGCCAATTGCTTTTCCCGGTAGCCGATAACCATTACAAGGGTAAAACATACCAGCAGAATAATAGATTCCTATGCCATCAGATAGAGGAATCACAATACATAGGCGTACACAAGGAATCAAAAAATTAGGATTCCTGATGCCTACCATTGACTGCAAGAGATCCTAGTGCTGGGCACCTTCCACGTCAGATATGGGGTTCAATGGGTAGTTGCAACCACGTCAACATAGGTTAGAGATTCCAACTGAAGACTAATCAAATTTGACTCCAGTTGGTCCCATGATAGTTGAAATCGTTACAACCACTCAATTTCTGTTGTGAGTATAACTTGCAGGCCAGAAAAGGACGAAGTACTTTGAACTCTCTTAGTGTGTTTGGTCTGCGGATGTTAAGAGAGCGTGTGTAACTCCATAGCATGGCTCTTTTGATGTAATAAGGCCCGAGGGCTTCGCTAAACTTATTGAATAAATAGTGTTGATCTGCAGTGGTGAATCTCAGCCTGTTTCTAATTAAATTTTAAACTGTGGTGTGTGTGGTCTGTTTAATGTTTAAATTGAATTTTCTGTTATAGCAATCTGGAGAATCTACACTGTGTATGTGAGATATCGCAGGGGGTTGTGGCGTCACTGCACCAATGACTCCCATAAACTCATTGCATTCAAATGCATTTCATAGAGTTACATGGTAATAAAATCTCAAAATTTCTTAGAATCAGACACCAATGATAAAAGAACTCGGAGTCCCGCTAAGGCTAAGAATCTCCTCTTCTAATGTTTGTAGTAATCCAAATTCTAGATCTTAAAACCACACCATATCCTCTCATCATTTCCCACATTTACATAGAAGTCTCAACCAGGTAGCATAAACATCCAAGGTTTCCAAACATGAGTGAGAATATTGAAGGCTAATTTTCTTTTTGGTATCTAGAGGAATCAGCATCTAGGCTAGTCTTGTACTCGCATGACACAGGTTCGATTCCAACCGCTACCACTATAACCTCTAGGTGTCGGCATATGCCACTTCGCAGTCACAGGTCAATCACAGAGATTTCAACCTCGAACCTCCTAACACTTCATTTTCATGGCCATTGTCAATTGAACTGCCCCTCGGAGCAAGATTGAAGGCTAATTAACATAAAGAAGCTTCGAGATTGAGCATCGCAGATATACATAGTTGTTGAGTGGGAAAAATGCTGGTGAAAGAGTAGTAAATGTAAATGAAACTCTCTTTTTCAGTTGATAAGGGATCTCTAAGATGTTTGGACCCAGTAACCCTTTATGTGAAAGATGTATAACATTGAATGGACCTGATAAAGTCATTTGGATTTCATTTTCCAATTTTCGAAGGATGCATTGGTGTTTTAACATACTTCGAACAGTTTTAACAATTGCAAATGGAGATAGCTACTTGGACTCTCGAGATTTAAATCATCGTCCATTATATTTGGTTTCAATGGAAACCATCAATGCGCTGGTGGATGTTGGTGCGACTTCTTTCTGATGTTTGTCCCAAGTCTATAGTGCTTAAGAATAACATGCAGTGTTAAATGATTTCCATGAGTGGCTTTAAGGATTATGGTCTCTTATTTCATGCTGTTTTGGAGGATTCAAATAAGTGCCTTTGAGGATTATGGTCTAGACTGTCCTATTGATCAACTCTCTGCTGCTCCTAATGTTTGAGTATAGATTCGTTACATTTTTTTATTAATGCAGAGGTGTTAGATCTTACATGGTTTCATATTTGATAAGTTTATGTTTGTCATGGAACTCTCGTTGGTAATATGGACCATTGCAGTTAAAGTCCAGCAATGTCAAAATTATTGACAAGGAAAAACTATAATTTCATACCATATACATATCGTTAATTGCTGTGTGTCATATTTGGTATATGTATTTACACTGTAAACCATCTTCAAAGTTGCTTCACACGGTTAGCTGCTCTTTCTATATCAAGTTATCAAATTATACATAACCTCTTTTCAAGTTCAAGATGAGTGGCTAAGAACTCTAGGGCCTTACCTATAAGCTCAGGACTGGGGTTTTACCTGTCTAGGTAGAGCTCAGGACTATGACCTTACTGTTTGAGCAAAATCTTTGCTATAGATCAGCACGATTGTAATGTACAATTATTGAAATGCAGCTAGGTGGTTGTTACATGTATATAGTCTAAAGGCTCATAAATAATAATTAAAATATTAGTTCAATAAGAATTAAAAAAATCATACATTAATGAACTGAAAAATCATATATTAATGAAGTGACATGATGAAAAAGCACCTGCTTAAGAATATTTATACAAGGCTCACCTATTGTAAAATAATCATCTTATTCATTTATCTTTTATATTATATCAAATATTTATTTCTCAAAATTCATCAAGCAAAACAAATGAGCATTTTAATTGCTCGAGTGGTAGGCCTATTTTCCCAGATATTTATTTTGTGTACCATGAGATTCCTGTTTGAGCATATTTGATATAGATGTGTACAAATGTAGTTTACTATTAGGGAAATGCATCCAAGTGTGAGGCATATTTTTTTGAAAATTATTTATTTTAGGTATCTATAATGAATATTCAGGGTATAAAGTTATATTTCTTTAATTCTTTCCTAATTCTAGGTGAGGATTTGGTTGTACTTTTACTATCCTTGGTGAGATTTTATATTTTCCCTTCTAATTTCACAATATTTGTGTTATGAGTGCAGGAAATTCAAATTGATGAATATGTTACACACGAATTTCCATTTGCTGACATCAACAAGGCCTACCAGTTGATGAAAGAAGGAAAGTGCTTGAGATGTGTTCTACATGTAGGAAATTAATTTTGATATTTCACCTAATTTCTTATTTTCGTTTATATCCATTTTGAGTGCCAAAAAACATTTACTAGTACCTATGGCATATTGTTGTAATGACACTTGCTAGTGCCAAACTATAAATAAAAATTAACTTCACATTAAGAGGTGCACTGTAGCACTTGAAAAGTTTAACATATTAACATATTGAGATGGTTGGTTAATTATATCTTTTAGCATTTTCTTGTTACTCAAGAGGCACTATAACAATGATCGTGGTTTAAGTCTAATTTGCTTTGAATAAAAAAAAGTCCTGGAAATGATCGAATGGGTTTTTGGAAAAGACCATAAAAGATTAAAAACTTTTCGAGGAATCAAACTTTAACCTAGTTTTTTCAAGGAATCAAACCTTAACCTAGTTTTGCCATGAAGGGACCATAATATTTTTTCCATTTAAACTGTTTTCTATTTCACATATGCTATTTTTTCATTATTAAAGCTCTTAATTTATATAAATATGTTATTTCTAGAACATTTTTAAAGATGTTAATTTATATGTTATTTCTAGAACATTTTTAAAGATTTTAATTTATATGTTATTTCTAGAACATTTTTAAGCTAAAAATTGTGTTGAAAGTTTAACAGGACAAATTCTTGTTTCTCCTTAATAGTCATTGAAATATTAATTTTAGAACACTGCATTTGATGATTGTTTCTATACTTGCATTGTTGTTATGATATGTTGATTTGTGCCTTACCCATTTAGCACACATTTCACTGTGATAATATGTTGACTTATGCTTTAAACATTTAGCATACATTCAGATATTAATTTAACTATATATATAAACAAATACAAGTCCCATATGTTATTGAATGATCAAGATAAGTCAAATGAACATTAATCCTCCTTTCCCATTTATGTTGCATATCCAAAAAAAAAATAGTGCATTTAAAATTACTTGGTTAATTATGTCAAAGTTAGTTGATCAAATATTGTCATCTTTATCATCTTTGCAATTGTGGTACAATGAAACTTAAATGGAATTAATACCATGCAATGTCTTATGTTGCATATCCAAAAAAATAGTGCATTTAAAATTACTTGGTTAATTATGTCAAAGTTAGTTGATCAAATATTGTCATCTTTATCATCTTTGCAATTGTGGTACAATGAAACTTAAATGGAATTAATACCATGCAATGTCGAATTCTAAAGGATCAATTGAAATCCAATTTATTTGTTAGGAGTCAATTCTATCGAGAGATATTGTAGATTTATTATTTAATGGATTGTATTAGAATTTCCTCTCATACTTGTTTATATTGGTTCTAGATCACGCTAGTTATATGTGCATATATGTTTTATGTTTTTGTTTGTGAGGAATTAATTTATGCTATACCTATGACTTTTTTTTATATTTGAGTACATTATTATATTTATAAAAACTTTATTTATTCTGTGTATTTATTTGTGAATAATATTCTTATTAAATGCATGCCTTTGCCTCTCAAGTGTATGGGAAACAAACTTATAATATGAGATTTATTCATGCACCTTCCGATCAGAAAGTTTGAAAGGTATACCAATTTGGTATGAAAGTATTCCATGAGGAAGATGAGTTGAACATGTAATGCATTAAAATATGGAAGACATCTAGATAATAAATTTGGTAGTTGGTAGTACGATTAAAAAAAAGTCGTCTACGAAGGCGGAGGAATTGCTCAGACGACCAAAAGTGGTCGGAATCCGGGCAAAAAAATTTCAAAAAATCTTGTAAAGGCGAATCATGTTTTTGATGGTGGAAATGGATTCAACACCATCAAAAACTTCTACGGCACCTAAAATTATGAATTTTGACAGTTTTTACTTGGATTTACAAAAATCCTCGCTGGAATTTTTCAAAATATGGCCAGAATTTCCATAACTTTTAGGGAAAAAAAGCATAATTGTTAGACTACGGCCAATTAAAGAAGTTAGACACAGTCATGGCCTACCATGTTAAACACAACCATGGCGAAGACGGGACGTGAAAGATAAAACAATGAATTGCATTTTTCTATTAACATTGATGTACAATTATAATGCATTCTTGTGACTGTTGGATTCATCTTCCAACGTCTCTTGGACTCCTTTGACTGTTTAACTTCCACACCATAACCCTTGGTGGATTAGGTGTCCAACATCCCCCCCATAACCAGAAGGAGTATGTATGGGTCCAAGAAGAGAGATGTAATACAAAATGTGCAAAAATATGGATGGCAACACTAGGTTGAATGTGCTCTCTGAAATGAGGTGGTGGTTTAAGGATGACCACCAACACTAGAATGCTTAGTGCAGTTCTTGAAACTCTTCCAAATCTTGCAAGAAGCTGAGGTCTTCTGCTAGAGAAAGTGCTCTTTAATGCTTCGAAGAGGGAAACCTTCAACCTGGAAGAAGGGAGATCTGCAACCTGCATAAAAAGGGAGAACCTCAACCTTAAAAGGGAGGTCTCAACCTGTGGTGGTTTAAGGATGACCACCAACTCTGGAATGCTTAATGTAATTCTTAGAACTCTTCCAATACTGGCAAGTAGTTGAAGTCTTATTCTAGAGGAAGTGTCCCTAATTCTTTGAAGAGGGAGAAGCTCAACCTGAAACGGGAAGTCTCAACCCTACATGGATGGTTTAAGGTTGACCACCACCAAAGGCATGCTCAGGGGCATCTCTGTCTCTGGTTACAGTTCTGAATCTGATATGGCAAGTTGTGGCTCAAGCTCGCTTGATGTGGCTTTGAAACTTGTATATGATCATCACTTCCCCCCCTTTCAAATACAAGGTGAGAAGATGGAGAAAAATCAACTGCAAGATTGTTCAATACTCTAGAAAAAAATTTGTTATATGATTGAAATATCTTCTTGGTTGTTGAAGCCCATTGCTAAGAAGCGATCCATCCAAGATGAATCTTTGTTCTTGCAAGAGGCTTGTTTCTGAAGCATCTATTTGAAGAATGAATGGTTTTATGACAATGCTCACATGGATAAATATCAAAACAATGGTCTTTCATATGCCCAACTCGTTCACAGTGTTGGCATTTAACAAGTTTTGGCTGTGAATGTGGACGAGCAAAATCTAGAACAGGTGAAGGTGAACCACCATGAAGAAACCCAACACTTTGAAATTGAATGGGCTTGGAATAGTCTGGAATATGAAAGGACGCCTACTTATCATATCCAAGACTTGTTATGTGCTTGTTGTTGACAAGCTCTTCCCAAGGTCTGATGATTGGCTTGGGAAGTGCAGACTGAATATCCACACCTGTATTCAAATTTGCTTTTGAAATGAGCACTTGATCTGAATCAACCTCAACATTATTGACTTGATGACTTGTTGGCTACTGATAGGATCATGTTTCAAAGTTAGAGAGGGGATTGTTCTGAACAAAATCAAGCTCAGAAGGATTCCTATTCTATTGCAACTCACCTCTCTGTAACTCTGATTCAAGTTGTAAAAACTCTATCTTCTCTTGTGCATTTTTCAAATAGGTTTGAATATCAGAAAGAGTATCCTTACTGATTTTAAGTGTGCTTTTAGCAGTAGACATGATTAGAGTTCTCAATAACTCTAATAAATTGCCAATTTCATCCATTTTATCAACAACTCAAATTCAACGCATATTCAACACAACAGTGAATGTCCAATGGTGAATGAGCAACATAAATATAAACGAACCTTCAATTCTTCGTTGTAATAATCTTCACAATTGGAGCAGGTGACTCGAACTCATTGCTTCCTTTTAAAAGTCCATATACAACATTTAAGCATCGAACCATATACATCGCATAGGTGCATTCAAACTATTGAACGCTATATTTAATGTTGCATTCTCACGCATTCACCAAGCTTCTATATGCTTTCTTGCCACTGGGGAATACTTTATTTTTATTTTTTTTGATGTCAAATAGTTGCTTTGATTTAGATCAACTCACATATACAATTGGACTGACTGTCATATAAATTAATTGTATGGACTGACTCTCAACTTCATGTATGAATAGTCTGACTCATGTATATATGAATGGAACCTCAAAATGATTTAAGTCATATATATAAATGGTTTGACCTTCAAAGCACATGTGTAAATGGTTCAACATAAGAATTGAATGTCCCTCAAAGCAAACACCAATATACCAATACAAGCAGTCAACTCTTCAACGCAAATGTATCACTACTCAAGCATACAATACAATACATTTAACGCAATACATTCAACACAATCTATTAAACGTTTCATATGCTCCAACATGAGACAATGTAATACATTCAACGCAAATGCAAACTATAATCACCATATAATTCACTGCTTAACACACCATTCAACACACATAATAGAAGGAGAAACTCATTGCTTCATTCATTGTTCCAACATTCAATACAACGCCAAACTATTTTGTATTCCCTTCAAGCTTCAAATCTTTAGGCAGACATCAGAAGAGACAACGTTGGGCTTGGTTAGATCAATATTTTCTTTGATGACAGATACCTCTAGCAGATGCAACATTGCTGCAAATGTGGACATGAAACATGTGATGGATGAAACGTTCTCATATGGGGATTCTCACAAGAGAGTAGCTTGAATTGTTTGGCCTTGTGCTCTGATTCCATTGGTAGCTTGAAGAAATTCTCATTGCCACCACTGATACCATCCACTGCAAATGTGGCCTGAATCACGATCTCCTCTGGTCTTTCGTTGTGAAATGAATTGATATCGACTCTCTATGGGGAAGGGAAAATCAACGATCAGTGTACATAGATATGTGAGTATGCATGCATGTAGATATCAGAGTGATAGAGCATTGGTAGAGAGGAAAGAGTGTCAAAAAGGAGTTACAAGGGGCAAAGGAAAGATAAAATTGGAACCTGTGGACCTGTGTTCTCATAACATGTTAGACACAAGTATGGCCTACCATGTTAAACACAACCATGGAGAAGATGGGATGTGAAAGATAAAATAGTGAATTGCATTCTATTAACATTGATGTACATTTATAATACATTATTGTGACTGTTGGATTCATCCTCCAATGTCTTTTGGACTCCTTGGATTGTTTAAATTCCACACCATAACCCTTAGTGGATTAGGTGTCTAACAAAACATTTGTTATTTTTCAATTTTAACATGAGTTAGTTCAATGTTTTTTAAACGCATGGGAGAAATAATAAACCTAATACTGCATGGTACAACTATTAGTAGTGTCGATAAAGGATTATGTGTAGCTCAAGGTGCTTCCACCACAAAGACATATTAAGCATGGTTTTGAGCTTATATTAGGTTCTAATGTCCTTGATGGGACAATTTATATAAGATGTTCGTCAGCAAGTATATTGAAGTGTAGTGAAGTTAAGAAGTGATCCTGATAGTTCAATGCGAAAAATAAATCTACCTTGGAAATTCTCATCTAGATTCCTACTATGATTGGCCCTTAAGAAATCCATGACATGTAAGTGTATCCCCAATTGTAATTAAAACCTATTAAAATAACCTAAATTATATATTGAGATTAGCCTTAAAAGTAGCCCCAATTATAATTTAAAATTATTAAAATAACCTAAATTATATATTGACAATTTAATCAAACTATACTATAATACTCATATCACTTTGATAACAATCTTGAAGATTATGCTTTTATTCAAATGGAAAGTTATTTCACTTGTTCTTAGTAATTTACTAGCTATGTTTATTTCCTCTTTTATACATTCACACAAGATGCTCTCTATATAGCATTCTCATTTTAATTCGTGGCGAAGACACTTTTAACATCAACATGCTTATTAAGTTCAAATTACATATACTTTCAATATTTTAGGTTATTTTAGGTGATTGTTTGTACTTACACTTCACCTTTAACATCAACATGTTTATTAAGTTCAAATTAAATACACTTTCAATATTTTAGGTCCTTTTAGGTGATTCTTTGTACTTATATTTTAAATATTAATTGATTCAAGGTAGAGACCACTTTCTCATAAAATTGTAGTGGCAAATTGATAAATTACATGTTATTTTGAGACAATTTTTTTACTAAGTGGAGCTATTACACACATAAGAAGGTTTAGTCCCTTTTCCATTTGATCTCAGGTTTTGGAAGCATTGTTTCCTTGTTAAAAAAATGATACTTATTAATCATTTTCACTCAACCTTTAAAAGCACTTACATGTTAGGACAATTTCCTTTCTCCAACAAATTCATATCATCATTTGATATAAAGGATTGCAAACAAGGTGGTCATAGATTTCTCAAGTGAGCCACCGATTTAAATTGTTTTCATTATAGTAAGACATTACTTCACATATCAAAGGATATAAAGGCATTTTATTTTGTACAGACACACCTTTGTTGCATGCTATAAGTACAATCAATATGCAACTTTATTATTATTTTGTGGTCAAAGTAAAATCCTTTAGAGTGGAGAGGGTATATAACTCTTCATAATATTAGTTTTTATAATTAGAATACTTTTAGTTATAAAATCATTATTGAGGGTGTCTATTCCACCGAAATCACCAAATATTTTCACTTGTCTCGTGTTTTTATATTCCACTACCCAATGTTGTAGGTGGCACAATTGCATGATAATTTCTTGATAACCGACAACATTTTCTCTTATCCCGATTGGTTTTTATGTTGTCCATTAAGTGAGTTTTGCAATCATTAGCCAAAAGGATGGAGTGTGTGATTATTGAATAGGACTCTTCCATGTCCTTTCCACATTGGTTCAATCATTTTTGTGTCTAGTAGGTCTACTACAAGGCAGCAATGGTGCACCATGTAATTCCAACTTGAGACCAAACAATCGATTAACATATCAAAGGGGATAGCAGGAAAGTGGTGTCCATTTCTAAGCTTCCTCCCTCCATTTTCCCTACTAATAATGTGGAACTAATTCTGGGAAATTATTCTTCTAAGCACTAAATTCAAGGTTGTAGTGCCCTTAGGAAGAAGAGAAACCCATCTAGAGAAAATGGAGAATATGAAATGGGCGCTTATTTTTAGGAATAAATACCTTGAGCCTCTCTTCTTGTTCATGTGAGAGGTGAAATTGCATGATTCAAGGCATGGGGGAAAGTTAATACATCCACCCTTACTAAATCAATATGATTTCAGGGGTAACAACACTCCTTTCTCCCTTCCGTTTACATAAGGGGGTTCCCTTCTTATCTACATAAGGGGTTTTAGCCACAAGGATAACTAAATTATATGTGATGATGATGGCTATAATGATACATTTAAGGAGTCTTTTTCATTCATTTGGATGGATAAATTTCTTTCATCCATCATATATATAGTAGGGTTATGCCAAAGGCAACCCCTACTTAGCTTTTATCTTCCATCCTACAATAGAGGCACCCTTTCTTTGAGATTTCTTGGAGTTTACTTGATGTAAAAGAAGAAGATTGAAAGGAGTTGATTCTTTTTGGGACAAAAAGATTGCAAATGGGGAGGTGTGATCTGAATTGGATCCTCACCTAAAATATTTTGTATCTTTGTAATAAACACCTAGTTTCCTTACCTTTTGTAAATTTTGTTAATATTTTATTTTATCTTTTTTGAAAAAATTGGAAGTGGAAGGATAGTATATTAAAATAATGAAGGTTTTAGTGAGGACATCAACAAGGAAGAGGCAAGGAGAACTTGGGGAAGATAGTAGCAAAAATGAAATCTCAAAGAGGCAACCTACTTGAATATCAGTGAACAAAGGAGCTAAGGAGCATGTCCATGATGAGAAAAGGTTTAAGCTATGGGAATCTACATTTTTTTTTAATTCTCCATGACTAATAATACACATTTGTGTATAGCTCACCCCTCTGTATTTATCTCTTGAGCTTAATTAATTGACCATTAATGTGGAAATATGTATGTAATAGTTTGAATTTCATGGATCTAGTATGTGTTCATTACTCTATTGTGTACTTGACCACTATGGGATATGGATGTTTTCGTGAAAGCTACAACAATATTAGTCTTGTAAACATAGTGTAGGCACCCTGATCTGTTCATTGGTTTAATAGAACACTAGTTCATCTCAATCCCTGAGTTGAATTGGTATTGATGGATGCTTTTCCTTTGTTCACAAGTAATTCATAGTATTCCATTTCTTGTTGGGAGTTTCTCCTTTTCCCATAGGCCATCCATAACATTTTATTGCTTGTTGGTTTTTTTTCCTCTTCCACAAAGCTATACATTCAATTCTACATTAATTGAAGTGAATTTACATACCCTCAAGCATTTTATCCATCACCTAAATGAATTTACATCCTCCTAAGCATTTTATCCATTACATAGGTGATATTATATACCTTTGGATGCTTTATCCAATGACTGGGTGAATTTACATTCCCATGTGCATTTTATTCATTGCCTAGGAAAATTTACATTCCCTAGGTGTTTTATTCACTACCTAAGTGACTCTATTCACTTACATGGCCGAATTACTCTTACAAGTCAATTTCCTTTCATTTGTTGAGTTGACTTTGTTTGTTAGTGTTGTGAATTGACAAAGTTATCACTCATTGGTTGACAAAATTTACCTTCAATGAGAAAAAAACAATTAGCAAAAGAAGAGGCTATGACAACTCTTGGTATGGAATTTTTTAAAGAGGAAATGAATTCAAATTACACAAGTACCTAGCCATATCTAAATCCATCTAAAAATACAAAGATCAAAAAATTGATTCTATAGAGTATTCATGTTAATGAAATGGACAAGCCATATGCCCACCATTTACAAATCACAAATTATATATCATTTAGATATCTGGGAGATGATGAAATTTTTATTATCTTGGAAAATAGATCTAGTCTTTTAATGGAAGCCAAGATGCCAACCAGTCTAGAGGTTGAATGCCCCATGAAAAACTAGGAATTCACATGAAGCTCTTCAAGAATGGCTAGAAGATCATAAGCATAGACATAAAGAGTATAATATCACTTAAAATCAAGAAGTATTTATTGGTCATCCCTACACTCATGTTGTCAAACATGATGAGCCTATATTTGTCTTCCAGAATTGCAACCACATGCTTCCACATAGACTAGTCTGTACCAAATCCATGAGCCAATACAGCGAGCTTATGGAAAAATCCCAGTATATGAACATTGTGAGAATTGTTTAAATACATTATTCCTTTAGAGGAAGCTCAAAACTATAACCAGCGACTATGAAATTTGAAGGGAAGGGAAGGATAATCTTTACTGAACCTATTAGATGTTATGTTGTTAATTTTTCATAGGGCTACATTGTTCTATGCTTTGATAATTGCATTTATTCATTAACACATTAAGTTCACCCCATAACATTATAACATTATTTAGATTTACATTATTATTCATCAACATATGAAACTATGTATAAAGAACAATATCATCATCATCTATGAAGCGGAACATAAAGGAACAATAGAAGAAAATAATGCACACATAGAGACACCGGGATTGGTCAGAGACCAGGGCAAAACCCACTATGGGGAAAACCCTTGCAAATTGTTATTTTTCTTAGATCATCATTAAATGATTCAGCAAAAAGGAGCACAATAATCCATATCTTCATCAATGCAACAAAACAACTAGAACATCCACAACATGACCCTAAACATGCTTGTACTCAAAACCTTGATTTAGAGGACTGTAATGCACTGTCATTGACTATAGTCAACTGCTGAATATGGTTGTCACTAAGCAAAATATTTGGAATACTGATACTTCATCTTTTGGTCTTGAACACATGCATAGATACTGTGTGAGAGCATCTAAGACTAACCTGGACGCTCTATGGAGAACTAGATGAGTGTGTATGGGACTGATTTGGATGCTCCCAAGAGAACTTCATGTGGGTGTTCGAGGTTAAACTGCACTGTGGAAACCATAGCCTCTCGAACGCTCTCTTAGACACCCTGTGCGAGCGTCCGAGACTTCCCAGATGCTCCCTTGACCATATAGTGCTAGTGTTTAGGGATGAAAAACCTTAGTTACATTCGAGCGTCCGAGACTCAGAAACCCTAGACATGTGCGAGCTTCGACCCTGTAGTTTCAGACCCTTTATGCGAACTTTCCTCTGTCAGACCTGTGCGAACCAAACAATAGAAGAGAGAAGAGAGTGCTTGATCATTATGTCGAAATGAGCTTGAGGTCTCTTGTATATATAGGCTTTCATGAGGGTCCACTTGATGTTGAGACCGACCTGACCAATTTTACAAGTCCTTAGGGCTGACCTAATCCAATATACATGAGTAAATAAATAAATTCAAGAACCAACTTCTTCTTGTCCAAATAAGGTGATCTTTAGGCCGATTTTGGTCCTCTCGAAAAGAGGAATCTATTGCAATTATTATCTTCATTATATGAGCTGTCCAAAGTGGAATTTGACCGTAGTTGCATAATTTTAACACTCCCTCTCAACTAAGGAGAATTCCACCTGCCAATATATGTCCATCGATCAATATGCCATTATGATATCTTCAAGTGTCATCACATATCATCACTGATCATATTTGTCATGTAGTCGTCATGCCATGTCCATCTCAAGTGTCTCATCATCACAAGTCATCAATGTACATCTCAATCTATCCCTTGCTTATTCCTGCTTATCTTTTGATTGTTTCTACTCATATGTTGAACATTCTTGAATCTAAAAGAAGAAAAATATGTTACCAGAGGGGATCTTAAGCTACCACCCTCTATCCATCAGGCTACTACGGGGAATCTCATCATCAATCATCATCGGAGACCATATCATCAAGGATCATATCTCAACCTGGAACCACATCGGGAAGCACATCTCAACCCAAAATATCATGGGGGAGCTATAAATCTACAACCTCATAGTGAGCAATATGATATCCAAACACACAAGGGGAGCACATCTTGACCTTGGGATCACATCGAGGAGTTCAATCTCAACCCGGAACCGCATAAGGTTATCTCAACCCATCCTATTTCCTACTGATCTTCCCATCGATGACCCTAAATAGTCAAGTGGTAGAACACCTGCATCATAATCGACTTGTTTTGTACACCCCAATTACACTCTCAACCTGTTAGCCAAACAAGGAGTGGTATTCCCGACAATCCCTGCTTATGGGTATGATTCCAACTAGGGTATACTCTACAAAGACCAAATAGGGGAGCAACATTCTCCGACCCTATGAAGATAGGGGAGAAGCATATCCAACCCTATGGGTAACGGATAGGGGTCATACCCTATTGTCTAGAGTTCCCTCAACCCCATGATCCTTTTATCTCAATTGCTCACCCTGGAAGCTCAGACAGGGAGGAAGAGTTGGCTCAGTGTCCTCGATCAGCGTTGCTCTCATCATACTCAAATCTGGTATATGCTTGTCTCAATAGCAGCTATTTCCTGTTCATAGAGGATATCAAATCAAATATTATGTTAGAACATAAATAATTATATAAATCACAAAAGGATACCATAATCATCCTCCCTCTCAAGGAGGTGTCAATCAAAAGCATAAGCTTGTCTTGAACAACTGCATTGTCTCAATATATGGAAGTATCTCAGTCCCAAATATATATATATATATATGTGTGTGTGTGTGTGTGTGTGTGTGTGTGTGTGTATATAGATACATGGGATTCTCTGTCATCACTATGTATCCAAGTCATATTCAGATCCTGATCAAACGAATCTCTAAGGAGCTTATTCATCCCACCTCACAGCTAGCCATGCCAGCAACATCATACTCAATCTCAGTGGATTGTAAAGTTATGGACCTGTCATCAATAATATCATGGCATATCTCATATTAAGGAAACACTCATATATTCTCATCAACAATAGCCTTTATTAACAACAATACATCCATGCAATCACATATCATAGGAGAAATATATCAGCCTAAAAAATAGAACATCTCATGAAAACATTTCAAAGGATCTTCGGTGGCAACTTTATGTGAATGAAGAAACTCAATCATGAAATTATTCAGGTTCTATGCACATCATATATATGGAAAAATTCTCAAAAATGGAACATCAATGCTTCAATCAACTGATAGTTGCCAAGTCAAGTTTAACAATATCTCTTCACAAAATCTTGTAATTCAATCGGAGTATCCAAGGTTTTTCATTTCTATTATTCAAAAACATTTTTCAATACCTTTGCAATATAGAATTTCTTTCCCAAATTCTAGAAATAAATTCATCATGCCATGATACATAATTTTAAGCTTCAGGAGCCATCTCCCTCTTAATTATATCATCAGAGGCTCATCACCTGTCAAGAGTAGACTATTAGTATGTAAAACAAAAACCATAATCAAAATCAAAGCCATATGTTGGAACTCATCATCCTAACTTCATTAGATAATTGTCAAATATGGACATATCTCGATCGTGGAGCTTGCTTCATGCAATGCTCTCTGCAGGCATAATGCCTTACTAAGCCAACATAATCAGTCTTACATAAATCAATGTTGTACCATCACATCAACAAAGTCATCTCATCAAAGTTTAAAAGTCAAATCTGTTAGGATATTCCGACACATAGGAAATAGTTAAGTATAACTTGGTCTAGTGTAGAGTTAAGTAAAGTGTGTTTCTTTACTATGTACTTTTGTAACTTACAATCCGACAGTCATGATATGTTCTAGACATTAAGTGATCTGACGATTCATTCTCTCCTCGGTATTACCGACACTTGACCCGTGGCTCAACACCCGATAGGTCCATGATCTCTATTTAAAGAGCATGGAGGGTCATTTGTAGGGTGACCATTCATGAGAGAAGCTTATGTAAATTTTCTTTCTTTTACATTAATAAATTCCCTGAAGTGGCCGCGTTGGCTCAGGCCGTGGACTGTTTCCCTCTTTGATGGTTTTAACCACATCAAGAATACTAGTGTACTGATCTTTGATCTATTTGTGAGCGGTATCCTTTGATGTTCTATCTGAGGAACTTACCCTATAAATTCCTACATGGTATTAGAGCTATTTGAGGGCCACATCCGTTGGTGATCCAAATCCGAAACCAATACAAGTGCATGCGATTGTCATTTCCTAGATCTACTATTTTAGACTAATTTTGGGCCAAGAGGACTGCTCTATTGTGTTAAGAGCATCTGTTCCAGTGAGGAACCCCTTTCATTTCACGCAAAAAGGTTTCTGGTAGCCCTAGCTAAGTCATTTTTAATTGGAGGTATACAGTCTTTATTTGCAGTTTTAGTTATTCATCTCTCCGTTTATTTCGGTTTATTTAACTCTCTATTTTTTTATTACCGGATCTACACCTTTCATTTCTGCGTATGCTCTTTGCCCTGCGACTCTGTGTGATCTAGGAAAATCAGAGACATATTTTTTTTTATTACTGGATCTATACCTTTCGTTTCTGCGTATGCTCTTTGCCCTGCGACTCTGTGCGATCTAGGAAAATAAAAAATAGAAATGAAGAATTTTTGTCATGTGTATTCTCTTTTCCGGCGCGCCTTAGTGTGATCTCGGAAAATCAGAAACATTGAGTAAAATATTTAGTTTCTGGCGAAAGCTAACTTCAAGGCATAAGGTTTGGTTTTTTTGTATGACAGTGTTGGGTTGCGTGGTTTTTTGTTTTGTAGGCAAAAAGAGTTTTTTCAAGTAAGCACACACCCCAAAGCTTCAGTGATTTATAAAAAAAACAAACACAAAAACAAACAAACAAACCCCCTTCTTATTTTCCAAAAATTACTAACCTTTTAAACTAGCTCACTTGGTCCAAAGTTACTTTATGAGAATAGAGGTCTTGAGTTAAAGTCATTCTTTTTGTTGAGTTAATTTTTCAAAAAACACATGTAACTTATGTTTTAAAGTTACCTTATGTAAAAGTGTTCTCACCCATTAGAAAACGTGAGTCACTTATAATTCTAAAGTCTCTTTATCTTTTATTTCAATTACAATTTAATGGGTAGCTCATAAAGTACCACTGTAAAAGTGACTTTCACTTATTTATAAAAGTGGGTCACATAATTATTTTTTTTAAATGAGCTAAGTAGATTAAGTTTGGAAAAGGGGGAGGATTTTTTTTTAAATATAACATTATCATTCACTTCCGCACATTCACGCACTTCGTCAGCATCTTCAACAATTTTTCTTCAAAAATCCATAACTTCTTCATACAGAAGCTGTTTTCAGAGCCGTTTTTTTTAATTGGCCTACTTTTTTGAGATCTTTCTATTGAAACACTTAGTTTCATCATCTACAACTTCAGTTTTTGTTAAAATGGAAAAGCCATTCCAAGTTATTCTTGACAACACCAACTACTTCCAATGGTGGTCCTACATTTTGGATTTACTTAGAAGTAAAGGTCTTTACATAATAGCCTCAAGCCAAGAAACTAAACCTAAAGATGAAGATAAGGCAGCCAAATGGGAAAATAGGCAAGATCAAGCACGTGGGTTGATAGGGATGTCTATTTCTCCAGACCTTAGATTCCATATCGTAGAACTTGATACCCCTAATGAAGTAATGAAACAACTCACTAAAGTTTTTGGAATTAAAAATGAAATTAGAGCCCATCAACTCGAAAATTAGTTTCTTACGTTTGACTCCAATAATTTTTCTTCCATTGAATATTTTTTGTCCATGTTCAAGAAGCTTAGACTTCTCCTGGAAGGTGTTAAGGTTAAGAAAGAAGACGGTAGCATTATCTATTCCATTCTTACTAAGTTGGGACCAACCTACTCTATGATTGTTTCCACCTTCCATTCTACTAGAGAAGCCTTTATTTCTCAAGGACAAGACTGCAAGTCCCCCTCTTTTAATGCCTTTTGTGATTCTTTAATAAGAGAACAAGAAAAACTCTTACATCTTGGTCTTCTTAATCTTGGAAACTCTTCTAAGAAATCCTTAGCCAACCAGCAACAACAAATTCAAAGAATCCTAAGAAGAAGTATCCTAAAAAGAATGGTCCTAAACCAAACAAGGGTCCTAAGCAATTTCAGTCTCAAAATGAAAAATCAATTCGACAAAATGATAAGGCAAATAAAAACAAAGGGAAGAAGACTGATAGACATTGAAACTTTTGTAATCGACATGGTCACTTAGAATCCAAATGCCTTAAGAAGATGGAAGCCTTGGAAGCACCAATGAAGAAGCATAACATCCATTTGGATCACTCTTCATCTTCAAATTCATCTTCAGGAATAATCATTTCTGCATGTGGTTGTCAAGCATCTCAGTCTAGTTATGCACTAAATGTATCTTCTTCCTCTCATTCTCATGAGTGACTCATTGATTCTGTAGCTTCTTATCACTTGACCAAAAACAAAGCCATGTTTTCTTCTTTAAATGATTGTAACACCAAAAATATATATGTTGGTAATGATAGATATCTTAGTGTTTTAGGGACCATAACTATTCATCTAGACAATGGTCAATTTAATGATGTATTATGTGTTTCAACCTTATCCTGCAACCTTCTATATGTATATCAGATCACTCATTCAGGTGAAGGTAAAATCATTGAATTTTCACCTCGCGATGTTGTAATTAAGGACCTAAGATATCCTAGACAGATTTTAGCTACTGGCATTGTTGGTAATTCTACAAGGTTGTATAAGTTTAACAACTTTGGGTCATCAACTCTTCCCTCGGTATTTGTTGCTCATAATGATTAAGTGAGCGAACTTTGGCATGAGCGATTTAGTCACTTAAACTATCACTCCCTTCAAAATCTATGTAAAGAAAATATGGTGACAGGTGTTCCTTTGGTATCTTGCAGAGATGGTGTCCGTTTCGGATGTGTACTCGAAAAACATCATCGGGATAGTTTTGAAAAATGTGCCTCTTGGCACGCCTTAGCCCCTTTACAACTTGTGCATAGTGATTTATATGGTCCACTTCCAATTGTTTCATTCTCTGGCTACTTTCTTAACTTTCATTGATGATTTCTCCAAACGCACTTGGGTATACTTCTTAAAACTCAAGACTGAAGTATTTAACATGTTCTTGGCCTTTAAGGCCTTTGTTGAGAAACAATTTGGACATCAAATTCTTAAGCTAAGATATGATAATGGCGGAGAATATGTCAACAACAAAGCCATCAACGTTTTCACTAAGCATGGAATTCAAATGCAACATACTGTTCCATATAATACTCCACAGCAAAATGGTGTGGCTGAAAGGAAGAATCACACCTTAAAGGAAATGGCTAATTGTATGCTTCAATCTAAAGGAATTAGTCTTAATTATTGGGTAGAAGCAATTAACTGTGCAAATTACATAGTAAATCACACTCCTACTAAGGTTTTAAAGAATATCACTCCAGAAGAAGCATGGAGCTCAATTAAACTAGATGTAAGTCACTTTCGTGTTTTTGGAAGTGAAGCATGGGCCCATATTCTAGATGAAAAACATAAAGCTTTAGAACCTAAGAGTGAAAAATGTATTTTTGTTGGATATTCCGAAGATGTCACAGGATATAGACTTATTTCACTTAAGTCCAAAAATGTTATAATTAGAAGAGATGTAAAGTTTGCTGAAAATATATTGGCCTACGATCCTAGTTCGGCGGAGGTGCCACCTCTCTCTATCCCTTCTACTTCTGAAAATATTTCTTCTTCAGATGATGATAGCGAGGATGACAATCCTCCCCCACCTTCTCAGGATCCTCCTTCAGCTCCTTAGCTTCCAGAATGGGTCAGTGCTACTTGGGATGCAACAGGTGCTCTTATAGGTGATCCTACAGATTAGCGATGTACATGTTCTCAGTTCAATAGAGTCTCATCTTTACTGGCTCAAGCTTTAGCGAATTATTATCCTGACACCTTTGCAGAAGCTTTAGGCCATCCAGATTGGGATGTATCTATGAATGAAGAATATAGTTCATTATTGACAAATAATACATGGGATCTTGTTCCTCTTCCAAAGGGATGAAAATTTGTTAGATGCAAATGGTTTTATAGAACCAAGTTTGACCAGATGGAAAAGTTGATAAACATAAAGCTCGTCTTGTTTCTAAGGGTTTTTCACAAGTTGAAGGCATTGACTATACTGAAACCTTCTCCCCTGTTGCCAAAATGAACTCTGTCCACCTTGTTCTTTCCCTTGTAGCCTCTTTCAAATGGGAAGTCCATCAAATGGATGTTAAATCTGCCTTCTTGCATGAAAAAATCTATATGGAACAACCTCCTGGATTTATATAAACATACTCTAGCATTGTATGTTGGCTTAAGAAATCCCTTTATGCTCTCAAGCAAGCCCCTTGGGCTTGGTATGCCAAAATGGATAGCTTTCTTTTAGATATTGGCTTTTTTAGGTGTCATTCTGATAATATTGTCTACACCAAGTAAGTGGGTAAGTCTCTTATCATTATTGTTCTTTATGTTGATGATCTTAACCTTATTGTTAGTGATCACAACCTTATAAACCATGTGAAGTCCGGCCTTAAAAATAAGTTTGAAATGACAGACTTAGGACACTTGCATTATTTTCTTGGTCTTCTTCGTCTTGCAATCCAAGGAAGGTATTTCCCTTTCCCATTCCAAGTATGCATGTGATCTTCTACGCCACTTTCACATGGAAGACTGTAAGCCAGCCCCTTCTCCCTTTCAGTTTGGAGTCAAAATTTTAGTCACTTGTACTTCCCCTGAAGCTGATGCTACCTTATACTGTCAACTTGTAGGAAAACTTTTGTATCTGACACATACCCATCCTAACCTTTCCTTTTTTGTTGGCCTTATTGCTCGGTTTATGCAAAAACCACATGAAAGTCATTGGAAAGCAGCTAAAGAATACTTCGTTATGTTTGAGGTACAATTTAGTTTGGGATTCATTACAGTGTAGAAGCATCTCCTCTATTGGTTGGTTTCACTGATTCTGATTGGGTTGGTGACCCTGATGATCAGAAGTCTACTGCAGGTTATGTGTTCACTCTTGGTTCTGGACCTATTACATGGGCTTGTAAGAAACAAAGTGCCATTTCTCTTTCTTTAGAAAAATCAAAGTATCGTGGTGTCATAGAAGCTAGAAAGGAAGCCATGTGGCTTTGTCAGATCCTGTCAGAGTTTGGCTTTCAGCAGCAGCATCCGACTACACTTTGGTGTGATAATCAAAGTTCCATTCAACTATGAAAAGATCCATTCCAACATCAGTGCAACAAACACATTGAGCTACACATGCACTTCATCAGAAATCTCATTCATGACCATGTCCTTGAAGTCCAATATTGTTCAACCGATGATCAAGTTGTAGACATCTTTACAAAGGCTCTCACAGAGGCGAAGTTTACTAAACTTCGATTTATGGTTGCAGTTCAGGAAGTTGTCACTAAGGGGGGATAGGTTCTATTTCCTCCTTCCTTCTCCTATTGTTTCATATTTGTACATCATTCAATCCTATCCCAAGTTGTTCTTAAGGGGGGATGTTAGGATATTCCGACACATAGGAAATAGTTAAGTATAACTTTGTCTAGTGTAGAGTTAGGTAAAGTGTGTTTCTTTACTATGTACTTTTGTAACTTACAATCCAATGGTCATGATATGTTTTAGAAATTAAGTGATCCGACAGTTCATTCTCTCCTTAGTATTACCGAAACTTGATCCGTGGCTTAACACTCGATTGGTCCATGATCTCTATTTAAAGAGCATGGAGAGTCATTTGTAGGGTGACCGTTCATGAGAGAAACTTATGTAATTTTTCTTTCTTTTACATTAATAAATTGCTTGAAGTGGCCGCGTTGGCTCAAGCTGTGGATTGTTTCCCTCTTTGAGGGTTTTAACAACGTCAAGAATACTAGTGTACTGATCAGTGATCTATTTGTGAGCGGTGTCCTTTGGTGTTCTGTCTGAGGAACTTACCCTATAAATTCCTACATGGTATTAGAGCTATTTGAGGGCCACATCCGTTGGTGATCCAAATCCGAAACCAATACAAGTGCATGCGATTGTCATTTCCTAGATCTACTATTTTAGACTAATTTTGGGCCAAGAGGACTGCTCTATTGTGTTAAGAGCATCTGTTCCAGTGAGGAACCCCTTTCGTTTCACGCAGAAAGGTTTCTGGTAGCCCTAGCTAAGTCATTTTTAAGATTTGGAGGTATACAGTCTTTATTTTCAGTTTTAGTTATTCATCTCTCCGTTTATTTCGGTTTATTTAACTCTCTATTTTTTTATTACTAGATCTATACCTTTCATTTCTGTGTATGCTCTTTGCCCTGCGACTCTGTGTGATCTAGGCAAATTAGAGACATATTTTTTTTATTACTGGATCTATACCTTTCGTTTCTGCGTATGCTCTTTGCCCTGCGACTCTGTGCGATCTAGGAAAATAAAAAATAGAAATGAAGAATTTTTGTCATGTGTATTCTCTTTTCCGGTGCGCCTTAGTGTGATCTCGGAAAATCAGAAACATTGAGTAAAATATTTAGTTTCTCGCGAAAGCTAACTTCAAGGCATAAGGTTTGGTTTTTTTGTATGACAGTGTTGGGTTGCGTGGTTTTTTGTTTTGTAGGCAAAAAGAGTTTTTTCAAGTAAGCACACACCCCAAAGCTTCAGTGACTTATAAAAAAAACAAACACAAAAACAAACAAACAAACCCCCCTTCCTATTTTCCAAAAATTACTAACCTTTTAAACTAGCTCACTTGGTCCAAAGTTACTTTATGAGAATAGAGGTCTTGAGTTAAAGTCATTCTTTTTGTTGAGTTAATTTTTCAAAAAACACATGTAACTTATGTTTTAAAGTTACCTTATGTAAAGTGTTCTCACCCATTAGAAAACGTGAGTCACTTATAATTCTAAAGTCTCTTTATCTTTTATTTCAATTACAATTTAGTGGGTAGCTCATAAAGTACCACTGTAAAAGTGACTTTCACTTATTTATAAAAGTGGGTCACACAATTATTTTTTTTAAATGAGCTAAGTAGATTAAGTTTGGAAAAGGGGGAGGATTTTTTTTAAATATAACATTATCATTCACTTCCGCACATTCACGCACTTCGTCAGCATCTTCAACAATTTTTCTTCAAAAATCCATAACTTCTTCATACAGAAGCTGTTTTCAGAGCCGTTTTTTTTAATTGGCCTACTTTTTCGAGATCTTTCTATTGGAACACTTAGTTTCATCATCTACAACTTCAGTTTTTGTTAAAATGGAAAAGCCATTCCAAGTTATTCTTGACAACACCAACTACTTCATCAATATCACAATATCAATACTTTCAACCAGGTAGCAGATAGAGCTCATATCAAGTCTTGTCTTCATTTATTATCATGCCAACAAGTTTGTCATCTATCATGCAATCTCGATCCAAAACTTCATCAAGTCATTCTCACAACCATAGTACAAGTCATTGATGTCACTAGATGCAAATTAATACACCAAGGATGAGTCATGCAGGTTCCATCTTCATACTGAATCACAACTATCAATAGTTTAACCATTATGCTAGGAACAAGGAGGCCAATAAAAAACCATTTTTTTGAATACTCACATAAGTCATTGAAGGTTACTATGCTCACATAGCTTTAATATCAGGGCAAAACAATAATCGTCAAATAAAATCAATAAACATTAGGTCAAAACCAAATTTCTTACCGTAGAGATATCTATAGTCCAAAACATATCTCAATCGTAAATTCAAAGTTCTAAGTCATTGTCAAGCATCATGTCAAAGCTCCAAACACAAATCATCTATATCAATCATCCAAATCATGACAAACTCTTGTAGCAAAAACCTCAAACATAATGACATATCTATATGTATGTCCCAGTCACCTGCAAACACAAGTTTAATCTTCATGTTCATATTATGGCAAACATTCAAGATTTTCCTACTTTTAGATATTACGATTATCTACAACACATTTGTAGTACTGACATCTTCCAAGTGAACATGTGATTTTAATCCACAATACTTCATTTTTCTGTGATCAGAAATTTAACCCAAGAACTTCAGAAATCAGTTTATAGTGGAAAAATATGTCAAAGACACCTTGATTCAGAGTTCAAGCAGCTTCATAAAACCCAGATGATGGTCAACTATAGTCAAACCCATTGATTCTTCCTTCAGGTTAGCAAGGGAGCGTCTTTAGCTTCCTAGACGCTATCTTGACCTTAGCATGCGTGCGTCCAGGGATGAAATCTCCCATTTATGTGCCTGCATCCGGAACGAGAACCCTAATTTTGTACGAGCTACAGATCTAAGACTTTGTTGCAGTTCAATAATGTCAGATGCACATAGATCAAACTTCAACAGTACAAAATGAAAATAGTAATGTGAGTAGGAATCTTGAGAAGAGATTCTCCCTCTGACTGGGAATATACTTCATTCATCTTCATTCATGTCATCAACCTGTCTCTACTAGATTTATGTAACAACATATCTGTTAGATCATAAACATATATCTATCATGGTCATCAACATCATGTCATCAATATTTTGTCAAGGGTTAGACTTGAAAGATTAGGGTAGCATACATATGTGACATCATATCATGAACATAATAACGCTTTTCTATCAAGTCAGTTCATCAAGTTAGGGCATAAGTTTAACCATATGCCATCAAGACATGACCACAAGTAGGAAGAGATCTAGAACATCAATCTCATAGTTATACCTCTATCGTTATCAATAGGATCAAGTTAGGTCATTCAATAAAACTTCACCAAAACAACAAGAGGGTCAATATCTCTTTCCATTAGCTTTCAACATGCTTATCACAAACATTATCAATAATATCATGTATAAGAATTAATGAGGTAACCTTCTATGTGAAAAACATCATGCCTTATGCACGACAAGATCAAGAGTATCATCTACTAGAGTCAAGGTGCTAGCCTTCTTTATAGGATCAGGATATCCAACAGATAAATGTTAGCCAAACATTAAGTATATCAATGTATAAAGAACCATTGTTAAGTGGCTAAGAAGTTCATCAAGTAAGATACTTGTACAATATCAATTGAACCATTTCATCATAAGAAACATAGATCCAATTTTCTTTCATATGCATGTATGAGCCATTAAAGAAAGATATATTCTCATCATACCTTGGGGATTACCTATCCATCAATGTTACTGTTGAAATACAACATATCATGCATACCTTGTGGTGTTACATGTGCACCCTTTTACTATACATAGGAAACTTGTATCACATGTTCATATAGTGCCTTTTTACCTTTTCTAGTTCTAGCCATCCTTCTTGCATTTCAAATGATCTTCAAGAAGGATCCACTCATCACATCTCAACTAGGAGGTTAGAAACATGCATATACTCAAGTGAATATGTAGGAAGTATAAACAATAAGCATAATAATCAGATCCATAAGTATAAACAAAAGTAAGAATCATCATAAGTCAAGAGATACTTATCTTCAATGAGAGGTAATCCTCTCCCTCTTGAATCAACCTTCAAGAGCCACTACCATCCATAGTCTACATAACATTGTTACCTTTAATCAACCAACCAGGCCTACTAGGGATTATCCATCAAGTGCTTCATCAAATATTCCACAAGTGCTTGAGGATCTTCAAATTGACCATACTAGGTTTCATATCTCATATCGTTTCCATAAACCAGGGTTTCTCTCAACCCTAATCATAATAATCAAGTTTCCTGGGGTTTTCTTCAAACCCTAGAATTATTTTAGGTCTCCACCATCCTCTTATTTCTTCCATAAATGGTGTCATCATCAAGGTGATCTCAAAGGATTTTCTTCAGCCCAGCGCTGGTACCATGTCAAATTTTTATAGGGCTACATTGCTCTTTGCTTTGACAATTGCATTTCTTCATTAACATATTAAATTCACCCCATAACATTATAACATTATTCAGATATACATTATTATTCATCATCATCTGAAACTATGTAGAAAGAAAAATATCATCATCATCTATGCAGTGGAACATAAAGGAACGATAGAAGAAAAGCATGCACGCATAGAGACACCAAGATTGGTCAGATACCAGGGAAAAACCCACTATGGGGAAAACCCTTACAAATTCTTCTTCTTCTTAGATCGTCATCAAATTATTCAGAAAAAAGGATTAAAATAATCCATATCTTCATCAATGCAAAAAAAAAACTAGAACCTCCATGACATGAACCTAAGCATGCTTGTACTCAAAACCCTGATTCTGAGGACTATAATGCACTGTCACTGACTGTAGTCAACTGTTTAATATGGTTGTCACTAAGTGGAATCTTCGGAATATTGATACTTCATATTTTGGTCTCAGACACATGCAGAGATACTGTGTGCGAGCATCTAAGACTGATATGGACGTTCTCTAGAGAACTGGATGAGTGTGTTTGGGACTGATATGGACGCTCCCAGGAGAACTACATGCTGACATCTGAGGTTCAATTGCACTATGGAAAACCTAGCCTCCTGGACGCTCTCTTAGATAGTGCCTTGTGCGAGCATCTGAGACACCCTGGATGCTCCCTTGACCATATTGTGCCAGCGTCTAGGGACAAAAAACCTTAGTTACGTGTGAGCGTCCAAGACTCTGAAACCCTAGACACATGCAAGCTTCGAACCTGTAGTTTTGGACCCTACTTTCCTCTATGAGACCCATGTGAACCAAACAATAGAAGAGAGAAGAGAGTGCTTGATCGTTCTATCCAAATGAGCTTGAGGTCTCTTATATATATAGTCTTTCATGATGGCCCACTTGATGTTGAGGCTGAACTGACCAATTGTACATGTGCTTAGGGCCGACCTAATCCAATATACACGAGTAAATAAATAAATTCAAAAACCAACTTCTACTTGTCCAAATAAGGCGATCTTTAGGTCGATTTTGGTACTCTCAAAAAGAGGAATCGATTGCAATTATTATCTTCATCATATGAGTTTTCTAAAGTGGAATTTGACCACAATTGTATAATTTTAACATATGTAATTGATGACCTCACAACAAAGATGATTGATTGATACATGCCACATAGAGAGTAAGATAAAAAAAAAAAATGTAATATCATGTTTTCATGTCAAAATACCAGCGGAATCCATGTACTATTCTAAAACCTAGTGTATTCTCTTTTTTCCTCGTGTTAGTTATTTGTTATTCAAAATTAGGTAAATGTTTTTATAAAATTATCTAGTGGTGAATGACAAGAGCCTATCCTTCAATTCTAGACCTTCTCCTTGGGCCATGGTGGATCCTTCCATTGGGAGTGGTGTTGTAGTATTTAAAAATTCTTGAAGCGCGTGGTTTCCAAAATTAACTACTCCTTATTAATTCTGTCTTTTGTTTAACCCAAAATAACATGTCAATAAACCCAACATTCTAGAAATAAATCCTTAACCTAAACCGTGTGATTAACTTATAGAGATTCCTTAGCTTCCAAATATAAGGTTCCTTAGTTTAAGGCAAAGAATTTGGCCCTTTCCATTTTTCATGCCAAACATTTACTCCTATTCCTTCCTTGCTTGGATTAATGTAAATGTAGAATGAGATTTTCCCTCATTCACCATCAACTTCTATGGATCTCTAAATCTCTTACATTGTTGGAAACAAGAGCTTAGTTAATTTAATTCATACATATTTCTTAAAATATCTCCTTCCCTTGTTGATCACCTTATTAAAGAAGTTCAATAGTCTCTTTTTTTAAAATGTAACTAGTGTAAGTCTTCATAATAAAAAACAATTATTGGTTTATTTATTATTATTATTATTATTGTTCAAGCATGTTCTTCATGCTCTATAATTCAAAAAGAAAAAGTCAAAGATGATTGTATATGAGTCATGTCATTTTTGACATATGTAAAAGAAAAACACAATAATTTTATTTTTGTGAAAAAGGTCAATCAAAATCCAAGTCAACCCTCTCTCCATCAAGTTGGCTTGTGTAGCTATATTTCACCAAAGTGGAAAACTATATAAGGGAGAAACTTCGACCTATTTGAATCTATCAAGTTATGAAATAGTAAGTCAATTTTTGTGATTGGAAGAAGGAGAAACAAGCCAAATTTTAGGAGAGACGAGGAGGACCAAACCTTGTTCTTGATCTATTATAGTTACACGTGTGATTATTCTGTGATTCTTTGATACGGTTACAAGACTGAAACTTAGATTCTGCAGTAGGATCGAAAGTTTGACTAGTTAGTAACAAATTTGACCAAATTGTAGAATATTTTGACCTTTGTTGACTTTGACTTGTTGAAGAAGACTGAGAGGAGGGTTTACTTGGAATGTTTGATATCTCATTTTGACTTGATTCAATAAGAAGATGATTGTTGGGTTTTCCCCCTTTTAGGGTTTTTCCCTAGCTTGGAAGCTGAAATTTTGTGTCTCTTGCTTCTTTGTGATATTGGAAGAATAGTATGTGTACTTTCTTGATGAAGAAAGAACAATAAATAAATAAATAAATAAAAGAAGAAGAAGAAGAAGATTAACTCTAACAAGTAATTACCAAGTAACAAAATCTATATTATATTTGAATTCCTAACATGGTATGAGAGCTAACGTGAGAATGAGACACTCTTACAAGGCAGAGACAAGAAGATCAATATTGTAGCATCTATAATTGAAGATATATTTTGGTAGTAGCTCACTTCGAATTCAATATGCCTAATCCAATGACATTTATGTGCAAGGAAAGCAATAAATTTGAAGGAGAATACAACTTTAAAGTTTGGAAAAAGAGAATCGACCTAGTTAGAGAAAATGGTGTCATGAAATTCATTCAACGGAAAGTTCCAGTACAAATAAGAAGGATGCTCAAGAAATGGAAAAATATTAAAAAGGGTAAATTAAGGCTCAAAGAATTCTCCTTGAGTACATCAAATATCACCTTATCAATTTTGTATTAGAATTATCTACATCTAAAGAAGTCTGTGTTACCCTGGTGAAATTATACTTCGTCGGTACAACATGCACATAATATCCCTAAGAACACAACCATATCAATCAAAAATGGCAAAACAAGACATTATAGCTTCTTATTTCATGAATCTACTAAAAATTAAAGATAAACGTCAAGAAGTTGGTGATAAAATATCTTATTTAGAATTAATTACAGTGGAAATCAATGCCTTACCTAAAGAGTGGGATGGTTTTGCAAGTAGCATCTATGCTAGAAAAAAAGCTCCATCATTTGAAGAATTATGGGCTCAATGTATAATATAAGAATCTAGAATAAAGGCTAGAAGTGATTCTCAACCTTTCAATGAAGAGTCTTAAGCCTATGCATCTAAATCAAAGAATAATTTTGATAAAAAAAAAGAAAAACAAAAATAGAGACATGTCCAAAGTTCAATGCTTTGGTTGTCATGAATATGGACACTGCAAGTCAGACTCTCCTAAGAACCTTAAAAACAACAAATGCAAGGAAAGGTCTGAAGAATTAATAGTTGAATATGAAGAACCTTCAAAGATGCAGAAGGAAGATCGCAAGGACCTCTACTTTTGAGAAACCATGAGAATGATGATTAGTGTATCAAGCACAAGGTTTATAATATAAATTTTAGAAGGCAGGATAACATATCTAGATAGAAATTTGAGGACATGTTTAAGGATAGATAACTCCCTCAACATAATTAGTGGAAAGAGAGATGAGAATACAACTTATAAAATGAACATCTCAAGTGCATTTTGCTGCTCAAGAAAAGAATAGCAAGGTGGCTGCTGACCCAGGGAGTTGATTTAGAAAGGAGGTTCTAAACTTTCTCTACTCCCTTAATTTTGGTGCATGAGTCAAAGTAGATTTTGTATGCTAAAGAAATAGGGCCCAATACTCCTAAGATAGCCAAGCCCTATAATTCTAGCGAAGGTTTGAGTTTGTGACTAGTTTAGGTAACGTTTGGGCAGAATAAGGCAACGAATAGGAGACATATCTAGGCATGATAAAAAGGACATTTGGCCGAAGTCTACAAGGCTAGTTCTGAGTAGAAGAATGAGGATCCTCACAGTCAAGAAGGGACAAGATTATTTTGTAATTGTAGGTTGAAGGAAGGGCCTTTTTTGGAGGCCAAGTTGCCTACAAGGCCTTCCAAAACAAGTCCGCGTCTCTTAGTGGTAACTACACAGGAAGAGGGTCCATTGGTGAGGCTTTTATGTTATGTTTTGTAGGTACAAGCCCTAGATAGGGTTGAATGATGCATGATTAGATATGAGGTTGTTTAGAGGATAGACTTGAAGAATCTCTATGTGCAGTGAGCACAAGAGTTGGTTCACTATTGTGTGGCCATACTTGTGAAAACCCTAAGGACAGTGAAGTAGTGGACATTCACTATCAAGTGGGTTGTGCTTGGAATCCCTTATGATAGTAATATTGAAGCAACTAAGTCACTATTGAAAGGCAGTTTTGGTGCCCTAAGAACTGTCAATTTGAAACAACAAAAGGATAATTAGAGGGTTGTGTATACAAACCCTAAGGACAGTCATCTAAGAGGCAACTAGAGGACTGACAAGAAGGTATATTTGAAGACCCTAAGATTTGGATATTTTGGAAAGATGGGAAAAGAAACTAGAGGGAAGAACTATTTGAGTCTATGGAGACGTGTTGAGACTGATTTAAGAAATGTAGAATGGAAAGATTAGCCAAGTTGTGTTCAAAATTGACTGAACAATAGAATGGCTAACCTAATAATGTGATAATCAGTTAGTTGAAGGAATGGTATAATGGACTATCTTCAAGGTAGGAAGTAGTGCAATGCAAGAAGTAGTGTGGATGTATTACAATATGAAGTAGGTGAATACCTCAAGTGCAGGATCATGAACTGTTATTAGGCAGATTTGAAGCCCTGGTTCAAGAAGTTGCAAGTTGATCAAATTTAGTGATAGGAGGGATGGCTGAGGAAGATGCAATAGTAACAGGTAGTCGATGTAAGGGAGGTATAAGTACTTTTCACACAGGCTAATGCTTGTTGATGCACTCTCCCTCTTTGAGAGGGAGTGACCATGGACTTCTCCTCTTAGGTAGAGAGGGGGTTAGGACACATGGTTCTCCTTGTGTCATATACTGTGACAGATTAGGATTGACATCCTAAGTCAAGTACATGGACATGGATAAGGAGAATGGTGGATTATATAAGAATCTTGGAAACACATTCTTGAGTCATGTACTGCGATAGATGAAGATGGAGATCCTAAGTCAAGAACATGGACTTGGATAAAGAATGGTCCCCTGGACAGACATTTCCTTGAGGGAAATGGTCCAATGGAGGTCATACTCTGGGTATACTAGGTGGAGTTTGTACCTTGGATAGGCGGTATGGTGTCCCATGGAATGCCTCCTAGAATTGTGCTCTAATATTATGGAAATATAGAGTGTACCTATCAAGGTGTTGATAATTTGACAACCCTGACTGTCATTCTAAATACCTCCCTAGTTAAGAGGGAGTGTTGAAATGTAACTAGTGTTTGTCTTCATAATAAAAAATAAGTATTGATTTATTTATTATTATTTATTATTTGTTTGTTCAAGCATGTTATTCATTATCCATCTCCTCACATGGGAGAAAATCAGGTTCAAAAAAGGAACTCGGAGTGTCCCAGGGTTGGGCCAGGAGGGTCTTTCAACGCCTCCTTTTCTCATCAAAAGTAATTTCCATTTGCTCTATGTTGGCTCAGTGAGGAAATAAAAATAAAAGGAAGGGGAAAAAGAAAACTTGGAGAGTGCAGTACAACGAAGAGGAATTTTCATGCTGCATTCGAGAAGGATGAATCGCTCCTGAAAAAGAATCTATTGATTCTCTTCCAATTAGTTGATTAGATAGTATCACAGGTGCGAGGATTTACTTCACAGGTGAGGTTATATAAGTAAAAAAAAAATATTGTATATGAGTCATATAATTTTTGACATTTGAAAAAGAAAAAGAAAATAATTTTAGTTTTTCCAAAAAGGTTTGTCAAAATCCAAGTCGGCCCTCTCTCCGTCAACATAGCCTATGTGGCTAGATTTCACCAATTTGAACAACTATATAAAGGATAAAGTTTGACCAATTTGAATTTATCAAAATCTGAAATAACAAGTCGATTTATGTGATTGGAACTAGGAGAAACAATCCAGATTTCAAGAGAGACAAAGAAAAGTCAAAGAAAAAGGAGGACAAAACCCTGTTCTTGATCTATTACAGTAACACGTCCAAGTATTATGTGATTCTCTGAGGAAACTATAGAAACTAAACTCATATTCTACAACAGGACTGAAAGTTTGACCAATTAGTAGCAAATTTGACCAGATTGCAGAATATTTTGACCTTCGTTGACTTTGACCTGTTGAAGAAGACCGAGAGGAGGGATGACTTGGAATGTTTAACAGTTCTTGTCTTAGGTTGGATATCTCATTTTGACTTGATTCAATAAGAAGAGGATTTTTTGGTTTTCCCCCTTGTGGGGTTTTTCCCTAGATGGGAAGCCTAAATGTTGTGTCTCTTGCTTCTTTGTGATATTGGAAGAATAGCTTGTGTAATTACTTGATGAAGAAGGAAAAATAAATAACAAAAGATAGAATATTAACTCTCACAAGTAATTCCCAAGTAATAAAATCTACATTATCTTTGATTTTCTAACACTCTTGACTCCTATAATTTCTTAGAGTAGCATAGGATCCCTTAAACCCAAAAATCAAGATGAGATAAGGGCACAAACTATTGTCCATGTTACATAATTAAAGATTCCCCCCTTTTGTGGAGACTCCACAAGTAGTCTCAAAAAATATTTTGTAGCTCTCCTCTGATGGATTAAGGAGATGAAGGTTTGAAAAATATCACCTTCTCATCAGTGGAGGTTTAGAAAGTGGTTCTATCCTCAAATTTGCAGTGGTTTGAAGCTTCACTAGACCTTGAAACATCCAACTCTCAAATACTCTGTTTTTACCTTGTGTCAACTTTTGAAATATTCCATAAATTTTGAGATACTTGTGAGTCTCAAAACCTGCTACAACACTCTAAAATTCCACCAACATTTCAATATAGAAATTATTGCTCAATGATGGTACCCAAATCATTAGAGTATTGGAGTCTATGGTGGTGTTGTAAAATTCCACCAATACTTTCAGTTTGGTAATTTTTTCTCAACAAACTATCATTGTTCTATCCTAAGGTTTATAAGGTTGTGTTGTTGTTGCAACAATGACCCTCCAAAATTTTTCCTAATCTAATTTTGGATCCTACATGAACTATCATTCCAAGATACCTTGTGTCGACATGTTGTTCGCTTGACTATCCTTTTGTTTTTACTAAGTGTATTATCCTCTTAAGTCAAAGTGTTGTAAGTGTCATCATCCTATCTTTGGAAGCATTTGTGTCATCTTGTTTAGAGATAAGAAAAGACTTATATTTTCTCGACTTAGTAGCTATATTTTTAGACATGCATCACACTCACAAAAGCGGCAAAAAGCACACCTTTCTAGCGAAAGCACATTTTCCGACACGAAAACCCACTGTTGGTTGGCATTGTGCGCTCCTTGGGAAAAGTGCACTCCAAGTCAATAGTGGGGCACACTCCTTGTTGGTAAGAATTGCACCCTAGTTGAGTGCACTCCTTGAGATCAATCTGTGCACCCTCATAGTTGAGTGCACTCCTTGTTGTCAAGAGATGTGCCCTCCTCATGCACACGCTTCCTTATTGCATGTGGGTGTGCTCCTAGAAAAGAGAACCCACTCTCACATTATTAAATAACTCATCCACCTTCTGAAAAGTGGTGGACATTCATGAAGTGGATTTTCATGTATCTCTTTATAATCAACCGAGTTAATCATTCCTCCACACAATCATTCTCATCTGGGATGAGCATACCTGTTTCAATCACAAGTTCTTGCATGTTAATTATTTTGCTTGCTTTTAGTGTTTCTGCTATTGATATTTCTTTCTAATCTGGCATTTTAGGACATTATTTCTAGTACAAGTGTCAATTTGTTGTCATAAGTAGTTTTCTTGTGACTCTTCGCATTCCATGACCTTTCACCTTCTTTTCATGATTACAACAAAGCCTTTAAGTAATTGCATGCATTTCTTCTTGGAATTATTGTGTTTCTATTTTGATTACTAGTATTTTCAAGTTGATTTCAAGATCATTCAAGCAAGAGCACACTCTTGGTGACGAAGTCCCTGCTATCTCATAAAATTGCACCCAGAAAAGCCAAGTTTTTCTTTAATGCGCACTCCTGAGAGACAATCCCTCACTGTTCTTAGAAACTACTCCTTGAGCGCATGGCACATCCTGAAGCACAATTACATTCTGTCACCCTTTGACTGTGCACCTTGTACCCTCCTAGTTCCAATTTGACCTTCCTCGGAATCTATAGAACCTTCAGAAGCCAACCAACCCCTCCAGGTGTCCAACCCCTGATACAACATGGTGTTTTGATGAGATATGATAAGTGCATCCTTCTTGAGGATCATGTGAGATGTAGGAAATTTGGCTATTGTGGGAAGAGAAGAACTAGCATTGGAAAAGGTAAAGAGGCACTTGATGAAATGGTGACAAAGTGATACAGCTGCCGATGTAAAATAAGAAGGTGCACAGGTATCTAAACACTACAAGTTATGTATGGTGTTGTTCCAATATTATGTTTTAGTTGCAATATTGATGAAAAGGTAAGCCCTAAGACATGATGAGTATATCACTTTCATAAATGGCTCATGCATCCATATGAAAGGAATTTTGACTCATGATACCTATGATGAAATGATGCACTTGGTAGTGAACAAGTATGTTATCTTTTAGACATGATGAACTTCTTGATTCTATGGAGCTACTTAATATTGATCTTTGATATATTGGTATACTTGATGTTTAGATAACATCTATCATTTTGGATATCTTGATCCTATAAAGAAGGCTAGCGCTTTGATTCTAATAGATGTTAACTTTATACTATTGATAATGTTTGTGAAAAACATGGTAGCCATGATGATAGAAGTGTAACAATGAGATTGATATTTAGGATCTTTTGTTGACCATGGTTATCTTTTAATATGCTTAGTAATTATGGCATATGGTAAAATTGAAGGCCTTGACTTGATGGATTGATTTATGTGACAAAGAAGTAATGTTGTGATCATGATTCTTGAAGTATACTCATATTAGCTATTTGACACTAACCCTTGATGAAATATTGATGTCATGATGTAATGGTGAAGTAGTTGATGCTAACATGATATGACCATGATAAATATGTGATATAGTCTAACTTTATGATCTAACAGATATGTTGATGCATGACAATATTATAGACAAGTTGATGACTTGAATGAAGATGACTGAAGTGGCTTCCCATTCAAAGGGAGAATATCTCCATAAGATCCCTACTCCTATTATCATTTTCATTATATGTATAGAAGATTATTTATTGTTGAAGTAAGATTTATGGACATGAATAGACAAATATCTGATATTATTGGTTTGCAGCAAAGTTCTGGTCTAAGAAGAAAGAGTTTTCCTTACTCTAAGCCTCAGTCGCATAGAAGTAAGACTAAGGGTGTGATTGTAGCCTCATTTGTAAGAAACCAAGTTCACTGGTGTGACTATAGCCTCTCAATTGCACAGAATATGACCTATGGGTGTGGTTATTCCTGTAGGACACAAAAGTGAAGTTTTTTGCATGAAATCATAAGTTCACCTAAAGGATGACAATCCTACAGACATGGATCAGACAACAAAAACTTCCATGAGCAGGGAAGTTTGAATGTTTGACTTACTACCATGTGAATATGTTGACTAAAGTTGTGTTTGTAGGTGACCAGGGTATGCATATCAATATGTCATTATGATTTAAAAATTGAGGCTTGTGAATGACATTATTTGACAATATTTGCAATGGTTTGACTAGATTTGGCTTATTGATATAGATAAGCAGTGTTTAGAGTTTTGACATTATGCTTGATCATAATGATTTAGAACTTTGACTTGATTATTGAGATATATTTTGGGCTATAGATCTCACTGTGATAGAAAATTTGCGATTTGACCTGATGATTAATGATTTGATTTGACGACTGATGATTTGCCTTGGTAAAAATGTTATATGGGCATAGTGAATTTCAATGACTTATATTAGTATTTTGTGTTGACATCATTAGCTTTGACACAATGGTCGAAGTATTGACAGATGTGATTCAGTATGAAGTATTCTCACAATAAATGGATGGAACCTACTGACTTATTCCTAGTGTATGTATTTTCATCTAGCGACTTATATTATGATCATGAGGATCACTTGATGAAGTTTGGTTTGATATTGATTAGCTAATGACAACTTGTTGGCATGATAATAGATAAAGTCATAACTTGATATTTGGATGAGAGCTCTACCTGTCACCTAGCCTACAAATTTGATATTGTGATATTGATGATTTTGATATTCGTTATGATCTGCTTCTAAACTTTGAAAATATGACATAGTTGATTTATGTAAATTTGAGCTTATTGGTTTGGTAAAGTGTTACGTTTTCAAAGAGCATTGTATGAAGCAAGCTCCCTAAGCCTAACGGTTACCTGGTGACGCCGGGAAGATGTGTCGATCCAAACCTCTACTTCAAAATTAGCCCAAGGTATGATTTTGATTTTGGTTTTATATTCTTATGGTCTACTCCTAACAAGTAATGAACTTATGATGACCAAAGTGAAAGGGAGATGGCCTCTGAAGTTCGAAATCAAAAATCATGGCATGATGGATTATATTCTGAAGTTGGAAATATAAAATCTATAGCATGAATCTATTGAAGATTTTTTGGAAAGTGGAAATGCAAATCCTTGGACACTCCAATTGAATTTCAAGAATTTGTGAAGAGATATTGTTGAACTTGACTCATCAACCGGCAGTTGATTAAATCATTAATGTTCCATGTGGACACTTGTCTGTATATGTGTGTGCGTGTGTGAGCTTTTCATAGAACAACCTAAATGTATTCATTATTGAACTAATTCTTACACATTGAGCTTCCACCAACCACCCTTTGATATATCTTCATGGGACAATAATTTTTTTTGTCTGAGACATTCTTCCCGTGATATGTGACTGCATGGATGTACTGATGTTGTTAGGTATCATTATTGATGAGTGAATATGGGTGTTTCCTTAGTATGAGATCTGCCATGATATTTTGGAAGAGAAGTCCATGGTATCAAGCACGACTGAGGTTGAGTACAAAGTTGCTAGCATGACTAACTCTGAGGTAGGATGAAGAAGCTCTTTGGAGAGATGTTTGAGCAGTTTTTGAATATGACAGGGATATATTACGATAATAATGAGTGGATTCGATTAGCAAAGAATCGTGTATATAGATGGGACTAATTTACCTTCATATATTGAGACAGTGTTTTTGTACGAGACAAGCTTAGTCTTGTGGTTGGCACCTCCATGAGAGGGAGGATGAATAAGGTATCATTTTGTGATATATATATTTTGTTCTAATATGATATTTGATTTGATGACCTATATGAGCAGGAGACAGTTTCTATTAATACATGATGATTACCAAACATGAGAATGATGATATGTTGTTGATCTACATAGAGCATTGTTGATCGAGGACACCGAACCATCTCTCCCCCCTGTTTGAGCTCCCAAGGTGTGGAATTGAGATGGAGGGCTCCTGGGGTTGAGAGATCTCTGGACTAGGGTATCACACCTATCTGTTACCCATATGGTGGGAAATGTTGCTCCCATATCTTGGTCTTTGCAGAGTATACCGCAGTTGGCATCATACCCACAAGTCGGGCTTGTTGGGATTGTCCCTCCCTGTCTCGACAACGAGTTGAGGAGTCTCGGGGCATGTGATCCTTACCTTTTCATAAGTCAGGTATCTAGCCCAAGCTCAACTTATGATGCAGGTGCTCTACCACATGACGCTTGAGGGTCATTATTGGGAAGATCGGTAGGCAATAGAATGGGTTGAGACATGTTTCCCTATATTACATATTGCTCGATATGGGGTAGTAGATATTTAGCTCCCCCATGAGATTTTGGGTTGAGTATAAGCTCCTTGATGTTGTTATGGATTGAGCTAGGCTCTCTAATGTTGATGCAGGTCATAGATTTTACTTCTAGTTGATGTTTCCTGAGTGGTAGCATTGGGATCCCTGGTGGCAGTGATTCTGAGTAGTAGCAGTGGCTCCCCAATGAATAAAGGGTGGCAACTTGGGATCCCCTCTAATGTCAAATTATTCTTCTTCTAAATTCAAGGATTTTCAACATATGAGTAGGGACAATCAAGAGATAAGAAAGAATAATAAAGAGATGAATAGTGATGATATGTGATGATGAGATTCTTAAGATTGGATATGATTTGATTCACATGACATGATGCAGGTGGAATTCTCCCTAGTTGAGAGGGAGTGTGGAAAGTGGAAACTAGGGCAAAATTCCACGTTGGACAAATCATTTATGGAGATGTTGATTGAATTGAATTCCTCTTTTTGAGAGGACCAAAATCGACCTAAATATCATCAAATTTAGACGAGGGAAAGTGTATTTTTGAATTATAAGCCCACATGTGCATATTTGATCACGTCGGCCCTAAAGAAAATTGGACACCCTTGGAAGGTTAGAAATACAAGTGACCTCTACCTCATTTAGATAATCATCTTGTATCATTTTGTCTTTCTTATTTTTGGCTCGTACAAGTTAGAGGCAGGTCCACATAGGAATGGGTTCGCACAAAGGTGAAATTGCAGGGTCTGAAGCTCGCATCTTTGTTTTAGGGTTTTGGGCCTCAGTCGTAGTCATGCCACAAAGAGATCTTGAATACAATATATTGCTACTAGGCTCATCCATGTGAATAAAACATTTTAGTCGCAAATACAACATGTTCTCCATGCAACCGACATCTAGGGTTTGGTTTTTCATTTGTCTGAAGTTTTTGCTCATTGACGGTAGGATTTATCAGTTGACCACAGATAGTGACAATTCATTACAAGATTCTAAATCAGGGTTTTGAGGATCAGCATTGATGGTTTCATTTCATGAATATTTTTTATTTGATTACTGTTGGATAGGTTTATGGTTGAAGATATGGATTATTGTACTCTCATTTGTTGAATCATTCAATGACAGTCTAATAAGAAGAAGAATTTGAAAGGGTTTTCCCCATAGTGGGTTTTGCCCTGGTCTTTGACCAATACTGGTGTCTCTATTTGTGAATTTATTTCTTCTATTTGTCCTTTATGTTCTGTTGTATTGATGATGTTATTGTTCTTTCTATATAGTTGCATATGTTGTTGAAAAATGAGGTAAATTTGAATAATGCTAAGATGTTATGGGGTGAATTTAATGTGTAAATGAAGAAATGCAATTATCAAATCAAAGAATAATATAGCCCTAAGAAAAATTAACATAACCAAGAAACCACATGCATGTGCCATGCATGCTAAAACTAACAAGGAAATCATACATGCAACTTGGTACCTACAAGCAAAACATGTTGTAGTTTTTGATACCGTTGTCCCCTTGCATTTTCCTGCTCTTCCTTTGCTTTCTTGCTCCAAATCCCAAGTATGCCACACTCCTCCAAGTGTGCTCCAAGAAAAATCTAAGTTTCCAAGAGTATGAGACAAAGAGAATAGAATGAGAGTGCCAAATATTGAACTAGCAAAAGCTTAAATTGACAAAAGCCATGAACTGGTCCTCAAAAGCCTTTTTATCATTGAGGCCTCTATTTTCTTCATTTTCCTTATTTTTCCTTCAATTTCCTCCTCACATGCAACATGTGACCTTTCACCTTCCTTTTGTCGTATTTTCCATTATTTTAATAAAAATATTTCAATTAATGCCACTTTTCATTTGCCATTGCCTTTTCCAAATTCCATACCCATCGATTAATCACCAGTGATACCCATTGTTATATTTTTTCTCGACATTCATCTTGGAATACGTATCCCATGACCTTGGTTATTATTTTGCCTTTATTAACTTTATTACATGGATTTTTGACCAGGGTTGTTACAGAATGCCTCAATGTCCAAGTGAATGCTAAAATTCTCCAAGAGGATGTGTGTAAGAGTGAATAAGATTATCTAATAGAGGCATAAAATGTTCTCCCCCTCCTTTTGTTTCCTTTTCTTTCTTTTTTTTTCCTTCATTTTCCTTCTTTTTCCTTGCATGCATATTCTTGTCTATTCATCTTCCTTTCTCTTATTTTTCTTTATTTATTTAATTAATTTCCTTTTCCAATGCCAATGCCAATTTCCATAGCCAATAATAAACCACAAGTGATTCCCACTATAATGTTTTTCCCTTCATTCAACTTAGAATACATGTCCCATGAACTTGGTTTAATTTATTTACATGGAAAATCAATCGAGGGTTGTTACAAACCCCTCCCCTTGGGGGAACACTGTCCTTGGTGTTCTATGACACTTATGACTAGAAAAACAGACTACTTATGGAGATTTATAGCACAGATCGATGCAATATTTACAATGACGATTGTTGAAGACCATGACAAACATATTGAAAGCATGACTATCATACTTCTTATTGGAGCATTATAACATAGCTCTTCGTTGTATTTACAACATATTGTTTATTGGAGCTTTATAACACAACTCCTTGTACTATTTACAATACAAATGTGTATGTATTAATATATACGAAACACATTTTCTCAACCAGCAAATGAGGAAGGATACAATGCTTGCATCTGATCAACCATCTCCAATGTAGCTTCATCAGACCCAAAGTGCTTCCACTACACTTTAACTTGCTCTATTTCTCAGTTTCAAAGTATGATTCTGACTAAAACTCTCCCTCTACTTCCACCTACAATAAAAACTAATCAATCACATGATCAACATCCTATACATATCTATTAAACAATGAAACATGCAAAACATTATGGACTTTAACTAATGGCGACAATCCAAATCTATATGTCATTGTTCTTATCCTTTCAAGGATCTCAAAAGGCCTGCAATACCGAGGTGCCATCTTGGCACATGACCCAATCCTCAAGGAGATCCTCTTGGACTTGTGAAAGTACACATGATATGCAACCTAAAACTCCTTGAATGCCTAATGTTGATCTACATAACTCTTCTAGTATCTTGTGTTTCCTTTCAATTCCTTTTAATAACATGCATCTCCTACTCCATCTCATCCAACATATCTGGACCAATCAGCACCCTGTTCACTAGATCACTCCAACTGATAGGAGTATTACAACTCCACCCGTAGAGAGCCTCAAATGGACTCATCCTTCAAGGATTCCTGATACCCATTATTATAAGAAAAATCCACCAGTGGAAGATAATCTGCCCACTTCCTTTACTGACGCATGACATACATCCTCAACATATCCTCAAGTAGGGAAAAATTTAGAGGATAATATTCCTAGGTGGGTTGATTTTCCATGTTTTTCCTATAAAAAATATTTTCCAATTTCCAACTTTTTGAAAAATTATTTGCCCAAATTTTATATATAAAATTATTTTACCTTAAAGTCGCCAAAATTTTATAGAGACTAATATAAAATCATTAGAAATCTAAATATTTTTATAAACATATTGCCAAACATTTTACAATTTTCATATTAGGGGCTAGTAAGATTTTTCAAGGTTTCTAAACTTTAAGATAGACTTCCATCCTTAAAATTTTCCTCATCCTCAAGAATCCTATTAACTCTTTCTGTCTGTGAATGATAAGTTGTGTTGAAAGATAACTTTGTCCCTAATCCTACAAACAACTCCTTCCAAAACTTGGAAGTGAAAACAAAATCTATATATGATATAATCTTCTTGGGAACTCCATGCAACCTCATTATCTACCTGATGAAGACCTGAGCTAGCTCACTAGATGAATTTGTAGACTTGGTTGCAATGAAGTGAGCTACCTTACTCAACCTATCAACCACAATCATGATGGAATCATGTTGTCTTGATGTCCTCGATAATCTTGTAATGAAGTCCATGTAAATGACCTCCCATTTCCATCTGGAATCAAAGTAGGCTACAATAGACTAGGTAGATGCTTGCATTCAGATTGCACATGATGACAGTCCAATCACCTTGTAACAAAACCAGCCACCTCTTGTTTCAAATTCGGCCAATAGTAGAACTTCTTGATATTTTTCAAAGTCTTTTGGTATCCCATGTAGCCTATGTTGATTTTCCATGATATCAGAGTCTAGGATAGAATCTTATATCATTGATGCTGCCAATCCAAGTATCACAACAAGACAATTTTGCAACAACGGAAGATAAACAATACTAAATCTTCTGGTGCAAAAAATATATACAGCATTTTATAAATTTATTCAACAACCCAACTTTGTTATATTAATCAACTAATAATACAATAATGTAGGGCTCCAATATTAGTGATAATGGCCCTTATACATCCACTAGGACAAGAATACAAGATCCAAGATACACTAATGGTCTAGCTGATGTAGCATGCAATCATAGCTACTTTGTCATATCTTGTACGTTGAGTCCTTCGCATCTTGTGACTTCTTCATTTCCCCATCAAATGTGGTGTCTTTTCTTTCTTGAACTCATCCAGAAAATATCCCCTAACACCCTTCCTCTAACAATGATAGCGATGATGACCATGATACCTATCTTAACAAAGCTAGAATGAAGTTGATGCCCACTATCTCGCCTATCAGGTGTATCCAAGAATCTTCCATCTCTGACCATGTGATCTCTATCCAACCTGTGCCCACCATGTGACCGCTACCATATGCTCCATTAGTCATATCCTCCTGTCCATGACTAATTCTAAGTGGTCTTTGTCTCTTCAATTCTGACAAGCTCTGAAGGGTAACAACATTAACTTTTTATTGTTTCTCCTTTTCCCTAGCAAGTATCTCTTGTGATTAAATGATTCAGTCATTATCTTCTTTGCAGCTTCTTATCTCTGCCTTAAAACTTCTAAAATTGTCTACTATGTGAGGGGAGTACTCATCACCATGTTTTTCATTTGATCTATAGGGAGAATATTGTGAATTTTGTTCTACCATATTTCTAGTAATCTTTGATCTTCTCTTCCTACAAGCATACTATGTCAGATAAACCAAATACAACCATAACCCACGTGCCTTAGTATAGTTTAGGGGAGGATATCTCATCTACAATATCAACCAGATTATAACAATACATGTATAAACATAATCATAACAGTATATAGACATCATCTTAATCATTACCCGAGTTACCATGCATGATGCCACAATTATAACACCAACTAGGTACCATGCATGAATAACAACCATATAGACAACATGCATGCATAAATAATACATACATAATTGACATACATTCATGACAACAACATCATTAACTTCTGCATGACATCACAATGGCAACAATGACTAGTACCATGAACACACAACAAGTACAAAGAGAACTAAAACTAGACATCACCCAAGGAGAATGAAAGGATGCCTCTGATACCACTCTATAACACCCTCCTCCCACATTTACCCAAGGTAACCATCCCACCGGGGTAAACATGTGATGAATAATTACTATGATGTGATTCAACTTCCCATGTAGAGTTAAGGAAGTGGAACCGACAAGGCAAAACCAATTTGACCTTCCTCGGAAGCTATAGAACCTTCAGAAGCCAACCAACCCCTCCAGGTGTCCAAACCCTGATACAACATCGTGTTTTGATGAGATATGATAAGTGCATCCTTCTTGAGGATCATCTGAGATGTAGGAAATTTGGCTAGTGCAGGAAGAGAATAACTAGCATTGGAAAAGGTAAAGAGGCACTTGATGAAATGGTGACAAAGTGCTACAGCTGCCAATGTAAAATAAGAAGGTGCACAGGTATCTAAACACTACAAGGTATGTATGGGGTTGCTTCAATATTATGTTTTAGTTGCAATATTGATGACAAGGTAAGCCCTAAGACATGATGAGTATATCACTTTCATAAATGGCTTATGCATACATATGAAAGGAATTTTGACTCATGATACCTATGATGAAATGATGCACTTGGTAGTGAACAATTATCTTATCTTTTAGACAAGATGAACTTCTTGATTCTGTGAAGCTACTTAATATTTATCTTTGATATATTGGTATACTTGATGTTTGGATAACATCTATCATTTTGGATATCTTGATCCCATAAAGAAGGCTAGCACCTTGATTCTAATAGATGTTAACTTGATACTATTGATAATGTTTGTGAAAAACATGGTAGCCATGATGATAGAAGTGTAACAATGAGATTGATATTTAGGATCTTTTGTTGACCATGGTTATCTTTTAATATGCTTAGTAATTATGGTATATGGTAAAATTGGAGGCCTTGACTTGATTCATTGATTTATGTGACAAAGAAGTAATGTTGTGATCATGATTCTTTAAGTATACTCATATTAGCTCTTTGACACTAACCCTTGATGAAATATTGATGCCATGATATAATGGTGAAGTAGTTGATGTTAACTTGATATGGCCATGATAAATATGTGATATAGTCTAATTTTATGATCTAAGAGATATGTTGATGCATGACAATATTATAGACAGGTTGATGACTTGAATGAAGATGACTGAAGTGGCTTCCCATTCAGAGGGAGAATATCTCCATAAGATAGCTAGTCCTTTTATCATTTTCATTATATGTATAGAAGATTATTTATTGTTGAAGTAAGATTTATGGACATGAATAGAAAAATATCTTATATTGTTGGTTTGCAGCAAAGTTCTGGTCTAAGAAGAAAGAATTTTCCTTACTCTAAGCCTCAGTTGCACAGAAGTAAGACTAAGGGTGTGACTGTAGCCTCATTTGTACGAAACCAAGCTTAAGGGTGTGACTATAGCCTCTCAATTGCACAGAATCGGGCCTATGGGTGTGGTTATACCTGTAGGACACAAAAGTGAAGTTTTGTGCATGAAATCATAAGTTCACTTGAAGGATGACAGTCCTACAGACATGGAGCAGACAACAAAAAGTTCTATGAGCAGGGAAGTTTGAATGTTTGACTAATTATAATGTGAATATGTTGACTAAAGTTGTTTTTGTAGGTGACCGGGGTATGCATATCAATATGTCATTATGATTTAACAATTGAGGCTTGTGTGTGACAGTTTTTGACAATATTTGCAATGGTTTGACTAGATTTGGCTTATTGATATAGATAAGCAGTGTTTGGAGTTTTGACATGATGCTTGATAATGATTTAGAACATTGACTTGATTATTGAGATATATTTTGGGCTATATATCTCACTGTGATAAAAAATTTGCAATTTGACCTCATGACTAAAGATTTGATTTGATGACTGATGATTTGCCTTGATAAAAATGTTATATGTGCATAGTGAATTTCAGTGACTTATATTAGTATTTTGTGTTGACATCATTAGCTTTGACACAATGGTTGAAGTATTGACAAATGTGATTCAATATGAAGTATTCTCACAATAAATGGATGGAACCTACGTGACTTATTCCTAGTGTACGTATTTTCATCTAGTGACTTATATTATGATCATGAGGATGACTTGATGAAGTTTCGTTTGATATTGATTAGCTAATGACAATAGATAAATTCATAACTTGATATTTGGATGAGAGCTCTACCTGTCACCTAGTCTAAAGAATTTGATATTGTGATATTGATGATTTTGATATTAGTTCTGATCTCGCTTCTAAACTTTGATCAAATGACATAGTTGATTTATGTAAATTTGAGCTTATTAGTTTTGGTAAAGTATTATGTTTTCATAGAGCATTGTATGAAGCAATCTCCCTAAGCCTGACAGTTACCTGGTGACGCCAGGAAGATGTGTCGATCCAAACCTCCACTTCAAAATTGGCCCAAGGTATGATTTTGATTTTGGTTTTATATTGTGATGGTCTACTCCTGACAGGTAATGAGCCTAAGATGACCAAAGTGAAAGGGAGATGGCCTCTGAAGTTCGAAATGAAGAATCATGGAATGATGGATTATATTCTGAAGTTGGAAAAATAAAATCTATAGCATGAATCTATTGAATATTTTTTGGAAAGTGGAAATGCAAATCCTTGGACACTCCGATTGAATTTCAAGAAGTTGTGAAGATATATTGTTGAACCTGACTCATCAACCGACAGTTGATTAAATCATTAATGTTCCATGTGGACACCCATCTGTATATGTGTGTGTGTGTGTGTGTTGCATAGAACAACCTAAATGTATTCATTATTAAACCAATTCTTACACATTGAGTTTCCACCAAGCACCCTTCGGTATATCTGCATGGGATGATCATTTTTTTGTCTAAGACATTCTTCCCGTGATATGTGACTGCATGGATGTATTGATGTTTTTAGGGAGAATTATTGATGAGTGCATATGGGTGTTTCCTTAGTATGAGATCTACCATGATATTTTGGATGAGAAGTCCATGGCATCAAGCACGACCAAGGTTGAGTACAAAGTTGCTAGCATGACGAACTCTAAGGTAGGATGAAGAAGCTCTTTAGAGAGATGTTTGAGTAGTTTTTGAATATGATAGGGATATATTACGATAATAATGAGTGGATTCGATTGGAAAATAATCGTGCATATAGATGGGACTAAGTTACCTTCATATATTGAGACAGTGTTTTTGTACGAGACAAGCTTAGTCTTGTGGTTGGCACCTCCATAAGAGGGAGGATGAATAAGGTATCATTTTGTGATATATATATATATTTTGTTCTAATATGATATTTGATTTGATATCCTATATGAACAGGAGACAGTTTCTATTAAGACATGATGATTACCAAACATGAGAATGATGATATGTTATTGATCTACATAGAGCATCATTGATTGAGGACATTGAGACATCTCTCCCCCCCTTGTTTGAGCTCCCAGGGTGTGGAATTGAGATGGAGGGCTCCTGGGGTTGAGATATCTCTGGACTAGGGTATCACACCTATCTATTACCCCTAGGGTGGGAGATGTTTCTCCCATATCTTGGTCTTTGCAAAGTATACCTCAGTTGGCATCATACCCACAAGTCAGGCTTGTTGGGATAATCCCTCCCCGTCTGGCCAACGGGTTGAGGAGGCTCAGGGAATGTGATCCTTACCTTTTCATAAGTCGGGTATCTAGCCCAATCTCAAATTATGATCCAGGTGTTCTACCAAATGACGCTTGAGGGTCATTGTTGGGAAGATCGGTAGGCAATAGAATGGGTTGAGATGTGTTTCCCTATATTACCTATTGCTCGATATGGGGTTGTAGATATTTAGCTCCCCCATGAGATTTCGCGTTGAGTTTAAGATCCTTGATGTTGTTATGGATTAAGCTAGTCTCTCTGATGTTGATGCAGGTCATAGATTTGACTTCTAGTTGATGTTTCCCAAGTGATAGCATTGGGATCCCTACTAGCAATGATTCTGACTAGTAGCAGTGGATCCCCGATGAAAAGAGGGTGGAAACTTAGGATCCCCTTTGATGTCAAATTATTCTTCTTCTAAATTCAAGGATTTTCAACATATGAGTAGGGACAATCAAGAGATAGGCAAGAATAAGAAGGAGATGAATCGAGATGAATAGTGACGATACGTGATGATGAGATTCTTAAGACTGGATATGATTTGATTCACATGACATGATGCAGGTGGAATTCCCCATAGTTGAAAGGGAGTGTGGAAAGTGGAAACTAGGGCCAAATTCCACGTTGGACAAATCATTTTATGGAGATGTTGATTGAATTGAATTCCTCTTTTTGAGAGGACCAAAATCGACCTAAATATCATCAAATTTAGATGACGAAAAGCGTATTTTTGAATTATAAGCCCACATGTGCATATTTGATCAAGTCGGCCCTAAAGAAAATTGGACACCCTTGGAAGGCTATAAATACAAGTGACCTGTACCTCATTTGGATAATCAGCTTGGATCATTTTGTCTTTCTTATTTTTGGCTCGTACAAGTCAGAGGCAGGTCCACATAGAATATGTTCGCACAAAGGTGAAATTACAGGGTCTGAAGCTTGCATCTTTGTTTTAGGGTTTTGGGCCTCAGTCGTGGGCATGCCACAGAAAGATATTGAATACAGTCACTTGCTACTAGGCTCATCCATGTGACTGAAAGCTTTTAGCCACACACACAACATGTCCTCCATGCAACCGACATCTAGGGTTTGGTTTTTTAGTTGTCCGAAGTTTTTGCTCATTGACCGTAGGGTTTATCAGTTGACCACATATAGTGACAATTCATTACAGGCTTCTAAATCAGGGGTTTGAGGATCAAAATTGATGGTTTCATTTCATGAATATTGTTTATTTGATTATTGTTGGATATGTTTATGGTTGAAGATATGGATTATTTTACTCTCATTTATTGAATCATTCAATGACAGTCTAATAAGAAGAAGAATTTGAAAGGGTTTTCCCCATAGTGGATTTTTCCCTGGTCTTCGACCAATCCTTGTGTATCTATTTGTGAATGTTTTTCTTCTATTGTTCCTTTATGTTCTGTTGTATTGATGATGTTACTTTTCTTTACATATAGTTGCATATGTTGTTGAATAATGATGTAAATCTGAATAATGCTAAGATGTTATGGGGTGAATTTAATGTGTAAATGAAGAAATGCAATTATCAAAACAAAGAATAATATAGCCCTAAGAAAAATTAACATAACCAAGAAAACACATGCATGTGCCATGCATGCCAAAGCTAACAAGGAAATCATACGTGCAAATTGGTACCTACAAGCAAAACATGTTGTAGTTTTCGATACCATTGTCCCCTTGCATTTTCCAGCTCTTCTATTTCCTTCTTGCTCCAAATCCCAAGTATGCCACCCTCCTCCAAGAGTGCTCCAAGAAAAATTTAAGTGTCCAAGAGTCTGAGATGGAGAGAATAGAATGAGAGTGCCAAATATTGAACTAACAAAAGCTTAAACTAACAAAAGCCATGAAGTGGTCCTCAAAAGCCTTTTTATCATTCAGGCCTCTATTTTCTTCATTTTCCTTATTTTTCTTTCAATCTCCTCCTCACATGCAACATGTGACCTTTCACTTTCCTTTTCTCCTATTTTCCATTATTTTAATAAAAATAGGTCAATTAATTCCACTTTTCATTTGCCATTGCCTTTTCCAATTTCCATACCCATCGATTAATCACCAGTGATACCCATCGTTATATTTTTTCTCAACATTCAGCTTGGAATACGTGTCCCATGACCTTGGTTATTATTTTGCCTTTATTAACTTTATTACATGGATTTTTGACCAGGGTTGTTACAGAATGCCTCATTGTCCAAGTGAATGCTAAAATTATCCAAGAGTATGTGTATAAGAGTGAAAAAGATTATCTAATAGAGGCATAAAATGTTCTCCCCCTCCTTTTGTTTCCTTTTCTTCCCTTCATTTTCCTTAATTTTACCTTGCATGCATATTCTTGTCTCTTCATCTTCCTTTCTCCTATTTTTATTTATTTAATTAATTAATTTCCATTTATTTCCTTTTCCAATGCCAATGTCAATTTCCATAGCCAATAAAAAACCACAAGTGATTCCCACTATAATGTTTTTCCCCTCATTCAGCTTAGAATACGTGTCCCACGACCTTGGGTTAATTTATTTACATGGAAAATCAATCGACGATTGTTACAAACCCCATCTTTGGTGTTCTATGACACTTATGACTAGCAAAACAGATTACTTATGGAGATTTATAGCATAGATCGATGCAATATTTACAATGACTATTGTTGAAGACCATGACAAACATATTGAAAGCATGACCATCATACTTATTATTGGAGCATTATAACATAGCTCATCGTTGTATTTACAACATATTATTTATTGGATATTTATAACACAACCCCTTGTACTATTTACAATACAAATGTGTATGTATTAATATATACCAAACACAATTTCTCAACCAACAAATAAGGAAGGATACAATGCTTGCATCTGATCAACCATCTCCCATGTAGCTTCATCAGGCCCAAAGTGCTTCCACTGCACTTTAACTTGCTCTATTTCTCAGTTTCAGAGTATGATTCTGACTAAAACTCTCCCTCTATTTCCACCTACAATACAAACTCTTCAATCACATGATCAAAATCCTGTATATATCTCTTAAACAATGAAATATGAAAAACATTATGGACTTTAACTAATGGGGGTAATGCAAATCTATATACCACTGGTCTGATCCTTTCAATGATATCAAAAGGCCCGCAATACCGAGGTGCCAACTTGGCACATGACCTAATGCTCAAGGAGATCCTCTTGGGCTTGATGTGAAAGCACACATGATCTGCAACCTGAAACTCCTTGAATGCTTAATTTGATCTGTATAACTCTTCTAGATGTCCTATGTTGCCTTTAAATTCCTTTTAATAACCTACATCTCCTACTCCATCTCAGCCAACATATCTGGACCAATCAGCACCCTGTTCACTCGATCACTCCAACTGATAGGAGTATTACAACTCCGCATGTAGAGAGCATCAAATGGACTCATCCTTCAAGGATTCCTGACACCGATTATTATAAGAAAACTCCAACAGTGGAAGATGATCCTACCACTTCCTCTACTAACACGGGACATACATCCTCAACATATCCTCAAGTAGGGAAAAATTTAGGGGCTAATATTCCCAGGTGGGTTAATTTCCATGTTTTTCCTATAAAAAAGATTTGCCAATTTCTAGTTTTCTGAAAAATTATTCGCCCACATTTTATAGTATGAAATTATTTTAACTTAAAAATTTCCAAAATTTTATATGGACTAAAATAAAATCATTATAAATCTAAATATTTTAATAAACATATTGCCAAACATTTTACAATTTTTATATTAGGGGCTCGTAAGACTTGTCAAGGTTTCTAAACTTTAAGATAAACTTCCATCCTTAAAATTTTCCTTATCCTCAAGAATCCTATTAACCCTTTCTGTCTGCGAATGATAAGTTATGTTGAAAGCTAACTCTGTCCCCAAGCTTACAAACAACTCCTTCCAAAACTTGGAAGTGAACACGAAATCTATATATGATATAATCTTCTTGGGAACTCCATGCAACCTCATTATCTACCTGATGAAGATCTGAGCTAGCTCACTCGCTAAATTTGTAGACTTGGTTGCATTGAAGTGAGATACCTTCTCAACCTATCAACCACAATCATGATGGAATCATGTTGTCTCGATGTCCTTAGTAATCTTGAAATGGGAGGTCATATAAATGACCTCCCATTTCCATCTGGAATCGAAATAGGCTACAATAGACCAGCCAGATGCTTGCATTCAGATTGCACATGATGACATTCCAATCACCTTGTAATAAACTCAACCACCTCTTGTTTCAAATTCGGCCAATAGTAGAACTTCTTGATAGCTTTCAAAGTCTTTTGGTATCTTGGGCACCCTATGTTGATTTTCCATGATATCGGAGTCTAGGATAGAATCTTAGATCACTAACGCTGCCAATCCAAGTATCACAACAAGACTATTTTGCAACAATGGAAGATAAACAATACTAAATCTTCTAGTGAAAAAAATATATACAGCATTTAAAAAATTTATTCAACAACCCAAATTTGTTATATTAATCATATTGATAACACAATAATATAGGGCTCTAATATTAGTGATAATGGCCCTCATACATCCACTAGTACAAGAATACAAGATCCAAGATACACTAATGGTCTAGCTGATGTAGCATGCAATCACAGCTGCTTTGTCGTATCTTGTACATTGTGAGTCCTTCGCATCATGTGACTTCTTCATTTCCCCATCAAATGTGGGTGTCTCTTATTTCTTGAACTCATCCAGAAAATATCCCCTAACACTCTTCCTCTAAGGATGATAGTGATGATGACCATGATACATGTCTTAACAAAGCCAGAATGAAGTCAATGCCCACTACCTTGCCTATCAGGTGTATCCAATAATCTGCCATCTCTGACCATGTGATCTCTATCCTACCTGTGCCCACCATGTGACCGCTACCATATGCTCCATTAGTCATATCCTCCTGTCCATGACTGATTCTAAGTGGTCCTTGTCTCTTCAAGTCTGACAAGATCTGAAGGATAACTGCATTAACTTTTGCTTGTTTCTCATTTTCCCTAGAAAGTATCTCTTGTGATTGAATGATTCAGTCGTTATCTTTTTTGCAACTTCTTATCTCTACCTTCAAACTTCTCAAATTGTATACTATGTGAGGGGAGTACTCATCACCATGTTGTTCATTTGATCTATAGGGAGAATATTGTGAATTATGGTCTACCATCTTTCTAGTATCTTTGATCTTCTCTTCTTGCAAGCATACTATGTCAGATAAACCAAATACAACCATAATCCACATGCCTTAGTACAGTTTAGGGGAGGATATCTCATCTGCAAGATCAACCAGATTTTAACAATACATTTATAATCATAATCATAACAGTATATAGACATCATCTTAATCATTATCCCAGTTACCATGCATGATGCCACAATTATAACACCAACTAGGTACCATGCATGAATAGCAACCATATAGACAACATGCATGCATAAAAAATACATACACAATTGACATACATTCATGACAACAACATCATTAACTTTTGCATGACATCACAATGGAAACAATAACTAGTACCATGAACACACAACAAATAAATAGACCACAAGCATAATGAACATGTATGCATGACAAACACATTCATCTAAAAAGAATGAAAACCAGAGATCACCCAAGGAGAACGAAACCATGCCTCTGATACCTCTCTATAGCACCCTCCTCCCACATTTACCCAAGGTAACCATCCCACCGGGGTAAAAATGTGATGAATAATTACTATGATATGATTCAACTCCCCATGTAGAGTTAAGGAAGTGGAACCAACAAGACAAAACAAATTTGACCTTCCTCGGAAGCTATAGAACCTTCAAAAGCCAACCAACCCCTCCAGGTTTCCAAACCCTGATACAACATGGTGTTTTGATGAGATATGATAAGTGCATACTTCTTGAGGATCATCTAAGATGCAGGAAATTCGGCTAGTGCGGAAGAGAAGAACAAGCATTGAAAAAGGTAAATAGGAACTTGATGAAATGGTGACAAAGTGCTACAGCTGCCAATGTAAAATAAGAAGGTGCACAGGTATCTAAATGCTACAAGGTATGTATGGTGTTGTTTCAATATTATGTTTTAGTAACAATATTGATGAAAAGGTAAGCCCTAAGACATGATGAGTGTATCACTTTCATAAATGGCTCATGCATACATATGAAAGGAATTTTGACTTATGATACCTGTGATGAAATGATGCACTTGGTAGTGAACAAGTATCTTATCTTTTAGACATGATGAACTTCTTGATTCTATGAACCTACTTAATATTCATCTTTGATATATTGGTATACTTGATGTTTCGATAACATCCATCATTTTGGATATCTTGATCCCATAAAGAAGGCTAGCACCTTGATTCTAATAGATGTTAACTTGATACTATTGATAATGTTTATGAAAAACATGGTAGCCATGATGATAGAAGTGTAACAATGAGATTGATATTTAGGATCTTTTTTTTACCATGTTTATCTTTTAATATGCTTAGTAATTATGGCATATGGTAAAATTGAAGGCCCTGACTTGATGGATTGATTTATGTGACAAAGAAGTAATGTTGTGATCATGATTCTTGAAGTATACTCATATTAGCTATTTGACACTAACCCTTGATGAAATATTGATGCCATGATGTAATGGTGAATTAGTTGATGATAACATGATATGACCATGACAAATATGTGATATAGTCTAATTTTATGATCTAACAGATATGTTGATGCATGACAATATTATAGACAAGTTGATGACTTAAATGAAGATGACTTAAGTGGCTTCCCATTCAGAGGGAGAATAACTACATAAGATAGCTACTCCTATTATCATTTGCATTATCTGTATAGAAGATTATTTATTATTGAAGTAATATTTATGGACATGAATAGACAAATAAATGATATTGTTGGTTTGCAGCAAAGTTCTAGTCTAAGAAAAAAGAGTTTTCCTTAATCTAAGCCTCAGTCGCACAGAAGTAAAACTAAGGATCTGACTGTAGCCTCATTTGTACGAAACCAGGCTTAAGGGTGTGACTATAGCCTCCCAATTGCGTAGAATAAGGCCTATGGGTGTCGTTATGCCTGTAGGACACAAAAGTGAAGTTTTGTGCATGAAATCATAAGTTCACCTAAAGGATAACAGTCCTACAGACATGGAGCAGACAAAAAAAACTTCTATGAGCAGGGAAGTTTGAATGTTTGAGCTACTATAATGTGAATATGTTGACTAAACTTGTGTTTGTAGGTGACCATGGTATGCATATCAATATGTCATTATGATTTAACAATTGAGGCCTGTGTATGATAGTATTTGACAATATTTGCAATGGTTTGACTAGATTTGGCTTCTTGATATAGATAAGTAGTGTTTGGATTTTTGACATGATGCTTGATAATGATTTAGAACATTGACTTGATTATTGAGATATATTTTGGGCTATATATCTCACTGTGATAGAAAATTTGCAATTTGACCTCATGACTAATGATTTGATTTGACGACTGATGATTTGCCTTGATAAAAATGTTATATGAGCATAGTGAATTTCAGTGACTTATATTAGTATTTTGTGTTGACATCATTAGCTTTGACACAATGGTTTAAGTATTGATAGATGTGATTCAATATGAAGTATTCTCACAATAAATGGATGGAACCTACGTGACATATTCCTGGTGTATGTATTTTCATCTAGTGACTTATTTTATGATCATGAGGATGACTTGATGAAGTTTGGTTTGATATTGATTAGCTAATGACAACTTGTTGGCATGATAATAGATAAAGTCATAACTTGATATTTGGATGAGAGCTATACCTATCACCTAGTTTAAAGAATTTGATATTGTGATATTGATGATTTTGATATTAGTTCTGATCTCGCTTTTAAACTTTGATAAGATGACATAGTTGATTTATGTAACTTTGATCTTATTAGTTTGGTAAAGTGTTATTTTTTCATAGAGCATTGTATGAAGCAAGCTCCCTGCGCCTAACAGTTACCTGGTGACGCTTGGAAGATGTGTCAATCCAAACCTCTACTTCAAAATTGGTCCAAGGTATGATTTTGATTTTGGTTTTATATTCTGATGGTCTACTCCTGACAGGTAATGAGCCTATGATGACCAAAGGAAAGGGAGATGGCCTTTGAAGTTCGAAATGATGAATCATGGCATGATGGATTATATTCTGAAGTTGGAAAAATAAAATCTATAGCATGAACCTATTCAAGATTTTTTGGAAAGTGGAAATGAAAATCCTTGGACACTCCGATTGAATTTCAAGAAGCTGTGAAGAGATATTGTTGAACCTGACTCGTCAACCGACAGTTGATTAAATCATTAATGTTCCATGTGGTCACCCATCTGTATATATGTGTGTGTGTGTGTTTTTCATAGAACAACATAAATGTATTCATTATTGAACCAATTCTTACACATTGAGTTTCCACCAAGCACCCTTCGATATATCTGCATGGAATGATCACTTTTTTTGTCTGAGACATTCTTCCTATGATATGTGACTGCATGGATGTACTGATGTTATTAAGGATCATTATTGATGAGTGCATATGGGTGTTTCCTTAGTATGAGATCTTCCATGATATTTTGGATGAGAAGTCCACATCAAGCACGACCGAGGTTGAGTACAAAGTTGCTAGCATGACTAACTCTGAGGTAGGATGAAGAAGCGCTTTGGAGAGATGTTTGAGTATTTTTTCAATATGACAGGGATATATTACAATAATAATGAGTGGATTCAATTGGCAAAGAATTGTTTATATAGATGGGACTAAGTTACCTTCATGTATTGAGACAATGTTTTTGTATGAGACAAGCTTAGTCTTGTGGTTGGCACCTCCATGAGAGGGAGGATGAATAAGGTATCATTTTGTGATATATATATTTTGTTCCAATATGATATTTGATTTGATGTCCTATATGAACAGGAGATAGTTTCTATTAATACATGATTATTACCAAACATGAGAATGATGATATGTTGTTGATCTACATAGAGCATCGTTGGTCGAGGACACTGAGACATCTCTCCCCTCTTGTTTGAGCTCCCAAGGTGTGGAATTGAGATGTAGGGCTCCTGGGGTTGAGAGATCTCTGGACTAGGGTATCACACCTATCTGTTACCCAAAGGGTGGGAAATGTTGCTCCCATATCTTGGTCTTTGCATAGTATACCCCAGTTAGCATCATACCCACAAGTTGGGCTTGTTGGGATTGTCCCTCCCCGTCTGGCCAACAGGTTGATGAGTCTCGGGGCATGTGATCCTTACCTTTTCATAAGTCGGGTATCTAGCCCAAGCTCAAATTATGATGCAGGTGTTCTACCACATGACGCTTGAGGGTTATTGCTGGGAAGATCGGTAGGCAATAGAATGGGTTGAGATGTGTTTCCCTATATTACCTATTGCTCGATATGGGGTTGTAGATATTTAGCTCCCCCATGAGATTTTGGGTTGAGTTTAAGCTCCCATATGTTGTTATGGATTGAGCTAGGCTCTCTGATGTTGATGCAGGTTATAGATTTGATTTACATTTGATGTTTCCATAGTGATATCATTGGGATCCCTGCTGGAAGTGATTCTGAGTAATAGCAATGGCTCCCTGATGAATAGAGGGTGGCAACTTAGTATCCCCTCTGATGTCAAATTATTCTTCTTCTAGATTCAAGGATTTTCAACATATGAGTAGGGACAATCAAGAGATAAACAAGAATAAGAAAGAGATGAATCGAGATGAATAGTGACAATACGTGATGATGAGATTCTTAAGACTGGATATGATTTGATTCACATGACATGATGCAAGTGGAATTCCCCCTAGTTGAGAGGGAGCGTGGAAATTCGAAACTAGAGCCAAATTCCACGTTGGACAAATCATTTTATGGAGATGTTGATTGAATTGAATTCCTCTTTTTGAGAGGACCAAAATCGACATAAATATCATCAAATTTAGACGACAGAGAGTGTATTTTTGAATTATAAGGCCACATGTGCATATCTGATCAGGTCGGCCCTAAAGAAAATTGGACACACTTGGAAGGATATAAATACAAGTGACCTCTACCTCATTTGGATAATCATCTTGGATCATTTTGTCTTTCTTATTTTTGGCTCGTATAAGTCAGAGGCAGGTCCACATAGGAATGGGTTCACACAAAGGTGAAATTGCAGGGTCTGAAGTTCCAATCTTTGTTTTAGGGTTTTGGGCCTCAGTTGTAGGCATGCCACATAGAGATCTTGAATATAGTCGCTTGCTACTAGGCTCATCCATGTGATTGAAACCTTTTAGTGGCACACACAACATGTCCTCCATGCAACCAAAATCTAGGGTTTGGTTTTTCAGTTGTCCACAGTTTTCACTCATTGACCGTAGGGTTTATCAATTGATCACAGATAGTGACAATTCATTACAGGCTTCTAAATAAGGGTTTTGAGGATCAACATTAATGGTCTCATTTCACGAATATTGTTTAGTTGATTATTATTGGATACGTTTATGGTTGAAGATATGGATTATTGTACTCTCATTTGTTGAATCATTCAATGACAGTCTAATAAGAAGAAGAATTTGAAAGGGTTTTCCCCATAGTGGGTTTTTCCCTGGTCTTCGACCAATCCTGGTGTCTCTATTTGTGAATGTTTTTCTTCTATTGTTCCTTTATGTTCTGTTGTATTGATGATGTTATTTTTCTTTCTATATAGTTGCATATGTTGTTGAATAATGATGTAAATCTGAATAATGTTATGATGTTATGGGGTGAATTTAATGTGTAAATTAAGAAATGAAATTATCAAAGCAAAGAATAATATAGCCCTAAGAAAAATTAACATAACCAAGAAACCACATGCATGTGCCATGCATGCCAAAGCTAACAAGAAAGTCATACCTGCAACTTTGTACCTACAAGCAAAACATGTTGTAGTTGTTAATACCATTGTCCCCGTGCGTTTTCCTGCTATTCCTTTGCCTTCTTGCTCCAAATCCCAAGTATGCCACCCTCCTCCAAGAGTGCTCCAATAAAACTCTAAGTGTCCAAGAGTATGAGACAGAGAGAATAGAATGAGAGAGCCAAATATTGAACTAACAAAAGCTTAAACTAACAAAAGCCATGAACTGGTCCTCAAAAGCCTTTTTATCATTGAGGCCTCTATTTTCTTCATTTTCCTTATTTTTCCTTCAATTTCCTCCTCACATGCAACATCTGACCTTTCACCTTCCCTTTCTCCTATTTTCTATTATTTTAATAAAAATATGTCAATTAATGCCACTTTTCATTTGCCATTGCCTTTTCCAATTTCCATACCCATCAATTAATCACCAGTGATACGCATCATTATATTTTTTTCTCAACAATCCGCTTGGAATACGTGTCCCATGACCTTGGTTATTATTTTTCCTTTATTAACTTTAATACATGGATTTTTTACCAGGGTTGTTACGGAATGCCTCAATGTCCAAGTGAATGCTAAAATTATCCAAGAGTATGTGTGTAAGAGTGAATAAGATTATCTAATAGAGGCATAAAATGTTCTCTCCCTCCTTTTGTTCACTTTTCTTTCTTTCTTTTTCCTTCATTTTCCTTCATTTTATCTTGCATGCATATTCTTGTCTCTCCGTCTTCCTTTCTCCTATTTTTCTTTATTTATTTAATTAATTTCCATTTATTTCCTTTTCCAATGCCAATGCCAATTTCCACAGCCAATAATAAACCACAAGTGATTCCCACTATAAATTTTTTCCCCTCATTTAGCTTAGAATACGTGTCCCATGACCTTGGTTTAATTTATTTACATGGAAAATCAATCGAGGGTTGTTACATACCCTCCCCCTTGGGGGAACACCGTCTTTGGTGTTCCATGACACTTATGAATAGAAAAACAGACTACTTATGGAGATTTATAGCATAGATCGATGCAATATTTACAATGACGATTGTTGAAGACCATGACAAACATATTGAAAGCATGACCATCATACTTCTTATTGGAGCATTATAACATAGCTCGTCATTGTATTTACAACATATTGTTTATTGGAGCTTTATAACACAACTCCTTGTACTATTTACAATACAAATTTGTATGTATTAATATATACCAAACACATTTTCTCAACCAGCAAATAAGGAAGGATACAATGCCTACACCTGATCAACCATCTCCCATGTAGCTTCATCAGGCCCAAAGTGCTTCCACTGCACTTTAACTTGCTCTATTTCTCAGTTTCAGAGTATGATTCTAACTAAAACTCTCCCTCTATTTCCACCTACAATACAAACTAATCAATCACATCATCAACATCCTATACATATCTCTTAAACAATGAAACATGCAAAACTTCATGGACTTTAACTAATGGTGGCAGTGCAAATCTATATGCCACTAGTTTGATCCTTTCAAGGATCTCAAAATGCCCGCAATAACGAGGTGCCAGCTTGGCACATGACCCAATCCTCAAGGAGATCCTCTTGGGCTTGATGTGAAAGTACACATCATCTGCAACCTGAAACTCATTGAATGCTTAATGCTGATTTGCATAACTCTTCTAGCTGTCCTATGTTGCCTTTAAATTCCTTTTAATAACCTACATCTCCTACTCCATCTCAGCCAACATATCTAGACCAATCATCCCCCTTTTCACTGGATCACTCCAACTGATAGGAGTATTACAACTCCACCCTTAGAGAGCCTCAAATGGACTCATCCTTCAAGGATTCCTGGTATCTATTATTATAAGAAAACTCCACCAGTGGAAGATAATCCTCCCGCTTCCTCTACTTACGCATGACATACATCCTTAACATATCCTCAAGTAGGGAAAAATTTAGGGGCTAATATTCCCAGGTGGGTTAATTTTCCATGTTTTTCCTATAAAAAATATTTGCCAATTTCCAGTTTTCTGAAAAATTATTCACCCACATTTTATAGTATAAAATTATTTTACCTTAAAAACCGCCAAAATTTTATATAGACTAATATAAAATCATTAGAAATCTAAATATTTTTATAAACATATTGCCAAACATTTTACAATTTTCATATTAGGGGCTGGTAAGATTTGTCAAGGTTTCTAAACTTTAAGATAAACTTCCATCCTTAAAATTTTCCTTATCCTCAAGAATCCTATTAACCCTTTCTGTCTGTGAATGATCAGTTGTGTTGAAGGCTAACTCTATCCCCAAGCCTACAAATAGCTCCTTCCAAAACTTGGAAGTGAACACAAAATCCATATATCATATAATCTTCTTGGGAACTCCATGCAACCTCATTATCTACCTGATGAAGATCTGAGCTAGCTCACTAACTGAATTTGTAGACTTGGTTGCATTGAAGTGAGCTACCTTACTCAACCTATCAACCACAATCATGATGAAATCATGTTGTCTCGATGTCCTCAGTAATCTTGAAATGGGAGGTCATATAAATGACCTCCCATTTCCATCTGGAATTGAAATAGGCTATAATAGACCAGCCATATTCTTGCATTTAGATTTCACATGATGATAGTCCAATCACCTTGTAACAAACTCAACCACCTCTTGTTTCAAATTCGACCAATAGTATAACTTCTTAATAGTTTTCAAAGTCTTTTGGTATCACGGGTGGCCTATGTTGATTTTCCATGATATCGGAGTCTAGGATAGAATCTTAGATCACTGACACTACCAATCCAAGTATCACAACAAGACTATTTTGCAACAATGGAAGATAAACAATACTAAATCTTCTAGTGAAAAAAATATATACAGCATTTTATAAATTTATTCAACAACCCAACTTTGTTATATTAATCAAATTAATAATACAATAATATAGGGCTCCAATATTAGTGACAATGGCCCTCATACATCCACTAGTACAAGAATACAAGATCCAAGATACACTAATGATCTAGTTGATGTAGCATGCAATCACAGCTGCTTTGTCGTATCTTGTACATTGTAAGTCCTTTGCTTCTGTTCTGTAGTACCTCCTTCTATCAATGCACCAACTCCTTCAGGCCACTGAACTCAACTCTCTAATCTTCCCTCTAACTAATCATAATTCCATCTACAACCAACACATAGGGCCTTCACACTCAATAGTTTCTTCGTCGTCCTTCAATGCCACAACACTTTGTGAATTATGTCCACTACTACTCAACTCTTTTGGGACTTTTCTTCCCACTATCATCATCCTGTGTTGCTACAATGAAGACGAACATAGGGTAGGAGGGTTGCCACATATCATCATCGGATGTCGCTTATCCAACAATGAACACAGGCTAGACAACAACTTCTCCTGGCTATCCAAACTTTGAGCTCTTCTTCACTGCCTCTCCTAGCAGCCACCTCCATCAAGGTTTTTCACTAGGCTCCACTTGGTCCACTCTCATGCTTCCCTCTAACATACCACAAGTGAACAATATAAGTACTCTTTGAGGACCTCTCATCCGCTAACATCAATTTAACATAAATACATCACCAACATGCATACCTCATGTAATCAAGGGTTGGTGTCTTCTTTCTGAAAGTATTATCTCTAGTTAGGGTTGTTGGCACACTACTACAACACTTTTTTCTCTACCTCCAGACCCACTCTAAGGCTGCAACCTCCATCCCATAATTTTTGTCCTCAATCCTTTGTTGATTTGGGCTAATTCTAGCCCTCAAACAAGCCCCTAATCTCCCTGAACAATCTATGGCCCTACCTAAACCAAATCCTTGGCCTTTAGGCCCTTTGTCCAAGGTAAATTAGGCATATGGCATGCATGTAACTCACACCTATGGTTGTGACGTACTGTAGGAATGAAGAACCACCCAAAATTTGCCCAAGACACCAAAAAAACAACCCTCAACTAAAGTGGCAGCCTCCTGTAGCTACTCGCCCTAAAAGATACCTCAAGGGACACAAAACAGGTCCTCCTCTTCCACGTCTAGCCATATTCTCTAACTTGGTTGGCTCATAGATGTATCTTTTGTGAAATGATGCTTCTTGGATGTGAGAAATGACCTACAACCTCACCTTAATTTATATATTCATTAAGGGCTTCATCAAATTAGCTTAGAGGGCTTGTCCAATTGTCATTAGACACAAGCCTATGTGACTTGTCATCCACAAAATCTACCAACCACATAAAAAATTAATATATCCTCTTCTAGAGCTCATATTTGATCTATTTTTGTTGCCCCTTTCTCCTCTTGAGGTCCTCTAACACCTCTATGTATGAAATCTCTCAAATGCCTCATGGTTCCACACCCACCACCTTGTGTGAAAAGCCCACATGCTTGGTTTCCAAGCCCACAAAGAACTTTTTTGGTGCTCCAACCTCTAAACCTCAAACCCTAGAGCTTGGAGTACCTACCAAGCTACCAAATCTCAATAGCCTGAATACGACTTGATGTGAAATTATCTCAAGATAAGATTCTTCAACTCACTGTTATCTGGCACATAAATCCTGCTCTTGAATGTGACCAAGTTGTGAGGTGATACTGCTCATCTTTGTCACCTTCACCCTGCTACTGCAATATTCGCTTCACCTGTTGGTACTTATCATCATATTGCCCTGCATGTAAGATATTCTCTCTCAAATTTGTCCCATAACAACTCACAGTTGAAATATGATTTGCATTCACTCTCTTGTTGAAACAATCTACAACCCGGTTCTCCTTGCCTTTAATGCACCTGGTCTCAAAATCAAACTCACTGAGAGTATCCAAACATCTTGCTTGACTTGCATTTAGATTGGGTTGGTTAAATAAGTACCTTAGTCCACTATGATCTCTCATCAAGACAAACCTTTTTCCAAGGATATAATGTCTCTGCATATTTAAATTTTTAATGCATGCATGATAGCTTCCAACTCAAGATAATGAGTCACATAGTTCTACTCATGTTCATTCAGCTTCCTTGATTCATAAAAAACCATTTTCCCTTCCTGCATCAGAAATCTACCAAGTCCTTCCTTACATGCATCTGCATAGACCACAAACTCCTTATCAATATCTGCAATCTTTAAAACTGGATCATTGGTAAGCAAATGCTTCAACTGATCAAAACTAGTTTCAAAATCCTCAATCAATTCAAACTTCTTTTCTTTCCTCTACAAAGATGTAATAGGATATCCAATCTTGGAGAAGTTTCTAATGAACAACCTTTAATAGTCTTCCAGTCCCATGAATGATCTGACTTCATCCACATTCCTTGGAATTGGCCACTCCATGGTAGCTTTAATCTTTTTCAAATCGACGGTTATCCCTTGCTTGGAAACAACATGACCCAAGTAATGAATCTGAGACTTAAATAAACTGCACTTGTTGAGCTTGGCATATAACTTATGTTCTCTCAACAATCTCATCACTTTTTTTAGGTGCTCTACATGTTCCTCCTCAATCTTGAACATACCGATGTATCATCAACAAAGACTATCACAAACTTATCTAGGTAAGGGTGCAACACATTGTTCATCGAACACATGAAGGTGGTTGGAGCATTGGTAAGACCAAAAGAAAACATTGTGAACTCATAGTGCCCATACCTTATATGAAATGTTATCTTGTAGATGTCTTCTTCTTTGATGCACACTTGATGATATCATGATCTCAGATCAATCATAAAAAATATTGATGCTCCCTTCAATTGATCAAACAAATCATCAATCTGCAACAATGGATACTTGTTCTTGATAGTCACCTTATTCAATTGCCTATAATCAATGCACAATCTAAGAGTACTATCCTTCTTCCTTACAAACAACATTGGTGCTCACCAAGGAGATACACTTGGCCTTATGTATCCCTTATCAAGCAATTCTTTAAGCTGCAACTTCAATTCCACCAACTCTAGAGTACTCATCCTGTAAGGTGCCTTAGATGTTGGAGTTTCTCCTAACATCAACTCAATATATAAATACACCTCCATATGAGGTGGAAGCTCTGAAATCTCTACAGGAAACACATCCTAAAACTACTGCAAAATAGGATACTTCCTCAGGACTTCATCATCCTCATCTTCCTTCCCTTTGTCACTGGAAACATGTACTACAAACAGTAAAAATCCTTTCCTATGATTGCACTTAGCTTGCATCATTGTAACCATTCTCACTAATGTAGGCTTCATCTTTCCCAACAAGACTCTATTTTCTCCATCATCATCCAGGCATTCAATGGCCTTCTCATAGCAATCCACCTTGGTCCTGTGAATGAATACCCAATCCATGCCTAGAAGCATGTTATATGAGCGCAAAGGAAGCACATTTAGATGTGTTGATGTGGACATACCATTAAGTTCAAATGCAAAAGATCTCACACAGTAATGAACTCTTCTTTTGGCCCATGTAGTTAACTGCACCATCCAAGATTCTGCATGCACTTCCTTATTCAAGTGGAATTGATCCACCAGGTGAGGTTTAATATAGCTATAATTCGATCTAGGATAAATCAAAATAGAAACAACTTGATCACAAATCTTACCTTCCATCTTGATAATGGATGTCTAATGATCAACCTACCTATTATCCATCGCTACATAGATCCAGGGAATAATCTTACCTACATCCCCAACTATCTATGCCTCCTAAGCACTGTAAATCTGAGGCGTGCCACCCTGGTGCGATGGACAATACCCCCTGCGATGGTCTCCACCACGGGTCCAACACCTCAAAGGTTTTTCGCCATCGCCTTTATTCCGTTTCTCATCAAGTTGAGACCCATGTCCTCTCTCAGTTGCATTGAACTTCGTATGAGGTACCACATTTTCCTTTTCACCTACATCCTGATATCTTCCTTGCTTCTTGGGCCATTTTCCTTTAGTCTTCTCATTACCTTTCCAGTCATGCTTGAACTCAGGCTTGCACTTTGACTACTCATAATAATGCTTCAACTTTTTTATGGCTTCCTCTAATGGTTGAGGCTCATTATACTCAATCTGGTCTTTGAATTTTAATGGAAATCCATCGTTAGACCTTTGGATCTTCGCTTTCTCATCCTTGAGATAGGGCACATATCTCAACAACTACAAATTTGGTTGTGTACTCTTCATCTGTCATGGAACCCATCGTGAGATCATATAACTCCTTGTCCTTTCCATCATAATACCTCTCAGATAGGTACTTCTTCCTTAAGATTCTTTCAAACTCATCCCGAGTCAGCTTCTCTTCTCTACTGCCTCTAACATGCTTAACATATTCCTAACAGATATATGATTTTCCCTTGAGACTGGAGGTAGCTATCTTAGCTTTCATGTTCTCTAAGTAATCATGCAATTTGAAGAATTTCTTCATCCCAAGCAGCCATGCTTCTGCATATTCTGATTTCTTCATTTCTCCATCAAATGTAGGAGTCTTAGTTTTCTTGAACTCTTTTAGAAAGTATCCCTTCTCACTCCTCCTATAAGAATGTTGGTGGTAATGGTGATGATGTCTCTTAGAACTAGAGCTAAAATAAAATCCATGAGTGGTGGCCCTCCTCTCAAGTGTATCCAATGATATACCACCCTTTATTGTATCATCTTTGTCCATCCCATACACTTTCCGAGACCTACTTCCATCTGTGTCATTAGTCTCTTCATCCTATTTATCGCCATGACTGATCCCCAAATGCCCCTACTTTTGTAAGTCAGAAAGGCTTTGACGAATCACTGCATTAACTTTTACTTTCTTTTCTTGAACCCTGGCAAGTCTTTCATGAGCTTTGATCAACTGCTCATTATCTACCTTGCAACCCATGAGTTTTGCCCTGGTTAAAAATTCATGTAAAAAAAATATAAGACCAAGGTCATGGGACACGTATTCCAAGTTGAATGTTGGGAAAACCATCCTAGTGGGTGATCATTTGGTTTATTATGGATAAGGAAATTAGCAAAGGCAATGGCAAAGGTAAAGAGGCATTAATTGGCATTTTATTTTTGAAAAGAATGGAAAATAGGAGAAAAGGAAGGTGAAAGGTCACAGGTTGCATGTGAGGAGGAAAATGAAGGAAAATAATGGAAAATGAAGAAAATAGAAGCCTCGGTGATAAAAAAGCTTCTAAGGATCAGTTCATGGCTTTTTTCAGAGTGTGACTTTTTTTTCAGTTCAGTTTTGGAGCTCTCATTTTATTCTCTATCTCTCTCATACTCTTGGACACAAGTCTTCTTGGAGCACTCTTGAAGGAGTGTGCCATACTTGGGATTTTGAGCAAGAAGGAAAAGGAAAAGCAGGAAAGTGCAAGTGTAACACCCTCCTCCCACATCTACCCAAGAAACCAGTCAGCCGAGGTAAACATGTGATGAGAGGCCACTATGATATGATTCAACCTCCTAAATCACGTTAAGGAAGTGGAACTGATGGAAACACACAATAAAGACATTAATCATCAGCTACATGACCCTTAAGAACCAATCCAATACTTTAGACAACTTGCATTGGGGTCCCACTGAGCTTTTGGACAATTTAAGACTTAGTCACTCCCATGCTATAGGCATGAGTGTGACTGGCAACCCAAATTTGCTCTCACAGGCTTGCCTGCCAATGACCAAAGACCAAAACTATCATTGTTATGCCAGTAACTTCGGGATTTGAGCCACTTTTTCAAGCTCAACACCCAGGTCACTGCCCAGAATTGAACCATCTCTTCAAATCAATAAAATAACATGGAAATGGCAATATTGAAGCAAATACTTGTTCAATACCTTGACAGGACCCCTACTAGCCATGACATGCATTTCGTCAAACATATTGAAAATGTGTAATCTACAGGTGTAATTCATAGTTTTGAGCATAGGGGTCTCATACTTAGGTTAGAATTGCTAATAACCTTTGATGCCTCAACACATCAACTGCCATTACATCCATTAGGTCATAGATACATTGATCATTCAATTACAAGTAAAAACATGATGAGAGCCACACATGGATATTGTCATAAAATACATACATAACTAGCATAATAAGGACATAAATACTCATGAAAGTACATCCATATAGACCACATACAATCCATCAAAATTCTCATAGAAATACAAGGAGAAATACCCTTTCATTAATGATGCAAAATCCAAACTCGAAATGGGACTTCCACATTCCACCCAACCGTAGAATGGTTGAGCCAAATATCTCTTCAGCCATTCACCCTTGTGCCATATTCCAAGCACGAATGTGGGATCTCATAGAACACATCAATAAAAAAACCATACACGGCTGCCAGAGGCCATCCACCTCACAGTCGGACAACACAAAACCATCATCAGATTGGTCTTTATCAGGGCCTTATAGGGCTCCAGAGTGTTTTTCCAACCAAGGCTCTAGGACTAGTAACTCAACCCACATCTTTTATGGGTCTCCATAGTGTTTGTCCAACCAAGGCTCCAGGACTAGTATCTCAACCCACCAAGGGCTCCAGAGAGTTTGTCCAACCAAGGGTCCAAGACTAATAACTCAACCCAAGATAAGGAAACATGAGAACCAACCAAAAATAGAACAATGAAAATAAACCCACAATCACCATGGCTATCCAAGAAATGGCAAGGCTAGGCAATCCACTGACAATCCCGGCCATCCTCCATGCCAATGAAACATCACAACCAAAAATACACATGCATATGCCATGCATGCCAAAACTAGTGAAGGAAACATACATGTAGCTCGGTACTTGCAAGAAAAGTATATGTAATTGCTGATCCCGATGCTTTCTTGCACTTTCATGCTCTTCCTTTACCTTCTTTCTCCAATAATCCAAGTATGCCACAACCTCTAAGAGTGCTCCAAGAAAAATCTAAGTCTAGTATGAGAGAGAGAAAGAATAATGAGGGAGCTCCAAAATTGAACTGACTAAAGGTTACCAACTGATCCTCAAAATCCTTTTTATGAATGAGGCCTCTATTTTATTCATTTTCCATTGTTTTCCTTCAATTTCCTCCTCACATGCAACCTGTAACCTTTCACCTTCCTTTTCTCCTAATTTCCATTATTTTCATAAATAATTGTGCCAAAAATGCCATTTTTCCTTTCCAAAGCCTTAGCCATTGCCTTTACCAAATTCCTTAGCCATAAACAATCACAAGTGATGCCCATCACTAGGATTTTTCCCAACATTCATCTTGGAATAAGTGTCCCATCATCTGTGGTTATTATTTTTCCTTTATTACATGGAATTTTTGCCAGGGCTGTTACAGCAAGAGGACAGCAGGATCAACAGCTACAGTGGGTTTTGCTTTGCAGGTACTGAGTTGCATGTATGATTTCCTTGCTAGTTTTGGTATTCATGGCATACACATCTGGTTTCTTGTTTATGATCTGGTTTCTTGGTTATGATCTGTCATTGGCATGAAGGATTGTTGGATTGACAGTGGTTGTGCCTAGCCTTTCCATTTCGTGGATAGTCATGGTGTTGTGGATTTTACCTTTTGTTTTCTGGTTGGTTCTCATGTTCCTTTAGCTATGGGTTGAGTTATTAGTTCCTTGAGCCTTGGTTGGACAAATGCCCTGGAAGCCCTATAACATCTCCGGTTGATTTACTACTCCTAGAAGTCTTGGTTGAACAAATTCTCTTGAGCTCTTGGTGGGTTGAGTTACTAGTCTTGGAAGCCCTAGTTGGCCAAATTCTCTACAGCTCGGCAGCAGCTATGGGTTGATTTACTAGTCCTGGAAGTCTTGGTTGGAAGAAACACTCTATATCCTTGGACAGCTTAGGTAGAGACCGATCTGGTGATGGTTCATGATTTCCGACCATGAGGTGGAATCATTAGTTGAGGGTTGAGGTGGTTTGGCATCTGGAAGCCCTAGTTTGGTTTTCTTGGTTTATTCCATGATATCCCACATTCATGCTTGGAATATGGCATGGGGGTGATTGGCCGAAAAAGAGATTTATTTTAGCTCAATCTATGCTTGGGTGGTACATGGAATTCCCTGACTTGGTTGGATTTGGATGTGTTAATAAGAGCTTCTATCATTTGGTATTTCATGAGTAAATGTGCTTGTCATTACGTGGCTTTAATGCTTGTTTCATCATTGATATATCTTAGGTTATTTGTTGGATATAAGCATGTTTTATGACAATATTAAATTTATGGATTTCATCATGTTTTGGTTAGTGTATGGAATTTTAATGAATGAATGACCTAATAGACAACAATGCAATTATTGGGAGGAGACATCAGTCCTCCTTGATGATTCTTAGATAAGTATGATATCCCTATGTTCAGATCTATTGTTATAACATGTAGATTACATGTTCATGATTTTTTTGACGGAATTCCTGTCATGGATGGTAGGGGTCTCGTCAAGTCCTTATTCAATTGCATTATTATCTTTCTTTCCATGTTATTTATCATTTCTAGAAATTTCATGAAGTTTTGGGCAGAGGCCTGAGTCCTAGCACTGAAAAAGTTGCTTAGAATCTGGGGTCGTTGGCACAGAACTACCTGAAAAATACTGCAACCACTTGGATGCCTTGCTGTGGGAGCGATTGAAGGGTCTCATTCGCACTGATGCCTTGTCATGGGAGTGATTAGGGTTACATATCATCAAAACATCAAATTGTCTCAATGTTTGGGCACCTGGAAGGGTTGGTTGTCTCCTGAAGGTTCTGTAGCTCCTGAGGAAGGTCAGATTGGTATTCTCTTGTCGGTTCCACTTCCATAACTATGCATGGGGATTTGAGTCATATCATAGTAACTCTCCATAACATGTTTACCCTGGTGGGTTGGTTAGCTTGGGCAAATGTGGGAGGAGGGTGTTATAGAGTGGTACCAGAGCATGGTTTTGTTCTCCTTAGGTGATGTTTGGTTTCCATTCTCTTTAGACAAATGTGTTTGTCATGCATGCATGTTCATTAATCTTGTGGCCTTTGTATTTGTTTTGTGCGCATGGTACTAGTCATTGTTGTTGTTGTGATATCATGCAGAAGTTGATGATGTTGTTGTTGAGATATGTCTTCATGAATGTATGTCGATTGTGCATGTATTGTTTATGCATGCATGTTGTTTATATGGTTGTTATGTGTTCATGGTAGCTAGTCAATATTATAATAGTGGCATCATACATGGTAACTGGGATAATTATTAAGATGGTTTCTATATATTGTTATGCTTATGATTATATGTGTATTGTTCTAATTTGGTTAATCTTCTAAACGAGATATCCTCCCCTGAACTATACTGAGGTATGTGGATTATGGTTGTATTTGGTTTATCTGACATAGTATGTTTGCAGGAATAGAAGATCAAAGATGACTAGCAAGATGGTAGACTACAGTTCATGTGATTCTCCCTACAGATCAAATGAACAACATGGTGATGAGTACTCCCCTCACATGGAAGACAGTTTGAGAAGTGTGAAGGAAAAGATAAGAAGTTGCAAGCAGATAATAACAAAATCATTCAGGAAGAGGACAAACAATCAGAGGTCAATGCACTTATTATTTAGATTTTGTTAGACTTTCAGAAACATGGACAACCACGGGTCAGCTATGGACAGGAGGACATGACTAATGGGGCATATGGCAGTAGGTTTCATGGTGGGCACGAGATGGATATCGGTTATGCTCTAGTTCTGGTTGAGACATGTATCATGGTCATCATCATTATCATCCTTACATGAGGAGTGAGAGGAGATACTTGTCGGATGAGTTCAAGAAAGCAAAGAAACCTACATTTGATGAAAATTTGAAGAAACTGGAAGATGTAGAGGCATGGTTTCTTGGAAGGAAGAAGGATCAGGTTGATCTTTCCCTTGGAAGCGTTGGGAACCATGGGGGATTGATTCATGGTGTTTGTTTGAAGTATTGTGCTTTCGGTGTTCTGTGATTTGTTTGTGCTTGATTTGCAATTTTGATTCTATTTGGTGCATGGCCATGCCATTATTTTTGGTCTTGTATTGTTGTCTGTTTTCCATGGTTTTCTTCTTGTTTTCCTTTTGTTCTTGCATTTTATGTTTTGATGGTATTGGGAATTAGTTTGGGAAAGAAGGTTAATGGAGCTCAAGGAGAGTTGAATGAAACCCAACAGGTAATGAAAGACCCAGATGAAGCTTGGTGCATGAGTAAAGAGCAGTAGAATAGAGGTGATGGTAGGTTACATATTACAGGTACAAGTATGATACAGGTAGAGGTATGCTACAGTTTCAAGTATGTTATAGCGATGATACATATTCAGGTATGCTACAGGTTACATGTTATAGGTGTAGTTTAAGGTTACAAGTTAGTGAAGTTGGCTACATGATCTGAAAATGGAGGAGGTGTCTTTTTCCTCTTCTCCAAAAACAAACAAGGATCGTTTTGATGCTTTGCAAGGAAAAATGGGTCTTAATAGAAAACAGGTTTTCTAAAAGTTCTCTTCATGTTATGAGTCAGTCTTTACATGTAAACTTAACATAAGCAACATAATATCACATAACTCATACATACATCATGAAGAGCATAACAAAAGATTTGGTGACGGAGTTCACCTCTCCTGGGCTACATTTTCGTGCCTGCCAACATAGCTAAACTGCTCCATATATTCAATAGAAAAGGGAATACATAAAAGTTTGATGATGAAAACATGTGGCTATTTCCCCTACAAGGAAATGTTCTCCTGCAAAAAACTCTCGCATAAAACAGCAACACAAGGCATCTCCTACAAAGACCCCATACTCCAACTGAAATGAGCTTACATGATCATATGAGCACTTCAATTCCACATTGAAGAAGATAAACAAATATTCCTCAATATAACATAGTGAGAAAAGTAAACCTGAGTTGAACCTTGCAAGTAACAGTTGTTGCAATAGAATTTTTTGAAGGTAAGAAAACCCCTACAAGGCCTTCTCCATGCTCAAACACCTTCAATAACTGCTTCAAAAACCTGATTGATCCATACATCCTTGGTCTTCAACCTAAAAAAATACTACTTATATGTGCTAGAATCAGCAATTAGAGGTCACGATTAGATCCAGAACATCCAAAAACCCCTAAGTGGACTATTCTTGAGCTCCAAAAAACTAGAAGAAAAAACTCCAAAAGATATGGCTCTACAAGCTCTTCCTTGAGTTTTATTGTTAACTGTCTTGCAAATCGGACCAACTGACTAACCATCCTATAATTCCACCCCATTTTTCACTAATGACGTGACAAATACATCCTTCGCCAGTGCAATTTGTTGGACAATTAAATTTCCCAATAACCCTTAAGGGCAAAAAATCAGGCCACATGGGCCCATAAGGTTGCGGGTTAGGCCTTACCGCCTGCCCCCACTGGCCTAGCCCCTTAACTATCGGGATTATTTTCATCTGGTGTCCATAGAGCTGAGGTTCAAGCCAATGGCCCACCCTTTCTTTCGGGCTCCTTTTCTTCGCGCCCAGGGTCTTGTTGAATGCCATACGACCTAGGGTTGGTCCCCATATAGAGCCCCCTCTATCGGCTCCCTTATGTTCATCTCCTGCCTACGTTCGTGTGGAAGGTTGGTGACCACAGACTGGGCCATGGTCCTGAGCCCCACACCTTTGCATCGTGGTTATATGGTTACGTCGTGACCGAGGGTCGAGGCTAACAGGCCAGCGCCTTCTCCCATTTGGGTGCCTATGAAACATAAAAGGTGTTGGCGCCATAAGGTGTTAAGAAACCCCGTGTAGACCATATGGTAAGTTTTTAGGCTTCAATGATGCCAGTCGCAAGTTTGAACCCAGTTGAGGCTAGCCCGACCTTAAAAAAAAAAAAAATCACTCCGGGGGTGCGACGTGGCGGCCCATGATTGGGCCACATGGCACCCAATCATTACTCCACTATAACAAGCCATCAACCAAATAGATTTCACCAGCATTCACCAATCAAATGAGGCCACTTTTCAGTCTATCATTGGCCCGAGGGTGCACAATCAACTTGATGAGTCAATTGTACAGTCAACCAGTCAACAGAGCTTCTAAAATCTTAGTTGTTGGGCCAAATGAACAAACGAGATAACTTGAGCATATGGTGTCTGATTGAAGTGAAACAAATGTCATTGGATTTAGAATGACGAGAACTTCAACTTGAGCCATTTTCAAGGTTTTTTGGGCATATTCATTTTTTAGCTAAAATTTGATCACCTGATCACACCTCCCCACTAGGAACTTTTGGACTCGAAAATTTTACGTCCCTAGTAAATATAATGAGGCTGAAACTCAACATCACCACAAAACTCAATCCAAAATGCTTACTTTTCAATTGGTTCCCCTTCAAGCCCCAATCAAGGCACTTCACCTATCTTCTTCGTGAAGACCTATTGTCCTGTTAAGAATTGAGCCAATATTCTTATCGTTATTGCAGGAACAAAATATTGATGAGTGGAATCTAAAAATTCTCTTTAATATCATCTTTGCACGGCTCAAAAACAACTTCATCTTGAAGTTAAACTATTGAAGACAAACTTGACTCCATCTTGGAAATCAGAAGCAACATAAACTTGCTTTACCATCCTCAAACTGAGCTTGTACATAAAAAGTACATTGTTGCAAAATTTCAATGATATAATTGGTTTTGCCTACAACAACATAGTCATCTTGTACAATCTTAAAAACAAATATTCTATTCACACAAGTTTCATCTCGAATACTTGCATCGGTGAATACATAACAAACTTGGACAACAAGTTGTACATTCCAAAAGTCCTTGAACATGTGGACTTATAAACAAGCCAATACATAACATCAATTAAAACACTTACTTGTTGCACATAGTGACTATTATTGTTCACTTTACAAAATTACCCAAACAGGTAAACAACAACAAGTAATTACAAATTTACAAAGCAACTTTACAAATAAGTCTACCCAATCTCTACCTCTCCTAGGATTATGGGTTCTCTTTCTGCATCATCTTTTCCTTGAACATTGTTTAGAATTGTTGCAAGTCCTCTTTTCCACCTCTTGTTTCCCTTGCATTAGGTTGCAAATCTCTTTTCCCTTCTTGAAAGAAGCTCTAGATGTAACTTCCAACATCTTTCACTGCCATGCCCATGCATCTTGCAATGGATACAAAAGAGCTTTCTCTTACTTATGACAAAGAAGTCATCTCATGCGAAGGAGAATCATTATGCTTGATGCCTAGAATTTGATCCATTATTTTAACCATTATCATGTGTTGCTCACAGATAGCCACACAATGTTAAAATGCATCACAGAAAGTACAAGGGTACTTATTCCACAAGTAGTCAAAATTACCATGCATTGGAAAACACCCATGAGGATTATACATGTCTCTAGCGCTGCAAATTTGACGGAGTGGAGTGGACGATGACATGCAAGGTCCCTTCAAGCATTCATCTCAACTCAATGTTCTCAATACGAAGAGATAAATCCAGCTCCTCTAGCTCTTGGAGACTCTTTTTGCCCATTCTTAAAACTTGGTCAGATGAGGCTCTGATACAGTTTGATTTGAAAATGGAGGAGGTGTATTTTTCCTCTTCTCCAAAAACAAACAAGGATTGTTCCGATGCTTTACAAGGAAAAATGGGTCTTAACAAAAAACAGGTTTTCCAAAAGTTCTCTTCAAGTTATGCGTTAGTATTCACATGTAAACTTAACATAAGCAACATAATATCACATAACTCATACAGGAATCATGAAGAGCATAACAAAATATTTGGTGACGGAGTTCACCTGATCCAGGTGGCTCCAGAAACACACACAGGGTAGAGGGCTCATGAAAGCTCGAAAATCAAAGTGGTCAGAATGATTTCGAACCAGGGCCAAAGCGAAGATCTCGTCGTCTTGATCGTGGTGACGTGAACAGTTCATCAAACCAAGTCCGTATGCGAAAGTTAGAAGCAGTCAAAGTTTGGTTGACTTTTTGCTGACTAGGAAGGCTTAAGGAGGCCACAATTTGGACAAAACCCGGCCACCGAATTCCGGCCAACCTGGGCCAAATTCCGGGCGAATTTGTGGCCCAGTTAATTTGTCTCCTTCGGCCTAAAATCTGAATAATTTTAAAAGGCCTTATTTTAAAAAAATTAAAATCAATATATCTATATATATATGGTGGCAGGCCACCACCCCCGCCACCCCTCATAACAAAAATATATTAAAAAAGGGGCACGCAGCCATGACCCCGTCGCCCACCAAACCTTAACAAAATTTATTAAAAAAAACAAGTGGCTCGACGACCATCACCCCGCTGAGCCCTCACCGCACTATATTAATATATAATATTTGGGGTGGGCACGGGCCACCTCCGGTGGACCTAGACCACACCTCCAACCGTAACCATATGCCATGAGTTAATGCGGGGCCGGCGGGGATTGAACCCACCCGACCCACGTGGGTTGGCCCCCATCGGGTGGCCCCATGTACAACAAAACAAAACCAACGTGCCACGGAACCAACGTAACACGGAACCAACATACCACGGAACCAACGTGCCATGAACCACGTTGAACGCCGCCCCTCCACACCTTAATAGAAAATGGCGAAAGATGGGGGCGCAGGATTTGATCCCCCGACCCCTCCTCAACAACTTCACCATTATTACCACGATGCCAAACTGACTTATTATTAAGTCCGCCCAGCGAATTTACATAAACCCCGTTTTTTTCAATGCACCCAGGGGGTAGATGGAGGAACCAGGAGCATGAACGCAAATCAATGCAGGTGGAACCATGATTGCTGTAGAAACAGGGAGCAGAACCATGATCCTAGAAATTTTCCCGAGGAGGTAATTTTTCTCCATGTCGGAATATAGTCAAGTTTATAGTCGTTTTTCATGGTTTTCCACAGGGATCACAATGGCGAGGTCAGATTCGCCTTTTGAGTTTCATATTTCCAGTCCACCCATGGAGCAGAATCTTTGAGGAATCTAGGGGAAATATTCCTTGAGCCCCATATTCTCAATTTCTCAGAATTCATAAATTTGACAGTCAATTTTGCACTATTCGACGCCACAAATATGATGGTGCATTCAAAGTTTTCATTTTCTCATTTTATTTTCCAGCCACTTTTCCAAGTGGAATGCAGGTGTCAGCATTTATGTGCAAGCAGTCATTTCCATGCGATTGATGCCATGAGATCGATGGTATGAACAACTTCAGCAGTTTGACATCCACTTCTTCAGATGGCCCCTAGTTGTGAGATATATGTAGTGTGTTCATGTAATTCTTTTGCTATGCATTGTGTTGCACAGATCCCTATTTGATGTTGATGAGGGATCTTGTTTATTACTTGTTTTCATGATTCCTGCTTGATGTGACGCAAAATCGTTTATGTGATGTACTTGTTGTCATGATTCATCATGTTATTTTTTGAGATCCCTTTGTTGTATGTTGATGGGATACTCATGTTGTCATCATGTATGTTTTCATTGAGATCCCTTTTATGCCATATTGGCAGGATGCTCATCATGCATGAGTTTGTGTCATATTGATAGGAGTCTTTTGACTGAGAGTTCCTGTAGTGGAACATCTCTTGGAGTCACTCCTGCGTGAGGGTATTTTCCTTGTATGATAGCGACATCACCTCTATGTACATCATCACTATTGACAACACCTAATGCAACGGCTTACACCATCTTGACACAGGGGCCCAAAGATGTAGTCCCTCCTGGACAAACTTCGTTATCAACAGCTTATGTTTTTATGTTGCTGATGATTTTCATGTTCCTCTTCTTTACAGCATGCAGATGTATTCGTTTATGTTTCTTTTAAAAATGAAATTTAACACATCATGAAAGTAAAAGGTCTTGGAAGGGTCCTTTGTCACACCTGGACCTAGATCAAGTGGTATTGGAGTAGTCTTTGCATGGATGTGAATTGCAACATGAACAATGGAACGTGCATCGGCAAAGGATGAAAAAGCGATGTACGAGACCATGCTCAAAATTTCCAAAATAGTGGAAGTAATATATGAAACTCTACAGAAAGAGACAGAGGAAAAGGAGTGATTGCAGCTTCAGTTGTAAGCCACGGAAGAATCCCTATAAGAACTGAAGCACAACAACCAAAACCTTCAAACAGAAAACTTGAGTTGAAGATGCGTCTACAAGAAGAGAAAGAGGAGAAACATAGTTTGATACGACAGCTGCAACCAAAGGACGAGGCCTTGGAAAAGTTGCAGCGTGACCCATGTGAGGTAAAACATAGTTCTCCATCTTCATTTGTGTTTCCTGATGATGATTTTGTTGTTTTTGAAAATCATACCACAGGGATTGGCTCCAAACTGTTGAAGAGAATGGGGTATGAAGGAAAAGGCTTTGGCGTTAATAGCCAAGGCATTGTCAACCCCATCAAAGTAGAGGAATTACCATGTCGAACAGGACTTGGGTGTGTCAGAAAGGAATTTGGGGAATGCACCATGACAGTTAGCGAACCACCAACAACAAATGATGAGTAGCCCTCATCAGTGCTTTCCAAATTGACAAAGGAGGTAAAAGATGTTGATTTATTTTCGGTTTCGTCTTCACATAGTATGCTTTCCGTTGGAGATTTGGAGATCCCAATTACAAGGATAAACATGAGGCTCCTTACCAGGATGAGGCACAAGGAGGAAAAAGAACTTGGTGTTAATAACCAAGGCATAACTCAACCATTGGAGGTTGTGCAGAGGCCTCAATTTTCGGGCTTGAGATACACCGAGGGAGAATGCTTGAAGGTGTCAGATGCTTTCGAGACATCATTGAAATCGTCGAGGAAAGAGAATGATGGGAACACATCCCCATCATCTCATGGCAATGGCCATTGCAGGGAAAGAGCTGAGGCAAGCTCTCATCACCATACTTAAACTAGAGATGGAAATGAAAGGTATAACTAGTTTCGATTTTCAAATGTTCATTTTGATTACAATCATGTTTTTAATGATGAACGTAAAACATGGCATCAAAAAACATGTACCTTTTGTGGATTACATAACCATACATTTTCTAAGTGTTGGAAAAGAATGGAAGCACACAAAAGGATGAGGCGTGAAAGGCCCTCTCAATAGGTGGTAAAGAAACATGTTAAGCAGATCTGGAGGAAGAAAACCTATTGCAGTCATTGCAATAGAAGTGGCCATCAAAGAGCAACTTGTTGGAGGCTCCATCCAGAGCAGCGCCTTAAAGGCAAAGTGTCAATGCATGAACCGGGTGAAGCAGTTGTTCGACCATCGAATGCACCACAATGAGGCGACCCATTCACCTTGATAAGTGATAATGGTTTCTAGATATGTTGTCTTGTCATGGCCGTGCTTTTGTAAATCATTTGTTTCATTTCAAAATGTAAAAGTGATGACGTGTTTCCATCACTTGTTAAGCAACAACGATGTCTGGTCTTATTTTGAGTTGCATTTTAAACTCTGAAAGTGATGTCGTGTTTCCATCACTTGTCAAGACAAATAGTGTTTGGCCTTATCTTTGTAAATCATCTGTTACAGTGATGATGTGTTTTTCCATCACTTGTTGAAGAAACAATGATATGTTGGCCTTGTTTTCGTAGCTAGGGTATTGTGTCCATCTTGATATAAACTTGACCATTGAGTATGTGTTATAAACTCATGGCAAGTGTGGGATGTGTGGGTCATTATTTGGTCATAAAAGTCAAGCATGTAATTTTTGAAACAATGTACTACAGGTTGCAGAAGTAGCAGGTGTTGGCTCATTGCTTAAGGCTCCGAAGAATAAAGGTGAAGGAGATGGAAGCGAGACCTTTCAAGACACTTGTGATGCAGACAAGGTATAGAGAAGTTCCAGATTATTTTTCATGCTTTTAGAGGACCAAAACCTCCTCAGTGGGGAGGATTGATCTAGGTGGCTCCAGAAACACACACAGGACAAAGAGGGCTCATGAAAGCTCAAAAATCAAAGTTATCAGAATGATTTCGAACTAGGGCCAGAGCAAAGATCTCTTCATCCTAATCGCGGTGATGTGAACGGTTCGTCAAACTGAGTCCGTATGCGAAAGTTAGAAGAAGTTAAAGTTCGGTTGCCTTTTTTTTGTCTTGGCAGGCTTAAGGATGCCACAATTTGGACAGAACTTGGCCACCGAATTCTGACCAACTTGGGCCAAATTTCGGGAAAATTTGTGGCCTAGTTAATTTGTCTCCTTCGAACTAAAATCTGAATAATTTTAAAAGGCCCTATTTTTTTAAATAAAAATTAATATATATATATATGGTGGCGGGCCACCACCCCACCACCCCTCATACACCTAATAACAAAAATATATTAAAAAAAGGGGCGAGCGGCCATGACCTCACCGCCCCCCAAACCTTAACAAAATTTATTAAAAAAAAGAAGTGGCTCAATGGCCATCACCCCACCGAGCCCTCACCGAACTATATTAATACATGATATTTGGGGTGGTCACAGCCCACCTCCGGTGGACTCAGCCCACACCCCCAACCATAACCACATGCCATGAGTTAATGTGGGGCCGACGGGGTTTGAACCCGCCTGGCCCACGTGGGTCGGCCCCCACCACGCGGCCCCATGTACAACAAAACAAAACCAACGCGCCACGGAACCAACGTGCCATGAACCATGTTGAACACCGCCCCTCCACACCTTAACAGAAAATGGTGGAAGATGGGGGCGCGGGCCACCAAAAAAAGTGGACCTGTCACCTGTAATTTAAACCATAAAACTAATGTGTGTTATTTCAGGAGGGGTGGGATTTGATCCCCCGACCCCTCCTCAACAACTTCACCATTATTACCACAGTGCCAAACTGACTTATCGTTAATTCCACCCAGTAAATTTACATAAACCTTGTTTTTTTCACTGCACCTAGGGGGCAGATGGAGGAACCAGGAGTGCGCACACAAATTGATGCAGGTGGAACCATGACTACTATAGAAATAGGGAGCGGAACCATGATCCTTGAGATTTTCCCGAGGAGGTAATTTTTCTCCAAGTCGGAATATAGTCAAGTGTATCATCGTTTTTCACGGTTTTCCACAGGTATCGCAATGGCGAGGTCGGATTCGCCTTTTGAGTTGCATATTTCCAGTCCACCCATGGAGCGAAATCTTTGAGGAATCTAAGGGAAATCTAAAAGATTCCTTGAGCCCCAGATTCTCAATTTCTCATAATTCAGAAATTTGACAGTCGATTTTGCACTATTCGATGCCACAAATATGATGGTGCGTTCAGATTTTTCATTTGCTCATTTTATTTTCCAGCCACTTTTCTAAGTGGAATGCAAGTGTCAGAATTTATGTGCGCGCAGCGATTTCCATGTGATTGATGTTGTGAGATCGATGGCATGAACAGCTTCAGCAGTTTGACATCTGCTTCTTCAAATGGCCCCTGGTTGTGAGGTATATGCAGTGCGTTCATGTACTTCTTTTTCTATCCATTGTGCTACACATATCCTTGTTTGATGTTGATGAGGGATCTTGTTTATTACTTCTTTTCATGATTCTTGCTTGATGTGACGCGGAATCATCTATGTGATGTACTTGTTGTCATGATTCATCATGTTATGTTTTGAGATCCCTTTGTTGTATGTTGATGGATACTCATGTTGTCATCATGTATGTTTACATTGAGATCCCTTTTATGCCATGTTGGCGGGATGTTCATCATGCATGAGTTTGTGTCATATTGATAGGAGTCTTTTGACTGAGAGTTCCTATAGTGGAACATCTCTTCGAGCCACTCCTGTGTGAGGGCATTTTCCTTGTATGATAGCGACATCACCTCTATGTACATCATCACTATTGACAGCACTTAATGCAGTGGCCTACACCATCTTGACACCAAGGCCCAGAGACGTAGTCCCTCCTGGACAAACTCTGTTATCAACGACTTATGTTTTTGTGTTGCTAATGATTTTCATGTTCCTCTTCTTTACAACATGCAGATGTATTCATTTATGTTTCTTTTTAAAATGCAATTTAACACATCATGAAAGTAAAAGGTCTTGGAAGGGTCCTTCGTCACACCCGGACCTAGATCATCACCCCTCTTGGGCTACATCTTCGGGCCTGCCAACGTAGCTAGATCGCTCTATATATTCAATAGAAAAGGGATTATATAAAATTTTGTTGATGAAAACATGTGGTTATTTCCCCTACAAGGAAATGTTCTCCTGCAAAGAACTCTGACATAAAATAGCAACACAAGGCATCTCCTACAAAGACCCTATACTCCAACTAAAATGAGCTACATTGAACATATGAGCACTTCAATTCCACATTGAAGCACATAAACAAAACTTTCATCAACATAACATAGTGAGAAAAGTAAACCAGAGCTTAGCCCTGCAAGTAACAATTGTTGCAGTAGACTTCTAAAGGTAAGAAAACCCCTACAAGGCCTTCTCCATGCTCAAACACCTTCAAGAAATGCTTCAAAAATTTGATTGATCCATACACTCTTAGTATTCAAAATGAAAAAAGGCTCCTTATATGTGCTCAAATCAGAAATTAGAGGTCACCTTTGGATCCAGATTATCTAAAAACCCCTAAGTGGAATCTTCTTGAGCTCCAAAACAATGAAAAAAAATATCCAAAAGATATGGCTCTACAAGCTCTTCCTTGAGTTTTTTTATTAATTATCCTACAAATCGGACCAACAGACTAACCATCATACAATTCTGCCCTATTTTTCACTAACGAGGTGATAAATATGCCCTCCACCATTGCAATTTGTTGGATAATTAAATTTCTCAATAAACCTTAAGGGCAAAAAATCAGGTCACATGGGCCCATAAGGCCGCAGACTAGGCCTTATCGCCCACCCCCGCCGACCTAGCCCCTTAACTGTAGGGATCATGGTAATCTAGTGTCCATGGGGCTGAGAGCTGGGCCAATGACCCACCCTTTCCGTCGGGCTCCTTTTCTCCACGCCCAGGGTCCTGTTGAAGCCCATATGGCCTGGGTCTCGTCCCATACGAAGCTCCCTTTGTCAACACCCTTTTTTTCAACTCCCACATGCGGTTGTTTGGAAGGTTGGTGACTAGTGGTTGGGTCAATTTCCTAACCCCCGCACCTTTTCATCGTGGTTATATGGTTACACCGTGACCGGGGGCCGAGACCGACAACCCAACCCCTTCTCCCATTTGCACGCCTATGAAAACATAAAATGTGTTTGTGCCATAAGGTGTTAAGAAACACCATGTAAGCTGAATGGTAAGGCATTAGGCTTGAACGATGCAGGTCGTAGGTTCAAACCCGGTTGAGGCTAGCCTAGCCTTAACAAAATTTTGTTCACTCTCGGGGTGCCACGTGGCAGCCATGATTGGGCCACATGGCACCCAATAATTGGTCCACCAAAACAAGCCATCAACCAATCAGATTTATCCAACATGCACCAATCAACCTGATGAGTCAACTGTACGGTTACCCAGTCAACAGACCTACTAAAAATTTAGTTGTTGGGTCAAATGGTCAGCACGCGATAACTTGAACATAGGTTGTCAAATTGAGGTGAAACGAACATTGTTGGACTGAGAATGATGAGAACTTAGAATTGTCGTCAGTTTCAAGAATTTCTGGGCACTTTCATTTTTTAGCTAAAATTTGATCACTTGATTACTACAGGTAGTAAGAAAAGAGTTAATCATTGCATAAGATCTTGTGCATTTCAGATGAATGGTATACCTACATCAATGCATCTAAATATACTTTTGTTGGAATCAGACAGTATGTTATTGGGTATGGATTGGTTGTATCATCATAGGACTAAGGTGGATCATTATGAGAAGGCCATTGAGTGATTGGGTGATAATGGAGAACAAAGGATCTTGCACGATAAGAAGAAGGCAACACAAGTTAGAATGGTTACAACTATGTCAGCAAAGCATAGTCACAGGAAAGGGTGTGCCTTATTTGCAGTGCATATTCGCAGTGATAAAGGTAAGGATGTCGAGGATGCGGAAGTATTCAAGAGGTATCTAGTTTTGTAGCATTTGCATGATGTATTCCCAGCAGAGATTTGAGAGTTTCCACCTCACACCTCACAGAGAGGTGGAATTTTCTATTGAGTTGGTACTAGGGGCAGCTAAAGGGAAGAATGTGACACCTAGTTGGGTTACTTGGGTACATGGTGATGAATGGATAGTGGAGGGACAATCATGAGAAAGGTAAATTAAATAGGCTTAATCTTTCAAATGCCCTAGTTAAGTTGGGAACTGTTGTTCTCAAGGTTGTGCATGTTGTGCATAGATAAAGGGGTTCTCTTAACCTTGACCTTAGGATATCTGGTAATTATGTTATGATCATGGTTATGTTGATGTCTCTAGATGTCTACATGTAGGTATGTATATTGTTGTCTAACAGGGTCGTTAGAGATCATGAGGTTTTCATGCTAATATTTATATGTATATGTGTATGTACGTATGGTGTTATCTGATAGGGTCGTCAGGGATCATTCTTGTGGAGGAATGACTGCTTACGCAAGTGAATGGCATGAAGTGGTTCCTGGTCTTATGAGGAATGAAGTGGCAAAGTAGCCCTAACAGATCTATGAGGTTAGTATCGTGTGGATATGATTTGATATTATGTGTTTATACTATGTCTATGTTTATGTTATGGACATGAAATGTTTAGGGATACATCAACAGAATGAAAGCAATGTGATCTGTGACATGTTGGGACAAACATGAATAGTGGAAAGACACTAGAAGCAAGGTTGCTTGGTAGATACAGTGTGGTTTATGGATGTGCAATACTACTATTGCATATATGTTGTACATATTGTACATGTTGTACTTGTGATGTTGTGTACATACTGTGTTGTGTACATACAGTGTTGTGTATATATGGTGTTGTGTACATGTTTTTTATGCAGTGTATTGTATAGATGGTGTTGTGCATATGTTCGATATGCGGTGTTGGGTACATATGGTGTTTTGTACATGTTTCATATGTGGTGTTTTGTACATATGGTGTTATGTGCATGTTTCATAAGAATTAGCAGCAACAGTGAAAGGAAATAGAACATGTAGTAGTATGTTGGTAAAGCACTTTAGGAGCAGGGCCAATGTGGGACGCTGGTACCCAATAGTTTCCATTGATTTCCATGAGTATGCTATGACCGGTATGATGGCTTTGAGGCAGGGATATGCCTTGGATTTTGGACCTTCCGATGCGAGAAAACATTGCTAAGGGAGGGGTCACCCGAGGGATTGTGTAGCAGAGAAGGGAATGCCAACAGAACTTGGAAGGTGTGTGATTGCATGGAAGGGGGTGACCAGATTTCCCAAGGGATTGTGTAGCAGAGAAGGGAAGGTCGGGAATGGACTTTTCTTGGTCATTATCATTTCCAGATGGAATCAGAAGCACATTGGGAGTGCCCCTGGAGCAATGAGCCGATAACTGTCCACTGAGAGGACAAGTGGCACAGGATTGTAGTGTTGGACATTAAATGCAGCTTTGAATTTGGCAGTGGATTCTAGACTTCCTGAGAAGGAGGTGAATCCTGGTATTACTTTGAGGGTGGAGGTGTGAGCCTCTAGATTCCCTTGTTGTTGATATGGGCATCGTATCCTTTTATTTTCTAGTTGAGAAAATGTGAATATGTGTATATATGTATATCATTGTAAATACTGTATCGAGATGGATTTATAAAGCTACATAGACAGTATGGTTATTTATTGGTTGAAGCAAATGTGGTTGTTATTGTAAATATCGCAATGAGTTGTGTTATAAAGCTCCAATACACTATATGATTGTCACGTTTCAGTAGTGGTCAATGTAAATACTACAACGAGTTGTTTTATAAATATCCATAGGCAGTATGTTTTGTTTTCAGTAGTTTGTTTGTTTATAGGTGTCATTGAACACTGAGGACGATGTTCCCCCAAGGGGGAGGTTCTCTAATAGCCCTAGTTAAAAGTTCATGTAAAAAAATATAAGACCAAGGTCATGGGACACGTATTCCAAGTTGAATGTTGTCAAAACATCCTAGTGGGTGTTCATTTGATTTATTATGGCGAAGGAAATTGGCAAAGGTAAAGAGGCATTAATTAGCATTTTATTTATGAAAATAATGGAAAATAGGAGAAAAAGAAGGTGAAAGGTCACAAGTTTCATGTGAGGAGGAAAATGAAGGCAAATAATGGATAATGAAGAAAATAGAGGCATCAATGATAAAAAGGCTTCTGAGAATGAATTCACAACTTTTTTAAATGTGAGACTTTTTGTCAGTTCAATTTTGGAGCTCTCATTCTATTTTCTCTCTCTCACATACTCTTGGACACTTAGAGTCTTCTTGGAGCACCCTTGGAGGAGTGTGGAATACTTGGGATTTAGAGAAAGAAGGAAGGTGCAAGAGGAAAACGGGATCAATAACTACAGCGGTTTTTGCTTTGCAAGTACCAAGTTTCATGTACGATTTCCTTGCTAGTTTTGGTATGCATGGCATATGCATGTGGTTTCTTGGTTATGATTTGTCATTGGCATGGAGGATTGCCTAGGTTGAAAGTGGTTGTGCCTAGGCTTTCCATTTCCTGGATAGCCATGGTGTTGTGGGTTTTACCTTTTTTTTCTGGTTGGTGCTCATGTTCCTTTGGTTGTGGGTTGAGTTATTAGTTCCTAGAGCCTTGGCTGGAAAATGCTCTAGAAGCCCAGTAACAACTTGGGTTGAGTTACTAATCCTAAAAGCCTTGGTTGGAAAAACACTTTGGAGCCCTTGGTTGGTTGAGTTACCAGTCCTGGAAGCCTTGGTTGGAAATAAGACTCTAGAACCCTGGACAGATTGGGCAGAGACTGATTAGGTGACAATTTGTGATGTCTGACCATGAGGTGGATCACTAGTTGAGGGTTGAGGTGGTTTGTCCTTTGGAAACCTTGGTTTGGTTTTCTTGGTTTATTCCATGAGATCCCACATTCATGCTTGGAATATGGCACAGGGGTGTTTGGTTGAAAGAGAGATTTGTTTCAGCTCAAACTATGGTCGGGTGATACATGGATGTCCCTGACTTGGTTGGATTTGCATATGTTAATAAGAGCTTATTTCCTTTGGTATTTCATGAGTAAATATGCTTGTCATTCTGTGGATTTAATGGTTGTTTCATCATTGATACATCTCTGGTTATTTATTGGTTATAAGAATGTTTAATGATATTCTTGATGTATGGCTCTCATCATGTTTTGGTTAGTGTATGAAATGTTAATGAATGAATGGCCTAATCAACAACAATGAAGCTATTGGGAGGAGATGTCATTCCTCCTTGACGATTCTCATATAAGTATGAGATCCCTATGTTCATATATGTTGTTATGACCTGTAGATTACATGTTCATGATTTGTTTGACAGAATGATTTCCATGGCAGGTAGGGTCTGGTCAAGTCCTTGTTTAATTTTTTACATTAGTATCTTTGTTTCCATTTTATTTATCATTTATGGAAGTTTCATGAAGTTCTAGGAAGAGGCCTGAGTCTTAGCCTTGAAAAAGTGGCTCTGAATCCAAGGTCATTGGCACAGAACTACCTGAAAAAGACTACAGTCGCTTGGATGCCTTGTTTTCGGAGCGATGGAGGGTCTCAGTCACACTGATTTATTTTCATGGGAGCGACTGTGATTCCATATTAATAAAACATCAAGTTGTCTCAGCGGTTGAGCACCTGGAAGGGTTGGTTGTTGTCAGAGTATGCATAGCAGAAAATGAAATAAATCACACACGCACAACAGAAATCATAAGACAGCAAGTTTAACGTGGTTCACCCAACCAATCTGGGTTACGTCCACCAAACAGAGGCATCGGCAATATTATTACTCAACAGGAGATTACAACAATAGATTTTCACATCTGGAATTCTTTTTCCTCACACCTTCTCATCACACATATCCTCTACGGGCTTACATTTTTATAGCTGGGAGTAGAAAACTGTTAAGTTATGGTATGTTCTATGCTTATAATAGTTTACTTCTTTCTCTTATTATATTCCACCGATTAGCAATCACATGTACATAAAGTAAAGTGCAGATAGAACATTAAACGATCGACAGAAAACAAGCCAAGACAAGAGACACAAGATGTGGCGGCTAGCCAAGGACAAACCCCACAATGTGTGGGGAAACCCTTTGATCAAATCTTCTTTTATCTTCAATAATTCAGCAGAGAGAAATAGTACAATAAATCTGATTCATTTCAGCAATAGCAAACCCTAGATCAGTAGCATCAGCATTAGCGGCTTCATTATCAAACTAGGGCAGACCATATCTCACAAACCGACAGTCGGATTGACTTCATTCCACCACCAAAATTTTCGGCTTCCAGAGGAGGTTCAGATGAACCTACAGCGCAGTTCAGATGAGGAGATCTTCTAGGTCACGCAAGTCAATCTTTACTTCTGCAGTTGCAGCTTCAGTTTCAGCAGTTTCCGGCTTCAAACTAGGGCAGTCGATATCTTGCAAACCATCCGTCGGATTGACTTCATTCCACCACCAAAAGTTGCGGCTTTCAAAGGAGGTTCAGATGAACCTACAGCGCAGTTCCAAAGAGGAGATCTTCTAGGCCACGCAAGTCAATCTTTACTTCTGCAGTTGCAGCTTCAGTTTCAGCAGTTTCTGGCTTCAAACTAGGGCAGTCGATATCTTGCAAACCGTTTGTCGGATTGACTTCATTCCACCACCAAAAGTTGCGGCTTTCAAAGGAGGTTCAGATGAACCTACAGTGTAGTTCCAAATAGGATATATTCTAGGCCACGCAAGTCAATCTTTACTTCTGCAGTTGCAGCTTCAAATTCAACAGCTTCCGGCTTCACATGTGTGAGAGATAGAGACCCATTTCAGCGCAGTAGAGAAGAGACTCATATCTGCGCAGTAGAGAGAGAGAGATGTGATGAGATGAGTGAGTCCAAATGAGGAAAAGTCCTCTTATATTTATACACAACGTTGGTGGGTGAATAGATGCGACTGTTGGGCTTCTGAGCCTACATGAGTTGTAGGTCGACTTGATAATAATTCCATAATCAAAATAAATTCATATCTCCATGAATACTTATTGGAATTGGATGATATTTATATCAATCCTACACCTCTCAACGAGAGGAATCTAATAAAAATATTATTAGCCATGAATAAGATGACCCACATGAAGTTTTGCCCTGGTTGCCAATTTTAACACTCCCTCTCAACCATGGAGAACTTCATCTGCAATCTGTCTATCGGTCGTTACTATTCATCCATCAAATGCACTGCCTCGTACAGCCTGACCCTTGCCCTGCTCTGCTCTATTTTGCCTGTTCTGCTTTGTCTTGTTCTGCCCTGCACTGATCTGTACTGTTTTGTTCTGTTCTGCTCTGCTCTTGCATTGTTCTGTTCTACTCTGCTTTTGTCCGAATTATGAAGAAGAAGAAATGATCGAGGATGTATCATACTGACTCAAAGTCAGTCTCAGAGTATGTACCACTGGTCCCAGACCAGTCTCAACCAACCCAAAGTCAGCGTCATAGTGAATACAACTCCAATGGTCCCAGACCAATATCATCCTCCACTGACTCAAAGTCAGTCTCAGAGTATGTACCACTGATCCCAGACCAGTCTCAACCGACCCGAAGTCAGCGTCATAGTATGGTACAACTCCTACCACTGGTCCTAGACCAGTATCATTGATCCCAGATCAATGGAGGTCATCCTAGCGTAGGGAGTACAATAGTTACAACGATGTGTCCATCGGTACTACTATGGTCCCTAACTTCATTTCCCTGCTCATTGATCAGATGAGAGGTATTTCCCATGAGTCCCAGACTGCATGGGTAGGATGCCTCGACAGGAGAACTAATCAATCCTGTCCTCACAGGAGAACACATCAATCCTGCTACAATTGCCATGGAGAACACATCAATCCTGCTACAATTTCCATGGAGAACACATCAATCCAGGCCGCCATGGAGAACACATCAATCCAGGCCTCACAGGAGAACACATCAATCCTGCTACAATCGCCATGGAGAACACATCAATCCAGGCCTCACAGGAGAACTAATCATCCTGCTACACAGGAGAGCAAATCATCCTGTTCCACAAGAGAGCGAATCATCTTGTCCCACAAGAGAGCGAATCATCTTGTTCCAGTGTGCACCACCAGGGGAGGGTGAGTCACCCTGTGGTCGTATGTTACTCCAGTAATAACCGCAAGCCCTCAGAGCTCCCAGAGATCAATGTATGCAACATGCAGGACCCTTGTACAAGGGTTTCTTACCGACTCCAAGTCGTTTGGGAAAATCACAGATTAGATCTTTCCTCGGGGCTTTGACAAGGTGTATCAACCTGTACATCATCTTAATGTGATGGAGCCTCCTTGCTCATCAACTTACCATATCCAAGATGATGTCTATCTGCTGGAGCAATCGACGAATACGGGATTCCTCAATAATCGAATCCCACCTCTGGTTGTTATGGAGAATCACAGTGGTATCCAATGTAAATCCAAACAGCTCACTGAAGAGCTTTCGCAACCAGACTACCTCACACGAGGTTATGCTAGCAACAATATATCCTGCTTCGGCGGTGCTCAAAGCCACCGACTTCTGCTTCCTGCTCATCCAGGATATTGAAGCAGATCCCAAGGTGAAACAGCACCCGGAAGTGCTCTTACGGTCCACCCCACTGCCTGCCCAATCAACATCAGTATATCCAAGTAGTCTCACATCTCCGGCAGTGTATCTTAATCCATGAGAGATTGTGTCCTGAAGACATCTCAGAAGATTCCTTGCATCAATCCAGTGAGGCTCAACCAAATATGAGCTCACAATGCTGACTGCAAAAAAATATGTTCGGACGGAGGTTCACCAAGAACATCAATGCGAATGAGTTTATGAAACTCAGAGGCATTTCCCAAATCTGGTCTGACATCACTACCATATAACTTCTAAAAGTTAAGATCCTCGAGGTAGTCACAGGCTTGCAATCCATCATACCAAATCTTTCCAATATCTTTACGACATATTTCCCTTGAGATAGGAAAATTTCCCTTGGCTTCTGCCATACTTCAAGTCCTAGGAAGTAGTGCATCAGTCCTAGGTCTTTCATTTCAAATTCAGAGGCCAGCTCCCTCTTACATTTGTGAATGAGAGGGTCTGCACCTGTTAGAAAGAGGTCATCCACATACAATACCAGTATGAGAGGCTTCTCAACTTCAACCTTAAAGTAAAGGTTAGGATCGGCTTCACTCCTAGTGAATCCCAGCTTCATCAAGTAGCTATCGATCCTCTCATACCATGCTCAGGGTGCTTGCTTCAGCCCATAGAGAGCTTTCTTCAACCTGCATACATGAGATTTTCGATCATAAATCTCAAATCCTTCGGGTTGCTCCACGTAGACCTCTTCTTTGATCGAGCCATGCAAGAACGCAGTCTTGACATCCATCTGATGTAGGTTCCATCCTTGTGAAGCGGGAAGGGCTATGATCGAGCGGATGCTCGTATATCTGGCAACAGGTGCAAATATCTCATCATAGGCTATACCTTCCTTTTGGGAGAAACCTCGAGCAACAAAATGAGCCTTATACTTTTCCGTGCTTCCATCTGCTGCATGCTTTATCTTGTAAAGCCATTTGGAAGTAACAACAGTCTTGTCCTGGGGTCTGGGAACTACTTCCCAAACATCATTCTTTATGATAGACTCATATTCTTCGGTCATAGCATCCTTCCATACTTGATGCTTGACGGCATCTGAGAATGATGAAGGCTCATTTTGTATGATCGTGCTCATGATGGTCAGGTATCCTTGATACCTATTAGGTTTCTTACTTTCACGAAAGGTTCCTCGGGGTGCAGCATGTCCTTCAGCATCATCAAGTAACCCCTTAAGCCATGAAGGCCTCTTCCTAGAAGAGGAAGGCTCATATGGAGGAGGATCAATCGGATCCATGGGTTCTTCTACATCAAGCATTGATTCATCATCCTTTTCTTTCGGTTTCCTGGTGTCGGCTTCTTGAGAGCTCCTCAAAGTCAGAAGATTGATCACCTTGCTGAGAGCCATATCTTCGTCAAAGGTGACATCATGACTAATTATGACTTCCCTTTGACCGGCTACATAGATTCTATAGCCTTTAGTATTTTCACCATAGCCCACGAAAATTCCCTTCTTTCCAGATGCTCCCAATTTATTTATTTTCTCTTTCGGCACATGAAAGTATACAGGGCTTCCAAAAATTTTAAAATGAGAAACATCAGGTTTCTTACCGGTGAATTTTTCTTCAGGAGTCTTGGAACCCAATGCTTGATGAGGGCATCGATTTTGTACATATACGGTAGTGTTTGCAGCTTCAGCCCATAGAAACTTAGGAAGACTTTGATCATGTAGCATGGCCCGGACAGCTTCCATAATTGTGCGGTTCTTCCTTTCTGCCACACCATTTTGTTCAAGAGTATATGGTGTAGTAGTCTCCCTCTTGATGCCAGCCTCTTTACAAAAATCATGGAACTCATTAGATTCATATTCAGTCCCATTGTCAGTTCTTAAGATCTTGATCTTCTTTTTGGTTTGATTCTCGATTAGGGATTTGAAGTGTCGGAACCAAGGGAACACTTCATCCTTCTTTTTCAAGAAGTATATCCAGGTCTTTCGAGAATGGTCATCTGTAAAAGTGAGATAATATGAGTATCCTCCCAAGGAGTTCACAGGCATCATACCTGATATGTCTGAGTGAACTAGTTGTAATATATCAGAGGTCTTGCTTTGACTTGAGGGGAATGGTCCCCTTTTGAGCTTTCCTTCAGCACATCTTGGACATACACCTTCATTCTCTATTCAGAATTTGGGCATCCCTATCACCATTTGTCTTACACCAAGTATAGCTTTATAATGAAGGGGGGAAAACCTCTAATGCCAAAGTTCGGACTGAAGAGATGTGTCATAAGACATGACACCTAGTAAACTTCCATCGACCTGATATAATGAATCAACACTAAACCCAAGAGTAAAGGCATATTTAACATTATTTTTCCATATACACCTTGCCATCGCTGAAGGTTACCTTGTAGCCCTTGTCTTCTGTTCCCGAGATGGACACTAGGTTCTTTTTGAGGTCAGGTGCATTTGGCCTTCTTGAATGCTTGTCCTCTTCCTTGATTCCCAGCTCTCCTCTTACCTTTGCTATTGAATTTGTCATTCCTTTGATTGCCATCAGAGGGATTTTGATCATCGTCCTAGAGTGAGTCCTTTCTATCAAGGCACTCCCTTGCATAGCGACTTGCTTTATCACAAATGTAACATCGTCATTTTCTTCTAGCCTTAGGTCCAGCCTTTCCTTTTGATTTAGTCCCGGAATTATTTCTTTTCTTTGCATGAAAAGAAAAGGCAGCAGGAGGACCTTTAGGCATGGGCATTTCTTACACTTCTTCCCTTGTTTCTTCTTGAATGCATCTAGCCATTAATTCCTCGAAACCAGGAATTACATTATAGTTCAGAAGAGTAGTCCTGAACATATACCATTCAGATGGTAATCTAGTCTGTCGTAGATTTCCTTGGAGGTGTCTAGATCAGAGATGTAGGCCACCAAGCGCTTGTCGATAGAGTCCCGGATGATCATCTTTGTTTTGAATTCTCCATTTTTCCATTTGTTCCAGACAGCAGCAGATGCATTTGATGAAGGCTCAACAATATTGCCTCTTACATGGTCCAGCACTCCTTGATCTTCAAGGGTTAGATCGATAGACATCTTTCATCCGTGATAGTCAGCTTTCTCACAGAGCTTGTCTTCGGCAGGAAAGAGTGTTGAGGACCCCATAGTTCTTTTAGGATAGCCTTGCCAATCTTCTCTTCAATGATTGCTCTTGCTCTTGCTCTTGCTCGGGCTTTGTCTTCACCTCAGCTCTGATACCATGTTAAGTTATGGTATGTTCTATGCTTATAACAGTTTACTTCTTTTTCTTATTATATTCCACCAATTAGCAATCACATGTACATAAAGTAAAGTGCAGATAGAACATTAAACGATCGACAGAAAACAAGCCAAGACAAGAGACACAAGATGTGGCGGCTAGCCAGGGACAAACCCCACAATGTGTGGGGAAACCCTTTGATCAAATCTTCTTTTATCTTCAATAATTCAGCAGAGAGAAATAGTACAATAAATCTGATTCATATCAGCAGTAGCAAACCCTAGATCAGTAGCATCAGAATTAGCGGCTTCATTATCAAACTAGGGCAGACCATATCTCACAAACCGACAGTCGGATTGACTTCATTCCACCACCAAAAGTTTCGGCTTCCAGAGGAGGTTCAGATGAACCTACAGCGCAGTTCAGATGAGGAGCTCTTCTAGGCCACGCAAGTCAATCTTTACTTCTGCAGTTGCAGCTTCAGTTTCAGCAGTTTCCGGCTTCAAACTAGGGCAGTCAATATCTTGCAAACCGTTCGTCGGATTGACTTCATTCCACCACCAAAAGTTGTGGCTTTCAAAGGAGGTTCAGATGAACCTACAGCGCAGTTCCAAAGAGGAGATCTTCTAGGCCACGCAAGTCAATCTTTACTTCTGCAGTTGCAGCTTCAGTTCCAGCAGTTTCCGGCTTCAAACTAGGGCAGTCGATATCTTGCAAACCGTTCGTCGGATTGACTTCATTCCACCACCAAAAGTTGCGGCTTTCAAAGGAGGTTCAGATGAACCTATAGCGTAGTTCCAAAGAGGATATCTTCTAGGCCACGCAAGTCAATATTTACTTCTGCAGTTGCAGCTTCAAATTCAACAGCTTCCGGCTTCACATGTGTGAGAGAGAGAGACCCATTTCAGCGCAGTAGAGAAGAGACTCATATCTGCGCAGTAGAGAGAGAGAGATGTGATGATATGAGTGAGTCCAAATGAGGAAAATTCCTCTTATATTTATACACAACGTTGGTGGGTGAATAGATGCGACTGTTGGGCTTCTGAGCCTACATGAGTTGTAGGTCGGCTTGATAATAATTCCATAATCAAAATAAATTCATATCTCCATGAATACTTATCGGAATTGGATGATCTTTATATCAATCCTACACCTCTCAACGAGAGGAATCTAATAAAAATATTATTAGCCATGAATAAGATGACCCACATGAAGTTTTGCCCTGGTTGCCAATTTTAACAAAAACTGAATCATAAATTCACTCACAACAAATATAGGATGCAATAACTCCTCATTAGGAATAAATGGAGTTAATTTAGCAACAAATCCTATTGTTGTCACATTCATGAGATTTTCTCCAAATTTAATTAACAGAAAATCTCAACAATCTCCACCTTTACAACAATTAGCCTGATACCCTATTCCATTATTATTTTCTATCTTTTCTGCAAGCCAAGAGAAGCCAGACACCATCGTAGCTTCTCTAACAAAACTGGTTTCGTGAACATGTCTGCACAATTTTCCTTTGTATGCACTTTTTCAAGAGAGACTCCCCTTTCAGTGATAACCTGTCTTACAAAATGGTACTTGATAGGTATATGCTTTGATTTACTATGATAGGCTGGATTTTTAGCCAAGTGAATTGCACTTTGACTATCACAAAATAACTTGATGTTGTCCTGCAACCTACCAAACTCACCAAACAAACCTTTCAACCAAACCGCTTCTTTGCAAGCATGTGAAGCAGCTATGTATTCTGCTTCTGTAGTGGATAAAGCAACAATGTTTTGTAGCTTTGACATCTAGCTTATAGCTCCACCTGCAAGAGTAAATACATATCCTGAAGTTGACCTTCTCTTATCCAAATCACCTGCAAAATCGGAATCAACATATCCGCAAAGAAATTCACTACTTATGTTATAAGTGATACAATAATCACTTGTGCCTCTCAAATACCGAAGCACCCATTTCACTGCTAACCAATGTTCTTTTCCTGGATTTGCCATATACCTGCTGACAACCCCAACTGCATGTGAAATATCTGGTCATGTACAAACCATCGCATACACCAAACAACCTACTATATTGGCATACGGAATACGAGACATATATTCCTTTTCTTCATTTGTTTTAGGACATAAACTTGAAGAAAGTTTAAAATGGGAAGCTAAAGGAATTGAAACAGGCTTCACATTGTTCATACCAAACCTCAAGAGTATTTTCTCAATATACTTCTTTTGTGATAGCCATAGTGTCTCATAAAATCTCCATGACCAAAATCTGTCTTGCTGCTCCTAGATCTTTCATATCAAACGTCCTAGCCATCTAAGCCTTTAACCTGTTGATCTCACTTATGCTTTTTCTTGCTAAAATCATATCGTCAACATATAACACTAAGATAATGAACATGCCATTATTCAATTTCTTAAAGTAAACACAAAGATCATATTCACTTCTTATATAATTTTGACTCATCATGAAAGAATCAAATTTCTTGTACCATTGTCGAGGCGACTGCTTCAGACCATACAATGATTTCCTTAGCATGCAGACAAATTTCTTGTTGCGATTTTGAACAAACCCTTCCGGTTGTTCCATGTAAATCTCCTCATCTAAATCTCCATGTAAAAATGCAGTTTTAACATCTAGTTGGTGTAATTCTAAATCAAGTAAAGAAACTAATGCTAACACAATCCAAATTGAAACAATTTTTACAACTGGTGAAAAAATCTCATGAAAGTCAATTCCTGCTTTCTGAGAAAAACCTTTTGTGACCAGCCTTGCTTTGTACCTATCCTTTGTATCATCAACACCTCTTTTCAATTTGTAAACCCATTTACATCCCACAGTTTTCCTGTCTTTAGGAAGTTCTACCAGATCCCATGTGGCATTCTTGTCTAATGCCATCATCTCGTCCTTCATAGCTTCTTTCCACTTATCACTTTTAGAACCTTCTACAGCTTCCCGATAGCACAAAGGTTCATCATCATTAGTGGTTAAAGCAACTAAAGTAACATAATCATCATACCTTTTACGAGGACGTTTGATTCTCGTGGACCTCCTTAAATATGTTTCTAGTACTTCCACAATTTGCTGACTATTATCTGTAGGAACTTCTTCATGATCTGCATCTGACACATGTTCATGATCTGCATCTGAAACTTGTTCAGGACCTGCATCTAAAACTTGTTCATCTGGACTATCATTAGTATTTGAACTGGTTTCAAACTGAATATGTTGAAACTTAGGTACATTATCCTGTTTCAATTTATCATCTACATTTGGATTATTGAGTGAAGATTCATTGAATTTAACATCTCTGTTAATGATGATCTTGTGAGTAGTAGGATCCCACAACCTGTATCCCTTAGTCCCATCACCATATGAAACAAAGATATATCTTTTTTATTTAGGATCTAATTTAGAACGCTGATGTTTCGGAATTAGAGCATATGCATCACAACCAAAAACTTTTAATTTAGAATAATCACAAGGATGACCTTTCCATACCTCTTGAGGAATTTTGCATCCTATTGCAGTTGATGGTGATCAATTTATCAAGTAACAAGCCGTAGAAATCGCTTCTGTCCACAATTCCTTCTGCAAATTGGCGTTACTAAGCATACTTCTTGCTCTCTCTAAAAGAGTCTTGTTCATGCGTTTAGCAACTCCATTTTGCTGAGGAGTATATACAGTGGTTTTATGTCTTTCGATCCCAGCGTCCTTGCAATAATTATCAAATTCCTTTGAAGTAAACTCACCACCATTGTCAGTTCTTAAACATTTAATGGTTCTTCCAGTGATGTTTTCAACTAATGCTCTAAACTGCTTGAAAACTATGATTACAACAGACTTTCTTTTCAACATGTAGATCCATACTTTCCTAGATAAATCATCAATAAAAGATACAAAATATGACGATCGTACATATGAGGTTGTAGAAGATGGACCCCACACATCAAAATGGATATAATCAAGGATTCCTTTACTAGTATGTTTTCCAGTTTTAAATTTATGCTTGCTTTGTTTCCCATATATACAATGTTTGCAGAAATCTAACTTAAAAGACTTTAAACTAGGAAGTAACTTACGATCAAATAAAATTTTTAATCCTTTTTCGTTCATATGGCCCAACCTTTGATGCCATAGACGAGTAGAATTATTGTCGTTTTCAGATATAATAGAAGCATGATCTGACTCTGTTCTTCCTTCTAATTGAAAAAGATTTCCAACCTTCTTTGCTTTCATTACTAGTAAAATTCCTTTATAAACTTTTATTACTCCACCTTGAGTAAAGGTTTTATATCCATTAGTGTCTAGTACTCCTAGTAAAATGAGGTTTTTTCTTAGTTCAGGTACATGCCTTACATCAGTTAGAATTTTATTTGTACCATCAAACATTTTAAGTTGGATGCTTCCAATTACCACAATATTACATGAGACATCATTTCCCATGTAAACCACTCCATCATTGATTGATTTATAAGTTTTAAACCATTCTCTATGAATGCACATGTGATTTGACACACCTGAATCTAACAGCCAATGTTGATCATGATTAGACAAACTAACTGATAACACTTCATCACCCATACTTGAAACAGATGCTGAACCTGTATCTGTCATGTTTGCTTCTTTCTTTTCTGTCGAAGAGTCTGCTTTAAATGTTTGTTGTCTCTTCCAACAGTCCTTCTTCAAATGTCCTGATTTGCCACAAAACTAGCACTTTACCCTACTCTTCTTCCCTTTCGATTTTGACCGCGACTTGTCGTGCTTACTAAAGCGTATTTCTTTAGAACGACCTCTGACCATCATTGCTTCTGATGTAGAGGTTTTTGAATTTGACCTTTTCCTTGTTTCTTCGGATAATAAAGCTCCAACAACATCATCAAACTCAAGGGTTTCTGATGAACTAAGACTTATAGAAGTAACAAAATGATCCCGTGACTCGGGAAATGAGCATAATAAAGTTATAGCTTTACCTTCTGATTCAAATTTTACTTCTATACTTTCTAATTGCACCAAGAGAGTATTAAAGGTATTCAAATGATTAGTAATAGATTTACCTTCCTTCATGCGCAAACTATACAACTGTCGCTTCAGAATAATCCTATTGGTTAAGGATTTTGTCATGTACAGCTTTTCAAGCTTTGTCCACAAACCAACAGCAGTTTTCTCTGACACGATGTTAAACAAAACATCATCAGCCAAACACAATTGAATGTTGCTTAGTGCTCTTTCATCCATGTCACTCCATTTGTTATCTGTCATGGTGTATGGCTGTTTGGCTTTTCCCAACAGCGCCTTCGCCACGCCTTGTTGCACGAGTAGATCATACATCTTAACTTTCCAGATCTCGAAGTTGTTTTTCCCATTGAACTTCTCGATCTCAAATCGAGCACTTTGAGTTTTTGACATTTTAATTTGCCTTTTTAATTAAATTAACAATTTGATAAAATTCCACAAACTGTAAATTGCAAATACCAGTGACTAGCATACAAATCAAATGGAATTTCAATACTGCTTGCAACGAAATGAAAAAACACTGCCTTGCATCCATTTGAGCTAATATTGAATCCATGCAGGTTGAGACCACGCTGCCTTCAGGAACATAGCTCCCTTCTTCACACAGATCTGCGTGAGCTTTAAGTTCCAACTCCAAGCCGAAGGAATCTCAGACCAGAGGAGTCCTTTCATGAAGCGTTCGCATGACTGAAATCCTCAAGATGGACCATCACAAACATAAGCTTGAACACGTAAGTGTTTGCTTGATTACATAAGTGTTTGATTGATGACTGAAATCCTCGAGACTGCGTACGTGATAAAATAAAAATTTACAGGCACTGACATGGAGCAAGTATGCCGCAGAGACCAAGCTCCATGTTTATTAGCTCAGAATACAAGCGTGGATAGAAAATCGAGGTGCTTTATCTTCCAGCTCCCGGCTACTTTAACCTCCAACTCATTGCTGCGTTATTATTCCACTTCACGCAGAGATTTGCAACAGCTCACAGCGCTCCTCTCCACACAGCATATACTCAACAAGCAGGCAGCCTCAATTCAACTCTTCCTCTTTTGATTCCACAGCAGATCGATGATAGATCTGGCCACACAGATTGATAACAGATCTGGTCCCTTCCAACAGCTCATGGCGTAGTGTATCAACGCACACGGCCACGCAGATTGATTGGAAAACACGTCGACGCTAGTGCATCTGCATATGCACCTGTCTCTACTACCGCATATGCTAAGACTGTCTCGGTCTCATGGCTGCTGCTTTACCTTGCTTTTCCGCTGTAAATATTTGAACTCTGACGCAGCTAGCAGCAATGCTAACAACACACAGGTTCACTCTTCAGCAACAGGCAGTGGATCAATACCAACTGTCAGAGTATGCACAGCAAGAAACGAAATAAATCACACACGCACAGCAGAAATCATAAGACAGCAAGTTTAATGTGGTTCACCCAACCAATCTGGGCTACGTCCACCAAACAGAGGCATCGGCAATCTTATTACTCAATAGGAGATTACAACAACAGGTTTGCACATCTGAAATTCTTTTTCCTCACACCTTCTCATCACACATATCCTCTACGAGCTTACATTTTTATAGCTGGGAGTAGAAAACTGAATCATAAATTCACTCACAACAAATATAGGATGCAATAACTCCTCATCAGGAATAAATGGAGTTAATTTAGCAACAAATCCTATTGTTGTCACATTCATGAGATTTTCTCCAAATTTAATTAATAGAAAATCTCAACAGTTGTCTCCTAAAGGTTCTATAGCTCCTGAGGAAGGTCAGATTGGTCTTATCCTATCAATTCCACTACCTTAACTATACATGGTTAGTTGAATCATATCATTTTAACTCTTCGTCGCATGTTTACCCATTGGGTCGTTTAGCTTGGGTAAATGTGGAAGGATGGTGTTATAGAGTGGTATCAAAGCATGGTTTCATTCTCCTTAGGTGATCTTTTGTTTCCCTTCTCTTTATATGAATGTGTTTTTCATGCATGCATGTTCATTAGGCTTGTGGCCTCCATATTTTTTGTGCGTGCATGGTAGTAGTCATTGTTGTCATTGTGATGTTATGCAGAAGTTGATGATGTTGTTGTTGAGATATATTTTCATGAATGTATGTCAATGGTGTGTGTATTGATTATGCATGCATGTTGTCTATATGGTTGTTATGCATGCATGGTAGCTAGTCGGCATTATAAGTGTGGCGTCATACGTGGTAACTAGGATAATGATTAAGATGATGTCTATATACTATTATGGTTATGATTATACATGTATTGTGATAATTTGGTTAAAATTGCAGACGAGATATCCTCCCCTAAACTATACTGAGGTATGTGGATTATGGTTATATTTGGTTTATCTAACATAATATGATTGCAGGAAGAGAAGATCAAAGATGACTAGCAAGATGGTAGACTACAGTTCACATTATTCTCCCTACAAATCAGATAAACAACGTGATGATGAGCACTCCCCTCACATGGCAAACACTTTGAGAAGTTTGAAGGAAAATATCCGAAGTTGCAAGCAGATAATAACAAAATCATTCAGGAACAGAAGAAACAATCAGAGGTCAATGAAGTTATTCTTCAAAGTTTGTAAGACTTGCAAGGACATGGACAACCATGGGTCAGATATGGACATGAGAATAGGACTAATGGGGCATATGCAGTAGGTTTCATGGTGGGCATAGGATGGATATGGGTTCTACTCTAGTTTTGGTTCAGACAGGTATCATGGTCATCATCATTATCGTCCTTACAGGAGGAGTGAGAGGGGATACTTGTTGGATGAGTTCAAGAAAGCAAAGCTACCTACATTCAATGGAGATTTGAAGAAAACAAAGATGAAGAGGCATGGTTGCTTTGAAGGAAGAAGGATCGGGTTGATATTTCACTTAGAAGCATTAGGAACCATGGGGGATTGAGTCATGGTGCCTATTGGAAGTATTGTGCTTTCGGTGTTTTGTGATTTGTTTGTTCTTGATTTGAAATATTGATTATGTCTAGTGCATGGCCATGCCATTTTATTTTTGGTGTTGTATTGTTGTTGGTTTTCCATGGTTTTCTTCTTGTTTTCCTTTTGTTTTTTCCTTTTATGTTTTGAGGCACTTGGGAATTGGTTTGGGAAAGAAGAAGTTTAATGGAGCACAGGGAGAGCTAAATGAAACCCAACAGGTAATGTAAGACCTAGATGAAGCTCAGTGCATGAGTAAAGAGAAGCATTACAAAGGTGAGGGTAGGTTATAGATTGCAGGTAGAGGTACATGTATGCTACAGGTACATGTATGCTACTGGTTCAAGTATGCTACATGTATGAGATAGGTACATGTATGCTACAGGTACATGTATGCTACTGGTTCAAGTATGCTACATGTATGAGATAGGTACATGTATGCTACAGGTACATGTATGCTACAGGTATAGGTATGCTACAGGTTCGATTATGCTACAAGTACAGATATGCTACAGGTTACATGTTACAGGTTACAAGTTATGCAGTTGGTTATAGGTACTAAGAAAAGAGTTCATCAATCGGTAGAGCTTGTGCATTTGAGATGAACGATATACCTATATCAGTGCATCTAAATATACTTCTGTTGGGATCATATAGTATGCTATTGGATATGGATTGGTTGTATCTTCACAAGACTAAGGTGGATCATTATGAGAAGGCCATGGAGTGCTTGGATGACAATGGAGAACAAAGGATCTTACAAGGTAAGAAGAAGGCAACATCAATTAGAATGGTTATAACTATGCTAGAAAAGTGTAGTCACAGGAAAGGGTGTGTCTTATTTGTAGTGCATTTTGCCAGTGATAAAGGTAAGGATGTTGAGAATATGAAAGTATTCAAGAGGTATCTCATTTTGCAATAGTTTCAAGTTGTATTCCCAGCAGAGATTTCAGAGTTGCCACCTCACAGGGAAGTGGAATTTTCTATTGAGTTGGTACTAGGGGAAGCTAAAGGCGAGAATGTGACAACTAGTTGGGTTGGTTGGGTTAATGGGGATGAATGGACAGTGGCAGGACAACCATGAGAAAGGTAACATGAAAGGTAAAGTAAATGGGCTTAATGTATCAGATGCCTTGGCTAAGTTGGGAACTGTTGCTCTCAATGTTGTGCATGGATAAAGGGGGTTCTCTTAACCTTGACCTTGTGATATCTGGTAATTATGGTGTGATCATGATTATGTTGATGTATCTATATGTATACATGTATGTATGTATGTTGTTGTCTAACAAGGTCGTCAAAGATCATGATGGTTTCATGCTAATATTTATATGTATATATGTATATATGTATGGCATTGTCTAATAGGGTCGTCAGGGTTCATTCTTATGGAGGAATGATTGCTTATGCAAGTGAATGGCATGGAGAGGTTCTTGGTGAGAAATCTAGCAGCGGAGTAACCCTAACAGATCTATGAGGTTAGCATCATGTGGATATGATTTGATATTATGTGTTTATACTATGTCTATGTTTATGTTATGGACACGTAATGTTGAGGGATACATCAACGGAATAAAAGAAATGTCATATGCGGCATGCTAGGACAAACATGAATAGTGGAAAGACACTAGAAGCAAGGTTGCTTGTTAGAGACAGTGTGGTTTCTGGATGTGCAGTACTACTATTGCGTATATGTTGTACATGTTGTACATATTGTACATGTTGTACCTTTGATGTTGTATACATGTGGTGTTGTGTATATATGGTGTTGTGTACATGTTGTTTATGCAGTGCTGTGTACAGATGGTGTTGTGTGCATGTTCGATATGTGGTGTTGGGTACATATGGTGCTTTCCGCATGTTGCATATGCGGTGCTGTGTACATATTTCAATGTGTGCATGTTCAATATGTGGTGTTGTGTACATATAGAATTGCATACATGTTGTATATGTGGTGCTATGTACATGTGGTGTTGTGTGCATGATTGTACATGTGGTGTTGTGTACATGTTGTACATAGGGTATTGTGTGCAAGTGGTTTTGTGTACATGTCGTGCATGTGGTGTTGTATACACATCGTGCATGTGGTGATGTGTACAAGTGGCGTTGTGTACACGTTATGCAGGTGGTGTTGTGTACATGTTGTGCAAGTGGTACTATGTACATGTGGTATTGTGTACATGTCATACAAGTTGTGTTGTGCACATGTGGTACTGTGTTATTGTGTTAATTGTGAATGTATCATGACATGTGTATTCGTTGTGTTGTACTTCGTGTACGTATATGTATTGTGTTGTAAATTGGGTGTAGGTGTATGTATTGTGTTGTGTTGTACACCAGGTGTAGGTGTATGTGTTGTGATGTATAATGTGTGTACATGTACGTGCTTGAAGAGAAGAGAAAGCATTGGGTGCTTTCTAGGTGTGGCAACCAATCCGGCGTGTGTACGAAAAGGACAAAGGACAAAGGTAGAAGCAAATGACTAATTAAAGGATAAGTATCAGTATTTTATTTCAGTTTTATTATGCATGTGATCTATGATTTCTGATGGTTACATGTGACCTATGATTCAATTTTATGATGATTGCATGTGATTCATGATTTTTCTATGATGGTTGTGTTTTGAGCCAACCAGATGTGATATGTTTATAGATCATGATTTGATCAAACAATTAATTTGACTTGTTGTGAGAGGAAGTCAACAGAATTGTAGGTGTACCTTATTGATGGGCCACCAATGAGGTTTGATTTGAGTTTATTTCAATTCATTTTGAATCTAATGAAATTATGAGCTTTTTATAGGAAAGCATGAAAATACCCGGTTTGGGTAGTTGGAATTGGTTGTCAAAGACTTAGCAGCTACAATAAAATGAATTGGAAGACGCAGCAGTATGTTGGTAAAGCACTTCAGGAGCAGGGCCACTATGGGACACCGGTACCTAATAGTGTCCATTAATTTCCATGAGCATGCTATGACCGATATGATGGTTTTGAGGCAGGGATATGCCTTGGTTTTCGTACCTTCCAATGCGAGGAAAGTTTGCCAAGGGAGGGGTCACCCAAGGGATTGTATATCAGAGAAGGGGATGCCCGCGGAACTTGGAAGGTGTGTAACTGCACAGAAGGGGGTGACCGTATTAACGGAGGGATTGTGTAACAGAGAAGGGAAATTTGAGGATGGATTTGTTTTGGTCATTAGCATTGTCAGAAGGAATCATAACAACATTGGGATTGCACCCTAGAATAATGAGCCCGAAACTATTTATTGAGAGGACAAGTGGCACAGGATTGTAACGTTCGACATTGAATGCAACTTTGACTTTGGCAGTGGATTCTGGACTTCCTGGGAAGGAGGTGAATCCTAGTATTACTCTAAGGAAGGAGGTGTGAGCCTCTAGATTCCCTTGTTGTTGATACGGGCATCGTATCCTTTTATTTTCTAGTTGAGCTAATGTGCATATGTGTATATCATTGTAAATATTGTGTCGAGCTGGATTTATAAAGCTCCATAGACATTATGGTTATTTATTGGTTGAAGAAAATGTGGTTGTTATTATAAATATCATAATGAGTTGTGTTATAAAGCTCTAATACATTGTATGATTGTCACGTTTCAACAGTGGTCATTGTAAATACTGCAACGAGTTGTTTTATAAATATCCATAGGCAGTATGTTTTGTTTTTAGTGGTTTGTTGGTTTATAGATGTCATTGAACACTGAGGACGATGTTCCCTCAATGGGGAGGCTTATATAACAGCCCTGGTTAAAAATTCATCTAAAAAAATATAAGACCAAGGTCATGGGACACATATTCCAAGTTGAATGTTGGGAAAAACATCTTAGTGGGTGTTCATTTGGTTTATTATGTCTAAGGAAATTGGCAAAGGTAAAGAGGCATTAATTGATATTTTATTTATGAAAATAATGGAAAATAGGATAAAACGAAGGTAAAAATTCACAAGTTGCATGTGAAGAGGAAAATGAAGGAAAATAATGGAAAATGAATAGAATAAATACCTCAATGGTAAAAAGAGGATCAGTTCGTGGCTTTTTTGTGTGAAACTTTTTGTCAGTTCAGTTTTTGGAGCTCTCATTCTATTCTCTCTCCTTCTCTCTCATATTCTTGGACACTTAGAGTCTTCTTGGAGCACTCTTGGAGGAGTGTGGCATACTTGGGATTTGGAGCGAGAAGGAAAAGGAAAAGTTGGAAAGTGAAAGAGGATATCGAGATCAGCAGCTATAACGGGTTTTTCTTTTTAGGTACTGAGTTGCATGTATGATTTCCTTGCTAGTTTTGGCATGCATGGCATATGCTTTTGCTTTCTTGGTTATGATCTATCATTGACATGGAGGATTGCCTGGATTGATAGTAGTTGTGCCTAGCCTTGCCATTTCCTAGATAACCATGGTGTTGTGGGTTTTACCTTTTGTTTTCTGGTTGTTGCTCGTGTTCCTTTGGCTGTGAGTTGATTTATTAGTTCCTAGAGCCTTGGTTGGAAAAACGCTATGGAAGCCCTGTAACAGCTTGGGTTGAGTTACTAGTCCTGGAAGCCTTGATTGGAAAAATGCTCTAGAGCCCTTGGTGGGTTGAGTTTCTAGTCCTGGAAGCCTTGGGTCGAACAAACACTCTGGAGCCATGGAAATCTTGGGTAGAGACCGATCTGGTGATGGTTTTTGATCTCAGACCATGAGGTGGAATCACTGGTTGAGGGTTGAGTTGTTTTTGCCTCTGGAAGCCTGGTTTTTTTTACTTGGTTTATTCCATGAAATCCCACATTCATGCTTGGAATATGGCATGGAGCTGATTGGATGAAAGAGAGATTTCGTTTAGCTCAATCAATGGTCGGGTGGTACGTGGAAGTCCCTAACTTGGTTGGATTGTCATATGTTAATAAGAGATTCTTTCCTTTGGTATTTCATGAGTAAATGTGCTTGTCATTATGTGGCTTTAATGGTTGTTTGATAATTGATATATATCTGGTTGTTTGATAATTGATATATATCTGGTTATTTGTTGGTTATAAGCATGTTTTATGACAGTCTTGATGTATGGCTCTCATCATGTTTTGGTTAGTGTATGAAATTTTAATGAATGAATGACATAATAGACAGCAATGCAACCATTGGGAGGATACATCAGTCCTCCTTGACAATTCTCAGATAAGTATGAGATCCCAATGTTCAGATATGTTGTTATGACTTGTATATTACATGTTCATGATCTATTTGAAGGAATACATGTCATGGATGGTAGGGGTCTGGTCAAGTCCTTATTCGATTTTTTGCATTAGTATCTTTGCTTTCATGTTATTTATAATTTCTGGAATTTTCATGAAGTTCTGGGCAGAGACCTGAGTCCTAGCATTGAAAAAGTTGTTTAGAATTTGGGGTCATTGGCACAAAAATACTTGAAAAAGAATGCAATCGCCTGGATTCCTTGTTGTGGGAGCGACTGAAGGTTCTCAATCGCACTGATGCCTTGTCATGGGAGCGATTGGGTTCCATGTCATCAAAACATCAAGTTGTCTCAGGGGTTGGGTACCTGGAAGGGTTGGGTTTCTCCTGAAGGTTCTGTAGCTCCCAAGGAAGGTCAGATTGGTCTTTTCATGTCGGTTCTACTTCCTTAACTGTACATGGGGAGTTGAATCATATCATAGTAACTCTTCGTCACATGTTTATCTCGATGGGTCAATTTGATTGGCTAAATGTGGGAGGAGGGTGTTACAATCTACCTTGAAACTCATGATTTTTGCCTTCAAACTTCTTAATGTATCTACCAAACCAAGACAATACCCCTCTTCATGTTTCTCAATTGATCTCTCCCATCCTATTTCCTGCAATGTGTCATTTTTAGCTAAGTAAAAACATAATCAAAATCATACCTCAATGTATCTTAGGGGAGGATATTGTATTTGCATATGTCAATCCATATTAGCATGATACAACATCACAAGCATACCAACTCATACATGGATATCATAACCATAACAATAATTAGCTAACATGCATGCATGATAAACATATAGACAATTGGCATGCATGCATAACAATCTGCATTTACCTTGAGGTCCAGTGTTGCAACCTTGCTCTGATACCACCCTGTAACACCCCACCCCACATTTACTCACTTTTACAACCTCACCAAGGTAAACATGCTACGAGAGTTACTATGCATGACCCAACATCCAAGTTCCAGTTATGGAAGTGGGGTCTACCATCCCAAAACTTACTGTAATCTCCCAGGGACACCACATCACCCAGATGTTAGAGAAAATCCACTGATGATCTTACCCTAATCTGGAACTATCATTTTACCATGCCTTGCAACCCAGCCACACGCATGCCATGTTGTCTATGTGGCCAAAAGGCTCCAACCGCATGCACATGCCTTCCTCCATGTGCCTACAATCGAGATTTCTCAGTTAAGAGACTGTGGCTAGAAACCCTGCTCCGGATTTCAGGGTTAGCTACAGACCAACTACCCAAAACAATCCAAAAGTGTCCAAAATCCAGTCTATGATGATGATAAGTCTGTATAACCAATACTAAGGCTAAGGTCTTTCCCAAACTTGCCAAACACATGATAAAAATTTTGTCAAACGCAAGGTAAACATAGTAACTACAAATCATGAATGCACATATATTCACTATCTTCTTAACTTCATCATAGAACCATCAAGAAGGCTCAATGCCCTCTCAAGCTAGTTGCATCAAAAACTAATAGCCCATGCATTCACATAACCATTGGATAACTTATCATGCCATAACAAATATCCATAATAGAAGCACATTATACATCAAGATTATGCCATGATTATAACTAGCATTTAACCAGAATGATTTCAATACAAACCAGTCATAAGATCAACACAATAACCAATATATGTGTTTATTGATCTAAATAAGAAATAACACATAATAACATATGCATAAATCCATCCAAGTCAGGGAAATCCATGAAACACGTGACCATAGATTGGGTTGAACCAAATCTTTCTTTTATTTAATCACCCTCGTGCCATATTCCAAGCATGGACGTGGGATCACATTGGATAAACCAAAAAAAAACCAACTAGGGAATCCATCGGCTAAACCACCTCTACCCTCAACCACAGCGATTTCACCTCAACTAGTCCAGAAATCACTAATACAAAAACAAGCTTGGATGCCTCCAACTTTCTTCACCATACCCAAAGGAATTTTCCTTTCTCCACCCATTCGTCAAGATTTCCATGAGAAATACCATCTCCACCCTTGACCCTTGGGAATTTTCCTGATACCACCTCAACCAGGATCCAAAGTCTACCATCCATCCAAACTTTAATCAAAACAGGGAACCCACTACATCATGGCTATCTAGGAAATGGTAAGGCAAGGTTGAAACCACTGTCAATCCAAGCAAATCCCATGTCAATGACAGCAAAGTGACCAAATAACCAAATGCATGTACCACGCATTCAATTCTCATCAAGGAAATCACACATGAAACTAGTTACCTGCAATGTTATCTTGTTGTAGTTGTTTTTCCAACCTTATTCACTGCCCACGAATTCCTTGGCCTGCTTGCTTGCCTTCATCCAAGTGCTCTCTCTTTCGAAGTCCAAGTGAGAATGCTTGAATGTCTAGGTGAATGCTAGAATGCTCCAAGAGTGTAAGTGTGTAAGAGTGACTAAGAGTAGCTAAGAGAGGCATAAATGTTCTCCCTCTCCTTTTGTTTCCTTTCCCTTTTTCTTTTTCCTTCATTTTCCTTCTTTTTCCCTTGCATGCATATTATTGTCTCTTCATCTTCCTTTTCTCCTATTTTCCTTTATTTTTTTAATTAATTGTCATTTATTTCCTTTGTCTTTGCCAAAGCCAATGTTAATTTCCATAGCCAATAATAAACCACAAGTGATGGCCACTATAATGTTTTTCCCCTCATTCAACTTGGAATACATGTCCCATGACCTTGGCTTAATTTATTTACATGGAAAATCAACTCAGGATTGTTACAATTATTTAGCCCATCCCTGTTGTACTCTTACAATTACATCAACCTCGAGTATATTCAACCCGTTCTGCTCATAGGAAAAATCCAATAGGTAATCAGTATAAGCGATTGACAAGAACCAATCAAAATATGAGATAATAGAGATAAGGGAATGATGACAATCGTTAGGTATGAATACCACAAAGTACTACCATCATGAGAGTGTCATATGTGTGCCTCTCCTAGACAGTGAAGAAAAACCCTGAGGAAGGTCACACTTGAATATGGACACATCATAACCACCAAGTGAAGTAAGGGAACAAGTACATAACCAATGGTGGTCAATAATCTAATTTCAACATGTGATCCATACTAGAATGCCTCAAACATTAAATGAAAGCACTTAAATGCAAAAATGGTTAAAGTGCCTCATAATAGATGACCCAGCTTCACCCAAAGAGTAGGTTAGATAAATGAATGCACTAACTATATAATGGAGAAATTTGAGGCTAGTTATGTGTGGATCAGGGTTGGGTTATTGGTTGGCAAGCGACAACATAAGAGAAAATATTTATCCTAGGGTTACCCATATACATGGATGGGTAACAGGGCACACCATCCATCATTGGAGGAGTCTTGCAAGGATTGACCAAGGGAGGGTCACTTCTTGCAACCATAAAGCTAATACATAGTTGTTATAAATAGATACTCAATACATGCAAGGATAAATGTCAATGCTTTTGGCAAGATAATTTTTTCTCATCATGGGAGGGAGTAAATGACAAGGACTCACTATTTCCTAAGGTCGTAAGATAGGAGTTTAAATCTACCTCCCACAATCCATCAAAATGTGCACATGATGATAAATAAATGTAACCTTAACAATACGATGACATGCATATAACATATGTTCACTTAGATATATATATATATCCATTTTATGCTTATTAGGTTGTGGTTGCGAGTTAGAATGTGTGTCATAAAAAAAAAAAAAACAAAGTTTAACTAGTCGTATATAGTTTCTAATAAAATAATTATTTAGGCATATTTTAAAGAAACTTTAACACTATATATTATATCTAAAGTTTTGTTTTTTCAATAAAACAAGATTATATTATAAAAAACACAACTGCAGAATGATTGTGGTGGGCCATATCCATTTTATGCTTATTAGGTTGTGGTTGCGAGTTAGAATGTTTGTCATAGAAAAACAAAGTTTAACTAGTCGTATATAGTTTCTAATAAAATAATTATTTAGGCATATTTTAAAGAAACTTTAACACTATATATTATATCTAAAGTTTTATTTTTTCGATAAAACAAAATTATATTATAAAAAAAAAACTACAGAATGATCGTGATGGGCCACACATTCTAAAAGTTGCAAGTTATTGTTATATATCGGAAGCTCTCCTGTGACCTTGAGCAGAGACAACTCAGAGCTAGGGGACAGGTAAGTTTTTGATTGACTCATCAAACCACTGACCATATCTTCACCCTTCGTGCCATGATTGAGGAGCCACGACACCACTCTTTGAAAGTCTATTGTTGTTTCATAGATTTTTAGAAATCTTTTGACTATGTTCCGAGTGAAGCCTTACTGCCGAGACTCAAAGATATTGAAATCTCAGTGACCCTATTGATAGTTATTATGCACCTATATGAGTTCGTCCTTAGTCATCTTCGCATGGCTCATGGGATGTATGATTTCATCTGAAGCACTATTGGTGTTAAATAGGGTTGTCCATTGTCCCCTACTCTGTTTAGGATCTATATTGATGAGTTGGAGGCATTTCTACATGAGCATATCCAAGACACCGATGGTTTCCTTCTTGACCATGTTCTGATATCTATTCTACTCTTTTTTGACAACGTGATCCTCCTCTCCTCATCCCCAAAAGGATTACAGAGGCAGCTGGATGCCTTAGCTTTGTTTTGTGATCTTCGATAGTTAACGATCAACCTGGGTAAAACCAAGGTTATGGTCTTCAATGGGGTGAAGAAAACTTTGAACCTTCACTTCCTATTCAGAGGGGAGGAGGCTGAGATCACCAGCTCGTATACTTACTTGGGGGTGCAATTCTCAGGTCCTCGCTTCAGTTTGCGACCAACACTTCAACCTCAGATCGACAAAGGATATGGATCCTTAGCCCTTCTCAAGAGACAGTGCTTCCAGGACATCTCATCCAAGATGAGCCTCATTGACACCTTGATTCATCCCACTGTTGTATATGGCTCAGAGATTTGGGGATCATCTTTACTTGATTCAGATTGGGCTTCAGCTGAGAGATTCCAGATTCTTCTTCTTTGATGCATCATCAGATGCAAATAGATAGTACCTCAGCACATCATTCTTGTAGAGTTTGGAGCTCAGCCCTTTCGGCTTGAGACAGTCTTCAGATTGGTCTCATTCTTGCATAATTTTCGAGGCTTTGTAGACTCGATAAAGAGTAGGGACCAATATCCTTACTTGGCATATTGCTCTTCCGAGACTATTTCTCGTTCTACTCCCTTGGATCGGGCTAGATGTTGGTTTACAAGAGTTTCAGATCTCTTAGAGTCAGTGGGAATTTAGTTGGATCATCTCCCTCCTTTCCGATATTCCATAGATTCTCATGGCCACCTTTTACCTACTAGATGGGAGTTGACCAAGATCATCAGGGAGGACATCTACAGAAATTTTGTCGACGTCACCTAGGTCAATCCTCCGCGAGGGTTGCTCCTAAAGATGGCCTTCTACACTGAGCACATCTTGGAGTTGAGAGACAGGCTCATTGTTCGAACCTAGCATACATTTCACCACTGGATGCATGCTCTTTGCATTCCTCTGGGCCAGTTCAGAGTAAGTTTTCATAGACTCCAGGTAGAGACGAGCCACCAGATTGATAGACAAGACATAATCTACCAGGTATGTCATTTACAGGAAGTGGCGACCGAGGTGCACTTCATTTTTGGATGCCCTGTCTACTACGATACCAGAGGAAGGTTTCACTACTTGTTCAGAGATTCTCAAACCCTCATCGATTTTTTCAGGTATCCCGATCAGAGATTTTTGGCCCTATATATGCAGGAGGCTCTCAGGTTCCAAACACATATTCTTCAACCTCCCATCAGACCAAACCCCACACAGAGGATCACAACATTTTTCAAGGTACTACCTTTAGACAAGGGCACCAAGAGACCGATTCATATTGATACCAGTATATATCCATACTCTAGATCAGTGAGGATCCGTAGGACCTCACCACACTGTACCATGTTTCACCCATCATCACTATGTTGCATCTCATCATGCTTCATTAATCATGATTGTACCCATCACTGTACTGCATTATGTGCCATTGTTACACCATGTTGCCATCCTGACTTATGTGTTGGATGCACCTTGCTTGCTTGTTGTCCCTTGCTTTCTTGTTGTCCCTAGCATGCTTGTTGTCCTTAGCATGCTTGTTGATGCATGCTAGTTGTCCCTTGCATGCTAGCTGTAACATTGCATGCTTGGTGTATTTGCTACTAAGTACCATACAACTGTCCCAATGTTAGTTAGATGTCCCTTGGATGCTGCTCTCCATCGGAGACAAATTCTCTGGCTGTTCCCGGCAATTCTAGCAATTCCGGCTGTTCCCAGCAGTTCTGGTAGTTTCGGTTGTTCCCGGCAGTTCTGGCAGTCTCGACAGTCCCGGCAATTCCGGCTTTTTCGGCAATTCCGACATTTCCATATTTTCTGGATTTTTCGGCTTTTCCGGCATTTCCATCTTTTCTGACAGTTCTGGCTTTTCCTAAAGTTCCGGATTTTCTGGCTCTGCCAGCTTTTCTAGCATTTCCGACATTTCTGGCTTTTCCAGCTTTTCTAGCAGTTCCAACTTTTCCAGCATTTCTGGCTTTTTCGGCTTTTCCAGCAGTTTCAGTTTTTCCATCTTTTCCAGCTTTTCCGGCTTTTCTGGCAGTTCCAGCATTTCCGGCTTTTTCGGCAGTTCTGGCTTTTCTAGCAGTTCCGGCTTTTTCGGCAATTCCGGCTTTTCCGGCAGTTCTGGATTTTCCAGCTTTTACGGCAATTCTGGTAGTTTCGGCTTTTCTGCCAGTTTCAGCTTTTCCAGCTTTTCTGGTAGTTCCGGCTTTTTTGGTAGTTTCGACTTTTCCAGCTTTTCCAGCTTTTCTGGTAGTTCCGGCTTTTTTGGTAGTTTCGACTTTTCTGGCTTGTCCGGCACTTCCGAATTTTCCGCCCTCTAGATCAGGGCAACGTTATTCCTTAGGATCTCTCCTCCTACTAAAACCCAAAGACAAGTAGAGAGAGGAAGAGATCCCAAGTGTGTTGAATGACTTGAAGGCCACCTCTATTTATATAAAAATGTTGAGCACATGTGGGGTTTATTTGGTTGTTGGCCAACCTTGACGAATTGTCTTATAACACAAATAAATTCATAACTCCATGAATACTTATCGGAATCGGATGATCTTTAGATCAATCCTACACCTCTCGATGAGAGGTATCCAAGAAAAATATCATCTGCCATAAATAAGATGACCCGCATGGAATTTGGCCCTAGTTTCCAATTTCAACACTCCCTCTCAACTAGGGAGAACTCCATCCGTTGATCCATATGTCCGACTATACTATCTCTGCCATCAGTGCCCTACACTGCTCTGATCTGCTGAGCTCTGCTCTGCTTTGATCTGCTGAGCTTTGCTCTGCTCTACTGAACCATGAAGAAGAATAATTGATCGAGAATGTCTCATAGCATTCTCTACTGACCCGAAGTCAGTTTCATCTGAAGAGAGTGTGTCACATCACTCTTACAGACCCAAAGTTAGTTTTATTGATCCCAAATCAATATCACAAGAGAGTGTATCAAACCACTCATACTGATCCCAAATCAGTTTCATTGATCCCAGATCAATGTCACAAGAGAGTGTCTCAAACTACTCATGCTGATCCCAAATCAGTTTCATTGATCCCAGATCAATGGAGATCATCCTAGCATAGGGAGTACGGTAGATACAGCGATGCGTCCATCAATGGTACTGCTATGGTCCCTATCCTCATTTCCCTGCTAATTGATCAGATGAGAGGTACTTCCCATGAGTCCCAGACTGCATGGGTAGGATGCCTCGACAGGAGAACTAATCATCCTGGCCCATAGGAGAACTAATCATCCTGTTCCACAGTCACCATGGAGAACAAATCATCCTAGCCCACAGGATAATTAATCATCCTGTTCCATAGTCACCATAGAGAACAAATCATCCTGGCCCACAAGAGAACTAATCATCCTGTTGCCATGGGAGAACTAATCATCCCGGCCCACAGGAGAACTAATCATCTTGTTCCACAGTTGCCATGGGAGAACTAATCATCTCGGCCCACACAAGAACTAATCATCCTATTCATAGCGCACCACCAGGGGAAGGTGAGTCACCTTGTGGTCGTATGTTGCTCCAGTAAGCACCCCAAGCCCCCCAAAGCTCCCAGAGCTCAATGCATGCAACATGCAAGACCCTTATAAGAAGGTCTCTCAATGACTCCAAGTCGTTCGGGAAAGTCATAGATTTGACCTTTCCCCGGGGCTTTGACAAAATGTCTACGACCTGTACATAAGTCTCAATGCGATGGAGCCTCCTCGCTCATCGACTTACCATATCGCAAATAAGGCAGTATCTGATGTCTATCTGCTGGAGCAATCATCGAATACGGGATTCCTCAATAATTGAATCCCCCCTCTAGTTGTCACAGAGAATCACAGTAGTATTCATCATGTGTACAAACAGCTCACTTAAGAGCTTCTACAACCATGCAACTTCACACGAGATCATACTCGTAGCTATGTATTCGGTCTCGGCGGTGCTTATAGCAACCGACTTCTACTTCCTACTCATCCATGATATCGAAGCAGAATCCAAAGAGAACGAGCACTGAGAAGTGCTCTAGTGATCCTCCATATTGCCTGCCCAATTAGCATTCGAATAATCATGCAGTTTCATATTTTCGTCAGTGTATCTCAATCCATGAGAGATTGTGCCCTGAAGATATCTCAAAAGATTCTTGGCACCAATCTAGTGAGGCTCAACCAAATATGAGCTCACCATGCTAACTGCAAAACATATGTCCAAACGGAAGTTCATCAAGAAAATCAACGCGAATGATTTTATGAAACTCAGAGGCATTTCCCAAATCTGGTCCGACATCACTACCATATAACTTCTGAAAGTTAAGATCCTTGAGGTAGTCACAGGCTTGCAGTTTATCATTCCACATCCGGAATCCAACTCCCTCTTACTTATGCAAACGAGAGGGTCTGCACCTGTCAGAAATAGGTCATCCTCATAAGGTGTCGTTATGAGAGGTCTATCATCCACAACCTTCGGGTAATGTTTTGGATCGGTTTCACTCCTAGTGAATCTCAGCTTCATCAGACAGCTATCAATCCTTTCATACTATGCCCGGGGTGTTTCGCTTCAAGCCATAGAGGGCTTTCTTCCACCTGTATACATGAGATTCCCGATCATGAATCTCAAACTCCTCGGGTTGTTCCAAACCTGTGGACCTGTTGCATGAGGGGAATGGCCCCCTCATAATATTTTCCTTTGGTACATCTCAGACATGTACCTTCATGCTCTTCTTGAATTCAGGCATCCCTATCACCATCTTACTCACATCGAGTAAAGCCCCATAGGTAGACCTCTGGTGTTATAGATTGGATATGTCAATTGACATGATCCCCAATGGACCATCCTACAACTTGATACAAATTGCCAACCTTGAACCCAAGAGAAAAAGAATCTTTGAAAAATCTATTTTTTAACATGTACCTTTCCATCAATGAATGCCACCCTGAAACCTTTGACTTCCATTGTTGAAATGGACACCAGGTTCTTCTTGTGATCAGGTACAACATCTAACCGATGAAGTGCCTTGAAGCACTACAATCTATAAGTCAGATTCCCAAAGAATCTGAAGGAGAGGGCCAATACAAGATAACGCTTCTTTATCTTATCAGAAACAACATTTGATTCTTCATACCTGGGGTTCCTTTCTTTCTATGAAGAGTCGCCCATTTCCTTGATGACCTGCATTACCTGTCATTCCTTTGATCATTGAAGATGTCCCTGGAATGATTGTTATCATCATCAAGTGATGTGTCCCTGCCATTTGGACACTCCTTCGCATAATGTCTGAACTAGTTATCTGCCTTTCCTTCCACCTTGAGATCTAGTCTTCCAATGAAGTGATATTTAGGTAGGCCATATTCCGCAGCACCATTCTGATAATATTCTCTGCTTCGACTACACCCTTGGTGAATTTGAAAAGGGATGAGGAATCCACTGATCCTTTTGTCCTTTCCCAACTGTCTTCGATGATAGCTCTTTCACTCTTGCTTAGGCATTGTCTTCACCTCAGCTCTGATTCCATATTATTTTAGGTATGTTCTATGCTTAGAGAAATTTATTTCAATTTTCATAGTTAGCTCCATATCTTTTCCAGATTAGCAATCACATCAGCATTAAAGTAAACTGCAGATAGAACATAAACATAAATCGCAGAAGACAAGCCAAGACAAGAGGACACAAAATGTGGCGCTAGCGAGGGACAAACCCCAATGTGGGGAAACCCTTGATCAATTCTTCTTATATGTTCTTCAATAGTTCAGCACAGAGAGAGAGAGAGATAGTACGTTTACAATAGAAGTCAACACTTTAACTTATCTAGATAAGAGCATAGCTCATCTCTAAGAAGATGATACATGAGATCAGTTGAAGACATCCTGCTTCAACTAGTTCTCCAAGGTGACTCCTTCACCTATCGTTGTGCTGCATTTCGTCATCATGTTGCACCTCACCGCACTGCACTATGTTGGACCCATCATCACTATGCTGCATCTCATCATGCTTCATTAATCATGATTATACCCATCACTGTACTGCATTATATGCCATTGTTGCACCATGTTGCCATCCTGACCTATGTGTTGGTTGCACCTTGCTTGCTTGTTTTCCCTTGCTTGCTTGTTGTCCCTAGCATTCTTGTTGTCCTTAGCATGCTTGTTGTTGCATGCTGGTTGCCCCTTGCATGCTAGTTGTAACATTGCATGCTTGGTGTATTTGCTGCTAAGAAACATACAGCTGTCCCAATGTTAGTTAGTTGTCCCTTGCATGTTGCTCTCCATCGAAGACAGATGCTCCGGCTGTTTCGGCAATTCCCGGCAGTTCTGGCAGTTCCGACAGTTTGGGTTGTTCCCGACAGTTCCAGCAATCCCAACAGTCCCGATAGTCCCGACAGTTCTAGCTTTTCCGGCTTTTCTGGAATTTCCGGCAATTCCGGCTTTTCCAGCAGTTCCGGATTTTCCGGCTCTTCTGACTTTTCTGGAATTTCCGACATTTCCGGCTTTTCCGGCTTTTCTAGCAGTTCCGACATTTCCAGCTTTTCCAGAAGTTCCGTCTTTTCCGGATTTTCCGGCATTTCTGGCAGTTCCAGCTTTTCTGGATTTTCCGGCTTTTCCGGCATTTCTAGCAGTTCCAGCTTTTCCAACAGTTCTGGCTTTTCTGACAGTTCTAGATTTTCCAACATTTCCAACTCTTCCAGAAATTCCGACAGTTCTGGCTTTTCCGGCAGTTCTAGCTTTTCCGGCTTTTTCGGCAGTTCCGGCTTTTCTGGCTTTTCTGGCTTTTCCAGCTTTTCCTGCTTTTTTGACAGTTCCGGCTTTTCCGCCCTCTAGATCAGGGCAACATTATTCCTTAGGATCTCTCCTTCTACTAAAACCCAAAGACAACTAGAGAGAGGAAGAGATCCGAAGTGTGTTGAATGACTTGAAGGCCACCTTTATTTATACTAAAACGTTGAGCACATGTGGGGTTTATTTGGTTGCTGGCCGACCTTGACGAATTGTCTTATAACACAAATAAATTCATAACTCCATGAATACTTATCGGAATCGGATTATCTTTTGATCAATCCTACACCTCTCGATGAGAGGGATCCAAGAAAAATATCAGCTGCCATAAATAAGATAACCCGCATGGAGTTTGGCCCTAGTTTCCAATTTTAACAATTTGGTACTGAGCCCATCAAGCTTTGTAGTTCCAATGACCTTATAATTTATAATGATATGACCAAGTGGCCAAAGTCCAACCAGATGACTTTTATTCATGGGCTTGGAAGTAGTGTTGTGGATTACGTGTTATTTGATATCCCTGTCTCCAACCAAATTGTAAATTTTGACCTCTTAAATGGCTGAGTCTGATTTTGATCATATCCATTTATCCTTAAACTCTAAATGTTCACATGCACACTAGCCACATACAAGAAAATTATGATAGCCAAAGGCACCTACTCTTTGACAAAAGTAAAATGAATCTCTTCTTAGAGGATTTAAAAAGGGATTTATACTTTTTAACTTATAAGGATAATATTGAGCACCTCTATCATAATTTTACAACCATTTTCACTACTATCGCCAAGTTCTCTATCAAGGTGACATATAAAAAGAATAATAGAACTACAAACCCTTGGTATGATAATGATTATAAAATTGCTAGAAAATTGACGAGGGATGCTCCAAGTGAAATCTTAAAACTTGATAAGATAATTGTGTACAAAGCTCTTATTAAAGGAAAGAAAAGATGTTATATAAATAGAAAGCAATAGCAACTACTTCACCTTTCTAAAGTCGATCCTAAAATTTTTTGGAGAAAAATTCTAATTCATAAATCTAAAGAAAATAATGTGATTCCCTTAAAGAGTTGGAATATCCACCTCAAAAATCTTTATGAGTCCCCTAATTCTAGAGGCGCCATTTTGAATGCTCCTATAGAGGATTAAGCAACTCGCTAAGGGGAAAGCTAAGGATAATGAAGGCTGTCAAGTTGAAAATTTTCAAATGGGAGGGTCTATCCTCATCATTCACATACACGAGCTCTTCAATTTAGCAGTGAAGCAAGGATTTCCTCAACCTTGGACGCAAAGCTTTATTGTGCCTATTTTTAAAAGTGGGAATAAAAGAATTCCCTATACTTACATAACTATTATGGTCAATCACATTTTAGCCAAGTTGTATAAACTTATTTTGGAAAATAAGATTAGCCTATGGTTTGAAAGCCATGGTAAAAGAGTTTAAAATCCAAGATATGTATAGGAGGCATCACTCAATTGTTAACCATCTTATTACTCTTAAGATCATTGCAGAGGAATGTCAAAATAATAAGATTGAACTCTTCTACTGTTTTGTGGACTTTAGAAAAGATTTTGACATTGTTCCTAGGATGAAGTTATGGAATATGTTGGAGGAGCTAATGGTTCCTCCCGAGTTGAGGCTTGTTGTGGCAAGGTTGTATGAGAATGTTATTGCTAAGATTAATACCACTGAGGGTTGGTCATAAGAAATTAATTTCAATATCAGAGTCAAGCAAGCCTTTTCCATTATCCCTTGCCCATTTTGGCATTTACATTGATAGGCTCAAAGAGTGTTTAGAAGACGTAGGACGTGTCAATGGCCCCACACTCACTAGTATTGTCATAAATATTCTCCTTTACATTGACGATATTGTTCTTTTCGCAAGGAACCATGACGATCTTCACAATTAACTAAGAATCCTCCAATATTTTTTGCTCCAAGATGGGTATGATCGTTAACACTGACAAGACTAAAGCCATGATAATTAAATCCAAAAAGATTACCTATGATAGTTTCATTTACGATAATAGGTACTTGGAGGACGTTTCTTCATACAAATATTTGGGAATCGACATTAATCATCAACTCAATTGGAATTAATGCATTGAGAAAATGATAAGTGGAGGATGCAAAGCTTACTATGGGCTTAAAAACAATTGTAAGTCAACAAATCTTTGGATTTGGGAAGAAAAAAAAGTTCCTCTTTGAGACTTTGCTTACCCCTATTATTTTATATGAATATGACATTTGAGGTTGTAGTATATCCAAAGAATCATGGAGGAATATTGAGCATATCCAAGAACATTTTATAACCTACAACCTCAAGATTAAATGATATACTCCCTACTATATTCTCCTAATTTAAGATGGCCTTTACCCTATCAAAAGCATGGTTAAGACTAGGTATATCACGTATAAGAAGAATTTATACAACATGGAAGCCAAGAGGTTTCCTAAAATTACTTCTAACTTTAGCCAAAACCCTCACCTTTGGGTCAAGCCAGGATGACATAAGGATGTCCAATATTGGTTGGACCATTGGGGGATAAAGGAGGAGATAATTTTGTAGAATAAGGATCATATTAAAAATATTATTACTTCCAAATTTAAGGAGAAGTTATGGAGCGATAAAGAGTTAGAGGGAAAAAGTAAATTAAGATATTATAAGGAGTTGATCAACCCCAATCTTGAAATCTAGGATTATTTATCTTTCTTGATTAGTTTTAAGCAAAAAATGAACATTGTTAAGACAAGAACTATTTCTCATGAGCTTCATAGTGAAATTGGGCATTGGTCCAATCCCAAAACGCCATGAGAAGAAAGAGTCTATCACCTATGCAATACTAAGAGGGTTAAATATGAAAAGTAGTTTATCTTAGATTCCCCAACCTATATCCAAATTCATTTTAGTTTTAAAAACATTTGTCACACTACCAACCTTCTTGACCTATTAAGGCATCAAAACTATGGCAATATGGGAACATTTCTCTCACCTCCCTTCAAACATAGAAATAATATGTTAAAGAATTTTGATTAATTTCTTACCTTCTTAAGCTCAAATAGACCATATTAGTCTTAGTGGACGTTAATCATCATCATCATCTATTAAAATCTAATATCTATATATATATATATATATATATACGCCGAAAGGCGTTTTCTCTATGGAGTTGGCTGGGCAAACACTTTTCAGCCCAGCCAATCTCCTCGCTATATTTTCATTGTTCTCTCTAATCAAAAATAAACACGTGGAACCTTTTATTAACGTTTCATGTTCATCGTCTTTGTTCCTCGTCTTTATCTCTGACTAATCTGAAAATGAAACTACTTGTATTTGTTGTGCAAGGTATTCATTTCCATTAAATTATATGTGCAAACTGTTACTGATGTCTTGCAACTGAAACAAAGTGTTTTTGGTAAATTTCTGAGTCTTATGTGTGAAGGAGGATTATTTCCATTTACTGTTTATCATATCAAATCTGAAAAACACAGCAAGGTAAATTCACATAATATAACACAGTAGCTGATAAGGCAGTTCACCCCTCCTGGGCTACATCTGCCAGGTCCAAGGCCCCCAAATGGACATGTCCTTACTCTTATTATATGCTCAAAATGGTTATACAATGATAATAAAGCCTAAACATGCAAAATAAGCTGTGAAAATGAGTTCAGAACACAGAAAATAGTCAATAGTGACTTTTGCTTCACCTCCAATGGCTAACCATAGCCCAATACAGCTCCAACACTCCCTAGGCCCTGATGGCTCTCCAAGCTTCTTCACTAAAAAACACCTGAAGATGAGCTCTGTTGGCTCTGAAACCTGTACCAATGGCTCTGTAATGCTCAGAATACCCAAAATCAAAAACAAATCGCTCCAAAAGGATCTCCCTAGCCAAAGTTATGACATCCAGAAGTTTTCTCTAGTTTGGCCTAAAAAAACTCCACTAAACTTGGCTGGACTGCAGTTAGGCCCGCTATTTTTGGCAACCACGCCTAAATTGGCAAGATCCACCAAACTGACCACCATCTGACTGAAACTGTCGGCGGTAACCACGTGCATGTGACTACGTACTAACCCTTAACTGTCGGGGTTAACATTATCCGCCAATTTAGCCTGTGGTTTTTGCACCCAGGTCATATGGTTAGGTGTTGGCCCCTTTTTGCACCTAACCCAACCTTTAATAAACTTTAAATATGTATTATGCCCATAGTTGGTTAAGAACCAACGTATAGGCAGGCCGGTCGGGCATGTGGGCTGGCAGCCACCCGACTCAAGGTCGAATCCTACAAGGTGCATATAATTTTGCCATACCACAGACCTGCGGACTTCGGGCCACGTGGCGGCCTATGGCCTGGCCATGTGTCAGCTTCCGATTGGTCCTCCAAACAGCATATTCCCACGAATATTTTGGGGAATATTCTTTTTTTAATTATTTTTTTAATACAAATTTTGCAGTTTATTGGGCATTTTCAAAAAGTGATAACTCCTCCATACGGTGTCGTATTTGAGTGTTGTTCACGGCTACAGGATCATTTCGACGAGGCCCATCCGGTCGTTCTAGTTTCAACCCAATTTTGAGAAATTAAAAATTTGAGCATTTTTTCCACTTAGGACATGATCACCTGATCACACCTCCCAAATGGGAAGCTTTTGGACCCCAAAAGCTCTCTGATTACTGAAAACGAAGATGAGGAGACTGATTCTCCACTCTTTCAACCTTGAATAACTGAAATCTTCCTGACTTCATCAAGTTGAGCTTCTCATAAAAAGATAAATTTTCCCTTGAATTCACCGACCGACTATTGCTAATATTGACTGAGTCATGATACAAATTATTGAAATTTGCAGAACAACAACTATATTTTGAAGAAAGCATATTGTTTCTACAATGGTCAAACTTCAGAGAAGACTTAAAATAAAGTTCATCTCGACAATTGTTCACATGGCGAATTTTTGCTGAATGAGCCCTGTACTTGTGCCGAATCCCGACCAAGTTTTCTCGCCATACCAATCTGCCATTCTGAAACCAACATTGACCCATGTTGAACTGTGTGCCCTCTTTGCTTGCATGCCTTTCCTTCTCATGGAATCTTGCACCGCTTTGCACCGACACTTCGTTCTCTGCACCGATCGACACCAAAGGTATCTTGTGCAACCTTTTGTCATCTTCTTTCAAAGACGAACTGTTATTAGACTGAAACATATCATCATTTATATCAGCAATAATATGAAAAGGAAATTGTACAAAATCTTGTTGTTTAACCATCAACAAAGTCAGATTTTGACTTGCATTAACTAGCCTTTTCAATTGCCCTGCATGGACTAAATAAGATTCTAGCTTCTTCTTATGTGCTCTCACAATGTACTCTTTTCCATCTTGAACAAGTGATACTTATTTTCATGGCGATGGAAGATTGCCTTTCTGTCAAATAAATATGGATTACACAACACAACACCTGTAATGTCAAGCGGTACTACATCCAGTTCAACCCAATCAACATAATGAGCTGTTATGGTGAAGCGCAAGATGCACTTCTTTGAGACTTGTAAGTTTGCATCCTTGCATATCCACCCAAGTGGATAAGGCTTTGGATGTGGAATTGTCTCAAGTTTCAGCTGTTTGACCAAGTCTTCTGAGATGAGGTTAGCTTGAGACCCACTATCAAAAAGTGTGTCTATATTTGTGTGGTTTGAGATTATCCTCACTTGAAATAGCTCTATCCTCCTCTTTTCATTTTGAGTTTCTTTGTGACAGTTTAATGTGCTAGAACTGGGACTTATTTCTTATACAATCACTTTCCCCTTTATGTTCTTTAATACCATGGCCAAACTTTTTGTCTCGTCACCTGATTTAGACCCTAAGTCCTATTCAACATTTGCTATATAGTTTTTTCCTTTTCTTTGGTTTTGTCTTTGGTTTTATATTTCTCTGGTTTCAGCTCCAGATGAAGCTTCCAATAGTGGTCTTCATCGTGGCTTGTTTTTGAACAGTTCTTGCAAAAGAATTTCCCTTTTTCCTTTCTAGAGTTTGCAATCCTTTTTCTTCCTTTGCCTTTAAAATCACTACCCTCATTTCCATCAAAAGTGTTTTTCCCTCTAGTCTCTAAATGCGTAGCTTGTACACAAACTTCGTCTAGACTAGTAGGATTGAACATAAGGATAGTATGTTTAAGGTAGCTGTGCAAACCACCTATATATTTCAGCAAAGTGTCTTGACTTTGTAAGTCTACTCCTAACAACAGTGCTCTTCTCCTAAACTCTTGAGTGTATTCTTGAACACTTTGTCCTTTAAGTTGTCTAAAACTTTGCCAATTCATTATAGCCTTTTGTAAATGAGCAAGAGGATAAAATTGCTTCTTAATTGCGGAAATAAATTCAGCCCATGATAAAGTAAGCTTACCATGTTTCTTAATTTCATCCTTGGTCTTGGCTTCCCACCATATCAATGCTACTCCTTCCATCCTTAATGATCGGAATTGGATCCATGAACAATATCAAAGTTCTATGATTGTATCAAATCAGGACAGACTTCAAAAACTTGTGAACAAAGAGCTATCAGGAAGAACCTCTGGACAGTGGCAGTTTTTAACCAGCAAGGAACAACGAGGACCTCGGTCAAAGCGCGCTGACCGAGGTCCATGGAGATCGCACAGGACGCAAACTAGCAGTTGGGAAGTCCGGATCAGAAAACGGAGGCCGTTTCTGATGCGTGATAAGCGCTAATCGCGCATCGCTGGGAAAAACCCCTCGAGAAGGAAAGGCCCCAAGCGCTCGATCACAAGGGAAGCTGAAAATCGTGGGAAAAGCACTAAAAGAGAAAGGCGGGTCCCACACTCCAAAACCGACGGAATATCGGAGGCGTGTTGGGCAGTAAGCGGAATTGTCAAGAGACCCAGTGATGCCATACAGCGAACGACGTGTGTCCGGCGGATGAGAGAGAAAACCGCTCTTATCGCGGGCTAACATTCGAGCAAGTCAACCATGCGATAATAGCGAACACCGTAGGATCTGGGGGCTCCAGATCTAACGGTGAAGATTGCGCTCGATGAGAAACTGGATCTGGAGGGAGAATTAAGCTGCAGCATATAAATTCTAAAGTCTGATTTGACCGCTGAGTTGGCGGATGAATCATTACACAACGTAACCGAAATACCGAACCATTTGAGGAAGAGCTGGCGCAGTTCATGAGAGGAAAGTGGCCACTTCCCTTTGAGATGTTACATAGTGGCGATGACGCAGAGGCAAGGAATTCCAAGTGAACAACAGTAGGTGATAAGAAGAGGCGGAAGAGGAAGCGAACAGTCAAGGAGATATTGGCTTTAAGCCATGAACAAACAAAGAACAAAAACAAGCGAGCATTGTAAGAAAGAAGGAGACAGTGAGACAGAGAGACAAAACAGAGAAGAAGCAAGAAGCAGAAAACAGAGATCCGAGCTGACCTAAGGCAGCATCGAGCAGACAGAAGGCTTGAGAGGTTCAAGTGATCCCTATGAGGATATCTGTCGGGAACTGAGTACCAAATTGATCTCATCCCATTCAGACCCATTGAGGTCAAAACTTGGTAAGGAAGAGTCTGTGCACTCTAGTGGCTTGAGGAATCCAAGAACCACCCTACTAAGCATTATCTGTTTGAGGAGACTCACATTGAGCTCCCACTGTAAAAACTCTGCTTTAAAGACACAATAAAAGAAGTCCACCACTGAAAGTTGGACCGGAGACGTAGCCCAGGAGGATTGGGTGAACTCCTTATTGATTTGTTGTGTTCTTGTATTTTCTTACTGTGTGTTGGGCTAATTTATTGACTAAATTAACACAAGTATTTAATTATCAACCTGGGTTTGTAAAACTTGGAGGCAAATCCACTGTATATGGAAATCAGATATAATCAAGTTTAGAAGATAAAATTTGAAGAATTAAGGAAGTACATATTACAAATATTAACCTATTTTAACAATTTCTAATTCACTTATGTAATATGTGAGGGAAGAGGTTCCTAACTTAGGAGAACCGGGTTGTCCTTCCCCACAATACTACTTTCATGAAGATAAATCTAAGAGCACTAATTAACAATGGTTTATGATGTAGAAGATGTAAAAGAGGAGGCTCCTAACTAAGGAGGTCCAGATTGTCCTTCTTCACAATCCTACTATATCACAATCACCATTGCTTCAAACCAGAAATGCAAAATAACTTCAAATGAGAAATGGAGAATGAAATTCAGTTTTAGTTCAAGATCAAATAGAAGGGGAATTTAACTTAAATTCCTTTGTGTCCCTTCATATGCAGATTAGAATTAAACCAATATACATTCAGCAATCATCACACATCTAAATACATTTGAAACAAAAACTAGTCTATGAAAACTATGAAAATTGAACCAAGAAGTGTACATAGCTTGGTGTGGGGGCCCTCCACCCTTGCCTTGCACACTTGAAGAAATCTCAGCTGCAACAACTTCAGTAAATCAACCAAGCATGAACAACAAATTGGAATGAAACAAGTTCTTCAAATTAGCTCCCAACTCAAATTATACAACAGTTACATACAAATTCCATTACCAAAGCCATCAAAGTCTTGGCTTTAAATAGAGGTTTAATGAAACAAACTGATCTATATTATCTCTAACACTCATATCTACTCATATCCACCTATCTAAGTCGAACTCATCCAATTCATCCCAAGAAATATGGTCAATCCCATAAAATCTCAAAACTGCCCTATTTCCTAGGGATTTTCTGGTGACTAGTCATGTTTGACCAGCCTTGACCGGGCCTAATAAAGCTTGTTCTGGCCGAACCAAGTGGAGTTAGCTTAGTCCTAGTTCCCAAGCTATCCATACATGCATCAAACTCGAGCCCAAGTGTCCTGCAAATATGTCATCCACATAGCTATTACAGGAATTTCTTATTCAGTCCAAAATTGCACTTGAAACTCAATTTTCATAAAAACTTCTAGAAATTGTAAAATTAAAATTAAACCCTTGAATATGCATAAAATACATCAAAATGAGATGGATGTGATGGAAAATGGATGGAAAATATAAGGATTAAGTAGGTTTCCCTAAGCAAAAATAGACCAAAACTGAGGGCCAACACTGTGTTTCTCTTACTGTTTTCCATTTTCCAGTTTTTGTGTATTTTGCAATCTGATCGATCCATTGCCTAAGATAACATAGACACACCAGCACATGAGTCTGCAATACCTTCATTCACTAATTATTTAACTGAGATCACTCACAAGTGATTTTCAGATCACTTAATGAGGCTAACTGAATCTTGGTGTCATCATCATGTAAGTTTTGAATCCTTAAATAAACTTCCAACTGTCTTATCCAGTTGTCAAGTTTCTCTGCATTGACTTCACCGTTAAACATGGATAATTCAAATTTAACATATAGATTTAAAAATGGACTTTTCCTAGAAGATTTAGGCTTATGAGGTTGATTTACCGAGGTAGAGGATGACGATGTAGAGGAAGAGGATGATGATGGAGATGGTGGATCGCCATTTCCTCCATGGCCTTTCTTTGAATTATCATCACCTTTCTTTCCTCCAAAAGAGCCCTCTCCTTCTTTCTGATGTTTAGACCCTTCTCCAACCAACCTATCATTCCTTTACTGGTATAATATTATTACCATCTCAGTCATGTCCAAAAAAGCTTTTCTGAATACCCGTTCTTCTTCTCTTGGATCCATGCCTTCAGGAACTTCTCCTTCCCTTTTAGACATACTTGAAGCTTCTTCCAAGGCTATTGAGGGTGAATCAAAAGGTGGAGATAATGGTACCCCAGCCCTCCTTGGTTGAGGATTATCTTGTGCTCTAACCAATTGTCCTTTCCCTCTTTGAACCTTAAGCCTAGTAAGCAATTAAACTTGCGAAACAGTCAAAAATATCTTTGCACAAAACTAATACTCAAAACTTGAGTTCTGATACCAACTAATCTGAAAATGGAATTACTTGTATTTGTTGTGCAAGGTATTCATTTCCATTAAATTATATGTGCAAACTGTTACTAATGTCTTGCAACTGAAACAAAGTGTTTTTGGTAAATTTCTGAGTCTTATGTGTGAAGGAGGATTATTTCAATTTACTATTTATCATATCAAATCTAAAAAACACAGCAAGATAAATTCACATAATATAACACAACAACTGATAAGGCAGTTCACCCCTCCTGGGCTACATCTGCCGGGTCCAAGGCCCCCAAATGGGCATGTCCTTGCTCTTATTAGATGCTCAAAATGGTTATACAGTGATAAGAAAGCCTAAACAGGAAAAATAAGCTGTGAAAATGAGTTCAGAACACAGAAAACAGTCAAGAATGACTTTTGTTTCACCTCTAATGGTTAACCATAGCCCAATACAGCTCCAACACTCCCTAGGCCCTGATGGCTCTCCAAGCTTCTTCGCTGAGAAAACACCTGAAGATGAGCTATGTTGGCTCTAAAACCTATACCAATAGCTCTGGAATTCTCAAAATACCCAAAATAAAAAAAAATCACTCCAAAAGGATCTCCCTAGCCAAAGTTATGACCTCCAGAAGTTTTCTCCAGTTTGGCCTAAAAAAACTCCACTAAACTTGGCTGGACTACAGTTAGGCCCGCTATTTTTGGAAACAACGCCTAAATTGGCAGAATCTGCCAAACTGACTTCCATCTGACCGTAAGTGCTGGCGGTAACCATGTGCATGTGACCATGTACTAACCCTTAACTGTCGAGGTTAACGTTATCCGCCAGTTTAGCCTGTGGTTTTCGCGCCCAGGTCATATGGTTAGGGGCTGGCCCCTTTTTGCACCCAACCCAACCTTTAATAAAATTTAAATATGTATTATGCCCATAGTTGGTTAAGAACCAAGGCATAGGTGGGTCGGTCGGGTCTATGGGCTAGCGGCCACCCGTCTCGGGGTCAAATCCAGCAAAGTGCATATAATTTTGCCATACCACAGACCTACGGACATGGGGCCATGTGGCGGCCTATGGGCTGGCTACATGTCAGCTTTTGATTGGTCCTCCAAACAGCATATTCCCACGAATATTCCTCGAAATATTTTTTTATTTTTTTTTTAAATTCAAATTTTGCAATTTATTGGGCATTTTCAAAATGCGATAACTCCTCCATACGGTGTCAGATTTGAGTGCCGTTTGCGGCTAGAGGATCGTTTCAACGAGGCCTAACCGGTCATTCTAGTTTCAACCAATTCTGAGCAATTCAAAATTTGAGCATTTGTTCCACTTAGGACATGATCACCTTATCACTGGCAATCTTGACAACAAGTATATGCGGACCTGACAAATAATCTGAGTGAGTGCTATATGACGTGGCTTTTCTTAGTGAGGAATCGATCACAACCACCAATTATGTGATGCTTGCTTTAATTATTAGTTAATGATGCAGAAGAAGGATTTACTGCAATTTCATTTCACACCAAATGGACTTAACAGAGAATAATGAAACTATTCCATCTGCAATTCAAATTAATCTTGTTGGAGATGATGTTCAGTGTTGACGTCGTTGAATAAAATGTAATTGAAGAGAATGGTCATACTCGGAATCAAAATAAAATTACATCGAGAGAGAGGTTTCTTTTGACAACCCAAAGGCGGCAAGCTTCATATTTTGCATATTTCAATCCTCAAAATGGTGAACCATCATCTTCTCAACAGAGGTCCCAACCCAATGCTCGTTAGGAAAAGCTTTCTGGCAATGACAACCCTGTTTCTTTAGTTAATGAATGGAAGCCTTCCGGGACAAAGACTTTGTGACCCAAGTTATACCTCTACTATGTGATTTATGTTTAAACATGTTGTGCAAACATGTTGAACATATTGAGACGATGGAAGGAATTCCTGATTCAGCCAAGAACAAAATCTGTACTTCTTTCTGTGCATTACGTAAAATGACTCCTTGGACCTTAGGATTATTCATTACAGGTCTCCAACACAAATTTTCATTCTATACTGCTCTCTTATACCAGAGGAAGATCTTACCAAGCTCATTGCAGAATGTTCAACAATTAATCCAGAGGTACTGCAATTAAGCATGTGTGGAAGCGCTTTTCCAGATCATTTACTGCAAGCTACCTTTGCTTGTTCTTCTGCAGGCTTGCCTTGCTTAACTTGCCTCTCTCTAAAGGGTGCATATCGCCTATCAGATGTTGGATTGAGATCATTTGTGTGGATGCCTCATTTGCTAAGTTTTGTTGATTTGAGTCAATGCTCATTATTATTTGTAGCTGGCATTAATACTCTAGCTGACACTTTGGCTCCAGTGATTAAGGAATTGTGTCTAGACTGGTGTCAGTAGCTAGAACCCTTCAAGATTCCACCTGCATTAAAGAAGATGCAAAAATTGGAAGTGCTATCATTGGCAGGGATACCATGTGTTAAGGATGAGTTTGTCAGTGAACTGTTTTGTTATCTAGGCTGTGACTTGAAAGAAATTTCTTTAGTAGACTGTGGAAAGTTGACTAATGGTGTCATAGAAGTAATAGGTGTTGTGTTTTGTGCACAAAATATTCTCATTCTATACAATATTTCTCTTTTGACTGACACAACACTTGGCCACCCAGCGAATTCCCCACCACCTCACAAAGCATTCCTACCAATTCCATTTAGAGAGCCATAAGTAGCATCCCAGGTGTAAGCAATTGATCTTGCATAGGAGTAAGCAAAGGTTGGAGCCATACCGACCACCCTCTTATAGTCCCAGTTTGAGTTGATCCGCAAATAGACCCAGTACCAACTTCTTCCCCAGGTCAATATCCAAAAGCGACAATTTGACTCGTCGATCCAGTTGTTTACCTTATTGTTGGGGCAAAAGTATCACCCGTAGCAAATTGAGATCATGATCAATACTCGGTAGCATAGGACTCAGTCCTGGATTAAGAGCCAACGACATCAAGGCTAGAAGCATAGGTCTAGATGATAGCGTGACCCTAGAAGTTGAACCAATTGATTCACTTAACCCAGTCTCTGTCATAAAGGCACCGCCCAAAAAAGCAAAGGGATGCAAATCACTTCAAACCCTATCGTTAAAAAGATGTCCATTCAGTGATGAATTTGTTGCCACATTCATTGGTGCTTCAGGGAATTATTTATCTGATTTTTCCCTCAACAATGTAAAATAGGTTGCAAAACATATTGTCTTAGCCCTTGTGTATAATACCCATGACACTTTGTCAAGATTAGATGTATCTTGGTGTCCCAACTTGAAAGATGAGGCTCTAGGGTTGTTGGTATATTCTTGTTATCTTCTCTGAAAGCTTATATTATTTGGTTTCACCCAGGTTACAAATAAATTCTTTAAAGGTCATTCAAATACTCTTTTGAAAGTCACTGGAGTGAAGGACCAACCCTTTTACTAAGAGGTATATTCATCATCCTGTATTAAAAGTGAGGGAAGAATACCTTTTGCAAAAGGTGTGCCACAAAGGGTGAAATGATCCTGTTATCACACAATATTTCATTTTGGAGTTGCACACTTGTAAGGTTGTTCTCGTGATCCTAAAGAATGGAGGATGATTGTGGTGCACTCAATTGTTTTGCAATTTTTTTAAGGCCTGGATGGTTTATTTCCATAATGTACGAGATTATTCTCTTGCAAATGTAAAGTGTTAGTAAGTGTTTGCAATATGTACAACAATGCCACTATTATACAGTGATTTCTCAACAATCAATAATCATCAAAGAAGACCTCACATTATTTATTTTTTTCAGGAAAAAGGAATATAACTACTTTGAGGATACAAAATTGCATGATTTTCAGGATGTCTAGGCAATATGCGAAGGAATTGTAGTGTTGGGATTGCTGGCAGCTCTGGGATTGACGGGCCTCTGGTTCCTCAACTGCAAATTGTACAAATAATAAGAAGAGAAACGGGCTCTTGTCCACATCATCGCCAGCATTGTTTTCACCTTCTCCTGTAATCTTCTCCATCTCATTCTGTTTGAAATCATACCTCTCCTTTCTACACATTCAAGGTGGATAAATTGGAAAATGGACTACCTCAGAATTGAAACTGCGTTCGTTTCTCTTCACCTTCCACTGACCAACACAATAAAATAATACCAGGTGAAAGATTTTGAAAATATAGTGTTATTGCAGCAAAATGCAGTGTATTAAATCCAGTTCTTTGCGAGAAAATAATGTTATTGCAGCAGGAGAGTGGAACATTGTAAAACGCATCTTGATATATACCATTCAATTGCCAAAAGTGGGTTTCAGATGTGGTGAAGCAGGATTTGTGTAAATTGTATTCATGGAGTTTTGATAATGTAATTGTGCTTATAAATTTTTAGTTTTAACTGGTAATCTAAGTATTATTAAATTTAAAATATATTTTAGAAAAATCATAATTATTTAATTTTTGGTTTATGGAAAATTTTATGAATTAAAATTTATTTAAAAGTTTAGAAATTTTAGTTAATTTTTTTATTTTTTATATACAAATTATAAAATATTTGGTATTCTTTCAATATTTAAAATTTTAATTGTGTTTAATAATTTATATACTATTTTAAAAGTAAATTAATTTTATATTATAAAATTATTTTATTGCAAACTTATAATTTAGTTAATTCATCATATGTTGATCTTTAATTTGTGCATCAGAACCATATAAATAGTAACCAGGTGCAGTAAAAATAGAGCAGACAATCACACACAAGAACACAAGATATAAGGTGGAAACCCAATGTGGGTAAAAACCACCTGCTGCAATCGTCTCTATCTTCTTTTAATAAGAAACTTGTTTTTACAATATTTCTGTACTGGTGCAGTCTTATACCAGTACGCAGGCTTCAACCTGTATAAGGCTACAATCTTCTCACATTCTCTAGCTTCTCCTGGAAGGGAGCTACAACCCCCTAGCTCTTGTACTAGCTGATGTGTTTACTAGTACGTAGGTGCTGACCTACACAAGGCTACAACCTTCTCTTTTCTTCCAGGGACCACGTTTCATAAATTTTTAGATTGGATCCATCAACATCATCAATCAAACATCAAATATATTTGCATCAATCAATCTCCTTTGCACCAACCAAAACTGAATCACTTCTCAAAATGTTGTAACTAGAATACAGTAACAGTAACCAGAACCCAAGCTAGAACCCAGAACACTGCAACAACAAACAGAAGTAGCTAAAGCATATTTTATTAGGTATATGCTACTTCAATATGTCGAACCTGCGTACATACGCTGTTTTCCCAAGGCGATCCTACGTATACGCTGTTTGGATATGCATAACCAACGTGTATACGTGCCTTTGCTAAAGTGAACCTGCATACACATCTATAAATGATGATTTAAATTTACAACAATTCCAGACATCAGTTATACCCAGATCATCATATTTATAAATTACAACATGCGCCAGTGATTCAGATAAAAGATCAAAACCACACAAAGATACTTCTCTTTAAGCCTTAAGATCTTGACCCATCAATAGAACTTATCCTTCATCAAGTGCTCAAGTTCATCCTTGATTCAGATCCAGCTGTGCACCATAACCCAATAACCTGTATTCTAGATCTTGCTCTTCATTAGATATTCAATTCATGAGTGCCTTTGCCTAATGATCTTCTCCTCCTTTTATAGTCTTAGGCCTTACTTAATACTATGGTCCAAAACCACTTAGAAGCAATACCTTGGACCAAATACCTGGGGTCAACACTTCGGACAGGATACCTTGGACCAATACCATGGACCAAATACCACAGATCAAAAACTAAGTTTTCCAACATGTATGCGCCTTTCCTTGCATGAAAGTGTGTGTGTATGTCATACATGCCTTTTGTTCTGCGAACCCACATGTATACGTGACTTGGACAATGGGGAACCTGTGTATATCTCTCTTTCTTCATTCTATGATCCTGAACTGTGATCTATCATCTGTGTGAGTTGCCATCGAGGACAATACCTGTGTCATAGTGCCAAATCTGAATCATAATGCCAACAATCTCCCCCTTTGGACTTGATGGCAACCCCAAGTTACTCTCCCCCTTTGTCATCAAGGGCAAAGAGTTATGCTCCCCCTGAGTACATGTTGAATTCTCTGATATGCTGAAGTGTGCTGTCCATGCTCCCCCTGAATATAGGCAAGGTCTGCAAAAATATGACTTTATACATACATCATAAATGACCCTCCTATCACCAATGACTCATACATACATCCATTTCCCAACCAAGTGGGGATATACCAATGTTGACTCATCCACCCAACCAAGTGAGTACATACCAAATGTTTATACATGACAAAACAAGAACATTACATCATCCATCCCATGCACAGTGAGGAAACAAAATAGGTCGTTTCATGACCTTGATATTAAAAGATATACATGACATAGAGACCAAATATCTAAAACAATGTTATGATAGTTATCAGCAACATCTGTCAAACACCACCAGCGACCATGATCTCCCCCTGAACCTGTTCCACTTGAATCAAAAGCAATTGAGAATTTACAGTACCAAGATCTTCTAAGATAATGCCAACAATGCATTACTATAAGTATATGCTCCCCCTGAACCTGTGTCAGATGATTACTGTCAGACCATATCAGACTCCTTTCATCCATAGTTTTTCTTCAAACCAACATATACGCAACTATATCCACAGCAACCGGCGTATGTACGCGGATATGTTTCATGAAACTCGTGTACAACCACTTTTCTCTGAAATAGATAAATTTTAACAACAAGATGATGCATCAACTACTCCCAGCTTGTGTCTGAGATATTCAAATGTCTCTCTGGGCAGTGGTTTGGTGAATATACAGCAACCTGTTCTTTGGAGGGAACATACTCCAATTTGACCTTTTGTTCAAGCACTTGTTCACGTAGAAAGTGATATTTGCTTGGTCTTGGAATGCATGATTGGATTCTTTTGAAATACTGAGTGCACTTGTATTATCACATAGAATGGATATGGGTGGAATACATGTGATCTGAATGTCTTGCAATGTTTGCATCATCCAAAGGAGTTTTGTGCAGCAAGATGCAGCAGCCACATATTCTGCTTCAGCTGTAGATATTGCAATTGAACTTTGTTTCATGTTGAACCAAGACACTAGTCTAGAACCCATGTAGAATGCACCACCACTAGTGCTTTTTCTGTCATCCACACCTCCTGCCCAATCTACATCTTTATATGCATGAAGTGTGAGATGTGTATCCCTAGGATACCATAAACCAAAATTCTGAGTTCCTTGAAGATATTTGAAGATCCTTTTGACTGCCTGAAGGTGTGATTCCTTTGGATTTGCTTGGAATCTTCCGACTATTCCCACTGCATGCATGATGTTTGGTTGGGTACTTGTTAGATAAAGTAGATTGCCAATCATGGATCTGTAGGTTGGTTGATGTACTATTGTTGATTCATCATTTGAGCTAAGATGCATCCTGTTACCATGGGTGTACATACTGGTTTAGAATCTTCCATGCCATATTTTTTCAAGATCTGCTTGAGATACTTGGTTTGTGATAGAAAAATACCATCTTTATTTTGTTGAACTTGTAGGCCAAGAAAATATGTGAGCTCACCAAGCAGGGACATTTCAAATTCTTGTTACGTTACCAAAGCAAATTTTTGACTCATGGCTTCTTCATTGCTACCAAAAATGATATCATCAACATATATTACAAGTATTAGCAATTTATCATTATCACTTTTTGTATATAGATTGTTGTCAGCTGATCCTTTTGAAAAACCTTGTTGATGAAGATATTTGTCAAGACGGTAATACCAGGCCCTTGGAGCTTGTTTTAGACCATAGAGAGCCTTTTTGAGCCGGCATACAAGTTTTGGATCATTTCCAAGGATGAATCTGTCTGGTTGCTCAATATATACTTCTTCCTCTAAGTCTCCATTAAGAAAGGCAGATTTTACATCCATTTGGTATACCTTGAATTTCTGAAAGCTAGAAAGAGAACGGAACATTCTTATGGCTTCAAGTCTAGCAACAGGTGCAAAAGTTTCTTCAAAGTCTATACCTTCTTGTTGAGCATATCCTTTACAAACAAGTCTGGCCTTGTTTCTGATCACTTCACCATTTTCATTCAGCTTGTTTTTAAATATCCATTTGGTTCCTATGATATTCTTATCATGAGGTCTAGTAACTAGTTCCCAAGTATTATTCTTTTCAATTTGCTCAAGTTCTTCATTCATGGCCTTGACCCAACATTCATCTTTGCATGCTTTATTTATATTTTGAGGTTTGATGGAGGAAAGCAATGCTAGATAGCTTGAAGCTTCTATAATAGTTCTTCTTGTCTGCACACCTGCCTCTTTCTGTTCCAAAATTTGAGTCTCTGGATGATTTTTCTGAACATACCTGGATGGAGTCTTATATTCTGTCGTTATCTGCTCTTCTGGTGCTTATTGGTTTCTTCTTCTTCAGAATTAGTCTGATTTGATGTGGAAGGATAATCCTCATCTTCTTCCCACTCTTCAGTTTTTACCTGCTTTGGATTTTTGTCTACTTCATCAACCACAACATCAATACTTTCAATCATTTTCCCAAGTCTTTTATTATAACACTTATATCCTTTACTTCGAGAAGAGTAACCAAGGAGACTGCCTTCATCTGCTCTAGGTTCAAACTTGCCAAGTTTTTCATCAGTCCTTTTGACGTAACATTTGCTTCCAAAAATTGTGAAGTATTTTACAGTAGGAGTCTTACCATACCAAAGTTCATGTGGAGTTTGAGTGTTGTTTACCCGAACGTTTGTTTTGTTGAGAACAATGACGGCAGAAAATGCAACTTCACCCTAGAAGGTTGCAGGAGTTCCAGACTCATCTAGCATGGCACGAGCCATTTGTTGGACAGTTCTGTTCATTCTTTCTACCACTCTGTTTTGTTGAGGAGTCCTTGCGGTGGAGAATTCTCTTTTTATTCCATGTTCTTCACAAAAGTCGAAGAATTCATCCGAGGTAAATTCCCCTCCTCGATCAGATTTGAGGCATTTGATTTTCTGATCTGATTCATTTTCAACCAAGGCTTTGAAGGCTTTGAACTTTTCAAATGCTTCATCTTTATGCTTTAGAAGTCTTATCCAACACATTCTTGAAAAATCGTCAATGAATAATATAAAATATTCCTCTCCACGAGGTGACTTTTTCCTTGATGGACCATATAAATCAGTGTGAGCAAGTTCAAGACGCTTACTAGCTGATCCTTCCTTCTCAGGGAAATGTGCTCTGGTTTGCTTACCAAATTGACATGATTTGCATATTGTATTTTCTGGAATGTTGATATCAAGAAGATCACGAACAACCTAATATTTACATGCTTTCCTTATTTGAGGGAAGCTTAAATGCCCCAATCTTCTGTGCCATAGCCAATGTTCATCATTTTTGCTTAGATAGCACTGTTGTTGTCCTCCCTTGAGTATGTATAAGTTGTTTGGAGTTATTATGCCTTTCATCACGGTTTCTCCTGTATCAAGCTCACGAACAACACATCCATTTGATCGAAATACTACTTCATTTCCTTGATCACACATTTGACTGACACTCAACAGGTTATGCTTACATTCCCAGCTTTAACCTTTTCTTTTAAGAGAACAGAACCTTTGCCTTTTATGACAGCAAGAGTGTCATTTTCAAATGAGACCTTCTTTTCCTTTTCTAAGGAATTGTATGACTGAAGTTTATCTTTATCACCTGTCATGTGTTTCGAGCATCCACTGTCGATGTACCACTGATTCTCTTGTCCTTCTGCATACAAGGCTATACCACATCTTTTTGTTTGTGGTTCTTTCTTTGTCCATATTTTGGGACTCAATGAAGTTTGCTCCTTCTGAGATGTTTCCCGAATTTTACTCCTGCATTCAGAATCTTCATGACCGGAGTTGTTACAGATAGAGAATTCTATTTCATTTTCAAGAAGCGAAAAGTTATTGTAGGTCCTTTTCATGATCCCTGTCACATTCCTTTGATTTCATGCTTCTCTAGTCATGATGGTTTTGTAGGCAACACATTGAGCAGCTTTGTGTCCAAAGTTATGACATGAAAAACATTGGCCATTAAAGAAGTTTCTGCGATTATCGAATCTACTGACTTGGTGATTGTAGTTTCCATTGACATTCATTCTTGATGCAAATTGAGTATGATTTACCTGAGGTTGGTTGTAACTTCTGTTCATCCTTGAAGTAGATTGAACCCGATTTACTTGGTGAACTGCTTTATGCCTTTGCTGACGATTGTCAAATTGTTCACTGCTCTTTGCTACATCAAGATAGCTTTTAGTGGAGGTTGATGGCTTCTGTGCTTGAGATGCTTCTTTAGTATATCCAAGACCTATCTTTATCAGAGGATAACGCTGCACTTTGATAATTTCATCTAAAGTTTCTGGTCCTTTAGAAAATCTAAGATTAAGAGCTTTTGTTTTCTCAATATCTTTTCTTAGACCCATGATTTCACATTCTAGTTTTTCATTGTGTTTTTCTCTTTCATCAAGTTGGAATGTCAGAGTATCTATAATCATTTTCTTTTCTTCTATACAAATTTTGAGTTTAGAGATTTCTTCATAAAGATCATCTTCATCTAAAGCATCCAAGAAATCGTCATCTTTAAAAGCCATTAGAAGTCTATAGTCATTATTATCTTCATCACTATTTGATAAACCATCACTATCTTCATGCGTATAGTAGCTCTTCTTACTTACACTTTGTTTCCTATTCCATTTTGCTGATTCCTTACCTTTATCAAGCTTATCTTTATGAGGACATTTGGCAGCATAGTGACCGACTCTTCCACAAGCAAAACATTTGAAAGGTAGTTTACCTCTGAATCTTCCAGAACCCCGTTGAAGATTCTTGACAAAGTTTGCTTCTTCCTCTTCTTCTGAAACATGTCCTGATTCATTGAGTTCTTCTCTTCCTGAAGCTTTGAATGCAGCTTCTCTCATGTCTAATGGACCTCCTTTTCTCATTTCGAAAGCAGTTAAGATTTCGTGCAGCTGTGTCATAGTGATACTCTGAAGATCCTACTTTTATTCTATGGCAGAAACTTTTGATTCAAACTTAGTAGACAATGATCTTAAAACATTTTCAACTAAAGTAACTTCTTTTATCTCTTCACCCAAGTTCTTCATGCAATTAACAATCTCATCTATACGTAAGAAGTAATTAGCTATACTTTCATCATTGTGCATTTTGAGAGTTTCATATTGAATTCTGAGAGATTGCAGTTTTGCACGTTTTACCTGATCGTCTCCTTCATAGCTTAGAACGATCTTGTCCCATATTTCTTTGGTGGTCATGAGCTGCATAACTTTGACAAATTTTGATTGTGACAGACCCACCAATAATGTATTGACAGCCTTGGCATTGGTTTCATATTGCTTTTTACCTGCCGTATCTATAGGAATTGCTGATGGAAATGTATATCCTCCTTCTACGATTTCCCAGACATCTGTTCCAAGAGATTGAAGATAGGTTGTGGTTCTTACCTTCCAATAGACGAAGTTTCTCCCATCAAAGATTGGTAGTCTAATGGATCCCTCTCTTTTGTAGTTACTCATGATGATAGATCTTCCTTCAAGCGATCAAGCTTCTTCTGAAGGACCTGCTCTAATACCAATTGTTGGAAATAATACTGAGGGGGGGGTGAATCAGTATTATTAAGTCAATAATATTTTATTTCACAATCTTATTCATATACGCTACTTCGGTTAATGAAACTTGCGTATATACGCAACTGTATTTAAGGCAACTAGCATATACCCTGCAAACTTATATTTTAGTTAATTCATCATATGTTGATATTTAATCTGTGCATCAAAATCATATAAACAGTAACCAGGTGCAGTAAAAACAGAGCAGACAATCACACACAAGAACACAAGATATAAGGTGGAAACCCAATGTGGGTGAAAACCACCTGCTGCAATCGTCTCTATCTTCTTTTAATAAGAAACTTCTTTTTACAATTTTTTTGTACTGGTGCAGTCTTATACCAGTACGTAGGCTTCAACCTGCAAAAGGCTACAACCTTCTCTCGTTCTCCAGCTTCTCCTAGAAGGGAGCTACAACCCCCTAGCTCTTGTACTAGCTGATGTGTTTACTAGTACGTAGGTGCAAACCTACACAAGGCTACAACCTTCTCTTTTCTTCCAGGGACCACATTTCATAAATTTTTAGACTGGATCCATCAACATCATCAATCAAACATCAAATATATCTACAACAATCAATCTCCTTTGCACCAACCAAAACTGAATCACTTCTCAGAATGTTATAACCAGAACCCAAGCTAGAACCCAGAACACTGCAACAGCAAACAGAAGAAGCAAACGCATATTTTATTAGATATACGCTACTTCAATATGTCGAACCTGCGTACATACGCTGTTTTCCCAAGGCGATCCTGCGTATACGCTTTTTGGATATGCAGAACCAACGTGTATACGTGCCTTTGCTAAAGTGAACCTGCGTACAAATCTGTAAATTTTACAACAATTCCAGACATCAGTTATACCCAGATCATCATATTTACATATTACAACATGCACCAGTTATTCAAATAAAAGATCAAAACCACACAAAGATACTTCTCTTTAAGCCTTAAGATCTTGACCCATTAATAGAACTTATCCTTCATCAAGCACTCAAGTTCATCCTTAATTCAAATCCAGCTGTGCACCATAACCCAATAACCTGTATTCTAGATCTTGCTCTTCATTAGATATTCAATTCATGAGTGCCTTTGCCTAATGATCTTCTCCTCCTTTTATAATCTTAGGCCTTAATTAATACCGTGGTCCAAAACCACTTAGAAGCAATACCTTGGACCAAATACCACGGACCAAAAACTAAGTTTTCCAACATGTACGTGCCTTTCCTTGCATGAAAGTGCGTGTGTACATCGTACGCGCCATTTGTTCTGCGAACCCGCGTGTATACGCGACTTGGACAATGGGGAACCTGCGTATACCTCTCTTTATTCATTCTATGATCCTGAACTGTGATCTGTCATCTGTGTGAGTTGCCATCAAGGACAATACCTGTGTCATAGTGCCAAATCTGAATCATAATGCCAACACAACATGCAAGGAAGCTCCAACTCCCATCAATTTTCTGCAGGCTACGACCCACACGATGCTCCAACCTATCATTTATCAAGTTGAAACTTAAAAGGAGACTACAATCCTCTGATACGTAAAGAAAAGAATGTGTTGGTTACCTGGTCTATAAATATGCATACCTCCATCTTTTTCTTTGTTTCTCCTCCTCCTCAAATTTGCTTCATATCGGCTCTTCTATGTGCCAGGCAATTAATGAAGAACACCTTAATCAGCTCTCACACATTCTCTAACTCTCTAACCCTTAAGCTCTCCAATCTTACACAAATTTATAAATGAAATTTGATGGTTGTTATTATTCTACTCACACGAATCTGAAATGACAAGACTTGTCCCTTTGCATTCAAAGATGTCTCTTCAATTCCAAAATTGTTTAATATCTTGAATATTAAAATACATAAAAGGATTTCATCATATCCAAATGTCATGCATTCACATTCTTCATGTCAATAAAATAATTAAATAGCATGCAATAATATATCCTTTCATTGATATTCAAATAGCCTTGCATCACAATATTTTTTCATGTCTTTGCCTTTGCCTTGCATCATGTCTTTTTCTTTCCTTTGTTGTCATGGAGTCTTGCCTTTTCTTTGCATCACAAAAATTCAACTCAACCAAACTAGTATTCAAATCAGCCTTACACATAACATGTCTCCAATGTCATATGAAAAGACACATTAGCCTCGCACATTAGCATGTATCAATGCCTTTCCTTGTACCTCCTCAACACTAATATGTCTTATCAAGTGTGCTCAAGCCATCAAACGCAACAATCAATCATATATCAACCAATCTCCAACTCAAATCCATGTACATACATTGTTGTTCCTCCTTTGCAACATCCTTTATGACACTTCTTTGCTGCTCCTTGCCTTACTACTTCTTTTCTTTGTTACTTCTCATTTGCCATCAACGACAACAATGCCATCACATTGACCGTAGTGAAAATTCAGATATAAGAAATCTCAAAAGCTACATTAAAATGAAACTTGGGATTTCTTGGTTTTTGGATTCCACATTACTTACCATGGAAAATTTCACATAGATCTCCACATCAACTCTTGTGCACCATACTTTTCCATATAATCACACCATGTTGACATGTTATGTCACTCTAAACTTGTCTCTTATTCCACATCATCATAGCATGTCAACACCCGCTTACCCGTCTGGTCTATGATTTCCCACATGGACTCCATGTAACTTCCACGTAGTTTGTTGTGTTGGCAATTGAATATGGGATTTCTAGTAAATCCCTCTTTTTGATTTTTTTGCATGCCCAAACGTTTGCTCCTTAACAGGTTCTAGTTGTCAAAATCCAATACTTAACAGATTATGATGTCAATCTATGGATCTTAATACATTTCATATCTCCTACAACTATGATGTCAAGGTTCATCCCATGCAAAATTTTGCCACTTGTGGATTATGCCATCTAGGCCATCCGACATTCGTATTTTTGGAAAAATATAATTTTATTTTAATGTCCAGAACATCCCCACTTCCTGCTAATTTCTTTTTAAACATCCAAATTTTTTGCCCTTGATAGATCCCGGTGTCTAGTTTCAACACTTGATGGATTTTGATGTCTATTTGATGCACTTAACATATTTAGGTATTTGACAAATTCTAGATTTCCACTCTTTTTAGCACTTTTTCCTAGCTTATGGTCACAACTCCTATTAGGTCACATGGCCAGGAGTTGGGGCCAAAACTCTGATCCCAAATTTTCCAAAACTTTTGTTAAGCAATCTACGAATTTCTAAAACTTCACAAAACTACACATCTCACAACTATCACAAGTAAGATATTTCAAAGAATATCTATGTATACAACATTCATTCGTAGAAGAAATAACAACTAGTGACCAAGCCCAATTACACATTTTTTAGGTCATCATTAGAAGTGTTCTTAGTAACCTAGAATAGAAACTTTCATGAAACTCTACATACTAATGTCATTTAATTTTAAAAGAGAAATAGGTACAATTATTTGAGTCACATAAGCTCTATCAGAAACTGAAGAAAGGATAACTAATCTCCACCCAACCATATACTCAACTACATTACAAATTTCTTGTAGTTGGTCACCCCCAAGCCAAATCCAATGCCTTGAGAGGAAGACTCACTTGGAGATTAACATGGTTCTAATCAAGGTAGAGGACATGAAGGCCACCCTCTTTCACACACAAAAATTAGTCAATTATCTTTCAACCACCGAGCTAAGGCCCATTGATGCACACAATGTTGCCTCAATGGACTTACACAACACAAAAGGGAGTCCTTCTTCAATTCATCAGTTCCTCCATACTTCCCCTTTATTAGTGCCTTAAATTCTTATTTCATACAAATTAAGCGGCAATTCTCTTGACCCTCTAACTCAAGCTGAAAGCTTCAACACTGAATTCTTTACCTAATTAGATAATTTCATAACTCCACACAATTCGTTGTGAATCGAAAGTATTTATGTCACCTTTTGTTCAAAGTTATGCCATCAACACCCACATGTGGTTCAATTTGTCTTCTCATGGGCTGTCTCAAGTCCAAACACACACACTTCTCTCTACTCACGACCATACAACATTGCAACACCAATTCCTTTCACTTTGTCTACAATGGCACGTCATTTTTCTCCCACACCACACCACAATCTCGTGCATGAGAATATGAGGCCCCCATCATGTGTTACATGGTCAAATTAGAAGTCTCTAGAATTGGTACATAGCCTATATTTCTAGAGTAGTTCGAGACCACCCCCCATTCCTTCACATAATAATGTCGGTTGGGCATTTCAATTACCAAATATGAAATTTGGTCATTTGATTTAGGTAAGATAGGAAACTTCCCATTTCTCCCTTACAAATTCCTTTTAGGCATTAGGATCTATGTTGGCTACTCTCTTCTATGATTTTTAGCAATGTATTATAAATTTCATATTGCATCACACAACTTGTTTATCAAGTTATGATGATGGCCATGCCAACATTATAAATCTCAATTACAAATTACAAAACTTGGGGTTTAAAAAGGGGTTTTACAATGTGATCTTTGGTGGCAGTAATCATTATATGTTCTAGTTATTGATTTCCCTATAATACAAAAAAGGGGGAGGGGTGGGGAATATATCTTTCCTTCACTATTGTTGAGAGATTCTAAAACTCCAATAATATTGTGTATGAAAATCCACTTTGAAACTTTTTGACAATATCTAGTAATGCTTTATCTCGCAATGAGTTTTGAACTATGAACTTGTGAGTAGCAAATTTTGAACTTTGGACATGTGTGAGAGAGTTGATGAAATGTTGAGATATAAGCATAGGTGACAACTTTTCTCACAATATGGGGTACCTTAATAATGTAACCAATCAACTTTAGTCATAAATCATGATTTTATCACTTATAATGCCATGGTTAGTATTCTCATAATCTAATTGCCTTTAATAATGTTAGAAAATAACTTTAGTTAAGAATCTTAAATGCATCATTATCTTTAAAACTTGACCTAGGCGAAATTGTAACAACTCATCAATGTTTATAAACTTATAGGGGAATCACACTTATATGTCCTTTCTTTATTATCTACATTTATACTAACTTGCAAACATACAAGGTTGTAAAATGTGAAGATCATGTAAGTTTGCCTAAGTACATGGAAACTTTATTTCCTATGAAGCTCACTATTATTATCTACATTTATACTAACTTGCAAACATACAAGGTTGTAAAATGTGAAGATCATGTAAGTGTGCCTAAATACATGGCAACTTTATTTCCTATGAAGCTCACCATTTTAGTATATGATGATATGAATACTATAATCTCTTATATTATATAATAAATTTAGTACACAAATTATTAACAAAATTACTTCATACCCTATACAACTTTCCTGTATTAAAATTCTTTTAGCAAATCATAAAAATATCATTAAGTTTCTTTGAAATCATTAATTTACAAACCAAAACTTGTAACGAAAGTAATATAATATATATATTTATATATATGTCAATGACATTTTATCCATTAAAAATGTTTATCCCATTGTTTCTTTTGGCATTCCTTTTCCTGGTTTATTTTTTACTCTTCAGCTTTATGTGTGGTTTAATCTTTTATGTTTTTTTTTATTCTATGTTTTATTTGTCAACATAATTAAATAAAAATTACTTGATAGGTACTTATCAAATAATAAAGAATTATGGCATTTTGTTTCACTTCAAAATAGAAATTTAATTAGACAAAATTTATGCATTTAATCTAAATTAAAAACTATAATTTCTTAAGAAAATTGTATGTTTAGTGTGTTTATTTTAACTAGTTTTCTCAATGTCTATGTTTATGTTGTAGTTTAGCATGGGACAATCAAGTTCATATTCATATCATCAAAGATGGATTTAAGTAAGTTGTTTTTGTGGGGAAAGATGGATTTAAGTAAGTTGTTTTTGTGGGGAATATTATTTTCAATTGTATGTTAAAACTTGAAATATGGAAGATGCATTGAAATTATTTAAGTAAATGCCGACATGTAACTTTGTTTCATTCACAACAATAATTGTTAGATAATTACAACATGGACAAGGTAAGAAAACTTTGAATTTTTTCTTTCAAATACTATAGGAAACCATTAATGCACACAATATTACATTTTCTAGTGTTTTTAATGCATGTTCCTGTGAAAAATTTAACTTTGAAATCTTATTGCAGCGACTGGAAATTATTCTTCTAATTGTTAATTAATTTAACAATTTATTTGCTATGGAAAAATACTGAATAAATCACACTGCAACCTTCACAAACAAAACTACGAAAAAAGAATAGCGGTAGAAACTGAGGAATATTCTAGCACACACACATCAAAATTAACATGGTTATTTTTAGACAAATGTTCCTGGAAAACCCAACTTGGGAAAATTGGTGCAGCAACTAAGGGTTTTATATTATTATGCAGCAATGAGAAATTTTGAGTACAACTGGATGTCGAAATCTAGTAAATCCTACAGAGAAAAATATTGGCAAAAATCTAGTGAGGAATTTTCCTCACCCTACAAGCAATTCGGGCTCTGTGTGCCAGCTCCAAGTGAGTCGTCCAAACTACTTATGTGCAGGCTTGCATCACCCTAGCTCAGTACCTCCCCCACTTAGCTTGAATCAACTACTCCTCAAGCCTTCTAATGTGCTGCTAACTGGGAAAACGTCTCTCCTGGCCTCTGGAAAGTATTTCTGGCCTCTAGAACTAGAACTTTGCTTCTCCCCAGCAAAATCGAGTTGCCTCTTAGAGGCTTATGCCTAGCCATTGCGCAACCAGTCTGTGGCTATATCTGCCTCTATGTAATGTAATTCGCAGGATCTAGAAAACTTCCTCCAACCTCACTGTCCCTATCCCTTTCTATCTCTGCTTCCCTTCTAGAGTTCAAACTCTTCCGACAACTGTTCGCTCTCTCGAAAATTGAACTTTCCAAGAAAATTGATCTCTTTGTGTGTGTCACAAGTGTGTTCTGCATCTACCCATCAAATTCTTCTTACAATCTTTTGTTGGGACTCCAATGGCCATGATTATAACCTAATCAAGGGCTAAAATAATATCTGAGTCGATTCATGTGAGTTTCTAGATGATTCACACCTTATCTCCATTAATACTGATTAATTAACCCCTATATTTAAAAATAGGCTAATAATATAATTGAGACACTTCTAGGTAGAATTTCTAGAAACGATTCCTAAGTTATGGAGATCTCCTGTGTTTTAGCCTCTCCACAAATTTTCGAGACTAGAACACCTCTGATGCTACAAAAGCTAACACTCCCTCCTAGCAATGAAGGTGTTCTCTCTAGTGTTGCACACTCTACCACAACAACCTCTCTCTGTAACACCCTCTGTCACACTGTTGATGTTTGCCCACTGTGACTGCCTGTCACTGCCCACCAACCACTATGCAACTCTGATGTTGCATTTGTGTTGTTGCTGACATTGCTATACTGCTACCAACTCTGCATCTTGTTGATTTGGGGTAGCATAGGATGTGCTCTAGCCACGAAATTTGGTGGAGAGGTTGGGGAACATGAGATCTCCAATACCCAGAAAGGGTTTGGGTAGATTCTAAACATATCAGGAGATATTAAAATAATTAATATTTCTAATGGAGTCCCTTAGTCTAAACTTAGGGAAAATAAAATATTAATGTGTATTAATATAAATCTGTGTTAGAATGGTCCAAAAGACATGGATCAAGCCAGATCTAATATTAGTTGTTGATTAGGGACTAAATCTCGGCCGTTGAGATTTCAACAGGAAAAGTATAAGAGGAGGCTTGAGGGTCACTTGGAGAATACACCAGAGTGATCAATCATTCTATTTTCTAGAGCGAGGTTTGCTAAGAAAGATATAATTAGTGATCGGGAGATGCAGTTGAGGGGCATTTGAGTACAAAGAGACAGAGAGGCAGATATAGTGTCGGGGGAGCAGTGCAGTAGCCAAGGAGAGTGATGCAGAGCCAGCCAGGGCTCACGCAGGGCCACGCAGAGGCAACCGAGAGTTGCGCAAAGCCTCAGAGAGGCCAATGTTGCTGACGCAGAGGGCTAGAGGGTTGACGCAAGGCCTCCCAGGGCTAACGCAGACCCATTCGAGGTGACACAGGGCCAACGTGAGGTAGTGAGGGGCTGATGCAGTCCAGAGAGAGATTGACGCTGGGGTTTCTGGAGTAGATAAGGGCTGAGTAGCTGCCGAAAGGTTTATCCGGGGTTTCATCCAGGAGATTTGTCAGAAACTGGAGAGGTATTACTACCAAGGAAATTCTCTATTGGGTAGGCCAAATTCGGTACCCAGATTGTACTCTAATATTGCTTAATAAGAAAACCCTCAGATAGTTGCACTGGTTTTCCCACATTGGGTTTTTCCAGGGACATTAGTCCAAAAATAATGGTGTCATATTGCGTGTTTGTTTCTGTTTCTTTTAATTGCTAATCTGTAATATGTTGAGCATGCACTAGTGTTTATTTTCAGTATTTACATTGTAAACATCTTGTTAAAGAAAATAACAAGTAGGTAGGAATAAATCAGATAAAGTGCATGGAGGGTTTCTAACTAGGTAAACTTAGGAACTTCAACATGGTATCAGAGTGAGGTTGCAGATCACAAGAGGACTAAAGGACATCAGTCGAGCATAACAATAGTAGCAAAAAACAATTGTCCCAAGGTGACAGAAGTTGTTTCTAACAGAGCAACAACAAGGAAGGGGGACACAGTGCCTGCGTCATCAAGGGTGAGCCAGGAAGAGGCAATGCAGAGGCGAAGGAAGGCAAGAGAAGCCTCTCTCAGAGCCACACAATAGCTGGGAGGGCTGATGTAGTTGGCTGAGGAGGTCGGGTTGCGGTGTCGGGATTGCGCAGAGCCTAGGAGCTCTCACCTTCAGGTTGTTGGGGTTTAGAAGGCTACAGGAATATTGCAAAGTGGAGCTGGTGAGGTACTATAGTCAGAATAGTACCTGACAGAGCAAGGCCAAAGGAGTTGCTGCTGAGGGTTTCTAGCCGAGGAACCCAGATCAGTGGTGCAGTTATACAAGACGATCAGAGTAGGGGGCATATCGACAGCGGAAGAAGGATTTCCAGGAGGGAAATCGAGACTCAGAGGGAGTCCAAAAGAGAAATCCAGACAGGAAGTAGAGAGAATCAGTAGGAGTCGAACCAAAAACTTCTAGATGGGAAGTAGAGAGACTCAGCAGGAGTCGAACCGAGAACTTCCAGACGGGAAGTAGAGAGACTCAACAGGAATCAAACTGAGAACTTCCAAACGGGAAGTAGAGAGACTCAACTGGAGTCGAACAGAGAAATTCTAGACAGGAAGTAGACTCAGTAGGAGTCGAACAGAGAACTTACAAGTGGGAAGTAGACTCAGCAAGAGTTGAACAAAGAACTTCTAGACGGGAAGTAGACTCAACAGGAGTCGAACAGAGAACTTCCAGGTAGGAAGTAGAGAGGCTCGGGGGAGTCGAAACGACGAGCAGAGAGATGGCCATGAATGGGCTGAGGGATCAGGATAGGTTGGATAAGGCATCCAAATTTGTCATTTGGAAGGTCAGGATCCTGTCTGTTCTATGTGCCATCACTACACACGCGCCACTTCAGTGGAAGTGGGGAGACATCGACCTATAGTCAGGCGAACTACAGGCGATGTTGGGTAGGATCCTCGAGGTACCTAGCCTCTTGGAATAGACCTTGCTATGGGAGCCCCGATGAAGAGTAGCGGGATTGGCTGAGTCGGTAGAGACGGATGCGGATGAAGCAGCAAAGAGAGCTACAATGTAGGAGTCTCGAGACAGCTTGAGGCTAGCAGGCTACAGCAGTGGAAGAGGCACAAGAGTGTTGCACCAGTGCAGGATGACACAGAGAGGTGTGCAATGATGCAAGATACAGGGAGTTGTTGCAGCAGCGCAAAGGTCAAAGAGGGAGCATTTGTCAGCGGCAGAGGGAGCTTTAGCATCAGTGGGTTTCTCTAGTCCAATAGGGAGGTCAGATTGGGAGATCGGTTACTTACTTCTCAGTAACTGAGTTGAAGTGCAGTAGTGGGCAACATGATGCAACATGATGAGAGGAGGTGCAGTGCGGATGCAGTGCTGGGAGAAAGGACCAACAACAACATGGATGCAGAGGGAGTTGTCGTACAAATGCAGCAGTGGTAGTGGCAGAACCATGGGCAACAATACAGGATGCAGAGGATGTTGGGCAGGAAGGCCTAGCATCAGCACAGGGACCGATGTCGGATGATCAAAGTAATACTCAGTGAGGAGTATTGCTAGAGCACAATCCTCGCTAAGAGGGAGTGTTGATTTGGGTTAGCATCTGATGTGCTCTAGCCACAAAATTTGGTGGAAAGGTTGGGGCACATGAGATCTCCAATACCCAGAAAACGTTTGGGTAGATTCTAAACATATCAGGAGATATTAAAATAATTAATAATGTTATTGGAGTCCCTGAGTCTAAACTTAGGGAAAATAAAATATTAATGTGTATTAATATGAATTTGTGTTAGAATGGTCCAAAATACATGGATCAAGCCAGATCTAATCTTAACCATTGATTACGGACTTAATCTCGACTGTTGAGATGTCAACAGGAAAAGTATAAGAGGAGGCTTGAGGGTCACTTGGAGAATACACCAGAGTGATCAGTCATTCTATTCTCTAGAGCAGGGTTTGCTAAGAGAGATAGAATTAGTGATCGGGAGACAGAGAGGCAGAGATAGTGCCGAGAGAGTAGCACAGTAGCCAAGGAGAGTGATGCAGAGCCAGCCAGGGCTCACGCAGGGCCACGCAAAGGCAGTCGAGAGTTGCGCATAGCCTCAGAGAGGCCAGTGTTGCTGACGCAGAGGGCTAGAGGGCTGACGCAGGTCCTCCCAGGGCTGACGCAGACCCATCCGGGGTGACATAGGGCCAACGTGAGGCAGTGAGGGGCTAACGTAGTCTAGAGAGAGGCTGACACTGGGGTTTCTGGAGCAGATTGGGGCTGAGTAGCTACCGAAAGGTTTATCCGAGGTTTTAGCTAAGAGATTTGTCAGAAACTGGAGGGGTATTACTGCCAAGGAAATTCTCTGTTGGGTAGGCCAGATTCGGCACCCAGATTGTACTCTGATATTGCTTAATAAGAAAACCCTCAGATAGCTGCACCGGTTTTCCCACATTGGGTTTTTCCGGGGACATTAGTCCAAAAATAATGGTGTCATATTGCGTGTTTGTTTCTGTTTCTTTTAGTTGCTGATTTGTAATATGTTGAGCATGCAATAGTGTTTATTTTCAGTATTTACATTATAAATAACTTGTTAAAAAAATAACAAGTAGGTAGGAATAAATTAGATAAAGAGCATGGAGGGTTTCTAACTAAGTAAATTTAGAAACTTCAACACATCTACACTACAACTCCTTCTCATCTATGGTTGTTACAACTGAGAAGCATTCTAAGTACTGAATCAGCTATGTCTACTACATCTGTCTTTGGAGTCCTAAGAACTACTAGCCTCTGCATTGTCCAATGGAGAAGTTGCGTTGTTGTTGACTTTGCATTACTTCCAATGCTACACTACACTCGTCATCACCTGACTACTACTAGTCTGCAACTGACTGCATCATTGACACTGATCCATCGTGCTACTGAATATTGTTGGCCCTCGCAGAAAGGTAATGATCCATGAGGAGGATACCTTAATGGACCCTGCCCAACCTCTGCAACTCTGTACTACAACTCCATGTCACCCCACGTCACTCCTGGAGGAATAGCTGCAAACATAACAAAGTCTTCCTCCAACCTAGAGGACAACTTATTTATCTTCGTGGATGTTGTTGCCTGGTCCTACATCTCCTGATTTTCCTTCTTCCTGAGAGGACATTGGGTAATGTAGTGACCGAACTCACAACATCTGAAGCACTTGACCTTTGACAGGTCCTTCTTCTTCTTCTTCTCCCCCTGTCCCTGACTGGAACCCTTTAACTCTAGGGCCACATTCTCCTCTTCACCCTTCAATCCCTTACTACTATTGTCGTTGATAGTACTCTTTAATAGAGCTCACCTCAACTCCTCCTGTTGTAGGTCATACGACATCTTGTCCTATTTAGGCAATGTGTCTCTGCCCAAGATACTTTGAACAAACACATGCCACCTCTCCGAGACACTTTTTAGTACCAATCGTATGATCTATGCGAGTTGGAGTGCCTCCCCAACGCTGCTAGATGATCTCGGACCTCATGAATCCTAGTGAGGAAGGCATCCATGCTCTCATAATTCTGCATCCTCATGCTCCTCAACTTCTCCTGTAAGAACATATTCCTCTGCTCAAAAGTACTTTGGTATAGCTCAGAGAGAGCATCCCAAATCTCCTTAGTTTTCCCTTTGTCTGCCACATGTGAGACTATATGATTTCAGAATCCATCCAAGATCATCTACTTCACCTTCTCCATTTCTTTCATGTACTCCTTCAGCTGATCAAGGACTTCAGGTACTGCTACCATGTTCTCTGCATAGGTCTTCAAGCCAAATTCATCTACAAGGAAGGACATCCTAGCCTTCGAGATGACATAGTTGGAGGCTCCCTCCAACATATCCTAGTTCCTAACCTCAGTTGTGGTCATCTCTAAATTTGATTGAAGATCTCCCTCTTTCCTTCTGCTCAGTTGCTGGATCTACTACTTGCACTCCCTTTTGGAGTGAGAAAATACACTCACAACTACTACCAATCTGCAACTGGAAAAATTAGATCTCTAAAACTTGAGATCCCCTGAGAGAAATTTTCCCATTGTGTGTTATTTCTCTTCCACTCGACACTAATTCTGATTCTGCAAACTACTGCAAAACTCTCTGCGCCCAAAAAAAGGAATCTGCTCAACGAAAATCTGAGCTACCACTGCCCCTTTGCCTGTTGGGATCACTCAACTGGTAAGTCAATTTTTTTTCTTTTTTATTTATTTATATATATATAGCCAATTTTTTTTTCCTTTTTTTTCTATATATATATATATATATATATATATATATATACTATATTTTGCCAATCTGCATTGAAAAATTGAACTTTCGCAAGCAATTCAACCTACCTAGCTTAGGCTCAATGTAGTCTCCAAAAATTCATCTTGTTGCTCCCTCTAAACAATGAATGTATGCCTTCGCTTCTAAGCTTCCCCGTCTGATCAATCACGCTCTAATACCATGTGAAATTTTCAATTCTCATATCCTATTACAACAATTGGAAATTATTCTTCTAATTGTTAATTAATTTAACAATTTATTTGCTATGACAAATACTAAATAAATCACACTACAACCTTCACAAATAAAACTGTGGAAAAATAATAGTGTTGGAAACTAAGAAATATGCTAGCACACACACATAAAAATTAAGACAATTATTTTTGGACAAATGTCCCCGGAAAAACCCAACTTAGGAAAACCATTGCAACAACTGAGGTTTTTATATTATTATGCAACAGTGAGAAATTATGAGTACAACTAGATGCTAAAATCTGGTAATCTTACAGAGAAAAACAATGGAAAAAATATAGTGAAGAATTTTCCTCACCCCACAAGCAATCCAGGCTCTGACTTCCAGCTCCAAGTGAGTCATCCAAACTGCCTCTGCGTAGGCCCGCGTCACCCTATCACAGTCCCTCCCACGCTTAACCTGAATCAGCTACTCCTCAAGTCGTCTAGTTTGATGTTGACTAGGAAAACATCTCTCTTGGCCTTTGGAAAGTCTTTCCGACCTCTGGAACTGAAACTCTACTTCTCCCCAGTAAAATTGAATTACCCCTTAGAGGCTTCTGCATAACCTCTCTGTGGCTATCTTTGCCTCTCTGCAATGTACTTCACCATATCTAGAAAACTTCCATCGGCCTCACTGTCCCTGCCCCTCTTTGTCTCTGCTTCACTTATGAAGCTCAAACTCTTTCAGCAACTGCCGACTCTCTCGAAAATCGAGCTTTCTGAGGAATTTAATCTTTTTGTGTGTGTCACAAGTGTGTTCTTCATATACCCATCGACTTCTTCTTATAATCTTTTGTTGGGACTCCAACGACCAATATTAAAACTTAATCAAAGGCTAAGATCATATTTGAGGCAATCCGTGTGAGTTTCTAGATGATTCACACCTTATCTCAATTAATATTGATTAATTAAGCCCTTTTCCTAAGTTTAGACTTAGGAAATATTTAAAAATATGATAATAATCTAATTGAGACACTTCTAGGTGGAATTTCCATAAACGGTTTCTAGGTTATGGAGAGCTCCTATGTTTTAGCCTCTTCACAAATTTTCGAGACTAGAACACCTCCGATGCAACAAAAACTAATAGTCCCCAACCTAGTATCACTTTAGTAGGGAAAGTGAATCCATGCACATGTCAATAAAACTAGCTTTGCAACATGGAATGCTATAATGTGAGACATGGTTGGCATGCCATCTCAAGGTGTCCTTGTAGCGTTATGAAGACATCTAGCCAACAATGAAGCCATACAACTTAACCTTGTGGTTCTTTATACAAGGAACCATGCAAGCCTTGTGGATGAAGGTAATATGTCCTTTTGTTCTATTCCTCAATATTATGGAATAATGCCAAGCATGGAACTATGCTTATATGGTCGATCTTCTTGGTTGTGTTGGGCACTCTATTGAGGCAAATAATTTTGTTTACAAGAAAAACATTTCAACTTGATATTATTGTTTGGTGCCACTGCAATCAATGCTAACATTTCTGCCAATGCGTATATCCCAAAATTAGGTGTCTTTTTAAGAATATGCTCCTAAAGATTTGCTAGTGAAGTTAACTCATTCTTGATAGAAATGATATACCAATTCTAGAAATAATGCTAAAGAATTGGAAAGTAGGTGTGCGTTTTTCTTTCCTTTCCAATAAATTCATAGAAGAGATAACTACCAATAGCCTCCATTTTTGTTTGTTTACTTCAATATAGGTCTAAAACACTTAGTGCATTGTAATTACTTTAGCTTTTGGTCAAAATTTCATTGGTTTAAATTTTCTTGTCATGATTATGAAATGACTTGGTTTTTATAGACACTATATTATAACTTTTTTGTTGTCTAAAATAACTATATAGTCATTCCCTATGGTCTAATTCTTTCTTATTTTTCTTTATCTAATTGGAAAATTTAACAATCATCCACAATATAGAGTTTGTTGTTCAATCTGACCTGTTGTAAACAAGAGAGAACTATTTTTAAGTAATCGAAATTCATGCTCCAATTATGTGAATATTTCTTTAGAATTAGTGATGGAAATAAAGTCTCTATTCCAAATTTAAGAATACTATAGAAGCTTAAAGTGATGTAGGAGGATATAAAATTTATAATATATGAAAAGTATATATGTGTTAATTATAAGCAATAATACTCCAACTAAGAAAACTAACAAATTTACCATGTTCATAAGAAAACCAAGGATCTAAACAAATGTCCTCAAATACCTCATGCAACAAGATGGTGTTTTCACCATTAAATATATACATGCCAACTAAAATGACAAAGTAAAAGCTCCAACTAAAAACTTATGAGCGAAAATGCGCCTTATGGTCAACCATTCAAGAAGAGAAATGAAGTTTGAATAATTGTATAAATGATGAAATTCATTAATATGAAATCCTCAAATAAGTACTTAAATGATACCATGATAAATCATTAATCTAACCATGTAATATCCTAGTATTTGATATACTTCCAACATTCTTCCTTTTATGCATTCTAGGAGCTTCTGAATATATCTTATCCAAATGATAAGGATGTTGGTCTAACTCAATTGTTGAAGGTAAAGAGTTTGATGATTTTTAAACAAAAGGTCCTCTTGCTTTATCTAGAGATAGATAATAAGACAAGTACAATCATTTGAGGATATCAAGGGAGATGAGAACAACTTCATGATTACAAGATTAAAGAATCATCAAAATCAAGTCATATATGAATAATCAAGAAATGTAACTTATGGGAAGGAAAAAATAGGTTTAAGCATTAATTCATCCAACCAACTTAGGGATTTTCTTAAGAGGTACATGCACAATCAAACAAATGATGTGATCAAACAACTTGGAGTCATGGGTCAAGTCAACCATAAGGAAAATACATCTTTCTCTCAAACATAGATCAACATAATCAATTGTCAAAGAAATTAAACCAACGCAAGTGAAAATGACGATAGTAAGATATTCAATCAAATGACTAAGACTTAGAGACCAAAACTAGGGAGCAGTTTAAAATTTATTGTTGATTTAGGTGGGGGGGGGTCCTTCAATTTTGTTCCGAAATGAAGGGAAAATGTTGAGGCATCAACGCAACTATCTCGCAAGTGAAAACACTTTGCTTGTAATGGTTGATGTATGCATATGTGCATTGTGCTTGATTACAAATGAAAACCTTTTCCAACAATCGAACCTAAGTTTAACTCAAATATTTAATCCATATTCAATCATATGGAGAGTTAGTGAGGGTCAATATCTTAATTTATTACCTTCAATAGCTACAAATATGATGAAACATACAGGGACAATAACAACAATCTTCATGTACATGTATATGAAATCTCTGTGAAGTAAAAAAGACAAGGTCTAGGCTACAAGCCAGGGATACACCTTATCCATTTCCATGCAGAGCGAGAGGCATTTTTTCAAAATATTAATGATCATATTTAGGCCTCTTACGTGAAATGCAATGAATTTGAATGGTGGTTGATGTTGTAAAATTCCATTCTGAAGTTATCTCTCAGGCCTAACCTCTACTGCATCATTGCCACAAAGATAAATTGTGTGTCCCATACAACAAGGGACATAGTTCACCAAATCACCTTCTTGATTTTGTATCCATTTGGAAGGAAATAAACATAAACTACATATCTTACATCCATCAAATTTTTTTTGTTCAATCTTGATTAGCCATATTTAAAGCTAGTGTGATGGCTTACAACATGGATTTTAACTCATCAAAGTTCTCTTTAGAAACACTGAAAAATAGAACTCTATGCAACATGAAATAATAGTTTTAAAATTTGAATTGATAGGCCACCAAGTCAACTTGGCCTTCAACTTGAGTTAGGGGGCCAATTTAGTAGCAAATTGGCTTGAACAATCCAAGTCATTTGAGTTGAAAACTGAGACATTGAATGCAAGTCAAAAACTGAATGAATCTGAGTTGACTTGAGTTCAAATCTAACTTGAGTTGAAAAATGGCCGAGTCCAAGTTTTAAAATTATGCATAAAATATAATTAAATTACACACCTTCTTCTTTGCTCCACAATTCACTCATTAAAAATTAAGAATTGTAAAAATTACATGATATTTGCTTTGTATCTTTATTAAACAACTTCTTATTGACTTACTACTTACTAACTACATTAATAATGACTAGCCTATATCCATCTTAACTCGGGAGCTACCAAGGTCTGAGAGGGATCAAATCTCTTGAGATGCAAACCTCTTTTAGAGTGAAAAGGGATTTTATCCCTCTCGACACTTCGTAGATCCAGAGTTAAGATGGATCTAGGCTGGTATATATATATATATATACTCTTTTAGAGTGAAAATGGATTTGATCCCTCTTGGCATTTCGTAGATCCAGAGTTAAGATGGATCTAGGCTGGTAGATATATATATATATATATATATATATATATATATATATATATATATATATATATATATATATATATATATATATATATATATATATATATATATATATATCTAGACATTTGAATATCATAAATTTACTTTGATAAAATTTACCTCACACTAACATAATTTTATTTTTGTAACTATTCTTGTTCCACTTTCATGTTATATTTTACACGCAGCACACAATATTTTAGTTATGTTAGTATTCTAATCTCATGCAACATTTTACACATAATAGGAGTTGTCATTTTAGTTTTGTAAGTATTCTGATTTCACGTAACATTTTACATGTAATAAGAATTGACTTGTGATTTATTAGTTTCAAGTTTTGACAAATAAGATTTTTTTCCATTAAAAACAAAACCTAATTTAATTGGAATGAGGAATGGAGTTGTTAGGCTAGGAGTAACTCCACGAATCTAATTGATTTTTAATTAAGATAGAACATGGATATATACATGAAGAGGGGGACTATTGGGTTTCATCTCTCAATATCTCTTCATCTTCCAATTCCATTTATTTTACTATTTACAATATTTACATGGATTTACCTAATCCCAAATATTAGGTGTCAACATCCCCCCCTTAATCTAAAAGGATGTTGGTGAGTCCAAGCATCATTCTAAATCTTTCAAACTTTTTCTCTCCAAGCGCTTTAGTGGAACAATGCTATAGGTGGATTGTTTTGGCCTCAACATAATGTTGAATCAGATGGTATTTTGTATTGATGTGGTTCATTCGATCATGAAACTTTGGGTTCTTAGCCAACTTTATTACAGAAGTGTTGTCAATCAAAAGAGGAGTTGAATGAACTTGTTTCTCCTGCAAATCTTCTAGGATTTTCCCGAGCAACATAATTTCCTTCGTTGCTTCAGTTGTTGCCACATATTATGCCTCTGTTGTGGAATCTGTTGGAACTGATCTTTTTCATGACCTCCAGGAGACAACTCTTGATCCAAGACTCATAACATAACTTGAAGTAGATACCCCATTTTCTTTATCTCCATCGAAATCTGAATCAGAGTATCTAATTAAGCTTAAGTGAACCACCTGTGTATACTTGATTCCAAAGTCTTGAGTTCCCTTCAAGTACTTTAGAACTCTTTTTGCAGCAGACCAATGACCCTCACAAGGCTTTTGCATAAACCTCGAGAGGATTCCAACAACAAATGAAATGTTTGGTCTAGTAGTAGTAAGGTAATTGAGACTTCCTACGAGCTGTCTGTACTTTGTTGCATCCTCAAATTATTTTCCTTCAGTGGATGTGAGCTTTAAGTTTTTTTCCATTGGAGTAGTCAAAGGATTGCACTCAGTCATGGCAACATTGTTCAACAGATCTCCAATGTACCTTTTTTTTTCCATGGAAAAAGCGTAATTTTCATTAATAAGATAAGAAAATTACATGTTGTATAATACTGCATGTATGAGATGCTGTCTCTAAGGAGCGGATCAAAGTAGCATATATAAACTTTACAAAAACCATCATGATGTCGCTGATAATAAACTTCAGAGAAGTCCAAAAAACATCAGAAAAAGTATAATAATTAAGTTCTGTTCCAAAAAACAATGATGAAAAATATGTACATAGAACCAAAAAGGGAAAAAACTGGATGATCTAGAGATCATTCAGTAATGAGCCCATTCATATCCATGAATGGTCGGTGATAATAACTGTAGAAAGTGCCTTCCCTAAATTCCTGAATCTACCATTGACCTTTGTTCAGTTGCATTGCCACTTTGGAAAGACGATCAACAATCTCATTCCTTTCCCTGTATATGTGTAAGCATGCAAAGGAATCAAATTGTGACTTTAGAGTAATGATATCAGTCATAATATCTCTGAGTGTGTGCAAGTGACTGTGATTAACTTCATTTGTCCAGTCTATAGTGAGCCGTGAATCCTGTGGGAGCAAATTAAAAATGGCCATCAGTGAAGTACAGGAGGATTCCCAATCTATCTTGGCGTCCATAAAAATATATTTTTTCCTATTCAATCAAATTCCCCAACAAATAAGCAGTGGAAGGCTTCTAACTTTCTAAGAATTGGCTTCCCTCCACCATCTGAGCCAAGCCGCCTCAATGTTTTGCCCTGATCAGACAATGTGTAAATTTAGGGAGGTCGTGATCCTTGACCAAAAGAATTTCGACATTGGACAGGTAAGGAATAAATGGGTTGAATCTTCCTCATGCTGCTTACACAAACTACATCTGGAGGGGTCGTTGATTGCACGGCACATTAGTATAAGTTCTGTAGGAGTTTGTCCATTAGTATACACCACATGAAAAGCCTAGTTTTAGGGGGGGATTTTAATTTCCAAAGGTGGCGCCACCACCAAGAAATATCTCCTATGTGTCTGGCTGCCATCGAGGACGCATAACCTGCTTTGGGGGAGTATCTGCCATGGGGGTCAAGGGCCCATATAAGGACATCTTGATTATCGTTGATCCATACATTGGCCTCCTCAAGAGAACCGATGAACCTCTGCCAGTCCTCAACCCAACATACTGGAATGTTGAGCATTCTGTGATCCATCTAGTTTTGGTTCTGCCAATGGTCCTAGTTTGCATTTTCTATTTGCGTTAAGTGGGTGAGGCCAGCGGCCTACAGAAAATTGCAGAGTGGTCGTGGAAGAATGTGAGCATTTCCGTAGCCACTCTAAGCATCCAGACCGATCCTCACTTTGTCCCCATTACCAATTTTCCAAGCCAATCCACTCTTGATGAGGGGGAGAGACTGAATTATTGCTTTCGATATTATAGAGGAACTAGATGTAGAATTTGAGGGGTTGCGGATCCAATCCAAGACTGAGAGCGGATAGATGTATTTGTAGAAGGTAATCTCCTGCCAAAGGCTTCTGGAATTTATAAGATGCCATCCCAATTTTGCAGCAAGTGCCTCTGCAAATAGCTTCAAGTTTTTTATGCTCCAACCTCCCAGTTTTTTGGGTTTGTCAATGCAATCCCAGTGAACCCATGCAAATGTTCTACCAGTGCTTTGGCCTTGCCGGAGGAAACGACAATAGATTTGTTGAATTCTTTTTAAGATGCCTTTAGGGATCAAGGTAATGACATCCAATAAACCGGTATTGCTTCCAAAACCGATTTGAGCAAAGTGAGCCTACTTGCTCTAGAAAGCCATCGTTGTTGCCATATGTTGATTTTGCTTTCAACCTTTGCAATGAGCCATGCCCAATCCGCTATGCAGTAACCATTTGGTTTCAATCTGAAACCCAAATATTTTAGGCCAGCATCCAGGTCTTTCCACACATAATAAACTTATTGGCAAGAAAATCTTGTTTCATTCGACTGGCAGGTTACAGTGATAATTGTAGATTTCTCAAAATTTGGCTCCATACCTGTAGCTTTGCAAAAAGGGGATAGTATGGACTTGAAAGCATATGAGTCTTGAAAGGATCCATTAACAAAAATCAGAACATCATCTACAAATAAAAGATGGGTTAGAGATGACATATCAGAGATCCAGACACCAGCCAAAGAGCCATCCTCTCTTCCTTTTTTAATTTTCCTGCTAAACCCCTCCATAATGATAAGAAAGAGCAGTGGAGAAAGAGGGCAGCCTTGTCTGAGACCTCGTTTCACATGAAAGAACCCCGAGGCTGCACTGTTGATGAGAATACTGTAGGAGACAGAAGTAAGACAACCCATGATCCAGTTGATGAAAGCAAAGGGAAAGCCAATGTGGGTGAGGCTAATCCGGAGATAAGACCAACAGGCACGATCAAAGGCTTTGGATAGATAAATTTTAAGGATGATAGGTTTTTTATAGAGCTTTTTGATCAAGTGGAAGGCTTCCTGAGCAGTTCCAATAGCTTCATGGATCTGGCACTCGCTGAGAAAAGCAAATTGTTCCTCGGATATCATTCGGGAGAGAATGGGTTTGATACAAAGGGATATTGTTTTGGAAATGATTTGGTATATACTATTACAGAGGGAAATGGGCCGGTAATCATCAAATGAGGAAGGGTTGTCTGTTTTAGAAATAAGGGCCAGGAAGGTCGAATTGAAAACCTCCAACATTCTGTCTATTCTTCGACATTCCTCTATGGTCTAGAGGAGGTCTCCTCCAATTAACTCAAAGAAAGAGCTGTAGAATTCAACTAGCCAACCATCCGGCCCTGGGCTCTTATCCTTTTTAAAGCACTTCAACACTGCTTCTAATTCTTCTCTAGGTACCTGGGAGTTTAATTATTCTATTTCATTCGGATCGACAAATCTGGGCAAGGCTTCAGCTGTGCGGATGATGCTTGGAAGAGTTATTCCAATGGGGGCTTTGTAGATATCAGAGAAGTGTATAATCCCAATGTCTACTAGCTGCTCGAAAGAGCCCACTTTTCTTCCATCATGGTCTTGTAGTTCCCAGATTGTGTTGATTGATTTCCAACCCCTTGCAGATTGTTGAAAAAAAATTTGAATTTTCATCTCCAACTTGAAGCCAAATTGCTTTGCTCTTCAGCCTCCAGATTTCTTCTTTTGATTGAAGAAGTTTGATTCTTTCGGTTTCAAGCTGAATCAACTGAGCCTTTATGTCAGTTGAGGACGTTCCTCTGGGGGTAGAGTCTTCGAAAGCTTAGAGAGCCAATTCAATCCTTTGGAGGTCTTCGTCATCTTTCCTTCATTTCTCCCTGGCCCAAATTATTATTTTGGCTTTTAAGGCTGTTAAGTTCTTTGCAAAGACCTCCCCTGGAGAGGAGAGCTCATCCTGAGTAGTGGATCCAGGTGGCCGTTACCAATTTCCAAAAGCTCGTCTCCATTAGCCAAGAAGAGTTGAATTTGAAAGGTGAAGGTGGTTTAAAGTAATTATCCTTGAGCTCGAAAAAGATGGGAGAATGATCAGAGTTCCTCCACACCCCACCCATTGACGAAACAGATTCAAACTTTCTAGGAGAGGGGCTTTTATCAAAAAGCGGTCCAGCCTTCTAGCAAGAGCTTCTACCCCCAATCTTTGATTCCTCTAAGTCGGCTTGATATTTGCAGGTTCATTATTCAGTAAGTCATGGGAATCCAACATATTTTCAAAAAAGGTCGTGAGATGATCGCTTTGACATCGGGAACCCCATGATTAAGCTAAACCAAGAGAGAAATTTAGGTCTCCACCAATGATTATATTCTCTTGGTTCATGAACTCAGCCCCCATAATCCTATTCCAGTAAACTTCTCTGTTTTGACAAGGCCCATAAATATCGATAATCCTGAGAGGCATGTTGAGCTCCACCGAAATTATATCAACCCTGAGAAAACATTCTCCTCCCCAGACATTGAGGGTTTTAGTGGATCGTTTATTAAATCCCAAGGCACAACTGCCTGAGCGACCCCTCACATCCAGAAAGTGAAAATCCCAATATGGAAGAAAACTTAATAAGAGCTTATTGACCTGTAATCCTTCGCCCTATGTTTCTTGTAAAAGGATTGCATCCAATTTTTCAGACAGGAAGAGTCCTTAAGAGCCAAATTTTTGTCTAGGTTAGCTAGACCCCTACAATTAAAGGAGAGATAAACCATGGGGGGGGGGGGGGGGCAATAAGAAGGTTTCTATTTGCTCTAAGAACCTAGTCAATTGGGGATTGGACCCCAGAAGCCACTTCGGCACTAGCCCTTTTGATTGCCTCCGAGATTTTTGATTGACGGCCGCAAGTAGGTTTTGGGGGAATGGAAGGCGGAGGGTCAATGTCCAGACCAAGAGCTAACGAGGGTGCAACAGGATGGAACGGAGGAAGTATGGGTGCCGTCCACTTGATTGCGGACTGCCACCTTACGAGCGAATGGACTGATCAACAGAGGTATGGGGGATGGAGGTTGGTAGGGAAGGAGGGGCAAAGGGAACCAGACAAACAGGGGAGCACAACATACTAACCTCTGCTAGTAAACCAACAAAACACATAGGTGAAGTAAAATTAACAGAACCCTTTACTGCTTGAGATAAATGAGGGAGAGAGGGAAAAGGAATACCCGCAAAGGCTGTGTCCCTGGATCGGGAGCTGACTAGAGAAGGTTTTGAGGCCTTGGCGATATGATGGGATGCAGGCTGCTGCGAATCCTGATTAGAAAGCGGAGTAGTCTCTTGTATGACCACGGGAGGAGGGAACTTTGATTCCATTGTTTGTGTGGAGGATGAGACCAGCGTTTTGGCCGGGATCTGGCTTAGCCCCAACACTCTTGGACAGTCTTTGTAAAGGTTCCCCACTTCATGACATTTTCGACATCAAAAAGGAATGCCTTCATAATCCAAGATTTGCCGACGAGTAATGTCACCCATCTGGAGCAAGTAGCTCTCTACCAAGCCTTCTCTGGTATCTAGATGCACTAAAATACGAGCCATTGACAGACATCCTGTGTCTTGATAGGTTCTATCATGATCCAAATAGACACCTAAATCATCACCTATCACCTTGAAGATCTCCTTCGCCCAAAACTGTAGCGGGAGTGCGAGCAAACGAACCCATATTGGACCAGCTCCATGATTTTCCTTTTCCCGGTCAAACATCGACGACCATATTTTCAGCAGCACTGAGGTCATCTCGATGTGCCAAAACCATGTAAGAACCCAGTCTACCTGATCCGGGTGGGAAAAGATCAATGCAAACTAGCCACGGGAAAGAGAGAGAATACCAGGAAGTTGTGGGAGAAGGTTTCCCCAAATCTCCGCAGTCCACTTCTATAGTCGCATCAGGGTGTAATTTCTACCTCTGACCCTTCCAACTAACTCAATGCTCTCAGTTAGAGCTATTTGTGCCATAGTAATGCCTTCGCCAAAAACCAAATGCCTGTCCCTTTCTCTTATTTTCAAATTTCTGGATTTTTTAGTTCGCTTTGGCGGCGATTTGGTGACCTATTCACCCTCCACATGTCCAATGTCTTTGGAGTCCAATGAGCAGATGTCCTATATTTCTTGTTCTTGCCCGGCTATGCTAATGAAGTAGCTTGAGGGAGGGGCAGTTCCGACCAGTTGGAAGGCTGAATAGAAAGGGGAAGACCCTAGGAGGCCCAATTGTTCTGGCGTCAGCCCTTGTGTAGGAGGCCGTAGTCCACTCGCCCCTTCTCCTGAAGAGCCTGCGTCTCCTTGAGTATTTGTACCTACCGGAAAGCCCTGCGACCAATTGTTTATTTCTGAAGGTGAAGGGATAGGAAGAAAGGGTGTCTTCGAGCCTTCTCTGGGTTAAATATACCCTCTGTCACTGCCGGTAATGGTTGCGATTCTAGGTTTTGTGTTGTAACCTCCATATCTTCCATTTGCATAGTAACAACCTCAACCCTTGTGACCAGTAAACTGGCTGCCACTGGCTCAGTCATTGTAGCATCCGGTCAGGAGAATTTGACCCAGATGTCTTCAGCGGTCAGGGAGTTAGTAGAATACTCTATTAGCTGCTCGTCCATCTGAATGCTAGTTGCCAGGGTTTTCGGAGTACCGTTCCAAGAAACCGAAGAAATGAGGACCACTGTTGACCAAAGAGGGAAATCACCCGGGAAATCAAAAAGATATTAAATCCATTCCGTAACCTGACCTTCGGCAACTATAACCCCTAGCGGCTTCTTCGTGACTACAACGAAGACCCGAAACCTACAAGGTCTTTGGTCATTTCCCTTCCTTTGAAAACCACTATGAAACCCTTGAACGATTGCGAGTTTTGAAAAAGACAAAGGGTTCTTTTTTATTGAAACTGCCTGACTTGACCCACAGTCCCGTAACCTCCCGACTTGATTCTCGTGACCACTGATGGTCTTCACCCTTTGCTTTTGTCATTAGAGCTTGGAGCTTGTCTTGAACGGTGTGGTATCATAACAAAGGGTTTGATGTTCCTACACTCCTCAACCAACAACCACTCCACGCATCCACGGGAGCGCTTGAAAGGTACTAATACACCCACAAAGGGTTTTCAAGGAATGCAAAGCGTGACCACTTGCAGTGTACACCGAAACCCAACTGCTAAACCTTACCGCTTTGGTGTTCGAGACCCACCATCAAACCCTGCGAACGCTCCACTTAACTTTGTCGCCATCTCTCCTCACTCGACTTGTTGAATGTGTTGCAATGAAGATCTGATCTTCTTGAATATCAGATCTCCAATGTACTTATTCTGAGAAAGGAATATAAACTTTGGATGTTGGGTTACTTCAATACCAAGATAATAGTGAACATAACCCAAATATGTCATTTCAAAACCCTTCCTCGGTTCTTTCTTTATGGATGCAATGTAGCTCTCATTGTTCCCTGTCATAAGAAAATCATCTACACACACCACAAGATATACAACTGTTTTGCCAACTTTATTAACAAACAAAGTTGCACCATCAAGATCATAATGTTTGAAATTGAGTTTCAGAGGATGCTCAGTTAACTTCTCGTTAGGCTTGTGGTGCTTGCTTGAGGTCATACAGGGATTTTACAAGCTTGCATACTTTATGTTCCTGACCCTTCACAACAAATCCTTTTGGTTGGGAAATAAAAATATTCTCTTTCGTATCTCCATTTAGGAAAGCAATTTTTACATCCATTTGATGGACTTTCCAACTGTTATGACCTACCAAGGCAAAGAGTGTCCGGATGGTAGCCCATTTTGATGTGGGGGAAAATGTCTCCTCATAGTTGACCCCTTCCTTCTGTGCAAAGCCTTTTGCCACAAGCCTAAATTTATGCTTGTCAAGTGAACCATCTGCTTTATAATTGTTCTTGAAGACCCACTTGCAGCTTATTAGTTTGGTTCCTAATGGAGGATCAACCAACTGCCGGGTGTCATTCTTTATCAAAGCATCATATTCTTTTTGCATCGCTTCTTTCCATTCATCATGAGAAGTGAATTCTTTGAAGTAAGTTGGTTCAAATTCTAGAGACAAATTCAGTTCACAATCATAAGAAACATCCATATCAATAGGTGAATTAGGAGTGTCTACATCGCCTCCATTATGTCTAACAAAGCTTCTTGTCCCTGTTTTTCCAACCTCGTCAGGACGAACACTTTCAAGTGTCTTTATTAGCCATTTTGGAGGACCTTTCTAAGATGGCCCAGAATGCTCAGTTCACTGAGTTGGGGGTGAATCAAGATTTATTCTCCCAATTCTGTCAATCAACTCAAATTGTCATCAGTGGATGGAGCTTCATGTGGGGGAAAGAGTGCTTCGTAAGAAGATTCCACAGATTGATCCACTATAGGGATCCCCCCTTCAAGATGTGGAATCTCATTATCAAACTCTCGAAATGACTTTGCATGTTTGAATCTATCCAAGCGATCAAGTTGCAGATCAACAACATTGTCAGCCTTGGAAGATTCAAGAAACATCACATCTCTAGATATTATAAACTTCGTATTCACTTCATCATAGAGACGATATGCTTTGGAGGTGTTTGAATACCTTGATAAGATACATTTGTGACTCCTTGTACCAAAATTGTTTCTCTGTTCCTTAGGTATCAAGGCGTAACAAGTGGAACCAAAAACCCTGAGATGCCTCAACGAAGGAATGTGTCCATACCACATTTCATAGGGAGTCTTGTTTTTGATAACATTAGATGGACACATGTTCTTTATATATACATCACATAGAATTGCATCATCCCAAAACATCAATTTAACATTCTTGAAAAACATCATGGAACGTACCATATTTAAGATTGTCCTGTTCATTCTTTCAGCTACTCCGTTCTCTTGGAGAAAATAAGGAACGATTGTTTTATTTTTGATCCCATGTTGGCGAAGATAGTTTTCAAATTCATTTAATGTATATTGTTTTCCATTATCAATGTGAATAGATCCAATATGAGATTGTGCATCATTTTCAATCCATGCATGGAAGTTATTGAATGTTTCAAAAGCTTTAGATTTGTTCTTCAATAAATAAACCCAACACATTCTGGTGTAGTCATCAATAAATGTCATCATATATTTATTACCATTTGCAAAAGGAACATGCATTGGGTCACATAAATAAGAATGAATGAGTTCAAGTTTTCTATGTGCTAATGAGAATCATGAAAATATTGTTTGTTGTGCTTTCCTAAGATACCAACGTCACATTGCTTAAGTTTCCAAGGAATTGTAGGCAAACCAATAACACCATTTTTCTTCAACAAACGAAGGTTGTCATAGTTCAAGTGTCCAAATCTAGCATGCCATAAAAGACTTGATGGAAATCTACCTTCATCATAGTGAGAATTGTATGAAAAGTTCTATGCACGAGCAGAGGTTCCTTGCAGCTTCAGAAGTCTTTCTTCTTCTATCCCAGTCATGACAAGTGAGTGATTTGATGCTTTTCTGACCTCAACCTTGCCATCAAATATGTGAATGGAGTATCCTTGCTGGCGGATGTGAACCAAAGACAACAAGTTTCTCCTCAACTCTGGGAGGTATAGAACATCATGTAGAAGAAAGTCTGGAAGACCAGGCAGTTTGAGCCTGATGGTGCCAAGCCCTGATGGCTTGAGTTTTGACTTTTTTGCAAAGTATATTGCTCCATCAACATTATCAATGAATTATTCAAAGAAATATCTTCTGAAAGTCATGTGGCAAGTTTCTCCTGAATCAAGCAACCAAACATGTTTCCATGAAGCAAGTGAAGCACTAAATAAGTCTTTAGTTACTGTAATGTTGCAATGTGCCACGACGTAATGAGCGGACTCGGGTATTTTCCCTTCCCTTTGTCAGTTGTTTTACCTTTTCCTTCATTTATGTCTTGCTCAATTCTGTCCCAAGGCAACTTACATGTGGATGCATCATATCCATCTATATTGCATCGTATGTAATGAAGATCATACCTATCTCCTTGGAAATGTCTACCCCCCCGGCCTTTAAAATTCTTCCTTCATCTTGCTCTTCGGCCACCTCTTCCTCTAGAAGAATCTTGTTCATGATTCGTCTCTTTCTGTGCAAGGCACACAACTTCTTCATAAGATTGAGGAGCTATCTTCTTCCCAAAATCCTTCTCTCTTTCAACAAACTTCTTCTCAAGGGAGGTAAAGGTAATCTCCTTAAGGTTGCCACTTGCTTGCAATGACTCAAGATAATGTGAATAGGTGGGATATAGTGCCTTGACATAAAATATGAGAGGAATATCTATTTCAACACCAGTGGCTTTTATGTCATGCATAATGGATCTTACTTATGATGTTAAGGCAAGAGGGTTATCATTTTTCAACTCAAGATTAAACAACTTCAAGTTCAGAGTGTGAGTCATACATTTCCTTCAACTTCTTTAAGGCTTCAAAAGCATTTGAAAATGGAGAAATATGGAGAATCACCTCTTCATTTACTAACACTGGAATTAAGGCATAGGCCTTGTCATTCTTGTTTTCCCAAATGGAAAGCTCCATATTTGAAGTGGCCTTTTCAGGTGCATTGTCTCCTTCTCCTTCACAAATTCCTTTCCAAATCTTATTGAAAATGAGAATGTGTTTTATCTTTTGGGACCAATCATGATAATTCTCTTTGCAAGAGAGAACTACTCCCACAATAGAGATAAGTGAATGCATCATAAAATTTTAACTGGGCCCAAATTACTTGCAATAAAATTGATATGTCTCTACAACTAATTAATTTGCATATAATTATGTCTTCAAATGCAAGCTCTCATATACTATCATATATCATATGGCATATAATACCATACGTCCCCTTTATAAAAAACTCGATTACCATACAACCCTTTGTATATGTATATACCATACCATTGATGTAATATTTTCACCATTTAAAAAACCCCATTCATTCTTCATAAAAAAGGGATGTTTTCACCATTTAAAAGCAATATTTAGTCTTCATAAAAATGGATAACACATAGTGAAAAAACCATGTATATGAACCACACACAACATTCATTTTTGATCTGCAGAAATTCTGCAAATTCTCTACAAATCTCGCTATGAGACCGATGTAGAAAATCTGCTTGTAGGTTAACTCGATAATGCAATATAAATCAAAACAAAATACTATAACCTACTTCTACTATCAAAGTTTGCTTTGCGGAAGCTTAAAGATCGAGTTGAACACATATAAACAGAAGAAGAAGAATCAATGCACAATACACATGAAAATACTTTGGGGAAAGCCTCAGCTAAAAACCCCACAATCTGTATTATTATACAAGGTGGAAATACATAGGAATTATACAAAGCCTTAGCTTTCACAACTAGCCAGCTCTCAGTACAATCCTCACAGATGCTCACAGGCAATCTTGGCTTCTCACAAGCCTTCCTCTTTGCCCTCCAAGCTCCTATTTCCTTGCACTGTTCCTCTGGGATGATCTTCTCCAACCAAGTGGAAAACTGATCTCTCACACTGATCTCACACCCTGTCAGAACTACGCAATCCTCAAGGAATTATGCCTTCTGCATGCATCGGTTTTCTTTATAGGAAAACACATGCAACTGATAGTACATTGTCCTTGTCTTTAATCTCAACTGGGTCTTTCTCAAAATAGACATGCATGAGTTTCTGATGAGGGAATCTTCAGTTAACTGGAGTACACTAGTTGAGTGCATGCATGCATCAACTGACTGATAAATCACCATTAGTTCCTCAAACAATTTGGAACTAATTTAACTGGACCTAACTCAGTAAACTGAGCTAACTAATTACAACTCAAATATAACTCAATCTTATCTCCTTATTTAAGGGACAACTCTTGCATGACTTCAGAAAGACTTCTAACTTGAATTTCTCGAACTAATTAAGTCAAAATAACTTAATTAATTATTTCCAAGTAGCTGTTAAGACTAAATTCGATTTTAATTCACAATTTTATTCAAGGACAAATTAAATTGGAATGTTCTTGTTGCCACATTTCAACATTATCAACACAACATGTCATAGATAACATACCATACACACATTCCAACACTTTGACTTTAAGGTTTCGACCAACGTACATCCTAGCAGCCACACCTAATGCACCATACACATGACTTGCAGGAGTTACTAATACACCACTAGGAATTACACAATCAAATAACATAGATACCCACGGACCAACACAGAGAATGGATACGCAGTCGAGTTAATCAGCACCACGAACAACAAAGAGAAGCATTCAATGCGTTTCAAAATTTTAGGACTAGCATATACAATGCATATGACAGACCAACGCTCCAACGCACATATAACACCAATCTTTGACCAACTCAGCAAGGAGCACAAACATGCATCTATAACAACGAATGTACAATCCAAATGTTCCAATGGATCGACATACACAATACTCAACGTAGAGGGACATGCAAGGACAACACCACAATTTAGAGAGATTTAACGTTCAAGGAGGATACACCGGTGGACAAACGACAAAGCATTCAGTGGACATAGGACAAATCAGGGAATCTAGACATATTTTCTATCAAGGGAGAGAGGACCTTCATAGCAGAGAGTGGCGAGAGTGACAATAGAAAGAAAGTAAATTTGGGCATGTGCTCTGATACCATGTCAAATAAGGAGTAACTCCACAAATCTAATTGATTTTGCATTAAAATAGAACATGGATATATACATGAAGAGGGAGACTATTGGGTTTCATCTCCCAATGTCTCTTCGTCTCCAATTCTAGTTATTTTACTATTTACAATATTTACATGGATTTACCTAATCCCAAAGATTAGGTGTCAACATGAGTGTTGTAAGATTTACAATTTGTAGTCCCAATGTGAAGCAAGGCAGAATTTACACATAAATAATCTCATTTCATTACTATAGATTTTTTATTTTTTTTTTTTTTTTTTTTTTTTTCAGAGAGAAAAACAACATGAATTTATATTAAGAGAATATAAAGGTCTGGTACATAAAATGGCCGTCTCATCGTGGCCGTCTCATCCTATAGATAAAATAGATAGGTCTGATACTAAAAAGTTCTGAGCTCTTACAAAATAATTGTCCAGATATCTAACAGATATATCATGATAAGTCAATATTAAAAAACCATCCAAAAAAAGAGAGGAAGATCCACATGTGAAAAAGGATCCACATAGACCACAGTGGAAACGATGAGAGAAATATAGACAAAACCATTACTATAGATTACCATTTATATGGATTAATTTTTTTTAAGATGAAACATACATTAACTTCACTCTGGTTTTCTTCAAATTTATCCACGCCTAATTTTCTTTTGCAATAACAATATAATTGTATATATGTATTTTTTTTAAAAACATATTTTAAATTTTTTTAACACGACAACATTTTCTTCATATAGAACTTCTCTCAAGGCAATACTAAAATATTAAATTACAATTATATTTTTACAATTTCTGTATCACAACCAAATTAAAGCAACAAAGATCCAAAATATTTATTAAAAATGGTGGTTAATATTTGAGTTTCATAGTGACGTTTTAAACTTACACAAATCCTCAACATCTCATTCATTCTATTTAATTTAAGTTTTACTAAGCGTGCATAATACTATATTTGAACTATTAATTTCTATTTTCCGATTCGAATACAATCATATATTTTTTGGATTTTTAAAAAGTGATTAGGGAAGAGTATTAACAAAGTAATATTTACCATCATTTTTTCCTAAATAAATTTGTTCAACTACCCTGTATTTGTTATTTTGTTATCTATTTTTAATAACAAATTAAATATAAAATAATTACTTTAAATCTATCTTAAATATGGTAAAAATAAATTTTTAATTTATAAATCTTTTTATTTTGTTAATTTACAATTTTTTAATATATGATATAAAATTAGATAATTAAAATTTTATTTTTTTAATAAATTTAAGATAGTTATATTATTAAACCAATTTTATATTATAACTATTGTGTCTGTTAAGTTAAAAATTTGTTTTCCTCATACATAAAAAATAAAATAACTATTGAAGACCCAAAAACATTTCAAAAAAGTGAAACTTTACCTCTTACATGATTGTAGAGTTGAGGCCTCTGTGATCCATAACAAGTTTATGATGAACCACACTGGTTGGTTCGAAACGCGTCGACAAATGGTTTCTCATGTGATTTTGACCGAAAAATCTATCATAAACTTTTACATGATATTCAACATATTTTTTTTTAAATAACACAAATAAATCGAGCTACTCTTAATTAAATAATTATAATAAGTTTTCTTAGTATTTTAAAAAAATTGCAAATAATCCACCAACCCAATGATAACCAACCTCTTATATTTCTTATCGAAGGCGTATAATAAAGAGTTTGGCCGAACTCCTTAACCGTTAACACCGGAAAGGTCCATTTGAAATAAGCGTTGACCGACGCAAATTCGCGCTGACTAATTTTTGCTCATAATCTCGTAATTTATTTATTTATTTTCTTTTAAATTAGAATATTGAAGATTTATTTATTTTCTTTTAAATTAGAATATTGAAGATTTATTTATTTTCTTTTAAATTAGAATATTGAAGTGTTTGAATTTGTTTTTTTACAGTAAAAATAGATTAAGTATTATTAAAATATTTTTAAGCATTTAAAATAATCTTGAAATTTGAAAACTGTATTTTTGATTTTCAAAAAATTCTACTAAATTTTATAATAATTTTCTAAATTAATTTATGAACAAAACCATTAAAAAAAGACACTTGTTTCCCATCTATAAAATCATTAATACTATTGAGCAATATATATATAGCGACTGTTAAATTTGTACTTGTTTAGATGTTACGGTCAGACATATACCGACTCATCGCGTTAATAAGCCTATTAAATATTGGTTGCCGGTTTAGACATATACCGCCTGATCGCGTTAATAAGCTTATTAAATATTGGTTGCCGGTTTAGACCAGGCTTTTGAAAAAATAGTGATAGCATGTGCGATGGATTCCAACCAAACTATTTTACCAACAACAGCATCATCATCACTTCGCTCAACCTCAACTACCACTTCCGTTTGGTGGAACAGTTCACAGCACTAAATCAAATGCCTCCATGTTCTTTGAGCGTCCTGGCCATGCTTATGATTTGAAGCTCTGAACCATCGCAGTACACATTTGTAGAAACTTGGACGATCAAGGATGTCAAAGACCAATTCCTCTCATACTATAACTTGTAAAGGTGAGCTTTAATTTTTTAAGCTTATCTGCGTGTTTTCGCTGTAGAGGAACTCGGGTTCAGAGTTTCTACGTTTTGCTTCTGGACTATAAGCCAGCCAGTGGAGATAATATGATTTTTTTTGGATGGAATCTATGAGCAATAAATAAATGATGAATGAATGCAGCTGCTATTGCTTGGGGGCCAGGGGAGCCTCTGAGAATAGAGGAAGTGGAGCTGGCTCCTCCTCAGCCTATGGAGGTTCGCATCAAAGTTATATCGACATCACTTTGCCGAAGCGATATAACCTTCTGGGAGGCACGGGTCTGTCTCTCTGTCTCCCCCTCAATTATTTATATTGAAATCTCCGCATTTACAGCTGTCCTAAGATGACATGTTTTCTTATATAGCTGTGCAGCAGGTATGGGGAATTGAAATTTTTAAGTAAAGTTTAAGGGCAGAATTTGTTTTAAGTAATCTGGGCAATCAAGATCAAATCTAGTAAAAGGCTCAAGGTTAAACTCAGCTACTGTAATTATAATTTTAAAGTTCCAAGAGTATATTTAGCAGTTCTACAAGCCAAATATATCAGGAATTTATAATTTAGCAACCACTCAGACTCCACAAGGGTGGGGAGCCTATCCTCCAGCCTTATCACAACTGGCCAAAAATGTCCATTATAAAATTTGAGACCAGGTAAAAATAAAAGAAATAACATCCGATTGTACCAACCACTAAATCGTCCTACAACAAAACCATACCTTCTTCCCACAACAAAACCATACCTATATATCCTTTATTATTTATCTTATGTTTCTATGATCTTATGGATCATACAACTATGGTACCCTAGGCTCTAACTACCGCAAAGTAATACAATCAACTAAATCACAGCATCAAAATCACATTAATTATGGAAATCATTTGTTTTTAGGTAACTTTTGTGTAGTGTTTCCACTCCCATCTTGTTCTCACCTCAACACATTACTATACTCATAAGTTTCACCAGATAACCAAAGGTCTTATATGCTTGCACACTAGGCTTTTATATGCCGCCAAAATCTATTATCTCAGCCTCAGCAAGCTGCTGCTATGTTTACAATCACATATCTTACATCTTTGGTGTGTGAAGCATGTCGATGCTAGGTCAACTTATGAATTTTCATTATCTTGCCCTTATTTTTTATTCATTTTTCTAAGGCAGTTCCTCCTTAATTCCCAAGGTTTTGTAATACCACCTGGGGTTTTCCTTCTCTTCCTCGACATCTTCTGAAGTTTTTTCTTTAGCTTTTTGTACTGTTTCCTCATCAACTTGACTACATTTTACCCATAGTATAGCTATTGACTCATCGAACATTATGTTAGAGTTTACCTAGTGCTTGGTAGATATTCTCTTTCTCCATGATGCATCCAGCAGATTCTTTCAATCCCTGATCTGTCTGCAGTGGTGGTGGCAGTATGGATGAGGGCACGGCAGCATTTACTAGACAGCCTTGTGATTGAGGGGCATGCATGCACCTGATTTAGGTTAGATCGCCATTTTTAACAGGTTTGCTAGTTTCAGAAGGTGCATGCTTTTCCTTAATTTAGAAAGTGCCATTTCAGTTCTAGTTTAGCCGCAGTTCCATTTTTAGATTAGCGCTGTGCATGAGGAGGTTTCTAGGTTTAGCTAGGGCACAGATTTCAAGGAGCTAGGTGCGTGTGCATATGTTGACTTATCTCCTTGAGGGAGCTCTATCTGAAGAAGCACATCCATGCAGGCTAGGTGCATTCTTCTCAGGGATTAGGGTTGGGGATTACCTTTTATACCCTGTGTGCAGCACAGGGATGGTTCATAATTATTTTAACCTTTAAACTCTCTTCGTCTATAAAGAAGAGGCAGAGCACAGTGCTTACCACTTGGCTTGTGGGATAGACTAAATTTGGAGCAGTTGGCTTTGTATTTCTTCTTCCAATTAATAGAGAGATAAGTGTGATTGAGTTCCTGCAGTTCTGTTTGCTGTCCATAATTTCCAGAGCAGAGTGTGTTGCAGATGTTGTATTATAATCTTCGCTATTCTGGTTCTCTGCATTATGCAGTGTTTGCGCTTCTGAGCTTACGGGCCAGATTTTGAGTGTATACCATCTGTTTTGAGAGCTGTTTAGATAGTTTTTAGATTCCTAGGTCTGGGTTTTAGATTCATAGAAATGCAGATCTATCTAACATGCACTAAATTTTAACACGGTATCATAGTATGTTATTTGAGATTTTCCAGGTTCTGTGTATGGAGAATGCTGCTGCCTGTGAGAGGTAGCTGTTCGAGGATTTCAATGGGCATGATTCTCATAAAACTCTAGAGATTGGAGAGATGCTCGTGAGGTTCCAGTGAGTGGAGTGTTGCTTATCCCCAAGAGAGGTGATATACACCTGTTATAAGTTGCTGATTTGTTTTATTTCCAGTGGATCTGTTTGTTTGAGGTGTGTTTGCTGCAGGAATGACTAGTCTTGATCTCATGGAGTGTGATTGGTTGGAGGGCATTTCCAATTATACACATTGGAAGTGCAGAATGCAAATATTATTGGAGGAGGTTGAACTTTGGAGTTTTGAAAGTTTTGAGATCTCGGAGCACCACAGTATTCCCTCTTGACTCTGACTCCTTTGCCGCTACTTCCTGCCTTGGTTAATCCCCTGATCTCTTCTTGTCGAAGAGCTGCCCACGTCTCCTCCCAACTGGGGAGAGTAGCCCTGCCCAAGATGCTCTGGACAAAGGTCTCCCATTCTTGAGTGACTGCATTTAGGGCAGTCTTGATGATGAACTCAGGATCTGATGTAGACCCCAGGAAGTCAGCTAGTCTCGAATTCCTTGCAACCTGAGAAGGAAGGGATCGATCTCTTCTCCCTTCTGCATCTGATACTGTCTTAGCTGGTTCTCAAGCAACATCTTCCGTTGGACGGAAGTTCCCTCATACAAGGTAGTCAAGGCCTCCCACATCTCCCTTGCAGTTTCCTTTTCAGCAATATGTGGGACCACATGATCCTTGACCCCGTCCAAGATCATGCACTTCGCCTTTGCCTAGGCCTCCTCGTATTTCTTGAGAGGATCAACATCAACCGAAAGAACAACTACTTGTTGATCAGTGGTTGTCATTGATGTCAGACCAAGCAACACCAGGGGCTACCTAGATCTTGCATGGGCATTTTGACTTGACAACTTACTCTATTCTGAGTCAAGGATCTTCTAGATGGATTCTACTCGTTGAGATGTTTTCGTTGATATATGGCACACCATGTAATTCTTCACAGTTTGAGAGATATTTGTGTTTGAAGTTAGTAACTCCAGTTAGTGGGCTAAAACCCTATGGGGTTGTGGCATGGCACTCATAATTGGTTGTGGTCATTGAATAGTCAATAATTAATAATGTTTTTTTTGCTCCTAAAATCCCTCCAACGTTCACTTGTTGAGGACCCTCTCAACTCAAGACATTCATATAAATTGTGACCCTCGTATCGTCTTCTAGTAGGGATTTTGTGGCTTCAAACAGGTTATCGTGGAATTTTTACTATAAACTTTTTTCTGCGAAGCTTTAGAAGCTGAAATTAAAACCCATTTGAGCCGAAATCTTGATGAACCTCGTGATTGAATTTCAGATCTTGGTTCACTATATTTTCAGAGATATGATCTGAGGAAGTTAGGGTTTTTGCAGGCTCCCGAATTCCATGTCAAATAGGTGACGTTGGGAAAATCGTCATAACTTTCTCTCTGAGCATTGGATTCAAATTTCGTAAATAGTCACAGAAAGAGGACGGACTGTAGTTTGTTGAGTAGCATTTTCAGGGCCGAAGGTCGCAATAGTGACACGTGGCACTTCGTACAAGTTCGCTCTATTGAACCAGTCTATAATCAGGTCATCGTGGGAGATTGGGCATAACTCTTTCTTGAAGAATCCAATCTTGATCAGATCTGTGGGGTTGGAAAGAGGATGCAGAGGGCTACTAGCCTACCACAGGACGAAATTTTAGACCCTGGAGATCCGAAATTACATAGATACAACAGATTCAATATCGAGCTCCTAGAAGGCAAGAAAAAGCATGCATTCAAGGATCATTGCAGTAAGGACCACACATCAACAATCAAGGGTAAGTCTCCTACAACAAGGTATGTATGATTAGTGTTTACATTTGAAATATGAATATCATCTCTGACATATGTTTTTGCAGGACAACGTAAGTATATACAGGGTCTTGGTTATATCTCTATGTCTCTATATGTCACAGTTAGTTTTGATACCACATTTCGGATGTCCTATTCTTGATACTACACATTTGATGCTACACCAAGTCTGCTAAATCTATATGATGTTGTAAGTTCATGTTACTTGTCTTTTCATAGTTGATAGAATGGTCTCTATTGTTGTACTTAGAACTTGGTCCATCACAAGTCTAGGGTCTATCATCATTTTTTATTGTATATATCTTTAGGTCAGTTTTGGATATAGTCTTGCATAGAGTCCATGCCTATATCAAGAGTGGGAGTCTTTGTCTACTGCTGCAACAAGTCAACAACAAAAGTGACAAGCACACTTCAGGTACGCATTGTAATTTTAATTTGTAGTTATTCATTATATGCATTTACATGTGTTTTGTAGGCAGAGGTAAGTTGAACGGTATTTTTTGTTTGTTTTCGGATTGGTTTCACCGGGCAAATTCTGCATGCAGGTAGAAGAAGATTCAAGTAGAACTTCAAGCAAGAATTCAAGAGAAGAAGTATCAAATCAAAGGAAGCATTGCAGTGGGACATCCTTTGAAGACATGACAACCATCCTTATATTGTGAAGAAGTGTCAAGGCCAAGAGTCATCATTGTAAAGTTGTAAAAGAGTCATTTATAAAAGTGTCATCATTGGAAGAGTCATTATTGTAAAAGACTCAATCTGCCTAGAGTCAAAAAGGCATTATTGGGAGGTATAGGAGTCTCTGTTGGAACTTGGGATAATGTCATGGTTGGATTGCAGGTCATAGTGTGATTGGGTGTTCGGTCAAAATCATTGTAAATCATATAGTATCGTGGATCATTGTCCCTGGTACGGGAGTCCACACTTTTGTATTTAATTTTTGTCTTTATAAGGTGGTAGGGTGGTACTGGGCAGGTGAATGAAGTCAACTACAGGTTGGGGACTGTAAACACTTCAGGGTGGTAGGGTGGTGCTAGGGCGAGTTATCGCTCGCTAGGGTGTTGGGGCATCCATTCAGTTGATTATTGAAGAAACCAGGGTGTTGGGGCGTCCTTCCAGTGGGAGCTGGAGAAGAATACTTTTTTAGAATTCTAGAGAGTTGTTGCTTTCATTTCAGTTGGGGCTGAAGGTTAAAGAATTTATTAGAAAAGCGTTTGGTGGTTTTTGACCCGGACGGGGTTTTCCACCTAAATTCTTGTGTCTACTGTGTTCTTTTATTTATTGTTATTACTGCATAAACATTAATAATAATTATTTCCAACACTACTTTCAAGGCATAATCCTTAATGCGATTCTTATCCAAGACTGCTAGGATCTTGGCCTTCGAGATGACAAAGTTGGATGCTCCATCTAATCTGTCTTGATCCCTCAGTCCATTGACTGCTATATCTGCTCAAAAAAGTGTGGAATAGGTTCTCTTCTCCCTCTCTTGCAACTGCCCTAGTAAGACTCAGATCTGGATTTCTTTGGCGCTAGAAATCCTCTAAGGAACAAGTTCTTTCTAGACTCCCTTTGGGTCCTGATTCCCTCCACGGAAATCCTCTTGCCAAATAATGTCGAATCACCCCTTCTCCAATCCTCCTTCGTTGCTGCTCAACGACCTGGACCTAGATCTCTTTTGGCAAGAAATTTGTTGAGGTAGTGACTCCCTCTACCTCGGTTTCGTCTCCACAGACACTGTTATGCAACAACAAAAACAACGTCCCACCAGCACCACAGATCGAATCTGCACTGCTCCTTCTGCACCAGCAACTGACTGATCTGAGCCCCTCAGGTTTTGCGCTGGCCCAGAGAGCTGACGCAGTCACTGCGTGGGCTCCTCTTGGCTACTGCATCTCCTCCTCCTAGCTTAGAAAGCTGACGCAGGCACTACGTGAGCTTCTGCGTCACTCCTCTGGCACTGCGTCACTCCTTCAGCTGCTCCTTTGGCTCTGAAACAACGCTGTCACTCGGGACAACTGCCTCTCTGCAACAGATTTGCTGGATCTCTCGGCTGATGGCTTCAATGTCCTATGATCTGCAATGCTCTAATACCATGTGAAAATTTCTGAATCTACACATCAGAAATCCTACTGCAATCACTGGTTTATCATCTCCTACTTGTTATTACATTCAACAAGTTATTTAATTTATAAATAGTGATGAAAAACACTACTGCAGACTACACTGACATACAGATCATAAACTGAAACAAATATGAGACAAACACACAAGTGACACCGTTATTTTTGGACAACATGTCCCTGGAAAAACCCAATGCCGGAAAACGATGCAACAGATATAGGGTTTGTATTATTAAGCCAACAGAATCTAAGTACAACAGGTTGCCTCTCACACAGGCTAACCTTTCAGAGAAATCTCGGTAGCAAGAAATACATATGAGGGTTTACCTCGTTCTCCAAGTCACAACTGATCCATTGAGTGGCCTGACTCCGGCAAGCACTGCGAAATCCCAACACAATCCTTGCTTGGGCCAACGTCTTGCCTCTAGGAGACTGCGTCACCCCTTCTGCTGGATCAATTTGCTGGAGGAAGACTATTGTTCAGCCCTGCCGGCTTAGAACCTCGCTTCTACAGCAAAATCTTGAACTTCGGACAAATATCCCGCACTGCCACTGCAAGAAACCCTGTTGGCCTGCGTTAGCACTGCGTGAGCCCCTTCCTGGGCTGCGTAGGCCTCTGCGCTGCCTCTCTAATGCTATTGTTGTCTCTCTGCTTGGTACTCTTTGGCTTAGAACTCCTTTCTGATCCAAATCTCTGCTTCTGCCCCTCTCACTGCAACTCAGATCACTAGTTTGATTTTCTCAGCAAACCACGCCCCAGAAAAATTGAACTGATTTGATCACTTGGTGTATCTCCAATTGACCCTCAAGCCTCCTCTTATACTTTTCCTGTTGATGAATCAACGACCGAGATTAAGTCCCTAATCAACGACTAAGATTAAAATAGACTTGATCCACGTCTCTTAGAAGCTTTTCACCCATATTTTTATTAATACCCATTAATATTTTTATTTTCCTAAGTTTAGACTTAGGAACCCCATTAAAAATATTAATTATTTTAATAACTCACAATCTGGGTGGAATTTCTCCAAACGATTTTTGGGTCTTGGAGATCTCATGTATTCTAGCTCCTCCACAAAATTTCGGAGCTAGAGCACATCCGATGCTACCCCAAAATCAATAGGAAATAGTGCATCAGTCTTAGGTCTTTCATCTCAAATTCAGAAGCCAACTCCCTCTTACATTTGTGAATGAGAGGATCTGCACCTGTTAGAAAGAGTTCGTCCACATAAGTACCAGAATGAGGGGTTTATCATTTTCAACCTTAAAGTAAAGGTTCAGATCGGTTTCACTTCTAGTGAATCCCAACTTCATTAGATAGCTATTGATCCTCTCATACCAAGCCCGAGTTAACAACATTTGATTCTTCATACTTGGAGTTCCTTGATTTCTTGGAGGGTCGACCATTTCCTTGATGTTCCACATTCCTTTTTCCTTTGCCATTGGACCTTCCATTCCTTTGATCGTTGTTGTTGAAGTTGCCCCTGGAATGATTGTGATCATCATCATGCGATGTGTCCCTTCTATTTGGACACTCCCTTGCATAGTGGCCAAACTTACTGCAAACAAAGCTCCTGCCCGTCCTTCCTTCCTTGAGCCAGGCTTTCCATGGAAATGACCTTTAGACCCTGCATTATTTCTTCTTTTGGCATGAGCGGAGAATGCAGTGGGATTGCTTCTATTAGAAGACATTTCTTGCTCTACCATTCTTGTTTCTTCTTGAATGTATCTAGACATCAATTATTCAAACCCTGGAATTCAATCATTGTTGAGGACTGTGGTTCTAAATACATACCACTCAGGTGGGAATCCTCCAAGGGTGGTGAGAGTAAGTTCCTTGTCAGGAATGACTTCTCCAGTCGAGAGTAGATCATTCTTGATCTTAGTAATCCTCAAGAAATAGGATTGAATATCCTCGTCCTTGCCCTTCTTAATATCCTTCAACTTATTCTTGAGAAATAGAATTTGATTAGCATTACTAACCTTGAACATGCCGACCAACCTGTCGTAGATCTCCTTGGAGGTCTTCAATTTAGAGATGTAGGCCACCAGATGCTTGTCAATGGAATCCCTGATAGTCTTCTTTGCTTTGAATTCAACCCTATTGTACTTGTTCTTCGCAGCAGCCGATGCATTTGAAGGAGGTTTAAGAATTTTACCCTGCACATAGTCCGTCACTTCTTTTTCTTCCAAGGTCAAATCAAGAGACATCTTCCATCCATGATAGTCAGATTTATCATGGAGCTTGTCTTCAGCTGGGAAGTAGGATGAGGAACCAATTGAACCTTTTGTTCTTGTCCAACTGTCTTTGGTGATTGCTCTTTCACTCTTGCTTGGGCTTTGTCTTCACCTCAACTCTGGTACCATGTTAATTTTAGGCAATAATGGTATGTTCTATGCTTTATCGCAATTTTACTTAAATTTCTTTATTAGCCCAGTATCAATATTCAGATTAGCAATCACATCAACATGATAGTAAAATGCAGTTAGGACATAAACATAAACAGTAGAAGACAAGCCAAGACAAGAGGACACAAGCTGTGGCACCAACCAAGGACAAACCCCAATGTGGGGAAACCCTTGATCAAATCTTCTTTTAGTCTTCAATAGTTCAGTAGAGAGAGATAGTACAATTTACAAGTTTGATAATTTATAACAGCAACAAAAGAGCCCTAACCAGAAAAATCAATGCTGGTCAATAGGGCAGATTTGACCCTCAACAAATCAGTCAACTTCAGTCAACTTCGTCCTCCAAAGAACAAGATAAAACAACCCTCAAAACATTCAAATTTAGCCCAGTCAAAGTCTGGTCAAACAACCCACCAACGGTCAGCCCTAGCCGCAGTCAACGCTGGTTAACAATCAACGTTTAGCCTCGATTTTTGTGCCCATAAATGCGGCCTACCCAAACAGAGATAGCCCTCACAAAAACGCAATCAAAGGAGGTCAATGCATGCTGGTCAACGCTTTATCAAACTGTCCAGAAATTCGGTCTCTTGAAATTTCGGACGTGTGGAGAGAGAGAGACCCAGAAATCCGTACCCAATCAATGAGGAGAGAGAGAGAGAAGTGTGAAGATGAGTGTGTCCAAATGAGGCTAAGTCACCTTCTATTTATATGCAACGTTGAGGATGAATAGACGTGACTTTTGGGCTTCTAAGCCTACATAGGTTCGTTGGCCGACCTTGACAATTTGACCATAATCAAAATAAATTTATAACTTCATTTGTACATCTTAGAATCGGATGATCTTTAGATCAATCCTACACCTCTCGGAGAGAGGAACCCAAGAAAAATATCAACGGTCGTAAATAAGATGACTCATGTGGAGCTTGGCCCTAGTTGCCAATTTTAACATATATGGAGTAGAGTCTCTCTGAATCTTGGAGTTTCTGACTTTCAAATGCAATCGGGTGTCCCTTTTGCATTAATATAGCTCCTATTCCTTCTCCTGACGCATAACACCCTAATACAAAAGGTTGGTTGAAATCGGGAAGTGCTGCTACTAGAGATGAGCTCATCACTTCCTTGAGCTTATTAAATGCTTTGTTTGATTCTTTCGTCCATGTAAATGCCCCCTTCTTTGTCAAATCCATCAAAGGTGCACCTAATTGTGTGAATCCTTTGACGAACTGTTTGTGGTAGCTGCAAATTCCAAGGAATCTTCGTTCTGTCAGGTTCTTGGGTGTAGGCCAATCTAGTACTTCTTGAATTTTCTCTTGGTGTACTTGCACTTCTTGCGCATTGATTGTATGTCTCGACTACCAAATAATTTTTTTTTGTCATTTCGAACTCACGCTTTGATTCCTTGGCATATAGTGATTGTTCCTTCATTATGCTCAACATTTCATCCAGATGTTGCAAGTGTTGATTTGGGGTAGCATCAGATGTGCTCTAGGCCTCAAAATTTGCACGAAGGCTTAGACACATGCATTCTCCAATACTCAGAAATCGTTTTGGGATATTCCACTCGGAGACATTTTGTTCAAATAATTAATTATTTTTAATGGGACCCTAATTCTAAACTTAGGAAATTAAAATAATTAAAGGGTACTAATATAAACTGTGGGTGAAACTTCTAGAAGAAGGCGAAGATCAAGTCAATATGATCCTAGCCATTGATTAGAATCTAATCTGGGTCGTTGATTGATCAATGAGAGGATTATAAGAGGAAGCTTAATGGGCACTTGGAGAACACACCGAGAGATCAAGAGATCGAATTTCTGAAGTGAGAAGTTCTCAGGAGGAAATTCTGATCGAGTAGATTTCTTGCAGTGAGGGGTAGTGAGTATCCGGAAGAAGGAAGTTTTCCTAGGCCGGAGAGTACGAGGCAGAGAGAGGGCAAAATGACGTCCAGAGAGAGGCAGGCGCTGACCCACACAGAGCTGACGTAGTGGCAGTGCAGGCCTTAGAGGGAAATCGAATTCTTGCTGAGGAAATCGAGTTTCAATAGCCAGGATCCGAGGTGTGAGAACAGGAGGCAAAGATTCAGATTTTCCAGCCAGCAGAGAGTCTAGAGAAGGAGTAGCGTGATACCCAGCAGGGGTGACACAATTGCGCAGAGGGTACGTAGAGGGTGTTATCTAGGTTGTCATTGATGTCAATATGGCATTGACCAAGATGTCAATATTACTGAGATGGCTAATGATAGTCAAGACTCTTGTTTGACAAAGATACCATGAATGAAAATGTCAAGCCACTAAGAAGAAGTCTTGTCCTAGATGCCTATTGTTCATAATGGATCACTGCACTATCAAGATGACATATATGGTGACATTACATTTGATGACGTGGGAAATGAAGGAATTGGAGACCACTTGATGACATGATGATTAAAGACATAACAAGTGGAGACCTCACTTAAAAACACTTGGCGACAAAGAAGAAGCCCATACTGTCCTAATCATTTCTGCACTAAATAACGACCAGTCACATTAAAAAATAATTTTCACCTCCTTAGAGGCAGAATCTCATTATGAGACCTAGACCATCCTTTAGAGCATAAATTTTCCTTTCCAATGAGCTATTACGCAGCCCGAAACTCCAATCGGTTTGAAAGTTATGAATTTTTGAAGCTAATTTATTAAATCTGGACATGGAGCCGACCTGAGTAGCCTACACAAGTCGACCTTCAAACAGAGGACGTGACTTTTCATTTCAAGGACGGAAAGGGTATATAAAGAGAGGCTCGGACCTCTGTTTTCCTCAATTAATTTCGGTGAAAACACAGAGAAAAGGGACATAATAGCTAGGAGGTCAAGGAGGTTGTTTCAAGATCACAGTTTGGGCATTTTCAGTGATTAAAATATTCTTAAAGAGTTTGGACTTAAGGACAGAAGAACAAAACTTGTGACAACCACCTTTATGTGAAAATTCTGTCACTATGACAACTGATTTATTTTACCTACTTATTTCTTGATAAGTTATTTATGAAAATCCTTCAGTAAACATTAAAATAAATTCTGTTGCAGATATGACATCACAATACAGAAACAAACACATGCACAAGAATTAACACATTGACACAAATATTTTGGACAATCAGTGCCCAGAAAAACCCAATGTGGAAAAACCGGTGCAGCAAGGGAGGATTTTATTATTCAACAATTCTTTAGTACAACTGGGTGCCAAATTGGCTTACCCAACAAAGAGAAAATTCTTCAACACTTCCCCAGTCTTAGTGTCAGCCTGGATGACCTTTGCGTAGCTCCCAGACCCTCTACGTCAACCCCTGCCTCTCTGCATCACCACTGGGCCTCTCTGTGTCACCCACGTAGGCCCTCCAGTGACTGCGCAGTCTGCAACCTCTACGTCTGCCTGAGAGGCTCTGCATCTGCCTCTCCAACCTCTGTGCTGTTCCCCTGGTGCTGTTCCTGATTCTCTGTTCCGTACTTGCTGCCTCCTGCTGCTCTCCAGAGTCCAGACCACTAATTCGAATTTCTCAGCTAACCCCCCTCCAGAAATCAAACTGACTGGTCTCCCTCAGTGTGTTCTCCAACTGACCCTCAAGCCTCGTCTTATACTTTTCCTGTTAGTCCAACGACCGAGATTAAATCTCTAATCAACGGCTAAGATTAGATTTGGCTTGATCCTTGACTTTTGGAACCTTCTAACCCAGTTTTATATTAATACCCATTAATATTTTATTTTCCTAAGTTTAGACTTAGGAACTCCATTAAAAATATTAATTATTTTAATATCTCCCAAATCGGTTAGAATTTGCCCAAACCATTTCTGGGTCTTGGAGATCTCATGTGCTTTAGCCTCTCCACCAATTTTCATGGCTAGAGCACATCCGATGCTACCCCAAATCAACACTCACTCTTAGCGAGGACTGTGCTCTAGGAATGCTCCACACTAAGCATTACTCTGATTGTACGGCTTCAGTACCCGTGTTGATGCTAAGCCTCCCTGCCCAACATCCTCTGCATTGCTGCATCCTATATTGTTGCCCATGGCTATATCGTTGCCATTGCTACATCTGTACTGCAGCTCCCTGTGCATCCATGTTGCTGCTGGTCCATCTTCCCAACACTGCATCTGCATTGCAAATTCCTTATCATCATGTTGCATCGTGCTACTGCTGATTGCTACTGCACTGCAACATCATACCAATTTCTGCTACTGAAATGGATTCTTTATCATCCCTATCTTCTCTTTGAAACAATCAAACTTGGTTCTTCCAAGGGCCTTGGTGAGGACGTCTGCCACTTTTTCTCCTGTAGAAGTGTAGCTCAACTGTACAACTCCTCGTTGGACACAGTCTTTGGCCTGGTATTGACTAGATACATCAGGGACCCTATGAGCTCCCTGTATAAGGTGGGATCAACATCTTTGTCTTCTAATGCATCAATCTTCTTCTAGTTGGTTATCATTGGAGTAGCCATGGGTCTATAGTCCTCCATCCTGAATCTCTTCAGGATTTCTGTAGCATATCTCCCTTGCCCAAGGAAGATCTCCCCCTTTTGCTGCCAAACTTCCAACCCCAGGAAATAATGCATTTGTCCCAAATCCTTCATGTCGAACTCCGTGGCTAGATTCTTCTTGCAGTCCCCTATGAGCCTGGATGATCCTGTCAGGAAGAGATCATCCACATATAATACTAAGATTAGAGGCTCATTCTCTACAACCAGATAGTAGAGATTTGGATCTGCGTCACTCTTGACAAATCCCATTTTCTGCAAGTAGCCATCGGTTCGCCCATAACACGCTCTAGGTGCCTGTTTCAGTCCATACAATGCTTTCTTCAATCTGCATACACAAGACTTCTTCTCATGTGTCTCAAAGTCCTCTGGTTGTTCAATGTATACCTCTTCTTCTATCACACCGTTCAGAAATGCCGTTTTGACATCCATCTGATGAATCTCCCACCCCATCTGTGTTGCAAGAGATATCACGGTTCTAATAGATGTATACCTGGCTACTGGGGCAAAGGTCTCTTCATAGTCAATTCCTTCCTTCTGAGCATACCCCTTAGCCACAAACCTAGCTTTGTATTTCTCAACACTGCCGTCTGCAGCGTATTTGATCTTGTAGATCCATCTCAAACCTACCATTGATCTGTCTTGAGGCCTTGGCACTACCTCCCAGACATCGTTCACCATTATGGAGTTGTACTCCTCTACCATCGCATCCAGCCAAACCTGATGTTGAGCTGCCTCTTGAAAACTGGCAGGCTCCCCATCCTGAGCTACTAATGCCTGATATCTATTTGGCTGTTTTCACTCCCTCTTATTGTTCCTTGGCGCACCGATGAACTCCTCTGCATCTCGCAGAATCTGACGAAGTTCCCTGCTCGTTCTTCCTCTGCCAGCAGGTGCTTCTGTTAGCTCCTCCTCATCTTGTGATTCTTCCTGACCCGAGGAAAAATTCTTTTCTTCCGTTGGTTGAAGAGGTTTAACCAACGGTTCCTCTTTTGACTGCTCCTTGGAAGGCATTTCTCGAGATTTTTTAAAAGCCCTGTCTTCCATCAACTTCACATCTCGTCGAACTACTACCTTCTTGCTCCCTGGAAGATAGATTTTGTATGCCTTAGCGTTCTCTCTATATCCCACTAGATATCCTTTCTCTGTAGTTTGATCCAACTTCTTCTTCTTTTCCTCGGGTATGCGACAATATGCTAAGCTCCCAAATATCTTGAAATGACTGACTTCAGATGTCTTCCCTGTGAAGAATTTCTCTAGAGTAATCTTGCCCAATGCCTGATGAGTAGTTCTATTTTGAACATAGACTACTGTGTTGCATGCTTCTGCCCACAGGAATTTTGGCATATCCCGATCATACATCATGGCCCTAGCTGCTTCTACAATAGTCCCGTTCTTTCTTTCTGCTACTCCATTATGATTTGGATTGTACAGAGCTGTCCACTTTCTTCTGATGCTCTCCTTAGCGCAAAAATCAATGAAGTCCTTATCGACATACTCTCCATCATTATCTGAGCGCAAAACTTTTATTTTCTTCCCAGTCAAATTCTCCATCAGAGCCTTGAACTCTTTGAATTGACAAAAAACCTCGTCCTTGGTTTTCAGAAAATAAATCCATGTTTTCCTTGAGTGGTCATCAATGAAGGTAAGGAAGTACTCGGCACCACTAAGAGATTTAGTGGACACAGGTCCGCAAATATCTGAGTGTATCAATCCTAGTACACTCTTGGCCCTGTTTTTACTTCTAGGAAATGCTGCCTTGGCATACTTTCCTAGAGCACATCCTCTGCATACATCATCTCGTTCCGTACTAAGATCTGGAACTCCTGTTACAGTGCTCCTGAGAATTCTCAGAGCCCCATGGTGCAAATGTCCCATTCTTCTGTGCCATAGTTCGTTCAAATCCTTGTCTCCATGACTGCCTATTAGTGCCATTGGTGATTCTAGTTGTAGTCTGTACAACCTATTACTTTTGATCCCGATCTGCACTTTCTTTTTCCATCTCGGGCGTTTGATGTATACTTTGTCCTTGATGAAGAAAACGTCATAGCCTTTGCCTTGAAGTTGCGACATGGAAAGTAAGTTCATCCCCAATCCTGGTACATGCAGCACATTGGTAGCACGGAACCGCTCTCTTGTTTTTGTTTGAAAAACTATGGTACCCCTCCCTACTGGAGTACATTTTGCCTTGTTCCCTATGGCGATCTGAAAGTTCATCTTCTCCTCCTGATAATCTGAGAAACATTCCCGGATTCCCGTCATTTGCCAAGAGGCCCCATTGTCTATATACCATACCTTTGATGATGCAGAGCTATTCACACAAACCACTTCTTCCAGCCTGGAAGCCAACATAGAAAAATCGAAATCACTTTCTCTTGTGCAATTTTATGAAAATCTGTTCGAGTCTCTTGACGTAGATGCCTCTGCATCATGGTCTCGACCCATAATTGATTTTCCCTTCCTGTCTCTGATTACTTCCTCTGATACCATGTGAAAATTCTATCACTGCAACAACTGATTTATTACCTACTTATTTCCTGATAAGTTATTTATGAAAATCCTTCAGTGAACATTAAAATAAATTCCGCTGCAGATATCACATCATAATATAGAAACAAACACATGCACAAGAATTAACACATCAACACAAATATTTTGGACAATCAGTCCCCGGAAAAACCCAATGTAGAAAAACCGGTGCAACAAGGGAGGATTTATTATGCAGCAATTCTTTAGTACAACTGGGTGCCAAACTAGCTTACCCAACAGAGAGAAAATTCTTCAGCACTTCCCCCAGTCTTAGCGTCAGCCTGGATGATCTCTGCGTAGCTCCCAGACCTCTCTGTGTTAGCACTGGGCCTCTCTGCGTCACCCATGCAGGCCCTACAATGACTGCGCAGTCTGCAGCCTCTGCGTCTTCTTGAGAGGCTCTGTGTCTACCTCTCCAACCTCCGCGCTGTTTCCCTGGTGTTGTTCCCGACTCTCTGTTCCGTACTTGCTGCCTCCTGCTGCTCTCCAAACCACTTGTTTGAATTTCTCAGCTAACCTTGCTCAAGAAATCGAACTGACTGGTCTCCCTCAGTGCGTTCTCCAACTGACCCTCAAGCCTCTTCTTATACTTTTCCTCTTGGTCCTCCAACAACTGAGATTAAATCTCTAATCAACAGCTAAGATTAGATTTGGCTTGATCCATTACTTTTGGAACCTTCTAACCCAATTTTATATTAACACCCATTAATATTTTATTTTCTTAAGTTTAGACTTAGGAACTGCATTAAAAATATTAATTATTTTAATATCTCCCAAACTAGTTAGAATCTGCCCAAACCATTTCTGGGTCTTGGAGATCTCATGTGCTTTAGTCTCTCCACCAATTTTCATGGCTAGAGCACATCCGATGCTACCCCAAATCAACACTTTGGAGGATTATTTGTAATAAATATCTCTTTATCTTAGGACCTGTTTCACCTTTTGGAGAAGCACGGATCACTGTTTGACAATCTTGTGTGGCTCGGATAAACATTCTTTGAAGAACAGTATCCTGTGGACAGATTGCAGACTCTTGTGCCTTGGTTTTTATGGAAGAAGTGCAGACTTTGGGACAGAAAACAGTGCTGCCATAATTCAGACAACAGACTTTGGATACCTTTCAAGGCCTCAAACAATTACTTGGGAAGAAGCTTAGTCAATCTGCCTTTATCTTGGATCTGTGGAAGATACTCATAACATAATTTCATTGGATATTGATAAGCTGCTACAGCAACAAGGATTAAGGTATATGACAATTTCTTGTGAGGCATTTTGTGTCTCTATAGCACTATTGTTGTAGGAAGCTACTACAGTTGCACGGGTTAAGGATTAAAAAAGGCTGTTTGTGATTCTAATTTCTTGAGGCAAACTCTTGTCAATTGAAGCAGTTTGAGGTCACAGTTTGAAGCAGTCTTCTTGGATAGTGAATAAAGAATAGCTTCAAGCTCGGATTTTCTCGGTGTATAGTGATAGACTGTGATCCTGAGGGGCAGACTTGCTAAAGGTTTGGGCAGATCTCAGATTGGCATTTAAAAGGTTCAATATTGAAGAAACTCTTTTGAACCCTGGATAGTGAATAGAGCTTGGAACAAAGAACAACAAAGAATTTGGTCAAGGACATACAAGTAAGTGCATCACTAATCAAAGCTAGTGAAGGGTTTTGGAGACTTTGATTGAAGTATTTATGCAATGACCTTGAAGAAGATTGAAGATATTTTGAGAAGCCTTAAGAGATCTTGGAGATAACATTGAAGACCATGATGCATCATTGATGTCATCATGAGGTGACTTGGAGAATTTGCTTGGGTATGATGAAGAGAAGTGGTGACACCTTCTATGAGACAAGGTTGTCATTAATGATATGACGTGACGATTAAGTGAAGTGATCGTTGAAGAAGACTTTGGGAGCCGTGAAGAACAACCTAACATATCTTGACAAAGAAAAGCTAAAGGATTGGTGCTCCTAAACTCAAGGCTGGTGTCTTGGATAAGATAGGGTCGAAGCCTTAGAGGTCGGAGCCTCACTAAAGTCCAAGTAGGTGCTTGGCACATCCCAGGTTGGAGCCTGGGTGTCTTCATCAAGGGTTGGAGCCCTATCCATATTGTACTTGATTCATTATAAAGATTATATTAATAAAAGCGTTTAATTCTATTGTTAATTTTTGTGTTCTAAATATAAGTGATCTAACTGGTAAAAGTAACAATTGAAAAGAAATACTAATTCACCCTCCTCTCAGTATTTCCAACAATTGGTATCAGAGCTAGTACCTTCACTAACAGCTTGAAGGTTGATCATTAAAATACAAATGGCGAAGACAAGGAAGAAGGTCTCCAATCCTCCTAAAGATGTGTCTCCCTCAACCACCGAAATTGAAGTCCATCAATTTGTGAAGGCTCCATTTTTCAATGGAAATTTTGATATATGGGAAGCAAGAATGAGGAATTTCTTAAAGACTCAAGGCATTGAAGTCTGTAAATCGGTGATCGCTGATAGCATGATGGATGGAGAATCCAAAGAACATAATACAAGAGCAATGAAAGCAATCTTGAATGGGCTACCTGATTCTATGAAGGCCAATATTGAAAAATGTTCGTCAGCAAAAGCCTTATGGGATAAAATTCATGATCTTCACTCAAAAGGAGCATTGACAATGATCTCTAGTCAAGAAAATGATGGAAAACTGTAATATTCCTAACCCAGAATATTCCTCAAACCCCAGCAAAAACTCCAACCAAATATGTGCAAATAATATAATAATCCAGAAGTGATAAGATAACAGTGGAACATCATATAATAATGTAAACCAGAAATATAAGTAGATACACAAGAAATGCAGTGAGAAATGCTAAGCCATTTTATTATACTGAGCAATAAAATGCGTACACGAGGTGAATAGAAAGACAACACCTCGACTTGCACAAGGCAAGTGAAGAAATACTCTCAGAATGACAAGAATGGCCTCTCTGCGTGGATGCTGCTGCTGTGCTGCTGTTGCTGCTAGGAAACAAATGATGATTTGGGGCTGCTCCCCTCCTCGGAAAAAGCTGAAACTCTGGATTCGGGCTCTACTCAAGAAACCCAGAAAAAACCCAGAAAGCTTTCCTGGAATGGCTGACCTTTGAAAAACACCCTCTTGGAGTTCTGCGCAGTTCCTCAATGCCTTGCGCTGCCACTGAAGAAAACCCCTCTAAAATTTGCCTGAAACACTCCTTGAATCCTGCCAAAAATCCTCCAATGAGACGAGCTAGACCCCTGCTCAATCTCCCAGCATAACTCCACCTGCAAATCCCCAATCCAGCACTACAACCAAAAAGAACTGCGTCCCTCTCCAAGTGCTGTGTAGTCCTCCAAAATGCTGATGAAACTGCTACTGAAATGCTGATAGAACTACTGCTAAAATGCCGATAGAAATACCTTGCCCGAGCAGGCACTCGAAGTCCCCCGGGGCTAAGGGTGAGATCTCCGAACAGAGACACTCAATGCACTAAACAGTGTTGCAGACCAGCTAAACAACTAGTGTGCTCAGAAGTCGAAACGACTAGCTCAAAATGCACATAACTGAATGATCCAAAATGAGGGGGCTCCTCTCTATTTTATAGCCTCTGCCTCTCACAATCCCTAGGCTCACCTCCTCCTGCGTGATTCCCCTCTTGCCATGTGTTCTTCCCTCCTACGCAGTCCCTCCATGTGTCTGCGTGGGCTCCATTTCTGCGTCCCCCTTTGGCCCCCCTTGGCCCTCCCTTTAAGTCACAATGTTGTGCTACCTAGGAAGTGACTTTTTATTCTAAAGTGAGTTATGTCCCTCTTCCTCACTTTTTATTCGCAACTAACTATAGAAGGCAAAAATTGAACAAAATCGAATATTCCAATTAGCCGTAGCTAATTAGGAATATTACAGTCTCCCCTAGCAAAATGTTGCTTGTCCTCAAGCAACTGAAGTGATGGATGCTGTAAGATCTTCTCACTCTCCCAAGTGGCATCCTCATCCGGCAAATTCTTCCATCTCACCAAGAATTCTCGGACAGTCCTGCTCTGCAACTGGCTCTCCCTGGTATCAATGTTAGCCTCCGGCTGCAATACCAATTGCCCCTCGTCATCCATGGGTGGTAGCTCATCTGTCACTGTCACTTGCTGCCCCAATGCCTTTTTCAGGCATGATACATGGAAAATGTTATGAATCCTGCTGCCTTGGGGTAGTTCTAACTCATATGCAACGTGTCCAACCCTGTACGGCCCATAAAAGCGGGGCTTAAGCTTCTCAGCCCCCTTCTGTTCTGTTTTAGTGACGACTGTCGGTATGGCTGTAACCGTAGGTAGACCATGTCCCCTACCTCCAATTGTCTCTCCACCCGACCCCTGTCGGCATATAGTTTCTGCTGGTTCTGTGTTGTAGCCATGTTATCCTTGAGAGCTCGGAGAATATCCTGACTCTCTTGGATCCATATCTTGGCTCTGGGAGCCTTGCTATCACCAAACATCACGTCAGCAAAAGATAAAGGATGATACCCATATAAAGCATAGAATGGTGACATACCAATGGACATGTGATGTGAAGTATTGTAGCAGTACTCCCCTAGATGCAGCCACCTCAACCATGCTCGCTGCTGCCCACTGACATAGTTACGCAAGTAGCCCTCTAGCCACTTGTTAACTATCTCTGTCTGCCCATCTGTCTGTGGGTGATAACTGGTACTCGGTGTCAACTCTGTCCCCACCAACCGGAAAAGCTCCTGCCAAAACCCGCCCATGAAACGACTGTCCCTATCACTGACGATGGTCTTAGGAAGACCATGTAGCCTGAAGATCTCCCTGAAGAACAGCTCGGCCACCTGTGCTGCTGTATAATGTGCGGATATGGCAAAGAAATGTGCGTACTTTGTCAGCCGATCAACGACGACAAAGATACAATCCTTGCCTTGTACCATGGGCAACCCTGTGATGAAGTCCATCGAAATACTCTCCCATTTCCCCTCCAGAATGGGAAGAGGCTGCAATAGTCTCGCGGGATGGCTCATCTCCCCCTTTTTCCTCTGGCAAACATCGCACTCCCTGACATGCTGGAGTACATCCTCCTTGAGGCCCTTCCATGAGAACCTCTCTCTAATGGCCCTGTAGGTTTTGGTAAACCCCTGATGGCTTGCCAATGGTGAGTCATGTGATGCCTGGAGTATCTTTTTCTTGAGCTGAGACCCCTCAGTCAAGAAGATCCGATCCCTGTAATAGATGATCCCATCGATCACCCTATACTTGTCATCTGCCACTTGCCCATCCAGAATCTCACATGCAAACCTGTCCTTGGAGTACTCTACTAAGAGTTGAGCCCTCCAGTCTATATCCAAGCTCATAAGAGACAACGTGGCTGGTCTACATGAAAGGGCATCTGCTACCACGTTGTTCTTACCCTTGACATACTCAATGTCAAAGTCATATGCTTGGATCTTGCTGATCCACTTCTGCTGCCTCTCCTGTAGCTGCTTCTGCTCCAAAAAGAACTTGAGGCTGTTGTGATCAGTCCTCACCGTGAACCTGTTACCCACCAGATACTGTCGGTACTTAGCCAATGCATGCATGATGGCCAACATCTTGTCGCATATAGAATACAACCTCTCGTGCGGAAGGAGCTTCTGGCTCTCAAAGGCTATAGGGTGACCTCCCTGCATGAATACTGCGTCGATCCCCTTTCCCGACGCATCACACTCCAAAACAAATGGCTGCATAAAATCTAGCAAGGCAAGCACTGGGCAGCTGCTCATGACCTCCTTGGGCCTGTCAAAGGCTCGCTGCGTTGTATCCGACCAACTGAATGCCCCCTTCCTCGTCAAGTCTGTCAGGGGTGCAGCAAGCTATGAGAAACCTTTCACGAACTTCCTGTAGTACGTACAAATACCAATGAATCCTCGAAATTCTGTCACGTTTCTCAGCTCCGACCATTCTCTGATGGCCCTGATCTTCTCCTCGTGGACTCTCACTCCGTCCACCCCTATGATGTGACCCAGATATAACATCTTCGTCAACCCAAACTCACACTTGGAGAGTTTGGCATAGAACTGCTGCTCCTGTAAGATACGCAATGCTGTCTCAATGTGCTGAAGATGCTCGTCCCAAGTCCTATTGTAAATGAGGATATCATTGAAGAATACCAACACAAACTTCCTCAAGTGACTACGGAAGATGTGATTCATGTAGGACCGAAATGTAGCTAGTGCGTTGGTTAGCCCAAAAGGCATAACCAAGAACTCAAAGTGCCCATAGTGACACCTGAAGGCGGTCTTGGGAATGTCCTGCTCCCTCACACGAATCTGATGATACCCCGATCTCAAATCAATCTTTGAGAAGAAGTGTGCCCCTCTCAACTCGTCCATTAATTCATCGATCCTGGGTATGGGGTACCTGTTCTTCAGGGTCTTCTTATTCAGGGCCCTGTAGTCAATGCACATCCTCAGCGTACCGTCCTTCTTCTTCACCAACACCACAGAAGAAGCAAAAGGACTCGTGCTCGGTTGAATGTGCCCAAGAGCCAACAACTATTGGATAGCCCTCTCAATCTCATCCCGATAGGCCTTTGGGTGCCTATAGGGGGTGGTGATCACTGCCTGGATGCCCTGCTCAAGCTCGATAGTGTGCTCAAATCCCTGATCCAGTGGTTGTCCTGGTGGAATCTCTCCAAACACTATGGCATACCAATCAAGGATGGACTGGATCTCTGGATGTACCGTTTGCCCTGTAGTCCCTGCCTCTGATGCACGCATCTCCACTGCGTAGTCTATGTCTCCCGTCCGGAAGACTGCCTCCATCCGATGAGCCAACATAGTCTGAGGCGGATATGTGTGCTTTCCCCGTATCTTCTCATGCCTCCCTGTCTTCTCATCATCCCACTCCATCTCTAGGGTCTTCCAATCTGTCATGACCTTCCCTAGAGTAATAAGCCACTGAACACCTAGTATCATGTTGGTGTCCAGAATATCGACCATGAAAAAGTGGTCAGTCAATGTGTAGGTGCCCGTCGTCTCTGAAAGCTCTGGGACATAATGAGCACACGTCATGGTCTGATCTCCTGGGACCAAGACTGAAAACCCATCGAAGCTCTCTGTATGTATACCTCTCCGCTCAACCATTTGTGCATCTATGAAGTTGTGGGTTGCCCCACTGTCAACCAGAACTGATACTCGCTGGCCACGTACTGTCCCTCGTATGCGTAGCGTCAGATACTTGGGAACTCCTTGCAATGCTGCAAGGGCCCCTCCGGTGGGTGCAAAAGATGCACCACTTGCTGCTGGGGGTGGAGGTGGCAAAGGTCCCTGTATGGCATGGCTATCTCCTGCCTCCACATCCTCCTCGTCATCCTCTTCTCCACTGCTCTCGGAGAAGACCTCAATAAAATGTGCTTTGCCAGTAGCACATCTATGTCCTGGTGCCCATGGCTCCTGACATGTGAAGCACAACCGCTTCTTCTTCAGCTCCCTCCTGGCATCATCATCAAGCTGTACTCGTCCTAGATTCCCCTTTGGAGGTGGAATCCTCACGTCCTTCCCCTTAGACTGGAAAGTCTGTCTCTGGGGGTAAGGTGTCCGGGTCCTGGGTAAGACATCCTGTAAGTCCTGGGTCCTGCTGATAGCATCCTGGAGTGTGGCTGGTCTAGTGGATCAGACTAGACCCCGAAGTGGCTCTGCTAACCCCTCAACATACATATAGACCCTCCGCGCCGTGGATAGGTCTGGCACCATCATGGAGACCCTCAAGAAATCTGCAATGTAGGTCTCTGGGCTCCCTGTCTGTTTGAGCCTCGTTAGCTCAACGAAATGCTGCTCTGGATCCCTCCGATCAAATTGCTCCATCAATCTCCTGGTAAACTCGGCATATGTCGTCACTGTGGAGTGCCCCAGTGTAACCATCCCATGAAACCACAAGTCCTGGGCCTCGCCATCCAAATGCAATGTTGCCACCTTGATGGCCTCTGCCTCCGACATCTGGTTAAGCTGGAAATAAATGTCCAGCTTCTCCACCCAATATTTTGCCGAACTGTTTGATGAGCCATCAAACGTAGGCAAGTGGAATCTACTCGCTACACGGTGGGTGTCGCCATCCTGGTAATGCCGGTACCCTCTGTGATGGTCGCGGGGTCTACTATCCCGCTGGAGCTGAACAAAATCTCTGAATGAGAGGGCTTCCCTGAACTCCTGCCCATAGGCCTGGTATTCTGCAAAATAATCGCCCATATGTCCGGGCTCTGCCTCCTGCTGGGCTACGGCCCCCATGTCTGCTCCTAAGAAAGTGGGCATGGTAGAGCATGTAGGGGCATGTGAGGCCACCTGCTGCGCAGTATCACGCTGCTCTGGCAAGTGATGGGATGCACCTGATCCCTCGCCAATTTGAAAAACTCGTGGGCTCTCACGCTGTCTGGCTTCTACTGCCATGAATCTCTACCCCATCACCTCAATCTGCCTCGACAGATCCTGCACTGATTTGAGGAGCATATCCGCAAATCTCTTCCCGTCCTCATCGGCCATCTGTTCTGCGTCCACTACTGGCTCTCTCTGTTTTGTGTCTACCACAGGCTCACAGTCTCCCTCCCCGTAGGTATTCTCCAACCTACGTCCAGTGTCTCTATACCTCCTACCTCTGTAACAAATGTAGGGTTTTTCCTCTGGTGTCATAGATTGCTAGCTCCACAGGTTAAGCCAGATCTATGCTCTGATACCACTGTAATATTCCTAACCCAAAATATTCTTCAAACCCCAGCAAAACTCCAACCAAATATGTGCAAATAATATAATAACCCAGAAGTGATAAAATAACAGTGGAACAACATATAATAATGTAAACCGGAAATATAAGAAGATACACAAGAAATGCAGCGAGAAATGCTAAGCCATTTTATTATACTGAGCAATAAAATGAGTACAAGAGGTGAAGAGACAGATGGCACCTCGACTTGCACAAGGCAAGTGAAGAAATACTCTCAGAATGACAAGTATGGCCTCTCTGCGTGGATGCTGCTGCTGCTAGGGAACAAATGATGATTTGGGGCTGCTCCCCTCCTTGGAAAAAGCTGGAACTCTGGATTCGGGCTCTACTCAAGAAACCCACAAAAAACCCCGAAAGCTTTCCTGGAATGGCTGACCTCCGAAAAAAACCCTCTTGGAGTTCTGCACAGTTCCTCAATGCCCTGCGCTGCCACTGAAGAAAACCCCTCTAAACTCTGCCTGAAACACTGCCTGAATCCTGCCAAAAATCCTCCAATGAGACAAGAGCTGGACCCCTGCTCAATCTCCCAGCATAACTCCACCTGCAAATCCCCAATCCAGCACTACAACCAAAAAAAACTGCGTCCCTCTCCAAGTGCTGCGCAGTCCTCCAAAATGCTGATGAAACTACTACTGAAATGCTGATAGAACTACTGCTAAAATGCCGATAGAAATACCTTGCCCGAGCAAGCACTCGAAGTCCCTCGGGGCTAAGGGTGAGATCTCCGAACGGAGACACTCAATGCACTAAACAGTGCTGCAGACCAGCTAAACAGCCAGCGTGCTCAGAAGTTGAAACGACTAGCTCAAAATGCACATAACTGAATGATCCAAAATGAGGGGGCTCCTCTTTATTTTATAGCCTTTGCTTCTCACAATCCCTAGGCTCACCTCCTCCTGCGTGATTCCCCTCTTGCCATGTGTTCTTCCCTCCTGCGCAGTCCCTCCATGTGTCTGCATGGGCTCCATTTCTGCGTCCCCCTTTGCCCCCCCTTGGCTCCCCCTTTAAGTCACAACGTTGTGCTACCTAGGAAGTGACTTTTTATTCTAAAGTGAGTTATGTCCCTCTTCCTCACTTTTTATTCACAACTAACTATAGAAGGCAAAAATTGAACAAAATCGAATATTCCAATTAGCCGTAGCTAATTAGGAATATTACAAAAACAAGAAGGAAATCCATAGCCCATCAAGGAAGTTGAAGATAAGAGTGATAACATCAAGGCCAAAGAAGACCTAGAAGATGAAGAGAATGAAAAATATTTTGAAGATCTCCTCACTAAACTTACAACTACCATGGAAGAGATTAACAATTTGAAAAAGGAAAATGAGGAATTGAAGAAGAAAGCGCAAGTTGGTGACCAGGACAAGACAAGGAAGGAAGTTCACCTTGTCAAGCTTCAAGTACAAGAAAGAGATGAGGAGCTCGCCAAGATTAGGGAAGAATTTCATTAAAACAAGAGAAAAAATCATGAAGAAGTCATATCCATGACAAAGCAATTGGATAAGGCAAAGAAACGGGAAGATACCTTGTCAAGCCACCTTGAACAAAGGCACAAAAGCTTGAACAAACTTGAAGCAGAGATTGGTCAATACAAGGAAGAGGTCTCCTCCCTTCGATCTCAACTAGAAGAAGCAAGGAAACAAGCACAAGGAGTTGAAAAGGTGATGGAAGGTTTGACATTCATAGAAGGACAAGTTGATGAAGCAGAAAAGGAGAGAAACACCATGATATGCCAACTAGAAGAAAATGATGATGACATCACCAAGTTAAAATCAGAAATCACTTCTCTTAAGGCCCAATCGTGTGAAGCAACCAAGATGATGGAAGAAATGAAGAAGCAACTAGTTATGAAAGATGAAGATTGTGAAAAGTTGAAAGGAGAAATTGTCTTTCTTAAAAAGGAAGTTGACTTGTTGAATAAGAACTTGAAAAGCTCTCAAACCCTAGATGACATCTTAAGTCATCAAAGGTCTCCCCTCAATAAATCAGGTCTTGGCTATGCAGGTGAATCCTCAAGCAAAATTGATGCAAACCCTAATGATTCAAACAACAAGGATGTGAGGAAGCCTGGAAGAAATGTTGATGCTCCCAGTTCCAGCAAAGGCAAGGAGAAGAGTCAAGACAACTATGGAAGAAACCCTCCTCCAAGAAGAAATGCAGATGGTGTCAAGGATGCAAGAAGCAATGGTTATCATCAAAGGATCCCAAGGCAAAAAGACTTCAGAAGTACATCAAGGAAACCTTCTTCTCCTAGGTACCAAAGTATATTTCTTGGTTATTGCTATTCTTGTACAAACTTTGGGCACATGGCAAAAGATTGTAGGGCATATCACAAAGATAATTATAATGGTCCCCATCAATCTTCGAGAAGCAATTTTGCAAGAAGAAGTCATGAATTTTTATACATGAACAATATAGAGTGCTTCAAGTGTCATAACATTGGACATATGGCACGTGATTGTAACTTGACTTGGGCCCCTACACAAGCTAGAACCATACCAGAGAAAAAGGTTACACAAGTATGGAGAAGGAAGCAAATTGAATCCAGAAGTCCCTTGAACACTCTAGCCAACAACACATGTTGTTGACTTGATGAAGTCATCCTTGATATTCCAAGTATTTGATGGGGAGACTCTGCCAAAAGGAAGACCATGCATACAGTTAGGGGGAGTTCGTGATGATTAAGCATTCTTGCAGAATCTATCCATGAATGGATCCTATGAAAACCTTGATAAGTCATATCTGGACATTCATAGATCATCTCTTAGGAACACTCCATTGAAGAACATGATCTCTTATGTATCCAATGAACTATTGTTGAATACTTCTTCCACGTGTTTACAAGACAACAAGTTTTATGAGCTAGAAGAGTTTATGCACGAAGGGGGAGTTGGTTCATCACATGAAGAAATACATCTATCATGGATCACATTGCCAGAAAGAAGAGCACCATGATAGGGGGAGTAACGTACCTATGAAGAACTACTTTTTGAAGAAAAGAAGTAGCTTGACAGGGGGAGTACTTGGGCACCCCGTTTTCCATTGATGTCAAAGGGGGAGAGAATGTTGGAAGCACAAGAATATTGCCATTAATGACAAAGGGGGCGATTGTTAATCTAGGTTGTCATTGATGTCAATATGGCATTGACCGAGATGTCATATTCCTGAGATGGCTAATGATAGTCAAGACTCTTGTTTGACAAGGATACGATGAATGAAGATATCAAGCCACTAAGAAGAAGTCTTGTCCTAGATGCCTATTGTTCATAATGGATCACTGCACTATCATGATGACATATATGGTGACATTACATTTGATGACATGGAAAATGAAGGAATTGGAGATCACTTGATGACATGATGATTAAAGACATAACAAGTGGAGACCTCACTTAAAAACACTTGGTGACAAAGAAGAAGCCATACTGTCCTAATCATTTCTGCACTAAATAACGACTAGTCACATTAAAAAATATTTTTCACCTCCTTAGAGGCAAAACCTCATTATGAGACCTAGACCATCTTTTAGAGCATAATTTTTGCCTTTCCAATGAGCTATTACATAGCCCGAAACTGCAAGCGGTTTGAAAGTTATGAATTTTTGAAGTTAATTTATTAAATCTGGACATGGAGCCAACCTGAGTAGCCTACACAAGTCGGCCTCCAACAGAGGACGTGACTGTTCATTTCAAGGACGGAAAGGGTATATAAAGAGAGGCTCGGACCTCTGTTTTCCTCAAGTAATTTCGGTGAAAACACAGAGAAAGGGGACAGAACAACGAGGAGGATGTTTTAAGATCACAGTTTGGGCATTTTCAATGATTAAAATATTCTTAAAGAGTTCGGACTTAAGGGCAGAAAAACAAAACTTGTAACAACCACCTTTGGAGGATTATTTGTAATAAATATCTCTTTATCTCAGGACCTGTTTCACCTTTTGGAGAAGCACAAATCACTGTTTGACAATCTTGTGTGGCTCAGATAGATATTCTTTGAAGAACAGTGTCCTATGGACAAAATGGAGACTCTTGTGCCTTGGTTTTTATGGAAGAAGTGCAGACTTTGGGACAGAAAACAATCTTGCCATAATTGTAGTGCCCTAATTTCGAATTTGCAGTAACCAGATAAATACTCATATGAAATTTGAAAACAGTAATGCATAAAATTGTAATCTGCACTTACCTGAGCTGCTGGCTGACTTCCGATTCCGCTGCTGAATTGGTAATCCTGAACTACTGACTGATTTGATTCAATTTCGAGATGGCCAATACCACCCTACCAGACAGAGCAACCTGGTTGCTCAATCCAGAGAAGCTCTCCACAGAGGCTCTCTGTCCCTTCGTGCCCAGAACTCAGATCACTCAAGACTCTTCCACTGCAAAGTTACTTCTCCTGGTTTCCTGCTGATGAATCCATCATTCTCTGGTTTTTCCCCCCCTTACTTCAGGTTCAGGCCCTCCTATTTAACCCCTGGTCTGGCGGTGGCCGCCCTCCCACTTGCAGCCACCGCCTTCCTTGCATTCAAGGTTCTGGGATATTTTCCACTGACTTCTGCGTTTAGCAATCAATATTTAGCTGGTTCGGACGCGCTTTCATTAATGGCTGGGGTGACTCATAGGTAGGTTATTGTATAGTGATATCATGAATCGATTTATTGACTTTATAACATATAAACCTTTCGTATAATCTGTAAGTTTTAATGTATATACTTTATAACATTCCTATATATATACTTTATGACATCATATATAAAGTTTCATTTATATTTTATAACATTACATATAACGTTTCATTTTATACTTTATAACATTTTACTTTATACAAAGTTATATATATATATATATACTTTATATAATTCAGTTACATGTTTTGTAATATTAATATATATATATATTATAAGGTTAAATTGTATATTTTATAAAATTTAAACTTATATATGTTTTAAATTTAAATTATATATATAATCTTAACATACTTATAGTTTAAATTTCCACACAATTGGTTTTATCATAAAGTTTAAAACTTTATAAGATGGATTAATTTAGCAGGGTTGTTACATACATTCCCCCTTCTGAAAACTTCGTCCCGAAGTTAGAGCTTTAGGTTCAAGGTTTTAACGGACATGCCCTTTCCTATCCAGGTTCCCAAGCTATTCAAACTCATCCTATCCTTCCTAATCTCTTCTGCTCCCATCCTATCCGTCCTCTACTAGAGTATGCCATGGCGTCAATTTACTGACCTAACCATTCATAACACAAAGGTAACAGCGTCGACTATACCGACCTGATTCCCAGTAGGCATCCGGCAGTCATCATCACACGTCTAGGGGAGCGTGACTCGCACAGTCCTCCCATGACTCCAGGATTCGGAGGATAAACGGTGGGTAACACCTCCACCCCTCCAGTAGAATCAGGGCTACTACCCTATCATAGAATCACTTTGAGCTTTAACTGATCTGAGTTCTGTCATCACGTGGTCATCTCGAAAATTGGATCAATTATCTGCAATCATAGTTTATCTGCAATCTTACACTTACCCAGCATTTGTAAAATGTGCATCAGCATATTCGAAATAACTTATGTATTATCTACATATAACAGAATTTTGTTTATTTTCTATGCATGTATTCTGACTTTTCTATAGGGTGTATTCACTTCCTGTCTTTTATTTCAGTTGCTCGTTTTGACATGCATAAAATAAAACAGGTTTATATTGTTCAATTTCTACCAGAAGTAAATTCATTTGACGGTCTTAATCTTTACTTCAACATTTATAATTTAGTAATATAATCACATATATTGTTTTGGTATCCATGTACCAGCAGGAATTAAACACATATTATTTTGGTATACACGTACCAGCAGGAATTTAAACATGTATTATTTTGGTATCCATGTACCAGCAAGAATTTAAACATATATTATGCCGCAAAGTTTCATGTTTATCACTAATCATTCAAATGTTTTTGGTTTTCTGACAGAGGTGAAGTAAATATATATACTAAACATAGTGTAAAGTTCTTCAAAATGGACATAAACTAGGGTATCTCTGACATATGTCCTCTGTATTCTCCCAAGTCGCTGATCCAAGACTATACTTGTCCCACTGGACTTTAACTTGGTCCACCAGGCGGTTCCTCAGCTGTCGAACTCTACGTTCCAGTATACGTAACGGTTCGACCGTTATGACTCCCTCGTCCGATACCTGCAATTCTTTCCACTGGATGTTATGAGATAGATCAGCTACATAATGCCTTAATACAGAAACATGAAATACATTATGAATTCTATGCAGGTGAGGTGGCAGGGCAAGACGATAGGCAACAGGTCCAACTCTTTCCATGACTTTAAACGGTCCTATAAATCGGGGTGACAGCTTTGTCCCTTTCCCGAATCGAATAGTACTTTTATTTGGCTTGATGCGGACGAAGACCTGGTCCCCTACTTCATACCTCCTATCGGATCGGTGAGCATCAGCATAACTCTTTTGTCTATCCTGCGCTTCCTTTAATCGCTGTCTAATCTGTCTGACCTGCGCTTCCATTTCATGGATTAATTCTGGTCCTATTATCACTCGATCTTCTAACCTGTCCCAACTTAACGGTGTTCTGCACGGTCTGCCATATAAAGCTTCAAATGGAGGCATCCCAATTGAACTGTGGTAACTGTTGTTGCATGCGAATTCAACCAAGGGTAAATACTTTTCCCAGTGGGATTGCTGATCCATTACATACATCCGCAACATGTCTTCAAGTACTTGATTTACTCTTTCAGTTTGCCCATCAGTCTCAGGATGGTAGGCAGTGCTTAAATTTAGCTGAGTACCTAAGGCTGTCTGCATGCACGTCCAGAATCTGGAAGTGAATCGCGAATCTCTATCGGATATAATCTTCTTAGGTACTCCATGATATCTGATAATTTCGTTTATGAATACTCGAGCCACATCAACAACATCATAAGTATCTCTTACCGGAATAAAATGGGCGCTTTTTGTTAATTTATCCACCACTACCAGAATGGCATTGTGTCTCTGAGAAGTAAGAGGTAGTCCAGTGATAAAATCCATAGAGATGGTCTCCCATTTGGACATAGGTATGTCGTGGGGTTGTAAGAGACCTGCTGGGTGACAATGATCTGCCTTTACTTGCTGACATTCCATACATTTTGCAACAAATTGAGCGATATCACGCTTCATGCCTGCCCAAAAGAAGAGTTTCTTGGTATCCGCATACATTTTCCCTACTCCAGGATGAGCACAATATACGGCTTTGTGAGCTTCCCTGAGGATGGTATCTCGAAGATCTTTATCATCAGGAATGTACATCCTTCCACGGAATCGCAAGATCCCATCGCTTTCTAATTCATAACCCTCGAACTTAGATTCTTTTGCCTTAATCCCCTCAAGACTTGCCCTCACTTTTAAATACCAGCTGTCCTTTATAAGACGATCCAGCACTCGCTGTCTTAAGTCCACTTTAATGGGTATGAGAGAAAATATCCGGGGTCTCCTGCTTAAGGCATCGGCTACCACATTTTCCTTTCCCTTAATATATGATATTCCGAAGTCATACTCACTTAGGAATTCACTCCATCGCCTTTGCCTGACATTTAAGTCTCTTTGGGTGAACAAATATTGTAGACTTTGATGGTCGCTTTTAAGTGTAAACTTTCGTCCCACCAAATAGTGTCTCCAGATCTTTAAAGCTAGCATTACAGCGGCCAATTCTAAATCGTGAGTAGCATAGAGTTCTTCATGAGGTTTTAGCTTTCTGGAAGCATAAGCTATCACTCCCTTATCCTGCATCAATACTGCACCCAGCCCTTGCTTGGATGCATCAGTACATACTGTAAAGTCTTTGCCCATATCAGGGACTCTTAGGATTGGTGCGCTGGTGAGTAGTCTTTTGAGTTCAGAGAATGCATTATTACATTCCTCGGTCCACTCATACTTAAAACTTTTACGCTGGAGGGTTGTGATTGGCTTCGCGATTTTGGAGAATCCCTCCACAAACCTCCGGTAATAACCTGCTAAGCCCATAAAGCTTCGTATCTCATGTGCATTTTTCGGTATTGGCCAGTCCATGATCACTTTTACCTTCTCCGGATCTACTGAAATTCCTTCACCTGATATGATGTGACCCAAATAATGAATCTTTTCCTGAAAGAAGGAACACTTGGACAGTTTTCCATATAACTGACGTTCTCTAAGGCAGGACAATACTAACCGCAAATGCTCCTTATGCTCTTCTTCATTCTTGGAATAGATGAGAATATCATCTAAAAAGACTTGTACAAATTTATCAAGATACTGACGGAAAACACTGTTCATAAGATTCATGAATACGGCTGGCGCATTTGTTAACCCAAATGGTACCACAGTAAATTCATAGTGCCCAAAACGAGTCCGGAATGCTGTCTTAGAGATATCATTTTCAGAAATCCTTAGATGATGATACCCTGATCGAAGATCAATTTTTGAAAAGACAGAAGCTCCTTTCATTTGATCGAAAAGGTCATCGATTCGCGGCATAGGGTATTGATTCTTTACTGTAGCTCGATTCAAGTCCCGATAGTCTATGCATAATCTTAAGGATCCATCCTTCTTCTTCACAAAGATTACCGGAGCGCCCCAAGGTGAGGTACTGGGTCGAATAAGCCCTATATCGAGTAGTTCCTTCAACTGGATTTGCAATTCCTGAAGTTCTGGAGCTGTCATTCTATAAGGCGTTTTAGAAATCGGCTGGGTACCTGGCTTTAATTCAATAGTGAGATCCAATTCTCTTACCGGGGGTAATCCAGGTAGTTCCTTTGGAAATACATCCGGGAACTCGGCTAACACCGGATATTGTTCTAAGGACGGTCCCTTTTCCTGGCTTACTTCGTGAATTGCATAAGCCTGACAACCCTTTCTTAAACAATGCTTCACCTGCATTGCCGAAATGTAGCGCAAAGAAATTTCTCTCTTGATTCCTTGAATTTGGATTACTTCTCCCTCATCATTTAAGCCCAAAATCCTTTTTCCATAACAATCTACCCACGCTTGGTGAGCTTCCAGCCAATCGATACCTATGATAAGATCATACGTCCCTAGGGCGGTGACGTAGACTTTTAGTTTAGTCGAACAGACCCCTAGGTCAATTTTGCATTGATCCACACTCAAGCCCACGGTTTGGAGTTCTCCTGAGGCCATTTCCACTTGGTGGAAATCATTTTGTCTACGAGCTGCCAGCCCACATTTGTTTAATGCATATGACGAAATGAAACTATCTGTGGCACCAGTATCAAATAAGATTTTGAGTTTTACACCATTGATAATACCTGAAGATTCCACTACAGTGGATTGATGGGCTGCTTGGTCGTGGTTGACTACTGCATGAATCCTATGATTACTCCGCTTGGCTGATATCGGCTCCCTCCCAGTGCTTTGCAATATGTCCGATGACGCTTCTGGGCAGTTACGCTGGAAATGCGGGCCCCCACATCCCCAACAATTGAGCTGCGCTGATCCTCTTGAGTCGAGGTGTGAATTTCTAGAGGATGAGCCGCGTCCTCCCATGTTGGTTCCTCTCGCACCCCTTCCTCTACCGGTAGTCCCTCGGGATGCCCATGGTCTGGTGCTGGACGATTCCGCAGCTATAGTGTTTACAGCCATGGGAACTCTTGTCCCCATACTTGGGGTAAACCTGTTACCGTAAGGTGGCCTCGAGCTACCTCCTCTGAAAACGTTCCGGGGAGCCTTCCCTGGAAACCCAGATTGAAAAGGCCCTGCTGGCCCCGTATCCTTTTTGATTCCAAGGTGCTCTTCTGCATAACGGCTACATTCGACTGCCTCAGCTACAGATGATGGTTTCCACATACTTACCAAGGCTCTGATGCGAGGGTTTAACCCAAATATGAAGCGTTCAGCTTGACGTTCATCAGAGTCTAAGTAGGGAATGTATTTTACCAGCTCCATAAACCTTATTTCGTACTCTTCCACCGTTTTACTTCCCTGAATTAGTGTATGAAAGGCTCTGGCTTGCTGCTGTTGAAAGTATGGAGGTAAATACTTCGCGCGGAACCTTTCTTCAAACAGATCCCAAGGAACGTTGTCTGATGTAAGGTGTAGCTGCTTTTCCAGGTTTCCCCACCAGATCAGGGCACTTTCCTTTAGTTGAAACACGACAATTTTTGTCTTTGCTGAAGGCGAATATTCTCTTAACCTAAAGCACCGGTTCATCCCTTCCAACCATGCCTCAGCGCGTTCACCAGCTCGACCTCCCGAAAATTCTGGGAGTCTAATTTTCTGAAGCTCTCTAGAGATGTCTTCTCTCGATCCTCTGGGCTCCAAATTATGTGGTTCCGCTGAACTGGTGGCTACGTGCTGAAATTCCTCTTTGTTTTTAGCCTTAGCTGATTCCTTTAATGTCTCCAATAAGGCCTCCAAAGAGTTCATTATCACAGTTAACTCTGGCGTTGGAGCGTTTGATGTTGACGGTTGCCTTGGTGGTGACGAGGGTGAGGGGGATGGCGATGGCGACGGTGGCGGCATTAATGGTGATGATGCTGCCTGGTCACGTCGTCGTCGCTCATACGTCTTTACCATAGTAATGGTCCCTGAACACAAATAAAATGTATATATATATAAAAAAATGAGGCGGATAACCGAATTTTAACACACCAATTTCCTTGCAACTTCACATTTAAAACGGGTATAGTTTTGCTATTTTTACCCGCTAGGCGGATCTTACTGGTACCGAGGTCAAGGAGGGTGGTCACGCGACCTCCTTGTCCTAATGCAGGGTTTTCTAAAAAAATGAATAATGCATAGGTGTATGGTTATTAGCCCCTAAGGTAAGACATTCAAAGTTTATTTACCTAATAACATCCCCAAAACGAAAATGTTAGCTTTTCGTTTACTATGTACATCGGTAACTTAACTGTCATACCTCAACCTGACTATAACATTTAAGGGGGTCATCTGTATCCATACCCCGAATAAATTACAAGGGTATGGATTAAATCTTTAGCTTGTATGATTACCAGCATTGACAACTTTGGTAATAAATTGCAAGCAGTTGCTATTGGTTCTAACATGTTGGTGCCTCCACTGATTGGAGCATGTACTAGCTAATAGAAATTTCAAAAGTCAGAAGTAATCAACTCAGAAGTAGTTCTTCCTTCAGGTGATGGAAGTGTGCTAACTTATGGTTTCATGCCATGACAAAAAAAAAACTAGGGGCAGAATGTCACACCCTTATACAGGTGAGCACTGATTTTAATGCTTGCACAGATCGACACTACAGTTGCTCTGGGCAGAGGAATTAGAGGCACTTTTATAGCACATTAAAATATATATTATTTCACAACAGTTTGATATATTAATATTAAACACCTAATGAGTGATATGAGCTGGCCATGGATTAAAACATGAACCACTATTATAACATATAGTTTTTAATGGCTACCACTATGCATACTCAATTTAATTGCTGAACTTAATTTATTTAAGTATATGGCACTCTTAGCATTACACAGTCACAATCTTGGCATGATTGTGACCTCACAGTTATACATTTTGGCATTCTGGACACAGTCAAGATCTTGGTGAAAATAGCAGTCATGATCTTGTGCTTTTATGAAGACAAGGTCCTGATCCCTATCTCGGTGTAGCTTTCATAAAGACCACATTGTTATGATCTCAATAAAGGTACAGCAATGGTGACCTCAATGAAGGTACAACAGAGATGATTTCAGTGAAGGTGCAGCAGTGGTGTAACTGTGATGGAAACTGACTTGTAAGAGGAGGCTTAGATTTATTTAAAAGTTTAACTGTCTTTCATGAAAAGGACGAATAATCTAGGGCATGCAGTTAAGGAGTTAACAACATTTCTCTCTGATGGAGAGCATAGGCAGTGAACCTTTAAACAGAGGACAGCTGCTTGCTTGCGTGCATTGTTTCTTTCTTTGAGCAGAGGATAAGATTTGCGGATAGTTTATTTCTCTTGGTTAGAGTTTTGCAGCTATGGACTATGATTTTCCAATAATGAACAGAGTTTTGCACTTCTAACTCCTAACTTAGTAACTAAAATAATATTGCCTACTGAAATATTAAGTTTAAATCATAATTATCATGACTGGGCATGTCTATATCACATGATCCATACATTGTACCTTATATATGGCAGTGCTACATGACTGCACATCATCACTCATCAAGTGAATTATAATTGTCAGCTATTCTGGAGTATCTCCTTTGTAACTTATTTTTAGCCACTGACTGTGTATAAGTTTCAGATGGAACTGCTGGTGAAGGGTAATACGATGAAGAATTCCATGATGGTGAAGGGCCATATGATGAAGAACTGTATGATGGACGCCTCCAGAATGAGCCTTTTGAATGCTTGCCTCTCATCACCTAGACTTTTAGTGTTGAAAGTAATATTTGCAACGTTTGGTGAGTTTGGCACATAATATCCTCCACGAACTCTACTGAAGTGAACTGGATGTGTCTCAGAAAATAAACAGAATCCCACAAAATTTGAAATTGGATCTTTGAGACCGGAGAGTGGATTCTTTTCCAGCAAAAGGAATACATTCCACTGAGTTTATGATAATGTTTACCATAATGTGATTTCACCATTCTATTGTACTCGATGTCCTAGTGAAAACTTTACACTATTAAAAGTTTGTGCTACACATATGATATTAACTCTACAAACATATATACATATGTATTTACCCAACTCATTGTGTGTACATAAGGGATTCCATATATTATGTTTAACCTCCTTGATCGGTCACTACGCATATGGTTACAACTCCTGTAATTACGAGAGGTCCTTGAGCTAAATACGCTCGCGGAACAATTCAGCACAGCCCGGAAAGTGGCCGGCACCAAAGGTAGCCGCCAAAACGGGTATTCTTACAACATTACGGCTAAATATTGCGGCTGAATATTGTGTTACGGGCTGTAATTGTGTGTTTTTACAGGATTTCTTCGATATGTCATGAAATTAAAACGAGGTAGAGCAGGGAAGAAAGAAACGCGTTTAGAGCCAACAGTTAGCTTACGAAGAGTGGAGAACCGCAAGGTTATTTAAACGCAGGAAAGGATTAAGACGATTTCAAGTGTCCGGGGCAATGCAATAAACCCGCGCAGAAAACATTCAAACGGGGCAATGCAATAAACCCGCGGAGAAAAACATTCAAACGGGGCATATGTATGTTGACAATATCAGAGAAGCTATGCTGGTGATTCGGAGAATCGCATGAAACCCTGCTTCTCTTTCGATTCTCGCAGATTGAAGAAAATACGACTGTAGTCGCTTTTTGTCAGTAACGTGCTGGATTTGATCCATGCATCGCCAAAACACGGAGGTCTCTTTCTCCGTGATAGTCACCCGTGAGTGTGACCTCGTTCCCAACCGCGTTGATTCGATGGAAAAAACATCGTCTTTTCATTCTGCCAGAAAACGATAGATTCGATGCCAGAAACGGGTTTGTGAGGACCGTGATGAGAATTTGCAAGGATTTGAGATTTTAGGAGCGTGTTTTTACAGGTGTAGGCCAATAAGGTGCCGCAGAGTTTAAAACTGGGCTCTGATACCATGTGTAGTGCCCTAATTTCGAATTTGCAGTAACCAGATAAATACTCATATGAAATTTGAAAACAGTAATGCATAAAATTGTAATCTGCACCTACCTGAGCTGCTGGCTGACTTCCGATTCCGCTGCTGAACTGGTAATCCTGAACTGCTGACTGATTTGATTCAATTTCGAGATGGCCAATACCACCCTACCAGACAGAGCAACCTGGTTGCTCAATCCAGAGAAGCTCTCCACAGAGGCTCTCTGTCCCTCCGTGCCCAGAACTCAGATCACTCAAGACTCTTCCACTGCAAAGTTACTTCTCCTGGTTTCCTGCTGATGAATCCATCATTCTCTGGTTTTTCCCCCCCTTACTTCAGGTTCAGGCCCTCCTATTTAACCCCTGGTCTGGCGGTGGCCGCCCTCCCACTTGCAGCCACCGCCTTCCTTGCATTCAAGGTTCTGGGATATTTTCCACCGACTTCTGCGTTTAGCAATCAATATTTAGCTGGTTCGGACGCGCTTTCATTAATGGCTGGAGTGACTCATAGGTAGGTTATTGTATAGTAATATCATGAATCGATTTATTGACTTTATAACATATAAACCTTTAGTATAATCTGTAAGTTTTAATGTATATACTTTATAACATTCCTATATATATACTTTATGACATCATATATAAAGTTTCATTTATATTTTATAACATTACATATAACGTTTCATTTTATACTTTATAACATTTTACTTTATACAAAGTTATATATATATATATATATATATATATATATATACTTTATATAATTCAGTTACATGTTTTGTAATATTAATATATATATATATTATAAGGTTAAATTGTATATTTTATAAAATTTAAACTTATATATGTTTTAAATTTAAATTATATATATAATCTTAACATACTTATAGTTTAAATTTCCACACAATTGGTTTTATCATAAAGTTTAAAACTTTATAAGATGGATTAATTTAGCAGGGTTGTTACAATAATTTGGACAACAGACTATGGATACCTTTCAAGGCCTCAGACAATTACTTGGGAAGAAGCTCGGTCAATCTGTCTTTATCTCGGATCTGTGGAAGATACTCATAACATAATTTCATTGGATATTGATAGGCTGCTACAACAATAAGGATTAAGGTATATGACAATTTCTTGTGAGGCATTTCCTGTCTCTATATCACTATTGTTGTAGGAAGCTACTACAACTGCACGAGTCAAGGATTAAAAAAGGTTGCCTGTGATTCTAATTTCTTGAGGCAAACTCTTGTCAATTGAAGCAGTTTGAGGTCACAGTTTGAAGTAGTCTTGGACCCTGGACAGTGAATAAAGAATATCTTCAAGCTCGGATTTGCTCGATGTATAGTGATAGACTGTGATCCTGAGGGGCAGACTTGCTAAAGGTTTGGGCAGATCTCAGATTGGCATTTAAAAGGTTCAATATTGAAGAAACTCTTTTGAACCCTGGATAGTGAATAGAGCTTGGAACAAAGAACAACAAAGAATTTGGTCAAGGGCATAAGTAAGTGCATCACTAATCAAAGCTAGTGAAGGGTTTTGGAGACTTTGATTGAAGTATTTATGCAGTGACCTTGAAGAAGATCGAAGATATTTTGAGAAGCCTTAAGATCTTGGAGATAAGATTGAAGACCATGATGCATCACTGATGTCATCATGAGGTGACTTGGAGAGATCTTTGCTTGGGTATAATGAAGAGTAGTGGTGACACCTTCTATGAGACAAGGTTGTCATTGATGATATGACGTGACGATTAAGTGAAGGGATCGTTGAAGAAGACTTTGGGAGCCATGAAGAACAACCTAACATATCTTGACAAAGCAAAGCTAAAGGATTGGTGTCCTTGGAGTTGGTGCTCCTAAACTCAAGGTTGGTGCCTTGGATAAGATAGGGTCGAAGCCCTAGAGGTCGGAGCCTCACTAAAGTCCAAGTAGGTGCTTGGCACATCCCAAGTTGGAGCCTGGGTGTCTTTATCAAGGGTTGGAGCCCTACCTATATTGTACTTGATTCATTATAAAGATTATATTAATAAAAGCGTTTACTTCTATTGTTCATTTTTGTGTTCTAAATATAAGTGATCTAACTGGTAAAAGTAACAATTGAAAAGAAATACTGATTCACCCCGCTCTCAGTATTTCCAACAGAGGGTATGTAGAGGCTCCAGTTCAGCGTGATCAGATTCAGATTCTCCCAGTGAGAGGGTGAGAGCACTTCACCATACGTTTTGTCCAATTTCTCTTTGTATTGTATTGCTAGTTGAGCATCCAAAAATTGTACTCAGATTTACTACTGCATAATAATAAAACCCTCAGATCTGTTGCACTGGTTTTCCCACATTGTGTTTTTCCTGGGACATTCGTCCAAAAATAATTGTCATTTGGGTTGTATTTTCTTTCTTGCTCAGTCTCTTGTTTCCGCATAATATTTAATTAAGTGAAGGCCACATTAGTATTTATTTTGATATTTACCATGGAACACAGAAAATAACTTATATGGATTAACAAGTAGGAGAAGTAACATCAGTTTGCTGCAGTAGGGATTTCGGTTTCGGAATTTTCATATGGTATCAGAGCTGGAGGTGGAACAAGAAGAGCAGTGCCAGAGAACCGAGCGCTGAGCAGAAGAGGGAGATCAAAGAGCTGCAGGAGGCAGCAATTCGAAACCCAAGAGGGTTTGCGCAATGCTTAGCCGGAGGGCTGAAATTTCGAGGCAGTCTCTCTCCGAGTGAATTGACAGAGAGAAGGGCTTCCAGATCGAATTTTTACTGGGGCAGAGGGAGCAGTGCTGAAGCCTCAGCGTGAGGAGAGCTGGTGGGATGCAGATTTTTCTGCAGACAGTTTACTGGGCAGAAAATCGTCAGAAGAAAGAGGAGAAGCACGATTGAGGGAATTTCTTCCTTAAGAGAATTCCTAGCCAAGGAATTCGAATTCTCTAGCGCTGAGCAGAAGCAAAGGAGCAACAGTTTTACTAGCTCCAGTAGGGAGTGCGTAGGCTAGCCCAACAGCAACACAAAGGAGAGGGGAGGTCATTCGACTTTCTATTTTTGGCAGAAATGACAACTAGTGGCTTAAGGGATCGGGACAGGTTGGACGAAGCATCCAACTATGTCATCTAGAAGGCTAGAATGTCATTCCTTCTAGATGAGCATGCCCTCAAGACATATGTCAACAGCGTGGTGGATGTGCCTGCAGATGCAGATCCGTTGAAGAAGTACTGATCAGAAATGGCGAAGGCCAAGAGGATGGGACTGCTAAGGAAATGTGGGATGCCTTGGCAACACTATATCAAGGATCTTCTAATCAGCGAAAGATGTACTTGGAGCAGAAGCTGAGATCTGCTTAGATGCAGAAGGGGGAGCGTGTGGATCCATTCCTCATGAAGCTTAAGGGGACCCGCGATGAATTGTTTGATGCAGGGTATACACCGAAAGATTCAAAGTTGGTTAGACTGGCCCTCAATTCTATCTCAGATGAGTGGCAAGTCTTTGTCCAGAGTATCCTGAGAGCAGCATTGCCCAATTGGGATGAGATGTGGGAAACTCTAAAACAAGAGGAGCTGAGGAGAGACTTAGTCAAGGTTAAACTTGATGGAAGCAGCAACAGTGGGTCGAAGCCTAAGGAGGAGGAGGATAATGCAACCTTTGCATCGAAGGGCCAACAGGAGCAATGGAGACATAAGAGAGACGTCTCGAAGATCAAGTGTTTTAGGTGTGGTGAGATGGGTCACCACACTACTCAGTGTCCTCTCAAGAAGAAGAACAAGGATGAGAAGCAAGATCCGGACGCTGTGCCCGCGAAGATCGAAGAGGAGGAGTTTGCCATGACAACCGAGATACCTCCAGGAGGGAGGTAGGCTGATTTAGAACCGTAGTTCGAAAGAGCTACAAATGGGCAGGATCATTGAGGAGTTCACCTCTTGGATCAATACCTTGCTACGGGAGCCCAGTTTTGTGGTAGCAGGATGGACTAGTGTTAGAGGGTGCGGGAGTGTCGGAGAGACAGTTGCAATAGCTAGGAGCGCCAAAATCTAAGCAGCGCATAATAGAGTTGACAACAGTGCAAATGGCACAGAGCAGAGGTCAGCAACAACGCAGTATATTTTGAGGGTTAGTGCAAAGACTAGCAGCAGTCAGGCTCTAGCATTCACATGGTATCATACTGAACACACTTAGTTCAATAATTTTGGATGTATTTCCGTTTCTGATGGAGTAGCAGCAACAATTTGCAGTGTAGTGGCAGTGCTAGCAACAACACAGATGCGACACTTGAGAGGGAGCTGTAGTACGGATTCAGTGTTGACAATGGCAGTGTCAACAACAGCATAGTTGCAACAACAACGTAGTAGTTGGTGGACACCATGTCAGACATCATCAACGCAGAGGACGATGCTTCAGAGTCAAAGCAATTTGCAACATCATATATGGTTAGAGCACATTCCTCGCTAAGAGGGAGTGTTGATTTGGGGTGATCTAGACCTCAAAATTTGCAGGGAGGTTAATACACATGCATTCTCCAATACCCAGAAATCGTTCTGGGAAATTCCACCCGGAGACAGTTTTAATAAAATAATTAATTATTTTTAATGGGACCCTAAGTCTAAACTTAGGAAATTAAAATAATTAAAGGGTATTAATATAAACTGTGGGTGAAACTTCTAGAAGAAGGTGGAGATCAAGTCAATATGATCCTAGCCATTGATTAGAATCTAATCTGGGCCGTTGATTGATCAACGAGAGGATTATAAGTGGAAGCTTGATGGGCACTTGGGGAACACACCGAGAGATCAAGAGATCGAATTCCTGAAGCGAGAAATTCTTAGGAGGAAATTCTGATCGAGTAGATTTCTTGCAGTGAGGGGCAGTGAGTATCCGGAAGAAGGAAGTTTTCCTGGGCCGGAGAGTACGAGGCAAGAGAGGGCAGAACGACGTCTAGAGAGAGGCAGGTGTTGGCCCATGCAGAGCTGATGCAGTGGCAGCGTAGGCCTTAGAGGGAAATCAAATTCCTGCTGAGGAAATCGAGTTTCAGTAGCCGGGAGCCAGGATGTGAGACCGGGAGGCAGAGATTCGGATTTTCCAGCCAGTAGAGGGTCCCGAGTGTGAAAATTCCTAGACTCTAGGAACCTCTACTATAGCAAATTTGAATCTACTTCACCTACTTGATTTTTAAATTACATTCATCAAGTTATTTTTCTGAATACTGAAGCAAATTACTTCTGCAGCCTACACTAATTAAATATTTGATTTCATGAAACAAAAAACAGAGCAAAGAACAAGATACATAGAATACACTTAGTTTTGGACACAATAGTCCCAAAAAAACCCAATGCGGGAAAACCGGTGCAACAACTTTGAGGGTTTTATTATTATGTAGGAGAAATACCTGAATACAAATCTAGGATGCTCATCTAGCAATCCTTTACAGAGAAAATACTGGCGGAAAATCTGAGTGAGTTTTACCTCACTTCACCCGACAGAATTCCTGCATAAGACTGGCTAACCCTGGCTATTTCTGCGTCACCTCTTTTGCCCTCTGCCTCAACTTTCTCCCCTGTTCCGACAGTTCTGGCTGTTACCAGTAGTTTCGGCTTTTGCCCTCTGTGTCAGCTTTCCCGACTGTTCCGCCAGTTCCCGACAATTCCGGTTGTTCCTGGTAGATCCGACTTTTGCGTGACAGGTAGCTTTTCTACTCTGCTGGCTTTCTCCGCCTCTCTGTCTGTATTATCCGGAAAGTTCTCTCGGATTCTCGTTGCCCCTCTGCTGCAGAATGATCACTTAATTCGAAATCCTTAGCAAACCCTGCCCTAGGAATCGAATTCTTGATGAATTCGTTCTCTCGTGTGTGTTTCCAAATGAACCCCAAGCCTCCATTTTATACTTTTCCTGTTGAGTCTTCAACGACTGAGATTAAGTCTCTAATCAACGACTAAGATTAAAACATGACTTGATCTGCCTTCTAGATCATTCTCACCCATATTTTGATTAATACTTATTCATATTTTAATTTCCCTAAGTTTAGACTTAGGAACTCCATTAAAAATATTAATTATTTTAATCAAATACAATCCAGGTGGAATTTCACCAAACGGTTTCTGGGTTCTTTAGAACTCATGTGGCTTAGCTTCTCCACCAATTTTCAAGGCTAGAGCACTTCCGATGCTAACAAAAACTAACATAGAGGAGCAACATGATACCCAACAGGGGTGACACAGGAATTGCGTGGGAGTGACGCAGTTCTGCGCAAAGGGTCCAATTTAGCGTGATCAGACTCAGATTCTCCCAGTGACAGGGTGAGAGCACTTCACCATACGTTTTTTCCAATTTCTCTCTATATTGGATTGCTAGTTGAGCATCCAAGAATTGTACTCAGATTTACTACTTCATAATAATAAAACCTTCAGATCTGCTTCACCGATTTTCCCACATTGGGTTTTTCCGGTGACATTTGTGTTGTATTTTCTTTCTTGCTCAGTCTCTTGTTTCCGCATAATATTTAATTAAGGCTGTAGTAGTATTTACTTCGATATTTATCGTAGAACATAGTAAATAACTTGTATGGATTAACAAGTAGGAGAAGTAACATCAATTTGCTGCAGCAGGGATTCTGGTTTAGGAATTTTCACATGGTATCAGAGCTGCAGGTGGAACAAGAAGAGCAGTGCCAGAGAACCTAGCGCTGAGCAGAAGAGGGAGATCGAAAAGCTATAGGAGGCAATAGTTTGAAACCCAAGAGGGTTTGTGCAGTTCTTAGCCGGAGGGCTGAAATTTCGAGGTAGTCTCTCCCCGAGTGAGTCGACAGAGAGAACGACTTCCAGATCGAATTTTTGCCGGGGTAGAGGGAGCAACGCTGAAGCCTTAGCATGAGGAGAGCTGGTGGGATGCAAATTTTTCTGTAGTGGGCAGAAAATCGTCAGAAGAAAGAGGAGAAGCACGTTTGAGGGAATTTCTTTCTTAGATAATTCCTAGCCAAGGAATTTGAATTCTCTAGAGCCGAGCAACAACAAAGGAGCAACAATTTTACTAGCTCCAGCAGGGAGTGCGTAGGCTGGCCTAGTAGCAACACAAAGGAGAGGGGAGGTCATTCGACTTTCTATTATTGGTAGAAATGACAACTAGTGGCTTGAGGGATCAGGACAGGTTGGACGGAGCATCCAACTATGTCATCTGGAAGGCTAAAATGTCATTCCTTCTAGATGAGCATGCCCTCAAGACATATGTCAACAACGTGGTGGCTGTGCCTTTAGATGCAGATCCGTTGAAGAAGTACCGATTAGAAATGGCGAAGGACAAGAGGATGATCCTTGATGGAGTAAAGGATCACGTAGTGTGTCATGTCGCTAGTAAAGGGACTGCTAAGGAGATGAGGGATGCCTTGGCAAACACTATATCAAGGATCTTCCGAGTAGTGTAAGATATACTTGGAGCAGAAGCTGAGATTTGCTCAGATGCAGAAGGGCGAGCATGTGGATCCATTCCTCACGAAGCTTAAGGAGACCCGTGATGAATTGTCTGCTGCGGGGCATACACCTCAAGATTCATAGTTGGTTAGACTAGCCCTTAATTCTGTCTCGGATGAGTGGCAAGTCTTTGTCCAGAGTATCCTGGATAGAGCAGCATTGCCAAATTGGGATGAGATGTGGGCAGCTCTAGAACAAGAGGAGCTGAGGAGAGACTTAGTCAAGGTTAAACTTGACAGAAGCAGCAACAGTGGGTCGAAGCCCAAGGAGGAGGAGGATAATGCAGCCCTTGCATCGAAGGGACAACAGGAGCATCAGAGACATAACAAAGACGTCTTGAAGATCAAGTGTTTTAGGTGTGGTGAGATGGGTCACTACATTACTCAGTGTCCTCTCAAGAAGAAGGACAAGGATGAGAAGCACAATTCGAATGCTGCGCTTGCGAAGATCGAAGAGGAGGAGTTCACCATGACGACCGAGATACTTCCAGGAGGGAGGTGGGATGATTTAGAACTGTAGTTCGAAAGAGCTACAGCTGGGCAGGATCCTTGAGGAGTCCACCTCTTGGATCAATACCTTGCTACGGGAGCCCAGTTTTGTGGTAGCAGGATGGACTAGTGTCAGATGGTGCCGAGGAGTGTCGCAGAGACGGTTGTAGTAGCTAGGAGCGCTAAAGTCTAAGCAGCGCATCGCAGAGTTGATAGCAGTGCAGATGGGACAAAGTAGAGGTCAACAACAACGCATTATATTTAGAGGGTCAGTGCAGAGACTAGTAGCAGTTAGGCTTCAACATTTACGTGGTATCCATATTGAACACAGTTAGTTCAGTAATTTTGGATGCTTTTTGGTTGTTAATGGAGTAGCAACAACATTTTGCAGTGCAGTGACAGTGCTAGCAACAACACAAATGCAACACTTGAGAAGGACTATAGGACGGATGCAGTGGCAGTGTCAATAACAGTGCAGTTGCATCAATGACGCAGTAGTTGGTGGACACCATGTCAGACATTAGCAGCGCAAAGGGCGATGCTTCAGAGTCAGAGTAGGATGCAACAACATATATGGCTAGAGCACATTCTTCGCTAAGAGGGAGTGTTGATTTGGGGTAGCATCGGATGTGCTCTAGGCCTCAAAATTTGTAGGGAGGTTTAGACACATGCATTCGCCAATAACTAGAAATCGTTTTGGGAAATTCCACCCAACGACAGTTTTATTAAAATAATTCATTATTTTTAAAGGGACTCTAAGTCTAAACTTAGGAAATTAAAATAATTAAAGGGTATTAATATAAACTGTGGTTGAAACTTCTAGAAGAAGGCGGAGATCAAGTCAATATGATCCTAGCCATTGATTAGAATCTAATCTGGGCTGTTGATTGATCAACGAGAGGATTATAAGAGGAAGCTTGATGGGCACTTGGAGAACACACCGAGAGATCAAGAGATCAAATTTATGAAGTGAGAAGTTCTCAGGAGGAAATTCTAATCGAGTAGATTTTTTGCAGTGAGGGGCAGTGAGTATCTGGAAGAAAGAAGTTTTATTGGGCCGGAGAGTACGAGGCAGAGAGAGGGCAGAACAACGTCCAGAGAGAGGCAGACGCTGGCCCACACAGAGCTAACGTAGTTGCAGAGCAGGCCTTAGAGGGAAATCGAATTCTTGTTGAGGAAATCAGTTTCAGTCGCCGGGAGCCGGGGTGTGAGACCGAGAGGTAGAGATTCGGATTTTCTAGCTAGCAGAGGGTTTAGAGAAGGAGTAGTGTGATATGTAGCAGGGGTGACGCAAGAACTGAGTGGGAGTGACATAGTTCTGCGCAGAGGGTACGCAGAGGCTCAAGTTCAGCGTGATCAAACTCAGATTCTCTTGGTGACAGGGTGAGAGCACTTCACCATACGTTTTGTCTAGTTTCTCTCTGTATCGGATTGCTAGTTAAGCATCCATAATTTGTACTCAGATTTACTACTGTATAATAATAAAACCCTCAGATCTGCTGCACCGGTTTTCACACATTGGGTTTTTTTGGGGACATTTGTCCAAAAATAACGGTGTCATTTGTGTTGTATTTTCTTTCTTGCTCAGTGTTTTGTTTTCGCATAATATTAAATTAAGTGATGGCTGTAGTAGTATTTACTTCGATATTTGCCGTAGAACACCGTAAATAACTTGTATGGATTAACAAGTAGGAGAAGTAACATTAGTTTGCTGCAGTAGGGATTCCAGTTTAAGAATTTTCACAGCAAGTGCCCCTCCCATGTCTTGTTGTATATAAGGACATCGTCGAAAAATATCAGTAAAAATTTCCTTAGCTGCGTGTTGAAGATGCTATTCATATAAGACTCGAATGTGGTAGGAGCATTGCTTAGCCCAAATGGCATGACCAAAAATTCAAATGCCCATAATGTGACATCTTAAAGCCGTCTTATGCACATCTTGCTCTCGAACCTGAATCTGATGATATCTTGTTCGTAGGTCAATCTTTGAAAAATATATGGCTCCATGCTATTCATCCAATAGTTCATTAATCCTGGGAATAGGGTACCTGTTCTTGATGGTCCTTTTGTTTAGTGCTTAGTAGTCAATACACATCCTCCATGTGCCATCCTTCTTTTTCACCAAAACTACTGAGGAAGCAATGTGCTTGCGCTTGGTCTGACGTGGCCCATAGCTAGCAGTTCTTGGATTGCCTTTTCTATTTCATCCTTGAATTTCTTTGGGTGTCAGTGAGGTGTGGTTATTACAGGTTTGGCCCCTTCTTCAAATTCTATGGTACGTTCAAACCCTCTTTTGGGAGGTAGTCCTGGGGGAATCTCACCAAATACCTTGCCATGCTTTCTTGGTACTGTGGCTCATTACCGGGTGTCTTTTGGCTTGTAATCACACATTCTACCACATAAGCTACATTCCCATGCCTAAATATGGCCTCCATCTCTCGGTTGAAATTGTTTAGGGCTTGCCATTAGACATTCCCCCCAATACTACTTTGCTTCCATTTGATACTTTGAATTCCATCTCCATCACTTGGTAGTCCATTGTGATTTTTTCCAATGAGTGTAACCATTCTAAATATGGCCTCCATCTCATGGTTGAAATTGTTTAGGGCTCGCCATTAGACATTCCCCCCAATACTACTTTGCTTCCATTTGATACTTTGAATTCCATCTCCATCACTTGGTAGTCCATTGTGATTTTTTCCAATGAGTGTAACCATTGAAACCCCAAAACAACATGGGTATCTGCGAGTTCTATGACATAGAAATCATTAGTGAAAGTGTAGTTACCTAGTGTTATGCTCAGACTAGGAATCATTCGTGAGCAAGCTAGGCTATGCTCATTTGCCACCATCACATCGAAGGCTTCAAATTCTTCTGTGCGGAGACTTCTTGCTACTAAAGCTGCATCGATAAAGTTGTGCTTAGCTCCTCCATCAACCAAAGCTATGATTCGTTTCCCCTTGATAACTCCCCTGACCCTGAAAGTGTAATACTTGGGAGTTCCTGAAAGAGAGGCGATCATACCACCCTTAACTTTTAGTGGTTACTTCGCCTCCTCACGTGGCTTTTCCTCCTATTTAGCCTCCTCATATAACTTCTCTTCTTCAGGCTCATTTTTTGGTGTTGGTGTTGGATCTTATTCATCCTCGTTGTCGAAGGCTACTTTAATGTAGTGGATTCTTCCTTTGCCCAAGCATCGGTGCCTTGATTCCCATGGTTCCTGTTACCCACCATTTTGTGGGTGATATCCCTAGGAGATTTTTTTTTTCCAAGATGGTCCTCAGTCGGAAGCCAGCAGCCCCTTGTAGTCACCATCTAGCTCGTTGTGCCACTTCTCTACCACCTGAGCCAGCCATGTGGTCCCTCACCCATCTGCCATGATCATATGTTTGAAGATGGGCCTTTCGAACCTAAAGGTATGCCATGTCATTTGGTAATTGAGTATTGTAGTTTGCTTATCATGGACACCTCTGGGCATGGATTAATGGGGGGATTCAGCGGAAAGAATGGGCCAGGGCTGTGCTCTTGTCCCCTAGACCCCTTTTGGATATTAATCATGGATTCTAGTCCCGTGGGATCTCTTTTACTGAACATTTGGCTTTAGGGATGGTATTTCACGGGAAACCCTGATTTTGGTTGCGTGGTCCCGCTCCCTCATCCACATATATTACCTCATTTCCACTCATTATTACCCCATTCATCATTTCTCCCACTTGGGTCCACATTCCTCCATTGGGTCCACATAGGGCTAGCTCTCCCCTTCCCCTTGCCCACACCTTGGGTCAGGGTTGGAATGATGCTCCAGAGGTTGATGTAGCTAAAAAGAAAAACAAAAGCGAAATTGGCCACATTCAACAGGAAAATGTAGCACAAAATGCAAAATATGGTCGGGACAAACACATTTAGCACGTGGGCAAAAGCCAATACATGAAACCTACCCCATCAATCATGGCCATCACCCTAGTGCCTATAGGTTCTATGATTCTCTTTCATCATATAGGAATCCATGACTGTCCTAACCCCTGGGGGGCAACGAACCACCCTACCTTAAAAGGGGGTATCCACTACTATATCTCACACATCATGCTCTTACCCCTTGAACCCCGAGCAGTTAATTAAAGAAAAATCATAAAAGGACAAAAAGCATATAAAGAAGGGTGGAAAAATCAAGGCCGAGGCACCTCATGTACCACAATTGCTCCCTCCTATACATTATATACCCAAGTGTGGGCTTCCCTTCTACTAGCTACCCTTGTACCCTAGCATGTGGCCCAGGGTTGCCCCTTCTCATTCCCTACTCCATTCACCTCTTTATCACATGCCACCACCTTTTAAAGGATGTACCTTGGACATATTAACCCCTTTGAAGGTAGAAGCCACCTAATAGGATACTAGGTTAACCCCATTTGGAGTTTGGGGACATCAGCACATGCTAAAGCCCATTATGGAAGGGCAAGCCATTACAGAGTCCCCATTTGTGGTCCATGGTTTGTAAGCTCTTTTACTCGATTTCCTTGATGACTTGTTGTACTGAAAGGCTAGGGGATAAATTAGATCTTATGCAGGATTGCAGGTGGTCTCCATCTTGGGTTTGGTCTCCCTATATGGGGTCCTAACCCTCTAGAGGGCTACATTGGCACATGTAGGGTGTGTGTTGAGAGCCATGGGCCTCCACAATAGTAGACAACACTCCATGGATCCCCGAGGATGTTCAAAGATTGCTCGAGATTCACCTATTGGACAAGGAAGATGCACCTGGTTCACCTTTGCCCAACCAACCACACAGATGCACCATGCACTTGGAAGCTGACCTAGGACTTGTAGGATGATGTGGCATCACCTACACCATCATCAAAGCTTTCAGAGATGATCTACATGCATCTTCGACTCATTTGGAGATCCATGAGGTTATTATTGTGCCCCCACACCCATTGGGAGCACCACAGGTTTATTGTTTGGAGAACAAGGGGCCAACCCCTTGTCCATCACTTTTGAGGGTCCTATTCTTCATTATGGCACCTATGGACCTCATTAGGCCTCTTGGAGGGCCCTACGACATGTATTATTTATCATTTGACCTCTTAAGAGGCTTATTATTTCATTCGTGAGCTAGTTTGGTGGGCTTGTCACAAGACGTTAGGTTATTAGCACATTATTTTATTTTTGGGGCTTATGTAGACCTAAGAGACTAATTCAAACTCCTCATTAGTATATAAACACAAGTGAGATGAGTTCATTTTCTTATCATCACTTTGGATTAGATCTCTTCTCTCTCTTGAGAATTTCACATTTTTTCTTAGAGGATGAATTGGAGCTTTAGGGATGAATTTTGATGTTTGGATTTGGTTTATCTTATCTTGGAGCTTCTGTATTGTCAAATTGTGGATGGTTGGATATGTTTTATTACATGCAAGTATATGCTTTCAATGCTATTCTTGTTTTACTTTTTCATATACATTGGATTGGGAATTTCACTATTTTTAGGGCTAATTGCTGCATGCATTTACTGCTTAAATTGTGGAATTTTGTCTCTATATAGCATCTCTCAATGTATGGGCCATGTAATTTTGAATGAAATTTCCTAGGGATAATTCTATAAATGAATTTATCTTGATAAGCCATCACCTTTGCAAGTCGAAGTATAAAAGTTGTAAGGTTGCTTCCCTTTGCCCTAGAAGGCGAGCAAGGTAGTCTTAAGGCCTCCTTGACTGAGAAACAAGGTCCTCATTCATATTTTATCATATTTTGATCAGCTAAGCCAGATCAGTTCTTCAACTTGTCCTGACGATGAACCACACTGGTTGGTTCGAAACGCGTCGACAAAAGATTGATCATGTGATTTTGCCGAAGATTATCTAGACAATGTTATGGATCACAGAAGTCTAAATTCCTTAATAAAGACTCCATTCTCCCAATATTAAGGCACTGATCCACCAAGAGGTGGTTACTCAAAACTTAACTCTTTTTCACCTTCTAGGACTAGCCAAGTTGGGTCACCTAGGGCGTTATTTTCTGGACAAAGTAGCTCTCCAAAAAGTTTGATCTCCTAGCCTCTCTTGCGATGGTGTGTCCTCAAGGCATCCTCCAATTTTGAAGCCATTCTGACAGTGGAGTTGTGAGATAACCGAAGCCCTAGCTCGAGATCAAACTTTGCCCTAGTATCCCCAAGGTTAGTGCCTCATAGAATCAATTTGACACCTTCAAGTAAAAATTCTTTCTTTGATCCTTTTCCCTCCTTGTCTGGGTTAACAACATCATTGGTTGCTAGATTCTTGTCTCTTAACCTAGGCTGGGTCCACTTGGTCCTGTGCGGTCCCACTCCTTTGGAAAGACAATTCTTCAAGAACCATTTGGGATATCAATTCCAATAAGGATTGAAGGGATTGGGAAACTCTTTTACAAGTCATATTCCCTAAACCTAACCTTTAAATCCCAACATCTTTCTCCTAGAAGACATTGTACCTTGCTTACAAAGCAAGCAAGCTCCATTCTTGACTCTCTTTTGGAAAGGGATTGCTTGGGTCACTTTATATCCATTTGTTGATTTATCCTTCATTTGTTACTCCATATATACTGGGTCTCCTCCCATCGGCGAAAGTCCATAAATAGTGGGGAGCCTTAGTTGAGGTGATAGTGGGCTAAGTTTCCATTTGTTGCCCCTGGTCTAGCATTTGACCCCGTTAGGTCCCCTGCTAGTTTGAGCGGTAACAATTCCTTGCAAGTGAAGCAAAGTTTCTTTCTCTTTAGCTCACTTCGGGATTCATCATCCAATATTCCTGGTCCAATCATGTTGAAAGGGCTTTTTTTCCCTTGTCTTTCGGAGGGATGAATGGTTTGGAAAGGGATTTAGCTTTTGGTATTGCATCTACCATATCTCGTGTCCTGGTGATAATGTCTTGTAGGGTAGTGAGCCTTGTTACCCACGTGTTGTCGCTCAGATTGTACAGGCACTGCGACAACGACTTAGGTTGGGGGTTGTCACTCTAATCCCCGACCTCTTCATTCTAGCTGTCTCCCAACAACAGGCTATGGGGGGTAGTCCCTATGGAAATGTGAAGACGAAGGACAAGTTGGCAACCAACGAGTCTAGGAGACACGACTGAGTGGCCTAGCTACTTGGTTAATTTTAACAAGATTTAAGGATTAGATTGAATTCAAATGTGAGATCAATGCCTAATGGAGTCAACTTCTTGCTTATTATCATTTACAGATCAAGTAACCAAATGGACAATCGCTACTTAGATGCTTCACTAACCAATATGATATGCAAATCCTAAGACCTAGGAGTGTGATGAGCCCCAAAAATGGATAATTATATGGGTTCATTCAACCTCCTGATTCGACTTAATCCACCATTCTCATTAGTTTATTGCATGTTTTTAATTATATTTATGCTAATAGAGTGAATTGGGTTAGTCATTATGCCAACAAGTCTAATGGGTGCTTTGTGCAGAGTTTTAGTCAATTTTGAGACAAAATCAAAGGTTTTAATGAGCACTTGGCAGCCAAATTCGTGGAAGAACAAGGGAGAGGATTTGTAGGAAGGTGTCCCCTTCATTTATGGGCCCTTACCTCGAATTCTCCACCATCAGCTCGGAGTTTAAGGGCCACCAAATCAATTATCACAAGGGCAGCCGAGCAAGTGCTATTAACTACAAGTTTTGGCAGTTGAGTTTCTAAAGTTTAGGAGGGCTGTTGGGGTCCTCAATTTGTATAAATAAGAGGGCTTAGGGCCTCATTTCAGTTAGTCACTTTGTAGGCAGAAGTTAGCTAGTTTGTAGTTCGATTTTAGTCATTTTTAGGCACTAGTTTAGCTCTGCATTTCAGCACATTTGTAAGCTTTTCCTTGTGGACAGTTTTTGATGTAACTATTCTTTTGATCAATAAAGATGATTCCAGCTTTGCAACAGCTCTAAATCTCTCTTAGGACGCTGTAGCTCTTGGGGTTGGGCCCATCTCAAGTGCCCAATACCTCCTTTGTTTATCTTTATGTGTTTTTGCTGCATTCTTAGAATAAAATCTGCTATTTAGATTTAAATCTTGCTTTGTTATTTAGATTGCTTTTGATGATTAAAAAGGCTTTTTATGTTCAGATTGAGTTGATAGGTTAATAACAGGGAAGATCTTCAGAAAAAGGCCATCAAGCACCTCTGATTTCACCTCTCCCTCAGTGGGATCAGGAGCTGGGATCAAGGTGACCTTGCTGCCCACAAAAACACTGACTTTGCTTTGCCATGCAATCACTAGTGTTTGATTTTCATTTGTAGAAGTTGGTTACATGTTCATATTTTTGCTTGCTTAGTTGCATAAGTTAGTATACATGGTTTCATTGCAATTCAAACTTCTGTTCATTCTCTTTACTGACAGCTAGATCAGATTAGGTCAACGTAACTAGGTCTTTGATTTTACAAGTCTTCGTTGGTTCAGTTGGAAAAACAACTTGCAGAGCACCTGTACCACTTCTCTACCTGCCCATACTCCATCAAACCCATCTGCTCCATCCCTCAACTCAGCTTCTTGCCTTACGTTTGCCATTTGCTCACATAACCCTAGTTTTTGTGCAACATTGCTTCAGTCCTCCTTGAACAAATCCAGCCATCTACATCTGTCCTCAACTCCATCCACCAAGTCCTGGACCACCTCCAACCCTTATCCTACCTCCATACCCACTCCTTCATCTTTTTTCCTCCATCCATCCTCCAAAATCCCATTTCTGAACATCCTGTAGAAAAATTACAGACATCCTGTAGAAAATCACAGACATCCTGTAGAACCCCTGCAGACTTCCTGTAGAAGCTCACGAATGAGGTTTCTTGATAGCCAAACTCTGTGAAACTCTCTGGAAGGGTGTTAGGGACCCCTTAGGCCCTCTCTGAACCTTCCCGACCTCCTCCAAGCATTTCCTCTCGCCAATCCACCTTTGCACAGTCAAAACAGTCAAAGCACATGCATGATAATTCTGACAACTTATTCAAAAATACAAAAAGATTTTTTTATTTTTTTTTATTTTTTTTATTTTTCAGATGTTACTGTAGAAGTAGCTTAGACACATGCATTTTACCTTCCTAGAAGTCAATGGCATCACTTTCAGTAGCTTGCATCCTCTTTCTTACATCAGTAGGGCTAGCTGGTAAAATTAGAGTTTGCTAGGGTTTACATTTCCTTTCAGCTTTCCAGTTTATTTCTGCAAGTAGATTAGCCTTCTTTGAATTAGCTTTCGTCCATCAGTTAAAAAGCTTCTTCTAAGAGCTCATAGAAGTTCGCTTAAGCCCTTAGCGGACTTGTGCTAGCTGACCAAGTGACAGCTGCGGCAAGAGCTAGTACTTGTGCATATAGCACCGTCGCTTCCAAGTTTGTTACGAACTACCGGGTTGATAAAATTAAAGAAGGGAGTTCCAGGAGTTGCAGCATTATCGCTGCAATACTGGGGCCCACCAGAGTGATGCAAGAATCCTAGTTACTTTTAGTTATATGCCTATTCTAAGTAAGACCTTCCTCTTAATTGTTTTGGAATCAGTCTTTAGAGTAGGTTGCGGGATGGAAGCCAACGGAAAGCAAGCAAAGACTTGATTAACGATATCTTCCCTTGTGTTCCCATTTTCCAACCACCTAGTGCCTCCAGCGTTGCAGAGACTGTGGCTCTGTCGACTGCAAGGTCACCGAGTTAACCACTAGAAAGGTGTTGAATCCCTCAAGTTAATTTGAGAAAGGGCGGCCCAAGAAGTCTATCAACCAAGCTTATGCTTGGACGTGAATTATTAGTGCAACTAGGCTTAGAGTGCCTATGCAAGGCAGATGAGTGATTTCTTAAATTAAGATTGGTTTAATGTTTAAGTACTTTAAGTTATGATTAATCTTCAATGACAAGAATACTTATCAATAAATGAAAAGACAATCTTATTACCAGGAATGTGCCAATTATTAAGTGCTAATATTAAACAAATCTAAGATGAACTTATCTTCCACAAGATGCTTAAGATTAGAACACTTATCCAATCATGACAATTACTTGCAGTTATCAGAAATTCTTCAAACAAAGTAAATTCCATTGATGATCTTATGCCAATAACTCTCAAGATGCTAATGCTTAAGATAGATAATACAATGTGTTTAGCAATTATCCAATGATTCCTTAACAATATTCAATTAGATGCTTAACAAAATAATGCCAATTAGATCTTAATACCCAAAGTAACTTGAACCATCAACAAGATTAGAAGATTAGAGCTTAGATGTTTGAGTGATTCTAGTGCAAAGTTTAATGGTTCTTATAGCTAACACAAGACAAGAAAATGTTAGATTTAAGCAACTCTTTCCACAATGAACTAATTAGAGCACGAAACAATGAAAATCACTTATGTAAGTTATAGTTCACTGTTAAAATAAATTTAGGGAAACGACAAGTAAATTACTTTAGATCCAAGAAATGACAAGCATACAAGAGCCAAATATGATCAATGAGACATTAAGTGACTTGCCAAGTGATTATATGAGATAGCTACCCTTCTTATGATGAATTATTCACTGTTATATCAGATCTGAAAACACTTATGACAACAATGAAACAAGAATGAAAACAGTGAGCTATCAATGTGAGAGAGTGTGCCAAAATGTGCCTAATATTCTTCGATGCCAAAAACAAGCTTATTAAGTTAAATTTAGGATTTTTAGCCTTATGTGATGAAATTTTCAGATCTGATCCACTGATTATGTAGAGATATTTCAGTCAACAAACAAGTAGATTTTTGCTCAATAATTAAACCCCAACTTTCCAAAGCACTAGTAAATTTTTACCATAAATTTCTTAATTTATTTAGGTCATTAGATATGATTTTTAGGGCACTTAAGTATGAATTTAGTCACTGTTACGAATGATTCAGAGAGCTGTGTGCCTAAAATTCTTAGATGCCAAAAACAAGCTTATTAAGTTAAATTTTGGATTTTTAGCCTAATGTGACGAAATCTTCAGATTTGATCCACTGATTATGCAGAGATATTTCAGTCCACAAACAAGTAGATTTATGCTCAATAATCAAAGCCCAACTTGCCAAAACACTAGTAAATTTTTACCATAAATTTCTTGATTTATTTAGGTCATTTAGATGTGATTTTTAGGGCACTTAAGTATGAATTTTTTTTCAGTAAGCACTTAAGTATGAATTTAGTCACTGTTATGAATGATTCAGAGAGCTGTAGCAAATAGTGAGGAAATTGAGGGCTTAGAGACCAAACCCTAGGCCCAAGGCCTTGAAGATTGCTTTCCCAAGTTGCCAAAACTTTTCCAATAGACTTAGCACCTGAAAACACTAAACTCGAGCTAATTTTTCAATGCAAAACCCACCAATATTCAGTCCAAAAATAAATCAGAGATGGATTGGGGTAAATTAGTGCCAAGGAGGGCTAACGCTAGGCCCAATAAGGCTAGCGTTGGGGTGAAAGAGGCATAGAAAGCCTAGCGGCTAGAAAAAGAGGCCAAAAAGAGGCCCCAAGGGTCAAAGAATACGCCAAGAGGGAGAGAGGAGGGCCGCATAAGAGGAGGAGGAGGGCCAAGGCTAGGGAATGGCCTAAAAAGGTCCACGACAAGCCCTTAGGGTTGCCTTCCAAGCTTAAGGAGGGAGGCCGAAGCCTCTAAGGCTTACGGCCAGGCCAAAAAAGGCCTTAGGAGCCTGCGAGAAGGAATAGGGAGGAGGCCGAAGCCCCCAACCTCTAAGAGGCTGAAAAGGCTGACGCAGGGGGAAAGGAAGGCTGACACTGAGGTTGGAGGAGAACGCTGGGCCTTAGAGCCCTAAAAAATTTCGAAACCCTTGCCAAAAAATCAATTTGCTTCAGATCTTTAATTTTGTTGCAAAATGTTCAATAGCTAGCCTTGCAAAAAATTGTGCAGGCTAGATCTTATCCTCAAGGGCCTAGATCTAGCTTTAATCCAACTCTTTTCTCTTGATCTCACCTGCACAAATGAATTTTACAAATACCCAGAACCCCATTATATACAAAAATTTAAAAAATCTCAAAACCCTAACTGCAAAACAAGAGTTAGAATAAAAACAGTTTACAAATTATATTATACAAATTCTATTTACAAAATGTACAAATATACAATGCTTAGAGAAATTTTGAGAGATAAATTTTTGAATATTTCTTGATAATTGCTAGATGTATTTTGAGAATAAATGCAAACTACAAGCTTAACAAAGTTAGAAAAACCATAAAAATATTTGAAGTCCAAACAAGGTCAGCTTGTGCCCACAGTTTGTGAACTTGGAGCCCAAGGGTTGGGGAACCTGCAAACACTATATAATTCCTCAAGCATAAACCGTTAGAACAACAATGAATCAGATCATTTAAGATAAGCCCAAAGCTTACCAATAGAATGTTCCTATCATCTACAATGAAATAACGATTTAATTTAAAAATTTAAAACACAATATAGGAATGCCTGTACCCAACACATACCACAAATCAGTAGAACAAAGACACCATGAACTGCACCCCAAAGTCTTTATTATGATTAATAATAAATGTTCCCAGCGGGACAGTAGCTTTACATCAACTTTTTTGCAGAATTACATTAGCCAAACATCAGATGGCTTAAGACACAAATGACTTCTAATTTATAGATAAATTCTCCAAGTGGAAAATAACAGCTAATTGGCTTGATCTTTGTCAGCATAATCTTGGTTGTTGATAAATTCTTGATCATCTTTTAATCTTTGCGGTCGACATACTATTTTTGAGGAATTTTCGAATTTCCTCAAAAAATTGACTTTGACTTAACCACCAAGGTCCAAGGGTCCAATTTTTCTTGAAATTTCCAATATTCCCTTGGTGGGGGACCTCCAAAAATTAATTTCTTTGAGACCCATGAATTTTTCCGTTTGGAGATTTAATTTCTCTAACATTTTAATTTTTGACTCTAATTAATTAATTTTCTGGCTTAGGATCAATTTTATTTTTGCCAGAAAAATTAATAAATTGACACTACATGGGATTAATTATTTTTCCACCCTCAAATAGTTTAGCCGTGGTGTCTAATTGTGAGGGACAATGCACTAAAATATTTTTTACATATGATTTTATATAACTAAACCCTCAAAGGGGGAATATCTGTTCGTTATAGACCCTCAAAAGACATACCGAATTCTACGACACAATATGATCTACTAGACCAAGTGACTTGTAATAAAATAATTTAGCCAATTAGCTTAAATTATTCCCAAGTCACTTTTACATAAGACTCGTCTAAAACATTAGGACCCACCTAAGACTTTGACAATAAATTCCACCTTTGCTTTCGGGTCAGGTTGGAGGGAAAAACTCTGCCGATCATCTGTGTTCAAAACATAGCTGAATCAATGAGACGAAAAACCTTCTAGAATAAAACTCGTCGCCAAAATAATATGCTTACTGTTAATTTTAGGTATGTTCTATGCTTAGAGCAATTTAATTCAATTTTCATAGTTAGCTCAATATCTTTTCCAGATTAGCAATCACATCAGCATTAAAGTAAACTGCAGATAGAACATAAACATAAACTGCAGAAGAGAAGCCAAGACAAGAGGACACAAGATGTGGCGCTAGCCAGGGACACACCCCAATGTGGGGAAACCCTTGATCAATTATTCTTATATGTTCTTCAATAGTTTAGCAGAGAGAGAGAGAGATAGTACATTTACAACAGAAGTCAACACTTAGACTTTCTAGATAAGAGAATAGATCATCTCTACATGAGATCAGTTGAAGACATGCTGCTTCAATTGATTCTCCAAGGTGACTCCTTCATCTATCATTGTGCTGCATCTCGTCATCATGCTGCACCTCACTGTGCTGCACCATGTTGCACCCATCATCACAATGTTGGACCTTATGACTGTTGCACCTTGTACTAGCTGTCCCATTTACTTGCTCCATCAAACTTCATTGCCGCTCCATGCATCACCATGCTTGCAGCTATCCATGATTTACCACTAGACATGCTGTACCTTTGCATGCTAGGTGTACTCATTGCTAAGTACCATACAACTGTCACAATGTTAGTTTGCTGTCCCTTGCATGCTGCTGTACCAATGTGCTTCCAATTGGCTCCAACAGGCTGCAAGGAAAACTGGTGTATCTCCAACTGCTCACGTTGACCTCAATACATGGCACTTATAGGCTGCAATAATGCTGTCCATACTAGGTTTGATCCTCTAGCATCCAAATCAACATAAATACATACCTCTGCTTCTTCAAGGGCTGGTGATTATTCTCTGCAGTTAGGTCACTGGTTAGGGCTTCCTTGTTGCCTGCTATAACCCACTTTTCTTGACTTTGAGACCTCCCAAATAGTGTGGTCTTCTCCCACACATATATCTTCTCCTATGTCGTTGTTAAGTCCACCTTCTAGGCCTCCAAATGTTGCCCTACAGCCTCCTGTTCACACAACAACTTGCCTGTGTCTTTCTGCCTCCTGAACAATGCCTTTTAGGCCTGCGGCTGAGTTGTAGCAGCTCCTCCTATCTGTGGTTCACTTGTGGGAGGAAGATACCACAGAGAGAAGGCTTATCCACCACCTAGAACTACCCTGCATGGCTGTGACCTCCTGCTGTTGAAATCCGAGGCGTTGTAAGGGACAAATTAACCCAAAACAGTCCCCTACTAGCTTCTCCTTCTCCTTTAGCAAATTTGGCTATTTCAGATATGTATTACTCATGAATGGATGCACTTTGGATCCCTTTCTTCCACGTTGTCCAGACTCCTAAACTCCTCTCGTTCTCTTCTAGGTTGCTACAGCTAGGGCTTGATATGACAGCGGTTAGGTCTTCCTAAGATCTCAGATAGGCTTCCTCTATACAACGTATAGGAGCCTTTCTTCAACAACAAATATATGACCGCATTAGACCTTCTTTTGTTGCGGCTAGGGCATGACTAGATCCCCTTCAACTGCGGCTAGGTGGTCCTCTCTTCAATTGCGTCTAGGGCACCTTGATTCACTGCATCTAGGGCTTCTCCCTCTTGATCCCTCTAACCACCAAACCCAAACGAGTGGAGAGAGATCTTAGGAGAAGTGTGTGTGTGAAATGACTCTTAAGTCATCTCCTCTTATACTAAAACGTTGAGCACTTGTGGGGTTTATTTGGTTGCTGGCTGACCTTGACAAATTGTCCCATAACACAAATAAATCATATCTCGATGAATACTTATCGGAATCGGATGATCTTTAGATCAATCCTACACCTCTCGATGAGAGGGATCCAAGAAAAATATCAGCTACCATTAATAAGATGACCCACATGGAGTTTAGCCCTAGTTTCCAATTTTAACACTCCCTCTCAACTAGGGAAAACTCCATCCATTGATCCATATGTCCGATTGTACTATCTTTGCCATAAGTGCCTTGCATTGCTCTGCTCTGCTCTGTTTTGTTGAGCTCTGCTCTACTGAACCATGAAGAAGAAGAATTGATCGAGAATGTCTCATACCATTCTCTATTGACCTGAAGTCAATTTCATATGAGGAGAGTGTGTCATACCACTCTTACTGACCCCAAGTCAGTTTCATTGATCCTAGATCAATATCACAAGAGAGTGTCTCAAACCACTCATACTGATCCTAGATTAGTTTCATTGATCCCAGATCAATGGAGGTCATCCGAGCATAAGCAGTACGGTAGATACAACGATGTGTCCATCGATAGTACTACTAATGGTCCCTAACCCCATTTCCCTACTCATTGATCAGATGAGAGGTACTTCCCATGAGTCCTCGACTGCATGGGTAGGATGCCTCGACAGGAGAACTAATCATCCTGTCCACAGGAGAACGAATCATCCTGTCCCATAATAACCACGGGAGAACCAATCATCCCGGACCACAGGAGAACTAATCATCTTGTACACAACGCACCATTAGGGGAGGGTGAGTCGCCCTATGGTCGCGTGTTGCTCAAGTAAGTAACCCAAGCCCCCCGGAGCTCTCAGAGCTCAGTGCATGCAAGATGCAGGACCCTTATAAGAAGGTCTCTCAATGACTCCAAGTCATTTGGGAAAGTCACAGATTTGACCTTTCCTCGAGGCTTTGACAAAAAAAGTTTGCGACCTGTACATCAGTCTCAATGCGATGGAGCCTCCTCGCTCATCAACTTACCATATCCTAGATAAGGTAGTATCTGATGTCTATCTGCTAGAGCAATCATCGAATATGGGATTCCTCAACAATCGAATCCCCCCCTGGTTGTTACAGAGGATCACAGTGGTATTCATCATGTGTACAAACAACTCACTAAAGAGCTTCCACAACCAGGCAGCTTCACACGAGATCATACTCGTAACTATGTATTCAGTCTCGGCTGTGCTTATAGCAACTGACTTCTGCTTCCTGCTCATCCATGATATTGAAGCAGAATCCAAAGAGAACCAACACTGAGAAGTGCTCTAGTGATCCTCCACACTGCTTGCCCATTCAGCATTCAAATAATCATGCAGCTTCACATTTTCGGCAGTGTATCTCAATCCATAAGAGATTGTGCCCCAAAGATATCTCAGAAGATTCTTGGCACCAATCCAGTGAGGCTCAACCAAATATGAGCTCACCATGCTAACTGCAAAACATATATCCGGACGGAAGTTCACCAAGAACATCAATGCAAATGAGTTTATGAAACTCAGAGGCATTTCCCAAATTTGGTTCGGCATCATCACTAAGAACATCAATGCAAATGAGTTTATGAAACTTAGAGACATTTCCCAAATCTGGTCCGGCATCATCACCATATAACTTCTGAAAGTTAAGATCCTCGAGGTAGTCCCGGGCTTGCAGTTTACCATTCCACATTCGGAATCCAACTCCCTCTTACTTCTGCAAGTGAGAGGGTCTGCACCTATCAGAAATAGGTCGTTCTTAGAAGGTGCCAGTATGAGAGGTCTATCATCCACAACCTTCAAACAATGGTTTGGATCGGCTTCACTCTTAGTGAATGTCAGCTTTATCTGACAGCGATCAATCCTCTCATATCAAACCCGAGGTGATTTGCTTCAAGCCATAGAGGGCTTTTTTTCATTTGCACACATGAGATTCCCGATCATGAATCTCAAAACCCTCGGGTTGTTCCAAACCTGTGGACCTGCTACATGAGGGGAATGGTTCCCTTGTAAGATGGTACATCTCTAATATGTACCTTCATGCTCCTTTTGAATTTAGGCATCCCTGTTACCATTTGACTCACATCGAGTAGGGCCCCATAAGTAGACCTCCGGTGTTATAGATGAGATATGTCAATTGACATGATCCCCAATGGACCATCCTGCAACTTGATACAAATTGCCAACCCCGAACCCATGAGTAAAAGCGTATTTGAAAATTCTATTTTCAAACACATACCTTTCCATCGATGAATGCCATCTAGAAGCCTTTGAATTCCGTTGCTGAAATGGGAACCATGTTCTTCTTGTCATCAAGTTCATAAAAGAGATTCTGTAAACGAATCGAGTTATCCTCATTCAATTGAGGGGTAATATTCCCTACACCCTTTCCGGCATAGGTGGCATCGGCTCCAAGTATAACCCCACGGTTGTTTCCATCTCCACCAAATTAGAGAGAGCACCCTTCTATCCGATGAAGTGCCTTGAAGCACTAAAATCAATAAGCCAGATTCCCACAGAATCTCAGATTCCCACAGAATCTGAAGGAGAGGGCCAATACAAGATAACTTTATCTTATTAGAAACAACATTTGATTCTTCATACCTGGGGTTCCTTGCTTCCTTTGAAGATTCGGCTATTTCCTTGATGACCTGCATTACCTGTCATTCCATCGATCATTGAAGATGTCCCTGGAATGATTGTTATCTTCATCAAGAGATGTGTCCCTGCCACTTGGACATTCTTTCGCATAATGGTCGAACTTATTGTAAGCAAGGCATCTGCCTTTCCTTTCACTCTGAGATCCAAGCTTCCCATTGAAGTGATCTGTAGGTAGGCCATCAGAAGCTTTCGCTGTGTCACTCTGATAATATTCTCTGCTTCGACTTCACCCTTGGTGAATTTGAAGAGGGATGAGGAATCCATTGATCCTTTCCCAACTGTCTTCGGTGATTGCTCTTTCACTGTTGCTTGGATTTGTCTTCACTTCAACTCCGATTCCATTTTAATTTTAGGTATGTTCTATGCTTAGAGCAATTTAATTCAATTTTCACAGTTAGCTCAATATTTTTTCCAGATTAGCAATCACATCAGCGTTAAAGTAAATTGCAGATAGAACATAAACATAAATTGTAGAAGACAAGCCAAGACAAGAGGACACAAGATGTGGCTCTAGTTAGGGACAAACCCCAATGTGGGGAAACCCTCGATCAATTCTTCTTATATGTTCTTCAATAGTTCAACAGAGAGAGAGAGATAGTACATTTACAACAGAAGTCAACACTTAGACTTTCTAGATAAGAAAATAAATCATCTCTACATGAGATCAGTGGAATACATGCTGCTTCAACTGTTTCTCCAAGGTGACTCCACCTATCATTGTGCTGCATCTCGTCATCATGCTGCACCGCACCTTGTTGCACCATGTTGCACTCATCATCACAATGTTGGACCTTATGACTGCTGCACCTTGTACTAGCTGTCCCATTTACTTGCTCCATCAAACTTCATTGTTGCTCCATGCATTGCCATGCTTGTAGCTGTACATGATTTACCATTAGACATGCTATACCTTTGCATGCTAGGTGTACTCGCTGCTAAGTACCATACCACTGTCATAATGTTATTTTGCTGTCCCTTGCATGCCGCTGTACCAATGTGCTTCCAATTGGCTCCAACAGGCTGCAAGGAAAACTGGTGTATCTCCAACTGCTCACGTTGACCTCAATACATGGCACTTATAGGCTGCAATAATTCTGTCCACACTAGGACTGATCCTCTAGCACCCACATCAACATAAATACATACCTCTCCTTCTTCAAGGGTTGGTGATTATTCTCTGCACTTAGGTCACTGGTTAGGGCTTCCTTGTTGCCTGCTACAACCCACTTTTCTTGACTTCGAGACCTCCCAAATAATGTGGTCTTCTCCCACACATATATCTTCTCCTATGTCATTGTTAAGTCCACCTTATAGGCCTCCAAACGCTGCCCTATAGCCTCCTGTTCACACAGTAACCTGCCTGTGTCTTTCTGCCTCATGAACAATGCCTTTTATGCCTGCGATTGAGCTATAGCAGCTCCTCCTAGCTGTGGCTCACTTGTGGGAGGAAGATACCACAAGGAGAAGGCTTATCCACCACCCAGAACTACCCTGCATGGCTGTGACCTCTTCTTGTTGAAATCTGAGGCCTTGTAAGGGACAAATTAACCCAAAATAGTCCCCTACAACCTTCTCCTTCTCCTTTAGCAAATTTAGTTATTTCAGAGGTGTATTACTTATGAATGGATGCACTTTGGATCCCCTTCTTCCATGTTGTCCAGACCAATGTTGCACGAAGCGGGAGCGAAGCCGAAGCGTTTTTTGGAAGCGGGGACGCCGAAGCGTCATTTTCCAAAAATCTAGGAAGCGAAGCGTCCGCGGAAGCGTCTGCTATATATATATATATATTTTATATATTTTTTTGCATTTATACTCAAAACAAACATCACAAATACCAAATTAATTGTAGAAGACATGAAAACATGCATAAATCAAGATAGATATGGCATCCATGATTCCATTGTAGTTACTAGTATGTACAACAATCATCTATATTCTAGCTATTACAAACATACATCAAATTTTTAAGCATATTATAAAACATAAAACATTTAAGCATATTATAAAACATAAAACATAGAGCATATTATGATTTATCTAGCAAGTGAGCAACTGTCAACATTTGTCATGTCCAAAATTCAAATAATAATGTTTACAAAATATGTCACTTGGTCACCGCCAAGCCAAAAAGGTTCAAAATTCAAATTCACAAGTCTACAAGTCTAATGAGTAATCTATGACAAAAAGTAGTAGATTGTGAATATATCTACTAATCTCTCCTCCTTCCACCACGAATAGAATGTGGTGGCGGGCCTCCACGTGGTGGCAATGAAGAAGATGGTGCCTGTGGAAGTCGTGGCACTGAAACTGATGAAGAAGAACCCCCTGCTGTTGGTGTTGAACCATGGAACCTAGGAACCAAGGGACCAGATGGGGGTGGGGGTGGTGGCATATCAACACGGTCATCATCATCCTAGAATCGCTCAAAAAATTCATGCAAAAAAAAAAACACTAGTTAACAAAAAAATTAAAAACATGAATTAGAGAAATGCTTTATAAGGGAAAATTGGAAAATTCATACCACAATGGACATACCTGGATAAGAGCATCCTCTAATTGCTCTAGTCGCAACACTCCATCCTCCAAATTGGGCTCCTCTGGATTCTTGTCCCAAATCAACAAGTCTTTATTAGACTTTGCATCTTCACAGTAATGGGACAACAATCGCAAGTTGTAATGAACATAAACCAAGCTCTCTGCCCGGTCTAAATTCAACCTGTTCCTTTTAACACTGTGGATGAAAGAATAAGAGCTCCAACACCTCTCTGCAGAAGAAGTGTTTACCACCTGTGATAGCACCCGCAATGCCAAACTCTGTAGAAGTGGAGTACCCCCTCCATGCATGTTCCACCACTCAAGAGCAGAAAAAGTCTCTCGATCTTTAATTGCATGCATGCTCCCAAATGGACCAGTGTTGAGCGTATAGTTGCTCACCTGTCTCCGTACCAATGCAGCGTCCTCCTCATCAGGGATTAATTTACTCAATGCAGCCATATATTTTTGGTGAACCTCTTGATCTTGGTGTGGTTTTCTCTTGCTTCCCCCCCCAGGTGCTGGTGTTGAAAGCCATGATGGATGATAGTATTTAGGTGTCAAAACATATGCTAATGCATGCAATGGAACATTTAGCATTTCCCATCGGTTTTGCACCTCTACACAAATATAATTGTACAAGGTGATATCTCTAGGCTCAACAATGTCTTTAATCTGCCCCAACATGCTATCCATTTGCTCATACACCTCCCCAATTACTGGTCGATCTGAATCTGCAAACTTGATCATGTAATAAATTGGTTTGGTGAATTGCAAAACATATTTAACCTGTCCCCAAAAGAAACTGTCAAGAACAGTGTCCTTAACTGCATTAGCACCATCTATGTCAGTGTTAATTTCATCCCATGTTTCAGCACACACCAGATTAGTTAAAGCTTGTCTCACCTTCACTAGCCGCCTAAAGGTGAGGTAATAACTAGCAAATCTTGTCTTTGCAATTTTAAGCAATTGCAACTTGGAGTAAGTGCCATAGAAGTAGTTTACCCTTGTATGCCCTGTGATGAATTTAATGAGCTGCTTCCCTCTCCTGTAAACCTCAGCAATCCACCCACATTCTTTGTGTTTCACAATATCATGCATCAAAAGGTTCAATGTGTGAACTAGGCACCCAGACCAAAAGATGTGTGGATGAGTACGCTCAATAATTTTTCCTGCTGCCTTACAATTTGCTGCATTATCTGTGATCACTTGAACCACATTATTCGGACCAACATCTTTGATTGATTTCAATAGGAGATCTGCAATGTTTTGTGCAGATGCAGTGATGGAGGAGGAGTCATGACATGCAATAAATACTGCACCACTAGAAGAAACACCAAGAACATTTATCAAATGTTGGTTTCTAATATTTGTCCACCCATCTGATACAATGGATACCCCAGAATCTACCCACTCATTTGTAAAACGTGTCAAAGCTCTTTGAACCTTAGCTTTTTCTCTTTCTAATAACACTGTTCTAGCTTTCTCATAGTTGGGGGCCTTGTATCCTTTTGGGGCTTCATTGATGGCCTTTACCATTTCATGCCAATAGGGAGAGCGAAGCACATTGAATGGTACACCGCAAGCACAAAGAAAACGGACTATCTTTCCATCCACATCATCCCTCCCAGCAACATTAAGGAAATCCCCTATTGTTCTTCTACCTCCAGAGCTTGCAGAAGTACCATGAGGAGATGAGCAACTACCAAATTTAGAGGTTGCACTTGATTCAGAATGAGTTTTTTGTTTCTTGTTTTTTTGTTGTGCAGCCATCTCTATTTGGATGTATTTTCTTCTTTCTTCAGTTGAAATGTTTGGGCAAATCTGTACCCCCACAGAACCCTTTTTTTCATAACTGTCCAGCACCCCACAAAGATGCCTCCTTAGACGGGTATATGAACCACAATATGGTTTTCCTCCATGACAACCATGAGGGCACACAAATTTGTAAGATCCACCACCCTTTCCCCCATCAAGTTTGGTCACATAGTTCCACAAGGGTGTTGATGTAGCTTTCCCATCTTGTGTTTCAGTGTCCCCTTCAGGTTCATCCCCTTCCTCCTCATCATACATTGGGTCACTCCTATTAGGACCATCACCACTGTCCTCTTCTGTTTCTTCCCTTCTATTCCTCACCTTTGCCATCATTAAAACCAAGAGTGGAATGATACATAGAAGCCAAAAGAACACCATCTTGGAATATGGATATAGGTGGTGGACAACGACAACCTGTAAATAAAGGAGCAAGTAGAAACAATGGGAAAGAGTAGGAGAAGGAGGAGAAAAATACAAAAAAATTGTCAAAAAAACAAGGGAGTTTGGGGTTTGAACTTACCTCTTTAGCTCTTGTAGATGAAGTCCTCCAAGCTCTTGCTCCAAGCTCCTCCTCCTTCTCCTAGCTCCTCCTTCTTCACTCCTCCAAGCTCTCCTCTCTTCTCCTCTCCTTTCCTCTCTTCTCTTCTCCTCCCCTCTCTTCTCTTCTCCAACTCTCATAAAATCAAAGTGAGAAAATGAGGAATGAATGGGGGCTTTATTCTTTTCATTCCTCACCTTAACCTCACTCTAACCTCACCCTAACCCACCCCCTTAATGTTGAGTGAACATAACTTAAAAAGAAAAATTAAAAAAAGACTGTTTTTTTTCCCTTGGGCGCGCCCCTTTTCGCCGAAGCGTACGGAAGCGTGCGCGAAGCGTCCGCTTCCTGCTCCGAATCGCCGCGCTTCGGAGGCCCGAAGCGCCGTACGAAGCGCGCTTCGGAGCCATGGAAGCGGCGCTTCGGAAATTCCAGGAAGCGTTTTAAAATGCTGAAGCGCCGCTTCCATGGATCCGAAGCGCGCTTCGTACGGCGCTTTCGTACGGGGCGCGCTTCGGAGCTTCGATCCGGGGGGGGGGGGGGGCGCTTCGTGCAACACTGGTCCAGACTCCTAAACTCCTCCCGTTCTCTTCTAGGCTGCTGCAGCTAGGGCTTGATATGACAGCGGTTAGGTCTTCCTAAGATCTCGGATAGGCCTGCTCTATACAGCGTATAGGAACCTTTCTTCAATGGCAAATATATGACTGCATTAGACCTTCTTTTGCTGTGGCTAGGGCATGACTAGATCCCCTTCAACTGCGGCTAGGTGTTCCTCTCTTCAACTGCGTCTAGGGCACCTTGATTTGCTGCGTCTAGGGCTTCTCCCTCTTGATCTCTCTAACCACCAAACCCAGATGAGTGGAGAGAGATCTTAGGAGAAGTGTGTGTGTAAAATGACTCTCAAGTCATCTCCTTTTATACTAAAACGTTGAGCACTTGTGGGGTTTATTTGGTTGCTGGCCGACCTTGACGAATTGTCCCATAACACAAATAAATTCATATCTCGATGAATACTTATTGTAATCAGATGATCTTTAGATCAATCCTACACCTTTCGATGAGAGGGATCCAAGAAAAATATTAGTTGCAATTAATAAGATGAACCACATGGAGTTTGGCCCTTGTTGCCAATTTTAACACTTACCTAGGTTGTTACATACATACACAGTCTTACTAGTATCATTTACATTACAAATTTGCAGAATGGGTTTACAATGACTCAAGAGCTGATGGTCGATGATCTCGATCTTTGAAGAAAAATATAGTACCATTGCTTCCTTGGAACTTTGACAAAATGTGTGCAACGCCACCAAAAGTGGGTGACCCCATAGGAGAATTTTTCTCCTAAATTTGTCTTTAGCCGATAGCCTGTTGTCGCTCAAATTGTATAGGCACTGTGACAACGATCTCACGTTGGGGGCTATCACTCTGATCCCCGACCTCTCCATTCTAGCTGTGTCCTAACAACATGCTATGGGGGGTAGTCCCTATGGAAATGTGAAGACGAAGGACAAGTTGGCAACCAACGAGTTTAGGAGACACAATTGAGTGGCCTAGCTACTTGGTTAATTTTAGCAAGACTTAAGGATTATATTTGATTCGAATGTGAGACCAATGCCTTATGGAGTCAACTTCTTGCTTATTACCAATTATATGCCAAGTAACTAGATGGACAATCGCTACTTGGATGCTTCACTAACCTATATGCTATGCAAATCCTAAGACCTAGGTGTGATGCAAGAATCTTGGTTACTTTTAGTTATATGCCTATTCTAAGTATGACCTTCCTCTTAACTGTTTTGGAACCAGTCTTTAGAGTAGGTTGTGGGATGGAAGCCAACGGGAAGCAAGCAAAGGCTTGATTAACGATACCTCCCCCTGTGTTCCAACCACTTGATGCCTTCGGCGCTGCATAGACTGTGGCTCTGACCACTGTAAGGTCACCATGTTAACCATTAAAAAGGTGCTGAATGCCTCAATCTAAATTGAGAAATGGTGGCCCTAGATATCTATGCAACTAGACTTAAAATGCTTGTGCAAGGTATGTGAGTGAGTCCCGAGTTAAGATTGTTTAAGTCTTTAAGTACTTTAGTTTGATTAGCTTGTATGACAAGAGTACTTAACAATAAATGGAAATACAATCTTAACAACAAGGACGAGTGTTTAAGTGCCAACAATAGACAAAAGATATCAATAAGAGATGACAATGATAGCAATTAAGGAAACCTATAACACTTATCCACTAAATAATTAGCCAATGCTTTTCGATACAAGATGCCAACAACAATCACTTGAGACAATTAGAGAATATCCAAGATATGCGAATTATTAAGAGATGCTCAATGAGATTAGAAGCCCTTGAGCAAAGAACACTTAGATGCCAATATGTCAAACAAATTAGACTCTTAGAACCTCAAGATCACAAATTGTTTAATGATAAACCATTGGAGCTTATACCAATAAAATTGCAAGTGTTCTTAGCCAATGTTCTTACTTGAGAGACACAAGATGATATTCAATTATGGATTAAGCGCTTATATGAGTGAATCTAGTGCAAAGTTAATGATCTTTTAGAGGCTATGAATGAGCTTACAAGAAACAACTAAACATTAGCTTTCAAATAACCAATGTTTAAACAAGCTTCTTCACAATAACACTTAGAACCAATGAGAGCACTTTATATAACTTGCTTCCATTTAAATGAGCAATCATTAACCCTTTAGAACAACAAGAAGTAAAATCACTCTAAACCCAAAATTGACAAGCATGTATGAACCAAATCTGAGCAATGAGACACCCAATGACTTGCCAAATGAAAATATAAGCTAACCAACCTTCTTATGATGTATTTTTCAGTGTTATATCAGATTTCAATGCACTTATGACAGCAGTAAGAAAATTGTGAAACAGTGAGTCACCAATGTGAGAATGTGTGCCAAAATGTGCCAAACAATTTCCAAATGCCAAAACAAGCTTATCAAACTGAAATTTTAGATTCTTTAGCCCTTTATGATGTAAATATCAGATCTGATCACACTTGTTATGCAGAGGTATTCAGTTAGATCTGTGCCCAGGAAACAATGCCCAATTCACACAATGACTAGTAAACTTATACCATGATTTTCTTAGTGCATTAAAGCAACTCATATGTGATTTTTAGAGCATGAAAATGTGTTTTTACCACTGTTATGAATGTATTCAAAGAGCTGTAGCAAACAGTGAGACAAAAATAGGGTTTAGAGATCAAACCCTTGGCCTTTAGGCCTAGAAGAACTTTTCCAAATTTGCTCAAATTTTTCTAAAGGCTTGAACACCTGCAAACATCAAAACTTGAGTCAGTTTCTCTTGCAAAACCCACCAATATTCAGTCCAGCAATTGAATGACCAACCAGAAGATGGATGAGGCCAAGCTAGGGCTATGAAAAGGGCAAGAGGCAAGGGAAAAAGGACCTATAGGCCTACGGCTAAGGCCTAGAAAACCCCATGGCAGAGGAAGGAGGGCCTAATCGGGTCACGACAAGCCTTAAAGGCTGCTGTCTAGCACAAGGAAGGGACCGAAAGGCCCTAGAGGTCTACGACCTAGGGCTTTAAAGCCCTTAAGGCTTGCGGCTGCCTCAGGAAGGGAGGCCGAAGCCTTTAAGGCTCACAGCCAGGTCTAAAATGGCCTAAAAACACCATGACTAGGGGAAGAAGGAAGGTTGAGGCCCTTAGTTTTAATTTTTGTAATGTCCCAAAAAGGAAATAACAATGCTAAACAAGCAAAATGCACATATGACACAGAAAAATTCAGACAATAATTAAACACCCATAAAATTGCACCAGAACTGCGCCAAATTGAGTCATTTTATTATCAAAGGAGAGTACAATGCATGGAATGTGTGCACCTGGCTTGCCAAAGCAAGCTAGACAATCCGAGGTGAGAAAAACGCTGTTCGGATGCAAAGGAAAGACTTCTCAATGTTTTGCGCTAGTCCTAGAAATTCTGCAACTGCTGGTTGGAAGAAACCCTTGTTTGAACTTCCAAAGTGCTCAGAAAATTCCACCAAATTAATCTTGAGTTGTGTTGACCACTACCGGTCAACTACCCATGCAGTACACCCCTTTTTTTCTTTGCAAAAAGGGGTAGCACCTGATCGACGTGTCCGTGCCATCCTGCAGTCATCAGCAGCTTGATCATTTTAATTGTAAACCCAGTCTGCATGTATGAATTGTAAATAATCTTAGCAGATATGAGTCGTGTATGTAAATTGTCTAAGTGGACCTAACTTTCTAATGGTAATTTACGTCTCGGACGGTTTTTCGTCTCACCGATCCATGATCGGCAGAGTTTTCCTTCAGCCTGACCCCAAAGCCGAGATGGATTTTGTCATTAAAATTTTAGGAGAATCCTAGTGCGTTAATCTGCTAGATTATAGTTGTGTCGCAGAACTGGGTGGTTTATGAGGGTCTATGATAAAGGGGTTTTCCCCCTTAAGATGTAAATTGTAAAAGTCATGATGAAAAGTGTCTTGAGGATGTTTTAATCCCCTCATAAGTCCTAAGTCCTAGGTCCTAGGTGATTTTTCCAAAGGCTAAGTTCGAGGATCCATTTAAAAATGAATTAAAAAATTAAAAAATTAAATAAATAAATATAATAATAAAAAATTTAAAAAATTATAAAAATAAAAAGAATAAAATAAAAAAATTATAAAATAAAGCAAAAATCCTAAAATAATAATATTTCGAGTGAATGCATGCAAAATTTCATTTTTTAAATGAATTAACAAATTCGACGGATGAGATTAAGAGATGTCTTGATCCTCATCGACGGTCGAGATCATTTCGACATGGATCACTCGAACTAGCCGTTGGGATCTTTTCCTTTAAATAGGGTGCTAGGGGTCAGTTGAGATCAGATTGGATCTGTGAGTCTTGTGCTGAAGAAGCTCTCTTGTAGTTCATTTTTTGTGCAATAAAGAAGACTTTGGAGTTAAAAATCTTGCTGGTGTTACTCTTCTGAAAATGCTGTAAGATTGTTCTATTTGTTCTGCATAATTTTATTTTTAGCCATTAATGATAGCTTAATGAAGATTGATCTAGGCACAGGTATCTTGTCTGATCTTTGGGGTTTGAATGATAATTTAGATTCTGAAACATATTGGCAGGTATCTCCATTTGATCAAGGTTTCACTATTGTTTTCTCCTTCTACGTTGATGGTTGATTTTAAGCTGTGCAGGAAATCCTTTTTTCAGATTACCGGGCATTAGGGGAAGTTCTCGGCTGAACCAGCCAACTCTCGGATTGTGTTTTCTGAAAGAGCCTAGCCAGTTCTTGATCCCGGGCTTATCATTCGAAATATTTTTTATGAATGCATGCAGGGTTTTCTGAAGCATTTTACATTTAAATTAAATTATGATAATATTACTGTGATTATTGATAAATCTGGCTACTAAAGAGCCTTAGATCTGTAAATACTGTAATTCTTTTGCTGGATCTAGGGTTTTGATTTTGTTTACTGCAATTTTTTTTTGTGATTTTAGGTTAGTTTTGAAGGGTTTTACTTTAAAATTTTGTGTATATCTGTCGGGTTTTGTTTTCTTCTTGCAGGTTACAGACCTGAGACAAGATCTGGAGTTTTCTCGGTCCTCTGGGTGCTGCGTTGATTTATTGACCATCTGTTTGGCTGGCCGTGGAAGCATCAAGGCCCAGAAATCACGTATTGAAGGGAATATATTTCGATTCAAGGGTTTTGCAGCCTCCAAGCACCCCTGCAGTCGTTACACCAACCTGTATAGATTACGCACAGCAAATTCATTTAAAATTTGCTGAGCTGCCCATCAGCCTTTCACTGGTCTCAAACTGCAGAGAATAAAGCGTTTTTGGGGGATATACGTTGTCCAGGTGATATATTTTGTGTTGAAAAGCTGCATGTTCACCCAGCTGTCATCTGAACACCTGAAAAATACCCACGCGTTTTATTCAATCACCACAATCTTGTTGCTGGAGGCTGCACGCTTTAATCAGTGGCGGACATACTGTGTGAAAGCATCAGAAATGCTCAGGTGAGTCTGTAAATCGATTCAAAGCTTTGTCTCTGCCGTCAACTGTGTTCTGGTCGCTTGAATCCGGGTCACGAATTTCTCCCTTTAGGTATTAATGGCAGCGTTTCATTTGTTTTATTTCTTTGAAATCTAATGTCATGATATATGTTAGCTGTCGGATTGGTATAGCGCCGGTGAGATTTTCCATTAGAACCTGCAAATCAAATAAAAAAAAAACGATATATACGTGTGGCTGGTTTGTATATGCGCAAGGAAGAAAACCATCACTTGAGAACCATTCAACGTGAAGCATTTAACACCAAGTAGCAGGTCCAGCCTAAAGCGGAATCGTCCAATTCAGAAGCGCTCAGAATCGATCCGCAGACTTTTCGACTTGAATAACATCGGTGGCTTCAGACCTACCCACGCGTTTTTTCTTCAGATCGCCGTCGTCTGGTGTCCGAACCCGCAGGCCTGCGGATTTAGCAACAAGCTTTTGCGCGTATAGGGTATCGAAGCCGTAAGGCAGATAAAAAAAGAGGAAGCGTGTAGTTTTTTTTTATTATTTTTTTTTGATTGTTTAATATGATTCAATGTTCATCTGAGGATTAACTGCATGAATGTGGTCTCTTGTTAGTATTTTACGTGACTGTTCAAAGCATTTTATCTTTCGAAATTTTAAATTGCTGGAGTATCATTAAGTTGTTAAGCATTTTCTCGCATTTGATAAAAGTTAATTTTCGGTCAGGCTTTGATGATAAATGATTGCTCTTAATGAGTTCATATTTCTGCAGCGTCTGATAATTAATCGTTTAAACATTAACTCCGCAAGGCACTGGTCTATTAATTCAGTAAAATCATTTTAGTGCTGGTTTCCTTTCGTGTATCCCAAACCAACTGATTCACAGTTGGTCATCCATTTTCCTATAGGGTCTACCCCTCGTAGCCGCGGGAGACAGGCTTAAACGGAGAGATCGGGGATCAGGGTGACAGCCCCCGGTTTGAGCGTTGTCGTGACAATCTGTGCGACAACAAGCTGTACACCACAAACCTAGAAAACACTATTGCAACCTACACATACATACAGATCATGAACTGAAATAAACTGAGACAATCACACAAGGGACACCATTATTTTTGGACAATTGTCCTTGGAAAAACCCAATGCGAGAAAACCGGTGCAGCGTATAGAGGGTTTGTATTATTAAACAGATTCTTGAATACAACTAGGGTGCTAGATATGGCTCACCCAACAGAGAATAATCCTAGCAGATGTATCTCTATCTGGAGACAGATATTCCGGCAAATTCAACAACTAGATGATCAAACCCCACAGATGACCTCGCTGTTCCCAGTGCTGGGCAATGATGGCTACTCCAAGCTCTGCGCTGGAACTGTGTCACCTCCTCTAGGTGTTGCGTCCTCTAGGAGTTGCGTCACCCCTATAGTGAGCCTCCCTTGCTCAGAAAGTTGATTTGCTGAACTGCTCCCTCTCTGCCCCACATAATCTTCCCAGCGCTGCCTCTAAGGGCCTGTGTCAGCCCCTACGGCTTCTGTGCCAGTCCCTACGACCTCTGCTTCACACTCTCTAGGAGTGCGCTATCTCTCGCGGTGCTACTTTGCCTTCTGCTATGTATTCTTCGGCTTCAAACTGAAGTTCCCTTGCCGAACTGCCCCTCACTGCAACTTAGTTCACTAGCTCGATTTTCTCAACAAACCACACCCCAGAAAAATCAAACTCTTTGATCTCTTCGGTGTATCTTCAACTGACCCTCAAGCCTTCTCTTATACTTTTCCCATTGATGAATCAATGACCGTGATCTAATCTCTAATCAACGGCTAAGATTAGAACTGGCTTGATCCTCATCACTTAGAACCTTCTCACCCATATTTTTTTTAATACACATTAATATTTTTATTTTCCTAAGTTTAGACTTAGGAACCCATTAAAAATATTAATTATTTTAATAACTCCTCATCTAGGTGGAATTTCTTCAAATGATTTCTGGGTTTTGGAGATCTCATGTATTCTAGCCCCTCCACCAAATTTTGGAGCTAGAGCACATCTGATGCTACCCAAAATCAACACTCCCTCTTAGCGAGGAATGTGCTCTAGTAATACTTCCCCATAGAAGCATTACACTGATCCACCGTATCGATCGTCTGTGCTGCTGATGCTTGGCCTGCTGCCCTTCATCCATTGCACTGCTGCTCCCTGTATTGCTGCCCATGACTCTGCCACTACCACTGCTGCATTTGTACTACAACTCCTCCTCAAGATGCTGCATCATGTTGCCCATAGCACTGCCACTGCTAATTGCTGCACTGCAACTCAGTTGCTGAGAAGTAAGCAACTGAAAACTCACCCAAACATTGACATCCTGGTTAGTATGGATGCCTCGTGATCCTGAAGCTTCCTCTGCTGCTAATCTATGCTTACCCTCTGCAACCACTGCGCTGCTGCAAACTGCTCTATGCCTCTCGCACTGCTACAACATACACTGTACTGCCTCAGACTTTGGCACTCTAGCTCTGCCACTGTCGCTCCATCAATCCTCACTCCAATCAACACCCGTCATTCTGCTACTGTTGTTGAGGGCTCCTGTAGCCATATGTGATCCAAGAGTTTGGGTCAAGGATCCTGCCCGAACATGTAGTCCTCCCGACTACAACTCGATGTCGCCCCACCTCTTCTCCAGAGGTACATGAGCACTCATGGCACAATCGTCATCCTCGCCTTCCTTGTCCGCTTTCGCTGGAGTAGCCTTTGATTTAGAGGCTTCCCCCTTGCCCTTCTTCTGGGGGCACTAAGTGGCATAATGTTCCGACTCCCAACAAATCTGACCTTGGAGATGTCATTCTTCTTCCTCTTCTGCTGTCCTTGCTGTCTCGTTGATGCAAGTGCTGCATCCTCCTCCTCCTTGACTCGGGTTCCCTTGTCGCTACTCCCTGCCTTGGTCAATCTCCTGAGCTAGTCTTGTCGAAGAGCTGCCCACATCTCCTCCCGACTGGGGAGAGTCGCTTTGCCCAAAATACTTTGGACAAATGTCTCCCAGTCCTCGGTGACTGCATTCAAGGCGGTCCTGACCATGTACTCAAGATCTGGTGTAGACCCCAGGGAAGTCAACTGGTCACGAATCCCTTGCAACCTGAGAAGGAAGGCATATATCTCCTCTCTTTTCTGCATCTGGTACTGTCTTAGCTGATTTTCTAATAGCATCTTCCATTGCACGGAAGAGCCCTGATACAAGGTGGTCAGTGTCTCCCACATCTCCCTTGTTGTGTTCTTCTCAGCAATGTGTGGTACTACATGATCTTTGACCCCGTCTAGGATCACGCACTTGGCCTTAGCTTAGGCCTCCTCATACTTCTTCAATGGATTGACGTCGACCGGTTCAACAACAACTTTCAAGGCATAGTCCTTAATGCGATGTTTGTCTAGGATTGGTAGGATCCTGGCCTTCCAGATGAAAAAATTGGATGCTCCATCCAGTCTGTCCTGATCCCTCAACCCATTCATTGCCATCTCTGCTAAAAAATATGACTGGTTCTCTTCTACCTCTCCTGCTGTCAATCTAGCAAGACATGGATATGGATTTCTTTGGTGCAAGAAACCCTCTAAGGAACAAGCTCCTCTCTAGACTCCCTCTGAGTCCTGATTTCCCTCTCAGAAATCCTCTGGCCAACTGTCGAATCACTCCTCTCCAATCCTCCTTTGCTGCTGCAACCCAAATCTAGATTTCTTGGCTAGAAATCTGTCAAGGCAGTGATTCCCTCTACCTTGGTTCAGTCTCCTTAGACACTGTTTTGCACCAACAGAAACAACATCCCACTAGCTCCTCAAACCGAAAATCTGCTCAGCTTCCTTAGCCCCGGCAACTTGAAGAATTGGAGCCCTTCAGGTTCTGCACATTCACTGCGTGGGCTGGATCAACTCCTCCTAGCCAACTGCGTCAATCTTTCCTGGCTCAAAAAGATGACGTGGCTCTGTGTGAGCCTGATCTGCCCCCCTCTGCCTCTGCGTTGGCCTTGATGGCTGATGCAGCTACTGCGTAGGCTCCTCCCAGCTACTGTGTCTCCTCCACCTGGCTCAGAGTGCTGATGCAGGCACTGCGTGAGCCTTTGCGTCACTTTCTCTGCAATGCGTCACTCCTTCTGCGTCGCTAGCTCTAGAACAACGCTGTCACTCAGGACAACTGCTTTTCTGCTACAAATTCTCAGGATTTCTTGGCTGGTGTCTTCAGTCGCCTATGATCTGCAATCGCTCTGATACCATGTGAAAATTTCTGAATATACATATCAAAAACCCCTACTGCAATTACTGGTTTAATATCTCCTACTTGTTCTTTGCATTAACAAGTTATTTAATTCAGTGTGGAAAAAGTCGGGAAAAAATCGGGATTAAATCCCCAAAATGCAATTTTTTTGGCTGGCCGATTAAATTGGCCGATTTTTTGCCGATTTTTTCCCAGTTGAAAAAGTCGGGATTAAATCGAAAAAGTCGGGATTAAATTGGGACTTTTTCCAAAAAATCGTGAATGAGGTAGTTTCTTTAACGATTTTTTAATTTGTTTTTGAAAAATCAGGCTTTTATTGAAAAAATCGGGATTTTATTTAAAAAGTTGGGATTTTTTAAAAAATGAATATTTTTGTATTTTTTTAAATTTTGCCGACTTTTTCAAAAAACTCCCGACTTTAACGACTTTTTCAACTTCTGGACCCTTGCCGATTTAATCCCGACTTCGACTTTTTCCACATTGATTTAATTACATAAACATTGATGTAAAACACTATTACAACCTACACATACATGTTGGAATTCCAAGTCTATTCGTTAGAGATTCTTCGTGTACTATCTGATTTGTTTCTTCCTACTTGTTCAGTTACTTAGCAAGTTATTTACCATGTAAATATTGAAAATAAATACAAGTACAATATCAACACATACAGATCATCAACTGAAAGAAACAAGCACACAAGTGACACCATTGTTTTTGGACAAATGTCCTAGGAAAAACCCAATGCAGGAAAACCGGTGCAACTATTAGAGGGTTTTATTATTAAGCAGTTTCAGAATATAATCTGGGTGCCAGAAATGGCTCACCTAACAGAGAATGCCCTTGGCAGTAGTACCTCTTAGTCGGAGATAGATATTCCGGCTAAATCACCGGAGGAACGATCCCACAACAACATTGCAACACTTCTGCTTCTCTCTATCACCCTGATAGGGACTGCGTCACCCTATCCAGCTCTCCAGCTCCAATCTGCCCCACGAAATCTCCCAGCGTCAGCCTCTAGGGTCTGCATCAGCCTCTCGGGGCTCTGCGTCAGCCTATTTGGCCCAGCATCAGCCTCTCGGGGCTCTGCGTCAGCCTCTGGAGCCTCTGCGTCTCCCACGCTGACCCTCCTCAGGCTCTGCACAGCTCCTGGCTGCCTCTGCGTGGCCTCTAGCTGGCTCTACGTCAACCCTCTCCTGGATTCTGCGCTGATGCTCCCAATACTATCTTTGCCTCTCTGCTATTGTATTCACTGCCCCTCAGCTGCAACTCTGATCACTCCTTCGACTTCCTCAGCAAGTCCTGCCCCAGAAAATCGAATTCTTGATGAACTCGGTGTATTCTCCAACTGACCCTCAAGCCTCCTCTTATACTTTTCTCGTTGGTCCATCAACGATCGAGATTAAATCTCTAATCAACGACTAAGATTAGATTTGGCTTGATCCATGACTTTTGGACCCTTCTAACACAGTTTTATATTAATACCCATTAATATTTTATTTTTCCTACGTTTAGACTTAGGAACTCCATTAAAAATATTAATTATTTTAATATCTCCCAAACTGTTTAGAATCTGCCCAAACCATTTCTGGGTCTTGGAGATCTCATGTGCTTTAGCCTCTCCACCAATCTTCGTGGCTAGAGCACATCCGATGCTACCCCAAATCAACAATAAATATAGATCATGAACTGAAATAAACTAAGACAATCACAGAAGGGACACCATTATTTTGGACAATTGTCCCAAGAAAAACCCAATGCTGAAAAATCAGTGTAGCATATAGAGGGTTTGTATTAGTAAGTAGATTCTTGAATACAACTAGGGTGCCAGATATGGCTTACCCAATAGAGAAAAATCTTGGCAGATGTACCTCTATCCGAAGACAGATATTCCAGCAAATTCAACAACTAGATGATCAAACCCCACAGATGACCCGGTTGTTCCTAGTGTTGGGTAGCGATCGCTGCTCCAAGCTCTGCGCTAGAACTATGTCACCTCCTCTAGGAGCTGTGTCACCCCCACAGTGAGCCTCCCTTGCTTAGAAAGTCGATTTGCTGAAATGCTCCCTCTCTGCCCCACAAAATCTCCTTGGCGCTGCCTCTAAGGGCCTACGTCAGCCCCTACAGCTTTTGCGTCACCTGCGGCCCCTACGGCCTGTGCGTCACCCTCTCTGGGACTGCGTTGTCTCTCTGCTATGTATTCTTCGGCCTTAGGCTAAAGTTCCCTTGCCGAACTGCCCCTCAATGCAACTCAGATCACTAGCTCGATTTTCTCAGCAAACCACGCCCCAGAAAAATCGAACTCTTTGATCTCTTCGGTGTATCTCCAACTGACTCTCAAGCCTTCTCTTATACTTTTCTTGTTGATGAATCAATGACGTGATCTAATCTCTAATCAATGGCTAATATTAGAACTGGCTTGATCTGCGTCACTTAGAACCTTCTCACCCATATTTTTATTAATACACATTAATATTTTTATTTTCCTAAGTTTAGACTTAGGAACTCATTAAAAATATTAATTATTTTAATAACTCCTCATATGGGTGGAATTTCTTCAAAAGATTCCTGGGTTATGGAGATCTCATGTATTCTAGCCCTTCCACCAAATTACGGAGCTAGAGCATATCCGATGTTACCCAAAATCAACATTCTTGCTATATCCAACAAGATATCCTTTTTCGCATTCTGATCCAATTTCTTCCTCTTTTCTTTGGGTACATGGCAGTATACCAAACTCCCAAATATCTTGAAATGACTTACCTCAGGCTTCTTACCAGTGAAGACACTCTCCGGAGTAATCTTACCTAATGCCCTGTGAGGAGTCCTGTTCTGAACATACACTGCCGTGTTGCATGCTTCTGCCAATAGAAACTTGGGCATATCTCGATCATACACCTTCGCCCTGACTGCTTCAACAATAGTCTTGCTCTTCCTTTTTGCTACTCCATTCTTCTTCGGATTATAGGGGGATGTCTACTCTCTTTTGATGCCTTCCCTTGCACAAAAATCAGTGAAGTCCTTGTCGATGTATTCTCCACCATTGTCTGAGCGCAATATCTTTATCCTCTTTCCTATCAGATTCTCAACTAGAGCCTTGAACTCTTTGAATCGACCAAAAACCTCATCCTTGGTTTTTAGAAAGTAGATCGAAGTCTTTCTGGAATGGTCATCAATGAGGGTGATGAAGTATTCGGCACCACTAAGAGCCTTTGTGGACATGGGTCCGCAGATATCTGAGTGTATCAATCCCAGAACACTTTTAGCCCTATTGTTGCTTCTGGAAAATGACGCTTTGGCATACTTGCCTAGTGCGCATCCTCTACATACATCATCTCGTTTGGTACTCAACTCTGGAACTCCTGATACTGTTCTCCCGAGAATTCTTAGAGGCCCATGGTGTAAGTGTCCCATCCTCCTGTGCCATAGTTCATTCAAATCTTTTTCCCCATTGCTGCCTATCAGTGCCATTGGAGATTCTAGCTGTAATTTGTACAACCTATTACTTCTGATGGCAATCTGGACTTTCTTTTTCCAACTTGGGTGTGTGGCATATACTTTCTCCTTAATGAAGAAAACATCATAGCCTTCGTTTTGAAGCTGAGATACAGAGAGTAAGTTCATCCCCAATCTCGGCACATGCAACACATTGGTTGCTCGATGCTGATCCCCTGCTTCTGTTTGAAAGACTACAATACCTCTTCCTACGGGGTACATTTTGACTTATTTCCCATGGTGATCTGGAAGTTCATCCTTTCTTCCTGATAATTCGAAAAACATTCTCGTATTCCTGTCATGTGCTAGGAAGCTCCACTTTCTATATACCAAACCTTAGAGGAGGCAAAACTCGTTAAGTAAGCGACTTCTTCTTCCAGTCTGGAAGCTAACATAGAATAATTGTGATCCATGTTCCTCGTGCTCTCTTCTTCCTCTGGAGATTTGCGTGAGTCTTTATGAGTTGATGCCCCGACATCATGCTCCTGACTCATAGAAGATTCTTTAACCTTGTTGCTAGATCTCAACTCTGATACCACGTGAAAATTTCTAACACGAAATTCTATTGCAGTAAGTGATTTATATCTCTTACTTATTTCTCACAATAAGTTGTCTACAAAACCCTTTAGTAAACATTAAAATAAATTCTACTACAGTTATCACATAATAGCATAGAGAAAAAATAACAGTGATATACAAGCACAAGAATCAATCACATCAACACAGTTATTTTTGGACAATTGTCCCTGGAAAAACCCAATGCGGGAAAACCTATGTAGCAGATGAGGGTTTATTTATTATTCTTCAACAACAATCTCTTTACAAGGAATGATTTTGCAGTACATAGAGAAATATTCAAGAAAACACTTGAGATAATTTTTCTCCTCAGCTAGGAGAAATTCTGACACCCCAGAAACCCTTTAGCCTTCACTGCGTCACCCCTGCATCATTTGCATGAGGACTGTGCCATCCCTGCGTCATCTGCATGAGGACTGCTTAAGAACTCGTCCTTGCCTGCGCTGTCTCTCAGAGCTCTCCCTCTGTGTTGTCTCTCTGAGGCACTGTGTCACCTCCTCCTCAGTCTCTAACAGATGCTGAAACCCTCCTCTTTCTTCACCCTGCAACTCTCCCTCTGAAATCGAACTCTTTCTCCTTGAGAATCAATTTCCCTTGGGTTACTGAGTATTTGCCCGATGTATCTCCAAATGACTCTGAAGTCTTCTCTTATACTTTCCTGTTGATGAATCAACGACCGAGATCAAGTCCCTAATCAATGACTAAGATTAAAATAGACTTGATCCTCTTCTCTTAGAAACTTCTCACCCATATCCTTATTAATATCCATTAATATTTTTATTTTCCTAAGTTTAGACTTAGGAACCCATTAAAAATATTAATTATTTTAATAACTCATCATCTGGGTGGAATTTCTCCAAACGATTTCTGGTTATTGGGGATCTCATGAATTCTAGCCCCTCCACAAAATTTCGGAGCTAGATCACATCCAATGCTACCCAAAATCAATAGTTATGATGCTTCATTTGACTTCAAAATGATCTTCGCTTTGATGCCTTCCTTGAGATTTGATCCTTGAGTGTCCCTTGATAAGATGCCCTTCCTTGACTTAGTCACCTTAGCTCTGATACCATGTTGAGAAATCTAGGGCATAGCAATTATGTGATTTCTCTTCTATTAGTAACTGCTTGTGAGTGCTTTTTACTTCTTTAAATTAAGATTTTCTTTTACTTCGGTTATTAGTGTTCTTCTTCATCAAACAACTACCAATGCATAAACCATAAAGAGACAAGAGACACAAAATATAAGCTATCAGCTAGGGCCAAAACCTCTCACTTTTTGAGAGGAAACCCGGACAAATTCTTCTTCTTATAGAGATTCTAATTGAGGAATACCAAGACCAAGACCCTTGACCTATTCACCACTCCAAGACCAAGACACAAAGCTTCCTCTTCTTACTTGAGTCAACGATTGTCAAACTATTTGCTTCTTCCTCTTTCTCGGCTTTTCTTCAGATCTCATATTCCTTTCTCAACTTCCCTTTAGATCTCAGATTCCTTTCTCGGCTTCTTGAATCAGGCCTGTAATATTTCAGACTTAGCTTCAGCTCTTAACTCGGTTATATGTTCTGAATTCCTTCACTCTAGATGGAGGCTTCTATTATGGTAATACTGCTTGAGTATCACCCTAACTTTCTCTGTGGCTGACCTGTAATAACTCGTCTTCTTCTGCAGTCCCTATACCTTGCACGTGTGAAGAGTATCCACCCAAAACAGATCAGAAATAACCTTGGTTATGTTCTCCCTTCCTTCGCTTGGTGATAGGCTGCCTTCTTGATGAACCTTGCACTTCCTTTTAGCTTCAGACCTTGACCGAATTGTCTCTGAAATTCTGTCCCTGAAGTAGGGCCGAGCTGCCCCATTTATAGTTGTTGTCTATGCTTAATTGGCTGACATGACATGTGGTGAACCGACGTGTCCTTTTATGAAGATATTATTATCCTTTGAAGCCGACTTGTAGGAGGAAACTTTGCTTGGTCTTGGAGGGCTATGTATACTTATCTAACGACTTGTACAAAATGCAACATGCCCAAGAAGGGTCCTTCATACATGACATTGGCTCTCTTTGACTTTATGACCAATCCTAAAGGCTCACAATGGGAGCCATGACTAAAAATAAAATTCCTTGCTCATGAAAACCATGAGACAAGCATTACAAAAATAATTTTATTTTTCTTTACATCAATTACATAAAATCACATTTACATATGTCTATATGAAGACTTAAACATTTCAACATGGAAAAGAGATAGAAAGCGAACAGAAGATTTGATCGAGTTATATCTTTTGTAGATTTTATTCACTTGGCATTTTAGCTGAAGCAGCATAGATAGCCTGTATTTTTTGTATAATCATGTGTGCACAGCCCTTTTTGATTTTATTTTTGGCAATATTAGTGTTTTCTTTGAGAAACTAATATTTTTTCATTTAATGTTCAGGGCCACATTCCTATCTTTCCCCGCATTTTTGGCCATGAGGCAACAGGGTCGGCATATCTAACCCTTTATCTTCCATTCTTTTTTCAGTCTACCCTTTTCTTTGTATTTTCTTCATGATTTCCACTTTGTCCAATTATTTCACCTTCTTTATTTTACGTGCCTTATATTTCATGTTATTGCAGGATTATTGAGAGTGTTGGTGAAGGTGTAACTGACCTCCATGAGGGTGATCATGTCCTTACCGTTTTCACAGGAGAATGCAAGAAATGTAGACACTGCAAATCTGATAAAAGCAATATGTGTGAAACTTTAAGAATGGAAAGAAAAGGCCTTATGCAAAGTGATCAGAAAACCCGTTTTTCCATAAACGGGAAGCCTATTTATCACTTTTGTGCAGTTTCAAGCTTCAGTGAATACACTGTTTTGCACTCCGGGTGTACTATTAAATTGAGCCCAGATGTTCCCTTGGGAAAAATTAGCGTTCTCGGCTGTGGTGTTGCTGCTGGTAATAATTAGTTAGCATGCGGCTCTTTACTGTTCAATGGATTTTATTATTACATTTTTTTTTAATTTTTTTCAAATCATAGATAATGTGATTGTGAAGATGAAATAAAATTATTTAAGAAAGAATGATAGGATGTCTCAAGGTGATAGTAAATTTGATAATTCTTTTGAATGAAAATAATAAATATTTCTATTATGGAATAGAGTTGGTGTTCCCTTTGCAGTATCATGTTACCATATCTCTCCCAAAGATTCTGGAGATCAGAAGGATTTGGCCTGCTATTTCCCTTGTCAATGATGTAATGAGGACGTTTGAAATTAAAACAGTGATTGAAATAGTCATGAAAAATTCTGGCAAGTAATGTAAGAGCAGAATAAGTTTCCTTTATTGTAAGCAGTGAACAGATCTCTATAGTTTTATTATCTTACTGGTAAAGATGTGAATTAATTTATTTATGGAAAGGAAACACGTTAAGCTTGATCTGAGAAAAATTCTCATCACTTTTGATGTGTATTCATTGGACTTCTAACCTCTTTTTTAACCAATGGCCATTCAAAATCTTATCACTTTAATTACGAGGTAGTCTAACTTACATTAATATAATAGACCATTGCATGATTTGAAAACCTGCATACCTATAGCTCCCATACAGGGATAGGCTTAAAATACATATTCATCTATATGATTACATCTAAGATGATGTTCCTTAATTTGTCTTTTCTTACCCAATTATCTTTGTTGATTCAAAAATTCAAATTATTGAAGAAAAATTAGTTTGAAGCATTTCCATAAAGTAACGCTTAGGAGTAGAAAGGAAATGGAGTGTTGTATTAGAAAAAACATTCCAGAGAAGCATATTTAAGAGAATTGAAGCATCAAGATGCTAATAGTTAAAATGGGAGGAGATCCATAAGAAACTGATACTTGAGAGAAGCTTAGCCACCAGAAACAAAGTAGTCTAATTTGGGGTTTAAATCCTTTTCTGTTTGAAGCTTTCAGATGTGTGTGATCCATGTTAGTTGGCATGAAAATATATGAAAGAAGAGATGGATTTTATTAAATTGAGTTGTCATTATTTGTATACAATGTACATCATCTCATATTTTTTCAGGGGTGGTAGGAGCAGGGGGGGGGGCTGATCTATCACCCCAAGGATCGATGGGAATATCCCTTTTCTTGAGGTCTAGGAATCTCCACAAACAACCAAGCAAAACTTAAAAGCCTACATGCTTCTGCAATGTCTCTCTTTGGCTACATAGAGAAAAATTCAAGATTTCATTATCACTTGTGACTTTGCGATTCTTTTGCGCCACCTCAGCAATGGCTTTCTTCCATCTGACATCAAACTCCAAGCTATTGTAAAAAGGATCTATCATATGCTAGGAAGCGTTCATTCCAAATTATTTCATCATGTCCATAGGCACCGTTACCACAAAATCTAGTAGGCCTTGGAGAGGGAAACCCTACAAGACTAATCGCTAGACTAAGTGCTATCAATGGGACAATGGCCCACTGTCACCATAGCCAAGGTCCCCTTGTTACCAATTAATCTAGCCATTAGTCTTGTAGGGTTTCCCTTTTCAAGGCTTGCTAGATTTTATGGTAAGATTTTGGCGTCGTTGCTGGGCACACGAAGCATGTGTCTTGTCCCCATATGACAATATGACTTCTTATTTGGCAACTCCATTAGAAGAACGAAGCCCTTGTTCTCCATTGAAACTCAAAGTCAATTCTTGTAGGGTGAAGCAAGCATCTATCAAGGCATTTTGAATTCACCCTAGTGACTCCCCTTTTGGTTGTTATGTGAAACTCAAGGAAATGGCTCCTTGGAATCTGAATGATGTTAACATTTATGAATTCTTTCATATAGAAAAAGGCAAATGGGACTGTTACCGCTCAAACTAGTAGGGATCCTAGGAGGGGATCCTATAGAGCAACTACTAGGTCAAGTGGCAACAATGGCGTGATAGCCCGCTGTCACCTTAGCTAAAGATCCATGCTGTTTACAGACTTTCACCGATGGGAGGAGTCCCGGTATGAGAGGAATCACAAGAATAGATGGATCAATGATAGGATATGGGGTGATTCCTAAAGCCTATTCACAAGAGAGGCTCAAATAATTGGCTTGCTTGCTTTGAAAGCAAGATGATTAGCTCTCTAAGAAGGGCTATGAGGATGCTTAGACCTAGGGTTGGAGAATATCCCTTAACAAGAGGTATCCTAGACCTAAGAATCCTAAAGGAGGAATGGCTTCTATGTAATCCTTGTGGAATGTGAGTCACAAAGTTGTGGGACCACAAAGAACCCAAGTGGGCCCAAACTAGGTCAAGGGTGTGGAGTTGATCAACAATAGAGGGGCTTGACCAAGTTTGGGAGGAGAATAGGATCAAAGGAATAATTTTCTTTTGAAGTTCAAATGTAATGATCCAAATGAGGACACTAACCCAAAGCAACCTAGGGAGAGGAGTGATCCTTGAGTTAGGGCTTTCACTATCTCAGGATTTCACCATTGGATCGAGCTCAAATTTGGAGGACCCTTTAAGAAAACCCCAACCCAGTTGTGGACCAAATTTCAAGGGTTTTAGATGGCTACAAAATATTTCTCTTGATGCCCTAGGTGACCTACTAGGGTTAGGTCTAGAACATTGTTTTTAAAACCGGAACCGGTCTAACCGGGACTAGTTTGGTCTAAACGAACCGGTTTTAGAAAAATATATTAAATAATTAATTTTTAATGAAAAAAACAATTTTTAAGATTTAAAACCATGATTCCAAGCCAATAGAGACAAAATATGCAAAGATTGCTTATTTATATACCATGTAAAGTTGAATATATCAAAATGGCACCAAGTGCAATACATATCATCGACAAAATACATAAGCAATGAGGCTCTAAATGGCCTCTAGAGTGCAAAAACAAAGCCTACAAACTATGGGGCCAGTGGCATACTACAAGACTCAAGTCTACATATATGATAATAGTTATACTATAATAGTGATCAACATTATCACTTGAAACTTCTCATGAGTCATCATGATCAAACTCAGTTGGTTGAGTCGCAACTCCCAAACTTTGCAGTCACAAACTTCTCTATTGGTTAAGTGACTTGAGTCTCAAACTTCTGAAGGTATTCTGCCCTAATATGCCCTATTATTTCATTTGGTGCTCCACATAGCTTTACATGGCCTCCTATCCCAGCCAAGTGTTGCTTGAACCTGTTAATACCCCCTCCTTGAATGGATTTTTGGAAATATTTGCAGATCATTTTGCCATCAATCATATCACAATGAGCCCATGTAGTATCTCTGGCTTTTGGAGGCATGATGACTACTACTTAGCTTAAACTCTGCTATTCCACTACTCCAGCAAAAACTCAACACTCTCCAAGCTCCCAAGCAAACTCACAAACACTCCAAATGAGATGTGTGAGACAAATGAGAGGGAGAGGGGCCTCTTAAAGGCTTGGAGAGGGTGTTTTTGGAGGGAAAGCACCCTTAGTTTCCCTCCAAAACCCCTAAAACACAGTCAAAAAGTCGCTTTTTGGGCTCACAGTGGGCGTGCCTCCTAATCGGCCGGTTTAGGACGGAACCTGCCAGTTTGATACAAACCGGCCGGTTCCGTCGTAAACCAGCTGGTTAGGACCGGTTTTCTGCAAAAAATAGCGAAGTGACCCCTCTGATCGGTTTTTTTGGCCGGTTTCGACTGGTGGGCCTGCTAATCGGCCGGTTAGACCGGTAACCGGTTAGCAAGGCCGGTTTTGAATACTATGGTCTAGAAAGAGGGGAAAAGGAGATAAGATAAGATAAGATAATTTTATTAATGTCCAACAAATGATCATAATAGGTCATTGGGACTGTTGGGTACAATGATTACAACATGCCAAGCCGGTGGACCAAGCGGTCCCCTTTAACTTTTCTTTTTAAAGAGCAGAAAATACATCTATAATCTAAGTAAATGTAAATGTAGAAGCTAGGAGCTCTCGGCTTCGAAACAGAGCTCTGCAATGAAGCAGAGAAGGAGAAGGAGAAGGAGGGAGTTTCCTGTCCAGTCCCTACTCCTAACATCCGAGGTCGAGAGAAGAAAACTGGGAGAAGCTTGTCAAAGTCTGCTGTCCTGTGGGCATACTGGGCTGTCGCTGTTGTCGCCTGGAGATTCTAGGGCGCCTCCCAGGGGTGGATCCAATCCTGGAGTGCGGGTGCAGTCTGGTGGGTCGGCCCCCCCGGGACCGCACTGATCTGGTCTCAGTGTCTGTGGGTCGGTCAATGGTTCTTTTGGTGCCCCGCGCTGATGGTAGCGCCCTAAAGAAGTCCGTGATCTTCTGCGTGGTGTCCGATCTGGTGGGGGGTTGAAGAAAACAGGCCCGAAATCTGAAGGCCTCCTGGAGATAAAGTGCAAGGCATCTCGGATCAACATATCTGAGGAAGCTGGACAAGGTCTGAGAAGACCCGAAGAGACAATGGAAACAACCTCGAATCTCGTAGTAAGTAGGGCATCCGAAGATGAAGTGTGTCTTTGTCTCTATCTCCTGTAAGTGGCAGAGCTGGCAAATCCTGTCCCTATCGATGTGGTGATCTGTCTCCACCCGGAGTCTGTGAGACCCAACTCTGAGTTGCCCGAGGGGGATTCTAAGAGCATGCATCCAATGCTGGAACGTGTATTGAGGTCTGATGATGAGCCCATCCCTGATCTCCAGGCAATGCTCCGCGTAGAAGGCCATTTTTGGACGCAACCCATTGGGAGGATTGGTCCATGTAGTCTGAACATATCGTCTGTAACAGTGTTGCAGGAAGCGCCCCCCCCCGGATCCTAGGCCGGAATCGCGTCCCGTACGGAAGCGTTCCGGAAGCGCGATTCCATTTTTCCCGAAGCGCGATTCCGCATTTTTTGAGCGATTCCTGGTTTTTGAGAAGCAAAATCATTACCTACAGCTTCATCTAATATTTGCTAGGCATTTCATTGTCAGAAATAAACGGTTGAACGCCGCGTAGAGTCCCTCGAGGCAAGTTACAATATGATTATTTGAAATGCTTACCTAACACGTTATCCAGAAACGAACGAGAGAGGTTGAGCCCCGTCTCAGCGATGAGATCATTCACAGAAAAAAATAATTAAAATCCCAACACTTGCGTCGAAAGTCACTCTGCTTTCATTCGTAACAATGACGAGTGATGATAGGAGAGGAGGCCATAAGAAAGAGCGGCATAACAGGTTACCGGTTGTTTTAAATTGAAAAATACAGCAGTGTGCTAATTTCGTCGTTACCTACGTATAGAATAAGATATTAGTTTATTAAATCAATTGAATATATACTTGCAACTTGCGAGGAAGATGTTCAGTAAGTACCGTCTATTGCGATCCACATGATATTAAATATGATGTAATGTTGCTCATCACCAATCTGTCTGGTGGCATTTAAACAGATAGAACTTAATTGTCCTCAATATGCTGATTATTACTATCGGATCTTGAGAAAATGCGTCCAAAAAAACATGTCACTGTTGTAAGATATTATGGTGAGTGAATAATCATGTTGCGCAAAGGGCGTGCAAGGAAATCAAGAAGTGCCAAAGAGCAAAAGACAGGGCCAGGGGATTCTGATGCTTACTGCATTTACGTTGGTCGGTTTTCATGATGTATGTTTGTAATAGCTAGAATATAGATGATTGTTGTACATACTAGTAACTACAATGGAATCATGGATGCCATATCTATCTTGATTTATGCAAAAATATGCATGTTTTCATGTCTTCTACAATTAATTTGGTATTTGGGATGTTTGTTTTGAGTATAAATGCAAAAAAATATAAAAATATATATATATATAGCAGACGCTTCCGTGGACGCTTCGCTTCCTAGATTTTTGGAAAATGACGCTTCCGCGCTTCGCGCTTCCGCTTCGAGCTTCCGCTTCGCTCCTGCTTCGTGCAACATTGGTCTGTAAATATCCTCCTTAATGATTTTATTCAGCTCTTGCTGATTAGGAAGGAGGTGGCCTAGAGCATTCAGAGAGTACTGAAAGGGAGGGAGATGGTCAATCCGGATTCTTGAAGCTCGGTCACACCGGTGTACCAACATTTGGATCAGCCTGTCTGCATACGGGCGATGTTCTCCGAGGAGCAATATGCTAAATATGGGTATCTATCTCGACCTTTCCTCATGTCTGCCAGTCCTCGGATCCTGTGCAGGAGCGACACTAATCTGAATATCACCTCTAGGCGGAAGGGTTGAGCCCCGAACTCTGCTAGAATGATGTGCTGAGGAACTATCTGCTTGCATCTAATGAAACGACGCAAAAGGAGGGTCTGGACCTGCTCCGTTGAAGCCCAATCTGACTCTAAGAGAGAGGGACCCCAAATCTCTGAGCCGTAAAGTACTGTGGGACGAATCAAAGTGTTCATGATGCTCATCTTGGACAAGATGTCCTGGAAATGGTGCCAGAAACATTGCCTCTCCAGAAGGGCTAGGGAGCCATACCCTTTGTTGATCTGAGGCTGAAGGGCTGGACGCAGGCTGAAGCGAGGCCCTGAAAATTGAACTCCCAAATATGTATAGGTGTTGACAATATCGATCTCTTCTCCTTTAAATAGGAAGTGGAAGTCCGAGGTTTTCTTGACTCCATTGAAAATAATCACTTTGGTTTTACCCAAGTTCACAGTTAGATGCCTCTGGTCACAAAAAGCTGCGAGAGCATCCAATTGTCTCTGAAGGCCTTCTTGGGAGGAGGCAATAAGGGCAATATCGTCTGCAAATAGGAGGATGGAAATCAGGTGGAAAAGACACCCATCTGTCTCCTGGATATGCTCTCGGAGGAAGGACTCAAGCTCATCGATAGAGATCCTGAATAAAGTAGGAGAAAGGGGGCATCCTTGCTTGACTCCAATGGTGCTACGGATGAAATTCGACATTCCTCCGACTGTGCGGAGACGGCCAAGGACGGCCTCATAGAGGCGCATAATAGCTGTCAGGAGAGTCGAGGAGATGCCAATCTCTCTTAGTCTCTGGAAAAGATCTTCCCTCGGGATTGAGTCAAAGGCCTTTCGGAAGTCTACAAAACAGCAGTACACTTTAGAGGATCGATGCCTAGCCTCCTCTATCACCGCACGAAGAGTGAGGATGTGGTCGATCGTCTGGTGGTCTGGGCGGAATCCTGCTTGGCCCTTGGCCCTAAGTTGTCTCTGCTCAAGGAAATGGGAGAGTGTCCTGTGGAGTGTTGTGGCATATAGCTTGGAGAATGTGTGCCCAACCATGATTGTCCTGTAGTTGTTGGGGTCGGAAGTAGGACCTGACTTGTGGATCGGGTAGATAATGTGGTGTGACCAACCATCCGGAAATCCATCCCGAACCACTTGGTTGAAAAGGTCCACCAGATATCTTACTAGAGGGCGAAGTCCATGCTTGAAGAATTCTGCCTGGAAGCCTTCTTCGTTTGTTGCCCTGCTGCTATTCATTGTCCATATTGCCTCTCTGATATCTTTGTTAGAGAAAAGGTGGCAGGAGGTGGGGGGCGAAGTAACCTAAATCGGAGGCTGCCCAGGAATGTCATACAAATGGGAGGTGTGAGAGAACATTGAGGCAGGATCAAGGTCGACTAGGGTAGGTGAGCGTCGGGAAAGGATGGTCCCCCAGAAATCTTTAGGGGAGCGAAGAAGGAGAGTAGAAAGAACCTGTCTCCTGTGGGCAATGAAGAGGCGCTTCTTGCGGCGAAGGAGGCGACGGTAGGATGAACAGAGGTCAGGGTATGTTGGTAAGGAGTTTCGGAATGCGTGTCGAAGATTATGATGCATAGACTTGCATTCCTGGTCATACCATTTATTCATAGGGCAATTTCCCGGTTTGCGGGAGGTGGTGGCTGTACGTGTAGAATGGGGGAAGGATTGGAGCGCAGCTTCCCAGATTGCATATGAGAGGCACTGGTATTTGTCCGTGGCAGAGCTAAGAGAGGCGAACTGGGACTCCGATGGGAGTGTCTGTCTGAGGATAGAGGAGAAGAGATCAGGGTCACCCTCCTCAAATTGGAAGGTGGTCCTAGGAGGGCTGCGGGGAAGAGTAGGAGATGGATTCGGGGGGTGAAACTACAGAGAGAGTGAGAGAAGTGCGTGATCTGCGAGAGGGATGGGGGTGATCGAGAAATTTTTGATGTAATGGAGGAGATCTGGATTTGCAATGGCGTAGTCAACTACACTTGCCCCGCCTCCAAAGGGTCTGCAGGTAAAGAAGTGCGAGGAGGGGAAACATGGTAGGCCATTTCAGAATTACCAACTCATGAGACTCTCCCAACTGTGGCAGATATCTCCCATAGGCTGTGGTGGGTCCCAAGTGATCCTCGGAGGTCCGGTGCATGCCGATTGTGGTCGGGTCAATCCCCCGAGTGCAAAATATATCCTCTGACTGGTCGTGCATAGGAGTTTGGAGGTCTTTGGTCCGGGCATTGAAGTCCCCCGTGAGAATGATGTCCCCTATCGCCGAAAACCTGGTGATGTCAAAGTACAGGTCTGTAAAAGGGTCTCCATTTGAGCTATTGTGAATAGCGTAGGGAGATGAGATAGGTGGGAAGTAACAGACTGCGACATAAATGTCTCTCGGAGGTGATGTTCTGGCTCTGATCTGAATCCACATGAATTTGGCATACTCATCGGTCATGACCACTGATACTCTGCTCCTGAGGCTATCATGGACGAGGCAAGCAACACCCCCTGATCCCCTAACACCTCCTGAACTCCGTGTCTCTTGTCTGCAAACTGCGGTCCACTAGTATCCTGTAATGTCGGGGAGAGGTCGGACTGGGCTCGCATGAGTCTCGGTAACCAGGAGGATGTCTGCTGAGCTAAGAGATTCATGAAGTAGACTTGGTGAAGACCAGAAAGAGCCATTGCCATTCCAGTAGTGAACCGAGAGATCCGTGCCCTGCCTCCTCTCCGCTCAGACCCGTCATTTGGAGCTACCTGAACGGGATGCCCATCCTGGGGGGAAGGTGTCCCGAATAACTGCCCGAAGGTTTTTAATCACTGCCCATTTCCCTGCCTGTCTTGCTGCTGCAACCTGTTCCCTGGCCCGTTTCAATTCAGCTACTTGAGCTCTTCATCCAAAAACACTTTATTCGGAAGAGAGAATAGTTTCCGCTTGGCTCGGAGTACCCGAAGTCTATCCGAGGAGTCACGGAACCTGAGGAAGAGGGTAGAGTCTTGCCCTATCCAGGCTCTGTCCAAGGTTATGTCTGGTATGTCGAGAGTGTCGCATAGAAACCTGTTCCCTAGTTCCATTGGGTCTGCTGAGGGGGGAGGTGTAGGGAGTCCTCTTACCTTAAGATTCAATTCTCTTGCTCGTCGAGTTCTTTCCTCCACGAGCTTTGCCTGTACTACTTCCTCCACCGCTATGAGCGGAGGGGCTTTGTCCTTTCCTCTAACCACCTGTGCCCATGTGCTGATATGCGACTCCATTTCTTGTTTAAAGGACATTTGTTGGGATCTAATTTCCTCCTGTTTGTTTTTAAGATCTTTGATTTCCGCCTGTAAAGTTTCGTCGAAATTCTGCCTCGCATTTTGTTCTCGGTATTCCTGCAGTGTTTTTTGATAGATGCGTTCTCTCCCTCTACCGATAGAACTCTGTTTGACAAAGTGCCAATATCAGCTCGCAGCCCACGATTTTCTGCCTCTAGGTGTTCCATTTTCCTCATAATTTGTTTAATTTGGGATGTCCAGAAAGAAAAATCTGTTTCTAATGCAATATCAGTGGGGCTGTATACATCCTCGCCTTTATTGTGGCACTGCTGTATATACTTCAGTGGACCTCTGTTGTTGAAATCTATGGACGGTGGCGTTTCGGCTTCCCGGGGTCCTTGTTGTGTTGATGCTCTGTCATGGTTGGAGCAGTTCTTGATGCGAACGTCCACGATGGCAGTGACGGCAGCAGCGTTGTCGCTGAGAGAAAAATATTCGTTTGAGTGACCACCAAGAGGCTAGATTAGTGCCTTGCCCTAGGAGAGATGGAGTCAAGGTAATTTTGAAATTTGGAGAGACTTTTACCCAATCAAGGAGTCCTTAGGCAACTTCACATGGCAAATTAGGGCATGAACTCGACTACCAAAGGATTTTATACTTCGATGTGCAAGAATTGATGACTTATCAAGGTGTATTCAATGAAATTAAACCTCTAGGAACATTCATTCATCATACATGACACATGTAACATATGCAACACTTCAAAAGTCCAAAATTTCCACAATTTCACATAGATTAGGGCAAATTTCAGATCTAGAGAATGAAAATCCCATACATTATTCATGTGACAAGATAAATGTAAAGAATAGACATGAAAAAGAGCACTTACATGTACAATGAGTATATCCAATCATCAATTCAAGACAAATTTGAAGCTTCAAGACCAAGATAAAAGTATCCAAACATCAAAATTCATCCATGAAACGAAACTCGTCCTCCAAAAGGGATTGTAGGATTCTTACAAGAGCTACTAATCCAATCCAAGTGATGATGAGAGAAATGTATCATCCTCTCATCTATTTATACAATCCAATAGGGGATTCGAATGGCTTAATTTGCCTAATTTAGTGCCAAATAATAAAATAATGTACAATAATGATATGCCTTGGTGACAAGCCCACCAAGATAGCCCCAAAAATAGAAAGATAAGCCTCTCAAGAGGGCAAAATAGTAAACATTATGAGTCATTGGGCCATTGAGAAGGCCTGGTGGAGTCCAAAATGTGCCAATTTGAGAGAATAGGCTCCAAACACAGTGATCAAGGGGTTGGCCCCTTGATATCCAAGCAAGTCACATGTGGTGTCCCCAACAATGGTTTAAAACTTCGACTCTGGTTCAGAAACGACTGAGGGTCGGCTCCGACTCTGACTCCGACTCGGTATCAACTTTGCTGGTTTGATTTCAATGACTCGGTTGTTGTAAAAAATACATTAAATTTTTTTTTGTTATAAAAAACATAATTTTAAAGATTTTCATTCATGTTTCCAAACACAAAGCTTTAGAATATAGAGAGAAGACAACATATGATCAAAGTAGGCTCATGAATATATCCATTATATCAAAATGGCACCCAGTGCACTGTCCAATACATACATGAATGATGATATAGAGATCAAAACAAAAACACATAACCAAGGAGGCTAGAAATGGCCTCTACAACAAAAGTAAACTGTGAAACATCACTAGTCACCAGTACTACTGGCTACTGCTAGAGGAGCCAACATCATCTGGCTCAGACTCTGAATCAGAGTCAGACAGGGAAACCCATGGCTCCTCCTCATCATCATCTCCAACTGCAACTGTAGAAGTGGTAGCACTAGCAGGTTGCGCAACAGCTGCACGTTGAGATAGACGAGATATGCGCTTCCGTCGTGGCTGAGTAGAGGAAGCGCCTGCAACTGGAGGACTTGGGGCTGGGCCTGAGGCTAGTACAAGTGGATCTGCATTCAACTGAACATTTTGTTCAACTAATGCCTCCGTCTGTAAATCCAAATCAAGATCCTCATCAGAATCAAACTCTGTTGGAAGACTCTCTGCTACCCAATCTGATGTTGGATCAATATCTTCCAACACAATGGGATCTGAATCAGGTATTTTGTTCAACAATTAGTTGCATCTGAGCCGGAGGCTGTATTTGACATAGACTAGATCATTTAACTGTTTTTTATCCAAACGGTTTCTCTTCTTCGTGTGAATCCTCTCAAAGGCAGACCAATTGCGCTCACACCCAGTAGCACTGCAACTTTGACTCAAAATACGAATTGCAATCTTCTGCAATTGAGGACAATGGCTACCAAAATCCTCCCACCATTGTGCTGCAAAAAACATAGTAGTGTAATGAGTTAGCTCAACAAATTATATCCAACTTTCAAATTATAAACAATTTAACAAAATAAGAATTTGAAAATTGAAATTTTTGTTTAGCTGGCTCATCTGCTTCCCTTGCAATCTTTGTTAGGTTCTTGCCAAAGGTACCTGTGGCTTTGCTGAAACAAGTGATATGTCAGTGTATCTCCAGCTGATCACTCTCCACAGGGATCATGCGATCAATGCAGTCAATCAATCCATCTCTAATCTCCCCACCCAAAATTCCTGCCTCCGGAGCTTTATAATGATACCTTGGGTTCAAAAAATACCCAGCTGCATGTATAGGGCGATGGAGTTGATTGTTCCATCTTTCATCAATGATTGCCCAAATGGGCCCATACTTAGCCACTCTATCCTTGTATGTTGTCTTTATTTGCTCCTTTGCTTGATCCATAGCCTCATCAATGAAGCCCATAGCCAATCTTTCTCCATCCACCCACCGCAACACCTTAACTAGTGGCTCAACAACCTTCATAATCTCTGCTTCCTTTTTCCAAAATATTTCTTCATTAACTTTCTTTTTCGAATCTTTGCCATCCTGTTTGTGAGACCACTGGCTTTCATTCCATTCATCACTGGAAAACATCTTTTGCAAGTTTCTATGTTGGGAAAGCATAGATTGCAATGTCAAAAAATGAGTTGCAAATCTAGTGATGGTAGGCCTAATAATATCTCTGCCCCCTGTGTATCTCCTCATCAGGCTCAAAATCCATGAATGATTGTAGATACATTTTTTTATGCTTTTGGCATGCTCTACAATGTTCTTGACCCAATCTAATTTGCCAATATCCTCAAGCATGAGGTCTATGCAATGTGCAACACATGGGGTCCAAAAGATGGTTTTGTGTTTTTCCTCTAATAGTTTACCAGCAAGAACATAGTTAGTGGCATTATCTGTGATGATTTGAACAACATTAGCCACCGCCATCTCAACAACCTCATCCAATAGCTGAAACAACAATTGTCCATCTTTCACCCAATCAGATGCATCAACTAATTTTAGAAACATGGTTCCCTGTGGGCAAAAGATAAGAAAGTTTATGATGGTACGGTTCCTTTGATTAGTCCATCCATCTGACATGATGGTACATCCTGTTTTTGCCCATGAGTTTTTGAAATCTTTCAAATACTCATCAATGGAGGAAATTTCTTTTTGCAAATGAGACCCCCTTAACTCATGCATAGTAGGGCCTTTGAAGCCCTTTCCAGCAACAAATATGACATTAAACATAGGCTCATAATATGGTGAATGGGAAGCATTGAGGGGATATCAACATCATACCACCATTTAGCTATGTAATCACAAGAAGTCTCCCTCAATTCTTTCTTCCAATGGTCATCTAAAGTGCGCTGCATATGACTTCTACTAGCTTGAGGACCATGTGCATCTAATGGAGAGGAGGGTGTGACAGTGAAATAACTTTTGATATTCATATCACCTTTCTTTTTCATTTTACCCCTACCCTTTTTTCTTGCATGGACTCCAAAGAGGGAGGAACATAGCGGAAGGGGTTGGATGCATTAATACAAGGTATAGATGAAGAGCCCTCAAAATCAAAATGGAGGTTGGTAGCCATCATTTGTTGTATACTCCTCTTCCTCCCAATTTCAGCCTCTATTTCTTTTTGCCTAGCTTTTTCTTCCTGAAACTTCTCAAAGCTATTTAACAACTCCTTCCTAATCTCCCCAATTTGTGGTGATTCACATGGAGTAATTTGGCCTCTAATACCAACCAAGTGTTGTTTCAGCCTATGAATGCCCCCAGGACCTCCTTAATTTTTCTATGGCAAAATTTGCAATGCATTTGATTATCAACCATTTCAGCATATCCCCAAGCAACGTCTTTCACTCTAGGAGCCATTTTTTGACTTGTAAATCAAAGGAAAAAATCTGAAAATGGAAACAAAAAAAAAACATTACTTCAATGTTCAGTTCTTTTACAGAAAAAACTCTTTTCAATTTCCAGTTTTGCATAAAAAATAAATAAGCAAAAAATGATTTTAGAAGTGAAAAAAAATTAGCTCTAGGTACAAACCGCCTCCTTAATGCTGCTCCAATGGTTGCCCAAGAAGCTCCTCACTGCTGCTCCAATGCTTGCCCAAGACTCCTCACTGCTACTCCAAAAACAAACTCCACAACTCTTCACAAACTCCTCACAAATTTTGACACAAATGCAATGAGATAGCTGTGAGGAAATGAGAGGGTTTGGGTAGATTTTATAGGGTTGGGAGAGGTAAATGGACCTCAAAATCACCCTAAGGAAAATTAGAATTGTTTGTGGGGTCCAATTTTCCCCCCAAAAAATTTGTTGGCCGTGCTTTTGCGTTTGTGACCAAGCCGACCGGTTTGTTACCGAGTCAGGTGAGTCGGTGATCGGCTTGGCCAACTTGGTAACAAACCGGCTAGCTGTTTCATTTCGACTACCGAGCCGACCCGCCCAGGCATTGGCTTGGTTTGGCTCGGCCGAGTCGGAGTCGGCTCGACTATTTTTAAAACACTGGTCCCCAAGTGGGTGTGGGGGCACAATGACATCCTCCTGGGCCTCCAAGTAAAGCGACAATGCTTGTAAACCATCTGTAAGGGCTAGAATGATGACATAAGCCCTCCCTTCGTCTCCCGTGGTGAGACACATCTTGAAAAAAGGCCCTGGAACGTCTGCCAAGTGTATGGTACAACTGTGAAGCCGACTGGGCGTGGTGATCTAGGTGCATCATCCTCATCCAAAAAGGTGGAACACGAGCAATCAGTGAATGGTGCTGGGGATCCATGAAGTGTTCTTTGCTATGGTGGAGGCACATGGATCTCAATGGTCACCCTACAAGATCCAATGTGGACCTCTCGAGTGCTTGGACCCCGTATAGGGAGACCAAATCCCAAATGGAGACCCACTTGCAATTCTGCATAAGATCCAATGCATCCCCTTGCCCTCTAGTACAACAAATCATTAGATTAATCAAGTAAAAGGGTTTACAAATCATGGAATCAAATGGACACTTCATGGTGGCATGCCCTTCCATAGTGGGCTTTGGCATGTACAAGTGTCTCCAAGCTCAATAAGGGGGTTAACCAAGGGCTTTATTAGGTGGTTTCAACCTTTAAATGGGGTGACATGTCCATCATACATCCATCAAGTGGTAGGTGGCATGTGATATAATGATGGAATGGAGTAGGGATCAGGGGAAGGCTCCAAGCCACTTTCCATGGTACAAGGGTAGCTATAATAGGGGAAGCGCACACTTGGGTATATGAGTGTAGGAGGGAGCAATCATGGTACATGAGTTACCCCAACCTTTGTTTTTCCATCTTGCTTCATATGCCTTTTACTTTTGATTGTTTTTTCTTCATAACTGCTCAGGGCTCCAGGGGATGAGAGCATGATGTGTAGGATACAACAATAGATACCCTCTTTAAGGTGGGGTAGTTCATTTCCCACCAAGGGTTGGGACAATCATGGGTTCTTTAATGTGGAGGGGCCTCATCTAGGGCCCATAGGAACCAGGGTTATGGCCATAGATAAGGGCTAGAGCTCATGTTTGGCTTTTGCTTGTTGATTTTTGTGTAGCTTGGGAGGTACTCCAAGCCCTAGGGTTCGGGGTTTGAAGGGCAAAGCGCCACAAGAGTCACTTGTGGGCTTGGAACCCAAGCTTGGGGTTTTGTACCAATCGTGTTTGGGGCATTTCCATGGAGCACTTTGGACATGTGATGGCATGAGATGATAGAGGGCGGAAAGGAGAATCCAATGCTTCGAGAATTGTCGAATTCCAAGTTGTCCTTAGTGAGATATGAATTTTTGAAGTTAATTGTTGGGTTGACACCATAAGAGTCAAGGTTGGCTTAAGCTTAGTAAGCCTCCTTGACAGCTAGACAACCCTTAGATGATGTTTTAGAGGAGCCCTCTTATGTGTATAAATAAGAGGTGAGGAGGAGGCATTTGAGCATCCATTTGTGCAACACACACAAGAAAAAAAGAGCTTGATGGAGGAGAGGATTTTGTGTTCTAGGGCCGCATCAAGGAGAAGCAGACCAACGAAAGAGGAGAGGGATATTCCAGGCCTAGTTCAGGGATCCGTATGTTGGAGAGAAGGCCGAGTACCTTGCTGGAAGGCCAAGGAAAGGAGGAGCTGTTTCAAGGGCTCGTTGAGGCCGAAAAGAGGCAAGGTATGGCTGTTTTGGGTGGGCTATAGGTGGCAGCGTAGGTCTGTGGTAGGCTGCAAGCCTAGCCACTCCAAAACAGGCCAATGTAGAGGTGTTAGGGGCTGCAAAGTGCCCCAGTGTTGTTAAAATCGTGATATTATCGGTTTAGCGCGATTTTGTCCTGAAGACGAGAATATTGCGAGTAATACTCGCGTTTTTTTTATATGCGATTTTTTCCCAAATTATCGTGGGATGTTGGGGCAGCGCAGTTTTATAAGGCAAAAAATGATTTTATTTCATTTCATTTGCACAGCTAAGCGCGCGGAGGGCAGTGGAGTGTTGGAGAGGCTTGGAGCTAAATCAAGTGCGTGGAGGAGAAAATCAAAGAGTGTGCTAAGGAGGAGACCGATTATCTCCATAAAAATGGTATGGGCACCAATTTTTTTTTGTTTTCATTGTTTTTGGTTGGGTTTGGAATGGGATTTCTTAAAATGTATGTAATTTTTTTTAATTTTTGTACAATGTAAAAATTAAAATACTAAATTGTAAGTTTGTAACTTGTAAATACTAAATTGTAATCTTTATTTTCCCATAGGTTCACAACTTCACTAAAACACCATTCAAGTTTTCAACTTCAAAGTTCAAAAACAAACATGCCAAAGAAATTGGACCCTTTCTGGGGATTTGGTGAACCTGATGCTCCGAATGATAGACTAAACTTGACTTGCAAGTTGTGTGGGTTCCATATGTCCGGGGGGTGTACAGATTGAAGTGTCACCTTGCAAAAAAACTTGGATTTGATGTAGGGCCTTGCACAAATACAAATCCTGAACTCATTCGAAGAGCCATGAAAGCATTGGAAGTTTTAGACCATAATAGAGAGGCCAAAGAAGAAGTGAAGAGGCAACTAAAAAAGTCAGTTGAAGCAAGTGGCACTAGTTCTACTGCAGCATCAACCAATCCGGTAGCTGCCACATCATTTTTTGTTCCTCGAACCACACCTGGTTCACAGCCATCTATCAGTTCAATGCTAAAAAGAACTGAAAAAGAACAAGTTGACAAGTTACTGGCAAAATTTCTCCTTTGGAGTGATATTCCTTTCAGCATTGTAAGGAATAATCCATTTTTCCAACCCGCTGTTGATGCTATTGCAACTATTGGCCCAGGGTACAAAATCCCTTCTTATCATGATTTCAGAGGCCGGATTCTTCAAAATGAAAAGCTTGACTGCACCCAAATATTGGAGGATTTTAGGGCATCATGGGCACAAACAGGATGCACTGTTATGTCAGATGGTTGGATTGATCAAAAGGGGAAAACCATTATAAACTTCTTGGTTAGTTGTCCCAAGGGGACTATGTTTATCAAATCTGTTGATGCATCTGCACAAATCAAAGATGCAAGAACTTTATGTGATTTGCTAGATGTGTTTATTTTGGAGGTGGGTGCAGAAAATGTTGTCCAAGTTATAACGAACAATGCTGCAAATTATGTTGCCGCTGACAGGATGCTTATGGATAGGCATCCTACTTTATTTTGGACACCTTTTGTTGCACATTGTATTGATTTGATGTTGGAGGACATAGGGAAAATTCCCTTTGTCAAAGATATTGTTGAGTCATCCAAAAGCATTACAAAATTTATATATAACCATACATCTGTGCTTAGTTTGATGAGAAGATTCACCAACAACAAAGAGTTAGTGCGCCCCGCCATTACACGGTTTGCCACCAGTTTCATATCTCTTCAATCCCTCTTGAATTCTATGTGGGATGTGAAGAGAATGTTTCTTTCAAAGGAGTGGCGTGCTTTGCCAATGAGCCGCAAACTAGAGAGAGAGGCCGTATGCAGAGTAGTTTCACACCAGGAAGACTTCTGGGCGGGAGTGCAGGAGGTGTGCGCCGTTACTGAACCTTTGGTAAAGGTTCTTCGGTTAGTTGATGGTGAGAAGCCCGCAATAGGTTATTTGTATAAGGCCATGGACAGGGCCAAAGAAGCCATTCGGGCCTACTATGATGATAAGGGAGATGATGGGTTTCAGAGACAACGCCTCCTATGGGGAGTGATTGATTAGCGATGGAACAACACACTCCATCGTCCCATTCATGCTGCTGGGCTTTTCCTGAACCTCGCATTTTCTTATGCATGTGGGTTTGTATTTGATGCTGAGGTCATGGATGGATTCTTATCCTGTGTCCAGAAAATGGTGTGATCTCCAGCAGAATGTATAGAGATCTCTAAAGAAATTGAGACATATAGGATGGCAGGTGGCACATTTGGCTTTGAGATGGTTGTCATTGATAGGACGATTAAAATGCCAGGTATTTTTTAGTTTGTAACTTTGTTTCAAATTTCATTGTCTCTTCAAATTCCATTTTTTTCTTATGTTTATTTAAAATTTTATTTGTAATTTTGTTGTAGATGCATGGTGGAGAATGTATGGTGGCAGGGTACCCCTTCTGCAAAAGCTTGCCATTCGCATCCTCAGCCAAACATGTAGCTCCTCAAGATGTGAGCGCAACTGGAGTGTATTTGAAAAAATACACAACAAGAAGTGCAACAGGTTAACACTTAAACATTTAAAATATTGCAAATTTCCAAATAAATTTTTGAATTCATTAAACAATATTTTTTTTATAATTATTAATTATTATTTCATGATCTTTGTACAGGTTGGAGTCCCAGCGACTTAATGACATGGTCTACGTCTACTACAATCTTCGATTGTGGGTGAGGCAACTTGAGAGGACACCTGATGTGGAGGCCATCTCATTGGATGGGATTGACACCACTGCTGCATGGAGGGTTGAGGCCGAGAGGCCTCTCATGGAGTCTGTTGATGATTGGTTAGTGCAGGATGTAGTGGAGGGGGAGGAGGAGGAGGAACAAGAGGAGAAGGTGACACCACCTGCCCGGGCTACCCCTGCCATCAGTAAAGAACGTGGTCTACCTCTTATAGCTCCTACTTCTAGTTCTTTAGCTTCTAGAGCACAACAGACTCCACTGCCAACTCCACCAGCACCAGCATCTACATCTAGAGGGAAAGGGAAAGCTGTGGCATTTTCTCGCAAGAGGGGCAGAGGAAATCAATAGTATTAGACTTTAGTTAGTTTCTTCATTTTATTGTATATGACATTATGACTCATAAAATACATTATTATATTTTTTGTTGATATTTTGAGGCTGAGTTGGGACTTACTATTTAGGACATGATTCACTGTTATGTGTGATTTTAGCACTAGAAATGATATTAAACATCTTATATATTAGTTCTTTTATCATATTTATGTGTCAATGTATTTATTTTATGTTGTAGATGGTTTAGATATTAAAAAAATGAAAAAAAATGAAAAAAAAATGAATATTTTTGTACCAAACGATTTTTTCCTGATTATTTCCCGATAATTACGATTTTTTTCTGATTTTTTCCTCGCGCCGATATTAGTGCGTTATCCTTTGGGAGAGATGGATTCAAGGAGAATTTATTGTTTGGGAAGAATTCACCCAATCAAGGAGGCCTTCAAGCAACTTTGCATAGCATTAGGGCATGAGAGTAGCTACTCAAGGACTTTACACTTTGATTTACAATAATTGATGACTTATCAAGATGCATTTAACACAAATAGTCTCTAGGAACATTCACCCATTCATACCTGGCCCATGACAAGATGCAATGCTACAAAAGATCAAGAAGGATCCTCAAGAAGGGTTCACTTATCATATTTCATCAAGAAGTTAAAAGCATCCAAATACTCAAATATATATGTAGGAAGCATAAGTAATAATCAAAGCAATAATAGATCCACAAGTAAAGACATAAAGGAGCATCATAAGTCAAAAAGTACTTATCTTTAATGAGAGGTGATCCTCTCCCTCTAGAACCAGCCTTTAAGAGCCATCACTGCCCATTGTTCATATAACAATGTTGCCTTCACTATGTCAACCAACTTTATCAACAACTAGGACTAATAGAGACTATCCCATCTAGGGCTTCATCAAATCTGGCACAAGTGCTTGAGCATCTTCATATTGACCATGCTAGGGTTTCTAGATTGCAAATCTCAAATCTTTGCCACAAACCAGGGTTTCTCTCAAACCCTAACCTCATAATATCCATCAACTCCTAATAGCCAAATTGCTTAGGTTTTCCTTCAAACCCTAGAATTCTTTTAGGTCTTCGCCATCCTCTTCTTGCATCCATCAACGGTGTCATGATCTCCATGACTTTTCTTCAACCCAACTCCGATCCCATATTAATTTTTTTAGGGCTTGTTGCATTCAAATTGTCAAAGTTCTAGGGAAGCGGAAGTACCAACTTTTTTAACAAGGATCAAATCACATATCAGCAGTCCATGTGTCATGGTCATCCCATTTTGCATGTTATATATTGTATATGATCTTCGTAAAACCTTGAGTCTATGTAACAACCTAGGTAAGCCTATAATTTGATGGCGAATTCCATCCTAGGAGGTTTTTTAACCTCATTGATTACCTGTGTTTTTCAACACGGCTAATTAGAAGAGTTTTTTCCTTTCAGCTTAAACCTCCAAAGCTAGGGTGAAATTTATTGTCGAATTATCAGGTGAGCCCTAGTGTTTTAGTCAAGTCTGATGTAAAAGTGTTTTGGGAATAATTTAAGCTACCCAGCTTAATTATTTTATTACAAATCACTTGGTTTACTAGATCATATTGTGTCGCAGATGGGTTATTTGTCTTGAGGGTTTAAGATGAACGTGTATTCCCTCTTTGAGCCTTGTAAATGAAAAATCATATGTATTAGAGGATTGGAAAAATAATTAATCCCCTCATGTGTAAATTAATTAATTTTTCTGGAAAAATAAAATTAAATCCTAAGCCAAAAAATTAATTAATTAGAGTCAAATTAAATTGTCTTAGGAAAATAAATTCTCCAAATGGAAAAATTCGTGGGTCTTAAAATAGTCAATTTTTAAAGGTCCTCCACCAAGAGAATATTGTATTTTTCAAGAAAATTTGGACCCTTGGACCTTGGTGGTTAAGTCAAAGTTAAATTTTTGAGAAAATTAGCTCAAGATAATTAATTTTGAGCTAATTAAAATGGAATTAAATGATAAATTTGAAAATTCCTCAAAAATAAAAAAGCAAGGGCCAATATTAAAAGATCTTGAAGTGTTTATCAACGACCAAGATTATTTTGGCAAGGATCAAAGAAACTAGCCGTTATTTTTCCATTTGGAAGATTTACTAATAAATTAGAGAGTCAGTTGAGTCTCTAGTCATTCTCGGGCTAGAATTGATGTTGAAACATTTTGTAAACTATTGCCCCTCTGAGAACTATTTTTTCTACTATAATAAAACACTTTAGGGTGCAACTCAAGGTGTTCTTGTCGCTGATCTGTGGTATGTATTGACTACGGGTATCATATGTGGTGCTTTATTATATTGTTATTTTGATATAATACATAGTTTGTACAGGTACTCAATCCTTGGTCTCCAAGTTCATAGACTGTGGGCAAGAGTTACTTTGCTTGGATCTCTAGTTTTATATGGTGGATTGAATCTTCGCTTGGGATATAGTGAACACTAATTTTTCTGAAGTGTTTTAGCCATTATTACAAGGAAAAAATATCATAAAAATTATTTTCTCAAAATCCATTTGAAAATCCATGTATATTTTGTAAATAATTTTGTAAATAATTTTTCTAATTTGGGTTGGGGTTTTAGTTTTATTTTTGTATATATTAGGGTTTGGGTGTGTTGACCACTCCGTGTCAACGACCTGATAACAATACACCCCTTTTTTCGCAAAAGGGATTCATCATGTTCAAGTGTCCGTGGCATTCAAACTTCATCACCAACCGACAATTTTATGAATATGTCAACCCATTCTGCATTTGTAAAATGTAAATAATCTCAGTATGGTCGCGTCTGTATGTAACAACCTAGGTAAGCCTATGGTTTTGGTGACTATCTCCATTCTAGAAGGTTTTTTGTCTCATTGATTCATCTACGTCTCTAGATACAAATGATCAGCAAAATTTTTCCCTCCACTCTTACTCCAAAGCTCGAGTGGATTTTGTCACTAAGATCTTAGGCAAGTCTTAGTGTTTTAGATCGATTCTATGTAAAAGTGATTTGGGAATAATCCTATCTAATTGGCTAGATTATTTTATTACAAGTCACTTGGTCTACTAGATTATATTTTGTGTCGCAGAAATGAGTATTTTTTGAGGATCTATAATGAACGGGTTTTCCCCCTTTATGTATTAAAATGAAAATCTTGATGTAAAAAATATTTAGTGCATGGTCCCTCATAATTAGACACCATGGCTAAGTATTAGAGGGTTGGAAAAATAATTAATCCCCTCATAAGTCAATTAATTAAATTTTTTGGCCAAATTAAATTAAAAATCCTAAGCCAGAAATTTATGTCCTACGTAAATTTAAATTCTCCAAACGCAAAATTCGTGGGTCTTAATTTTTTTTTTTAAAAGTCCCGGTCTAAGGGAATATTGAAAATTTAAAAAAATCTTGGACCCTTGGACCTTGGTAGTTAAGTCAAAGTCAATTTTTTGAGGTAATTAACCCAAAATTATTATTTTTGAATTAATTAAAAATGAATTAAATGAAAAATTCGAAATTCCTCAAAAAAAAAAGTAATTTCGACGAACGAGATTAAAAATAATAAAATATTTTTCAACGATCGAGATTACTTTGACGGGGACCAAGCGAACTAGTAGTTGGATAACTTATCTATAAATTAGAGGTTGGTATCAGTTTATTTTTTATGTGATCTTTGAATCGTGTACTAATCTCTCAAGCTCTCTTGTATATTTTGGGAATTAATGCAAAAGTCTTTGGGGTTTCAACTTGCGGTGGTGTTCCTCTTCATGAATCTATGGTAACATCGTTTTAATTTCTGCAAATATTATTTGAAAATTGCAAATCAATAGCTCTCTTAGAATAATCTAAATACAGGTATCTTATTCAGTTTGTTGGATCTAGGGTAATATTTTTAATTTTGATTGAATTAGCAGGTATCTATTTCTTTAGAATTTTATTGTTATTCTATTTCTCTACTTGGTTTGATGGTTGATCTAGTGTTTGCAGAAAATCTCTAAGGTTTTCATTGAGCGTTTGGGGATAGTCCTCGGTTGGACCAGCCAACTCTCAGCATATATTTCTGAAGAGCCTACCTCATACTAACTTCAAGATTTATCTAAAGATTAAATTTTTATGCATGAAGTTTTTGGGCTAGCACCTCTCTAAAAAACCAAAATCTTTTAAATATTTTGTGGAAAAATTGATAGATCTGGCTAGTAAGAGCCTTAGATCTTCAAATCTGGGAGTGAAGCTGGACTCATACTCCTCAGATCTGTCAGATTTGCAACTCTTGTGCATAGATCTATAGATATTTTGTATAGATTTGAAGATTTTCTAACTTGGGTTTCTGGGGTTTTGTTTAGTTTTTTTATATATTGGATTTGGATGTTTTTGGTTTTTGTTTTACAGGTGTAGATCTGAAATAAGAAAAGGATTTGAAGCTAGATCTAGACCCTGGAGGGAAAGATTTGGCCTTCATCGATTTGTCCAAGGAAGGATCATCTAGAAATTATTTAGAAGGGACATTCGAAATTTTGATTAAGGATCTCCATATTTTTTTTTTCGAAAGGTAAAATAGGTGAAATTTTTGGGTTTTAGGCCCTAGGGGCAACCCTACTTTGCTGCTTCCTCCTTCTTCTAGGCCTTATGGCCCGCGTCCCTCTTCCACTACCTTTTTCCTCCTCCTTTTTCTTCCTCCCTTCCTTCCCTTTTCTTCCTCTCCTCCCCGCTAGCCTTTTCTTCACTTATCTTTCCTTTTCCTAACAGGCCCAACCTTTTCCTAAGGCCATAGGCCTTATTCCCTCAAGCCTTGCCTGCGACAGGCCTTTCCTTGCTTCCCTACACCTCTATCTCTCTCCTAATCCGCTCCAGCTCCTTATCTCCCTACGCTGCAAACCTTTCCACCTATCCTACAACCCTACGCTGCCTCTTGACTAGCCTGCTATCCTATTTCTCTAGTGCTTGCCTAAACCCTCTCTATACCTTACTACCTAAGACTTGCCCTATTTCATTAAGGCTGCAGGCTTGTCAGCCTTATCATTCTCTTCTTTTCCTCCCTAACCCTCTGCCCTCACCTACAACAATCTTTATCCCTGTTAGCCCTCTTTCATTTCGCTGCTACAACAACCTTCTCCTAGCCACCCTTCGCTGTCTTCTGCTGCCTCATCTCCACCAAAGCAGTAATAAAAATTGCAGTTCTTACCTTCCGATTGATAACATTTTCATTTGTTGATGATCTAGAGTATTTGAGGACTATTTCTGGAAGAAATATGAAAGGGACTCATTGATTTTCTTATGATTTGAGGACTGAATTCAGTATATAGACTTGACCTCAAGCTATTAAAGTTTTGATATCATTCTTGCAGAGGTCTGATTTACATTTATGTGCAGTGACTAATCTCATCCGGGCAGCAAGTAGCATTACAGTGAAAGGGCAAGTACTATTGGTTGCTGCCACCCTTAATTGATATATATTCTATTACATTATTGAATCACTGTTAGCAATCTCGGTCAAAGTTTAACTTGTTGTATTATATCATCCAAGTGAGAGCATCATCATGAATACAGTTGACTGTCATTAACATTGCATTCAGATTTAAGGTTCATCATAACAATGACTACATTGTTTATTTGGGCATAAGTTATTAGGCTTGTTTCATGACTGTTGTATCTCTTTTAAGAATCCATTATCTTTAAAAAATCTTTTGAGTGAGTGCTCATCTTGTTCATAAGTATTAAAGCTTGGATTTGATTCCTTAGCAAATTGATCTATTAGCTATGATGGTTCATTTCATTGACAAAGGCATTTAAAGAAGCAGATTGATAATTGTTTGGCTCATTGACCGTGGTTAAAGATATTTCTAATTTGATCATCTCATATCCATTTGCTAGTTGCATCATGCAGCTCATCTTCATCATACTAACATCTCTTCGCAACATTGTTATATTGTAGCATCGGTTTATCATTGAGTATTGTTGTCTAAAGGCATTAGTCTATCATTTCTATCTTGCGGTTTGCTCATATTGTTAATACTTGCCTTAATTAATAACCAAGTTGCATCATTAACAAATTTCCTTGCCATAGATCTCCTAGGCCCTGTGGTTCCACATGTCTCCCATCATCCATCCGCCTACAGGGACTACCCCCCTTGACTTAGCTAGGAGAGAGTCTAAACAGAGTGAGTAGGAATCAAAGTGACAACCCCTACTCTGAGCATTGTCGCGGTGCCTAGACATTTTGTGCGACAATAGGGTGTTTCTATTTTTATTTTTGTAGGTTAGATTGAGAAATCAAGTGGGAGAAGAGCTAGATCTAGGCCCTTGAAGGTAAGATCTAGTTTCTCATAATTTTTTTGCAGGTTTTCCACGGAAAAATTTTGGAAAATCAAAGGAGTTGAAACATAATTTTTTTGAGCAAGGGTTTCAACCTTTTCAGGACTTCTAGGCCCAGATTCGCCTTGCCCTAGGCCTCCATACTCTCTTTTTCCCAAACTCTAGCCTAATTAGGCATAACGTTGGCCCTTTGAGGCCATATTCTTCATCCTTGTGCCCCGATCTATCATCCTAGCCCATTTATCCCTGCAAATTTGCTTTCCTTAGCCTTATTCTCCAATTATTGGCCTCTTTTGCCCCAAAATTGACTTGAAACCCTAAGATGAAGTTTTAAAGCTAAATACTTTGCAATTTTGCAGGGTTAAGGTCTCAAAATTCATATTTTGCAAGCGACAACATGATAGTAAAGTTTCAACGATTTTCAATGGTGAGATATTCAAGGCCTTGGGCCTAGGGTTTGACCTCTAAACCCTTGTTTTCTGCAGTTTTATTACAGCAAGCAAATTACTAATAATTAGGCCCTAAAATCACAAACTAAATGGTCAAAGTCATTTAAAATTGCAAAATTTTCATTTTCACAAATTTTGGCTTCTTGGGTATTTGAATTTTGGCCTAGATCTAACATTTAAGCTTGCTGGTTTTTTCTACATCACTGAAATTTTCTACAGTTATGAAATTTTTGAATCAAATACTTAATAGGGGCCAAAAATTGAAATTTTCAATTTTCGGAAATTTTTTCAATTTTTGGAAATATTGAGCATTTATTTTTGGCTTGATTAGTTTGTTGATCTATGGTTAACTCACTACTGTAATAAACATATCAGTTCTGAAAATTGTTGAGTCAAACTCTCTAAAAGCCCTAAAATTGAAATTTTCAAGTTCTGGTGCATTTTGCTATTTTTGGGCATATAGGTCATCTATTTTTGGTAGTTTTATCTTTGCTGATCTGTCTTTACTTACCACTGTAAATCAAGAAATCAGATCTGAAATTTTACTAAATACATCATCTTAAAGTGATCAAAACAAGTTGAATTATGTTTGCTGGTCATTAGAATTTCAGTGTTTTATGTGTTGGGCAAGTTTCATTATTTGAAGTGGTTTATGCACTGCTGCTGTTGGGAAAAATACTGAGAGGGGAGGGTGAATCAATATTTTCAAATCAATAACTTTTTGCATTTCATATTTTGATTTCTATATGCGACTTTACTAAAAGGAACCCGCCTGTGTACGCGACTATTATTAAGACAATTAGTGTATATCCAATGAACTTATGATTTAGTTAATTCATCATATGTTGGTCTTCAACCAATGCATCAGAACTTTATTAAACATTAGATAAACAGTAACCTTGTGCTGCAATAAAAAAATAAACCATCACACATAAGCAACACACATGAACACTAGGATTTAAGGTGGAAACCCAATGCGGGAGAAAACCGCCTGCTGCTATCGTTTCTGTCTTCTTTCTAATATAAAGAAAAAGTTGTTTACAATCTTGTATTGGTGCAGACCCATACCAGTGCGCAGAAGGCTACAACCTTCACTTGTTCTCCAGCTTCTACTGGAAGGGAGCTACAACCCCCTAGTTCTTGTACTGGCATAAACTTGTACCAGTACGCAGGCACCAACCTGTAGAAGGCTACAACCTTCACTCGTTCTCCAGCTGCTATTGGAAGGGAGCTCCAACCCCCTGATCTAATCACCAACTACTACTGGCAGGAAGCTTTGACTTCCTCATTGAAGGCTCCAACCCTCAACATCCTCCATGGACCACGTTTCATCAAATTTTCAGACTGGATCCACCTACTTCAACACATCATAACTTGTAGGCCACGTTTCATCAAATTTTCATACTAGACCCATTAACAACACTTAAGCTCAATATCAAAAATCAAACTGTAACTCATCACTGTAACACAGTCATCCATCTTTGACACATCTGAATCAATCAATCACTGAAACCCAATCATCAATCTCTGACATAACTGAAACCCAATCATCAATCTCTGACATAATTGAAACCCAATCATCAATTTCTGAATCAACCACAACTAAATCAATCAATCACTGAAACCTCTCAACTGTGATGCAAAACACAATCAATCAATCTGAACAGTCAGATCACTGTCACTAGAACACAGAGTTGAACCCAGAACACTGCATCAACAACCAGAAACAACTGCAACTTCAAAAATCATATGTCAGAATGTATACGCCATTTCAATGAGGACAACTTGCGTGTATACGCTACTTTATGTAATTCAACCTCCGTATACCTCTAAAGATACTGAATCATACAACTTCTGAACCAAAACCAAAGACATTCTGAAGATCTACAATCATATTACATAGTTCTAAACAAATAGCAGCAAAGATTGCCCTTCTTACTCAATCAATCAGTCAGCCAGACTCAATCTCCTTATACAATCAGTTTAACTTCAGATTTAATGAAGACATCATTGACAAACAATAATAAAACAGTAGCATTGATCAGATAGATCAGTCATTTCTGAACAAGCCCTTCCTCTGCATACGCTACTTGGAAGTGCCAAATTTGCGTGTATACGCGCCTTCACCGAGGCGAACCTGCATATAGATCTGCAAATAATGACTTATAACTTCGCAACTTTTCAAGACTTCAGATATACCCATATCATAGCATTTAAAGGATAAAACATGCGTTAGCACTCAGATTTAGCCTATCCATTATCATATCATACAATGATAAGTCATTTCAGGTCTCATGATCCTGATCCAACATTGTATCCAAGGGTGCACAAGATGTTTCAGATCTATATCATAATCATAGCCCTTACAACACAAAATATACTTCAGATAGAAGTATTCATGAAAAACACTTTCACCTGCCCATTTAGCCCTTTGAACTTCTCCTCCTTATATACTTAAAGCCTTTGCTAATACCATGAACTAAAACAACACTTAGAACCAATGGTATTCATAGACGGGATTAAGTAACCGTTTTCCGCTCAATATTGTGGGCTAATACCATAATATGGACCCTTGAAATTCTTTAACCTTCATTTTCCATCCCATACGCGCTTTTCCTTCTATGAAACTGCGTGCATACGTATACGCGTCTTTTATTCTGTGAACCGACGTGTATACGTGACTTGGACTAGATTAAACAACATATACAACTTAAAACATTCTCTTTCCACAATTTCTTGATTCTGATCAATAATCTTTTGCCCCATCATCCTGTTCTTTTGTGCCATTACTCTGTTACCTTTGAATTGACCTGTTACAATGTGAGTTGCCATCATACATCACTTTATCATTTCTGAACTGACCTGTGGATACAACTGGTTATCATATATGTGAGTTGCTGTCAAGGACAACACATGTATCATAATGCCAACAATTGTTACAACATTGATAGGATTTGATTTTTCTGAAGTATTATTGCTCGTATAAATTGTCATAAATCTGTGATCAACATCTTGATAGACTATTTTAAGCATTTGGCATTTTGGGTTACTTGGTATCTTGTGGAATATTGTTGAAATTTATACTTGTATCTCTAAGCATTTTATCTTGTCTAAGATTGCAATTCATTATTGTTAAGTACTCTTAAAAGGATTCTAATTAAGTACTTAAACAACTTAAGAAAATCTCACTCATAATCTCTTGCATAAGCATACTAGATCTATATTTGCATTAATAATTTACCTCCTAGCATAAGCTAGGTTGATAGAGATATAGGACAACCCTTCTTATCTAGCTTGAGGGGCCTCGACAACTCTTTGGTGGTTAACATGGTGACCTTGCAGTCGTCAGAGCCACAATCTTTGCAGTGCTGGAGGCATCGGGTGATAGAAGCCTAACATAAGGTATTGTTAATAAGGCCCTAGCTTGCTTCCTGTTAGACTCCTTCCCACAACCTACCTTGGAGCCCAACTTCAAAATAGTTAAAGGAAGGTTACACTTAGACTAGGCTTCTAACTAAAATTTACAAAGATCATTGCATCTCACATAGGTCTTAGGATTTGCATATCATAAAGGTTAGTCAATCATTCAAGCAGCGGGTGTCCATCTGGTCATTTGGTTTCAATTCATAAGAAGCAAGAATTTGTGACTCCATTAAGGCATTAGTCTCATAATAGAAAAGGCTAATTTTTCAATAATCTTACTTAATGATCCAGGAGGATCCTCAAAATGACTAAAATTCAACAGTCCCAGATGTTCATGAAACCAACGCCAAGTCGAAAAGCTCGTCGTGTTGATTCCGGTGGTATATTCGGTTTGCAAAATGGCCTCAAATGGCTTCTGTATGAGGGATAAAACACATTCTGAAGATTTGTTCAAACAGGAAAAAAATGGGCAGAGCAGGCCAAGTGGTAGTCTCACAGCAGGGCACGTGGTAGTCTCACAGCAGGGCATGTGGTTGTCAAGTCAAACCAGGTGCAGGTCAAACTAGCAAGGTGTGAGTCGAACCCGCAACCATCAAAATCACATCACAAAACTTTACCAATAGCCCACGGTTTCGTTTGATATATCAAAGCCACAAGTTTATATTTAAAGTTTGGTTGTTAAGGTATGGTGGGAAGGGTTGGTGAAGCCCGCCATATTTGGCCGCCCCACTGAACCCAAAGATTATGTTTAACAATGCTCCAAACTTGACACAGGGCGACTATGTGATAACACAACATTTGTTTCGGATGTCGCGGAGTACTATTGTTGTGTTTAAACTATGGTTCCAACTATAATGCCACGGGTCGACTATTGTATTACCGCCGGTATTGTATACTACGTTTAAAACCTTTGGATGGACCATATATCATATATATGGCACATAGTTGTAATGTATTGCCATGTTGAAGCATATGATTGCTTCGAGTTAAATTATGCTATATATTGCAAACACAATCCTGGGAGGTTCGTGGGTTTGACCCTAGGACCTGCCCATGGGTTATAAAAAGAATTTACCATTGCGCCAAAGCCAAGGGAGTTGTAAGGAGTGTCTATCGAACTTGTGTTATTTGTGCCTGTAAATGCCTTTTGAGGCATATCTTGGCCAATATTGGGCCTTTTTGAGATCTGAAAGTTGCGTTGGAGAGCTGAGGCCAAGGCCTATCAGTTGACATTCGCTATTGTTGCCTGTGTTCACATTCCATAATGGTGAATTTGATGTAAAGAGACTTTATGAGCATTTTCAATACAGCGGACGCCCATTGGAAGCGAACCTGGAGATGTAGTCTAGGAGGGATGAACTGTTAAAATTGGCAACTAGGGCCAAACTCCATGTGGGTCATCTTATTTATAGCAGCTGATATTTTTCTTGGATCCCTCTCATCGAGAGGTGTAGGATTGATCTAAAGATCATCCGATTCCGATAAGTATTCGTGGAGTTATGAGTTTATTTGTGTTATAAGACAATTCGTTAAGGTCGGCGAGCAACCAAATAAACCCCACGTGCTCAACATTTTAGTATAAATAGAGGTGGCCTTCAAGTCATTTCAACACACTCGGGAATAACGCTGCCCTGATCCAGAGGGCAGAAAGCCGGAAATGCTGGAAAAGCTGGAAACGCCGGAAATGTCGGAAAAGCCGGAAATGTCGGAAAAGCCGGAATTGCCAGAACAACCGGAAAAGCCGGTAATGCTGGAAAAGCCAGAACTGCAGGAAAAGTTGGAAAAGCCGGAAAAGACGGAACTGCCGGAAAAGCCGGAAATGTCGGAATTGCCAGAAAAGCCGAAAAAGTCGAAAAAGCTAGAAAAGTCGGAACTACCGAAAAATCCAGGAAAGCTGGAAAAACCGGAACTATCGGAAAAGCCAGAACTGCCGGAAATGCTAGAAAAGCCTGAACTGCCAGAAAAGCCAAAAAAGTCGGAACTAATGAAAACGTTGGAACTACAAGAAAAGCCGGAACTGCCGGAAAAGACGGAATTGCCGGAAAAGCTAGAAAAGTCGGAAAAGCTGGAACTGTCGGAAATGCCAGAAAAGCTGGAACTGTTGGAAAAGCCAGAAAAGCCAGAAAAGTCGGAACTGCCGGAAAAGCCGGAACTGTCGGAAAAGTCGAGATTTCTGGAACTGCTGGGAACAGCCGGAATTGCCAGAACTGTCGGGAACAGCCGGAACTGCCAGAACTGTCGGGAATAGCCGGAACTGCCAGAACTGTCGAGAACTGCTGAAACAGCTGGAGCATCTGTCTCTGAGGGAGAGCAGCATGCAAGGGACAACTAACTAACATTGGGACAGTTGCATGGTACTTAGCAGCAAATTCACCAAACATGCAATGTTACAGCTAGCATGCAAGGGACAACTAGCATGCAACAACAAGCATGCTAAGGACAACAAGCATGCTAGGGACAACAAGCAAGCAAGGGACAACAAGCAAGCAAGGTGCAGCCAACACATACGTCAGGATGGCAACATGGTGCAGCAATGGGACATAATGCATTACAGTGATGGGTACAATCATGATTAATGAAGCGTGATGAGATGCAGCGTAGTGATGATGGGTGCAACATGGTGCAGTGCGGTGAGGTGCAACATGATGACGAAATGCAGCACAACAATAGGTGAAGGAGTCACCTTGGAGAATTAGTTGAAGCAACATGTCTTCAATTGATCTCATGTATCATCTTCTTAGAGATGATCTATGCTCTTATCTAGATAAGTCAAAGTGTTGACTTCTGTTGTAAACGTACTATCTCTCTCTCTCTCTGTGCTGAACTATTGAAGAACATATAAGAAGAATTGATCAAGGGTTTCCCCACATTGGGGTTTGTCCCTGGCTAGCGCCACATCTTGTGTCCTCTTGTCTTGGCTTGTCTTCTGCGATTTATGTTTATGTTCTATCTAGCTTGATCCATGACTTTTGGACCATTCTAACATAGTTTTATATTAATTCACATTGATATTTTATTTTCCCTAAGTTTAGACTTAGGGACTTCATTAAAAATATTAATTATTTTAATATCTCCAAAACTGTTTAGAATTTGCCCAAACCCTTTCCGGGTATTGGAGATCTCATGTGCCTTAGCCTCTCCACCAATTTTCGTGGCTAGAGCACATCCGATGCTACCTCAAATCAAAATCAAGTGATCTATTAATGTCATCAGAATCTTTGTTTTGTGCATTATGAGGGTAACAAAATCCTATGAATCTAATGCCACTCTTGGACTAGTTTGGATTGGAACTGTCCGGTTCTTGTCCAAACTGGCCGCTTGACAAGCGCTGACATCCGTTCAATTTTTGTGTTGAATTCGATTGGTTTTTGGCTAACTCGCTCAGAACCAAAACTGGCCAGTTACAATAGCACTTATAGTTAAAACAAAAAAATATTCTCTCTTTAATAACATTATTTTTATTTCTTCCTCTACCTCTGCCTATGTTTGTGTTTGTATTGTTTTAGTTCCTTTGCTGATCACTTTTGTTTCTTATAATTCTCGTCTTAAGTCTGACCACTTTTATGTTTTTCCACAATAATTACAATGCTTCCATGTATTATTCTGATTTGAATTGGAATTACCATGAGATATGCCTTGTACAAGGAGATTATTACTTCTCCCTTCACCATTTCCATGTCACTTTTCCGTCTTTGCCACTACCATGGCGTCTACCAAAATCTCTTTCTCTACATTGAAAAACTCATATGTTGTCTAGTTATCACCTAAGTCACATAACACAAGGACACAAGTCACAAAGGATACATATATACGAGTATTAGACACAAGACATAACGACCTCAGAAACAAGACACGAGGGACATGTTATATATATATATTAAAAAATACAAAATTATAGTGCCTAATCCATATTTTCTAGAAATTAGACCATCGACAGATATGAATCGTGATGATATCTATTTAGTAATTTACTAATTTAGTATTTACAATTTTACAATTTTAGAACTAGGTAGTTTATTAATTTACTAGATCAATTGTGTTTGCAGTTGAATGTTCATTGTTCATGTTATTAACAATTGCTCAAGCACATAAGAAACTAGAAATTTAGAAATTTAGAAGTAGAACTGAGATATTAAAACCATAAATTGCATTTTTTCATTAAGTCATCAAAATCAAAATGTATTACATAGATAGTGAGGGAATGCCACCGGAAAATACAAAATAGAGTAAATATGTAATAGGTAGGAATATCATAGCTCGTCAGTGGTACTGGTCATGACTCACTAGTCACGATTCTATCAATAGTCCAGGTCCTCCATGTGATAATCACCATCACTACCACTACCATTTGACTCTGCTCCATCCTCCTCTATGCCCAATCCAAGATCTCCTGCTGCATTTGTTGGTGTGGAGGATGACCCCTCAAGAGACTCATCATCAAAAGTGACTGGCTCTAGCACTGGGTCATTAAGATCCATGTTGGCTAACGCCTCACAAACAAACATGAAATTGATAGAAAAAATGAAAAAAAATCAAGATGCGACACTTTTTACTTTGGGATTTTAGTGGGACACGTGTCTTAAAATAAAACACGTTATGGAACCTGTCTGACACGACCCAAAAACGTACCCTGATTTTAGGACACATTGAAAAACGTGTCAGACATGTTTTATTGGTCGTGTCATGTCTGACACGTGAAATGCGAGACATGGGACCCCTAAGGACTGTGAAAATTCTGAAACCCGAAATCCTATTGCAGCAACTGGAAATTATTCACTTAATTGTTATATTTAATTAACAATTTATTTACTGTTTCCTGCAGCAAATATTGAATAACTCACACTGCAACCTACACAAATAAAACCGTGGAAGAATAAACATTGGAAGAAAAGCTAGCACACATACATAAATTTACATAGTTATTTTTGGACCAATGTCCCCGGAAAAACCCAACTTGGGAAAACAAGTGCAATAGTGAGGGTTTTATTTTATTATGCAATAGTGAAATTTGAGTACATCTATGGAAGCCCAACTGGTAATCCAAACAACAAGAAAATCTGAGCAAAATATTGAAGGGAATTACCCTTCTCCCACAATTAATCTTTGGTTGGACTTTCCCTATCAAAACTCGACCTCCTGGAGCACTGCATCAGCCTCTGCGCTGCTCTGCGTAGCTGGCTGGACGACTTGCTTCGGACTAGGCTCTGATGAAGTCGTTCTGCCTCTGGATGCTGAGAAAATCGTCTCTCCGGCTCTCTGGGACTCCTTCTTGGCCTCTAGAACTAAGAACAATTTTTCTTCTCTCCAAATCGAACTGCCTGACTGAAGCAACTATGCTGCTCCTCAACACTGCCTCTCTGGGATAATTCGGCTCACTTGTCGATTTCTCTCTGGATCTAGAAGTTGTTTTCCTTCGGATCACTATCTTTGCTCCTCACTCACTACTTTGATCTTACAGGCTCTCTCTCCGGCAACTGACTGTTGCTACTTTGGAAATCAATCTGCTCATGAAATTGAACTTCTCAAGTGTCCTCTCCAAGTGCCCATCAAATTCTTCTTATAATCCTTTGTTGGGACTCCAATGGCCAAAATTAGATCTTAATCAATGGTTAGGATTAGCTTGAGGTTGGTTCGTGTGAGTTTCTAAAACATTCACACCTTGACTTAATTAATTTTTATTAATTAGCCACATTCCCTAAGTTTAGACTTAAGAAATATTTAAAAATCAGCCAATAATCTAATTAAGCCAATCTAGGTGGAATTTCAGAAACGATTTATGGGTTTTGGAGGTCTCCTGTATTCTAGCCTCTCCACAAAATTTCGTGGCTAGAACACATCCGATGCTACAAAAACTAACACTCCCTCTTAGTGAGGAATGTGTTCTAGTGCTCTACTGCACATCCTGTAGCAGCACCCAGTCTTTGTATCATCTCCTGTCATGCTGCTGATGTCTGGCCATACTGCCCACCAACCATTGCGCAACTATGATATACGCTGCATCTGTGCTGCTGCTGACCCTGCTGAACTGCTGCCAACACTGCAACTCCCTCTTCATCTATTGCTGCTGCAACTGAAAAGCATCCTAAACACTGAATCAATTGTGATCAATATGATGCATCTGTCTCCCAAGTCTTTGATTGCTACTAGCTACTGCTTTGTCTAGTGAAGACTCTGCGTTGCTGCTGACTTTGCACTGTGCCAACTACACTGCTGCCAACTCTGCACTGCACTCCCCAACTCTTGACTGCTACTAGTCTGCGACTATCACTTGGCCTTTGACTGCATCTACTGCCAGTCTACCACTGATTCATCCTACTACTAAATATTCTGGGCCCTTGTAGCAAGGTATCGATCTAAGAGGTAGACTCCTCAAGGATCCTGCACATCTGTAGCACTTTGGGGCTACAAAACCAAGTCACTCCACCTCACTCCTGGAGGTATGTCAGCAAACATGGCAAAGTCTTCCTCCAGCCTGGAGGACAACCTATCGATCTTTGCTGATGTTGCTTGTTGGTCCTGCTTTTCCTCCTTGTCCTTCTCCTAGAGAGGACACCCAAACTCACCACATCTGAAGCACTTGACTTTCGACATGTCCTTCTTCCTCTGCTTCCCCTGTCCCTGACTGGGACACTTCGATGTGAGGGCCACATTCTCCTCCTCCTTCACCTGCTTTGATCCGCCGCGGCTGCCACTGATGGAGCTCTTTAGAAGAGCTCGCCTCAATTCCTCCTGCTATAAGTCAGCTCACATTCTGTCCCACTCTGGTAACTTGTCTCTGCCTAATATGCTTTGGACAAAGACCTGCTAGTCCTTGGAGACACTGTTGGGTGCCAATCTTATAGCTCTGTAGGTTGAGGCGCTGCTCCAACACCTGAAAATTAGTCCCGAACCTCCTAAATCCTGGTGAGGAAGAGGTCTATGCCTTCCCCCTTCTGCATCCGGATGAACCTCAACTTCTCCTATGTACATTTTCCGCTGCTCGGAAGTGCCTTGGTAGAACGTGGAGAGAGTCTCCCACATTTCTCTGGCTATATCTTTGCTAGCTATGTGTGAAACAATGTGATTCCAGACTTCATCTAGGATCAACCATTTTACTCGCGCCATTTCCTTTCTGCATTGCTTTAGGTGATCTGGATCCTGGGGCACTGCTACCACTGCATCAATATATGTCTTCAGGCCAAACTTATCCAGAAGGAAGGACATCCTTGCCTTCTAGATGACATAGTTGGAAGCACCATCCAACCTGTCTTGATCTCGAAGTCCAGTAGTGGTCATCTCAAAACAAATGTCAAAAATCTCCTCTTCCCTTTTGCTCAGCTGCTACTAGGCTATTTGCACTCCCTTCTGGAGTGAGAAACTATGCTCACAACGACTGCTGATCTGCAAGGGAAAGGGAACTTCTTGAGACTAGAAGTTCCCTGAGGAAAATTTTCCCTTAGTGTGTGCTCTTCTTCCACCTAACGTTAGCTCTGCTCTAGCAAATTGCTGCAAAACTACTGCGTCCAGATGGAGATTTTCTTTGCAAAAAGACTGGGCTGCTCCCTCTGCCTCTGGAATCCCTTGATCTGGAGAGATCAAATTTTTTGTCCTTCACTCAGAAAAAATCTAATATCCTCAAGAAATTCTGCCTCTTGGCAAAGTGACTACGTTGCTCTTTGGGGTTTCGATTTGTTGCCCACACTGAACAACGAAACTCCTCCTTTCTTCGCTATTGAGCTCTCCAGCTGATCATCTGCACTCTGATACCATGTGAAAATTCTGAAACCCGGAATCCTATTGCAGCAACTGGAAATTATTTACCTAATTGTTATTTTTAATTAACAATTAATTCACTATTTCCTACAACAAACATTGAATAACCCACGCTGCAGCCCGCAACCTACACAAATAAAATTGCGGAAGAATAAACGCTGGAAGAAAAGATAGCGCACACGCCTAAATTTACACAGTTATTTTTGGACCAATGTCCCCGGAAAAACTCAACTTGGCAAAATCGGTGCAACAGTGAGGGTTTTATTTTATTATGTAGTAGTGAAATTTGAGTACATCTATGGAAGCCCAATAGACAATCCAAATTACAAGAAAATCTGAGCAAAATACTGAAGTGTTTACCCTTCTCCTACAAGCCATCTCTGGTTGGACTTTCCATATCAAAACTTGGCCTCCTGGAGCACCGCGTTAGCCTTTGTGTAGCTGGCTGGACGACTTGCTTCGGACTGGGCTCTGATGAAGTTGTTCTGCCTCTAGATGCTGAGAAAATCGTCTCTCCAAATCTCTGGGACTCCTTCCCAACCTCTGGAACTGAGAACAATTTTTCTTCTCTCCAAATCAAACTGCCTGACTGAAGCAACTGCGCTACCCCTCAGCGCTGCCTCTCTGGGATAATTCGGCTCACTTGCTGTTGCCTCTCTGGGATAATTCGGCTCACTTGCTGCTGCCTCTCTGGATCTGGAAAATCTTTCCTCTGGATCATTGTCTTTGCCCCTCACTCACTGCTTCGATCTCACAGGCTCTCTCTCCGGCAACTAAGTGCTACTACTCTGGAAATCGATCTGCTTATGAAATTGACTTCTCAAGTGTCCTCTCCAAGTGCTCATCGACTTCTTATAATCCTTTGTTGAGAATCCAACAACCAAGATTATATCTTAATTGATGGCTAGGATTAACTTGAAGTCGATTTGTGTGAGTTTCTAGAACATTCACACCTTGATTTAATTAATTAGCCATATTCTCTACGTTTAGACTTGGGAAATATTTAAAAATCGGCTAATAATCTAATTAAGCCATCTCTAGGTAGAATTTCTAGAAACGACTTCTGGGTTTTGGAGATCTCTTGTATTCTAGCCCATTTACAAAATTTCGTGACTAGAACACGTCTGATGCTACAAAAACTAACAAGGATGTGTCTTGTGAGTTAGGTTATCACTTATCACCTATATATAATCCTTGTTTTTCCTGTTGAAAACGTCCAACCACTTCTTTTGCATCCCTAGAACTTCTTTCTATGAAGGATAGCTTTACTGGAGGATACATGCAACGTGGTTATAAAATTTGCAAATGATTTATTTAGACTCTTGAGTAGAATGGTTATAAAAACATTATCTTTACCGATTCCTCTTAGCTGCATAAAAATTTCCTCAGGCTTTGCACATGGTCAACTACCATATTTCTGTCCAAACAGTTTTGTCTTCCACATTTGATCTTTCAACATCATTTGTAGGAAATCTATTTTGTTTCATATCAGGCTTGAAATTTTTTCCATACTTCATCAACCTCTTTAATGTGAGATAGAAGTTCATTTGAAATCGAAAAAGTAATAATTATAAGCGCTCTTTTGTTCTTCTTTAAATAGTCCTTATTGGTTGGACTTGGTTTTTGAGTTTTTTCATGATGAGGACCCACAAATTCTTGTACTTCAGGAGTGTCAGCGTTTTCTGTTTCTAGGCAGGATAATGTGTCTCAAATAATTTATGTGAATCCAAGATCATCATAGTCGGGAAACTTGACATTTTTTCCCTCATAAGGTTCAACCTGCTTATTACTCGAAAATGGGATTTCACCCAGGTCGCAGAAAACACCTTGTTCCTCTAATATTCCTCGAGAAATAAACATATTTATATTCACTTATTTCTCCGGAGACAATTTTCCAATTTCTCCTGCTCTGATCTTCCTCCAGAAAATAAGTAGATTTCCAGTTCAACTTATTTCTCTGAAGACGGATTTCCAATTTCTACTTGTTTTTCCTGCGATTTTAACTTCATATTTCTGCAGTAATTTTACTATCTGAAACCAAAGAATTGTTGGCTTTTCTAACACACCTCTAGGACAGATGTCATGCTCCTTTCTACCATTTACAATCTGTGTTCGGGGGTCATGTGATTCAGCTGCCTGGAATCTATGAGAAAAACATTGCTAGAATTTTTTCCTGAATATTTGTTAAAATTCGGCGTGAAATTCTTTGCTGTTGTTCTGCATGTTCCAGAAAGTCTATGATTCTGGAATGTCTCTAGAGGAAAATACGTGTATTTTGTATTCATAGGACGTCACTTTGTTCTCTGGGCTTCAGTCCTTGCGCCTGTGTTTTACAAGCATTATCAAATTCGCGAATCTGCTTGAACATATTCTGTGATTTCACTAGTGTCACTTCTCCATGTGCTTTCTGCATAAAATCTCAGGCAGGGTGACACCAGACTTTAACATATTAGAAAAATAGAAGAGAGAGCAGAGAGTGATTTTGTACAATTCAAATTTCACGCGGTGTATTATTCATTTCAACAATTACATATATAGGAAATTACACACTGATTTTAATACTTCTAGATAATGACTCCAACTCATTACATAAGAATCAAGAGCTTCTAGAATGATGAATAATGACGAATAAGGATTCACAATGACAACTACACATGACATGGAAGCATTACTTCCAATACCCTCACTTAATGCTTACATGAAAAACACATTACAACAATAAATAAATCTGTGTCTGATCGGTCTTCATCAGCACCCACATCCACTCTGGAATCTCGCAAACACTGCTCTTTCACCACCATATCTTCGAGCTGTCACTTGACCTCCATCCAAAATATAACTGCCTCTGACCATCGTTGATGAACTTTGCAAGATCAACAATATTGACAACTTCGCTCGTCGGAGCTTCCGCGATAAAAATTATCAAGTAATGAACCATCCTATGGACCAACCACCATATGTGGGATATTTCTCTTTTGGCTATCTGTCAGTGGCTAGGATGGAGTCTGATACTGAATGTGTTCAAAAGTTGATCAAACAACTTGACTTTACATGAATTGATGTTTCGGACACTGGGGCTTCTAGTTTAAAAACAACCACCAACCATTTTTATACCCAATAAAAACACACAAAAATTAATGTTTCGGACACCGGGCTTTCAGTTTAAGAATCACCAACCCTTTTTAATAAAACACAAACACCAATATGATTTTTCACAATTTTTTTTTTTTTTTTTAATAATATAACCAAACCTCCAAGTTCAAAGTAGATCCTCGAATTTGCCTAAAAGCACAGAAACTGCCCAAAAATTGAAGCTTTGAGCTCCAAATAATCCATGGTGAACCTTATATATTCCTCCGTGATAGTTTTACTGGCCATTTGAACAAGACAAACAACTTCATATAATGGTTTCCTGTTGAGATCCTTGGCAGGGCTCATGGCATAGGCAATGCCTATTACGTTCCTATATAATCCTTCCTTCAGCCGGGGTTCGAACATGGACCTCCTATTTGCTGAGAAATGTTCATCAGAACTGGCGACATTAAGGGAGCAAGCGGAACAACACACATCCATACGCAGGTTTACACCAAATCTGTGATCTTTGAAATAGGGCACACTAGAGATCCAGTTGTCCTTTCCATCTCCCGCCAAATCTACTCGGTACTGAGTTGAAGTCGTATATTTGCCGATGTACTGAACACATTCTCCTGGAACGACATTGAAGTTCCTAATATTATTCAGCTCCACGTTCATTCTCCAGCTCTCGCAGTAATTCTTGAGGCTGATCTTATGATTCGTTTTTTTTTAAACCACACGCGCTTTACTTTTCATTAAAAAAACTCAAACAAGTGATACAACTCACGGCCATTTAAATGCGTTGACTTTTAGAACGCAAAGGTTTTCTCCATGCAACCTTATTCGCTCAAATTAATTTCCTGCTGAAGGTGATACTCAACGCAGCGGAGAGTCTGCAATCCTCGGACAGCGAGCATGCAGTTCCAAATGCAGTATTTTTACACGATATCAGCCGCTTGCAAATTTGCAACACCAAAATGCAGATCCACTTGCAAATTTCAGTTAGTAAAACATCGCATCAAGACTGAACAATCCAGATCGCACCCACAGTTACTTCGATCTCACCTTCTCAGATTTTGGGCAGACGCAAACACAACTCTACGGACAACAAGCACCAAACAAGCTCACATCCGTCACAGATCTTGGCCTGCTGGCTCTCAGATCTGAAGCTCTCTCTATTAGAAAAATAGAAGAGAGAGCAGAGACTACAAATCTGACACCGTATATTATTCATTGGAAATTACATAATGACTTTAACACTTTTGCGTAATGACTCTAACTCATTATATAAGAATTAACAGCTTCTATATAAGAATTAACAGCTTCTAGAATGATGCCTAGGTACACATGACATGGAAACATTACTTCCAATATAACAGTTATGTGGCGTCTGTCTTTGTACCCTTTTTCTTGGGGTTGGATGATTCTTCTCCCTCATACCCTTTTTCTTGGGGTTGGATGATTCTTCTCCCTCATAAAGTTTGCTGCATTGCAACAGTCTCCACCCTAAGCATAGTCACTGGTATTTTTGTAGACAGTCATGTGGCGTCTGTCTTTGTACCCTTTTTCTTGGGGTTGGATGATTCTTCTCCCTCATAAAGTTTGCTGCATTGCAACAGTCTCCACCCTAAGCATAGTCACTGGTATTTTTGTAGACATTGTGTGCTACTTGCACAGGAAGATCTCAGTCGCAGATTTTCTACTGTTTGTCACGCGTTCGTTCCGTTGTTTATTCACAATTTAATTAATGGATGCTGCCAGGTTGTTGTTTGCCATGATTTGAAGCTTTGAATGACATTTAATCTTCAAACTGCCGCTCCCGTGTCTGCCACCACTCTCCTTCAGTGCCTGTGATATTTGTCGCTGCTCTCCTTGGCTGCCGTATCTGGCAGCGTGTCTTCCGTCCTTCCGTCATGCCCTTGTTTTTGTGCTGATGTCTTGTGTGCTGTGTCAATGTCTTTTGTATTTCTTTTAACCATTATAAAACCTTTAAACACATATAACATTAGTTTTTGATATATTTAAGATAAGATAATTATATTTATGTCCAACTAATGATCACAAAGTAGGTCAAAGTGATTGTTGAGTACAGTAATGTCCATAAAATGCGGGAGAACCAAACAGTCTTCTATTTAAAAAAAATACAATGCATGAATATAAAAAGTACCATGGGGAACATAAAAGATACAATATATGGAATGCCTTGACAAAGAGGATCAAACCCATCTCTCCTAACATCCGAGACTGACTGAAGAGCACTGAAAAAAATTCCACAAAGTTTGATGGCTTGATAAGGGGTCAGTGGGAGGTGTGGACTGTCCACTAACTCGTTGTCTGGGGGAGTTTGTGCACTGCTGAGCTCTGGAAGACCTAGTCCATCTCCCACGGACTGATCTGAAACGGTTTAGCTGCTAAGGTCTCATGTGGTGGGGTGAGGTCCGACGGATCCTCATTGATCTAGAATCTGGATATGAAACTGTATCAATCATTCTCTTCAATAAAATGGTTTTTTTTAACAATTTCCGTTCACAAACTTTACTTATGAATTTCTCGAACTCAATGCACATGATCTAGCTTTCCAAATTATGCTCACTGAGCAAAGAATCAGTATTTTCTCTAATGCCACATGCCACTGTTTGTTGGGATGAGATAAAGAGAACAAGGGGGAATATACAAGAGGAGATCACTTTTATTAAACTGACTCGGAATTCTTAATACACATCATCTCATTTAGTGTGGGTGGGTTACCAAGGCTTTGCGCTAGGACACCTAACCTTTCTATATTGATTTAGTTAATTACAAATGAACCTTAACGTGGAGACTTCAGTTCAAAACCTTCCGAGTGGGTGTAAATGAGGTCAGGGGCAAATCCTGATTGATTTAGACAGCATAAAAATGCCCTTCATAGTGCGGACACTTGAGTGAAAAACAGCTCAAAAATGGTAGAAAAATCATAAATAAACAGTAATTCCTAACAATCCACTGAGTACTAAGAATCTATTTTTCTGGACAGTTGAAATGCATATGCTTTTGTGAAGTTAAATATAATTTACAAGTGGATTACTGTTTGTTATAGGTCTCGGAGCTGCTTGGAAAGTAGCTGATGTTGGCAAAGGATCAACTGTGGTCATTTTTGGTCTTGGAACAGTAGGCTTAGCAGTAAGATCTTAGCAACAAATGGTTTTAACATTTATTTCACTACAAATTGAAAATATGGTATACATTTAAGGTATTTGTAATGCCTTCTTGGTGTACAACCCCGTGGAATGATGTTATTGTTTTTACGGACAGGTAGCACAAGGCGCAAAATTAAGGGGAGCTTCCCGGATAATTGGTGTCGATATAAATCCTGATAAATTTGAAATGGGTAATTTCCATGACCAATCTATTAAAAACATGCATTGAGTTTCTTCTCATTTTAGATGTAGGCTATGATGGAATTTAGAGAAGTGGATGCTACGGACTTTGCTCAAGGCAACATCTTCATTGACAGGGAAAGTATTCGGCATCACTGAATTTATTAATCCCAATGATTACAAGCAACCAACCCAAGCGGTAAGTTGTAGAACTTTCTAAAACAAAAGAGGTAATACTAAGAGTATGAGAATTAGTAAATTACCTAAGTTGACATGTCCAAAAATTTGCTTGAATAGCATGAAATAGCAGCTGAGTAGTTTTTGATACTGTGGAGTTTAACTGAAGTAATGTGTATAATGTTCTTTATCAATCAATTCTTATCTGTATAAAATATCTCTGATGTATTCATTGCTTTAGCATTTTGTTAAGAAAAGTTCATTAATCAAAGCAAAATTTATCTCAGAAGTCTAATCTGGCCTTATGGCCTGGGCATAATACCCAACGTGCAAAATAACATAGTGGTCTTTCTGCACAACTAACAACCCTAAGTATATACAAAAACAAAAATGTTTAGCTCTTATGATTGACTGGCATCTCCTGCACTTCGACACATTACTTGTTTGGCGTCTTCCCAGTGATATGCTGCCTTGTCTGCACTATCCTGGGAAATAATAGGGCTTCTCTGACTTGCAATTCTACAATTAGTGGTGTGCGGATAATGCTGCCACAAACAAACATATATGTGAATAAAAGGTGGGATGCCTCTGTTGACTATTATTCCTTCTATCGTCACATGCAGCTATTTGGACTCATTGTCATAAATGTGAGCTAACTGGTTGAAGTATTCTCTAACGTGTTTGTTTAGAATCGGTCATTAGTATGTGTAAATGCCTACTTATACCCTTTGCTATATTTGGTTTCTTGGGCAACTAGACCTCAGATGTCAACCACATCAACATCATTAAAGGTACTGCAAAGTCGGGATCAGTTTACTTGAAAGTTGCCAGTGTGCTAAGAATGGAATATATTAGACAAAAGGAGTTCTGTGTGTGTTGAAATGATGGTAATCTTCAGTTGTGATTACTTTACATTATGGCTAAGTGCCCTTGTTATTGTATTACTAATTTATGGTTTAACAATTGACCTAGTCAACATTATTCTATATTATTTTGGGTGGCTAAGGCTGACCCTAGGCATTTATGTGGGTCCTATTACCCTTCTTGCAGCAGGGGTGCTCCTAAACTTTTGATCACGCCATTTGTAAGCCCAAACGTGTGCAACTTATAACCTTGTAAGACCATGTGGGAAACCCTAGAGCAATACCGAGAATGCTGATGCAAGTGAAGCTGGTGTGATACATCTTTTTGATAGCATAAGGATGACTTGGTATTGATGATCACAAAGCAGCACACATTAGCAGCTGATGTCGAAGATGAGGATAACCAGCCACCTCGAAAGAAGTCAAAGGATTCTTTCAATCAAGAGATAGATTGATAATCACTCAGGACCATGACATGGGTTGAGATCATCAATCACATTGGAGGCAAAGGACAGCCTATTGTAAATTTTGGGTTTATGGTATACCCTAGAACTGGATTTGGAATGCTTAATAAGGAAGCTGCATAAGGTTGATGAAGATTGCCGGTGGATTTCAGTAAGGAAGTAAGGATCAAGGAGTCGACAACTCTAAATTAAAAGATAAGTAATTTATGTTCTTCCCTGACTAATTTTATTTTATTGATTCAAATACCCTATGTCTTTGTAATTTGATTATAATTGTGTCTTCCATAATGAGGTTTGTAAGAACATTGTGAAAAACTACCAAAGAGTTGATACCTAGCATCAAAAAGGACAAGCAAAATTTGGGACTAAAAGGATCTCTCAAGCAAGAGGGAGTAGCAGTAGCATAAAGGACTTGCCTATTTGACAGAGGGAGCGACAGTAACAGCAGGATTTGCTTATGAAAGGGAATAGTAGAAGGATTGTTGTTGTGTCAGAAGGAGCAAGATCACCACAAGGAAGACCTGACTCAACTTCAGAAAGAGTTAGCTTCAGAAATTAAGATAAAAGATTTTCACTCTATTTTTGGACACCTCTTGGATGAAGTGTATCTCTTGTGTTTGGTTGTCTTTTTATGATCCTATGGTTATTGTTGCATTACTATTGAGATTTTCTATGAATAATTGCTTAATGATATGGGTGACATAAGATAACTTGATATTAAATCATTGGAAATAATTATCAAATTAGAAAATCAGTTTCTATTATAAGAAAATTCAACATTAACCCCTCTAAATTATAAAATAATATGCAAATACTAGCCTAGGTCACTTTGCCTTTGAAAATCATAACAATTCTCCACATGTGAGGGCTGAAATGCTGATGTCATGCTAGCATTTGCCCTTCTAGGGTTGACATTGAGGGCAATGAGTGCCATTATGAGTGTAGAAGCCCTCTAAAATCACTATCTAGGGGTTGACCCCTAGACTCTGGCATAATCATCATGTGGAACCCAATTTTGGGTTTGGGGCACAAAAATGGGTCCCATGGGTCTCATGGTGGTGTGAATGCTTGATTATGCTCCAACGTTGAGGGTAGTGAAGATGGTTCTAGCCCTCCCATGTCTTAAGGTATGCGGAAAACCTCATCTGGGCCTTCAATCAACTACCTGCCTTTGTGATCACTGCTAAACCAATTGGGAACATGCTGGTCCGGGTGCATCATCCCATAAAAGCAAAAGGATATAGGGCAAAGCGCAAAAGCGTTGTGGGTGTTGACATGGGTACAAGCGATGCTCTACAAGTGTCTGGAGGCCCATGGCTTCTTACGCCTCACTTGTGGGTGTCAATGTGTCCCTTTGGAGCACCTGGACCCATAGTTTTAAAATCCGGAACCGGTGATCAGACTGGTCCACCGAATAAACCAGGTTTCAAACCGGAACCAGTCAAACTGGGACTGGTTAGATCTCAATGGACTTGTTTTAAAAAAACACATGAAGTAATTAATTTTTAATGAAAAAACCGTTTTTAAGATTTAAAACCATGATTCCAAACCATTAGACACAAAATATGCAAAGTTTTCTCATATATATGCCCAACTAAAGATGAATATATCAAAATGGCACCAAGTGCAATACATATTAGCAACAAAATATATAATCAACGAGGCTCTAAATGGCCTCTAGAGTTTAGAAACAAAGCCTACAAACTATGGGGCCACTGACCTACTACAAGTCTACATATATGATATTAGTGATCAACATTATCACTTGAAACTTCTCATCATGATCAAAGTTAGTTGGTTGAGTCTCGACTCCCAAACTTTGCAACTGCTTGAGTCGCAAAATTCTCTAGTGGTTTAGTGACTTGAGTCTCAAACTCCTGATGGTATTATGCTCTAATATGCCCTATTACTTCATTTGGTGCTCCACATGGCTTTACATGGCCTCCTATCCCAGCCGAGTGTTGCTTGAACCTGTTAATACCCCTCCTTCAATATATTTTTGGCAATATTTGCAGATCATTTTGCCATCAATCATATCACAATGAGCCCATGCAGTGTCCTTGGCTTTTGGAGGCATGATGGCTGCTACTTAGCTCAAACTCTTTGTTTTTCCACTACTCCAACAAAATCTCAACACTCTCCAAGCTCCCAATCAAACTCACAAAAACTCCAAATGAGATGTGTGAGGCAAATGAGGGGGGTGAGCTCCTTTTAAAGGCCTAGAGAGGGTGTTTTTAGAGGGAAACAACCCTTACTTTCCCTCCAAAACACCCATTAAGTTTCCAAAAAGACTATGTGTGGGTCCGTCATGACCTTGGCAATGAACCGACCGGTTTATGATAGAACCATTCGGTTAGACCATAAAGTGGCTGGTTCCGTCATAAACCGGTCGGTTTGGTCCGGTTTTTGTGTTTTTTTTGCTAAGTTGTACCTTAAAGTAGGTTTTTGTTAAATTTGTGTATGTTCTATGCTTAGAGCAATTTACTTCAATTTTTCATATTAGCCCAATGTCAATATTCAGATTAGCAATCACATCAGCATGATAGTAAAGTGCAAATAGAACATAAACACAAACAACAGAAGACCAGCCAAGACAAGAGGACACAAGATGTGGCACCAACCAAGGACAAACCCCAATGTGGGGAAACCCTTGATCAATTCTTCTTATATTCTTCAATAGTTCAATAGAGAGAGATAGTACAAATACATAAATCTAAGATTTTATGACAGCAGTAGAAGGTACATCATTATGACAGTCTTCAATCATCAAGAGTGTTGAAGCATATCCTGATGCAACATTCCTCAAATTGCTAGCTGCTCCAACAATTCTAGTTGCAGCCCCAAACTCCCTTGACTGTGATGAATGGCTGATCTGAACAATCTCCAAACAGTCCTAAGACAACAGCCCCAAGGTAACCCTTGCTATGGTGCTATGGCCTGTGGCCTAGCACATAGCAACACTGAAAAAAATGTCTTCAAAACATCACCAATGCAACAACGCTTGCAATCATCTTAACTGTGTATGAATGCTGATCTATGGAGCAAACTTCAATGAATAACAGTGGCTTATCACCTTAGCAAACAATCCTTATGGCATGCCCATGCCAACTTCCTTATCACATAGTCACCTACAACAAACACGTTGTCCATCCATGTGTCTTAATGCTCAGTTAAGTCACTTTCTTGTTGCGATCAAGGGCTATCTTTGTAGCGGTTAAGGGTTCCCTTGCTGGCTGTAGGTAGTGACCCTAACATCCCTTGCTGCGGTTTAGGCCTGCGTATGATGCCTCCTTGACTGCGGCCTAGACTAGGCTTTGTAATAGCTGCTAAGACTCTCCTTTTTGCTGCGTATAAGTGTCTTCTTGCTGCGGAATAAGGGCTTCACAAACAGCGACTAGCGCATCATTTTGAACAATGTGAAAGGCCTTTCCTTGACAACGTATAAGGGTTCTCCTTTACTGAAGTTTAAGGCCTCCCTTTTAACTGCGTATAAGGTCTCTTGGTTGCGGATTAAGGGCTTCGCCTACTGCGGCTTAGGGCACTACTTGACAACTTCTTGAGACCTCCATTTGTTGTGGCTGGAACCTCCTCTTTGACTGTGGCTAGGGCAGATTATGATTGTGGATTAGAGCCTTCATGGATTGCGTATAGAGCCTCTTGCTGCTAATTAGGCCTCCTTAGACTGCGGCTAGGGCACCCTTAAGTCTGTGGATTTATCTCTTCTTTAACCTTTTTAGAGCTCTCCTTCAACTGCGTCCAAGTCTCTCCCTTACCAGCAGCTAAGTCTCTTCCTTAATGCGGCTAGGGTAAGGCTAGATCTCCTTCCCTTTAGGACATCGTATTCTCCTTTAGACCTCTCCTTCCACCAAAACCCAAACAAGTGGAGAGAGAGATCACAAGAGATGATCCAAAATTACTTGAAGACCTCCTCTATTTATAATGCCACGTTGGGGATAGGATGGGGTAATTTGGTTGCTGGCTCACCTTGACAAATTGTCAAGTAATACAAATAAATTCAGATCTCCATGAATACTTGTCGGAATTGGATGATCTTTAAATCAATCCTACACCTCTCGATGAGAGGAATCCAAAAAAAATGTCAACTTCCATAAATAAGATGACCCACGTGGAGTTTGGCCCTAGTTGCCAATTTTAACACTCCCTCTCAACTAGGGAGAACTCCATCTGCTAATCCATTTGTCAGTCAGTACTATCTCTGTCATTAGTGCATTGCTTTTTTTTTCACTGCTTTGCCATGCTCTGCTCTGCTTTGTTGTGCTATGCGCTGCTGAACTATGAAGAAGAAGAAGTGATCGAGAATGTATCATACCATTCTCTACTGACCCGAAGTCAGTCCCATATAAAGAGAGTGTCTCATGCCACTCTTATTGATCTGAAATCAGTTCCAAATAAAGAGAGTGTCTCATACCACTCTTGCTGATCCGAAATCAGTTCCAAATAAAGAGAGTGTCTCATACCACTCTTACTGATTCAAAATGAGTTCCAAATTGATCCCAGATCAATATCATCCCAGCATAGGGAGTACGGTAGTACACGATGCGTCCATCAATAGTACTATGGTCCTATCCTCATTTCCCTACTCATTGGCTAGATGAGAGGTACTTCCCATGAGTCCCAGACTGCATGGGTAGGATGTCTCAGCAGGGGAAGGATGAACCACTCATCTTGCCTACATGTCGCCATGGGGTATCCCAGGGTAAGGCTGAACCACTCACCCTGTACACAACAAATCACTAGGGGAAGGATGAATCACTCACCCTATGACTGTGTTTCAGTTGGAGAAGGATGAACCACTCATCCTACCTACATAGCAAACCACTAGGGGAAGGTTGAACCACTCACCCTTGCTCATTGCTCCAAGAAGTACCCCATGCACCTTGGAGCTCCAAGAGCTTAATATCCATATCATATAGGACCCTCAGGAGAGGGTCTCTCCATGACTCCTAGTCGTTCTCGGAAAGTCAAGAATTTGACCTTTCCTAGGGGTTTCATCTGGATATCGGCGACCTACACATTAGTCCCAATGTGATGCAGCCTTATTGCTCCTCGCTGTACCATATCTCGGATAAAGTGGTACCTGATGTCTGTGTACTGGGAGCGATCATGAAATACGGATTCTCTGATAATCGGATCCCACTCTGGTTGTCACAGAGGATCACGGTGGTATCCAGCACGTGTCCAAATAGCTCACTGAAGAGCTTCCCCAACCAAACAGCTTCACACGAGACCATACTCGCAGCTATGTATCCGTCCTCAGCGGTGCTTAGAGCAACTGGCTTCTGCTTCCTGCTCATCTAGGATATCGAAGCAGAACCCAAAGAGAACAAGCACTTAGAAGTGTTGTTTCAATCCACCATACTGCTTGCCCAATCAGTATCAGAATAACCAAGCAACCTCATAGCTCCAATAGTGAATCTCAGTCCACGAGTGATTATGCCCCAAAGATATCTCAGAAGATTCTTGGCACCAATCCAATGTGAGTGATGAGGCTTAGCCATATGTTGGCTCAACATGCTAACATCAAAACATATATCCGGACAGGAGTTCACCAAGAACATCAATGCTACTATGAGTTGATGATACTCAGAGGCATTTCCCAAATCAGGTTCGACAACACTACCGCATAACTTCTTAAAGTTAAGCTCCATTAGGGTAGTCACAGGCTTACAGTCCACCATTCCAAATTCGAAATCCAACTCCCTCTTACTTTTGTAAATGAGAGGGTTTGTACCTGTCAGAAAGAGGTCGTGCACATAAAATACCAGTATGAGAGATCTATCATCCACAACCTTAAAGCAAAGGTTTGAATCTTAGCTTCATCAGATAGCTATCAATCCTCTCATACCAAGCCTGTGGTGCTTGCTTTAAATCATAGAGAGCTTTCTTCAACCTGCATACATGAGATTCCCGATCATGAATCTCAAACCCCTTGGGTTGTCCACATCTATGGTCTTGCTATTACACGAGGGGAAAGGTCCCCTTGTTAGTTTTCCTTCGGTACATCTCGAACATGTACCTTCATGCTCTTCTTTGAATTCAGGCATCCTTGTCACCATCTTTCTTACACCGAGTAGGGCCTTACAATGAAGATGGGCAGACCTCCAATGCCATTGAAGAGATGTGTCACATGACATGGTCCCCAATTGACTTCTTGCAATTTGATACAAAGTGCCAACCCTGGACCCAAGAGTAAAAGCATCTTTAAAACTCTTTTTCCAAACACATACCTTTCCATCGATGAATGCCACCTTGTAACCTTTGTCTTCCATTGCCGAAATGGACACCAGGTTCTTCTTGAGATCAGGTACATAAAGAACTTCTTGTAAATGAATCGAGTTACCCTGATCCAATTGAAGAGTAACATTCCCTACACCCTTTACGGGATAGGTGGCATCGTCTCCAAGAATAATCTTCAAATTTGATTCCTTCTCTATCAAATTAGAGAGAGCTTCCTTGTATTCGGTGAAGTGCCTTGAAGCACCACTATCAATAAGCAAATTTCCCAAGGTGTCCGGAGGAGAGGGCCGATATAAGATAATACTCCTTTTGTTTATCAGAAACAACATTTGATTCTTCATACCTAGAGTTCCTTAATTTCTTGGAGGGTCGACTATTTCCTCGATGTCCTGCATTCCTTTTTCCTTTGCCATTGTACCTGTCATTCCTTCGATCATTGAAGTTGCCCTAGGAATGATTGTGATCATCATCATGTGATGTGTCCCTTCTATTGGGACACTCCCTCACATAATGGCCAAACGTATTGCAAGCAAAGCATCTGCCTTTCCTTCCACCCTTAGATCCGGGCTTTCCATGGCAATGACCCTTAGATCCTGCATTGTTCTTCCTCTTGGCATGAGCGGAGAATGCAGTAGGGTTACTTCTATTAGAAGGCATCTCTTGCTCTATCATCCTGGTTTCTTCCTTGTAGCAGCCGGTGCATTTGATGGAGGCTCAGGGGTTTTACCCTTCATGTAATCCAACACTTCTTGCTCTTCCAATGTCACATCCAGAGACATCTTCCATCCGTGATAGTCAGACTTTTCACGGAACTTGTCTTCAGCCGGGAAGTGGGATGAGGAACCCATTGAGCCTTTTGTCCTTTCCAACTGTCTTCGGTGATTGCTCTTTCACTCTTGCTTGGGCTTTGTCTTCACCTCACCTCTGATACCATGTTAAATCTAGGTATGTTCTATGCTTAGAGCAATTTATTTCAATTTTTCATATTAGCCCAATGTCAATATTCAGATTACAATCACATCAGCATGATAGTAAAGTGCAGATAGAACATAAACATAAACAACAGAAGACAAGCCAAGACAAGAGGACACAAGATGTGGCACCAGCCATGGACAAACCCCAATGTAAGGAAACCCTTGATCAATTCTTCTTATATTCTTCAATAGTTCAGTAGAGAGAGATAGTACGAATACATAAATCTGAGATTTTATGACAGCAGTAGAAGGTACATCATTATGACAGTCTTCAATCATCAAGAGTGCTGAAGCATATCCTGATGCAGCATTCCTCAAATTGTTAGCTGCTCCAACAATTCTGGTTGCAGCCCCAAACTCCCTTGACTGTGATGAATGGATGATCTGAACAATCTCCAAACAGTCCTAAGACAATAGCTCCGAGGTAACCCTTGCTATGGTGTTATGGCTTGTGGCTTAGCACATAGCAACACTGAAGAAAATATCGTCAAAACATCATCAATGCAACAACACTTGCAATCATCTTAACTGTGTATGAGTGCTGATCTATGGAGCAGACTTCAATGCATTCCTTCAATGTATAACAGTGGCTTATCACCTTAGCAAACAATCCTTATGGCATGCCCATACCAACTTCCTTATCACACAGTCACCTACAGCAAACACGATGTCCATCCATGTGTCTTAACGTTGAGTTAAGTCACTTTCTTGCTGCGATCAAGGGCTATCTTTGCTGCGGTTAAGGGTTCCCTTGCTGGCTGTAGGTAGTGACCCTAACATCCCTTACTTGTTGTGGTTTAGGCCTGTGTATGATGCCTCCTTGACTGCGGCCTAGACTAGGCTTTGTAATAGCTGCTAAGACTCTCCTTTTTGCTGCGTATAAGTGTCTTCTTGCTGCGGAATAAGGGCTTCACAAACAACGACTAGGGCATCATTCTGAACGGTGTGAAAGGCCTTTCCTTGATAGCGTATAAAGATTCTCTTTTATTGAAGTTTAAGGCCTCCCTTTTAACTACGTCTAAGGTCTCTTGGTTGTATATTAAGGGCTTCTCCTACTGCGGCTTAGGGCACTACTTGACAACTTCTTGAGACCTCCATTTTCTGTGGCTGGAATCTCCTTCTTTGACTGCGGCTAGGGAAGATTATGACTGTGGATTAGGGCCTTCATGGATTGTGTATAGAGCCTCTTACTTGCTGCTAATTAGGCCTCCTTAGACTGCGGCTAGGGAACCCTTTAAGTCTGTGGATTTATCTCTCCTTTAACGCTGCTAGAGCTCTCCTTCAACTGTGTCCAAATCTCTCCCTTACCTGCGGCTAAGTCTCTTCCTTACTGCGGCTAGGGTAAGGCTAGATCTCCCCCCCCCCCTTTAGGACAACGTATTCTCCTTTAGACCTCTCCTTCCAGCAAAACCCAAACAAGTGGAGAGAGAGATCACAAGAGATGAGTCCAAAATGACTTGAAGACCTCCTCTATTTATAATGCCACATTGAGGATAAGATGGGGTAATTTGGTTGCTGGTCGACCTTGATAAATTGTCAAGTAACACAAATAAATTCATATCTCCATAAATACATGTCAGAATTGGATGATCTTTAGATCAATCCTACACCTCTCGATGAGAGGAATCCAAGAAAAATATCCATTGCCATAAATAAGATGACCCACATGGAGTTTGGCCCTAGTTGCCAATTTTAACAGTTTTTTGCCCGATTCGCCCTGGTTGCATAATGAACCAATCAGTTTGATCGGTTTCTGGTTCATGCCGACTGGTTTTTAAAATTATGCTGGACCCCAGTTAAGTTGCCCAAATTTATAGATGGAACCATGTGTCAATGACACACAATATCCAATGCTGCAACTTTCACCATTAAGTACATTTAATCATTATTGCATCTAAGTGAACCAAGCTTGAAAGAAATGGGCAAATTAACACTTCATACGAGGCTTGTCTTCCAAAGCTGTGGCCTTAGTTAGATAATAATGTTACACCCCTAGGTAGGAGTGGTGAATAGATGACCCTATTAGGTGAACTCAACCCCTAAGGGAAAGTGACATGTCCTTGGTCCACCCTTCAATCAATAGGTGCCATGTGAATAATGATGGAACAAAAGTGGAAAGGCTTCATGGCCAAGTGCCATGGTCAAATGGATCAACTATGATAGACTACCTTATCCTGGGTGAATAGATGTGAGGAGGGAGAAATCATGGATGCATGAATTACCTCGGCCTTTGTTTTAACACCCCTCTATGTGCTTTTTGTTTTTTTTTGATTTTTCTTTGTATTACTACTCGAAGCTCCAAGGAATAAGAACATGATTTGTATGATGTATAAAAATTCTTACTCCCTTAGTGGTAAGGTAGTTCATCGCCCATTAGGGGTTGGGACATGCAAGAGTTCCTTTCCCATGATGTGGTAGTGCAACATTGGTACAAGAATTGGGTGATGGCCATAATATGGAGGTAGAACTCATGCTTGGCTTTTGCCCACATGCTAATTTGTAATCCCCAACCATCTTTTGCATTTTGATTTTTCTTTTGTTTTTCTTGTGGCCATTATGAGCTCCTTTTGTTTCTTTTGGCTACATCAACGTCCTAGGGTATATTTGTAGGCCCTACCCAGGTATGAGGATGTGTGGGTGCCAAGTCCCAATGAACCAATGGTTAGTCCCTCTTATTCCTGTTGGGCCATTAGGGGAGGTCCCATTGGATTATGATTGAAAATACCCCCCCCAATTTAATATGAGGGAACAAGATCATGGACAAGATCTTTCTTTCTTCCAAGTTACCCCAGAATCCATGTCAAACTGTCCTAATACAAACATGCATAAGCACTTGATTGCAAAATGAATAAAGTACCTTTTGATCGAAAACCCGCCTTCCAACATGTGCTCTTGGAAAATGGGCGAGGAAACATATGACTGATGTAGGTGGCGGAGATATGAATAACATGTCGTCATTGGCTACTAGTGGCTCTTAGGGGCTACTGGCTAGTCTAATAGAAGAGATGAAGGGAGAAAAGATTCTCTTATGGATAAAATCCAAATGACTCTTCCTCAATATAGGCTATGATAAAATCTAGGGATACAGATATCCAAGTGCTTAGGAAAAAGCTCAAGATGCCAGCTTTGCAACACTTTCAAACTCCAGATTTAGAAGTAGTGAAATGTTAATTTGGTAGCTCAAGGACAAATTCCCTCCTTTGGAAAACCTTCCTTATCCAGAGAATACCCTATTTTCCCTTGGAAGAATTTAATTTGGCCAAAGAAAAATAATATTTTTAATGGAAAATCCACAAGTACACAAAAGTACAGGTTGGCCTAAAGGACAAATTGGGTCTCCAGAATCTCATATAAATACACATCTAGCACACCTCATTGGAAATCACATCACACAAATCTTCTTCTCTTCTATTGATTTGTACACTTCTGAGTTGGAGGGCCGAGTTCACACATGCAAGGAGGAGAGAGAGGTTGTGTTGACTTTTTATTCTCACATCTTTGAGTAGCATTTACTTTTGGGAGTTTGGGATTGGTTTGACTTGGGATTTTTCATTTGTTTTGGAGGCTGAATTCTTCAACAAGGAGAGCGAAGTTTTCTGGGCACTTTGACCTTGGTTGACCATAAATCTGACACTGCTACTTGACCACAGAGTTGACTTTGACCAATTTTGGAGGCACCTTTTGGGACTATTTTGACTTGACTTTAACTAGCAAAAGAGACTGAGTTTCCTGCTGCCCGAACCGAACATTTTGGAGCTAATTTGACTATTGCACATTGATTGGTTAGGGCATCTTTAACTGGTATTGACCTTGACCAAAAATTGCAGACTTTAACTTTGGATTAGATTTGACTTTTGGGCTCATCTCTCATTGGATATTGGTTAGTAGAATTGGAAAGTCAAAGATGTTGTCCTTTGACTCATTGTTGGATTGGAATATTGTATCTCTCTGCTGAACATTTGATGACAATCTAATAGAAGAAGAATTTGGAAAGGTTTTCCCCCCTTGTGGGGTTTTTCCCTGGTCTTTGACTAAATCTTGTGTGTCTATTGTTTCATGTTCTTGACTATCTTCTATTGCATTTGAAGTATTGTTCTATCTACAATTGCTTACTGTCATTGAAAGATTGAATATTGGATAAATTTATTGCTAATTGAAGAAGAAATTGTTGTAAGTGATTGTGCTAAGCATAGAACACTGGAAAATTAACATGGTCTTAGAGCTCAGGTGAAGACAAACCCAAGGAAACAAGAGATAAGAGCAATCACCTTTGAAGGAGTCTTTTTTGGAAGAAGCTATTTGGTCAAGATGTCTACCTCTTACTTCAAGGATATAGAGAAGCTAGGTGACTGATCAAATTTTGTTGCTTGAAAGATCAGGTTGGAATTCATATTGGATGATAATGGTGTCTTGGAATATGTGGAAGGAAAAGTACTTGAGCCACCGAGAAAAGCTCTTTCTGCTTGTTAGAATTCCAGTGTAATAGGGAATTATTTAACATGATAATTACTTGTGAACATTAATTTTTGTTTCTTCTTATTTTATTCATCTTCTTCATCAAGCAATTACCATTAGAATGTAAGAAAGTAAATACAAGAAACGAGAGACACCACAGATAGGCCAAAGGCCAGGGAAAAACCCCATCAAGGGGAAAACCCAACAATCCTTTCCTTATAGAGTCATAGAAAATTCCAAGTCAAGCAATCACTATCTCAAGTGCCAAGTCATCCCTCCACCAGGTAACATTTGCCTTCACAACATCCTTCATAGATCTGTCCATTGTCCTTCATAGGTCTATTCATAGGTTTGTTTAACATCCTTTGTAGGTCTGTCCATAAATTTGTTCATAGGTCTGTTCAACATCCTTTGTAGGTTTGTTCGTAAATATGACATCAGACCAACCTCACATCACAGGTACCTCTATCTTATAGTAGCTCATATACAATCACAAAAACTACACCATTGAAGTTTGTGTATTTCATGGAAGATGACATCACAAAGGCTCGCATATGCCACAAAAGAAAGCATTATAGAAGCTTGCATATACCACAAAAGAGAGCAACACAGGAACTCACATCTATCACAGAGAAATCACCTTGGAGGTTCGCATATATCGCAAAAGATATGTGTCATGTCTAGCACATCTAACCTCAGAGAGAAGCCTCTTATTAACTCATCCAAATCTTAGTGAAAGGTCTGAAATCTTTTTGCTACAAGTATCCGAAAATCACCACAGAAGTCCCTAAACCTTCTTTCCAAATGGAGGAGTACGCTAGCCAATATATAGTTGTTTGTTCGTGCGAAAAGTCACGTCTTTTCATGCTGGGTCGACTTGGCTACTTGAACAACTAAATACAATTTCAAAAAATTCAAATTTCTTTTTCTTTCAAATGTCCAAATGGGACATATTACAAAATCAATTTCTTTTAACCAATAAATGTCTTCTTTAAGCATATTATGAAGACTGAACCTAGTTACATTTTCCATCACTCCCTCTTAACTAGGGAGGTATTCATAACAATTCATCCTGATATTCTCATCTGTATGAAAGGACCCGATAGATAATATAGCCAAGGTGCCAACCCAACATAAATTCTTCTACAGAATTCTTGGTGCTATCTAGGCTACTGCCAAGACACCAATCCAAAAGACATGCTGATCTAGGGATCTTGGTATCAGCTAGGCTATTGCCAAGATATCAAATACTGTTTCAAGGATCTATATACCATCTAGACTACTGCCAAGGTATCAACCCAACAAATATTGTTTCAGGGATTTGGATACCATCTAGGCTACTGTCAAGGTATCAACCCAACAAATATTGATTCAGGGATCTAGATATCATCTAGGCTACTGCCAAGGTATCAACCCTACGTCTTTTAGGGATCTAGCAACCATCTAGGTTACTGCCAAGGTACCAACCCTATGTACTATCATATAGGCTACACAGCCTAAGGTACAACAATTCTATGTACCATCATATAGGCTACCTAGCCTAAGGTACAAAAACTAGTCACGATGATCCGGTTGACGCCTCAACCTCATGGTATACAAACTAGTATAGGTTGGTCATCATCAAGGCCAAACCTCTAGGAACATCCATGTTCCAACTACATAGGGTTGGTCAAACCCTAGAGGACATTCAACTCTTCACACCACAAGGTCAAAACCCTAAAGGATCCTTACATCATAGGGTTGCCATTATCTTGGACAAACCCTAACATCACAAGCCTCACTCTAGGCCAAAAGGCTCATTCAACAAGTATCCGAGCCTAACAAAGGCACCCACTCTTATATGTTGATTTTGGATAGCATCAGATGTGCTCTAGCTCCGAAATTTTGTGGAGGGGTTAGAACACATGAGATCTCCAAGGCCCAGAAATCATTTGGTGAAATTCTACCCAGATTGTGTTTTATTAAAATAATTAATATTTTTAATGGGGAAAAATAAAAATATTAATGAGTATTAATGAAAATATGGGCGAGAAGCTTCTAAGTGACGAAGATCAAGTCTAATTTAATCTTAGCCGTTGATTAGGGACTTAATCTCGGCCGTTGATTCATCAACAAGAAAAGTATAAGAGGAGGCTTGAGGGTTAGTTAGAGATACACCAAGTTGTTCAGTTAGTTTGATTTTTCTGGGGCGTGGTTTGCTGAGAAAAATCGAACTAGTGATCTAAGTTGCAGTGGAGGGGTAGAAGCAAAGATTTGGATCGGAGAGGAAGTTTTGAGCCAAAGAGTACGTAGTAGAGAGGCAGCCTGAGCATTAGGGAGGCAACATAGAGGCCTACGCAACCCAAGAGGGGCTCACATAGATCTGATGCAATCCTGAGGGGCTCTTGCAGTGGCAGTGCAGAGTATTCGTCAATAGTTCGAGATTTTGTTGGAGAAGCGAGGTTCTGAGCTGGGAGGACTGAACAATAGTTTTCATCCAACAAATCGATCTAACAGAAGGGGTGACACAGTTCTCTAGAGGCAAGACGCTGGCCCACGTAGTGATTGCATAGGGACTTCGCAGTGTTTGTCGGGAGGGTGACAGATCACTCATCGGATCAGCTGTGACTTGGGGGGCTAGGTAAACCCTTGAATGTATTTCTTGTTGCCGTGATTTCTCTATAAGGTTAGCCGGTGCGAGAGGCAACCTGTTGTACTCAGAATCTGTTTGCTTAATAATTCAAAGCCTCTATCTGCTCCACCGGTTTTCCCGCATTGGGTTTTTCCAGGGAATTGTTGTCCAAAAATAACGGTGTCCCTTGTGTGTTTGTCTAATCTATTGTTTCAGTTTATGATCTGTATGTCAGTGTAGTTTGCCGTAGTGTTTACATCACTGTTTATTTAATTAAATAACTTGTTGAATGAAATAACAAGTAGGAGATGTTAAACCAGTAACTGCAGTAGGATTTTTGTTTGTAAAGATTCATAAATTTTCACATTATAGAGTGACTGGCCCAATGTAGAAAGGCACCTACTCTTTTGAGTAACTGGGCCTAAAGGACCATTCTTCCTTGATCTAGGAAGAATGATTGTCCTTTACTGGACCATTCTCCTAGGGTAGAATGACTATCCCATACTGGACCACTCTCCCTATGGTAAAATGTATGTCCATGATGCTATTGAACAATATTTCCTAATCTGGTTAAAAATGACACATATGGAAGATGTCTATCCTCCTACTAAGAAAACATATCTTAACAAGTCCAAGCTTGTCCCTGAAGTGCAAGCACTTCATCTAGGACAAAAGCTTATCAAAGGCCTATCACAAATTCACAAATTTAGCCATTAAACATAATTTAATGATAATACTTAAAGACATACCTCAAAACTTGAGAGTTAAACTACTCCCTCTGAATCAAAGCTTCTTTTAAATTCATAGTTCTTTATGGATCTAAAGCTTCTTCTGAATCCACAACCCTTTCAAGATTCAAAGCTCCCTTTGAAGCTCCTTCTGAATCCAGGATTTGCCAGAAACTTCTTCCAACCTTAGATAGTCTTTAGCATGTTCCTACAATCCTCTCTAGAAGGTCACGAAAGAATAGTTACAATCAAGCAATGAAAATAAAATGAGAGACTAGATGAAATGAATAATAATAAAGGAAGAGAGATAGAGTTCTTATCTTTTACGAAGAGTAACAACTCCCTCTTGGTCTTATACTTATCGTAGATATCCAATAGATCAACATTCTTGTTTTAGACATCATTATCAAAACTAGGGTTTCTTCTTTTAGTTGAAGCAACTCATCCTAGGGTTTTGTCCAAAACCCTAGGCATTTTCTTATCAAGCCTTTCTAGGTTTGCAAACCCTAGAAATAAAAAAGTCAAAGCCCTAAATGTACTTTTTACACAACTGGTAGATTTTTCCAGGGTTTTGTCTGAAAAACCCTATAAAACTTACCAAACTCTAAATTCAGAGCAAATCAGTACTCTGGGTCAAGACTTTAGATTACTTCAGATCAAGACTCTAGATCATACTTGGCTCTTTCAAATATTCTTAGCAACTTTGGATCATGAAAACGTCTTAGGCCAAACTTCAAAGAAGAACCACAAATTCACTCCATCTTAGGATCCACTTCGGATTCCATCTTAGGATCATTTTGCAAACATTGTAAGAGAATAGAATTTTGGGATTCATTCAAGACACTCAAATCTTCATTTTAGATCTTATTATTGTCTTTGGGTCATCATATTGGACTCAGATTATTGTGCCTAGACCATACTTACAAAATCCGAATCATATTTGTGGAACACAGAACTCGGAACAAACTTTTTGACATCAATGAAATATGTTATAGATTGCCTCAGATTTTGGCCTCTTCTTTTAAGCTCTAAAGGTTGTACACTCCTTCTCCTCAAAAGAATTCACCACTAGATAACAACTTTCACAAGGCAATTCGGTCTCAATAATAGTTCTTCACCTTATAAGAGTCTCGGGTCTATTCTAGAGTTATACTTCAATGATGCTTGGACTATAATTCCATTAGAGGAAATTTGAGCCTAAAAGTGTCCATGGAATTTTCACCTAATTTCCATGTCAAAATATGTAAACTAATCAAAAGCCTTTAAATTTAAAAAGAGGTACATGTAAATATTTTGGAGGGAAAAGAAGAAAAACTAATTTTAATTGTATTTTTTCTTTACCTCCTTATAGGTTTACTCAAATTTCAAGTGCAGACACTCGTTGGATGTGGAATTAAATTCCACATCCAGAGTTAGAATTTTGGAGGGAAAAGAAGAATTTTTTTTTTTACTTGTATTTTTGGCTTATCTCCTTATATGTTTACTCAAATTTCCAGTGTAGACACTCATTGGATGCAGAATTAAATGAATTAAATTCCACATCCAACGGGTACCCATTATGCATACTTTTGAGGAGACCCACATTGATTTGAAGATACATTCAACACACTTCAATGTATCTTCAATTTTGTATCTTCAATTTTTATCAATGTGGGTCTCCTCAAAAGTATGCATAATGGGTACCCGTTGGATGTGGAATTTAACTCATTTAATTCCGCATCAAGCGAGTGTTTACACTTGAAATTTGAGTAAACATATAAGGAGTTAAGCCAAAAATACAAGTAAAAAAAATACTTTTCTTCTTTCCCCTCCAAAATTCATAGCTCTTATTTTATTATTTTAACTATTATTTTATTATTTTTCCTTAGGAGGACACTTTTGGGATAAAGTTTCCTCTAATGAGTATTGTTACTTAAGGATGCTTATTTCATACCACAGAATTGTACCTTAAAGATGCTCAAATTATACCCTAGAACTGTTCTTCAGTGATGCTTGTACCACTTCAGTGATGCTTGTACCATGACATAGAACTCTTGATCTTGTCTTAGAAAGATTTTCTAACAACTCCAAATCCAAATATAAGAAAGGTGAGATCAAAGCCAAGAAAATTCTTATTGATTCTTTGAAAGATCATTTGCTTACTTATGTTGGAAAATTGAAGAAGTCTAAGGACATCTATGATAAATTGGTTGGGATGTATGAGGTCAATAATTTGAATCACATTCTTTCCTTGAAAAATCAACTCAAGGATATTAAGATGAACAAGGAGGAATCTGTGCAATCCTATGTCATGAGGATATCGCAACTAAGGGATCAATTGCAGACTGTTTGAGAACCTATATCTAATAGAGAGCTAGTGCTTGTCACTCTTCAAGGCCTTTCTCCTATTTGGGAAATTTTCATTACTACTATAAGCAACAATGACAAATTTCCAACATTTGATGAGTTGTTTGGCAAATGTACTTAAGAAGAAACCAAGATGATCTCTAGACGAATTCAAAAGCATGAAGAACGAGAGCCCTCTGCATTTGCTGCACAAGACAAGAAGAGAAAAGGAAGAGGGAGACCATCTGGCTCTAGAAACCCTGCTCCAAATTCTAGGGATTCAAAAGGGAATTATCAAAATTTGAATGTTACAACTGCCACAAGCATGGTCACTATGCCCGAGACTACTCAGAAAAGAGAGATGCTCCAAGGTCCAACTTTAACAACAATCATGGCTTCAACAACAACAGGTTTAATGATAGAAGAAGAGGAGATAATAGTAGGGATGATAGAAGAAAAGAGATGCTCCTGATGATTGTGAAGAAGGCCATTGTCCTCAAAAGAGATCAAGGAACTCTACGTATGGAAACACTGCTATTGCCACTCAATCTAAATATATTCTTATTACTTTCCTTTCTAGTTCCTCTCCTCCAAATTCATGTGATAGTTGGTTGGTGGATAGTGGGGCTTCTAGACATTTCTCTGGGTATTAGGAAGTCCTTTCAAATTTGGTTGAGAGGGAGACTAAGCTAAAAATCATCCTTGGAGACAAGTCCACTTATCCTATGAAGGGCTTTGGTTCTATTACCACTCAAATCAACAAAGGATCTAAAGGGGTTCCTAAGAGGGCAATTGCTAGGTTAAAGGCAACGGTGGAGACTTAGCCCACTATCACCACAACTAAATCTCCTTGCTCTTTATGGAGTTTCACCGATGGGAGGAGTCTCGGTAGTGTAGGGATCACTTGTAAAGTATATGTCAATGGATAGGCAAGAAGTGGCCTTGAAAACCCTTTCCCAAGGATGGGGTGAAGAATGGAGTTTGCTTGCTCTTTAAGCAAGAGACTTGGTCCATTAGGGGTAAGGGGTGAGGATTGGAGGGTTGAAGGAGAAAGGATAGGCTTATAAACAAGGTTCTCAATCCTTATAATCCTTGGGAAACTTGGATTCCCAAATGGTCCTTAACAAATAATCTTTATTGAGAAGTGGGACCACACGGGGCCAAGTGGACCCAACCCAGGTTTGGGGATGGAATGCAACAACCAATGATGTTCCTATCTTGGACAAGGTGAGGGGAAAGGACCAAACAAGAATATTTACTTCAAAAGGTTGAATTGATCCTATTGAAGTCTAGCCTTGGGGATGCTTAGGAAAAATTCGATCCTAGAGCTAGGGCTTGGGATTCTCGGAGATTCCATTGTTAGAATTGCCTCAAATTTGGAGGAGAGGGAGGGGACCCACCAGTGCAATAGCCTATAGGAGATCGAAGTTTTTCCTTGGGTCAATTCCCAGGAAATTGATGCCCTAGGTGACCTAATGGGGCTAGACCTAGGGAAAAAGGGGAAAAGGGTAAAAAGAGGGTTAAAATGATCACCCTTTTTGAGGGATTAGTGCCTAATTCACTTGGGGATATGGAGTCAAGGATGATGATGAGTAAGAACTTGGTTTCTTGATCAAGGAGGCCCAGAAAGTCAGCTTCATCCAATGTTGAGAGAAAGAAAAGAAAAGTGACCTTCAAGCATTTATACTTCAAAGCAAACGATGCAAGCTTATCGAGACAAATAATCTCTAGGACATTTCATTCATATAACATTGGCCCATACATTAAATTAGCTAAAACATGCTCAATTCCACATTTCGATTATGCAACAACTAGCCCTAATTTTAGCAATATGCAGCAACAAGAATAATAACATCAAAATTCACTTACAATGTTATAAAGTATATCCAACCAGCATTTCGTTCACAAGACAAAGCTCCAAGACAAGATAAATAGCCCAAATCCATACATCAAAATTCATCTATCTCCAAAAAATATCCTCCAAGGAAAGAGTGCGAAGTTCTCTATATTACTGAGATCCCAAGTCAAGTGATGATACAAATGAATGTATCTAACATTAATATATAGCCGCCTAAGGAATTCGATTTAGCCTATGGGCCTACATTGGCCCCTAATGATAAAATAATGTTCAAATAAAACCCTTATTGGTGACAAGCCCATCAAACTAACTCACAAGTGTAAAAATAAGCCTCACAAGGGGCCAAATAGTAATATGTACATGTCGTGGGCCCTCCAAAGGCCCAATAATATCCTGAAGTGCCATATTGAGGAATAAATTCCTCAGAATATGATGGACAGGGTGGTCCCTTGTTCTCCAAGTAGTAGACCTATGGTGCTCCCAGTGGGTTTGAGAGCACATAAATGACCCCATGGGTCTCCATATGAATCATAGATGCTTGTAGATCCTCTGCAAAAGTCCAAGTGGTGGAATGAACACTGTTATGACATCGTACAAGTCCTGGGACACCTGCCAAGAGTGTGGGGCTCTTGTGAGGGCTTGTTGGGCATAATGTACCAAGCATATCACCATCATCCCAAAAGTGGATCACTAGTAATATCTGAGCATCCATGAAGATCCATGGAGTGTTGTCTGCCACTGTGGAGGCCAATGGCTCTCTATGCACACCCTACATGTGCTATGTAGACCTCTGGGCGTTAGGATCCCATATAAGGAAACCAAACCCAAATGGAAACCACCTGCAATCCTGCATAAGATACAACGCACCCCCTAGGCTTCCAGTACAACCAGTCATTAAAATAATCGGGTAAAAGAGCTTACAAATCATAGATAACAAAGTGGGCACTTCATAATGGCATGCCCTTTCGTAGTGGGCTTTGGCATGTGCTAGTGTCTCCAAGCTCCAAATGGGGTTAACCAAGTACCTTATTAGGTGGTTTCAGCCCTTAAAGGGGATAGTATGTCCAAGGTACATCCCTCTAATGGGGGTGGCAAGTGACAAATAAGTGGAATGGAATAGGGAATGAGAGGGGTAGTCCTGGGCCACATAGTGGGGCATAGGGGTAGCTAGATAAGGGGAAACCCACACCTGGTTATGTAATGTATAAGAAGGAGAAATCGTGGTACATGAGGTGCCCCGACCTTGATTTTTCCACCCTTATTCATATACCTTTTGCCTTTATTGAATTTTCTTTAATTAACTGCTCGAGGCCCAAAGGACAAGAGCATGATGCGTAAGATATAGCAGTGATTACCCCATTTTAGGTAGGGCGGTTCATTTTCCTCTAGGGGTTGGGACAATCATGGGTTCCTGAATGATAGAGGAGGCTCATCTGGGGCCTATGGTGTTGATTTTGGGTAGCATCGGATGTGATCTAGCTCCGAAATTTTGTGGAGGGGCTAGAATACATAAGATCTCCAAGACCCATAAATCGTTTGGAGAAATTCCACCTAGATTGTGAGTTATTAAAATAATTAATATTTTTAATGGGGTTCCTAAGCCTAAACTTAGGAAAATAAAAATATTAATGAGTATTAATAAACATATGGGTGAGAAGCTTCTGAGACGAGGATCAAGTCTATTTTAATTTTAGCCGTTGATTAGGGACTTAATCTCGGTCGTTGATTCGTCAATAGGAAAAGTATAAGAGGAGGCTTCAGGGTCAGTTGAAGATACAACTAGTGATTAGTCAGTTCGATTTTTCTGGGGTGTGGTTTGCTGAGAAAATCGAACAAGTGATCGGAGTTGCATTAAGAGGGGCAGAAGCAGAGATTTGGATCGGAAAGGAGTTCCGAGCCAAAGAGTATGTGGCAGAGAGGCAACAGTAGCATCAGAGAGGCAGCGTAGAGGCCTACACAGCCTAGGAAATGGCTCACGCAATGCTGATGTAGGCTAGGAGGCTCTCTTGCAGTGGCAATGCAGAGTATTCATTAGAAGTCCGAGATTTTGCTGGAGAAGTAAGGTTCTGAGCGGGAGGGCTGAACAACAGTCTTACTCCTGCAAATTGATCTAGCAGAAGGGGTGATGCAGTTCTTTAGAGGCAAGACGCTGGCCCACGCAGTGATTGTGTAGGGACTTTGCAGTGTTTGCCGTGAGGAGCTAGATCGCTCATTGGATTAGCTATGACTTGAGGAACGAGGTAAACCCTCGTATGTATTTCTTGCTGCCGTGATTTCTCTGAAAGGTTAGCTTGTGTGAGAGGAAGCCTGATGTACTCAGATTCTGCTTGCTTAATAATACAAACCCTCTATCTGCTGCACCAGTTTTCCCGCATTAGGTTTTTCCGGGGACGTGTTGTCCAAAAATAATGGTGTCCCTTGTGTGTTTGTCTCATATATTGTTTCAGTTTATGATCTGTATGTCAGTGTAGTCTGCAGTAGTGTTTTCCATCATTATTTATAATTAAATAACTTGTTGAATGAAATAACAAGTAGGAGATGATAAACCAGTGACTGCAGTAGGATTTCTGTGTCTAGATTCAAACATTTGTACATATGAAACCAGGGTGATGGCCATGGATTGGGGTAGAGCTCATGTAATGGCTTTTGCCCACGCGTTAATTATTTTCTGTCCCAACCATCTTTTGCATGTTGTGGTACAATTTCCTGTTAAATGTGACCAATTATGCTTTTTTCTTTTCCTTTTAACTGCTTCAACCTTCGAGGTATCATTCTAGGCTTGACCCAAGGTGGGGGCAAGGGGATAGGGAGGTTGGCCCTATGTGGACCCAAAATGGAAATGTGGACCCAGGTGGGAGAAATGATGAATGGGGTATAATGAGTGGAAAGGGAGTAATATATGTGGATAAAGGAGTAGGACCACGCACCCAAAGTCGGGGTTTCCCAAGTAGTACCACCCTAGAACCAAATGGTCCATAAAGGAGATCCAACAAGACTAAGATCCAAGGGTAATATCCAAAAGAGATGAAAGGGACAAGAGCACAAACTAAGCCCACCCTTTCCCCCCATCAATCCATACCTAGAAATATCCATGATAAGTAAACCCAATACTCAATTAGCAAATGACAAGACATACCCTTAGATTCGGGAGGCCCACCTTCAAACATATGATCAATATAAGTGGGTGAGGGACCACATGGCTGGCTTAGGTGGCAGAGAAATGACACAACGAGCTAGTAGGAGGTTGCAAGGGGCTGCTGGCCTCCGGTTGAGTTTCATCATGGAGAAAAATTTCTCCTGGGGATATCACCCACGAAGTGGTGGTAACAGGTTCTTTCAAATTTCATTTGGAATATGGGGAAATTGTTCTTCATGATGTGATGTATGTTCTGGGACTAAAGAAGAACCTGATATCTATATCTTCTTTGGAAGACAAAGGAATGAGAGTTGCCTTCATAAGGGAAAGGTCCTCACCTCGCCCTCAGAATCTTGCATCAAGGATGCTTTCACCTTGGGATCTAGAATTGAAGGACTCTATAGAGTCAATGGAAGACTGTTGCGAGCTCTAGTACATGATAACAATCATCAAAGTGAGTTATGGCATTGAAGGTTTGCACATCTACATTATGAAGCTTGCCCAAGGTTAGAAGGATGGTTTCTGGAATGCTTGATGTTCAATCTAATCATGATGGAGTATGTCCGAGATGTGCCAGTGGAAAGAAGTCAAGGGGACCATTTCCCTCTAGCAAAAGCAGGACTAGTGATATTCCACAACTCATCCATTCTGATCTATGTGGTCCTATGCTGACAATATCTTTAGGTGGCTATCTATATTGTATAATCTTTGTAGATGACTTCTCCCAAAAGACATGGATATTCTACTTGAAGCACAAGAATGAAGCATTTGATATGTTCTAGGATTTCAAGGCACTAATAGGAAATCAAACAAGGAAAAGGATCAAGGTCTTCAGGTTTGATAATGGTGGAGAATATACTTCTAATGAGTTCGTTGACTTTCCTAAGAAGGATGGAATTAAGAAGGAGCCCATTGTACCCTATAATCCCGAGCAAAATGGCGTGGCTGAAAGGAAGAATAGGTCTATCATGGAAGCTGCCCGAGCCATGTTACATGGTCAAAAGTTCCTGAAGTTCCTTTGGGGAGGAGTCACCAATACAACGGTCTATGTTCAAAACATGATTCCTCATCAAGCCTTGGGTGACAAGACTCCCGAAGAAGTGTTCATAGGTGTGAAGCCCGATGTTGGACATCTGAGGATATTTGGCTGCCCCATGTATTTTCATGTGCCGAAGGACAAGAGGAACAAGCTGGAAGCCACTGGAAAGAAAGGTACATTTGTTGGATATTGTGATAATTCTAAAGCTTTTAGAATATATGTGCTTGGTCAAAGGAATATCGAGTTTAGTAGGGATGTAACTTTCGATGAAGATGCTGCCCTTGGAAAAGCAAGGGATATTCCTCCTCCTCTTGTTGAAAAGAAGGATGATGATGTGGACCTTTTAGATGGCCCTTCCGTGTCTGAGTTGGAGAAAGAAGTTGCTGATGATCGTATGGAGCCTATGGACCCCTTGGATCCTGCTCCATGTGATCCCTGTCCTAGGAAGAGACCACTTTGGCTTTGTGATACATTACAAGATGCCGAAAGACATGTCCTCGTCAGAGGAACCTTTAGAGAAAGCAAGAAATCATGTAGTACTAGGGATATGTTGTGGCTATGAGCTCCATCATACAGGTTGAGCCTCCCACTTTTGAAGAAGCAGTGAAAGAGACTGTTTGGAAGGATGCTATGGCTAAAGAGTATGAATCCATTATGAAGAATGATGTGTGGGATATTGTTCCCACTCCCGAGATCCAAAGGAAAGTCTGTCATGACCTTGAAATGGCTATTCAAGATCCAACATGGAGTTGATGGAAGTATTGAGAAATATAAAGCGAGGTTCGTGGCTAGAGGTTTCTCACAGAAAGAGGGAGAAGACTATGATGATATATTTGCACCAGTTTCCTGATATACCACTATTAGATATATTGTTGCACTTGCTACTAGTCAGGGATGGACCCTTCACTAGATGGATGTGAAAATTGCATTTCTTCATGGCATACTACAGGAAGGAGTATACGTTGAACAACCATTGGCTTCGAAGTACAAGACAGGAAAACTCATGTTTGCAGGTCGAAGAAGGCACTATATGGTTTGAAGCAAGCCTCTAGAGCCTGGTATGCTTGTATCGATAGTTATCTGGTGAAGCTTGGATTCATGAGAAGCAACGCTGATTCGGACCTCTACTTCAAAGTGGTCCATGGTATGCCTCTCATTTTGGTTTTATATGTTGATGATTTATTCTTGATAGGTAGTGAACCTCTGATGCTCGAGTGTAAGAGGGAGTTGGCCTCTAAATTTGAAATGAAAGATCTTGGTTTGATGCATTACTTCCTGGGATTAGAAGTGTGGCAAAAGCCCAGAGAGATTTTCCTTTCTCAAGGAAAATATGTTGTGAAATTGTTGGAAAGATTTGGAATGGTAGAATGCAAGTCCTTGGCCACACCGATGGAGATGAACTTCAAGAAGTTATGTGGAGATGCTGTTGGACCTGACTTGGCGAATCCCTCTGAGTATCGACAATTGATTGGGGCATTGATGTTCTTAGTGAACACTCGTCTAGACATATGTTTTGTAGTTAACACTTCGAGTCAGTTCATGATTGAGCCTATACATGCACATCGGGTTGCTACCAAGCATGTGCTGAACTATTTGCATGGGACGATTAATCTTGGTCTGAGATATACTACCAGTGATGTGAGATTTCATGGGTACATTGATGTTGACTAGGCTGGAAATGTTATTGACAGGAAGAGCACATCAGGGTGCTACTTTAGTTTGGGTTCTACCATGATATCTTGTATGAGCAAGAAACAAAAATCCGTAGCTTTGAGCACGACCGAGGTAGAGTATATTGCTGCTAGCATGGCTAGCTGTGAGGCAATATGGTTGAGGAAGCTCTTTGGAGAGTTGTTTAAGCAGGTCCTGGATATGACGATGATATATTGCGACAACAAGAGTGGGATCCGATTAGCTGAGAATCCCGTGTTTCATGACAAGTCCAAGCATATTGATATCATGTATCATTATATATGAGACATGGTGCACAAAGGAGCCGTCAGATTCCATATATCTGCTGATGAACAGATAGCAGACATACTCACCAAAGCTTTGCGAAAAGGGAAGTTCTTGGTCTTCAAAGAGCAGCTTGGACTGATGGATGTGACCCTCTTGGGTAAGGGTCCTGACTGATTGGGGACACTGAGCTATGCTCTTCCCCCTGTTTGAATTCTTAGGGAGAGGAATTGAGCTAAAGAGCTTCTGGGATTGAGGGAACTGTGGACAATAGGATAGCTGTGATCCTTACCTCATGGTAAGTAGTATCCTACCTATTGTCTGACAATAGGATAACTGAGATTCTTGCCACATGGTAAGTAGTATCATGCCTATTGTCTGACAATAAGATAACTGAGATCCTTGCCACATGGTAAGTAGTATCCTGCCTATTGTCATCTTTGGGACTTGACAAAGTATACCCCAGTTGGCATCCTAGCCACAAGTTGGGCTTGTTGGGATTGCCAAAGACTTGGGAGAGCTGTTATTCTTACCATTTATGGTAAGTAGTATCCTGCCGAAGTGAGGGGATGCGGGTGTTCTACCACTGAATCTTGATGGTCATGTTGGGAAGATCAATAGACAATAGGATAGCTGTGATCCTTACCACACGGTCAGTATATCCTTCCTATTGTCCTTGGATAGAGGGTGGTAGCTTGAGCTCCCCTATGATGGTTCTTCTTCTTTAGATTTGAGAACGTTCAGTAGATTAGCAGAGATGAGTAGAGACGAGACATGACTTGATTCATTGATGGTGATGAGGAGATGTTTGAGATGAGATTCATGATGCAATAGAAAATTTCTCCCTAGCTGAGAGGGAGTGTTAATTTGGCAGCTCAGGAACAAGTTTCCTCCTTTGGACAACCTTCCTCATCTAGATAAGACCCTCTTTGCCCTTGGAAGAATTTAATTTGGTCAAGGAAAAATATTATTTTTAATGGAAAACCCACGAGTATGCAAAAGTACAGGTTGCCCTAAAGGACAAATTGGGTCTCCAAAATCTCATATAAATACACATCTAGCACACCTCCTTTGGACATCACATCACACACATATTCTTCTCTTCTATTGGTTTGTACACTCCTGAATTGCAGGGCCGAGTTCACACGTGCAAGGGCAAAGAGGCTGCGACGCTGCGTTGACTTTCTGTTCTTACATCTTTGACCAGCGTTGACTTTTGGGAGTTTGGGATTCGTTTGATTTGGGATTTTGCATCTGTTTTGGAGGCCGAATTCTTTGTCAAGGAGAGCGAAATTTTCTGGAAACTTTGACCTTGGTTGACCGCAGATCTGAAGTTGCTACTTGACTGCAGAGTTGACTTTGATCAGTTTTGGAGGCACCTTTTGGGAATTTTTTGACTTGATGTTGACCAGCAAAAGAGTCCGAGTTTTTTTCTGCCAAGACCGAACTTTTTGGAGATGATTTGACTGCTACACGTTGACTGGTTAGTGCATCTTTGACTGCTGTTAACCTTGGCCAAAAATTGCAGACTCTGACTTTGGATCAAATTTGACTTTTGGGTTCATCTCTCATTGGATATTGGTAAGTAGAATTGGAAAGTGAAAGATGTCCTTTGACTCACTATTGGATTGGAATATTGTGTCTATCTGCTGAACATTTGATGACAGTCTAATAGAACAATAATTTGGAAAGGGTTTTCCCCCTTGTGGGGTTTTTCCCTGGTCTTTGACCAAATCTTGTGTCTCTCTTGTTTCATGTTCTTGGTTTTCTTCTATTGCATTTGAAGTACTGTTCTATCTACAATTGCTTACTGCCATTGAAAGATTGAATATTGGATAAAGTGATTGCTAATTGAAGAAGAAATTGTTGTAAGTGATTCTGCACCTTTCAGATGGGTTCGCCTTGTTTTCAGGGCATTATTGGCCTTTCGGGGCTTTATCTGGTGATCTGTTTATGCAGATTTGTATGTGGCTCGGTCCACGGTTTGGCTTATGCTTCTTGCATTTGCATTATGTAATCTCTTTCTTTATATGAATATATATTGCTTTTTTCTTCTGAAAAAAAAAAGAACACTGGAAAATTAACATGCAAAATGAGAAAGAACAATTGCTTTCATTGATTATATAATAGAATAAACAAATTGAAAAATTGGAATTACAGGTTGAAAGTTTGTTGAAAGAGAATCTGAGCACACGTGCAATGGCCACCTCTGAGACAGTGGTGATAGAGACAAACCCTACAGAAAATTTGGCTGAAACAATGTCAAAACTCAACCTGAATGATCAAGAAATTGAGAATCTTAAGAAGATATTGCAGTTCAAGAGTGGTGCATTAAGTCAAAGAACTGGAAGAATTGGCAAATAAAGATAGCATTCTCAATACTGAACTAAACCAAAAAGCTTCTCTGCAAAGTCAGATTGAATGTTATAAAAAGAAATTGATTGGCACTCGGCCATTAATTGAAACTAGAAGGCTTTCATGGAAGAACATTTTTATTTATATTTCAAAAATATGGGAGTTTGTTGTGTTAATTGGTGAGGAAGCAAAATTATTAACAGTTGGTAAAAATGTTGCAAATCAGATTCAGCAAGAGTTAGGAAGCAAACCATCATTTGCAAACATCATAAAGTTTCTTAATTCCACAGGTAAAGAACAACTCAGAATATTTGGGGTCAATGACAGGGCCAACTTGATAATGGAAACTAATAGAGTTGTTATTAAAAGGAATTTTATGCTGCAAGTACAAGAGAAATGTAGGTAGGTTAAAAAATAAATAGATTCATTTAATACCAGATTTAATATTTTTTAAGGAATGGGCATGTTGCATTTCAAATGGAAAATTGATACCTCTGGATGTATATAAAGAAATATTATCTAAGTTTGGGACAAATGATGGTAAGTTCTCTGATATGAAAAGAGCGTTAAAAGGTGAAGATATTGTGGATAAACTCATGGATGACTTCTACATTCACTGTCAAGTCAGATCGCTTTTTCCTGTCAAGCCAACACATTAGAAGATTTCTGATTTGGATACAACTTATAGAAAATTGATATCATACAGTTATCCAACTGGACCTGATTGGGAGCGAATAGCTAACTTCCATGAATCTCTCAACTACTACGATAGAATCCAGGAAAGAAGCACAAGTGGAAGCTCAAGATTGAACTGAGGAACTGTCTATTTTTATTTTTCAGATCCTGTATTTTTTTTTCCTTAACAATATGTTGTTTGTAATTTTTTTTATAAAAGCTAGAAAGCAACTCGAATGAAGGGTTGGGAACCAAACAATTATAATTTGTATTGAAGAACTTTACTTTCAAAAAGTTTAATCAAAGTATTCTTGTTTCGATGTTCACTGTGTGAGTGATATTACTCGTTATTTTCATAAATTCATCTAAGCATATTAAAATTATGTGGAACACTAGAGAGGCTAAGATGAGGATCAGCTTCCCTTATTTCCCCTGGCAATGTTATGTTTGACACTGAGAGTATAATATAGATAGGTTGCTTGTATTATTCCTCTGCATTGATAAATTGTTGTCCTTGTTACCCACCATTTTATGGGTAATATCCCTAGGAGAAATTTTTTCTCCAAGATGGTTCTCAGCCAGCAGCCCCTTGCAGCCACCAACTAACTCATTGTGCCATTTCTCTGCCGCCTGAGCCAGCAGAAGTCCCATTTATGCAGATTGAAAAAGACACTCTATGGCCTGAAGCAAGCTCCTAGATCTTGGTACTCGAGGATTGATACATACTTACAACAGTTGGGTTTCACAAAGAGTGAGGTTGATCCGAACCTATACTTCATTGTGGTGGGTGAAGAGCCGCCTCTCATTCTGGTGTTGTATGTTGATCACTTAATCATCGCTGGTGCAGAGAGACTCATTGAGGGCTGCAAGAGAGATCTTGCTTCAGAGTTTGAGATGAGGGATATCGGCTTGATGCATTATTTTCTGGGACTAGAGGTGTGGCAGGAGGAGGGGCATTTCTTCCTGGGACAAGGGAAGTACATTGTGGATATTCTTAGCAGATTTCACATGGAGGACTGCAAACCAATGTCTACACCTATGATCGCTAACTGGAAGAAGCTTCACGCTTCTAATTCCGAGTTGGTGGATCCTACTCTATATAGACAATTGATTGGTTGTTTGATGTATTTGGTCAATACTTGACCAGATATATGTTTTGCAGTTAACACTATGAGTCAGTTCATGTGTGAGCCTAGGAGAGTGCACTGGGTGTATGCAAAACACATTCTTCGTTACTTGCAGGGGACTGTGGATTTTGGTCTGGATTATAGACAAGGTGATGGAGTGAGATTCGCAGGGTACATGGATTCAGATTGGGCAGGTTGTGCTTTAGATAGGAAGAGTACTTCCACGTGCTGTTTTGGGTTGGGTTCGGCAGTTGTGTCGTGGATCAGTCAGAAACAATAGTCAGTTGCATTGAGCTCAGTTGAGGCAGAGTATATGGCTACTAGTTTGGCTAGTTGTGAGGCCACATGGCTTCGCAAGATGTTGTTTGGTCTATTTGGTCAGGGATTGAGACCTTCAGTAATTTACTGTGATAACCAGAGTTGCATAAAACTCACGAAGAATCCAGTTTTTCATGATAGGTCAAAGCATATTGAGCTCAAGTATCACTTCATTAGAGACTATGTCCAAAAGGGCGCTGTCAAGCTTGAGTACATTTCCACAAATGAGTAGGTAGCAGACATTTTCACCAAAGCCTTACCACGGGGCAAGCATGTCTACTTCAGAGACAAGATGTGAGTGGTGAGGAACACTTTCTTCGATAAGAGGGAATGTTAAAATTTGGGTACCAGGGGACAAGTGGTTCCCGAAGGCTTTGATCTTTGGCCTAGGGAAAGGTGTCCAAATTTATTTGTACTTTTCTCTTAAAGTGACTTTATAAGTGGTAAAGTCAATTTAATTTAAAAGTGACTTTATAAGTAGTAAATTTACATTCTAATTTAAAAGTGACTTTATAAGTGGTAAAGTTACACTGTAATTTAAAAGTGACTAAGAGGTAAAGTTACATTCTAATTTAAAGGTGACTTTATTAAAGTCAATGAAGAATTAGAAAGTGAAAAAGTGACTATGGAAATAAAAGGCTAAGTGGGTCTTTATTTAAGTCGGTGAGTTAAAAATAGAAAGTGAGAATTAAATGCACATGTATTCTCATCCCTAGATTTAAATGAATCTCAGCCATTAGATCTTAGGGTAACCCAAATGGTCATTTAGAGAATAAAGGAGAAGAGAAGAGGAAAAAAATCTTTCATGAGCATTTGAGAGAAAGAGAAGAGAGAACAAGGAGAAATTTTCTGAGCAGTGAGGAAGTGAAGGAGAGCAGCAAGAAGACATTTTAGCAAAATCCGGGCAACATCATATATTTGCACGCATCCAAAGGCAAAATTGTACAACAGGAGAAAGGCATAGAAATCAATGAAGAGGGACAACAACAAGGGCACGAATTTCGCGGTAGCCGTACTGCTGAAATCCGTACAGTCCATACAACAAGTTCTGGGCACATTTTTCGAGGCATGCCATACAATATTTAATGTAGTTTTATCGTTGGAATTTTTTTTGTTTTGGCTATTTGTTGATTGGCACAATTTTCGAGGTGGAGTTCAAGCATGGAAATTGAGATAAGTTGTAATTTGTGGTTGCTAGAATTTTTACTGCGTATTTCAGTTTCTCTGTAAAAACATTTTCAAAAATAAAGAAGAGCTCTCAAATTGGTTTTCCCCAAGAGTTGTAGGGGGTTTTTCCAGGTACACATTGACCAAAAATCACTGTTATTTTCTGTGTGTGGCTGTCATAATTTTACTGTGTTTTATTTCTGCAATTTCAGCAATTGTGAAATCTCTAAATTTGTGTTTTTAGAAAAATATTGTCATTTTCAGATTTTATAATTTTTATCATGCTTGGATTTAAAACTAAATGCATGGAGTGATAAGGAAAACTGGTAACCGGAGTGGGGGTTGAAATTTCTTCATGTGCCCCTTTCCCTAGACCCGTTTTGGATATTAACCTTGCATTCTAGTCCCGTGGGATCTCTATTATTGACCATTTGGCTTTAGGGATGGTATTTCATGGGAAACCCTGATTTTGGTCGTGTGGTCCTGCTTCCTTATCCACTTATATTACCCTCTTTCCACTCATTATTACCCCATTCATCATTTCTCCCACCTGGGTCCACATAGGGTTAGCATGCCCCTTCCCCTTGCCCACACCTTGGGTCATGTTCTGGAATGAAGCCCAGAGGTTGATGCAACTAAAAAGAAAGATAAAAGCATATATGGCCACATTCAACAAGAAAATGTACCACAAATTGCAAAAGATGGCTGGGACAAACACATTTAACACGTGGGTAAAAGCCAATACATGAGCTCTAACACATCATCATGGCCATCACCCTGGTTCCTATATGTTCTATGAACCTCCTTCATCATATAGAAACCCATGATTGTCCCAACCCCTGGTGGGCAATGAACTGCCCCACCTTAAAAGGGGGTATTCATTGCTATATCTTATACATCATGCTCTACCTTTTGAGCCCGGAGCAGTTAATCAAATAAAATCACAAAAAGACAAAAGGCATATAAAGAAGGGTGAAAAATCAAGGTCGGAGCACCTCATGTACCATGATTGCTCCCTCCTATACATTATAAGCCCAACTGTGGGCTTCCCTCTTATTAGCTACCCTTGTACCCCAACATGTGACTCAGGGCTGCCCCTTCTCATTCCCTACTTCATTCACCTATCTGTCACATGCCACCACCTTTTGAAGGATGTTCCTTGACTATATTACCCCCTTTAGAAGTAGAGACCACTTAATAGGATTATTGGTTAACCCCATTTGGAATTTAGAGACATTGGCACATCCCGAAGCCCATTATGGAAGGGCAGACCATTATGAAGTCCCCACCTGTTGTCCATGATTTGGTAAGCTCATTTACTCAATTTCTCTAATGACATGTTGTACTGGAAGGCTAGGGGATACATTGGATCTTATGCAGGATTGCAGATAGTTTCCATTTTGGGTTTGGTCTCCCTATGCAGGGTCTTAATCCTTCAGAGGGCTACATTGACACCAGGGTGTACGTTGAGAGCCATGGGCTTCCACATCTGTAGAAAACACTCTATGGATCCCCACAGCCATTCAGAGATTGCTCGTGGTTCACTTATTGGATGAGGAAGATGCACCTGATCCATCATTCCCAGCTGGCCCCAGAATTGCACCATACACTTGGCAGATGATCCAAGACTTGCACGATGATGTGGCATCATACATCATCATCCTAACCCTTGCATGCAATCTACATACACCTTTGATTTGTTTCGAGACCCATGAGGACACTTGTGTGCCCCCACATGTCATTTGGAGCACCACAGGTTATTACAAGGGACCAACACCTTGTCCATTTCTTTTGAGGGTCCTATTCTTCATTGTGGCACCCATGAATCTCATTAGGCCTCTTAGATGTTGGAATTTCTAAGTTTGACATGTTAGAAACCCTTCATGCACTTTACTAATTTATTCTTACCTACTTTTTCTATTAATTAACAATTTATTTACCATGTAAATACTGGAAATAAATACAAGTACATGCTCAACACATTACAGATAATCAACTGAAGGAAATAGAAACAAACACACAAGTGACACTGTTATTTTTGGACTAATGTCCCTGGAAAAACCCAATGCGGCAAAACTGGTGCAGCGATATGAGGGTTTGATTTATTAAGTAGTTTCAGAATACAATTTGGGTGTCAAATCCGGCTCACCCAACAAAGAAAAATCTCGGAAGTAGCACCTCTCTACTCGGAAGCAGATATTTCGACTGAAACTTTGGATAAACAATCTGGCAGCTCCACAGCTCCAATCTGCCCCACGAAACCCCAGCGTCAGCCTCTAGAGACTTCGTCAACCTCTCTCTGGCCCAACGTCACTCTGGCTTGGCTTGCATCAGCCTCTGGAGGCACTGCGTCAGTCCACTGGCTTGGCCTGCGTCAGCCTTTGGAGGCACTGCGTCAGTCCTCTGGCCCTCTGTGTCACCCACGCTGGACCTCTGAGGCACTGCGCAGCTCTTGGCTGCCTCTGCGTGAGCCCTGGCTGGCTCTGCATGAACCCTTGGTTGCTTCTGCGTCCCTCTCTCCAGCTATTGTGCTGATCCTCCTGGTGCTATCTCTGCCTCTCTACTTCTGTATTCATTGCCCCTCAACTGCAACTCTGATCACTCTCTCCACTTTCTTAGCGAACCCAGCCCCAGAAAGTCGAAATCTTGATCTCTTGGTGTGTCCTCCAAGTGACCCTCAAGCCTCCTCTTATACTTTTCTCGTTGACAAATCAACAGTCGGGATTAAGTCCCTAATCAATGGCTAAGATTAGATCTGGCTTGATCCATGACTTTTGGATCATTCTAACACAATTTTATATTAATTATTTTAATATCTCCCAAACTGTTTAGAATCTGCCGAAACCCTTTCGGGGTATTGGAGATCTCATGTGCCTTAGTCTCTCCACCAATTTTCGTGGCTAGAGCACGTCTAATGCTACCCCAAATCAACATTAGAGGGCCCTATGACATGCATAGATTATTATTTGAGCTATTGAGAAACTTACTTTTTCATTTATGAGCTAGTTTGGTGGGCTTGTCACCAAAAGTTGTATTATTAGAACATTATTTTATTTTTGGGGCTTATGTAGGCCAAGGAGGCTAATTCGAACTCCTAAGTTGTGTATAAATACAAGTGAGATGAGCTCATTTGCTCATCATCACTTTGGTTTGGATCTCTTATCTCTCTTGAGATTTTCACACTTTTTCTAGAGGATGAATTGGAGCTTTATGGATGAGTTTTGATGTGTGGATATTGGTCTATCTTCTCTTGGAGCTTCTTTATTGTTAATTGTGAATGGTTGGATATACTCTATTACATGTAAGGACATGCTTTTTGATGTTATTATTGTTTACTTTTGTCATATATGTTGGACTGGAATTTTCGTTGTTCTAGGGCTAATTGCTGAATGAATTTATTGCTTAAAAATTTAAAATTGTGGAATTTGTCTCTACTATAGCATCTCTCGATGTATGGGCCATGTAATAGGAGTGAAATCTCCTAGGGGTAATTCTATCAACGAATTTGACCTTGACAAGCCATTCCTCTTGCACATCAAAGTATAAAAGTTGCAAGGTTGCTTCTTCTTGATCTAGAAGGCAAACAAAGTGATCTTGAGGCCTCCTTGACTGGTAACCAAGAAATCTTATTCCTACTCAACATAGACTCCATTCTCCCAAAGATTAAGGCATTGATCGACCGAGGGTGGTCACCAAAACTTATATTCTCTCACATCCTTCCAGGACTAGCCACATTGGGGTACCTAGGGCATCAATTTCCCGACAAGCTAGCCATCAAAAGAATTCGATCTCCTAGGGTCTCCTGCGTTGGCCTTTCCTCTAGCTCTCCTCCAATTTTGAAGACATTCCGACAGTGGAGTTGGGAGAAAAGTCAAGCCCTAGCTCTGGGATCAAAACTTGCCCCCCATCCCCAAGGCTAGTACCTCATAGGGTCAAAACAACATCTTTGAGTGAAAATACTTTCTTTGATCCTTTCCCCACCTTATCTAGGGTAAGAATATCATTGGTTGCTACATACTTTCCTCATACCCTAGACTGGGTCCACTTGGCCTCGTGTGGTCCCGCTCCTTTAAAAGATCATTCTTCAAGAACCATTCGGGATACCAATTCTAACAAGGATTTTAGGGATTGGGGAACTCCTTCACAAGTCTTATCCCATAAACCTAACCCTCAAATTCCTCTCTTCCTTTCCTAGAATACATAGTACCTTGCTTAGAAAGTAAGCAAGCTCCATCCTTCAAAATGTTTTGGGAAAGGCTTTGTTTGGGTCACTCATATCCATTGACTTATCATTCGTTAGTGACTCCATACATATCGGGTCTGTTAGGTCCCTATAATACTAGTGATTACCCCATTACTATTGTAGTTGTATCCCTTATTAATATTGTTGTGCCCCTATTGTCCCCATATTGTTATTACTGTGCCCCGTAGAATCCCTCTATTGTTATTTTTGTGGCTTTATATTATTATTGTTAGGTCGGCTGGGTTATATTGTGACTCTTTAGACTCCTATATATAGAAAGGAGGTTTTGTCATTTGTATCATCCAAGAATTGTTCATTTATGTAATGTAAAGGAGGTTGCCCCCTCGAAGAGGTTGAATTCTAAGGTGTTGATCTATCTTTTTGTGAGCTAGTTTCATAACATTTGGTATCAGAGCTTTGGATTCTAGGGTTTCGCTGCTCCAAATAGGTGATCGTGGCATTTTCGCTATAATTTTTTATTTTTTTTTTTTTTTATAATTTCTGCGACGTTTCAAAAGCTAAAAAAAAGATCCATTTGAGAAGAAATCGCGCTAAACCTCAGGTCCGAATTTCAGAGCTTTTCGCACTATATTTGCGAAGATATGATCTGAGGAAGTTGGTCTTTTTGCAGACTCCAGAATTACATTCCAAACAGGTGACCTGGGGAAAATCATCATAACTTTCTCTCTGAGCATCAGATTGAAATTTCGTAAGAAGTCATAGAAAGAGGACGGATTGTAGTTTCTTGTATATATTTTCAGAGAAAAAGGTTGAAACAGTGACTTGTGGAATGTCGTACAAGTTCGCTCTACTGAACTAGTCTATAATCAGGTCACTGTGGGAGATTTGGCATAACTCTTCCTTGGAGAATCCAATTTGGATCAGACTGGTGGCATTGGAAAGAGGACACAGAGGATTACTGCAGATCGCAATTTCAGAACTGGATGATCCAAAATTACAGAGATACATCAGAGGCAATATCGAGCTCCTACAAAGTGAAAAAAGGTGTGTAGATTTTTTTAAATTTTTTCTTAAGCTTGGTTTGAAAAATTATTTTGAAGAATTCAAAGGGCATAGTAGAGAATTATTATCGGTAACTGATGCCTCGAGGAAAGAAAATGCAAACACCTAGTAAGCAACCTGAAAGCCCTAGCATGACTCATGAAGAAGAGGAAGAAATGCTACATGATATATCAAAATTACAAGACCAAGTGCAACAAATGTCACTCTCACAAAAGCTAACAGAAGCTAAGATAAATGGCATGGAATTTAAGATAAATGGCGTGGAATCTAAGATAAAGGGCATGGAAGCTAAGATGGATGATTTGAAGATAGATTTGAAGACAAGCATGGAAGATTTGAAGACAGATTTGACAAAGTTTCTACAAGAAATGCTTACTAATGGTGAAAGGGTAGTAAAGGAAACTCATGATGAGAACAAAAGAAATGTTAATCATGATTTCATAGACTCTAATGTTGGACCGAAGACCCACCATATTCCAAAAATCGATATGAGGAAGTTTGATGGCAAGGATCCCGCAACATGGATATTACAAATGGAGCAATTTTTCGATCTCAATAATGTGCAAAACACACAAAAGGTACGTATTGCAACTTTATATTTGGAACCAAATCAATTTGTATGGTATCAATGGCTTTGCTCTCGTAAACAAATTATCACTTGGGCAATTTTTACGGAAGAATTGATAGCACATTATGAGGATACAAAAAGCAACACTTTTTTTAGCCAATTGATAAGTCTCAAACAAAAGGGTTCAATAATGGAGCACATTGAGGAGTTCCAAAAATTGAACATAAGGGTAAAAAATATTCCAGAGGAGCATAGGATTGATGTGTTCATAGGGACTTTAAAGGATAATATCCAACATGATGTCCGCCTTTGGGAACCTGATTCATTGGAGAAGGCATTCAGGTTAGCAAGAAAAATGGAAAGCAAAATTATGGCAACCAGAAGCATACCACTCACAACTATAAAGATGGAAGTGTTGTTGCCCCTACTCTTCCACAACCTATAAGGTTGACACCACAACAATTGGAAGAAAAAAGAGCAAAAGGGCTTTGTTACAGTTGTGATAGCAAATACACTAAAGGTCATAAGTGTGCTGAGAAGAAATTATTCTACATAGATTGTGAAGAGGAAGAAGAAAAGGAGCACGAAAGGTCAAAAGAAGAGGATATACTCCATGAACAAAGCCTAGATAAAGAAGAAATGAATCCGACCATATCTTGTAATGCATTGGTTGGAATTACCACTCCTCAAACCATCAAGATAGAAGGACAAATCAAGAAGAAAAAGGTAATAGTGTTGATTGATTCAGGAAGTACCCACAATTTTATTCATTGTAAGATAGCAAAAGAATTGAATTGCTTCCTATATCCAACACCAGAGTGTCAAGTGATGGTTGCAAATGGAGGAACAATAAATTGCTCTGGAAAGTGCCATAATATCAAGCTATCCATGGGAGAATATGTATTGAATAGCCCAATGCTTTCCATTCCAATGGGAGGTGCTGATGTTGTACTAGGAGTCCAATGGCTACAATCCTTGGGTACAATAGCTTTTAATTTTCAAGAACTTTTCATGAAATTTTCTGTGGAAGGAAAGGAAGTTGAATTAAGGGGTATTGCAGGGAAACTGGGAAAGATAATCAGCTCTAACGGTATGACAAAGCTTCTAAAAAAGGAACAAAGAGGTGTAATTGCACAATTATGTTCGCTAGATGTTTCCACATTGGAATCATCTATTTCTCCAGATCTCCAAAAAGTCTTGGACAATCATTCCAAGGTATTTGAGACTCCCAAAGGTCTCCCACCTATTCGTGATCATGATCATGCTATTCATCTGATTCCAGGAAGTGTTCCTCCAAACATCAGGCCGTACAGATATCCCTATGCCCAAAAGAGTGAAATTGAACGTATGGTTGCAGAAATGCTAGAGGCGGGTATAATTCAACCTAGTCAAAGTTCTTTCTCTGCTCCAGTAGTATTGGTGCACAAGAAGGATGGATCATGGCGCATGTGTCCAGATTATAGGGAGCTCAACAAGCTCACTATTAAAGATAAGTTTCCCATTCCTGTCATTGATGAATTACTGGATGAATTGCATGGATCAATTTACTTCACCAAGTTGGATCTTCGTTCAGGATATCATCAAATCAGAATGAAGACTGAAGACATTCCGAAAACAGCATTTAGAACTCATGAGGGTCATTATGAATTTTTGGTCATGCCTTTTGGCCTTACCAATGCACCTTCTACATTTCAAGGTTTGATGAATTCCATTTTTAAACCCTTTCTTAGAAAATTTGTGTTAGTATTTTTTGATGATATACTAATCTACAACAAGTCTTGGAAGGATCATGTTGAACATGTTGACAAGGTGCTACAACTATTGGAGGAGAAACAATTATATGCAAAAAGATCCAAATGTTTCTTTGGAGTACAAGAGGTGGAATATCTGGGTCATATTGTATCTCATGAAGGAGTTAAGGTAGACCCTAGCAAAATTAAAGCCATTAAGGAATGGAAAATCCCCACATCCATAAAGCATCTGCGAGGATTTTTCGGGTTGACAGGGTATTATCGAAGTTTGTTAAGAATTATGGGAGAATAGCAGCACCTCTAACAACATTATTGAAGAAAGATGCATTTTCATGGACTCCAGAAGCAACAAAGGCCTTCGAACATCTTAAAGAGGCAATGTGCCAAGCACCGGTCTTAGCTACACCAGACTTCACAAAAACCTTTATTGTGGAATGTGATGCTTCAGGAAATGGAATTGGTGCTGTTTTAATGCAAGATGAAAGACCCATTGCTTTTGAAAGTCGTCCAATCAAGGGAAAGTTTTTACACAAAGCTATTTATGAGAAGGAAATGTTGGCAATACTCCATGCACTTAAGAAATGGCGACCCTACCTAATGGGAAGACACTTCAAGGTAAAAACGGATCATGATAGCCTTAAATACTTTTTAGAACAAAGATTATCCTCTGAAGAGCAACAAAAGTGGGTCACAAAGATGTTGGGTTATGACTTTGAAATCATCTACAAAAAAGGGAAGCAAAATGTGGTGGCAGATGCACTCTCAAGAAAGGATGAGGATGTGGAAGCATTGTTGTGCGCCATTTCTATTATCCAACCAGATTGGATAAACGAAGCAAGGGAGGAATGGAAGAATGATGAAGAAGTGTGGGCACTTATTCGAAAGTTACAACAAGATTCCAGTACATCTGATACATTTAGCTGGAAAAATGATTCGTTATGGTACAAAGATCGCTTATACCTCTGTAAGAATTCCCAACTAAAACAAAAGATTCTTATGGAATTGCACACTTCTCCCTTAGGAGGGCACTCAGGATTTTTAAAAACTTACCACAGGGTTAAGAAGGAATTTTTTTGGGATGGCCTTAAATCGGATATTCAAAAGTTTGTGGCGGAATGTTTGGTTTGCCAACAAAATAAAGTTGAAACAATTAAGACACCGGGTCTATTACAACCTTTATCCATTCCAAGCCAACGTTGGGAGGAGGTTTCAATGGATTTTATCACAGGTTTACCCAAGTCTGAGGGAAAGAGTGTCATCATGGTGGTAGTTGACAGACTTACCAAGTATGCACACTTTTGTGCATTATCACATCCATTTAAAGCCAATACAGTTTCTACTGCATTTATGGAAACAATTCAAAAGCTACATGGAAACCCAAAGATTATTGTAAGTGACAGAGATCCCATTTTCACTGGAAATTTTTGGACGTAATTATTTTCTTGTCTTGGTACTCAGTTAGCTCATAGCTCATCTTATCATCCTCAATCTGATGGGCAAACTGAGATAGTAAACAAATGTTTGGAAGGATATCTTCGTTGCTTTGTATCTGATAAACAGACACAATGGGTCAAATGGTTGCCTCTGGCTGAATGGTGGTATAACACTTCCTTCCATACAACAACAAAAATGACCCCATTTATGGCACTTTATGGATATCAGCCACCATCCATCACATCATATTTAAGAGAAAATTCTAAGGTTCAAGCAGTGGAACATCACATCGAACATCAACAACAAGTCCTCCAACTCTTAAAGGATAACCTCGTGTTGGCACAAAATAGAATGAAACAACAGGCAGATCAACATCGCAGTGAAAGAAGTTTTGATGTAGGTGATTGGGTATTCCTACGGCTACAACCATATAAGCAAATGTCCCTCAAGCAAGCTAAGAAGGATAATAAATTATCACCAAAGTATTATGGTCCGTACAAGGTGTTGCAAAAGATTGGTACTATGGCTTACAAATTGGAGCTTCCTGCAACTTCTCGATTGCACCCAGTTTTCCATGTTTCATGTTTAAAGAAGGTTATAGGCGACAAGCTCCCAGTTCAAACAATATTGCCAGAACTTCACGAGGAAGGAAAAATTATATTGGAACCAGAAGCAGTCACAGAAACAAGAACTCGACAGCTACGAAATTGATCAATTGCAGAGTATCTTATCAAGTGGAAGAACTTATCCGTTGAAGATTCCACATGGGAGGATGAAAATTTTATACAGAAGCATCCAGAACTACTCAAGCGTTGAGGACAACACTTTTTTGAAGGAGAGGGGCATGTTAGGTCCCTATAATACTAGTGATTACCCCATTACTATTGTAGTTGTATCCCTTATTAATATTGTTGTGCCCCTATTGTCCCCATATTGTTATTACTGTGCCCCATAGAATCCCTCTATTGTTATTTTTGTGGCTTTATATTATTATTGTTAGGTCGGCTGGGTTATATTGTGACTCCTTAGACTCCTATATATAGAAAGGAGGTTTTGTCATTTGTATCATCCAAGAATTGTTCATTTATGTAATGTAAAGGAGGTTGCCCCCTCGAAGAGGCTGAATTCGAAGGTGTTGATCTATTTTTTCTATCTTTTTGTGAGTTGGCTTCATAACAGGGTCTCCTCCCATCGGTGAAAGTCTATAAATAGAAGGGAGCCTTAGCTGAGGTGACAATGGGCCAAGTCTCCATTTGTTGCCCATGGCCTAGCATTTGCCATTTAGGTCCCCTGCTAGTTTGAGTAGTAACAGTCCCGATTCCATATAAATGAGATTCGTTTTTTGTTGAGCCATTAAGTGCTATTTCATGTGCTTTCTTGCTATACTAGATAGCTAATTATTTAGGTTGAGTGTGAATGTTATTTGATATTCTTCTGTAGACTTCCTTCCATCATTATTAGCTATTTGTATCTTTCAAGGTTGAATGTTAGCCTTTTTGGTTAAATTTATGGAGGGATTGTGCTTTACTATTTTAAAGCAATGAGTTTAACCCTTAGCAACCATTTTACAAAAACCACCACATCCTGATGCCTTGACATAGTTTTCTAGCTAGAAACTGTCTACAAGGAACTACAAAGCCCAAATGTGCTTTTATATTTTTCCAATACCCTTTAAGATGTAGTAGTTTCCTGCTCATCAAGGTTGGGAGATTTCAAGAGTTCCTTTCTTGAGTAACTAAGTGATGGCTAGTGATGGGGGTAGAGTTCATGCTAGGCTTTTGCCCACGTTCCAAATATAGCCCCAGACATCTTTTACGTTTTACATTTTCTTTCATTGTGGCCTTATAGGCTTTTATCTTTCTTTTAGTTGCATCAACCTCTGGGGCCAACTTTCTAGGCTCTAACTCAAGGATGTAGATGAAGAGTACCAATCCCAATGACCAGTGACTATCAACCCAAAGAATGGAGGTGGATAACCGGGGGAGATGGAAAGGGGTAAGTATGAATCAGTGTTGCGAACATCACGATTTTATTGCCAAATTGCGATTTTTTTGCATGTGCGATTTTATCATCTGGTAAAATCGGTGATTTTTTCAAAATGAAAAAAACACGATTTAGTTGTTATAATCAACAACATATCGTGAGCCAACCTAAAAAAATCACTGGTCTGCAAAACAACGACTTATTAAAGTTTTTGATTTGGTTTTCTCATTTCATTTGTCAAATTGAGGGCAAGTGAGAGAGCTAAGGAGGAGGAGAACGTTTCTACAAGGGAGAAAGAGGAGAAAACCAAGGTTATTGAGGATCCCAAGCAAAAAGAAATGATTTTGGATTGAGTTTCTTAAGCAGGCCGCGTATTCCAGGTATGGGCATCAAATTCCACCCAATTTTTTTGTTTTCTTTTTGTTTTGCCTTGGGTTTCAGTCACCCATATTTTTCCATAATTTTTGTTTGGGTTTGAGTGTGTTTTTTTTCCATTATTGTTTCATTGAGTGGAGAGGGGTTTTTATTGTCAAAATGGAAAATGTTGATTGTTAATATTATTTTTTAAATTCTTCTTGTCCCCTAGGTTCAATCTTACATTAACAATTCAACAAACATGCCAAGACATTTGGACCCTATGTGGGAATTTGGTGAACCCGATGGGAGTTTTGATAGATCAAATTTGAGTTGCAAATTGTGTGGGAAGCATATGACAGGGGGGGTATTCCGATTGAAATTCTACCTAGCACAAATTCCAAGACATGAAGTAGGACTTTGCCCAGATGCAACTCTACGAATCATCCATAGAGCTCTCAAATGATTAGAAGATACAAACTCAACCAAATTGAAAAAGGAAGTTATGAAGACTCAAATGGAAAGGGATGGAGTGATGGTAGGTGATAATGAGAGTGGTTCTTCTTCAACATCAACTTCTATAATCAACCCCACAACTACCTCATCATTTTCTGTTCCTAGAACCACATCTGGTGCACAACCATCTATGAGGTCAACTCTTAAAAAAAGAAGGAAGAAGTTGACAAGCTGGTGGGTAGGTGTTTTCTATGGAGTGACATTCCCTTCAACATTGCTAGGAACAATCCATTTTACTAGCCCATGTTTGATGCTATTGCTATTGTTGGCTTGGTCTATAAAGGCTAAAGCCCCTTCTCGTGATGACTTGAGAGGGCCTATTCTTCAAACTGAAGACGTCTGCACTACGAGTTTGGAGGTTTTCAGTGCATCATGGGCACAAATAGGATGCATTGTGATGTCAGATGGTTGGACTGACCAAAAGGGTAGAATCCTTATTAACTTCTTGGTTAATTGTCCCCAGGGGACAATGTTTATCAAATTTGTTGATGCATTTGCCCATATCAAAGATGCACGATTATTAGGTGATTTGTTGGATGTGTTCATTGAGGAGGCAGGTCCACAACATGTTGTCCAGGTCATAGCGGACAATGCTGCAAATTATGTTGTTGTTGGCAGGATGCTTATGGAGAAGTGTCCTAACTTATTTTGGACACCTTGTTCCGCACACTATATTGACATGATGTTGGAGGACATTGAAAAAATTCCTTTTGTTAGGGATATGTTGAATCATCAAAAAACATTACATAATGTTTATGTAATCATGCATCTGTGTTTCATCTGATGAGAATATTCACCAATAATAGGGAGTTGGTGTGCCCTGCTACTACTTGGTTTGCCACTAGCTTCATATCTCTTCAATCAATCTTGAATTTTATGTGGGATGTGAAGAGAATGTTTCTTTCAAAGGAGTGACGTGCTTTATCATTTAGCTACAAACTAGAGGGAGAGGCCATATGCAAGCTAGTTTCATACCAGGAGAGTTTTTGGGTAGGAGTGTAGCAGGTGTGTACTATTACTAAACCTAAAGGTTCTTTGATTAGTTGATGGAGACAAGCCCACAATGAGCTACTTGTATGAGGCCATGGATAAGGCAAAAGAATCCATTTGCAACTATTACGATGATAAGGGGGATGAGGGGTTTGAGAAATAACTGATATGGAGAGTGATCGATGAGCAACGAAATAATACACTCTATCATCTCATTCGTGCTGCAGGGATCTACTTGAACCCTGCATTTTCTTACTCCTTTGGTTTCATATTTGATGTGAGGTCATGGATGGGTTCTTTACTTGTGTTCAAAAAATGGTATCATCTCTAACAGAATGTGTAGAAATTTCTAAAGATATGGAGATATACAGGATAGCAGGGGGCGCATTTAGCTTTGACATGGCTATCCAGGATAGGACAACCAAAATGCCAGGTAAGCTTTAGTTTGTTTCAAATTTCATTCTCTTCATGCTTTGCTTCAACTTTCAACTTTCAAATTTTTTTTCTTATGTTTATCTTATTTGTTCTAGATTCGTGGTGGAAAAACTATGGTGGCAGAGTAACCAATCTCTAAAAGCTCGCCTTGAAGTGCTCATCCAAACATGTAGCTCCTCTGGATGTAAGCGCAACTGGTTGTATTTGAAAAAATACACACCCAGAAGTGCAAGAGTCTAAAAGTTTTCAAATTATTTTTTTGAATCCATTAGATGATAAAAATTATAATTTATTATTTTTATAATTATTAATTTATAATTTATGACCCTCATACAGGTTAGAGTCCTAGCACCAACGCTTGTATGGAATCCCAACGCCTTAATGACATGGGCTACGTCTAAAACAAGTTTTGATTGCGGGTGAGGAAAATTCAGAGGACATTTGACGTGATGGCCATCTCATTAGATGTGACTGACACCACTGCTGCATGGAGGGTCGACGCTGAGAGGCCTGTCATGGAATCGACCCTTGATTGATTAGAGGAAGGGGTAGTGGAGGAGGTAGCAGCTGCAGGGGAGGAGGAGGAGGAGCAACAAGAGGAGGTGACACCACCTACCATGGTCACTAGTAGAGGACATGGTCTACCTCCTCTAGCTCCTAGTTCTTCAACTTCTAGAGGACATCAGAGTCCAGTGCCAAACCTAGGGCCTTCTTCACCTAAAGGGAAAGTTTTTACATTTTATCGCAAGAGGGGTAGAGGAAATCCTCAGTTACTTAGTGGTTCATTTCATTGTATATGACTCATGATATGAGATACATTATTATATTTTTTGTTGATATTTTGAGGTTGAGTCAGGACTCAAGATTCAGGACATGATTCACTGTTATGTGTGATGTAGCACTAGACATATTACACATCTTATATATTAGTTCTTTTTTCATATTTATGTGTCAATGCATTTATTTTATGTTGTGGATGCTTTAGATACTAAAAAAATTGAAAAAAATGAATATTTTTGTATTTTTTTTTTTTAATTTTGGCGATGTTTTGCTGATTTTTACTGATTTTTTCCCCCAAATTTTACGACTTTTTCCAAATTTTCCAGACCCTAGAAGATTTTATCCCGATCGCAATGTTCGTAACATTGGTATGAATTACCTTGGACGCACTATATCAATCAATGCTTCCCCAGTAGTGCCCTTCCTACACACACCATACGGGCCTTAGAGGGGTCCTATTGTAGAGTCAAAGACTAACCTCTCCAATGAAGTGTAGTAAGAAAAATGCAATCGAGATTAGTGAATTATTGAGTTTGCGCCATGATCCATATCAATATGCCCATAACATTAAATGGAAACACATGATTGCAAGAATGGTTAGAGTACTTGTTGACGGATGACCCACCTCCCTTCAAGAACAAATGCCGAATGGGAGTAAGATCTGACCATAGCAATATGTGGAGAACTCTGGCATGCTGTTATGTCCTGATTGTCATCGGCTGTTGGTTGGTTGGCTGTCAAATGAGGGGAAAAAATTTCTCCTAGAGGTTACCCACTTTTTGGTGGGTAATATGACATTCAAAAAATGTTTCCCTTGATACATCTTCTCAAAATTTTTCCATATCTCAACAATATGCACATTTATTTTTAGTATTATAGTGCAAATAGAAATTTTTGTCAAAAGTAACTTTTCCTTCTTAGTTGAAAGCTTACTGAAAATCAAATTATCATATCCCTTGTTGAGGATATTGTTCCATGATAACGTGGATATCTCCTCCTGTTAAAAAATTAATTAATAAGACAAAAAATAGTGTATGTAGTAATCCCATATTGTGACCATTTGTGAGACAAGGGTGGTTTATGAATTATTGCATGCACCAAAAGATTTTCAAAGCGATAGCCTCCTTTTCCAAAATCTCTAGGGTGCAACACTTTGGGTTAATGTGATAGCATCCTCTCACACTCCCATACTAAAATGAAAATCACTTAAGAAGTGCATATTTGCTTTGTATGGTCCCTAGTGATTGTTAACATTTTAATGCTTACTCAGTTGCAAACTTTATAAAATAAAATGGAATACTCCTTGTCGAGGATTTCGTTCAATGTTAACATGCATATCTCGTTGTGTTAAAATTTAAGGAAAATGACTGTGTTTTTGATTGCATTAATGCCACATTAATGACAATTGTGAGAAAAGTGTTACTTGTGAAGTAATACATGCACTCAAAACTTTGCCAACATGGATTTTGATATGATAATATCTCTCTCAATTTGGTACTTGTTGAAAAGTGTAACTAGGTTCAGTCTTCATAATGACATGTAATTGTGATTTTATGTAAAAGATGTAAAGAAGAAAAATAAAATTATTGTAATGCTTGACTCATGGGTTTCATGAGCAAGAGATTTTATTTTTAGTTAAGGCTCCCATTGTGAGCCCTTAGGGATTTTGTCATCTAGTCATAAAAGTCTAAAGAGTCATTGTCATGTATTGAAGGCATGTTACACATTGTAAAAGTCAAATTTGTTTTTGTAATTCACCCTCCAAGACCTTGTCACTAGTCCTCACTCAAGTCGGCCTACAATGAAAGGGATAATACTAGAAAGATGATGTCGGCCTATTCCAGTGATCATGTCGGCCTAATAATCATGGACAAACCACTATATATAGCAGTGCTCGGCCTCATTTGAAAGAAGACAATTCGGTCAAGTAAGTCTAAAATAACCAAGTGCGAAAATCATCTTAAAAGGAGCCTTAACATCAGCAAAGGAAGAGGAAGGGATAGCGAAGATAGTGACATCATTGTGGGACTGTTTTTGGGCTAGTCTACCCTCACACATGCGAAGATTGCAGATCTGAAGTTTGCAAAGGGAGGCCGAAGATTGCAGTCATATAAGGGTGATCTAGATTGGGTGAAGACTTCGTTGAAGGGAAGCCGAGTAGAAGTGAAAAGAGTCTCCCTCTAAAAGGAGATTTGTTGGACACCTAATCCTCTATGGGTTGGTGTGGAATGTGAACAACCACCGGAGTCCAAGAGACCACTTGGAATATGAATCCAAGGGTCACTCCATGTACTATAAATATATTTCATGTTGATAATATATGCAATCAAATGCTTATCATTTACATTAGTTGTTTGCATTCCATGTGAGTTTAACATGGTACCAGAGCTGCATGCGAATTTCTTCCCTGCTCAAATTTGAGCCACTCGTTGTGGCCTCTTTGTGCATGTCAGTTCTGCATTCTTGTGCATGCCTATTTCATGTTGTTGTTGATTTTTGGTAAGCATCGGATGTGCTCTAGCCTTGAAATTTGGAGGAGAGGCTAAGGCACATGAGATCTCCAAGACCCATAATTGTTTTGAGAAATTCCACCGGGATGAGGAGTTATTAAAATAATTAATATTTTTAATGGGTTCCTAAGTCCAAACTTAGGAAAATAAAAATATTAATGGGTATTAATAAAGATAAGGGTGAGAAGCTTCTAAGAGACGAGGATCAAGTCTGTTTTAATCTTAGCTGTTGATTAGGGACTTAATCTCGACTGTTGATTTGTCAATAGGAAAAGTATAAGAGAAGAGTTGAGGATCATTTGGAGACACACTGACATATACTCAGTATCTCAAGGAAAATCGATTCTCAAGTAGAGGAGTTCGATTTCAGAGGGAGAGTTGCAGGGTGGAGGAAGAGGAGGGCATCAACAGCAGGAAGTGACTGAGGAGGAGGTGACACAGGGATAGTGGGAGACAACGCAAAGAGAGACATAGTCCAAAGGAGAGACGCAGAGCTTATGCAGGATGACACAAAGGGACGCAGAGCCACTCAGAGCCACACTGGGCCACACAAAGTGACACAGAGGTGACGCAGGGGCGACGCAGAAGTGGGATCAGGGTCTCCAAAGTGTCAGGAGGTCTCAAAGAGAAAGTCTCAGGTGTTTTCTTTCAGTTTCTCTGTAAAATCATTCCTTGTAAAAGCAATTGCTGCTGAAGATTAATAAAGTCATCTGCTGCACTGGTTTTCCCACATTGGGTTTTTTCGGGGAAAATTATCTAAAAATAACTGTGTTGATGTGATTGGTTCTTGTGCATGTATTTTTCTCTGGGTAATTGTGTGATAACTGCAGTAGAATTTATTTTAATGTTTGTTGAAGGGATTTCGTAAATAACTTATTGTGAATAATAAGTAGGTGAAATAAATCAGTTGCTACAGTAGTAGAATTTCAGTTTAGAAATTTTCACAGTTGTGCACTGTTTGGCTGACCTCTCTTAGCTAGATTCGTGTTGGGTTCTCTCACGGGGGCTTCACCCTGTGAACCTCTAACATAGCACGTGCGTTCGTGGCATACTAAACAATACCCTTAATTTGACTACATATTGGAAAATACCTCTAAATATCACTTTATTTAACCCCCTACCAATACAAACCCAATATACCTTCCCAATTTAAAAAGCCCCTACTTTCATTGGATATTGTAGGTATCCATTTTTTCATTAACATTTTTTATACCCCTTTATATTTATATCCCTTTATTTTCATTAACAATGGTAAGCAAATTCTACACCTAGAAAGAATAACCTAAATACTAGGTAGCTGAAAACTTGAAAGTTTCAATAAAAAGGAGGTAGATATAATTTGGTTGATTTACGAATACATACTGTGGAAAATTTGAATGGAAAATACATAGATTTGAACTCTAAATTACATCTATCTTCTATTGAATACTGAAAAAGATACACTACAATAGTTCAAAACAAAACCTCGATAACCAACACAATGGCACACCTTTCATCTAGCTTATAGAATAGGAAGAGGAGATAAAGTACAATGAATATGGACACATGCAAAATCCAATCTGGTTGGACTTTGTAAAATCATAGCCCTAACCTGATCACCTAGTGCACCATAGTTGCATGGTAAGAGTTCCAAGTAAGTGTGTCTCCATAAAAAGATGAATTGGAGCATGCAAGCATGCATCCCTTCCTTAAGATCTATGTCCTCTACCTAAGATGGGAATTTCTCATGCATAAGTATTCTAATTTACTAAGGATCTACACCCTCTTAGTAAGAATAGATCATGCATGCAAAAAATAACAAAAGAAAAACTCTAATAATAGAAAAAGTCTATCTAAAATAAAAATTTCTAAATTTGAAACAACATCTAAACTGGAATTAACTGAAGGTATGACATGCGTGCCCTTAGCATGCATGCACCCTCTTCCAAACAATAGTATATTTCACTATATATTGTGGCATGCATGTTCCCTCTACCAAGCAATAGCCAGTATCATTATATCCTTCACTTTCATTCAAATTGTTCATCACTAATGTAAGGAAAGGGTGCAGGTGTCATATCTATTGTCTTCTCTATTGCCCCATCATTGGGAGGATCACTAGCTGAGCAACAGGTAAAAAATATTAACACACATAGTAGACATAGATCATAGAGATATTGGTAATGTGATGCATGTCTTTTCTGGAGAAAGGCTACTTGGGAGTGGGAAGTGGGAGTTGAAGCAGGAGCGAGGAGTGACATTTTCAAAAGCTCCCACGTTGGGAGCAATTTTGGGAGTGAATTTTATATAATATATATTTTTATATATTTTGATGCATATATGTCAACAAAAGCATGTAGAATTATGAATTTGTAATAAAAAACATAAAAACATGGATTAAACCATATAACATCATTCATCTAGTAGTTATAATCTCCATCAACCACAGGTCCACAAATTAAAAGTTCTCATTTCTATAGCATGTAAGGGTGCACATATCTAAAATAACATCAAGTGCAATCCATCCCTGAGCCAAAAGAACATCAACAAATAGGCTTTGGATGGCCTCTAACATCCAAAAAAATCACGCTACAACAAATACCTACATATCATCAAAATCATTGCCTATCTTGGGATCTCTGTCATTAATATCACCCTCTAAGCATTAACATAAGATAGAAAAAGCGTAGCATGTCAAGTCAAGGTCTTTTTTGAGTGACAGGTACATTTTTAGTAGGGTCATGATAGAGGAGTTTGACAACCAATGTCACTAACATCAAGTTACATGGAGGGCTTGGTTCTCTTGATTAAGCACGAGTTCCATACCCTAGTACATGAAAAAATCCAATGGAAACATTGCAATCCCCCCAATCTTGAAATCCTGAAAAACCAATAAGTCTATTGGATTTTGAGTGAAATCTAAAATTCTACTTTCTCCATATGAAATCTAATGAGGTTGGAACCACTCTCAAACATCCCGAGTCATTTCATGGTAATGTTAAAAATTTAAGTAAAAGTGACATCCTCTTTAATCTTTCATTTTCTTCCTTTTACTTTAAGAATTTAACATTACCATGTTGCATGTCAATAATAGGGCCATAGGTTTGAATATTAGGCTACTATGAACCTAATATTACCATATTTTTTTCTCTCTCCCTCCCACTCTTAGTCCCACAATACTCCTGAACCTCTATTTCTCCAACCCACTTGTTTTTTGCCTCTGCATGGCCAATATAAACAATACCTTATAATAAACATATTTCATTACAACATATAAAAACCCTTTACCCCCTATTATATGCTCAATATATTATTTCATTTTTTCCTCATTTTTTATGCCCCAATATGAAAGCACATGATATGATATTGCTTTGTCAGTGAATCCCCCGTGGGTTCTCTATCCATTGTCTCAAATAGCAAAAATGCCTCTGCCATTTCTCCATTGCTCCATTCTTTCTAGCGATGGAATATGATTAATTCATTATCTGCATTGTAACGCCTGATCTCTGCATTCAAAACCTGGTTATTTCACTCATCTTTGTCTTCTCTGCAAGAATTAAATAAGCTATACAACGCACTGTGAGCCAACTCACTGGAGCTTTAGACACCTGGACGACTCCATGGGAAATGGCGACCAAAGGGTTGTTTTATTGTTGGAATATAGTGTAGTATATGCAGTGTTGAACTCCAGGGGCATTGAAATTTTTAGAGCTAATACCACTGCTCCTAATACACTTTCCAGTCTACGCATACGTTGTCTGCAGCTATCCCCGCAACATTCACAGTCATACACTCCTCCTCTCGCTGCTAATTGACCCCCGACTTCTCCCATACAACATGCTCTGTTAGTTATATACTTGCGCCATTGCACAATACAACGCTGTCCATCCATGCTGGCCATCCCGGTTTACGTTGGTCCAACTCCACTGCTTTACATCAACACCATGTGATGTTCTCTGTCCATATTAAATCACATCTATACTAACACTGCTATCCCCATTGCGCATATTGACTATGGTTGCGTTGCATCCCATACACCTGACTCTGTCCTGCGATATCGCCGTACCACAATCAACTCCTCATGACTCCCATGTATAACCGTCAAACTCGCTGCATTTTTGAATTGGTAGATGGCCTGTCCGTTGCATAATATTCATATTCCGCTTGGTATAACGTCTAGCCTACCACCATACGCTGGCCTCCACGCTATTGAATGATAACTCTAGTTTAAATACATGTGTTTTTAGAGTAACAAAAACATGTTTCTCTGTCCTCTAGAGAAGCCGTTCAACATCTTCCTCAAATTCCATTTGTTCTTTCACATAAAGCAGATCATCACTGTCGAAAGCACCTCTCCCATGTAAATAATCTCCACGTTCTCCTGTAACTTCTTGCATCTTTGCCACCATTCTCTAGAACACGATATCTTCATCATCGATTTATCTTTTCTTTTACCCCATTTCTTATCTTTCGGTTCGATGAGATTTGTATATTCCCAGACCTCCTTGTCTGCCATCGCCACGCTCTCAAAACAAAGGATAAACAAAAACCCTAGTTCCTACAAAACCCAAATTCCTTTGAATTGTATTATTCTGAGGAAGCATCCGACGCCATTGTGTTGTTTAACGGGAAGAGTTAGTGCGTCTTGCCTTCGAACCTCTGAGAGAGATAGCGACAGTGTCATAAGTCTGGGTGGATTCCTCGGTCGTGTCAAAGGTGTCGAGCCAAAGGCGAACTTTTTTCCATGGATCCCTGATCTTCGCCACATATTGACCCCAAGGCCTTTTCCTTACGCCCCTAAAGTGAACTCCTCTTGCTCCATTGTCATCTCTTCTATTGTTGCTGGGAGCCATCACCTGTCGTTGCCAAAGGGTTTCCTGCAAAAAGCAAAGCTTCAGGAGTCGAACGGCTAGGGTTTCCTGAGAAAATCACAATAATTCTTCTCCATCTTCATTTTCTGACTGATCTCTTTAGCGCAGGTGCTCTGTGGTGTGAAATATATGGTATGTTTCTATGGTATTTTCATTAAAGGAATTGGATTGCAGGAGCATTCCCTCGATCCGCTTGCATATGAGACTTGATCGATGGTGATGTTCTCTTTCCAAAGCTTGAAGTATCTTGGTTGATGGTGATGTTATATGTGTAAAGACTTTGGTTTCGTTGGTCATTGCTACATTATAAACTAGTTGTCATTGAAATCCTATGTGCGTTGGTCTTCTGTGGCATTAACCTTAATCAAATACCTTGAGTTGTGTATGAGTGTTGAATAATGTTTTGAAGAACGTGTTACATGAATTATTTCATCGTATTGCGGTGATATATATTACTGTGTTGTCGTTTTCTATCTGCATTGGGACCAACTTTACTATTTACATTCAATGCACTGTGAGTGTTATTCAAAAGAAAGTATGCTTACCAGTTTGGAGGAAGAGGATTTTTAGGACCACGAAATATAATTCCACAGTTCATTGTATGATACTTAGAGGTAAAGAAGTCTATATAGTCCCTTATTACAGCAGGCAACATCAACTGAACCTGACTCTGTTGACCAGAAGTGCAAACATTTCATCAGATGTATCAACATCTTAAAGCAAATTTCAAATCAACTTTGGAGAAAAAGGGTGACTAGATATTGTAAGTGGGTGTTGCTCCTTCCTCATTGATCCATAGGTGTCATCAGTTTTTTAAAGTGTAAGTTTGACATTGGAGAAAATGACTAAAATTAATGATGTATTAGAGGTGTTAAATACTTTAATACACTCCATTGTTCATGATAAAATCAAAATTGGCAAAGGCACCCTATCTGACATTCGAACATGCTTGCAAAATGCACAAGACAAGATTGATTTTTTGCAGCTTGAATCTCAACTGCAGCAGGAAGAATTACAGCAGTGGAGTCATCATTCTGAACTTGTTTCTGTTTAGAACATTGAAACAGACTCCCATAAGAAGCAAGTTGATTCAGATCCAGTGCCTAATGAAGCAGCATAATTGCATGCAAAAGCCGAAATTCAGCCTGCACTTCCCAAGTCAGTCACTAGACCTTGGGAAGAGCTTGTCCATAACAAGCACATAACAGGTCTTGGATATGACAAGGATGTGTCCTTTCATATTCCAGACTATTCCAAGCCCATTCAATTTCAAAGTGCTGGATTCCTTCATGACAGTTCACCTTCACCTGTTCCAGATTTTTCTCCTCCACATTTGCAGCCAAAAGTTGTTAAATGGCAACACTGTGACCGAGTTGGCCATATGAAAGATCACTGTTTTGATCTTCATCCATGCAAGCACTGTGGTCAGCATACTCATTACTCACATAGATGCTTAAAAAACAAGCTTCCTGCAAGAACAAAGATTCATCTTGGATGGATCGCTTCTTGGCAATGGGCTTCAACAACCAAGAAGATATTTCAGTCATATGTCCGAACTTGTTCTAGAGTATTGAACAATCTTGCAGTTGAGTTTTCTCCATCATCTCACCTTGTATCTGACAGGGGGGAAGTGATGGTCATCTACAAGCTTCAAAGCCACATCAAGCGAGCCTGAGCCACAACCTGCCATACCAGATTCAGAGTTGTGGCTAGAGACAAAGATGCCCCTGAGCATGCCTTTAGTTGGTGATGCCTCTTCAACGAATTGGGGACACTTCCTCTAGCAGAAGACTTTAGCTTCTTGCCAGTTTTGGAAGAGTTCCAGGAATTACATGAAGCATTCCAGACTTGGTGGTCATCCTCAAACCATCACAGATTGAGTCCTCCCTTTTCAGGTTGAGGTTCTCCCTTTCTATGTGGGGTGAGACCTCCCTTTCAAGGTTGAAGGTTTCCCTTTTCAAAACACGAGGAGCACTTCCTCTAGCAAAAGACCTCAGCTTCATACCATATTTGGAAGAGTTCCGGGAACTGCTTTAAGTGTTCTAGTGTTGGTGGTCATCCTTAAACCACCCCCCTTATACCAACATTTCAGAGAGCACATTCAGCCTAGCGCTGCCATGCATTTTTGCACATTTTGTATTACAACTTTCTTCTTGGACTCATACATACCCCTTCAGATTAAGGGGGGGGGAATGTTGGACACCTAATCCTCTATGGGTTGGTGTCGAATGTGAACAGCCACCGGAGTTCAAGAGACCACTTGGAATATGAATCCAAGGGTGACTCCATGTACTATAAATATATATCATGTCAGTAATATATGCAATCAAATGCTTATCATTTACATTAGCTCTTTGCATTCCATGTGAGTTTAACACTATTCAAGGATCAAAAGCTGATCTAGGGTTTCTCTTGTGAAGCAAAAAGTTGCAGACCTACAAGAAGAGGCCGAATTTATGAAGGAAGCTGAGAAGAGGAAGAAAAAGAGCAGCATTGACCTAAGGGTGAAGAGTAGGCTTGTGACTTGGTCTTGGAAGGGCTGTTGTATCAAGGGTCTTTGTCATGGTCTTGGTATTCGTCAATTGAAGTTTCTATAAGAAGAGTTTGTTGGGTTTTCCTCTCAAAGAGTGAGAGGTTTTGGCCTTGGTTGACAGCCTATATACTGTGTCTCTTCTCTCTTTATTGTTCATGCATTAGTAATTGTCTTGATGAAAAGAACACAATAATAACATAAGAAAGAGAAGATCATAATCAAGAAGTAAAAGGGAACTCACAAGCAATTATCAAAGTAGAGAAATCACCTATCTATTGATGCCCTAGATTTCTCAACAGTACTAATATCTCTTAGAGGTGAATTTGTGCTTTTTGAGTACCGTTCCTTGTGATTGTTGCCTTTGTGATGCTTTCCTAATTGCAATATTACTAAATACAAAGTGGCATATCTCTTGTTGAGGATTCTTTCATGTTAATATGGCTATCTTCTATCTCATGGGCAATTTTTTTCACATTTATTTATACTTGTATAATTGGTCAGTAGTTATAAATTATAATCTAAAAATTATATAGTCTCTGTTGAGCAGGTTATTCAGGACATAACAGCGGGTGGAACAGATTATTCTTTTGAATGTGTTGGTGATGTTGGAGTGATACGGACTGCCTTAGAGTCCTGCTGTGATGTACTTCTCATTCCTACACATCAACCAGTTTTTATTTATTCTTTCTGAATACAGTTCTTTACAGAAATTAATTTTATGTTGAATTAGTATTTGGTAGATTCTTAAACTTTTATGTAAATCACGGTAATTGTTAGAAGTTTGTCTATTGCATTACAGGGCTGGGGAATGGCAGTTATAATTGGAGTTCCTAGTGGCCAGATGGAACTTTCAGCACATTATGGACCACTTCTTAGTGGACGTACTTTGAAAGGAACACTGTTTGGTGGATGGAAACCTAGGTCTGAGTTGCCAATGTTAATTGAGATGTACATGAAAAAGGTAAAACACAAGCATCTAATGTGAATTTTTCTTTTTCTTTTCTATCTTGTACCATAAAATGCAAGTGTCAAATATCACTTTTGGCATTGTGAAGCAAACTTCCACAGTCCACTATAAGAAATTTGTCATATAGCCCCCTTCTTCTTCATCCATCAAGAAGCTATTATTTTCTCATTTACAGAACACTTGTATTGAATTATCTAGATCTTTACATATACATCTACACCTCATCATCTTTGCACTGCATGCAATGATCAGACAAGGACTCTTCTACACAATATTAATTTTGGCATAATTCTTCCTTTTCAACTGTAGACTGAAATGCAATGTATGCCAAAACCAGGTTGCATTTAAGTTCCATGCCCAATCTAATTTGATATTCTTTTAAAATGAATGCCACCCTTGAGCTAGAGCCACGACGTTTGATGGGAACAATAAACAACTCACTGATGTATTAGAAATTTTGTCCCACAAATATTCAACCCCTGGAATCATACCGTAGTATGAAATCAATCACATTGTGCTGTCACGCATCAGATGCTGTTCATGGAGTTATACCATGTTGGTAAGATCTCAAAACATTCAAATTGAACGAATGAGACTAGCACTATGTTGCATGAAACTTCTAGTAACTCTGCGTTTTGGGCCATACCCATACCTGAAACTCAACCATCATGTAATCATCTATGAGAGCTAATATAGACTCGGTTTTCCTTCTAAATTGTCATCTATGGGTTTTATTCCCTTTTTTTCTTGCAAGATAATGTGTTATTCACTTATTTCTATCTATCTATCTATCTATCTATCTATCTATCTATCTATATATATATATATATATATATATATATATATATATGATGTTTCAACCGACGTTTCCATTTTTGGGAGGTAATGTTTCTTAACGTACCCATTTCGGAAACTCCGAAACTTTTTGACACTTCATGCAACTTAGGAATAGCACTTGAGTGCCATAACGTTTGAGAATCTGCTCCAACATTTGTGGCAATTAGAATTCTGGTTCATGAAATCAGACTAGCCTTTAGGCTTTGCTGTTACGCCATCGTTTTCAACTTGGGTATCCCTAATTGTATATACAAGGCATCACAAGAATTGTGAAATTTAAAGGCAAGGATCATGAAAGAAATTGTGCACACCATTAAGGTTTTTCAGACTGAATTTTTATGTTCCTTTACAATATTACGATATTTATGGTACAAAGTTGCAATGAAATTGGAGACTAAAGACAAATTTAGATATTCAACTTTTTATGAATCTAGCTTTATCCAAACTAAGTCTTCTCATGTGTGGAGCACTAAAATTAACACAGTGCTAAATAAAGATAAAAATAGATGAAAAATTCTCTAGTGCACAATGTTACCACACAATCTCATGCCCAAATATGTAAAATCCAACATCTAGATGAAGATTTGTGGAACTAGGAGGTTGGGCATTGTCACCTTACCAACTCTCCTATGCACTTTAACCAAAGGGTGGACCTAAGTCAAGGCGAACTTCCCTATGGTTGATAGGCTCACCTCGTGTAGTATGGAAAGGGAGTAAAGAGAGCTTAACAACATTGTAAATAAGTCGAAAATGAAATATGAAGTGGGCTTGAGATGATGGATGAAAGGGAAATCTAACACCTTGTTTCATGGGCTATGGATGTAATAAATATAAATATTATAGTAATAATAATAATAATCAATAAGCCCTAAGAGTTAGCTCAATCGGTCAAATCAAGTCCCTCACCAATGGGAGGTCACAGGGTCAATTCCCGAAAGCTCTTAGGGTGAGGTCAGTAAATAGGCTGAGTGTTGTTGATGCCCTTCGGGTGGCATCCACTCAGTGTTTAACAACCCTGGACGTAGTGGCTGCCCACTGACCCGGGTATCCGTGAACCAGTAAGTGAAAAAAAAAAAATAATAATAATCAATAATTAATAATTTGTGAAGAGGCACATCCTAATAGAAGGACACGACTCTTAATGAAAGGGCATTCCCATGAACTAAAACAAACTTGTCAAAAATGAGTTAGTTCAATGCAAAAGCTTTAATATAGTTATGATTTCATGATATAAAATGTATGTGTACATATAAAACTTCCTTTTGTTTCAAATAATTATAGTTACCATTATCAACTTGAAGGCATGAGAAGCACATGGTATTGTGATTTCTCTAGCCAATTCAGTGTGCCAGTGAAAGGAACAATTACTTACAGGGAGGAACAATTGTAATATGCTTGGGTGAACCCAAGTGGGTACATGGGACAATTTTTTGTTCACTCTGGTTTACAATACTAGTGTTCAACTACTCTAATTCTTCTTCATACACCTGATGTATAACACTTGCACAAACCCACTATAGAAGACTAGTGCATTGCATTGATCTAGAAGTTAGTCAGGTACATTCAACATGCCATTCTTCTAAATTATTCATTATTGATTATACGTCTTTCATGATGGACAATACCATTTCAATGTAGCGGCTTTGTATTTTCATTTGCATTTTCTAGTTTTCTCCCCTTACTTGTGTTGAAGTTGTAACTAGAGTTGGTCTTCATAATGTAATATAAATCTATCATTGATGTATTTATTATATTCATTATTATATTTGATTTTGGTCAAAGCATGTTCTTCATATTTAGAGTCAAAAAGAGAAAAAAAATATTATGAGTCAAAGAAAAATGTATTTGAGTCATGTTCCATTTGGACATTTGTAAGAAAATGAAAAATGATTTTTATGTTGAGTCATTAGTCCACAAAATGTCAAGTCAGCCTGGCCCTCTAGAGTCTAGAGTGGCACCCATTCAACCTCCTTGACAGAAATATATAGAAGACAGTTTGACCCATTTGGGGGATATTCACTCACAAAACAAGAAATAGATCTGAAGCAAGTGAAGAAGGACAAAAGGACGAGTCAAAGGAGAGAGAAAGCTAGCCAAAGAACAAGAAGAATATACCTATGCTGACCAAATCTTTGACTTGACAACTTGCACGTGTGGAAGGACAAATTTCTGTGAACAGGCCAAAAACTTTCTGTGCTACTGCAGGCCCGAAATTTCAGGACTGAAATTTTAGGAAGTTGACCATTGGACTAGGTTTGACCTGCGTTGACTTTGACTTCTACAGGTGACTTGGAGGGATGGACTTGGCATTTTGGTGGCAGTTTTGTCTTGGTCTTGGTCTTGAATTTTGACCTGATTCTATAAGAGAAGGATTGTTAGGTTTTCCCCTTGTGTCATTTTTCCCTGTCTTGGAGCCTAATTTCATTGTCTCTTGTCTCTTTGCTTTTCTTGAAAGAGTGAACATTTGTATAATTACTTGATGAAGAACACTTGAAGTAATAAGAAGACATTAAACATTCACAAGTAATTATCAAGAAAGAGAAATCGAGTTTAAACTCTATGCACTTAATTTCTCAACATGATATCGGAGCTATGGTGAAGACAAGAGCACTGCTAAAGAAGCCCTAAGTAAGGCTAAGTCTGAAAGAAATCAGAGGAACAGTTTAGTATGCAAAGAGGCCAAGATCATCAAAGGTGTTGAAATCAAGAAATACTCCTACTTGAGATGGAAAGTATCAATTATATCCTTATAGAAGACCAAGTTTCCTCATCCCTGAAGACTGAAGAATTCATGTGGAATGAAGAAGTCAAAGCTACTCGTTCTTGGACGCTGAGCATAAAAGACTAAACTACTCACTCTTGAAAAAGACAAGGCTACAAAGAAATTTGGGAGGAAAATCAGACATAAAGGTCTAGGACACAAAAGGTATGAAGGTAAAAAAAGATAGCGAAATCTGAAAGCAATATATCTCTGTGATAAATTATATGAAGCTAAATATTTGTCCTTGATGAGCAGTTACATACAACATAGAAGCCATCTATCTCTGCAATTTACGAAGTAAAAGAGTGATTTTATGTGCTACTCTGAGGCACACTTTTACGGTCAAGCAAGTCTTCTATGAAATCATATTTTCGAACTATCTATTATACAATATCTTTGTGAAATCCAAGTTGTCTATCCCTATAAAATCCAAGTTACCTGTTAAAAAGTAAAAGGCCAAGGTCTTGTAGTTGATCTTTGTGAGATAGCTAAAAGAACATTCCGAACCTATGTGCTGCATCCGAACTTAAAGTGGTAACATTTTTCCTGTGCATCTAAACTTACTGTGACAACATCTCTCTGAGGCATCCGAAGCTTACTTAGGCAAATCTAAATGATGAATTTCTCTATGGAAGAATCCAAGACTTCATTCTGTGACAGCCTATGCAAAGTTTTGTGGCTATGTATTATGCAAATTCTGTAACAATATATGTTTGTGACAATGTCTTTTGTGATGATATGCGAACTCTGAGACATATTATATGTGAGGACCTGAGATATATGCAGAGTACAAAATTTTGTTAGGAATATCTAAGGATCATCATCTTTGTGACATATCCGAATGTCTAATGCCTCATTACAGTAAAGGACATACCTGCAACTCTTTATATTGCCTTCTTGGAAGATCATCTTGCTGGGCCTAAATTCAGTGGTATATAGTGGAAGGGATCAAAACTATGTAAAACATCTCTGTAGTTAGAGGTTGAGACCTTGTGAACTCTGTGGAAGAACTGTGATAAGATATCCATGTGACACAAGTATGCGATGCAGCTATGCTACCAAGACTTCCCTCCTATACATAGAAGAAGGACTAATCACATCATCAAAGACGATCTATCCAATACAATAAAGTCTGATAAGGGACTGAAGATTAGTGGAGAGACTAAAATGTTGATGCATGTGCAAAGAACATTGTAAGCAACCCAAAGAAATCTCTATCATTATCCTAGTTCGATGGTTGGAGGTCTAAGGTGCCTCTATTGAAGGAAGTAACCCAACTGAAGAAAAAGGACCATATCTTTGCAAGGACGGATAAGTAAGGTTGAAGAGGTACTTATGATTGCAACCAATAACCTATGTCAATTATATTGCATTTAATAAGTTTTAGGTCATATGTAGAATAAGCTAACGATCTTATGCTCTCTTGAAAGATAAGGACGTACTATAATAGGTTTTGTATAGACATATTAAGAGATTGTTGATATATTAACATTTGAGTCTTTTCCTTGCGTTATTAAAACTTGGTTTTGTAATTAAGGAATGAAATGAACTCCATGTATAGAAGGCTTGTCAATGGCATTTCTAAGGTTGGTAGCTAATAAATTGTTGGAATTTCTAAGTTTAACTCGTTAAAAATTCTTCCTGTACTATCTAGTTTATTTCTTCCTACTTGTTTAATTACTTAACAAGTTATTTACCATGTAAATACTAAAAATAAACACAAGTACAATATCAACATCTACAGATCATCAACTGAAAGAAAACAAGCACACAAGTGACACCGTTATTTTTGGACCAATGTCCCCAGAAAAACCCAATGCGGGAAAACCGGTGCAGCTATTCAGAGGGTTTTATTATTATGCAGTTTTTAGAATACAACCAGGGTGCCAGAAATGGCTCACCCAACAGAGAATGCCCTCAGTAGTAGTACCTCTCCTCGAAGACAGATATTCTAGCTGAATAATCATCGGATGAACGATCCCACAACAATAATTGCAGCTCCCACTTCTCTGCGTCACTTTGATAGGGACTGCGTCACCCTACCCGGCTCACCAGCACGCAGTCTGTCCCATGAAATCCTTCCAGCGCTTCCTCTTGGCCCTGCATCAGCTCTGCTAGCCTTTGCGTCAGCTTCTGGAGCTTCTGTGTCAGCCCCTAGACCCTCTGCGTCTCACACGCTGGCCTCTCCTGGCTTTGCGCAGCTCCTGGCTGCCTTTGCGTAGCACCCAACTGCCTCTGCGTCAACCTCTCTGGGCTCTGCGCTGTCTCTTTGGTACCAACTCTGCCTCTCTGCTATGTATTCACTGCCCCTCGCTGCTGATCACTGATTCTATCTCTCTTAGCAAACCCCGCTCTAGAGAATAGAATGACTGATCACTCTGGTGTGTTCTCCAACTAACCCTCAAGCCTCCTCTTATACTTTTCTCGTTGGTCCATCAACGGCCGAGATTAAATCTCTAATCAATGGCTAAGATTAGATTTGGCTTGATCCATGACTTTTGGAACATTCTAACCCAGTTTTATATTAATACCCATTAATATTTTATTTTTCCTAAGTTTAGACTTAGGAACTCCATTAAAAATATTAGTTGTTTTAATATCTTCCAAACCGGTTAGAATCTGCCCAAACCATTTTTGGGTCTTGGAGATCTCATGTGCTTTAGCCTCTCCACCAATTTTCATGGCTAGAGCACATCCGATGCTACCCCAAATCAACACAAATTTGTATACTTGTAGAAATTGCAACTTTTAAAGAATGAAAGGTCTTGAAGTCTTTAGAACTTGAAGAATCTAGAGATTTTAAACCCTAGCAAAAGGTTTGAACTAAGAAAAACCCTAGGACCAATCGTTTCTGTTGTAAGAAGAAGCCCTAGCTCTTGAGAATGACAGAAATGACATCATGTTGATATAAGGAAAACATTAATGAAAAGGTCAAAGATTAAGAGGGAGTTGAACTTCCTCAAAAAGATAAGTACTCTTATTGATTACTACTACTGCTATTGTCTTTGTGCTTTTCTTATTTGTTAAATTATGGTATGTTCTATGCTTAGAGCAGTTTACTTCAATTCTTCTTATTAGCCACTGATTAACAATCACATATACATAAAGTAAAGTGTAGATAGAACATTAAACAATTGATAGAAAACAATCCTAGACAAGAGACACAAGATGTGGTGGCTAGCCAGGGACAAACCCCAATGCAGGGAAACCCTTTGATCAAATCTTATTTTATCTTCAATAGTTCAGTAGAGAGAAATAGTACAAAATCAGAATTTCGTAATTTATATCAGCAGCAGCAAACCCTAAATTAGCAAAGTCAAACTTAGTCAAACGAGATGAAATTGACCTCCAATATGCTTGGTCAATTTCCCGACCATCTAGTCCTCGAACAGCTTGAAGAAGCAGCCCATAAACAACCCCAAAAACATAGTCAAATTGCAGTTGACTGAAGTCAACCTGCTGCCCCAAACGAGGGCAGTCAACGCTGGTCAAACCAGAGGTCAGATTGCCTCGGTTTGCGTGCCAAAAACTGTGGCCTGTCTAGGAGAGGCAGCCACACAAAAACTGTACTCTTCTAAGTTCAACGCTGGTCAAAGATACCTTCTGCAGTCCCGGTCAAACTCGATCAATGCAGTCAACTATTTCTGCGTCCTTTTTTCCGCGTCCTCCTTCAGCCTGTGTCCTCTTACTTCCCACGTGAGAGAGATCCTCTTCCTTGTGTGTACCCAATATGCAAGGAGAGAGAGAAGAATGTGAGAGATGAGATGAGTTGAAAATGAATCAACCTCACTTGTATTTATATGATTTGCTGGGCATGTGTGCCACACATTTAGCTGCTGGCCGACCTTGACAATTTGTCAAGTAAATACAAATAAATTCATATCTCCATAAATACTTGTCGGAATCGGATGATCTTTAGATCAATCCTACACCTCTCGATAAGAGGAACCTAGGAAAAATATCAGCTGCCATAAATAGGATGACCCACATGGAGTTTGGCCTTAGTTGCCAATTTTAATACTCCCTCTCAACTAGGGAGAACTCCATCTGCTAATTCGTCTGACCGTCGGTACTGTCCCTGCCATCAAATGCACTGCCTTGCACTGCTTGGCTCTGCTCTGCTTTGCTGAACTATGAAGAAGAAGAAATGATAGAGGATGTATCATACCATCCTCCATTGACCCGAAATCAGTCTCAGAGTGTGTCATACCACTCTTACTGATCCCAGATCAGTATCATTGATCCTAGATCAATGGAGGTCATCCTAGCATAGGGAGTATGGTAGATACAACGATGCATCCATCGATAGTACTACTAATGGTCCCTAACCCCATTTCCCTACTCATTGATAAGATGAGAGATACGTCCCATGAGTCCCAGACTGCATGGGTAGGATGCCTCGACAGGAGAACTAATCATCTTGTCCACAGGAGAACGAATCATCCTGTCCAGCAGTCGTCACAAGAGAACTAATCATCTTGTCCACAGTTGCCACAAGAGAACTAATTGTCCTGGCCCACAAGAGAACTAATCATCTTGTCCCACAGCCACCACGGGGTGTCACAGGGGAAGTTTGAACCTTTCACCCTGTACATAGCGCACCACCAGGGGATGGTGAGTCGCCCTTGTGGTCACATGTTGCTCCAAGAAGTACCCCGCCCCCCTGGAGCTCCCAGAGCTCAATATATGCGTCATACACGACCCTCATAAGAGGGTCTCTCAACAACACCAAGTTGTTCTTGGAAAGTCAAGAATTTGACCTTTCCCAGGGGCTTCGTCAAAATGTCGGCGACCTGTTCATCTGTACTGATATGTTGGAGCCTTATTGCTCCTTGCTGTACCATATCCTGGATATAGTGGTACCTGATATCGATGTGCTTGGAGCGATCATGAAATACAGGATTCTCTGATAAACGAATCCCACTCTGATTGTCACATAGGATCATGGTAGTATCCAATGTGAATCCAAATAGCTCACTGAAGAGCTTTCACAACTAGACTGCCTCATAAGAGGCCATACTAGCAACAATGTATTCTGCCTCGGCGATGCTCAAAGCCACAAACTTCTTCTTCCTGCTCATCCAGGATATCGAGGCAAATCCCATAGAGAAACAACACCCGGAAGTGCTCTTTCGGCCCACTACATTGCCTACCCAATCAGCATCGGTATATCCATGTAGTCTCACATCTCTGGTAGTGTATCTCAAACCATGTGTGATTGTGCCACGAAGATATCTCAATAGATTCTTGGCACCAATCCAATGTGTGTGGTGAGGCTCAACCATATGCTGACTCAACGTTTTAACTGCAAAACATATATTCGGACGGGAGTTCACCAAGAACATCAATGCTCCGATGAGTTGACGATACTCGGTAGCATTTTGTAAAACAGGTCCGGCAGCACTACCGCTTAACTTCTTGAAGTCAAGCTCCATCGGGGTAGTCACGGGCTTGCAGTCCACCATACCAAACCTCTCCAATATCTTCACCACATATTTTCCTTGAGATAGGAAAATCTCCTTTGGTTTTTTCCAGACTTCCAGTCCTAGGAAATAGTGCATTAGTCCTAGGTCCTTCATCTCAAACTCAGAAGCCAACTCCCTCTTACATTTTGAATGAGAGGGTCTGCAGTTATTAGAAAGAGGTCGTCAACATATAGGACTAGTATGAGAGGTTTGTCATCTTCAACCTTAAAGTAAAGGTTAGGGTCAGCTTCACTCCTAGTGAATCCCAACTTCATCAGGTAGCTATCGATCCTCTCATACCACGCTCAGGGTGCCTGCTTCAGCCCATAGAGGGCTTTCTTCAACCTGCACAAGTGAGATTCCCGATCATGAATCTCAAATCCTTCGGGTTGTTCCACATAGACTTCCTCTTTGATCGAATCATGCATGAACACGGTCTTGACATCCATTTGATGTAGGTTCCATCCTTGCGAAGCAGTAAGGGCTATGATCAAGCAGATGGTGGTATATCGTGCAACAGGTGCAAATATCTCGTCATAGTCTATACCTTCCTTCTGAGAGAAGCCACGAGCGACAAAACGAGCCTTATAATTTTCATCACTTCCATCAACTGCATGCTTTATCTTGTAAAGCCATTTTGAAGTGACAACTGCTTTGTCCTGGGGTCTGGGGACCACGTCCCAGACATCTTTTTCATGATGGACTCATATTCCTCAATCACAGCATCCTTCCATACTTGATGCTTCATAGCTTCTGCGAACAATGAAGGCTCACTTTGAATGATCGTGCTCATGATGGTCAAGTATCCCTGATACCTAGCTGGCTTCTTACTTTCCCGGAAAGTCCCTCTGGGTGCAATGAGTCCTTTAGCGTCATCAAGTGTCCCCCTAAGCCATGAAGGCCTCTTCCTAGAAGAGGAAGGCTCTTGCAGAGGGGGATCAATAGGATCCATAGGTTCTTCCATATCGGGCATTCTCTCATCTTCTTTTTCCTTCGGTTCCCTGGTGTTAGCTTCTTTAGATCCCCTTTGAGTAGGACAATTATCAACTTTGCTAAGAGCCATATCTTCCTCAAAGGTGACATCATGGCTAATCTCGACTTCCCTTTGACCTGTTGAAGTTTCGAAGTCTACCAGTTAGAAACCCTCCACACACTTTACTAATTTATTCCTACCTACTTGTTCCGTTAATTAACTAGTTATTTACAATGTAAATACTGGAAATAGACACTAGTGCATGCTCAACATATTACAGATCATCAATTGAAGGAAACAGAAACAAGCACACAAAATGACATCGTTATTTTTGGACCAATGTCCCTATAAAACCTAATGCGGGAAAACCGGTGCAACTCTCTAAGGTTTTTCTTATTAAGCAATTTCAGAGTGCAATCTGGGTGCCAAATTCAGCTTACCCAATAGAGAATGCCCTTGGCAGTAGTACCTCTCAGTTTGAGACAAATGTCCCAGCTGAAACCCAGGATAAACCCTCCGGCAACTCCTCAGCTCCAATCTGCCCCAGAAACCCTAGCGTCTGCCTTTCCAGACTGTGTTAACTTCTCTGCCTAGCGCTGGCCCTGTGTCAGCCTTCTTGCCCTCTACGTCAGCTACTCTAACCTCTCTGAAGCACTGTGCAACTCCTGGCTGCCTCTGCGTGGCCCTGCGTGAGCCCTGGCTGCTACTGCGTCACTCTCTCTGGCCCCTGTGCTGATCTCCCGACACTATCTCTGCCTCTCTGTCTCTCTGTACTCACTGCCCCTTAGCTGCAACTCCGATCACTGATTCTATCTCTCTTAACAAACCCCGCTCTAAAGAATAGAATGATTGATCATTTGGTGTAATCTCCAAGTGACCCTCAAGCCCTTTCTTATACTTTTCTCGTTGACATATCAACGGCCGAGATTAAGTCCCTAATCAACGGCTAAGATTAGATCTTGCTTGATCCATGTCTTTTGGACCATTCTAACACAGTTTTATATTAATCCACATTAATATTTTAATACTCCATTAAAAATATTAATTATTTTAATATCTCCTAAACTGTTTAGAATTTGCCCTAAGATTAGATCCGGCTTGATCCATGTTTTTTGGACCATTCTAACACAATTTTATATTAATCCACATTAATATTTTAATTTCCCTAAGTTTAGACCAATGTGGAAAAAGTCGAAGTCGGGATTAATTCGGCAAGGGTCCAAAAGTTGAAAAACTAGTTAAAGTCGGGAGTTTTTTGAAAAAGTCGGCAAAATTAAAAAAAACACAAAATTATTCATTTTTTAATTTTTTTTTTTTAACATCTAGAGTATCCACAACATCAAATAAATTCATTTCCACATAAACATGTAAAGTAAGCTAATATATAATATGTAGATGAAGTCTAGTGCTACATCACATATCAAAATAGTGAATCAACTACTGAATTTTGAGTCCTATCTGAGTCTCAACTCTCAAGAGTCAAAATATCAACAAAAGATATAATAAATGTATATCATGAGTCATCTAAAAGCCATCAAGTAATCAGTCACTGAGATCCTCTTCCCCTTTTAATTTTTGTTTCCGCTAATTGTATTAAAAAATAAGTTATGCATTTATTCAGTGGATTGTAATCTGCTTGGGTAATAAGGTGTCAGGTGGCAGGTCCAATGAAAATTAACAATGAGTATCACAGTAGATGTGAAAATTAATGCTTAGTGACTCAAAGCTGCTTATTTTCTGAGGAAACAGTAGATGTCAGATTACTAACCTAGCCTTGGCATCTATTATTCAAAAACTCTTGGAGGTAAAATCCACTTCTGATACATAACCTTTCCCCACATTTACAAGGAATTCACCACTAAAGAAGATTCCCTTTCAAAACGTGCTCTCATTGCAAGAAGGATCTTTGCTGTCACAAGATTTCACAAGTACTTTGTTCCTGTCTGAAAATGGGTTCTTTTTTGAGGCACTGGTTTTGTTTTTTTTTTGGACAAGTTGTTATTTGATCTTCATGACCTCCTCTTTGTTGTTTCTTCTAGAAGCATTCAACAACTGTAACAATGTTTTTGATGGTGTGGGGTTCTTTCTACGGAAGACTGTTGTATGCTTGTCCTTTTGGTACTTTTGTAATCTTTTGAAGGGGCAGTGGTTGTTAGAGTCTGGATCACTGAAAGCCTGGAGGCTTAGCCAATGTATACTTTACTTTCTAACTAGAAATATGAAGTATAAAGATTTGTTTTTCCTTGGAAAACAAAAACATATCTTAACCTCAAAACTAACAGATTACAAATGAGACTACTATGCTCGCAAGAAGTATGACAAACAATACAATGCAATAACTTGAAAATGCATGGATGGAAGCTTCAATTTACAATTTTTTCACCTTTGCGGCCTCTTTATCCACGGCCTGGGAAGGGAGGAAGACTTTTTGGGTCGACTCCCGATTAAATCGAGAGTATAAGGAAAAAATCGCGATCTTTTCCTTTGTGAAAAAGTCGCCAAAAAGTCGGGGGATTAAATCGTTTAGTTCAAAAAATCGCATTTTTAGGATTAAATAGGGATTTTTTGCAGACTTTTTCCATACTAGTTTAGACTTAGGGACTCCATTAAAAATATTAATTATTTTAATATCTCTTAAACTGTTTAGAATATGCCCAAACCCTTTCTGGGTATTGGAGATCTCATGTGCCCCAACCTCTCCACCAAATTTCGTGGCTAGAGCACATTCGATGCTACCACAAATCAACACTCCCTCTTAGCGAGGCCAATGCTCTAACGATACTCCTCACGGAGTATTACTCTGATCATCCAGCATCGGTCCATGTGCTGATGCTAGGCCTGCTGCCCACCATCCTCTACACTTCCATATCCTATACTGCTGCCCATGGTTCTGCCACTGCCACTGCTGCATTTGTACGACAGCTCCCTCTGCATTCGTGCTGTTGCCCATGGCTCTGCCACTACCACTGCCGCATCTGCATTGCATCTCCTCTCATCATGCTGCATCGTGTTGCCCACCGCTGTGTTGCAACTCAGTTACTGAGAAGTAAGTAACTGATCTCCCAACTGTAACCTCTCTGTTGGGCTAGAGACACCCGCTGATGCTGAAGCTCCCTTTGCCGCTAACAAGTGCTCCCTCTTTGACCTCTGCACTGCTGCAACAACTCCCTGCATCTTGCACCGTTGCACACCTCTTTGTGCCATCCTGCACTGGTGCAACACTCTCATGCCTCTCGCACTGTTGTAGCTTGCTAGCCTTGCGTTGTCCTGGGAATCCTGCACTGTAGCTCTCTCTGCTGCTCCATCCGCATCCATCTCTGCCCATATCAGCCAGTCTTGCTACTCCTCTTCGGGGCTCCCGTAGCAAGGTCTAATCCAAGAGGCTGGGTACCTCGAGGATCCTGCCCCTCATCGCCTGTAGTCCACCTGACTACAACTCGATGTCTCCCCACTTCCACTCAAGTGGTGTGTGTGCACTCATAGTCATGGCACAGTCATTGTCTGTCTCCACTTCCTTCTCTGCCCTTGCTGGCGCTGCCTTATTCTCGTAAGACTCCCTTACTCTTCTTCCTTGGACATTGGGTCGCATAATGACCCAACTCCCCACAGTGGAAGCACTTGATCTTGGAGAGATCCTTCTTCTTCTGTTTTTCTTGTTTTCCCTCAGATGCTAGGGCAACATCTTCCTCCTCCTCCTTATTGACTCTGATCCCCTTACTGTTGCTTCCCGCCATGGTCTGCCATCTGATCTCTTCTTGGCGAAGAGCCGCCCACATCTCCTCCCAAGGTAGAAGGGTCCCTCTGCCCATTATACGCTGGACAAATACCTCGCAGTCTTCTGAGACTGCATTCAGGGTTGTCCTCACCATCAATCCCTGATCTGGCGTGGTTCCTATGGCAGTCAACTGATCTTGGATCTCATTCAGTACTCCGAAGTAGGTGTCAATCGGTTCTCCCTTCTTCATCTGATATGACCTCATCTGATTTTTCTAGTAACATCCTTCTCTGCACAAAAGTATGCTGGTACACTTTATTTAGGGACTCCAACATCTCATTTGCCGTTTCCTTCTCGGTAATGTGTGGTACTACATGGTCCTTGACCCCGTCAAGGATGATGCTCTTGGCCCTCGCCATTGCCTCCTCGTACTTGTCGTTATCAGATGGGTCAACTAGGATTGCTATCGTCCTCAAGGCGAAGTCTTTGACACGATTTCTGTCAAGTACGGATAAGATTCTGGCCTTCTAGACTGCGAAGTTTGATGCTCCATCCAGTCTGTCTTGGTCTCTTACTCTGTGTAGTGCCATGCTGCTCTTCTACTTCCCTCTTGGAAGTTCTCGATGTGACTCCATCTAACCCTCGATTTCCCTTCTGGAAATCCTTCTGCCTATGTCGAGATGCTCCCTACTCTGATCGTCTGTGCAACTGCACCACTGATCCAGATTTCTCGGCTAGAAACCCTCAGTAGCAACTCCCTCCTCCTTGCCTTGTTAGGTACTGTTCTTACTACAATATCTGACCAGCTCCACTTTGCAATTTTCCCACAGCCTTCTAAACCCCAGCAACTTGAAGGTGAGAGCTCCTAGGCTTTGCGCAATCGTGGCACCAGCAACTCGACCTCAGCCAACTGCGTCAGCCCTCCTAGCTTCTACGTGGCTCTGCGTGAGTCTCCCTTTGCCTCCCTTAGCCTCTGCATTGCCTCTTCTTGGCTCACCCTTGATGACGCAGGCACTGCGTCACCCTTCCCTTGTTGCTTCTCTGCTAGAAACAACTTCTATCACCTGGGACAACTGTTTTTTGCTGCTATTTCTCCGCTCAGCTGATGTCCTCAGTTTTTTTGTGATTTGCAACCACGCTCTGATACCATGTTGAAGTTTCTAAGTCTACTAGTTAGAAATCCTCCGTGCACTTTACTGATTTATTTCTACCTACTTGTTCCGTTACTTAAAAAGTTATTTACAATGTAAATACTGAAAATAAACACTAGTGTATGCTCAACATATTACATATCCTCAACTGAAGGAAATAGAAACAAGCACACAAAATGACACCATTATTTTTGGACCAATGTCCCCGAAAAAACCCAATGCGAGAAAACCGGTGCAGCTATTTGAGGGTTTTCTTATTAAGCACTTTCAGAGTACAATCTGGGTACCAAATTCGACTTACCCAACAGAGAATGCCCTTGGCAGTAGTACCTCTTAGTCTGAGACAAATGCCCCGGTTGAAACCCTAGATAAACCCTTCGGCAGCTCCGAGGCCCTGCGTCAGCCTTCTGGCCCTTTGGGTCAGCTACGCTGGCCTCTTTGAAGCATTGCGCAACTCCTGGCTGCCTCTGCGTGGCCCTGCATGAGCCCTGGCTGCTACTGCATCACTCTCTTTGGCTCCTGCGCTAATCTCCCGGCACTATCTCTGCCTCTCTGTCTCTCTGTACTCACTACCCCTTAGCTGCAACTCTGATCACTGATTCTATCTCTCTTAGCAAACCCCGCTCTAGAGAATAGAATGACTGATCATCTGGTGTAATCTCCAAGTGACCCTCAAGCCCCTTCTTATACTTTTCTCGTTGACATATCAACGGCCGAGATTAAGTCCCTAATCAACGGCTAAGATTAGATCTGACTTGATCCATGTCTTTTGGACCATTCTAACACAATTTTATATTAATCCACATTAATATTTTTATTTCCCTAAGTTTAGACTTAGGGGCTCCATTAAAAATATTAATTATTTTAATATCTCCTAAACTGTTTAGAATTTGCCCAAACCCTTTCTGGGTATTGGAGATCTCATGTGCCCCAACCTCTCCACCAAATTTCGTGGCTAGAGCACATCTGATGCTACCACAAATCAACATGACCAGCCACATAGATTCTATAGCCCTTAGTATTTTCACTATAGCTCACGAAGATTCTTTTCTTTCCAGATGCACCCAATTTATTCGTTTTCTCATTTGTTTTGCACATACACGGAGGTATTTGCAGCTTTGGCCAATAGAAACTTCAGAAGTCTTTGATCATGAAGCATAGCACGGACAACTTCCACAATCGTATGATTCTTCCTTTCTGCCGCACCATTCTGCTTAGGAGTATATGGTGTTGTAGTCTCCCTCTTAATGCCAGCCTCTTTGCAAAAGTCATGAAACTCATTGGATTCATAGTTAGTCCCATTATCGGTCCTTAAGATCTTGATCTTCTTTTCGGTTTGATTCTTGATCAAGGCTTTGAAGTGACGAAACCAAGAGAAAACTTCATCCTTCTTTTTCAAGAAGTATATCCAAGTCTTGCGAGAATAATCATCTGTAAAAGTGAGGTAACATAAATATCCTCCCAAGGAGTTCACAGGCATCATACTAGATATGTCTGAGTGAACCAACTGCAATATATCAAAGGTCTTGCTTTGGCTTGAGGGGAATGGTCCCTTTTTGAGCTTTCCTTTGGCACATCCCGGACATACACCTTCTTGCTCTACTCTGAACTCGGGCATCCCTGTCACTATTTGTCTTGCGTTGGGTAGAGATTTATAATGAAGGTGAGCAAACCTCCGATGCCACAGTTCGGACTGAAGAGATGTGTCACAAGACATGACACCCAGCAGACTTCCTCCGACCTGATATAGTGAATCAACTCGAAACCCAAGAGTGAAAGCTTCTTTAAAATTCTTTTTCCATACACGTACCTTGCCATCGATGAAGGTCACCTTGTAGCCTTTGTCTTCCGTTGCCGAAATGGACACCATGTTCTTTTTGAGATCAGGTACATATAGGACTTCTTGCGAATGAATTGTATTACCCTGATTTCCTTGAGAGTGATTTTGATCATCGTCATGGTGTGAGTCCGTTTTATCAGGGCATGCCCTCGCATAGTGGCCCAATTTGTTGCAATTGTAACATCGTCCTTTTCTTCTACCTTTCAGTCCGGCCTTTCCTTTGGATTTAGCCCTAGAATGGTTTCTTCTTTTAGAATGAGAAGAAAAGGCAGAGGGATTGCCTTTAAGTACGGGCATTTCTTGCTCTTCCATCCTTGTTTCTTGTTGAATACATCTAGCCATCAATTCCTCAAATCTTGGGATGACATTATTGTTTAGAAGAGTGGTTTTGAATATATACCATTCAGATGGGAGCCCTCCGAGAGTTGTGATAGTCATTTCCCTGTCAGGAATGACTTCCCCAATTGATAGGAGATCATTCTTGATCTCGGTGATGTTTAAGAAATATGCTTGCATACTCTCATCTTTGCCCTTCTTAATTTCCTTCAGCTTATTTCTAAGGAACAAAACTTGATTTTCATCATTAACTTTAAATAAGCTCACCAGTCTATTGTAGATTTCCTTGGAGGTGGTTAGCTCGGAAACATAGGCCACCAGGCGCTTGTCGATAGAGTCTCGGATGATCTTCTTTGCTTTGACTTCTCCCCTGGTCCATTTGTTCTAAGCAACAATAGATGCATTTGATGGAGGCTCAACGCTTTTTCCTCTCACATTGTCCAACGCTTCTTGATCTTCTAAAGTCAGATCGAGAGACATCTTCCATCCGTGATAGCCAGAGTTCTCATAGAGCTAAGTTGCACGAAACGGGGAACGGGTACGAGTTTCCGAAACGGGAAGCGATACGAAACGCGACCTCCCCAAATTTTGGAAATGGGGAAATGCGAATATATATATATATATATTGAAAATATTTAAATATATATATATGTGCAATCATAAAGCATAAATGATACATTATAATTTATTACACTTAAACATTAAGATTTAATTTACATCACATTTACTCATGAATGATCACATAATGATAATAAAAATATCGGAATATGCAAAAGCAACGTTTATTATATATCCAAATCTCAAAATCAGCCTTTATTTATATTAATATATGAGGCTGCAAGTACAATAAAGACTATAAGGCTGCAAGAGAGAGATCCAAATCAGGATTTTCTGCATTCACATCCCATTCTTTTGAAGGACCACTATTGTATTGGGAGTCTCCTCCTACATAGTTGAACAACCTTAGTGCTCTTGATTAAATACACGTTTCATACCCTAGTACCCTACATGATCTTGATTATTGGGAGTTTCCCCTGCATAGAGGGCTTGATTCTCTTGATTAAATACAAGTTCCATACCTTAGTACATGATAAAATCCTATGGAAACATTGCGATCCCCCCAATCCTGAAATCCTGAAAAACAAATAAGTCTGCTGGATTTTGAGTGAGATCTAAAATTCTACTCTCTCCATATGAAATCCAATGAGGGCGAAACCACTCTCAAACATCCTGAGTCATTTCATGGTAATGTTAAAAATTTAAGTAAAAGGATGAAAATGAAAAATAAAGGAGAATATCACATTACCATGAACTGCATATCAACACTAGGGCAAAAATTCACTTTTATAACTTTAGACACACATCTAGAAGTCACTAACATACCCTAAAAGTAAATTAATTTAAAAAAAAAAAAAAACACAAGTTAATGAGGAAACGTGGGTCGTACGGCCCTGAAACGCATTTCCGGCCGTACTGGCCACGTTTCCGTTTCGGGAAACGTGGCAGTACGGCCGGAAACGCGTTTCACGGCCGTACCAAACGCGTTTCCGCGTTTCGTACCCGTTTCCGTACGGAAACAGACCTCTATGCCACGTTTCTTGCAACATAGTCATAGAGCTTGTCTTCGGCTGGGAAGAGTGTTGAGGACCCCATGAGGTTTTTAGGGCAGCCTTGCCAACCTTCGGTGATTGCTCTTGCTTGGGCTTTGTCTTCACCTCATCTCTGATTCCATGTTAAATTATGGTATGTTCTATGCTTAGAGAAGTTTACTTCAATTCTTGTTATTAGCCATTGATTAGCAATCACATATACATAAAGTAAAGTGCAGATAGAACATTAAACGGTCGACAGAAAACAAGCCAATACAAGAGACACAAGATGTGGTGGCTAGCCAGGGACAAACCCCAATGTGGGGAAACCCTTTGATCAAATCTTCTTATATCTTCAATAGTTCAACAGAGAGAAATAGTACAAAATCAGAATTCTGTAATTTTATATCAGCAGTAGCAAACCCTAAATCAACAAAGTCAAACTTAGTCAAACGAGATGAAATTGACCTCCAATATGCTTGGTCAATTTCCCGGTCATCTAGTCCTCGAACAGCCTGAAGAAGTTGCCCATAAACAGCCCCAAAAACACAGTGAAACTGCAGTTGAATGAAGTCAATCGCTGCCCCAAACTAGGGCAGTCAAGGCTGGTCAAAGTAGAGGTCAGATTGCCTCGGTTTGCGTGCCAAAATCTGCGGCTTGCCTAGGAGAGGCAGACACACCAAAACCGCACTCTTCTAAGGTCAACGCTTCGTCAACTCTAGTCAAAGAGACCTTTTGCAGCCCTTGTCAAACTCAGTCAATGCAGTCAACTATTTTGCGTCCTCCTTCAGCTTGGGTCCTCTTACTTCCCATGTGAGAGAGATCCTCTTCCTTGTGTGTACCCAATATGCAAGGAGAGAGAGAAGAATGTGAGAGATGAGATGAGTTGAAAATGAATCAACCTCACTTGTATTTATATGATTTGCTGGCCGATCTTGAAAATTTGTCAAGTAAATACAAATAAATTCATATCTCCATAAATACTTGTCAGAATCATATGATCTTTAGATCAATCCTACACCTCTCGACAAGAGGAACCTAGGAAAAATATCAGCTGCTATAAATAGGATGACCCACATGGAGTTTGGCCCTAGTTGCCAATTTAACATTATTTATATTTGTTCTTTTACAGTCTCCTAATAAAGTTTGCAGATTAATAATAAGAACTATTCCTGACTAGACAATAGATGAAAGAATGGAAAAAACGTAGCAAAGCATCAAGATGGAAGAATGTGTTTGCAGAAAGAGAAAGCAGTTTAAAGGTTCTCCCGGTAAGAGGGAGAGGATCATGTTAAGATGATTCTCTGAGTTAGAAGAGTTACTCCAAATTTTGAAGAAGTCTCATGATTAAAAGGAAAGAAGTTCACTTACCTCAGCTGGAAAGAGGGAGTTGTAAGGTTTTGGATGAATACGTCACCACTTGAATTTTGGAAGAAAACTAAGAGAAGCTTGTTATCAAGACCCTCCAGAAGGACACATCACTTGGGTTGGCAGTGTTGATGATGAATACAAATATTACCAATGGATGGTTCTGCTTGGGATTTGGTATGATTGCTTGAAAGAGCATGAAGTTGGACTCTGTTGCACTGTGAAGGAAGAGAACATGGAAGTTTGTACAATTAGTTGTGAAGCAATTTAGCTTCGTAAAATGTTTGATGGACTAATTGATGACAAGTTGGATTCAATTGATTAAATCTATTTGAGGATTGTCAAAGAACCAGGAAGGTCTAAGCATATTATGATTCATGACATGATGTAGATATGAGCTGAGAAGCTACAACAAGATCCCCACAGAAGAACAGGTAGCCGATGCATTGATGAAGTTCTTTTTCATGGCAAAGGATGAGTATTTTTAAGACAAGTTCAGGCTTGTGAATATCTCCTCCTTAGTTGATAGGGAGTGAGAATCTCCTCCCTGATTGAGAGGGAGTGAGGATGGACACTGTGCCCTCCATGTGTCATGTACTATGGCTAGGACTAATTGCCATAAGTCTAGTGCATGAACATGGGTAGGGAGAATGATGGATTGGATAAGAATCATGGACGTACATTTATGAGTCATATATTGTGGTTGATTAGGATTAATATCCTAAGTTGCATACATGGACTTGGTAAAGAATGGTATGGAGGACGAAATTTTCCTTGAGAATAGTAAATGGTCTTGTAAGATCATACCTTCGGAACACCTAGGTGGGGTATGTGCCTTGAGAGGCAGTGGTGTCCAAATTAATGCCTCCCAGCATTGTGCTTTAATCTAGTGGAGAGATAGAGCATACTTGTCAAGGCCTTGGTAGTTTGACAATGTTGGTTATGATGATGCTATCATCATTGATGCTTATCAATCCAAATCCTTTCTTATATGAATATTTCAACTTGAGAATATCCTGTTGAGTCATTATGAATACCTCCCTAGTTAAGAGGGAGTGTTGAAGTTGTAACTAGAGTCAGTCTTCATAATGTAATGTAAATCTATCATTGATGTATTATTATATTCATTATTATATTTTATTTTGGTCAAAGCATGTTCTTCATGCTTATAGAGTCAAAAATAATTTATTATGAGTCAAAGAAAAATGTATTTGAGTCATGTCCTATTTGGACATTTGTAAGAAAAAGAAAAATGTTTTTTTTTTATGTTGAGTTATTAGTCCACAAAATTTCAAGTCGGCCCTCCCTGGAACAAGTTGGCCTGGCCCTCCAGAGTGGCACCCATTCAACCTTTGGGACAGATATATATAGAAGACAGTTCAACCCATTTGGGAGATATTCACTCATGCAACAAGAAACAGATATGAACCAAGCAAAGAAGGAGAAAAAGACAAGTCGAAGGAGAGAGAAAGCTAGCCAAAGAACAAGAAGAATATACCTCTATTGACCGAATCTTTGACTTGACAACTTGCACATGTAGAAGGACGAATTTTTGTGAATAGGTCGAAAATTTTTTGTGCCACTGGAGGCCTGAAATTTCAGGACCAAAATTTCAGGAAGTTGACCATTGGACCAAGTTTGACCTGAGTTGACTTTGACTTCTATGTTAGTTTTTGTAGCATCAGATGTGTTCTAGCAACAAAATTTGGTGGAGAGGCTAGAATACATCATACATGTATTCTCCAAAACCCAGAATTCGTTTCTGGAAATTCCACCTAGCGACAAATTAATTAAAATAATTAATTTTTTTTAATGTTTCCTAAGTCTAAACTTAGGAAATCTGATTAATTAAAGGGTATTAATTAAGTCTCGGTGAGAATCTTTTAGAAAAAGACATGGATCGAGTTCTAGTTAATCTTAGCTATCGATTAAGTTTTAATCATGGTCGTTGATGTCTCAACGAGAAATTATAAGAAGCAACTTGATGGGGCTTGGAGAACACACATCACACACCAGCAGGTCGAATTCACTAGCAAATCGAACTCTATAATAGCAGCACTGAGTTGCAGGAGAGAGAGCTAGTGAGCTCAAAGCAGTGAGAGAGGGGCAGGGATAGTAAGGCCGAAGGAATATTTTCTTGTTCGGTGAATGCATTGCAGAGAAGTAGTTAGTGCCACAGAGAGGAAAAGCAGAGCCACGCAGAGGCAACACAATGTTTTAGAGGGGATTTCGTATTTTGATGGGGAGAAGTGATTCAGTGCCAGAAGCTGGAGAGAGAGTTCGGAGGCCAGAGGGGTCCATCTTCTAGACAACAACTGATCAGAGAGCGAGAGGGAAGCAGTGTCGAGTTGTGGGACGCAGTACTGCGTAGGCTGACGCACGGACTACGCAGATGCAGTAGAGAGCAACTCATCTTGAGCAAAGGTCAGTGTCTTTTTTTTTATTATCGTTAAAGGCTACGCTACTTCTATTATTTACATTAAAAACTGAGAACGATTACATTCAGGTTTACACATTGCGAGAGGCCTGGGTTGGCGCTCTTGCTCATCGAGCTTCATTGAGTCAATTACCCGCGCAGGGGCCTTCTTCCAGTGATTAAGCGCCCACGCAGGGGCCAAAAAGAGACCAGTATCATTGTGCATTCTATTGAAACTGAAAGCCCATGCCATAGCAGAGGAGCTGTGAAGACGAAACCATACAAAACTTCCATTCCCACGCAGGGGCAGAAAAGAAACTTGTAGAAAAATCATCAGAGTCCCACGCAGGGGACGGGACACACACTGATTATCTGACCAAGCAAAAAGATTAACGCCATACATTAAGTATTGGTGGCAAGGTAAACAGCAAACGAAAAAACCTGAGTTCAAGCAGAGAGCTAGAGCTGGGTTGAGCTTGTGACTAGTCATCGGAGTCTTCCTCCGAGTCTTCTGGATAGATCCAGTATTCCCCTTCTGGTGGGGATCCCCAGTCATATTTGGCTTTGCCCTTTGCTGGTGCTGGTTGAGAAGCTGGCAGAGCAGCTCCTGGCTTAGATTGTACCCCAGCTTTGTCCTCAGCAGCTTTGGAGCTCTCTGCAAGCTGAATTGGGGCATGGGGTATCTCCATTGGTTGAATTGGAGCCTGGGGTTGTTCCCCCTCGTTTTCTTTCGCCTCTTCCACAAATAAAACTGAAACATGAGCTTGAATGCTTGAATTACCTTGTACATTGCTGACAGAGAAAATCGCTGAGCCAAACGCCGGAAGTGGAGCAGCTTCTGGGTTCTGTGGCCTGGCTTCCATGAATTGCTGAGCTTGGATGGGGTTGGCTTCCTCCACCCTGTGACAAAGGCATCGGCAGCAACTCGACGAAGGATTGACAGGGGGGCGTGAGGCACCTCTTCTTCCTGTGCCGCGTCGACTAAAGGGCCTTTGCCTTGGCGCCATAACTTCCCACTTACCAACACTTCCTGTCGCGGCTTTTTCACTGCTCCAGAGAATCCGCAGGTGGCTCCGTGATCCCTCTCTGAGCCCTGAAACCCAGACCTCCACCTCCTCAGATCGAACTGACCAACATTCCCCATGTTCTTCAGATTTATGCAGCGGTGGTTTTCTTTGAAGCTGGTGCCCCATAACTTCCCTCTGCCTCTGCGATTAAGGCTCATCGTAGACCATAAATGGCCGTCCCTTCGCTCTATAGCTCTCACGCTCGCTGGCCAGGGCGGCGTGGAGCATTTAAGGAGCGGCTTAAACTCGAGCCCGCCCATGTACACCATGTGGCGTACTGCCTTCTCCAGACGTGGCACCCGCATCCGGGAGAGCACTATCATTTTGGATTAGCTTGTTCAGCTCCTGGGCTTGAGCATTATCTAAGATCTCTGTCGGGCCGCCAATGAGAAGAGTATGGTTGTGTTCAGCCCCTATGTTGGCAAGAAGGTCAGCGACTTTGTTGCCATCTCTTTTTGTGTGGGAAAAAGAGATTACCCTGTCACTGCGAAGGGCTAATTCAATTGCTTCGAGGCGTGCTGCTAGTCGCCAACTGTTTGTGATTCTTTTCGCATGAGAGCCATTTTGCAATCTCTTGGCCATGTTTATGAGGATTTGGGAGTCTCCTTCCACAATCAAGGGATGCAGTTGGAGAGTTTCAGCTAGTAGGAGTCCTTGCCATAGTCCTTCGATTTCTGCTGAATTGTTTGAATCCCATCCCAGGGATCCCAAAAATATCTTCAGAGGTGTGCCTTCATGATTTCTAAGGATACCTCCATAGCCTGCTCTTCCAGGATTGCCCTTGGAAGCTCCATCAAAATTGAGCTTATAAGAGTGTTTTGGTGGGGCGTTCCAGGTATCTGTGCTTGAGTCACTGCGGGCGTTAGCATTTATCCTCTGTTGGGGATGAGAGATGTTTAGATGCCAATTACTGAGTATACCGATCTCATTATCCAGCGTGGGGAAATCTTCCTTTGTCCATGAGTGGAGGTTCAGAGTTTCGCCTAGATTCCCACAAAGTTTTGTCCAAACCTCCTCTATCTGCGTGCTTTGATTTTTAAAGATCCTCTTATTCCTTTCTTTCCAGATGCTCCATGCTATGAGGCCTGGTAAAAGATTCCATAAGCCATTGAGGAGAGCACTCTTGTACGGGTTCTGTGTCCAGTGCCTGAGGGATTCAATAATATCGTTGTGTGTTCTGCACCTTCTTTGGCATCTAAAGCCCGCCTTTTCCCAAAGTTGACTTGCTAGAGGGCATGTATCCAATAGATGATGAAGTGTTTCTTCATTATGGGCACAGTTGGGGCATCGCGAAGGACCATGAAAGTTCCTTCTTCTCAGTTTATCCCATGTAAGGATTTTTTTGTGACCGACCAGCCATAAAAAGTATGAGATCTTGGGCCATGAACCGAAGTTCCATATTTTGGTCCATATGGGGTCTGGGTGAGTATTGTTGTTGCAGAGAATTTTATAAGCTTCTGAGGTGGTGAAATCCCCTTTTGGGCGATATCCCCATCTTAGTATGTCGGCCTCCTCATTGTGTCGTATTCTTCTTTTGTCCAGCTCCCTTCCTAAAACCCCTGTGTTCTGCAAATCAGTGGTGACTGCCCATTGAGTTCCAGGATTCCATTTCCTGAATCCATTGTCCATTACTGGTCTCCAGTAGTAGTGTATCTTTTCCTGCTGCTGTTCCTGTTTGACGTGTTCCATGGATATGTGGAGGGTGTGATAGAGCTTTGGCATCTGATTCCAAGCATCTGTCCAGAACCTTGCTGTTTGCCCATTTCTTACTTCCCAGAAGCTGTGTTGTTGTATTAAGTGATAGTGCTGTTTGGCTGCATTCCAAACAAGCGAGCCATTTTCCCATGGAATGAAACGGATGAGCTCCTCCTGGGGCCTATTGTTTGCATACTTAGCTGTCCAGAGCTTGGCCCATGGCTTTTCCGGGTTCGTGATCCATTGCCACCAGATTTTAGCACACATGATTGCATTACTGTGCTCCGGATCCCGTAACCCAATGCCTCCTTTTTCTTTTGGTTGGCAAACTGTTGGCCATTTGACTAGGGCCCATTTCTTATTGGTAGCTGTTCCTCCCCATAGAAAGCTGCGTTGAAGCTGTCTTATTCTCTTCAAGGCCCATTTGGGCGCTGCAAGAATAGAAAATAAATATAGCGGCATGGCTTGAAGCACGGATTTAATGAGCACAACTCTGCTGGCTAGATTGAGAGATCTATACGTCCATGAGCTGAGACGGGATTCCAATTTCTCTATGAGAGAGCGCCAGGCAGAGTGCTTGAGAGCAGAGGCTGTAAGGGGGGCTCCAAGGTACTTTGAGGGGAGGGAGGCGCTCGGGATTCCAAGTATGCGAACAATGGCAGATTTTACAGGGGGAGGCGTATGGAAAAAGAAGATCTGCGATTTGGAACAATTTACATCCGTGCCTGAAGCTTCAGCAAAGTCAGAAAGTAAGGATTTGAGGCGGGCAGCTTCCTGGGCTGAAGGGTAGCCAAAAAGCATAGTGTCATCGACAAATTGCTGATGTGAAGTGGCTGGGGTACTGTGAACAGAGATACCTTTGAGCTGGTGGGATTGGAGAGCTTTCTTGATATGACGACCTAGTCCTTCTGCCATGAGTACAAAAAGGAAGGGAGAAAGAGGGTCCCCTTGCCTAATTCCTCTTGAGGGTTTGAATGGCTTGGAAGGGAAGCCATTTACAAGGATGGAGAATTGAGATGAGTTTATTAGACTCATAACCCATCGAATCCACATTGCATTGAAACCAAAAGCTTTTAACATTTGCTGTATAAAGGTCCAGCTGAGTTTATCGAAGGCTTTTGAAAGATCGAGTTTGAGAAGCATACCTGCCTTTTTGGATTGTTTGAGGGAGTGAATGATTTCATGCGTGAGGAATATGCCATCCATAATTTGTCTGCCCTCCACATAGCCGGATTGTTCCTGGGAGATGAGCATCGGTAGCAGAGGCTTCAGCCGGTTAGCGACTACTTTGGAGACCACTTTGTATATAACATTACATAGCGCAATCGGTCTATATTTATCAGGCGTGATGGCTTCCTTCTCCTTGGGGATCAAGGCTATAAACGTTGTGTTGAGAGCTGGTAACATCCAGTGAAGGGCTCTCGACTCGTCCACCATTTGCCATACTTCTTGTTTAATCAGCTCCCAAAATGTGTGAAAGAATGTAGACGTGAAACCGTCAGGCCCCGGTGCTTTTCCCTCTTTGAGCTGGAACATGGCTTCATCGACCTCCTGAGGCGTTACTGGACGGAGAAGGAGTTCATTGTGTTCTTCCGTGACGATTCTGGGGACATTGCTAGTGATTTTTTCGATTGCGATTCTCCTGTCTCCTTCGGGCTCCTGTAGGATTTGATTGAAGTGATTGCGTAGCTCGGCTTCGATCTCTTCATGCTTTTCTAGCTTCTCTCCTCCTTGCTTCTGGATGAAAGGGATATTATTGTGCATCCTTCTCTGTATTGTGGTGCTATGGAAGAATTTCGTGTTGCGTTCTCCTTCCTTTAGCCATTTTATTCGAGATTTTTGCTTCCAATACAGCTCCTCCTGCTTCTGCCTTTCCTGGATTTGACTGTGGAGGCGTCTTTCCTGTTCTAAGGTCCCTTCCGTATGCCCTTCTGTGATTATTTTCTGATGGAGGTCTGCTAGTTCTTTGTTGAGGGATTGCTGGGCTTTGAATATGTCCCCAAAGGTTTCTCTGTTCCACCTCTTTAGGTGGCCTTTAAGGTACCTGAGTTTCTGCTGAAATTGATACATCATGGATCCTTCTGGGGGAGCGAAGGAGGTCCAAATGGATTTGACTAAATCTTTGAACTCAGGGTGTGTGAGCCAAAAGCTTTCAAAGCGAAAGGGTCTTCGCATTTGATCCCCCGGCCGTTGCCATTGAAGGGCTATTGGCCAATGGTCCGAACCCACATGCTGGAGAATGGCTGCCGTGAGGTCTCCTCCCAGGTGGATCGCGTTGTCCGAGATGAGGATGCGATCGAGCTTAGAGGTGATGTGATGCTTTCCCGCTCTGCGGTTGCTCCAAGTGAACGTACCGTTGCAGAATGGCAGATCTATGAGGGAGGCATTTTGTATGAAGTTCTTGAAGTGGGTGGTTTCTTGCTCCAGCTTATTTCGCCCTCCTTTCTTTTCCTCTAGCTTCGTAATCATGTTGAAGTCGCCCCCTATAATCCATAGAGGGAACCTTCTGTTGTTATTCAGAGCCTCTAGAGTGTTGAGAAGAGCTATTTTACTCCCAGTGTCCTGTGGGAAGTACACATTTGAGAGGTTGCCATGAACATTCGTTCCCTGAATATGGAAAGTCGCCTGTATTAGATGATGGGAGGCATTGTAATCTGAGAGTTCTATTGCTTGTTCATTCCATGCGATGGCTAAACCCCCGGATGCTCCAGAAGCATCAACTGCTATTGAGCGGCAGCCTGGCCAAGCCTTCTTGAGAATATTATCTATGGTATTGCTGTTGCATTTAGTTTCCTGGAGGAAGCAGATTTGTGGCTTCTCCATTCTAAACATGTTTTTCAGCATTCTACGTTTCTCTGGGCTGTTGAGCCCTCTTAAATTCCAAGAGACTAACTTCATTGATCACTATTAACAGTGGGTTTGTAATACTTTGTCAGTTTCGCATACCTTCCAGAGTCTAGCAAGAGCCGCCCGAGCTCTATGGTTCTCTGCAGATCGGTTTTTCTTCCTCGCTTCTTAGATTCTTTTGGTGGTTGGCTTCCATCCCATAGACTTCCAGGTTGGATCCCTAATTGTTGCTGCTGAAAAGCTCTTGAAATGACGACCTCCAGAGTGTTGAGTTGGGATTCAGAGATGTTGTCATAAGCGTTTGTTCTGCATGCTAACTCCAGCTCTTGAATATTCAGGCCTTGCAAGTCGATGCTCTCGGGTTCTTCCTCCATCGGTTTTACTTGATTACCTTCTTCCTCGTAAGGATGTGTGCTGGAGGGCGGGTTCATCATGTTTCCCATTTCCTTTTCCTGATCCTTTTCGGCCGAGACTTTCGTAGCTCCCCCAGGAAGATCTGGGGAGGAATCCGGGGTCCTGCGGGTGGGGGAGGATGGCGGCGGAGGAGGGGGTGCAGAGGAAGACGGCTGGGAAGGGCGGAGCTCCGATGTCATGGGCTCATTCTCTGAGGAGTTTGCTAAGATTTCAAAGCTATTCTTAGATGCTTGACCTTTGGTGTTATTCTGCTGTGTCTTTTGCCCATTGGTGGTTTTTCTGTGCGCGCGCCTTCTGCTGGGGGCTTTGATGAACCCGTCTTGATTGGATGTGGCTGAGGGGTTCTGAGACGCATCTGTGGCATTTAGAGGACAATCCCTAAATAAGTGACCAAGTGCATGGCATCTTCTGCAGCGGAAGGGCACATGCTCATAGTCCAAGGGCTGGATCCATTCTTCATCCCAATGGGAGAGCGTTATCGATTCTGGTAATGCTTCATTCAGCCTTATGAAAACACATATGCGGGCGTATGAGATGAATCTGCGTGTTTTGGTTTCTTCAGCCGTTCTGATATATTCTCCCACTCCATTTCCAATCTTCCTAAGGGTTTCCTCGTCCCAGTATTCATCGGGAAGCCCATACATTCGAATCCATACTGGTGCCCAGGTTAGGTCCTCCTTGTCCGGGTTGAACCTAGGTATCCAATCTCGCATGTACAGACCCGCTGCATTGAAGAAGTGAGGGCCTGTTCCCAATACTCTGAGTTTGTCTTCAACACAATAGAAGATAACTGTGAAGAAACCCTTCGGTCCTAATTGCAGCAGGACATCCCCTTTTGGTTTCCATTTGGCGGCAATCCATCCATATAGGGCTCTTTCCGTAGGCCAGAAGCCTATGAACTTCCCTATGATGGCGTGTTCTTTCATAAACTCGATTCTGGCATTTATCAGGTGTCCTGGAAGTTCGATTCTTGGCCTTTCAGCAGCTACTGGTTTGCAGGTGGCTGAAGTGACCTTTGGCGCCTCCTCCTTGTTTTTTTTCCCCTTGTCCTGCAGGCCGTTGGCTTGGCCTTGAGGATCTTCTGACTTTTTATTCTCTTGCTGTGGCGTATCTCCTTTGTTCAGAATCTCCCTATTGATCGAGCCAAAGAGGAAATCATTGTCCTGCTCATGCTGCATTGGGGAGGGCCCTGACGCCCCCCCCTGCGTTGTCTCCATGGCGCCTGACTAGCGCGTTTCTGGTGCTTTTTTCGCTCAGAGCTTCGATTTGGTATGGGTACAGGTCCTTCGATCGACAGTCTGCGCCGTCACGGGTTGCAGAGGAACCCTAATCGCTTCTTGCAGAGCGTTTTGAATTCCCACCAATGCATGTTGTTACCTACACTTTGGTGTAGTAATTCATTGCAGCGAGCAAAGGTCAGTGTCGGATCGCTAGTGGGAGCGAGATTTTTCTCACTAGACTTATTGTCAGTCAATTCTCTGTATGGATTGCTAGATTTTAGCATCCATAGTCTTGTACTCAGATTTACTACTACATAATATTAAAACCCTTAGTTGTTGCACCGATTTTCCTGAGTTGGGTTTTTCCGGGGACTTGGTCCAAAAATAACTGTGTATTTGTGTGTATGTGCATCTATTCTTCCGATATTATTTTTCTTCCACAATATTTTATTTGTGAAGGCTGCAGTATATTAGTTTTGATATTTACCATAGAATACATTAAATAATTTGTTTAGTTCATTTAACAAATAGAAGAAACTTAATCAGTTGCTGCAGTAGGATTTGGGTTTCCGAATTTTCACATTTTGGAGGTGACTTGGAGGAGGGTTGGACTTGGCATTTTGGTGGCATTTTTGTATTGGTCTTGGTCTTGGTCTTGGATATCTCATTTTGATCTGATTCTATAAGAGAAGGATTGTGGGGTTTTGCCATGGCTTGGAGCCTAATTTCGATGTCTCTTGTCTCTTTTCTTTCCTTGAAAGATTGAACATTTGTATAATTATTTGATGAAGAACACTTGAGAAGTAATAAGAAGACATTAAACATTCACAAGTAATTATCAAGAAAGAGAAATCAAGATTAAACTCTATGCACTTGATTTCTCAACAACTTGAAGAGTTTGTTGGATGAATAGAAAGAATTAGGTTCAAGTCTATAAGTGGAACTATTCATATGCTTGTAATGTGAAAAATGTTTTTGTATTCAAGCGAAGTTGGAATCATAGATAATAGTCAAGTGACGGTACCCTCTTTGCCCCCATACTGCCGAGTTCAAATGCATGAAGGAGGATATAGGAAACCATAGTGGTGCAAGTGGAGCCACCCAACAACTTGTGGTACTATAGAAACCTTCCCTCATCAAGGGGTTGTTTCTACCCAATAGAGTTTTTGAAGTTAAATAAGAAAAACCCTCTTTTAAAGAATAATTGATGGTCTTAGAAGTTTTTGGTCAAACTTTGAACATCAACTGAGGATTTAATGAACAATAGGAGTGGTTGATCAAGGTGAAATGGAAGCTTGAACTTTCCAAATTTCATGGTCTAAAATGTTCCAAAAAAAATTTATGGTGAAAATCCCGAGATGACAATAACAAAACCATAAGTTCCACAATGTATATCTCTAAAATTATAGGAAATCAAATTCTAAAATTTAACTAGATGTTTCAAATGGTGAAATTTTGAGCATATTGAGAAGAGATTCCACAACGTATATCTCTAAAATTATAGGAAATCAAATTCTAAAATTTAACTAGATGTTTCCCTTGATCTCTTCTCAATATGCTCAAAATTTCACCATTTGAAACATCCTAAAGAAAGGTTATAGTAAAAATTCCAAGATGAAGTGTTCACTCCACAAATTACTTTTTTACTTTCACACATTTTCCTTCAATTACTTTCTCCCTTGATACATTATCATAACCCTTCATGAAAAGACATGTTAATTAAAAAAAACATGTCAAATCATTAATTAAATGATTAATTGCCCTTTTATTTCACTTTTCCAAATATCATAGGGATGGCCGACACAAAAACGTCAACAAGGACTGCAGATGGCCAATTGAGGTTGAGACCAGCGTTGCGAACATCTCGATAACATCCTAAGTTTATCTCAAAATCACGATTTTTTGGCCTAGCTGATGTTTGCCAAGTTTTACCGATATTTTGATGGTATCTTAATTTTGCCGATGTTTGTTGATTTTTAATGATATTTTCCCGATTTTTTGGTTTTTCGGACCCTTGCTGATTTTATCCCAATGCCAATGTTCGCAACATTGGTTGAGACTTCCCTTGAACATATAACGTCATGACATGAAAGTGACTTGGAAACATTGACTCATGAGCACCATGTGACATCGTGCAACAACAAAGATGGCATTGAAGCATGCTCCATAGTGATTGGAAGAGTAACTAGCAGGAGGTGTAAGTAGACACATATGTATGGTATGGCTCCTAAGAAAGATAAAACCCAAAGTTAAGGAAATGAAACAAATATGTGCCAAGTTCAAGGACGATGCGACTGACGCTGCCATTTTGATTGATAACTCAAGTAAATTCCCTTCCATTTTTCTCTTTTTAGTCTCCTTCATAGTTTAACGAGCGCGAAAGAGAAGACAAATAAGCTCAATAGTTCCTTTTTTGTTTAGAGCATCAATGCGACAAGACAAGCACAATGACAACCCGTGGATGAAATTAATAATGAAGTAAATATTCCATGCATAAAATCAAGCAAGGCACTAAACATACCAACTATTAGTCCTGAGCTATCACTGATTGCAGCGCTTGAGCTCCCCAAAATTCCAAACATACCAAATCTAGCAATCTCAGACTCAAATCTCCTCGAGTGCTTAAGAGGATAATAATTCTAGGACAATTTTAAAATGCCAAGGAGACACATGCACTTTCAAGTTGAAGAAACCAATCCTGAGGCAAGAACAAAGGCTCAATTTGATAAAAACACTACGACAACATTGGAGGTCTAGGTCCACAACATCAAACAAACAAAAATTGATGAACCTTTATGCCTGTTTTACAGAGCCTTTTTCTTTGTTCTCCCATCAAATGTTCAATTTTCCTTATTTCACAATATTTAGAGTGAAATTTGACATCATAACCTTGGTCACAAATTTGACTTACACTCAGATTGTGCTTGAGGCCAACAACATATGAAACATTCTGAGCCTTGGTCTTTTCATCTCACTTTAGAGTTACAAGAACCCCTCTCCCATGAATCCATGTTGATTTGGGGTAGCATCGAATGTGCTCTAGCCACGAAAATTGGTGGAGTGGCTAAAGCACATGAGATTTCCAATACCCAGAAATGGTTTGGGTAGATTCTAAACAGTTTGGGAGATATTAAAATAATTAATATTTTTAATGGAGTCCCTAAGTCTAAACTTAGGGAAAATAAAATATTAATGTGAATTAATATAAAACCGTGTTAGAAGGGTCCAAAAGTCATGGATCAAGCCAGAGTTAATCTTAGTCATTGATTAGGGACTTAATCTCGGCTGTTGAATTGTCAATGAGAAAAGTATAAGAGGAGGCTTGAGGGTCACTTGGAGAATACACCGAGTTGATCAAGATTTCGATTTTCTGGGGCAGGGTTTGCTGAGGAAGTCGAAAGAGTGATCAGAGTTGCAGCTGAGGGGCAGTGAATATAGAAGCAGAGAGGCAGAGAGGGTATCGAGAGAATCAGCGCAGAAGCCGGGAGAGAGGGATGCAAAGCCAGCTAGAGGCCACGCAGCGCCAGCTAGGGCCCACGCAAAAGCAGCCAAGAGCTGCGCAGTACCTCAGAGAGCCAGCGTGGGTGACGCAGAGGCTCTAGAGGCTGACGCAGTGCCAACAGAGGTTGAAACAGGGGTTATTGGGCTTGACGCTGGGCCAAGAAGGGCTGGCGCAGTCCCAAGAGACAGACGTTGGGGTTTTCGTGGTGCAGATTGGAGCTGGGAGCTGTTGGAGTGTTTATTCGGGGTTTCAGCCGGAACATCTCTCTCCGATTGAGAGGTACTACTACCGAGATTATTCTCCGTTGGGTGAGCCGGTTTTGGCACCCAGATTGTATTCTGAAACTGCTTAATAGTTAAAACCCTCAGATAGCTACACCGATTTTCCCACATTGGGTTTTTCCGGGGACATTGGTCCAAAAACGAAGGTGTCACTTGTGTGCTTGTTTTGTTTCCTTCAGTTGATGATCTGTAATGTGTTGAGCATGTACTTGTATTTATTTTCAGTGTTTACATGGTAAATAACTTGTTAATTAATTAGAACAAGTAGGGAGAAATAAATAAGAAAAGTACATGAAGGGTTTCTATCGGGTTAGACTTAGAAATTCTAACATGGTATCAGAGCATGGTTACAGATCACAGGAGAACTGAGGACATCAACCGAGTAGAGCAGCAGCAGCTGAAAAAAGCTGTCCCGAGTGACAGAAGTTGTTCCTAGCAGAGAAGCAACAAGGAAGGGGTGACGCAGTGCTTGCGTCATCAAGTTTGAGCCGGGAAGAGGATCAGTGCAGTGGCAGAGGGGAGCAGACTCGACCTACACAGTGCCTGGTCATCTTTCTCAGTCAGGAAGGATTGATGCCTGTGGCCAGGAGGTGTGGATTTTACTGGTGCCGGGATTGCGCAGAGCCTAGAAGCTCTAACCTTCAGTTTGCTGGGGCTTAGGAGGCTGTGGGTAAGTTGCAGAGTGAAGCTGGTGGGGTACTGTAGTCAGAACAATACCTAATAGGGCAAGACCAAGGAGGAGGGAGTTGCTACCGAGGATTTCTAGCCAAGAAATTCGGATTAGTGGTGCAGCTGCACTAAGGATCGGAGTGGGGACATCTCGACATTGGCAGAGGTGTTTCCAGGAGGGAAATATAGGCTCAGAGGGAGTCACACCGAGAACTTCTAGAAGGGAAGTAGAGGAGCAGTAAGATGGCAGTGAACGGGGTAAGAGACCAGGACAGACTGGACGGAGCCTCGAACTTCGTAGTTTGGAAGGCCAAAATCTTATCTGTTCTAGACAGGAACTGTCTCAAGCAATTCGCCTTGAGGACAATAGCGGTCCTAGTTGACCGGCTGATAACGATAAGTACGAGGATGAATGGCGAGGGCCAAGAGCATCATCCTTGACGGGGTTAAGGACCATGTAGTACCACACATTTCCGAGAAGAATACGACAAATGAGATGTGGGAGCCCTAAAGAAACTGGATCAACATACTTCTGTGCAGAGGAAGATGCTACTAGGAAATCCGTTGCGGTCATACCAGATGCAGAAGGGAGAACAGATCGACACCTTCCTTGGTCGATTGAAGGAGATCTGGTATCAACTGACTTCCTTAGGGGCCACGCTAGAACAAGACTTGATGGTGAGAACAGCCCGGAACGCAGTCTCAAAAGACTGGGAGGTGTTTGTTTAGAGCATACTGGGCAGGGCAACCCTTCCAGATTGGGAGGAAATGTGGGCTGCTCTTCGCCAAGAAGAGATCAGAAGGCTAAGCAACGTGGGAAGCAGTGGCACGGGGATTATAATCAAAGAGGAAGAGGAGGATGTTGCCCTAGCATCTGAGGGAAAGCAGGAGAAACAAAAGAAGAAGGACCTCTCCAAGGTCAAATGCTTCAACTATGGGGAACTGGGTCACTATGCGAGCCAGTGTCCGAGGAAGAAGAGCAAAGGAGAGGCTTCCGAGACCAAGGTTGTGCCAACAAGGGTAGAGAAGGAAGTGGAGACAGATGATGACTGTGCCATGAGTTCTCACATGCCACTTGAGTGGAAGTGGGGAGACATCGAACTATAGTTAGATGGACTACAAGCGTTGCGGGGCAGGATTCTCGAGGTACCCAACCTCTTGGATTATACCTTTTTGCTACGGGAACCCCGAAGAGCAGTAGCAGGACTGGAGGATGTCGATAGAGACGGATGCGGATGAAGTGACAGAGGGAGCTACAGTGCAGGAGTCCCGGGACAACGTGAGGCAGCAGTGCGGGATGCAAAGAGTTGTGGCAGTAGCGCAGAGGTCAGAGAGGGAGCACTTGTCAGTGACAGAGGGAGCTTCAACATCGAGAGTGTTTCTAGCTTGACGGAGATGTCAGAGTTGGGAGATCAGTTACTTACTTCTCAGTAGCTAAGTTGCAGTGTATCAGTTAGCAGTGGCAGTGCTATAGGCAACACGATGCAACATGATGAGAGGTCTTGCAGTGCAGATGCAGTAGTAGTAGTGGCAGGGCCATGGGTAGCAGTACATGATGCAATAGTGCAGAGAATGTTGGGCAGCAGGCCTAGCATCAGCACAGGGACCGATGCTGAATGATTAGGGTGATGCTCAGTAAGGAGTATTACTAGAGCACAGTCCTCGCTAAGAGGGAGTGTTGATTTGGAGTAGTATTGGATGTGCTCTAGCCACGAAAATTGGTGGAAAGGCTAAAGCACATGAAATCTCCAATACGCAGAAATGGTTTGGGCAGATTCTAAACAGTTTGCGAGATATTAAAATAATTAATGTTTTTAATGGAGTCCCTAAGTCTAAACTTAGGGAAAATAAAATATTAATGTGAATTAATATAAAACTGCGTTAGAAGGGTCCAAAAGTCATGGATCAAGCCAAATTTAATCTTAGCCGTTGATTAGAGGCTTAATCTCGTCCGTTGAATTGTCAACGAGAAAAGTATAAGAGGAGGCTTGAGGGTCACTTAGAGAATACACTAAGTTGATAAAGATTTCGATTTTTTGGGGCAGGGTTTGCTGAGGAATTCGAAAGAGTGATTAGAGTTGCACTGAGGGGCAGTGAATACGAAAGTAGAGAGGGTACCGGGAGAATCAGCGCAGAAGCAGGGAGAGAGGGACGCAAAGCCAGCGAGAGGCCACGTAGAGCCAGCTAGGGCCCACGCAGAAGCAGCCAGGAGTTGCGCAGTGCCTCAGACAACTAGCGTGGGTGACACAGAGGCTCTAGAGGCTGATGCAGTGCCTCCAGAGGTTGACGCATGGGTTATTGGGCTGATGCTGGGATGATGCTGGGCCAGGAAGGGTTGATGCAGTCCCTAGAGGTAGATGTTGGGGTTTTCGTGGGGCAGATTGGAGCTGGGAGCTGTCAGAGTGTTTATTCGGGGTTTCAGCCGGAACATCTGTCTCCGACTGAGAGGTACTACTGCTGAGATTATTCTCTATTGGGTGAGCCGGTTTTGGCACCCAGATTGTATTCTGAAACTACTTAATAATTAAAACCCTCAGATAGCTGCACCGGTTTTCCCGCATTGGGTTTTTCCGGGGACATTGGTCCAAAAACAACGGTGTCACTTGTGTGCTTGTTTTGTTTCCTTCAGTTGATGATCTGTAATGTGTTGAGCATGTACTTGTATTTATTTTCAGTATTTACATGATAAATAACTTGTTAATTAATCATAACAAGTTGGGAGAAATAAATCATAAAAGTACATGAAGGGTTTCTCACAGGTTAGACTTAGAAATTCCAACATGGTATCAGAGCGTGGTTGTAGATCACAGGAGAACTGAGGACATCAGCCGAGTAGAGCAACAACAACAGAAAAGCGCTGTCCCGAGTGATAGAAGCTGTTCCTAGCAGAGAAGCAGCAAGGAAGGGGTAACGCAATGCCTGCATCATCAAGTTTGAGCCGGGAAGAGGATTAGCGCAGTGGCAGAGGGGAGCAAACTCGACCTACGCAATGCCCAATCATCTTTCTCAGTCAGGAAGGATTAACGCTCGTGGCCAGGAGGTGCGGATTTTGCTGGTGTCGGGATTGCGCAGAGCCTAGAAGCTCTAACCTTCATTTTGTTGGGGCTTAGGAGGCTGTGGGTAAGTTGCAGAGTGAAGCTGGTCGGGTACTGTAGTCAAAACAGTGCCTAACAGGGCAAGACCAAGGAGGAGGGAGTTGCTATCGAGGATTTCTAGCCAAGAAATCCGGATTAGTATTGTAGCTGCACTAAGGATTGGAGTGGGGGCACATCGACATTGGTAGAGGGTTTTCTAGGAGGGAAATCAAGGCTCAGAGGCAGTCACACCGAGAACTTCCAGAAGGGAAGTAGAGGAGCAGCGAGATGGTAGTGAACAGGGTAAGAGACCAAGACAAATTGGACGGAGCCTCAAACTTTAGAGTCTGGAAGGCCAGAATCTTATCTATCCTAGACGGGAACCATCTCAAGCAATTCGCCTTGAGGACAATAGCGGTCCCAGTTGACCCAGCTGATAACGATAAGTACGAGGATGCAATGGCGAGGGCCAAGAGTATCATCCTTGACGGGGTCAAGGACCATGTAGTACCACACATTGTTGAGAAGAATACGACAAATGAGATGTGGGAGGCACTAAAGAAATTGTATCAGCATACTTCCGTGCAGAGAAAGATGCTACTAGAAAATCAATTGCGGTCATACCAGATGCAAAAGGGAGAACAGATCGACACCTTCCTCGGTCGATTGAAGGAGATCTGGGATCAACTGACTTCCATAGGGGCCATGCCAGATCAAGAATTGATGGTGAGAACAGCCTTGAACGCAGTCTCAGAACACTGGGAGGTGTTTGTCCAGAGCATACTGGGCAGGGCGACCCTTCTAGATTGGGAGGAAATGTGGGCGGCTCTTCGCCAAGAAGAGATCAGAAGGCTAAGCAAGGCGGGAAGCAGCGGCAAGGGGATCAGAATCAAGAAGGAGGAAGAGGAGGATGCTGCCCTAGCATCTGAGGGAAAGCAGGAGAAACAGAAGAAGAAGGACCTCTCCAAGGTCAAATGCTTCAACTGTGGGGAACTGGGTCACTATGCAAGCCAGTGTCCAAGGAAGAAGAGCAAGGGAGAGGCTTCCGAGACCAAGGCTGTGCCAGCAAGGGCAGAGAAGGAAGTGGAGACAGATGATGACTGTGCCATGAGTGCTCACACACCACTTGAGCGGAAGTGGGGAGACATCGAGCTGTAGTCAAACAGACTACAGGCGATGAGGGGCAGGATCCTTGAGGTACCCAACCTCTTGGATTATACCTTGCTACGGGAGCCCCGAAGAGGAGTAGCAGGACTAGCGGATGTCGGTAGAGACGGATGCGGATGAAGTGACAGAGGGAGCTATAGTGCAGGAGTCCCAGGACAATGTGAGGCAACAGTGCGTGATGCAAAGAGTTGTGGCAGAAGCGCAGAAGTTAGAGAGGGAGCACTTATCAGTGACAGAGAGAGCTTCAACATCGAGAGTGTTTCTAGCCTGACAGAGATGTCAGATTTGGGAGATCAGTTACTTACTTCTCAGTATCTAAGTTGCAGTGCAACAGTTAGTAGTGGCAGTGCTATAGGCAGCACAATGCAGCATGATGAGAGGAGTTGCAGTGCAGATGTAGCAGTGGCAGTGGCAGGGCCATGGGTAGCATCACGGATGTAGAGGGCGCTGCCGTACAGATGCAACAGTGGCAGTGGTAGGGCCATGGGTAGCAGTACATGATGCAACAGTGCAGAGGATGTTGGGCAGTAGGCCTAGCATCAGCATAGGGACCGATGCCGGATGATCAGGGTGATGCTCAATAAGGAGTATTACTAGAGCACAATCCTCGCTAAGAGGGAGTGTTGATTTGGGGTAGCATCGGATGTGCTCTAGCCACGACAATTGGTGGAGAGGCTAAAGAACATGAGATCTCCAATACCCAGAAATGGTTTGGGCAAATTCTAAAGAATTTGGGAGATATTAAAATAATTAATATTTTTAATGGAGTCCCTAAGTCTAAACTTAGGGAAAATAAAATATTAATGTGAATTAATATAAAACAATGTTAGAAGGGTCCAAAAGTCATGGATCAAGCCAGAGTTAATCTTAGCCATTGATTAGGGACTTAATCTCGGTTGTTGGTTGTCAACGAGAAAAGTATAAGAGGAGGCTTGAGGGTCACTTGGAGAATACACCGAGTTGATCAAGATTTCGATTTTCTGGGGCAGGGTTTGCTGAGGAAGTCGAAAGAGTGATCAGAGTTGTAGTTGAGAAGGGTAGTGAATACAGAAGCAGAGAGGTAGAGAGGGTACCGGGAGAATCAACGCAGAAGCCGGGAGAGAGGGACGTAGAGCCAACCAAAGGCCACGCAGAGCCAGCTAGGGCTCACGTAGAAGTAGCCAGGAGCTGCGCAGTGCCTCAGAGAGCTAGCGTGGGTGACGCAAAGGCTCTAGAGGCTGATGCAATGCCTCCAGAGGTTGACGTCGGGGTTATTAGGCTGACACTGGGCTAACGCTGGGCCAGGAAGGGTTGACGCAGTCCCTAGAGGTAGATGCTAGGGTTTTCGTGCAACAGATTGGCGCTGGGAGATGTCGGAGTGTTTATCCGGAGTTTCAACTGGAATGTCTGTTTCCGACTGAGAGGTACTATTGCCGAGATTATTCTCTGTTGGGTGAGCCAGTTTTGGCACCCAGATTGTATTATGAAACTGTTTAATAATTAAAACCCTCAGATAGCTGCACTGGTTTTCCCGCATTGGGTTTTTCCGGGGACATTGGTCCAAAAACAATGGTGTCACTTGTGTGCTTGTTTTGTTTCCTTCAGTTGATGATCTGTAATGTGTTGAGCATGTACTTGTATTTATTTTCAGTATTTACATGGTAAATAACTTGTTAATTAATCAGAACAAGTAGGGAGAAATAAATCAGAAAAGTACGTGAAGGGTTTCTAACGGGTTAGACTTAGATATTCCAACAATCTATTTCCTAAAGAATTATTTTATTTGAACATGATTTTTCCATCTATATTCAATTTTTTTCAATGTGGGTCTACTCAAAAGTATGTAGAGTGGTTAGTCATTGGATGTAGAATTGAAATCCACATCCAATCGGTGTATACACTTGACATTTGAGTAAACCTATAAGGGGATAAGCCCAAAATGCAATAAAACAAGTAGTTTTCTTTCTTTTTCTTTAAAAACTCATAATTTATATTTCTTATTTTTTCTAATTTTAACTATTATTTTCCTTACGAAACCCATTTTAGACCTCAAAATTCCCCTAATAGCTCTTGACTGCTTCATTTCCTAGGAGGTTTTAGGCCCATGTCTTGTAATATTTAAGTAGTACCTATATTGTTATGAGGAAGTGCCTTAGATATGTTGACTTCTTTAATGTATTGGAGGCTTGTCATGATGAAATGTGTGGTGCCATTTCATGGCACAAAGATTGTTCATCGTAAGCTTCTTTATTTGAAATTAAAATTTCAACAATGTTAGGTCATTCAAATCATGTGTGTGATGACTCCCAAGTTTGAATTCAGAGCATTCTTTTTTTTTTTGAGAAGAAAAAAACAGACATTCTTCATTAATGAAATGAGAAGTTACATAATTCAAGTGCAGTCTGCAATAGCCCTTGAGTAGCTCTTGAGGAAGGGCTGCAAAACTGTGACTATCTGAGGAAGAACATAGAAACAGAGTAATAAGATAGATCATCGTAGGAGCAAAGATAAGGCAAGGAAACAAGGCCTAACCTAAACAGTGGTACATAAAGAAATTCTTCCTTGAAATCAAAACAGACCAGAGAATGTCCATCAGGGCTTTTCAGAACTCAAAAGAGCCCAAATCATATAAAGAACCATCAATCAAAAGTTCAAAAAACATTCTGCCAGTGCAGAGAGGGATCCCACGCTTGGACATAGCATCCACGTCCATGTTTTTCTCTCTGTACACATGGAAGAAGGCAATGTCATTGAAGGAGGAGCAGAGGGTAGCTATATCAACCATCCAAAGGAACCTCAAAGGTGTTCCACCCCTGCAACCAATCAATAACAACCTTAGAGTCTCCAGCGAGCCTTGGATATTCAGAGCATACTTCAATTTTATAAGAATGGCTGTAAGACCAGTACTTGGCTAAATATTCTTTTGACTTCTGTTAACCATGTATTGATCACGGCAACAGAAGCAAGGTGCTCTACAACCTTTTGTGTATCAAAGGGTAATATAAAACAACTATCATAATTCATCTCAACCCACCCAAATTTATCAAGTGCACATCAAGGTTTTTGATCTCTTTAATGCTTAATACATCTGGTTTTAAGATGTATTTCCGCTACTTGGTGAATACTTTCCTTACTACCAAATATTAGCAAATACTCACAACTATTGGCAAGTATTGTGAGTCACTAGTATTGTATTTGTCAATACTTTTTCTTCCTTCAAACTGGTTTTTTTTCTTTATTTTTTTATTTTTTTATAGTAACTTACCTTGCCAATTATGATTCAGAGTATTAATAAGGTAACTATGGTATAAATAATACGTTATTACAATGTGGTGCATTCCTTGACTGGGCCTAATGGTTAAGAACATGCGTTTCCTTTTAAGAGGTCATAAGTTCAAAACCAGAGGGGGTAGAGTATGGATGTTTTCATAGACTTAGCAGTCAGATTGTTGGGCGGAGGTGGGTCCCTTGTTCCACAAACAAAGGGGTCTCATACACCAGAGGTCATAAGTTCAAAACCAGAGGCATTTCCTTTTAAGAGGTCATGGGTTCAAAACCAGAGGGGGTAGAGTATGGATGTTTTCATAGACTTAGCAGTCAGATTGTTGGGCGGAGGTGGGTCCCTTGTTCCACAAACAAAGGGGTCTCATACACCAGAGGCCATAAGTTCAAAACCAGAGGGGGTAGAGTATGGATGTTTTCATAGACTTAGCAGTCAGATTGTTGGGCAGAGGTAGGTCCCTTGTGGTCCCTTGTTCCACAAACAAAGGGGTCTCATACACCAATTTGGTGTCTGGCTTGGCCGTGACCTAATAATTCAAATAATTAGTGTTAATTATTCAAACAGAAGGTCGCTATTATTTTGCTCAAATAGAATGGGAAGTCTCTGACAAAAGCTGCTTTATTTCAAACATTGTACTTTCTACTTACCATGGCAAATCATGCAGTAAGACTCATTGAAATCTTGACGTCGGTGGTTCTTTAGTGACTATGAACATTTCTCAGTTAATTCTCATGAAAGGACGTTGAAAAGCATCTTTTTAAATAGAAATCACTTGCGAGAGCTTAAAAAAATGATACATACTCCATTTCCTCGACTCTAGTAGATTGATACAGATTTGCAAAATTGTACTGAATTTAGAAATTATTAATTTTATGGTTTTACTCGGAATATTCTTTTAGCGTTGAAGCTGTATTTTCTTAACTCATTTTTAATTCCTCGACTCTGGTAAATTGATACAGATTTGCAAAATTATAATGTACTGGAAATTATTTATTTGATGATTCTACTAGGAATATTCAATTAGCGTGAAGTTGTATTTCCTTAAGGCTAGGTGAGGAAATGTTTGTACTTTTTCTATCCTCAGTGATCTTTGAACTCACAATATTTGTGTTGACTACAGGAAATTCAAGTTGATGAATATGTTACACATGAGTTGCCATTTTCTGAGAACATGCGTTTCCTTTTAAGAGGTCATAAGTTCAAAACCAGAGGGGTTAGAGTATGGATGTTTTCATAGACTTATCAGTTAGATTGTTGGGCAGAGGTGGGTCCCTTGTGGTCCCTTGTTCCATAAACAAAGGGGTCTCATACACCAGAGGTCATAAGTTCAAAACCAGAGGCGTTTCCTTTTAAGAGGTCATAGGTTCAAAACCAGAGGGGGTAGAGTATGGATGTTTTCATAGACTTAGCAGTCAGATTGTTGGGCGGAGGTGGGTCCCTTGTTCCACAAACAAAGGGGTCTCATACACCAGAGGTCATAAGTTCAAAACCAGAGGGGGTAGAGTATGGATGTTTTCATAGACTTAGCAGTCAGATTGTTGGGCAGAGGTAGGTCCCTTGTGGTCCCTTGTTCCACAAACAAAGGGGTCTCATACACCAATTTGGTGTCTGGCTTGGCCGTGACCTAATAATTCAAATAATTAGTGTTAATCATTCAAACAGAAGGTCGCTATTATTTTGCTCAAATAGAATGGGAAGTCTCTGACAAAAGCTGCTTTATTTCAAACATTGTACTTTCTACTTACCATGGCAAATCATGCAGTAAGACTCATTGAAATCTTGACGTCGGTGGTTCTTTAGTGACTATGAACATTTCTCAGTTAATTCTCATGAAAGGACGTTGAAAAGCATCTTTTTAAATAGAAATCACTTGCGAGAGCTTAAAAAAATGATACATACTCCATTTCCTCGACTCTAGTAGATTGATACAGATTTGCAAAATTGTACTGAATTTAGAAATTATTAATTTTATGGTTTTACTCGGAATATTCTTTTAGCGTTGAAGCTGTATTTTCTTAACTCATTTTTAATTCCTCGACTCTGGTAAATTGATACAGATTTGCAAAATTATAATGTACTGGAAATTATTTATTTGATGATTCTACTAGGAATATTCAATTAGCGTGAAGTTGTATTTCCTTGAGGCTAGGTGAGGAAATGGTTGTACTTTTTCTATCCTTAGTGATCTTTGAGCTCACAATATTTGTGTTGACTACAGGAAATTCAAGTTGATGAATATGTTACACATGAGTTGCCATTTTCTGAGATCAACAAAGCTTATCAATTGATGAGTGAAGGGAAGTGCTTGAGATGTGTTATCCATATAGGAAACTAAGCGCACGTAATATTTGATACTTTATCTTAGTATATTTTCATTTCAAGATTTGCCAAAAATAATACAGGGGTTCAATAATCCCACATAATATATAAGTGAGCTTTTGTTTTTGACACGGGTGTTCACAAAATGATATTTAAATTTGAGTGCTCTTGTTTTTGAACATTCCAGAGAAATAGCAATCATCAAAATCGACATTGTTGTAGTTCAGTCCAACATTGACTTTGTTATTTTTTTTTTTACTTATATTTAAAAGATCAATAAAATAAGATAATTATATTATTGTTCAACCAATGACCACAAAATAGTTCAATGAAACTTTAGTTTGTAAAATTGATGCTTCAATGAAACTTTTGTTTTCTACAAGTCTTGGACACCCCTGCCTGCAATAGCCATTAGTAAGTTTGGCTATGGTTTGAATATTGTTCTCGGAGGGTGGTAATGAATATCCAAGCTAAGATGCTAATGGATTATTTTTCCTACTGTTGAATTTTGTTGTAACAACACCCATTGGATCCGACTTGATATTATTGTAAGTTGTAACCACATTTGCAAGTGCTGAGCCACTAGAAAGTTTTCAATTGTTTACCAAGATGGTTTGTTAATTATATCTTGTGATTATTTTGTTACTCAAGCGAGGTACTATGATGGTAACCATCGATTAAGTCAAATTGTATCCATATAAAGATTCATAGAAATGATAAATCAAATGTCTACAATTATGAGAGAAAATTTTCAACTTTCCAAGAGATCAAATGAAAATTTTCAACTTTCCAAGAGATCAAATTTTATAGCTAGTATTTTCCCTAAAGGATCACGAGTTTCATCCGAATTGCATCCAGTACACATTTAGTATTTTTGAAGTGTTGAAACTCTTAAAATATGAGAAAAATGTAAAATCTATTCAAGCAATCAAACTTTGTATCTATCTTTTCCATGAAGGGTTAGGATTTCATATAATTTGTATTTGTTTCATCTATGCTATTCTTAAAGTGTTGAAACTCTTAAAAATATGAGAAAAATGAAAAATATATTCAAGGAATCAAACTTTGTACCTAGTTTTTACCTGAAGGGTTAGGATTTTCATATAATTTGTATTTGTTTCATCTATGTTATTCTTAAAGTCTTGAAAGCCTTAGATGTTGAAAAGTGTAACTAGGTTCGGTCTTCATAATGACTTATATAATTGTGATTTTATGTAATTGATGAAGAGAAAAAAATAAAGTACTTGAATCATGGATTTCATGATCAAATTTTTTTATTCTAGTTAAGGTTCCCATTGTGAACCTTTAAGTTTTGTCATCTAGTCATAAAAGTCAAATTGAGTCAATGTCATGTATGAAGGACCCTTCTTGGGCATGTTACATTTTTGTATAAGTCATTATATATATAGGAAAGCCCTCCAAGACAAGCACAAGTCACCTTCTTCAAGTCGGCTTCAAAATAGAATAAATGATCTCTTCCAAATGACACGTTGGCTCAACCCCCATCAAGTCGGCTTATTTGACTGGGAAACAACTATAAATAGGGCAACTCAGCCTCATTTCAGAAGCAAAATTTTTGTCAGGGTAAAGTCTGAAATAAGGAGTGTGAAGGTCACTTAGAAGAAGCCTAATCATCAACGAAGAGTGAAGGAAGAAGAGAAAAGTCTTTGAGTGTTTTGGCACTGTTTTTAGGGTTGATCTCCTCTCACACGTGCAAAGGAGAGGATTGTTATTGCTGTAGAAAACGACGAATTTTGTCAAGCTATGATAGAAGCCGATTCAAGAAGGGTACAAGTCAGTTTATCTTACCGAGTTGGAAGAGAAGACCATTCAGTCCAAGTGAAGAAGATTGAGGGGTTAATTTACCATATATCTCTCTTATGTGCTGCAACTAGTGTTTCCAAGGAGGTCTAGAAAATTACAGGTTTGAAGCAAAAGGAAGCCGAAGTTGAAGAGAAGCCAAGGAGGTCTAGAAAATTACAGGTTTAAAGCAAAAGGAAGCCGAAGTTGAAGAGAAGCCAAGGAGGAAGGAGCAAAAGGTTGACTATAGTTGACTAAGGATCTCATCAAAGAGGTTTTGTGTCTTGGTCTTGGAGTGGCAAATAGGTCAAGGGTATTAGTCTTGGTATTTGTCAATTGGAGTCTCTATAAGAAGAAGAATTTGTTCGGGTTTTCCTCTCTAGTGGGAGAGGTTTTGGCCTTGACTGATAGTCTATATTCTGTGTCTCTTGTCTCTTTATGGTTTATGCCTTGGTAGTTAGTTGATGAAGAATAACACTATAATAGTATAAGTAAAAGAATATCCTAATCTAATAAGTAAAAAGCATTCATAAGCAGTTATTAATAGAAGAGAAATCACTTCATCTTGATACCCTAGATTTCTCAACATGGACTCAGAGCTAAGGTGACTAAGTAAAGGAAGGGCATCTATTCAAGGGACACTCAAGGATAAAATCTCGAGGAAGGCATCAAAGAAAATATCATCTCAAAGTCAAGATCTACAAAGGAAGCATCATAACCATAGATCAAAGAAGATGTCTACAAAGAAGTATTGGGATCATCATCAAGAAAAGAAGGCCAAAACCCTACATCTACTCAAGTTGAAGAGGTCTACGAATCAAGGTAAGCTTGAAGTTTATTCTTTTAAGAAAAGCACTTCAAGATCAAGATCTTATCATCATCAATCCAAGAAGCATTCCTGGGATTTTCTCTTAATCATTTTGAAGTTGAAGTGTCTTAAAGGCTATTCATCCAAAGAAAGCTAGATCAAAAGGCGTTGTCATCAAGATTCTAAGGCGATCTCTCTCTCGTTGAAGCAAGATCCTTACCATTGAAGACATCATCAAGAAGTCATCATTCATCTTCATCAACAAAGACTCCACCATCAAAGGATCCAAATGGATCTCCCTTTTTGTGGGATCAAGGATCATTATTGAAGAAAACTATCTTCATCAAGAAGTTTTCTATTCTCTATATCATCATCAACATCAAGGAAACGCCAAAAAAGAAGGAGCATCCTATCAAGTAAGTATATTTATGTCCACATTTGAATTTGTCAAAATGCCTGTTGTCACTCACTGCTTCATAAAGTTATTAGTTGCCCATAGTGCAAGAAAGAAGTGAAGTTTGAAGCCATTTCCCAAGTCATAGAAGCTCTCAGAGTTTAATTTGTCCCTCTCCATTGCATAGTGCTCGTGATAAGCTTTTCAACGGTATATGGAAGTCCAAAAATGGACTCTTGGATCAAAAGTTAAAGCAGATTAAAGATACCCTTTGAAAACCTAGAAAGCAAGGAGAAAATAACTAAGGGTCAGGCTCATCGCAATCGCAAATCGGGGCTTACTAAAGCAACGAAAATGAGAGACACCGGAATTTGCGATCAACCAATCGCCGATATCGCAAATTGCATATCGGCGGGTCCGAGGCAGAGAAAATATCGCATATCGGTGATTGGAGGGCCTCGGGCATAGTAAATCCTGCATATCGGCGGTGGGAAAATCTCGCAGTCCCGCATCCCGCATATCGGCCATATAGCAATCTCGCAATATCGCAGTCCTGCATATCACAATCCCGTAGTCCCGCATCATCGCAGTCTCACAATATCGCAATATCGACAAATCGACTATCTGCGGGGTCCCGGGCACAGGCTTACAATTTATCGGCAGTTCATGATGCTGAACGCCGATATCGGCGATCGCAGGCGCAAAGGGGTGCACGCAAGCACAGGGCTAGAATCATCGCCGAACATCAATATCGCGAGAATCACCGAAAACTAGGCATATAGTGTTAAATCGTCGGGGAAGGCCAAAAATATTTAACAAAGGAAATCGACGCAAAACAGGGACGGGTGGGCATTTTTCTCTCTCCTCTAGGGGGCCACATGGCAGAATACCATTGGTCCTTATAAATGACATGGCAGTTGACGTTAGCATGACGTGGTGGTACGGAGGCCACATGGCATGCCGATCTAGATTTTTTAGGGTCTTATGGGGGCATATCTGGGTGACACATGTCACCACTCAGGAGGTGCCATGTGGCACCGATGACAATCAATCTTGCAGATTAACGATCGACAAAGGTAAAAGGTCACAACTCTAGTTACAGATCTGCGATTGCGATTTGCGGTAAAAAGGGCTCCGATAAGGGGGTTGGCCCACGATCACATGAAGGTCCGAAGAACCAAGGGCCATGCACTAAAGGCACAAATTGGCGATTGATGATCGCACAGGTCAAAGTTTCTCCTCCATCGAAGTCCCTTCCGGCTTGCGATTGCGATATGCGGGAACTTCCCGGATGCGATATTTTATGTGTTACATCTTATGGGGATTTCGCATCTAGATTGTTGGCCAGCGCTATGAAAGAAGGTAAATTGTCTCCCTCTCCTGTATTGCGATATGCGGGGGATCCTCCCGGATGCGATATTTCATGTGTTCTATCTTATAAGGAGTTTGCGTCTGGAGAATTGGCCAACGTTATGAAAGGAGGTAAAAGGTACCCCTCTCTTGTGTTGCGATTGCGATATCTTTGGTGGGCCTGATCTTGCAGATTGGCGATTGCAAGGGTCAAGGGGAATGCTGTAGACAAAGCACTACAAATAGTCGGTATGTGATATTCTCCGTAACAAAGGAAAAATCCCCCCTGGAAGGCAGTCCAAAGGCCCTAGCGCCCGAGGACTAAGCGCCTGGTCATAGCCCTCGATCGTATGAGAAGAAATGTAGGCAGGGGCTAAACCAAGGGGGGGCCAAGGAACACCAGAACTCGTCGTTCTGCAATGCCTTTTAGAGTAAAGGTCCCAATGCGGTAATGCTCTGATAGCATTGTACAGAGCTTTAAAGGGCAGATGGGTTGGCAGCTGAGGTATTGAATGAAGGCATGGGGCAGTGGCACACCAATATGGGCTAATCCTATAGAAGCCCCTGCAGCAAGAAACCAAGGACTACATAGGCCACAAAAATGGATTCAACGACTTCACTGCACGACTGCTGTGAGTAAATGATAGTATGGGAGGCTTAGGAAGACTTAGTGCCTCAGCATGGTGCTCCACTCCGTCACGCAACAAAGGACTACCGCGACATGCTCCATTTCCACTCCGCGACAGGCATTCATAGTCGACCCACTCCCAACTCCGGAGAACGAGCTACTCAAGCAGTTAAGCCGAAAGCGACAAGTGAACTGGCCGACACATCATGGCAGAGATGTGGCTTGATCAGGGGGCCTTCACAGGAGCAGCAGAGGGATACCTCCTCCATCATCTTTCAGTTTTCTTGATTTCTGTTTATTATGTAATTTCTGTTTATTTCCAAGAAGGGACCAAATCCCGATTGTAATCATTTTGGGCAACAGAGCCTTGCACGCCGAGACAACTAGTCTAGCAGACAACTGGAGCTCTGGCAAAGATATTTTTGTAACTGAAACCCAAGCTCCCCCTCTTCTTATAAATAGGGGGAAGAAAGACTTAACAAAGGTTCCGAAATTTCTCACCCGCAGGGTCTGAATTCTGAGATGCCACTTTGGTTCTATTTGCTCATTCATGGGGGACTTGATTGATTTTGTGTTGAATGTTATGGATTGGTATGTTGGATTCATATTGGATTAATGAAACTCCCTGGTGATTCCAAGCATGATCAATGTGAAGCATGTTTCCTCTTGGTAAATCTCATTTCATTTGTGTTTTCCCTTCTCTGAAATAGTGTAATGAAGCTGTGGTTTCTCCTTGATTGATGGATTTATCTAGGTTGCTAAATAGAGAACACTACCTGTGTTATATTACATATTTACTTGTGTCATTCAATAGCATACAATACCTGTAGTAATTGTAGATTTATTTGTGTTATTGGATTAACCTACAGTACCTGTGTGAGCCCAGATTTACTCATGCTATTTGGTGCTAATGACACCCATGTTATATTCGACATGAAACCTTAATTAGCATACCGCTGTTTCTACCATTTCACCTCCTTCCTCTTCCATATTTCTACTAGAACATTGTTGCTGAGGATTCTATTTGTCTACAACCCTACGCATATATTTCCCTCCTTCCTCTCCTCCTCTCCACCATCTCTACAACTTCAGTATTAAGCTATCTCATTGTTGTGTGTCGGCCACCAGAAGAAGACATTTCTCTTTGAGATTACCCCAATATACCCCTCGCATTTGGATCCATGTGTTGGCTTGAGTCTACCTTAATGAAGGCCTATTGAACCAAGCCCCCCTTTATAACCTTTTTAACTACGTGACAATTGGAGTGCAACAAAATCCTCACTCATAGTCTTCCATGCACTCCTCTATCTAAGATGTCCTAGACACTAGTCTACAATCAACCCAAAGGTTGTCTCTAGGAGGTTTTCTATGTCCCTTGAAGCACTCGTGTTGTAGGTGCTAGAATTAGCCACAACAATGTCTTTCTATAAGGAAAACAACAAATTGGTTGGGGCTTCGAACTATCTTGCATGGAAGAAAAGAACAGATCTGAATCTCATTGAAAATGAGGTGGTGGAACATGTCAGGGGGTCTATCAAAAAACCAGGAAATGAAGATGCTCAATCTCTTGCAAACTATATGAAAGGGAAATTTAGGGCTCAAAGTGTTCTCATAGAATCCATCAAGGATCCCCTCATCTTGTATGTATCTAAACTTGAAGCTTCAGAAGAAATCTATGACAAACTGGTAGAGTTGTATTCCATAAGCACCACTGGAGAAGTCATCTTATTAAGGCAAGAATTCTACAAGCTGAAGATGTCAAGGGAAGATGGAATGGCCTCATACTTTATGAGGAGATCTGGGAGAAGTCATGCTTGATAGAGAAACGACTACAACTTTACTAAATGCACTACTGGAGGAGTGGGGTAACTTCACTTCAAGTATTTGTGGGAAGAAAGAAGCTACTCCATTCCAGGATCGATGATCACTGTGCAAGATTGAATAATCTAGACTAAAGGCCAAATTTGATGTGGGAGCAGATGAGAAAAATCAAGCTTATGCTTCAATGACGAGAAGAAAGGGAAAATTTGGGAAGTTTGGTTCTCGGAAAGACAAAAGGGACATAACTAAGATTCAATGCTATGGGTGTCAAGAATATGGGCACTACAAAAGAGATTGTCCTAAGATCAAGAAGGACAATAAAAAAAGAGGAAGAGAGGAAGTCCATATCACCGAAGAAGTGGAGGAAGCTGAAAAGAAGTCCAAGAAAGAGGAAGCAAGAGATCTCTACTATGACTGAGATAGTCTTCCTCACATAGGTTCTTTTCAAGTTCCTAATCTATTGTAAAATATAAGAAAAATGATGGGATGCATCATGGCATCATAGAAGCATTGAAAGCAACAACTTGTAACATCATCATAGCGAAGCATGAAATATGGTTGACATTGGAATCTATGGAAGTCAACTATGGAAGGATATAGCTATTGGGAACCTCATTGGCAACATAAGTGGCACTTATGGAAAGGAAAAAGTTCATCCAGGTCAAAACTCATCATACATCAGTCAAAAGGAAACATATACTAGATGGGGATACTCTAGATCCTCAAGATTCTCTGATGGAATCTTCATCGAAAGGTTCACCGATCAAGAGAGGAAGCAAGTGTTTCATAAAGAATTCCAAACTTGTGGAATTCATGGGATGATAGTATGCTGACATAAAAGGTAAAGCATATCAAGGGATTGAAGCTCTTTCAATCAAGGAAGTTTCTGCAGGAAGTCTGGATGAGCCAAAGGAAAATGAGGTATGTATGCTTATATTCAATATTGAAGAGTCATGGCATATGGTTGCAGGTAACATGGATCAATGCTCTACCTTTAGAGCATAATCAACAGGAACGATCTCCCCCTTCAAAGGGATGCAAGAATGCATGGGTCACACATTCACTTAATGAAATCAAGATAATATGTCCTCATATGTAATATGAGGTGGTTGAAAACAACTAGAGGAATTCTGATTGGAAATTACAGGGATTCAATGAAATGTGTGAAGAAAGGAAGAAAGAGATTGTGGGATATGCAACCATGGAAAAAGGAAATCAACATCCAAAGACCGAGAATATTTGACTAGGATATCTCCATGAAAGATATGAAGGCTATGATGGAGTCTGAAAAAGAAAGAGAACCTTGACAACATATATCTTTGGGAGATGTGTCAATATGTATGCAGGATGCTGATGAAATCTAGAAGGTGTCATGATGAAATATCATCACAAAGGTAATTTTGATTTAAGTGTTCATTGCTAATTGTTGAACAAATATCTCGATGGGCTTATGTAGGGTTACCGAGGGAAGAGCTATGGATATCTTCCACCACCAATGCTCATGTAGTAGGATGAAAGATCCTTAAGGAAACATGGCACGGAGAAGGAAACATGGCATGAAGGAAGGTCATATATGGATTGAAGGGTCACTTTCTGATGATGACATGATTGACTCATAAAATGAAAGTGATGGATGGCCTGTGCCCTATGTAGCTGGTTGTCCCATCATCTCTACCTGAGGAGCTGTTGTAGGTCCCTAATTAAGAGGGAGCTTGGAAACAAGTTTCTTACTTGGAAGCAAAATTCCTAAGCTAAGAGGGAGCTTAGGTACATTCCTTCCGTAGGAATGAGTACATTCCTTTATTAAATAGACTTGTCCTCCCTAATTAATAGTGCCTCCTTCCTTCTCCTATTGTGTCATATTTGTAAATCCTTCAATCCTATCCCAAGTTGTTCTTAAGGGGGGAATGTTAGGATATTCCGACACATAGGATATAGTTAAGTTCAACTTGGTCTAGTGTAGAGTTAGGTAAAATGTGTTTCTTTACCGTTGTACATTTTGTAACTTACAATCCGACGGTCACGATATGTAGTGATCCGACGGTTCATTCTCTCCTCGGTATTACCGACACTTGATCCGTGGCTTGACACCCGATTGGTCCATGAATTCTATTTAAAGCGCATGGAGGGTCATTTGTAGGGTAATCCGTGCATGAGAGAAGCTTATGTAAATTTTCATTCTTTGATTAATAAATTGTCTGAAGTGGCCGCGTTGGCTCAGGCCATGGACTGTTTCCCTCTTTGAGGGTTTTAATCACGTCAAAAATACTGGTGTATTGATCTGTGATCTGGTTGTGAGCGGTGTCCTTTTGGTGTTCTTTCTGAGGAACTTACCCTGTAAATTCCACATGGTATCAGAGCTATTTGAGGGCCGCGTCCGTTGGTGATCCAAATCTGAAGCCGGTAGAACTGCATCCGACTGCTGTTTCCTAGATCTGCTGTTTCTGACTGCTTTCGGGCCGAGTGGACTGCTCTGTTGTGTTCGAAGCATCTGTTCCAGTGAGGAACCCCTTCCATTTCACGCGAAAAGGTTTCCGGTAGCCCTAGCTGTGTCATTTTTAAGATCTGGAGGTATACAGTGTTTATTTGCAGTTTATTATTATTTTCTCTCTGCGTATTTCGGTTTCGGTTTATTTAGCTTTTTTTTAAACCGGATCTATACCTTTCATTTCTGCGTATGCTCTTTTCCCTGCGACTCTGTGCGATCTGGGCAAATCAGAAACAGAAAGGAAGGATTTTTCTCATGCGTATGCTCTTTTCCCTGCACCTTAGTGTGATCTCGGAAAATCAGAAACATTGAGAAAAATATTTAGTTTTTCGGCTAAAGCTAACTTTGAGCCGCAAGGTTCAATTTTTGAAAATATTTAGTTTTTTGGGTAAAGCTAACTTCGAGCCGTAAGGTTCGTTTTCTTTGCATGTCCGTGTTGGGTTTTGTGTTTTTTGTTTTGTAGGGAAAAAGAGCTTTCTCAAAGCAAGCACGGAACCCAAAGCCCCCCCCCTCTCTCTCACAATTTTTTTGTATAGATCAATTGGTTCAAAGCTATTTTAAGAGAGTAGAGGTCTTGGGTTCAAGTCTCCATTTTGTGGGGGCAAACTTTTTCATTTCCGCACATTCCCGCACTTCGTCGGCAACTTCAACAACTTTTTTTTCAAAAAGCCATAACTTCTTCATCCGGAAGCCTTTTTCAGAGCCGTTTTTTTTTAAACCAGCCTAATTTTTCGAGATCTATCCATTGGAACACTTACTTTCAGCATCTTCAGCTTCAATTTCTGTTGAAATGGAAAGTCAATACCAAGTTACCCTTGACAGCACCAACTACTTCCAATGGTTGTCCTACATGGAGGATTTACTTAGAAGTAAAGGTCTCTACCGCATAGCCACAGGCCAAGAAAAGAAACCGAAATATGAAGACAAGACTGCTAAATGGGAAAATAGACAAGATCAAGCACGTGGTTTGATACGGATGTCTATTTCTCCAGATCTTAGATTCCATATTGCAGAACTTGAAACTCCTCATGAAGCAATGGAACAAATCAATAAAGTTTTTGGGATTAAAAATGAAATTAGAGCCCATCAACTTGAAAATGAGTTGCTTACATTGGACCCTAATAATTTTTCTTGCATTGAAGATTTCTTGTCTAAGTTCAAGACCCTTAGATATCTTTTGGAAGGTGTTAAGGTTAAGAAAGAAGATAGTAACCTTATTTATTCCATCCTTACTAAGTTGGGACCAGCCTACTCTGTATTTGTTTCCACCTTCCAGTCTACAAGAGAACCCTTCATTTCTCAAGGAAAAGACTACAAGCCCCCTTCCTTTGACTCTTTTTGTGATTCTTTAATAAGAGAACAAGAAAAACTCTTACACCTTGGTCTTCTTAATCTTGGAAACTCTTCCAAGAAAGCGTTAGCCGCCCAGCAGCAACCAAATTCAAAAAATCCTAAAAAGTCATATCCTAAAAAGAATGGTCCTAAACCAAACAAGGGTCCTAAGCAATTTCAGCCCCAAAATGAAAAATCATTTCAACAAAATGATAAGACAAATAAAAACAAAGGGAAGAAGACTGATAGACATTGCAATTTTTGTAATCGAGATGGGCACTTAGAATCAAAATGCTTTAAGAAGATGGAAGCCTTGGAAACAACAATGAAGAAGCATAACATCCATTTGGGGCAATCTTCAACTTCAACTTCATCTTCAGGAATGGCACTTTCTGCATGTGGTTGTCAAGCATCTCGGTCTGGTTATGCATTAAATGTATCTTCTTCTTCTCATTCTCATGAGTGGCTCATTGATTCTGGAGCTTCTTATCACATGGCCAAAAACAAAGCCATGTTTTCTTCTTTAAATGATTGTAACACCAAAAATATATATGTTGGTGATGATAGATCTCTTAATGTTGTAGGGACTGGAACTGTTCATCTAGACAATGGTCAGTTTAATGATGTATTATGTGTTCCAACCTTATCCTGCAACCTTCTATCTGTATATCAGATAACTCATTCAGGTGAAGGTAAAATCGTTGAATTTTCACCTCATGATGTTGTAATCAAGGACTTAAAAGATCCTAAACAGATTTTGGCTACTGGCATTGCTGATGATTCTACAAGGTTGTATAAGTTTCACAACTTTGGGTCATCAAATCTTCCCTTAGTATTTGTTGCTCATAACGATGAAGTGAACAAACTTTGGCATGAGCGATTTGGTCACTTAAACTATTGCTCCCTTCAACATCTATGTAAAGCAAATATGGTGACAGGTCTTCCTATGGTATCTTGCAGAGATGGTGTTTGTTCCGGATGTGTACTCGGAAAACATCATCGGGACAGTTTTGAAAAACGTGCCTCTTGGCACGCCTCAGCCCCTTTACAGCTTGTGCATAGTGATTTATGTGGTCCACTTCCAGTTGTGTCATTCTCTGGTTGCAAGTATTTCTTAACTTTCATTGATGATTTCTCCAGACGCACTTGGGTATACTTCTTAAAACTCAAGAGTGAAGTATTTAACACTTTTTTGCCCTTCAAGGCCTTTGTTGAAAAACAATCTGGACATCAAATTCTTAAGTTAAGATCTAATAATGGCGGAGAATATGTTAAAAACACATTCATCAACTATTGCACTGAGAATGGAATTCAAATGCAACATACTGTTCCATATACTCCACAACAAAATGGTGTAGCTGAAAGGAAGAATCGCACCTTAAAGGAAATGGCTAATTGTATGCTACAATCTAAAGGACTTGGTCTTAGTTTTTGGGCAAAAGCAATTAATTGTGAAAATTACATAATAAATCGCACTCCTACTAAGGCTTTAAAGAATATCACTCTAGAAGAAGCATGGAGCTCAATCAAACCAGATGTAAGTCACTTTCGTGTTTTTGGAAGTGAAGCGTGGGCCCATATTCCAGATGAAAAGCATAAAGCTTTAGAACCTAAGAGTGAAAAATGTACTTTTGTTGGATATTTTGAAGATGTCAAAGGCTATAGACTTATTCCATTTAAGTCTAAAAATGTTATCATTAGAAGAGATGTAAAATTTGATGAAAATATATCGGCCTGCGAGCCTAGTCCGGCGGATGTGCCACCTCTCCCTATCTCTTCTACCTTTGAAAACATTTCTTCTTCAGATGATGAAAGTGAGGATGACAATCCTCCCCCACCATCTCAGGATCCTCCTTCAGCTCCCGAGCTTCCAAAATGGGTTCGTGCTACTCGAGATGCAGCAGGTGATCTTGCCAGTGATCCTACAGATCAGCGACGCACACGTTCTCAGTTCGAGAGAGCCTCTTCTTTACTGGCTCAAGCTCCAGTAAATTATGATCCTGACACCTTTGCAGAAGCTTCAGGCCATCCAGATTGGGAAGCAGCTATGAATGAAGAATATCATTCATTATTGGCAAATGATACATGGGATCTTGTTCCTTTACCAAAGGGACGAAAACTTGTTAGATGCAAATGGGTTTATAGAACCAAGTATAGACCAGATGGGAAAGTTGATAAACATAAAGCTCGTCTTGTTGCTAAGGGCTTTTCACAGGTTGAAGGCATTGACTACACTGAAACCTTCTCCCCTGTTGCCAAAATGAACTCTATCCGCCTTGTTCTTTCCCTTGCTGCCTCTTTCAAATGGGAAGTCCATCAGATGGATGTTAAATCTGCCTTCTTGCATGGGGACTTGCATGAAGAAATATATATGGAACAACCCATTGGCTTCATACAAACAGACTCCAGCCTTGTTTGTCGACTTAAGAAATCCCTTTATGGTCTCAAGCAAGCTCCTCGGGCTTGGTATGCCAAAATGGATAGCTTTCTTTTAGAATCTGGCTTTTCTAGGTGTCATTCTGACAATACTGTCTACACCAAGAAAGTGGGCAACTCTCTTATCATCCTTGTTCTTTATGTTGATGATCTTATCCTTACTGGTAGTGATCCCAACCTTATAAACCATGTGAAGTCTAGCCTCAAAAGGAAATTTGAAATGACAGACTTAGGACACTTACACTATTTTCTCGGTCTTCAAATCTTGCAATCCAAGGAGGGTATTTCCCTTTCCTATTCCAAGTATGCTTGTGATATTCTACGTCATTTTCACATGGAAGACTGTAAGCTAGCCCCTTCTCCCTTTCAGTCTGGAGTCAAACTCTCAGTCACTTGTACTTCTCCTGAAGTTGATGCTACCTTATACCGTCAACTTGTAGGAAAACTTTTGTATCTAACCCATACTCGTCCTGACCTTTCCTTTGCTGTTGGCCTTGTTGCTCGGTTCATGCAAAACCCCCATGAAAGTCATTGGAAAGAAGCTAAAAGAATACTTCGTTATGTTCGAGGTACAGTTCAGTTTGTCATTCATTACAGTGCCAAAGCATCTCCTCTATTGGTTGGTTTCACTGATTCCGATTGGGCTGGTGACCCTGATGATTGGAAGTCTACTGCCAGTTATGTGTTCACTCTTGGTTCAGGACCTATTACATGGGATTGCAAGAAACAGGGTGCCATTTCTCTTTCATTAGCAGAAGCAGAGTATCGTGGTGTCGTAGAAGCTAGTAAGGAAGCCTTGTGGCTTTGTCAGATCCTGTCAGAGTTTGGCTTTGAGCAGCAACATCCGACTACACTTTGGTGTGATAATCAAAGTTCCATTCAGCTATGCAAAGATCCAGTCCAACATCAGCGCAACAAACACATTGAACTGCACATGCACTTCATCAGAAAGCTCATTCACGACCATGTTCTTGAAGTGCAATATTGTTCAACAGATGATCAAGTTGCAGACATCTTCACAAAGGCTCTCACATAGGCGAAGTTCACTAAACTTTGATTTATGGTTGGAGTTCAGGAAGTTGTCACTAAGGGGGGATAGGCTCTAGTGCCTCCTTCCTTCTCCTATTGTGTCATATTTGTAAATCCTTCAATCCTATCCCAAGTTGTTCTTAAGGGGGGATATTAGGATATTCCGACACATAGGATATAGTTAAGTTCAACTTGGTCTAGTGTAGAGTTAGGTAAAGTGTGTTTCTTTACCGTTGTACATTTTGTAATTTACAATCCGATGGTCATGATATGTAATGATCCGACGGTTCATTCTCTCCTCGGTATTACGACACTTGATCCGTGGCTTGACACCCGATTGGTCCATGAATTCTATTTGAAGCGCATGGAGGGTCATTTGTAGGGTAATCCGTGCATGAGAGAAGCTTATGTAAATTTTCATTCTTTGATTAATAAATTGCCTGAAGTGGCCGCGTTGGCTCAGGCCGTGGACTGTTTCCCTCTTTGAGGGTTTTAACCACGTCAAAAATACTGGTGTATTGATCTGTGATCTGGTTGTGAGCGGTGTCCTTTTGGTGTTCTTTCTGAGGAACTTACCCTGTAAATTCCCACAGCTTGGAAACAAGTTTCTTACTTGGAAGAAAAATTCCTAAGCCAAGAGGGAGCTTAGGTACATTCCTTCCGTAGGGATGAGTACATTCCTTTATTAAATAGACTTGTCCAACCTAATTAAGAGGGAGAGAAGGTACATCATTCTTGTCTTCACTTGGGAAGACATAATGGAGGATTGGGTAAACATCTGGCATCCGATACTCTTTGAGGACAAGTTTGGGCATCCAAGATAAGAGTAGTTGTAGAGGACTAATATTCTTTAAGGACTCAGAATCTAAGATAAGAATAGTCCTAGTGGAACACACCCTAAGAACCCAGGTGGGGTATATTTCGAGAGAGACAATGATGAGGGTGTCTATACATCATTAGTCTCACCAACATTGTGTTCAGATATTGTGGAGAGATAGAGTTGTTAGTCAAGGCCTTACTATGTGACAATGCTGGTTGATGTGATGCTGTACAGATGGGTTACCAATATGACTCTTCTTATGAGAATTCTTCAGATTGAGAATGAGCAAGTATCACTATGAATACCTCCCTAGTTAATATGGAGTGTTGAAAAGTGTAACTAGGTTCGGTCTTCATAATGACATATATAATTGTGATTTTATGTAGTTGATGAAAATAAGAAAATAAAGTACTTGAATCATGGGTTTCATGATCAAGGAAATTTATTTTCGTTAAGGTTCCCATTGTGAAACTTTAGGTTTTGTCATCTAGTCATAAAAGTAAATTTGAGTCAATGTCATGTATGAAGGACCCTTCTTAGGCATGTTACATTTTTGTATAAGTCATTGTATATATAGGAAAGCCCTCCAAGACAAGCACAAGTCACCTTCTTCAAGTGGGCTTCAAAATAGAATAAATGATTTCCTCCAAATGACACGTCAGCTCACCCTCCAACAAGTTGGCTTATTTTCCTAGGAAACAACTATAAATAGGGCAGCTCAACCTCATTTCAAAAGCAGAATTTCAGTCAAGGTAAAGTCTAAAATAAGGAGTGTGAAGGCCACTTAGAAGAAGCCTAATCATCAACGAATAGTCAAAGAAGAAGAGTGAAGTCTTTGAGAGTGTTTTGGGACTGTTTTTAGGGTTGACCTCCCCTCACACATGCGATGGAGAGGTTGTTATTGTTGTAGAAAAGGACAAATTTTGTCTTGCTATGATAGAAGCTGATTCAAGAAGGGTATAAGTCAATTTATCTAGCCGATTTGGAAGAGAAGGCCATTTATTCCAAGCGAAGAAGATTGAGGGGTTAATTTACCATATATCTCTCTTATGTGCTGCAACTAGGGTTTACAAGGAGGTCACGAAAGTTGTAGGCTTGAAGAAAAAGGAAGCTGAAGTTGAAGAGACAAAAGGTTGACTATAGTTGAATAAGGATCTCATCAAGGAAGTTTTGTGTCTTGGTCTTGGAGTGGCAAATAGGTCAAGGGTCTTGATCTTGGTATTCGTCAATTGGATTTTCTATAAGAAGAATTTGTTTGTGTTTTCCTTTCAAGTGGGAGAGGCTTTGGCTCTGGCTGATAGCTTATATTATGTGTCTCTTTATGGTTTATGCATTGGTAGTTGTTTGATGAAGAATAACACTATAATAATATAAGTAAAAGAAGATCTTGGTTTAACAAGTAAAAAGAATTCACAAGCGATTACTAATAGAAGAGAAATCACTTAATCTTGATGCCCTATATTTCTCAACATTAGATTCTATGGATGTTTTCATTGCAACATTTTTAGGGAAAGAATTATTTTGATCATGAGAAGAAATAATCTTGTTGTTTCTGGTTATAGTAATTAAAATACTAGTTTAGAACAAGACATTTGAAGATTCTCTCTCATTCATAGCTATTATGATACACCAATTTTGTTGGAAACACTAAGAGGGGGTGAATCAATATTTCTTATCAATTAGTATATTGTTTAATCCCACAAAGCTTTAATAGTTATTAGCATCAAATAAATATAAACATCTTCAAGACCATTTAACAATGCATAACAAATAGAGATAGTAGACAAATTTTTAGGTGGAAATCCTTCCGGGACAAAAACCACCGAATGCTTATTGAATATTTGTCTTCAAAAGAATTACATCAAGTTTTTAGCTCCAATTGAAGGAGGTTCCAACCACCTTGATTTATAGTCTCCAACTTGTGGGACACTCCAAGGCCTTATTTACCAACTTCAACTAGGAAGACGCCCCAATGTGCTAGTTTACAAGCTCCAACTTGAAGGTGCTCCAACACCCCGTGTACCAGCTGCAACTGGATGGATGCTCAACGCCTTGTGCAAGCTCCAAACTTCCCTAGCACCACCCTGCCACCATGAAGTGTTCTCAGGCTCCAACATGAAGGAGACTCCACTCTCATTCCTTGCAGCACCCAACCACCCTGATCATCTAGCGGACCACGTTTCACAATTTTCATATTGGATCCACCTATGCTCTGAATCAATACAAAGAAACTAAACTACAAACAACAATCTTTGCTCAATCTGCGCTTCAAACCCTACCTGCTAAAATATGTCGAGAAATATAAAGGGCAATAATTAGGATGATTTCTCTTTTCTTGATAGTTGCTTGTGATATCTTTTTAATTTTTTTTTCTTACTTATTAACTTCTTTACTTATTATTTTGTTCATTCTTATCATCAAACAACTACCAAAATAAGAAGAACAATAGTACACAAGAACATAGGATATAGGCTGCAAGCAAGGGCCAAAACCTCTCCACTTGAGAGAAAATCCCACAAATCTCTTCTTATAGATTCTTTAATTGACGAATTTTAAGACCTCTAGACCAAGACCAATACCCTTCCAAGACCAAGTCTGACCTTTCCTGATGACGTGATTCCTTTGTCCAAGTCAAACCTAGTCAAATCTCTTCTAGCAACACAACTTCGACCCTCCAACTACAACATTTCGGCCTCTATTGTAAGTTTGAAATTTTTGCCTCCCTTGTCACTGCCACAGAATCCACACTTGTGAGTGAAATTTAGCCTTCCAAGGCCTCCCAAAAACTTTGCTTGGCTTGCTTCCTTGTCTAGGGCTAGTAGGTGACCTATTAGGCTCCTTGTCTAACAACTTGATCCTCTTCCAATTATTTGAGAATTTTGACTTTGAAGCAGTAAATCCTATCCTCCTTCTTCACACGTGTGAGATGGATAGAGAGAGAAAATAACCCAAACACTTCTTTCTTCGTCCTTCTCCTCCTTCGCTAGATGCCTTTTTCTTTTCCTTCGCTTGGATGATGAGAAGTGAATGTATGTCCAAAGGAGGTTGAGTTTCCTCCTTTATATAAGCTTCTAAGGTGGATGCGACTCCTAAAAATAGGCCGAATTCTTAGCTGCCATGACAACTTGGTCTTGGAGGGTATTGAATATTTTAAATACAAAATTAATTCTTTTTACATGTTACAATGTGCCCGATGGGGTCTTCAACATATGATAATGACTCTTTTGACTTCTTGACCTAGGAAAAACCCTAGAAGCACTCAATGGGTGCTTAAATTCTAAAATAAAAGACCTTGAGCATGAAACCCATGCTCCAAAAATAACAATAACAATTTTATTTCATTTTACGATATATGAGAATCAAAAGTACATTTCGTATTTATGAAGACCGAACCTAGTTACACATTTTTCAACACTCCCTCTTAACTAGGGAGGTATTCATAAATGGTACATGGACATTCTCAATTTTAAGAGATCTCATAAGAAAGGTCGGATTGGTAACCCATCTGTTTAGCATCATAACAACCAACATTGTCACATAGCAAGGCCTTGACTAATAACTCTATCTCTTCACAAGATCAGAGCACAATACTGGTGAAACCAATGATTTATAGACACCATCATCACTGTCCCTAAAGGCACTTACCCCACCAGGGTGTTCACAAAGTATGTCCTTCTATGACCATTCTTATCTTAGATAGCCAGTCCTCAAAGAATATCGGTCTTCTACAACTACTCTTATCTTGGATGCCCTACCTCATCCTCAAAGAGTATCAGATGCTAGATGCTTACCTAATCCTCCATTATTTCTTCCTAAGTGAAGACAAGAATGATGTTCCTATATCTCCCTCTCAACTAGGGAAGATATATCAACCAGACCAAGCTTGTATCTCAAATACACAAGCTTCTTATTAGGAAGATATTTTGTCAATATATCAACTACCTTCTCATCGTTGGAGATATATCGTAGCTGCAATACACCATCTTGTACTAGCTTCCAAATGTAGTGATACTTGTTATTTATATGCTTTCTCTTTCCATGAAACACTGTGTCTTTAGACAACCTTATACAACTGATGTTATCACAATGTATCACTGTAGGGTCCATTGCTACTTCAAACAAGTCAGACAATGACTTCCTCAATCTGACAACTTCTTTGCTTTCTTCACAGGCTGCAATATATTCAACCTCAACGCTACTCAAAGCAACCAATTCTTGATTTTTTCTCATCCATGAGACCATGGAGGATCGCAAACTAAAATATTCTCCTACAATGCTTCTTCCATCCTGCTCACTGCCTCCCCAATCGAAATTTGTATATCCAATCAAGTGGACATCATTACTCCTATCATACCTTAGGCAGTAGTTGATTGTTCCTTGTTGATATCTTAGTATATGCTTGGTTGCTATCCAATGATCATGCTTCGACTCAACTTGGAACTGACTGAAAACATTCACTGCAAAACATATGTCTGGTCGACTATTCACTGAGTACATTAGTGAGCCAATCAATTGTCTATATTTGGTTGGATTCACTTGGCTCGATTTGGAACTCCTTAGCCTCTTCAAGTTTGTGATCATGGGGGTTATCATAGGTTTGCAATCTATCATTTCAAATCTCTTCAACATCTCAATCACATACTTTCCTTGACCTAGATAAATCGCATCAGGTCCTCGCCAAACTTCCAGTCCCAAATAGTAGTGCATTGACCCTAGATCCTTGATGTCAAATTTTGCTACTAGTTTCTTCTTGCAGTCTTAGATTCGACCTTCGACACCTGTCAAGTGAAGATCATCCACATACAAAAGAATGCTAACAGGCTCATTCTTCACAACCTTGATATAGATATTGGGATCAACATAACTCTTTGTGAAGCCAAATCTTTGTAGGTATGCGTCCATCCTTGCATACCATGCCCTTGGTGTTTGCTTAAGGCCATATGAATTTTTCAACCTGCAAACATAAGCATCTCTTAGATCTTTGACCCAAGGGTTGCTCTATATAGTCTTCTTCATCAATTGTGCCATTCAGAAATGCAATCTTGATATCCATTTGATGAATATTCCATCCCATCGATGTTGTGAAAGAGACATGCGATCGTATAGTTGTATACCTTGTAGTGGGAGCAAATGTCTCTTCATAATCGATGCCTTTAGTGAGAGAAGCCCTTGGCCACAAATCTTGCCTTATATTTATCAATACTTCTATATGATGCATGTTTAATCTTGTAGAGCCATTTGGAAGTTAATGCTGATTTGTCTTCAAGCCTAGGTACAATCTCCCAAACCCCATTCTTCATTATCGATTAATATTCTTCATTCATGGCATTTTTCCATTCTTGATGATTGAAAACCTCTTCAAAGGTGGATGGTTATGCATTTATTGGCTTTGTCATATACGCTGAATACCCAGAGTATCTTTTCGGCTTCTTGCTTTATCTGAATGTGCCTTTAGCCGCCCCATGTCCCTTTGCATTGAATAGAGTAGATTTCAACCAGTTAAGTCCCCTTCTAGTTTCAGGGATGACCACAAGCTGCACATGTTCACTGGGACCTTCATCTTCATGATTGGATTCTTCTTCCTCCCTAGTACCTTTCTCTTCAAATATAGGAATTTCTTCATCATCAAAGTCCATAGGGAGATCCTTTGATTTATTAAATGCAATACTTTCATCAAATATCACATCTCGACTAACTTCTATTCAGTGACCTTCCTTTATGTAGATCTTATATGCCTTTGAAGTATTAATGTAGCCAACAAATGTTCCTTTCATGCTTGAAGAATCCAATTTCTTTTTCATTTTCTTTGGTATATGAATGTAAATAGGACAACCAAAAATTTGGAGATGTTCCACACTTGGTTTCTTCCTAGTGAATTCTTCTTCGAGAGTCATGTTATCTAGTGATCTGTGGGGACTTTGATTTTGAATGTATACAACAATCTTAGTAGCTTCACCCCACATAAATTTCGATAAATCTTGATCATGTAACATGGATTTTACACTTTATTCAGTGGATCGATTCTTTCATTCTGCAACTCCATTTTGTTTGGGATTGTATGGGACTATCAACTCCCTCTTAATCCTAGACTCCTTATAGAAGGCTATAATTTACTTTGATGTATATTATCCTCCATTATCGGACCTTAAAATCTTGATTCTCCTTTCTGCAAGGTTCTCTACTTCAACTTTGAATTCTTGAAATTTGACGAATACTTCATCCTTGGATTTCATCAAATAAACTAAAGTTTTCCCTGAATGGTCATCAATGAATGTTACATAGTATAAATGACCTCCAAGAGACTTTGGAGTCATAGGACCATAGACATTGGAATGAATGAGATTTATAATTTCTTTTGGCCTTGAAGCACTGCTTCCAAATGGTCTCTTGGTGTTTTTACCCAATGCACATCCCTTGCATACTCCTTCATGATCCTCCTTGAGTTCGGAGATGCAATTTACCATTGTATTTAGAGTTGGTAATATTTTGTAGCATAGTTTTTAAAAGCGGACGACATGAACCAGAAATTGGTCAAACCAGCCGGTTCACTAGGCAACTGGGCCGAACCAGGAAAAAAACCCAGTTTAAGGGTTGACTTTGCCAAAAAATTACAAAAATTGGTCAAACTGACCGATTTGTGACAGAACTGACCAGTTTATGGTCAAATATAAACCGGTCAGTTCTGTCATAAACTAGTCGGTTCATTGCCAAGGCCATGGTGGACAATGACAGACCCACATGGATGGTTGCCAAATTTCACATGGGCTAACTTCCATGTAAACCAAAGCTTGAGCGAGGGGAGTTATCAATTTGTGGAGTCTTGCTTCATGGATCCCAATCATCTTTGCATTTTCGATACTAGAGTTTTTGTCCCATACAACAACCTTTCCATCCATGAAAGAAATTTTGTCACCCTTATCTTCTAGACATGAAATGGAACGTATATTCTTATGCAAACCCAAGGCAAACATGATATTCTTGAGATGAATATTTCCTCCATTCTCCATCTCTAGCGAGGTTGATCCAATTCCTCTCACAGGGTAGCTCTTCTTGTCACAAATCTCGGAGTAAGAAGATTTTCCTCTTGACAATGTTTTTAGTTGCTTGTGTTAACCATTCATATGTATTGATGCTCCACTGTAGATCACCCACATAATCTCATCTTCAAATGTGTCAGTAAGTGCCGAGATTAATCCTTCGTCCTTTGTAGATGTCTTGGTCACATCCTTCTTTAGAGAAAATAAGATATCCTGCAATTCTTTGATTCCCTTCTTGAGGTGACTTTCCACCATTGTACATTTCTTCAGGAACTTCATCAATATAGTAGAGATCGTCATCATGCCCTTAGCAAACCTTAGCTTCAATACCATGCTGAGAAATCTAAAGGGTGACAGTTAGGATGATTTCTATTTTCTTGATAACTTCTTGTGATATCTTTTTAATTTTTTTTTTCCACACTTGTTAGCTTCTTTAATTATTATTGTGTTTGTCCTTATCATCAAACAACTACCAAAATAAGAAGAACAATAGTACATAAGAACACAAGATATAGGTTGCAAGCTAGAGCCAAAACCTCTCCACTTGAGAGGAAAACTTGCAAATATCTTCTCTTATAGATTCTTTAATTGATGAATTCCAATACCTCTAGACCAAGACCAATACCCTTCTAAGACCAAGTCTAACCTTTCCTGATGATGTGCTTACTTTGTCCAAGTCAAACCCAGTCAAATCTCTTCTAGCAACACAACTTTGACCTGTTAGCTATAAAATTTCAGTCTCTACTACAGGTCTGAAATTCCCCCCCCCTGCAATCACCGCTGCATCCACACATGTGAGCGAAATTTAGCCTTCCAAAGACTCTAAACAACTTCGCTTGGCTTGATTCCTTGTTTAGGGTTAGTAGGTGACCTATTAGGCTCCTCTTTTGGCAACTTGATCCTCTTCTAACAATTTGAGAATTTCGACCTTGAAGCAGTAAAATCTACCCTTCCCTCTTCGCATGTGTGAGATGGATACAGAGAGAACATAGCCCAAACACTTCTTTCTTCTTCCTTCTCATTCTTTGCTAGCCTTCTTATGCTTTTCCTTTTCTTGGATGATGAGAAGTGAATGTATGTGCAAAGGAGGTCGTGTTTCCTACTTTATATAGGCTTCTAAGGTGGACGTGGCTTTTCCTCAAAATAGGTCGTCTTCTTAGCTTCCATGGAAAATTGGTATTGGAGAGTATTTTGACACTTGTAAATACAAAAGTAATTCTTTTTACAAGTTACAATGTGCTCGATGGGGTTTTCAACATATGACAATGAATCTTTTGACTTCTTGACCCGGGACAAACCCTAGAAGCACTCAATGGGTGCTTGACTTCTAAATTATAGAGCTTGAGCATGAAAGATATGCTCCAAAACTAACAATAATAATTTTCTTTCATTTTACAATATATGAGAATCAAAAGTACATTTCATATTTATGAAGATTGAACCTACTTACACATTTTCAACAAAATCCATTGTTATGCACAATTCAACCTTTGCACATCAAACCTTAGCTGTCAATCTTGACACTGTCATTGTACAAACAACCAATATTTCTCTCGACACAAACACTGCAATGGTCATGAATGAATATGTATAAGAAGCTCATGGAGTAGTAAAAAATTGTGCCAAACTACTTTGCCCTTATCTTGTTGCACTGGTGCCGAATGATGTACCAATGAATATGCTGCTGGCACTGATGTCCAATTATGGTTTAGTCCTAGATGCATCCAATCTGTCCTGTTCCCAGCCTTAAATAGTCCCAACTATTGCAACAAAAACATGTAAGCTCATTCTATTGTCTCAAATCCCAGGTACTTCACATAGGTCACTGCAAGTCTGTTAAACTATCATACATGTCACTGCAAGTCTTGTTAAACTGTCATACAAGGTTACTATGATGTATAGTAAGATTATTATTGTTAGATGTCACACAGTAAGGTGACAACCAAACAACACTGTTACTGCCTTCTCAAGATCATCAAACACCCTTATACATTAAGCACTGCTACAAGTTTCAGAACATAGGGATACACTTCTAGTTATGAGCAACTACGGTCCAATTCTTCTATCAACATACACTGTAATGTAGAAATACGTTTGTATGATTTTTGCTAAAGCACAATCACGCCTTCACAAACAAAGTAAACTATCAAATGAGAACTGTATCGAGTTCTCATTTGTTTGAGGTAGAAAAAAGTCATCCGATTTTGAAAAGTGTTGATTCAGAATACACTTTTTTTTTTTCGGAGCATATTTTTGACACTTCAAATTTTCTTATATATTAAGTATGCACATTATTAAAAAACATTAGTGATTTTTATGTTAATTTTGAAAAGCGTTGATACAACATCAACCCCTTTTTTTGGGGCTTATTTTTGAAACTTTAATTTTTTTTGATATATTAAATATGGATAATATTTTAAGACAATGGTGATTTTCATGCGGATTTTGAAAATAGCATCAACGTTTTTTTTAAAACATATTTTTAATACTTTAAATTTTATTATGTCCTAAGTATATATTATTAATTAATACTTCAATACACAGAAAGAAGAAAGAAAGAAAGAAAGAAAGAAAGAAATTATTTTAACATCCACGAGGCTAAAGATAGCCTATGGGATAGATTGCTTCTTCATCTGCTTGATCTATTCGACCCTTTTTTTGTGAAGCTTCAAAATAAATGCTTCTAACTTCTCAACAAACCCCTCGCTAAATAGATTATCCCAAGAGATAGCTTCCAACAGATCTGCATAACTTTCCCTGTTGTTTTTGAAGGCCTCACATTCTAAAATGAAATTTTTTTCTGTTTCCACTTTTCTGGAAGAACAAAAAATGCATACTCTTTCCTCCCACACTTCTTTTGGCCTTTTCTAGCACCCTGTTTCACAACGGAGTTGATGAGAATTAGTCCTTAACTGAGCAATAATAATTTTGGCTCTCCAAGAGATATTGGCCTCTATGTATGCTTTTGGTTGATGACTATGAGTGGGATTAAACACTTCAATATAGTATTTTTTCTTTCTTCCTAACTCCTTATCCCAAGTACACTTTAATAATTTTCAACACTCGACAAAAATTACACATTTTGCATATATATATATATATATATATATATATATATATATATATATATATATCTTTCAAGACATTTTTGTTTAGAATGACATGTTAAATAAACAATTTTTATGAAAAAAATTGAATAAAAAAAGTTGGAAAAATAGTAAATTTTATGAAATTTTTTATTAATTATATATATAAAGATAATGGCATTTTTTTTTCAAAAAAGAATGATTCACATAAAATTTTAAATAAAAATAACAAAAAAAATGTAAAAATAAAAATAAAACATACAATTAAAAAAAAACAATAAAATAAAAAAGGAAAAAGAAACATTAGGAAAAAAATAAAACAATAAAAGACATAAAAAAATAAAAAATAAAATTAAACAAAAGCATAAATAAAAATAAAAATAACATTAACAAAAAAAATTAAAATTAAAAATTATTAAAAAAATTGAAATGATCTTTTTTTTTTTTAAATAAAATAAAAAATTGGAAAACATTAAAAAAACAATTAAAAAAAAGTAATAAAATAAAATTAAAGAAAAAATAACATTAAAAAAAAACTTAATTTTATTATTATTAGTTTAAAATTTTGGCCCCCTGGGCCCCTGGTTAGCCAAGGTTGATTCGGGGCCCCTGGGCCCTCGGCTGGCCAAGGCTGATTCGGAGCCCATGGGCCGTTGCAAGGGTTGGTAGAGCGGGCGTCGAGCCCCTTGGCCCCCGACTGGTGGAGGTTGACTTGCATAATTGATACTCTCTTGCCCTAACTGTAGATCTGGTTCTAGATTTGGCTTGTCTCAACAAAGATCAAATTATTTCAGAGTTGTTTCCAAAGATTTTCATTCATTAAAGTCCACATATTAGGAGGGCTCTTGGAATGGTTAATATATAGATTTTCTTTTTGATGAGGAGGGATTCAATAGTTGAGCCATTAAAGAAATTTAGGAAGGTGTAAATTTAAATTTTAAATTTGTTCAGAGACAAACCTTGGTATCAAAACCCCTTACCCATATTTTAATTTTAACTAGAGTTTAGAAACACTCTTTGCCATGATTTAATATTTATGTTTATTATATTATATTTAACCAAGTTTATTTTATCCTTGACCTCATTAAATTTATCCTTGTGACCTTTGACCAAGGGTTTTTGGTGAAAACCCATCTCCATGATTAAACTAATGATAGGATGCCATATCAACATCTTCTGGGGTTTTGACTCATAGATTGAGTCCATCATCTTCAATTTGGCATAACTCACAAACTATGAGGTCTCTTGTGGCGTGCCTCATACCACCAGAAACATATTAACAAGGAGAATCCATCAAGGGTGTTTTCTAAGTCAAATACATTGATATGTTTCTTCAAAAACCTTGAACAAGTGCTTGGATATCCATCATTCATGGAATCCAAACCCTAGAGATAGGGTTTCCAACCATCCTTCCATTGGAGCTTCCAAGTTAATGCACTCCAGAAAAATATAAGAGCGTTCATTAACTAACGTTGGCATCAATGACAACAACATTCAACAGTCTCCCCCTTGTCATTGATGACAAAACACATATTCCACCTGCGATCACTGCTCCTCCTGCCTTCATGCCTCGATCTTCTCTTGATTTCTTCCCCCCTTTGACATCAAAGGAAAAGGGTGACTCCCCTTGACAATCTATCTGCTTCTTATGGACCTGTGATTTGCTTGTGTTCTCCCTGACGAGAATCCTTCTTTTTCCCTCCTTCAAGACACGTCATCTGCTTCGAAATGCCTTGATCATTGCTTGCTACAATAAACAACTTATCTCCCCCTGTCATGCTATGCTTCATACAGATTACCACTATTGACTTGATTTGTCAATATGGATCAAATTTTCTTGCCAAAATTGCTACACTGAAATTTCCTATAATTCTTCTTCATATCTACCACCTGTCAACCTGTCAATGATTGTTCTTTAAACGTGCAACTACTGCTGCTTACACTCCCACCTTTCAATCAACAAGTTAGATTCTTCAGAATAATGTATGAACTAGCTCTTCGGTTGGATCATCTTAAATCCTGTCATCATTTAATGTACTTGTTGATTCACCATGATTGTTTGCTTTTACAAATACTGAAAGCATAACTGCAGAACCTTTTTATTTGCTTGCTCTTCTTCCTTTTGATTTTTTCTCCAAACCTTCTTGTACTTGATGTTAGGGTTGTCATTCATGGAAGATTCCATTTTGTACCTGCAATTGCAAGCTATGTGCCTATAGTTATGGAATTTGTAACATTCAATGTTGACCTTGAATGATTGAGCTAGTGACATGCTCTTTCTGCTAACAAATTTTGTTTGAAATCTATCTTGCGTTTGTCCATCCTTACTTCTAGGGTTTGGATAATTCCCTTGATAATTGTCACTGTTATAAGATTTACAATCTCTAGCCATATGTCCAAAGTTAGCTCATGAAAAAGAATAACCATTAAACAAATTAGCGTACCTGGATGAGTTATCTTATCTGGATGATCTTTTATATTTTTTCTTTCTTGGAGGAGGTATATTCCTTTGTTGATCCTTGTCCTTAATTGCTTTAACATTATTCCTTGGAGCCACAACTTTTTTAATATTCTTTGGTCTTTCACTTTGATCAGTGTTCTCATCAATATTGTCTTACGAAGTCTTGGAGCTTGTGCCTTCGTCACATAAAGCTATACCTACTTCTTTTACCTTCATCTTGAATTTGGCCATGTCATTGTTCTTCCTTTCATCATCTAACAATTTTTCCTTCTTGAGCTTATCTATTTCAGATAAGACAACAATGAGTTCTTCTTGCTTTTGAGAGAGGTCTTCTTGAAATCGACTTTTCAATACTTTCTTTGTCTTTTATGCTTCTTTTACTTATAGCTATAGAAGAGTGACCTTTTCTACTTCTCTATTAAGAACTTGTATTTGTTCCTTCTTCCTTTCATTTTCTTTCTCGAGCCTGCTAATTTCTACTGAAGATGCATCTAATTCCTTTTGTTTTTGATCAACTTCAGATACATACCTTTGACTAGTTTCCTTTAGTTGTATTGCTAGATCTTTCTCTTTCCTTTCTACTTCCTGTACTTGGAGTTTCAAAAGAGAAACTTCTTCCTTGAGTGCACAATTTTCCTTTTCAATGTTCTTCCATTTTTTGTTACTTTCTTCAATTTTTCTTCTAAGTGATTCTTCAACTTTTATGGCTTCTTCCAAATTCACTTTAAGACTAATGATGATATCCTTTGATTCTTCATTCTTTTTATTGAGGCTCCTGGCATGGGTTCAAGAATGTAACTAGTTTTGATGTACACAATTATATCTTTATGTATTTTATGTAAAAAGCAAAAAGAAGAAAAAAAGAGAAAAATAAAAAATAATTTCAAGCATGGGTTTCTTGCTTAATTATTATTATTATTAGATAAGCATGTTCTTCATTTTTCTAGGTTTTGTTAAGTCAAAGAGTCAAAGTCCTATCCCTGTTATGGAACTTTCAAATTCTCTCTGATGGTTCTATGGGCACACATTAATATGGATCAATTATGTTCTTGATAATTTTCTTATGATGGATCACAACTTGACTCATTATTACCTTGGATCATTAATTAAGAATACAAATCATTGTGGCTCATATAGTTATGGTTCAATCTATTTACGGTGGTTTTCATACTTATTTCTGGCTCATTGTTGTGACTACGGTCTACCGCTAAGCTTATGTTGATCGCTCATTCCTTGAATATTCGGGAATCAGAAGGACATGGGTGTGGTCAATTATTTGACCGCACCCATGTCCTTTTGACTACTGAATATTCAAGTAATCATCGATCGAAATAAGGATGCCCATTATCTACTGCATATCACTATGATATTACAGTGGCATAGAAATAATCTCAACTACACTACAAAGGCATCATACACAATGACGGGAGATCTATCTTGTGAGAAGCACGAGTATGAGAGTCTGCAACGTTATCTTCATTTCAAATAAATAAAGAAGTGACTTCTATGAAACCAACATAAAGATAATATATGGCTTGACAATATTTAATTAAAATGGTCAATGGAATATGAAGATCTCGCCTCTAAATTGTTGAATCTCATTGTGACACCGATCTACGAAGCCGGTAAAGGTTATAGAATGGAATTATATTGGCTTAGTGAGTCTTGCATCAAGATCATGACACTATGTTCCATGTAAAAACAATGAAGAATTGAATATATGGTGTTTGTAATGGATCTACAGGTGACAGATTGTATAGTGTGACAAGTAGCCATGAAACTTCAGAAGAAACCAAAATACTTGAGCACATTTATGGACTAAAAGGAATAATATTTGAAGGTTAGTTTTAGTTGGAAGCTCAACATAAGAGAAGTTGAGGTATCAATGTCGAAGATCAATACTCGTTGAAAGTGTTGGGATAGATTTTTGAAGGTAACATCACAGAGGTATGTACAATTTGTTTTATAAGAATTTTATGATTAGGGTTTTGTAACATATTTTACATGATAAAAAATCTAGGGTGTATAGATCATACATTAATCGAAGGTTTTTTGAATCCATAAAGCCTAGATGGGACTGAATTAGAAATCCCTAGGAATATGAAAACCCTAATCCTTTGAAGCCCTAGCTCTTGACCTCTAAAGTTTTTGTAGACTTAAAGTTTTGAAAGAGAATCTAGGATATGTAAGAAATCCCTTGCAAGTGTTGAAGTAGAAGCAAAACCTAGTGCTTGAATGTTAAAACCTTAGGTATAGAAGTTTTTGCTCAAAGTAAAAACCCTAATAAGGGACCAGGGTTAATTCTTGGGATATCTAGGGTTTGTAACCAAAACCCTATATGCTCACATTTTTGAAGTCATAATAATCCTAAATTGACAAAATTAACATCCTGCTCTTGTACATGTATAGTTTTCTTGGTTTTTGACAAAAAATTTAGGTACACAAAGGAAGCAAGATAAGGAAGAAAATAAAAGCAATAATGAGCATGATGGACCCTTAAGGAATTAATACTAACAAAATATATTTCTTTTCTTGGAAAAAGAAACTTATCTTTGAAGCAATCTCAGGATGACTAAATGATTACATGAAAGAAAAGCCTCCAGAAGAAAAGAAGGGAGTTAACAATGATAACTCCAAGAAAGATATTACAACTTGGTAATCAAGCTTGATCCTTGGGCACTCTGATGAATGGAGGAAGAAGATGAGGAACATATGAAGAATATTGAGGCAAGCCCAACATATTTGGAAACTATGAAGTCACGATGCGTTCATTTTAGAGAAGATAACTTGAAGGTCAAGTTCATACAACAATAAGGAAATTTCTTTCACAATGAAGCTATGATCAACTTCAAGTTTGAAAAGGACCAATATAATTCCTTCATTAATGATAACAAGATGAAAGTGATGTGTAAGATTGATGACCTGAACCCTATAAAAAGTGTTAGAGGATGGCTCCATGATGTTCAGGAAGGTCGAATTTCTGTGATGACGTGATGATACAAAAGGAAGAGCTTATGTAGCTACTATTACTATGATCGCCACTGGAATAACCAAGTAAGCTGATGTTTCTAGTTAAGGTGAAGCTTGGATATATTCCCTTTGTATGTGAAGGAACGTGTATATCTTCCTTGATTGAGAGGGAATGATGATGGACATGATTATATACTTCATGTGCCATGAACTAGGTTAGGACTAACAACTATATGTCTATCAAAGGCCATAAGGAGAGAATGGGGACCGAATAATTGTTTAAGCCTGGTACTCGTTGAGGACAAATGTTGTTTGAAGTTTGACCTTGATAGTAACGAATTCGTACTAATATGTATACCATAAGACAAAGGCGCCAAAAAAATCATAATGATGAGTTATTTTACCTTAGGCTAATTAGCCCGTATGATGGTACTTAGCGTTCATATCTTGGCAGGTAGCCTAAATGATACCTACATCCTTGTTAGGGTTGGTACCTTAGTAGATAGCACGGATGGTACCTAGATCCTTGTTGGTGTCTTGGAAAGTAACCTAGATGACACCTAGATCCTTGTTGAGTAGATGTCTTGGAAGGTAGCCTAGATGACATCTAGATCCTTGTTGAGTTGGTATCTTGATAGGTAACCTAGATGACACCTAAAACCCTGTTAAGGTTGATGTCTTGGCAGGTAGCCTAGATGACACTTGGATCCTTGTTGAGAATATGTCTTGGGAAGTGGCCTAGATGATATATGGATCCTTGTTGAGTTTAGTGTCTTGGAAATTAGCCTATATGACACTTGGATCTCTATTGATTTCGTGTCTTGGCAGATAGCCTAGATGACACATAGATCCTTATTAGTACCTTGGTAGGTAGCCTAGATGGTACCTAGATACCTTGTCAGTTGGCCTAGATGGTATCGATATCTATAACATTGCATATACTGATTGTGATACTTTTCTTAGAAAATTTTAACTTGAGGTCATCCTTGTACCAGTTGTACAAGTATGAATACCTCCTTAGTTAAGAGGGAGTGTTGAAAGATGTAACTAGTTTCAGTCTTCATAATTGTACATTTATGTATTTTATGTAAAAAGAAAAAAGAAGAAAAATAAAGAGAAAAATAATTTTTTTTTTCAAGCATGGGTTTCATGCTCAAAAGAATTCTTATTATTAGATAAGCATGTTATTCATGCTTCTAGGTTTTTTTGAGTCAAAGAGTCAAAGTCTTATTTGGACCTCTTGAAAAAAGAATTGAAAAAAGAATTTTTATTATGTAATTTTGGGTCAAAACCCCTCTAGATGCCAAGTTGTCCCTGCCCCAATGGACATGTTTGTTCTCACCCCTATGAAAAGTATAAATAGGAGATGATATGAGCTCATTTGGACATACATTCTTGAGCATTTTTTATCTCTAAAATTTCACAGAAGATAGAAGGCCGAAGTCTAATTTGGAAGAAGTTTTTTGAGATGGAGCATGTGGAAATTGTGCCTTGGTATATTTCTTTTTGTTGATATCTTGATGATGAATTTGTTGAGAAGAATGGAAGTTTTGACTTGACATCTATAGGATGAAGTTCTTCAATGGTCATGGGTCTTGGATGTCTCGCTTTGATCTAATTCACAAGAAGAGATTTTGACTGGGTTTTCCCCTAAGAGAGGGGTTTTCCCTTGGCTGAGAGCCTATTTTTGTGTTCTTTTGTTTCAATGATATTCATATTTTTAATTTGATAATTATTTGATGAAGAAGAACATAATTAATTTAAAATATGCTCACAAAATTCACAAATAATTATCAACAAAAGAGAAATCTAATAATTGATGAAAGCCTCCTGATTTCTCAACAACATGTTATTTTGTTATCTTTAGTTCGACTTCCATAAGTTTGACATTTCCTTTTCCAACATAAATCTCCTTTATAACTCTGACAATTCCATTTTGAAATTCGACCTCGTTCATCTCTTTATCTTCTTCTTTAGGATCTTTCTTCCTATTATCCATAACCATAAACAACACTCTTCCTGTATCATTTTCTTTGTTAGTGGTAATAGGATTTGGAATTATTTCAATATGTGGAACTTCCTTTGAATGCTTGGAAAATTGTTTCTTTGATTCCCCATCTTTCTACTTTGAGATCTGCCTTCCAGCTATTAAGCTGCTACTAAAGGAACTTGCTCTGATACTAATTGTTGGAAATACTAAGAGGGTGGTGAATCAAATTTTATTATCAATTAGTATATTTTTTTAATTCCATAGAGAATTGATTGTTATTAGCATCATATAAACACAAACATTATCAATACCATTAAACAATGCATAACATATAGACGCAATAGACACATATATATTTTAGGTGGAAACCCATCTAGGACCAAAACCACCGAACACTTCTTAATATTTGTCTTCGAAAGATTTACATCAAGTTTTCAGACCCAACTAAAGGAGGCTCCAACCTGTAGGACACTCCAATTCTCTGTTTACCAACTACAACTGGGAGGACGCCTCAACTCCCTAGTTTATGGGCTCCAACCTGAAGTTGCTCCAATACCCTGTGTACCTTATAGATCTGGATGGATGCTCCAATGCACTGTGCAGGCTCCAACCTACCCTAGGACCACCCTTCCACCCTGAAGTGCTCTCAGGATCAAACCTGAAGAAGAATCCACTCTCTTGCCTTGCACCACCCTACCACCCTGATCAATTGGTGGACAATGTTTCACAATTTTAAGACTTGATCCACATATGCTTTGAATCAATACAAAGAAACTGAACTACAAACAACATTCTCTGCTCAATTTTCTCTTCAAACCCTAGTTGATAAAATCCATTGTCATGCACAATTCAACCTTTGCACATCAAACCGTAGCTATAAATCTTGACAATTTCATTGTATGACAACCACAATTGCTCTCGAAAAAAACACTACAATGCTCATGAATGAATATGCATTAAGAACCTCATGGAGCAGTAAACCAACTGTGGCAAAATTCTTTTGACCTTATGTTGTTGTATTGGTGTTGAAGGATGTATCAATCAATATGTTGTTGACACTGATGTCCAATGATGGCTCAGTCCTAGATACCTCCAATCTATCTTATGCCTAGCCTTAAATAGTCCCAACTGTTGTAAAAAAACATGCAATCTCTTTTTGCTATCTTAAACCCTAGGTACTTCATGTTGACACCTAATCCTCAACGGATGGGTGAACTGGAATGTGAACAGTCATCAAGAAGATGAACTGTTCCGTCTCCTTCTTGTATATAAACAATAGTTCTCTTAATGAAATATCATCTCAGTTTTCTTCTGTTCAATGTGGAGTTACCCTGGCCTGACATGGTATCAGAGCCAGGTTCCAGGTTCTTAAAATAGCCGTAACTCCTTCATTTCTGCTGTTGTCCTCTGCCCTGAGCACTGCCAACGCATCTGCCCATAAATGGATTGAAAATGATGCACAATCTCATATTGGGTCTATTCGCACTGATAATGGAAAAGAATATACATCAAATGAATTTGAACACTATATTCGCCAACATGGGATTAAACATCAAACAACTGTGCCTTATAATCCTCAACAGAATGGTGTAGCTGAAAGAATGAACAGAACAATTTTGAATATGGTACGATACATGCTTTTCTTCAAAAATGTAAAGACAATGTTTTGGGCTGATGCTGTTTTATGTGCTGCATATATAAAGAATAGATGTCCATCTAGTGCTATAAGAAACAAGACTCCTTATGAATTGTGGTATGGACATGTTCCTTCGGTAAAACATCTCAGGATTTTTGGTTCCACCTGTTATGCTTTAATACCAAAGGTACATAGAAACAAACTTGGTGCTAGAAGTCGTAAGTGTATCTTCCTGGGGTATTCAAACACATCTAAAGCATACCGCCTCTATGATGAAGTAAATAAAAAGTTTGTTTTATCTAGAGATGTCATTTTTCTTGAATCATCCAAATCTGACAGTGTTGTTGAGCGGCAACTTGATCGCTTGGATAGATTCACAAAACCAAAATCATTTCAAGAGTTTGATAATCAGATTCCACATCTTGAAGGGGGGATTCCTATACTAGATCAACATGTGGAATCTTCTTCTGAAGAACAATCTCCCTTGCATGAAACTCCAACACCGGATGATCCTTTAAGTGATGTAATTGATAGAATTGGGAGACTCAATCTTGATTCAGTCCCAACTCAATCAACAAAGCAGCCTGGACCATCCCAGAAAGGTCCCCCAAAGTGGCTGACAAAGACACTTGAAAGTGTTCATCCTGATGAAATTGGAAAAACAGGAACCAGAAATACAAACCGACAAGATGGAGGTGATGTAGATAACTCTAATTCACCTGTTGATATGGATGTTACTTATGATTGTGAATTGAACTTGTCTACAGATTTTGAACCAACTTCCTTCAAAGAAGCTGCTTCTCATGATGAATGGAAAGAAGCGATGCAGAAGGAGTATGATGCCCTCATAAAGAATGGCACTTGGAAGCTGGTTGATCCTCCATTTGGAACCAAACCCATTGGCTGCAAGTGGGTCTACAAGAACAAGTACAAAGATGATGGCTCACTTGACAAGCACAAAGCTAGGCTTGTGGCAAAAGGTTTTGCACAGAAGGAAGGGGTCGATTATGAGGAAACTTTTGCCCCCACAGCAAAATGGGCCACCATCCGGACACTCTTTGCACTAGCTTCTCAGAGCGGTTGGAAAGTCCATCAAATGGATGTAAAAACTGCATTCTTGAATGGAGATCTAAAAGAGAATGTTTTTATGTCCCAGCCTGAAGGATTTGCTGTGAAAGGACATGAACATAAAGTATGCAAACTTGTGAAGTCCTTGTATGGCCTCAAACAAGCACCACGAGCCTGGTATGAAAAACTAACAGAGCATCTTCTGAAACTCAACTTCAATCATTTTGATCTTGATGATGCAACTTTATTTGTCAAGAAAGTTGGCAAAACAGTTGTATATCTTGTGGTATATGTAGATGATCTTTTAATGACAGGGAACAATGAAAGCTATATTGCATCCATAAAGAAAGGATTAGAATTTTTTTTGAAATGACTGATTTGGGCTATGTTCATTACTATCTTGGCATTGAAGTAACCCAACATCCAAAATCCATATTTCTTTCTCAAAAGAAATACATTGGAGATTTGTTAAACAGATTTGGCATGACAGAGTGCAATCCTCTTTCTACTCCAATGGAACAAAAATTAAAGCTCACATCTATTGAAGGAAAGAAATTTGAGGATGCAACAAAGTATAGACAGCTTGTACGAAGTCTCATCTACCTCACTACTACCAGACCAGACATTTCATTTGCTGTTGGAATCCTCTCCAGGTTTATGCAAAAACCTTGTGAGGGACATTGGTCTGCTGCAAAAAGAGTTCTAAGGTACTTGAAGGGAACTCAAGACCTTGGAATTAAGTATACACAGGTGGACGACTTTAGCTTGATTGGATACTCTGATTCAGACTTCGATGGAGACAAAGAAACTGGGGTATCTACTTCAGGATATGCTATGAGTCTTGGATCAGGAGCTGTCTCCTGGAGATCACGCAAACAATCAGTTCCAGCAGATTCCACAATAGAAGCAGAATATGTGGCAGCAGCTGAAGCAACGAAAGAAATTGTGTGGCTCAGGAAAATTCTTGAAGACTTGCAGGTAAAACAAACAGAATCAACTCCACTCATGATTGATAACACCTCTGCAATAAAGTTGGCCAAGAACCCAAAGTTCCATGATCGTACTAAGCACATCAATACTAAATATCATCTGATCCGACATCATGTTGAGGCCAAAACAATACATCTCTGTCATTGTTCCACAAACGAGCAAATTGCAGACATCTTCACCAAAGCGCTTGGAAGAGAAAAGCTTGAAAGATTCAGAACGATGCTTGGACTCACCAACATCCCTTCAGATTAAGGGGGGGAATGTTGACACCTAATCCTCAACGGATGGGTGAACTGGAACGTGAACAATCATCAAGAAGATGAACTGTTCCGTCTCCTTCTTGTATATAAACAATAGTTCTCTTAATGAAATATCATCTCAGTTTTCTTCTGTTCAATGTGGAGTTACCCTGGCCTGGCGCTTCATACGTCACTACATGTCATATATGTCACTGTTAGCCTTGTCAAACTACCATACAAGGTTATTGTGATGTATAGTATGATTACTAGCGTTACATGTCACACAGTAAGGTGAAAACCACACAACATGGTTACTACCTTCACAAGGTCATCAAACAACCTTATGCATTAAACACTGCTACAAGTTTCAGAACATAAAGGTCCATTTCTAGTTATGAGCAACTACGGTCCAATTCTCCTATCAACATACCAATGTAATGTAGAAAAATGCTTGTATGATTTTTTCTAAAGAAAAGTCACGCCTTCACACTATTGTAATGTAATATCATACCTTTTAGGTTGACCTGATTATATACAAGGTTGTATATCTATACATATTCAAGATGACTAAAGAAAATGAACAATCCACCTACTGTTGTTGTAATCAAATCCTTCACTATAATAAGCACAAAAACATGATAATCTACCTAGGCCTCTACGCACTCAGCTATAGAGCCTTTCTTCTCCTATCTGACCCATTTCTCTGTGCTACCACTGCTTTTCTATTGACCCATTACATCCAATCATGCCTTAGACTCTCTAAGACACACCTATTTATAGTCTTTTTCATACAATCCCATTGTCCACGGACAGTGGGTGGATCTCAAAACTGACTCAAAATTTACATAACACAAAGGTAGACAGGTTACTTTTGAAGATGAGGAAGTTGAAATTGGCAGTGAAAAATATGTTGTCGTTATTGAGGATGACATTGGAACTTAGAAGAGCAGTAAAAGACCAAAAGTAACAATGCCCAAGAATAAATCTGTTCTAGTTAATGATGAGAATGTTATGAGGAAGAAAAGTAAAGTTGAACATTTTGAAGTAGTCATTACCAACAGTCAAGAACCTAGTGAAACTTCAAAAGAAAGTAGAGAAATCATTACACCAGCAACTGATTTAGAGGATGGCATTATCAAAACAAAACAAAATGCCATTCAACAGAACTTAACAAAGAGAAACTTAATTGAGGGTGGTCGTACATTTCAACTTAATGTCAGACAAATCTATAAGGCAAGTGAAGGACAATGTAAATATCAAATCAGAAAGCCACACCATTTGCATGTTCACAACTTGAAGACATTGATGAGGTACAATCCATATGCTCATGTGGTTAATTATGTGCTTCTTGTTGATCCAGTTAAAGTTCCCAACAAAGAAGCATTTGATAAGTCAAAATGTTTTGAATACAATTATTATGTGCTTGGGGGGAACCATTCTGTAGAAGCTCAAAGACAATTGATGAAAGAATATTCCAATAACCCACGTTTTGAAACAATAAAATGTATCATTTATGTTGATTTATCAGATACAGAAGCAAAGTTAGTGGCATGGGATCATAATTCAGATAATGAATATATGATGTCTATGACTTTCATCCAAAGGGTTAGATTTATACATAGTGAATTTGAAGAAAAATGTGGTGGGGATAAGCTAAATGTTACTGTAGATTTACGAAAGGAATGTTGTATGGAAATGGGCTATCAAATTGAAGAGAAAATCAATTCAAAAGGAGGCAAAGTAAACACTGATTTATTCAGAGGCATTGATAACATTTTCCAGTAGGCATTTAGAATTGGAGAGATATGGGAATTGATTAATGAGATTTTTAGAATGTGGGAGAACATTGGCATTAAAAGCCAAAAGGTCAAAAGGTCTAAACCATTGATATGTAGCAAAAGTAAATCAGGTCCTGAAATGAGGCAGCTTCTAGAAGATATTACTATCACACCTTGGAGAGCATTCTAAGGAGTGAAGGATGAAAAAATTGTCAAAACAATATTATCTCATGTGAGGTCAGGGGAATTATCATTGGAGGAAATGTCTGAGGAATTTCAAAAGTAAGTTTGTTGAATTATTTTTATTTATTTTTAGATTATAATTTTCTTTTAAATATAACATATTATTCTTGGTAGTATTTGTTATACATATCATTATATTAACTTTTTTTACTTTATCTATGCAGTCACAAAGTTTCATGCAATTTAAGAACAAATGGTTAAATTGTTGAATGAAGATAGTTGGGATGATGTTGTGCGCAAATATCTAGATTCAAGTTCTAGATCAAAATTAATTTTCTTTTATCTTACATTTAAAAAGGTATGTTGATTTATACATTCATTTTTGTTCATCTGTATACTATTTTTAATTTATAACTTACACATATATTTGTTTATTTTATAAAATATGAAGAAGGATGCAAATGGAGCACCAGATAGTTTTAGAACCTTTATTGAAAAAATTAAGATCGAAATACTGAAGAAGAAACGTCTTAAGAATGTTGAACTTGATCCAACTCTTACTGATTTGGAATGGGCTTGTCACTATTCAATATCAAGTAATACAAGACGACTGTGAAGACATTGCTAAACTCATACCTAAAAGGGAATATGCCCTAGTTATTGCAGATATTCCCCATGGTTTCAATATCCAAATATTGACTATAATAGTGACCCTTATACTTATTAAGCTCTTAGTAAAGTGGTTGCAGGATTTCTAGAAGTCATGTCGTCACCATTATGGAGATTTGTGACATTTCATTTAGACACAAAATTGGCAATGTTATTATCAAGCTTCAAGGGGAAAACAAATTCAAAGATTCAGCTGACATGGTAAGACATTTAAAATGTATATTTGATTAATGTTAAAAAATTCATTTATGTACAAGTTAATTGAAATTTTACTATTTCATGTTATAGGCAAAAGTCAATTTTTCTTAACCGTGAAGATCAACCATTTATAAATGATTGTGAGTTCATCCAGATTGATAGTTGGGCAAAAGATGATAGCTATATATCTATGATTTTTAATCGGGTGGATGGAGAGAGCCATAGCCAAATACTGACTTATGACGCTGTTATGAGAAAACTAACATATGAAGACAAATAAGCAAAATGATAGATAGTTAAAATTTATCAAAAACCACAGTTATTGATTAACTATCTTATAGACATAGGTTCAAATGAAGGAGATTGGGTTCTGGATTTATTTTCTGGCTCAGGTAAGTTTTATTATATGGAGTTGAATTTCAATATGTTATTTCTTAATTTATATGTCATTGTACTAAGTTACTTCATTATTTTTTTTGTGCTTGATAATTAGGTACAACACTAGCATGTTGCCTTCAAAAAGGAAGAAATTGAATTGCCATTGAAAAATATCCAATACAGTGCAATTTTATTCAGCAAAGAATTAATGCTATTCAATTTCTTCCAGATGCAATGCAAGAAATTGGGTTGAAGAAAGGGGACTTTAGTGAATCAAGTGTGGTAAAAAAGGCAAAGGTACCCCAACCACCATTACACGGAATGATTGGAAAGGCATACATTGGGAGATTTGCAAATATCAAAGATCCATTAGAAGAGGAAAATGAGCAAAATGAAGCAGAAAATATTGTGGGAGAAGACAATGATGAAACTCTAGAGGACGAAGAGTTTGAATTACGTGACATTGTTGATTAAATTTAAGTTATGTTTGGAAATCAAGCTCATTTTTTGTAACTATTAATTAGTTATACTTGTAATGTTTTGACTTTCACATTTTATGAGAAGAATAAGCACTCAATTAATGTTGTTATGCATTCAATATTTGTATTATATGATTTTCGCATTAATTTTTATATTAATCATTCTTTCTTGAAAAAAAGAGTGATTATTATTTTTTTTGACGTGAAATTCATAAAAAAAAAATATTATTTAACCATTTTTAGTTAAAATTTTCCTTTGAAAATTGTCATTTTGACATGTCATTTCTAGCAAAAAAATTACAAAAATTTATCAAAATGTGTAGTTTTTTAGTTATATTTATGTTGAAAATGGTTATTTTTATGTGAATTGTTAAAAATTATTGTTTTTTAGAGAAAAATATTTCATGTGGATTGAAAAATTAATTAATGATGTATAAATATGTAGAATATCAAAAATTCAAAATATCGACCTTCTTCTTTAAATATGAAAAACAATAAAAACCTCACTACAAAAAAAAATTAAAATAAAAACAAGAAAATATGAAGAAGAAGACCACTTCAAAAATTATTAAATTTAGAAAATAATTATTTACATTTCATACATTAGAAGATTTAAAGTAAAAAAATAGGTCTTTTAAAAAAGGGTCCAATGTAGAATCATCACTTTTTTAAATCAACATGAAAAACACTACCATTCTAAAACGTAATGTACATAAAAAAATTTAAAGTGCCAAAAACTATGCTCTAAAATAAACATGTGTGTTCTGCATCGCCCCTTTTCAAAATCGGGTCACTTTTTCCTATCTCTACAAAATGGGTAGCAATATCAGTTCCCATTTCAAAGTTTACATTGTTAAGTGCAAAACATTGAATAATGGCACAAATATTCCATTAAAAGAATAAGATTTGTATTGAAAAATAATATTATTTGAATATAAATAAAAACCTAAATCTCTTGCTCTATTATATAATGAATATATTCAACAATCCGCCCAAGGCTTTCATCTTTTCCAATTGAGAAAAGAGTTGCAATAATGCAAGATCCCCTTTAAAAACAAATATTGGGTCTTGAAAAGAAACCCCAAAACTCAGATATGAGTAATCCTCTCAGCCTACAATGTAAAATTCTCTTGCAATAGTGAAAAGAGAATCTCATTTGCATAAAAGAGGAACCCCTTCTCCTTCCTCTAAAACTTAATTATAATTACAAAAGCAATGTTAAAAGGGGAGAGTTTTTAAAAGACAATTTTAAATTTTTGATTTTAATCTAATAAAAATTCATCTTTCCTCTTTCCTGGTCCGATTATATTACTCCAAGGCTACTTTCTTCATCCTCTCCAACAAGCTTCCTGCAAAAAACCAATCAAATAAAAATTAAAACCAACTAAAAAGGAGAAAAACTCAGCTTTCTAAAATTGTGAAAAAGCAATTCATGAATTCATTTCTTCCTTGTGGAGATATTGTTTGGAAAAATTGATAGTCTAAGACGAATTTGCAACATGAAGCCACTTTAAGCAAATGGAAACTCTCCAAAATAAACTTAGAAATTTATTTTTTGGTTGCAAATTTGTAGTCGTAGTTTCTGCTGAATTTTTGACATAGTAAATGACTAAATCTAGTCAAACAACCACTCCCATATTCATTTCCTCATAATTATTTTTCCAAAGAGCCCTCATTTTCTCAATTTTGTTGAGTATGTTAATTTTAGGTATGTTCTATGCTTAGAGCAATTTATTTCAATTTTCATAGTTAGCTCAATACCTTTTCCAAATTAGCAATCACATCAACATTAAAGTAAATTGCAGAAATAACATAAACATAGATCGCAGAAGACAAGCCAAGACAAGAGGACACAATATGTGGTGCTAGCCAGGGACAAACCCCAATGTGGGGAAACCCTTGATCAATTCTTCTTATATGTTCTTCAATAGTTTAGCAGAGAGAGATATATAGTACATTTACAACAAAAGTCAACACTTTGACTTATCTAAATAAGAGCATAGATAATCTCTAAGTAGATGATACATGAGGTAGCTGAACTCAGTTGAAGACATGTTGCTTCAACTGATTCTCTCAGGTGACTCCATCACCATACTGTACCTATCATTGTGTTTCTCCTCATCATCATGTTGCACCTCACTATGCTGCACCATGCTGAACCCATCATCACTATGCTGCATCTCATTATGCTTTATCAATCATGACTGTACCCATTGTTGTACTACATCATGTGCCATTGCTACACCATGTTTGCCATACTATCCCATGTGCATGCTGCACCATGCATGCCACCATGTGCTTACTGCACCTTGCCCAATGTGCTTGTAGCACCATGCTTGTCACCATGTTCTTGTTGTTCCTTGCTCACCACATTGTTGTTCCATTGTTTTGCTACTGTCCCATTGCACCATGCCATTACTGTTGTCCCATTGCACCATACCATTGCTACTATCCCATTGTATCTTTCTGCACTATGAAACCTTGCTATCCCATGTATCACGCTCCACCATGATTGCATTTGCTACTGTCCCACTGTAATACAAACTGCAAGAACTTCTTGAGACAATATATAGAATCTCCTCATAAATGAAGATACCTCTTCCAATCAAACAAGTCAAAGCATGACCCAACACAAGTCAACACTATTGTTCCAAGTCTGCTTTTAATGCTGTTTATACTGTGACTGGTTAGGGCATCTAGTCATGCTACAACAGCCCTTGCAAACCCATATAACAATCTAGAAAAAACCCTCAAAGACGGTGGCACACTTTTGATGACCCTCATCATTGGGTAATTATATGGGCCTTAATTCACATCCTAGCTTAGTCAAAGCAACTATTCTCATAACTTATTGCATAATTTTGATTATATTTTGTTTATGAGATGAGTTAGAGTTGGATATTTTTCTTTATGGTCTAATGTGCATTTAATGCAAGATTAAAGGAGAAAAAAAGGAATTTTGGCAAAGACCAAGGTCAAAACTCAAATGGGACAAGGGAGAGGGATTATAGGAGGTAAATCCTCCTCGTTTACTACCCCTCCATTCGAATATTCCTCCATCAGTTTGGAGTGAAAACAACCAAATCATGAGGAATAGAAGGTAGCCGAGCAAGTGAAAGATAAAGCACCAGTTTATCTCAAGTTTGGGAGCCGAGCATCCCTAATTTTAAGGAAGTCATTGGATAGTTCAGATGTATAAGTAGAGAGGCCTAGGACCTCAATGGGATTCATATTTTCATTGTAAAACTCTACTCTATTTTCGAGCTACAAGACTTGTGACATTTCTTTTGATGTAATATGTTGTTTTGGTAATAAGAATGAGTTTTGTTTTGAGTCAGTACTGATTTAACTCAGAGGGCTGAAGCTCTGGGGCTAGGGCCCAACCCTAGCAGCCAAGGCTCTTCTTTATTGTACATGTATGCTTAGTGTAGATTCATAGCTTAATTGTTAATTTGCTTAGTAGATGCATTCCCATTACAAGTAGTTTAGATTAGATTGGTTGTGTGATAGTTTGCTTCCATTTGTGCCTTATTTCAAGTCACAGGTTAGCAAGGAGAGAAAGGATCACCACAAGGTTGTTAGCAGGTGTCTTGGCTTCACTTCCTCCCTCTGGGACCATGACTTGAGGAAGGGACCCTTCAGCAGCCCCAAAAACACAGATTTCTAGTTCTTTTATGAGCTTTGGAGTTTGTGGTCTTTATTTAAGTAGTTGGTTACTGTTGCAAGGTATATTTCATTGTCATAATTTTCCATCTCCATTTCTGCAATAAGATCTCACTCATGCTTTCATTCCCTTCAACAACTTTCTTCATGCATAATATAGGCAGTTGATTCATGCTTTTCTAGTTTATGAAAATGTATATTGTTGCATAGTTCTTTTTGGAAGACACACATGTTTTATGCAGAGAAGGTACTTCAGGAGGAGACCAAGACTTCCTGACCATCAACCACCTTCCACTTTATCCACCTTAACCATCCCTTGTTTCACCATCACCCTCACTAGTTTTTCATCAATTTTCATTGAAATTCTCATAAACACATTGAGTGAATCTAGCCATATATTATCTTGGATATTGACTCCTAAGTGCTCCTAGACCTTCTAACAATCCATTCAACCCATAACACACATTTCCTAAGATTCCCAACACCTCCAACACCTCACAATTAGCTCTCGGAAGTATCGTGTAGGTTTCCTGTAATTCCTACAGGATCATCCTGTAGGTTTCTAGGACATCTTGTAGGTTTTCCTGAAACGGCCTGTTTTGAGGCCGAATTGATGGGAAACCTATAGGAATTCACAAATAGCCTCCTAGGACCCCTCCACACTATCCAACCACTTCATAAACCTTCTATCCATCCTCAAAAACCTTCCATCCACCTGTCACATCCACAAGAACAATTAGTTTGCATACTTGATTTTGCCTAAAAACCAAAAAAAGTGTAAACAAATTTAGTTTAGTTTCTTTGCTTGCACATTAGTATGGTTTGATGTTTTTTACTTCTGCAACTTAGATAGTAGCATTTTTTTATGATGATTTAGCAAGTATGCTTAGCATAGCTTCTTAAATGGTTAATTAGGGTATGGTGTGGTTTATCATTACATGTTGGATTTTTCCATTACTGCAGTAGAGTAACTCTCTTAGAGTAGATTTTACCTTCTTCCATCAAAGAATCAAGCTTCTTATGACTCTATAGAAGTCTGGCTTGGAACCCCAGTGGTCTCTCACCAACTGAACAATGACAACAGGCAGAACCATCACTTTTACTTGTGCATACAACATTGTCACCTCCAAGTTTGTACGAACCCCGGGTTGATAAGTAAAGCTGGTAGCCTAGGAGTTGCAGCATCCTTGCTACAATACTGGTGCTCATCACTTTTTGGTGCCGTTTCCGGGGAGGTGTCTGAGTAGAATGTGATTACTGCTTTCTTTTCTTCTACTTCTTGTCTTCAATAGTCTACCATTAGTTTATTTTTGAAAAAGTAATCTAGTTGTTTCCTTTCTTTCATTTTGCATTATCTGCTTTCATTTCCATTCTGCAGGTAGGATTTCAATTCAGCAAGTAGCTTTTTCATTATGTCAGTAATTTTCATTCAATCAACAATTTCAATTCTGCAAGTACTTTTCAAGTTTTAAAAAGAATACAAAACCAACCCAAAAATACTTCCTTTCATGCCTTGTAGGAATGGGGACAACTTAGGGAAATTTTCGCCAAATACCCCCACTGCACCCAACAACCAACCTTCTCTCCTCCGTTTGGCTGTGAATTGGAGGAACCCTTAGGTGAGCAACCTGACATATTTGAAGAACCTACAGGGGAAGAAGAAGAAGAGGAACCCATTCCTACTGAACCAATGGCTGAAAATCGAAATGATAGAGGGAATAGAGAGAGAGTTGAGGGTGCCTTCCCCATCAGGGAAACCAATGGGGACACTAAGATGAAAAATATAAGCCCCTCTGCCCTACCTCATTTCCATGGCCTGACCACAAAGGACCCCGACACTTTCTTGTTTGAGTTTGCTGTTATATGCCAAACCTATGACTATACAGATGATGAGAAAAAGTTAAAACTATTTCCATCTACCCTCAAGGATGAAACATTGTGCTGGTTCATGGGTTTACTTGGAGATAGCATCACAACTTGGGCTTAGATGCAGCAAGCCTTTAACAAAAAATATCGAGACTAATGTCGGTCAAAGGATACTAAAGAAGAAATTTTCAAGATGACCATAGGCCATGATGAATCCTTAGAAGACTACAAAGAAAGATTCCAACTTAGTTACAAAAGGGCCAGGTGCACACTTGACCCTGAGTCACTAAAGTTGGTCCTGCTTAGGGGTGTAAGAGAAGATCTTCTGGATACCTTATATTTGTTAGCAGGAGGAGATATCTACCAATTAGCCTATGAGGATATCAAGGTTGTCTTTAGAAACCATTCTAGGGCAACCAGGAAAAAGGATATTGGTAGTCAACCTATAACCAGTACATCGTCTTCCAACTCATCCATCAAGGATGAAATTGGAAACATGTTGGAAGATTTCAAAAGCGAGATGCTGCAAACCCTTGCCTTGAAAATGGACACCATGAACATTAAAAGGAAGCAGGAGGAAGTAGAGAGAGCCTTGGCCATATTTTGTCCTAGATGCACTAGGAATCATCCTATGAATGAATTTCCATTGAACTCTATTGAAATTTTCTCGGTCTGTGAAGAAAACCACTCCACAGACAAGTGCCCTTCTTTACCCGGACTCAAAGTTGTATATCAAGGAGCTGAAGGGGTCACTGAGTAGCTTTGCTACATTAACCAAAGGAGACCTCATGGGCCTAGACCATAGCAGAAAGGCATGCAAGGGTCATCCCATGCATATTACAACCCCAACCAAACCACATCTATACCTTCTTGGGGACCTCTTGCTCATCCTTCCTAGTCTACACCCCCTCCTTGGTCCTATGCATCTCAGTATCATTCCCAGCCAATCAGCCAGTCATTTCAACCTTATGCTCCACCACAACCTTAGTGGAATACACCACCCCAGGGGTGGAGGCCCCAATACAACAATGCTCTAGCTCTATTTCCTCCACCACCTGCCTAACCATAGCTCCTGCACTCTGCTCCACCCAAGCAACCATAGATGCCTACCCAGCCAAATCCGAACCCGAACAATAGGCATGATCAACAAGTATATAGTGGAGACACATCATATCCAGCTTATGCTGTGGAAATCTAGGAGATTAACCTGAGATCTGGGAGAGTTCTCCCGAATAACAAACCTCCCCCTCCACCTAGGGAGGTTGAGGAATAAAGAGAGGAAAGCAACCTTAAAGTAAATCCACCCTTTCCTAAGAGATTAGCCTAACCACTCCAACCTACCCCAGAAGAGACTAAACTTCTGGGAGAATTGAAAAATATACGTGTAAAGATCCCCCTTCTCCAAGAAATAAAAGATGTTCCCATTTACAAGAAGTTGATTAAGGAGAAATGCTTCAAGCATCCAGGGAGGTGACAAAGGGATGCCCCTACCATTAATGTCATTGGGCAGATGTCCGACTTAATGTTGGGGCAGGTAATATGTCCAAAATATTTGAACCCTGGAAGCCTTGTAGTAGATACATCAATGGCACCATTGTCCCACACACTCTGATCGATCTTAGGGTTGCCATTAATGTGATGCCAAGGACACCATGCTCAAGCTCAACCTCCAAGGGTCATTGAGGAAGACCACAATAGTTCTACAACTTGCAGACCGTTCCATAGTAACCCTTGAGGGAATTGTCAAGGATGTGATGGTCTCTATTGACTCCTAGGAGTAACCTGCAGATTTCCTAGTTCTCCAACTCAAGGCTAAGCTTACTAGTTATCCTCTCATCCTTGGGAGGCCATGGTTGGCCACTGCCAATGTTTACATTAGCTGCAGAGTTGGGAATATGACCATCAAGAATGGGAATATGTCCAAGTAGTTAGTCCTATACCCTCCTGCTCAACCTTCTCTAGAGCATGATTTACCTTTATGGTTGGAGGAGGAGGAAAAAGATGAAGTTTATTCCGCCCAACTTTATGCTTTGGAAGAAACCATGGGAGGAGGACAACAAGATGAGGATGACTTGATTGAACACCTGCTCTAAAGTCCAACTCCCAATTCATTACCTTTAGAAGAAGCAGTAAAGGAAACCTAGAAAAATCATCGAATTGACTTATTCTTAGCCGATTCCAACCCACTTCATGTCAAAACCATAGAATTCGGCTCAGAGAGAACCTTGAAAATCAATCCATCTCTTTCTGCTCTCGAAGAGGAGAAGCTATGCAACATGTTAAAGGAGAATCTAAAGGCCTTCACTTGGAGTTACAAGGAAATGAAGGGAGTACACCCCTCAGTGTGTACTCACCACATATACATCAAAGAAGGTTACAAGCTTGTCCGATAACCAAAAAGGAGGATGAATCCAGCTCTTAAAGATATAGTCAAAGAAGAACTACAAAAACTGCTAGATGCAGGATTCATGTACCCTATCTCCGACAGTGAGTGGGTCTCTCCTTTGGTGTTAGTTCCCAAGAAAAATGGTAAATGGAGGATTAGTGTCGATTACAGGGAGTTGAACAAAGCCATAAAGAAGGATCATTTTCCTCTACCCTTCATTGACCAAGTGATAGATGGCCTGGCACAAAAAAGGTTTTTCTCTTTCCTAGATGGATTCAATGGGTACAAACAAATCCAGATCTACCCAAAAGACCAGGATAAGACCACATTCACCTGTCCTTGGGGTACTTTTGCCTATAGGGTCCTTCCTTTTGGCCTATGCAATGCTCCTGCCACTTTTCAGAGAGTAGTCTTGAGTATTTTCGCCAAATTAGTCCATGATGTGGTGGAGATTTATATGGATGATTTTACACCTTATGGCTATGATTTTCAAGAAGCCCTGTGTAACCAAGGCAAAGTACTGCACAATTGCATTGAAATGAACCTGTCTCTCAGTCCTAAAAAATGTGAATTCTTAATGACTGCAAGGACCATGCTAGGTATTTCAATATCTCAGAAAGGACTACAGGTGGACCCAAAGAAAATAGCTATCATTCAAAGGGTCCCACCTCCTCAAAAGCAGAGAAATGTCAGAAGTTTCCTAGGGTTAGCTGGATACTACCAAAGGTTCATAAAGGACTTCAACAAGTTGGCCTCTCCTTTGTTTGGTTTGTTGGCCAAAGATTCTGAGTTTATATGGTCAAAACACTGTCAAGAGGCTTAGACATCCTAAAGGATAAGTTAACCACTGCACCAATTCTCTGAGGCCCAAATTGGGCCATCCCCTTTCATATTCATGTTGATGCCTCACACAAAGCCATAGGAGCAACCCTAGGTCAGATAGATGAGAATATTCCTTATGCTATCTATTTTATTAGTAAGAACTTATCAAATGGTGAACTAAATTATATAGTGACCAAAAAGGAACTCTTGGCTGTTTTGCATTCATTAAACAAATTTAGGCATTACATTACAGGCTATCAAACATTTGTGCATACTGACCATGCTGCAATCAAATATTTAATGAACAAACCAGATGTGAATGCTTGAATTATAAGATGGTTAATTTTATTACAGTAGTTTGATCTAACCATTGTCGATATGCCTAGTAAGGAAAATGTTGTTGCAAACTTTTTGTTTAGGGTAAATTTGCCTACAGGTGAAGAAGGAATGGTGGATGACCAGTTACCAAACAAGCACTTTTTTCTATTTCAGTTCTCTCTCCATGGTTTTTTGATATAGAAAATTATTTGGTATCATCACAGTTCCCTTCAAACTTGTCTTCCAAAGAAAAGAAAAATATAGTTAGGAAAAGAGCCCCCTTCACTTGGATTAGTGGCAATCATTTCAAACTTGGCCCAGATCAAATCTTGAGAAGGTGTGTTAGGGAAGAGGAAGTCTTTGACATCCCTAAGACCTGTCATGATGGGCCTTGTGGAGGTCACTTTGCAGCAAAGAGGAAAACATTCAAAGTGTTACAAGTAGGCTATTATTGGCCCACTCTTCATCAAGATGTGAAAAAATACAATAGTTAGTGTGATCGGTGCTAGAGGATGGGAAGGCCTACTCCAAGAGATGAAATTCCTCTGCAACCTCAAGTGACTTTCGAGCCATTGGACAAGTGGGGCATGGACTTCATTGGGCCTATTGACCATCCTTCAAAGAAAAAAAAGTACATTATTGTGTGCACTGATTATTTGACTAAGTGCGCTGAAACCAAGGCAATTAAGGCTGAAACAAAAGAGAAGGTGGCTGAGTTCCTAAGGGAGAATTTATTCTACAAATTTGGGTACCCTAGAGAACTGGTCACAGACTAAGGCAACCAGTTTACCTCCAACATGATTGAAGACCTGCTCAGCCATCACAAGATCAACCATATGATATCCACTCCCTATCATCCATAAGCTAATGGGCAAGTGGAAGTGACCAACAGAGCACTGGAGAGCATCTTAACCAAGGTGGTGAGCAGCAACAGGAAGGATTGAGAAGAAAGGCTAGTTGAGGCCACCTGGGCCTATAATACCACATGGAAGACCACCACTGGATTCACACACTATGAGCTGGTCTATGGGAAAAAGGCCTTGATGTCCATTGAATTTGAATATAACACATTAAGGATGATAGCCCAACTAGATTTGGATCTCAGTAGTGCACAGAAAGAGAGATTGTTCCAATTGAATGGTTTGGATGAATTTAGAACATAGGCCCTCTTACATGCAGAGGTAGTTCAACTTCAGAGGAAGATATGGCATGATAAAAGTATTAAGGAGAAGAAATTTCAAGAAGGTGATTAGGCATTGCTATATGATTCTAGGTATAAATACTTCAAGGGCAAGTTAAGGACAAGATGGCTCAGACCTTATGTTGTGGAAAGATGCCATGATAATGGTTCAGTGCAAATCAAAACCATAGATGATGAAGCCATTCCTTTGCTTATTAATGGACACCGATTGAAAATGTACAAGAGACCTTTATCAAAACAAGAGTTCGTTGATGATAGTGGAGCAAGTTATAGCTCCTCCCTCATCAAATCACTGAGAAAAAAGAAAAAATAATAAGGACTCAGGTGAAAACCTCCATGAGGCACCTGAGTCCCATCTTTGGGTTGAAAATCTCTTGAGGCAGCCTAGTGATGACAAAAAAAAGAGAGAAAAAAACAAAAAGAAAAAGAGAATAAGAAGATCCTTGGGTGAAAACCTTTCTTGAGGTGCCCAGGGAAAACAGCTAGGGTGAAAACCTCTTTGAGGCAGCCTAGTTCTTAAATATATATATATATATCATGAAATTTCCATTTGCAGGTGGGTGAGAAGGACAGTTAAGGAGCAAAAGAGGATCCCAAGGAGACCCCTGCCACTCACATATTCATTTTTTCACTCCTTACTGGTGGGTTCCAGTATTGCAGCAATAATGCTGCAACTCCTGGGACTCCCTTCTTTACTTTTATCAACCTGGTAGTTCGTAACAAACTTGGAAGCGACGGTGTTGTATGCACAAGTACTAGCTCTTGCCGCAGCTGTCACTTGGTCAGCTGGCACAAGTTCGCTAGGAGCTTAAGCCAACTTCTATGAGCTTTGAGAAGAATCTTTTTAACTGATGGATGAAAGATAACTCAAAGAAGGCTGATCTACTTGCAGAAAGAAACTGGAAAGCTGAAAGGAAACGTAAACCCTAATTTTACCAGCTAGCCCTACTGATGCAAAAAAGAGGATGCAAGCTACCGAAAGAGATTCCATTGACTTCTAAGAAGGTAAAATACATGTGTCTAAGCTACTTCTACAGTAACATCTGAAAAAAAAACATCTTTTGTATTTTTGAATAAGTTGCCAGAATTATCATGCATGCAATTTAACTGTTTTTGACTGTGTAGAGGTGGATTGGCGAGAGGAACTGCTTGGAGGAGGTCGGGAAGGTTCAGAGAGGGCCTAAGGGGTCCCTAACACCCTTCCAGAGAGTTTCACAGAGTTTGGCTATCAAGAAACCTCATTCGTGAGCCTCTATAGGAAGTCTGCAGGGGTTCTACAAGATGCTCTGGAATTTCTACAGGATGTCGGTAATTTTCTACAGGTTGTTCAGAAATAGGATTTTGGAGGATGGATGGAGAGAGAAAGGTGAAGGAGTGAGTATGGAGGTAGGACAGGGGTGTGAGGAGGTCCAGGACTTAGTGGATGGAGTTGAAGAAAGATGAAGATGGCTGGATTTGTTCAAGAAGGAATGAAGCAATGTTGCACAAAAATTAGGGTTATGTGAGCAAATGGCAAACGTGAGGCAAGAATCCGAGTTAGGGGATGGAGCAGATGGGATTGATGGAGTATGGGCAGCTAGAGAAGTGGTACAGGGGCTCTGCAAGTTGTTTTTCCAACTGAACCAACGAATACTTGTAAAATCAGAAACCTAGTTACGTTGACCTAATCTGATCTAGCTAACAGTAAAGAGAATGAACAGAAGTTTTAATTGCAATGAAACCATGTATAGTAACTATGCAACAAAGTAATAAAGAATCTGAACATGTAACCAACTTCTGCAAATAAAAATCAAACACTAATGATTGCATGGCGAAGCAAAGTTAGTGTTTTTGTTGGCAGCAAGGTCACCTTGATCCCAGCTCCTGATCCCTCTGAGGGAGAGGTGAAATCAGAGGTGCTTGATGGCCCTTTTCTGAAGCTTGTCCCTATTAATAACCTATCAACTCAGTCTGAACATCAAAAAATCTTTCTAATCATCAACAGTGACCTAGTTAATCAGCAAGATTTTAATCTACTTAACAGAAATTATTTTGCAAAGACATAGAGAACAAATAACAATACATAAAGGAGACCTTGGCACTCGGGTTGGGCCCAACCCCAAGAGATGCCGACTCCTATAAAGAACTCAGATCTGATGCCAAGTAAAGCTGCTTTTCATTACTAAAAAATAATCATCACAAGAAAGTTATACAACAGTAGATACAAGAAAACGAGCTGAGAAAATGACAGCACTATAGTGCAAAGCCCAACAGTTCCAAAAGTAAACTACGAAGGCTGAGGCCTTCCTATTTATACACTATGAGGGGCCTAGCAGCCCTCCTTAATTCAAGGGACTCGGTTGTTCAAACTACCAGTAAACAGTCACTCTTCCCAAAGCTGCTCGGCTGCCTTTAGGATTCGTTTTGGTGGCCTGTTGAGCTCGGAGTTGAGGGTGGAGATTTCAAGGAAGGGCCATTTAATGCCAGAGACAACCTCCCTACGAATCCTCACCTCAAGCTTGGCTATCACCTGGCCCATAATTGCTTGGTTTTGCTCCAAAATTTGTCCAAAAAACCTGAAATAACCACGTATTAGCCTCCTTGGTAGAGTGACCACCCTTATTCGTTCAAATAACATAAACATACTAAAAAAACATGCATAATCTATGAAAAATGGTGGATTGATCAAGGACAATTAGGAAAAATGAGCCCAATAAGTTACCCAATTCGGGGCTCATCATCACCCCCTGCTAAATGGGTTGCTCATCCTCTGAGCAACTAGTCCAGCTCATCATCCTTTATAGCTTTGATCGCCTCCCTCACGTCCCAGGCCTCTGCGGTGATATCTTCTTCCCAGTCGTGGAATCTTGCTTTCCTTTCCACTTCCTCCCACTGTCTGTCTTCCTCCTCCTCCTTAACTCCTTCTAGCAATCCCAAAAGCAAAGGAGGACTGAATTTCAGGCCAATCCAATTGGCCTGCAAATTCTGCATCAACTGTTTGTAGAGAGGTACCCTTGCCAAGGCCTCCCTCATCCTGGTGGGAGAGTGGTATTCCATTATCTTCAAGCTGTGAGGCAGTGTGTTCCACCGCCTTGTGCAGGCATGCAGTAGTTTTCTCCCAACAGTCTCTCCATGTCCTCAAAGTGGGAAATAACTTGAGCCTATTGCTCAATGTATTCTGGTAAATCCTGAGGGCTGTTGGCCAAGTGCTGGTGGGCGCTTATCATTACTGAGGGGTCATCCAGCTCTGCCCTGATCATTAATGGCTCACTGAGTTCTCTGCCTATGATACTGCGGACCTCTGCTACTCTCTTTTCCTCATGATTCATCCAAGAGGCCATGGCCATAAGTTGGACATCTCCTATCACAGTGTTGGGATCCCATGCATTCATGTTCGGAAGGGCGAAGTTGTGCAAGTAAAACTCTGATAATTTGGCCCTGTCCTCTGATGAACTACTGCCACATAGAGCTGCAAATTGATGATAATTTTGGAATGGGGTGATGCCCCTTTGGGCCAAGGTGTTGATCTGAAACTGTAACCACTGATCCTTAAGGTATAGGGCGTACGATTTGGCAGGCTACCTACACTACAGAGCTTCCATTGCCCAGCTGGCCATGCAGGCCAGTTGGGCCTCCTTTTCTTGTACCTGTTGTTTCAGAGACTGTATCTCCAGGCCTGCTTGCAATTCCTTTTCTTGTAGCTGTTGATTTAGTGTCTCAATTTCAGCCTGCATCCCTTCCCTTCTCTGCTGTTCATCAGGGGTATCTTTGGCTGTTGTGGGCTCCTCCTGTTGCTGTTGTTCTCCCAAGATGTGAGGCCTATCTTCCTTCTTCTGTCCTTGTAACTGTAGCTGCTGTTTAAGCAGCTCATTTTCTTCCTGTAGCTTGACCCGCTGGCTGCTCTCCACATGTCGTACCATAGCCAATTCCCTTCTTGCCTCTTTGAGTTGTTCCTCCAGAGGACCTATATCTGCCACACCCTTGGACTTAGCGATCTTCATCCAAGTGTGGGTCCTCACTCTCTCTTCTTCTAGTGCAAGGAAAAGTGGCATTGTGAATTTTTGGGGAATGATCTTTCTGGCCTCTAAGAAGTTATAGTAGGAGCCCAAACTGGGCTGGGGGCTAGGTTCCATAATGTTCTCCACCTTTTCTTCCTCCTGTGGTGATTTAGCTACCTCACCTTCCATTTCTTCGGTCTCCTTTAGCTTAGCTAGTGTTTCCTGTAGAATAGTCTCAGCATCCTGTAGAGAGGCCTTTGTATCCAACATTTTCATTCTTTCTCTCCAGGCGGATGTCTTCGGGCTTCCCCGTTCATAAGTGATCGATGCATTTGAGGGAGACCTCTCCTTTTGTGTAGCTAGGGTGTCTACAATCATGATTGGTTCTTTTGATGGTGGCTGGGTCTGCTAGTCTTTATCCTCACGCTCCTTCTTGCCTTAAAATACATGGAAGGCTCCCTATTTCGCTTCCCTTTCTGCTTTGGAGATGTGCTTAGGGTGGCCAGTACAGCTGCTGCCTCCCTGGCTAAAATCTCAGGCGATTTTCCTTCTGTTTCCCTGTTTCCAGACTTCCTGTAGAAAGTCCTGGGCTGACTGTTTTTTGGCTTCCTGTAGAAACGATTTTCTAGCTTCCTGTAGAAACAATTTTCTGGCTTCCTGTAGAAACTGTCTTCACTGTTTTGGCTTGCTTGGCTGGGGGTGCCTTCCCTTTTAGTTTTGCTGTGGTTGCCTTGGGTGTGCCCTCACTTGCTTGGACTTTTTCAGTCCTCTCTGCCCTGATTTGCAATCATTTCTCCCTTGGTGTTTGTGCCTTTCTTCCACCCACAGTTTTGGGCTCAGCAGCTTGGCCTCTCCCTTGTCTCTCTTCTTGTTCTTTCTGTAGTGGTCGGTCCTGGGTTTCCTTACCCTTGGCTTTCTCTTCTACCTCAATGTGCTCCTTTTCCTCACTGCTAGATGAAGTGAGTTCCTTGGCCAGAATTCGAATATCATCATCCTTGGACATATTGCGGAAAATCTCCCAGGAGAGAGGGACAGTGTAGGTATGGAGGGCATCTTCCACTAGAAGCTTGATAAGCCCATGATGGGCCAGCTTATCTGGTGTCCCTTCCTTCAATTTTGTGCCACACTCAATTAATTATTGTAGGAGGAAATAGGGGATGCTTAACTTTTGTTCTGAGGGTAAATCCATCCTATGTCTGAGTTCACTTAGCAACTGGAAGTGATAACCGTAAACAATATTGAACCGCCCCTCACAGGTAATGTATTTCATGATCTGAAGGCTGACCTCGCTCCAAAAAGGGTGTAGGCTGGCTCTCCGGACCCCATTCTTATCTTCTGAAAATTGTTCCTCTGGTAGGAAGAATTCTTTCTTGGCTTTTTGGCCCAATGTTCTCTCCTCTTTGCTCCAGGGTATCCCCAATGGCAGATCAGTGACTCGACTAATGAGTTGTGGGGTAAGCTTTAAGGTCAACCCTCTAAAATTTACAGTGGCCAGTGTCTTTGACTTAGGCTGCAGGGACATTAAGAATTCTTCTGTTACCTCATCGTCATGGCCTTGAAGTCTGTCACAGAAGGTCATCCAATTGGCACGGGTGAATAGGTCCACCACCTCGGGAGTTTCTCGCAATTTTCTGGAATCCGAGGGTTCCTTCCTGATAAACCCTCCTGGCATGGTGAGAGTGCCCTGTTTCAATACTCCGAGAAGAAAGTGACTATTGTTTTATGGGTTCCTCTTTTGATTCTCAGGACAGGGTTTCTCAGGTGTTTGTATTTCACTTTGCACCAATTCCCTGGTTATAATGCTGTTGCTGCCCAAAACTCGACTGTCAAAAGGGAATTAGGCTCCCACAGACAGAGTGCAAAGCTTAATTTTCACCCCTAGCATGCATACAACCACATAAAAGTCACATTCTTCATGCATAGGTTAGTCCTCACAGTGGTTTATCGTTTCTATAGGAGGAATTTCTTAACAGGAACTGTGGAGGAGAATTTGACGCGGAACCAACTGAAAAATTTTGTGTATCACACAGGAAAACTACTATTCTTGACCCATAGGCAGACTTGCTTCTAATTCTCCTACTCCAGATAGTTTAATTCACCACCTTTTGAAATATCATGCATGGGAATGGTGTTTTTGAGCCTACCTCTCTTCGAAACTCCAATTTCGACGTAGAAAGTCCAGGTTTCTCTGCTCCAGGAGGCTATGTAGTGTTTCCTATAAAGCTCCTTCCTGTAGAAAGCTTTGCCAGCTTCTGGAGGACATCACGGTGCTTCTGAACGAGCCTGGGACGCGAGAGGATTTTGAAACGGGCCGAGAAGCTCAGGCTAACAAACTGCAGAGGAGGAGGACGCGTACTTTGCTGAGAACGGTTGCAAGTGTAAATGACAGTGGTTCATCATGAGTTCTTTGGCCGAGCAATTTTAATTATGACACAATTCATGGCGAGGGGGTGAGGTGTCCAGGCCGATCCGTTAGCCAATGTCACGGCCATCATTCCTCGGCGTGTCTCTGACCTCCATTTCCTTTCTCTGCCATTAACTGTCGCCACCCTGCCAATCTCGCCGATTCTCCTTGACTGGACACTTCCCACGTGTCGGTTTCATGTCTCTTTGGCATAACCAAGCTCGTTCGGATCCCACGAGGCCATTCGACTGACTGTGGGTGGCCAGTTGACTGGCCACCGAATTCGTTCAATCCGCACCATTTCACAGACATACAGTTTTTAGAGTATAGTCTATGCAATTTGATGAATAAGGTTAGACACTTACCTGTGTGGCCATGGACATGTTCTGCAGGCTTTAGGACGTGGAATGATGGCTTTGCTCACTGCTGCTTTGTGCACAGGTGCTAGAACTCCTTATTTCATTGGCTGATGCTGTATGCAAGGCTTCGGGATCCGATCCTTTGGTTGTAAACGCTGCATGGACGGATCTGTCTTTTCTCAGCTGTCAAGGAGGTGTTCACGTCCAAGCGGAGTTTGTTTTTACATGTCCCCTGTGTCGATTTCAGCTGCTACTGACTCCAGAGTATGTGCTCCAGACGGATCAGCTGCTACAGGATTCCTGTAGGAGATCCTATAGCTGCTTCTCCTCATGGGATGCATGCTAAAATGAGCAAGGTTGTATTCGTGGATGAAGGGTCCTGATGGAGCTTTGACAGGTAGAGTGTGCGAGCCTTTGTGTGCTTGATTTGTCACTTGGGAAAAAATATTTCACTCTGAGGAAAACAAGACTCTTTGTATGACTGTGCAGGAATACATAACCAGATTGTTGTAATGGCGGTGGAAAGAGATGAAATAGGTGATGGGTGGAAGAGAGGGGTGGCTGCAGGCCTAATCAATAGACTCCAAGCTTCAAGTCCCCTTCCAAAACCTAATTTGGCCTGTTCGAAGGCTCTACAGGATGTTTCCTATAGAAATGTAGAACTTCTTGTAGAAAGCCCCAAAACTTCCTGTAGAAAGCTCAGAACTTCCTGTAGGAGGTTGAATATCGACCCGAATGTGTTCAAATCCTGGAAAAAGTGAGTGGCCATGGAGGGAGTGTTTGTGAGGATGTCTGGTAGCTTGGTACAGACCCCTGTCCTCATTTTACGCGACCTTCTTTATCTGCATTGTATTCCCTGCAACCTGCAATAATTCTAGAGATTAGACCTATTTCTTTTACTTTTTCTCTTTTTTCCTTTTTTCTTCTTTCTCCCCCCTTTTTTTTGAGAGACAACAGGGGCACCTCCATGAGGTTTTCACCCCCACTATCTGCCCTGGGCACCTCAGAGAGGTTTTCACCCAAGGATCTTTTTTTTATTCCATTTCTTTATTTTCTGAGAGACAGCTGGGGTGCCTCCATGAGGTTTTCACCCTCACTGTCTGCCTTGGGCACCTCAGAGAGGTTTTCACTCAGGGATCTTTTTATTCCCCCCCCTTTTTTTGATGATGATCAAGGTGTGGGCGGAATAGAGGCAGAACCCTGCTCCACTACCAACACTGATTTTTCCAAAGTTTCAATGAACTCCTGCCTCGAAAGGGGTTTCTTGTAGATTTTCAATCGATTCCCATTGACAAGCATGGGGATGGCTTCTTCATCAATGGTCCTGATAAGGATAGAACCATTGTCATTGCATTTTTCCATTGTATATGGTCCTAACCATATTGTCCTCAACTTCCCTTTGAAATCCTTGTATCTTGAGTCATACAGCAGCGCCCAATCTCTTGGCTGGAATTTCTTTTCATTAAGGTGTTGGTCATGCCATATCTTCCTCTGGAGTTGAACTAATTTTGAGTGGAGGAGGGCCTGCATTCGCTGTTCATCTAATCCATTCAGCTGCAGTAATCTCTCATGTTGAGCATGGCTGAGATCTAGGTTCAGCTGAGCTGCCACCCTCAATGTATTGTACTCGAACTCTATGGATAGCAAAGATTTCTTCCCGTAGACCAACTCATAAGGTGTGAAACCTATTATAGTCTTCCAAGTGTTGATGTAGGCCCAGGTGGCCTCAACCAGGTGATCTGCCCAATCCTTTCTGCTATTGCTCACCACCTTAGTCAAAATCCCTTCCAATGCTCTATTAGTGACTTCCACCTGCCCATTTGCTTGAGGATGATATGGGGTGGAAGTCTTGTGCTTGATCTTGTGATGAGCGAGCAAATCTTCAATCAGGTTGGAGGTGAATTGGCTTCCTTGATCGGTGACTAACTCTCTTGGGTAGCCAAACTTGTAGAAGATATTTTCCCTTAAAAACTTAGCCACTTTTTCTTCTGTTGTTGCTTTGATTGCCTTTGTTTCTGCCCACTTTGTCAGATAGTCAGTGCACACAATGATGTAAGACCTTTTCTTTGAAGGAGGGTTGATAGGACCCACAAAGTCCATGCCTCACTTCTCAAATGGCTCGAAGGTCACTTGAGGTTGGAGAGGCAATTCATCCCTTGGAGTTGGTTTCCCCATCCTCTGGCATCGGTCACACTGGCTGATGTATCTTCTAAAATCTTGATGAAGAGTAGGCCAATAGTAGCCTGCCTGTAGAATTTTGAAGGTAGTCCTTTTTGCTGCAAAGTGGCCTCCACAAGTTCCGTCATGACAGGTTAGGAGGATGTCAAAGACTTCCTCCTCCCTAACACAACGCCTCAAGATTTGATCTGGGCGAAGTTTAAATAGGTTTCCCCCGATCCAAGTGAATGGGGCGCTCTTCCTTACGATTCTGCTCTTCTCCTTTGAGGATAGATGCAGAGGGAACTGTGCTGAGACCAAGTAATTTGCTATATCAAAAAACCATGGAGAGAGTAATGAGATAGCAAACAAATGTTCATCTGGCATCTGGTCATCCACTATTCCTTCTTCACCTGCAGGAAAATCCAATCTAGACAAGAAGTCAGCAACAACATTTTCCTTACCTGGCTTGTCGAAAATAGTCAAATCAAATTGCTGCAACAAAAGTAACCATCTAATGATACGAGCATTTACATTAGGCTTATTCATTAAATATCTAATCGCAGCATGATCAATGTGTACAAATGTTTGATAACCAGTGATGTAGTGTCTAAACTTGTTTAGGGAATGGACTACAGCCAGGAACTCTTTCTTGGTTACAATATAGTTCATTTATGCCTTGGACAGGTTTTTGCTGACGAAGTATATGGCATATGGCAGTTTCTCCTCAACTTGTCCTAAGGCTGCCCCTATGGCTTTGTTCGAGGCGTCAGTGTGGATGTAGAAAGGTAGGGCCCAGTTTGGACCTCTCAAGATCGGGGCGGACACCAGCTTATCTTTCAACTCTTCCAGAGCCCCTTGACAGTTGTCAGTCCATTTAAACTTAACATCTTTCCCTAAGAGGCCAAATAATGGTGAGGCTAGCTTACTGAAATCTTTAATGAATCTTCGATAATATCCCGCTAAGCCTAGGAAACTCCGAACATCTCTTACCTTTTGAGGAGGTGGTACCTTTTCGATGATAGCAATCTTATTAGGATCCACCTGGAATCCTTGCCGAGAAATGGTATGACCTAGCACGGTCCCTTCAGTCATCAGGAATTCACATTTTTCGAGACTGAGGGACAGGTTCATCTCAATGCACTTAGTTAGGACTTTTCCCAGATTAGTCAATGCTTATTGGAAGTTGGACCCATAAGGAGTAAAGTCATCCATATAGATTTCTACCGAATCATGGACCAACTCAGAAAATATGCTCAATACTGCTCTCTGGAAAGTGGCAGGAGCATTGCATAGCCCAAAGGGAAGGACTCGGTAGGCAAAGGTACCCCATGGACAAGTGAAGGTGGTTTTATCTTGGTCCTCCAGGATTATTTGGATCTGGTTATAGCCGTTGAACCCATCTAGGAAAGAGAAGAACTTCTTCCCTGCCAGTCCATCCAACACTTGATCTATGAAAGGCAAAGGGAAATGGTCTTTCTTGGTGGCTTTGTTAAGTTCTCGGTAATCTACACAGATTCTCCACTTCTCATTCTTCTTGGGCACAAGCACTAGACGTGAGACCCACTCACTATCAGAGATAGGGTAGATGAATCTTGCGTCCAACAATTTTTGCAATTCTTCTTTGACAATGTCTTTAAGGGCTGGATTCATTCTCCTTTGAGGCTGCCTGACTGGTTTACAATCTTCTTTAATGTAAATGTGATGGGTACAGACTGAAGGATGGACTCCTTTCATCTCCTTATAGCTCCAAGCGAAAGCATCTAAACAATTGTTCAGTAAGCTACACAGCTCCTTCTCCTGGGAGGGAGATAGGGAGGAGATGATCTTTAAAGTTCTTTCGGGACCAAACTCCACATTCTTAACTCTGGGAGAGGTCGGATCAGTCACACAGAGGTCCATTAAGGTGCTGGCTTGGGTATCTTCCACCAATTCCTCTAAGGACAGTGCACTGGGAGGTGGATTTTGAATCAAATTCTCAATCAAATCATCCTCGGTTTGAGGGCCTCCCCTACTGGTTTCTACTGTGCACAATGGTGCAGAGTAGACCTCATCCTCATCTCCTTCTTCCAACCAGAGTGGTAAGTCATGTTCTAGCAGAGGTTGGGCAGGAGGATATAGGACTAGCTGCTTGGACATGGGCCCATTCTTGATGGTCATGCTTCCAGCTCGACAACTGATGTAAGAATCTACAGTGGCTAACCAAGGCCTTCCCAAAATGAGGCAGTATCCAGTGAGCTTTTCCTTTGGCTAAAGGACCAAGAAGTCCGCAGGGTACTCCCAAGAGTCAATAGAGACCAAGACATCTTCCACAATCCCTTCGGGAGTCACGGTGGAGCGATCTGCCAACTGCAGGACTGTTGAGGTCTTCCTTAAGGAACTCTGAAGGTTGAGTTTAAGCATGGTGTCCCTGGTCATCACATTAATGACAGCCCCTAGATCAATCAAGGTATGGGGGATTATAGTGCCATTGATGTGGACATCAACTACAGGACTCCCAGGGTCCAAATACTTTGGACAGATTACTTGCCCCAACATTAGATCGGACAGTTGTCCTATGACATTGATAGTCGAGGCATCTCTCTTTCGCCTGCCTGGGTGCCTGAAATACTTCTCCTTAATCAATTTGTTGTATATCGGTACATCTTTTATGGCCTGGAGAAGTGGTATTTTCACACAAAACTATTTAAGTTCTCCCAGAAGTTCAGTCTCCTCTGGGTTTGGTTGCGTGGTTATTGTTAGTCGCTCAGGAAAGGGTGGAATGGCTTTGGGTTCACTTTCCTGTTTCTCTTCCTCGTCCTCTGGGGGAGGAGGTTGGCGACCTGGAAGGGTCTTCCTGGATCGCAGGTTGATCTCCTAGATCTCCACAGCATAGGTAGGGCATGTTGTCTCCCCAGTGTATACCTGCTGGGCCTGTCGGTTGTTGGGGTTCAGGTTCGGTTGAGCAGGCATCTGGGGTTGTCTTGGAGGAGCAAGAGGTAATGGTTGTGGCTGAGCCAGTGGTGGAGGCAGAATGGTGGAGAGTTGTATTGGGGCCTCCACTCCGGTTGAGGTGCATTCCATTGAGGTTGCGGCTGGACATGTGAGTGAAATGAATGAGCAGTGGGTTGAGTATGGTATTGAGGTGGATAAGACCATGGAGGAGGTGCGGACCAGGAAGGATGAGTAGGGGGATCCCAAGAAGGCATGTGAGTAGATTGGTTGGGGCTATAATAAGATTGGGATGTCCCTTGCATCCCCTGCTGGTAAGGTCTGGGCCCATGCGACCTCCTTTGGTTGAGGAAGTAGAGAGGTTCAGTGGTTGCCTCAGTCCCTTGGTACATGGCTTTAAATCCGGGCAAGGTTGGGCATTGTTTTTTGGGGTGGTTTTACTCACAAACGAAACATACCTCTATTGAGTGCAATGGACACTCGTTCTTAGGGTGCTTCCTCGTACATCTAGGACAAAAAATGGCGAAAGCCCTCTCAGCTTCCTCTTTCTTTTGTTGGATTTGGAAAGTATCAAGTTGCATGGCAATGGTCTATCTCATCTCACTTTTGAGGTCTTCCATCTGATTAGCAAACTCATGCTTGAAGAAGGTAGTACTAGCTGAAAGTGGATCCCCCTACCTATTTTCCGGGCTGCCCTAGAGTGGTTTCTAAACATAGTCTTTATGTCCTCATAAGGTAGTTGGTAGATGTCTCCTCCAGTTAGCATGTGAAGGGTATCTAGAGGTCTTCAGGGACTCCTTGGAGTAGAACCAGCTTTAGAGATTCAGGGTCAAGTGTACACCTGGCCCGTTTATAGTTGAGTTGGAACCTTTCCTCGTAGTCTTCTAAAGACTCATAATTTCCCATGGTCATCCGAAAGATTTCTCCCTTTGTTTCCTTTGACCTACAGTAATCTTGGTATTTGTTGTTAAAGGCTTGTTGCATCTGAGCCCAAGTGGTGATACTTTTTCCAGGTAACCCCATGAACCAGCGTAATGCTGCATCCTTGAGGGTATAGGGAAAGAGTTTCAACTTTTTCTCATCTTCTGCATAGTCATAAGTTCGAAAAAGGACATCAAACTCAAACAGGAAGGTATCAGGGTCTTTAGTGGTCAATCCATGGAAATGAGGTAAGGCTGAGGGACTTATGTTCTTCATCTTCATGTCCCCGTTGGTCTCTCGGATGGGGAAGGTACCTTCTATTCTCTCATCCTCTTCTCTACCGTTTCTGTTTTCGGCCATGGTCTCAAAAGGAATGTTTTCTTGCTCTTCTTCTATTATAGGATCTTCGTATATCTCAGGAGGTTCACCTATAGGTTCTTCTGGGTCACTGCCACCAAAGAAGAGAGAAGGGTGACTTAGTGAAGTGATGGCGGTGTTGGGTAGGAATTTTCCGGTATTATCTCTGTTCCTACGAGGCATGAAAAGGTTTTTGGTTGCTTTTGCTTTTTTCTGCTTGTACCTACAAAACTGAAATAGATGGAATTGCGACTAACTAAAATTTATCTTGCGGAAATGAAAATGCGGAATTGAAATGAAAGCAGGAAAGGACTAATCTATTTTGCTGAAATCAAATTGCAGGAATGAAATGCTAGACTACACTTGCAGAATTGAAATGCTATTCTACGCTTGCAGAATTGAAATTGCGGAATTGAAAGGCTAATATATGAAAGCAGTAAATGTCTAATTTACTTTTGCAGAATGGAACTAAAATAAACTACTTAGCAGAAGGTTGGAGTAGAAACAAAAATAGAAGAAAAGCAACAATCACAAATACTCTGACGCTTCCCCAGCAACGGCACCAAAAAGAGTGGTGGGCTCCAGTATTGTAGCAATAATGCCGCAACTCCTGGGACTCCCTTCTTTACTTTTATCAACCCGGTAGTTCGTAACAAACTTGGAAGTGACAGTGCTGTATGCACAAGTACTAGCTCTTGCCGCAGCTGTCACTTGGTTAGCTGGAACAAGTCCGCTAGGAGCTTAAGCCAACTTCTATGAGCTCTGAGAAGAAGCTTTTTAACTGATGGACCAAAGCTAACTCAAAGAAGGTTGATCTACTTGCATAAAGAAACTGGAAAGCTGAAAGGAAACGTAAACCCTAGCAAACCCTAATTTTACCAGCTAGCCCTACTGATGCAAGAAAGAGGATGAAAGCTACCGAAAGAGATGCCATTGAATTCTAGGAAGGTAAAATACATGTGTCTAAGCTACTTCTACAGTAACATCTGAAAAAACATCTTTTTGTATTTTTGAATAAGTTTCCAGAATTATCATGCATGCGTTTTAACTGTTTTTGACTGTGCAGAGGTGGATTGGTGAGAGGAACTGCTTGGAGGAGGTTGGGAAGGTTCAGAGAGGGCCTAAGGGGTCCCTAACACCCTTCCAGAGAGTTTCACAAAGTTTGGCTATCAAGAAACCTCATTCGTGAGCCTCTACAGGAAGTCTGCAGGGGTTCTACAGGATGTTCTGGAATTTCTACAGGATGTCTGTAATTTTCTACAGGTTGTTCAGAAATGGGATTTTGGAGGATGGATGGAGAGAGAAAGGTGAAGGAGTGAGTATGGAGGTAGGACAGGGGTGTGAGGAGGTCCAGGACTTAGTGGATGGAGTTGAGGAAAGATGAAGATGGCTGGATTTGTTCAAGAAGGAATGAAGCAATGTTGCACAAAAATTAGGGTTATGTGAGCAAATGGAAAACGTGAGGCAAGAATCCGAGTTAGGGGATGGAGCAGATGGGATTGATGGAGTATGGGCAGATAGAGAAGTGGTACAGGTGCTCTGCAAGTTGTTTTTCCAACTGAACCAACGAAGACTTGTAAAATCAGAGACCTAGTTACGTTGACCTAATCTGATCTAGCTAACAGTAAAGAGAATGAACAGAAGTTTTAATTGCAATGAAACCATGTATACTAACTATGCAATGAAGTAATCAAGAATCTGAACATGTAACCAACTTCTGCAAATAAAAATCAAACACTAATGATTGCATGGCGAAGCAAAGTCAGTGTTTTTGTTGGCAACAAGGTCACCTTGATCCCAACTCCTGATCCCTCTGAGGGAGAGGTGAAATCAGAGGTGCTTGATGGCCCTTTTCTAAAGCTTGTCCTTGTTAATAACCTATCAACTCAATCTAAACATCAAAAATATTTCTAATCATCAACAGTGACCTAGTTAATCAACAAGATTTTAATCTACTTAACAGAAATTATTTTGCAAAGACATAAAGAACAACAATACATAAAGGAGGCCTTGGCACTCGGGTTGGGCCCAACCCCAAGAGCTACCGGCTCCTATAAAGAACTCAGATCTGATGCCAAGTAAAGCTGCTTCTCATTACTCAAAATAATCATCACAAGAAAGTTATACAGCAGTAGATTCAAGAAAACAAGCTGAGAAAATGACAACACCATAGTGCAAAGCCCAACAGTTCCAAAAGTAAACTACGAAGGTTGAGGCCTTCCTATTTATACACTACGAGGGGCCTAGCATCCCTCCTTAATTCAAGGGACTCAGCTGTTCAAACTGCCAGTAAATAGTCACTCTTCCCAAAGCTGCTCGGCTACCTTTAGGATTCGTTTTGGTGGCCTGTTGAGCTCGGAGTTGAGGGTGGAGGTTTCGAGGAAGGGCCATTTAATGCCAGAGATGACCTCCCTACGAATCCTCACCTCAAGCTTGGCTGTCACCTGGCCCATAATTGCTTGGTTTTGCTCCAAAATTTGTCCAAAAAACCTGAAATAACCACGTATTAGCCTCCTTGGTAGAGTGACCAGCCTTATTCGTTCAAATAACGTAAACATACTAAAAAAAACATGCATAATCTATGAAAAATGGTGGATTGATCAAGGACAATTAGGAAAAATGAGCCCAATAAGTTACCCAATTCGGGGCTCATCACTTACCATGCATCCCTCCATCATTTTTGTCATTTTTCCACTCCATTGCTTTGATTTATACAAAGAATATGTTTTTTACAAGATCCCCTGAAAACCTAAAGGATGATCTTGTAGGAATTACAGTGACCCAGAAATTGTACATGAAGTAATCCGAAGGCAAATGATGGACTTGTTAGGTCCCTAAAATTCACCTTCTTCTTGATCTAGTACCTCACCTCGTCCACCATCATCATCCCTGCACTCACCATTCAAAAAAAGATTAGTTTCAACAGTTTTTTCCAGTCTTCAAAGAAAAAAGGGAAACAGAGAGGAGTAAAGAGAATCACCTGAGTATCCTTTGCTCTCCACACTCCCACTCCTTCTTTCCATCCATGTCACCATCCTCACAGCCCCAACAAGCAAAATGATTAAAGAATTCTGAGGGAGAAGAAACTACATGACATCCTGTAGTAGCCTATTCCACAGAATACCAATCACACCAGCAACAAGTCTTCACCATGATGATCCAAGAGCTCCAAAGTAAAAACATCATATCTTCAACAACAGATACTTGAAAAAATAGAGAAACCATTAGCAGACAACAAGAGGAGGAAGAAGAATGGCTTGCAACAAATATACTCAACAACACCTCTGGTCTTTGACAGCTGTATCATAGCATTGAAACCACAGGTAAGTATCCCGCTCGCTCTCTCATATGCATCATGTAGTAAAAAGATGTAAGGGTTACGAGATAGTTGGTTTATAAGTGAAAATATGGCCAGTTAACTTGGCCACCTTCGTTCAGTCAGTACATGCACAACTGGGTGTCCTCTCACACATGGCTGCAGTTAACTCAAAGACAAAGAAGGAGTAGGACAAAAAGCAGTTAAACTATGGATCTACGAGGTGGGAGCTAATTACAAGGAGTGGGAAATGATGAGGTGGTAGTGGGGACCAACGGTCCAAAAACGGAAACGTACCTTTTCTTCTAACACACCACCTCACCCTGAATCACCATAAGAGGAAATAAAACATCGTTGCCATGCATTCATGCATTTCACCTCCTCAAAACTCCCTCACTCAAGTCGTTCTCATAACCCAGGCCACCCACCGGAAACAAAGATCCATCATTCACTTCATAGGAATTCCCATAAGAGCATGCACAGGAATTCCTACAGGATACAGAGACTGTCTACATGATACAAATACTGTCTACAGGATACACAGAGACTGTCTACAGGATACACAGAGACTATCTACAGGATTGGTAGAGAAGAGTTCAGAAGGGATATCATAGGAGTTGGCCACTGCAACCAGTCTAAAGAGGTAGGCTCTAAAATTACATTCCCCTTTACAAGTAAATGAACCAAGGATACTCTAAATTTGAGTGAATTTAGCAACTGTGTGTAGGGAATTAAATACATAGTCATCTCTATTTTGCTCCTGCATTTGAAAAATTGTTTCAACCCTCTCATTTTCTCCTCAATCTTCACCAACAAGATGACAGGGGGGTTTAATATGATAGAGCCCACAAACACTATGAGAATCCAACAACACCCCCGAGTTCTTAAAATCTTCACAATACATAATTGGATGGGGTTTTTCGAAAAATTCAGAGGGTATGATGATGAGGTGGCTCAATAATTTGCTCTCTCCCTCACTCCACACACCATAATCCATGCCACTGTTGTAATAAGGGGCCTCACTATAGATCTCACCCCTGATCTCATCAGCAGGGTCACCACACTTCCCCTAGGAATCCTATGGAGAAAAGAAGACAAAGGAGACAACCAGGTTGCCAAAAGAAAATTCTTTTTATAAGGTGAGGAACCCACTGAGGACAAAAATGGAGTAAGGAGGGAAAATATGCCATATCCATGGAGTGAGGTAGGCTACCAATGAATCAAATACATCTCATGTGAGGGTAGATATAGTGTTGTCTATGGCTATCATTTCAGGATCCTTAAAGAATTAAGATTTGGTGTAGAAACACCCCCTCACCAAAGGCTCAGCATACCATATTTCTTGCTTCAATCACTCATAGACTCTAGCATCGAAGTGAAGGAGGGGAATTCCAAACAATTATCTCACCATGGGTTGATTAGGATCCTCATTGAAGATGCCATCCAAAACCTCAGAACCCCTATAACGTGGCTAGTTTTCAGAGACATGCTAGCGGAGGATGACATAAAAGCTCTCACTTATGATGTTAGTCCTACTATCAGTGAAGAGGAAGATATATAAGGAGATGAGGATGAGGTGAATGAAGAAGGAACTGACATAGAGGAACATGATGAAGATGAAGAAGAAGAGGGAGAAGAGAAGGAGGATGATGAAGAAACAGAGGAGGAAATTAAGGAGGAAACTGATAGAGATGATGATCTACAAAAAGAAGAAGACAGGAAAGGCAGAGAGGAAGAAGGAAATAGAACAGAGGGGACAAAACACAAGGAGGAGTCACCTAGGGTGTCTCTAGAGGCCACTGAGAGAGAGGCAACAATTGCCCTCACTGCTCTCAACACCCCAATCAAGAAAGGAAAAAGGCAGAGGCAGACCCCACTATATTTCAAGATAAGAAAGAGCACAAGAATAAGACAGGGGAAGCCACAAACATCAACCAAAATTCCTATTGAGATTGAATATTCCCCTACACAAAAAGATAAAATGGCTTCCCCTAAGTCACTATCACTTATGTAAGGAGGCCTGCTACTAGCTCAACTTCCTCAAAGGGTAAGGAAATCCTACAGGATCCACAACAAAATCTACAGGAAGAAAAAACAATCCTACAGGATACTCTGCTGAATCTACAAGAGGCACATAAATTGGAAAGGAAGGTAGGGGAGCAGCAAGAAGCTAAAGAGGAGGACCTAGAGACAAAAGAACCCAACCCCCAACCTAACCTGGACTCCTATTACCAGTTTATTGAAGGAGGTAGGGTCATACCTCAAAAATTTGCCATCCATTCTTTCAGCTTGAGAAGGAGAGGGCCAGAACTCACTGATGGATGCAGATCACCAAATCAAAGGGGATGGAAGACATTGGGCACATGGAGGAGAAACTCAAAGAAATGGGAAAAGAGCTAAGTGGCTTAAGGGACAAAGAAGCTATAATGAGAAATCAACTAGTGACAGAAAATGCATGGTTGAGGGGACATTTACAGGAAAGGGAGACCCAATTAGCATGTATGACTAGCCTCTCCTTGGAGGTAATCCAATGTAGGATTCTAGCTAAATCCTATGCTCTCTACCTCAAATAACAATGGTTGCAGTTTCAGATTAAGACACTAGCACAAAGGGGAACCATGCCATTTCAGGACTACAAGTAGTTTATTGGTCTTTGTGATCAAAGTACACTAGAATATAGGGCCAAAATGGTTGAGTTTTATTTGCACAACATGGCCCTCACAGACATGAATGTATGGGATCCTAATTTCAAGTTAGGAGATCTACAATTAATAGCTTTGGCATCATGGATGAACCATGAGGAGTCAAGGGTTGCAGATATGAAAAGGATATTGGCAAGAGAGAAAACTGAACCTCTTTTGATCAGAGCTGAACAATCAAATTCCATGGCCCTCATCAATACCCATAATTGATTGCAAATGATCCTCAGCTAGCACCTAGATATCTTGCTGCCCAAGAGCAAGCAATTTCACATTTTGAGGATAGTTTAGGCTACCAGGAGATGATCGTATACATGCTTTCCTAAGAAGATGGAACACACTGCCATATAGCTTAAAGATAAGAGAATATCACTCCCCTCAAATGTTGAGAGATGCACTCAACAAGACACCTATGTATAAGAAATCTATGCAAAGGTTGAAGGTCAATTGGATAGGCCTAAAACTCAGTCCACCACTACTCTTAGGAATTCTAGAAGGGAGAAAAGAAGAAGAAGAAACGAGGCAGTGGGAAGAGGTAGAAAAGAAAGAAAGATTTTATGAACAAGAAGAGGATACCACAACAGAGGCATGGGATGTCAGAGAGGCTACCGGAGCCATGAAGGATATGGATATTAACTAAGTTGCTCAGAGGATGAGCAACACTTTCAGTAGGAAGTGATGATGAGCATCATCATTGGGTAATTATCTGGGCCCTAATTCACCTCCTAGCTTAGTCAAACCAACTATTCTCATAACTTATTGCATACTTTTGATTATATTTTATTTATGAGATGAGTTAGAGTTGGATATTTTTCTTTGTGGTCTAATGTGCATTTAGTGCAAGATTAAAGGAGAAAAACAATGAATTTTGGCAAATACCAAGGTCAAAACTCGAATGGGACAAGGGAGAGGGATTATAGGAGGTAAATCCTCCTCATTTCCTACCCCTCCATTTGAATATTCCTCCATCAGCTCGGAGTGCAAACAACCAAATCATGAGGACTAGAAGGCAACTGAGCAAGTGAAAGATAAAGCACCAGTTTATCTCGAGTTTGGGACCTGAGTCTCCCTAATTTTAAGGAAGTCATTGGAGAATTGATATGTATAAGTAGAGAGGCATAGGACCTCAATAGGATTCAAATTTTCATTGTAAAACTCTACTCTATTTTCGAGCTGCAAGAATTGTGACAATTCTTTTGACGTAATCTGTTGTTTTGGTAATAAGAATGAGTTTTGTTTTGAGCCAGGAATGATTTAACTCACAGGGCTGAAGCCCTTGGGTTAGGGCCCAACCCTAGCAGCCAAGTCTCCTCTTTATTGTACATGTATGCTTAGTGTAGATTCATAGCTTAATTGTTAATTTTCTTAGTAGATGCATTTTGATTACAAGTAGTGTAGATTAGATTGGTTGTGTGATAGTTTGCTTCCATTTGTGCCTTCTTTCAAGTAGCAAGTTAGCAAGGATAAAAATTGATCACCAAAAGGTTTTTAGCAGGTGTCTTGGCCTCACTTCCTCCCTCTGGGACCATGACTTGAGGAAGGGACCCTTCAGTAGCCCCAAAAACACAGATTTCTAGTTCTTTTATGAGCTTTGGAGTTTGTTGTCTTTAATTCAGTAGTTGGTTAATGTTGCAAGGCAGATTTCATTGTCATCTTTTTCCATCTCCATTTCTGCAATAAGATATCACTCATGCTTTCATTCCCTTCAACAACTTTCTTCATGCATAATATAGGTAGTTGATTCATGCTTTTCTAGTTTATGAAAATGTATCTTGTTGCATAGTTCTTTTTGGAAGACACACATGTTTTATGCAGAGAAGGTACTTCAGGAGGAGACCAAGACTTCATAACCAACAACCACCTTCCACTTCATCCACCTTATCCATCCCTTGTTTCACCACCACCCTCACTAGTTTTTCATCATTTTTCATTGAAATTCTCCTAAACACATTGAGCGAATCTAGCCATCTCTTATCTTGGATATTGACTCCTGAGTGCTCCTAGACCTTCTAACACTCCATTCCACCCATCACACACCTTTCCTAAGCTTCCCAACACCTCCAACACCTCACAATTAGCTCTCAGTTGTATCCTGTAGGTTTCCTGTAATTCCTACAGGATCATCCTGTAGGTTTCTAGTACATCCTGTAGGTTTTCCTAAAACGACCTGTTTTGAGGCCGAATTGATAGGAAACCTCAAGTTACAAATAGCCTCCTAGGACCCCTCCAAACTATCCAACCACTTCATAAACCTTCTAGCCATCCTCAAACACCTTCCATTCACCTGTCACATCCACAAGAACAATTAGTTTGCATACTTGATTTTGCCTAAAAAACCAAAAAAGTGAAAACAGATTTAATTTAGTTTCTTTGCTTGCACATTAGTATGGTTTGATGCTTCTTACTTCTGCAACTTAGATAGTAGCATTTGTTTATTGTTGATTTAAAAATTCTGCTTAGCATAGCTTCTTAAATGGTTAATTAGGGTACGGTGTGGTTTAGCATTACATGTTGGTTGTTTCCATTACTGCAGTAGAGTAACTCTCTTAGAGTAGATTTTCCCTTCTTCCATAAAAGAATCAAGCTTCTTCTGACTCTATAGAAGTCTGGCTTGGAACCCTAGTGGTCTCTCGCCAACTGAATAGTGACAACAGGTAGAGCCATCACTTTTACTTGTGCATACAACATTGTCACCTCCAAGTTTGTACGAACCCCGGGTTGATAAGTAAAGCTGGTAGCCCAGGAGTTGCAACATCCTCGCTGCAATACTGGTGCTCATCAACCTTTATGAGACTCCACACTTAGTACATTGTTGTTCTAGGCATATACTAGCCCTTAATCCTCCCTACGTAGACCCTAACTGTGGTGCTATAGCCTGCGGCCTAGCACACAGTCCACCTATAACCAATGTAAACTTTCAAATGGGAACTATAAACTCAAAACGAGAACTCTGGCCAAAAAACCCTGGAAAAACATAAAAAACAATGCTAAAAATGAAAAGTGTGTATACTGGAACAATGGTTTTTTTTTAGGGTAAATTTTGAACATGTTTTAAAAATGGCAGTGAAAACAAAATTTTCGTGCAAAATACAACTCGAAAACGAAAAAATGATGATACTGGGACGATGATTTTTTTAGGGTCAATCTTCAAAATTTTAAAAAAATGCTAGTAAAAGCAAATTTTTATGTGCCAAACAAAGTTGTTTATGCGGAAAAAAACACACTAATGTTTTTGGTAGAATATCATTTTCTTTCCTAAGTATAAATTCAACATGTTCTCAACCATAACATGCTAGATACAAAAGAAATTGAAATTTTTTCAACTATAAAATTAAAAAACCATGACATTATGACAAATTACATCACAAAATGAATTCAAAAGTCATTATTTGTATATTGAATAAAACATACATTATTTCTCTAATTTAATGTTGCATTGTAGATATTTTAAACAATAAAAATTATCATAATTAAGACATATAATCCAACAACATAAAAATGCCTCATAACTTCTCATTTAACACCATATGGAAATCAAAAATTTTATTTCAAGATACGATGCATACATCAGTTATATAAACTGTCTTAAACAATTATTCAAAATCACTCATATTTTCTTGCACACCATCAGAATTCACATCTTCAAATGAGTGACTGGATGCTGACGAAGATGTTCCATATTCTTCTCTTTCATCAACTAGTGCCCCATCTGAGTCCACATGCATGCCCACCATTTCAGGTTTCAAAATTCTTCTATATCTATGACTAGTTTCAACAGACTCCCAACTTAACACTGTTCTTTCTGGTAACAACCTTTTTAGAATATCTATCGTCTTGAAGCGAAGAGTTCCTCTCTTTGTTAAATTGAAGTCATAAACGAGTATGTCAACATCCTCCAATTTTAATATGTCTGTGCGGTGGCGATTTATATTTGTACCCTTTCTTTTTCTCTTTCCGCCATTTTTTTGTCAACTACCATCTCTGGCTGATACACACCATTGAATGGGTGTGTATTTGTGGCATACCAGTGTACTTAAACACTTGTAACATCCTCATTTTCTGTAAAGACCTTTATAACTTTAGCAATCCAGAATGGATAGCCATTGGGATCTCCATCTGATAGCACTGCGATCATGCAACCCTCCTTAATATCCTATAATGAACCCCTGTAAAGGTCTTCCATGGCTTCACGTTGTGCACGAGATCTTTTGGAACCAATATACATCTCTCTTTCCTCTGCCTGTGAAGAATTAATAATACCTTGAGATTGTTGCTGTTTAACAATGTTTATTTCCTCATGTTCATTCGACATATTTTGTGGCCAAATAAATGGATTTTTCAAAGGTATATCTTCATTTTTTGTTGTTGAAATGATATCACTTTGATTATTGAAAAATGACTCCCACCAAATTGAATCAGCAATGTCAAAGCACTCATATGTATATCTAATACATTTTTTAATTTCTTCTAGGCAATCAGAATAATTTATATCTCTATTTTGTCTGTGTGCATTATGAACTTCACCAACTGATTGTAATAACAATATTTTTGATGCAAATATTGGATGATCTGGAATGAACTTCAAAAATTGCAAACCTGATGACAGTGCCCATTCTGCAGTAGTTGAATACTTCTTGCCCCATATTAGTGTTTTCCCATCAATTTTTTTGATACGAAATTGATGTTGGAAGCTAATGTCATTAAGTTGTTTAATGCATTTCCCCTCACCATATGATCCCAAAATAAACCTTCGCATGTCAACAGTTTCTTCCAACACATCAAAAGTAGGCTCTGGCATGTATGATTTCTTAATACATTCAATTAATGATGGAAAGCTCCCAACTTCCTTCCTCCTCAATGTGACTGAAAAATGACTGAACATCTGATCAATATGGTCATGAGTGTGCCCAGCAAGAAGGAAACCAACCTTTACCTTTTGAAAAATTCTCAATTCAACAAGCATGTTTAGATATCCAAAAACAACCTGATTTTTGTTTTCACGGCAAGTGTTGTCCAATTGTAGATACAAAACTTCAGGAAGATTACCAGACCAATGAGAAAGCACATCATGAATTATGGTTATGGTCAGATTTGCATCATTATGAATATTTGGAGCTGTGAAGTACACCCTTGGCAACATTTTCCCATTGAAGACCATACAACTGACCAAGTGATACTGAATAAAGGTTTCCTCCTATAAATTTTTCGCTGTGCGAACAAAATGTGGTAAAAGTGTTTTCTTCTGGTCCATACCATCAATTATCAAACCCAAATATTTATTCAGATTATCATAACACTTCTTTCGATGCTTGTACAACTTTTTCCTTTCGTTTGTTTGTTGTTCGCGATGCTCCTGAAGTTCTTTGACAATTGAATCTACACAACATAAAAGAAAGCCATTAAGAAATAGGTTTTCACAGTTGATGACTATACAATTTTAAAATTTAAAGTTATGAATGCTTACCTCTTTCTGACCCTTCACATTTGTCCCTTTTTGATTTAAGAGAAGCACATGTACTGCAAATCCCCATCCTTGTCTTCTTAGGAATACATACATTGTTGAATTATTTCTTCCATACCTTCACAAAATATTGATATGTAATAAACTGGCCATGTCCCTCAACACCTTCTGCATATTCTTTGTATAAGTTGTAGATTTCTCGTCTTGAAAAATTATCTGGAATATGTATTGTCTCTCTATTTCGCATAAACTCTCCATGCTTTCAAAATAAATCTTTCATCCATGACATTGTAGTATTTGATAATGGCCCAAACTGTTTTTTATGACGTACTTCTAAATAAAATGTGGGATCCTTTTCCAAATTTTCTTGAATTCTCGAGAGACAAAAATTCCCAATCGAATGAAACATTTTGAAAGCTTTTCTACAGATAAATAAAGTCCTAATATGATAATCATAACCTGACAATGTAGATTGCATGCACCCAACTAAATATGAATTTTGCATGCTTTTATTCATTGACAAATATCTCTTCCTGCTCTCTACTACAAACTTGAAATCCATATGTTTCAAGCAATCTTTTTGGCAACATTCACTTGAAATGAGAGCACTAATAGAACTTCTTCTCGTTAGATATTCTGATCTACCCCTTGTGTAACTATAACATCTTGCATTGATACGAAAAGGTTTGCTCCTACTCCTCGATAAAATATTTCTTGGCAACATCTCCATCATTGGATCATCATTTGTATAAGGATTTTCATCATCATTAAGAGGAATGTTATCCACACTATGATCAGTTGTGCTTTTCAGATACTGACTTGGAGGATATTCTTCATCTTCCCCTTCTTCAGTGCTAGTATCATAGTCCTTAGAATTCAGACTGAATGGAAAATTTGACTCAATGTTTAATGGATATTCTTCCTCATGTGCATTGTCAGTGCTGCTCTCATAGTCCATAGAAATAGGACTACGTCGAAAATGTGACTATTTACTTATTGAAGATGCTACATCCTTTGTCACTGCTACCTTTATACTCATTAGAATTAGGACTAAGTGCATCATCCTGTCCTTCATCACTGCTCATCTCATAGTCCTTAAAATTAGGACTAAGAGGACACTGTGACACTCCATTCTTTTGAAATTCATCATCACGCTCTTCATCACTGTTGCTCTCATAGTCCTTAGAATTAGGACTAAGTGAACACTTTGACACTCTAATCTTTTGAAATTCATCATCCCGCTCTTCATTACTGTTGCTCTCATAGTCCTTAGAATTAGGACTAACTGGACACGTGACACTCCATACTTTTGAAATTCATCATCATGCTCTTCATCACTACTGCTCTCATAGTCCTTAGAATTAGGACTAAGTGGACACTTTGACACTCCATTCTTTTGAAATTCGTTATCACACTCTTCATCCTTGCTGCTCTCATAGTCCTTATAATTAGGACTAAGTGGACACCGTGACACTCCATTCTTTTGAAATTTGTCATCATGCTCTTCAACATTGCTGCTCTCATAGTCCTTAGAATTAGGACTAAGTGGACACTGTGACACTCCATTATTTTGAACTTCACAATAGTTCTCTTCATCACTGTTGCTCTCATAGTCCTTAGAATTAGGACTAAGTGGACACCGTGACACTCCATTCTTTTGAAATTTGTCATCAAGCTCATCATCACTACTACTTTCATAGTCCTTAGAATTAGGAATGAGTGAATCTATGACTCTTTATTTATTTGAAATTCTCCATCCCCTCTTTCATTAGTGCTGCTCTCATAGTCCTTAGGATCAGGACTAAGTGGAAGAATTGACTTTCTATTCATAGTGGAAGAATTCCCGCAATATTCAACAATGTGAATAGAGTTGTTACGCGATGAAGATGTTGATGTTGTATAAATCGAAACTTCACTATCAGGACAATCCATCCCTTTCAAATAGAAGATGTTGAATGATACAAATGGAGAGTCTCCTAAAGATATTATATAGCTTAGAGAATGAAATTTTCCCTCCAAAAATTTTCGTGAAAATATTTCCCTCCAAAAATTTTGTTAGATTTATTTCCCTTCATTATTTTATTCTACGATTTATTGAAAAATGTAAACTAATTTTTTTATGAAATAAATCATTAAAGTTAAAATTGTAAACTACAACTTCTACATTAATTATTTTAATAGTTAAAGTATATAATATTTACTAAACAATTGAATGTTTTTTTTTTTTTTTTTTTAATTTTTAGTTTTTTTAATTTTTATAATACATTCTAAAACAAATTAATTCCATATTCACCCTGCTATAAAACAATTCCATAATATTCGCTTTATCATCTTTTCCTTCGTCGCCATAAAAAATTAACATGTTAAATTTTTTCAAAACAAATTATCCCACATTAACCGTATGGTAAAACATCTCCGTAATTTCACCTATATACTAAATTCCATTATCACTATACTGACATCACGTCAAGGTTTTGTGAAGTTTGTTGAAAGACTTGCGAATTTGTGGAGCAGCTACATTGTTATCAACATACTCAACGAACAATTCTCGCAATTGAAAGGTTAGTTAAATTTTTTTCCATGAAAATTTTCATATTAAATTAGTTTAATGAAGTATATATATATATATATATATATATATATATATATATATATATTTTTAATTAATACTTTTTGTGAGCCAAATTAACCAATACATCCATCATGGGCATGGTGGGCCCAACAAAACTCATGATGACAGCCCACCCTGTGGCACCACGACGGTCGACCCGCCCGCCCCCTGGGGGTGGCGCGGGGTGGGCATCGTGGTCCCACCTTGGGCCACCCTGGCGGCGGGTGGGCATCGGGCGGACAGGTGGGTGGGCGGGTTGGCAACCTCACGGGTGGGCGCCAGGCGGGCGAGCGGGTGGGTGGGCGGGCAGGCGGGTGGGCGGGTAGGTGGGTGCTGGGCGGGCGGGTGAGTGGGTGGGTGGGTGAGTGGCCTGGGTGGGTGGGAGGGTGGGTGAGCGGGAGGGCGGGCAGGTGGGCACTGGGTGGGAGGGTGGGTGGGTGGGCAGGTAGGCACCGGGTGGGAGGGCAGGTGAGTGGGAGGGAGGGCAAGTGGATGGGAGGGTGCGCGGGCGAGCAGGCGGGCGCAAGGGCGAGTGGGCGGGTGGGTGGGTGGGCGTTGGGTGGGAGGGCAGGTGGGTGGGCGAGTGGGCGGGTGGGCGCCAGGTGGGAGGACAGGTGAGCGGGCGGGACGGCGCGTGGGCGGGCAGGTGAGCAGGTGGGTGGGCGGGTGTGAGGGCAGGTGGGCAAGCGGGCGGGTGGGCGCTGGGTGGGAGGGCGGGCAAGAAGACGGGAGGGCAGGTGGTTGGGCGGGTGGGTGGGCGGGTAGGAGGGTGGGTGGGCGCCGGGGAGGTGAGCGGGTGGGGCTACGACGCCCACCCCTTTCCACCCCGATGACCCGCCTGCCCCTCCGGGGGTTGGGCAGGTGGGCGAGCGGGTCGCCGAGGTGGCGCGGGGTGGGCACCATAGCCCCACTTGCCCACGCACCCACTCGTCCTCCCGCCTGCCCGCCCGCCCGCCCCTGCGCCCACCCGCCTACCCTTGCGCCCCCCCGCCTGCCAGCCCCCCCACCCGGCTGCCCGCCCTCCCACCAGGCCACCCTCCCGCTCGCCTACCCTCCCACCGGGTGCCCTCCTGCTTGCCCGCCCTCACCCACCCTCCCACACCTGTCCTCCCACCCATGTGCCGTCACTCGCCCTCCCACCTGCCCAGCCCCGCCCGCCCTCCCGCTCGCCCTCACCTGCCCGCCCGCCCGCTCGCGCGCCCTTCCTCCCACCCACCCGCCTGCTCGCCCTCCCACCTGCCCATCCTCACCCGCCCTCCCACTCGCTCACCCTCAGCCGCCCTCCCACCCACTCACCCTCACCCACCTTCTCGCCTGCCCACCCACCCTCCCACTCGCCCACCCGCTCGCCTACCCGCGTGCCCTCTCGCCCACCTGCTTGCCTGCCTGCCTGCCGACGCGCCCTCGCGCCCTCTCACCCACCTACCCGCCCACCATCCCACATGCCCTCCCACCCGCTCGCCCACCCTCCTGCTCGCCCACCCACCCTTTTGCCCTCACTCGCCCTCCCGGCCACCTGCGCGCCCTCCCAGCCACCCGCCCCGCCACCTGCCCTCCCACCCGTGTGCCCTCCTGCCCACCCGCCCACCTACCCACCCCCTGCCCGCTCGCCCTCCCGCCCACCTGCCAACTCGCCCTCCCAGCCACCCGCGCACCCGCCCACCCGCAGGGTTGCCCGCCCGCCTGCCCGCCTGGCGCCCACCCGTGGGGTTGCCCGCCCGCCTGCTTGCCTAGCGCCCACCCGCGGGGTTGCCCTCCCACCCACCCGCCCACCCGCCCACGTGGCGCTCACCCGCCCGGCGCCCACCCGCGGGGTTGCATGCCCGCCCACCCGTCTGCCCAGCCAGTGCCCACCCGGCGCCCACCCGCGGGGTTTCCCACCCACCCGGTGCCCACCCGCTCGCCCACCCCCCCACCCAGCGCCCGCTCGCCCACCCGCCCACCCAGCGCCCGCTCGCCCACCCGCCCACCTGCCCGGCGCCCACTCGCTCGCCTGCCCATCGTGGGTGGCTGGGTGATTCCGAGAATCGCCCAACCACCGTCGGGGGTCGAGCAGGCCATCGGGGTGGCACGGTGTGGAACTGCCGCAACCCCACCCTGTGCCACCATGGTGCCCCGCCCGTTTGCTCACGGAGGTTGGGCGATTCTTGGTATCGCTCGCCACTCTGTGGACGGACGAGGTGGTGTCGGGGGGTTTCTACCATTTCTCCTGATATTGATCTCCTTCTCCGTCTTCAATCTACCCCTCAAGGGGGACGCTGAGGGGTAGATTGAAGACAGAGAAGGAGATCAATATAAGGAGAAATGGTAGAATTTGTTGCTGCAGCCCCCCTCATGCCACCCCGCCTGGTAGGCTGCTTGGGTGGCATAGGGGGTAGGCTGTGGTAGCCCCTCGTATCACCCTGGCGGCCTCCACGCAAGCGGGCAGGACGCTGGGGTGGCGCGAGGGGAGGCTATGGCAACAACTCCTACCATTTCTCACCCCATTGATCTCCTTCTCCGTCTTCAATCTACCCCTTAGCCTCCCCCTTGAGGGGTAGATTGAAGACAGAGAAGGAGATCAATGTGGGGAGAAATGGTAGAAGTTATTGCCACAGCCTTCCCCAGTGCCACCCCGACGGCCTACTGGCTTGCTGGGTGGCGGACGATTTTCTTAGTGTTAATATTTTTTTAATTTCAATTATCTGATTATACAAATTAAAAATTTATGATATATTGTTGTTGTTAATTTAAGTTAATATGTTTTCGTTATTTACTGATTTATGTGATTCTATTTTTTAGGAAAATGGCATCAAAGAAAATTTTTGTGAATCTTTCTGGACCAAAGACTCCTAAAGGTGCATCTTCAGAAAACATTGGTGAACGAACTCCACTGAGCTCATGGCTACAAATCTTTCAAGTGCCTCAAATGATAAGAAGATGATTTCATACTAGAAGAATTCAAAAGAGGTGAAATTTCCATCAAGAATTTGATTGTGAAAGAAAGAGAAAGCCAAAATGTGAATATATATCTATATATTGATATACTGAATGATAATGTAATTTATGAGGTGATGGGAAGAGTCATAGATATGTGTTCGGTATCGGACACTGAAGTTGTTTATATATTTAAAAAAGCTCCTAAGTCACATGAAATGATTAAATACTGACTATCATATTCATTGTATGACACGAGAGAGGTATCTACAAAGTTGTGTAAACAAATTGTAAATGAGATGAAACAAAACGTCGTAAGTATTGTTATTTATATTTGTATTTTGCGTTCTTGAAAGTGTCTCGCTATATTTTTTTTTAATTTTGTTTTTATTGACATATGATATCTTGTTTGACAGAATTTGTTGAAAGTTGTTCAATTAGGTTGGGAGGCATTCATTTCATAGAGCATGATATCATGAAAGTTGTCAGCATTTTTTACTCAATGTCAGAAGAAGATATGGAAAACAAGCAAAATGTAGTAATTGATGATGCTACAAAACTACATCCAAAGGATCAGAAAAAAAAAGGCCTCTAGTGGATAAATCTAGCAAGGGTAGACAAGTTACTTTTGAGGATGATGAAGTTGAAACTAACAGTGAAGCATATGTTGCCGTTACTGAAGATGACATTGGAACTGAGAAGAGCCATAAAAGACCAAAAGTAACAATGCCCAAGAATAAATCTGTTGAGAATGTTATGACGGAGAAAAGTAAAGTTGAAGATATTGAAGTAGTCATTGCTAGCAGTCAAGAACCTAGTGAAACTTCAAAAGAAAGAAGAGAAATCATTACACTAGGAGCTGATTTAGAGGATGGCATTATCAAAACAAAACAAAATGCCATTCAACAGAATTTGACAAAGAGAAACTTAATTGATGGTGGTTGTACATTTCAGCTTAATGTCAGACAAACCTATAAGGCAAGTGAAGGACAATGTCAATTTCAAGTCAGAAAGCCACATCATTTGCATGTTCACAGCTTGAAGACATTAATGAGGTACAATCCATATGCTCATGTGGTTAGTTGTGTTTCTTGTTGATCCACTTCAAGTTCCCAACAAAGAAGCATTTGATAAGTCAAAATGCTTTAAATACAATTATTATGTGCTTGGGGGGGACCATTCTGTAGAAGCTCAAAGATAATTGATGGAGGAATATCTTAATAACCCACATTTTGAAACAATAAAATGTATCATTTATGCTGGTTTATCAAATATAGAAGAAAAGTTAGTGGCATGGGATCATAATTCAGAGAATGAATATAGGATGTGTATGACTTTCATCCAAAGGGTTAGATTTATTCATAGTGAATTTCAAGAAAAATGTGGTGTGGATAGGATAAATGTTACTGCAGATTTCCAAAAGGAATGTTGTATGGAAATAGGCTATCAAATTGAAGAGAAAACCAATTCAAAAGGTGGAAAAGGAAACAAAATTAGTGATTTATTCAGAGGTGTTGATAACATTTTCCAACTAGCATTTAGAACTGGAGATGTTTGGAAGTTGATTGATGAGATTTTTAGCATGTGGGAAAACATTGGCATTAAAAACCAGAAGGTCAAAAAGTCTAAGCCATTGATATGTAGCAGCAGTAAATTAGCTCCTGAAATGAAGTAGCTTCCAGAAGATATGACTATCACACCTTGGAGAGAAATGCAAGGAGTGAAAGATGAAAAAATTATCAAAACAATATTATCTCGTGTGAGGACAGGGGAATTATCATTGTAAGAAATGTCTGAGGAATTTCAAAAGTAAGTTTGTTGAATTATTTTTATTTATTTATAGATTATAATTTTCTTTTAAATAAAACATGTTTTTCTTGGTATTATTTCTTATACATATCATTATATTAGTTTTTTGTTACTTTATCTATGCAGTCACAAAGTTTACATGAAAATTCAAGAACAAACGGTTAAATTGTTGAATGAAGATAGTTGGGATGATGTTGTACGCAACTATCCAGATTCAAGTTCTACATCAACAATAAAAGCTTTTTATCTTGCATTTAAAAAGGTATCTTGATTTATACATTCATTTTTATTCATCTGTGTACTATTTTTAATTTATAACTTACACATATATTTGTTTATTTTATAAAAGATGAAGAAGGATGATAATGAAGCACCAGATAGTTTCAGAACCTTTATTAAAAAAATAAAGATCGAAAGACTGAGGAAGCAATGTATTAAGAATGTTGAACTTGATCCAACTCTTACTCATTTCATTTAGAATGGGCTAGAAACTATTCAATATCAAGTAATACAAGGCGACTGTGAAGACATTGCTAAACTCATACCTAAAAAGGATTATGCCCTAGTTATTGCAGATATTCCCCATGGTTTCAATATTCCAAACATTGACTATGATAGTGACCCTTATACTTATCAAGCTCTTAGTAAAGTGGTTGCAGGATTTGTAGAAGTCGCGTCATCACCATTATGGAGATTTGTGACATTTCATTCAGACACACAATTGGCAATGATATTGTCAAACTTCAAGGGGAAAACAAATTCAAGGATGCAGCTTACATGGTAAGACATTTAAAATGTATATTTGATTAATGTTGAAAAATTCATTTATGTACAAGTTAATTGAACTTTTACTATTTCGTGTTATAGACAAAAGTCAAATCTTCTTAACCATGAAGATCAACAATTTATAAATGATTGTGAGTTCATTCATATTGATAGTTGGGCAAAAGATGATAGCTATATGTCTATGATTTTTAATTGGGTAGACAGAAAGAGTCATAGCCAAATACTGACTTATGATGTTGTTGTGAGAAAACTAACATATAAAGACAAAGAAGCAAAATGAGAGATAGTTAACATTTATCAAAAACCACAATTATTGATTAACTATCTTATAGACATATGTTCAAATGAAGGAGATTGGGTTCTGGATTTATTTTCTGGCTCAATTAAGTTTTATTATATGGAATTGAATTTCAATATGTTATTTTTAATTAATATGTCATTGTACTAATTTACTTCATTATTTCTTTTGTGCTTGATAATTAGGTGCAACACTAGCATGTTGCCTTCAAAAGAAAAAAATTACATTGCAATTGAAAAAGATCCAATACAGTGCAATTTCATTCAGCAAAGAATTAATGCTTTTCAATTTCTTCTAAATGCAATGCAAGAAATTGGGTTGAAGAAAGGGGACTTTAGTGAATCACGTGTGGCAAAAAAGGCAAAGGAACCCCAACCACCATTACATGGAATGTTTGGAAAGACATACATTGGGAGATTCACAGACATCAAAGATCCATTAGAAGAGGAAAATGAGCAAAAGGAAGTAGAAAATATTGTGGAAGAAGACAATGATGAAACTCTAGAGGATGAAGAGTTTGGATTACGTGACACTGTTGATTAAATTTAAGCTATGCTTGGAAATCAAGCTCATTTTTTGTAACTATTAAGTAGTTATACTTGTAATGTTTTGACTTTGACATTTTATGAGAAGAATAAACACTCAATTAAAGTTGTTATGCATTCAATATTTGTAATATGTGATTTTCACATTAATTTTTAAGTTAATCATTATTATTTGAAAAAATAAAGTGATTATTATTATCTTTTTGACATGAAATTGATAAAAGAAACTATTATTTAACCATTTTTAGTTAAAATTTTCGTATAAAAATTGTGATTTTGACATGTCAATTTTAGCAAAAAATTATCAAATCGTGTAGTTTTTTAGTTATATTTATGTTAAAAATGGTTATTTTTATGTCCACTGTTAAAAAATATTGTTTTTTAAAAACAATTATTTCATGTGGATTGAAAAATTAATTAACGATGTATAAATATGTAGAATATCGAAAATTCAAAATATCGACCTTCTAATTTAAAAATGCAAAATAATAAAAACCTCACCACAAAAAAATTAAAATGAAAAAAAAAAAATATGAAGAAAACGACCACTTCAAAAATTATTAAATTTACAAAATAATTATTTACATTTCATACATTAGAAAATAAAAAAATAAAAAAAAGCCTTTTAAGAAAAGAACCTTGTGTATAATTACCACTTTTTAAAATCAACATCAAGAACACTACCATTCTAAAACGCAATGTACATAAAAATTTTTATAGTGCCAAAAACTATGCTCTAAAAAGCACATGTATGTTTTGCATCACCACTTTTCAAAATCGGGTCACGTTTTTGCTATCTCTACAAAACGGGTAATAGTATGAGTTCTTGTTTCAAAGTTTACATTGTTTATAGCATACGACCAATACCATACAATAGTTATGTCCACAAAATAGTGCCCAAACAGACCTGTGAGAGAGGTCTCCTAATTCGGTCTTCCCAGCAAGCAACTTGGCCTTCCTTTCAGAAACTCGGTGCCTTATTTAACCCACAAAATAGTCCTTGATATCCTTGTTGACTTGGACTCTTCTTGCCGCAGCTACCACAGAGAATTATCCTCCTTCAATGAGCTCTCTTCCTCCTTGTGTGTTGCACAAATGGATGTGTAGAGCTGTCATAGGCTAGGGCTTGTTAGGACTGCGGCTAGGGCTCGCTAGGGCCTCCTCCATAATTGCGTTAAACTTCATCCATGAAAAAGGTAAGGGCTTCTTTAGGTCAATGTATAGATCCCGTCCATAGCTTCACTACCCTGTCTTCTTTGCTGCGGCTAGGGTAGCCTCCTTTCCTTCAACGTCTAGGGCTTCCACTTCTAGATTTCTCTTCCACTAAAACCCAAAGCGAGTGGAGAGAAATCAAGAGAGAAGTGTGTGTGAAATGACTCTCAAGTCATCTCCTTTTATACTAAAACGTTGAGCAAATGTGGGTGTTATTTAGTTGCTGGCCAACCTTGACGAATTGTCTTATAACACAAATAAATTCATAACTCCATGAATACTTATCGGAATCAGACGATCTTTAGATCAATCCTACACCTCTTGATGAGAGGGATCCAAGAAAAATATCAGTTACCATAAATAAGATGACCCACATGGAGTTAGGCCCTAGTTTCAAATTTTAACACTCCTTCTCAACCAAGGAGAACTCCATTCACTGATCCATCTACCAGACTGTACTATCTCTGCCATCAATGCCCTGCACTGCTTTGTTCTGCTCTGCTGTGCTCTTCTATGCTAAGCTTTGCTGAACCATGAGGAAGAAGAATTGATTGAGAATGTCTCATACCATTCTCTACTGACCCAAAGTCAATTCCATATGACGAGAGTGTGTCATACCACTCTTATTGATCCCAAATCAATTCCAAAAGAGAGTGAGTTATGTCACTCTTATTGACCCGAATTCAGTTTCATTGATCTCAGATCAATATTAGAAGAGAATATCTCAACCCACTTATACTGATCCCAGATCAGTTTTATTGATCCCAGATCAATGGAGGTCATCCTAGCATAGGGAGTACAGTAGATACAAAGATGCATCCATCAATAGTACTACTATGGTCTCTAACCCCATTTCCCTGCTCATTGGGCAGATGAGAGGTACTTCCCATGAGTCCCAGATTGCATGGGTATGATGGCTCGACAAGAGAACCACTCATCTTGTCCATAAGTCGCCATGGGGTATCACAGGGGAAGGTTGAACCATTCACCCTGTACACAACACACCATTAGGGGAGGGTGAGTCGTCCTATGGTCGCTTGTCGCTCCAAGAAGTACCCCAAGCCCCCCAGAGCTCCCAGAGCTCAATGCATGCATCATGTAGGACCCTCATACGAGAGTTTCTCAATGACTCCAAGTTGTTTGGGAAAGTCACAAATTTGACCTTTCCCAGGGGCTTCGACAAAATTTCTGCGACCGGTACATCAGTCTCAATGAGATAGAGCCTTCTTGCCCATCAATGTACCATATCCCAGATAAGGTAGTATCTAATGTCTATATGCTGGAGCAATCATAGAATACACGATTCCTACACAATTGAATCCCCCCCTGGTTGACGTAGAAGATCACGGTGGTATTCATCATGTGTACAAATAGCTCACTGAAGAGCTTCCACAACTAGGAAGATTCACACGAGATCATACTTGTAGCTATGTATTCAGTCTCAGTAGTGCTAAAAGCAACCGTCTTCTGCTTCCTACTCATTCGGGATATTGAGCAGAACTCAAAGAGTGTCAAAAACCAGAAGTGCTCTTGCGATCCTCCACACTGCCTGCCTAATCATCATCAGAACAATCATGGAGCTTTACATTTCCAGCAGTGTATCTCAACTCATGAGAGATTGTGCCATGAAGATATCTCAATTTCTTCTTGGCATTAACCTAGTGAGGCTCAACCAAATATGAACCCAACATGCTAATTGCAAAACATATATCCGGACGAAAGTTCACCAAGAACATCAATGTGAATGAGTTTATGAAACTCATAGGTATTTCCCAAATCTGGTCCCGCATTACTACCACATAACTTCTGAAAGTTAAGATCCATCGAGGTAGTCACGGGCTTGCAGTTTACCATTCCAAATCCAGAAGCCAACTCCCTCTTACTTTTGCAAGTGAGAGGGTATGCACCTGTCAGAAAGAGGTCATCCTCATAAGGTGCTGATATGAGAGGTATATCATCCACAACCTTCAAGAAATGGTTTGGATCGGCTTCACTCCTAGTGAATCTCAGCTTCATCAGACATCTATCAATCCTTTCATACTACGCCCGGGGTGTTTTTCTTCAATCCATAGAGGGATTTCTTCCACTTGCATACATGAGATTCCCGATCATGAATCTCAAACCTCTCGGGTTGTTCCAAACCTGTGGAGCTGCTACATGAGGGGAATAGTCGCCTTGTAAGATTTTCTTTTGGTACATCTCAGACATGTACCTTCATTCTCTTCTTGAATTTAGGCATCCCTGTCACCATCTGACTCACATCGGGTAGGGCCCCATAAGTAGATCTCCGGTGCTAAGGATGAGATGTGTTAATTGACATGGTCCCCAATGGACCATCTTGCAACTAGTTACAAACTGTTAATCCTGAACTCAAAAGCATCTTTGAAAATTCCATTTTCAAACACGTACCTTTCTATCAATGAATGAAACCCTGAAACCTTTAACTTCGATTGTGGAAATGGACACCAGGTTCTTCTTATGATCAGGTACATAAAAGAGATTCTCGTAAATGAATCTAGTTACCCTCATTCAATTGAGGGGTAACATTCCCTACACCCTTTCCGGGATAGGTAACATCGACTCCAAGTATAATTCCATGATTGTTTCCATCTCTACCAAATTAGAGAGAACACCCTTCTATCCGATGAAGTGCTTTGAAGCACTGCAATCAATAAGAAAGATTCCCAAAGAGTCTAAAGGAGAGGGCCAATGCAAGATAACACTTCTTTATCTTATCAGAAACAACATTTGATTCTTCATACCTAGGGTTCCCCGCTTTCTTGAAGAGTCAGCCGTTGTGATGTGTCCCTACCATTCAGAGACTCCTTAATGGACGAACTTATTACAAACAAGGAATCTGCCTTTCCTTCCACCCTTAGATCCGTACTTCCCATTGAAGTGATCTTTAGGTAGGCCATCAGAAACTTCCACTGTGCCATTCTGATAATGTTCTCTGCTTCGACCTCACCCTTGGTGAATTTGAAGAGGGATGAGGAACCCATTAAGCCTTTTTTCCTTTCCTAACTGTCTTCGGTGATTTCTCTTTCACTCTTGCTTAGGCTTTATCTTCACCACAACTCTGATACCATGTTAATTTTAGGTATGTTCTATGCTTAGAGAAATTTATTTCAATTTTCACAGTTAGCTCAATACCTTTTCCAGATTAGCAATCACATCAGCATTAAAGTAAATTGTAGATAGAACATAAAAATAGATCACAGAAGAAAAGCTAAGACAAGAGGACACAAGATGTGGTGTTAGCCAGGGACAAACCCCAATGTGGGGAAACCCTTAATCAATTCTTCTTATATGTTCTTCAATAGTTCAACACAGAGAGAGAGAGATAGTACATTTACAACAGAAGTCAACACTTTGTGTTATATACCTAGGGGGGATAATATGGGGTACAAAGGGAGGTACCCAAGGGAATAATCTAATAATGGGATGGGTCATAGTAATAAATAAGGTGGTTACCCCATATCATGTAAGGGACCACAAGTAGTTAGTAATAATGTAATGGGCCCATGGTATTAGATAGATGGTATTGAGGGAACCATGGTAATGACCCATGGTATTGTATGTATGAGGCCTATATAGAGGCTAGAGACTCCACATTGAGGGGTGTCAAGGAATATTGTATGAACAAGCATATGGCTTGTGGAGTGTTCTCCTTCCTTAAGGAGTGAATGTATGGTGTTGCCCTACCTTAAGGGTTTGATATTAATAAAGTGAAGAATTTTATATTCGGATCTTTGTATTCTTGGGTTTATCTCTATTATCTTATATTTTTGGGTCAGATCTATAACAAGTGGTATTAGAGCACTTTCTTGGGCAAAGCAAAGAATTTTTTTAATTTTTTGCAGGAAAATTTTGGGTGGCGAGTTTGCAGATCAGATCTATAAGTTTTGGTGCAAAATATACAAAATCTAATTGTAGATCTGGATGGTTCGTGAAAAAATACCCAATTTCAAAAAAAAATCGGCCGAATCAGAGTCTGGATGAAGGAGATATCGCTGATCTAAAAAATCATTGGTGTTGTAGACATTTTTCAGGGCGGTGAGTTTATGGAGAAGATTTGTACATTCTGGTGCAAAATCTGTAGAATCTAATTGCAGATCTGGCTTGTTTGTGAAAAAATACCCAAGTTCAAAAAGAAATCAGTCGAATCGGAGTCCAGATGAGGGAAATATCGTTGATTTAAAATCAACGCTTTTTTCAGAATTTTTTTGCGACGGCGAGACAGTTGCAGTGCAGATCTAAAATTCCAGTGCCTAGATCGGGATTTCTACCACATGGGAAGATGCAAAATGGTTATTCAATTTCCAAAAACATGTCATAATAGTGATTCTGAGCAATATTGACGGAATTGTGGCCATTTAAAATTTTCACCAAGTAAGTGAGTTTTTCCCAAACCCTCTTCATGGAGATGCTATATTTTACAGGAAAAGATGATAGCCCTACTATTGAAGAATTCATACAGAGACAAAAGTTCAAATATGAGAAATTTTGGAAGGATATGGTACCGCTTAATTTCCAATATGAGGCGTCCAAATGGTTGCGCTCATTTGACAAGCAGCAGTGGACCAAATTGTCAGATGAAGAATTTGAAAATGTTCTTTTAGACAAATGGTCTCATGCTAGAAAACAGAAGAATGAGACATGTAAGGGGTTATTTTCTATTGGTATATCATTATTGTTGGTTCATGGATTCATTCAGAAGGAGAAGATCGTTGTGTCTATAAATCCTAGTTGTCAGCATAATTTTATCAATGTTAATTTGTCAAAAAAATTACAGGTTCCAGCAAAACACATTGAAAACACACAGGTTGATGATGAGGATGTTAAAGTTTATAAGGATTTGAAGATTTCTATGGATAAGTATGTGTTGCATGGTTATTTTTATACTTCAGATCTGGATAACATGTATGTTGTTTTGGGATATCCTTGGATGGAATCCGTGGGTATTATCAATATTAATGTGTCGAAGAAATTCCTGAAGCTCTAGTATAAAAAGAAGAAAATTACATTACAGGTTATTTCCATCAATAAACAGGTAGAGTACACGGAGGCTGAAGCAGAAGATGTTCCAGGGACTGACATATCAGATGATGAGCCATTGATGGTCGACAACCACACACAAACATCAAACCAGGTACTAGAAAAACAGGTAGAGGCTGAAGTAGAAAATGTTACATCAGATGAGGGCTCAGTGGTTGAAGTAATATTGGAAGATAAGACACCAAATCAGGAACCACAACATGCACCAGATAATAGTCAGGCTCCAGTAAGGGGTGAATTAAAGAAAAAGACACCGTGGGTTAAGAATTCAACATATCATCACCCACAACACCCCACAAGACAACAACCAACAAGATGGAAACCAATTAGCCACAAGGACAACAACCCCTGCATGACAGATAGAGAGGAGCAAAGATCCACCTACTACACATCAGCATAGAAGAGCTACCATAGTCAACTTCCATCTCAAGCGAGCGAGGCACCAGCGAGATCGAGGGTTCACCTTTCTCTTGGATGGCTAGATGCACGTGCATGGTACCAGTGGACTACTCTTTTGAGTAGATCTTATTATTTGTGTTCTTCCCATGTTTTGGGGATGAAACATGCTAAGGGGGGTGGAATGTTATATACCTAGGGAGGATAATATGGGGTAGAAAGGGAGGTACCCAAGGGAATAATGTAATAATGGGATGGGCCATAGTAATAAATAAGGTGGTTAACCCGTATCATGTAAGGGACCACAAGTAGTTAGTAATAGCTTTGATTCCACTTTTATAGCTTTGATACCACTTGTTATAGATCTGACCCAAAAATATAAGATAATAGAGATAAGCCCAAGAATAAGAAGATCTGAATATAGAAATGCTTCACTTTATTAATATCAAACCCTTAAGGTAGGGAAACACCATACATTCACTCCTTAAGGAAGGAGAACACTCCACAAGCCATATGCCTGTTCATACAATATTCATTGACACCCCTTAATGTGGAGTCTCTAGCCTCTATATAGGCCTCATACATAAAATACCATGGGTCATTACCATGGTTCCCTCAATACCATCTATCAAATACCATGGGCCCATTACATTATTACTAACTACTTGTGGTCCCTTACATGATACGGGTTAACCACCTTATTTATTACTATGGACCATCCCATTATTACATTATTACATTGGGTACCTCCATTTGTACCCCATATTATCCCCCTAGGTATATAACACTTTGAATTATCTAAATAAGAGCATATATAATCTCTAAGTAGATGATACATGAGGTAGCTGAACTCAGTTGAAGACACGTTGCTTCAACTTATTATCCCAGGTGGATCCATCACCATACTGTACCTATCATTGTGCTGCTCCTCATTATCATGCTGCACCTCACTGTGCTGCACCATGCTACACCCATCATCACTGTGATGCATCTCATTATGCTTCATCAATCATGACTATACCCATCACTGTATTGCCTCATGTACCATCATGTGCCATTGCTACACCATGTTTGCCATATTATCCCATGTGCTTGCTGCACCATGCATGCCACCATGTGCTTACTACACCTTGCCCAATGTGCTTGTAGCACCATGCTTGTCACCATGTGCTTGTTGTACCTTGCTCACCATATTTCTGTTCCATTGTTTTGCTGCTGTCCCATTGTACCATGCCATTGCTGCTATCCCATTGCACCATGCCACTTCTACTATCCCATTGTATCTTGCTGCACTATGGAACCTTATTGTCCCATGTATCATGTCCACCATGATTGCATTCGTTGTTGTCCCACTTTAATACACACTGCAAGAACTTCTTGAGATAGTATATAGAATCTCCTCATAAATGAAGAGACCTCTTCCAATCAAACAAGTCAAAGCATGACCCAACACAAGTCAACACTGCTGTTCCAAGTCTGCTTTTACTGTTGTTTATTTGTGACTGGTTAGGGCATCTGGTCATGTTGCAACATCCCTTACAAACCCATATAATAGTCCACAAACAACCCTCAAAGATTGTGGCACACTTTTATGAGACTCCACACTTAGTACGCTACTTTTCTGGGCATATACTAGCCCTTAATTCTCCCTACATAGACCCTAACTGTGGTGCTATGGCCTGCGGCCTAGCACACAATCCACTTGTAGCATACGACCAACACCATAAAATAATTTTGTCCACAAAATAGTGCCCAAATAGACCTGCGAGAAAGGTCTCCTAATTCGGTCTTCCCAGCAAGAAACTTGGCCTTCCTTTAACCCAGCAAGAAACTCAGTTCCCTATTTAACCCACAAAACAGTCCCTGATCTCCTTGCTACCTTGGCCTCTTCTTGCTGTGGCTACCACAGAGAATTATCCTTGTTCAACAAGCTCTCTTCCTCCTTGTGTGTTGCAGAAATGGATGTGTAGAGCTGTCATAGGCTAGGGCTTGCTAGGACTGCGGCTAGGCCTTGCTAGGGCCTCCTCCATAGCTGCATTAAAATTCATCCATGACAAAGGTAAGGGATCCTTTATGTCAATGCATAGATCCCTTCCATAGCTTTGTTGGCCTGTCTTCTTTGCTGCGGCTAGGGCAACCTCATTTCCTTCAACATCTAGGGCTTCCACTCCTAGATTTCTCTTCCACTAAAACCCAAAGTGAGTGGAGAGAAATCAAGAGAGAAGTGTGTGTGAAATTAATCTCAATTCATCTCCTTTATACTAAAATTTTGAGCACATGTGGGTGTTATTTAGTTGCTGGCCGACCTTGACAAATTGTCTTATAACACCAATAAATTCTTAACTCCATGAATACATATCGGAATCAGATGATCTTTAGATAAATCCTACACCTCTCCATGAGAGGTATCCAAGAAAAATATCAGCTGCCATAAATAAGATGACCCACATGGAGTTTGTCTCTAGTTGCCAATTTTAACAGAGTAAAATTGAAGATATTTCTAGTCAAACTCTAGGTTCCAAAAAAATTAGTTTGCTGGAAATTGCATAGTGTTGGGCCATTTTTATCAATTTTTTGTCTTATTTAACTGTATATATATATATATATATATATATATATATATATATATATATATATATATATATATATATATATATATATATATATATATATATATATATATATATATATATATATATATATATATAATGTTAAAATTGTTTTTTAATTAGATTAAGTAATATAAAAAATAAAACAAATATGCCACTTTCAACTTCCAACTCCTCTTTGTTGCCTAGAATACTTTGTTGCAGTGCGATCTGGTGAAGCTCCAACTTGATTATATTGTCCACAGTGGTATCAGGGTGTACAAATTGTAGAGATTAGAAGAAAAGCATTTAAGTGTCCTAGATCTGGAGTACCTCAGCCTTGCATGGAATGATCTATGTAGGTCTACTCCTGTTCATGTAGATCCGAGGTGTGAGGATCGCTTTCATGTGGTTTTGAATAGTCATCTTCTCTTCCACATAGATCTGGATGCAATGAACAAGGAAAGGGTAGTGGGAGTCTCAAATCAGTGGTGGCTTACTTCTTTGGTAGACGAATCAGAGGAGGGGGACCAGGTTAAGTGGCTCTCAAGAGATCTTTCACTAGGAGTTCTTAATCCATTTCTTCTTTCCAATATGAATGTAGAGAATTCCATTTTTCCAGAATTGATGTATAGTCAATGTCTAAGCCATTATCTAGTAATGGATAATGGAGAATAATTTCAATTTTTTTTGAAGATACTCAATGAAAAATCAATCCTCATAGGGGCTTGATCAGTGAAACTAGTTTCATATTTGAAAAAGAAAATGGTGTAGGAAAAATTAGGGTTGCCAGAAAATTTTTAGAACTTAATTTATGAGGGTAAATTATTGTAGAATGCCATCAAATTGAAATATTACGACATCGATCAAAATTATACAATCGTCATAAATTTGAGATTGCAGGGTGGAGCTCCAGGATCAAGTATTCCAGATGGAAAAAATTCAACAACTAATGGTCCAATTATTTTTCAGGACATAGTGAGAGGGAACATTTCCACACAAACCCAAAATATCTCTATCCCAAGGCCTTACCTAGTTGAGAAGATGGAGAAAGCACCTGATCTTTTAGTAAAATTAATAAAAATGAGTGGGATTTTCACTGTTCTCCAAGCTAAAGCTCTGATCTGTCGATTTAATGGCTTTTGGCCCAAGTTTGAAGATCTCCATCAATAGCTCTACCTCAACTGGACTAAAAATTGTGATATCTACCTGTGTGCAAAGGGATTTTTTGTGGCTCAATTCAACAATTAGATAGATCTAGACTATCCCATAAACGGAGGACCATGGTTTTGGGGAAGGGAGGGTCTCTTCTTCACCCCATGGTTTCCATTTTTTGATGCCACATCAATGGTGGTTACAAAGATGCTAGTATGGGAAAGGTTATGTTGGAGAATCAACCATGGTAGCTATTAAAGGAATTCTCCTTATCCTTGATAAAGTTTGTGATCTTAAATTAACTTCTTTGTTTTGTTAGTTAATTTCTCTTCATCAAACGATTATCAATATCTTTAATAAAAAAGATAATGGACACAAATATAGGCTCCAAGCTAGGGTAAAACCCCTCCAAAGGGAAAACCCCAAATAACTTCTTTTCTTCTTATAGAATACGATCAATTGAGAAAACCAAGAACCAAACCTCTAGACCAAGATATTTTCCAAGAAATAAGTCATCCCTCCAAGAATCTCTCTTAAACAAGTCAAAGATTGACCAAGTCAATGAAAGCTAAACCTCTTCAAATTTGCTCCACTTCAGAATTTCAGCGTTTTTACTTTAGATCTGCAATTTCAGCTTCTTGTAGACAACAAAAACCCTAGCCTTTAAGCTTCCTAAGAGATCCTTCCTCAAGTTGATTAAAATATTCAAACTCAATAAGAAGAAAACCTATAAACTTTTATAATAGCATATTCGACCTTTACTTCAGGTTTGCAATTTTGTCCTGTAACTTTTGGCCTTGCAATTATTGTAGAAACCCTAGATATTTCACACATGTGTGTTGAACACCTAATCTTTGGGATTAGGAATCCTATGTAAATATCGTAAATAGCTAAATAAACAAAATTGGAAGACTAAGAGACATTGGGAGATGAAACCCAATAGTCTCCTTCTCCATGTATATATCCATATTCTATCTTAATGCAATAACAACAAATTCATTTGGAGTTACTCCTAGCCGGACATGGTATCAGAGCACAAGGCAAAAACTAATCTCTTTATGTCGTAAATCCTACCACTCTATACTATATACTATCCCTCTAGTCATTTTATTAAGTACTTCTACATACTTGTCCTTTGTCCCATTATTAGTCTTTGAATAATCCCTGTGTTGAGGACTGTTGACAATCTAGAAGCAACGTTAGAAGGCAACAACCAATAAAATGTTGGAGGCCCGTCACAGGAAGACAAAAAACTCTTGTGGTCTCTTAATATTCATTGAGATTGAAGGAGTTGAATAATTTTGAAGGGACTTAAGTTGGATGATGAACTCGTGTTGGTCGCTCTTGTGTGTATGTTGTATTGAAGACAAAGCAACCAAATCTATTTGTATAGCTCATTGAGTCATTTGCATACTATGTTGAACACTGACAGAGAACCGTGGTGAACAATGCCTCAAAAGAACACTGACTACATTGAATTGAACATTGGACAAAGATGGTGCATGATTGTGTGTTTCATTGCGTTGCGAGATGACATGGATTGAGGTATGAATCTTGGAGTATTTTTTTAAATATGTTGAATGGTTATGGTGAATGCAACGTTGGATCTCGTTGAAAATTCTTGAAGACTGAGCCTTGTTGTGAAGTTACTATTCCTTAAAAAAAACAAAAGATGTGTTGAATATTTTAAAAGGCCAAATGGCATGCTTTCAAATTCGTTGAAGTTTTTTTATGGTTGGCACATATATGAAGTGCGTTGATGCTATAAGTGAGTGTATATGCTTTGTGTTCTTTTCAAGAACGTGAAGTTTGAATGGAGTGATATGAGCATGATGGTATTATGTTTGGATGTTTATGATATGAATATTGGTCATGTTGGAGGATTATGAGTGGTGGCATGTTTAAGGACTCATAAGTGAAGCTTTATAATATTAAATTCTTATATTATATGTTGGCCTCCCATTTATATGGTGTGACATATTATATGATGTGATTATTTGCATAATAAAGAGTGAAGGTATGTCATTTACATATTAAATTAACTTGTTACTTAAATAGAAGACACCAAGTAAGGTTGTGAAGAAAGTTTTTTTTTGATGATGCATTCACTCATATATATAGTGGGAGTAGTTCTCACTAACAAGGAGAACTATCCTGAGTGGTCTTAGAAGATAAAACACACCCTCATTTTCAATGAATTGTGGAAAGGGGTTTGTGAAGGAGAAGGATACAATGCACCTAAAATTCCCACTTTAGATAAGGAACTTGCAATTTGGGAAAATGAGAACAACAAGGCCTATGCCTTGATTGTAGCATCAGTAAATGAAGAAGTGAGTTGTCATATTTATCCATTTTTAAATTCCTTTGAAGCCTTAAATAAGTTGAAGGAATTGTATGACTCACACTCTCAAATTAAAGTTGTTCAATTGATGATTAAATTATTTAGCCTTGAGTTGAAAAATGATGATCCTCTTGCCTTAGCGTTAGAAGTAAGATCCATTATGCATGACATAAAATCCACTGGTGTTGAAATAGATATTCCTCCCATATCTTATGCTAGGGCACTATATCCCACCTATTCACATTATCTTGAGTCATTGCAAGACAATTTGGTGGAGAAGAAGCCTATGGACTCCTTGTGTATTATTGGCGGAGAAGAAGCCTCTAGACTTCTTATGTCTTATGGGTGGAAAAGAAACATTTGTACTTCTTATGTGTTATGGCTGGAGGAAGCAAGCCTATGGATTCCATGTATGCATTGATTGGCTACCATTGGGTAGTTGGAAGGTGGAGGCAGTTGGCCTCTTGATTTCCTTTATATTGTTGGAGTGCTGAGTGGTTGGTGGGTGGAGGAAGGAGGTCCTCTGGTTTCCATGTTTTAGCTGGCAGTTGGTGTTTCAATCGCTTGGGAAAACCCCTTAGTCTTTATAATCTCGATCAAGGGTGATAGTTGCAAGTGAGATTGACTACAACTGTCTATGGATGGGTGGAGAGTCCTTTTACCAGACTTATTTTCATTCAAAATTAAAAGATAAGTGGTCTTTTTGTATATTCCTAATTGATAATGCATGTGTGTGTTTACATTCCTAGATTAAAATGGTGGTTATGTCTGTAATGAGAATGTGTTTACATTTCTATATGGAAATGGTGCCTATAATTATAATGAGCTCACATTACATTTCTGGATTGAAATGGTGTTGATAAATGTATTGAACATGTGTTGAATTTCCAGAATGGAATGATGTCCTATGTGAAACACATGCCAGTGTTGTTAATAAAATATATTATGTAACATAATGAGAAATGTATGAAAGCATTGAAAAGATCCATGAGGATCTATACTACAATATGGAAACACTTGACACAAGGATCCCTTCTATTAATGTAGAGTGATTACATTGGTGACCGCCTGGTTGGTAAGGTCTACATATATGTGTGTGTGTGTGTGTGTGTGTGTGTGTGTGTGTATATATATATATATATATATATATATATATATATATATATATATACTGGTTACAAGCTGGTGAACCAGTTCATGTGGCTTTGTGCTAACACTCAGGAATTTCTTCCTCTTTTAAGTATAATAAACCTGATATTTACATGAAGGTTATTCGAGATTGCATTTCCAGTAGTATGCCCCCTCACCCTAGGGACACTGATGTTGAGGGATACATGCCACAACTAATAGCCCAATGCTCCTGAAACCCTTGAGTGGTGCCATAGATCCGCTTGCAAGCTTACTTAGAATTGTGGAGCTCCTGACATGTAGTAGGAGAGGTGGAATCCCTTTAGGAGTTCACTGCCAGTCCTTGTTAGAGGGAAAACAAAAAATCACCGATGCCAACATCACTACAAGGAAAATACCTTCTAGAAGAGGTTATAACAGAGGTTTTTAATGTTATGAAATTGGAAAAAAATATCAAAAAATAAATCCACTAAAACATTTGTTTGTGATAGCAGATGTTTTAGCAAAGGTTTTAACCAAACTTTATCGCAACTAAAAAATCTGGGCGACCGAAGGTTTTATTGAATTTTTTTTTTGGTGCACTTAATTGAACAAATAGCACCAGTGCACTACATATATAAAAGCACTAGGTGCAATACATAACTAAATGCACCAATGCATTGAATTCAAAGAACATCGACATGTAATATATAATGTACCGGTGCTATTATATAAAAATTCCCTGGGGCATTCTTGTAAGGAACACCACAGGGGAATGAAAAAATAATTGTTGTCCTAGTGCTTTTATTTAAACTGGCTGCATTGATACATATCATTTGTACAAACACCCTAGTGCGTTCATTATACAAAAGTAACGATGTTGTTAGTTTTTCTAATGCACCAAGATGGAATTAATATTTTGTAGAACCGAATAGTTAGTTCTATGAAAGCACTTGTGCATTAAGAATTACAATGCACAAGGGCGTTAATCTTAAACATTATGGCGCTTACAAAAATAAAGGCCCCAGTGCTATTTTTTTTCTTTCTAAAAAAGGCACTGGTCATGCAAAAAGATGTTGTCATGGTGCTTTTATAGAAAATAACTCACCAGTGCATTTTTATATTATAAACGTAATAGTGTTTTGAATGAGATTTTCTCTTTTTTGTAAACATAGATCTGTGATAGTGCAATTATTGTAATTTTTAAAATCTGAAATATATCTTTTTTTTTTCTTTTTTCTTTTTTTCATGTGTGGTTCACGAATACCCATGGTCATTGGGTAGCTGCTACGTCCATGATACAACACTAGGGTGGATCCCACCCGAAGGGGATCACACCCCTCGGCCTATTTACTGACCTGACCCCAAGAGATTTCGGGAATTGACCCTGTGACCTCCCGATTGGTGAGGCACTGATTTGACCGATTGAGCTAACTCTTGGGGCTATGTGACATATATCTTATAATAATATTCATATAAATTAAAATATGATTAGTGCATTTGTATATGATGTTTGGATTTTTTTTATATTATTAGATTTCACATCTCTTCATTATAATATTTAATCAATGGTGTAACATGTCACAACAACATTGGATAAGACAGTAGAATAAATTAAAATGAATTTTATTATATATCAATAAGAGGCTCTTTGTCATACAAAATGGGATTGTTATTGGTAACCCGTTGTCTTTCAATTGATACACTATGTCCATTACATTAATAAAAATATTCGATTTTCAAAGGTAATTATTTCAAAAAATACAACAGGTTGCATTTATATCTAAATACATCATCATTCTTCACTGGAACTATTGTGAATTCTTAAGCTACTTCCATGACTTGTGTTATTTGGAGGAATGTTTTTTTGATTGCATCGATTGTTTTCGTCTTCTTGATCTTGTTCCATTTGCAAACATAAAAATAAAGTATAAGTATATATACATTGATAAAAACAATGAAAATTGAAATAAATAATATACATCAATGTAAAATGAATAGAAATATACCATAGCAAGAAGTGACTCATAAACTGTGCACATGGTTTCAAAACCATGTCTCATGCCTTGTTGCAACAAGTCTTTCGTTGGCATAATTCCATACTTTATTTCCTGCATGTTTTAAACCCCATTATAAATCATAGGTTTAATATAAAGGACTTTTTTGTTCTATTAATTATAAACTCAGTGAAGTAAAACAACATAGATACTTACAAATTCCACAATTAATTTTTGATATGCCAACATATACTCAAATCCCTTATTTAACGCAATGTCAATTTATTCTTTTGATGACTCTTCTTTGTATGTTAGCACCTATTTGAAGACATTCAAGAATGGTTGCTAGAAAAAAACTTAAAATATACAAAAATGAAACCTTGATTTGTTATAAGGGAATATTGACAGTCACTCTCAAACTTCGAAATCAACCCTTTTCTTCCCTTTCATTAGGTTTTATGCACTGAATGAGTGCCATATTGTTTTCTTTTCTACAAGAAAATACTTAAAAATTAATATTGAATGATAAATTATATTTTTGTATGTACAAAGTGAATCATGATGACATACATTTGAAGCATGGTGTTGTTGAGATGGCTCCTCCTATGATGAAATTATGTCCATTTCTTTGAACATCTCCTATACATATTTTTGGACATTCCTGCTGGCATGTTTTGTATATCAACATGTTGATCATTTGGCATTTTCATAATCTTCTTGAAAAAAGTAATAAACTATTTTTATAATGTTATATGAAAAATAAATATAACAAAATTAATATTAATAAATGAATGGTTTGTACTAATGTATAAATATAATTATACAAAATAATTTTATATACTTAGGAATATTACCTTTTGAATGATTTTCTTTTGTTGTTGTATGTTTTTCTATTGCAATTCTGACATGTCTCATTGACCATTTCTCTGGAAACACTTCCTATAGTTTAGATATAATTTTGTTTTTAGAATCATTGGATTGATTTTTGTATTCTAAGTGGAAAGTATGTCTATACATTTGTTCCACTAGATCCCTCATACTTCTATAGAAAAATTTCCCCTTTTCATTAACCTCTAGCACCACTCCAACTAAGCTAAAGACCAATTCAGTGTCATTCAAATGTTCTATAGTTTTTATTTTCTTATAATGACATTGACCTTTTCCTTCGTTGTTTTTCCCTATAGAACATTAAACATATATGAATTAATAGGTTGTTTGAAACAAGTTATCTAATATTCTTAGGTATATTATTAATGAAAATTCCAAAAAGAAAATTCATATTGAACAGTATTTTTTCATTCACTTGATTCATCATTCTGAAATTTTTCTATCAAAATTTTACACAATTATGCACTTAGCTTAAAAATAATCTTATCAACCTTGTTCGTTATTTTTCTCTGCATGACACACACCAACCAATAAATATCAGTTAAACTTACATATTGTTCAAACATATTAATTTTGGAAAGAATTTACAAAGAGCTTGACTTTTCATCTTTTGATGTGCTATCATTGTATCGATCAATATTTTTGTTACTTGAGACCTTCTGAGACATTTTTTATCAATATAAAACTTGTACCATTCAATACAAAGCCAATAAATATATTTACAAATATATCAAGTAATTTTCAGTTAAAAAAAGCACTGGAAGTAGGTGTGTTTATTTGAATCAATGCATCGATGTGTTTATAACATTAAATGCATCGAGTATTTAATTATTCAGCATCGTCATGGAAAATTATTATTTTTAAATAATTTACTCATGAAAATGTGATTTGTAAGACTAAACTCATCACAATTATTTAATGCTACTATTTGGAAGTGGTGCACTAGTGCGTTATATTTCACTAAGAGCAACAATAAACATATTGGACAAAATCGAAAGTTTTATAATATACTGGTGCATTGTATTACATTGGGAGAACCAATGTGTTATATTATAAAGGGCACACCACAAAACATATAACCATTTTTAAAAAAATGGAGAGGGCTGACAATGTTTGGATCTAATTCAATAATTGATTCTGCTACTTTACATGTCAAACACCCTATATATAGTAAGTACACAAAAACCCATTAAATATAAAATTCCTAAATTGGAAAACCCTAATTGTGAAGTGGTAGAGGAAGTTAAAGCCTAAGGTGAAATTTTGCAGGAAGAAGCAAGGGTTTAAGGTAAGTATTGTTTTTTTTTTAAATTAAATTTAGATAAGAACAATGATCGTAAACATTTTTACTAGTAAAATCTATAGTAATTTTTTATTATACAAGGTTTTTAATTTTTTTCCTGAATTCTCAATAAATCTAACGTCAATTGTAAAATATTTTAACAGTAAAATTTAAGATTTTTGCTATCCAGGGTTTTGATTGGGTCACTGCACCTTTCAACTTCTTCTATTTTGATAGATCCAAAACATTTTGCAACTCCATGGTACTTCTAGTATGTATCTCTTGTAAATGGTGTCCCTTTTAATTAAACCCTAACAGAAAATGTAATTTTTTATTAGTAAAATAAACAATAAAATTTAAAAACTTTACTATGTAGGTTTTTAGGTGGATCACCATTCCTTTTAGCTTCTAATCTTCTGAATAGTTTTGTGTTGCAAATTTCTTCTGGCATGTCTCTATTGAAAATTGTTGACACCTAATCATTATGATTGGGTGAATAACTGTAATTGATGTAAATAAGTAATAGTAAATATGAAGAGTCACCGGGAGATGAAATGAATAGTCTCTCCCTCATGTATATAATAAAGACCAACCTGAATGAATATCATGAATTGTTTTGAGGAGTTACCTCCTGGTCTAACATGGTATCAGAGCCAGTGCCATTTTTGGCTTCCAACTCCATTTTGTAACTCCCTTCTGCCATTTCTTCAGAAGTTTGTCCTCCATTTTCCTGCCAATTTTCCTGGTGGTCTGACTCTGTCCCTCTGCCAATTTTCCTAGTATCGTCTCCCATGCTCCTCCACTTTCATGCTCTGCCACGTTCTTTTCTCTGAATATTGCATTGGTGTGGTCTAATAGCACTGCTCTCCCATACCTCTCCCAGCTGAATATTACGCTGATGAAAAAAAATACAGTTCTGCAAGCTGAACTTCTTCTAGTTCATGCTTTGATTGACATTGAAATACCTCGATGGAGACCTCTGGCATAGCGAAAGCTTGATGGAGCCTTCTGGCATTGGTGGAGAGATTACTTTCTGGAAGGTTATCGCTTGATATTTCGCGTGACATGACTATAGTTACATGTTGAGACCCACGAGAACGTGACCTTATATTGAAGGTCGTTCTCTGCAAACATAGAAGTGTACTTTTAAATATTCTACATGGAATATTGCTTCCTGTATTCATAAACGTTGCTCCATATTACTCTGACCTCTATACACTGTTCCAGATATATATAAAGCTGGTATATATAAGCGTTGTTCCACATATATAATGTTGTCTCCATGCTAATGTTGTTTTCATATATACATTGGTATATATAACGTTGTCTCCATGCTATTGCTATTTTCATATAGAAGATATCCCATATATACCACACTGTTGGGCTCCGATAATGTTGTTTTCATAACGTTGTTTTCAAAGTGGCTAACATAGTTAACACTCCTGCGTTTGACTGTGCTTAATATATTGTTTGTAAATACCGCCGTGGGGCCCAGACACACTTTGATATCTGCTGTAATACCTCTATCAGAATCAGTTTTTTTTAGCAGTAGAAGGTTTTTTTTCTCCACAAAAGCATATTTTTTTTCCAGCAGAAGTATTTTTACAACACTCAAATTTTACAATGCATTCAACCATATCTATTGTAGGAGTAGTTCTCACTAGCAAGGAGAACTATCCTGAGGGGTCCCGGAAGATAAAACACACCCTCATTTTCAATGAGTTGTGGGAAGGAGTGTGTGTTGGAGACAGAGACAAAGAGCCAGAATGGCCAACCTCAGACAAGGAGTTCGCCATTTGGGAAAATAAGAACAACAAAGCCTATGCATTAATTACAACATCTGTAAGTGAAGAGGTGAGCCGCCATATTTTTCCATTTTCAAATGCTTTTGAAGCCTCACAAAAAATGAAGGAACTCTATGACTCACGCTCTACACTTGAAGTTGTTCAACTCATGATTAAACTCTTCACTCTTGAATTAAAAAATAATGATCCTCTTGCTCTTACATCCGAAGTAAAATCTATAATGCATGATATCAAGGCCACTAAGGTTGAATTGGATATTCCTCTTATCACTTTTCTCAAGGCACTTTATCCTACTTACTCCAATTATCTTGAGTCATTGCAAGAAAATGGAAATCTCAAAGATATTAACTTTGACTCTTGTGAAAAAATTGTTGAAAGAGAGAAAGATTTTGGAAAGAAGACAACCCCTGAATCTTCTGAAGAGGTTGTGTGCCTTGCTCATAAAGAAAAGAATATTGCCCAAGATTCTTCCAGAGGAAGAGGTGGTCGAACAAGAAGAGGAAGATATTTCAGAGGCAGGGGGGTAGACACTCTCAAGGAGAAAAGTCAGATTTGCACTACATACGTTGCAAAAGAAATGGATCACATGATGCCTCCACATGCAAGTTACCTTGGGAAAAAATTGAGCAGCAAAGAAACCAACCCAAAGGTAAAAATAATGACACAGACAAAGGTAAAGCACCTGAATCTGCTCATTATGTTGTGGCACAATGTAATATTGGAGTAAATGAAGACTTATTCAATGCTTCACTTGCTTCTTGGAAAAATGATTGGATTCTTGATTCAGTAGCAACTTGCCACATGACTCATAGAAAAGATTTATTTGAAGAATTTACTGACAATGTTGATGGAGCAGTGTACTTTATAGACCAATCAAAACTCAAGCCATCAGGGCTTGGCACAATCAGGCTTAAATTCCCTGGTCTTCTAGACTTTCTTCTGCATCATGTTCTATATCTCCCACAACTGAAGAAAAACTCGCTATCCTTAGTCCACATCCACCAGCAAGGTCACTCCATTCATATGTTTGATGGAAGGTTTGAGGTGAGAAAATCACTGACCACTCACTTGTCATGAGGGGGATAGAAGGAGAATGGCTTCTCAAGGTATAGGGTACCTCTCCTCGTGCACAACATTTCTCATACAATTCTCATTATGAAGAAGGTACACTTCCATCAAGTCTATTATGGCATGCTATATTTGGACATTTGAACTATGACAACCTCCGCTTGTTGAAGAAAAATGGTGTTATTAGTTTGCCTACAATTCCTAGGAAACTTAAGCAATGTGATGTTTGCATTCTAGGAAAGCATAGCAAACAATTTTTTCATGATTCACATTCAAGAGCACATAGAAAACTTGAACTCATTCATTCAGATTTATGTGGTTCAATGCTTGTTCCTTCTACAAATGGAAATAAGTATATGATGACATTTATTGATGACTACACCAGAATGTGTTGGGTTTATTTATTGAAGAACAAATCTGATGCTTTTCAAACATTCAAGAACTTTCATACATGGATTGAAAATGATGCACAATCTCATATTGGCTCTATTCGCACTGATAATGGAAAAGAATACACTTCAAATGAATTTGAAAACTATCTTCGCCAACATCGGATCAAACATCAAACAATTGTGCCTTATAATCCCCAACAGAATGGTGTAGCTGAAACAATGAATAGGACAAACTTAAATATGGTGCACTCCATGATGTTTTTCAAAAATGTAAAATTGATGTTTTGGGCTGATGCAGTTCTATGTGTTGTATATATAAAGAATAGATGTCCATCTAATGCTATCAGAAATAAGACTCCCTATGAAATGTGGTATGGGCACATTCCTTTGGTAAAGCATCTCAGGGTATTTGGTTCCACCTGTTATGCCTTGATATCAAAGGTACATAGAAACAAATTTGGTGCAAGAAGTTGTAAGTGTATCTTCCTGGGGTATTCAAACACCTCCAAAGCATACCGTCTCTATGATGAAGTCAATAAAAAGTTTGTTGTATCTAGAGATGTAATCTTTCTTGGAACATCCAAAACTGACAATGTTGTTGAGCGGCAACTTGATCGCTTGGATAGATTAACAAATGAAAAATCATTTCAAGAACTTGATAATCAGATTCCACATCTTGAAGAGGGGATTCCTATACTAGATCAACCTGTGGAATCTTCTTCTGAAGCACTCTCTCCTCCGCATGAAACTCCAATAATGGATGATACTTTAAGTGATGTGATTGATAGAATTGGGAGACTCAATCTTGATTCAGTCCCAACTCAATCAACGGAGCAGCCTGGACCATCTGAGAAAGGTCTCCCAAAGTGGCTGAGAAAGACACTTGAAAGTGTTCATCCTGATGAGGTTGGAAAGACATGAACTAGAAATTCAAACCAGCGAAATGGAGGTGATGTAGATGACTCTGATTCACCTGTTGATATGGATGTTTCTTATGATTGTGAATTGAATTTGTCTATAGATTTTGAACCAACTTCCTTCAAAGAAGCTGCTTCTCATGATGAATGGAAAGAAGCGATGCAAAAGGAGTATGATGCCCTGATAAAGAATGGCACTTGAAAGCTGGTTGATCCTCCATTATGAACCAAACCAATTGGCTACAAGTGGGTCTACAAGAACAAGTATAAATCTAATGGATCACTTGACAAGCACAAAGCCAGGCTTGTGGCAAAAGGTTTTGCACAGACAGAAGGGGTCGATTATGAGGAGACTTTTTCCCCCACAACAAAATGGGCTACCATCCGGACACTCTTTGCCCTAGCAGCTCAGAATGGTTGGAAAGTCCATCAAATGGATGTAAAAACTTCTTTCTTGAATGGAGATCTAAAAGAGAATGTTTTTATGTCCCAGCCCAAAGGATTTTCTATGAAAGGAAATGAACATAAAGTATGCAAACTTGTGAAATCCTTGTATGGCCTCAAATAAGCACCGCGAGCTTGGTATGAAAAAATAACTAAGCATCTTCTGAAACTCAATTTCAAACATTATGATATTGATGATGAAACATTGTTTGTCAAGAAGGTTGGAAAAAGAGTTGTATATCTTGTGGTATATGTAGATGAACTTTTGATGATAGGGAACAATGTTGGCATTATGATGCATGTGTTGTACTTGATGGCAACCCTCTCATAGAAGAATATCTCACTTATGTATAACTGGATGAATCTTCAGAAGAGATATCAGATGTGACTGATGGAGGACGGCTCAAAGGAATCAGATGATAGTTCTAAGTGTGACAAGTTAGCTTTGCCATCAAGTCCAAAGGGGGAGATTGTTGGAATTATGAGACAAGTGTTGTCCTTGATGGCAAACCACACTGATGAGAAATCATAGTGCAGAAGGACAGCAGCAAGGAATTAATGATCAGACTATAAGAAGAAGAGAAAGTTCATACACGCAGGTTCATTAAGCCCAAGTCGCGTGTATACGCAGGTTTGCTTCAGTAAAAGAGCGTGTATATGGAAAACTTATCTTTGGTCCACGATGGTTATTCCTTGGAAGTTGTGCCTATGGTTTTGGACCTTGGTGTCTCGACGGACGTGTTGATCCCTAGTTTTGAAGTTGATGGTATTGGATTTCTATGGTTGTGGCCCTTGGTATTGAACAAGGCCTAAGGCTATATAAGGAGAAGGAAATCATTAGGCAAGTGTATCTGAAATGTCTTGAATATCTGATGAAGCATTAGATCCAGTATGCAGGGTTATGGGTTGATGATGCATTGCTTGATCTGAGCTAAGGAGAGATCTCACCGGTTGATGAAGAACAAGATCTAAGGAGAGATCGGGATCAAATGGTTTGAAATGAAATATATTTATGATGTTTATTCTAGATCTACATACTGACGCATGTATTGTTCTATAAGTGTTATGAGTATGACTGATGTCTGGTACAGCTGCAAGTTAAGAGAAATTATTTTTAGATCTGTACGCGGGTTGTCTTCGGCAAAAGCGCGTATACACGCGGGTTTGATTCATCGAAGTAGCGTATACATTGTAAAGCTTGATATTTGAAGTTGCAGATGGATCTGATGGTTATTACAGAGTTCTGTGTCTGCTCTGTGTTCTGGTGACTGTTGTTAACAGGGTTTCAGTGATTCAGAGTTTGATGATTGTTTTGAGCTTCAATGATAGTTATGGGTCCAGTATGAAAATTGGATGAAAAGTGGCCTTACAGATTATGTGTTGTGCTTCAGTGTATCCAGTATGAAAATTGATGAAACGTGGTACCTGGAGGTGAGAAGATTGTAGGCAAGCACCTACGTACTAGTATCTAAGCTAGTACAAAAGCTAAAGGAGATCTTTGGAGCATTGTAGCAGGTAGCAGCCTGCGTACTAGTAAATGGATCGGCTAGTACAAGAGAAAAGGGGGTTGTAGCTCCCGTACTGGTATAAGACTGCACCAGTACAAACATTGTAAAAGGATTTTCTTATTAAGAAGAAGATTGAGATGACTTGCAGCAGGTGGTTTTCACCCACATTGGGTTTCCACCTTATATCTTTGTGTTCATGTGTGTGGCTCTTGTGTGATGTTCTGTTCTGTTATTCTGCACCTGGTTACTGTTAATATGCTTAATAATGATCTGATGTATTTACTGAAGACTAAGCTAACTGAATCATAAGATTTCTGGATATACGCAAGTTTCTTTAGACACAGTAGCGTGTACATGCGGGTTCACTTAACTGAAGTAGCGTATATGTTTCTGAGCATTGAAAAAGTTTTATAGTTCTGATAATACTGTTCACCCCCCCCTCTCAGTATTATTTCCAACAATTGGTATCAGAGAAGGTCCTTTGATAGAAGCTTGATCGCTTGAAGGAGATCCGTGGAACAATGGGAAAGAAGCTTAAGAAGAAAGCTCATAAGAAGAAGAAGACATCTCATAAGGACTATGACAGTGGGAGAGTCGATTGGGGATTAGGTATAAGAAGCTATTCAGATTCAGAATTAGATTCAGAATCATTATCAGGTATGAATGTGTTATCCTCTGATGTTCCAGCTATATTTCCTTGTGAAAGAGATGGAAGTGATAGTGAAACTACTGAACATGCTTTTATGGGTGAGCAAGAAAAGTATCAAATAGAGGCAGAATTTAAAAGGCTATCAGACAAAATCAGAGATCAACAAGATCTATTGATCATAAAGGATGATGCCCTCGAAGAAGCCGTTACTAGACTAAAGACTCAACGAGATTTATTCAAGGACAAGGAAGACCAATGTCAAAAATTGCAGCATGAAGTGACATCATTAAGAAAAGAAGTCAACGAAAGAAGCACAACCATCAAGAAACTCAAAGATAGATCCAGTTACTATGAAAATCTTGAAGCTACAATCCTCTCACTAAAAGGAGATCTTGAAGAATCAAAGAAGCAGAATACAGATCTAATCCAAGCTATTGCAAAACAAGAAAACGAAGTCACCAGCTTAAAATCTCAACTAGAATGTGCCTTCCGAGTTCGTCAAATGCAGCAGGATCTGAATGAAGAACAAGAAAAGGAGATTCTCAAACTAAGGCATCAGTTGGAAGAAGGAAGGAAAGATGGAGAAGACATGAAGAAGCAATGTCTAGAAAAGGAGGAACAACTTCAAGTTGAGGTAAATATCTTGAAAGGTAAAATAGAAGAAAAGGATAAGCTTTTACGATTTCAAGATAGTTCTAAAGTCTTGGATGATATTCTTAGTAGTCAAAGGTCTCCTGCTATCAAGACTGGTCTTGGTTTCCATGAATCTGTTGAAGGTGAATCTAGTTCACAAGGTGAGGCAAGGAACTCTAAAGAGAAATCCAAAATGATCAACAAGGAGATGAAAGGTCAATCTCATCATCAACCAAGGAAAGAAAGTCTTCAAAGAAAATCTTTTACTCCTCCTATGAATAATGTTGAATGTTATGTATGTCATAATCTTGGACATGTTGCAGCTAGATGTAGAAGAAGAAGAGTTCAAGAATATTATGCGGACAGGTCATCTCAATCAAGGTACTTTAATGGATATTGCTTTGCTTGCAATATGTATGGTCACAAAGCTGCTGATTGCTACAGGAGGAATATGAAACATGTAAGATGTTATACATGTAACAAGCCTGGACATATAGCAAAGGAATGCAGGAACAAAGGATGGACATCACACCAAAAAGAGAAAACCTCATCACACTTGAAGATGTGGAGGAAGAAGGAAGTACAGTCAGCACAATGTACTGAGACACAGCACAGCACAGACATATCAGATTCAGGGAGAGCTGAAAGTATAAAACTTCAGTGTTCTGAATCTCATACGCAAGTTCCTTAAAGGGAATCCGCGTATATACGCGAGTTAGACACTGCAAAGTCGCGTATATGTCAGTCTGAGGAAAAACAGTGGGGACAGGATCAGAAAAAGGATCTGATATGATTCAGTCTGTTATTTTCTCTATCTGTTACAGTCTGCTGAGGATGTGTGAAAATGTTTTTGTTACTTGTATGATGTCTAGAAGTGTTTTTGATCCTAACTTGAGGATGATGATGTTTTGATGCTTATTGCTGATATATGCATGATCAGATCTAACAGATGGCACTGGTTGAGGGGGAGCATATGCCTTTAGTAATTCATTGTTGGCATTATGGTTTATAATCCTTGGTGATGATTCTTATATGGCTAAATGATATATCTTGCTATGATGTGGTTGTGAGTTGTCTATGATAAACTCTCATATGACTCTTGGGGTTACATAGTTAATGTTCAGATCAGATTTATGGTTGATTCTTTGATGATGCATATATGGTGCTTACATGGTGATCTTCATAAGGACAAGGAGAAGTACAAAGCTTGAATACACATCTTCCTCACTTGATGATGAGTCACTTATATACTGCTGTTGTCATATGCATAAAGATCATACAGTTATGATGCAGGCACTCATGTGGATAAGGATTGTTGCTGATGATGATATCAAGAAGCTTTGTCAAAAGAGTTGAGCTGAAGATACGTAGTGTTGATACATGGATAACTCCTCAAAGTCACTGTGTTGGAGACATGATGATGAGTTCATATCTATATGATGATAGGTTGATACTTACATATATTGATTGATGTAGATGTTCCCAAGTAATGATACTTGGATCATGTAGATCTTGACGTTGATGTAATGGCTATGGTGGCTTCACATGTAATGTGAATGATTTCATGATGATGTTTAAAAGGAGGAGTTGACATCTATGTTCAGACATACCTTGCTGCAGGACATTTACAGGTTGTTGATATGAAAATGGTTGTACGTGAGTTTCATAAGGCCTATACGCGTATATACGCTTGTTTATGTGGATGCAGACGCGTATATGGAATTTTGAAGGAAATCAGCAGGGACAGATGTTGGTTGCAGAAAGTCTGATATGGGTCTGACAGAGATCATCTGGCACAGTTTCAGGGGGAGCAGATAATCTTCCAATGATGCATTGTTGGCATTATCTTAAAGCCTTTGGTTCTAGTTCACATTTGTTGTTGATTCAGGTGGAACAAAGGCGAAAGGAGAACAGAAGGATCTCTTGGTTGCTGATCTGAATGGTGATTATCAGATGCTATTGGTGACATTCATAAGTCTTACTTTAGATATTTCGTCTCTATGTCATATATCTCTTTTATGGTATCTCTTTCATGGTGTCAAGGTCATGTAACGGCCTATTTTGGTTTCCCCACTATGCCTGGGATGATTGATGCAATATGATTAGTTGTCATATGTAAACTTTTGATGTATCCCCACTTGGTTGGGTGGATGAGTCAATGTTTGTATATCCTCACTTAGTTGAGAGATGGATGTATGTATGAGTCTTTGGTGATAGGAAGGTCTTTTATGATGTATAGAGTCATGTTCTTCTTGAAGAACATCCTTTGTACATCTTGCCTACAGTCAGGAAGAGCATGAACAGCACACTTCAGCGGTACAGAGATTCAGCATGTACTCAGAGGGAGCATGGACAGATGGGTACACCTTGGCATATACAAAGGGGGAGATTATTCAGAGATTTCAGCAGGTACTCAGGGGGAGTATGGACAGTGGAATGATTCAGCAAAGGAAGAGAATATCTTGGTCCACCCTTTGCCCTTGATGTCAAAGGGGGAGAGTGATTTGGTGTTGTTGCCATCAAGTCCAAAGGGGGAGATTGTTGGCATTATGATGCATGTGTTGTACTTGATGGCAACCCTCTCATAGAAGAATATCTCACTTATGTATAACTGGATGAATCTTCAGAAGAGATATCAGATGTGACTGATGGAGGACGGCTCAAAGGAATCAGATGATAGTTCTAAGTGTGACAAGTTAGCTTTGCCATCAAGTCCAAAGGGGGAGATTGTTGGAATTATGAGACAAGTGTTGTCCTTGATGGCAAACCACACTGATGAGAAATCATAGTGCAGAAGGATAGCAGCAAGGAATTAATGATCAGACTATAAGAAGAAGAGAAAGTTCATACACGCAGGTTCATTAAGCCCAAGTCGCGTGTACACGCAGGTTTGCTTCAGTAAAAGAGCGTGTATATGGAAAACTTATCTTTGGTCCACGGCGGTTATTCCTTGGAAGTTGTGCCTATGGTTTTGGACCTTGGTGTCTCGACGGATGTGTTGATCCCTAGTTTTGAAGTTGATGGTATTGGATTTCTATGGTTGTGGCCCTTGGTATTGAACAAGGCCTAAGGCTATATAAGGAGAAGGAAATCATTAGGCAAGTGTATCTGAAATGTCTTGAATATCTGATGAAGCATTAGATCCAGTATGCAGGGTTATGGGTTGATGATGCATTGCTTGATCTGAGCTAAGGAGAGATCTCACCGGTTGATGAAGAACAAGATCTAAGGAGAGATCGGGATCAAATGGTTTGAAATGAACTATATTTATGATGTTTATTCTAGATCTACATACTGATGCATGTATTGTTCTATAAGTGTTATGAGTATGATTGATGTCTGGTACAACTGCAAGTTAAGAGAAATTATTTTTAGATCTGTACGCGGGTTGTCTTTGGCAAAAGCGCGTATACATGCAGGTTTGATTCATTGAAGTAGCGTATACATTGTAAAGCTTGATATTTGAAGTTGCAGATGGATCTGATGGTTATTACAGAGTTCTGTGTCTGCTCTGTGTTCTGGTGACTGTTGTTAACAGGGTTTCAGTGATTCAGAGTTTGATGATTGTTTTGAGCTTCAATGATAGTTATGGGTCCAGTATGAAAATTGGATGAAAAGTGGCCTTACAGATTATGTGTTGTGCTTCAGTGTATCCAGTCTGAAAATTGATGAAACGTGGTACCTGGAGGTGAGAAGATTGTAGGCAAGCACCTACGTACTAGTATCTAAGCTAGTACAAAATCTAAAGGAGATCTTTGGAGCATTGTAGCAGGTAGCAGCCTGCGTACTAGTAAATGGATCGGCTAGTACAAGAGCAAAGGGGGTTGTAGCTCCCGTACTGGTATAAGATTGCACCAGTACAAACATTATAAAAGGATTTTCTTATTAAGAAGAAGATTGAGATGACTTGCAGCAGGTGGTTTTCACCCACATTGGGTTTCCACCTTATATCTTTGTGTTCATGTGTGTGGCTCTTGTGTGATGTTCTGTTCTGTTATTCTGCACCTGGTTACTGTTAATATGCTTAATAATGATCTGATGTATTTACTAAAGACTAAGCTAACTGAATCATAAGATTTCTGGATATACGCAAGTTTCTTTAGACACAGTAGCGTGTACATGCGGGTTCACTTAACTGAAGTAGCGTATATGTTTCTGAGCATTGAAAAAGTTTTATAGTTCTGATAATACTGATTCACCCCCCCCTCTCAGTATTATTTCCAAGAAACAATGAAAGCTACATTGCATCCATAAAGAAGGAAGTGAGGAAAGGTTTTGAAATGATTGATTTGAGCTATGTTCATTACTATCTTGGTATTGAAGTAACTCAACATCTGAAGTCCATATTCCTTTCTCAAAAGAAGTACATTGGATATCTGTTGAATAGGTTTGGCATGATAGAATGCAATCCTCTTACTACTCCAATGGAACAAAACATAAAGCTCACATCCATTGAAGGAAAAGAATTTGAGGATGCAACAAAGTATAGATATCTTGTAGGAAGTCTCAACTACCTAACTACTACCAGACCAGAAATTTCGTTTGCTGTTGGAATCCTCTCCAGGTTTACGCAAAAGCCTTGTGAGGGACATTGGTCTGCTGCAAAAAGAGTTCTAAGGTACTTGAAGGGAACTCAAGACTTTTTAATCAAGTATACACAGGTGGATGACTTCAGCTTGATTGGATACTCTGATTCAGACTTCGATGGAGACAAAGAAACTAGGGTATCTACTTCAGGTTATACTATGAGTCTTGGATCAGGAGCTGTCTCCTGGAGATCACGCAAACAATCAATTCCAACAGATTCCACAACAGAGGAAGAATATGTGGCAGAAACTGAGGCAAAGAAAGAAATTGAGTGGCTCAGGAAAATTCTTCAAGATTTACAGGTAAAACATGTACAATCGACTCCACTCATGATTGAAAATACCTAGGAAATAAGGCTGGCCAAGAACCCAAAGTTCCATGATCGAACGAAGCACATCAATACTAAATATCATATGATTCCACTGATGAGCAAATTGCAAACATCTTCACCAAAGCGCTTGGAAGAGAAAAGCTTGAAAGATTCAGAACGATGCTTGGACTCACCAACATCCCTTCAGATTAAGGGGGGAATGTTGACACCTAATCATCAAGATTGGGTGAATAACTGTAATTGATGTAAATAAATAATAGTAAATATGAAGAGTCACCGGGAGATGAAATGAACAGTCTCTCCCTCATGTATATAATAAAGACCAACTTGAATGCATATCATGAGTGTTTGAGGAGTTACCTCCTGGTGTGACAAAAATAAATCCCTTGAATTTTTGGGTAAAATAATGAAATGGTGAATAAATTTTTACTATTTAAAATACTTTATGAAATTAGATTTCAAAAAATTAATTTCCTAAATCACGAAACAATGTGATTAATTTTTTTAATGCAACAATGTGATTTATATTTAAAAACATTAGTGTTCTAATTGTTATAAGAGCATTGAGTTGGTTTAATTCATTTTTATTTTCTAAAATCTAGAAATAGGTGCAACGATGTTTTTTTAATGCATCAGTGTGTTTTGTTGGAAGATCACAAATATTATAACGCATTTCTCTTTTTGGAATGCGGAAAACTAGTGTATGTATTATTTTAACACCTCGGTGCTGCTAATTTTTTAAATGCATCGGTGCACTTTGTTGTGATAAGTGCACTGGTTTGATTTAAAGGTTATCTGTAATTTAAATTTCACATAAAATGGCATGTTAATCTCAAACTATCCTTTAGGATGCATCCACATGAATTACAGTAGTTCATAGTATACATTTTCCACTTAAAGTCGCCTTAGTATTGAAAAATGGTTTGAAAATTATAGTGAAATTGAAATTGTGGTTATATGGTATTCGAGATTAATTTTAGATATGCACATAAAAATTTATTTCTGATTTTTCTCGAATGCAAGGAAAAAATATCAATAATATCAAATAACAAATTCTTCAAATTCTAGTTTGTTTTGTATTGTTGATAAAAGTCCTTCACAGAGTTCTCCCTTTCCATCTCTAGTAAGTTCAAATTTTATTTATATTTTCATTATCTAATTGATTTTATTATCTTTAATCTAAATTTGAATAAAAATGTATCCAAATTCATAGGATTCTAATTCAGAATTGAGTTCAAATGCAAAAAATATTCCTCCATTTCAAAAACGTTGGAAGCTCTTATCAGGAGTAGCATATCACAAGAAATTGGTAGATGAAAATGGACAACCTCTTCACCCTGTCAATTGGAACATGGCATCTTCTAGCCACAATCCTGGATCAGTGATGGTAATAATTGTTCGGTATAATGTAATTTCAACAAACCACTTGCATTGACATGCTTAATATCATTGTTATTGTACCAATAACATTCAATATTTTTTTAAATTAGGATTCTAGTGATGATGAGCGACCCACCTACCATCTTCCAATGCACCCCACTACAATGTCAACTCGAGACAAGGTTGCATTAAGAGTAAGACTCGGAGAGGAAACATAAAAAGAATTGTTGAGTCAAACACCTATCTAATTCCCACTATGTCCAAATTCACCAATTAGGAATGACTACAACAATAGTATTTCTTCATGTTGGCTTAAGGGGGCCTGACCTAGGTTCAACATTAATTAGCCAAACAAATCCCTACACTACTGGCCCTTTCAACATCAGCCCGTGGAGGGCGGACTGAAGTCTCACCTGAAGTAGTATGGGGGGATGCTAGAGCTAAGTTTCCGTAGCCTGAGATGGTTGTGATGTCATTTGATTTTTTCTTCGCATAGGTGATCTTACTCTAGGGCTTGTAAGACAAACCCTTTATTTTGGCCTTCAATACCTTTGCGAAAGTATACAATCGATCTTCACGTAGCCCTAACTTGTGGCTCAGGTACTTTCATGCTGCTATGGCAGTGTATTGTGCAAATTCCTCAATTATCCCAAGTTATTTGCTTATCTTGTCAAATACTTAAAGTTATCACCACGTAATCATATATTCGTAATTGTGTTTAATTATTCAATGTAATGACATTCTTTTGCGCATCATATAAGCATAATAAAGGAAATTCATACAGAATATATCCAAACCCATCAACAGAACAAAGACATAGAAATTGCAGAATAACTCCTTTCATTAATATCTCCCAAGTGTTACAGACTCTGTCCAGCCTGTGCACACAGCTGCAGGGGTCTGCGCACTCAACTGCGGACTTCTACCCCAGGCCTCTGCGCACTTAGCTGCAGAGCCTCTATCTACACTACAACCCAAGACTTAGACTTCTTCTTCAGAGATATCACTCTATTACACAATCTGCCATTCTATTCCTTGATTCCTTCCTAAACTACTTAGAGCTTAGCTCTTTTTATACAATCTGATGGTCCGCGGACCATGGGTAGGTCTCTTATAGTGGACTTTACTTGACAAATCTAAGGGCGGGCTACCCTTTTTGACACATAACATCTTTGCACTCCGCGATCACAAAATGTGGAATCTTCAGAATTATATTACAAAAATTGACGTAACATGTGTTTTTAGCCCCAAAACTTCCCTTGGGGGATCTAGCTCCCAACAGGACCCCAACACAAACATCGTGACTCACCCTCGAGTCACTCGGTAGGCGTGGACCTCTTTTCATGAAGCCCATCCAACTCGACCTTGATGACCACAACTTCGACCATGCACTGAGCTGGTGCCTACTTCACATCTTCAACTATTTTCTCGGTTACAGCCCCTACACTGTGAACCTGAAGTTGTTGTTCTGTCTCTTGTAGAGCCACCAGCTTGCCTTCAATGTTTCATGTGACTGTATAAGATTCCTCCAATTAGGGTTTTAGTCATACCTTCAACACTGCTTCCTTGTGTAGCGCTGCGTCCACCAGTTCCTTCAGTTGCTTGGCTTCCTACAGCTTAGCTAAACTCTATGTCAGCGCGACGGTTCGCACTGTGCCCTTAACTTCGTCATAGTGCTGTTGGAGTTTGCGCGCTTTCGTCTCTAGTCTCTAGATGTTTGGGTCCTCCTACAAGATGGTAAGGACCTCAAACGATTGTTTGAACAACTGTGTGCAGTCGACTACTACACTCTCCACTGCCACGACTGCTTCTGTGATAGCGGTCGCCCACTGTTCCTTTACCTCTGGTGTTGTTGAAGGCTGGGCCCTCAATTGGAGCTCTATAATCTGTAGGTTCAGCTCCAACTGAACCCACACCATTTCTATCTAATTGTTGCGCACCCCTGTGGCTAATTTACAGATGCAAACCTCGATTGGTTCGTCCTCCAGAATGGCCAACTTCGAGACCATTCTGCATGCCTCCTCCACGACCTATATGATCTTCTTTCTCTGGTTGGTCGCCTCAGCCTCAACGGCGATGGAAGAATTCCTCTGTAGGGCCATCTACTCATTGTTTATGTTCTATTCAATGATCACCTAGAGCACGTGGTGCTCACAGGCCCTTAGCTTTGCAATTACTCCATCGTACAAGCTGTGGAGTGCTTCGTACGGAAGCGCTACCAGGTTCAGTCCAACTCCCTTCAAGGCACTGACAATGGGCCTGTTAGCCTCATTTTCCATGGTCAATGCTCCATCTAGCAACACTATCACACTGGAAGCCTTCATGCACAACATATCAATAGCCTGTGACGTGTTGATAGTCAAGCTTGTGGACAACATACCAGCTTGTGACACATGGGTCTACAATTCCTGCATCTCGATCTGGATGGCCCCTAGGATGATCTGCTGCTACTTTTCAAATTGTTGTAGGGCCTCCGCAGTGACATCTCTGACTGTGTCACTGATGTCATATAAGTCTCCCTCCTTCAATGTGATAGGGTCTAGTGAGGTTTTGGTGGCCTTGGATTTCTTTTTGGACCCACCCTTGAGGGTCCACATCGTGTTGCTTTGTGTCCTCCTCTTCGGTCTGAGGTGAAGGCGGTTGTGCTCCTTTGTCAAAGCCCCCCTCTATGCCACCTGTCTATTTTTTAGCCTCCTTTCCTACCTTTTCCACTTGGGACTTCTCAACTGCACCCTTCTTCCTCTTTTTGACTAGCTATGCCATCTTCAGCTTGGCCTCTTCCTTCTTCTTTTGTGTGGCAGACTTGCTTCCATCCACCGCCAAGTCCGTGGTAGTGCGCCACTCTGCTAACCATTATCAAGCACCACATCGATGGTATCATCTGTGGCTAGGTACAACAAATCGTACCACTTCTGCGCAGGGTCCTTCGATGCCCTGATTGATACCCGATGAAAATCAGCTTTAAACTTGGCATAGCTCTACAAGTCAGCATATACTATGGGTGACAATCGCGGCTTGCAATTGATAGCCATCTTGAAATTCATTTCCATCAAGATCTAAAAGATCTTGTTGTCATGAACTCGCTCTACATTCTTGGTCGCCCACAGCGAAGCGTACTTCGCTGCTTCAGGAAGGTCTGGCATGACCAAAGGGAACTGGTTGTCCTCATGTAGCTCCCACGCTACTAGCACGATTGATAGCAAGATCCATGCGTAGTGGAAGGTCTTGCTTTTCTCTTGCGCTTCATGGTAGTTTGCCAGGAACTGTCCATGAAGGTAGTCTAACCAGTTAAACTGGACTCCTTCCACGCATTGGTTAGACTACATCTTATTAATTTTTATTTATTTATTTATTTTTATTTTTATTTTATTTATTTATTTATTTTTTTAACTTACTTTATTATTTTTTAGTTGACTTATATTAATTTTTTCATTCATGCTTTTAACCTTCTCTTTCTTTTATATTCATTTATTTATATTCATGTTTTTAATTCCTTCTAATACTAATTTAACTTACTATTTTTCATTATATATTTTTATTTAACATAAAATTGTAATTATTTATTAATAATTTTTAACTAACTATTATCATTAAATTATTTTTATTTATTTTATTTTAAGGGATTGGTCCCCCTAGGGTAATTTTTTCCCTTAAATATAATTTTTTAATTATTTATTTTTAACTAACTATTATCATGAATTATTTTTAATTACTAATTTAACATAACATTTCAATTATTTATTAATATTTTTTAACTAACTATTATCATAAAATTATTTATTAATAATTTTTTACTAACTATTATCATAAAATTATTTTTATTTAATTTATTTTAAGGGATTGGTCCCCCTAGGGTAATTTTTTCCCTTAAATATAATTTTTTAATTATTTATTTTTAACTAACTATTATCATGAATTATTTTTAATTACTAATTTAACATAACATTTCAATTATTTATTAATATTTTTTAACTAACTATTATCATAAAATTATTTATTAATAATTTTTTACTAACTATTATCATAAAATTATTTTTATTTAATTTATTTTAAGGGATTGGTCCCCCTAGGGTAATTTTTTCCCTTAAATATAATTTTTAATTATTTATTTTTAACTAACTATTATCATGGATTAATTTTTACATAATATTTTAATTATTTATTAATATTTTTAACTAACTATTATCATAAAATTATTTTTATTTATTTTATTTTAAGGGATTGGTCCCCCTAGGGTAACTTTTTCCCTTAAATTATTAAAAAGGGTTTTGATCCCGGTACCTAGTCAAAAGTAGCTGTTGGTCTTTTTAGCCATTGGAGGTTCTGCTCTGTCTATTTAACTTGCTAGGTTGGATCTGTTTCTTCAACTTGTCCTGACGATGAACCACACTGGTTGGTTCGAAACGCGTCGACAAATGATGTTTCATGTGATCTTCGTCGAAAAATAATAAAATTCACAAAATTTCTTACAGATCATATCTTTTAAGTTTTAACATAATGTAAATTTGTGAAAATATATATGAAAACAACATTTTTTTAACTCTCTCGATTGGGGTGTTATGACGGACATGATAGAGTCTAGGTCTTTGATCCCACCATCCTTGAGGTCATGATCCCTCATTAAATAATATCGGTACGCGACTGGTGTTTCACATGCATGAGTAAGAAAATATACAATTGGAAAGGTTTATTGTTTATCACAAGGAAGGTTGGTAAGTTCGTCTATAAAGAGAGGGTGAATGTCAAGTGGAAGACCTCGACCTCTTAGGGTTTCTTATATCTGAGGGTGATAGGGTTTTAGCCCTATTATGGAAGGATTAAGTGTCTTGTGCGAGTCATGGTGATAATTGAAGAGCTCTTTTCCTCTGACATGGGAAGATAGTGGTGGCTTTCAAAGCTTGGACATGATGGGTGGTGGAGGTCAGTTATGTTTAGTTATGGCTGGAGCACATAACCTATAAGTTAATTCTGCTTAATATGGTACCATTTCTAGTCTTTGCGGGAGTCTTACAGTACTTGTTCGTTAAGTCTCAAGGGTTGTTTGTCTTACTCACTTCGTGTCAATTTTTCTTTGAATTCTAGTAAATTTAGTGAGTTTCCTTGGACTGTTTGGTGTCAGGGTTTGTTTAAATTCCCCATTGTTGGTGGTTTTTTTAGCTTGTTAAGGTGGCAAGGATCAGTCTAGATAGATGTATTTGATTATCGAGAATGGTGTTGTGGGTGGGATTGGGAATTTGGTTTTGATCCATTGGGGTGTTGTTATTTCACAAACTTGGGGCGGGGCTTGTTGTGTCCAATGGTTGAAGGAGATAAGGTTGTGGATGAAGAGTTGTCAACTACTTTCTTCTCTTGTGTTTTATCGCTAAAGTTTCAAACATACTTATGGTTCTAATGTGATGAGTTTTTTTTTTGGTACCTAGGTTTTATTGAGGGGGTTTTTGATAAGTCTTTGTGCTTGTTTGTAGGTAGGGTAAATCCCCACAAGGAAATTGAGTCATCTCTTGGTGAATTGTCAGTGTCGATAAGGTAGAGGCAAAGAAGTAGAAGGGGAGGTCACAGAAAAGAACAACATGGACAGAGAGGGGAAAGGCTCTTTTCCTATGACTCTGTGGTGACATACATCAATGCTATTATTCCTGAAAAGTGAAAGGAAATTAAGGATATTGAGATGAAAGTTGGGAGGAGAGACAATATATGTCTGATTCTGAATTACCTGAGGACTTGGCACCTTGGGTGCTAGACCGTGGGCACATGACGGGTAGAAAGAAGCGGTACCTAAAATCAATAGTGCTCATTGGAAAATGAAGGTATTGTTGGGCCTGTTTATGAGGGATGAATAGGTAGATAAGTACAACATTTTCTCCTCTCTAGAGGATGTCAATAGAATATTGAGAAACCTAAGGTTCTGCATCGATAAAATTGATGCTCATCTCATGCATCTAGAGGGTCATGTTCCTTGTGAATTTGATGTAATGGAGCTAAGGAATCCCCTTGGTTCAAATGCAAGGGTTCTGAAAACTGTGTTGTCTTCGAACATTGAATAATGATCTAGAGTGGTGGGTGATGGTCTATGGCTCTATCCTGAAGTTATTTTTTTTACTATGGTAGGCACGTGGTGGTCATTCTAATCTTTGGATTATGGCGATACATTAGAGTTGTGGTCATATGTTTTTGCCTGGGGTGCAAATCTCTCCTTAAGTCTATGCATTTTCATTCCTTTTCAAGTGTTAGAAATGCCATCATTTATGTGCCTGAGGCATTTTGTGTGGGGGTGGTGTGTTTGTTTGGGGTTGAGGTGTTTAGGGTGGTGAAAATCTATTGTTTCATGGGTTGTCTATGGTGTTTTGTTTTCAGTAGGACAGTGGCTTCAATGAGGATCTAGAGGGCTTGCTTCCATGTCTCATGCGATGACTCTCGTGGTTCTAGAAGGCGTTGGTATAGTTCATCCCATTGTGGTCTCTATAGTGTGGTTTTGTCATGGACTTTAATGTATTCTTGTTTAGAGGGGGGGCTAGGTGATGCCAGGGTTACCCCCACTTACACCCACAGTATGCACAAAAATGAATAGGCACATTAGTCCCAGAAATTTAACTCACAAAGGAGTCCAATCTTCATCCATCAATGGTTATGGCCCCATTAATCCATTTTTATGTGGAATGATTTATAAAAACCCAACATAGGCTAACCCCTAGCCCATATATACCTATCGAGACTATTATCAACCCTCAAGCCTTCATATAAGACTTTATTAAAGCCTTTCATTAAATTTTTCCTATTGGGACTTTAAAACCTTTCATAACCTTCATTAACCCTTATACCACACATATGCAACCTTTTCCCTCTCTTAACGTTGGTTAAATATGTTTTAACGTATAAACCTTCTCATTGGTGCTATTTCCCTTTATAACCATTTACAAAGGAAATAACCACAAAACATTCATAAACTTACCTTTTTCTGCCTTGGTACGGCCTCCGCACATTTTCCGAGGTTTCACCTTTATCGCAATCGGTTATCGGCTCCTCCGTGGGTCATTAACACATACTCCTTTTGCTTTCTCGATATGTGATCATATCACTTTCCGGAATACACAAGAAAACACCGGAAAACAAAGAAAACCCCGCTTGAATCCTTGGGCTAGACTTTAAATATTATAAGCCCGCATCTATAAATCCCTTGGTTTCGCTCATCGCCCTTCTTACAGATCTATCACAATATCGGTATCGCGATTATCACAGACACATAACACAGGAAATACATGAAAACCCGACCCAAACACAATGCAGATCTCAAATTTTATACACCCGTGACTATAAATATCATCGGGTCCACTCATCCTTTGCGCTATTCCTCCGAACTCCAATTACTGATCAGTCGATCTCCGATCGTCAATCGGCGCTTATCGCTGTCAGCGTATTGACAATTCGCCCATCGGAATTCCGCTGCCCTCTGCGATTAGTGACCAACGATTAGATTGTGACCGTTGATCCGAATCTCAATCCGACGGTCCACACATAATCGCGTGATCGCGATCGCACTAATTCAAAGGGCTGTTCCGAAATCACCAAAAGGATTTCGCCAATGTGACTTAATCCTGGCCGTTGATCTTAAAAATTAAACAGCTGCTGTGTGCTGATACTTCACTTCTCCATTCTTCATTTTTTCTTAGAACTTATGCTGTTTATTCAACATTTCTCTATGGTCCAGTTTTTTCTTCAAGTTTCTTCAAAAGGTTCCACTCTTCCACTTCCACTACTCAACTCACTCCGAGCTTAACTCCTCTATGAATTCTCACTTCACTACTTCTCTTCAGAGCTTCACTCTGTTTCTTCAATTGGATTCTAGGACCCGTGATGATTCCTCTAGATCATTCCCTTCTCTACGCATTCTGTAGAACTCTGTCTGCAACCTCTGTCACAGAACCTACGAATTCATAGTTACATGTATTTTAATCATTCGATATTCATTCACACACTTACACAGTTCCTAAATGAACCTCTCTCTCTATATATAAATATGAACGACTAATTACAATCGAGACTTCTCTGTCTCTCACAGGCCTGTTATTCAATTTCAGTGGCCTCCTCTTCTCTACTCTACCCGTAGGCTTACATTTATACTAGCAAGGTTTGTTGAACTAATTTTGGTTCAATTCCTAAATCTACTGAACTGACTCCTAAATCCTCTATGTCCACTTCTACTTCAATTAATTCCTAGGTACTCTCTCTAGTTCCTCAAATCATGGAACTATTTTAAGAGTTATAATTGACTTCTGACTCTTGCCATTATTCACCACTCATGTTCTCCTTTAATTAGAGAGCATTTACAACTTCCTCTCAGTATCTAATTAATTCCTATTCTATGTACTCAAAAGCCTAATATTACATTAATTCATCACTTAGGAATCCAACGTCCTAAAAATACATGACCCCTTATGTCTACTTAATTACAATGATTTTATCTTAGTTTGAATGCTCCTGCATCAGACTCCCAAAGTAGAAAATATTTATGATCTCCTGATCATGTGTCTTCTCATCTCTGTCTTCTTGGATTCCATACTTTGTTTTGTAACCGTCCAAATGTCTTGTTCCTTTGCTGCTGCTGTACTTCTATTGTATTCTGCTCCATCTTCTTCTTCTTGCCAGTCAGGTTCGTACTCTGATTGATCATCCTTCCTTCTGCTATCAACTTTCTCTCTATGGCCTGTTTCATCATCAACTACCACAAATCTTCAATTTCCTTTTCCAGCACATCTTTGGGCTGGTCCATATTCTGCCTCTTACTTCTTCCTCTTTCTCTTTTCTTTAGGTTATTGTTGTTGTCCACTAACTCTTCAAATTGTTGTTGGTTACTTCCACTGTGTAGTTGCTAGTTCCTTACTGCCACCCTTACATCCTTACCCTCTTTCATGATTATCTCTTTTTGCTCTGAATCACGGTTTCCAACAATCTCTCCAACAATTGAGCATCTCTGTTCCATGGATTGAATTCTTCCACAGAATCTTCTTCTTTCATCTTTATTTGGTTGCTCATTTGTGCCAAATTTCCTCTAACATTTGTAACAAAACCTACACTGACAAAACACTTGTTAAAATAAAAAACATAAGACTTCTATGCCTTATCTTCCTTTGGAAACAATTCAGTTTGCTGCTCTGTTTCTTTCTCCTCTGTCAGCACATCAGTATGTTGTGTTGAATTCTCAAAAGAACTCATGAGATTGTCAACTAGTCTCTCTTCCACATCATCTACTCTAATGATGTCTTCCTGCTCTTGTCCACTGTAGTGAACTCCTTCCTTTGTAGTGTCAATCTGCTGAACTTTCATATCCATCTCCTTTTTCTTATGATTGTCATTCATGACAATGTTTTTGTTTTCCTTTTTCAACAATCTCTCTTGAACATCTATTCTCTGTTTTTCCAACTCCCTTCTTTGAAAATCTAATTTTCTATATAACTCAATAATTTCAGTTGGAGTAGAATTTTGAAATTTCACACAAAAATGACCAGATGTCTTTTTTCCCTTTGCTAAGTCTTTTGCATAGACTTCTTCTTCCTTAACATATTTCAGTAGATGTCCTTCTTCTTCAGTACATTTTGCCTTGCTATCCCTCTGTAACTCTTCTCCCAGAGTTATCCTTGTCTCACCATTTTCATTAACATTCTCCTGCATTTGTTTTTCATCAATAACATTAATAAAATTCATTTGATTACCTTTCTGAGACAATATTCCTTAATTCTTTATCAGAATAAGATCCCGATTCCTCATCTCCATGATAGCTTCTATAGACTCATCCATAGACTTTTACTTCTAGATCTTAATCTCCTCTAAAAATATCTTCAAAAGGTTGCTTTTCTCCTGCAATACCTGCCATCATACACAAACTATCAATTTTAAAAACATAAGACCCTGTGGTATCACTGGATGCTTCAACCATCATGTCTCCTTGCTATTCCAAATCCTCCACATGATTCAGAAATTCTTCGATGGTCTCTTCTTCAATCTCCTCAAGCCCTTCACTTGGTTTCTTGATATCTTTCCCCAACTATATATGAGACCTATCTATCTCATCTTCTTCCATAATAGAATTTAGATTCTGCTTGTCTTCTTCTTCCTTTACGATGATATCAGCAAATTGTCCTTCTCTACATGTTTCACCTGCAAACATACACAAATTGTCAGATTTAAAACCATGTAACCCTTTGGCCTCACTTGAAGTTTCAGTCTACAAGTCTTCATCTTCACTTTCTCCTAGGATTTCTCCCTGTTCTAGTTCACAAATGGACTCTTCCATTTCTAACTCAACTTCCTTGAGTTTTTCCCTCATCCACTTTACTTGTTTTTGCTGTAGCCTTCTCTGCATCTCACGCCACTCCACTCGCTTCTTCCTCAAGACCCAACCTAGTCTCTTGCTTTCCTCAAGTATTCTTCTTAATGCATCGAGTTGTTCTTTTAACTCTGCAATGTCTTTGTCAATTTCCTCTTGACTCATCTTCTTGCCATTTTCTTTGGCATCCTCTTTCTTCATATTTCTTCTGATGTGGTTTCTCTCTAAACCTCTGCTATGACTATCAATATTCACCTTCTTCTCCTCTTTCTTGATGAGCTCCTCACTCATATGCAACAAGCCTCTACAATAGCTAGTCCTCCTCGCTACAATCTTACCTCACTAAGCTCTCCTCACTCAGTCTTTTGGTAAGCACGAGTCCTCTATTTGGAACCTTCTCTTGAGCAACACCTTTGCTCCTTCTAGGCTTCTGCAAACTCTTGAGAACACTTCAGTTGTCCTCTCTGTTTGTCCAACCTCTTGTTGGATTCTTCAGATTCACTGCCACTTCTCCTTCAGAGTGTTTTCCTTACTTTGCCTTCAAGAACACATCTGGTTCTCCTCTCACAGCTTCTCTTGTTTTCCTTTGCTGAGATGCTTCATCTGAAACCACAATCTTCAATTTCAATTTCAAATAAAACACACTATCTTACCTCTAAGATCTATATATGATCTTGTTCTCCCATTCTTCTGCACTTTGAATGGATTGTCCTCTGTTTGGTCTCTAAGTCTTCTTTCCTTCAGAACTTGTACTAAACAATCTTGCTCTCACTTTTCTTCAAGGAATCCTCTGTTCCTGTCTACTCCAAGCCTCTGCTAGAACTGATACAATCTCCCACGAACTTTAAAAGTTCCTATACAATCTTCTGTTGTAGTCTCTATCATTCATTATTTAACTTATGCACATTACCTTCTTTTGTGTGCAAACTCCTTTTCATAGGAAATCTTTCCTTGCTCTAATTACAATTTTTCTTTGATACCAAATGATGCAGGGTTACCCCCACTCACACCCACAGTATGCATAAAAATGCATAAGCACATTAGTCCCAGGGATTTATCTCACAAAGGAGTCAAATCTTCAACCATAATTGGTTAAGGCCCTATTCATCAGTTCCTTTATATCGGAACTCAATCACCCCTTATAAACCTTAGCTTAAGCCTTACCAGCGCTTTAGGCCTCCATAGCATTGTTGCTACATATATATAACAAACCCCTCCTTAGACCACGGTTAATGCAGACTTAATCACAAAACCCTCTATTGACGCTTAACTCATTATAACCCTTTTATCCTTTATAATGGTGGACTTATATATGAAACTTCACATATTCGCGCTTAACCCTTTATAACCATTTACAAAGGAATTAATCGTAGACCATACCTTTCTACCTTGGTACAGCCTCTCCACGGATCCCAAGGTTACCTTTATCACAATTGGTTATCGGCTCCTCCACGGGTCATTAACACATACTCCTTCCACTTTCCCGATATGCGATCATGTCACTTTCCGGAATACAAAGGAAAACATCAGAAAATAAAGGAAAACCCCACTTGAACCCTTGGGCCGGACTTCAAATATTATAAACCTGCATCTATAAATCCCTCGGTTCTGCTCATAGCCCTTCTTACAGATCTATCACAATATCGATATCATGATTATTGTGGACACATAACACAAGAAATACATGAAAACCCGACCCAAACACATAACACAGATCTCAAATTTTATACACCCGTGACTATAAATGTCGTCGGGTTTGCTCATCCTTTGCGCTATTCCTCTGAACTCCGATTACCGATCAACCGATCTCTGATCGCTAATCGGCACTTATTGTTATTGGCGTATCGGCATTTCGCCCATCGGCATTCCACTGCCATCTGATGCAAGAGCATTCAACCTAAGAGAAAATCATTGTAATTAAGTAGACATACGGGTCATGTATTTTTAGGAAGTTGGATTCCTAAGTGATGAATTAATGTAATATTAGGCTTTTGAGTACATAGAATAGAAATTAATTAGATAATGAGAGGAAGTTGTAAATTCTCTCGAATTAAAGGAGAACATGAGTGGTGAATAATGACAAGAGTCAGAAGTCAATTATGAATCTTAAAACAGTTCCATGATTCGAGCAACTAGAGAGAGTACTTAGGAATTATATGAAGTAGAACTGGACATAGAGGATTTAGGAGTTAGTTTAATAGATTTAGGAATCGAACCAGAATTAGTTCAATGAACCTTGCTAGTATAAATGTAAGCCTACAGGCAGAGTAGAGAAGAAGAGGCCACTGATATTGAATAACAGGCCTGTGAGAGACAGAGAAGTCTCGATTGTAATTAGTCGTTCATATATATATATATATATATATATATATATATATATATATATATATATATATATATATATAGAGGTTCATTCGGGAACTGTGTAAGTGTGTGAATGAATATCAAATGATTGAATTACATGTAACTATGAATTCGTAGGTTCTGTGACAGAGGTTGCAGGCAGAGTTCTATAGAATGTGCAGAGAAGGGAATGATTAAGAGGAATCATCATGTGTCTTCGAATCCAATTGAAGAAACAGAGTGAAGCTCTGGAGAGAAGTAGCGAAGTGAGAATTCGCAGAGGATTTAAGCTCGGAGTGAGTTGAGTAGCGGAAGCAGAAGAGTGGAACCGTTTGAAGAAACTTGAAGAAAAAAACCAAACCATAGAGAAATGTTGAAGAAACAGCGTAAGTTCTAAGAAAAAAGGAAGAATGGAGAAGTGAAGTATCGGCGCATAGCAGCCGTTGGATCTTTAAGATCAACGACCAAGATTAAGTTGCATCGGCATAATCCTTTTGGAGATTTCGGAATGGCCCTTTGAATCAGTGTGATCATGATCACGCGATTAAGTGTGGATCATCAGATCAAGATTCAGATCGACGGTCGTGATCTAATCGCTAATCGCTAATTGCAGAGGTCAAGAGCAGAGGGCAGTGGAATGCCGATGGGCGAAATGCCGATACACCGACAACGATAAGCGCTGATCGGCGATCGGAGATCTGCTGCTCGGTAATCGGAGTTCGGAGGAATAGCGCAAAGGGTGAGCGGACCCGACGATATATATAGTCACAGGTGTATAAAATTTGAGATCCACATTATGTGTTTGGGTTGCGTTTTCATGTATTTCCCTGTTATGTGTCTGCGATAATCGCAATACCGATATTGTGATAGATCCATAAGAAGGGCGATGAGCAGAACCGAGGAATTTATAGATGCAGGCTTATAATATTTGAAGTCCGGCTCGAGGGTTCAAGCAGGGTTTTCCTTTGTTTTCTGGTGTTTTCCCGTGCATTCCAGAAAGTGATATGATCACATATCGAGAAAGCGGAAGGAGTATGTGTTAATGACCCACGGAGGAGCTGATAACCGTTTGCGATAAAGATGAAGCCTCAGAAAATGTACGGAGGCCGTACCAAGGCGAAAAGGTATGTTTTACAATTAATTCCTTTGTAAATGGTTATAAAGGGTTAAGCGCGAATATGTGAAGTTTCATATATAAGTCCACCATTATAAAGGATAAAAGGGTTATAATGAGTTAAGCGCCGATAGAGGGTTTTGTGATTAAGTCCGCATTAACCATGGTCTAAGGAGGGGTTTGTTATATATATGCGGCAACAATGCTATGAAGGCCTAAAGCGCGGGTAAGGCTTAAGCTAAGGTCTATAAGGAGTGGTTGAGTTCCGATATAAAGGAACTGATGAATAGGGCCTTAACCAATGATGGTTGAATAGTTGACTCCTTTGTGAGTTAAATTCGTGGGACTAATGCGCTTATGCATTTTTATGCATACTGTGTGTGTAAGGAGGGGTAACCTTGCATCACTAGGCCTCACAGTACCCAAATGTAATGTTTTTCTTTATGTAATGTTCAATGGCTGGTACAAATGATAGAGATTGAGGTACTAATTTTTTTGAGATCCATCAACATGCATGATGTTATCTATGTATTCCAATTCTCTTATTAATACAAAGTTAAAAAAAAATTTCCTTTAACTAAAAATTAATATATTTATTTTTTAAGGTGTATATTTTTCTAATTAGTTATATTATCTTAATAATTTTACCTTACAACTTCCGCAATTCTAATACAAAATAATAAATATAAATAATAATAATGCTCTAACCATCTAATAAAAGATGAAGATGTAATATGTTAAAGTTGGGTAAAAAAAAACCTTGTTCCAACAACAAAACAACCACCCACATCTGAAATAGACATGAAAAAGATATATACCAATGTCCAAAGTTGATAGGATAAGAGACCCAAGATTGTAGAGAGGTGCGGTAACAATGTCTAAAACAAGAGAATTGAAGGACTTCAAAATAATTTTAGTTTTAAATGAATATATTCCTAGTATGTATGTGATTGACTAGCCTAGCCACTTGTGATGGATGAATGTTATGCCTGATGGCAGTAATAGAATACCCAAGAAAATTCTGGAGCAGTCATTACTTAAAACGGAGCTGGTACTAGACAGGCCAATATGAATCCATGGCAAGTGGACAAAAGAAAAGTATACATAACATTGGGAATTCATGATAGATGGAAACAAGTCCTAGAAAAAATATTTGTTAAATCCTAATGTTTATGTAATTAATTTTCCACGCATTAATTATATTAAATATACGTTGATACCATCAAAACCTTTCATCTGACGCAAACATATTCTTAATATCATCACTATTAAGATAATCCGTTGAAAGCACCTTTCTTTTCGCACCCTATTTTCAATATAAAAACGTTGTTGAGTTATAAAACCGGGGGCGAAATGTGCGAATTGCACGTAAAGGAGGGCTTCTGCTTCAATCTTTAGTGCTTTAAACCACCTTTCATAACGGTGAACTTGCAGATTTAGGTTCTACCAACCTTATTCCTTTCTCAGAAAAATGAAATACTGAAAAAAAAAACCGCATAAGGGACAATCTTATTGATTCTATAATATTCTCAACAAAGAGAATATAGGGATAACTATGCCTACCTCACACAGGGGATTAGTATGAATATATAAAAATATATTTTTGGAATTAAAAAACATAAAATATTGCGATTCAGGATTTCAAAGATTCTGCGCGTGAGGAATTGAACGAGACAATATGAAACACGTTACTTCAACAAATCATTGAAACCCTAAAAAATAATTTCATTTTCAAACTAGTTGTATTCCTCGTGCGTGTGTATCATTAAACGACGGGGCCCGAAATGGCATGTATCGCAGGGCTTAAGTCATAAACGGTTTAAACCACCGGTCATAACGCTGAGCTTCTAGGTTGGGCTGGGAAGGAGGAAAAACACAAATTAACACACAAAACATACCAGTTGCGATTTTTTTATTGATCACACAAATTTGATTTATTTAGTTTACAATAAATCCACTATTACACACATTTGATTTGACTTAGTTGACAATGAACCCACTATGACAGATTTATGCTTTTCAGCGAATCACTCTTACCAAATAACTTCAACATTCAAACACTCATTAAATTTAAACTTCTCCAAATATAAACTAAAGTCCAATGTCTCACAATTAACTCAGTTAACCCACTCTAAATATCACTGCACTTAATTTATCTCTTCATATATCATTAACTCAGTTAACCCACTCTAAATATCACTGCACTTAATTTATCTCTTCATATATCATTAGACTTAGATCTTGCAAAATTTTCATGCCCGTAAGTAATTACAATTTCCAACAGAGTCATGATCGGCTAATCATACTAGATCTGTAATATTCTCAACCAGGAAATTAAAAGTGATAACTATGCTTATTTCATAATATTCTTTCAAATATTATAAATTTCAGAGAGGATAACCATGCTTATTTCATAATGTTTTTAAAAATATCATATAAAACTTATAGTGTATTAACATATAAGTGACATATTTTAAAACGCAATTGACCATTTCAGCGATTTAGCGCGTGAGGATTTCAACGAAGTAATGTGATTTGAGAAACACGTTGCATGATGTGATTCATTATAACATGATCCTGACAATGAAGGTTTCCTAATCGTTAAGGATTTGGCGAATCAAGACTGGGGCCTTTTATTTGTTGTTAGGAATACTAATATGGATGGTTTGAAATTAAAAATTGCAGTAGCTAAAAATGGTTGGAGAGCCGACATTTATTTCGATAAAACACTGACAATGTTTGAATGTTGGGTTTTAGATAATTGCTTGTTGTAACTAGCGAGAAAGTACGAATGCGTTGAGATGGGAACATACTTTCGCTACGGTAGATTCATTTTCAGAATATTCTTGTTGACTCTCACTATTCGACTAACTTCAAAGTTCACACTAGTTTTATATTTGTAGATTCCCGGAACATGTATTTTGAGTGTAATTTGATCGTAGATTCTCAAGTGAAGTAAATTAACTATATTTCTAAAATGTATAATATACAAAATGATAACTAAAGTTTAATTATTACCCACACCAAAACGATGGGAGTTTGGCATGCTTTCTTGAAAGCACTTTAATAAAGTTGCATTCCTTCAATAGAAAAGGAAAAAAAATGTCGGCACTCGCACTCTATACGGTAAAATCAAACAAATTTTTGACTTGAAACTACAAGCATTGCTAGGTTTTGGATTAGCAATTCAATTCCTTTGCAAAGGCTCAATTTGGGATTATTTTGTACTTCAAATGTAGGTTTTAATTTGTGTGAAAGATTGCTCTTTTGCAAAGGCTCAATTTGGTATTATTTTTTTACTTCAAATTTATGCAGAGAGAGACATAGTTGCTTATCAAATTTATAGGTTTATTTTAAATTTAAATTTATTAAATTTAGACTTATTAAATATAAGAAAAAATTATTTGATTTTTAAAATACTAAGTAAATATTTTATATCTTCAATTTATTAAAGTTATATATATATATATATATATATATATATATATATATATATATTTATTTATTTATTTACAAAACTTTATTAATAAGATAATATTTGCAACATTACAGCAATAGTATGAGGAAAAATCACAAAATAAAATATTATTATTTGGAAATTAATTATCTTCCAACCTAAAACTACAAAAAAGCACTTAGCAAGTAAGGTGTTGAGTAATTATTAAAATATAATAATTTATTTATTTTTTATTTTTAATTATATATATATATATATATATATATATATATATATATATATATATATATATATATATATATATTCAATAATTAATAATTATAGTAATAAATTATTAAAAATATAATATATAATATATTATTTGTTTTTAAATTAATGATCTTATTTTTATTACTTTTTAATTATTTTTAAATATTATATTTTTCAAGAATAATAATTAAATGTTCACAATTAAAAATATAAATAATATTTATAATGTATTATTGAATTGAGGCTTCTGTGATCCATAATATTTATAAATAGAACCTTTTACATAAAGAGAGACATTTGTTGACTCGTCTGAGCAAAGCTTCCAATGGCTATCTTGATCAACGACTAATTACAGTCCCTAAGTCAAAATTAGCTGTTGATCAAGATAGCGTTGGAGGCTCTGCTCAGACTATTTAGCATGCAAAGCTGGATCTGTTTCTTCAACTTGTCCTGATGATGAGCCACACTGGTTGGTTCGAAAGGCGTCGACAAATGTCTCTCTTTATGTGATTTATGTCGAAGTTATATTTATAAAAATTTATAATGTAATCATATTGTTAAGATTTGGTCAAATAAATCATATTTAATTTGAAATACCGACCAAATCTTAATAATATGATTAATTCAAAAAACTTATATCTATATTATAAATTACATAAATCTTAAATCTAATAATATTTATAATATTAGCAAATGTTATTAACAAATGTTATAAAAAATATGCATTTGATTTTTTAATATATAAATTTTTAAATTTATATTTAATATAAAAAATATAATATTTAAAAATAATAATTTTAATAAATCTTTCTATAATAATAAAAAAATAATTTTAATATAAAATAATAATTTTAATTTTAATTTATTATTTATTATTAAACAACATCACATCATTATCAAAATATGATGTCAAAAGCTCGAGTCCTCTTTGAAAGTGTTAACTTCGTTTAATGGGAATGTTTTTATTATCACATCATGTTTATTAACAAATACCGATAAGAATTATTATTTTCAGTGCATCTTATTTAATTCTTCTAGTAAATATAAATTAAAATATATTTATTTTATTATACAAAATAATATAAATTTCAAAATATAAAACTAAATTATTATATATATAATAAAATCGTAAAATTTTATTCAAAATATAGAATGATTTTTTTTTTTAAATATCATTGCAATATAACATTATTTTTAAAATTAAAAATTTATCTAATATCTTTTCCTTTCAAAATAGACCAATCATAGACCAATCTGATAATTCTAAATTGTTAAATTCATATAATTACAAACTAAATTATAATTATAATTATATATATATATATATATATATATATATATATATATATATATATATATAACAATTGAATTTATTAATGAAGTAGTTTTTAGAATAGCTATAAGTAATTTTTCTGCACATAATTATAAGCCATAGTGACTTTCTCACCTATTTTAAGTGGGATAAAAAACTATTTTCATCATGAAATAGTAATCAATAATATTTTTGATTTACCAAAAAGTCTTTATGGAAACATGAAAATTCTGCACATAATTATAAGCCATAGTGACTTTCTCACCTATTTTAACCAGGATAAAAAAATATTTTCATCATGAAATAATAATCAATAATATTTTTTATTTACCAAAAAGTCTTTATGGAAACATGAAAATCCGCTTCATTTTAAACTATTAGAATAGAGTAAATTTCCTTAAATAATAAGGATAAGTTAACCCACTTTTAATAATAGTTATGAGGATGATTATTAAAACTATGAAACTTGATATATTTCTTTTCCATGTGTTATCACAATTTTAATCTATTTCCAATTCTATTCATATATACTATATAAATAAATATTTAAATGCTAGATTACCATTCACAATGTACAAAAAAACAATCTTGGTAGAAAGGTGGACAGAAGAGGACTAGAAGGCAGAAGGAGAAGAGGAAATCATTCTTTCAAAATTGGAACTATCTCAAGTCATGATCAGTCATCAGGTTGTTGCTTGAGTTAGGGATCCTAATTTCTCTTCCACAAGCTTCTTATTTCCTCCACATGGCTTTATTAAGTCGAATTTTGATGGAGCCTCTAAAGGGAATCCCGACCCCACATGTTTTGGTGGTATTCTAAGAGACTGTCAGGGAAGATTGAGAGGTATGTATGTGGGCTACTGTGGATTCACAAGCAATAATGTAGCAGAATTTATATCCTTGGAGAAAGGATTAGCCATCACAAGGGAACTCAGCATGGCCAGCATACAAATTACATGGGACTCACAATTAGTGGTGACAACAAGCCAAAGACTAATTAATGGGTATCATGTCTTGTAGGTGACCTAGAGTTGGTCCCTGGAACATCAAAATTCAAGAATCAAAGACTTGATTCTCTCTTTCATGTATGCCATCACCTCTCATACTAGAAGATCTGGTAACAAGGTGGTTCATGGCTTGGAAAATTAGGGAATCTTGGATTCCACTCCCTAATTTTTATCACATTGGCCTCTTCCTTTGGATCTTGGAAAGATTTAGCACCTAGAATACATCATTGATCAAGGAACTCTCTCCTTAATCGAGGTGACGAATGAAGTGCCAATTTATCACCAATGGGCATTAAATCCCCTCCCACACGAGGAGTGCATGAAGCATAGTGAGGACATTAGTCTGGGTGCAGTGCATGAAAATTTTCTTGAACATGCAGAGTTAATTTTGTTACTTTAGGTAGCACTTGGAGGTAATGACCATTCTCTAGGTATGCGAAGAGCACGACCGGTGGAGATTTATGCTCTTGGAGTGTAGAGTGGTTATCGCTTTCAGCCACGCCTTGACTTCCATCTTGAAAGGGAATTAGTGTATCACACTACACTAAGCAGTTGGTTTAAATTGGGCAGCAAATTGGAGCTAAGTTGTATTGTTAGGGACCCTCAAACATATGAAGAGGTTGGAGGTGTGGATGAATATTTGAATAGGAGGAGTGGGTTGTACCTACTTCGCGTTGTCACCTTAGTGTGGGTTGGAGAGGATCCCTTTTCTCTTGGGACTCAGGAGCAACTCTCTTACTTTTGTTGTCTTTGTTTCACATTTATGAGGTGGTATATATCAATTTTTTGTGTTTGGTTGGGGTTAATGGTGGAGGATTCTAGGGTTGATAGTCTCCCTTTGGTGGTTTGGGACCTTGAGTAATTTTTTCTTTGTCTCGGGCTACTAGTTGGGAAGGTGTGTGAGTTATGTATGGTGGGCTTGGGTCGTCAACCCGAGGGGTCCATCCAAGGAATTGTGTTTTGAAGGAGGGGATGCTTATTATCTAGGACTAGTGGTTCAACTTGTGGCAAGTAGACTATGGAGTGAGGTGGTGTAGGTTCGATCTAGCTAGACAACCAATATCGCTTGATGGAGGTAATTTCATAAATTAGTTTTCCTTAGGTGTAGTGGTCTTGGCGGCTAACATGGAGAAGTGGGTCTGTTGGAAGCTCTGGTCCCGAGCTATTGGTGTATTGGGGACGGGTCTGTGGAGTGTTCCATGTGAAGGGACCATGCATAATATTATGCAATATCAATGGATAAGAGCTAGGAGGGGAGTTGGCCCATGAGGCGAGGGTGTGGTTCATCAACAGCCTGACTATGGTGAGGAGGTAGAGTAGCCACATGCTCTTTCATTGGGGAAAGTGATTTTACCTTCACTTTTTGACTCAGAGCCATAGGTCAATGAGGTGAGAGTCTTAATGGAGCAGTTGGCTTGGAATCCCCATAACGAAAAGAATTTGGTCATATCTTTAATAAATGACCTCAAGCACAATTAGTGGCAAATGCTTGATCAATTGGCTTCCCTCCACTGTGGACATAAGATACTTCAAGAAACGTTGGAGCGCATTGAAGGAAGAATGGGGCATATGTCAAATCTCATGTACATGAAGCATTTCGGCAACAACATGGCAACAGTCCAACGGACTAGGTTCTGTGGAATATTGTGGACTAAAAATGATAGTTTGATGTATTTGATACTTGGGTTCTTTTGGTCATTGGGAAAAATATGCATGTGGTCTTGAAGTTTTCTACTACTCTTGTCTATAGGTTTTTGTCTCTACCACCTTGCCAACAAGGAATGAGGCCAGCAGTTTGCTGATACTAAACTCTCAACAATGTAACTTTTCTTTGAATTAATAGAAATTTTTGATTCACTAAAAAAAATATTTAAATCTTAAATTATTTGTGGAGCACATAATTGGGAAATTAGTGTTATACACATTATAATTATGCAATTAATAGTGGATTGAAATACATATTATGGATGTGAAGATTGGGATTGTAGTTTCTTTACAAAATGTATAGTTAATAGGATTTAAACACTGCTATTATCACATTTTTTGGAAAAAAAAGGCTAGATTCTCGAGATTTTTGGCCTCTAAACGCCTACATAGACAATGCCTTCAGAAAATCATGAATGAAAATAAAAACAAATTCCAAAGCAATTTAAAACATATAATGTGAAAGTAACAAAAAGTGCTCTACCCTATTCTTTTGATCTCTTCTCTTGAAAACATATTATGGCTAAATATCATATATTTAAAAAAAATTAAACAACATGCAACTCAAAAAATTTCCAACCCCTACCTTCAGTTTGATATAAATATAACCTCTGAACTGAAATTAAACTCACTTACTTTGACTTGAACTATTATGGTTTGAATTAAATTACTATATATAACAAATATTGTCAAATAATTAAATCCGATTTACTTATAGGTTTTTTATATAAAAAAATTAGAATCCAAAAGCCCTATTCTAAAATATATCCGCGCAAAGATTTTATATACAGCTGAAAAAATAGCATTATACATACAACTTGGACTTGAAAAAACTTTCCGCGCAAAGATTTTATATACAGCCGAAAAAATAGCATTATACATACAACTTGGACTTGAAAAACCTTTGACCATAACTCTCTTACAAAATCCAAATCAAATTATCCGCACAAGGATTTTATATATACTGGAGATAAAATAGCATTATACATACAACTTGAACTTGAGAAACTTTGCATATAACTCTTTTACAAAATCCAAATCATCTATCTGCGCAAAGATTTTATATATTCAGCAGATAGAATACCATTATTCATTTGAATATTTTATATATACATCAGACAAAATAGCATCACACATACAACTTGAACTTGAGAAACTTTGACAATAACTCTTTTACAAAATCCAAATGAAATTATCTTCGCATGAGATTCCATAGATGGAGTGGAATCTAGGTTTTATTATTTCACTATTAAAATTTTCGTCCAGGAAATTTCATGAATATATGTTCGTCAACTCTGGCCAGCGTTTGGTAAGTTGATGCTGTCCACCACGTCATATCGTCATGACACTCACAAGGTGTTAAGGGAATTTCGTCGGCGCACATTGTTTAGTCTCCTTCCAGCTAGGTGTCTTGTAATGCACTTCTCTTGAGTCAATGTTTTTTGATATCAGCTCTGATCAGTTCAAAGTGCCCTGTCAATCCTTCCAATCTGATGAAATTGCGTGCAAATTATGTTCACAGTGGTAGGCCATGGTTATACGGTATAACCCACTACAATCAACATCTACTTAAGACTTCAACCCGTTAACATTTTCGGTACAATCAGAGCTCGAAGCGAAAGCGAGAGAGCGAAGTTCAAAATGATGACAGCAAATAGTATGCGATGCATGTTTCTGATATTGTTGGTAAATTCCAGTCTTTGGCTCCCGGCCAAGATCCAAGCAGCTGGGCCAATCGGTACCTGGCAGGTGTTAGTGAATAATGCTGGAATAGCATCAATGCACACTGCGGTTACCCGTTTCAACACTGTAGTCATGCTGGACCGGACCAACATCGGCCCGTCTCAAATAAAATTGCCCAACGGGAGATGCAGAGTAAATCCCCTAGACCAGGTTCTCAAAACTGACTGTACTGCGCACAGCGTTATGTTAAGCCTTGCCAACAACGGGATACGCCCGCTGTTCATTCAGACCGATACGTGGTGCTCTTCGGGTCAGTTTTTGGCCGACGGAACCCTACTTCAGACGGGTGGTAACCTTGACGGAGCCCTGAAGATCAGGAGAATCGCACCGTGTGCGTCGACGGGAACCTGCGACTGGGTGGAGGATCCCAACACGGCGTTGGCCGACCCACGATGGTACGCCACCGATCAGCTCCTGCCAGACGGGAGAGTAATCGTGGTGGGAGGTCGAGGGGTTTTCACATATGAGTTCGTGCCGAAGGCGGCAGGGGAAGGCACCTTCTCTCTGCCGTTCTTGGCCGCCACTAACGACGCACAAAATGATAACTATTATCCGTACGTGCATCTTCTTCCCAATGGGAATCTCTATATCTTTGCAAATAGGGATTCCATCGAATTGAATTACATTACCAGCACCGTTGTGCGCAACTTCCCTACCATACCCGGGGAGCCCAGAAACTATCCTTCGGCGGGAAGTTCGGTGCTTCTGCCGCTTGACGGTCCGAGCGGTTACCAGACTGCGGAGGTCATGGTGTGCGGAGGGGCTCAGGCAGGGGCCTTCCGGAACCCCATTGCACAGTTCCCGACTTCTCAGACCTGCGGGAGAATGGTGATCACCGCGGCTGCGCCTGCTTGGGCTATGTCGAACATGCCCATGAGAAGATGCATGGGTGATATGATCATTCTTCCTTCTGGCGAAGTGCTTATTATCAACGGCGCCGGACGGGGTTCTCAGGGCTTTGGCTTTGCTTCGGCCCCCGTCTTGAATCCAGTGCTTTACAATCCAGGACAGCTTACTTTTTCTGTCCTGCAGGCCACTACAATTCCTCGCGTGTATCATTCCACAGCTAATTTGCTGGCGGATGGTCGTGTGTTGGTTGCTGGGAGTAATACTCATCTGTTCTATACTTTCACTGGGGCCTTTCCTACGGAGTTGAGAGTTGAAGCTTTCTCGCCTCCGTATCTCGACAATAGTTTTAATGCCAGACGCCCTCAGATCACGAATGTCCCTGCTATTGTTCGCCATGGCCAGACGTTTACTGTGGTTTTCACTGTTCCTGGTCAGCTCACAGCCTTGGAGATGAATCTTCTGAGTGCGCCATTCTCAACGCATTCGTTTGCTCAAGGCCAGCGCTTTCTGAGGCTGAAATTAGCAGCAGCTGTTCGTGTGGGAACCAATACGTATTCCGTCGCTGTTACCGCTCCTCCCAATGGGAATATTGCACCACCAGCTTATTATATGTTGTTTCCACTGACCCAGGGCATACCCGGCAACGCAGCCTGGATTCAAATCACAAATTAGAGACGAGGTAAAGTATCCAAGAATCTCAACTATCGTATTTCTTCTTTCTTTTGATGAAAACTGACGGTCGTTTACACTGCAGGAAGACAATGAAGGCTTGGTCGGAGCTCTGGATAGTGGGCGTGCGTATGATTTGAATTAGCCAGTCATTGCTATGTAAAATTGAAATGTATATCCCCATTGTTTAAGTTTATTATTACCCTCGAAGGCTGAAACGTTTGTTGAAAATAAAACAAACTTGCCGTAGAATAAAGATTGACGGATTGTTTGAGTTTGTTATTATATTAAAAGGCCGAAACGTTTGTTAAAATTATGAACAAACTTTGGCAGAATAAATAACCATGCAAACTAAGTTTGCATGGGCACGTTGGAAAAGTTGTAAAGGTTCAAAGTGATGTGAAAACTCCAATAAAGATGTTTGTATTTGTCTTGTATTCTAATAATGTAAAGATCTTGAACATAAACTTTCCGGTGTAAAAGTACAAAGTGATCTGAAAATTTAGATTTGTATTTGTTTTGTAGGGTTATTTAATTATTATTATTTTTAGATTTTTTATAATTTTTATTTTAGTAGACATAAAGAAAATTTTGATTCAATTTTGATAACTGATAGATAACTTTATACTGGGCTTTAAAATGAACCTCTCATCTCAATAAAAATCTTAAACATAAACAAGATTTTTTATATAAAACAACCTAAAAATAAATATACTAAACTCTAAAATAAACCTCTCATCTCAATAAAAATATTAATATTAAACATAAACTAATTTTTTTTATATAAAACTATCTAAAAAATAAATATACTAAACTCTAAAATAAACCTCTCATCTCAATAAAAGTATTAATATTGAACATAATCATAAACTAGAATTTTTATACACGACAACGTTAAAAAAAATGGATATTGATTGTCTCATCTCAATAAAAGTATTAATATTGAACATAATCATAAACTAGAATTTTTATACACGACAACGTTAAAAAAAATGGATATTGATTGTTGAATGTAATTATGGTAAGTGATAGGCCAATTAACTAGTTAGTATTATGAAAATTGTTTAAGGTCGTGTATTCTTCAGTCACGTGTTACATTTATTTTCCATTTGCGGAATGGGATTTGATTTTTTTATTTTTATTTTTAATAGGGTCACATTGGTATATTATTCATATATTTAAAATTAAATTAAATAATAATAAAATTAGTAATTAAAAAAATTATTAATGAATTATTTTTTTTTTTTTTTTTTAAATTTATTTCTTTTCACTAATAAAATTTGAGGTGATAATTGATATTATGTAATTTATTTTAGTAATTTAGAGGTGAGGTTTGATATTATGTAATTTATTTTAGTAATTTAAAGGTGATTATTGATACTATGTGATTTATTTTAATAATTTAGTAGTCATGATTAATACTATGTGATTTATTTTAGTAATATCAATCTCATGTAATGAGTGCTATGTGAAATATTCAAAAAAATTATGATGTCAAATATGTCTATATTGATGATTTTAAGTAGCTAATCCCAAAAATCATATCTAATATATTGTATTATGAAAATTTAACATACCTTAAAAATTGAATCAAAAGAGTGAATACATCTTAAAAATTGAATCAAAAGAATGAATACATCTCTTACTAAATAGTTCATATCTAATAATACTTATTTAGGTTTTCCATATCACTTAATAAGCTAAGTGAACTATACTCTAAAAACACTCACAATTAAATGCAGCGAACCCACAAAAATCTTGAAATAAATGACCTCATCTACAATGTATTAAAAAACTCACAATTAAATGCAATTGAGCCACAAAAATGTTGAAATAAATGATCTCATGTACAATGTATAAAATATGATATAGATTAAATTATTACTTTGTTTATTTTAATATATTATAAGAAATTTGAAATTAGTAAAACTAATGAGGTAAACAAGTCAAATTGATGTCATGAGGTTTTGAATTTAAATTTAAAAAATAAAATAATTAGCACAATTGGTGTATTAAGAAAAGATTTTTTTGTAAAATTAGTTTAGCCATATAAATAAGGGCACAAACTAATAAATAGTTTTTTTTGCTAAATTCTACAATATGGTGGTTTCTTGTTATTTAAAAAAATCATGATTAATTTTGTTAAATGAAACTAATACTAATGAATATGTCTATGTTGATGATTTTAAGTAACTAATCCCAAAAATCATATCTAATATATTGTATTGTGAAAGTTTAACATACCTTAAAAATTGAATCAAAAGAGTGAATACATCTCTTACTAAATAGTTCATATTTAATAATATTTATTTAGGTTTTCCATATCACTTAGTAAGCTAAGTGAACTATACTCTAAAAAAGCCTCACAATTAAATGCACTTGACCCACAAAAATCTTGAAATAAATGACCTCATCTACCATGTGTAAAAGGAAAATCATAATTAAATGCAGATGCAGTTGAGCCACAAAAATGTTGAAATAAATGACCTCATGTACAATGTATAAAATATCATATAGATTAAATTATTATTGTCATCATTTTAATATATTATAAGAAATTTGAAATTAGTAAAACTAATGATGTAAACAAGTCAAATTAATATCCAGGAAGTTTTAAATTTAAATTTAAAAAATAAAATAATTAGAAAATTGGTGTATTAAGAGAAGGTTTTTTATAAAATTAGTTTAGCCATATAAATAAGGGGACAAACTAATAAATAGTTTTTTTTGCTAAATCCTACAATATGGTGGTTTCTTGTTATTTAAAATGCACTTTTGAATACATAAATGGATATACTATGGATTTTCAATACTACACGCCCAAAAAATCATAAACTATTTCATATGGCACTTGTTCATATGATATATATATATATATATATATATATATATATATATATATATATATATATATATATATATATATATATATATATATATATATATATATATATATATATATAAAATTAATTAATTAATCAATTTAATTAGAAGGTTAGAAAGGGCCTATGAACTTTTGATCTATGACTACTATTATGAATATTTTATAATTCTCAACCTTTAATTTACGATTATTACTAAGAATATTGAAAAATATAAAGTGAATGCATAAATGGATTTAGCACCATAAAAAATATTGGTAGCACAATTTGTCTAGGAAAAATAAAAGTGTCATTTACATTATAGACATTAATCCATAACAAGTACTAAAACACTTATTTCAAGATACATTATGTGTGTGCGAGGTAAAATATATATACATTGAAAAAAAAGTAATAATATTCTTAACTATGGAGATTCACCCTCATGTAAATTTTTAACTTAGAAATAGTCTTTGTTACTATACAATGGATTTTCAATACCCCATGCCCAAAAAATCCTAAATCATTTGATGTGACACTTGTTTATATATATATATATATATATATATATATATAATTAGAAGGGTAGAAAGGGCATAACTCACAATTTAATTAGAAGGGTAGAAAGGGCATAACAACTTTTGAGATAAATGTCAACCTTTGATTATTATTAACAATATTTCTCAACCTTTGATGTAGGATTATTACTAATAATATTGAAAAAGATTAAGTGAATGCATAAATGGATTCAAAACCCTAAAAAATTCCTAATAAGTGACTAGTAATCGATACATTTCATATATACATATGTGTGTTTATTTTAAATTACTATTATTAATAATTAGAAAAAATGTAAGATGAAATATATTCATTGAAAAAACATGTAACAATATTCTTAACCATGGAGATTCACTGCTCATGTAAACTTTTAACTTGTAAATAGTCTTCATTAAAATATCATAGATTTTCAATACCACATGCTAAAAGATCCGTAATAAGTGACTAGTAAATTTGGGTAAACATTAACCCATAATGACCACCAAAACACTTACTTCATGATAAATTTCTCTCTCTCTCTCTCACACACACACACACTTCTCTCTCTCTCTCTCTCTCTCTCTCTCTCTCTCTCTCTCTCTCTCTATATATATATATATATATATATATATATAGATGTATATATATTTTAAATTAATCTTATTAATCATTAAAAAATACTATATGAGGTAAAGATATATACATTGAAAAAACATGTAACAATATTCTTAACCATGGAGATTCACCGCTCATGTAAACTTTTAACTTGTAATATCAAATATTTTCAATACCATATACTAAAAGATCCATAATAAGTGACTAGTAAATTTGGATAAACATTAACCCATAATGAGCATCAAAACACTTCATGATAAATTTCTCTCCCCTCTCTCTCTCAGACTTATATATATATATATATATATATATATATGTTATTAATCATTAAAAAAATAATATATGAGGTAAAGATATATACATTGAAAAAACATGTAACAATATTCTTAACCATGGTAGTATTCATTACAGTATCATAGATTTTCAATGCCACATGCCCAAATATTCATAAATCATTTCATATGGCACTTGTTCATATGATATATATTTTTTAATTAATCAATTCAATTATAAGGGTAGAAAGGGCATAACAACTTTTGAGATAAATGTCAACTTTTCATATGGAACTACTACTAAAAATATTTCTCAACCTTTGATTTAAGATTATTAATAAGAATATTGAAAAATATTTAGTGTATATTCAATTACTACCATCAACCTCATATTATTGATAAATAACTTAAAATTTTGGAAGTCTTACTATAAAATAGACACATCCATCAACATAACTTTATATACATATATATAAATATTTAGATAAAAAACAAGATTATTAACGAGGCAGATTCATCCTCACCTAAACGTATAGAGGATAACTAGTTTTAAGATAAATCTCAACACTTAATGTGTAACTACTACTAATAATATTTTGTTGAGATTAAAATCTTACCATGCACCTAATAATTATTGATAGTTAAATTAAATTATAAAAACCCTACTCCATAATAAATAGGCCTATCAACATAATAAAATTAAATCTCTTTCATTAGAACCCCTACTCTTAAAATATTTCAAAAAAAATTATTAATTTCTCACAAAATACAAAGTCTATGTGTATAATTTTCTATGTTATTAAAGGGAAAAATGGTTTCCATTAAACTCTAAAACATTAAAAAAAAAACAGAGAGGGAGATATGATTACAATATATGTGTTTTTATTAGTTATTCATCTCAAATTAGAATAGTAGCAGCATTACAAGAAATTTTAGCCTAAAAGTGGCTTCGTAAGAAAAAAAAAAATAGTTAAAATAATAAAATAAGACTTACAAATTTTGGGAGGAAAAGAAAAAAAATAATATTTTAATTGTATTTTTGGCTTATATCCTTATAGCTTTACTGAAATTTCAAGTGTAGACACTTGTTGGATGCGGAATTAAATTCTGGACCTAATGAGTACCCATTATGCATGCGTTTGAGAAGGCCCATATTGATAAAAAAAATTGCAAATACATTAAAAAATCGTGTTGAACACAATTTTTTAATGTATCTACAATTTTTTATCAGTGTGGACCTTCTAAAAAACATGCATAATGAGTACTCGTTGGATACGGAATTTAATTCCACATCCAATGAGTGTTTACACTTGAAATTTGAGTAAACCTATAAGGAAATAAGCCAAAAATACAATTTTAAAAAATGTGGTTTTTGTTCTTTTCATTCCAAAATATTTACATGTACCTCTTTTTAAATTTGAAGGATTTTGATTGGTTTACATATTATGACTTGGAAATTATGTGAAAATTTCATCGGCACTTTTAAGCTAAAATTTCCTCTAATGAATATACAATTACAATTACAACTAGTGCAGTCATGAAAATTAAATGGATGGTTAATCTCGATATGAATCAACTCATAATAAGCATAAAAAACTTATGACATGATATATATCATGTAATTAAAATTAAAAATATCATATAAACTAGCTAAATTGTAATTTTATTTTAAATTATTATTATTGACAAATAATAAAAATAATTAATCCTCGATGGGGGAGTGCAACATGGATAATAATGAACCTCGCGGGGGTATTAACCCTCCCCACACATAATGTATATGAAGGATAAGAAAGCAGATGATGAACATGCCAAGATGAGGAAGGCTATAGAAGGTAGGGGTGATATATCATGTTGGAGGGTAGTATAGGAGTAATTCGGTAGCATTTGGGTTATAGGATTAGTGTGGTGGTTGAAATATCAAGAGTATGGTGAAAAGGGTGGTCACTGGAACACTTTAAACTCTGGCCTCAACCCTACAACATAAGAAGCATCACGATGGAATGATGGAACAAACAAAAATCTGAGAGTTGGTCTCAAAGTGATATATCAAACTAGCGGGTAGGAGAGGTGTTATTCCATAGCATTTGTGTTTTGGGAGTAGTGTGGTGGTTGAAATATTGAGAGTATGGAAATTAAGGTGGTTTCTAAAAAAATTTGAACTTTGGCCTCAACCCTGCAACATAAGAAGCCTTTGGATTGAAGGATGGAACAAAAAAAATCTTAGCGCTGGTCACATTGTTTCGAACCATGGACCAAAGAAGGTGTAGACGGTAACAAGTAGGTGGTCATTGTAGAGGCGAGTTTTGGTATATTCTCTTGGTCAAAGCACAAAGGTACAGTCCCGGTTTTCAATTCTGGTAATTATAGTCCCCTCTCTGTAGGTGTAGTCACAATCTTCAATTCTCATAATTCTAGTCCTGAGTCTAAAGGGGGTATGTGAAGAAAACCTTTCTTGTCATGGGTTGGTCTTGGTGGAAATGGTGTCTAATTTCTCCCATGACCTGCTCATTATCGATTGTATTAGCAAGGGTCCTCGAGGCTTCTAATTAGAACACCAGTGAAGTGTTCAGAAAAAGCCTAAAGAAGGCATAGGAAATCACTAATTATGCATGCTCTCAGTGGGCAACAATGTTGTTCCCTTGTCCTTGGACATCAACCTACATAATCTTATAGGATGTAGTGCAGACTTTGAGTGGGCTTCAATGAAGAGTGGTGCTTTTGGTGGGTTGGTGAAGAAGAAACCACTAGGTGGTGCGAACAAAGAAGGAGTCACTCAACCTGGTGAACATAGGAAAATGAGTGTTAGAAAGGGTTTTGCATTCTTCATCTTGGACATCAGCTAGTGAGATTTGGAGAGGTCGTCAAACTCAATTTTGATAGATTTGGTCTCTAGCATGATCATGTGTGCTTGGGGGGACATGAAGGGTGCACCAGTAAACAATTTTTTGTAGATCACAGGCTAGTTAGTAGTTATAATTTTCATGCAATGCGAGAGAGGTCACCTGTAGAGGGGCATAGGTCCTTGAGGCTAATGGATAGGATGTAGAGAAAAAATTGACCTCAGTGAAGCAATGGAGCAACATGGTCCTTCCCTTAGAATAGTGGAACTTCCTCCACCATTTAATTTTGTGGAAGCCCATATTCATTAGGTGACAATGCTAGTAGAGCAGCTAGCTAGAGATTTCCATAACGACATAAATGAGATAATTTCTTTCATGGAAAATCTCCAACATAATCAATGCAAAATGTTAGACCATATGGATTCCCTCAAACGTGGATAGAACCGACTCCAGGAGTGGCTAGATCACAAATAAGGGACAGTAGAACACACAAAAACCCATGTGCATGAGGCTTTCCACCAGCAACATGGAAAGAATCTAACAAACCAAGCTATAAGAGATAATGTAGGGTGATCATGGAAGTAGGTTATATTCCTATTCTTGGTCCTTTTTTGGGCCAATTGGGTAATTAGGATGCATAACATGAATTTTTTTCTTTTTTGGACAAATGTATTTTCTCTATCACTTGGCCAACAAGTTCAGTAGGAATGAGGCTTATGCTAAATTTTTGAAAAAATTCCAATGTATAACTTTGTTCACAATTAATAAATATTTTTGATTAACCAATAATAATAATAATAAAAAGAATTAACAAACACACACACACACACATATAATACATGGAACACGATTCTTAACCATGGAGATTTTCTCCCTCTTTATCATGGACATCCTTAATCTATAATAAGATTTGCTATGATATCATGGGCCAATATCTGCAGGTTCTTTATCCTCATTACAGGTTGGATTTATTCTTGATGGAAATTTCTCTATTTTGGATGCTCTAGGCTGATTGGGAATGTGATTAGAGGATTATTTTTTGATTGGTGGGAGAGGGTTGAGTGGTTTCTTCCCTTTATTTTTTGAATTAGGGGGACTTGGGTGAAGAGTTTCCTCATTTTGATCCTGTACTCTAGACCTTTCCCTAGATGGCTTAAGATCATATTTCCTATGTAACTAAGCCTGCATGAAGTAAAAAAAATGTTTACAATAATTATTTATCTCATCATCATCCAGTGCGGAATCCAAATCATCCCCTTCTTCTTCATGTGCTTGTATTTCATGTTCTCCCTTAGAAAGAGAAGAGAACTAGTTTTATTGAACCTCTATAGTTTTTTCCACATTCTCTTCATGGTCATATTCTAAATACAAAGAAGGTTGGATATGATCTTGTTGATCCTTTCTCTCCCTTTGCAAGAGCTACAAGGGTGACCTTCTGTATTAGGGGTTAAAATTTATGTCAGGAGTTAGTTGACTTTTTCGAGGGAGGATTTTTTTTCCAACTGCAGTTTTAAAAGTTTGTTCGAAAAAATTCTTATAAACTTGTTCATCTCATCTAACTTATGTTATTGACTTTCCTTTACATGGATTGAAGAACTCGCTTCTTCCTCTCCCCTCCTCCTATCACCATATTCAACCTTCCCTTTCCATTTTCCAGTAGAGGTGAAATTTGCTTCAACTTCTAGGGAATCTATTTGGATTTGATACAAAGTATGATACTTCCTTCTTGAGGGTAAATCCAAACTCTAGTTGAAAAGCTCTATCAAAAACCACTTTAGCAACAACATATGGAGGTTTAATTTCAAAAAGAGGACTCTTATATGGTTTATTAAACCTCTTTATAGATTATGAGACATATTCATTAGGATTTTTTTTCATTACATTAAATTTTGTCAAAATATACCTATGGTCCCTTTTCTCCCCCCATATTTGCATGAAAGAGTTTTCCATCTCCTCCCAGGTATTAATTGAAGCATTTGGTAGAATCTTGAACCACTTCCTCCCCTCTCCATCCAAAGAATGAGCAAGGATCCTTAGTGCTACATCTAGATGTTCTACATTCAAATTCTCAACAAATCCACATAAGGTTTCTATATGCTTCTGGGTCCAGATATCAACCTCTCCAATGAAACTTGGTAGGAGTTTAAGGTAATATTGTGGAATCTCGTTTATGGGTTGTTGCAAGTTGAGTGGAGCATATTTATTAAGGATAAAACCAAGCACAACCATTGTTGAGGGACTAAGTCCCCTAGGGCTTTGGGTCAACACCCTAGTAGAGCGAGGGGTTATCTATAGTAAAATACAAGCATTCCACACAGGCATGATACTTAAACAAGTAAACTATGCAAAGAGATGTGTACCTAGGGGTCCTTCATTCGAGTACATCCAGCTAGGGTCCAAACCTTCTTGGAATTCCTCTTGATCCTTGAACCTGCAAAAGAACCAATTCAAATAAGCATAGTAATATATGGGCAAAGTATCATATAGAAATCAACTTTACAACATATTGAAAGATGGTTAATTATAAATTGAAACAATTATTCATATGTGAACCATAACAATAACATCATATGCATAAACAAGATTGATTTCGGGAACAAGACAAATGTTTCTTTATTACAGATAACTAAAATAAATCAAGGAAGGATATCACCTGAATCTTCCTCTTGCTGGCTCCAAACGGAACCATCCTCTGTGTTTGTCCAATCCCAAGTCTTCAAAAGGCTCCTTCCATGATTCACACAAGGATATCTCAACTAGTGAAATGACATCAAAAATCAAGGAAACAAGGGTTTCCTATAGTGGGGGAAGTGCTGGAAGCACAGGGATCTTCAGACTTCATCAGGGATAATCTCAGCAGAGTAATTCTCTCTCTTCTCTCCTCCTTAAGGCCTTCTTGTTGAAGCCTTTTCATACTTCTCCCAAAGTAGTTTTTTAGTTAGGAATTCGTTGGGAACAATTGGGGCCATGATCACTAATAGGTAATCAATAGGTAAAACCCGTGATCTCCACCTGAAATTAAGGAGATTTAATTTTTTTAAGTGTTTTAAGACATATACGCGGGTGGGGTATACACTGACCCGCGTACACATGCATTTAGCTTAGGGAAATGTCACGTACAGGGAATAAAACACTATTTTTAAGTATTTGGACCAAGTCTGGAAGGAGGGGTTTCCCGAGGCCATAAATGCAGCATCAAAAATATCAAAGGTGAGATTCGGAGCTATAACAACCATGTTTTTTAATTGAGGTGGTAGGAGATTTATCACAAGGCCTAGTTGAGGAGTTGTATATATTATGGCTATCTAGAGTTGAGATGAAATGCTAGAAGTGTACTAAGTCAAACTATTTATGAGGATATCTTTGACTTCTTCAGGTTCTATGAAGGTGTGGAATGTGAAATGGGGTGAAATGACAAAGGCATCTTCAATTTTGACTCTTGAGGAAAGTGAACTAAATAATGGGAAACATTCTTCAAAATATTCCAAGACTTTGGAAGAGGACTCGAAGTACTTTATATTGGTCTTCTTAGTTTTGGAAGTTGACACTTCAGGAAAAGAGATCACATGATCTGGAGTAATGGGAGTTATGTCTTTCCAAACACTCCTGGATATGATTTTTTGATGGTTGAATATAGGGGGAGTTTTATGGTGAGAAGTGTTGGAGCAAGTATGAGGCCTTTTGAAAGCCAGGGTGAAAAAATGAATCTTTAAATAGTGGATCCACCAAGGTGAGAGATATTAAACACACACCCCTTTTTCTCACCTAATTAAGGGGTGTAGAAGTGTCGTACCCAAGGAGAATGTTTTGATTCATCCTCAGCAATGATGCCAGAAGATGTCTTTGATCCAAGAGACAACCCTCAAGTTGAGGAGAGGTAACTTCCTAGGATATCTTAGAAGTGTTTGTAAGCTCTATTGAATATTTTCACTTACATTCAACATTAAACAAATTTTCAAAACAAAATTGGTTCAAAATCTATCTCAATAGGGTAGAGTTAATTGATATAAAAAAGCAACTCATAGAAGACTTAATTTCCAACTTTGTTGGCTAACTTATAAAACCACATAGTTCATTTGGTCATTGTAGTAAGTGCGAAAGGAGAATATGAAGAAATGAAATCAAATACACAAGGCCAAGAGTAGAATCAAGTTCATCAGACATTGGAAAGAAAACAAATAAATGAAACATTGAATGGCATATTAGATTACCTGGAGTGCATATTAAGGGCATTACATGTTATTAGTCAGTGGCATATTAGATCAACATTGGACATAGATGAGTCCATGATTTCATAAAAATACACCCAACAACTACTATTACATGTCATCTAAGAAGAAAACAAAGATGAATGAAAGGAACACAAAATAATACATACTACATCCTTATGTGAGCTAGAATCAAAATTTTGGCTTTCAAGTAGTCATTTTATCCCTTGAATTTTAGCTTTCTCATTCAGATTTTGATTGAAGGAAATATTTTTCTGATATTTCTTTTACTCGAGGGCATTCGGTACACTGCTAGAGCCAAATTCTATCCCTTCCACCATCCTAGATTTCATATGTCCTTATTTCTACTAGGGATGAAAAATAGGACCATTTGAAACAAATACAAGAGGGTATGATAGATAATAACACCTTCATCCACATGTCTAATCCTATACATCCATTTATTTTTTGGAGCATTTCCTCCTTTGGATTATTTACCAACTCTCAATTGTTGTTTTCTAATAAAGAGTTTGGTACTTCCTCCATTTGTTTCTCCCACTATTTGGTACTCCTCACTTTGCAAGTCTCTTGAAAATAATGACATTCATCTTCATTACTTTACAAAATATAAGTTGAGGTCAATGGATCTTAGCTTAATTGGTTTGGTGAACACTTTATTTCCCTATATACGTGGGTTCAAGTTTTTGAAAACATGTTGTCATTGGCACATTTGTGGCATTTATGGAATAGTTGTCTCTAGTGTAATAGCAGAAGTTGATCCTTTGAAATTACTATTTCTTTTGAAATTCTCGTTCTAGTTTCATATATATATATATATATATATATATATATATATATATATATATATATATATATATCTATATATATATATATATATATATATATATATATATATATATATATATATATATATATATATATATATATATATATATATATATATATATATCTCTATATATATATATATATACCTCTATGACATATTATGAGGTTCCGTAGACTTATGAATGAACTATGGTGGTGTGTTTTTTGGTTAGATCCATTGCAATGGTTACTACAAGGTTTCTTCTTCTTATTTTTTATGATTTTCCACTTGTTGTCTATTATGTCCAAGAATTTTATTGCTTAGTATCTTCCAATGGTGGGATGTTTTCTTGCTATACTTCAAACATGTCAACAATTTTATTAGCATAAATATCACTTGTAAGCCTTTTATATATCTTAGACTAATTAAATATTGAAAACCTACCTCTAACATTTTTTTTCTTAACTAGATCCCATGGATGGTAACCAAACATACCATCCACACATCCTAGAAAATTACATCTCATTGATTTATCTTCAAACTTAGCTCTATGCCCTTTGGGAATATGCATAAATGCTACACATCTATAAATTTTCAATTTTGAATAGTTTAGCTTCTTTTTGGTTCAAATTTCTTCATGGATGCTACCATCCAACAATGTAGTGGGCCACTGACTCATGGGGTAATAAGTTTTGCTCAACAATTTTTCCAGAAAAAATCTTTTTAATATTGTGTATGATAACATACTCCTCACCTTCTCCATGATAGTGTGACTCATCCTTTCTATAGTACCATTCTATTAACAAGTGTTAGGCGAGGTATTCTCATGTTCTATGTTGAACCCGTTACATCAATCCTTGAATGCATTGGAGAAATAATATCAATCATTATTTATACCCATAAACTGAGTAATTGGTTAGTCCTTCTTTCTACAATTTTTTTTTTTTAATGAAATACCACAAGTACCCCACCTTTTCTTTTCATTGAGGTAGTACCAAAACTTCATGGATGCATCATCTATGAGTGTGACAAAGCATAAGGCTTCTACTAAAGACTTAACATTGATTCACCCAAACACATTGAAATGTATCAGTTCTAATAAATATTTTTTCTTTACATGACCATCTCTCATAAATGAAAGAATTAGTTTCCTACCATATACACAATGCTGACAAAGGAAAAACTCATATGGTTTCAAACCTAGAAGAAAATGTTTACCAACAAATATGTTTAAGTCCTTTTCACTCATGTGACCAAAGCATGTATGTCATAAATATGCCAAGTTTCCTTCTTTGGCAACAACAAACACATCTAATATTTCTATTGTTTCCCTCAAATTGTACAAGTTTCCTATCCTAAATCCCCCTGCCATTAACAATGACTCTTAACTAATTTTCTAGCCACTTTTCCAAATCTTATGGAGCATTTTTCATCTTCTAATTTTACCACAAATATAAAGGTCACACACATCTTTGGAACATGCATAATGTGTTTCAAAAAATATCTATCCCATCAAGTAAATTATTATAGAAGTATAGAAGCATGCCATGAAGTACTAACTAAAGCATCGCCTTCTGAAACTACAATAATGGCCTTTCCTTCATTTATGTTGCCTGACTTTTTTATTTTTATGGTTGAATTTTGTTCCTTTTTCTCTCTCTTCCAAACCTAGTAGTCGCTTTTCTTTTGTTCTTGTTTTCCACAATTTAAACACGTATTCATGTCCTTGATTTTGATTACCTTTTGCTATTGAACACCCCTATTTATTATGTCCAATTTTTCTTCCATGATTAGATACATTTAGTACTTCTCCTCCATTGCTTTTCATAATTGATTTTCTTTGCAGCTCCTCATTCACTAAAATGTCACTAATTTCATCAAACTTCATCGTCCCGCATTGAAGTTCTCATAGCTACTATTAGATTCTCTCAACCATGAGGCGTGGAGCACATGAATAGGATGGTTGTAATATGATCATCTAGAACAATTTTGACAGAGGAAAGATGTTTGGTAATTGTACTAAATTCTCTATGACTGAATAACCACCTTTGTATTGAGGTTATATAGTTCCTTCATTAAGAAAACTTTGTCTGATGTTTTTCTTTTATCACACAAATCAAAATACTTTTTCCATTTTCCTTTTGTTGAAGTAGACATTCTTTACCCGGTACTATTAGAATGTAAGAATGGCCTTCCTATCTAGTGAATTTAAGGGTTCATCTATCATTTATGAAGGTTTCTTTGCTACCCCCTTAAAGATATTGATCCTTCAAAATCAATATATCCTCCAGTAATTTTAATATAGTGAAATTTTCCAGTTCAACTTCTCTACATCCATATGTACATGTTTTCGATTGATTGACAATTCTGAACTTCTCTACATCCATATGTACATGTTTTCGATTGATTGACAATTCTCTCTTATCAATTTTAAAAATAAATACTGCAAACTTAAAAATAATACAAAGTAACTTTAGAATAAAGTGTAAATGATAAAATTGATCAAAAATACATTTTACATTTAATTTTACATGGAAAACCTAGAAATGAAATGGAAAAACTTAATAACTTTGTTTAATCAATGAATGAAAATACATACACCAACTAGTCTTTCACTCACAACTTTACCATGGAGTATTCCTAGCTTGTAAATAAGATTTGTTATATTATCATAACTCAATACTATAAACTATAAATATTACATATCCAAAAAACCAAAATTCATTTAACTCATTTTTCATATCTCAAAAATAAAAAAAATAAAAAAAAATTATATATCAAAATAAATATAAGTATAAATAAATATTATTTTAATATTGAGCATAGAGTATGCCCTAAAACTACTTCTACTTGGCTAAGAGCTCATCTTATTGCAACCTAAAGAAATAAATTAACCACCCAAAACTTATTTGACAGGAAAGAAATCCTACCCTCTTACAATCCACCATTAAGTAATTCCAAGTGATGTGATTTCCTTTGAATAACAATAATTATTTAACAATAACTAATAGCTAATAATAATTAGTCCACTATTAATTTGACAATTAAATTATGATAATTTTTTACACTATTTTTAAAAATATAATACTTTCATTTGATTAAATATCACATAAACAATAAGAGAACAAATGTAGTTCCGTTATCCTAGGATTAGGAGGCATGATGCCAGTACCGACTATGTTAGCCGGTAATATTCGTTATACTGGAATGTCTTATTAAGAACGATAAGTGTGAGGATTTGGAATTTTCCATATTCGAGTCAGACTTTATATAAATTTGGAATATATTTTTCAACAGGAAGAAACTTAATTTTACATTTTAAATTTGAAATTTTGGGATCAAAGTCCTCGTTCACAAAGTTATCATCGAATATAGTCGTAGCTCACAAAGCCATCGCTAATTAGGATGCTTCACCTAAACTATATATGTAATATTATTTTATCTATTTTATATAAGGATGCTTCACCTAAACTATATGATATCTAACATTATTTTATATAAGAAGATTAAATATAAACATATTATTTTATATATTTTGTATGATATTATTTTATATAATAAAAATAAATGTTTTTATTATTGTGTAGTTTAAATATTTTAGGTTTTGAGATTTTATCTAATTAAATTTTTTGCCAAATTTTAAAATAATTTTTTTTAATATCATAATCATAAAACTTCAAAACATTTAAATTATATAGTTTAAATTTACTATTTTAATGGATATATATTAACTTTTTGATATTGTTTTGACTTAAAATAAAAGGATACAAAACGTAAAACAATGCCATAAAAAAAAATCCATACACAAAAACCAAAAATATGTGCTAAAATGGTGGATGCTACATCACCATATCAATATAAAGTTTAAATATTAATAATTTATGATAATATCAAGATGATGACGTTTACATATACGTCACTCAAGCATAAATTGTAATGGGAATAAGTCATAGATTCGGAGGTACCAGGTAACCTTGCATCGATTTCTCTATATGATAGCAAAATCATTTCCATTTCCGGTAAAATTCACTTTAAAAAATGCAAGTAAAAAGCCAAAATTAGAATAAACCTTTATTAAAAATTAGAAATATATGTCTAATTTAATCTAAGCGTGTTAAGTATGACGAATTTTATTGGGCCTGGAGTATGCCGTAAAACTGCTTCTGCTTGGCTAAGAGCTCGTCTTCCTCGGACGTAAGGAAACAGGTTAACGGCCCAAGACCCAGAGGCATCTGGCAGGAGTGAAAGCCTGCTCCCTTATGGACCACCAGCGGGTTATTACAGGTGGCGTGGTTTTCCTTGATAACGGTGATGAGTCAAACCGACATTCGCGGATAGTAGCCAGAGATGGCTGTCCTCACTGTTGGTTTGACACCTGAGTTTGATAGGTTTTGCCACCTTCAAAGAAAAGAAAAAAAAAGACGAATCTTATTACTTCACTTATCCAACTCAGTTTGAGATAATGCAATTTAATAAAAGCACCGTCAATATCACTTTCATTGGTTGTTCTTTTAAATGTCTCAGCACCATTCGTATATTTATATAAAATTTGTATTATTATTTAAATAAAAAATATCAACTATTTAAATATATATCAAGAAGTTTTATAATAAAAATTTTGAATTCCAAAAACGATTTACCTATTATTTTTTAATTTAATTTAAATATTTTTATTTTAATATAGATAAAGATAAATTCTATGTAACTATGGGTTTAGAGTATGTCTTAAAACTAGTTTTGTTTGACTAAGTGTTTTTCTTTCTAGACATAAGGGAAAAGTTAACAACCCAAGACTATACCCTCTTATAGACTACTAGTAATTTGTGGAGATGTCTTTTGTGGGACTTTTTGGAGATTCCAGCAGAAAAATTTGAGGTTATATCTTGATTTGTATTATTTAAAATGGTTTTTTAATTGCATATTTGGATTCAGCACCCTGAAAAACCCCTGAGACGCTTTGATTGTGCAGAAATTAGCTATCAAACTTGCGATTTCAATAAACTGCTATAGGATTTTGACCGGAAAAGCTTCCAAAAAATCTCTTTAAAGACAACTCTGTAATTTATTTCAAGTAACATGATTTTCTTGAATAATGATGATAAGTTAGTAATTAACAACTAAAATTAATTATCATCACTACTGATTTGACAACTAAATTATATTATACTTTCCTTATTTAAAAAATCTTATATAAAAATCCTATATAATCCTATATAAGTAATTACAGAAATCGAATTAACAATTACACTCGCAAATTGCCTAATTATATATGTCACTTTACTTAACATAAACAACGATTATGATGTGTCTTTCAAAAACTAAATGCCTTCCATTCTTATTCTAAAACGTTTGGTGTAAACCTAAAATGTTTTGTACATTAATTGTTATGCGATGATTTGACTCTTTATATAACCATTTAGATACTCTACGTAACTCTATTGTGATGTAATTCTTTTTATATAATCCCTCATAGATTCCCTCCTAACCTAGTTGTGCATTGTATTGTGGAATTTATTAAATTAAAACATTTCATATATTAATGAAGCTTTCAGATGATATATTGGTAATATTATATTTTAGTAATTGAGATGTTATGTTAGTTTTTAATCATTAGAATTACAAAATATGCAGCCATCTCTTTTTGAATTACGATATTACTTTTTATAGAATAAAAAGTTGTAGATAACGTTTATCTTCTCTAAAGAGTAATTTAGATTTCAATTGAAATAAGTTTGAGATTATGTAAATTTTTAATATACTTTTTATCTTTTTTTTAAGTATTTTAAATTATAATTAAAAATTATATTATTTGAATATTATATTTTATAATTTAAAGTTTTTTAACTCAAATGATTTAGTATATAATTTGTTTTTATTTATTGTATTTATAAACAATTTTAGTGGACAAAAATTATCATTTTACTTTTAAAAAGTAAATATTATATTGTCACACACTCATATAATTTTTTTTATGATTAGTTAGTACAAGGTAACAATAAAACAATATTATAACACTTTTTTTTTCCAAGGAAAAAAGCGAACTCTTTTTATAAGTAATAAAAAAAGTTACAGGGCACATGAGTTAACATTCAGCTACATAAACGCCTGGGGAAAGGCAAAGAACTCCTCTGAGGAGGATCAACTGACACCCCATTCAAGTGCTGATCAAAAAGCAAACTGTACGCTGCCCGGGCAGCCATATCCAGAGATGTTCTAACCATAAAAACTAAAAGTCTCATGGGCCTCCTTACATCAGGAAAACAGCCCATATACACAGTTAAAAGACTGTCATATACTGCTCTTCAGAAAGAGCACCAAAACATAGTTTTAGAATCAGAAAACGAAAACCAGAGCTGCATATGCCACATGATACCATAATCCGGGTAAGACAGAGCATATACCAAGAGATCAAAAAAGAGAAACGAGAACCAAGTCAACCATAGGGGGGAAGATCCGTCATACGGATCTGATCCCCCTGCTGTTCAGTTATCCTCCAAATGCCCATAGCTTGTTGCAAACCTGCTTTAGAAAGCTCGTCTGCTTCTTCATTGAATTCCCTGTATATATGATCAATATAAAAAACATTAAAATGATGGATTAAAGATTGTATCTCCTCTAATAATGGAAGCAAAATGTAATGCTGGCATCTAAACTTCCCAGAAACCCAGTTAACCACATTCATGGAGTCTCCAAAAATCTGAACTGTGAGAATATTTTTATGAATTAGCCAACAGAGGAGAAGCTTTAGTGCAGAGAGTTCCGCAAAGTTGTTTGTGCCCACACCAATGCCTACTGAGGCCTTTAATGTATGTGATGCATTTAAGTGTATACTAATCCCAGCCCCCGTGATATTGTCTTGAGCTGCACCGTCAAAAAAGGCCCAGGGAACCCCCTCTCTGATTCTGAATTCCTTTCTCCGCTTATCACTAGATTGTTCTTCCTTTATTGGGATACTATCCAGAATGGCTTTGCTCTGGATGGCAATGGCTGCCTCAGAATTCTTTGTTTCCCTGAAAATACTTCGGTTCCTGGCAAGCCAGATCCCCCAGCAAATGATTGGTGGCAGGTTCCTCAGGTTCTTTTCTTGAAAATGCTTCCACCAAAAATCCCAAGCTGTGGATATATTATCTCCTTCCCATTTTAGTTTAACCGCTATGAGCCTTTCCGCTTCCAACCAAACTTGTCTAGTAAAAGGGCATGTGAGAAAAAGATGAGAAATGGTTTCAGATTCCTTACAACACAACGGGCATCTGCCAGGCCCCTGTTTGAAACGGGATTGAAGGACGTCCCAGGTAGGAATCTTATGGTTTAAAGCACACCAGAAAAAAATTCTGGCTTTTTTAGGACACTTTAATTTGAATAGAGGTTTCGACCACCAAACCGGGAGATTCCAACCTTTGTTTTTCATCAGAAAGTTGTATCCTGCCTTGGGAGAGTAATTCCCCGTTTCCGCGTGAGCCCACATCAAAGTATCAGGCCTGTCAAGTAATCTAACATTTGATCTTATCAATTCTTGAATAAATCTTTGCCAATCATCTCTCCACCTGATATTTATCCCGAGCTCCTCTTCTGTCTTCCAAGCTTGACCCCAAATGGAGGTTCGCTCCAAGCATGCAATCTGCCATAAGCTTCTGATTCCTAATTCGTCCAGATGAATTAGCAAACCAGGTGGGAGAGCAAAAGCGTCACTGCACCCTACCCATGGGTCCCTGCCAATCCTCACATTTTCTCCATTCCCAACCCGCCAAGCCAGACCTTGTTCAATAAGCTTGAAAGCCTCTGTGGTGGCTTTCCAGATCACCGAGCAGTTTCTCCCTTTTTTGAGAGGTGATCTTATCCAATCTTCTAGGGGGATGGGGTCGATGTACTTCCTCCTAACCACCCTTGTCCAGAGGTTCTCCAAAGTAATAATTCGCCACCCTGACTTTGCCGCTAAGGCTTGACTAAAGTCCGTGAGTATTTTTAAGCCCCATCCCCCCCAATCTTTTGGTCTTGCAATTTTATCCCATGCCACCCATGGAAGAACTGAATCCTCCTTTGATCCCGACCATAGAAATCTGCTACATATCTGTCTTATTTTGTGCAACGTCCCTTTTGGTATCCAGGTCAAGGCTGCCCAAAACACCGGAATAGCCTGAAGAACTGAATTTACCAAGGTCAATCTACCTGCCCTAGACAGCCACTTGAAGCTCCAATGAGATATTTTCTGTTCGATCTTTGCTACCAGCCAATTCCAGTCCTGTTTTTTGTATGAGGATGGCTTGAGCCAAAACCCAAGATATTTGAAAGTCTGCTCCATGCTACAGGATCGAAAGGGTAGCTGTGCAACAATAGTAGCCTCCTCTTGTCTACTGAAACCTTCAAGAATTAGCTGAGATTTCCTTTCATTTATTTGGAGACCTGTTGCTTTCAGAAATTGATCTAAGATGAGCTTAATTTCAACAATTTCATCTACATTCCCATTGGTAAACAACAGAATGTCATCAACAAAAAGCAGATGAGTGATAAAGCGGTTAATAGCCACTTCCAAACCTTTAACCAAACCTGAGCGCTTTGCCTTTTGGATAAGCCTGCTTAAACCCTCAGCTGCTAGAAGGAAAAGCAAAGGCGAGAGTGGACACCCCTGACGAAGCCCTCTTTGACTTTTGAAGAAATGAGAGGCCGCTCCATTAATCAGAACAGCAAAATTCACATTGGATATGCATCCCATGATCCATTTAATAAAGCCCACCTGAAAGCCGAGGTGTGTCAAGAGCATCTTTAGATAAGTCTAGCTGACCCTATCATAAGCTTTTGATAAATCAATTTTGAGAACTACCCCCTTCTTATTTGCCTGTCTAAGACTGTGTATAGTTTCTTGAGCTACACCAATAGCTTCATGGATTTGCCTCCCATCCAGAAAACCAAATTGTTCTGATGAAATGCATCTTGATAAGCTTGGTTTCAGACGAATTGCAATGACCTTTGCTATAATCTTGTAGATGGTATTGCACAAAGAAATAGGTCTGAAATCTTCAAAGGTTTCGGGATCTTCTTTTTTAGGAATCAGAGCAATGAAAGTGGCATTGAAAGGACCATAAATTTCACCTTTTGTTCTAGACTCCTCTACAACCTCAGCCAGCTCTGATCCTATGGATTCAAAGAAATGGGTAAACAGCTCTATGGTCCAACCATCTAGCCCTGGGCTTTTATCTTTTGCCATAGATTTTATAACACCTTCCACTTCTTCCTTAGACACTTCTCTGAAAAGGTCTTCCGCCTCCTCCTCCTCCACAAAGCGAGGGAAAGCCTGAGCAGTTCGGATTATTTCCGGCAAAGAGATCCCACCGGGGTCAGCGAAAAGGGTCTGAAAATGTTTCTTCCCCATATCGGACAAGTCCTCAAAGGAAGAGGCCACTCTCCCATCCAAATCCCTCAAATTCCAGATAGTATTCGCAATCCTCCTCCCTTTTGCATAATTATGAAAAAATTTTGTATTCTCATCCCCTGCTTTCAGCCATATAGCTCTGCTTTTCATTCTCCACTCCTCTTCTTTGTCTAATAAAATCTTCGCTCTTTTCTTCTCTAAGACCAAAATTTTATCTTTTGATTCGCTGGAGGCATAAGCATCAGAATCTGGGTCTTCAAGGACTCCTAGGGCCTTTTCGATAGATTCTAATTCTTCCACTTGTTTTCTCCTTCTATCAGAAGCCCAATCAATGGTTGCTTTTTTGAGTCTCTTAAGATTTTCCATGAAGAACCCCGCTCGACTCCCCCTATATTCCGGACCCGGGTGCCTCCATGTTTCATTAAAAAGCTTTATGAAGGACTCCTCTTGAAGCCACGAGGGATTGAATTTGAAAGGCGCGGCCGGTTTCGGAGGAGATTTTGAGAGTTCCAATATGATAGGGAAATGGTCCGAATTCCCCCCTTCCCCTACCCATTGGCGAAAACATGGAATCCTGGAAACCAGCCTTTCACTGATCAGAAAACGATCCAGTCTTTTCGCTATCCTCTCTTCCCCTGTCCTTCGATTCCTCCAAGTAGGTTTCACTTTTAAAAGATTTACATCAATCAACTGATGACTCTGAAGAACATTTGCAAAGAAATCTGAGAGTGGATCCTCTCTCGCTTGCGGACCCCAGGCTTCAGAAATTCCCAGAGAGAAGTTAAGATCCCCCCCGATAATAAGATTTTCGACCTTCATCAAATTTTTTGAAAGGAGCTCGTTCCAAAAGATGACCCTTCCCTGACAAGGGCCGTAGATATTAACAATGGACAGAGGGAAGTCAAAATCAGAGGACATCACCTCCATTCCCATAACATGTTGTAACCCCCACGTGCTTAGGATCTTCAGTCTTCCAGTTTTGATTCCTATAGCCAACCCTCCCGAGTGACCTGATGCATCTACAGCTAGAAAACTCCAGCCCGGGAGGAGAGAGCTAAGAGCCGATTCCACATCCAAGCTCTTACCTAGGGTCTCTTGAAGGAAAACAATGTCAGGATTGCAACGAGAAATAAGGTCCTTTAGGGCTAGTTTTTTAGGCTTACTAGCTAAACCTCTACAATTCCAGGAGAGACAGATCATTTTAACACCGTTTCAGGGGGTTTTACTGCTCTAAGCGCCCCAGGGATAGTCATCTGCTTACCATCTGCCACATCAAATATTGCTTTTGCTTGAGTTTTAGAAAGTATGGATTTCCGCCCTCTTCCCTTTTTTGAAATGCTTTTAGGTGTCTCAGACCCTAATCCTCCTACAGGCTCCGAAAGCTCAGATGAGCAACCGGATTTTTTACTTAAGGATCTCAAATTGTATTGTCGACCATTAGAGGATCCAGTTCCAATACTCAGAGGGGGAAAATTCTCACAGTTCAGATTTAGGGAGGGGAGAGAGTCAGAAAGGGTTTCAATATTTAGCATTTCTTCATTAAATTTGTTTTCCTTAGATAAGCCCCCACCCATTGAAACAACATTAACATCAGAGAGGAACGAGGAAGACTGCATACCCGGATGGTCGTCTTCGACGACGGCATCCTGAACTGGAGCAGAGGCATCCATCATCGGCTGGTCATCTGGAAGGCGCATCTGGATGTCGTCATCCCTTTTTTGCTCCTCTTCGTCTCGGTTCCTCATCACTTCAACATCCTCTTCTACGCCAATCTTTTCATCCACCTTGTGTTCGGCTTTCTTCATGAACTCGATCCAATCCTCATCATCCTTTTGTGTCCTCCTCTTTCGCCTACCCAACGGGCAGTCCCTCGCCAGATGCCCGTATTCATGGCATCGATGACAACGAAATGGGAGAAGTTCATAGTCAAGCTTCTGTTCAAATTCAAACTCCTTGTAACACAGAGTAATAGATTTTGCTAGACCCTCTTTAGGATTAAGCCGCACCAGAATCCTTGCCACCCCTTTCTCAAAAGTATGCAAGTATGATCTATCTGCATCCAAGTACGTCCCCAGCAAATCCCCAATTGATTTGAACACATAATCCGCCCATAAGAAAGGTGGTAAACTCGGCGCCCGCACCCACACAGGGAATTCATCCACCTTCTCAGTATCAGCATCGAACAAAGGCGTCCACCTTTTGAAGAAGATTGGCCGGCTTCCAAAAGCCCAATTCTGCCCTTCCACCCACTCCATCGCTTCCTTGCTATCAAAACTGACCATAAACCAACCTTTAACGAGAACATTTGATTTGAATGATGCTGCTGGTGTTCCCGTCCACAGCTTCTCCGCCCACATTCGAAGGGCTTTTCCGGAAATCGGTCTCCCTCTAATCCTGCCTACCAACGTTACCTCTGCCACTTCGAGGACATCCTCCACCTGCACATCCATACCCAGGATCAATTTCGCAAAGCTCTTTGTCTTCAAGGGTTTTGATTTTTTTCTTTTGGTCCCCGCCCTCCTTAGTTCCGTTTCATCAGCCTGTTCCCCCAAATCCTGAGCTTGTGCTTCTTGTCTCCCCCTCGTCTCAGCTTCTGCTCCTGCTGCTCCTGCCAAGGGTTCGACCCGACCTTCGGTCGGCTTACCATTCTTCTCTGTCACGAAAGAGGAAAATGCCCTTTCTTTTCCCGCTCCAAACCCCTGCTTCTCTTCCAAGCTTGCTTCAATCCCTCCTACTCCCGTAATCCGCTCAGGGAAAACCTTTGGAAAGAGGCCCCTATTAACCGACGCCGAATTGCTATTCCATCCAGCCTCGTTCCGAGGGGTTTTTAAGCCCCCAACGGACCTCCAAACCCCCACCTTCTGCGCTGAGTTGATGATATCCTCTAACCCTCCTGATGGATATGGAATTTTTGAGGGCGAGAGCGGCTTACCCTTCGGATCTACAAAACCCTTGCCTCCTCGAATGTTCTGTGCAAACCCCAAATTTTCTCCCGCGAGCTCATTTCCGGATAAACCCTGGTTTCCCGAAAGGTCCCTACTCTCCTCCAGCAACACTTTCGCGTAGTTTAAGGTTCTTGAACCTGCCCCCCCTGCCTTAACGGATCCAGGCCCTTCCGCCTTCCCAAGGAGCTCTCTCAATGTCTGAGCATTGACCTCCTTCCCCCAGACAGTGAGCAAGTCTTCGGGAGATGGGTCCAAATCCACCGACTCGCCAGAAATTACCATTGTAAAAAGTAATAAACCCCAAAATAGAACCTTGCAACCGTTACCCGCAGCTGTCGCTGAAACCGCCTTCTCGCAAACAGTGAAGGGAGACACAGTTGAAACGGAGCAGTAAAGCAAATGGCGGTCACGGGTGATGAGAAAACCCCTATACCATCTTTGTCTCTACCTTTCCCCGAAACAGCAATCCGCCCGCCGGTTTCCGCAAAGTTTCGACCGCCCGTATCACCTTTGACCCACCCTGCTTGACGTCGCCCTGAGCAGCTGCCAGCACTGCAGGTCCCGTACCTGCGTGTCCTCTGCATAGTCTGCCTCACCTAGGCCTAGGGCCTAGGGTTCTGCCTTCGAAACCCTCCTCCGCCATCCTTATAGTCGAAAACCCAAATATATGCTTAGTCAACAATATTATAACACTTATGCGAGCTATGTATTGTAAATTTTTTTTTTTTTTATAAAGAATTATTTTTATAATTTCAAAGTGTATTTGAATAATTTTGGATATTGGATTTTACGCCCATGATGTCGTTGTCTCATAAATTCATTTGTTACTGGATTTATTTGCTTGAGAGAGCATTCATGTTACATAACCAAATTCTGTGCTTTATATTCATAAGAACAGTGAGTCAATATAGTAATGTTTAATGCTCGCTTATCCTTCAGGTGGTTGGCTACCCTAGAACACTGCATCTGGAGCCTTCGTTGTGCATTAAAGTTGGCCCTCCGTGTATTGGTAAGTGTGAATCATCCACGACTCTCTGTCAGTCTCCTGATCGAATGGTGGATATGCATGCCTGCCATGCTAAGCTTCTCCGTGGTATGGTAGCGGGTCATTTTTCGCTTTTCCAAAATAGAGGGTTAGGTTCCAGTCCAGTGTCAAGCTACCTCTCTAGTATTCACTCCTGCACTATCATTCCTTTCTTGCCATCACTTGGTTTTCCTCATCCTTAGTCTTCTTTGCAATGGAGCTTATGAGTGTACCTCTTTACCACAGATTGCCTTTCAGTGTAGAGCTTTCTTCTAGATGCATCTGGGTGACTTTCTACATTTTGAAAGGTAAGAGTTTTCTCTTGTTTAACTAGCTAGTTGTTTCTATTACACCTTTGTTTTAAGTTTTTCAATTGGCTCTCACTCATTTCTGCGTGCTTGTCTAGGTTTTGTCGCGGTTTCTCAAACCTATTCATGTTCGCTGGTAGTGGATTTAGATGTTATGGAGCTTCTGTTTAGTCTTGCAAACCCTCAAGAATCCATGAAAAAAATTATCGGGTAAAGCTATAGAAATTTTGAACAATCACTGAGGGCTTAGTCTTTCAGATGAGGGTTTTAGCAGTTTTTCTCTGGTAATGGTAGATCCAGACTGTAGTTACTTTTTTAACCAGTTTTTTGGTTTTCAAACTGCCTTAGGGTGAGTTAAAGATTAATGGCCTTGGTCCATATTCCCAAGAGAGGAATTATTGTTTTTTTGTAACTTTGAAACGAATTTCTTAAGGGTTTTGCGGCCATGAGGATTCTGGCTATTTTCCTTATCTATTGTTGAAATTGTTTTAGGAATTTTGTGAAGTTATTGAGAACGATTAAACTCTGTAAGTCCATTGTTCAACAGGGAAACCCTTGGTTTGAAGAACTGCACTATTACTTTATGCTTCAAATAAATTTAATTGTTTAGCTCTTATTTCAATGGTTTGTTCCAATTGGATGGATTCATCGGTATGTGTATATTTGATTGGAAATCTTTCCACTTGAGATCTATAATTTATTCAGGAATTCTTTCAGGAATGATATTTAACCTCACCAAAAATTTTGAAGTTTAAATTTTTTGGTTGATTATGGTATAAATTCATGAGTCTTATTCTTTAATGAGTTAAGACTTTTGCACGGTTCTTGCACTAAGTTCTGTACATTTACATTTTTCTTTCTTTTGTGGCTTATATACGGTAGTTTTCATGAGCGTGGTTGTTATACATTGCTATTTGATCGCTCAGAATTATTAAACAACATTTTATATATGTAGACTATTTTTCAGTTTCTGCCCTATTTACAGGGTTATTCAAGTTCTTGATTTCTTCTACAGCTTACTATATCCATAGTCTACATTTCGTGTTTTACCCTACACATGGTCTTTACTTGTCTTCTAAGTTTATAATTTCTTATACAATACTAGAGATAATTGTTCGTATATATTCTTGTACCATAACATAAATAACTATTCATATTCTTGTACCCTAACCTACATAGCTATTCTTATTTTACCCTATGTATAGGGTTACATCGAACCTTTATTTGTTATTTGAGTTTATAAACTCTTGGACAACAATAAAAATAATTATTGTAAATAAAAGGACATACAGTTGCTCTAATTGGCAGGATAAATATTCTCACTATTCCTCTAGTTAATTCCATAGTATACTTATATGTTTGTCGCTAATAATCCTGTTGTCGACATGTTGCATACCTGAATCTTCTTTTTTCCTCCCAACCGCGAGACTTGTTGTTCAACCTCGCTATTTAGCTTGAGCCTCCGCCTAAGCTATCCTCTCACATGATTTCTCCTTAAGACTTATAGTCTTGATTAATAACAACTATCTAGTCCTAACCAGACTTAGCTCCTTAAATCTGTCTATCCTTCCAACACAATTTACTTATTTTCTGAATTAAAATCCTTTCTTGAACTCAGATACCTCTATCCTCTTGATCTATCCCTTGGGAACAAATATCCAAGGAAGAAGTTAGGGTTAGGTAACCACCTAACCTAACTACTTGACATATGAGAAATGTAAAACTGTCATCATTCTGACATTTCACTCTCCATGTAATTTTAATCAAAATAATTACTACCATGTAATATTAATAAAAAATAATTAATTATATAAACTTAATAGTATTCAGTTTGTTCAAATGCAGTAAATAAATATTTACATTCACTAGGGACATCACATCTTCCCCCCTAAGACTGAACATCATCCCGATTTTTCTCTACTGGGAATAAATTTGGAAAAGTCTCCCTCATAACTTGTTCATCTTCCCAAGTGGCCTCCTCTAGCCCAAAGTGTTGCCACTGCACTTTAACTTGGGTGATAACTCGTCTCTGCAGCATTACTTCTCTTCGATTGAGTATACCCAGTGGTTCGACCTATAAAACAAAACAAAATTTTAGTCAACCCTCTTTTTTTTGTAATCAGTTTTGCAGTCTTATTTATGATATGCCATATTCTTAATTTAACTCTTCTGACTTACCTGTATATCATGCTAATTGATTATATGGTTAGGATCATATATGTATTTTTTTAACACAGAAACATGAAAGACATTATGCACATGAATATGGCTGGGTAAAGCAAGTTGATAAGCCACAGGTCCAATTCGAGCTAAAATTTGGAAAGGACCACAAAATCTGGGTGCCAATTTAGTGCATCCACTCCATTGTAGTGTACTTTTCTTGGCTCGAACATGAACATACACATGATCTCCCACTTGGAATTCCTAGAACTTCTTTTCCGATCAGCATAATTCTTTTGTCGGTCCTGAGCAGCTTTTAAATTACTTCACACCTTTTTAACCATCTCTTCCATTTCTGTTAGCATATTTGGTCCTAGCATTAACTTATCTTCAGGACCGCCCAATTCGAGGGTGTCCTACATTTACGCTTGTACAACACTTCAAATGGACTCATTTGCATAGAAGTATGGTAACTGTTGTTGTAAGCAAACTCTACTAAATGTATATACTCCTCCCATTTAGAGGGTTGTTGCATCACATAAGTTCGCAACATATCCTCCACTATTTGATTCACTCGCTCAGTCTGCCCATCCATCTGAGGATGGTAGGAAGTACTGAAATGCAGCTGAGTGCTTAGACCCTCAAATAGATCTTTCTAGAAGGTTGACACAAATTTTACATCACGGTTGGAAATTATAATTTTTGGTATCCCGTGCAACCTAAAAACAGTTTGCATGAAAATATTAGTGATTTGAACTGCCTTATAAGTAGATTGTACTGGTATAAAGTGAGCAGATTTTCTCAACTTATCAACTACCACCATTATTGAATCATTCTGCTTTTTGATTTAGGTAGCCCTGTTATAAAATCGATGGAAATAGTTTCCCATTTCCATTTCGAGATAGGCAATGGGTGGAGCAATCCAACTGGGTGACGGTGTTCAACTTTCACTTGCTGGCATTCCAAACAGTGGACCAGATACTTGGCCACCTCCTTCTTCATGCAAAGCTAGAAATATTCCTTTTTGAGTGCAGTAATTAATTTCCGATATCTGAGGTGGCCTGCATAGGGAATTTTATGATATTCATCTAAATTAAATTTTTAATATCTTTTTGGTTAGGTAGATACATTCTTCCTCTATAAATTAGTATAACTTATTGATTTATTTCATATCCTAGCTATTGGTCATTGTTGTTCAAAATTTTAGCTTACTGCCATAAAAATTTATATTCTGGATCCTGCATTGTTGCCTCTTTAATATGCTCCTTAAATGTGGTTCGCACTTCACTGAATGATACCTCATATATACAATTGATCTTTTGAATTAAAGCATCCGCAACATGGTTCTCTTTTCCTTTCAGGCGCTTGATTTCAAAATCAAATCTGCTTAGGAAATCGACCCAACGAGCTTGCCTAGCATTCATTGTGGGCGGCTTAAAATAGTTAGTTAAACTATGATGATCAGTCATTAATAGAAATTTCTTACCCATCAAGTAATGTCACCACATCTTTAATGCATGAACGATTGTTGTCAGCTCTAAATCATAGGTGAATACTTTTTATCATGCTCCTTAAGCTTCCTAGACTCATACACAACAACGCTACCTTCCTACATTAATACACCACCTACACCTTCCTTGTTGGCATCCGTACAAACCACATAATCTTTATTTGGATCTGCAATGCTCAAAATGGGCACGGTGTTGATCAAATTTTTAAGCTTATCAAAACTCTTTTGGTAATCCATGCTCCACTTAAAATCTTTTCCATTCTTTTGCAGATAGGTAATTGGATATGCCACTTTGGAAAACCCTTTAACAAATTTCCTATAGTATCTAGCTAGTCACATAAATGATCTTATATCAACCAGGTCTTTTGGTACTGACCACTCCATTATAGTTTTTATTTTTTCAGGGTCTATAGAAATCCCATCTTTAGTAATGAGATGCCCAAGATATTGGATTTGTTCTTTAAAGAAATCACATTTGATGTACTTGGCGTACAATTGATGTTCTCTTAAAACTTGTAGAACAATACAGAGATGTTCTTTATGTTCTTCTACATTCCGAGAGTAAATTAGTATGTCACTGATAAAATCAACACAAATTTATCCAAATATTGATGGAATACACTATTCATAAGCCACATGAAGGTCACAAGAGAATTAGTTAACCCAAATGGCAACACAACAAACTCGTAATGCCCATAACGAGTTCTAAAGGATTTTTTTGCTATATCTTCCTCCCTTATTCTAATTTGATGATAACTCAAGCGGAGGTCGGTTTTTGAAAATACAGTTTCTCCCTTCACTTGATCAAACAACTCGTCTACACGAGGTAAATGATATTTGTTCTTGATGGTTAGTTTATTTAACTAGAGATAATCCATGCACATCCGCAAGGTTCCATCCTTCTTCTTAACAAAAAGCACCGGAGCTTCCCAAGGTGATATACACGATCAGATATAATTTTTATCAAGTAGCTCTTGTAACTGTATCTTTAGTTCTATTATCTCTAGTATACCCATGTGATAAGGAGCTCGGGATACCGAAACAGATCTTGGAATCAATTCAATGGTGAAATATATATCCCTCTTTGGCGGAAGTCTTGGGATTTCTTGAGGAAACACATCTGGAAAATTCTGCACTATTGGTATGTTTTCTAAAGAAACATACTTTTCTTTTGAGTTAGTATATCCTACCTATATTGCATAAATTTAGCATCCCTTCCGGATACACTTTTCCAATTGAGAGGCTGTTACTGGTCTCAATTTCAATGGTCTTATGAACCCTTAAATTTCCCGCCTCTTTTCTTCTTCGTCTATATAATTAATAGTTTTTACTTTACAGTTAATGAGGGACCAATGTTTTTCTAACTAGTCCATGCCTATTAAAATCTCATACGATCCTAGGGGCAACCCATTCAAGTCTGCCATAATATACTGACCTGCTAACTTTAGGGGACAACTGCTGACCTTGGCCAACACCCTTCTTTTGGCTCCCATGGCTAATTGTACTAACCAAGGAATCTTAAACTTAACAGCTTTCAAACAACATTGTTCTACTATTTTGGGGCTAATATAAATCAAAGTAGCTACTTAATCAATTAAAATAGATATAGTTCAGTCAAAGGTTCTATCTTCAAATTCTATCATGGTTGGTGGGTATTCCACATGATAGTCTTCAAGGGAAATATTGATTTTAGGAATACTTCTTGCCACTTCTCCCACTATTGATGCTTCTTGAATCTAGGTAATCTAATCAGTACCCTTGCGGTGTGGACAATTTTTAACGTAATGTGGCTCTATGCATCGCCAACACTGTACTAGGGGTCTAGCTGCTACCTCTACTTCAGTCCTCACTGATTGTTCATTTGTCTTGGATTCATTAGGAAGTTTGAATCTAGGTTGATTTATGTTAATATTTCTATTTTCCTTCCCTTTATGAATTCTATTGATTATAGTCTTGTTCCCCTTATTGTCAGAGGAAAAATTATTCCCTTTTTTTTTCAATCCATCTCTTACCTCCATCTCCTTTTAGCTTGTTTTATTGATAGCATAATCGAGACTTTCATATGACTTCATCCATGGTTTTTGGGTTATCGAACTCGAGGCTCTCTTTAAAAAACAATGGCAAACTACTAATAAACCGCTGCACCTTTTCTTTTTATTCTCGTATGTATGGAACATACCGTAGCAAGGACGTAACTTTTGTTATGAAATCATCCATAGATAGTTGACCCAATGAAAGGTCTTGAAACTCCTTAGCTTTCTCGTCATAGATTATTTCAGTTAAATATTTCTATTTAAAATACCTTTGAAATTTGTCCCAATTTATGCTTTGCTTATTCACACCGCGTACCATTTTTACTTCCTCCCACCACAAGGTGGCCTTTTCTTGCACTTCAAAGATGGCCAATCGAGCCTTTAAGTTATGATCATATTCGTACATTGAAAATACTTGTTCATATTGATGTGCCATGCCTCAGCTGCCTCTTCTTGTTCACCATCAAAGAGGGGAGGTTTTATTTTCCAAAATTCTCCTTATACTTCTACTTTCTTTCTCTTGTACATTTTTTGTTATGATAGATTACCAGATTCTTACTCCTTATTCTCTTCATCACCTTTAGTTTCTACATTCTCAATACGAAATTCTTATTCCTAGTCATGTTCCTATGCTCAGGACTGGGAATTGGTTGTCGCTGATTTTGTTTATGAGACAGAATTTTCATGATCTTTTCTTGTTCCTCCATCAACCTTTCATTATGTGCCCTAACTGACCAATCTCATCCTTGAACTCTTGGACAACTTCCAATATTGCAATATTAGTGTTACGCAACTCTTTCCCCAGTTGTACCCATACCTCGGGATTGGCTTCTTGAAATGATGTCGGTAATGTCCTTGTCACACTTCGATGTGGTGTAGTTCCCGTTCTCCTCACACTAGCTTCTTTTCTTTCTCTGTGCACATCACAAATCTTATTTCTCATTTATTTTCCAGAGCTCTAAGTTTTGAAACCTAAGTGCTCTGATACCACATGTCACATACCCACATATTTCTTTTTATGATTAGTTAGTACAAGGGAATAATAAAACAATATTATAACAATTATGTGAGCTATGCATTGTAAATTATTTTTTTTTACAAAGAATTATTATTATAATTCCAAAGTGTATTTGAATAATTGCGGACATTGGATTTTACGCCCGTGATGTAGCTGTCTCATAAATTCATTTTTCACTGGGTTTATTTTCTTTAGAGAGCATTTGTGTTACTTAATCGAACTTTGTGCTTTATATTTAGAAGACCAATGAGTCAGTACAGTAATATTTAATGCTCGCTTATCCTTTGGGTGGTTAGCTGCCATGGAACACTGCATATGGAGCCTTTGTTGTGCATTACAGTTAGCCCTCTGTGTATTGGTAAGTATGAATCGTCCATGGTTCTCTGTTAGTCTCCTGATCGAACAGTGGGTATGCATGCTCGCCAAGTTAATCTTCTCCATGGTATGGTAGTGGGTCATTTTTCGCTTCTCCGAAGTAGAGGGTTAGGTTCTAGTCCACCTTAGAGCTACCTCTCCAGTAATCACCACATCACTATCATTCCTTTCTCGTCATTGCTTGGTTTTCCTCATCCTCAATATTCTCTGCAATGGAGCTTATGAGTGTACCCCTTTTCCACAGATTTCCTTTCGATGCAGAGCCTTCTTCTAGATGTTGCTGGATGACTTTCTACATTCTGATAGGTAAGAGTTTTATCTCATTTAACGGGTTGTTTGTTTCTATTACGCCTTGGTTTTAAGTTCTTCAATTGGCTCTCACTCATTTATGCTTACCTCTCTAGGTTTTGTTGCAGTTTCTCAAAGCTATTCATGTTCACTGGTAATGGATTTAGACATTATGGAGCTTCTCTTAAGTCTTCCACACCCTGCAAACTCCATGCAATGAATTACCAAGTAATGCTATAGAAAGTTCGAACAGTCACTTAGGGTTTAGTCTTTTGGATGAGGGTTTTAGCAGTTTTGCTCTGGTTATATGTAGATCCAGACTGTATTTATTTTTTCAACTGGTTTTTTGGTTTTCAACCAGCCTCAGGCTGAGTTAGAGATTAATGGCCTTGGTCCATATTCCCGAGAGAGGAATTATTGTTGATTTTTTTGTAAATTTGAAACTAAATTTTTAAGGGTCGTGCAGCCATGAGGATTTCAACTGTTTTCCTTATCCGTTGTTGAAATTAATTTAGGAATTTTGTGAAGTTATTGAGAGCGATTAAGTTTGTTGTTCAACGGGGAAACCCTTGGTTTGAAGAACTGGACTATTACTTTATGCTTCAAATAAATTTAATTGTTTAGCTCTTATTTCAAGGGTTTGTTCCAGTTGAATGGCTTCATCGGTATGTGTATATTTCATTGGAAATATTTCCAGTTGAGATCTATAATTTATTTGGGCCATCTTTCTAGAATGATATTTAACCACACCAAAAATTTTGAAGGTTAAATTTATTGGTTGATTATGGTAGAACTTCATGAGTCTTATTCTTTAATGAGTTAAGTTGTTCTACACGGTTCTTGCATCGGGTTCCGTACATTTACATTTTTCTTTCTGTTATGGCTTATATACAGTAGTTGTCATGAGCGTGGTTGTGATACATTTTTGTTCGATAACTTAGAATTCTTAAACAACATTTTATATCTGTAGACTACTTTTCAGTTTCTTCCCTATTTACAGGGTTATTCAAGTTCTCGATTTCTTCTACAACTTACTATATCTATAGTCTACATTTCATGTTTTACCCTACTTGGTTATACATGGTCTTTACTTGTCTTCTAAGCTTATATTTTCTTGTATAATACTAGAGATAACTATTTGTATTTTACCCTACCTTCAGGGTTACAAAATATTTCTACTTGTTCTCAGAGTTTATATATTCTTGTAGCATAATAGAAATAACTATTTGTATTCTTGTACCCTAACAGAAATAGCTATTCATATTTTACCCTATCTACAGGGTTACACAAAATCTTTACTTGTTTTATGAGTTTATAAACTCTTGGACAACAATAGAAATAATTATTTTAAATAAAAGGACATACAATAGCTCTAATTGACAAAATAAATCTTCTTATTGTTCCTCTAGTTAGTTCCAGAGTATACTTATCTATCTATCACTAATAATCCCATTGTCCACACATTGTAGACCTTAATCTTCTTGTTTTCCTCTTAACCATGAGACTTGCTATTTAAACAAAGTGTTCCCTCGGCTATCCTCCCATAGGATTTCTCCTTAAGCCTTATAGTATTGATTAATAATATCTATTTGGTCCTAACCAGACTTAGCTCCTTAAATCTGTCTCTCCTTCTAGCACAATTTACTTATTTTCTGAATTAAAATCCTTTCTTGATATAAGATACCTCTATCCTCTTGGTCTCTCCCTTGGGAATAAATATCCAAGGAAGTAGTTAGGGTTAGGAAACCACCTAACCTAACTGCTTGACATATGAGAAATGTAAAATTGTCATCATTCTCACATTTCACTCTCCATGTAACTTTAATCAAAATAATTACTACCTTTATTATGACATTTTACTTTCCATGTAATATTAATAACAAATAATTAATTATATAAACTTTATTAGTATTCACTTTGTTCAAATGTGTAAATAAATATTTACATTCACTGGGGACATCACTTATAGATTATAAAATATTATTTTAGTTTTAATGTAAATTTTACTAAAAATATTGTAATCAAAATTTTATAATTATATAGTATGATTAGAATAATTTGATTATTAAAAATGAATATTTTTTTATCCTTATTTTAGATTTCAACACTTTTATATAACTTCTAATCTCTTAATATTATTTCTAGCCACTTATGATGTTATGATGTTTTGTTAGGTGCTATTTTACCATTTGAATTTTGTGTCTAAGAAATTTGTAAGATGGACGTTTTGAAATGTGTTATTACTATATTATTATTATTATTATATAATTTTAAGGTCACAACCAAGTCACACACCAAATTGGTGTATGAGACCTCCTTGTTTGTGGGATAAGGGACCCACCTCCCCACAACGATTTGACCACCTTGTTTGTGGGACAAGGGACCCACCTCCACACAACTACTTGACTGCTAAGTCTACGAAGGCATACATACTCTACTCCATCTTATTTTGAACTTGTGACCTCTTATGAGAAAACGCATACTCTTAAATATTAGGCCCACTCAAGTTGTAAATATTAAATTAATAATGAGATTTTTTTAGATTCAATAATTGTAAATTTGATTTATTAATATTAATGATAAATTCACAATAAAAAATGTAATAAAAATTGTGAATTGATTTTGTAATTATATAATGTTTAATCTCTTAATATTATTTCTAGCCACCTATGATGTTTTGTTAGATGGTATTTTAAGGACATTTGAATTTTGTGCATAAGACATACGTAAGATGTACTTTTCGAAAGGTGTTATTATCATATAATTTTTTTTTTAGATTTAATTATTGTAAATTTGATTTATTAATATTAATGATAAATTTACAATTTAAAAAAATGCAATAAAAAATGTGAATTGATTTTGTAACAAGAAAAATATTATTAATGTATAAATGAAATGAAACAATTTTTGAACACCCTAAAATTAATAATCTTATTCTTTTTAACCTTGATAAATTTAACAATACAAAAATCTAAAAATTTTAACATATTGAGAAACTTTTACTTAACAACAATATTACAATTAATATTTATTACTTTCCATTTTGTTACAATACCATGGATTGATACAATGGCTCGTTAATATCACATACCCAGAAAATTATAGATCACGGTAAGAATCAATCAAGGAAATTGAGGTCTGAATCCAATACATAATAATTGTGGTGAGCAAGGATACAAAATTACATGTAGGATACAAGATGAATTTGAGGGTAGGGGGAGGAGTTCCCTCCTTCAAAAATGCCTTTGATGAAAAAAAGTCTCAATATGGAGGATAGGAGGACTCTCATGGGAGGACCCTAGGGAACTATAATGGAACCTATTTTAGGAGATAAATGACAAGTAGGCTTAAAAGGTCAATGCGTTCTAAAAGCTTAAAAAAATCCTCATTTTTAAAGCCCATAAATTGTATCGAGGATCATAAGAATTGCATGCGAGGTCATGCCTTCATCTGTAAGTTCATAGGGAGTTGGCTTACAGAGAGGGAAATCAAAAGATGGATTCAACAGACATGGAAACTGAAATGGGAGGTCGATTTGAGATTGGGGCCAAAAGGGTTTTTCATGGTAGTTTTCTCCAATTTGAAGGACAAAGCCAAAACTTTCAAAGGAGGGTTGTACTACTATAATAATTTTGGTATGTATATTAGATATTGGGAAGCGTGTTTTAACCCTAACAAGGAGGAGTTCTCAGTGGCACTAGTGTGGGTTTGACTATACTCTCTTACAATGGATTTCTGGGTACCTGAAATCTTTGAGGGTATTGGCCATGCTTTAGGGAAATTTTTGAATATTTCTGAAATTACTAGATGAGGGAAAAATATGTCTTACGCTTGTGTGTGTGTGTATATGAACATTTCCTAGCCCTTTCCAGAATCTATAAAGTTGGATTATCGAGGAGAAATTTGGAAACAACCAATTTATTACAAGCATGTACCCTTCTAGAGTCATTATTGTCATGAACATGGTCACCTCTTTAGATATTGTGCGTATCGAAGAAAGGAGCAAAAAACAGGAGTTTTCCAGGGCTCTTATGGTTTTACAAAGGTTGCAAAAAGAAGGAGATCACTTAAGGGTTGTAACATTCAAACCCAACAAACAATGGAGGATAAAAACTCCTTCTCCGCCTTGGAGGTGATGGAGGAGGAACCAAATATTTTAGTAGATATGCAAATGCAGGACAAATCCTTATCAATAGAGCAAGCCAAACAATATCAGAAAATAAAGTTGGAGAAGGGGGAAACCCAAGCAGGAGATCTTAATTATTTTGGCTTACCAGGGATTGAGGAAGTTGCAATGCTTATGCATCAAAACCCTAATGATATCATAAACGAGAATCAACGCCTAGTGACTATGGTAGATTAATGGGTATATAAGGACCTGTGGGACGTAACAAAGGAAAATAGGGAGAAGTAGGTCATAGCCTATATAAGCAAGAAGGGAAAATGCCTCCAAGCCCTAAGAGAAAGACAAGGGCTACACTCTGTATATTATTTTAAAGATAATGGGAAATAGATTATTATTAAAGACATCACGAAGGATCTCAAAATGAAAGGAAGGAAACCTAAGAAGGAAGCACTTCAAAATGAAAGTGAAAGCCTTGTTAGTTAACGCCAGGTAGCTTCCTTGTTGGAGGTATTTATGCCCCTACCAAATCCTCCACTATGAAGAACTTATCATGGAACATAAAGGGGTTAAACAGTAAAGGGAAGAAAATATATCTTAAATAGAGGATTAGGAAGGAGAAACTAGAAGCCCCCGATTTTAATCTTGCACGAAACACAAATTTCGGAGGATAAATTGTCTCAAACTATAGATAAATTTTGGAAAGGATGTAAAAACATGGACCTTAATGTGAAAGAAACTATTGGGGGGCTAGCGGCTCTATGGAATCCTCAAGAGGTCATATTCCAAGGTTGGATGACCAGTCCCAAAATTCTAACTCTGAGGTTTCCATATGTTGGGACAAGAGAGCTCATCTTTCCCACAACAATATCTGGACCATCCATGGCAGGGGAAAAACGCACCTTCTTGAATCAGCTACTGGTGACTAAACAATTGATTAGAGAATCCTTATGGGCAGTTGGTGAAGATTTCATTATGATTAGATCACATAAGGATAAGAAAGGAGGAGTGCACCACTTAGATCCAGTATCAACGTCTTTTGATAGCTATATAAAGAAACTCTATTTAGTGGATATTCTGACAATTAATGGCTTGCATAATTAGAACACTTGATGAGGGGGAAAACGTCAAATCATGAGAAGGATGGATCAGTTTCTTCTCTTTGAGGGATTTTCGCATAAAGATATTTTTGTTGAAGAAACGAGTTTACCTTTTATGGGATCGGATCACTAGCCGCTCATGCTTTTTGGAGAGGCTAAAGGAGTGGTGGCAGGACATGAAAGTTCAAGTTATGTCCAGGATGCATATCTTTCAACTCAAGATAAAAGCATTAAAAACTAAGATAAAAATATGGAATAAGAAATACTTGGGCAATATTTTCGAAGAAAAACTTATTTTGAAAGGACAGATGCAATTTATTCAACATAGTATGATTGTGGAAGGTAGATCTCCTGAACTTATATAAGAGGAGGGAAGTAATATTAATAAATTGGAACAACATAAACAACAAGAGGAAATCTTGTTGAAGAAGGAATCCAAGATCCAATGGCTTAAGGAGGGGCAGAGAAACTCTAAATTATTCCATAATTCCATGCTACAAAGATGCCACAACAACCAAATATTTTCCATTCTAGGGGCATATGGAGATAAGAGAATTGTACATCATGATATTGAGAAAGAATTGATGGGTTATTACCAAGGCATCCTCACTTAGAATTCTACTCACACACATTCTGCTACTCTGTCCTCCCATATATTCCAAGGCTTGTTAGTAAGGACCAGAATGTGGCCTTTATGTGGCCTTTACGAGTTTGTGCCGAAGGCAGTAGGTGAAGGCACCTTCTCTATGCCGTTCTTGGTAGCTGCGAACGATGCACAAAACCATAACTATTATCCATACGTGCATCATCTTCCCAATGGAAATCTATACATCTTCAAAAATAGGGATTCCATTGAATTGAATTACATTACTAGTACCATTTTGCGCAACTTCCCTACTATATCCGAGGAGCCTAGAAATTATCCTTCGGCAGGAAGTTCGGTGCTTCCGCTGCTTGATGGTCCAAGCGTTACCAGACTGCGGAGGTCATGGTGTGTGGAGGGGCTCAGGCAGGGGCCTTTTGGAACCCCACTGCACAGTTCCTGACTTCTTAGACCTACGGGAGAATGGTGATCACTACTGCTGCGCCTCCTTGGGCCATGTCAAACATGCCCATGAGAATATGCATGGGCGACATGATCATTCTTCCTTTTGGCGAAGCACTTATAATCAATGGAGCTGGAGAGGGCTCTCAAGGCTTTGGATTTGCTTTGGCCCCCGTCTTGAATCCAGTGCTTTACAATCCAGGACAACTTACTTTTTCTGTCCTCCAGGCCACTAAAATTCCTCACGTGTATCATTCCACAACTAATTTGCTGCCAGATGGTCATGTGTTGGTTGCTGGGAATAATACTCATCTGTTCTATACTTTCACTAGGGCCTTTCCTACTGAGTTGAGAGTTGAAGCTTTCTCGCCTCTGTATCTCGACAATAGTTTTAATGCCAGACACCCTCAAATCACGAATGTCCCTACTATTGTTTGCCATGGTTAGACATTTACTGTGGTTTTCACTGTTCCTAGTTAATTCACATCCTTGGAGATGAATATTCTGAGTGTGCCGTTCTCAATGCATTCGTTTGCTCAAGGCCATCACTTCCTGAGGTTGAAATTAGCAGCAGTTGTTGGTGTGGGAGGAAACGCATATTCTGTCATTGTTACTGCTCCTTCCAATGGGATTATTTCACAACCCAAGGCATACCCGGCAACGTAGCTTGGATTCCACTCACCCAGGTGTTTGAAATAATAATCCCAACCACCACAATAAACAGTCCGACAACAACCATACTTGTCAGGCGTATTTTTGCAGGTTGCGTCTTTGTTTGAATATAGAAGAACTGAAGCTAGGCGCGAACCATTCTAAAACGTAACAAGGAATTTAAAGCATCTAATGTACTTTGGTAAATAGATATGGGCAAGCATTCATTCAACAACTATTGCCCACACTCCACAAACACCTACGTGATTTTGATTACACTCAACAACAACATCATATTAATTATTTTGCTCTGTCATGAATTAAATGTAAAATTGTATGTTGAGTTAAATATGAATGTAAAATTCATTTTGATAGGTTAGAGAGTAAGAGGTTAGAGAGAAAGAGAGCGCAAGTCTCTGGGGAGAAAATGGTGGAGAAAATTTTGGTGGGCACGTGAAAACAACAGTTACTGTGTTTTACTGTGTGTTATTTCGCATAAGTGTAAATCACCATAAAACATTTGTTTTACTTGGTGAATGAGCTGCAGTCTCATGTAAATGTATTTTCATGTTTAAGAACTCAATACTAAGTTTTAGTGTGTTGCTCCAAACCTACTTTGTTATTTTTTCCATGAGTGAATATTATTCATTAAGTCTCTGAAATAGCTCTATGAAATCCTGGTCCGTGAAATCCATGTGTGTGAAATAGCTCCGCGGTGTGTGAAGGTAGATGTGCAAAATCAGCTTTGCAGTGTGCGAAGCTAGCTGCGTGAAAGTAGCCTCGCGAGCGTCATAGCTTTCTGCCCCTCCTCAAAAATTAAATTTCATAAATGTTTCTAACATGGTATCAGAGTGGGTTAAATATTGTTAGTGTAAAAGAAAGTAGTTTTACTAACAGTAAGAATTATTTTGAGAGTAGATTGTTTTTAGAATATTTACCAGCAGGTAGAAAGTTTTTTTCTTATGCTTAGAAATGGCAACATCAAGCACAAGCTTGACTAATCGTCAAATACTCAGTTTAATGGCAAAAGTTATGATTATTGGGCTATTACAATGAAGGCCCTGTTTTCCTCTCAAGACATTTGGAATTTGGTGGAGAATGGTTTTCAAAAACTAGCAGATGCAGTAGCATACAAAGCCTTATCTCAATAAGAAAAAGATTTGTTAAGGGACATGTTCAGGAAGAAGGATTCAAAAGCCCTGTTTTATATTTTCCAAGAAGTTCATGAAAGTATTTCCCCAATGGTTGTAGCAGCAACGAAGTCCAAGCAAGCATGGGACACCCTCAACACAGCCTACCAAGGCACGACAAAAGTAAACAACAAAGCTACAAATGTTGAGGAGAGATTTTGAAACACTTTGTATGAAAGAGTCTGAGAATATAGACTCGTTTTTTACACATGTAAGTGGATTGGTTACTCAAATCAGGTCTCATGGTGAGACACTTGAGGAAAGAAGAATAGTTGAGAAAGTTTTGAGAAGTTTGCCAGCAAGGTTTGAGGCCATTGTTGTGGCCATAGAAAAGACAAATGATCTCTCACAATTCTCAGTGGATGAGCTTAATGCATCAATGATTTCTCATGAACATAGACTGAATAGAGCAGTAAGCTCCTCACTGGAGCATGCCTTCAAAACACAAGTATAATTTGGTCAAGGTCGAGGCAGAAGAAGATCATGTGCTAGAGGAAGAGGAAGAAGCCCACACAAAGGTGGAAGAAGCAACCCTTCAAGCTCAAATGGAAGAGGCAACAATCAAAATCCAAGTCAAGGCCCAAGCAAAAATCAAGCACAAGGTTAGAGGTATCATAAATCTCAAGTTCAATGTCATTACTATAAGAAGTATGGTCATTATGCAAATGAATGTAGAAAGAAGCATTATGACATTAGTAACAAACCAAGTGTAAATTTCACAAGACAAAATCAGAACCATGATAGCATGATTTTAGCTTGTAATGTAGCACAAGAAAAACAGAGTGATATATGGTATCTAGATTCAGGGTGTAGCAACCACATGTTAGGAAATATAGAAATGTTTTCTAAGCTAGATGAAAGTGTGAAATCTGAAGTGACATTAGGGACTGATAGCAAAGTCTTTGTCATGGGAAAAGGAAGAGTTAATATACTAACAAAGAAGGGGGAGAAGAAGTGCATCTCAGATGTTTACGTTGTCCCCGGTTTGAAGCATAACCTCATGAGCATTGGACAACTCATGCGAAAGGGCTACAATGTTTTCTTTAAGAATGATGTATGCATAATTTTGGATAGGACTCCAAGTAGACAAGTGATTGCAAAGGTTCAAAGGATAAACAATAGAATGTTTCCCTTAAAAATAATACCATATTTGCAAAAGGAAGGTGCACAGGCACAAATCTCAATGAACTCACAAGAAACTGTGCGAAAAGAGGCAGCTGTCATACAAGTAAAATTTCAAGTAGAGGTAAAAGATGAAAATTGGTTATGGCATTTGAGATTTGGACACCTCAACTTTGGGGGTTTGAATTTGCTGGATAGGAAAGGCATGGTGAAGGGTTTACCAGTCATAGAAAAACTAGACAACATATGTGAAGGATGTATCTTGGGCAAGCAACATAGAGAGACATTTCCAGCAGGAAAGTGAGTAAGGGCAAAGGAACTCTTGGAGATTGTCCATTTAGACTTATGTGGACCCATGCAGGCACCATCAATTGGTGGCAGTGACTATGTATTGACCTTCATAAATGCTACACAAGGAAGACATGGGTCTTTCTGCTAAAATAGAAAAGTGAAGTGTTTGAGCGCTTTCGACAATGCAAGGCTCTTGTTGAGAAGCAAAGCGGACTTCACATCAAAGTCCTTAGGACTGACAGAAGTGGAGAATACATATCAAATGATTTCCTTCGTTTTTGTAGGGAGCATGGAATTCATAAGCAATTTACAACAAGGTATACACCTCAACAAAATGGTGTGGCAGAAAGGAAGAATATGACCATTATGGAGATGGCAAGGAATATGTTGAAGACAAAGCATTTGCAAAATGACTATTGGGCTGAATTTGTCGCATGTGCAACATATATTTTGAATAGATGTCCAACCAAAAGCGTCTAGAACATAGTTCCTGAGGAGGCATGGAGTGGAAGAAAACATAGTGTCACCCACATGAGAGTTTTTCGATGTGTGGCTTATGCACATGTCTCGCATGAGTTGAGGAAGAAGTTGGAAAACAAGGGGGAGAGATGCATATTCGCTGGATACAGTGATCAATCCAAGGCATACAAGCTCTATAATCCATCAACCAAGAAGGTCATAATCAGCAGAGATATGCAGTTTATAGAAGAGGAAGCATGGGATGGAAGTTTAAAAGAGATAGTCAATGTCAAAGCATGCATACCACATGAGGACAAAGAGGAAATAACAACATCAAGTAATTCCTCAACAGTGACTCCCTCTACTACTGTTCAAGTGCAGCAAAGTAGGCAGCAAGCAAGGCCATCAATAAATAATAGGACAGTTTCATGCAGCCAAGGAAGTGCTTCTCCAAGCACACCACGAAGTGCGACACCAAGTGACATGTCAAGCCCATCTTCAACAAGCACAAGAAGACCAAAATTCATAAATTTAGATGAAATTTATGAGCAAGATGAAGTTGATAGTAGCCCAGGTTTGAATTCCTTATTTGCATTATTTTGTCATGCAGATGACTCAATCCACTTTGAATATGCAGTCAAAGAAGAGAAATGGGTTGCAACAATGGAGGAAGAAATAGAAATGAATGACACATGGGAGTTAGTGAGCCTTCCGAAAGGAAAACATGTCATTGGAGTAAAGTGGGTCTATAAAACCAAAGGCAACATTGAGGGAAGATTGAAAGGCACAAAGCGAGACTATTTGTCAAAGGATACAAGTAGCGTCATGGAAGAGATTACGTGGAGACGTCCGTGCTAGTCAGGCAGATGGAGACAGTGCGTGCAGTTGTGGCAATTGTTGCGCAACATAAATGGATAGTGTATCAGATGGATGTAAAATCAGCGTTCTTGAATGGAGTGCTGAAAGAGGAAGTGTATGTTGCACAACCACCTGGTTATGAGGTTGAAGGCCAAGAAGACAAAGTGTATCGGTTGAGGAAATCTCTTTATGAATTACAGCAAGCACCATGTGCATGGTACAATAGAATAGATGCCTACTTGTTGGACAATGATTTCGACAAATGTGATGGTGAGCTTAATCTCAACATCAAAGAAAGCGAAGGTAAGATTCTCATTGTCGTCTTATATGTAGATGATTTGATTTTTATAGGCAGTGATGATTTCCTCATCACTGATTTCAAGAAAGTCATGAAGAGTGAATTTGAAATGATTGACTTGGGATTGTTAAGATATTTTTGGGCATAGAAGTGAAGCAAACAGAAAAGGGAATTTTTATCTCTCAAACAAAGTATGTGGTAGAAATTTTGAAATGCAGAACAACAAATTCGCACCAAATCCAACTGTCATAGGGTTGAAGTTGAGAAAATAAAATTGCAGGAGCAATGTTAATCCGACATTATAAAAAAGCATGATAGACAGCTTGATGTATTTGACCACCACTAGGCTGGATATAATGTATGCAGTAATTTTGGCGTTAAGGTTCATGGAGACACATTGGCAAGCAACGAAAAGGATTCTAAGGTATGTCAATGGGACAAAATAGTATGGCATTTTGTACACATCGACAAGAGATTTGAGACTGGTTGGTTACACTGACAGTGATTGGGTAGACAATGTCGATGATAGAAAGAGCACGTCAGGATATGTTTTTCATTTAAGTTCCAGAGCTTTTTCATGGGCCTCCAAGAAGAATCCAATAGTGTCACTGTTAACAACAAAAGCTGAATATGTCGTAGCAATAGCAGCAACATGCCATGCAATTTGGATGATGAGGATGTTAAGGGATCTTCGTCATGACCAAGAGGGAGCAACAACTATTTTCTATGACAACACCTCAGCAATTGCATTATCAAAGAATTCTATCTTCCACAAAAGGACCAAACATATTGATGCTAAATATCATTTTATTAGAGAGTTCATTAGCACTGATGAAATTGTGTTGCAACACTGTAGGTCACAGGAATAATTTGCTGATATTTTCAAAAATCCATTGGCAGGTGAAAGTTTTGTTTATCTTAGAAACTGTTTGGGAATTGTTAATGACGACAATTGTGATTAAGGGGGAGTTTTGGAAATAATAATCCCAATCACCACAATAAACAGCCTGACAACAACCAAGCTTGTCAAAAGTATTTTTGTAGGTTGCATCTCTATTTGAAAATAGAAGGACTGAAGTCAAGCACGAACCATTCTGAAACACAATAAGGAATTTAAAGCATCTAATGCACTTTGGTAAATAGATATGGGCAAGCATTCACTCAGCAACTATTTCCTACACTCCACAAACACCTGTGCGATTCTGATCACACTCAACAACAACATCCCACACTCCACAAACACGTGCACGATTCTGATCACACTCAATAACATCATATTAATTATTTTGCTCTGTCATGAAGTAAATGTAAAATGGTATGTTGATTTAAATATGAATGTAAAATTCATTTTGATAGGTTAGAGAGAAAGAGAGCGCAAGTGTCTCGGGAGAAAATGGTGGAGCAAATTTTGGTGGCGGTGTGAAACCAACAGTTATTGTGTTTCACTGTGTGTTATTCCGCGTAAGTGTAAATCACTATAAAACCTTTGTTTTACTTGGTGAATGAACGCAGTCTTATGTAAATGTATTTTCATGTTTAAGAACTCAATAGTAAATTTTAGTGTGTTGCTCCAAACCTACTTTATTATTTTTGCTGTGAGTGAATATTATTCGTAAAGTCTCTGCGAAATCCATGTCCGTGAAATCCAATTTTGTAAAATAACTCCCCAGTGTGTAAACGTAGTTGCGCGAAATCAACTCCCCGACACGCGAAAAATCGCTCCATTGGAGTCATAGCTCTTTGCCCCTCCATGAAAATTAAATTTCCTAAATATTTCTAACACAAGGGCATACCCGACAACGCAGCCTGGATTCAAATCACAAATTAGAGACCAGGTAAGGTATCCAGGAATCTCAACTATTGTATTTCTTCTTTCTTTTGATGAAAACTGACGGTTGTTTGCACTGCAAGAAGACAATGAAGGCTTGGTCGGAGCTCTCGATAGTGAGCGCGCGTATGATTTCAATTAGCCAGTCATTGCGATGTAAAATTGAAATGTACATCCCGATTGTTTAAGCTTATTATTACCGTCGAACGCTGAAACGTTTGTTGAAAATAAAACAAACTTGCCGCAGAATAAAGATTGACGGATTGTTTGAGTTTGTTATTATATTAAAAGGCCGAAACGTTTGTTAAAATTATGAACAAACTTTGGCAGAATAAATAACCATGCAAACTTAGTTTGCATGGCCACATTGGAAAAGTTGTAAAGGTTCAAAGTAATGTGAAAACTCCCTCGAGATCTCTGTATTTGTTTTGTATGTTTGTATTTGTCTTGTATTCAAATAATATAGAGATCTTGAACATAAACTTTCCTGTGTAAAAGTTCAAAGTGATGTGAAAACTTTATAAAATGTTTGCATGACCACATTGGAAAAGTTGTAAAGGTTCAAAGTGATGTGAAAACTCCATAAAGTTGTTTGCATTTGTGTTGTATTCTAATAGTATAAAGATCTTGAACATAAACTTTTTATCTTGAACATAAACTTTTTAGTCTAAGTGATGTGGAAATTTTATAAGATCTTTGTATTTGTTTTGTATGCTAATAATATTAGCATAGATTTATTGTAATTATGCATCTAATATGAGTAAAGAGAGATTTAGTTTTTTCAAAGTGTAAATCTTTTTTATAAGTTGATATTATTTAAATGTTTTGTATAGTTATTTAATTATTTTTATTTTGGGATTTTTCATTATTTTATTTTGATGGACATGAGTAAAATTTCAATTCAATTTTGATAATGGACAAGCAACATTACACATAACTCTGGACTCTAGAATGAATTTCTCATCTCAATAAAGATGAGAATATAAACTAGATTTTTTATATAAAACAAGTGCTGCATGCAGCCGGTAGTCCCTGCCGGGGTCTTGCTGTCTACATGGCGTTGCAAATTCAGTCAGTGTTCCCATACACAGGAAATAATTCTAATTAACCAAAGTCTGATACCCAAAGAAATGAAAATATCAAATTATGCTCCAATTTTTTAAATTTTAGATAAAACATTTGCTGGAAACCTTTTTTCTTATTTAAAAGTGAAATCAACAAGTTTATTTGTCTCACCAATTTTGGAAGTACTAATCATAATATTTCTTAAACATCTCAATCTTCCTTCAAAGTTATATACACAGTTTCAATTTCTTCAATTTTATAACCACATATTTAGTTTCCATGCACCCCTTGCATTTATCACCATTACCACGTATTCTTCTCTGCATGCGCCACCTTTCATTTTTTCCATGGAGCTTGCATTTATCGCCAGCTGGCCCTCCTAGCCTCGGTACTTGATCTTCATCTTTCTGATGTCTCCACTGCACGTCTATCTCCTCGGCATACACCATACTGGGTTATCGTTGCCCTTCATGGTGAGACATCTTGTGCATAGATAATGGGTTTACTTCTCTAGTTGATGCATTTACTTATCGGTGGGCCTGGTCTCTACAGAATTATGGACTCCTACACCATGCGCAACCCTAGACGTGATTTGCATCTCAGGTAAGGTCTTTGTCCTCATCCTAGGGTTTTCAAGTTATTGTATCAATTTACATTTCTTGCAGAAGTATCGATGTTGATCTTTGGTCTATAAATCTTGGCGAGGTAGAAATTTTGGGTTGCAAGACAGAGCAAAAGCTAGAGATCTGAATTGAAACTTATCTAGTCTCCTTACCGGGTACTACATGAGCCGAAGGCGTTTGAAAATTGGGTTTTGATACATAGTAGGTTTTATTGCAAATTGAGTCTTGATACATTCTGGGTCCTATTGCAAACTGGGTTTGCCCTAAACCCTTGTTGGCTTAGCTCGGCATATGAGGTTACAAGGTCAACAGTAGACCCTAGCTGTGTGAACCCAAGTTTTAACTGTTTTTCTCGTCCTACCACCAGACTATGTCAAATGGAGACATGTTTTCAGTCTCGAATGTTAATATATGAATGATTTATTGTCACGGTCATGCCGTTCTTGTTGTTCAGATTATTTATTTTTACTTCAACCTGTTCTGGTTTGGCTTGTTATCTGCGTAATGATATGGTTAAGGAAGTTTCAACCTAATTGTTTTCATGGGTGTTGTTCTCCGAACTCATTTGCCTACCTGTGCTATAGTTTGATTATGAAATTTCAAGGCGAGATGCTAGTTTATGGCCAAGTGCGGCAAGCTATTTATCCATGGAAAAGAAATAGTTTTCTTACCTGATATTTAATGGAAAATAACCCTTACCGACTACTCTTTGTATATTAGAATGACTCTCAATGATTTTAGCTCTCACATTCAGCTCAAAGAGAGTGTGTTAAATGACCATCAGAATATCAGTACCAGTCTTCTGCACATGACTTACACAGAGGTGATTTATCATTAATTTATGGAAATGTATTTTTTTGTTACTGATTACTTGTAATCATTTTTATAATGAAAACAATTTTGAAGAAGCATAACAAACCAAGCTGACAAAAAAATATAATTCAATTTCTAAATTGTACCTACAGGCGCATATTAACCGGAGAAACAGCTAAGCTCTTGTCTTTCTCTACTTTTCTTCTGCAAATTGATTAGTAGCACTGCAGCAGGTTAGCATTCTAGCAAATTTGATTAGGGAATTTTTTTTTTTTTGTTACTGATTACTTGTAATCATTTTTATAAAGAAAACAATTTTGAAGAAGCATAACAAACCAAGCTGACAAAAAAATATAATTCAATTTCTAAATTGTACCTACAGGTGCAGATTAACCGGAGAAACAACCGAGCTCTTAGGTGATTTATCATTAATTTCCGGCAGCACTGCAGCAAGTTAGCATTCTAGCAAATTTGATTAGTGAAATTTTATTTTTTTTTACTGATTACTTGTAATCATTTTTATAATGAGAACAATTTTGAAGAAGCATAACAAACCAAGCTGACAAAAAGATATAATTAAATTTCTAAATTGTACCTACAGGCGCAGATTAACCAGAGAAACAGCTGAGCTCTTGTCTTTCTCTTCTTTTCTTCTGCAAATTGATTAGCAGCACTGCCGCAGGTTAGCATTCTAGCAAATTTGATTAGGGAAATTTATTTTTTTGTTACTGATTACTTGTAATCATTTTTATAATGAAAACAATTTTGAAGAAGCATAACAAACCAAGCTGACAAAAAAATATAATTCAATTTCTAAATTGTACCTACAGGCGCAGATTAACCGGAGAAACAGTCGAGCTCTTGTCTTTCTCTGCTTTTCTTCTGCGAATTGAACAGGCTGGGCTCAACTATTGCAGAGAACAATGGGCTAACATGAGCATGGAAATCTGCAAAAGGGCGAGCACACTGCCATATAGCATTTAGAATTGAAGAAGAACTGAAGACAAGTGGCCAACTGAAGACAAGTGGCTACTGCCATGCAAAATTCGTGTTATTGCCCGACGTGTTGTGGCTTGCCTATATGATGTGTTGTGGAAGTCGGCAACCAAAGTTTGGATAAAATAACTTGCCGCTTCAACCAGCCTACTTAGGATAAGATCATATTGCAAACTTTGCCTCCACAACCTACTTTGGATAAGATGATATTGCGTCAATATTTTTGCATCGGGCGACGTGAAGGCTGTAATAAGACCTCAATTGTTTTCCGAACCAAAAACTTTGCTTAAAAGTTTGTTGAATGAAATTGGGAGCATTAAACTTAGGTTAAAATGCCAAATCACTGAAAAAAATCGGTCAAAGTATAAACTAATGCTCGATCAACAATCGATCAATCGATAATAGTCCCAGGCATGGACTAACAACCTAAAAAGAAATAAATATACTAAGCTCTAAAATGAAACTCTCATTTCAATAAAAATGTTAAACATAAGCTAGAATTTTTATAGAGTACAACATGGAAAAAAATGGATATTGATTGTTGAATGTAATTATGGTAAGTGGTTATTATTATGAAAACTGTTTAAGGTCGTGTATTCTTCAGTCACGTATTGCATTTATTTTCCATGTGTGGAATCGGATTTGATATTTTTATGTTTATTTTTAACATGGTCATATTGATATATTATTTATGTATTTAAAAATAAATTAAATAATAATAAAATTAGTAATGAAGAATAATATTCATGAATTTTTAGAAAATTTTTTAAAAGATTTTTTTTTTCTCTATTATTAAAATTTTAGAGGGGATGATTGATGCCATGTGATTTATTTTATTAATATCAATTTCATGTAATAAGTTGTTATGTGAAATATTCAAAAAGTCATGATCAATTTTGTCAAATAATACTATACTAATAAATATATCTATATTGATGAAAAGATAATAATACTAATAAATATGTCTATATTAATGATTTTAAGCAGTTAATCCCTAAAATCATAAATAATACATTGTATTGTGGAAATTTGACATACTTCAATAAATTGAATCAAAAGAGTGAATGCATCTCTTCCTAAATAGTTCATATGAAATAATACTTATTTAGATTTTTCATATCACTTAGTGAGCTAAGTGAACTATACTCTAAAGAAATACTCACAATTAAGTGCAATTGAGCAAAAAAATCCTAAAATAAATGACCTCATCTAGAATATATAAAATATGATAGAGATTAAATTAATCTTTTGGTCACTTTAATGTATTATAGGAAATTTGAAATTAGTAAAACTAATGATGTAAACAAGTCAAATTGATGTTTATGAAGTTTCAGATTTAAATTTAGAAAATAAAATAATTAGCAAAACTTATATATTAAGAAAATGTTTTTTTTTTATAAAATTAGTTTAGCTATATAAACTAGCATTTGTACTAAGAGGGACAAAGAAATGCTGATAGGAGAAGTGGGAATATGGAAGTAAGTAAAACCAACATTTGAGTGAAGTTCCATCAAATAAATTTAATTTGCATTTCCAACTGCAATACCTAAAAAATGTCAACCGGTAACTCAAATCCATCTCTTGTCACATTCTACATATGCTTGAAATCCATGAATGTGGTACAAACCTCAAACATCTTTCAAATATGTACACTATGGCATGCTTTTGCCTCAAACAAACCTAAAAGCTATATATCATTGAAATATTATTAGGTTCAAGCACTTTCAACACAACATTTGGTAAAGTTCAAGCTTTGTATATAAGAAATTTAGAGATCTGATCCATAAGTAGTTCTTGTATAGGGAATGGTTTCACATTAAAATAGTCCATAACATGTTCTTTTGGTGGAAATATTCTAGGAAAAGGGTCCACCTTAAACATTATTCTCTGCAACATAGGCAAAGTCATGTCTTCCATTATTGTTGAAAGAAGGAGGAATAGCCCTGAGCACTCCTAAACCTGATGTGCGCTTGTTGCATTCTATGTCACCTTGTTCGATTTTGAATTCGAGTTCGATAACCTTGAGGTTCGATAAAAAATCTACAACAAAAAATTTTGGAATAAAATTTCACATTAAAATTGATATACTATATATATATTCTAAATATTATCAAATCAATTTTAAACCTTAGTAAATGGTAATTAACATCAACAACAGTAATAAATGTAGATTGATACAATTTTAATTTTAATTGTAATTATAATTTAAACAAATAACAAACATATATTAAATATTTCACAAAAACAAAAAAATAAAAAATAAAAACTAAAACTATTTTGCTTTTGTGTTATATTATTTCCATAATTATTACCTTTCATTAAAATCAAGTAAGGAAAAAATTAAAAGAGAAGTTGCATTATTTTCCAACCATTCTCTTTTATTTGCGTTATTTCCCAACCATTCTCTTTTATTTGCATCTAGTCTCATTTTATACATTTTTTCACTTTAAATTTAAAATCAAAATCAAAATTAATGATACATAAAAGAGATGGGAGGAAAATAAAAGGAAATGGTTGGGAAATAATGTAGCTTCTCTTTTAATTTTTTTCATTACTTAATTTTAATGAAAGGGAATGATTAGGGAAATAATGTAACACGAAAGCAAAGTAGTTTTAGTTTCTTTTAAAAAATTTAGTTAGTGTGAAATATCTAATATATGTTTTTTATTTGTTTATGCTAAACATAGCACAAAAGTGGCGAAAATCTTCATCACAAGCTTCCAGATGTCCTTTATGCTATTATAACTGGATTGATTAAGCCATAGACATATTACTATGTAAATTAAATAAAGTAATGAATAGAATATATATAAAATTAAATTTTTATATAGATTAATGACATTTATATTTTCATTTGACAAAATGTAAGTTTAAAATTATAAATGGGTAGAATGTGTATATTAGTAAATTTTAATAATTAAATTTATTATCAATTTAAAATTAGAAATGGGTAGAATATGTATATCTGTAAATTTTAGTGATTAAATCTATTGTCAATTTTATAACTATAAGTATATATCCATCTCTAAATACATGTTATATAGTTGGCACATAGACATAGTAATATTAATTATTAGTTAGTATTTTTTTATATAAATAAATCGTTGAAAAGGATACATGTGCACATTATTGAAGTCAATAAATATAGACTCATGAAATGTGTGCATAGAAGCTAGAACTTAAGGGCAGTACCCCTTGAACCCACCTATCAACCATGGTAGGAGGATGCCAAGGGAATTACATAGTTCGATGCCAAGGGATTGGTTTAGCGCAATTAATAAATAATACTCACATATTTTTCAAATAGAAATATGATTTATACATTTCTTTTGAAGGATAAAATATATTACATTTTTTTCAAATAATTTTGATAAAAAAAATATGTCAACATAGTTCGATGCCAAGGGATTAGTTTAGCACAATTAATAAATAATACTCACATATTTTTCAAATAGAAATACGATTTATACATTTCTTTTGAAGGATAAAGGATATCACATTTTTTTCAAATAATTTTGATAAAAAAAAACATGTCAAAAGATTTGACTCTTAATTCAAATAGTTTAAAATTGAAATACAACCCTTGAATATTTTAATCTAGATTCTTAATTTATTTGATATATATATATATATAAATGAAATTGTATTTTTTAATTTATAATAAACACAACGCTAACTTTTTCAACTCTCAAGCAAAGAGAAGATATATTCCCAGAGACACCAGATCTTTAAGTACAATGATACTTCCATAAGAAGAAGACACAAGATGCTCAAATGCAATGTATGCTTTCATAAATATAATTAAAAATAAAATGGTAATATCCAAGGTAATTAAATTTCTCGTCAAAGATTTTTGTACGAAATAGATAGCAAGAAGACAAACTTACTAGTGAAATGAGCAATATGGTACAATTGAAAGTGGAGATTAAGTATGGTTTGGCCATGGACAAAAAAATTAACCCAAAAAATTTAGGGATTGTTCTCCATATAATTTTTTGAATTAGAAACAAAGTTGACGATCGCAAGATCATTGCTCATAAACACATAATAAGCAAAGATAATATATATAAGCAATAGGAAGATAGAAGTAGGTGAAAGGCAGAGTAGTATATTAGAGAATCAGAAGCATCAAAGGTTTATACATGTAATCATTTAAAACTTCTGATATTATGCTATGCACCCGACATAGTTTATAAACCATAATTAAGTTTCATATCAGATCGAGGCTATCAAGGATTTATAAACCAGAACCATCTCAAAAGTCCCGAGGTCAAGTGGGGACCCGATGTCTTAATACACGATAGTTAAATTTCTTATCCGATCCGCTTGTTAAATGGATATCTGTGCTTTTTGGAATTACCGTAGTAAAATAACGATAAATGGCAGTGGACCTAGTGATATTATAAATCACAATTAAATTCCAAATTGGGTCCAACCTATCGAAGTTTACAACTTGCGAAATTATTAAAAAGCTTCATATAATAAGTGGACGCGATATGGATCATAAAGAAGATTTAAATTCAATATTGGGTCCAAGAGGTGAACCAACTATAGTGGAAAAGTTCCCCTGGGATAACTTGTGATATATTACACGATATGATGGGGGCCATTGAAGGTTAGGAGTAAAACAATATCATAGTTTTTCGAGACATACCATATATAAAACTCCAATAAATGGGATTCTCCGATTTAGCACAGCAGAGAAAAATACATGGTCAAGACTTTGGCTTAATGGTTTATGTAAATCCGCAATATAAATATGTCACTTTATAACATGATTCGAGATTTGAGCTTAGGTTTTTGTTAATATGACACATGATATCTTATGTTTTAACTACTCCGATATGTAATAATATATATGCCAATGTCCAATTGTAATGATTTAAGGCTTGGTCTAAGGGCTATTATAAAAATGAATTATTTACACAACAAGCATAAGCTGCAGAGAAGCTAGTCCCTTCGTTTGTTTGGGTGAACGTCTTGAAAAACTCAAACAACAGTCAAATAGAGATATTTCTATTTCTGAAAAATTATTACAAGGGTTGTATTAGGAGATAAATGTGAACTGAATTGAAAAGATAGAGATGTAGCACTTAGGTGTGGCCTGCACCTGGGGACTACACTCACAAAACTTGAGAGATCACTCTCGTCCACTCTATTCTCTAATCAATCAAAGATTACATCATTAAATACAATACTAGGAAATAGGAAGTTGCACCCAAACCCCATAACTATAGGAACTAATCCTAAACTAGGGAGAAAGTTACAACAACGTAACTATTTTCTCCATTAATATCAAAATAATATTAATTATTCTCAACTCCCCCCCTTAATGGAGAAAGGGTTCTCCTGGACTCCTAGCATCTTTCTGAACAATTCAAATTTCACTCGTGCAAGAGGCTTTGTAAAAATATCAGCCACATTGTCACAAGTTTTACAATATTCAACAGCAATTTCTTTTGACTGTATTTTCTCTCTAACAAAATGGAACTGAGTGTCTATATGTTTGGTGTTTTTGTGAAACACTGGATTGTATGCTAATTTGATGGTGCTCTGGTTGTCACTTTTGATAGAAGTGGGTTGCTTCTGTTCTTTTCCTGCATATTTGAGAAGTCTCCTCAACCAGATTGCTTCACATGTTGCTGCACACAATGCTTGATACTCAGCTTCACATGATGACAAAGCTACAGTACTCTGTTTCTTGCTGCTCCATGTTATGACCCCGGAACCTATGTTGAATGCATTACCTGTGATGGACCTCCGATCATCCAGGTTACCTACCCAGTCCGAGTCTGAAAAACCTGCTAGAGTAACATCAGATACATCAGTGTATAAAATACCAAAATGAACAGTACCACAAAGATACCTCAACACGCTTTTTGCTGTTGTCCAGTGACTTTCACGCGGTTTCGACATGAATTGGCTCAACACACTAACTGAGTATGCCAAGTCAGGTCTAGTTGTTGTAAGATATATCAGGCTGCCAACCAGCTGTCTGTACATTGTGGCATCTACCTCCTTAGTGCCATCGTCACTGCCCAATTTCAGATTTTGCTGCAAAGGTGTCGCTGCTGATCTACACCGATCCATCCCAAACTTTTCCAATAGATTTTTAGCATACTTCCCTTGGGTAAGAAAAGTTTGCCCAGTATCTCTAAATACTTTTAATACCAGACAATAGTTAAGGCTTCCGAGATTTTTCATCTCAAAGACTTGTGCCATGAGCCTTTTGATTCCTCTAATTAAGTCATCTGCATTTCCTATTAGAATCATATCATCCACATATAGAGAAATCAAAATAATCTGCCCCTGATTTTTGTACTTGGTATACAAATTTGGGTCATTTAAGCTTCTATTGAAACCATGCTCTATAAAGAAAGAATCAACCTTTTCATACCAAGACCTGGGAGCTTGCTTTAAACCGTATAAAGCCTTTTTCAACCTACAAACAAGCTGTTCCTGCCCCTGCTTTACAAATCCTTCTGGCTGTACTAAGTAAATTTCTTCTTTTAAATCACCATTTAAAAATTCAAATTTAACATCTAGTTGGTGTAATTCCCAATTACATTTAGTAGCTAAAGCAATAAGTAATCTGATTGTATTTAGCTTTGCTACAGGTGCAAAAGTATCATCAAAATCAATACCTTCCTGCTGTGAGTATCCTTTTGCAACCAACCTAGCTTTTAACTTATCTATACTTCCATCTGCATTAATTTTGGGTTTAAACAGCCATTTACTTCCTATAGGTGTTTTGTTTTTAGGCAGCTCTACTAATTCCCAAGTATTATTTCTAAGAATTGATTCCATCTCCTCATTCATTGCAGCTCTCCATTCCTCAAATTGACTAGCTTCTTTATAATTAGAGGGCTCTATAATGTTCAAAAACTTCGACATCAGCGCATAGTTTCTCAACTTCAATGGTAATTGAGTCTTCCTACCTGACCTCCTTGGTAGGGGACTTACCTCAAATTTGTTTTCCTCTGCCATAACTGGGCCTGCTTTTTCACCTTCTTGCTGTTCTTCTTCATTCTCTTCTTTCTACTCCTGTTCCTGCTCCCTTTCATCCTCGCTGCTTTCCTCTAACAGCAATGGAATGTGCCAATCATCTCCAACATTAGCTTTCCTTTCTTGTACCTGTTCATGAAAGACTACATCTCTACTTGCAAATGTCTTACGAGACTCAGGATTGAACAGTTTGTATGCTTTAAACTCTGTACCATAACCAACAAGGATACATTTTACTGCCTTAGGGTCTAGTTTCTTTCTATCAGCTTTGGGTACATGTGCAAATGCCTTTGAACCAAAGACTCTTAAATGATTTACTGCTGGTTTAAATCCATATAAGGCTTCAAAAGGGGTTTTGAAGCCAAGAAACCTAGTAGGACTTCTATTTTTCAAATATACAGCAGTATTTATTGCTTCTGCCCAAAAAGTATTAGATAGACCTTTACCTTGCAGCATGCTCCTTGCGCATTCCACCAAGGTTCTGTTTTTACGCTCTGCAACTCCGTTTTGCTATGGTGTGTGCGGTACTGTATACTGCTGAACAATCCCGTGAGATTTGCAGTATTTCATGAATTCCTTTGATTTGTATTCTCCTCCTTGATCAGATCGGAGAATTTTAATACTTTTTCCAAAATGTTTTTCCACCAAGGTTTTAAAATCTATAAAACATTGGAAAGTCTGACTTTTCTTGTTTAAAAAATAAACCCATGAATACCTAGTGCAGTCATCAGTAAACAACATAAAATAGTATGCTCCCCCTAGCGACCTTGTCTGCATGGGACCACATACATCAGTGTGAACTAGCTCTAAGATTTCTGTTTGCCTCCTCCTATCATGCACAGGGAACTGTTCTCTGTGCATCTTTCCTAAGGCACAACCATCACAGTTTAACTGAATGTTTCGAAAGATGGGGAGACCTTCGACCATACCTTTCTTTTGTAACAACATGAGATCCTGCAGATTCAGATGACCAAACCTCTGATGCCAGAGTTGTTCAGCTGTCGACTCTCCTGCAACCATGGCTTGCTTTGATATACTTTTTGCATCCAGTCTATATAGGCTTCCAACTCGCATGCCTGTTGCAACAATTTCATTCCTGCAATCCTTTATCACACAGTGAGTCTTGTAGAATTCGACATGCATATCTTGATCAGCCATCATGGATACAGATATCAAGTTTTTCTTTATTCCAGGTACATATAAAACACTTGAAAGGTGACTAATTTTTCCATTTGGTAACTTAACTGAAATCACCCCATGACCTTTAATTTGATATCCATTATCATCCCCTAGATATATTTTTGATCCATTTATAATTTCTTCAAGACTATCAAAAAATTCCTTATTACCTGTCATGTGAGAGGATGCTCCGGAATCGACATACCAGATGTCATCTTCATTCGATGCTGAAAGGGCACAGTCGACTGTGAACAGTCGAAATTCATGACTGAAGTCTTCTTCTTCAACAAAATATCCTCTGTGTTTTGGATTTACCTGTCTCCTCCTTGCCTCATCAGCCTGCTTCTTATAATAACAGTCTCTCTGTATATGACCCTTCTTTCCACAATAAAAGCATTTCTTTTCAGAATGATTTGCAAGCATACCTTTATGACAGTGATGTTTATGTGTTGTTCCTCCTTTCTGAACTGATTGCTGATGTGACTGCTTCCCTTTAGATAGTCGTCGTTTGCCATCAGTGCAAGATCGTCACTTTGGGGGTTCAGATTCAGGTTCTACCGTCGCTCTTCCTCTTGCTACAAGATCGCAGTGAGATCATCAAACGTGGGTGTTTTCTCCCTTGCCGAGACTCCAGTGATGAAGGTTTGGAAATCATCACACATCCCATTCATTGTAATTGCAACAAGATCTTCATCAGCCACCGCCGCTCCAATGGCCCCCAATCCGTTTTTAACATCCTTAATTCGCGCAACAAATGCAGTAGCAGACTCCCTTTCGTCCATCCTCATTGAAAATAGCTTGCTTTTCAGAGCCAAGACTCTGTTTGCATTCTGGGTCTCATACAGACTTTTGATTTTCGTCCAAATCTCTGCGGACGTTTTACAGTCTCTGATGTGTGCAATGACATTATCTTTCACAGACATCTTCAACAAGACTTTGGCCTTGTTTTCTCGTTTTTCCCAGTCTTCCTTCTGTGTGGTTGCAGTCGGCTTCTGCTCATCGCCTGTCACTATAGTCCAAGCATTCGCACCTTCGAGCAGAGTCTGGATCTTAAACTTCCAATTCGTGAAGTTAGACCCGTTGAGTTTACCAGATTCGTCAAGGTAAGATTCCATTGTATTGCTCATTGTGAATATACTTAACAATAACAAAAAACAATACCTGTCAGATGGATCTGTCACCTCTGCCACCGATCTACAGTGTCTGGCACTCTCGCTCCAATGAGCAAATTCGGCGTTTTCAACACAGCCGAAACAATGATCTGATCACAATTGATCTGATCCACCTCTCTCAGATTGATCTGCCACTTCGCCGATCCTGCTCTCCCTGTAGATCGCCAAACGAAGTCGAGGTTTCCCGCAGATCACCTCTGGCGCTCTCCTGATCTATCTCTCCCGGTCGGATCTGCAACTCCGCCGATCTGCACCGTTTGCAAACTGCCAAACGAAGTTCACACTATCACAGATCCCCTTGGCGCTACCCCGAGCGAAAAATCCGCGCTAATTAAAAATCGGTGTAAGTATCTTAATTGGCGCGACTTTCCCGGTAAAATCCCACGCTAATCGGGTTTTCTGGCACGTTGGCACGATTTCTCCCTTAAAATCCGCGCTAATCCCTCTTCTGGCGCGACTGTCAGCGCAAAATCCGCGCTAATCGACCTTTCCACTCAGAAAAAAAATAAAAAAATTTTCCGAGTCCGAGCCAGGTGTTCTGCAGTCCACCTACTCAATTGAGCACACAGCTCTCGTGTACACACAGCCACAAAGGCACTTCAAGCCACACAGGCTATTCCAACCACACAGGCACTTCCACCACACAGGTGACAAAAGATCAGGCTCACTCAAGCTGAGCTCTGATACCAAGATAAAATGTGAACTGAATTGAAAAGATAGAGATGTAGCACTTAGATGTGGCCTGCACCTGGGTACTACACTCACAAAACTTGAGAGATCACTCTCGTCCACTCTATTCTCTAATCAATCAAAGATTACATCATTACATACAATACTAGGAAATAGGAAGTTGCACCCAAACCCCATAACTATAGGAACTAATCCTAAACTAGGGAGAAAGTTACAACAACGTAACTATTTTCCCCATTAATATCAAAATAATATTAATTATTCTCAACTTTAGGAACAAATATACTCTTCAAACATTTAATGAAAAGGTTAGCGTTGAAGGTTTTACCTCAAAATACATCCATTTCACACTAAAACTTTCTGCAAGGATCCTGAAATACAAAACCTCTTGGAATGTCTATAAAACAAATGTATTTCAAATTTTGATGACTAACTGGCTTTCATTTGAGTGAATGTTGATAGCTCGCTTATATTTCCATTCATCCTTGCGATAGTGTAATGTTTTCTAGCATATGTAGCATATTTAAGTCTCCAAGGTGTAGACCAAATGCTAAGGTGCAAATCACTTCACCAACATGAAAAGAGTTCAATCCTATGGTGATATATGTACAATGATACTTACACTGCTAAATAACCGTTGGATATTACAGACCTTATCATAGCTCGAATTGTTTCATTTTAATAGACTGCTGCAGAGTTTTATTTTAAAATACATCTATAGTGCACATTGTCTCTATGTTTCTGACAATATATTGATACATACCCTTCCCCATTATGCGATTATTACAATGGAATGTAGTCAACTTACAAAACTCTTGAAATATCCCTTCCACTGAGAAGCCACCAGAGGGGGAGGGTATTTGTTCTTCTAAATTCAGTTAGGACTCACACCCACCCCACCCGCATGAAACAACCAGCTTGCATAAGCAAAATGGTCCATGTACGAAGAAATGTGCCTCTTGGTGATTTGAATATTAGTGACGGAGGGGTATGAAACACCCACACTTTGCTCACTAATCAGATCCCATTAACATATTTCTATCTGTAATTATTTTAATGCAAAATTTTGATCCACACACCTATGAAACGACCTACTTGCAGAAATGTCCCTCTTGGGGTTTTGAATATTAGTGAGGGAGGGGGTATGAAACACCCACACTTTTCTCACTAACCAAGACCCCGTTAACATAATTACATCTTTTATTATTTTTATGCAAAATTTTGATCCACACACTTATGAAACCACTACTTGCATAGACACAACCTCATCCTGTTCTTTCGTCTGAATAAATCAACCGTTACAGAAGTGATAGGAACATGTACATAAATGATGTTTCTAGAGTTATTGTCTCAATCATTATACCTGCAGTGCATAATCTTCACGTTTTTCTCTTCTAACTTTAGTAGCTCAAATATCTAGATGGAATTCGATCCCTCCCAGGTATGTTTCTCGGTTTTCTCTGCTAAGTTTAGTAGCTCAGAGATCTGGATGGAATTCGATGCCTCCCAGGAATGTTTCTCTAGTCTTCGAGGGTAATTTATTCACCTATTCATTCTGCCACGAGGATTTCCGTTAATTTGAAATGAAAATTTAAATGCTTCTGGTCTGGTTAGGGGCAATTTTTCTTCAACTTCATTTTCCCATTTAACTAGACTGGGAAACATTGGATTAGTAGAGTGAATAAAAGATAATCAATAGCTTCTGTTGCAGCCACTTGAAAATGACGGAAAATGTCATCATTAATTTGTAGTTGTAAACAATTCCGATTGGGAAACCTACCATTGTCGGGGCATTTGTCAAGATGCGATGTGCCATCAATACAATAGCAAAGAAATGGTTCTGAAATATTGTAACCACAAATCCCTTTACTGTTCTGGAAAACGCCACAATTTTCATATCTGCTCTGGTTGACATTCCCTGTGATTGAAAAGCAGAGGGAGGCTTTTATTAAACGGTCGTTGAAATGTGTCACAGAAGGGTGACCCTGTCAAGATTAAAGGTGGATTCAAGGTACTCAAACTACAGCCTCAAAAGACACTATTTTGAATAGTTTTAATTCTATGGCTGCTTGAATCGTGATGGTGTTTTTGGTCAGCGCTTGCCTTCATAAGTCGAGTCAGTATTATGAGAAGTCTAGAATTTTCTGAAAGTAATAACTTGAAAATGTGAAGCAATTACAAAATTTGTTTATGCCAAGTAGATGTACACTGTATTCCTTAGAGAATTAGAAAAATATGCAGAGTATAAATGTAAAGCACTTAGGCTTTGTCTCAGTAAATCGAGTCCCACAATAAATCAGGGTTTTTAAAAGCAAAACTTTAAAGGTAGGAAAATTAAGAAAATATGCGGAGTGTATATGTACACTGTTAGATCAGAGCATACATAACACACAACGGATTTATACTTAGAGACTTAGACGGCAATAGCAGAGAATAATTTATAGAGACAGACAAATGGAGAAACAACAAGATTACTCAGTGAGAAACAACGGAATAGATAAAACAATCACTGGAGACATGGTTGAGCCTTGGATTGCTTTCCTTAGCCAAAGAAATTACAAATTTATAGAGGCAGAAGAAGGATATAGAATCATGTATGTGATTCATATGGAGATCTTGAATGATCTAGAAACTAATGGCGGTGGTAAGATTGAGAAACTAATGGCGATGTAGAAGGATCTAGAATCTTGTATGAATTTGGCTTTACACTTAAAATTCCCCCACTTGAAGCCAAATATGAATCAAGTCACACCAAGTCCTACCATGCCTCTACATAACCCATATTTATTTTGTGGTAGAATCTTAGTGAGCATATTAGCAGGGTTCCTGTCTATATGGATCTTTTCCAAGGATAACTCTTCTTCCTCCAACACATGCCGGATCCAATGGTACCTTAAGTCAATGTGCTTGGTTTTTGAATGAAATGCTGGGTTTTTTGCCAAGTGAATGGTACTCTGACTATCACAATATAACACATACTTGTCCTGCTTTATTCCTATCTCTCCTAGGAATCGTTGCATCCACAACATCTCTTTACAAGCTTCTGTTGCAGCTATGTACTCTGCCTCTGTTGTAGAGAGGGCTACTATTCTTTGTAGCCTTGACACCCAAGATATTGCTGCACCCGCAAATGTATACAAATAACCTGTTGTGGACTTTCTGGTATCCATATCTCCAACCATATCCGTATCTGTAAATCCTTCATTCACAGTTTCATCATGACCAAAACATAAACAATAATGATTAGTACCCTTGAGATACCTCAAAATCCATTTTACTGCTTGCCAATGTTGTTTCCCTGGATTGGCAAGGAACCTACTCACTACTCCCACTGAATATGCAATGTCTGGTTGTGTGCATACCATGGCATACATCAAACTGCCAACTGCTGAAGCATAATGAATCTTGCTCATCTCTTCTTTCTCCTTGTCATCGCTAGGACATAATTCAATACTCAGCTTGGAGTGGGTTGCAACGGGTGTACCAACTGGCTTGGCATCCTTCATATTAAACCTGTCAAGCACCTTCTTGATATATTTTTCTTGTGACTACCACAACCTTTTGTTTTTCTTGTCACACATAATCCGCATGCCCAATATCTATTGTGCTGGTCCCAAATCCTTCATTGCAAATTTGCTACCCAAATCTTTTTTCAACCTATTGATCTTATTTTTATCATGCCCAACAATCAACATGTCATCCACATATAACAGTAATATGATATACTTTCCTTGATCTTACCTCTTGATATAGACACAATGGTCAGCTTCCAACCTCTTAAAACCATGTTCCAACATGAATGAATCAAATTTCTTGTACCATTGTCGAGGTTCCTGTTTCAACCCATAGAGACTCTTCTTCAACCTACAAACAAGGCCTTCTTTGCCTTTTTCTATGAAGCCTTCTCGCTGCTCCATATAAATTTCTTCTTCCAACTCACCATGAAGGAATGCATTTATTATATCTAATTGTTCACATTCTAAGTCTAAAGCAGCAACTAGACCAAGAATGACTCTAATGGATGACATTTTAACAACAGGTGAGAAAATTTCAGTGAAGTCAATACCTTCTTTTTGAGAAAAACCTTTCACCACCAGCCTTGCTTTATACCTCTCCTTCTTTTCATCACCTTCATGCTTAATCCTATACACCCATTTGTTTTGTACAACCTTTTTACCTTTTGGGATGTTTACCAACTCCCAAGTTTTATTTTCCTACAAAGAGTTCATTTCTTCTTCCATTGCTTTCTTCCATTCCTTACTGTGCTCGACTTTACAAGCTTCTTGAAAACAATTAGGTTCACCTTCATTAGTCAACAAAACACAGTTTGAAGGAAGATACCTTTGTGATGGTTTATGAGGCCTAGAAGATCTGCGAACCAACTGTGGTGGTGCATTATCAGGTTGAATCTCCTGTAAAGGTTCCTGCAAGATTCCTTCTTCTTGTTGTTCATCATTTTCCACTTGTTATTCTTCATGCTTCTAAATTTTTTGTTCATTTTCTTATATTGGTGGTATGTTTTCCTGCTGCTCTTCAAACCTGTCAATAACCTTCTTGGCCTCCAACTCAGCTATAGTGTTTTTGAATATTTCTGACTCATTAAATATAACATCCCTACTTCTAATAATTTTATGTTTGACTGGATCCCAAAAAAATGAATTTCGTAGATTTATCATCTAGCTTAGTTCTATTTTCTTTGGGAATATGTAAGAATGCTTCACATCCAAAGATTTTCAAGTGAGAATAATTTAAATTCTTACCAGTCCAAACTTCTTCAGGGATACCGCCATCCAAGGCTGTAGTTGGATATCTATTTATGAGGTAGCAAGCAGTCCTGACTGCTTCAGTCCAAAAATTCTTCTCCAAACCAGAATTGGACAACATACTTCGCACCTTTTCCATAATGGTGCGATTCATCCTTTCTGTGAAACCATTCTGTTGAGGAGTACCAGGCACAGTCTTCTCATGCTTTATGCCAAACCTATTACAATATTCCTTAAATGTATTTGAGCAATATTCTCCACCATTATCTGTTCTTAAACATTTCAGCAAAATGTTAGTCTCTCTTTCAACAACAACATGGAATTTTTGAAATATTCCAAGCACTTCACTTTTATTTTTCATAGTATATGCCCAAACCTTCTTGGATGCATCCTCTGTAAATGTTACAAAATATGATGCTCCTCCTAATGATTTGATGTTAACAATCCCAAACACATCTGAGTCTACCAATTCTAACACATTTTTCTTTCTGTCATGGCCACCTCTAAGGAATAAAACACTTCTTTGTCTACCATATATACAATGCTCACAAAGATCAAGATTGTAGGATTTAAAACCTGGCAATAAATTTTTACCAACAAGGATTTTTAAGCCCTTCTTGCTCATGTGACCCAAACGCTTATGCCACAGATCTACTAAATTTCCTTCTTTTGTGACAACAACCAAATATGATTTTCCTATCAGTGTCTTCAATGTGTATAATGTTCCTGTCTTGGGTCCTTTGGCCACGACTAATGCACCTTTGCTAATTTTCTAGCTTCCTTTTCCAAAGCTTGTCGAATAGCCTTCATTATCCAGTCATCCCATATAGATTAAACTCATGCGCATTTCTGGTACATGCCTGACCTATTTCAACAATATATCTTGTCCATCTTTCATCTTGATCTGGAGATCTCCCACTCCAATAATACTACAAAAATGATTATTCCCCAAATGCACTCTACCATAATCACTAGGATTATATGAAACAAAACTATCTTTGCATGGGGTTACATGGTGAGATGCCTCAGAGTCAAGGGTCCAATCAAATCTAATGCTAGATGTATATACACATGCATCCTCTACTAAAACAGTAAACAACACATCACCATATGTGGCTATAGCAGTAGTCTCACCTTCATTTGTGCTGGATGACTTGTGATTTGTACTAGACAGTCTCCGATCCTTTTTTCCTTTCTTCCAGAATCGACATTCTTTCTTCATGTGCCCGAGTTTGCCATAGTGAACGCAGATGATCCTGCCTCTCCTTGATTTTGATCGGCCTCTCGATCTTGATCACCCTTGCTGGCCTCGATCCATTCTCCTACCACAATCAACTAGAGCTAGAGCCTCTCCTCCCTAGTTTTCCGCAATTGACTTGTGTCGTCGCAGCTCCTCATTCATTAAACTGCTACTGACATTATCAAACTTCAGGGTCCCCGTAGTTGTTGAAGTACTCATAGCTACAATTAAATTTTCCCAGTTGTCTGGCATAGAACACATTAGCAAAATAACTCTAATTCCATCATCTAAAATGGTTTTAACAGAGACAAGTTGATTAGGAATAATATTAAATGCATTCAAGTGCTCAGCAACTGAAGGACCCTCCTTCATTTTGGTATTATACAACTTCTTCATCAATAACACTTTGTTTGATGTTGTGTTGTTATCATATAGATCATGTAGCTTCTTCCATAATTCTTTAGCTGTCTTTCCTCCCGACACATTGAAATAAACATTCTTTGTTAAATATTGGCGGATTGTTGCAATCGCCTTTCTATTTAGCTTATTCCACTCTTCATTTGTCATTGATGAGGTTTTCTTTGTTGTGCCCTCAATCGACAAATACTGATCCTTTAAAATCAGTATATCCTCCATATGTGATATCCATAGGGTAAAATTAGCCCCGCTCAACTTCTCCATATTTGTAACTGTTGTCTCCATTTTCAATCAAATTCATTCTCCAAAACATAAAAAATCCACTTAAAAATAAAACTTTAATTATTACTCTTTAAAATTTAGTAATAATGACCATCCTCCTTTTAAAATACCCTTTTCAAAGTTCCTGCTCCTTTTTAAAATATACTTTTCAAAATTCCAACATAAAATTATATATGTTTCATAATAAATATAAAAACATACATAATGTTTTAACCTTTTCACATTTCACACATACATATGTTGGTTTGAGAAAAAACTTGACGTATACATGCAAGCTTGATGTGAAAAAAAACTTACGAACACCACGTTTCTACTCCAATCTCCACGGATCTCCACTTTTCAAGCTCCAGCAACACGTACAGATCTCCACGTTTCAAATTTTAGCGATAGGTTTCAACATAGGTCCACGACCTTGTTTTTCTTGCAGCAATTGTATTTTAGTTCCAGTGTTCCTCAGCTATTTCTTGGATAGATCCTTCAATAGCTCCAGGGGTAGCAACCAACGTTTTAATGAATGCTGCCAGAGTAAGGCAAGCTCAGTGTGTTTCGAACTTGAGACTTCTGGCTTTGATACCATTTGTTGGAGTCACGATTGCCATTACACCAAAACCTACAGGTGTTAGTAAACAAACACATTGCTAGATTTAAGCACATGCCATGAAACACATAGGGAGTATTGACCTTCTACACCACCATTAACCAGGAGTCAACATACACTCCTTAGCATTTTCCTTTATAAATCAAGATCTCTTGTTCAAGAGGTGAAAGATTCCGAGAAGGAAAAGGTGGAGCTGATGCACACAAATATTATTTATTTTTCTTCATTTCGTTGACTTTTAGTGGCAGAAGTACTCTATTTTCGTGAAAGAAGTCCAGTTTTGGTGGTTCTTTCTAATTGCAGTTATATTAGCCGTATTTTGTTGGTTATCTCTATCTTAAGGTTTCCATTTCATATGCCTAAGAAGTATTGATGGAAGGAGGAAAACATAAGTGAGTAACAACGGTTTAAAAAAGTACAATAACCATCCAACTTTATCAAATGCTTTAGTAGAACGTAATTGTTGCATAAACATTGTTCTACTCTTGTTGATATTTTCTTAGATCTTAAACATTTCCATGTTAAATTTTCGGTTGGACTGCAAAGAAAATGGATCGCTAATTTAAAGAAAATAAATATATGTGCAAGGTATTTACTAAAATTTATTGTTTTTACATTTTGGTTTTTTAGTAGCTGAACTCAAACGATTTGGAAATCCTCATCAAACCTCTACCGCAACTACTTTTTCATCAATCGCTCTTTTCAACCACTTGATTGAATTCAAGTTTTGCCTTGAATAAAATGTTCGGGATGGGTACATATAATGAAAGCTTGCACTTGTTTCAAGGTATTTATAAAGTGACATATATATTACGAGGTTTATAAAAACCATTAAGCCAAAGTCTGACCATAGCCGCAGTACAAATGCATGTATGGAATATATCGAGAATCATTTATCGAAGTTTTATATATGTAACAAGTTAGAAACTTATGAAAGGTAAAAATGCAAAAACTCCCGATATGTCCCACTCTATGCCACTTAACACGTCCACCTTTGCTGGACTCATTTACCATGTATTTGGCTCCACTATTCCAAATTGGAGAATCCGTATCGTAATTTTATATATGGTATGTCTCGAAAAACTCTGATATCATTATACTCCCGAACATCGATGGCCCACACCATACCATGTCATATATCACAATTTCTCCCATTGGAACTTCTATGATATAGTTAGTTCACCCCTCGAACCCAATATATAATTTAAATATGCTTTATCATCCATATTGTGTCCTCTCATTATATCAGGGTTTTTAATAATTCCAAAAGCTGTAAAGTCCCATAGGCTCGACTCGATTTGGAATTTAATTGTGATTTATCATATGATCGGGTCCATTTCCAATTATCGATATTTTTATGATGATAATTCCAAAAAGCCCCAATATCCATTTAACAAGCGGATCCGATAAGAAATATAACTTCCATGTATTAAGACATTGGGTCTGCACCTGACCTTGGGACTTTTGCGATGGTTCTTGTTTATAAATCCCTTATAGCCTGGATCCAATGTGGAACTTAATTATGGTTCATAAATGATATCGAGTATTCCATTGTAGGCAGGGAAATGTGTGTGTAAATCAAACCTTGAAGATGAGGCGAATGGCATCTCTTGTATCTATCACGACAACATGCATGAATAAAAATAGCCACAATCGATAAAAAAAAGTGTACATCTTCCTGTATATCCTAAATTGTCAAAGTAGAGTTAGGTTTACATGATTTTGGAACCCTAATGATAGAACTTAACAGCTCTAGATTCTCAAGCTCGTCTCCATCCTTATTATGAAACAAAACCTCATTGATCAAAACCCTCTTTTGGTATTGCTTTTCTTGATGACACATGCATGCTTGCTTCTCTTCTTTGCCAATCCTTGGAACAACTGCCCTCCAGACTTTCCCCAATGCAGATTCCCACCATACTTTTCTATCAACGTCTGCTAAATCTCATAATAAACATCCATGTACCATGTCGGCACATAGGCCTACCAATATTGATGGTAAATTATTCCAGATGTTACAACATCCTCAGCTTGGCGTAAATAAGTTGTCTCTGATTTCTTAATAATCTGCATAATGATTCCTGACCCTACGAGGACACAAAGAGCTTCAAGATTCAAAGCTATGATTTTCTCCATGTCTAGGATGGATTCTCTAGCTTGTGAGAGGGGGACTATGATTTTGAGATTGAACACCAATCTTCCTCGTGCTCGCCTATCCCAGGAGCAAATGAACTAGTTCTTATCTATGATCTGTGAGGTCGTGCAACTCAACTGGTTGTCATTCTTCCGATGGTAATCTTCACAACCACTCGAGGTGACCATTACATGGTTGAATTCGACCACGAGGTACCCTATTAAATGAACCTCGACGTTCAAAAACCCACTGCTAGTGATGACTCGGTTGTCCATCGATGTCATGGTTGTGTTAAATATTTTTTTTGCATCTTTTTCTTCTTGAATGGCACAGATCATTCGATTTATGGTGTAATTTCCTATCCAGAGTCATGATGTCATACTCCAACATGTGGCTAGAGCCTTTGAATAGGTGAAGGGAAACAACAATTATTGAATCACGTTCTCCTCATTGCAGTTGATTAGGGGGCATTTAATCGTTGCCAACAGATTCATCACACTACTATATTTTGCTGAAATAAGGCTCAGATTTTTCAGAGGAGGAGGTTATCATGACCCAAGGATGCTTGGAGTTGATGTGGGCCAGAATCCTATTTCTTAAGCATGTGTTGGCTCTGGGTTACAATTTCATTTTCTCAGAAAGTATAGTTCTATTTCGTTACTTGAGACAATATAAGGTCGATGCTGATAGAAATTTTAACCCAGTTGACTGTAAAAATTTTAATCACTGCAACCAATTGCTCATAATTCTCTCATTTGGTTAACATTATGTCAAATCCATGGTTTTCCTTCGACCTTCCTCCTCTTATGGGTTTTGAAACATTGACTTCTGGCAGGTAGGGGCCACATGATTTCTTTATGCCACCTTTGTTAACAAGTTCTAGCTTCTCTTATGCATAGATTATGAAAACTGATTTACAAATTTCAATGAACACTCTTTACATTGTGTGGGGACCAAACAATCTTGTCTATGGTGGCTCAACATTATAAACCAACCCTGTATTTTTTCTATCAACACAAAACATGTAAAGAAACAACACTTGTATGCCCTGCAAGCTCTTCAAAATATCGATTTGGCCATCAGGAACAAATTGTAACTGATTACCAGATTGAATTTCAACTAACTGATACCTAATTTCATTCTGATGGGATACATTATTGCAATCGTCTAACACTAAAATCAATGGCCCAAGACCGTACATGTGGCAGGGGATGGGAGTTATTCTCAGAGGGAATGCCTTACAATGTAATTATTAAAAGTTAAAAAAATAATATATGAACTAAAGATATATACATTGAAAAAACATGTAACAATATTCTTAACCATGGAGATTCACCCCTCTTGTAAATAGTATTCATTACAATATCATAGATTTTCAATACCACATGCCAAAAAATTCATAAATCATTTCATATGACACTTGTTCATATGATATATATTTTTTAAATTAAACAATTTAATTAGAAGGGTAGAAAGGGAATAACAACTTTTGAGATAAGTGTCAACTTTTGATTTTTGACTACTATTAAGAATATTTCTCAACCTTTTATTTAATATTATTACTAAGGATATTGAAAAATATTCTGTGTATATTAAATTCCTACCATCTACCTAATATTATTGATAATTAAGTTAAAATCTTGGAAGTCATACTCTAAAATAGACGCACCCATCATCATCATCATCATCATCATCATCATCATATATATATATATATATATATATATATATATATATAACAAGATTCTTAACCATGAAGATTCATCCTCACCTTCACATATAGACTATTAACCTATCAATATCCTTTGTTACAATAACATGGAACAATAATAACACATAGTCAAAAACCATAAATAATTTAATACAAAAACTTTTCATATGACATTTTTTAATCAAACAACTTAATTAAAAGTATAGAAAGAGGATAACTAGTTTTGAGATAAATCTCAACTCTTAATGTGCGACTACTAATAATAATATTTTATCGAGATTAGATCCCTACCATGCACCTAATAATAATTAATAGTTGAATTGAATTCTAAAAGCCCTACTCCAAAATAAATATGCTTATCAACATAATAAATTAAATCTCTTTCATTAGAACCCATAAACTTATTTTAATTACATTTCCTACTCTTAAAATATTTCAAAATAAAATATTAATTTCTCACACACTCCAAAGTCTATGTATATAATTTTGTAGGTTATTAAAGGAAAAAGTGGTTTCCATTAAACTGTAAAACATGAAAAAAGCGGAGATATGATTACAATTGTATGTGTTTTATTAGTTATTGATCTCAAATAATACAAAGGGAGAATATAAAATTACAATTACAACTAGTGGAATAATGTAAAATAAATGGATGGTAAATGTCGATATGAATAAACCCATAATAAGCATTAAAAGCTTATGACATGATATATCTCACGTAATTAAAATTAAATATATCATATAAACTAACTAAATTATATTTTTATTTTAAATTATTATTATTGATAAATAATAAAAATAATTAATCCTGTATGGGGGAGTGCAACATGGATAATAATGGACCTCATAGGACTATTAGCCTTTCCCACGTGTAATGGATATGAAGGATAAGAAAGCAGATGATGAACATGCTAAGACGAGGAAGGCTCCAGAAGATAGGGGTGATATATCAAGGTTGAGGTTAGTAGAGGAGTTATTCGGTAGCATTTGTGTTATAGGAGTAGTCTGGTGGTTGAAATATTGAGAATATGGCGAAAAGGGTGGTCATTAGAAGGATTTGAACTCTAGCCTCAACCTTGCAACACAAGAAATGTTAGGATGGAAGGATGGAGCAAACAAAAATATGAGAACTAGTTTGGGAGTGATATATCGAACTAGAGGGTAGCAAATGTGTTATTCCATAACATTTGTGTTATGGGAGTAGTGTGGTGGTTGAACTGTTGAGAGTATGGAAATCAAGGTGGTTTGTAGAACAAATTGAACTTTGGCCTCAACCCTGCAACACAAGAAGCCTTAGGCTTGAAGGATGGAACAAAAAAAATATGAGAGTTGGTCACACTGTATAGGACCATGGACAAAAGGAGGCACAAACAGTAATGATTGGGGCGATCATTATAGAGGTGACTTTTGGTAGATGCTCTTGGTTGAAACACAAAGGTGCAATCCCATTCTTCAATTCTAGTAATTCTAGTCATCTCTCAGTCGTTATCTAAATATTCATTCCTTAATCCAAAAGTAGGAAAGGTTCCCTGAGTTTGGAGGGGGTACGTGGAGGAAACCTGTGTTGTGACGGGCTGGTCTTGGCAGCAATGGTTCCCCATTTTTCCCATGACCTGATCATTATCCATTGGAGTAGCAAGGGTCCCCAAATATTCTAATTACAACACTAGTGAAGTGTTCAAAAAAATCCTATAGAGGGCATAAGAAATTACTACTTATGTATGCTCTCGACGGGAAACAATGTTTCTACCTTGTCGTTGGACATCAAACTACATAATCTTATAGGATGTAGGGAAGAATTTGAGTGGGCTTAATTGAGAATTAGTGCTCTTGGGGGGTTGGTAAAGAGGAAACCACTAGGTGGTGTGAACAGAGAAGGGTTCACTCAACCTAGTGAGCATAGGAAATTGAGCGTGAAACAGGGTTTTGCAGCCTTCGTCTTAGACATCGGCTGGGGATATTTGGTGAAATCATCAACATAAATTTTGACAACTTTGGTCTTTGGTGTGATCATGTGTGTTTGAGGGGATGTGAAGGGTGCATCAAAAAATAATTTTTGGTGGAGCACATGTTTGTCAACAATTATCATTTCCATGTAACACTAGAGAGGTCACTCGCAAAGGGGTGAGGGTCCTTGAGACTAAGGGGTGGGGTGCGAAGAATAAATTGACTTGAGTGAAGAAGTGGATCAACAATGCAGTCCTTCCCCCAGAATAGTGGGACTTCCTTCACCATTAAACTATGTGTAAGCCTAGATTCATTAAGTGACAATGCTAGTAGAGAAACTAGCTAGAGACTGCCACGATGACATAAATGAGATAATTGCTTTCATGGACGATCTCCAACATAATAAATGGAAAATGTTAGACCATATGGATTCCCTAAAATGTGGACAAAAGCGACTCTAGGAGCAGCTAGATCACAAAGAAGGGAGAATAGAACACACAAAAATCCATGTGCATGAGGCTTTCCACTAGAAACATGAAAACAGTCCAACAAACCAAGCTCCAAGAGATAATGTAGGGTGATCATGGAAGTAGGTTATATTCAAATTTTGGGTCATTTTTGGGCCAATTTGGTAATTAGGATGCATAAAAAGCATTTTTTTCCTTTTCGATCAAATGTGTTTTCTTTATCACTTGGCCAACAAGTTTGGTAGGAACGAGGCTTATGGTAAATTTTGTAAAAAATTCCAATGATGTAACTTTGTTCACAATTAATAAAGGTTTTCAATTAACCAAAAAAAATCGTAATAAAAAAACTTAACACACACACACACACACACATAATACATGGAACAAGATTCCTAACCATGGAGATTTAACCCCTCTTTATCTTGGACATCCTTAATCTATAATATGTTCTACTATGATATCATTGGCCAATATCAGCTGGTTCTTTATCCTCATTACAACTTGTCTTTATTTGTGATGAAAATTGCTTTGTTTTGGAGGCTCCAGGCTCATTGGGAATGAGATTGGAGGATACCTTTTGGGTTGGTGGGACAGGGTTGAGTGGTTTCTTCCCTTTATATGTTGACTTAGGGGGACTTGGGTGAAGAGTTTCTTCATTCTGATCCTATATTCTAGACCTTTTCCGAGATGACCTGAAATCATATTACTTGTGTAACTGAGCCTGCATCAAGTTGACAAATTGTTTACAATAATTAGCTATCTCATCATCATCCTATGGGGCATCTAAATCATCCCCTTCTTCTTCATGTGTTTCTATTTCATTTTCTCCCCCAGAAAGAGAAGATAACTAGTTTTCTTGAACCTCTATAGCCTCTTCAATATTCTCCTCAGGGTAATCTTCTAAATACAAAGGAGACTGGATATTATCATGTTGATCCTTTCTCTCCTTTTCCAAGCATTGTAAAGGAAACCTTTTGTATTGCGGGTTAAATTGTTTGTTAGGAGTTGGTTCACTTTGTCGAGGGGGGCTTTTGTTTTCCAACTCTAGTTTCAAACTTTTGTTAGACAATTTCTTTATGAGCTTGTTAATCTCATCTAACTTTTTTTCTTGATTTTCCTTTATGTGTCCTAAAGAACTAGCTTCTTCTTTTCCCCTCCTCCTATCACCATATTCAACCTTCCCTTTCCATTTTCCTGTGCAGGTGAATGTTTCTTCAACTTCCACGGCATCTATTTGGATTTCATCCAGTGTATGAGACTTTATTTCTCTGAGGGTAAACACAAACTATGGTTTAAAAGTTCCAACAAAGACCACTTTAGTAACAACATGTGGAGGTTTAATTTCACTCAGAAGACTATTATATAATTTATTAAACTTTTTTTTTTAAATTCTATGATATCTTCATTAGGTTTTTTCTTCATTTCATAAAATTCTATAAGAACATACCCAAGGTCCATTTTCTCCCCCCATTTCTACACAAAATATTTTTCCATCTCCTCCTAGGTATTAATTGAAGCATTTTGTAGAATCTTGAACCATTTCCTAGCCTTTCATTCCAAAGACTAGACAAAGAGCCTTAGTACTACATTTAGATTCTCAACAAGTGCACAGAAGGTTTCTATATGATTCAAGGCTGAGATATCATCATCTCCAGTGAACCTTGGCAGGAGTTTAAGGTAACATTGTGGAATCATGTTTAGGGGCTATTGCAAGCTGAGTGGAGCATATTTATTAAGGAGAAAACTAGGGACAAACATGTTTTGTAATGGAGGTGGTAGGAGATTTATCATAGGAGCTAGTTGAGGAGTTGTATGGATTATGGATATCTAGAGTCGATATCAAATGCTAACAATTCTTAGAGTCAGACTATTTATGTGGATATCTTTGACTTCTTCATGTTTTGGGAAGGTGTGGAATGTGAAATAGGGTGAACCGATAGAAGCCTCTTTAGTTTTGAATCTCGAGGAAAGTGAACTAAACAATGGGCAACGTTCTTCACGATATTTGAAGACTTTGGAAAAGGACTCAAAGTAGTTTATCTCAGCCTTCTGAGAGTTGGAAGTTGAAACTTCAAGAAAAGGGATCACAGGATATGGAGTAATGGGAGTTCTCTCTTTCCAAACCGTCCTGGATATGATTTTCTTAGGGTTGAATATAGGGGGAGTTTTCTTTCGAGAAGTGTCAAAGTGAGTATGAGGCCTTTTGAAAGTTAGGATGATCAAACAAAGCTTTAAATATTGGAGTCACCAAGGTGGGAGATATTCAACTCACATCCCCTTTTTCTCACCTAATTAAGGGGTGTACAAGCGTCATACCTATAGAAAATGTTCAGATTCATCCATGACAATGGCGCCAGAATATGTTGTTGCTCCTAGAGACAACCCCCGGTTTGCGGAGAGGTTAGTACCGAAGACATGCTAGAAGTGTTTGTAAGGTTTGTTGAAAGTCTATTGAAAATTTCCACTTATATTCAAAATTAAAAACATTTTTAAGACAAAATTGGTTCAAAATATATCTCAATAGGGTAGAGGCAATTGATATAAAAAACAAGCTCATAAAACTTAATATCCAACTCTCGTGGCTAACATATAGAAAAACATAGTTCTTTTGGTCATTGTAGTAACTACAAAAGAAAAATATGAAGAAATGAAGTTAAATACATAGGGCTAAGCATAGAATCTAGTGCATCAGACTTCAGAAAGAAAACAGATAAATAAAACACTGAATGGAATATCAGATTACATCGAGCACATATTAAGTACGCTACATCTTATTAGTCAAAAACATATTAGATCAACATTAGACATAGATGACTTCATGATTTCCTAAAAATATACCTAGCAGATACTATTACATGTCAACTCAAAAGAAAATAGAAATAAATGAAAGGAACACAGGAATAATACATACTACAACCTTATGTGAGCCAGAATCACCAAAATTTGTTTATTAATCTGTAGATAGAACATACATTTTCACTTTCTCCATTAATAGTTCCGGAGCTTCTTTGAAAACCAAAATTTGGAACCACTATACAATGAGTACCCTATAAAACCATTTATTTTTTCGATCATTTTCTCCTTTTGGATTCTTTACCAACTCCCAAGTGTTGTTTTCTAATAAAGAGTTTGTTTCTTCCTCCATTTTTTTCTCCCACTCTTTGTTACTCGTCACTTTGCAAGCCTCTTGTAAACAATGACATTCACCTTCATTACTTTACAAAATATAAGTTGAGGTCAATGGATCTTAGCTCAATTGGTTTGGTGAACACTTTGATTCCCTATATACAGGGGTTCAAGTTTTTGAATACATGTTGACATTGACACATTTGTGGCATTTATGGAATAATTGTCTCTAGTGTAATAGTGGAAGTTGATCCTTTGAAATTGCTAATTCTATAGAAATTTTCATTCCAGTTTCATATATATATATATACCTCTATGAAAGATTATGAGGTTTCATAGACTTACGAACCAACTATGGTGGTGTGTTTTTTGGTTACATCTCTTGCAATAGTTGCTACAAGGATTCTTCTTCTTATTGTTCATCATTTTCCACTTGTTGTCCATTATGGCCAAGAATTTGACTCCTTAGTATCTTCCAATGGCGTGATATTTTCTTACTATACCACAAACAAGTCAACAATTTTATTAGCATACATATCACTTGTAAGCCTTTTATATATCTTAGACTGATAAAATATTGAAAACCTACCTCTAACAATTTTTTTAACTAAATTCCATAGTTGGTAACCAAACATACCATCCACACATCCTAGAAAAGTACATCTCACTTATTTATCATTAAACTTAGCTCTATGCCCTTTGGGAATATGCATGAATGCTACACATCTATAAATTTTCAAGTTAGAATAATTTACCTACTTTTTGATTCAAAGTTCTTCATGGATGCCACCATCCAAAAATGTAGTACGTCATTGAGTAATGGGGTAATAATTTTTCCTCAAAGATTTTTCCAGAAAATTCTTTCTAATATGGCATATGATAACACACTCACCTTCTCCATGATACTGTGACTTATCCTTTTTATAGTACCATTTAGTTGACAAGTGCCAAGGGAAGTATTCTTATGTTTTATGTTGAACCTATTACATCAATCCTTGAATGCATTGGAGCAATAATATCGATCATTATTTATACAAAAAAACTGAGTATTTCGTTATTCCTTCTTCCTACAAAAAAAATGAACTTATGAAATATCACAAGCACCCCACCTTTTCTTTTCATTGAGGTAGTACAAAACCTTCATGGATGCATCATCTATGAATGTGACAAAGCATAAGGCTACTGATAAAGACTTAACATTGATTCACCCAAACACATTGTAATGTATCAATTATAATAAATATTTTTTCTTTCCATGACCATCTCTCATAAATGAAAACATTAATTTCCTACCATATACACAGTTCTCACAAAGTTCGAAATCATATGATTTCAAACCTAGAAGAAAATTCTTACCAACGAATATTTTTAGGTCATTTTTACTCATGTGACCAATTCATCTATGCCATAAATATGACAGGTTTCCTTCTTTGGAAACAACAACCACATCTAATATTTCTGTCATTTCCCTCAATCTGTACATGTCTCCTATATTGAATCCCTCTGCCATTAGCAATGACTCTAAACTAATTTTCTAGCCACTTTTCCAAATCTTATGGAGCATCGTTCATCTTCTAATTTTCCCACAAATATGAAGGTCATACACATCTTTGGAACATGCATAACGTGTTTCAACAAAATATCTTTCCCATCATTTTTCTTAACTTGGACGTCTCCCACTCTAATAATGTTATAAAGTAATTATTTCCCAAATGTTCTCTACCATAATCATCAATTTTATATGTCACAAAATTTCTTTTGGATGGAGTGACAAGGTGAGATGCCCCAAAATAAAATATTAAATCAATCCTACTCCCAGAAGTATAGAAGCATGCCATGAAATAGTAACTAAAACATCGCCTTTTGAAATTAGAATGGTGGTCTTTCCTTCATTTATAGTGCCTGAATTTTTTATTTTGATGGTTTAATTTTGTTTCTTTTTCTCTCTCTTCCAAATCTATCAAGGTTTTTTCTTGTGTTCTTGTTTTCGACAATTAAAAGAAGTATTCATGTCCTTGATTTTGATTACCTTTTGATATACAATACCCTTATCTATTTTGTTCAAATTTTCTTCCATGATTAGCTACCATTAGTACTAATCCTCCATTTTTTTCATAATTGATTTTCTTTGCAACTCCTTATTCACTAAAATGTTGCTAATGTTCTCAAACTTCATGATCCCACATTGAAGTTCTCACAACTACTATTAGATTCTCTCAACCATCGGGTGTGGAGCACATGAATAGGATGGTTGTAATATGATCATCTAGAACAATTTTGAGAGAGAAAAGATGATTGGTACTTATAATAAATTCTCTACGACTGAAGATACCTCCTTTGTCTTGAGGTTATATAGCTCCTTGATTAAGAAAACTTTGTCCGATGTTCTTTTCTCACACATCAAGCAACTTTTTCCATTTTCCTTTTGTTGAAGTAGACATTCTTTATCTGACACTATTAGAATGTAAGAATGACCTTCTTATCTAGTGAATTTAAGGGTTATTCTATCATTGATGAAGGTTTCTTTGCTACTCCCTGAAAGATATTAACCCTTCAAAATCAATATATCCTTGAGTGATTTTCATATGGTGAAATTTTCCCCATTCAACTTCTCTACATCCATATGTAGATGTTTTTGTTTGATTGACAAACTCATTTAACGCCAAAAAAAAAACTAATTTTCTCATATCAATTTTCAATAAAGAATACTACAAAGTAAATTTAAAATAAAGTGCAAATAATAAAAAATTTCAGCAATACATTTTACATTTAATTTTACATGGAAACCTTGAATTGAAATGGAACAACTAAATAGCTTCGTTTCATTAATGAATGAAAATATATACACCAACTAGTTTTTCACTCACAACTTTACCATAGAGAATTCCTAACTTGAAAATAAGCTTTGTTATATTATCATTACTCAATATTATAAACTATAAATATTACATATAACCATAATTTATTTAACTCCTTTCTCATATTTAAAAAAGAAAAATTATATATAAAAATAAATATAAGTATAAATATATAATATTTTAATTTTAGGCATAGAGGATGCCCTAAAATTACTTTTATTGGGCTAAGAGCTAATATTTTTAGGATGTAAAGAAATAAGTTAACTATCCAAGACCTAGAGACATCTCGAAAGAGAGAAATCCTACCCCTTAGAATCCACTATTGAGTATTTCCAAGTGATGTGGTTTCCTTTAAATAAAAGTGATGAGTAAACATACATTCATAAATAGTAACCAATATTAATTGTCTCATTGTTAATTTGACAATTAAATTATGATAATTTTTCCCACTATTTTTAAAAATATAATATTTTAATTTGATTAAATATCACACATTAAACTTAAACTTAAAACAACACAATAAGAAAACACCTCCAGATCGATTAGGAAACACATATAAATCGATTAGGAGGCATGATGCCAAAACACTTCACGGGAATGTCCCATTAAGAAGACTAAGTGTGAGGCTTTGGAATTTCCCATATTTAGTTCACATTTTATATAAATTTGGAATATATTTTTCAATAGGAAAGGAAAACTTAAGACTGTTCGAGGTTTGCTGATTTAACTTTTCCAAAGAAAAAAAAAAAATCAATTTTACATCTTGACCTTGGTATTTCGGGGACCAAAGTCTTCTTACTCACAAAGCCAATGCGAGATGGGGATGCTTCACCTAAACTATCTGATGTGTAATGCTATTTTATATAATATTATTTTAAATAATAAGAATAAAGATTTTTATAATGGTGTAGTTTAAATGTTTTAGGATTTTTTATTATTTTTATTATTATTTTTTTTCTAATTTTAAATATATTTTAGAATAAAAAATTGAATCTTCAAAGCATTTAAATGGTATAATTTAAATGGATTTATATTAAAATTTTGAAATTGTATTGCCTAAAATTAAAAAATATAAAATGTAAAACAATCCGAACACATTTTGTAACATTATCCCTGTCGTCGTATAGATGAAGTTATTCATTCTAATGCCATAAAAAATCCATACACAGAAATCAATGATATGTGCTAAAATGGTGATGCCACATCACCATATCAAGATTTTTTTTTAGTTCATTTGATTTAAGGAAAGTTTGAAATCTTAACGTCATTGTTTGCACAATATTCTTAACATGACAATTACAAATTTAATTGACAATATAAACTTCAAATATTAATAATTTATGATAATATCAAGAGGATGACGTTCACATATACGTCACTCAACGATAAATTGTAATGGGAATCAGTCATAGATTCCGAGGTAACAGGTAACCTTGCATCGATTTCTCAATATGATTGCAAATTCATCTGCATAAAAGCCAAAAACTTCGGGAAAAAATAGAATAAATCCTTATTAAAAATTAGAAATAGAGGTCTAATTTAATTAAAAATAAAAATTAATTAGAAATAGAGGTCTAATTTAATTAAAAATAAAAATTAATTATTTAAATATATTTGTTGAATTAAGGTTTCTATGATTCATAACAAGTTTATAAGATGAGTTTCAACTCGTCTTGAAAATGAACTACATTCGTTGGAGAGTGGTTCGAAATGCGTTGGTAATATGAATTTGGATGTGATTTTCGCTGAAAACTCTTCTCATATTTAAATATATATCGAGAAGTTTTATAATAAAAATTATATAATTAAAATTTTGAATTCCAAAAAAAAATTTACCTATTATTTTTTAGTTTACTTTAAATACTTTTATTTTAATATAGATAAAGATAAGTTTTATGTAATTATGATTTAATTTAAATATTTTTGTTTTAATATAGATAAATATAAGTTTTATGTAATTTTGGTTTTAGAGTATGTAATAAAATTGGTTTTGTTTGGTCAAGTGTTTGCCTTTCTTCTTTATAGATTACCAACAAGTTATTTCAAAGGATGTGGTTTTCTTGAATAACAGTGATGAGTCAATAGTCAACAGTACAAGTAACAACTAAAAATAATTATCGTCACTACTAATTTATATATTTTCCCAACTATTTAAAAAATCCTATATAACTAATTATAAAAATTATATATGTCACTCACTTAACATAAGAAACGATTGTCACGAGTCTTTCAAAAACTAAATGCCCACCATTTTTATTCTAAAATGTTTGCTGTAAACCTAAAATGTTTTGTATGCGATTGATTCGACTCTTTATATAAGAATTTAGATACTCTTGATCCTACCTCACTTTATTGTGATATAATTCTTTTTATATAATCCCTCATATACTCCCACCTAACATAGTTGTGCATTGTGGAATTGATTAAATTAAAACATTTCGTATATTAATGAAGCTTAAGCTTTCACATGATGTATTGGTAATCTTATATTTTAATAAATGAGATATTATGTTAGTTTTTAATCATTACAATTACAAAACATGCAGCCCTCTCTTGTAGATTTACAAATATTACTTTTTATAGAATAAAAGGTTTGTAGACAACGTTTATTTTTTTTAAAGAGTAATTGAAACTTCAATTGAAATAAGTTTAAGATGATAAAAAGTTTAAATATATTTTTTAATTTTTTAAAGTATTTTAAATTATAATTAAAAATGATATAATTATATTTATATTTTATAAGTCAAAGGTTTTTAACTCAGTAAACCATTTGTTTTTATTTGGGTTATTTATAAACAATTTTATTGGAAAAAAAAATCTCATTTTACTCTTAGGAAACAAATATTATATATTATAAAATATTATTTTAATATTAATATAAATTTTATTAAAAATAATGTATTCAAAATTTTATAAATATATAGAATAATTTGATCGTTAAAATGAATATTCTTTTAGAGTTAAACATTTTTATATAATTTTGAATCTCTTAATATTATTTCTAGCCACCTATGAAGTTTTGTTAGATGTTATTTTACTATTTTAAAAGATATTTGAATTTTGTGGTCGACATATTTTTATTAAGATGGATTTTTTGGAATGTGTTATTATTATATTATTATTATTAATATCTAATTTTAAAGTTACCATTGAGTCAGATACTAATTGGTGTATGAGACTCTCTTGTTTGTGGGATAAGGGGCTCACTTCCACACAACGATTTGTCTACTAAATCTACTAAGGCATACATCATCCCCTCTTATTTTGAACTTGTGACTTCTTAGGAAAAAACACATGCTTTTGACCATTAAGCCCACTCAAATTATATATATAAAATTAAAAATAAGATTTTTTTAGATTTAATTATTGTAAATTTGACTTATTAATATAAATAATAGATTTACGATTAAAAAAATATCATAAAAATTGTGAATTGATTTTACAATTATATAATTTTTAATCTCTTAATATTATTTCTAGCCACCTATGATGATGTTTAGTTAGATGATATTTTAAGGACATTTGAATTTTGTGCATAAGACATTTGTAAGATGGACTTTTTGAAAGGTGTTATTACCATATACAATTAAAAATGTTTGTTTGTTTGTTTTTTTTTTTTTTTTTTTTAATTGTAAATTTGATTTATTAATATTAATGATAAATTTACAATTTAAAAATGTAATAAAAATAGTGAAGTGATTTTGTAAAAAAAATATTATTAATGTATAAACGAAAAGAAACAATTTTTGAATATGATTAAAATTAATAATCTTATTTTTTTAACCTTGATAAATTTGACCATATAAAAATTTAAAATTTTTAACATAATAAGAAAATTTTACTTAACAATAATGTTACTTAACAATAATATTTATTATTTTTCTCTTTGTTACATTATCATGGGCTGATACCATAGTTGGTTAATAGCACATGCCCAAAAATTACAGATCACGGTAAGAATCGATCAAGGAAATTGAGATTTGAGTCCAATACATCTTAAATGTTGTGAGTAAGGACACAAAATTACATGTACGATACAAGATGAATTTGAGGGTAGGGGGAGGCGTCCCCTCCTTCAGAAATGTCTTGGATGAAAAAATCTCAATATGGAGGATAGGAGGACTGTCGTGGGGGGACCCTTGCGAACTATACCAGAACCTATGTTAGGAGATAAATGGCAGACATGATTCAAAGGTTAATGCATTATGAAAGCTTCAAAAAATACTCGTTTTTAATGCTCATAAATTGTCTAGAGGATCATAGGAAGTGCATGCGAGGTCATACCTTCATCTGTAAGTTCATAGGAGGTTGAACTATAGAGAGGGAAATCAAAATATGGATTCAATAGATATGGCAAACAAAAGGGGAGGTCGATTTGAGATTGAGGCAAAAAGGGTTTGTCATGGTAGTTTTCTCGAATTTGGAGGATAAAGATAAAATTTTCGAAGGAGGAGTATACTTTTATAATAATGTTGGTCTGTGTATTAGATATTGGGAAGCATGTTTTAACCCTAACAAGGAGGAGTTCTCATTGGCACTAGTGTGTGTACGACTGTACTCTCTTATAGTGGATTTCTGGGTACCTGAAATCTTAGAGGGTATTGGCCATACTTTAGGGAGATTTGTGAAATTTTTTGAAATTATTAGATGAGGAAATAATACGTCTTACGCTCGTCTCTATCTCTATATGAACATTTCCTATCCCTTTCCAGGATCTATAGAGTTGAATTATCTGGGAGAAATTTAGAAACAACCAATTGATTATGAACATGTACCCTTCTAGAGTCGTTATTGTCATGAACATGGTCACCTCTTTAGATATTGTGGGCAAGAAGGAAAGGAGAAAAAATAGGAGTTGTCCAGGGCTCTGATGGTTTTAAAAAGGTTGAAATGAGAAGGAGATCACATCAGGGTTGTAACATTCAAACCTAACAAACAATGGAGGAGAAAAAATCCTTCTCAGCCTTAGGCGATGGAGCTGATTTAGGAGGAACCAGATATTTTAGTAGATATGCAAATGCAGGACAAATCCTTGTCAATAGACCAAGCCAAACAATCTCATAATAGAAATTTGAGGAGGGGAAAACCCAAGTAGGAGATCTTAATTATTTTGGCTTACCAGGGATTAAGGAAGTTGTGATTCTTATGCATCAAAACAGTAATGATCTCATAGAAGAGGATTAATTCTCAGTGATTATGGTGAATGAGTGGGTGCATAAGGACTTGTGGGACATAGAAAGGAAAATAGGGAGAAGTATGTCATAGCCTATATAAGCTGGAAGGAAAAATGCCACCAAGCCCTAGGAGAGGGACAAGGGCTACACTTTGTATAGGATTTTAAAGATGATGGGAAATTAATTATTATTAAAGACATCACAAAGGATCTCAAAATGAAAGGGAGGAATTCCAAGAAGGAAGCACTTCAAAATGCAAGTGAAATCCTTGGCGATTCACACCAAGTAGTTTCCTTGTTGGAGGTATTTTCGCCCCTACCAAATCCTTCACTATGAAGATCTTATAATGGAACATAAGGGGGTTAAATGGTAAAGGGAAGAAAATATATCTTAAATAGAGGACCAGGATGGAGAAACCAGAAACCCATGATTGTAATCTTGCAGGAAACAAATATTTTGGAGGATAAATTGTCCCAAATTGTAGATAAATATTTGAAAGGATGTAAAATAATGGACCTTAATGTGAAAGGAACTATTGGGGGGCTAGTGGTTCTATGGAATCCTCAAGAGGTTTTCTTCCAAGGATGGATGACCAATCTCAAAATTCTAACTGGGAGGTTTCATTATGTTGGGACAAGAGAGCTCATCTTTCCCACTATAATATATGGATCATCCATGGTAGGGGACATAGGCCCCTTCCTGAATCAGCTACTAGTGACTAAAAACTAATTGGAGAATTCCTTATGGGTGGTTGGTGAAGATTTCATTATGATTAGGTCACTTAAGGAGAAGAAGGGAGGAGTGCACCAATTGGATCCAGTATCGACCACTTTTTATAGCTATATAAAGAAACTTTGTCTAGTGGATATTCTGACAATTATTGGCCTACATACATGGAACAATCGATGAGGGGGAAAACATCAAATCATAAGCAGGATGGATTAATTTCATATCTCTGATGGAGTTTTGCATAAATTTATTTTTGTTGAAGCAATGATATTACCTTGTATGGGATCAGATTAATAGCCGCTTAAGCTAGAGTTGGATTTGAAACAGGCTCCCCCCGAATAGCCCTTTCTGCTTTAAGATTTTCTGGCTAAAGGACCTAGATTTGTGGAGAGGGTAAAGGAGTGGTGGTAGGACATCAAAGTTCAAGGTAAGTACAAGATGCATATCTTTCAATTCAAGATAAAAGCGTTAAAAACCAAGATAAAAATATGGAATAAGAAAGAGATGGGCAATATTTTTGAAGCAAAACTTATTTTGGAAGGACAAGTGCAATCTATTGAACATCATATGATTGTGGAGGGAAGGTCTCATGAACTTATAGAAGAGGAGGGAAGTACTCTTAATAAACTGGAGTAACGTAGACAACAAGAGGAAATCTTTGGAAGAAGGAATCTAGGATCTAGTGGCTTAAGGAGGGGGAGAGGAACTCTAAATTATTCTATAATTCCATGCTATAGAGATGCCATAACAACCAAATATTTTACATTCTAGGGGAAGATGGAGATAGGATAATTTTACATCATGATATTGAGGAAGAATTGATGTATTATTACCATGGCATTCTCACTTAGCATTCTACTCACACACATTCCACTACTCTTTCCTCCCATATGTTCCAAGGCTTGTTAGTAAGGACTAGAATATGCCCCTTATGAGGCTTATTTCATTCCAGGAAGTCAAATGGTGGTTCTAAACTTTCCTACGAATAAGGTCCCAAGTCATGATGGTTTCAACTCATTTTTTCAAATCTTGTTGGGAATTCCTTGGAATGGAGATTTATGAAGTGGTGGAAGAATCTCGACAAACCCTGTCAGTTTTTCATGCTCTTAACACAACATTTCTCACCCTCATCCCAAAATGAGGAAACTCATAAGAACCAAGTGGTTTTCATCCTATAGAAGTGTGAAATGTTATGTATAAAATAATTTCAATAGTCATTTCAAGTCGGTTGAAACCGTTACTTCTAGTTTTAATATTGTAGGAACAAGCAAGCTTTGTTGAACGACATTGCATCATAGATGGCATCAGCACTGTACACGAAAGTATCCATTCTTTATTAAACCATACTTGTCAAAGCTTGGTGATTAGATTAGTTGTGTATATTTGTTTTAGGTTCTAGAAGCTTTTGTTTTTTAGGAGAAGTGGTTGACTTGGATAGTGTCGTTAATTTCATCACCTTTCTTTTGCATTATCAATAATGGATGACCTTCATATAATTTCTCTTCTTCACAAGGGATGAGGCAAGGTGATCCTCTTTATCCCTTCCTTTTCATTTTGGCTATGGAGGGGTTGCGAAGGACATATAAATCATTGTTTTCTCCATCTTATATATCAGGCTTACGCTTTTTTGGTGATGATCTCCCTCTCACACACCAATAGTTGTGGATGATGTTGTTATTTTTGGGCCTCAAATTCTAGAGGAAGTGAAAGGAGACAATTTGATCCTTAAAATATTTATGGATTCCTTAGGAACAATGGTAAATAAAGAGAAAACTAATATATTCTTTTTCAACTGTCAAGAACAAACTCAAGTCCATCTAACTAGGGTGTTAGGTTTTCTTTGGGCTCGGTTGCCATCCAAATATTTGGGAGTGACCCTTGTAGTATATTTTAATAGGGTGGAAACGTGGGAGGATCTTAGTGCAAGAGTTTGGAAAAGGATTAGTAACTAGGCATTCCAAGCTCTTAACTTTGTAGGTCGTCTAATACTCATTAAAGCAATCTTGTAAGCCATCCCCAACTACTGGCTAACAATTATGCCTACTCCCATAATAGTTTGTCACCATCTCCATTATTTGCAGTCAGATTCCTTATGTAAAGGTGTCCATAAGACTCATAAGTGGAAGTTTATTGGATGGGTCAAACTCATTAGGCCTACGAAGTTGGGAGGCTTGGGTTTACGAGACCCATAATTGATTAGTAATGCATACAATATGAAATTGTGGTGGGTACAGGTACAAGGATGTCCTAAAGTTTAGAAAAGGATATTTCTTAGGAAATATGCACATTTATCTACATAGGGGGATTCTTTACGATTTTAGGGTTATAGAAAAGGATGTGGAATATATATGTGGGCACAACAATACAAGTATTTGTTGAGAAGGTTTTCCTTTTGGGACGTAAAAGGAAGAATGAATAGGTCATTTTTGGCATATGGTTCATAGCAACACCTTCCTTTAGAAAATAATGTATTTCTTTCCCTATTAAAATATTGACTAAACAAATTTGGGAAAACAAGGTTTTGGATTACTGCAAGCCAAAGGTTGAAAACCAAATGTGGAGACAATGGAAAGAAAATAATGATTGGACAAGTATGATGGAAAAATATCCATGGAAGGAGTTCCAAACAATACTTGTCGATAGACAAATTAAAATTTCTCTTGAGAATGATATCTTAAGATGGGGTTAGCAATCAATGTGGGCCTTTTCACTAAAACAAGCTTATTCCCTACTTGTTGGATGGGTGGAGTAGGATAATGGTGTGGTGTAGATATGGATTTGGGATAGTTCTTGGTGGCTAAAACTATCAAAATTTATGTGGTTGATAACATGGGGGTGCACCCTTACATGGGACCACCTATGGAAGAGGGGTTTCGAGGCACCATAAATGTCCCAACTATGCACTTGGGGAGAGAAAACTACGGATCATATATTTCTCTCATGTTCCTTTACAGTCGATATATGGGATGTCATTTCTCATATTTTCAGATGTAGCCACCATCTATGGGAGATTTTATGACTTTAAAGAATTATTGGATTATAGCTAAGTTTCATAATCTTATTGTTTCCAAGGCTTGGTAATTAGCACTAGGTTTCATGCTATGGACCTTATGGAAGGAAAGAAATATTATTGTATTCCAACTGAAACGTCGACAAGCAAAAAGGATAAAGGAAGTAATTCTCTTAAATATTAGAGAAACCATCATTTCATCCTCTTGGACCAAGGATAATTCACAAGTAGATGGATCATAAGGATTCATTTTAAAGGAACTTGATGTGAATCCTACAATGGTGGTTCCTTTCTCTTATGTAGTGCAGAGAAAAATGCATCCTATCACTACCTCATACACAATGCCCTCGTCATTATTTCTAAAGCTATGTTTTGGTGGCACTTCGATGGGAAATCTAGGTAATTCTAGGTATGGAGGGATATTTTGAGATAGACAATCAAATCCACTGCATATCTTTCCATGGTCTTTGGTGTAACCATAAAAAATTTAGAAGAATTCCTATCGGTTGAAAAGGCTCTACAAATTGTAGCTAAAAGGCTTTTGATTGATCCAAATACATGGTGATTCACAACTCGTAATCCAGTGTATTTAAAAACTTCTCAAGATGATACCCCTGTCTAAAACAATGTGTAGCTGGAATTTACCGATGTGGTAGCCAACATTAGTAATATACTACCAAGATTTCATTAAGTTATTCTACAACACACTTGTAGGGAAGGGAATATGGTGGTAGACACATTGGCAAATTAGGGGTATAGGGAATGACACATGGTAGTGGATGGGCCTTGGTCAAAGATGTTCGAATGGGATGAAATAGAAGAGATTAAATATTCGGTGCAAAAAGACGGGTCCATGTGTACACGTATAATCCTTGATGGGGTGAACCTTAATAGAATGATACTGACAAAGAGCATGAATTTCATGCCAATATTTAGACTAATGCGAGAGTTGGTGGTCATAGACTGTAGGCCCATTCCTACCACTTGGACCTTCAAGAACATCACATGGTTGCTGTTAAAAACCAAGTTCTAATGCCTCTCCAATGAGTCTCGTCATTATAAATGAAAATAAATGGTAGGTTTTATGGGGTTATATGATAACACATTTCACTGTAGAGTTTCTCATGTAGTTGAAATGGATTGTATTATATTAGATTGATTGGAAAACCTTCATGGAGCTCATGACATCATAATCTATGAGCTCATTGATGAGCGCATGATTTCTGGGAAATTTGGAGGTTTTGAAGGGTATGACGTGCATGCCAAATGTCCCTTATATAACCCCACAATCACTAGTTACATTCCTCATGTGCATGTATTTGTATCATCACCATACCCTTATAGTTGCATGGAGGTATCTTATTGGTGGAAAAGTGTTTACATTTGTTGGGATGGTAAAGAAGGTCTCACCAACTTCTGCGACTTATGGTATATGCCTCCCCTTTACAATATTCCACTAGGAAGTTGCTCTCTTATGCTACATATCTAGTTTTTGTCTTTTATGGTTTTTTCATGCTAAATACCTCTTGGAACTCAATTATTTGCTTTGAAAATCTACTAGTGGGTCAATGTTCTTTGTCCTTTTTCTTGATAACACTGGTACAAGTCCTTCCTTTGAATTGGTTGTAAGTATTGTCATCGACGTTGCTCCAAGTCTCTCACCCTACAGGCATATCCTTCAATTTTATGGTCTTGGTATGTGAGGAATGGTACCCAATTTCATTCTCCATCTGACTTTAATATGGTGATTTAGTTGTTTGCGTCAATTCGTTCTATTCTAACCACCGTGTTTTTGGAGTCTAGTTTCAAATTCTAGTTGTTACTCATACAATCTATGGAGGTGTTGAGGTTAGGGGGTCTCCTCTACTCTCAATTGTTTTGAATATCTCTATGGTTAATTAATATCTCCACTACATTTATCTTACTGGATTATATCTTTGTACTAGGGGTATCGGTCTTTATTTCTCTTACTGGTGGTAACCGATGCCTTGGCTTGTATATTATCTTGTGTCAATCCTATAATTTATTTTCCATCTACACCTTGATTGTCATAGCTCCTTGGCAATGCATGACAAGTTGTAGAGGAGGAATGACAAGTTCCTCCTCCTCTCGATGCCGAATCATTGGATGGGAATCTGTGGTGAATTATTTTGACTCTGTCCCTCTTGAAGTAAGGAGAAAGATTCTCCTCCTAGAGTCAAAATAATTTGGTGAAAGGTCATATTTTTCAGACTCAAAGGTCACTGAAAATCAATTAAATTGGATTCCTGATCTGAGGCAGTTAAGGAAACGCTGCCTACATTTCCTATACTCTATAACTTTGCATCAACAACTTGAGACCTTTTTACACATGGTTCTCCAGGAAAAACAAGTCGACAACTACAAACTATTTGCATTTCAAGAAGACATCGAAAGGATTATTCACAACCTTGAGTTCAACCTTACTGACTTTGGGACCAAAATCACAAGACTGGAGAAATTTGTAGTCTCTAGATTGGACACTGAGTCTGCTAAGGACTAGGATTCCCATGTTGTAATTAATGTCCCATCTTTGAAAATTGCACCGCTGGTAGCTACCTCTCCATAAGGAAATTTTTCACCACTATTATCAGTTATCATCTTCGACTAGTCTCCAGTAAACAAACTACACTTGCAATGAGGCAATCACAATTGGTATGGTTTCCTTAGTTTCTCTCACACCCTTGGATCTTGCTTCAGGCCTTCAAAGGACTCTATCTTTGTTTTTTAGCTATTGCAGCCACTTTTTGGTGCTAATCCTACCTGAGTTTCACTACATTTTTTGAAGTTTGTTCTACATGTTTCTTGCTTATAGTCACTGGTCATGTAATTCGAGAATGTTAATGGTGACTACAATTGAAAAAAAAAAAAAATGTAAATGTGTCTCTGATCAAAATATGTGAATATCCTACTATCCACATGTAATTTTAAGTTTTTCAGTGAACTGGATATGAGGGATTGGTCTCCTCAGTATACTATCAAAGTAATATTTTTTTTTTTAATAAAAATCAGTTACAATAATTTACTATATATATATATATATATATATATATATATATATATATATATATATATATGTTACTTGCCATTAAATTTTATTTAATAATAGCTTTTATAACTCAATTAAAATAGTACGAAATTCGATTTAATGCAACCACCATTTTATTTTATTTTGTTTCTAATTGGGATATTAAATCAATTTTAAAACAAACAAACAAAAAATATTACATATTTTACAATGCTTAAAAATACATCTATATATTATGCCTTAAGGCATTCCCTTTGGGAAGAAATACCCCAGCTACCACTTTGTACTCCTGTGCACCATTAGATCCAATGTTAGATGATTGAAATTTCTTCCACCATTAGATCCCACTACTTTAACTGTCAATTGAATCTTGATTTGTGCAACCGTTCACCTTGTTGATATATATTCTAACCCATAAAAATATTGTATATTGCAGGTACTTCGTCAACCTTATTGCAGACATGGAACCATACGAACATGACCCTTGGGATTTTCTTGTTGAGTATTTATTCCTCCAAACCTGAGTTCACATGGCTATGCCTTACTCTTATTTTTTGTTATAGTCTGTGATATACTTTCTCACCATATGTGTGTGTGTGTGCATTCACTATGTTTCAAAAAAGGATTTTTATGGGGAGAAAGAAGGGTATTTCTTTAGTTGAAGGGATCTAAAATATCCTAGTGGAGTGAAACCAACATTTTCCCTTTTGTAAGTCTTCAAGATGATTCCTTGTAGCTCCCAAATCGAATAACACACTTCCTAGTGACTCGAGCTCCATCCACATTACAAATGAGATTTCATGTCACGCCATCGTCGTCGTCTGGGAATCAACGTCACTGTCAAATTTTTCCTCTCTTGGCACGAACTGTTTTTATGCACATTTAAGGGAAACATCTCGTGTGGCTAAATTTAGATGTTGGAATTTGATGAAAATAATTGTAATCTAATTAATTTGTTGTTTGAGCCATTATTCTAGTAATTTGGGTTGCTTCAAAAACCATGATTTATATTTAAATGCTTTGTTAAATTGGTTTGATTCAGAGATGCTGCAATATATTTAGATTGCACTGTAAAATGTTAAAATTTTACATTCTAAAGAATTATAATTACAATTTCAATAACAAAATTTCGGTGAAAATCTCATTTAAAAATGAATAATAAATGTGATGATTTGTTTGAAGATCAGAGTGCTTTTCTAGTGGTGGTTTTAGGAGACATCCTTTTGGAATTCTTTATTTTATGGAGTAAACAAAAGTTCTGTTAATTTTAAGTTGGATATATCAGCAAATATTTAATGTTGTTGGATAAATCGTTGGATATTTAATGTAGTTAGTTTTACAATGAAAAAAAGCGTTGATCCTTTCAAATAAGTTTATAACATTTTGTAAGAGTATAACATTTTGTAAGAGATTTTTTTTTAGGGGTTCATATAGAAGTTATTTTTGGTGACTACCTATGTTACTTAACACTTTGTAAGAGATCATTTTTTTTGGTTTATCTCAAAGTAATTTTATGTGATTATCTTTCTTACTTAACATTTTGTAAGAGATCATTTTTTTGGTTCTCAAAGTAATTTTAGGTGACTTTGTTATTTGTAAATGGCAATAAGTGATTTTGTTTATTTTTTTAATTGAATATAATTGGTAATTAAATTAAAATAAAATGTAATAATAAAATAATTTATGAAAATTTTTAATTTAAAAATAAAATATTTTGCATATATTTTTAAAATTTTAATTATTTACGTTATTTTAAAAATCAAAATTATAATCAAAATTTTATTAATATTGTTTTTGTCAAGTTTTTTGAGTTTGATGCTTGACATGTGGCTTGAGAAACAATGACCTAGGGGCATCTCGCACTAGGTTTGGGCCACACCAACAATTGACATGGCTAGATTTTTTCCTAAAATTTTTGAAACCGACGACCTTTACATGATAGAGTGACTTAAAAGTACACCCCATCACCCTCTATTCTACACAACCTATGCTAAAATTTTATTATATTTGAAAAATATTTTAAGAATTTTTGTTAGGTCCCTATAATACTAGTGTATCCCCCTTATTATTTTGTGCCTGCGTATCCCCCATATTGTTATTGTTGGGCCGATGTAGCCCCCATATTGTTATTGTTGGGCCCCATAGAAGTACACTATTGTTATTTTTTCTCCCTTTCATTATTATATGTATGTAGGCTATGATTATATTGTGACCCCTTATACTCCTATATATACAAAGGAGGTCTTGTCATTTGTATCATCCAAGAATTGTTCATTTATGTAATTTAAAGGAGGTTTCCCCCTCGAAGAGGATATTTTTAAGTCATTGAACTATCCTTTTATGAGCTAGTTGAATAACATTTGGTATCAGAGCTTTAGATTTTAGGGTTTCGCTTCTTCAAACATGTCATCTTGGAATTTTTGCTATAATTTGTTTTCTATGAAGCTTCAAAAACTAAAATTGAAATCACACGGAGCTGGAATATTGGTGAACCTAGTTTAAAAATTTTAGATCTTGGTTCACTATATTTTCAGAGATATGATCCATGGTTGAGTTAGGGTTCTTCCATGCTCCAGAATTTTGTCTGAAATAGGTGACCTTGGGAAAATCATCATATCTTCCTTTACGAGCATCAAATTTGAATTTCGTAAGAAGTGTTCGAAAGTGCACAAACTATAGTATCTCATGAATTAGTTTTAGGGCCAAAGGTAGAAAAAGTGACACGTGGAACTTTGTACAAGTTCACTCTACTGAACCAGTCCATAATCAAGCCATCATGGGAGATCGGACAACGTTATCTAGAAGAATCCAAATTTGGTATGACTTGTGGCATTGGAAAGAATAATGAAAGGGATACCACAGGACCTAATTTCAAACCTTGGAGATTTGAATTTATAGAAATACAATAGCTTCAGTATCGCGCTCCAACAAAATGACAAAAAAGTGTGTATTTGTTTTGAAATTGGCAGAAGTTTTGTTTGAAAAATTAGTTTGAATTGATTCAAGGGGCATAGTAAAGAATAAATATCATTGTTTGATTCCAAAATGACTAAGAGCAAGAAAATGGAAATACATAGAAAGAAACTAGAAATATCTACAATGATGCATGAATAAGAGGAAGAAACACAACATGATATATGAAAATTACGAGACCAAGTGCAACAAATTTCGCTCTCACAAATAGTAACCAAAAATGAAATAGAAGCTAAGAAAGATGGTTTGAAGAATGGTATGGAAGCTAAGATGAATGGTATAGAAGTAAAAATGAAAGGAAACATGGAATATTCAAAGAATGGTTTAAAAGAAGACATGGAAGGTTTGAGAAAGTTTCTACAAGAAATGCTTCCTAATGGCGAAAAGGTATTAGATGAAACTCATGATGAGAATAAAAGGAATGCTAATCATGATTCCATAGAATCTAACTGCAGATGGAAGACCCACCATATTCCCAAGATCTATATGAGGAAGTTCGATGGCAAGGATCCGGTAACATGGATACCACAGATGGAGCAATATTTCGATCTCCATAATGTGAAACACACACAAAAGGCACGCATTGCAACTTTATATTTAGAACCCAACGAATTTGTATGGGATTGATGACCTTTTTCTCGTAAACCACTTGTCACTTGGTCAATTTATATAGAGGAAATGATAGAACATTATGAGGATACAAAGAGAAACACCTTCTTTAGTCAAATGATAAATCTCAAACAAAAGGGTTCAATAGCGGAGCACATTTAGGACTTCCAAAAATTAAATATCAGGGTAAATGATATTCAAGTGGGGAACAAGATTGATGTGTCCATAGGAACCTTAAAAGATACCATTGAACATAAGGTTCACCTTTGGGAACATGATTGATTGGAGAAGGAATTTAGGGTGGCAATAAATGTTGAAAGAAAAATTATGTAAACAAGGAAGTCTACCACTCACAACTATAAAGAAGGAAGTGTTGATGCTCCTAGCCTTCCACAACCTAGAAGGTTGACACTACAACAATTGGAGGAAAAAAGAATAAAAGGGCTATGTTACAATTGTGATATAAAATACACTAAAGGTAATAAGTGTGTTGAGAATAAATTATTCTACATAGATTGTGAAGAGGAGGAAGAAATGGAAAAAGAAACATCAAACGAGGAGGATATACATTAGGAACGAACCCCAAAGAAAAAAGAAATGAATCTGACCATATCTTGTAATGCATTGGTAGGAATTACCACTCCTCAAACTATCAAGATAGAAGGATATATTAAGAAGAAAAAGGTAATAGTTCTGATTGATTTAGGTAGTACCCATACTTTTATTCATTGTAAGATAGATAAGGAATTGAATTTCTTCCTATATCTACCACCAGAGTGTCAAGTGATGGTTGAAAATGGAGTAGCTATAAATTTATCTGGAAAGTGCCATAATATAAAGCTAGCCATGAGGGAATATGTGTCGAATATTCCAATGCTTTCCATTCCAACGGGTGGTGTTGATGTTGTACTAGGATACCAATGATTACAATCTTTAGCGACATTCAATTTCAATTTTCAATAACTTTTCTTGATTTTTTTTGGGAAGGAAGGGAATTTGAATTAAGAGGTATTCCAAGGAAACCAAGAAATATAATCATCTCTAATGGAAAGACAAATATATGAAGAAAGAACAACTCGGTGTAATTACACAATTATGCTCACTAGGGGTTCAAACATTGAAATCATCTATTTATCGAAATCTCTAAAAAGTCTTGGACAATCATTCCAAGGTGTTTGAGACTCCCAGAGGCCTCCCACCTATTCATGATCATGATCATGTGATTCACTTGATTCCAGGAACTGTTCCTAAAAACATAAGGCCTTACAGATATCCTTATTCCCAAAAGAGTGAAATTGAATGTATGGTTGCATAAATGCTAGAGGCGAGTATAATTCAACCTAGTAAAATTTGTTTCTATGCTCCAGTATTATTGGTGAAAAAGAAGGATGGATCATGGCATATGTGTCTAGATTATATGGAGCTCAACAAGCTCAATATTAAAGATAAATTTCCCATTTCTGTCATTGATGAATTCTTGGATGAATTACATGGAGAAATTTACTTCACCAAGATGGATATTCATTTAGGATATCATCAAATTAGAATGAAAACTAAAGGCATTCTGAAAACAAAATCAGAACTCATGAGGGTCATTATGAATATTTAGTCATGCCTTTTGGCCTTACTAATGAACCTTCCACATTTCAAGGTTTAATGAATTCAATTTTCAAACCCTTCCTTAGAAATTTTTTGTTAATATTTTTTGATGATATACTAATCTACAACAAGTCTTTGAAGGATCATGTTCAACATGTTGACAGGGTGCTCAAAATACTAGAGAAGTAATTATATGAAAAAACCTCCAAATGTTTCTTTGGAGTATAGGACGTGGAATATTTGGGTCATATTGTATCTCATGAGTATGTTAAGGTAGACCCTAAAAAAATTGAAGCCATTAAGGAATGGAAAATCCACACAACCATAAAACATCTTAGATTATTTCTTTGGTTGATAGGACATTATCATAAGTTTTTAAAGAATTATGAGAGAAAAGTGAAACCTATAACAACATTACTAAAGAAATATGCATTTTCTTGGACTCCTTAAGTAGCAAAGGCCTTTGAACATCTTAAAGAGGCAATGTGCCAAGCACCGGTCTTAGCTACACCAAACTTCACAATTTTTTTTATTGTGGAATGTGATGCTTCAAGAAATGGAATTGGTGTTGTTTTAATGCAATAAAGAAGACCCATTACTTTTGAAAGTCGTCTAATCAAAGGAAATTATTTACACAAAAGTATTTATGAGAAGGAAATGTTGGAAATACTACATGCACTAAATAAATGTCGACCTTACCTAATGGGAAGACACTTCAATGTAAAAACATATCGTGATAGTCTTAAATACTTTTTGGAACAAAGATTATCTTCAGAAGAGCAACAAAAATGGGTGACAAAGATGTTGGATTATGACTTTGAAATCATCTACAAAATATAGAAGCAAAGTGTTGTTGCAGATGCACTCTCAAGAAAGGATGTGGATGTGGAAGCATTGCTTTGTGCCATTTTTGTTATCCAACCTAAGTGGATAACTGAAGCAACAGATTAGTGGAAGAATGATGAAGAGGTTTGGTCACTCATTCAAAAGTTGTAGCGAGATCCTAGTACATATGATACATTTAGCTAGAAAAATGATTCATTATGGTACAAAGATCACTTATATCTTCGTACTAATTCCCAACTCAAGCAAAATATTATTTTGGAATTGCACACCTCCCCTTAGGAGGGAACTCATGATTTCAAAAAAATTACGAGAGGGTCAGAAGGAATTTTTTTGGGATGGAGTTGAATATGATATTCGTAATTTTGTGGAAGAATGTTTGTTTTTACAAAAAAATAAAGTGGAGACAATTAAGAATCCTGGTCTGTTACAACCTTTATGCATTCGAAGTAAGTGTTGGGAGGAGGTCCCAATGGATTTTATCATAGGTTTACCCAAGTCTAAATGAAAGAGTGTCATCATGGCTGTAGTTGATAGAATTACCAAGTGTGCACACTTTTGTGCATTATCTCATGCTTTTAAACCCATTACAATTGCTACTGCATTTATGGAAACAATTCAAAATATTCTTGAAATCCAAAGATTATAGTAAGCGACCGAGATCCCATTTTCATTGGAAATTTTAGGAATAAATTGTTTTCTTGTCTTAGTACTCAATTAGCTCATAGCTCATATTATCATCCTCAATTTGATGGGAAAACTAAAATAGTGAACAAATGTTTGGAATGATATCTTCACTGCTTTGTATTTGATAAAAAAAAACAATGGGTAAGGTGGTTACCTCTAGTTGAATGGTGGTATAACACTTTCTTCCATACTACAGCAAAAATGACCCCATTTATCGCACTTTATGGATATCATCCACCATCCATCACAACATATTTAAGAGAAAATTATAAGGTTCAAGAAATGGAATATCACATCGAGCACCAACAAAAATTTCTCCAACTCTTGAAGGATAAGCTCACTCTGGCGTAGAATCGAAGTAAACAATAGGGAGATCAACATCATAGTGAAAAACGTTTTGATGTAGGTGATTGGGTATTTTTACAGATACAACCATACAAAAAAATGTCTCTCAAGCAAGCTAAGAAGGATAATAAATTATCACCCAAGTACTACGGTCCTTACAAGGTGTTGTAAAAGATTGGTACTGGGCATACAAATTGGAGCTGGCTGCATCTTCCTAAGTACACCTAGTTTTCCATGTTTCATGCTTAAATAAGGTTACTGGTGAGAATATTCTAGTTCAAATAGTGTTGCTAAAACTTGACAAAGAAGGAAAAATCATATTTGAGCCTGAAGTAGTCACAGAAAAAAGAACCTAATAGCTACAAAATCGATCAATTTCAGAGTATCTCATTAAGCGGAAGAACTTACTCGTTGATGATTTGACATGGGAGGATGAGAATTTGACACAAAAACATGCAAAACTACTCAAGCATTGAGGACACCATTTTTTCGAAGGAGAGGGGCCTGTTAGGTCCCTACAATACTAGTGTATCCCCCTTACTATTATTGTTGTGCTCATGTAGCTCTCATATTGTTATTGTTGTGCCCAATAGAAGCCCACTATTATTATTGTTGTGTTCTTACATTATTATTGTTATGTAGGCTATGATTATATTTTCATCCCTTAGACTCCTATATATACAAACTAGGTCTTGTCATTTGTATCATCCAAGAATTGTTCATTTATGTAAGATAAAGGAGGCTTCCCCCTCTAAGAGGATATTTTTAAGTCGTTGATCTATCTTTTTGTGAGCTAGTTACATAAGAAATCTGAAGTAATGTTATTATTGAGATGTAGAAAGAAATTTTAAAACTAAATTATCTATCAAAATTTAGTCAAATGCATGTAAGAATTTCAAAACTAAGTTTTCTCTCAAATTTGATAGTTCCAATAATTTTGATAATTATTCTAAAATTTTTAATGATTTATTAAAAAATTTGTTAAGTGTATTTAGTGGATAAGTTACATATAGAAATAAATTTATCTATCAAATTTCGTCCTAATACACTCATTTTCGTTTAAATTAAATAAATTGATTTATTTTTATGTGCATTTATCATGCATCTCTTAAACATAAATCACCAAAATTAAAATTTGAAAATTAAATTACTAGTGATGAAATAATTTAAGTGTAATATCTATTCAAAACTCTAGCATGTCTATATATAAAGTCCATTAAACAACAATGTTAAAATATATAAACATTTCACAATCTAGTAAAAACCATTTAATTTGAAGAGTAACATAAATATAAAATTCTAATGTTGAGCATTGCATAGATATAATAAAGAATTCCAATTCCTCAAGATGACAATTATTGATAATATTGTTAATATTAATATCAAAAATACATGAAAAAATAATAATTTAATTAAGCCGTAAGGTGTTCCCTATGGGAATAACTCCCCTAGCTGCCATTCTATACTCCTGTGCATCGTCAAATCTAATGATAGATGATTGAAAGTTCTTGCACCATTAGATACCACTACTTTAACTATTAACTGAATCTTGATTTGTACGTTGACCATGTTGATCTTTATTACAACCCATGAACATATTTCATATTATAGGTACTTCGCTCACCTTATTGCATAAATGGATCCATACGAACACAACCCCTCATATTTTCTAAGTGAGTATATTTTCCTCCAAACCTAAGTTCACATGGCCATGCCTTACTTTTATTTTATATTATATTCCGTGAAATACTTGTTGTGTGTGGAACTTGATTATGTTCTTTATTTAGAGGTATCATGCGATGGACCCTAGTTCCTAAAAGAGTGGGAATGTCGCCCATTTAATCGTCGTCAGGGGGGTTCAGGGGCACTTGGGGCAACGGTGATTTTATGAGCCCCCACTTGGTGGGGGTTCAGGGGAAATGCCCTTGAAGTTAAAAATAGATGTAAAATTGCTAAGTAAAATATTATAATTTTGTAGTCAATCTGGGTCATTCATTAGGTGGATGATCTGACAGTAGTATTTATTTTTGATTTAGGGCTTTTCTCTTAGGAGGAAACCCTTCGATTTAAATGAGGGAATTGTATTGTGGTTGCATGTATGTATATTCTGAGAGAGAAAGATAGATATGAGACTGTGTGAGCGTGAAGAGGAAATTACAACAGATTTGTTGTAGGTTGTATCTCTTTATTTTGTAGGTTAATATAAAAGGAAGGATTGGTTGTTTCTATATGGACCAATCCCAAATTGGGTGAACCATGTATATTTGTTCCTCTCTTGTTTTATGCATTTTATGTGTTTTTGTTTCTGAAACATTTTATGTGTTCCATTTGTCTGTAAAATATAATTTTCTAACAGCTGGTATCATAACTGAAGGTCTATTTGGTTGATAAACTCACAGGGCAGAAGGGTTCCTAGTTCGAGTGGAAAAAATGATGGAAGATGGTAGTTTGAAGGCGGAGAAAAATAACGGCCAAAACTATTAGTTCTGGAAGATACATATAGAAGATTATTTGCATTAAAAATATTTGTAACTACCATTAAGTAGAAAAAGAAAGAAGTTGAAGAGTATGACAAACAAAAAATGGGAGATTCTCGATAGAAATGCACTTGGAGCAACATGACTATGCCTAGTTGTGTTAGTGTCTTTTCATATTTCAAAGGAAACAAAAAAAGAGTGTTTAATGATGGAATTAGCCAAACTATATTAAAAAACCTTGGCCTCAAACAAGGTATTTGTTATGAAGCATTTATTTAATATGAAGATGTTAGAAGGTGGATCTGTTGCTGATCATTTAAATGAATTTAATATGGTTGCGATTCAGTTAAGTGTGTAGGGGTAAATTTTGATGGTGAAGTTAGGGCTTTGTTATTTCTATGCTCATTGCAAGAAAGTTGGAATGGTTTAGTTATGGCCATTAGTAACTCTGTCTCTAGATCTCGTACTTTAAAATTTGATGATGTTGTCGGTACCATCCTTAGCGAGGAAATGCTACAGAATAGCTCAGATGAGACATCAGGTAAGGCTTTGACTATAAAGAATAGGGGAAGAAAAATGGAAAGAGGAAAGAGCCCAGGATATCACCGTAAGTCAAGGAAAGGCAGATCTAAGTCTAGATCGGGGATAGTGTCCTAGAAATGTGGGAAGAAAGGACACCTGAAGAAAGACTGTAACTCTTGGAAGAGAAAAGAAGGATACACACAACAAGAAAACAATCATGAAGCGAATGTTGCAGGTAATGTGTTGCAACATGCTTTGACTCTTTCATTAGAAAATATTATAGATTCATGGGTCGTAGAGTGAAGACCTCATTCCATGCCACACCAGATAGGAAACATTTTCATGATTATGTTCAAGGAGATTTTGGACAAGTTCGTTTGGGTGATGATAAATTCTGTAAAATCATTGAAATGGGTAAATTTTTCATAAAAAAACATAATGGAAACCAATCGCTATTGAAGGAGGTAAGGCATGCTCTAGATCTGAAGAAAAATCTAATTTCAATAGGGTAGTTGGGAGGTGAAGGCTGTGTAGCTACTTTTACAGATAAAACCTGGAAGCTCACTAAGGAACCTTGGTAATAGAAAAAGGAGAAAAGGTTGGTACATTATATTTATGCAATTGTATTTCTAATTTTGTTAATGATTTAACCTCCACAGGAGAAGATACAACATTATGGCATCATTGGCTTAGGTACATGAGTGAGAAGGGGATGAAAATTCTTCACTCAAGAAATTTGTTGCCAGATTTGAAGCACATTGATTTGGATTTATGTGAGAATTGTGTTTATGGAAAATAGAAAAGATTCATATTTCTCATAGTTCGTAAAGAAAATAAGAGCAAAAAATCAAAGCTTATGCATACATATGTATGGGGACTTGCTCAAATATCATCTCTTAGTGGATCTCATTATTATGTTAATTTTATTGATGATGCAACCAAGAAAACCTGGATTTAATGTATTTGAAACTTTCAAGAAATGAAAATCTTTGGTTGAGAATAAGATAGGAAATAATTTGAAGTGTTTCATATCAGATAATGGAGGAGAATATTGCAGCAAGGAGTTTGATAAGTATAGTTCAGAGCATGGAATTCGTAGAGAGAAGACAGTTCTAAGAACACCACAGGAAAATGGTGTGTCAAAAAGGATGAACAGGAAAATCATGAAGCATGAAAGGTGCATGAGATTACATACAGGATTTCCTTTGCATTTTTGGGTAGATGTTGTAGATACCACTATTTATCTAATAAATAGAGGGCCTTCAAGTTCCTTAGATGGTGGTATTCCAGAGGAGGCATTGAAAGGTGAAAAGGTAAACTACTCATTTTAGAAGGATTTCGGTTGTGAAGCCTTTGTGCACATTAATAAGGAAAATAGAACAAAATTTGAGGTAAAATCAAAGAAATGTACCTTTATTAGATATGGTGTTAATGCTTTTGGTTATCTCTTATATCATTATGGAAATCACAAAATAATTAGGAGTAGAGATGTCATATTCAATGAAAAGTTCTTGTATAAGGATCAGATGCAGAAAAAGAAACAATAAAAAGAAAACAAAGAATACATAGTGCTTGATGAGATCATAGAAAAAGAAAAGGTGTCTGAAAATCATAATGATCAACATGACTAAAACAAAAACAAACACAACAACAATAGGCATTTTAAACATCTGAAAGTGTTGTTAGAAGATCTACCAGGACATGTAGACCCCCAAAATGTTACTCTCTTACATTATATTATGTATCGATGACTGATTCTGGTGAACCATAATGTTATGAAGAGCCAATGCATGTAGAAACCAAGAAGAAGTGGGAGGTAACCATGAAAGAAGAGATGGACTCCTTGGTACATAACCAAACTTGGGACTTAGTCAGGTTGCCTACATGTAAGGTAACATTGTAGAATAAATGGGTTTACAAGTTGAAGGAAGAAGATGGTGGTAGAAAAAGGTATAAAACTAGAGTTGTGGTGAAGGGATTTGTAGAGAAGAAAGGTATAAATTTTGATGAAATATTTTCTCCTGTTGTTAAGATGACTTCAATCAGAACTATTTTAAGTGCAACATAATATTTTCATCATGAGCAATTAGATGTAAATACTCCCTTTCTCCTTGGGGATTTGGAGCAAGAGATCTATATGCAACAACCACAATGGTATAAGGTTAAAGGGAAGGAGAAACTAGTGTATAGGTTGAAGAAGAGCTTGTATGGCCTAAAAGATGCTGCAAGGCATTTGTATCTAAAATTTGACAGGTTTATGTCTCTAGAAGGTTATACTAGTTGTCACTCTGATCATTGTGGTTAAGGAAAAATGATGGAAGCTATATTATATTATTATCGTATGTAGATGACATGCTTATTGTAGTGTCTAACATGCTGGAAATAAATGTGGTCAAAGGATACTTAGAAAATTCATTTGTAGTCAAGGATTTGGGTGCTGCAAAACAAACCTTTGGTATGAGAATAACTAGAGACATGGAAAATCACAAATTAACTTCGTCTTAGAGTGTGTATATACAAAATATATTGGAAAGATTTAATATGCATAATGCAAAACCAATTACTACAACTTTGGCTAGCCATTTTAAAATAAGTAATGATATGTGTCCCAAGACTCAAGAAGAGATGGAATATATGTCTAAAGTTCCATATGCATCAGCAGTTGGAAACTTAGTATATACAATAATCTGCTCATGGCCTGATATTGCACATGTAGTGGGAGTTGCAAGCAAGTACATGAACAATCTAGGAAAAGAACATTGGATGGTAGTGAAATGGATTCTCAAGTATTTCAGACATACCACAAATCAAGCATTATGCTTTGGTGGTTCAAACATTGCTTTACAGGGATATGTTGATGCAAATATGGCAGGTGATAGAGATAACAGAAGGAGCACCACAAGGTATTTGTTCACTGTAGGTGGGGTAATTGTCATTTGGGTTTCAAAAATGTAGAGTGTTGTTACACATTCAACAACAAAAGTAGAGTATGTTGCTGCTACACAGGCTAGTAAAGAAATTATTTGGTTACAAAGGTTTATGAATGAATTGGGTAAGAAGTAAGAGATGGGCAGGTTATATAGTGACAACCAGAGTGCCATTCATCTTTCAAAGAATGCAACATTTCATTCCAAGACTAAACATATACAGCTCAAGTACCATTTCATATAGTTAGTGTTGGAAGATGGATAGTTGAAGCTTGAAAAGGTACACACTAGCCGTAATTCTGCATATATGTTAACAAAAGTTGTAACTAGGGAGAAATTAAGATTCTGCTCGGTTTCAATTGGTCTTCAAATATAATGTTGAACATGAGAAACATCCAGGCCCAAAGTGGAGTCATTGTCCAAAAATTGAAGCAACAATGGAGTTGCTATAATTAATCTCCAAGTGGGAGGTTTTGGGTGTGGAGCTTGATTATCTTATTTATTCATAGGTATCACCGTGATAGATCCCAATTCCTAATGGGTTGGAAACACCACCCATTTAATTGCCATTATGGGGGTCCATGGGGGGGATGATGACAATTTTATGATCCCCCCCCGCTTGGTAGGGGTTTGGTGGCGCTGCCCTCGAAGCTAAAAATATATGTAAAATTGCCTTGTAAATTATTGTAATTTCTTTGTCAATCTTTGCCTTTCATTGGGCGAATGGTCTAGTCATAGAATTTATGTTCAATTTAGTGTTTCTTTCCCTAGAAGCAAACCCCTCGATTTATATGAGGGAATTTTATTATGGTTGTGTGTATGTGTATTCTCAACGAGAATGAGAGAGAGGAGACTATGTGAGAGCGAAGATGAAATGACATTGGATTTGTTGTATGTTTTATCTCTTCATTTTTCTTGATAATATATCCATCATCTCCACCACATCTTAGCATCTTTTGTCAGGAATTGACAGCCACTTTCACCTTTGTCTCATCATCGGATAGACCCAAGCGTTCCAAGCATTGCTCCATATCCCATAAAAAGTTACCAAGAGTCTTCACGCTTCTTGTACCATCATAAGATTCTAGTTCCTTGACTTTCACATGAGACACTCCTCCACCTGAGTTATGTCTCATTACCTTCTTCAACACCACGATCTCATCACTTGCACCATCAAGAGATTTCCGCAAGTTCACGATCTCTACCAGACCCTTGTCCCTTGCTTCTCCAATCTCCTTGACTTCATTTTCAGGTTGTGTACACTTAAGCATGATGTACTCATGTGCCGAGTTCGGAGTTCATCAAACTCTTCCCTCAACTGCACATGATCCTCTAGTTCCTTCATGACTAGATCCATCTTTGTAGTCCAGTAAGATTCCAATGCCTACACTCTCTCTAGTATCTTTTCAATAAAGGCCTCAGTCACATTGTGGCTAGATTCACTCGATCCCACACGAGATTCACCTGCCATTTATGCTTCCTTATTTATGATCAAGTATCGACCATCCAACAGCTCACCAAGTTGCTTGCAACCTGAACCAACCCTTATTCCACTTGTATGTGAAGCAACTTACTTCACTTGCAAGTACCTGCTTCACTGTCACTAGCTTCCAAGCTTCTTCACCCATAAATACCACCTGTCAAGCTCTTCACCTTCACCAATGATCTGAATTTGAAACTACTTGAAATTTGTTTGCAAGGTATTCAATTCAGAATTAAAAATGTTTAAAAGATTTCCATGTCTTGCAGAAAGAAAACACATGAAATTTTCAGCTGTTCATGACCCGTTTAAGCATAGCAGAGTTATTTCCTTTTACTGTTTAACACATTAAAATGAATTTGATCTGCAAAATAAATCAAGCACAAATGCAAAAGAAGTTGATAAAGTAGTTCACCCCCTCCAGGGCTACGTCTGCTGGGTCCAAAGCTCCCAACCGGGCTTGTCCTTGTTTTTATTAAATTCTCAAATTGAAAATACAGCTGAATAGAAGCATCTACAAGAGAAATTGATGGTAAAACTGGATTCATAACACTTGAATCCTTCAGGATTGACTATTGGATCACCTCCAATGGATACCTGCAACCCTATATAGTCTTCACAAAACTGGGCCCTAGTGGCTCCTAGAAATTTCACGGCTCCAAAACCTATGCAAATGACCTCAGATGGCTATACGACCTGCACCAATGGCTTCAGAAGGTCAAAAATACCCAAAATAAAAAAAAAATCGTCCAAAACCGACTTTCCTAGCCAAAGTTATGGCCATTTAAAGTTTCTCCAGTTTGCCCCTAGAAAAACTCCAGCTAACTTTAGTTAACTCTAGATAGCTCCACCAATTATGGTGGGTCCGCCAAATTTGGCGCTCCTGCCAAAATTCTTCCAACTTAACTGCAGTTACATTTAATGTTTGGGTGGTTGCCTCGGATTTCGTGTAGGCGGAATATTCCTTTTTTAATTTTTTTTGAAAAATTAAAATTTCTAATGTTATGGACAAATTCTTCTTTTTGCCATAACTTCCTCATATGGCAACCGTGTTTCGAACCATTTGCGGCGCCAGAATTGGGAAGATGAGCACTTTCCAGTCATTCAACTTTGAACCAGTTCTAAGCACTTTAAATTTTGAGCATTTTACGACACTTAGGACATGAGCACCTGATCACGCCTCCCCATTGGGAAGCTTTTGGACCCCAAAAGCCTTCAACTACCTGTTAAAGAGGTGAGGGTACAGCTCCCTCACTCTGTCCACCTCCATCCAGTTTTCCTTGTTCGGTTTGCTGCCTTTGAAACCAGCCCGAACATAATCTACACTGCCCCTCCTTGAAGTGCGTGTCCTTCTGTCAAGGATTGTATCTTCTTTCAGCTCATCTAAGAATTCTGGCGAGAAATCTTCTATAGATGGCAGCTGAACAACATTTTCATGATTAGCAATCAAAGGAGGTTCATACAAACGTAAGTTCTCCACATTGACAACATAATACATTTGCATGTAGGAAGGCAAATCTAATTGAAAAGCATTATTTCCAACCTTCTTGAGGATTTTGAATGGACCATAACGAATAGGCTTCAGCTTTTTACCTTCTCCTTGCATCCTTTCCTAACTGATGTACAGCCATACCTCATCTCCTTCTTGAAACTTGTGATCGACTCTATGCTTGTCGTGTCTTTCCTTGTACTTGCCTTGACTCTTCTCAAGTTGTTCTTGAATTTGCTGATGTATTTGCTGAATTATTTCAATGAATGAACGAGCTTTGTCAATGTCACTATGTCCCTCAATGGCAACATCTTTCTCAAGAATGAAATCAAGAGGTGATTTTGGCAAGTAACCACAACAAGCTTCAAACGGTGAGGTGTTTGTGGAAGAGTGCTTGGCACGATTGTAATCATGTTGTATGTAGTGCAAATGTTCATCACAAAGCTTGGGATGCTTGCTGCAATAACCTCTCAAGAGGTGCACAATGGTTCTGTTCACAACTTCGGTTTGTCCATCTATTTGCGGATGGAAAGTAGCACTTTTCTTCAACTTTGTATCCATCATCTCCCATAGGTTGGACCAAAAATTCCCCACAAATCTGGAATCCCTGTCACTAATAATGGAAGTAGGCAAACCAAAGTGAATCCATACATGATGAAAAAATAATTCAACAGTTTGTTCAGCAGTTATAGTTTTCTTACAAGGCATAAGTATACACATTTTGCTGAAACAATCAACTACTACATATAAATAATCATGCTGCTTTCGAGATTTTGGCAAACCTCCTACAAAATCCATAGAGATGCTCTCCCATGGTCTAGAAGGTACCAGCAAAGGAGTATACAAACCAAGCTTCTTGTTGCTAGGCTTGCTTGTAGCACATAATGAACAACCTCTTATGAACCTTGAAACATAATCTACCATGCGAGGCCAATAGCAATACCTCTGTAGATGTGCAACTGTTTTGCTCACACCGAAATGGCCAGCAATAAGAGAAGAATGAGCTTCTCTTATGACATTTATCCTCTCCCCCTATGGTATACACAACTTGCCCAAATGAAACAGCAAATTGTTATGCATGTGATAGTCATTTTCCTCTACATTATTTCCTTTACTCAAGTTAGCATACACATCTTTAAAGTCTTCATCAGATGCATATTGTTCTATGTAACTATCATGTACAATGGAATCATTCTTAAGTAAAGTAACAACACCAATAATAAGCCTTGAAAGCATATCAACAACCTTATTCAAAGTACCTTTCTTATACCTTATTACCAAATGGAACTGTTGCAAGAAGCCCATCCATCTGAAGTGTCGTGACTGTTGTAACTTGCTTTGTGATTGCAAGTACTGTAAGGGCTGATGGTCGGTATGTATAATAGTTTCTTTGCCCATCAAGTAGTGTTTCCACTTTTTGACACTTTGTACCAACGCATACAACTCCTTATCAAATGTAGGATAATTTACAACAGCACCATTAAAAGTTTCAGAATGAAAAGCAATAGGCTTACCATGTTGTAGAAGAACTACACCCATAGCATAATCACTAGCATCAGTTTGTATCTCAAATGGCTGTCTCAAATCCGGTAATGCAAGGACTGGAGCTGAACTAATATTCTCTTTCAAAGATTCGAAAGCTTTTTGTTGCTTGCCTCCCCATTGGAAAGCATGCTTCACACTTGTCACTGCATGCATAGGAGCTGCTATAGAAGAGAAGTTAGAGATAAACTTCCTCCAATATTGAGCTGCACCCAAAAAACTTCTTACCTTTGTTATGGATTTGGGAGTAGGCCACTTCACAATAGCCTCAATCTTAGCAGGATCAATTCTCAAAGCACCTCCTCCTACTATGTGTCCCAAATAAACCAAAGAAGTCTTTCCAAATTCACACTTTGACATTTTAAGAAATAATTGATTCTTCTTCAAAACATCAAGTACTTTTCTAACATGCATGACATGATCTTCTCTAGACTTGCTGAAAATTAAGATGTCATCTAAGTAGACAATAACAAAATCATCAAGAAAAGGACGCAAGACATCATACATTACCCGCATGAAAGTTGCAGGTGCATTGCACAAACCAAACAACATGACAAGCCACTCAAAGAGTCCTTGTTTGGTTTTAAAGGATGTCTTCCAAATGTCACTTTCTTCAATTCTTACTTGATGATATCCACTGCGCAAGTCTAGCTTAGTGAAATATCGAGCATCTTTCAGCTAGTCTAGCAAATCATCTATCCTTGGGAGTGGGTAACGATTCTTTACCGTTATCTTGTTCAAGGCCCTGAAATCAACACACATACGCCAAGTGCCATTTTTCTTTGGAATCAATACAATTGGTGACCCACATGGCGAAGTACTTGGGCTTATGAAACCCTTATCCAACAAGTCCTTGATTTGCTTCTTTATTTCATCATTCTCCATAATAGACATGCGGTACATGCCTATGTTTGGAAGAGGACAATCTGGATGCAAATGGATTTCATGCTGAATCTCCCTCTTAGGAGGCAAACCTGTTGGCTCCTGAAACATCTCATGATATGCATCAACTACATCATAAAGATCTGATTTAAGTTTTGGATCACAATTGTCAAATGACTCATGATTCACATCAACCTTGGGCTTAATCATAAGAAGAAAAAAATTCTTACTTGAATTGACCAGCCTTTTTACCTGTCCTGCATTCACCATCGCTATATTTGTCTTCTTGCGATGAGCTCTAACAATGAACTCCTTGCCATCTCTGAAAAGATGATATTTGTTTTCATGGCGATGAAAGATAGCTTTCCTGTCAAACAAGTAAGGACTTCCCAAAACAATTCTTGCTATATCAAAAGGTACCACATCAAGTTCAACTGTGTCAATAAAATGTGCAGTAATTGCAAAGCGCAATGTGCACTTTCTTGAAACTTGTAAATTTGCATCCTTGCAAATCCATCCAAGTGGATATGGCTTCGGATGTGGAATGGTCTCAAGTTTAAGCTGCTTGACCAAGTCCTCTGATATAAGGTTTTCTTGTGACCCACTATCAAAAAGTGTGTCAATTTTAGTATGTTTTGAAATCACCCTCACATGAAACAGTTCAATTCTTTCTTCCTCATTAGGAGCTTGTACATGGCAGTTTGAGGTGCTAGTGTTGGCTTGAGTTTCAAATTCTTTTCCCTTCAAGTTTTTCAAACCCATGGCTGCAATTTTGGTTTCATCACCTGAATCTTCCCCTAAATCTTGTGGTGTAGATGTAGTAGCAACAGTTTTCTGTTTCCCTTTGGATTTGTTAAATTGAGGTCTTTTTTGAGGATATATTTTCCAACAGTTTTTCTCCTCATGGCCTGGTTTAGAACAGTGTTTACAGATCACTTTCTCACTCTCCTGTTTGACAGATGCATTCTTTTTGCTCTTTCCCTTGGAGGTTTTCTCTTTGTTTTTCCCCTTGGGGGGCTTGTTTCTACCCTCTTCAAATGTGTTTTTTCCCCTTGCCTCTAAATGGGTAGCTTGGACACAAACCTCGTCCAGGCTAGTAGGGTTAAACATCAAGATGGTGTGTCTAAGGTAGCTATGCAAGCCACCGATGTATTTCAGCAAGGTTTCTTGGGTTTGTAAATCTACCCCTAATAAGAGAGCTCTTCTCCTGAATTCTTGGGTGTAGTCTTGAACACTCTGACCCTTAAGTTGTCTGAAATTTTGCCAATTCATAATGGCTTTTTGCATGTGAGCAAGAGGATAAAACTGTTTTCTAATGGCTAACAGAAATTCAGGCCATGTTAAGGTAACCTTACCAAATTGTTTGATCTCCTCTTTAGTCTTGGCCTCCCACCAGACCAGTGCTGCTCCATCCATTCTCAAAGAAGCCAACTGAATCTTTGTGGCATCATCATGCATATTTTGGATCCTCAAGTAAACTTCCAACTGCCTAATCTAGTTGTCAAGATTTTCTGCATTCACTTCACCATTAAACATAGGTAATTCGAATTTTACATCAAGCTTCAAAAAAGGACTTTTTCCAGAGGATCCATGCTTATGAACAGAAGAAGACGAGGATGAAGAGGAAGAAGGTGAAGATGGGGGTGGTGGATCACCATTTCCTCCATGTCCTTTCTTGGAATGGTCATCATCCTTCTTACCTCCTGAAGAGCCCTCTCCTTCATGTGGATGTTTGGACCCTTCTCCAGCCAATTTCTCATTTCTTTCTTGGTACAATATCCTCACCATTTCAGTGAGGTCCAAGAAAGCCTTTCTGAAGACTCTTTCTTCTTCTCTTGGATTTGTCTCTGTAGGAATTTATCCTTCATGTTCAAACATCCTTGAAGCTTCTGCTGAGACTCTTGAGGGCGAAATTAAAGGTGGAGGTGATGGCTCTCTGGCCTTCCTTGACTGAGGATTCTCTCGTTCTCTAGTCATCTGTCCTTCCCCTCTTTTAAGTTTCAACCTGGTAAGCATCAATACTTTGCAAGACAGTTAGAAGATCTTTGCACAAAAACCCTGAGCTCTGATACCAACTTGATCTGAATTTGAAACTACTTGAAATTTGTTTGCAAGGTATTCAATTCAGAATTAAACATGTTTAAAAGATTTCCATGTCTTGCAGAAAGAAAACACATGAAATTTTCAGCTGTTCATGACCCATTTAAGCATAGCAGAGTTATTTCCTTTTACTGTTTAACACATTAAAATGAATTTGATATGCAAAATAAATCAACCACAAATGCAAAAGAAGTTGATAAAGCAGTTCACCCCCTCCAGGGCTATGTCTGCTGGGTCCAAAGCTCCCAATCGGGCTTGTCCTTGTTTTTATTAAATGCTAAAATTGAAAATACAGCTGAATAGAAGCATCTACAGGAGAAATAGATGGTAAAAATAGATTCATAACACTTGAATCCTTCAGGATTGACTATTGGATCACCTCCAATGGATACCTACAACCCTATATAGTCTTCACAAAACTGGGCCCTAGTGGCTCCTAGAACTTTCACGGCTCCAAAACCTCTGCAAATGACCTTAGATAGCTATAATACCTGCACCAGTGGCTTCAAAAGGTCGAAAATACCCAAAATAAAAAAGAAATTCGTCCAAAACCGACTTTCCTAGCCAAAGTTATGGCCATTTAAAGTTTCTCCAGTTTGCCCCTAGAAAAACTCCAGCTAACTTTAGTTAACTCCAGATAGCTCCGCCAATTATGGCGGGTCCGCCAAATTTGGCGCTCCTGCCAAAATTCTGCCAATTTAACTGCAGTTACATTTAATGTTTGGGTGGTTGCCTCGGATTTCGTGCAGGTGGAATATTCCTTTTTTATTTTTTTTTTGAAAAATTAAAATTTCTAATGTTATGGACAAATTCTTCTTTTTGCCATAACTTCCTCATACGACGACCATTTTTAGAACTGTTTACAGCACCGGAATCGGGAAGACAAGCAATTTCCAGTAATTCAACTTTGAACTAGTTCTAATCACTTTAAATTTTGAGCATTTTATGACACTTAGGACATGAGCACCTGATCGACCAGCTTCACCCACTGTGAACCTACTTTGGTACCAGCTATCACGCCCCCAAGCCTACGGTAGTCTTCCAACCATACTTGGTGAGGTGCAGCACCACCGAACAGTTTCTTTTCACCAATACTTATGTTCATGGACTACGCCTAACCACTTGTCCTACTTAGTCTGTGTTTCTCAACCAAGTAATTATTAGGTTTCCTTTATACCAATGAACACCCATACACATTCATTATCATCAGCAATTATAAATGAAGAACACAATTGCACAGTATAAAGGGAGGGGTAACTCCTTGAACAATGAGTCTACCCAAATATACTATATTAATCAACTTTCCAATATTACAAAGCTTCACAAGTATACTTGGGAAACACCAAGTTTCATACTTGGTCAAATTTACAACTTGTCACACCTTCGTGTGCCAACCAAATTTCCTTGCCCAAGCTGGGCGGGCATGCCCTCAAACGAGATGCCAACTACACTTCTCAACTAAACCTTGTTTCCTTGTGCACGACGGGCGGGCGACCTACCCGAGTCACCAAGACACCTTCATTTACTCCTTTGCACAACGGCTCACCAAAGACTCCAACGTTTTACTTTACACACCCAGTGGACGACTGACCCGAGTCTCCATCCGCGCTCCTCATTCAAACATTAGGTGCTCCTACCCACGCCCTCGTCTTTAATCTTCCTCACGCTCACCTATCCCAGGAGCAGATGAACTAGTTCTTATCTACGATCTGCGAGGTCATGCAACTCGATTGGTTGTCATTATTCCGATGGTAGTCTTCACAACCACCCGAGGTGACCATTATATGGATGAATCCGACCACGAGATACCCTATGAAACGAACCTCGTTGTTCAAAAACCCACCGCTAGTGATGACTTGGTTGTCCATCGATGTCATGGTTGTGTTACATAGCTTCTTTGCATCTTTTTCTTCTTGAATGGCATAGATCATTGGATTTATGTTGTAATTTCCTATTCAGAGTCATGATGTCATACTCCAACATGTGGCTGGCGCACAGTTATTAAGATCAAAGAACCTCAGGTAGAGGAAATCATAGATTAGAGGCCCACTGTCAATCACACTGTCAAAATGGTATATTCATTGAAGGCCGACGAATTTTCTACAATGTCATGAGGAGGAACCTCACCATAAAAATCCTATCTGCTTAATAAGGGCTCAAGCTAACTAATAGACAAAATAGTGTTTTTTGATAAATCCTACAACATAGTGATTTGTTTCTGTTTAAAATGCACTTTTGAATGCATAAATGGATATACCATGGATTTTCAATACTACATGCCAAAAAATCATAAATCGTTTCATATGCCACTTCTTCATATGATATATATATTTTTAATTAATAAATTTAATTAGAATGGTAGAAATGGCATAGGAGCTTTTGAACTATGACTACTATTATGAATATTTCATAATTATCAACCTTCATTTATGATTATTACTAAGAATATTGAAAAATATTAGGTGAATGCATAAATGGATTCAGCACCACAAAAAATTCTTGTGGCACTCAAATGTTGTAGTTCAAAGAACATAAACTTATGATTCTTAAAAATATCCACTAGATTTTGGGAAAAAAAATCTAAGAAAAATACACAGAAAAGAGTCATTTGTGTAATAGATATTAATCCATAATAATTATCAATTTGATATGTCACTTGTTCATATGTTATATATATATATATATAATTAATAAATTTAATTGTAAGGGTAGAAAGGGCATAACAACTTTTGAGATAAATGTCAACTTTTGATCCGCGACTACTATTAAGAATATTTATCAACCTTTGATGTAGGATTATTTCTAAGAATATTGAAAAAGATTAAGTGAATGCATAAACATATTCAACACCCTAAAAATCCCCTAATAAGTGACTACTAAATGTCGATAAACATAAACACATAATAAGCATCAAAACACTTATTTCATGATATATATATATATATATATGTTTGTATGTATGTATATATGTATGTATGTATGTGTGTGTGTTTGTTTATTTTAAATTAATATTATTAATAATTAAAAAGATAATATATGAGGTAAGGATATATACATTGAAAAACATGTAACAATATTTTTAACTATAGATATTCACACCTCATGTAAATTTTTAACTTGTAAATAGTCTTCATTACACTATCATAGATTTTCAATACCACATGCTAGAAAAGCCCTAATAAGTGGCTAGTAAATGTCGATAAACATTAACCCATAATAAGCATCAAAACACTTACTTCATGATACATTTGAGACACACATAGTCACACATATATGTTCACATGGATAGAGCAATGGCTCAAGGGGTTTCTATATGTTGACCAGCCATGTAATTTGGATCTTATAAATTATAATTCTTGTTTTCTCACCTTGTATTTATGTAAATATCAATTGTTTAGTTGATGTCATAATTTTTATAAATAAATTTCCATGGCTATTACCATTCAATTAAAAGCTAATTTCTTGTAGAGTTCAGAGTTGAATTCATCTGTAACCACCTTTGATTTAGGGAGTGCTCTAGTAAAAACTTCAATTCCAAAAAATATTGTGATAATCACAACCATAAACGCATCTTGGGCAGAAGAAAACAATATACTAGATTTGTACCTGCAGAGCCTTCGAATAGGTGAAGAGACACAATAGTTATTGAATCATGTTCTCCTCGTTGCAGTTGACTAGGGGGCATTTAATCGCTGCCAAAAAATTCATCACACTGCTCTATTTTGCTGAAAGAAGGCTTTGATTTTTTAGAGGAGGAGGTTATCATGACCTAAGGATACTTGGAGTTGATGTGGGCCAGAATCCTATTTCATAAGCATGTGTTGGCTCTGGGTTACAATTTCATTTTCTGAGTAAGTATAGTTCTATTTCATTACTTGAGACAATGTAAGGTCGATGCTGATAGAAATTTTAACCCAGTCGACCGTAAAGTTTTTAATCACTGCAACCAATTTCTCATCATTCTCTCATTTGGTTAACACTATGTCAAATCCATGGTTTTCCTTCGAACTTCCTCCTCTTATGGGTTTTGAAACATTGACTTCCGGCGGGTAGGGGACTCATGATTTCTGTATGCCACCTTTTTTAACAAGTTCCATCTTCTCTTATGTGTAGATTATGAAAACCAATTTACAAATTTCAACAAAGACTCTTTATGTTGTGTCGGGATCAAACAATCTTGTCTATGGTGGCTCAACATGATGATGATGATGATGAAAATGATGATGGTTAACGTCCGTTGAGACCAAACATTGGTCTATTGGACCTAAAGAAACAAATTATTTATTTTGATTTAAGATTTTATTCCTATGCTCAAAAAGCTTGGAGAGAAGCCTCCCGAGCTCACTATAAACCAACCCTATATTTTTTCTATCAACAAGAAAAATGTAAAGAAACAACACTTGTATGCCTTGCAAGCTCTTCAAAATATCGATGAGGGCATCGATAACAAATTGTAATTGATTACCGGATTGAAATTCAGCTAACTGATACCTAATTTCATTCTAATGACATACACAATTGCAATTGTCTAACACTAAAATCAATGGCCCAAGACCATACATGTGGCATGGGATGGGAGTTATTCTTAGAGGGAATGCCTTACAACGTAATTATTAAAAGTTAAAAAAATAATATATGAAGTAAAGAAGCCCCAAGAGTTAGCTCAATCGATCAAATCAAGTGCCTCGCCAATGGGAGGTCACAGGGTCAAATCCCAAAAGCTCTTGGGGTTAGGTCAGTAAATAGGCCGAGGGGTGTTGATGCCCTTTGGGTGGCGTCCACTCAGAGTTTAAAAACCCTGGACGTAGCGGCTACCCACTGACCCGGGTATTCGTGAACCAGTAAGTGAAAAAAAATATATGAAGTAAAGATATATACATTGAAAAACATGTAGTAATATTCTTAACCATGGAGATTCACCCCTCGTGTAAATTTTTAACTTGTAAATAGTATTCACTACAATATCATAGATTTTGAATACCACATGCCCAAAAATTCATAAATCATTTCATATGGCACTTGTTCATATGATATATATTTTTTAAATTAAAAAATTTAATTATAAGGGTAGAAAGGGCATAACAACTTTTGAGATAAGTGTCAACTTTTGATTTTTGACTATTATTAAGAATATTTCTCAACCTTTGATTTAATATTATTAATAAGAATATTGAAAAATATTTTTTGTATATTAAATTCCTACCATCTACCTAATCTTACTGATAATTAAGTTAAAATTTTGGAAGTCCTACTCTAAAATAGACACACCCATCATCATCATCATCATCATCGTTATATATAGATATAGATATATATATATATATATATATAAAACAAGATTCTTAACCATGAAAATTCATCCTCACCTTCACATATAGATCATTAACCTATAAATATCTTTTGTTACAATAACAAGGAACAAAAATAACACATGGTCAAAAACCATAAATAATTTAATACAACAACATTTCATATGACATTTTTTTAATTAATCAACTTAATTAAGAATATAGAAAGAGGATAACTAGTTTTGAGATAAATCTCAACTCTTAATTTGTGACTACTAATAATAATATTTTGTGGAGATTAGATCCCTACCGTGCACCTAATAATCATTAATAGTTAAATTAAATTCTAAAAGCCCTACTCCAAAATAAATATGCCTATCAACATAATAAAATTAAATCTCTTTCAAAACTTATTTTTTCCTACTCTTAAAATATTTCAAAACAAAATATTAATTTCTCACACACTCCAAAGTCTATGTATATAATTTTGTAGGTTATTAAAGGAAAAAGTGGTTTCCATTAAACTCTAAAACATGAAAAAATGGGAGATATGATTACAATTGTATGTGTTTTTATCAATTATTCATCTCAAATAATACAAAGGGAGAATATAAAATGACAATTACAACTAGTGGAATAGTGTAAAATAAATGGATGGTAAATATAGATATGAATCAACCCATAATAAGCATCAAAAGCTTATGACATGATATATCTCACGTAATTAAAGTCAAATATATCATATAAACTAACTAAAATATATAATTATTTTAAATTATTATTATTGATAAATAATAAAAATAATTAATCCTTTATGGGGGAGTGCAACATAGATAATAATGAACCTTGCAGGGCTATTAGCCCTTCCCACCTATAATGGATATGAAGGATAAGAAAGCAGATGATGAAGATGCCAAGACAACGAAGCCTCCAGAAGGTAGGGGTGATATATGAAGCTCAAGGGTAGCAAAGGAGTTATTCGGTAGCATTTGTGTTATAGGAGTAGTCTCGTGGTTGAACTATTGAGAATATGGCCAAAAGGGTGGTCACTAGAAGGATTTGAACTGTAGCCTCAACCTTGCAACACAAGAAGCGTCAGGATGGAAGGATGGAACAAACAAAAATATGAGAACTGGTCTGGGAGTGATATATCGAACTAGAGGGTAGCAGAGGTGTTATTCCATAGCATTTGTGTTATGGGAGTAGTGTGGTGGTTGAACTGTTGAGAGTATGGAAATCAAGGTGGTTTGTAGAACAAATTGAACTTTGGCCTCAACCCCGCAACACAAGAAGCCTTAGGCTTGAACGATGGAAGAAAAAAAAATATGAGAGCTGGTCACACTGTATAGGACCATGGAAAAAAGGAGCCACAAACAGTAACGATCAGGGTGGTTGTTGTAGAGGTGACTTTTGGTAGATGCTCTTGGCTGAAGCACAAAGGTGCAATCCCATTCTTCAATTCTAGTAATTCTAGTCATGTCTCAGTCTAAATATTCATTCTTAATCCAAAAGTAGGAAAGGTTCCCTGAGTTTGGAGGTGGTACGTGGAGGAAACCTGTGTTGTGACGGGTTGGTGTTGGCAGCAATGGTTCCCCATTTTTCCCTTGACCTGATCATTATCGATTGGAGTAGAAAGGGTCCCCAAAGATTCTAATTACAACACTGGTGGAGTGTGTGGAAAAAACCTATAGATGGCATAATAAATTACTACTTATGTATGTTCTCGGTGGGCAACAATGTTTCTCCCTTGTCATTGGACATCAACCTACATAATCTTATAGGATGTGAGGCAGAATTTGAGTGGGCTTCACTGAGAATTGGTGCTTTTGGGGGGTTAGTAAAGAGGAAACCACTAGGTGGTGTGAACAGAGAAGGAGTCACTTGACCTAGTGAGCATAGGAAATTGAGCGTGAAAAAGAGTTTTGTAGCCTTCATCTTAGACATCGCCTGGGGAGATTTGGAGAAGTCATCAACATCAATTTTGAAAAATTTGGTCTATGGTGTGATCATGTGTGTTTGGGGGTCATGAAGGGTGCGTCAAAAAATAATTTGTGGTGGAGCACATGTTTTTCAACAATTATGATTTCCATGCAACACCAGAGAGGTCACCCGCAAAGGGGCTTGGGTCCTCGAGACTAAGGGGTGGGGTGCAAAGAAAAAATTGACCTAAGTGAAGCAGTGGATCAACAATGCGGTCCTTCCCCCAGAATAGTGGGACTTCCTCCACCATTAAACTATGTGCAAGCCTAGATTCATTAAGTGACAATGTTGGTAGAGCAGCTAGCTAGAGATTACCACGATGACATAAATGAGATAATTGCTTTCATGGATGATGTCCAACATAATAAATGGAAAATGTTAGACCATATGAATTCCCTCAAATGTGGACAAAAGCGATTCTAGGAGCGGCTAGATCATAAAGAAGGGAGAATAAAACACACAAAAACCCATGTGCATGAGGCTTTCCACTAGCAACATGAAAACAGTCCAACAAACCAAGCTTCAAGAGATAATGTAGGGTGATCATGGAAGTAGGTTATATTCAAATTTTGGGTCTTTTTTGGGCCAATTGGGTAATTAGGATGCATAACAAGAGTTTTTTCCTTTTTGGTCAAATGTATTTTCTCTATTACTTGGCCAACAAGTCTGGTAAGAATGAGGCTTATGGTAAATTTTTGAAAAAATTCCAATGATGTAACTTTGTTCACAATTAACGAAAAAAATCGTAATAAAAAAAAGTAACACACACACACACACACACACACATAATACATGGAACAAGATTCCTAACCATGGAGATTTAACCCCTCTTTATCATGGACATCCTTAATCTATAATTTGATTTGCTATGATATCATTGCCCAATATTAGGTGGTTCTTTATCCTCATTACAACTTGTCTTTATTTGTGATGGAAATTGTTTTGTTTTGGAGGCTCCAGGCTCATTGGGAATGAGATTGGAGGATACCTTTTGGGTTGGTGGGACAGGGTTGAGTGGTTTCTTCCCTTTATATGTTGACTTAGGGGGACTTGGGTGAAGAGTTTCCTCATTCTGATCCTGTATTCTAGACCTTTTCCTAGATGACCTGAAATCATATTACTTGTGTAACCGAGCCTGCATCAAGTTGACAAATTGTTTACAATAATTATCTATCTCATCATCATCCAGTGGGGCATATAAATCATCCCCTTCTTCTTCAGGTGTTTGTATTTCATTTTCTCCCTCAGAAAGAGAAGAGAACGCGTTTTCTTGAACCTCTATAGCTTCTTTAACATTCTCCTCAGGGTAATCTTCTAAATACAAAGGAGACTTGATAGTATCATGTTAATCCTTTCTCTCCTTTTCCAGCCATTGCAAGGGAGACCTTCTATATTGTGGGTTAAATTTTTTTTAGGAGTTGGTTGACTTTGTCGAGGGGTTTTTTTTTCCCACTCTAGTTTCAAAAGTTTGTCAGATGATTTCCTTATCAGTTTATTCATCTCATCTAACTTTTGTTCTTGATTTTACTTTACGTGTCCTGAAGAATTGTCTTCTTCCTCTCCCCTCCTCCTATCACCATATTCAACCTTCCCTTTCCATTTTCCAGTGGAGGTGAAATTTGCTCCAACTTCCACAACATCTATTTGGATTTGATCCAGAGTATGAGACTTTATTTCTCTGAGGGTAAACCCAAACTATGTTTCAAAAGTTCCAACAAAAGCCAATTTAGTAACAACCTATCGAGGTTTAATTTCACTCGGAAGACTATTATATAATTTATTAAACCTTTTTTTAAATTCTATGACATCTTCATTAGATTTTTTCTTCATTTCATTAAATTTTGTAATAACATACCCAAGGTCTCTTTTCTCCCCCTATTTCTGCATGAAATATTTTTCCATCTCCTCCTAGGTATTAATTGAAGCATTTTGTCAAATCTTGAACCATTTCCTAGCCTTTCATTCCAAAGACCAGATAGAGAGCCTTAGTACTACATTTAGATTCTCAACAAGTGCACAAAAGGTTTCTATATGCTTCAAGGTTGAGATATCATTGTCTCCAGTGAACCTTGGCAGGAGTTTAAGGTAATATTGTGGAATCATGTTTAGGGGCTATTGCAAGCTGAGTGGAGCATATTTATTAATAAGAAAACTAGGGACAACCATGTTTTGTAATGGAGGTGGTAGGAGATTTATCATAGGACCTAGTTGAGCAGTTGTATGGATTATGGATATCTAGAGTCGATATGGAATGCTAGCATTTCTCTGAGTCAGACTATTTATGAGGATACCTTTGACTTCTTCACGTTTTGGGAAGGTGTGGAATGTGAAATAGGGTGAACTGACAAAAGCCTCTTCAGTTTTGAATCTTGAGGAAAGTGAACTAAACAATGGGAAACATTCTTCACAATATTCGAAGACTTTGGAAGAGGACTCAGAGTAGTTTAGCTCAGCCTTCTAAGAGTTGGAAGTTGAAACTTCAAGAAAAGGGATCACAGGATATGGAGTAATGGGAGTTCTCCCTTTCCAAACCCTCTTGGATATGATTTTCTTAGGGTTGAATATAGGGGGAGTTTTCTTTTGAGAAGTGTCAGAGTGAGTATGAGGCCTTTCGAAAGCTAGGGTGATCAAACAAATATTTAAATATTGGATTCACAAAGGTGGGAGATATTCAACTCACATCCCCTTTTTCTCACCTAATTAAGGGGTGCACATGTGTCATACCTATAGAAAATGTTCAGATTCATCCACGACAACAACACCAAAATATGTTGTTGCTCCTAGAGACAACCCTTGGTTTGAGGAGAGGTCAATACCTAAGTCTTCTTAGAAATGTTTGTAAGGTCTGTTGAAAATTTCCACTTACATTCAAAATTAAAAGAATTTTTAAAACAAAATTGGTTCCAAAGATATCTCAATAGGGTAGAGGCAATTGATATAAAAAAAAACTCATAAAACTTAATATCCAACTCCCATGGCTAACATATAGAAGAACATAGTTCATTTGGTCATTATAGTAAGTGCGAAAGAAAAGTATGAATAAATGAAGTCAAATAAACAGGGCTAAGCATAGAATCTAGTGCATCGGAATTCAGAAAGAAAATAGATAAATAAAACACCAAATGGAATATCAGATTACATCAAGCGCATATTAAGTACGTTGCATCTTATTAGTCACAAACATATTAGATGAACATTAGACATAGATGACTCCATGATTTCCTGAAAATATACCCAACGACTACTGTTACATGTCAACTCAGAAGAAAACATAGATAAATGAAAGGAACACAGGAATAATACATACTACAACCTTATGTGAGCTAGAATCACCAAAATTTATTTATTAATCTGTAGATAGAGCATACATTTTCACTTTCTCCATTAACAGTTCTAGAGCCTCTTTGAAAACCAAAATTTGGAACCACTCTATGATGAGTACACTATAAAACCATATATTTTTTGGATCATTTCCTCCTTTGGATTCTTTACCAACTCCCAAGTGTTGTTTTCTAATAAAGAGTTTGTTTCTTCCTCCATTTCTTACTCCCACTTTTTGTTACTCCTCACTTTGCAAGCCTCTTGTAAACAATGACTTTCACCATCATTACTTTACAAAATATAAGTTGAGTTCAATGGATCTTAGTTCAATTGGTTTGGTGAACATTTTGTTTCCCTATATACATGGGTTCAAGTTTTTGAATACATGTTGACATTGTCACGTTTGTGGCATTTATGGAATAGTTGTCTTTGGTGTAATAGCAGAAGTTGATCGTTTGAAATTACTAATTCTATAGAAATTCTTGTTCCAGTTTCATATATATATATATAGATATATATATACACCTCTATGATAGATTATGAGGTTTTATAGACATACGAACCAACTATGGTGGTGTGTTTTTTGGTTAGATCTCTTGCAATGGTTGCTACAAGGATTCTTCTTCTTATTGTTCATCATTTTCCACTTGTTGTCCATTATGGCCAAGAATTTGACTACTTAGTATCTTCCAATGGTGGGATATTTTCTTACTATACCACAGACATGTCAACAATTTTATTAGCATACATATCACTTGTAAGCCTTTTATATATCTTAGACTGATTAAATATTAAAAACCTACCTCTAGCAATTTTTTTAAACTAAATTCCATAGTTGGTAACCAAACATACCATCCACACATCCTAGGAAATTACATCTCACTTATTTATCATGAAACTTAGTCTATGCCCTTTGGGAATATGCATGAATGCTACACATCTATAAATTTTCAAGTTAGAAAAATATACCTACTTTTTGATTCAAAGTTCTTCACGGATGCCACCATCCAACAACGTATTAGGTCATTGAGTAACGGGGTAATAATTTTTCCTCAAAGATTTTATAGAAAATTCTTTCTAATATGGTGTATGATAACACACTCCTCACCGTCTCCATGACAGTGTGACTAATCCTTTCTATAGTACCATTCTGTTGACAAGTGCTAAGGGAAGTATTCTTATGTTTTATGTTGAACCTGTTACATCAATCCTCGAATGCATTGGAGCAATAATATCGATCATTATTTATACTAAAAAACTGAGTATTTGGTTATTCTTTTTTCTATAACAAAAATAAATTTATGAAATATCACAAGCACCCCACCTTTTCTTTTCATTGAGGTAGTACAAAACCTTCATGGATGCGTCATCTATGAATGTGACAAAGCATAAGGCTACTGTTAAAGACTTAGCATTGACTCACCTAAATACATTGAAATGTATCAATTATAATAAATAATTTTTCTTTCCATGACCACCTCTCATAAATGAAAACATTAATTTCCTACCATATACACAGTTCTCACAAAGTTCAAAATCATATGATTTCAAACCTAGAAGAAAATTCTTACCAACGAATATTTTTAGGTCCTTTTTACTCATGTGACCAAATCATGTATGCCATAAATATGACAAGTTTCCTTCTTTGGAAACAACAACCACATCTAATATTTCTGTCATTTCCCTCAATCTGTACAAGTTTCCTATATTGAATCCCCCTGCCATTAGCAATGATTCTTAACTAATTTTCTAGCCACTTTTCCAAATCTTATGGAGCATCATTCATCTTCTAATTTTCCCACAAATATAAAGGTCATATGCATCTTTGGAACATGCATAACGTGTTTCAACAAAATATCTTTCCCATCCTTTTTCTTAACTTGGACATCTTCCACTCCAATAATGTTACAAAGTTATTATTTCCTAAATGTTCTCTACCATAATCATCAATTTTATATGTCACAAAATTTATTTTGGATGGAGTGACATGGTGAGATGCCCCAAAATAAAATATTAAATCAATCCTACTTCGAGAAGTATAGAAGCATACCATGAAATAGTAACTAAAACATCGCCTTCTGAAATTACAATGATGGTCTTTCCTTCATTTATAGTGCCTTAATTTTTTATTTTGATGGTTTAATTTTGTTTCCTTTTCTCTCTCTTCCAAACCTATCAGGCTCTTTTCTTGTGTTCTTATTTTCGACAATTAAAACAACTATTCATGTCCTTGATTTTGATTACATTTTGATATAGAATATCCTTATCTATTTTGTTCAATTTTTCTTCGATGATTAGCTACCATTAGTACTTCTCCTCCATTTTTTTCATAATTGATTTTCTTTGCAACTCCTTATTCACTAAAATGTTGCTAATGTTCTCAAACTTCATGATCCCATATTGAAGTGCTCATAACTACTATTAGATTCTCTCAACCATTGGGTGTGGAGCACATGAATAGGATGGTTGTAATATGATCATCTAGAACAATTTTTAGAGAGAAAATATGATTGGTAATTATAATAAATTCTCTACGACTGAGGAACCCTCCTTTGTCTTGAGGTTATATAGTTCCTTGATTAAGAAAACTTTGTCTGATGTTGTTATTTTCTCACACATCAAACAACTTTTTCCATTTTCCTTTTGTTGAAGTAGACATTCTTTACCTGACACTATTAAAATGTAAGAATGGCCTTCTTATCTAGTGAATTTAAGGGTTATTCTATAATTGATGAAGGTTTCTTTGCTACTCCTTGAAAGATATTGACCCTTCAAAATCAATATATCCTTGAGTGATTTTCATATGGTGAAATTTTCCCCATTCAACTTCTCTACATCCATATGTAGATGTTTTTGTTTGATCGACAAACTCATTTAACGCCAAAAAAAAACCTAATTCTCTCATATCAATTTTCAATAAAGAATACAACAAAGTAAATTTAAAATAAAGTGTAAATAATAAAAAATTTCAGCAATACATTTTACATGGAAAACTTAAAATGAAATGGAAAAACTTAATAGCTTTGTTTCATTAATGAATGAAAATATATACACAAACTAGTCTTTTACTCACAACTGTACCATAGAGAATTCCTAACTTATCATTTTTTTTGGTAGGTCAGCACTCACGGGGAATTTGAACTAGTGACTTATCACAAGGAGTGCCTTAACATTCACCGTCAATCCAAAGCCCCTTGGGCCTTTGTTATATTATCATTACTCAATACTATAAACTATAAATATTACATATAACCATAATTTATTTAACTCCTTTCTCATATTTCAAAAAAAGAAATTATATATAAAAATAAATATAAGTATAAATACATAATATTTTAATTTTAGTCATAGAGGATGCCCTAAAACTACTTTTATTTGGCTAAGAGCTAATTTTTTTAGGACTTAAGGAAATAAGTTAATTATCCAAGACCTAGAGATGAAACGTGATGAGTAAACATACATTCATAGATAGTAGCCAATAATAATTGTCTTATTGTTAATTTACAATTAAATTATGATAATTTTCCCCACTATTTTCTTTTTTTCCTGTAGAAAAAATTGTAATTTTATTCATGTGATAAAATTACATTTTGCAGATGCTTAAGCATATTCAGATGACTGTCCCTATGTTCGCCTGCGAACACAGATTACAAAAAAACAATAAAAATGAAATAAAAAAATAAGTGTCGGCGGGCCTATGCTTTCCTACCCTTCTTCTTCTCCACCCTTCACCAGCCATCAGAGTTTGTTGCAGTGATAGCCAGCTGATTTTCCGATGTATTGATTAGTTGTTCCTTGTCAGATTCCGAGCCTTCAGATCCATGAGTTCGTTTGATGCCGCTTGCTTCCAACTGTATTTCTTGTTGCTGTTTCATATTGTCAGACCCCAATTGTGTGTCTGGGCCGTTTCCTTCCTGTGTATATTCCTGTTCCATTTGTGTGTCAGGTTTTGATTGGTTCCCTGTAGGTTCTGTCTGCATGTCCTCTTTTTCCCTCCAATCGGTGTGCTGCCATCCTTTCGGCTTTTTTTGTTGTTTCTTGTTCTCTTTGGGGTCCTTCTTTCCCAGTGGGCAGGTGTTTTGAAGATGCCCTGTTTGCATACATCTTAGGCACCTGAATGTTGTATTTTCATAATCAAGCGGTTGTATCCTCTGTGTATTATTATAGTTCAATGTAATGTGATCAGGTAGTCCCAGGCTTAGATCCGCTTCTACACATATTCTAGCATAGGTGAATATTCCTTGGTTAATTCTTTCTCCATCTATTTTAAGGAATTTCCCCAAAGAATTTCCAATGGCTGATAAAACTTTGTAGTGCCAAAAGTGGAGAGGGAGGTTGTGAAGCCTTACCCAAACAGGAACTGTTGTTACTTTCATAGTATTTGCATCAAATTCGGGAAACCAGGGGGTGGTGAAGAGGCCAGCTTTGCCCCAGAACCAAGGCCCCTGATTGATAATATCGTCACGTTCTTGTTCTGTTGTAAAACTAACTATGAAGAAGCCCTTTGAGCATAGGTGAATTTCACAGTCCGGTGACCATGTTGAGAGGATCCAGTGATGCAGTGCATCTGATTTTGGCCAGAAACCATTAAATCTACCTATAACAGCACGTTTGGCTAGATCAGAGTGTAGATTAATTACCTCCGGCGACGTTACTTGGATCGTTGGTGTTTCCAGTGTTTGTTCCACAATATAGGGACCTGGTAGCTCTGGTGCTGGTGCTGGTTTGGGTTGAATGTTTGCCCCTTTGCCTTTCACCGCGTCCTTGAAGGAGCCTGTATTCTTTGAGCTGGATCCAGAGCAACCTCCTCTCAGACGAAGGTTTATGATGATTGTTGAATCTGTGGTTATATTGTATTCCTGGAGGGTGTAGTGGTCCTGTAGACTGCGCCCCTTGTAGATCAGATTTTGGCCTTGTTCGGGGATGCCAAGAAGGGTTTGTATTCTGTTCCTTAGTTCTAGGATACTACTGCCCCTCCATAATCTCAAGCAGTAACTTCTTCCTTCCGGTGCTTTCAAAAGGAGCTGTATGAGATCCACTTCTCTGGGGTTTGAGCCTTTCTGTGGTTGCTGCCTGACGGTTGCATGTCCCCAGATCTGGGTTCTTTTGAGGCTTCCTGTTCTTCTAGGCATCTGATCTGGTGATTTAAAAGCAGATCTGGGCAACTGATAACCTACCGTGGATGGGATGCCCAATCCAGTTCTTTGCAAATCTAAAGCTACGCCTTTGTCCAGCGCGCACAGGTTGAACAGGTGCCACGGCGCAGCGTTTCTCTCGCCGTTCTGCATCAACAGCATCGGAGCCATCGACAACTTCCTGGGTTCTTGGTCCAGCCACTTGGATGCGGGCGTCAGGCCATATCTCGTGCTCTCGTTGCCTCCATCAGGATCTGCAGAAGCTCGGACCACACCCTTCCCGCGCAGGAAGCGCATGATTCTGAAGAGGCACAAAGCATCCAGTGTTTTTCTGGAGAGGCACGCCGCGATTTCTCTGAGAGAGAGAGTACCGTGTGGACCTTGGCGGGCGATCAGGTCAGGGATTCCCAGCAGTATCGTACTCTTCACGACCAGCGATTCTGCAGAGGCAGAGGTGGATCTCCATGCCTGCATCTGCCCTGTTAATTCCTCTTCTTCGCTCTCGAAGAAACCCTCACCATGCATTTTGCTGCCCATGATCGATTCCCGCGGAGTCCGAGCGTCTTCCCGTATGTTGCGGAGCTCCTTCTTCAATTCTCCAAATCCAATCCTGAATGTACCTTCCCCACTATTTTCAAAAAATATAATATTTTAATTTAATTAAATATCACACATTAGACTTAAAACAACACAATAGAGAACAAATATAAATCGATTAGGAGGCATGATTCCAAAACACTTCATGGGAATGTCCCATTAAGAAGACTAAGTGTGAGGGTTTGGAATTTTCCATATTTGGTTCACATTTGATATAAATTTGGAAGTTTCCTTATTTGGTTCACATTTGATATAAATTTGGAATATATTTTTCCAGAGGAAAGGAAAACTTAAGACTGTTGTAGATTTGCTGATTTAACTTTTCGAAAGGAAAAAAAAAATCAATTTTACATCTTGACCCTCGTATTTCGGGGACCAAAGTCTTCTTACTCCCAAAGCTGGGGATGCTTCACCTAAACTATATGATGTGTAATGCAAGATGGGGATGCTTCACCTAAACTATATGATGTGTAATGCTATTTTATATAATGTTATTTTAAATAAGAAGAATAAAGATTTTTATAATGGTGTAGTTTAAGTGTTTTGGATTTTTTTTTAGAATTTCATTTTTTTTTTAATTTTAAATATATTTTAGAATAAAGAAATTTAATATCATAATCGTAAAATTTCAAAGCATTTAAATTGTATAATTTAAATTTACTATTTTAATGGATTTATATTAAAATTTTGAAATTGTATTGACCTAAGATTAAAAAATATAAAATGTAAAACAATCCAATTTAAATTTACTATTTTAATGGATTTATATTAAAATTTTGAAATTGTATTGACCTAAAATTAAAAAATATAAAATGTAAAACAATCCGAACACATTTTGTAACATTATCCCTGTCGTCGTATAGATGAAGTTATTCCTTGTAATGCCATAAAAAATACATACACTGAAACCAATGATATGTGCTAAAATGGTGGATGCCACATCACCATATCAAGAATATATATTTTTTTTTTGAGCTGATTTGATTTAAAGAAAGGTTGAAATTTTAACGTCATTATATTCATAATACGACAATTACAAATTTAATTGATAATATAAACTTTAAAAATTAATAAATTATGATAATATCAAGATGATGACGTTCACATATACGTCACTCAAGCATAAATTGTAATGGGAATCAGTCATAGATTCATCATAAATTGTAATGGGCATCGATTTCTCAATATGATTGCAAATTCATTTGCATAAAAGCCAAAAACTTCGGAAAAAAATAGAATAAATCCTTAGTAAAAAAGTTAGAAATATAGGGCTAATTTAATTAAAAATAAAAATCATCTATTTAAATATGTATCAAGATGTTTTATAATAAAAATTCTGAATTCCAAAAAAGGACTTACCTATTATTTTTTAATTTACTTTAAATGCTTTTATTTTAATATAGTTTTTGATAAGTTTTATGTAGTTATGATTTAAAAAAATAGAATAAATCCTTAGTAAAAAAGTTAGAAATATAGGTCTAATTTAATTAAAAATAAAAATCATCTATTTAAATATGTATCAAGATGTTTTATAATAAAAATTCTGAATTCCAAAAAAGGACTTACCTATTATTTTTTAATTTACTTTAAATACTTTTATTTTAATATAGTTTTTGATAAGTTTTATGTAATTATGATTTAATTTAAATATTTTTATTTTAATATAGATAAAGATAAGTTTTATGTAATTATGATTTAATTTAAATATTTTAATTTTAATATAGATAAAGATAAGTTTTATGTAATTTTGGCTGAGAATATGTCATAAAATTGATTTTGTTTGGTTAAGTGCTTGTCGTTTTCCTTTATGGATTACCAACAAGTTATTTCAAGTGATGTGGTTTTCTTGAATAACAACTAGAAATAATTGTCGCCACTAATAATTTGATAACTGAATTATAATATGTTTTCCCACCTATTTAAAAAATCCTATATAAGCAACGCTGGTCACGTGTCTTTCAAAAACTAAATGCCCACCATTTTTATTCTAAAATGTTTGTTGTAAACCTAAAATGTTTTGTATGCGATTGATTCGACTCTTTATATAAGAATTTAGATACTCTACGTAACTCTATTGTGGAATTGATTAAATTAAAACATTTCGTATATGCATGATGTATTGGTAATCTTATATTTTAATAGATGAGATATTATGTTAGTTTTTAATCATTACAGTTACAAAATATGAAGCCCTCTCTTGTAGAATTACGAATATTACTTTTTATAGAATAAAAGGTTGTAGATAACGTTTATCTTTCTAAAGAGTAATTGAAATTTCAATTGAAATAAGTTTAAGATTATAAAAAGTTTAAATATATTTTTTATTTTTAAAGTATTTTAAATTATAATTAAAAATGATATAATTTATATCTATATTTTACAAGTCAAAGCTTTTTAACTCAGTAAACCATTTGTTTTTGTTTAGGTTATTTGTAAACGATTTTATTGGAAAAACAAATCTCATTTCACTCATAGAAAAAAATATTATATATTATAAAATATTATTTTAATATTACTATAAATTTTATTAAAAATAATGTAATCAAATTTGTATAAGTATATAGTATGATTAGAATAATTTGATGGTTAAAAATGAATATTGTTTTATCCTTATTTTAGACTTAAATATTTTTATATAATTTTCAATCCCTTAATATTATTTTTGGCCACTTATGAATTTTTGTTAGATGTTATTTTACTATTTTAAAGGATATTTGAATTTTTAAAGTGATTTTTTGAAATGTGTTATTACTATATTATTATTATTAATATCTAATTTTAAAGTCACCATTGAGTCAGATATTAAATTGGTGTATGAGACCCCCTTGTTTGTGGGATAAGGGGCCCACTTCCACACAATGATTTGTCTGCTAAGGCTACTAAGGCATATATACTCCATCCCGGTTATTTTGAACTTATGACCTCTTAGGAAAAAACACATGCTTTTGACTATTGGGCCCAGTCAAGTTGTATATATAAAATAAAAAATAATTTTTTTTAGATTTAATTATTGTAAATTTCACTCATTAATGATAAATTTACCAAAAAAAATATCATAAAAATATTGTGAATTGATTTTATAATTATATATTTTTTAATCTCTTAAAATTATTTCTAGCCACCTATGATGATGTTTCGTTAGATGATATTTTAAGGACATTTGAATTTTGTCTTATAAATGATATTTTAAGGACATTTGAATTTTGTGCATAAGACATTTGTAAGATGGACTTTTTGAAAGGTGTTATTACCGTGTACAATTAAAAAAAATATCATAAAAATATTGTAAATTGAGTTTATAATTATATATTTTTTAATCTCTTAAAATTATTTCTAGCCACCTATGATGATGTTTCATTAGATGATATTTTAAGGACATTTGAATTTTGTCTTATAGATGATATTTTAAGGACATTTGAATTTTGTGCATAAGACATTTGTAAGATGGACTTTTTGAAAGGTGTTATTATCGTGTACAATTAAAAATGATTTTTTTTAGATTTAATTATTGTAAATTTGATTTATTAATATTAATGATAAATTTACAATTTTAAAATGTAATAAAAATTGTGAAGTGATTTTGTAATAAGAAAAATATTATTAATGTATAAATGAAAAGAAATAATTTTTGAATACGATTAAAATTAGTAATCTTATTTTTTTTAACTTTGATAAATTTAAAAATCTAAAATTTTTAATATAATGAGAAAATTTTACTTAACAACAATATTACAACTAATATTTATTACTTTTCTCTTTGTTACATTACCATGGGCTATTATCATGGCTGGTTAATACCACATGCCTAGAAAATTACAGATCATGGTAAGAATCGATCAAAGAAATTGAGATTTGAGTCCAATACATCTTAATTGTTGTGAGTAAGGATACAAAATTATATGTAGGATACAAGATGAATTTGAGGGTAGGAGGAGGAGTCCCCTCCTTTAGAAATGTCTTGGATGAAAAAAATCTCAATATGGAGGATAGGAGGACTGTCGTGGGAGGATCCTCAGGAACTATACCAGAACCTATTTTAGGAGATAAATGGAAGGCATGATTCAAAGGTCAATGCATTTTGAAAGCTTCAAAAAATACTCATTTTTAATGCTCATAAACTGTCTAGAGGATCATAGGAAGTGCATGCAAGGTCATACCTTCATCTGTAAGTTCATAGGAGGTTGACCTATAGAGAGGGAAATCAAAAGATGGATTCAGTAGACATGGCAAACAAAAGGGGAGGTCGATTTGAGATTGGGGCCAAAAGGGTTCTTCATGGTAGTTTTCTCCAATTTGGAGGATAAAGATAAAATTTTCAAAGGAGGGTTATACTTTTATAATAATGTTGGTCTGTGTATTAGATATTGGGAAGCATGTTTTAACCCTGACAAGGAGGAGTTCTCACTAGCACCAGTGTGGGTATGACTATACTCTCTTATAGTGGATTTCTGGGTACCTGAAATCTTAGAGGGTATTGGCCATACTTTAGAAAGATTTGTGATTTTTTTTTGAAATTATTAGACGAGGAAATAATATGTCTTACGCTTGCCTATGTGTCTATATGAACATTTCCTAGCTCTTTTGAGAATCTATAGAGTTGAATTATCGGGGAGAAATTTGTAAACAACCGATTGATTATGAACATGTACCCTTGTAGAGTCGTTATTGTCATGAACATGGTCATCTCTTTAGATATTGTGCGCAACAAGGAAAGGAGCAATAAACGAGAGTTTTCCAAGGCTCTGATGGTTTTACAAAGGTTGAAATGAGAAGGAGATCAGATAAGGGTTGTAACGTTCAAACCTAACAAACAATGGAGGAGAAAAAATCCTTCTCAGCCTTGGAGGTGATGCAGGAAGAACCAAATGTTTTAGTAGATATGCAAATGTAGGACAAACCCTTATCAATAGAGCAAGCCAAAAAATCTCAGAATAGAAATTTTGTGGAGGGGGAACCCAAGCAGGAGATATTAATTATTTTGGCTTACCAGGGATTAAGGAAGTTGCAATGTTTATGCATCAAAACCTTAATGATCTCATAGAAGAGGATCAATTCTTAGTAATTATGGTGAATGAGTGGGTGCATAAGGACTTGTGGGACATAATAAAGGAAAATAGGGAGAAGTATGTCATAGCCTATATAAGCTAGAAGGAAAAATGCCACCAAGCCCTAGGATAGGGACAAGGGCTACACTCTGTATAGGATTTTAAAGATAATGGGAAATGAATTATTATTAAATACATCACAAAGGATCTCAAAATGAAAGGAAGGAAACCCAAGAAGGGAGCACTTAAAAATGCAAGTGAAATCCTTGGCAATTCACACCAAGTAACTTCCTTGTTGGAGGTATTTTTGCCCCTACCAAATCCTTCACTGTGAAGATCTTATCATGGAACATAAGGGGGTTAAATAGTAAAGAGAAGAAAATATATCTTAAATAGAGGATTAAGATGGAGAAACCAAAAACCCATGATTGTAATCCTGCAGGAAACAAATATTTTGGAGGATAAATTGTCCCAAATTGTAGATAAATATTTGAAAGGATGTAAAAAAATGGACCTTAATGTGAAAGGAACTATTGGGGGGCTAACAATTCTATGGAATCCTCAAGAGGTTGTATTCCAAGGCTGGATGACCAATCCCAAAATTCTAACTAGGAGGTTTCGTTATGTTGGGACAAGAGAGCCATCTTTCCCAAAACAGTATATGGATCATCCATGGCAGGGGACAAAGGCCCCTTCCCGAATCAGCTACTATTGACTAAAAAACTGATTGGAGAATTCCTTATGGGTGGTTGGTGAAGATTTCATTATGATTAGGTCACTTAAGGATAATAAGGGAGGAGTGCACCACTTGGATCCAGTATTGACCTATTTTGGTAGCTATATAAAGAAACTCTGTCTGGTGGATATTCTGACAATTAATGGCCTACATACATGGAACAATCGATGAGGGGGAAAACATCAAATCATGAGTAGGATGGATCAATTTCATATCTCTGAGGGAGTTTTGCATAAATTTATTTTTGTTGAAGCAATGAGTTTACCTTGTATGGGATCAGATCACTAGCCACTCAAGCTAGAGTTGGATTTGAAATAGGCTCCCCCGAATAGCCCTTTCCGCTTTGAAATTTTCTGGCTAAAGGACCTAGATTTGTGGAGAGGCTAAAGGAGTGGTGGTAGGACATCAAAGTTAAAGGTAAGTCGAGGATGCATATCTTTCAATTCAAAATAAAAGCATTTAAAACCAATATAAAAATATGGAATAAGAAAGAGTTGAGCAATATTTTCGAAGCAAAAATTATTTTGGAAGGACAAATACAATCTATTCAACATCGTATGATTATGGAGGGAAGGTCTCCTGAACTTATAGAAGAGGAGGGAAGTACTCTTAATAAGCTGGAGCAACATAGACAACAAGAGGAAATCTTGTGGAAGAAGGAATCTAGGATCCAATGGCTTAAGGAGGGGGAGAGGAACTATAAATTATTATATAATTCCATGCTGCAGAGATGCCACAACAACCAGATATTTTCCGTTCTAGGGGCAGATGGAGATAGGATAATTTTACATCATGATATTGACGAAGAATTGATGGATTATTATCATGGCATTCTCACTGAGCATTCTAGTCACACACATTCTGCTACTCTTTCCTCCCATATGTTCCAAGGCTTGTTAGTAAGGACTAGAATGTGGCCCTTATGAGGCCTATTTCATTTTAGGAAGTCAAAATGGTGGCTCTAAACTTTCCCATGAGTAAGGCTCTGAGTCCTAATGGTTTCAACTCAATATTTTTCAAATCTTGTTAGGAATTCCTTGGAATGGAGATTTATGAAGTGGTGGAAGAATCTCAACAAACCCTGTCAATTTTTCCTGCTCTTAACACAACATTTCTCACCGTCATCCCAAAAGGAGGAAACTCATAAGAACCAAGTGGTTTTCATCATATAGAAGTGTGCAATGTTATGTATAAAATAATTTCAATAATCATTTCAAGTCAGTTGAAACCATTACTTCTAAATATGGTAGAAACAAACAAGCTTTGTTGAATGACATTGCATCATAGATGACATCATCACTGTACATGAAAGTATCCATTCTTTATTAAACTGGATGTGTCAAAGGCTTGTGATTAGATTAGTTGTGTATATTTGTTTTAGGTTCTAGAAGTTTTTGTTTTTTGGGAGAATTGGTTGACCTGGATAGTGTTGTTAATTTCATCACCTTTCTTTTGCATTATCAATAATGGATCACCTTCATATACTTTCTCTTCTTCACGAGGGATGAGACAAGGTGATCCTCTTTATCTCTTCCTTTTCATTTTGGCTATGGAGGGGTTGTGAAGGATGTATAAATCATTGTTTTCTCTGGGTTATATATCAGGCTTACAATTTTTGGTAATGATCGCCCTCTCACACACCAATAGTTGTGGATGATGTTGTTATTTTTGGGCCTCAAATTCTCGAGGAAGTGAAAGGAGATAATTAGATCCTTAAAATATTTATGGATTCCTTAGGAACAATGGTAAATAAAGAGAATACTAATATATTATTTTTCAACTGTAAAGAAGAAATTCAAGTCCATCTAACTAGGGCGTTAGGTTTTCGTTGGGCTCAGTTGCCATCCAAATATTTGGGAGTGATACTTGTAGTATATTTTAATAGGGTGGATATGTGGGAGGATCTTATCGAAAGAGTTTGGAAAAGGATTAGTAACTAGGCATTCTGAGCTCTCAACTTTGTAGGTCGTCTAGTACTCACCAAAGAAATCTTGCAAGCCATTCCCAACTACTGGCTAGTGGTTCTGCCTACTCCCATAATAGTTTGTCACTATCTCCATTCTTTGTACTCAGATTCCTTACGTAAAGGTGTCCATAAGGCTCATAAGTGGAAGCTTATTGGATGGGTTAAAATCATTAGGCCTAAGAAGTTGGGAGGCTTGGGTTTACGAGACCCATAATTGATTAGTAATGCATACGATATGAAATTATGGTGGGCATGGGTACAAGGAGGTCCTAAAGTTTAGAAAAGGATCTTGCTTAGGAAATATGCACATTTATCTACATAGGAGGATCATTTACGATTTCAGGGTTATAGTAAAGGATGTGGGATATAGATGTGGGCAGAACAATACAAGTATTTGGTGAGAAGGTTTGCCTTTTAGGACATAAAAGGAAGAATGAAAAGGTCCATTTTGGAATATGCTTCATAGCAACACCTTCCTTTAGAAAAAAATGTAAATTTTTTCCCTATTAAAATATTGACTCAAGGAACTGGGGAAAACAAGGTTTTGGATTACTACAAGCCAAAGGTTGAAAACCAACTATGGAGACAATGGAAAGAAAATGATGATTGGACAAGTATGACGAATTTCCGTGGAAGGAATTCCAAAAAATACTTGTCGATAGACAAATTAAACTTTCTCTCAAGAATGATATCTTAAGATGGGGTCAACAATCAACGCGAGCCTTTTCACTAAAAGAAGCTTATTCGTGGTGGCTAAAAACTATCAAAATTTATGTGGTGTAGAGATGGATTTGGGAGAGTTCGTGGTGGCTAAAACTATCAAAATTTATGTGGATGATAACATGGGGCTGCACCCTTACATGGGACCACCTCTAGAAGAGGGGTTTCGAGGCACCATAATTGTGCCAACTATGCACTTGGGGAGAGAAAATTGTGGGTCATATATTTCTCTTATGTTCCTTTGTAGTAGATATATGGGATGTCATTCCTCATATTTTTAGATGTAGCCACCCATATATGGGAGATTTTATGACTCTATTGAATTATTAGATTAGACGTAAGCTTCATAATCTTATTGTTTCCAAGGCTTGGTAATTAGCACTAGGTTTCATGCTATGGACTTTATGGAAGGAAAGAAATATTAGTGTATTCCAAATGAAATGTTGACAAGCAACAAGGATAAAGGAAGTAATTCTCTTAAATATTATAGAAACCATCATTTCATCCTCTTGGACCAAGGATAACTCACAAGTGGATGGATCATAAGGATTCATTTTAAAGGAACTTGACATGAATCCTACAATGGTGGTTCCTTTCTCTTATGTAGTGCAGAGAAAATGCATCCTATCACTAGCTCATACATAATGCCATCATCATTCTTTGTAAAAGCTATGTTTTGATGGCACTTCGATGGGAAATCCAGGGAATTCTAGGTATGGAGGGATACTTTGAGACAGACAATCAAATCCACTGCATATCTTTCCATGGTATTTGGTGTAACCATAAAAAATTTAGCAGAATTCATATTAGTTGAAAAGGGTCTACAAATTGTAGCTAAAAATGCTTCTGATTGATCCAGATTCATGGTGATTCACAACAAGTAATCCAGTGTATTCAAAAAATTCTCAAGATGATACCCTTTCTAAAACAATGTGTAGCTAGAATTTATCGGATGTGGTAGCCAACATTAGTAATATACTACCAAGATTTCATTATGTTATTCTACAACACACCTGCAGGGAAGGGAATATGGTGGTAGACACGTTGGAAACTTAGGGGTATAGGGAATGACACATGGCAGTGAATGGGCCTTGGTTGAAGATGTTCGAAGGGATGAAATAGAAGAGATCAAATATTCGGTGAAAATAGACAGCTCCAGGTGTAGACGTATAATCCTTGATGGGGGTGAACCTTAATAGAATGATACTAACAAAGAGCATGATTTTCATGCCAATAGTGAGACTAATGCGAGAGTTGGTGGTCATAGACTACAGGCCCGTTCTTGCCACTTGGCCCTTCAAGAACATCACGTGGTTCCTGTTAAAAACCAAGTTCTGAGGCCTCTCCAATGAGTCTCGTCATTATAAATGCAAATAAATGGTAGGATTTATGGGGTTATATGATAACACATTTCACTACAGGGTTTCTCATGTAGTTGAAATGGATTGTATTATATTGGATTAATTGGCAAACCTTCTTGGAACTCATGACATCAAAATCTATGAGCTCTTTGATGAGCACACGATGTCTGAGAAATTTGGAGGTTTTGAAGGGTATGATGGGCATGCCAAAAAGTCCCTTATATAACCCCACAATCACTAGTTACATTCCTCAGGTGCATGTATTTGTATTATCACTAGACCCTTGTAATTGCATGGAGGTATCCTATTGGTGGAAAAGCATTTATGTTTGTTGGGATGGTGAAGAAGGTCTCACCAACTTCTGCGACCTATGGTATATGCCTCTCCTTTACACTATTCCACTAGGAAGTTGCTCTCTTATGCTACATATCTGGTTTTTGTCTTTTATGGTTTTTTTCATGCTAAATATCTCTTGGAACTCAATTATGTGCTTTGAAAATCTACTAGTGGGTCAATGTTCTTTGTCCTTTTTCTTGATAAAACTGGTACAAGTCCTTCCTTTGAATTGGATGTAATTATTGTCATCGACGTAACTCCAAGGCTCTCACCCTATAGGCATATCCTTCAATTCTATGGTCTTGGTATGTGGGGAATGGTACCCAATTTCACTCTCCATCTAACTTTAATATGGTGATTTAGTTGTTTGTGTCAATTCATTCTACTCTACCCACCATGTTCTTGGAGTCTAGTTCTCAAATTCTAGTTGTTAATTATACAATCTATGGAGTTGTTGAAGTTAGGTGGTCCCCTCTACTCTCAATTGTTTTTAATATCTCTATGGTTAATTAATATCTCCGTTAAATTTATCTTATTGGATTATATCTTTGTACTTGGGGTCTCGGTCTTTATTTCTCTTACTGGTGGTAACCCATGCCTTGGCTTGTATATGGTCTTGTGTCAATCCTATAATCTATTTTCCATCTACACCTTGACTGTCATGGTTCCTTGGCAATGCATGACAAGCTGCAGAGGAGGAATGCCAAGTTCCTCCTCCTCTCGATGCTAACTCTTTGGATGGGAATCTGTGGTGAATTATTTTGACTCTATCCCTTCAGAATTAAGAAGAAAGATTCTCCTCCTCGAGTCAAAATAATTTGGTGAAAGGTCCTATTTTTCAGACTCAAAGGTCATTGAAAAGTAATTAAATTGGATTCCTGATCCGGGGCGATTCAGGAAACATTGCCTACATTTCCATACTTTATAACTTTGCATCGACAACTTGAGACCTTTTTACACATGGTTCTCCAGGAAAAACAAGTTGACAGCTACAAATTGTTTGCATTTCAAGAAGACATCAAAAGGATTATTCACAACCTTTAGTTCAACCTTATTGACATTGGGACCGAAATCACTGGAGAAATTTGTAGTCTCTAGATTGGACACTGAGTCTGCTAAGGACTAGGATTCCATGTTGTAATTAATGTCCCATCTTTGACAATTGCACCCCTGATAGCTACCTCTCCATAAGGAAATTTTCTGCCACTATTATCGGTTATCATCTTCAACTAGTCTCTAGTAAACATACTACACTTGCACTGATGCGATCACAATTGGTATGGTTTTCTTAGTTTCTCTCGCACCCTTGGATTTTGCTTCAGGCCTTCAAAGGAATCTATTTTTTTATTTTAGCTATTGTAGCCACTTTTTTGCGCTATTCCTACTCGAGTTTCACTACTTCTTTTGAAGTTTGTTCTACTTGTTTCTTTCTCATAGTAACTGGTCATGTAATTCCTGAATGTTAATGGTGACTACAACTGAAAAAAAAAATATGTAAATGTGTCTCTGATCAAAATATGTGAATATCCTACTATCCACATGTAATTGTAAGTTTTTCAATGAACTGGATATGAGGGATTGGTCTCCTCATTATAATATTAAAGCAATATTTTTTTTTGATAAAAATCACTTACAAGAATTTAATATATATATATTATATGTTACCGGCCATTAAATTTTAATTAATAATAACTTTTATAACTTAATTAAAACACTATGAAGTTTGATCTAATGTAACCACCATTTTATTTTACTTTATTTCTAATTGGGGTATTAAAACAATTTTAAAACAAACAAACAAAAAATATTTCATTCTTTTACAATGCTTAAAACTACGTTTATATATTATGCCATAAGGCGTTCCCTCTGGGAAGAAATCCCCCAGCTACCACTTTGTACTCCTTTGCACCATTAGATCCAATGTTAGATGATTGAAAGTTCTTCCACAATTAGATCCCACTACTTTAACTGTCAACTGAATCTTGATTTGTGAAACCGTTCACCTTGTTGATATTTATTATAACCCATAAACATATTGTATATTGTAGGTACTTTGTCAACCTTATTGCAGACATGGAATGATACAAACATGACCCCTGGGATTTTCGTGTTGAGTATTTATTCCTCGAAACCTGAGTTCACATGGCTATGCCTTACTCTTATTTTTTGTAACAGTCTGTGATATACTTTGTCACCATATGTGTGCGTGTGTGTGCATTCACTATGTTTTAGCAAAGGATTTTTATGGGGAGAAAGAATGGTATTTTTTCAGTTGAAGGGATTTGAAATATCCTAGTGGAGTGCAACCAACATTTTCCATTCTGTGAGTCTTCAAGATGATTTCTTCTAGCTCCCCAATTGAATAACACACTTTCTAGTGACTCGAGCTCCATCCACATCACAAATGAGATATGATAGTTTATGATTATTCATGTAGATTTCATGTCATGCCATCGTAGTTGTCTGCGAATCAACGTCACTGTCAAATTTTGCCTCTCTTGGCAAGCACAATTTTTATGCATATTTAAGTGAAACATCTCGTGTGGCTGAATTTAAATGTTGGAATTTGATGAAAATAATTGTAATCTAATTAATTTGTTGTTTGATCCATTATTCTAGTAATTTGGGTTGCTTCAGAAACCATGATTTATATTTAAATGCTTTGTTAAATTGGTTTGATTCAGAGATGTTGCAATAAATTTAGATTGCACTGTAAAATGTTAAAATTGTACATTCTAAAGAATTATAATTACAATTTCAACAACAGAATTTCAGTGAAAATCTCATTTAAAAATGAATAAGAAACATGATGATTTTTTAAAGATTAGATTGCTTTTCTAGTGGTGGTTTTAGGAGACATCATTTTTGAATTCTTTATTTTATGGTGTAAATAAAAGTTCTATAATTATTAAGTTGGATATATCATCAAATATTTAATGTTGTTGGATAAGTCATTGGATATTTAATGCAGTTAGTTTTAGAGTGAAAAAAAATCATTGATCCTTTCAAATAAATTTATAACATTTTGTAAGAGAATTTTTTTAGGGGTTCATATAGAAGTTATTTTAGGTGACTTGTAAGAGAATTTTTTTAGGGGTTCATATATAAGTTATTTTAGGTGACTACCTCTGTTAGTACATTTTGTAAGAGATCATTTTTTTTGGGTTTATCTCAAAGTAATTTTATGTGACTATCTTTGTTACTTAACATTTTGTAAGAGATCATTTTTTTGGTTCTCCAAGTAATTTTAGGTGACTTTGTTATTTGTAAATGGTAATAAGTGATTTTGTTTATTTTTTTAATTGAATATAATTGGTAATTAAATTAAAATAAAATGTAATAATAAAATAATTTATTAAATTTTTTTATTTAAAACTCAATTATTTTGCATATATTTTATAGATTTTAATTGTTTATGTTATTTTAAAAATCAAAATTATAATCAAAATTTTATTAATATTTTTTTTGTCAAGCTGTTTGAGTTTGACACTTGACATGCGGCTTGAGAAACAATGACCTAGGGGCATCTCGCACCGGGCTTGGGCCACACCAACAATTAACATGGCTAGATATTTTCCTAAAATTTTTGAAACCGACAACCTTCACATGATAGAGTGACTTCATAGTACACCCCATCACCCTCTATTCTACACAACCTAGGCTAAAATTTTATTATATTTGAAAAATATTTTAAAATTTTTTGTTAGGTCCCTATAATACTAGTGTATCCCCCTTATTATGCTTTTTGTGCCCATGTATCCCCCATATTGTTGTTGTTGGGCCCATGTAGCCCCCATATTGTTATTGTTGGGCTCCATAGAAGTACACTAATATTATTGTTGTGCGCTTACATTATTATATGTATGTATGCTATGATTATATTGGCACCCCTTATACTCCTATATATACAAAGGAGGCCTTGTCATTTGTATCATCCAAGAATTGTTCATTTATGTAATATAAAGGAGGTTTCCCCCTCGAAGAGGATATTTTTATATCATTGACCTATTTTTTTATTAGCTGGTTGCATAACATTTGGTATCAGAGCTTTAGATTTTAGTGTTTCAATTATTCAAACATGTCATCTTGGAATTTTTTCTATAATTTGTTTTCTATGAAGCTTCAGAATCTAAAATTGAAATCACAGGGAGCCGAAATATTGGTGAACCTCGTTTAAAATTTTTAGATCTTGATTCACTATATTTTCAGAGATATGATCCATGGCTGAGTTAGGGTTGTTCCATGCTCCATAATTTCATCTCAAATAGGTGACCTTGGGAAAATCATCATATCTTCCTCTACGGGCATCAGATTTGAATTTTGTAAGAATTGTTCGAAAGTGAACAGACTATAGTACCTCGTGAATTGGTTTTAGGGCCAAAGGTAGAAAAGTGACACGTGGCACTTCATACAAGTTTGATCTACTGAACCAGTCCATAATCAGGGCATCATGGGAGATTGGACTACGTTATCTGGAAGAATCCAAATTTGGTATGACTTGTGGCATTGGAAATAATAATGAAAGGGATACCACAGAACCTAATTTCAGAGCTTGGAGATTTGAATTTATAGCGATACAATAGTTTCAATATTGTACTCCAACAAAATGAGAAAAAAATGTGTATTTGTTTTGAAATTGGCATAAATTTTGTTTGAAAAATCAGTTTGAAGTGATTCAAGGGGCATAGTAAAGCATAAATATCATTTTTTGATTCCAAAATGACTCAAGGCAATAAAATGGAAATACGTAGTAAGACACTAGAAATATTTACAATGATTTATGGATAAGAGGAAGAAACACAACATGATATATCAAAATTATGAGACCAAGTGCAACAAATTTCGCTCTCGGAAAGAGTAACCAAAAATGAAATAGAAGCTAAGATAGACGGTTTGAAGAATGGTATGGAAGCTAAGATGAATGGTATAGAAGTAAAAATGAAATGAAACATGGAATATTAAAAGAATGGTTTAAAATAAGACATGGAAGGTTTGATAAAGTTGCTACAAGAAATTCTTCCTAATGGCGAAAATTTATCAGATGAAACTCATGATGAGAATAAAAGGAATGCTAATCATGATTCCATAGACTCTAACTTTGGATTAAAGACCCACCATATTCCAAAGATATATATGAGAAAGTTTGATGGCAAGGATCCGGTAACAAGGATACCACAGATGGATCAATATTTCTATCTCCATAATGTGAAACACACACAAAAGGTATGCATTGCAAGTTTTTATTTAGAACCCAACCAATTTGTATGGTATCGATGAATTTTTTCTCATAAACCGCTTGTCACCTAGTCAATTTTTACGGAGGAAATGATAGCACATTATGAGGATACAAAGAAAAACACCTTCTTTAGTCAATTGACAACTCTCAAACAAAAGGGTTCAATAGCGGAGCACATTTAGGACTTCCAAAAATTAAATATCATGGTAAATGATATTCGAGAGGAGAATAGGATTGATGTGTCCATAGGAACCTTAAAGGATACCATTGAACATGAGGTTCACCTTTGGGAACATGATTGATTGGAGAAGGAATTAAGGGTGGTAGTAAATTTTGAAAGAAAAATAATGTAAACAAGGAAGTCTACCACTCACAACTATAAAGAAGGAAGTGTTGATGCTTCTAGCCTTCCACAACCTAGAAGGTTTACACCACAAAAATTGGAGGACAAAAGAATAAAAGGGCTTTGTTACAATTGTGATATAAAATACACTAAAGGTAGTAAGTGTGTTGAGAAGAAATTATTCTACATAGATTGTGAAGAGGAGGAAGAAAAGGAACAAGAAACATCAAATGAGGAGGATATACATTAGGAACCAACCCCAAAGAAAAAATAAATGAATCTAACGATACCTTGTAATTCATTGGTAGGAATTACCACTCCTCAAACTATCAAGATAAAAGGATATATCACGAAGAAGAAGGTAATAGTTCTGATCGCTTTAGGTAGTACCCATAATTTTATTCATTGTAAGATAGCTAAGGAATTGAATTTATTCCTATATTTAGCACTAGAGTGTCAAGTGATGGTTGAAAATGGAGGAACTATAAATTTCTTTGGAAAGTGCCATAATATAAAGCTAACCATGGGGGAATATGTATTGAATATTCCAATGCTTTCCATTCCAATGGGTGGTGTTGATGTTGTACTAGGAGTCCAATGATTACAATCTTTGTGGACGATAAATTTCAATTTTCAAGAACTTTTCTTGATTTTTTTTTGGTAAAGAAGGGAATTTGAATTAAGGGGTATTGCAGGGAAACCAAGAAATATAATCAGCTCTAATGGCATGAGAAATATTATGAAGAAAGAACAACAGGGCATAATTACACAATTATGCTCACTAGGGGTTCAAACATCGAAATCATCTATTTATCCAAATCTCTAAAAAGTCTTGGACAATCATTCCAAGGAGTTTGAGACTCCCAAAGGCCTCCCACCTATTCATGATCATGATCATCTGATTCACCTGATTCCGGGAAGTGTTCCTGAAAACATCAGGCCTTACAGATATCGTTATTCCCAAAAGAGTGAAATTGAATGTATAGTTGTAGAAATTCTAGAGGCTAGTATAATTCAACCTAGTCAAATTTGTTTCTATGCTCCAGTATTATTGGTGAACAAGAAGGATAGATCATGGCATATGTGTCTATATTATAGGGAGCTCAACAAGATCACTATGAAGGATAAATTTCCCATTTCTGTCATTGATGAATTCTTGGATGAATTACATGGAGAAATTTACTGCACCATGATGGACATTCATTTAGGATATCATCAAATTAGAATGAAAACTGAAGACATTCTGAAAACAACATCAGAACTCATGAGGGTCATTATGAATATTTGGTCATGCCTTTTGGCCTTACTAATGAACCTTCCACATTTGAAGGTTTGATGAATTCAATTTTCAAACCCTTCCTTAGAAAAATTTTGTTAGTATTTTTTGATGATATACTAATCCACAACAAGTCTTGGAAGGATCATGTTCAACATGATGACAAGGTGCTCAAAATATTGGAGAAATAATTATATGCAAAAACCTCCAAATCTTTCTTTGGAGTACAGGAGGTGGAATATTTGGGTCATATTGTATCTCATGAGTGTGTTAAGGTAGACCCTAAAAAAAATTAAAGCCATTAAGGAATGGAAAATCTACACAACCATAAAACATCTTCGATTATTTATCTAGTTAATAGGGTATTATCATAAGTTTTTAAAGAATTATGGGAGAATAGTGAAACCTATAACATCATTATTGAATGAATATGAATTTTCTTGGACTCAAGCAGCAAAGGCCTTTGAACATCTTAAAGAGGCAATGTTCCAAGCACCAGTCTTAGCTACGCCAAACTTCACAATATTTTTTTATTGTGGAATGTGATGCTTTAGGAAATGGAATTGGTGTTGTTTTAATGCAATAAGGAAGACCCATTGCTTTTGAAAATCATCCAATCAAAGGAAATTATTCACACAAACCTATTTATGAGAAGGAAATGTGGGAAATACTACATGCACTAAATAAATGTCGACCCTACATAATGGGAAAATAGTTTAAGGTAAAAACATATTGTGATAGTCTTAAATACTTTTTGGAGCAAAGATTATCTTTAGAAGAGAAAAAAAAATGGGTGACAAAGATGATGGATTATGACTTTGAAATCATCTACAAAAAATAGAAGCAAAGTGTTGTTGCAGATGCACTCTCAAGAAAGGATGTGGATGTGGAAGGATTGCTTTGTGCGATTTTTGTTATCCAACCTAAGTGGATAACTGAAGCAAGGGATTAATGGAAGAATGATGAAGAGGTTTTGTCACTCATTCAAAAGTTGCAGCGAGATCCTAGTACATATGATACATTTAGCTGGAAAAATGATTCATTATGGTACAAAGATCGCTTATATCTTTGTAATAATTCCCAACTCAAACAAGAGATTATTTTTGGAATTGCACAGCTCCCCTTAGGAGGGAACTCATGATTTTAAAAAAATTACAAGAGGGTCAAGAAGGAATTTTTTTGTGATGAAATTAAATATGATATTCATAGTTTTGTGGAAGAATGTTTGTTTCGCCAAAAAAATAAAGTTGAGACAATTAAGATCCCCAGTCAGTTACAACCTTTAGCCATTCCAAGTCAGCGTTGGGAGGAGGTCTCAATGGATTTTATCATAGGTTTATCCAAGTCTAAAGGAAAGAGTGTCATCATGGCTGTGGTTGATAGAATTACCAAGTGTGCATACTTTTGTGCATTATCTCATCCTTTTAAACCCACTACAGTTACTACTGCATTTATGGAAACAATTCAAAAGATTCATGGAAATCCAAATATTATAGTAAGTGACAGAGATACCATTTTCATTAGAAATTTTAAGATGAAATTGTTTTCTTGTTTCAGTACTCAATTAGCTCATAGCTGATATTATCATCCTCAATCTGATGGGAAAACTGAAATAGTGAACAAATGTTTGGAAGGATATCTTCATTGCTTTGTATCTGATATAAAAAACCAATGGGTAAAGTGGTTACCTCTAGTTGAATGATGGTATAACACTTCCTTCCACACTGCAGCAAAAATGACCCCATTTATCGCACTTTATGGATATCATCCACCATCCATCACATCATATTTAAGAGAAAATTATAAGGTGCAAGAAATGGAATATCACATCGAGCATCAACAAAAAGTTCTCCAACTCTTGAAGGATAAGCTCATTCTGGCATAGAATCAAATTGAACAATAGGGAGATCAACATCGCAGTGAAAGAAGTTTTGATGTAGGTGACTGGGTATTTTTACGGATACAAACATACAAAAAAATGTCTCTCAAGCAAGCTAAGAAGGATAATAAATTATCACCCAAGTACTACGGTCCTTACAAGGTGTTGCAAAAGATTGGTATTGGGCATACAGATTGGAGCTTCCTGCATCTTCGTGAGTACACCTAGTTTTCCATGTTTCATGCTTAAGTGAGGTTACTGGTGAGAAGATTCTAGTTCAAATAGTGTTTCTAAAACTTGACGAAGAAGGAAAAATCATATTTGAGCCTGAAGTAGTCACAGAAACAATAACTTGATAGCTACAAAATCGATCAATTTCAGAGTATCTCATTAAGTGGAAGAACTTGTTGAATATTCCACATGGGAGGATGAAAATTTGATACAAAAAAATACAAAATTACTCAAGCATTGAGGACACCATTTTTTCAAAGGAGAGGGGCTTGTTAGGTCCCTACAATACTAGTGTATCCCCCTTATTATTATTGTTGTGCCCATGTAACCCTCGTATTGTTATTGTTGTACCCCATAGTCACCCACTATTGTTATTATTGTGCTCTTACATTATTATTGTTATGATTATATTTTCATCCCTTAGACTCCTATATATACAAAGTAGGCCTTGTCATTTGTATCATCGAAGAATTGTTCATTTATGTAATATAAAGGAGGTTTCCCCTCTAAGAGGATATTTTTTAAGTCGTTGATCTATCTTTTTGTGAGCTAGTTGCATAAAAAATCTGAAGTAATGTTATTATTGAGATGTAGAAAGAAATTTTAAAACTAAATTATCTATCAAAATTTAGTCAAATGCATGTAAGAATTTCAAAACTAAGTTGTCTCTCGAATTTGATAGTTCCAATAATTTTGATAATTATTATAAAATTTTTAATGATTTATTAAAAAAAATGTTAAGTGTATTTAATGGATAAATTACCCCTAAAAATCAATTTAACTATCAAATTTCGTAATACACTCATTTCCGTTTAAATTAAATAAATTGATTTATTTTTATATGCATTTATCGTTCATCTCTTAAACATAAATCACTAAAATTGAAATTTGAAAATTAAATTATCAGTGATGAAATAATTTAAGTGTAATATATATTCAACACTCTAGCATATCTATGTATAAAGTCCATTAAACAACAATGTTAAAATATATAAACTTTTCACAATCTAGTAAAAACCATTTAATTTGAAGAGTAACATAAATTTAAAATTCCAATCTTGAGCATTGCATAGATATAATAAAGAATTCCAATTCCTCACGATGAAAATTATTGATAATATTGTTAATATTAATATAAAAAATACATAAAAAAATAATTTAATTACGCCGTAAGGCATTCCCTCTGGGAATAACTCCCCCAACTGCCACTCTATACTCCTGCGCATCGTCAGATCTAATGTTAGATGATTGAAAGTTCTTGCACCATTAGATACCACTACTTTAATTGTTAACTGAATCTTGATTTGTACGTTGACCTTGTTGATGTTTATTACAACCCATGAACATATTTCATATTATAGGTACTTCGCTGACCTTATTGCATAAATGGATCTATACAAACACAACCCCTCGGATTTGCTAAGTGAGTATTTTTTCCTCCAAACCTAAGTTCACATGGCCATGCCTTACTTTTATTTTCTATTATAGTCCATGAAATACTTTTTGGGTGTGGAGCTTGATTATGTTCTTTATTCATAGGTATCGCCGCGATGGACCCTAGTTCCTAACAGAGTGGGAATGTCACCCATTTAATCATCGTCAGGGGGGTCCAGGGGCGCTGGGGGCAACGGTGATTTTGTGAGCCCCCCTTGGTGGGGGTCCAGGGGAAATTCCCCTGAAGTTAAAAATAGATGTAAAATTGCTATGTAAAATATTATGCGGATGATATGACAATAGAAGTTATGTTTAATTTAGGGTTTTTTTCTTAGAAGGAAACCCCTCGATTTAAATGAGGGAATTGTATTGTGGTTTCCTGTATGTATATTCTGAGAGAGAAAGAGAGAGATGAGACTATGTGAGCACGATGAGGAAATTACAACAGATTTGTTGTAGGTTGTATCTCTTCATTTTGTAGGTTAATATAAAAGGAAGGACTAGTTGTTTCTATATGGACCAATACCAAATTTGGTGAACCATGTATATTGTGTCTCTCTTGTTTTATGCATTTTCTGTGTTTGTGTTTTTGCAATATTTTATGTGTTCATTTGTCTGTAAAATATAATTTTCTAACTACTGGTATCATAACCAAAGGTCTGTTTGGTTGATAAACGCGTAGGGAGAAGGGTTCCTAGTTTGAGTGGCAACAATGATGGAAGATGGTAGTTTTAGGGTCGAGAAATTTAACGACCAAAACTATTAGTTCTGGAAGATACATATAGAAGATTATTTGCATTAAAAATATTTGTACCTACCATTAAGTGGAAAAAGAAAGAAGTTGAAGAGTATTACAAACACAAAATGGGAGATTCTCGATAGAAATGCACTTGGAGAAATTCGACTATGCCTAGTTGCATCAGTAGCCTTTCATATTTCAAAGGAAACAAAAAACAGGGTTTACTGATGGAATTGGCCAAACTATATGAAAAAACCTTGGCCTCAAACAAGGTATTTCTTATGAAGCGTTTATTTAATATGAATATGTTAGAAGGTAGATCTATTGCTGATCATTTAAATGAATTTAATATGGTTGCAAGTGAGTTAAGTCTGTAGGGGTAAATTTTGATGATGAATTTAGGGCTCTGTTATTTCTATGCTCATTGCAAGAAAATTGGAATGGATTAGTTATAGACATTAGTAACTTTGTCTCTGGATCTAGTAATTTAAAATTTGATAATGTTGTCGGTACCATCCTTAGCGATGAAATGCAACAGAAAACCTCTGATGAGACATCGGGTAATGCTTTGACTATAGAGAATAGGGTAAGAAAAATGGAAAGAGGAAAGAGCCCAGGATATCGCCGTAAGTCAAGGAAAGGCAGATCTAAATCTAAATCGGGGATAGTGTGCTAGAAATGTGGGAAGAAAGAACACCTGAAGAAAGACTGTAAGTCTCGAAAGAGAAAGGGAGGATACACACAACAAGAACAATCATGAAGAAAATGTTGCAGGTAATGTGTTGCAACATGCTTTGACTCTTTCATTAGAAAATATTATTGATTCTTGGGTGGTAGAGTGAAGGACCTCATTCCATGCCACACCTGATAGGAAACATTTTCATGATTATGTTCAAGGAGATTTTGGACAAGTTCATTTGGGTGATGATAAATCCTATAAAATCATTGAAACGGGTAAAGTTTACATTAAAAAACATAATGGAAACCAATATTTATTGAAGGAGGTAAGGCATATTCAAGATCTGAAGAAAAATCTAATTTCAATAGGGCAGTTAGGAGGTGAAGGCCATGTAACTACTTTTACAGAGAAAGCCGAGAAAGTCAGTAAGGAACCTTGGTAATAGAGAAAGGAGGAAAGATTGATACATTATATTTATGCAATGGTATTTCTAATTTTATTAATACTTTAACCTCCACAGGAGAAGATACAACATTGTGGCATCATTGGCTTAGGTACATGAGTGAGAAGGGGATGCAAATTCTTCACTCAAGAAATTTGTTTTCAGATTTGAAGCACGTTGATTTGGATTTATGTGAGAGTTGTGTTTATGGAAAATAGAAGATATTCATATTTATCATAGTTTGTAAAGAAAAGAAGAGCGAAAAATCAAAGCTTGTGCATACAGATGTATGGGGACTTGCTCATGTATCATCTCTCGATGTATATCATTATTATGTTACATTTATTGATGATGCAACCAAGAAAACCTAGATTTATTGTATTTGAAATAAATATGATGTATTTCATACTTTCAAGAAATAGAAATATTTGGTTGAGAATAAGATAAGAAATAAGTTGAAGTGTTCCATATCAGATAATGGAGGAGAATATTACAAAAAAGAGTTTGATAAGTATAGTTCAGAGCATGGAATTCGTAGAGAGAAGACAATTCCAAGAACACCACAAGAAAATGGTGTGTCAAAAAGGATGAATAGGAAAATCATGGAGCATGAAAGGTGCATGAGATTACATGTAAGATTTCCTTTGCAGTTTTGGGTAGATGTTGTAGATACCACTATTTATCTAATAAATAGAGGGCCTTCAAGTTCCTTGGATGGTGGTATTTTAGAGGAGGCATGGAAAGGTAAAAAGGTAAACTACTCATTTTAGAAGGATTTCGGTTGTGAAGCCTTTGTGCACATTAATAAAGAAAATAGAACAAAGTTTGAGGTAAAATCAAACAAATGTACCTTTATTAGATATGGTGTTAATGATTTTGGTTATCTCTTATATGATTATGAAAATCACAAAATAATTAGGAGAAGAGATGTCATATTCAATGAAAAGTTCTTGTATAAGGATCAGATGCAGGAAAAGAAACAAGAAAAAGAAAACAAAGAATACACAGTGCTTGATGAGATCATAGAAAAAGAAAAGGTGTCTGAAAATCATAATGATCAACATGACTAAAACAAAAACAAACACAACAAGAATAGGCATTTTAAACACCTGAAAGTGTTGTTAGAAGATCTACCAGGATAAGTAGACCCCCAGAATGTTACTCTCTTACATTATATTATGTATTGTTGACTGATTCTGGTGAACCATAATGTTACGAAGAGCCAATGCATGTAGAAAGCAAGAAGAAGTGGGAGGTAACCATGAAAGAAGAGATGGACTCCTTGGTACATAACCAAACTTGGGACTTAGTAAGGTTGCCTACAGGTAAGGAAACATTGTAGAATAAATGGGTTTACAAGTTGAAGGAAGAAGATAGAGGTAGAAAAAGGTATGAATCTAGAGTTGTGGTGAAGGGATTTACAGAGAAGAAAGGTATAAAGTTTGATGAAATATTTTCTCTTGTTGTTAAAATGACTTCAATCAAAACTATTTTAAGTCTAGTAGCAACATAATATTTTCATCTTGAGCAGTTAGATGTAAATACTCCCCTTCTCCATGGGGATTTGGATGAAGAGACCTATATGCAACAACCATAATGGTATAAGGTCAAAGGGAAGGAGAAATTAGTGTATCGGTTGAAGAAGAGTTTGTATGGCCTAAAAGATGTTGCAAGGCATTTGTATCTAAAATTTGACAGGTTTATGTCTCAAGAAGGTTATACCAGATGTCACTCTGGTCATTGTGGTTATCTCAAAAGGAAAATGATGGAAGATATATTATATTATTATTGTATGTAGATGACATGCTTATTGTAGGGTCTAACATGTTGGAAATAAATGTGGTCAAACGATAATTCGAAAATTCATTACAGTTAGGGATTTGGGTGCTGCAAAACAAACCCTTGGTATGAGAATAACTAGAGACACGAAAATTACAAATTAATATTGTATTAGAGTGTGTACATACAAAATGTATTGGAAAGATTTAATATGCATTATGAAAAAACCAATTACTACAACTTTGGCTAGCCATTTTAAACTAAGTAAGGATATGTGTCCCAAGACTCAAGAAGAGATGGAATATATGTCTAAAGTTCCATATGCATAAGTAGTTGGAAGCTTAATACATGCAATGGTCTGCACATGGCCTGATATTGCACATGCAGTGGGAGTTGCAACCAAGTACACGAACAATCCAAGAAAATAACATTGGATGGTGGTGAAATGGATTCTCAAGTATTTGAGACATACCACAAATCAAGCATTATGATCTGGTGGTTCAAACATTGTTTTACAGGGATATGTTGATGCAGATATGGCAGGTGATAGAGATAACAGAAGGAGCACCACAAGGTATTTTTTTACTGTTGGTGGGGCAACTATCATTTGGGTTTCAAAAATGCAAAGTGTTGTAGCACATTTGACAAGGAAAGTAGAGTATGTTGCTGCTACACAGGCTAGTAAAGAAATTATTTGGTTACAAAGGTTTACGGATGAATTGGGTAAGAAGTAAGAGATGCGCAGGTTATATAGCGACAACCAGAGTGCCATTCATCTTGAAAAGAACTCAACATTTCATTCCGATACTAAACATATATAGCTCAAGTACCATTTCATACAGTTAGTGTTGGAAGATGGATAGTTGAAGCTTGAAAAGATACATACTATCCAAAATCCTGCATATATGTTAACAAAAGTTGTAACTACGGAGAAATTAAGATTCTACTCGGTTTCAATTGTCTTCAAGTATAATGATGAATATGAGAAACATCTAGGCCCAAAGTGGAGTCGTTGTCCAAAAAATGAAGCAAAAATGGAGTTGCTATAATTAATCTCCAAGTGGGAGATTTTTGGGTATGGAGCTTGATTATCTTATTTATTCATAAGTATTTTTGTGATGGATCCCAATTCCTAATGGGTTGGAAACACCACCCATTTAATTGTTGTCATGGGGGTTCAATGGGGGGATGATGAAAATTTTATGATCCCCCCCTTTCGCAGGGGTTCGGGGGCAACGCCCTTGAAGCTAAAAATATATGTAAAATTGCCTTGTAAAATATTGTAATTTCATAGTCAATATTTTGATTCATTAGGCGGATGGTCTGGTAGTAGAATTTATTTTTAATTTAGTGTTTTTTCCCTAGAAGGAAACCCCTCGATTTATATGAGGGAATTGTATTATGGCTATGTGTATGTGTATTCTGAGCGAGAATGAGAGAGAGGAGACTATGTGAGAGCGAAGAGAAAATTACATTGGATTTGTTGTAGGTTTTATCTCTTCATTTTGCTCGATAATATAAAAAGAAGGAATAGTTGTTTCTCTGTGGACGTATCCCAAATTGGGTGAACCATGTATATCTGTGTCTCTCTTGTTTTATGCTTTTTTTGTGTTTGTGTTTCTGCAATATTTTATATGTTCCATTTCTATGTAATATATATTTTTATAAGAATACTTTCTCACCATATGTGTGTGTGTGTGTGTTTTTACAATGTTTCAATGAAGGATTTTTATGGGGAGAAATAATGGTATTGCTTTAGTCAAAGGGATATGGAATATCCTAGTGAAGCGTAGAAAAATAGAGCTGTTGGGTCTGGCTATTGGAAAGCCATGGGATCAAACATACCCATTTTTAGTACATCGGGAAGCATGTTGCCGAAAAAAGTGGGCGTGAAGAAATCATTGGTGTTTTACAAAGGAAAGCTTGCTAATGGCATGACGACCAACTAGATCATCCATGAATATTGTCTCACTTAAACCTTGTTAGCCAAGACAAAGCGATCTGTGCCTCTGATAATTATCCAATTTGATATTTTCCTATATTATTATTAATACAAATTAGTATTATCATCAATTAATATTAATATTAAGTATTAATTCGTTTTCTTAATAAAAGATAATATTAGTATGAAATAATATTGATATTAGTATTAACATCAATAACATTAATATTAAAGTATTAACTCAATCTTTTTTTGTATATTCATTTTTATTTATATTGTGGATTTTTGGAATATTTTGGAATCTAATAAAAAGTCTAAGTATTTCACTTGGTTCCTTTATATTATATTCCAAAGTATTCTCAAATTCCAAATAAATTCAGTGTTGGCATATATCTAAAGATACAATTTCCCATTTACAAGGTGGATTTTCCCTTCTATTTTTTTCCAAACCAAGATCCAGTAATGTTCCTCAATATTATAGTTATTTTGTAAAATAATCTTTTTTTGTATATTCATTTTTATTTATATTGTGGATTTTTGGAATATTTTGGAATCTAATAAAAAGTCTAAGTATTTCACTTGGTTCCTTTATATTATATTCCAAAGTATTCTCAAAATCTAAATAAATTCTGGCATATATCTAAAGATACAATTTCCCATTTACAATGTGGATTTTCCCTTCTATTTTTTTTCCAAACCAAGATCCAGTAATGTTCCTCAATATTATAGTTATTTTGTAAAATAATATTTTTCCTTTCCATTCCGTTTTTTTATTCTAATGATTTTGTGAAAGTTTACTATTTTTATACAAGCCCCCTTGGATACATTAATGGTTTTGCTTCACATTATAAAGCCTTCTCTGCCATGTTATTTAATATATTCTTATATAGTAGATGTATAGTTATAATTATGCTCTGAATTAACTTAAGTAAATATTTTTATTTATAGTGGTAATCATGCTTTGGACTATGGTATTTTTTTAAGGAGGATGATATAATAAGGTTTAAAGGTAAATACTTATTTTTAGGATCATGGGAGGATAGAGTGTATCTATCATGATAGGATAGAGTGTAGAGTATTTGATTGGGAGAATATGATAATTTGAATTGTTTGTTGTTTACAAAATATAATTTGTAAATATTTATAAATTTATTTTATTGACTAGTTTTAAAAAGGGTTTTTTTTAGTTTAATTTTATTCTTATGATTTTGAAAATATAACTTATAAATTTAGTTAGACTAATTTTGAAAAGAATTTTTTTTTTTTTAATTTCATAATCAAATGTTTGCTTGTTAATTTATAAATGACAATAAAAAGCTTTCCATTTCTTAATTTATAATTGTTTTCAGGACAATAAAAAGTTTTCCATTTTTTAATTTATAATTGTTTTGAGGACAATAAAAAGCTTTCTATTTTTTAATTTATAATTCTTTTCAGGACAATAAAAAACTTTCCATTTTTGTTTCAAATTCTAAAATATTTTAGAAATTATAGAACATTAATGAAGATTTCCAGAATATTTTAGAATATGCAATTCAATTGAAATGGTCTTTAAAGTTGTTTTATAATTTAGTCTACACTAAGTTTTTCCAAACTCTAAAGTATCCTAAAAATATATAAGGTATAAGCGAATATTTTCAAAATATTTCAGAATGTGGAATCACTTTAATTTATAATTGTTTTGGGACAATAAATACCTTTTCATTTCTTGATTTGCAATATTGTCAAAATGGTTTTTAAAGTTTTGTTTTAATTTAATGTATACTAAACCATTTAAGATTCTAGAAATTTGTAAACCATGAGATAATATTTTCAAAAATATTTTAGAATTTGCAACCACTTTAAGAATTTATAATTGTTTTCAAAATAAAAGAGAAATTCTAGAAGATACATAAGTAATAGATTTGCAGAATATTTAAAAAATGTAAAATTCCACTAAGTCATTACATATTCTAGTTTTGGAAATCTAATTGGAAAGAGTTTTGTCTATGGAAATCTAATAAACATAAGTGACAAATTTTCAAAATATTTCAAAACTTGCCATTGAACTAAGTGATTAAAAATTTTAGAACATTTTAGACATCTAAAGGACATCTTTTCAAAATATTACAAAAGCCAAACAATGTTAAAAGACCTGTATTTCCAGTAACCTTAAAAGTAAACCTGTAATTCCAATAAAATTTCTAGAGTGTTAACCAGAATTAAGTTTTCCGGTATAATTTATTTTCTTTACCCTTTGTGTTAGTTGGGCGATTAGGTGTTATGCCGATTATTTCAGAAAGTGAATCATTATCTTGAGATGGTCTTGTGATCAAAGATGGAGGCCTTGTCGCAATCAGCTACGGATGTGCAGCGCACATTACAAAACAAGCAATGCCAAAATTCGGTTGCTTCTCTAGGATGATTGTGAACAAGGGTCCATATATGGATAACTTACCTAGCCATGCCACGTCAAATTCCAACAACCCTGTCACATCCTTATGGTGTTGGCATCCTCGCTCCAAGTATTTTCCCACTTGCTAAATTCATCAGAGGGTGGCAGCAACTCATCTATGAGTTGATCCACGGAAAACATCTGGTTTTCGTATGAATATTTTTGACTTTTTCTGATAAAAATCCATCAGGTTCAGAGGGGAAGCAATCCCAGTCTTTGAGAACTGTTATTTTAAGGGCTTTTGGGTTGCAACTAATTGTATCTACTGATGATTTACCTGATTTTCAAGGTGGTGACTATAAATGAAGGAATTTGTGTTATAGTTGTGATTCTCTTTGACCTCGAGCTTACCTCTAAGCAGCTTCTACTCATGCTCTTGAAAGAAGAAAATGGCTTAAATAATTTTTAAATGCTTTAATCTGAACTGCAACTTAATTTTGAATATCACTTTAATACAAATGTTTAATATGTTCTTTGGAAAATAAAAAGTTGAAAATTGGTCATTTAAATGTTTAATATGTCCCCCTTTCTTTTCTAATAGTCATTTTGATTTTATTTAGATATTTAATAGGAATTATAATATTTATGTGTATATTATACATATATTAATCAATGAATATTTCATTTATATACCATTGAAAAATTAAATAAACCTTAATTGTTCTTTTTTTTTTTTTTTTAACTCCAACTCAATACATATCTTTTTCTCCCACTATATTTTTACCTTGTAAGGCATTCCCTCTCGAAAGAACTCTCACAACTGCCACTCTATGCTCCTGTGCACCATCAGATCCAATGTTAGATGATTGAAAGTTCTTCCACCGTTAGATCCCACTACTTTAAGTGTCAACTGAATCTTGATTTGTGCAACCGTTCACCTTGTTAATATTTATTATAACCCATGAACATATTGCACATTGCGGGTACTACGCCGATATTTCCTTAATTTTGTCCTCCCAAGCCATAGTGCCAAGGGATTTGTGCTAACTTTAGGGTTTTCTTGTTTTTCTTATTGCTTCGGCCTATAATCAAGATGTTTTCTTTTGCTAAAGGTTCTTTCACAACTTCCTTTGTGCTACATTTCTCGCATTTTTTTCCTTTTTTGTTTGTTCTCCTTTTCAATTGGCGTTCTCCATTACACCCTTGTTTTTCTTAGGAAAACTTATAGGGAATTGTCTTTACACATTATTACAGAGTGTTGCAGAAGCAAAGTTCAGGAATAGTTATGCTTCTTATGTTTTGAAAACTATAACTTTATCAGGGAACTGAATACTTTTGTAGTGAATTTGACAAATCCCAAAAAAGTCTCCTCCAACCCTTATGTCTTTCTCATAGTTGCTAGACAACTTTTATCAAATTTATCATTTGATATTATATTTGGATTTGCAGCGAATCAATTTTCTTCTCGTTCAATTGTAGATTCGTTAGGTCATCCCATTTTGGCTTTGTCTAAGTTTTGGGGAGATATAACCCTTGATGACTGCCAACAATGTCTGTCAATAACAATTGATTCTTTGTTCACTGATAATTTTGGAAATCTAGGAGCTCGGGCCTTGGCGGGAAGCTGCTTTGTTCAATATGAATCTGATGTTCCTTCTAATCATGTGTCTCTAGTAGCACCACCATCAAAAAATTCTACCGACAAAATACCCATAGTTTTAGGTGCTCTTGGCAGCTTCCTTCTCCTGTTAATCATATGCCTCTGTGCAATTCAAAAAAGATTGAAGAAAGTTGTATTTGGAAGGCCTGATGAAGGTATTCAAGATTGCTCATATGGGGCATCCTTTTTTTGATTTTTTCTGTTATCCTGTAATATCCAATAGGCCACTGAATTACATCAATGTATGTTCGTTGGAATTTCTGATATAGTTGTGAATTTTCATTTGTACTGTAGTTCATTATATGTGGGACGACTCACAAATCAATGAAGATGAGCAACCAATTAGGCAAGGAAATTCCTATTTAAGATTGATTTCACAGTGTTTAAAATGGAAACATTGGTAGCTGCCATAGAAAATTTTCATCATAATAACAAGCTCGGTGAGGGAGGATTTGGCAGTGTATACAAGGTAACATACCTTACAAAATCTTAGTATTACAATAGTAGATTGATAGGTACAAATGAAAACAAATACAAAACCTAATTCATTAGGAGGACAATTACTTGCCTAATTTAGAGTGAATCTTCACCTTAATTTCTCAGCTACTCAGGGAACTACTCTGGAGAAAAACAAAATAATAGTGAACAAATTGTCCTTAAGGTCTATGCAAGGAAAAAAAGAGTTCTTGAATGAAGTTAAGATGGTGGCCAAAATTCAACATTAAAATCTTGGGAGGTTACTTGGTTGTTGCACAGAGGGACCAAAAAGGTTTCTTGTCTATGAATACTTGCCCAATAATAGCCTTGATAAAATTCTATTCGGTGAGCCACTTCCATTTTACTCAGTGTGAATGAAACATTGATGTAGGACTCCTTGAAATATTTACAATTTAATATCTTGCATGGTTGATACAGATCCAAATAAATGCAGAGAAATTGATTGGCAGAAGCATTACTCCATCATACTTGGAGTAACTCGAGGGCTTCTTTACTTGCACAAGGATTCTCATATTGAATAATAATATCAAATTGAATAATTATATTATGGAGGTGAGATGGTTGATGCAATTCATAATTTTACATTATTTTAATTTTAAAAATATCTTTAAAATATTCATGAAAATTGTGAAATTTACCTCAAAATACCAAAAGTATACACCAATGTTCATCGAGCACCCAGAAATAGCAATATGGTCATGAAATACATGTCGAAACAGTCAAATTTAGCGTTTGAATATCAAATCTATAGACCAATGTCCATGGAGCACCCATAAATTGTTATACATTGGTCTATCATGTTATATAATCAAAACTTACAAAATCACTAAACATTTGTCTATCTTGTTATATAACCGAAACTTACAAAATCACTAAACACAATCCCATTTCACTTGATGAAATCAATCTCCACAGACTATATCCATTAATTACGACAAGGTTTTAAGTTTATCTTTTTATTAGATATCTCAATCAATCCAATGTAATGTGTATCTCATTAACCTCACACTTTTGCAAATTGTGGGAAATATTAAGAGAGCACAATTTCGAGATTCATGGAGACAATATGTTAGGTCCCTATAGTACTGGTGATTCCCCCATCACTATTGTCATTGTAGCACTTATTATTACTGATTTGCCCCTATTGTCCCCATATTGTTATTATTGTGTCTAATAGAAGTCCACTATTGTTATTGTTGTGCCCTTATATTATTATTGTTATGTCGGCTTTGATTATATTGTGACCTGTTAGACTCCTATATATAGAAAGAAGGTTTTGTCCTTTTGTATCATCCAAGAATTGTTCATTTGTGTAATTTAAACAATGTTGCCCCCTCGAAGAGTTTGATTTTGAAGGCGTCGATCTATATTCTCTTCTATTTTGTGAGCTGGTTGCATAACATTTGGTATCAAAGCTTTTGATTCTGGGGGTTCGCTACTCCAACCATGTCATCATGGAATTTTCTCTATAACTTTTTGTCTGTGACTTTTCAGAATCTAAAAACAAAACCCGTTTGATACGAAATCTCTCTAATCCTCGAGTCCAAATTGTAGATCTTTTCTCACTATATTTTCAGAGATATGATCCAAGGAAGTTAGGGTTTTTGGAGGGTCCCGAATTTTATCTCAAACAGGTGACCTGGGGAAAACTATTACAAAGTTTTTTTTTAGCATCAGATTGAAATTTTATAAGAAGTTATAGAAGGAGGAAGGTGTGTAGTTTTTTGTGTATTGACTTCAAGTCCTAAGGTCGAAACATTGACACGTGGAACTTCGTACGAGTTCGCTCTAATGAAGGCGTCTGTAATCAGGTCATCGTGAGAGATTTGGCATAACTTTTCCTTGGAGATTCCAATCTTGATTAGAATTGTGCGGTTAGAAATAAGACTCAGAGGGCTATCGCATGATGCAATTTTAGACCTTGGATATCCAAAATTACAAAGATACAACAAATTCAATATCGAGCTCCTACAAAGTAAAGAAAGGTGTGTAGTTTTTTTAAAATTTTTCATAAGTTTGGTTTGAAAAATTAGTTTGAAGAAATTCAAAGGGAATAGTGAAGCATTATTACCATTAATTGATGCCCCTAAAAAATAAAATGGAAACACCTAGTAAGAAACCTAAAAGCTCTAGCATGACTCATGAAGAAGAGGAAGAAATGCAACATGATATATCAAAATTATGAGACCAAGTGCAACAAATTTCAATCTCACAAAAGGTAACGTAAGCTAAGATGGATGGTTTAAAGAAAGGCATGGAAGCTAAGATAGATAGAAAGACAACATTAAAGATTGGATGAAAGACATGGAAGGTAGGAAGGAAGGTTTGACAAAGTTGCTACAAGAAAGGCTTCCTAATGGCGAAAAGGTAGTAGAGGAAACTCATAATGAGAACAAAAGAAATGTTAATCATGATTCAAAGAATGAAAACATTGAATATTTGAAGGCATGTGATGAGATCATTGTTCCTCTATTAACGTTTTGTCTCTACATTGGTCAGGTCTAGAAAGAATTGGAGGGTCTTATAGGTTTAAGGGAGGTATGAGAGGGAAATTTGATTGATGAAGGACTGAGCGGTGCTTTCACTAACCAAGACACTACGTTCATCCTCTTAGGATATCCCTGGGGATCATGTTGCTGGTCATCTGTGTTAGAGTATACACAATAGACAACTAAATAAATAAATCACACACACAACAGAAAATGGAGACAACGATTTAACGTGGTTCACCCAACCAATCTAGGCTACATCCACCAAACAGAGGTATCGACTTTATTATTATTCAACAGGAGATTACAACAACAAAATTCACACAGGTACTTCGTCTTCATCACACCTCATACTACATTTGCCTCTATAGTCTTACAATTTATAGATTTAGAGAAGAAACTGAATAATAAATTCTATCACAACAAAATAGGATAGAATATCTCCTCATTAGGATTTGATGCAATTAATTTAGAAACAAATCCTATTGTTGGCATTATTCATGAGATTTTAGCCAGACACCATCATAGCTTCTTAAATAAAACTGGTTTTGTGAACATGTCTTCACAGTTTTCCTTTGTATGCACTTTTTCAAGAGAGACTCCCCGTTTAGTGATAACCTGTCTTACAAAATGGTACTTTATAGGTATATGCTTTGATTTACTATGATAGGCTGGATTTTTAGCCAAGTGAATTGCACTTTGACTATCACAAAATAACTTAATGTTGTCTTGTAACCTACCAAACTCACCAAACAAACCTTTCAACCAAACCGCTTCTTTGCAAGCATGTGAAGTAGCTATGTATTCTACTTCTGTAGTGGATAAAGCAACAATGTTTTGTAGCTTTGACATCTAGTTAATAGCTCCACCTGCAAGAGTAAAGACATATCTTGACGTTGACCTTCTCTTATCCTAATCACCTACAAAATTAGAATCAACATATCCGCAGAAAAATTCACTACTTCTGTTATAAGTGATACAATAATCACTTGTGCCTCTCAGATACCAAAGCACCCATTTCACTGTTGACAAGTGTTCTTTCCCTAGATTTTCCATATACCTGTTGACAACCCCAACTGCATGTGAAATATCTGGTCATGTACTAACCATCGCATTCATCAAACAACCTACTACATTGGCATATGGAATTCGAGACATATATTCCTTTTCTTCATTTGTTTTAGGACATAAACTTGAAGAAAACTTAAAATGGGAAGCTAGAGGGACTGAAACTAGGTTCACATTATTCATACCAAACCTAGAGTATTTTCTCAATGTACTTCTTTTGTGATAACCACATCTTACCATTGCTCCTATCTCTAAAAATTTCCATGCCCAAAATCTGTCTTGCTGCTCCAAGATCTTTCATATCAAATGTCCTAACCATTAGAGCCTTTAACCTATTGATCTCACTTATGCTTTTGCTTACTAAAAGCATATCGTCAACATATAATACTAAGATAATGAACATGTCATTATTTAATTTCTTAAAGTAAACACAATGATCATATCCACTTCTTACATAATTTTGGCTCATCATGAAAGAATCAAATTTCTTGTACCATTGTCTCGGTGACCGCTTCAGACCATACAATGATTTCTTGAGCCTACAAAAAAATTTCTTGTTGTGATTTTGAACAAACCCTTCAGGTTGTTCCATATAAATCTCTTCATCTAAATCTCCATGTAAGAATGCAGTATTAACATCTAGTTGTTGTAATTCTAAATCAAGTAATGCAACTAATGCTAACACAACCTGAATTGAAACAATTTTAACAATCAGTGAGAATATCTCATGAAAGTCAATTCCTGATTTCTGAGAAAAACCTTTTGCGACCAACTTTGCTTTGTACCTTTCTTCTTTATCATCAACACCCCTTTTCAATTTGTAAACCCATTTACATCCTACAGTTTTTCTATTATTGGGAAGTTCTACGAGGTCCCATGTGACATTCTTGTCTAATTCATTCATTTCTTCCTTCATAGCTTCTTTCCACTTATCACTGTTAGAACCTTCTACAAATTCCTGATAGCATAAAGGTTCATCATCATTAGCGGTTAAAACAACTAAAGTAACATAATCACCATACCTTTTAGGAAAATATCTGATTCTCATGGACCTTCTTAAAGATGTTTCTGGTTCTTCCACAATTTGCTAATTAATATCTGTAGGAATTTCTTTATGATCTTCATCTGAAACTCATTCTTCTTTACTATCATCAGTGTTTGAACTAGTTTCAAATTGAATATGTTGAAACTTAGGTACATTTTCTTGTTTCAATTTAATATCTACATCTGGATTATCGAGTGAAGATTCATTGAATTTAACATATCTGTTAATTATGATCTTGTGAGTAGTAGGATCCCACAACCTGTGTCCTTTGATCCCAACACCATACCCAACAAAGATATATCTTTTTGATTTAGGATCTAATTTAGAATTCTGATGTTTCGAAATTAGAGTATATGCATCACAACCAAAAACTTTCAGTTTAGAATAATCACAAGGATGAGCTTTCCATACCTCTTGAGGAATTTTGCATCCTATTGCAGTTGATGGTGATCGAATGATCAAATAACAAGCCCTAGATATTGCGTCTGTCCATAAATTGTTCTGGAAATGGGCGTTACTTAGCATACTTATTGCTCTTTCTAAGATAGTCTTGTTCATGCGTTCAACAACTCTGTTTTGTTGAGGAGTATAAGTAGTAGTTCTATGTCTTTTGATCCCAACTTCCTTGCAATAATTATTAAATTCCTTTGAAGTAAACTCACCACCATTGTCAGTTCTTAAACATTTAATGGTTGTTCCAGTGATATTTTCTACTAATGCTCTAAACTGCTTGAAAACTGTGAATACATCAGACTTTATTTTCAACATGTAGACCCATACTTTCCTAGAGAAATAATCTATAAAAGATACAAAATATGATGATCCTCCTTATGAGGTTGTAGGAGATGGACCCCAAACATCAGAATGGTTATAATCAAGGATTCCCTTACTAGTATGTTTTCCAGTTTTAAATTTATGCTTGCTTTGTTTCCCATATATATAATGTTTGTAGAAATCTAACTTAAAAGACTTTAAACTAGAAAGTAACTTACGATTAGATAAAAATTTTAATCCTCTTTTGCTCGTATGGCCCAACCGTTCATGCCATAGTCGAATAGAATCACTGTCGTCTTCAGATACAATTGAAGCATACTCTAACTCTGTTCTTCCTTCTAATTGAAAAAGATTTCCAACCTTATTTGCTTTCATTACTAGTAGGATTCCTTTATAAATTTTCATTACTTCACCTTGATTAAAAGGTTTATATCCATTTGTGTCTAGCACCCCTAGAGAAATAAGATTTTTTCTGAGTTTAGGCACATGTCTTACATCAGTTAAGATTTTAATTGTCCCATCAAACATTTTAATCTGATGCTTCCAATTCCCACAACATTACATGAGACATCATTTTGCATGTAAACAACTCCATCATTGATTGATTTATAAGTTGTAAACCACTCTTTATGAATGCACATGTTGGGTCCCTATAATACTAGTGATTACCCCATTACTATTGTAGTTATACCCCTTATTTATATTGTTGTGCCCCTATTACCCCCATATTGTTATTTATGTGCCCCATAGAATCCCTCTATTGTTATTTTTGTGGCTTTATATTATTATTGTTAGGTCGGCTGGATTATATTGTGACTCCTTAGACTCCTATATATAGAAAGGAGGTTTTGTCATTTGTATCATCCAAGAATTGTTCATTTATGTAATGTAAAGGAGGTTGCCCCCTCGAAGAGGCTGAATTCTAAGGCGTGGATCTCTCTTTTCTATCTTTTGTGAGCTGGTTTCATAACATTTGGTATCAGAGCTTTGGATTCTAGGGTTTCGCTGCTCCAAACAGGTCATCGTGGAATTTTCGCTATAACTTTTTTTCTGTGACGTTTCAGAAGTCACAAAAAAAACCCATTTGAGAAGAAATCGCGCTGAACCTTGGGTCCAAATTTCAGAGCTTTTCGCGAGATATTTGCGGAGATATGATCTGAGGAAGTTGGTCTTTTTGCAGACTCCTGAATTACATTCAAAACAGGTGACCTGGGGAAAATCGTCATAACTTTCTCTCTGGGGATCGGATTGAAATTTCGTAAGAAGGTACAGAAAGAGGACAGACTGTAGTTTCTTGTATGTGTGTTTCAGATTCAAAGGTTGAAACAGTGACTCGTGGCACGTCGTACAAGTTTGCTCTACTGAACCAGTCTAAAGCAAGTCACTGTGGGAGATTTCACATAACTCTTCCTTGGAGAATCCAATTTGGCTCAGACTTGTGGCATTGGAAAGAGGACGCAGAAGGCTACTACAGGTAGCAATTTCAGAACTGGATGATTTGAAATTACAGAGATACATCAGATTCAATATCAGGCTTCTATAAAGTGAAAAAAGGTGTGTAGTTTTTTTTAAATTTTTGTGTAAGCTTGGTTTAACGAAATTCAAAGGGCATAGTAAAGCATTATTATCGGTAACTGATGCCCCGAGGAAAGAAAATGCAAACACCTAGTAAGGAACCTGAAAGCTCTAGCATGACTCATGAAGAAGAGGAAGAAATGCTACATGATATATCAAAATTACAAGAACAAGTGCAACAAATGTCACGCTCACAAAAGCTAACAGAAGCTAAGATAAGTGGCGTGGAATCTAAGATAAATGGCGTGGAATCTAAGATAAAGGGCATGGAAGCTAAGATGGAGGATTCGATGGCAGATTTGAAGATAGATTTGAAGACAGACATGGAAGAATTGAAGAAGTTGCTACAAGAAAGGGTCACTAATGGTGAAAAGGTAGTAAAGGAAACTCATGATGAGAACAAAAGAAATGTTAATCATGATTCCATAGATCTAATGTTGGATCGAAGAATCACCATATTCCAAAAATCGATATGAGGAAGTTTGATGGCAAGGATCCCGCCACATGGATATTACAGATGGAGCAATTCTTCGATCTCAATAATGTGCAAAACACACAAAAGGTACGTATGGCAACTGTATATTTGGAACCAAATCAGTTTGTATGGTATCAATGGCTTTGCTCTCGTAAACAATTTATCACTTGGGCAATTTTTACGGAAGAATTGATAGCACATTATGAGGATACAAAAAGCAACACTTTTTTTAGCCAATTGATAAGTCTCAAACAAAAGGGTTCAATAATGGAGCACATTGAGGAGTTCCAAAAATTGAACATAAGGGTAAAAGATATTCCAGAGGAGCATAGGATTGATGTGTTCATAGGGTCTTTAAAGGATAATATCCAACATGATGTTCGCCTTTGGGAACCTGATTCATTAGAGAAGGCATTCAGGTTAGCAAGAAAAATGGAAAGCAAAATTATGGCAACCAGGAAGCATACCACTCACAACTATAAAGACGGAAGTGTTGTTGCCCCTAGTCTTCCACAACCTATAAGGTTGACACCACAACAATTGGAAGAAAAAAGAGCAAAAGGGCTTTGTTACAGTTGTGATAGCAAATACACTAAAGGTCATAAGTGTGCTGAGAAGAAATTATTCTACATAGATTGTGAAGAGGAAGAAGAAAAGGAGCAAGAAAGGTCAAAAGAAGAAGATATACTCCAGGAACAAAGCCTAGATGAAGAACAAATAAATCCGACCATATCTTGTAATGCATTGGCGGGAATTACCACTCCTCAAACCATCAAGATAGAAGGACAAATCAAGAAGAAAAAGGTAATAGTGTTGATTGATTCAGGAAGCACCCACAATTTTATTCATTGTAGGGTAGCAAAAGAATTGAATTGCTTCCTATATCCAGCACCAGAGTGTCAAGTGATGATTGCAAATGGAGGAACAATAAATTGCTCTGGAAAGTGCCATAATATCAAGCTATCCATGGGAGAATATGTATTGACTAGCCCAATGCTTTCCATTCCAATGGGAGGTGCTGATGTTGTACTAGGAGTCCAATGGCTACAATCCTTGGGTACAATAGCTTTTAATTTTCAAGAACTTTTCATCAAATTTTCTATGGAAGGAAAGGAAGTTGAATTAAGGGGTATTGCAGGGAAACCAGGAAAGATAATCAGCTCTAATGGCATGACAAAGCTTCTAAAAAAGGAGCAAAGAGGTGTAATTGCACAATTATGTTCGCTAGATGTTTCCACATTGGAATCATCTATTTCTCCAGATCTCCAAAAAGTCCTGGACAATCATTCCAAGGTATTTGAGACTCCCAAAGGTCTCCCACCTATGCGTGATCATGATCATGCTATTCATCTGATTCCAGGAAGTGTTCCTCCAAACATCAGGCCGTACAGATATCCCTATGTCCAAAAAAGTGAAATTGAACGTATGGTTGCAGAAATGCTAGAGGCTGGTATAATTCAACCGAGTCAAAGTTCTTTCTCAGCTCCAGTAGTATTGGTGCACAAGAAGGATGGATCATGGCGCATGTGTCCGGATTATAGGGAGCTCAACAAGCTCACTATTAAAGATAAGTTCCCCATTCCTGTCATTGATGAATTACTGGATGAATTGCATGGATCAATTTACTTCACCAAGTTGGATCTTCGTTCGGGATATCATCAAATCAGAATGAAGATTGAAGACATTCCGAAAACGGCATTTAGAACTCATGAGGGTCATTATGAATTTTTGGTCATGCCTTTTGGCCTTACCAATGCACCTTCAACATTTCAAGGTTTGATGAATTCAATTTTCAAACCATTCCTTAGAAAATTTGTGTTAGTATTTTTTGATGATATACTAATCTACAGCAAGTCTTGGAAGGATCATGTTGAACATGTTGACAGGGTGCTACAACTATTGGAGGAGAAACAATTATATGCAAAAAGATCCAAATGTTTCTTTGGAGTCCAGGAGGTGGAATATTTGGGTCATATTGTATCTCATGAAGGAGTTAAGGTAGACCCTAGCAAAATTAAAGCCATTAAGGAATGGAAAATCCCCACATCCATAAAGCATCTGCGAGGATTTCTTGGGTTGACAGGGTATTATCGCAAGTTTGTTAAGAATTATGGGAGAATAGCAGCACCTCTAACAACATTATTGAAGAAAGATTCATTTTCATGGACTCCGGAAGCAACAAAGGCCTTTGAACATCTTAAAGAGGCAATGTGCCAAGCACCGGTCTTAGCTACACCGGACTTCACAAAAACCTTTATTGTGGAATGTGATGCTTCAGGAAATGGAATTGGTGTTGTTCTAATGCAAGATGAAAGACCCATTGCTTTTGAAAGTCGTCCAATCAAGGGAAAGTTTTTAAGCAAAGCTATTTATGAGAAGGAAATGTTGGCAATACTCCATGCACTTAAGAAATGGCGACCCTACCTAATGGGAAGACACTTCAAGGTAAAAACGGATCATGATAGCCTTAAATACTTTTTAGAACAAAGATTATCCTCTGAAGAGCAACAAAAGTGGGTCACAAAGATGTTGGGTTATGACTTTGAAATCATCTACAAAAAAGGGAAGCAAAATGTGGTGGCAGATGCACTCTCAAGAAAGGATGAGGATGTGGAAGCATTGTTGTGTGCCATTTCTATTATCCAACCAGATTGGATAAACGAAGCAAGGGAGGAATGGAAGAATGACGAAGAAGTGTGGGCACTTATTCGAAAGCTACAACAAGATTCCAGTACTTCTGATACATTTAGCTGGAAAAATGATTCGTTATGGTACAAAGATCGCTTATACCTCTGTAAGAATTCCCAGCTAAAACAAAAGATTCTTATGGAATTGCACACTTCTCCCTTAGGAGGGCACTCAGGATTTTTAAAAACTTACCACAGGGTTAAGAAGGAATTTTTTTGGGATGGCCTTAAATCAGATATTCAAAAGTTTGTGGCGGAATGTTTGGTTTGCCAACAAAATAAAGTTGAAACAATTAAGACACCGGGTCTATTACAACCTTTATCCATTCCAAGCCAACGTTGGGAGGAGGTTTCAATGGATTTTATCACAGGTTTACCCAAGTCTGAGGGAAAGAGTGTCATCATGGTGGTAGTTGACAGACTTACCAAGTATGCACACTTTTGTGCATTATCACATCCATTTAAAGCCAGTACAGTTTCTACTGCATTTATGGAAACAGTTCAAAAGCTACATGGAAACCCAAAGATTATTGTAAGTGACAGAGATCCCATTTTCACTGGAAATTTTTGGACAGAATTATTTTCTTGTCTTGGTACTCAGTTAGCTCATAGCTCATCTTATCATCCTCAATCTGATGGGCAAACTGAGATAGTAAACAAATGTTTGGAAGGATATCTTCGTTGCTTTGTATCTGATAAACAGACACAATGGGTCAAATGGTTGCCTCTGGCTGAATGGTGGTATAACACTTCCTTCCATACAGCAACAAAAATGACCCCATTTATGGCACTTTATGGGTATCAACCACCATCCATCACATCATATTTAAGAGAAAATTCTAAGGTTCAGGCAGTGGAACATCACATCGAACATCAACAACAAGTCCTCCAACTCTTAAAGGATAACCTCGTGTTGGCACAAAATAGAATGAAACAACAGGCAGATCAACATCGCAGTGAAAGAAGTTTTGATGTAGGTGATTGGGTATTCCTACGGCTACAACCATATAAGCAAATGTCCCTAAAGCAAGCTAAGAAGGATAATAAATTATCACCAAAGTATTATGGTCCGTACAAGGTGTTGCAAAAGATTGGTACTATGGCATACAAATTGGAGCTTCCTGCAGCTTCTCGATTGCACCCAGTTTTCCATGTTTCATGTTTAAAGAAGGTTATAGGTGACAAGCTCCCAATTCAAACAATATTGCCAGAACTTGACGAGGAAGGAAAAATTATATTGGAACCGGAAGCAGTCACAGAAACAAGAACTCGACAGCTACGAAATCGATCAATTTCAGAGTATCTTATCAAGTGGAAGAACTTATCCGCTGAAGATTCCACATGGGAGGATGAGAATTTTATGCAGAAGTATCCAGAACTACTCAAGCGTTGAGGACAACACTTTTTTGAAGGAGAGGGGCATGTTGGGTCCCTATAATACTAGTGATTACCCCATTACTATTGTAGTTATACCCCTTATTTATATTGTTGTGCCCCTATTACCCCCATATTGTTATTTCTGTGCCCCATAGAATCCCTCTATTGTTATTTTTGTGGCTTTATATTATTATTGTTAGGTCGGCTGGATTATATTGTGACTCCTTAGACTCCTATATATAGAAAGGAGGTTTTGTCATTTGTATCATCCAAGAATTGTTCATTTATGTAATGTAAAGGAGGTTGCCCCCTCGAAGAGGTTGAATTCTAAGGCGTGGATCTCTCTTTTCTATCATTTTGTGAGCTGGATAACCCCTTAGACTCCTATATATAGAAAGGAGGTCTTTTGATTTGTATCATCCAAGAATTGTTCATTTATGTAATGTAAAGGAGGTTGCCCCCTCGAAGAGGCTGAATTCTAAGGCGTTGATCTATCTTTTCTTGAGCTGGTTTCATAACATTTGGTATCAGAGCTTTGGATTCTAGGGTTTCGCTACTCCAAACAAGTCATCGTGGCATTTTCGCTATAACATGTGATTGGACGCACTAGAATCTAACAACCAATGTTGATCATGATTTAACAAATTAACTGATAAAACATCATCATTTATACCTGAACCAGATGCCGAACCTGTATCTGTCATGTTTGCTTCTTTATTTTCTGTTGAAGAGTCTCCTTTGGATGTTTGTTGTCTCTTCCAATAGTCCTTCTTCAAATGTCCCGATTTGCTGCAAAACCAGCATTTTAGCTTACTCTTCTTCCCTTTTGATTTTGATCGAGAGTTGTTCTGCTTACTAAACTGTCTTTCTTTAGATTGACCTTTAACCACCATTGCTTCTAATGTAGAGGTTTCTTGATTTGACCTTTTTCTAGTTTCTTCATACAACATAGCTCCAACAACATCATCAAATTCAAGGGTTTCTGATGAACTAAGACTTATAGAAGTAACAAAATGATCCCATGACTCAGGCAATGAGCATAATAAAGTTATAGCTTTATCTTTTGAATCAAATTTTACTTCTATGCTATCTAACTGCACCAAGAGAGTATTAAAGGTATTCAAATGATCAGTTATTGTCGTACCTTCCTTCATGCGCAAGCTGTACAACTGTCTCTTCAGAAGAATCCTATTTGTTAAGGATTTAGTCATGTACAACTTTTCTAGCTTTGTCCATAGACAAGTGGCAATTTTCTCTGACACGATGTTAAATAAAACATCATCTGCCAAACACAATCATATGCCGCTTAGTGCTCTGTCATCGATGTCACTCCATTCGTCATCTGTCATGGCGAAAGGTTGTTTGGATTTTCCCAAAAGTGCCTTCGCCACACCTTGTTGTACGAGTAAATCATGCATCTTAACTTTCCAGATTTCGAAGTTATTTCTCCCATTAAACTTCTCGATCTCAAACCGAGCACTTTGAGTTTTTGACATAGTTTGATTTAACTTCTCACACAAAATAGAAAGCTTCACATAGCATATAGTGTCAACAATAAAAATAACACTGCATATAGTGTCAACAATAAAATGCTACAAAAAATTCACGACATTAGGGTCTAGTTATCCTTACATAGTTGAAATTCAATATGCCATATGCGTTCCACAAAATTCCACTCTCAATTCAGCTCTTCCTCTTTTGATTCCACAACAGATCAATGACAAATCTGGCCATTCAGATCGATAAAAGATCTAGTCATGCAGATCAATAACAAATCTGGTCTCTTCCACTAGCTCACGACGCAGTGGATCAACACACACGGCCAGACAGATCGATAGGAGAGCATGTCTATGTTAGTGCATTTGCATATGCACCTGTCTCTACTACAGCATATGCTGAGATTGTCTCGGTCTCATGGCTACTACTTTACTTTTCTTTTCCGCTGTAAGTATCTGATCTCTGACGTAGCTAGCAGCAATGCTAACAACACACATGTTCACTCTTTAGCAATAGGGAGTGGATCGATAAAACTCTGATACTAATTGTTAGAGTATACACAGTAGACAGCTAAATATATAAATCACACATAGTAGAAAACAAAGACAGTGATTTAATGTGGTTCACCCAACCAATCTGGGCTACATCCACCAAACAGAGGTATTGACTTTCTTATTATTCAACAGGAGATTACAACAAAATAATTCACACATGGCCTTCCTCTTCATCACACCTCATACTACATTTGCCTCTATAGGCTTACAATTTATAGATGTAGAGAAGAAATTGAATAATAAATTCTATCACAATAAAATAGGATAGAATATCTCCTCATCAGGATTCGATGCAATCAGTTTAGAAACAAATCCTATTTTTGGCATTATTCATGAGATTTTAAACAATCTGGTTATATATGTAATTACGCTTTGATGCTCAGTGGGGAAGTAAGGAAGTAGTTAGTCTAGTATATGGGAAAGGAATTGGCATAACTTTTCAAAAAGACATGGAAGGTTTGAAGGAAGGTTTGACAAGTTGCTACAAGAAAGGATTCTTAATGGCAAAAATCTAGTAGAGGAAACTCACGATGAGAAGAAAAGAAATGTTAATCATGATTTCATAGACTCTAATGTTGGAACAAAGACCCACCATGTTACAAAGATCAATATGAGGAAGTTTGACAGCAAAGATCTCGTAACATGGATACTAAATATGGAACAATATTTTGATCTCCATAATGTGCAAAACACACAAAATGTGTGCATTGCAACTTTATATTTGGAACCAAATCAGTGCGTATGGTATCGATGGCTTTTCTCTCATAAACAAATTGTCACTTGGGAAATTTTCACAGAAGAAATGATAGCGCAATATGAGGATACAAAAAGCAACACCTTTTTTAGCCAATTGATAAATCTCAAACAAAAGGGATCAATGATGGAGCTCATTGAGGACTTCCAAAAATTGAATATAAGGGTAAGAGATATTCCAGAGGAGCATAGGATTGATGTGTTCATAGGAAATTTAAAGGATAACATCTAACATGAGGTTTTCCTTTGGGAACCTTATTCATTGGAGAAGGCATTTAGGTTGGCAAGAAAAATGGAAAACAAAATTATGGCCACAAGGAAGCCTACCACTCACAACAATAAAGATGGAAGTGTTGTTTCTCCTAGCCTTCCACAACCTACAAGGTTGACACCACAATAGTTGGAAGAAAAAAGAGCAAAAGGGCTTTGTTACAGTGGTGATAGAAAATACACTAAAGGTCATAAATTTGATGAGAAGAAATTATTCTACATAGATTGTGAAGAGGAGGGAGAAAAGGAACATGAAACGTTTAAAGAAGAGGATATACACTAGGAACAAACCCTAGAGAAAGAAGAAATGAATCCGACCATATCTTGTAATGCATTGAACGGAACTATCAATATAGAAAGACATATCAAGAAGAAAAAGGTAATAGTGCTTGAATGATTCGGGTGGTACCCATAATTTTATTCATTGTAAGATAGCCAAGGAATTGAATTGCTTCCTATATCTAGCACCAAAGTGTCAAGTGATTGTTGCAAGTGGAGGAACCATAAATTTCTCTCGAAAGTGCCAAAATATCAAGCTTTCCATGGTAAAATATGTATTTAATAGCCCAATTCTTTCCATTTCAATGGGTGGTGCTAGTGTTGTTCTAGGAGTCCAATGGCTACAATCCTTGGGTACAATAACTATTAATTTTCAAGAACTTTTCATGAAATTTTCTTCAGAAGGAAAGGAAGTTGAATTAAGGGGTATTGCATGGAAACCGAGGAAGATAATCAGCTCTAACAAAATGAAAAATCTTATAAAGAAATAACAAAGAGGCATAATTGCACAATTATGTTCGCTATAGGTTCCCATATTGAAATCATCTATTTCTCCAGATCTCCAAAAGGTCTTGGACAATTGTTCCAAGGTATTAGAGACTTCCAAAGTCCTCCCACCTATTCGTGATCATGATCATGCTATTCATTTGGTTCCTGGAAGTGTTCCTCCAGACATCAGGCCTTACAGATATCCCTATGCCCAAAACAATGAAATTGAACGTATGGTTGGAGAAATGCTAGAGGCTAGTATAATTCAACCTAGCTAAAGTTTTTTCTCTGCTCCAATAGTATTGGTGTACAAGAAGGATGTGTCATGGTGCATGTGTCCAAATTATAGGGAGCTTAAAAAGCTCGCTATTAAAGATAAATTTCCCATTCCTTTCATTGATGAATTATTGGATGAATTGCATGGATCAATTTACTTCACCAAGTTGGATCTTCATTCAGGATATTATCAAATCAAAATGAAGACTAAAGAGATTTCGAAAACAACATTTAGAACGCATGAGGGTCCTTATGAATTTTTGGTCATGCATTTATGGCCTTAACAATGAACCTTCTACATTTCAAGGTTTGATGAATTCCATTTTCAAGCCCTTCCTTAGGAAATTTGGGTTAGTATTTTTTGATGATATACTAATCTACATCAACTCTTGGAAGGATCATGTTCAACATGTTGACAAGGTTCTCAAACTATTGGAGGAGAAACAAATATATGCAAAAAGATCAAAATGTTTCTTTGGAGTACAAGAGGTGGAATATCTGGGTCATATTGTATCTCATGAAGGTGTTAAGGTAGACCCTAGAAAAATTACAACCATTAAGGAATGGAAAACCCCCACATCCATAAATCAAGTATGAGTATTTCTCGGGTTGACAGGGTATTATCGCAAGTTTGTTAAGAGTTATGGGAGAATAGCAGCACCTCTAACAACATTATTGAAAAAAGATTCATTTTCATGGACTCCAGAAGAAACGAAAGCCTTTGGACATCTTAAAGAGGCAATGTGCCAAGCACCGGTCTTAGCTATGCCAGGCTTCACAAAAACCTTTATTGTGGAATGTGTTGCCTCAGGAAATGGAGTTGGTGTTGTTTTAATGAAAGAAGAAAGACCCATTGCTTTTGAAATTCAACCAATCAAAGGAAAGTATTTACATGAAGTTATTTATGAGAAGGAAATATTGACAATACTACATGCACTTAAGAAATGGTGACCCTACCTAATGGGAAGACACTTCGAGGTAAAAATGGATCATGATAGTCTTAAATACTTTTTAGAAAAAATATTATATTCAGAAGAGCAGAAAAAATGGGTCACAAATATGTTGGGTTATGACTTTGAAATCATCTACAAAAAAGGGAAGCAAAATGTTGTGGCAGATGCACTCTCAAGAAACGATGAGGATGTGGAAGCATTGTTTTGCACCATTTCTATTATCCAACCGGATTGGATAAATGAAGCAAGGGATGAATGGAAGAAAGATGAAGAAGTGTGGGCACTTATTCAAAATATACAACAAGATCCTAGTAGATCTGATACATTTAGCTAGAAAAATGATTTGTTGGGGTACAAAGATCACTTATACCTATGTAAGAATTCCCAACTCAAGTAAAATATTCTTATGGAGTTGCACACCTCTCCCTTAGGATGACACTTAGGATTTTTAAAACTTACCATAGGGTTGAGAAGGAATTTTTTTGGGATGACCTTAAATCGGATATTCAAAAGTTTGAGGTGGAATGTTTACTTTGCCAACAAAATAAAGTTGAAATGATTAAGACCCTAGGTCTATTACAACCTTTATCCATTCCAAGCCAACGTTGGGAGGAGGTTCAATGGATTTTATCATAGTTTTACCCAAGACCGAAGGAAAGAGTGTCATCGTGGTGGTAGTTGATAGAATTACTAAGTATGCACACTTTTGTGCATTATCACATCCATTTAAAGCAAGTACAATTTCTACTACATTTATGGAAACAACTAGAAAGCTACATGGAAACCCAAAGATTATTGTAAGTGATAGAGATCCCATTTTCACTAGAAGTTTTTGGACATAATTATTTTCTTTTCTTGGTACTCAGTTAGCTCATAACTCATATTACCATCCTCAATCTGATGGGAAAACTAAGATAGTAAACAAATGTTTGGAAGGATATCTTCATTGCATTGTATCTGATAAATAGACACAATGGGGCAAATGGTTACCTCTCGCTGAATGGTGGCATAACACCTCCTTCCATATTGTAGCAAAAATGATCCCATTTATGGCACTTTATGGATATCATCCACTTTCCATCACATCATATTTAAGAGAAAATTCTAAGGTTCAAGCAGCGGAAGACCACATTGAGCATCAACACAGGTTCTCCAAATCTTAAAGGATAACCTCACTTTGGCGCATAATCAAATGAAACAACAAGAAGATCAACATTGCAGTGAAAAGGTTTTGATGTAGGTGACTGGGTATTGCTACGGCTACAACTATATAAACAAATGTCCTCAAGCAAGCTAAGAAGGATAATAAATCATCACCAAAGTATTATGGTCCATACAAGGTGTTGCAAAATATTGGTACTATGACATACAAATTGGATCTTCATGCAACTTCCCGAGTGCACCCAGCTTTACATGTTTCATGCTTAAAGAATGTTATAGTTGACAAACTCCCAGTTCAAATAATATTGCCAGAACTTGAGTTGGAAGCTGAAGTAGTCACAGAAATAAGAAACCGACAGCTACGAAATCAATCAATTTTGGAGTATCTCATCAAGTGGAAGAACTTACCTGCTAAAGATTCCACATGGGAGGCTGAGAATTTTATATAGAAGCATCTAGAACTACTCAAGCATTGAGGGCAACACTTTTTTGAAGAAGGGGCATGTTAGGTCCCTATAATACTAGTAGTTCCCCCATTACTATTGTTATTATAGCCCTTATTGTTATTTTTGTGCCCTTATTGTCCCCAAGTTTTTATTATTGTACCTCGTAGAAGCCTCCTACTTTTATAGTTGTGCCCTTATATTATCATTGTTATGTCGGCTTTGATTATATTGTGACCCGTTAGACTTCTATATGTAGAAAGGAGGTTTTGTCATTTGTATCATCCAAGAATTGTTCATTTGTGTAATGTAAAGGAGGCTGCCCCCTTGAAGAGGCCGATTTTGAAGGCGTTGATCTATCTTCTCTTCTATTTTGTGTGCTGGTTGCTTAACACAATATTGATGAACTGATTCAAACATTTCATACAATTCATATAATTAATCTAGCTATGCAATATTTTTCAGGAATTCATACATACATAACTTATCTTTTAATGTGAATAAGCTATACAAATGATATTAATGTGTACCCTTTTCAAGACAATGACCAGGGAAAATTTTAGGGGCTAATATTCATAGGTGGGCTAATTTTCTATGTTTTCTCCAAAAAAAAGATTCGCCAATTTCATTTTTTCCTAAAAATGATTTGCCCAAATTTTATATCATAAAACTATTTTACCTTAAAAATCGCCAAGATTTTACAGAGATTATATAAAATCATTATAAATTTGAATTTTTTGCGAACATATTGCTAAACATTTTATAGTTTGCATGTTAGGGACTAGTAAGATTCGCCGAGGTTTCTAAACTTTGAGATAACTTTCCATCCTTAAAATTTTCCCTGATAATGGCTACTTTCTTTTATTTTAAATATAATAAGGTTTGAATGCAAATTCTTCTTTTAAGGAGAAAGATAAGAACACTTATATCTTGAATGTGTTATCTATGGAAATAATAGCTCACAAGCCAAAATGATACCATGCACGTGATTTTCACGACAATGCATTAATGCCATCTCAATCAGAAAAGATTCTAGAGTTCAACCAAATAACTTGAAATTTAATCCCATTTGGAACCGAACCTTGTCAGTCGATGTTGAGACTCCCTTATGAATTTGATTGTTTCATATAGGAGAATTTAGATCTCATAAAAAAAAGTGTGATACTCTATTTTAATTTGTTCTACAAATGTGATAGAAAGTGTGCCCTGAATGTTGGAAATTTCATGGTTAATGTAGTATAAGCTAAATGCAAATTTACAGTCTTCTAACAAGATCAAGAAAGCTATGCCCAATAGCAAAATAACAAAGAGTAAGAAATGTTCGCCAATTCCACAGTTGCTACCAAATCTATCTCATTGTTGCAGTTGTTTTTTCAATAGACTTGTTTTTAATGCTCTTGTAGTGATGAAAGCCATCGTTATTATATATAGGAGCATTTACATATGATAAGAAAAGTGTGATACTATGTTATAATTTGTTGTACAAATGTGATGGAAAGTGTGGATTGAATGTTGGCAATTTCATGGTAAATGTAGTATAAGTTAAATGCAAATTTTCTTTCTTCTATACAAGATCAAGAAAGCTATGCCGAATACCCAATAACAGAGAGCATGACATGTTCTCTAATTCCACCACTGATACTAAATCTCTCTTAGTCTTGGAGTTCTTTTCTCAATAACTTTGTTTTTATTTCTCTTGAAGTGATGAAAGTCGTCGCTCCATATATTTTTTACTATCTACACAAAGAACAAAAGCGACAAACTTCATTTTAGCTATTGAAATATAAACCAATTCCTTTTAAGACATGCAAAAATACAATGAAATCTTAGTAGATTAAAAAATATTTAATAGGTGCATCTTTAACTTCAACATATGCGTCATGATTTATAAAGCTCAAGGAAGCAATATTGCACAAAGATTTCATTGTAGTATGGTCCTTTTTTTTTTATATTCTTTGTTTTTCAATAGTTAAAAAAATATTAATTAGTACTATATGTTATTTTGAATATTTTTTTTAACATCAGATACCATTAATAATTATAAAAAAATGAATCGCAATAAGTTGTAAACTATTAAATCCTTTTATTATTTCTTTCAATATATTGATATTTTTACATTTAAAGACCCAATCATATATGTATATATAATTAAACTTTTACAAACTTTTGCGGAAACACTTATTTGATTGGATGTACAATGATATTGCCCTCAATATTTAAAATATTATCTTAATACCCTTCCATACAATTAAATTTGTCTTGTGTGAGATACGCGATGTCACTTCTACATTTTAGTTGAAACAAATTTAGCATAGGGATGAGTTTTGCATCTATTTAGAAATTCGGTGTTAAAAATAAAGCTCGTTAAGATAAGAATTCATCATTTATATTAATGTTTACTCATTCTTTAAATTTTTGCGTGGATAATTTTAATTTAAAAGTTTTTAAATTTGATTTTAAATAATTTTAAGAGCATTGTCTATATATATATATTAATATTACATCTTATATTAATATTACATCTTGTTATTATCGGTGATTTGTTTTTTTTTTTTTTTTTTTTTAAATTTAATTTCATATTTATAGTATTTTTTCCCTTAATATTATCTTTATATTTATATTTATTACAATGATGTGATAATGACACATTACATTTAACTATTTTAATATTATTAATTCCATTCAATAAAATGTAAATAATATCACATTAATATAGATCCATTTTAATTTTTAATTTCAGAGCTATCAAGCCTCATCTCTCAAAATGAGCATCTCTAAGTATAAAACTTTAGGAAATGTATGCATCTCCCTATAAACCTCTTTCTAATGCTAAAACATGAGAAAATGTTTGCAGTACTAGAGATTTGATTCCTCTAGGTAAGATAGACCTATGTTGCTTTTAACCAACTATACGAGTTTGGTCAAAATTCCATGTAATAAAGTTAATAAAGGAAAAATAATAACCAAGGTCATGGGACATGTATTCCAAGTTTAGTGTTAGGAAGAACATCCTAGTGTGGGTGTTCATTTAATTTACTATGGATAAAGGAAATTGACAAAGGCAATGGCAAAGGCTTTGGAAAGGCATGCGGCATTAATTGGCATTTTATTTATGAAAATAATGGAAATTAGGAGAAAAGGAAGGTGAAACGTCACAAGTTGTATGTGAGGAGCAAAATGAAGGAAAATAATGGAAAATTGAAGAAAATAGATGGCTCATTAATAAAAAGGCTTATGAGGATCAGTTAATACCTTTTGTCAGTTCAGTTTTGGAGTTCTTTCTCTATTCTTTCTCTCTTTCTCACTCTTGGACACTTATAGTTTTCTTGGAGCACTCTAGCATTGGATCAAGAAAGAAAATGAAGGACCAACAAGGCAAGGATCAAGCAAGGAAGACCACCATCAAGCAGCTAAAATGGGATTTTTTTGCAGGTATTGATTTGCATGCGTGATTTCCTTGCTAAATTTGTCATGAATGGTACATGCATGGGTGCATTTGCTTCTCTTGTTGTCATTCACATGGATTTTTCTAGGTGTGACAGTGTTCTTCAGCCTTGCGTTACCATTTCTAGATAACCATGGTGTGATGGGTTCTCTATTATTTGGTTAAGCTAGATTTCCGGATGGTTTCGAAACTGAGTGATGTGGTCTCTAAAAGAAGGAAAACAAGGCCTAAGAATCCCTCAATCAGAATGGGATTGCGATAAAGTTGTATTTTGTGTGCCTCGGTGGGCCTAGGAATCCTCAACTGGTGAATGGTGAGATATACGGTAAATCCTAGAGGTGTGTGCCCTCAATTAGGCATATGAATCCTTAAATAGTGAATGGCAAGATATACAATAAAGAAGGGAGGGTGGAGTCCTGGTTAGGCCTAGGAATAAATGGTAAAGCTTAGAAACTGGGAGACAAGAAAATTCCTCATGGTGTAGGTGGAGAAATCTTGTGGACATCCATGCCTTTTTAGTGCCTAGTGATCCAGTGGGGATTGCGGTAAAGCTTGAGGAACCTCAATTTGTTTGGTTTTGAGTCCATAATTCATTATTGGAATATGGAATAGGGGTGATTGGCTAAAATAAATATTTTGGTCAACCAATCTATGGTCGGCTGGTTCATGGAAGTCCCAAACCTGGTTGACTTTTGAATTCAATAATAAGAGCTCTTTCTCTTTGGTATTTCAAGTGTAAATGTAATGGTTTATATGTAATTTTTATGTTTGTTATATCATTGTTATTTCTGTCGCTTACATGTTGGTTACATGGGTATGTTTTATGCCAGACTTGATGTATGACTCTCATAATGTTTTGATTAGAAAATGAATGTACAATGTATATATGTCCTAATTGATGATAATGAAATTATTGTGATAAGGCAACAATGATTCTATACAAATCTGAGATAAGTATGAGACCCCTAAGCTCATATATGTTTGTATGCTTTGTAGATTTCATCTTTGTGACATGTTAGACGGAATTCCTATCATGGATAGTGGGGGTCTAGTCAATTCATTGGTCAAGTGTTTGCGTTAGTACCTTAGCTTTAGTGTCATTTGTCATTTTTTAAGGTCTCATGAAGTTTTGGGCAGTGGCCTAAGTCCTTTCCCTAAAAACGTGGCACATAATTCATGATTGTTGGCTCAGAACTATCTAGAAAAGTCCATAGTCATTGGAATTCCCTTGTTGTGGAAGTGATTGGAAGGCTTTAGGCACATGCATTCCTTGTCACGAGAGTGACTGAAGCTCTAGGAAAATGAAAAGCTAAGTTGTCTTAGGGGTTAAGCACCTAGAAGGGTTGGTTACCTCTTGCAGGTTCAGTAGCTTCTAGGAAAAGTTTGTTTGGTTGTGTTTGTTGGTTCCACTTCCTTAATTTTACTTGGGGAGTTGAGTCGAATCATAGTAGCCTCTAGTCACATGTTTACCCCAGTGGAGCAATTATCTTGGGTAAATGTGGGACAAGGGTGTCGCAGAGTGGTATCAGAGCATGGTTCACCCTTTAGATTGGATGGGAGGTGTGTTGGTCATGCATTCATGTCAGTTCTATATACGTGTTCTCTATTATTGTGCTCTATGTACTTGTTTTGTATGCATAGTGGTGGCCATGGTTACAACGGTGTCACCATGTGGAAGTGGATGGTGTGTTGTTGGATGTGGTCGTCATGAGTGTATGTGAGTTATGCATTGGTTATGCATGCCAACGCTTATATATTTCTATGAAAACATTGATATGGTTGTAGTTGTAATCCAGGAGGTCCTGGTATGTGTTGGTATGGTCATGCATTAATAAATAGATAGTGGTTAAACTGATGTTATATGATGATGTGATTATGGTTATACATATATCGTGCTAATCTAGTTGATATTGCAGATGAGATATCATCCCTTGAACTATATTGAGGTATCTTAATTATGTTATGTTTTTCTTTTAGCTGACATGGTGTACTTGCAGGAAAGAGATCAAAGATGACTAGCAAGACGGTAGACTACAGTTCATGAGAATATCCCCATGGGTGAGATGAGAAGCGCGATGTTGGGAATTCCTCTGACTTAGCAGACACATTGAGAAGCTTGAAGGCATAAATAAGAAGTTATAAGGTAGATAATGAAAAGATCATTTAGGCACATGTGAAACAAGCATAATTCAATGTGGTAATCCTTTATAGTTTGTCAAAATTGTAGAGACAAGGACCGCTTCAGATCAGCCATGGGAAGGAGGAAATAACCAATGGGGAATATGGTAACAGATCTCATTGTGGGCACAGGTTGGATAAGGATGACATGATCAAACATGGCATAATATTAGATACTCCAGATAGGATAGGTGATGTACATAGGTTCTATTCTAATTCTGGTTCTGACACGCACTATGATCATCATCATTTCATCCTTACAGGATGAGTGATAGGGGATATTTTCAAGATGAGTTCAAGGAAGAAAAGCCAACTACCTTAGATGGAGATTTTACTACGCCATAAGATGCAAAGGCATGGCTTCTTCAGATGAAGAAATTATTTGATCTACATGATTTCATAGAGAACATGAAGGCCAAAATTTCTATCTTTAGCCTCAAAGTGAAAGCAAACATTTGTTGGTAATATGTGAATTAGGTTAGAGACATTAGGACAAAGGATTTTAGTTGGCATGAATTCGAGATACTTTTCAGGAAGAAGTACTTGTTAGAGAGGGATTACGAAAATAAGACAAGGAGTTTTATGAGCTAAAGATGGGATCAATAACAGGTGAGGAGTATACAACCAAGTTCTTTGAGTTATTGAGGTATGTACCATATCTTAAGGATGAGAAGGCCAAAGTTAGATATTTCTCAATGGATTTCCATTAACATTTAAAGATCGGATTGAGTATGATGATCCATAGTAACTTGATGAAGTTATTGGGAATTTTAAGCATTGTTATGAGCATTCACATTGCAAGACATACTCTCAACAAGGTTGGAAAGGGAAAGACAAGGGCTCAGGATGGAGGTAATAAATAAAATGTTGCACCTTACAAGAAATTTAATGGGCCACAACATGGAGGGCAACAAAATAAAGGTGATGGTATAGGACGATTGCAGTGTTGAACATGTAGTCAGGAGAATATTAAGAGGGATTGGATGCAAAATCGGGGTGGTAGGCCTCAGATTTATAGTGCATAGGAAGCACAGATAGATGGGGATGTTGGGCAAAGTATTCCATGGATTTATACAACTTTGGATAACAGGAAAGTAGATCACCAGGAAACTATTATCGAGATGGACAATAAGCTTTGTGATCATTTTGTTTATATTTTGAATGACTCTAGATCTAATTATAGTTATGTTATGTGTGACCTAGTCGGTAAGTGTGGTTTGAATAAATAAGTGCATGCAAAATCCTAGTTAATGGAGTTGGCTAGAGGTATAAATAAGAGAGGGTAAGAGATTTTGCATTCGAGTTGAATGGTATGCCTACCTAAACACATTTGAATGTATTCCCATTGGGATTACATAGTATGCTTTTGGGTATGGATTGGTTTTATCTTCATAGGACCAAAATGGATTTTTATTACAAGCCCATTGAGTGTATGAATGAAAATGGATAATAAAGGATATTGCAAGGTAAGAAGAAGGAAACATTAGTTAGAATGGTGATAGGTATGTAGGAAAAGCATAGTCATAGAAAAGGGTGTGTGTTATTTGTAGTGCATATTTCTAGTGATAAAGGTAATGGTGTTGAGGATGGAAAGGTATTGAGTAAGTACCAGATCTTGCAGCAATTTGAAGATGCGTTTTCAATAGATATTTCATATTTATCACCTCATAAGGAAGTGGACTTCTCCACTGAATTGGTACTAGGGGAGCACTAGCATCAAAGGTACTGTATAGGATGAGTGCCCCAGAGTTAGTACAATTGAATTTATAGTTAAAGGAAATTATTGAAAATGGATACATTAGGCCATGTGTATCACCATCGGCTGCACTAGTGTTGTTTCTGAAGAAGAAATATGGTACTCTTAGGTTATGTATTGATTATAGGTAGTTAAACAAGGTGACCATTAGGAACAGGTATCAATTGCTGAGGATTGATGACTTGTTTGATCAGTCAAAGGGAGAAATAATATTCTTGAAGATTTATCTGAGATCAGGATACCATCAAGTACGCATCGAGGAAGAGGACACATACAAGACAATTTTATGACTAGGTATGATCCTTATGATTTTGTTGTAGTTCCATTTGGTTTGAATAATTCTCTAGCTATGTTCTTGCACTTGATTAATAATGTATTGTGTCCTTATATGGAGAAGTTTGTTATTGTATTCATTGATGACATTTTGATATATTTGAAAAATGAGGAAGAGCATGATGAGCACTCAATAGCAGTGTTGAGATTACTGAGAGAGCATCAGTTGTATGCAAGGCTTAGAAAATGTAGTTTATTTTAGACATAGGTACATTACTTTGGACATGCTTCTTCTAAGGAAGGCATAACAATGTATCCAAAGGGGATAAGAGCTATCATGGAGTGGGAAGGTCCTAGAAATGTGGATGAGGTAAGATCATTTATGGGGCTAGTAGGGTATTATAGGAGGTTCATCAGTAACTTCTCTCCAATTGCATATCTTATTACGTCACTACAAAGACAAGGTAAGAAATTTGAATGGACAGAGGAATGTGCAACCAGTTTTGAGAAATTGAAGCAGTTGTTAACAAATGCTCTAGTGTTAAAGATTGCAGATTTGAACAAAGTGTTTGTGGTGTGTACAAATGATTGCAAGCAGGGAAAATTTTAAGGATGGAATTTTATCTTAAAGTTTAGAAACGTTGGCAAATCTTATTAGTCCCTAATATGAAAACTGTAAAATATTTGGTGATATTTTTGGAAAAATATTTATATTTCAAATGGTTTTATATCAGTCTATATAAAATCTTGGCTATTATTAAGGTAAAATAATTTTGTATTGTAAAATTTTGGCGAATAATTTTAAGGAAAAAATGAAAATTGGTGAATCTTTTTTTTGGAAAACCACAAAAAAATTAGCCTATTTATGAATATTAGCCCCTAAAATTTTCCATGCTTGTAAGAAGGACATGTAGTGTGCTATGAGTGATGGAAACTAAATGAGAATGAGAAGAATTATCTAATACTTGATCTTGAGTTGGAAACAATCATCCATGCATTCAATATGTGGAGGCACTACCTACTTGGCAGGAGTTTTGTAATGATTAGTGATCACAAGGGATTAAAATACTTGTTTGACCAGTTGAATCTGAATGTTAGGCAAGCTAGATGGTCTGCCATGATTAGTGAGTTCGACTTTGAGATTAGGTACGTCAAAGGGAAATATAACAGTGTTGTGATGCTCTTAGCGAGAGGATATAGATGAATCACATGGCAGGTATGAGTTCTTATGGGATAGACTTACAAGATTAGATATTACAGGAAAGGCAACAAGCTAGTAGGTACATGGAGCTTATGAAAAGGTTACAGTAGGGTACAATGGCCAATATGTGGATTATCATCTTACATCAGATGGTTTGGTAAGATTTAGGGACAAGATATATGTGTCCAATGATAGTGAACACAATAAGACTCTCTTGTGAGAGTTTCATGCAAAACTATACTTGGGTCAGCCAAGATACTAGAAGACATTGACAAAAGTGAAGAAGTTTTATCATTGGCCAAATCTGAAAAAGGACGTGGAAATTTTTGTGGCTAGATGTCTGGACTATCAACTAGTGAAAGTATAATGTAAGCATCTAGGTGGACTACTACAATTAATTATGGATCCAGAGTGGTAGTGTGAGGTCATTTTCATGGATTTCATTAGAGGTTTACTGAGGAAATATGGACAACATGATTCCATCATGGTTGTGGTGGACAGGTTGACAAAGGTAGAACACTTCATTCCAATGAATTCTATGCCTTCAACTAGTCATGTGCCACAAGTATTCATCAGAGATGTAGTGAGGCTACATGGTGTACCAAAGAAGATTATGTCAGATAGGGGTGCCAAGTTCAATTCAAAGTTTTGGAAGGAGTTGTTTGCAAGTTTGGGTACAGGGTTGGCCTTCAGCACAACTTATCATCGGTAGACAAATAGACAGATAGAGAGGGTTAACAGGATATTAAAAGACATGTTAAGGATGTATGTGATGAGTCAACAATGAAATTGGGAAGAGTATCTTCCACTGGTTGAGTTTTCTTACAGCAATGGGTACCAGGAATCTGTGAGGATGAATTTGTTTGAGGCACTCTATGGGTGGAGTTGTAATACTCCCGTTAGTTGGAGTGATCACATGAACATGGTGTTGATTATACAAGATATGTTGGCAGAGATGGAACAATAAATGAAGGTAATAAAGAATAATATGAAAGCATTACAACACATGCATAAAATTTATGCAAAATGCAACAGGTTGTTTAAGGAGTTTCAGTTTGGGGAACATGTGTATTTGCACATAAAGCACAAGAAGAGCTCCTTGAGGGTTGGGTCATGTGCCAAGTCGGCATCTACTTTTGTGGACCTTTCAATATTCTTGAAAGGATTGTAAAATTAATCTATCGACTTGCACTGCCTCTAATAGTGAAAGTCCCTGATGTTTTCCACGTGTCATTTCTTAAGAAGTATGTTAAAGATGTTGATCATGTGATTGAGTGGTTTGTATTGCAGGTGGATCTAGATGGAGAATTATAGTTGAAACCTCAGTGTATATTGCAGAAAACGATGATCATGCTTTGAAACCGAGCTATCGAGCAGGTTAAAGTGTAGTGGAAGCACTTTGCGCCCGATGAAGCTAGATGGGATATGGAGGATAAGATTTAGGATGTGTATCCTTCTCTATTCACTGGTTGAGAGAATCTTTTTGATATATGTTTGGGTGTGACGTTTTGGTATATGTACATATGTATATGGATAGAAATATTGCTATGATTTTTGTTATAAAGCTCTAATAAGTGGTATGAGTGTCACGTCCTTAAGGTTGTCATGTTGTTATTTTGTCATGTTGGTTTTCTTCTCAGCAAGTTTATCATTATAAATACTACATCAAGCTAAGTTATAAAGCTCCATGGCCTGTACATTTTCTTTTAAATAGTCTTGTTGGTTGTAGGTGGCATTGAAAACTGAGGACGTTGTCCCCCCGGTTTGCAATATTCTTAGAAAAATTCCATGTAATAAATTTAATAAAGGAAAAATAATAACCAAGGGCATGGGACACGTATTCCAAGCTAAGTGTTGGGAAAATCATCCTAGTGTGGGTGTTCATTTGGTTTATTATGGGTAAATGAAATTGGAAATGGCAATGTAAAAGGATTTGGAAAGGCATGAGGCATTAATTGGCATTTTATTTATGAAAATAATGGAAATTAGGAGAAAAGGAAGGTGAAAGGTCATAGGTTGCATGTGAGAAGAAAAATTAAGGAAAATAGTGGAAAATTAAATAAAATAGGGGTCCCATTAATAAAAAGGCTTCTAAGTATCAGTCGGTACTTTTTGTTAGTTTAGTTTTGGAGCTCTCCCTCTATTATATCTCTCTATCACTCTTGGACACTTAGCATTGGATAAAGAAAGTAAAGGAAGCACCAATAAGGCAAGGACAAAAAAATAAAGAGAAGCATCAAGAAACTACAATGGTATTTTTTGCAAGTATCTATTTGAATGTGTGATTTCCCATCTAGATTTGGCATGCATGGAACATTCATGTGTGTATTTAGTTATCTTTCTATCACTGGCATGATATTTTCCAGGTGTGACAATGTTCTTCAACCTTGCCTTTCCATTTCTGGATAGCCATGGTGTGATGGGTTCTTTGTTATTTGGTTAAGCTATATTTTTTATGGTTTTGAAACTGAGTGACGTGGTCTTCGAAAGAAAGAGCACAACGACTACCCCTAAGCTAGACTAGGATTGCAGAAAAGCTAATTTTTTTGTGCCTCAATGGGCACAGGAATCCGCAACCGGTGAATGGTGCGATATACAGTAAATCCTAGAGGTGTGTGGCGTCGATCAAGCCTAGGAATCCTTGATTCGTCAATGACGAGATATACGGTAAATATTGGAGGGTGGAGTCTTGATTTGGTTTAGGAATAATGCTTTTTGTTATTAACGTATTTTAATCTTAAATATTACATGTAAACTGAAACTAAAATGAATTACATATCATGTAATATCAATAATATTATTTTCTTTCAACTTCATATTAAGTAGTCAATAAGTTACATATCTCCCTTAAATTAAAAAGTAAATTGTTATTTTCTTTTTAATTTCAATTATTTTATTTCTTTATTATGTAAAATTAAAGTGGAAATTAAAGTATTTTATTTATGCCCAATGTTAATTTTTTTGTTATTACTATTTTTATTTTTCTAATGAAAATGTTATTTAAGTTATTTCTAAACATTATGTGACAACATAAAATAATCATTGATAATTTTACTATTTTGTAGAAAGATGTGATAAATGGGATTATTATAGAAATATAACCTAATATAAATATTTAAAGCCGGGGAGAAAGTGATTTAAAGAATTTTAATGAATTTCTTTTCAATATTTTCAAATTTATTATTTATTTCAAAGTTATATTAGAATGTGTTATTTTTATTAAAAATGGTTGAGATTATTTATTTAAGAGATATATTAGAATAGTTTTTATTCATAAATGGTTGAAATTAAAATTTTGTATTACAGCATTGTTAACCAAAATTTTCAAAATGATGAATATGCAATTTGGAAGAAGAAACACTGCTTTCTAATTAATAGAAGGTTGATTACCTAAAAAGTTAGGGTTTATATACAAGGTAAATTTGAAGGACAAAAAGTAACAAACACTAAGAAAAATTATGTTATTGAGTAGTTAATGGGCACCATCAAAAGGTATATTATAAGGCCATTTTTGCCACCTACATCTCATAATCTCTCCTTTTCTCACATTAATTAACATATTTTTGGCCATAATGTGTTTAATAGGAAGATTAAAGGATCTTTGTCATGCTTTGTGGCCTAATGCAGTTAATGTGTTGGAAAAAAATATGTTTTAGTATATTTATGATCCCCTACATTTACTCTCTTTTTTCTCGAAGTGATCCCTAAAGTCACTCATCTACAACTCGAGGTCTACTGGCAGCTGATGAACTCAATTGAATGTGAGGATCTAAGGGACCTAGATCCACTTTCCTTGAGATTTTGGAGGGAAGCAATAATATTTCCAAGGAGGCTTCCCCTCAATCATCTTTGTATAAATCAATAAGCCCAAGAGCTCATTAGGATTCAAATTTTTGAAGCAAGGAGGGCTACCAAGAGCCAAGTGCTCAAGACTATCATTTCTATTCTTATTTTCATGATGTATCTAAACTCTACTTTATGCTAATGAAAGGTCTATTTTTTCTTCGCATCTGAGATTGTTCCCCTTGGGTTAGGCCCCAACCCAAAGGCTCTGGTCCCTCTTTATGTATCTTATTTGTGCATTGTTTTAGTAGGAACATTTCCTTCCTTTTCTGAGTAGAAGTTTATCTTCTAGAAAATTGTGGTTGTAGGCTTGATTACCACCTCTCTTGTGGGAAGTGTGGTTGAGGATTCTATAGTAGCAAGCCACAAATATGTTGTGGCTTCCCTTGCTAATTTTCTAGGCTTTATCTCATTATGTCTTACATACTATGTTTCTGCAATCTAGGAGTTAAATCCATCTTTCTCAAGTTTTCATTTATGTAGGTTAGATTCATACTATAAGTCAAATTAGTTCTTAATGAAATAGGATCCTTCTTTTTTGATTTCATAAAAATTGACTCATCCTTTCTTGCTTAACTTATTTTACTATAATTTGATCATTATTTTGAGTGCAAGAAAAGGGATTATTTTGGTATGAAAATAATATTGGTGGCTTTCAAGGTTGGCATATGCATCCTACATTCCACTTTTTATCATCAAATCCTTCCTTCTCATCCCACATTACCCTCAAAAGTTTTTCACTAAGACCATATTTTTGGGTTAGTTGAGAGACACGTGTGCATTTGTTTCTTGCAAGATGAGCCTCTGAGAGGTAATGGGATTGGAAAATCCTCAAACAACCCTCATATACCATTACCTACCCTTTTCTACCTTCAAACCACCTTTTTCTCCCTCAAGATGCTCATAGAATCAATCCTATAGCAAAATAGGGTAATCATGTAGAATCCTTTAGAAATCATGTAACAATCCATAAACTTGACCAAATTTGCTCCAAACGCTTTGTTTTTTCCTCTTAGGCTTGAATATTGACCCCTAGTCTCTAAGTCCATGATTGAGGAAGACCCAAGGCCACTTTGAACCTACATTTTTCTCACTGCAAATACATTTATGCAATTATGATTATGTGAAAAGTTTCTAAATTGAATGATAATGATGATCTTCTAATGAAATGCATATGAGTTTTGTTACTCCAGCCAAGTCCCTTTCAACATAGTGACTAAGAGGGTGATTTTCCCATGCAAACTATATTAGGCCTATTTCTTTGAATTCATGCTCTTAGGATTTTAATTACAAGGTGTTTTTTTTCCCCTGGGAAAAAGTTGTAATTTCTATTAGTATTAAGAAATTACATTTTGTAGATGCCGAAGCATATTCATATGGAGGCAGCAGTGCCTGTCAAGTTCACAGTCTGTAAATCTGGCAAGAGAAAACAAGTTGTCTCCACGCAGGGAGCACTACCAAAACAGTAAAACTAGCAGTGATCAAAATTGTGTCCATGCTCTACGCAGAGAGCTATATATAAACTGATAATATCAAAAAAGAAGAGCTGTACTCATGACTAGACAGTAGAAATATATACATGCTATAAACAAAAATGGTACTGAAGTGTGTGGGCTTTATAGCCCATCTCCCATATGATCATCAAAAGGTCTGTGGTAGTGCTGGTAGAATGTTCCGTCGATTTCCTCCTGAATCAACCAATCATCTCCTTGTCTGTGCGCTGCCTCTTTGGAAAGCTGGTCGGCGACGGTGTTCTGTTCCCTGTAAATGTGTCGACAGACAAATGATTCAAAGGAAGCAATCAGTCTTTTAGCTTCATCTAAAATGTGTCTCAATGAAAATGCATGACAATGAGATGCATCATTCAGCCAATTGCAAACAATTTTAGAGTCTCCAAACAGCTGTAGGTGTCTGCACTGTTTATGAATAGCAAAGTGTATGATGTGTTTAGCCGTGCACAGTTCAGCAAAGTTATTGGTGCCTCTGCCTAGTTTTATTTGTATCTTGTAGCAATGCATTTCATTGAGATAAAGTATGGCTCCTCCCCCACAGCCCGCATCTTGTGCCGAGCCATCAAAGTATGCCCAAGGCTTAGATTTGTCGATGATCGCAGGTCTAATGATGCGAGGTGGGGCAGAGGATTCCTCTTCAGGTATCATGTTAAAATCAGCAATCGTATGGTGTAAGATTGTGGGCCAGTGTGGGGATTTGAGATTAAAAATGGCCTGATTGCGCGCGATCCATACTGCCCAGCAGGCCAGCAGAGGAATGTTGATAGATTTCCCGGTGTGATTCTGGCACCAGTTATTCCATGCTTCCATGAGGTTATTACCTTGCCAATTTTTCAAGTGCGGATAGTGAGAGGTGAGGGATTGCCAAAACTGTAGAGTAGTGCTGCATTTTAAGAACAGATGATCTATGCTTTCTTCCTCCCCTTGGCATAAGTGGCAACGAAAAGGTCCATAAAAGGATCTCTTCATGAGATTGGTGCCTGTAGGGATTTTGTCGAAAAGAATGTTCCACATCAATAATCGCGTGCGAGGAGCTGACTTAAGTTTCCAGAGCGCTTTCCAGGTGGGGTGTATATCCGGGGGCCTGTAAGATTCCATGAGCCTTAAGTATCCTAACTTCGGGGTGTATGCTCCATGCTTGGAAAAGGCCCAGATGATCTCGTCAGGTCCTTCTGTGAGCCTGATGTGAGCTTGTGTGAGAGCATCCGTATACTCCAACCATTCGCGCTGCCACTGTTCAGGAATTTCTAACACTTGAGCGGTAGTCCATGCCTGATGGAGGAAAGAGGAATTTTCATTATCTCCAATGTGCTTAATGTGCGTAATCCCTCTGTCTTGAAGGTGCCTTATAAGGTCAGCTGATAACCTGTGGGCATTGCCACAGCCGACCCACGGGTCCAGACCAATGCGCACTGCATTACCTTCCCTAATGCGCCAAGTGATTCCTTCTCGTAGCAGAGGTAAGGTGCCAATAACCGCTTTCCAGATATTGGAAATGTTTTGGTTAGTTCCTTGCTGTGTACAGATCCAGTCCAAAACATTCTGAGGCTTGATATATTTTACATATGCAACTCGAGTCCAAAGACCATTTGAGGTGAGAAGCTGCCACCCAAGTTTGGCTGCTAATGCTCTGGAGAATAGGTCGAGCCTCTTCATACCCCATCCTCCCCAGCATTTGGGTTTGGCGATGGTATCCCATTTGACCCAGGCGAAGAGCCTCCCCGGCTGGTGACCTTTCCAAAGAAATCTGCAACAAATACTTTGTAGTCTATTCAATATGCCCTTTGGTATCCAGGCTAGGGCCATCCAATAGACTGGAGTGGCTTCAATCACAGCTTTAATAAGGACCAATCTGCCTGCACGAGAGAGATATTTGTGGTACCATACCTGTAGCCTCTTTTCCACTTTAGCTATGAGCCATGACCAGTCTGCTATTCTGTATCCAATAGGTTTCAGTCTAAAACCGAGGTACTTTATACCATCCGACAGATTCAAAGTAATGAAGGGGAAGCACTGTGTAGCAAAGGCGGTTTCATGTATAGAGCAGTCGACTGTGGTAATCGTGGACTTATTGTCATTGATCTTCATTCCTGTAGCATGCTGGAAGAGAAGTATAGAGTTATGAAGGGTAGTGGAGTCCCCAATGCTGCCATTCAGGAAGATCAGAATGTCATCAACAAATAACAGATGAGTGAGGTAGAAGTTATCCGCAAGTTTAATGCCAGTCAATAAATGCCTATCTCGAGCTGATGAGATAATTCTACTTAATCCTTCCATAATAAGCAAGAACAGCAGAGGTGAGAGCGGACATCCCTGTCTGAGTCCTCTCTCAGAAGTGAAGAATGAAGTAGCTTCCCCATTGAGAAGCACACTATAGGATACATCAGTGATGCAGCTCATCGTCCATTTGATAAATTCATAGGGGAAACCAAGATATGTTAGCAGCAACCTTAAATACAACCAGTTTGTTCTGTCAAAAGCCTTGGACAGATCCACTTTTAGAATCATTCCCTTCTGTTTTTTAATCTGCATGGAGTGCATGAGTTCTTGAGCTGTGGCTATAGCCTCGTGGATCTGTCTGTGGTGCAGGAAGGTGAATTGTTCAGAAGATATGTGTTGCGAGAGTATGGGTTTGAGGCGGTTGGAAATTATCTTGGCAATGATCTTATATAGGCAATTACAGAGAGAAATGGGGCGAAAGTCATCGAAGGAGACCGGGTCATTAGATTTGGGGATAAGGGCGATGAAGGTGGATTTAATAGCAGAGGATATTCTACCCCCCTTTCTGCTATCCTCTACAATCTTTAGAAGGTCGTTCCCCAAGATTTCGAAGAAAGCGATGTAGAATTCAATGGACCACCCATCTGGGCCAGGGCTTTTATCTTTTTTAAACCATTTCAAAGTAGCCTCCAATTCTTCCATGGTCACTTCCTTCAGTAGTTCATCTGACTCTTCTTGTTCAACATATCTGGGGAAAAGTTCAGCCACCCTCATGATCTCCATGATATTAATATCTCCAGGAGCTTTATATATACCCCTAAAGTGCTCTGTGGCCAGTCTGGCCAGGTTCTGTTGTGATGATACAGGTTGACCTCGTTCATTTCTTAACTCCCATATAGTGTTGATGGCTTTGCGACCATTGGCAAATTTATGATAAAATTTAGTATTATCATCCCCCTCTGTGAGCCAAATAGCCCTGCTTCTTAGCCTCTAGCTTTCTTCTCTTTCTTTCAGAATTTGAGAGCACTTCGCTATAAGAGAGGTGTACTTCTCCTTGCTCTCAGGGGTGGGGAAGGTCCCAGATGATGAATCGTCGAACTCAAGAATGACTCTTTCCACCTCTTTCAGAGTTTGATTATCCTGGATGCGCTTTTGATGTGCCCGGTTTTTAGAAATCTGCTTGAGTTTAGTTAGTTTTCTAACGAAGCCCTCTGAGAGGTCCTCATCTTCCCCGATGAGGTTGTTTTGACAATAATTATTTACCAATTGTATATAAGAGGGGTCCTGTAACCAAGAGGCATTAAACTTGAAGGGGATTTTGATTTTGTGATTAAAGTCCTCTGCTTCTAAGAATATAGGGCGATGGTCAGATATGCCTCTCGTTCCGACCCATTGACGAATTCTAGGGAGTCTATTAAGCAGTGTATCCTTAATAAGGAATCTGTCGAGTCTTCTGGCCAAGCTTTGTTCTCCACTTCTGTTATTTGACCAGGTGTACTGAAATCTAGCAGATGGAATATTCACCCACTGGTGTTCCTCTAGTAGGTTGGATAATGTATCTGTTAGGGAGTCGACCTGTACCATGTGCCCCCATGACTCGCAGAATCCAAGGGAAAAATTTAAATCACCTCCAAGTATAATGTTGTCCGCTTGTAGTAATTCAGATTCCAGTAAAGTCCGCCAATAGTTGGCTCGGTCAGCACAAGGGCCATAGACATTGATGATTCGAATATCCATCGCTACAGAGTAAGCGAAAATGTCTAGACCAATGTAACCTCTACCACCCCAAATGTTCCGGATCGCCAAAGCTCTGTTACAAACCCCAATAGCCAAACCACCGGATCGCCCGGACGCATCCAGTGCATGGAAGGTCCAGTTAGGTAGCCAGGAGGTGAGGGTGTGGATAAGAGGTTCGGCCAAACAGAGAGTTTCTTGCAGAAAAATAATATCCAGCTGAGATGAGATAAGCAGTCTCCTGAGCGCTAGTTTTTTGGCTGAACTAGCAAACCCACGGCAGTTGAAGGATAGAATCTTCATGTGGGGAGGGATAGAGGGCCATCCTTTGCTCTAAGGGCCCTGAATATAGTTTGTTGTCGCCCAAGGGCAACTTCTTCATCTGTAGTGTGTCTCGCTTTGGTTATGCTGGAGGGTCGTCCACGGGAATTCTTAAGGGTGATAGGAGCGATCACAGGGTCGAGTCCAACGACATCAAGGTATCTGTCCTTCATACGGGATCGAAGAGAATAACGGGGGGATATCTGGGATGAAGGAATGGAGAGGGATGCGAGGGACGATGTAATCAACGAAGGGGGGGCCACTGGTGAAGGAAGCGGGAGGGAGCAAATGAGAGAGGAGTGAGGGGGTAAGCCCAGGGGATAACGATGAGTTACAGGAGATGATAGAGCGGAGATAGGATCTAAGCTAATTATGTACTGAGATGTAATGCCCAATGATATGCATGAAACAGGTGGTATCGGAGTGGTGGTTGAAAAAGACTTACCCATTGTCGCAGTGCCCACTTGTTCAGTCGCTGGACGCACAGGAGATGGTGATGAATGAGGAGGAGCAGTGGAGACTATAGCAGTGTCTGCTACCTCTGGAGTGCTCCGGGGTTCACCAACATCCTGTGTATGCACATGCTCCTCATGATTCTGCTCTGGATGCAGCCTGGGGGAGTCGCCCAGGGGTTGATCGGCCACTCCATCCTTATCATTCCTCACCGCTTTCCGAAGGAGTGGACAGTCCCTGTAGAGATGTCCCACTTTGTGACATCTACGGAAGCGATAGGGGATGCCTTCGTAGTCAATGATCTGTTTGCGTGCCGTGTCTCTCCATTGAATGGTAATGAACTCTTGTAGTCCTCCCCTGGTGTCCAAGTTAGTGAGAATCCTGGCATAAGCCATCATGCGTGTCTGCTGGTAAGATTTGTCGTAGTCCATGAAGGTGCCAATGGCATGGCCGATCCTCCTGAAGATATCTTCTGACCAGTATTGAAGAGGTAGCCCTGGGAGCCGAATCCATACGGGCCCGATGCCTATCTGCTCCGTCTCGGGGTCAAATAATGGAGTCCATCTCTTAAGAAGCACCGGGGCATGTTCAAAGTGCCAGTAGAAGGACAAGACCTAGTTGGTATGATCAGCATGAGCGAACCTCAATGCGAACCATCCCCTCACGAAGGTTTGCACGAAAGGGATGTCCACCAAATGATGACCCCAAACTTCAGCTGCCCAGGTTTTCAAACGTGCTGCCGAGTAGCTTCGACCTCTGATGCGCCCGACCAGTACTCGATCTGCAAAATCCATTGTCTCTCCCCACTGGATGTCCTCCTCCAGTCTGAGAAAGATATCGTCCTCCTTGGATTTGAAACACTTGTATTTCTTTTTAGGGCCCTGAGGGGGGGGAATGTTCTGAGGGCGACCGGGGGGAGGGGCAGTAATGTTCAACGGTGCCGGGATCTGATGTGAGGAGGAGGGGTCACAGATGCCTGTAACATTAGGGGGGCCCGAGAGCGGAGGTATGGAGGTGAAGCTTCCGGAAGAAGGACCGAGAGAGCCGGAGAGTCCGGCTGAGGTAGTGGGTAGGGAAGGGTTATGTACCGGTCGAGAAAAGGAGCCAGATGCCGGAGGTTCAAAACCAGGGTTAGGGTTTAAGCAGCCGGAAACGAAACCGAGTGTTGTCGGAGAGTGAGGGGGGGTAGAGAGGGCTGGCCAGGTCGGTGGTACATCCGGGAGGACCACAGGATAAGACCTCGACTGATCACCAAGCGAAAACGGAGAGAAATTTTCGGAGAGGCCTGAACTAAACATACCTTCTGATGTGGCAAAGGGTGAGCGCCAGATGGAGACCCCTTCCATCGGGTCAGCTGAATAATCAATGGCTTCTAGATCCTCCATTTCCAGCTGCGTCTCGGAACGGCGGACCATTACAAGGTGTTGTTCTTACATAGGATTAGTTTCTTTACAAAGAAACTTTTCACATTCTGCAATTAGACTAATGATTCACATTGTTGCAAGTGGCACAAGGCTTAAAATATGCAAATATACAAGTACGTTTCATTCCTTATATTAGCATAGCCTTTACATTTTTGCAACTAGGGTTGAAATTTACATTTGATTAATGACATTTTCCATTTATGAAAAAAGAATTTTTTTTTTCATTCTTGTAGTTAGAATAGAACTTTATTTTTCATGCAATTTCCTTCCTCGAGCTAGCTAAAAGAGTGGTTTTTGTATGTCTTGATATAGTCCATTGCTTGAAGGTGGAATGAGTATAACTTGACCTAATGTGCATACAACACTATCACCTCTTAAGTTTGTACAAACCCTGGGTTGAAAATTAAAGTTGGTAGCCTTGGGAGTTTCAATAATCTTGTTGTGATACTAAGGCTTAACACTTTTTCAGGCCATTTCTAGGGATGTTTCCAAGTAGGTGCTGTATCTACTTAGAGGTTACTGTCATGCGGAAAGAGTCAATTTTGTGGACAAAACCGACCTCCCTAGAAAACAAGGCTTTTATAGTGACAAACAAAACAATCAAGCACTATCTTTCCCTAAATATGCATTTAAAATAAAAGCAACCAGTTGTTTAAAGAATACCTTTAGTCCAACGTTGTTTGTAGCAGCCAAGCCTCTTCGATCCAGATGAGCTCCTTCTCCTTGAAGCCTGCATTCACTAACAAGAAAACGATTACATAGCACCTGAATAACTCATATAATAAAACATATTCATCATAAAGACCAAGGAGTTTATGAAACAAATTATGTATAACAACTTGTTGAGAAAAATTAACTTAATTGTATTAATTGGAAACAAAAGAAACCATTACAACCAGTGCCTTGGTGTTGTGCAGGTCCCTCCCAGGGTCCAGCAAGAGTTCTCCTCTACTTTGATCAGCTCACCCACTTCCAAATGAAGCTAAGAAAGGATTGGAATCTCTCCTCTCAAGCTCTATAAGGGAGTCCTAATTTCAGCAGCATCTACCCTTAGGAATGTTCAGCTTTCAACCTCCCCTCCCTCTGGCCCAATGCCTGTATTTATAATGCTTTGGAGGAAGTTAAACAGGTCCACCATCAATGAGATAAGCCCCTCTTTCAAAGGGATAGCTCCCCTCTTCATGGGATAAGTTCCTCTTTCATTGGGATGCATGAACCATCTGGAGGTGCTCAATCCATGTCAAACCATCTTCTAGAATGCTCTAGAATCGACTACAAGTAAGTTTTTTGGAGTAAAACTTGCGCCTTTTGACTTTTACAGGAGTACGCATCCACCCCTTTACAGACAGAGCGTACAAGTACGCAGGTATTGTATACTTGAGGTGCGTACACGCAGGTAAGAGTAAGAGAAACTGCGTAACCAGAGTTATATTGATTTTTAAAGACTTTCTCTTTTCTTTGGAGTTTGACATGAGGAGCAGAGGTATAAGACTTGCCAAGGAGGACAGTATGGTTATGGATGGAGCCATACTGACTGCAAATAGTCATGGTGACAAATTTTAGTGTAACAGATTGCCCCCTAAAGTGCGAGGTCTGTAGTAGATTAGGGTTTCATATCATCTAGGAAGGGTGAAGCACTTTATCATTTCAAGGATTATCTTGTGGAGAGCCCAGTTGGAACCTGCAAATATTCAACACAAAATACATATATGAGATCATATCATCGCTGAGGTAGGCATTCCCATACTCAGATCAAAAACTTTAACTAACAAACTAACTACTGCTCTGATATAGGAATGATTTTGCAGTACATCATAATCATAGACTCATGTAGACACAGTATGGACACATCCATCTGTTTATAATTAGTCTACTATATAATGAATACAAAACTCCTCGCAGCCTGGATGGCGGAAACTAGATCCAGGGTCTTCATTTCTACTTCCCGAAATAGTACGATTCTATCCATGCGAATAAATGAGTTGATGTCAAACATGGTAGAAACCACTTGATTACCAGTCAATGATGTAAACTATTAACAAGTGTGAGAGAAACCACCAGTGATGTCAATGGTTCTCAAAGTACGCAGTACAATCCATGAGATGTGAATAGATGTGTTGGTGTCGAACATGTCACGGAATCCTTCGATCGAAAGTCAATGATGTAAACTGTCGTCAAAGGCGAGAAACCTGCCATTGAGGCATGCAGATTTCAAGGTACTGACGATTCCTAGATCATCTTTCTAGATAATGTGTTGATGTCGATAGAAAGCGATCCGTTGCAGGCAAGCCCACAACACGAAATCATAGATCAAGTTGAAGAAATGTAGCTGTAAGGATTGACTCAGGGATGGTCAAGATGGATGACAGGCATTTTGCAGATGAATGGTTTATTTGCAGTGACCTCTTGAACACATAATGACACAACAGATGGCTTGGTGACAATTGACCCAAAGTTAATACCCAGAAACCAGTTGAAGACTTTCAATGTGGTTTGATCAACTGTTAGGCAAAGGATTTCCCAACCCAGGTGAATGAAAAGTGTCGTGTTCAAGAATGGTGATAAGGTTTTTTCGAGACAAAGGATAACAAATAGGCTCATTTTTCTCTCTTTTCCCCCAGCATTTCTGGCAAGTACCTCTTTATTTTTTACAAGCTTGAGGAGGATAACATTTGCTTGATTATAAGCTCATCCTTCGAATGAGTCCAACTTAGTTTAGATTCAAACCCTAAGAAGGAGTGGTCTGTTCCTGTTTGTAATCGAACAGGTCCTTTACTGTGAAATTTTAACGAGTCCAGTATAGGAGAAACTAGGCGTTTTTCAATTTTAGAGAGTCTGAAAAAACTTAAGAAGACTCCAGGGTTGACCTTTTTCGTAAATTTGTGTCTCCCAAGCCCGAAAAAGTATAAAATAATACTTGAGAGAACCGCTTGATCTTTACGACGAAGGAGTACTTTCATGATTAGTGTCTCTGATCTGAAAAGTAAAAAGCGATCAAGGACACGTCATTTTATTTCCAATATCGAATTTGAAACGACAAAAATCCGGCAATCTTTTCATGTTTTTACGGTTAGAAAAGGGCTATAAGAGGACTATCTTTTAATTCCATTTTAATGAGTGTAAAAGAAATGCTCGATAATCTTTTCATGTTTTAGGAGTCAGAAAAGGGCTTAAAGATGACTCTGATGTTTTTGTTTGTAAAAAATGACAATTTTCCCTGAAAATCCTTTATCCTGCACAAAAACCAACACATTACTCATACCTGTTGAAGATATATAAAAATACTTTGAAAAATACCTTTTCATGGTGAAAAATAAACAAATTTACCATTTATTTACCCAAAAAACCTATAAAAGGGGCTTTTGCCAATTCATTTTTACCATTTTACTGTTGAGGAGAGAAAAAGGGCTTTTGGCAAGAAACTTCTCGTGGACATTGTGGAGAATCTGACCGTCGAAACCAAATGACGTCTCTTCCAGGTAATTTTCAACATCCTCCTCTTCAATTTCATCCATTTAGAATTCTTCTTTAGGCCCTAGATTTCATTTTTTGGAGGTTTTGTGGTTTCAAAAACCGCCTTTCGGGGTACGCAGGCATCACTCTAGGGACCCGCGTACCCCGACATTTTCTCAGTTGGGAAAATGTCAGGGGTACGCAAGTTGCCTTCAGGAACCCTGCGTACCTATGCCCTATTCCTAAAGGCGGGGTGCGTACTCCGCGCAACAAGTTTTTAAACCCCAAATTCTCCAAAATGGACCAAATTTTTTTGATTTCATGGAATCTAATGGATGTTTTTTGGCATGTAGATTTTTCACCATGCTCGATTGGCGCGAGAGAGAACACGAAGAAGTTGATTTGGCCGCCATTAATCATCATCCGTCAATTGATGCTTTGAAGGCATGCGGCCTTTATAAATACTGGGCCATACCTGGCATGAGGGCCCAAGTGAGCTTTCTAGAGTGGCTGGTAGAAAGATGGAACGTTCAAGACCAGTGTTTTTATATTGGAGGGCACTAGCTCGAGATGGAGCCCACAGATATTTACTTTCTCACTGGTTTGCCCAAGAGAGGCGAACACTTGACTCTGTTCGGGACTAGGCCGGGTGGCCAGTCCATCGCTAGTCTCCGACTAGAGTGGTGTAACACTCAGACTCAGGAGAAGGGGATAGAGATCAAAACTATATCCCATCCTGAACTTAAGGTGATTGCCTTTACAGTTACCAGACTTTGTGGGGCTACCGCTTTACACATTGCTACTGGATCCCAGATGCGGATGGCGATTGATTTCTATCGAGGTACCATTTTTAACTAGTGTGATGCTGTGTTGGCCAATGTAAAAGGCCAACTGACTAGAGCCAAAAATGGAGAGTTAAAGACCTTTGGGTATGGGGCTTTAGTTGTGAGTTTTGGCTTAGAGAGGGTTCCGATGCTGATCCCACAACATCTCACTGTTGGAGTCGAGCTTCCTCGAGAGCCCAAATTGATGCGATGGGCTGCGGTTATGGCCCGTCATCCTGATGAGGGAACGGAAGTTGTCCGATTTACTCCGGAGTACTTTCACTGGTTAGAAGACCAGGTCTTTTCTATACAGGATTTTCCTTATGCCAGAGTTGATTTTCGTGGAGATCTGGACATGGTTCTTCCACCGGGAGAACAATGAGATGATACAGGTAACTTCATTTTCCACAAGTTTTTTTTTAAACTATCTATTTTTTTGTTTGTTTTATATCGTCTCAAAACTGATAGTAATAATTTTCAAAATGCAGATGTAGGCCCACGACGTCCAGCCAATCTTCGGCCTTACGAGAGGAGACTACCAGTTGCAGCGGCACTGGCCCCACAGGATGAGGCCATAGAGACTTTGGCTGAGTTGGAAGGTGACCTAGAGCGTCTTACAGCAGACATACCAGAGACTACCATAGATGATATTCCAATCAGGCTTCAGCGCTATGTAGTCGGGGTCCCAAGACCTTTTAGGAGGTTCTTGTGTAGGGTGGCCCGTGCAGTGGTGTCATATAGAGATCATCACCAGTGATTGGATGGTCGTTTTGTAGACACATGTGACATTTTGGTTTTTTGTACTTATCATTTTTGCCGATCATAAGGTGTTTTTCAACCTATGATCGAAGACGATGTATTTTTTGACACACTCCTATCTATATATATCATTATTACCGGCTTATTTTGTAAATCATGTTATGGAAAGGTTTTAAATTTACATGTATGATTATTGCAAATGTCTATTTAACATTCGAGAAGCAATTGCATCTGCTCATGTATTTAAAGACCTTGGAATATGTTGATATTCGATGTAATCAAACTCACGTTCCAAGAGACGCACTCTCAAAAATAACCTTAATAACACTGGATTTCTAATGGCATACACTCTATTAAGTTGTAATACAACGAGTTCAGAATCTAACCTCACTATCAAACTCCGAATCCCAAATGAAATAGATTCAGACAATAACTCAATCACTGCACTGTATTCGGCAATGTTGTTTGTTGTTTGACCAAGGCTCACCCCATGCATAGATACTAACTCGTCAGAGGGCGAATAGATAACCCAAGCTGCGGAAGAGATATTCCGTGTACTACGACAAGCACCATCAGCAAAACCAATGTATGTTTGGAGAGGCATCGACATCTGCATCATCAAGAGTAAAACCAATATAAGCCAGAATAGTGACCAAAAAACACACTCTCTAGGCTAAGCACACTGTCTAAACTAACAAACACACCATCTAGAAAGAAAAACTAACCTAACTAAAAATCTCCATACCCATCTTTTAAGCATAATACCTCTTTAGGTGAAGTCCATTTCTAGGTTTACCCAAAGAGTCCCCATCAAAATCTACCAACTCATAGGCCCCTTTTGCTAGCTTTCGCTTGACAATATAGGGCCCATGCCACATAGGAACGAATTTTCCAGCACCTAATTTATCATTAGCTTGATCATATAATAACACTAGGTCTCCTTTCCAAAAATTTCGAGGGGTCACATTTCGATCATACTGAGCTTTCATACGTTTTGCGTGAGTCTCGATCGCCAATGCAGCATCACGTCGATTCTCATCTAATTGAGCTACGTATAATAAACGTTTTTCCTCTTCGGAAGTAGCTGGAAGTAACTCGATGGCCATTTGCAGTGACGGGATTTCGCATTCAATGGGTATCACAACTTCCAAACCATAAACTAGTTGGAAAGGAGTGAACCCTGTTGATGTTTTCACTGAGGTTCGGTACGCCCAAAGTGCTGAAAATAACATGTTGTGCCAATTTGACCGATGAATACCAATGATTCGTCGGATCATGATAACTAAAACTTTGTTGATGGACTCAACTAGACCATTTGCTTGTGGATAACTATCATGACGCAAACCAAGCTGGCCTGTAAGTTCTGTCATCATAACGTTTCGAAAATGGCGCCCATGGTTAGTGATTATCGCTTGTGGGACACCAAACCTAGCAATTATATGATTGAACATGAAAATTGCAGCTGTCTTGCTGTCTGCCTCGAATGTAGGCATCGCCTCGGCCCACTTAGTAAAATAATCTACCGCAAGGATGATATACGCATGCCCCCGGCCGAGAGAGGGTTACATGTAATAAAATCGATACCCCATTTGGAAAAAGGACCAACGACAATTATAGGGTGGAGAGGAGCAGGTGGAGCGCGCATCTTTCGATCACACACTTGACAGTTGTGGCATTTTCGGACCGCAGTAATACAATCTTTAAACAAGGACGGCCAGAAGTAGCCAGCGCGCAATATCTTTTGGGCTGTGGCATACCCAGACATATGACCACCACACGCTCCAGAGTGACAGTCATTTAGAACCCTTTCAGCCTCTTCGTGAGTTAAACAACGTCGAAAGATAGAGTCCACACAACGGCGATAAACAGTTTCTCCAATAATTTTGTATTGTTGGGATTGGAATCGAATTTTCCGACGTTCCGACTTTGAAGCTTCGGGCCGAAAGGATTGGGTCTGAAGATAGACGATGATATCCCCATACCACGGATCTAAAGTGCTGATTAGAAAAAAAGATTCGTCCGCAATGGGCTCCTCTGCCACAGTTTCCGTGTCAGCACGTGGGAAGTCACACATTAACTCTGCAAAAACTAAAAATTTCTTAGACTTAGATTTCTCAAACTCCAAGTCGAACTCTTGCAGGATAACAATCCAGTTAGAGTACTTGCCCCCTAGAAATTGTTTAGTCAAAATGTAGATCATAGGGTTGCAATCCGAAATGACTGTAGTTTTACGGAGTAAAATGTAGTGACGAAAACGTTGGACAGCTTGAACGGCTACCAATGCCAATTTCTCCACATGTGAGTATTTTAGCTCAGTTGGATTTAACGTCCGACTAAGGTAATATATCACATGTTCCATTCCAAATTCATCTTCCTGAACTAAGACCATCCCAATGGTGGAATGAGCGGCGACGAGGTACAAAAAGTAATCCCAGTTGTAGTTGGGAGGATGCAACAACGGTGCATGGGTCAACACATGTTTGAGTGCATCAAAAGATTTCTGAGCTATCTCATCCCAAGAGAATTGAGCGTTCTGTTTCAACAACCTTGTAAAACCCTTTGTAACCTCGGCGTAGTTAGGAATGAATCGTCGTAAAAAGTTTGCTTTCCCCTGCAAACTTTGGAGTTGGCGAAGACTCGAAGGAGGAGGCAATTTGATGATGGCTTCTACCTTCGAGGGATCGACGCAAATGCCGACCTTCGAAACTAAAAATCCCAGTAATCGACCCGTTTCTATACAGAAGACACATTTGTGTGGGTTCAACCGAATACGATAATGCCTACACCTCATAAAGATTGCTCGTAAATGGACAAGGTGATTAGCTCGATGTAATGAATGAGCGGGCAAATCATCAAGATACAGTTGCACAATGTGTTTGATGTCATGAAATGCATAAGACATCGCCCTTTGAAAAGTTGCTCCGGCATTCTTTAGCCCAAAAGGCAATTTGCAATAAGCAAATGTCCCCCATGGACAAATGAAAGCCATTTTCGGTTGATCGGCAGGTAGAATATTGATTTGATTGTATCCGGAAAAACCGTCCATAAAGGAAAATATTTTGCTGCCGGCACAATCATCAATGATTTGATCGATATAGGGTGTTGGGTAGTTTTCCTTTGGAAAAGCTCGATTAATGTCCCTATAATCGATGCATATTCTTATTGTTCCCTGTTTTTTGTTAACCGGAACAATATTCGATACCCAATCCGTTAACGGGATCGGATAAATGAAACCTGCTTTCAACAGTTTTTCAATTTCTACTTCAATTGCAGCAGCTTTTCATGGGTGAATCTGACGCAAACGTTGCCGGACGGGTTTAGCATCCGAGTAAGTCTTAATCTCATGAACAACAATCGCAGGATCAATTCCTGGCATTTCCTCATAGGACCAGGCAAACACGTCGCGGAATTCTTGAAATAGGGCCTTCTATGTCTGAATTTCATCATCTGTACACGAGGCACCTATATGAATGTTCTCAACAATTCTAGGCTTAACTGAAATGTCAATGGGAATAGTTCGAGAGATGTTTCCCAAATTCAGCTCTGAATCAGGATGTTTCATGGGATTCTGAGCTTCCTTGACATATTCAGCTGCAAAAATTGATGAGAAATCATTTTCAAAACGATCATCCTCAGGTAAAAATGAAGATCTATGATGGAGATCCTCCCATGGTAAATCATCTATACACAGGATTTCACGAAGTTGCTCGTCAGATGACACAACTTCGGGAAACGCTATTAACTCCGAGGTTGATGTGAAAAGTGATTCCTCACGGACCACATTCATTAGGTCGATTTTGGTTGAACACGGGTCGGTAAAAGATTTCACGGCTTCATAGGCAATTTCATATGGACTCAAAGGCATAAAATTACCAAATGAGTCTATTTCAGATTCAGAAGGAACGATCCAAGGATCGTCATAATAAATAGTGTCTGATGTAATCATATGAATGGTTGCAAATGAAGATGATGCGTTGAGTGGAGGAAAAGGAAAAGTTCCCAGTAAACCGGCATCTTTAACTAATCCTACTCCAACATCCTTATATGGGATAGTCGTTTTACCGACATGTTGAATACTCTCTGAAGAGGATGGGTTGGATGAAAAGTAAGCCAGCTGATCTATTGTTATGGTCTTTCCATTATGTGGGAACTTTATTACTTGGAAGACCGATGAAACGACCGCTGTCATAGCGTAAGTCCAACTTCGACCCAAGAGAAGGTTGTAGTCTAGAGGGGCATCAACCACCTCCACATCTAGACTAACGGTTTTTCCTTCAACCCCTATAGGCAAATCCTGTAGAATGCCAAAAGGATGAAACCCACGGCCATCAAAGGCCTTAAGAATTGTCGGGGATTGATTTAGTGAAGGAGAACCAAGCGATCTCCAACACTGTATCGACATAATACACGTTGAAGCTCCCTCATCAATTACAGTCTGATGAATAGGCCTGTTTTTTACTATCACTGGGATCTGGAAAGCCATTTGATGAGGCAAACGTGGTGTACTATTTTCTAGATCAAAGATTATTAGGTTCAGGTCCTAAACATCAACAGCTCCTATAGCCGACAAAAGTAATTTACGCTGTGCTGGACACGATTGCAGGACTTCCAAAGCCGACATTGCTGAGGTTGAAACAGCTAAGTCCTCAACAATGTTGTAATTCTGGGCTGCTCTCGCATGCGGATTGAAAGCAGACCTTCGAAGTACACCCTTGGCGGGCGGTTTGATTACTAAGTCTGGGTTAGGTTTCTTGATCTGTAGTGGATCGGAACCGGGAGCTGAGGTTGATGGATTAGAATGAGAAGATTCTGCTTCTTTGCAATCAACAGGAATTTTACTACCATAATCTTGCGATCGAGTCGCAATCCTTACATGGGACATCATCAAAATGGGTTCTTCATTGGCACTCGAGGAAGAACCTATCATTTTGCTATCTTTTGGAAATGGATCCTTCAAGATAGCAGGAATTTGGGACCCTTTGACGATCTTCGCAACCTCTGCTCGATGAGGGCAGTCTCTTGTAAAGTGTTCTTCTTCACAAATAAGACATGGATAACGAGGCTTATGCTTTTCATAATTGGATTCCGCCTTTTCAGTTTTCTCCTTTGGAGTTTTTTCTGCTTTATTCTTGTTCTTCCCTTTCTTCTTCCCACCGGATTTTGATTTAGTTGTAGACGACTCTACAGCGTGAATATCGGCGGAGAGTTCAACGGAAGAATCTCCTGTCGGGGAATCATGCAAGGTTATGATAGGAGAAGAATTCTTGGAAGAATTCTTCTTACTTTTAGTGTTAACCATACCAATCATACCATCAGCGGCATGAGATCCCGAAGGAGCTGCAGCGATTTGATTTGACTTGGGAAGATCTGGGATCTTTTCTTGTAACGTACCTGACTGAGTATAAACTAAGTCAAGGTACTGTGCTTGAACAATCACTTGCTCCTCAGTAACTACTCCGGCCTTAGCCACGTCTTCAGTAATCTTTGGTAACAATGATTTAACAAACCATTCAGCTAAGATCTGGTCCGGGATAAAAACTTTCACTAACCGCCTTCGACGTCTCCATTCATGAATATGATCGGAAATATAAGTGGACGTCGATTGCTTTAATGAAGTTAGTAACTCCATGCCATTATCATATCTGACCGGCAACTGAAAATGAGTTAAAAAGGAGGTAGCTAACTGGCTAAAATTATAAAAAGAGGCCCGTGGTAACTCAATATACCACTTGGCCGCAAGACCAATGAGAGTGCGCTGGAAAAGACGTAAGTGGATCGAATCATCCGAGATGGAATTAGAGGCACACCAGAGGTGGTACGTCATCACATGATTCGACGGGTCCTCTCCAGATTTACCCTCGAACTTGGGAATGTCACTGGGCAACTTATTCGACATTGGCGGCCAAAACCTAAGATAATTAATTGGATCGTTCGTTAGTCGCGACAAATCTGGTAAATCCAAAGTTGCGATAAACGGTAGCTACCGATTAGGATCCCTAAAACTCTGGGTCACGAGACCGGTCCCAGGAGGAGGATATCCAGGATAACTAGGAATAGGAATTGCGTTCGGGATATTGTATCCTCCTGGAAAGCCAGGATTAACCGGACCGTACTGGGGTTGGTGTGGTTGTTGATAAGTGTACCCAGGATACGGTTGATACTGGTAAACTGGCTGTTGGACAGCAGGACCGAATTGGTACTGTCCCTGGTACGGTTGATAAGTGAATTGTGGTTGACTTGTGACAACCGTACTTAAACCAGGTTGTCCTACAGGCATCTGAACCGTAGTTTGAATCGTGGATCCAGACGATGGTAAAGATGTCTAAGGAGTAGATACAGGGACAGTAGAAACCGGAGCTATCGATACTCCAGAAGTAAGTGGGGTAGATTGGACAGATGTTGCAGCAGTTGCAGCAGTCGTTTGAGATGGAGTACGAGGCAAAATAGGCCCAGACTGAGAAACTACCGAAGGTACAGAAGTTTGAATATTAGACTGGATTGGTTGCTGGGGTGAACCAGAAACTAAGGGTTGTCCAGTTTGAGATGACACCTGTACATTTGGCTGCAACACCTGTTGAACTTGCGATGGATCCCACACTATGTTCATTCCTGGGTATTGACCCATAACTGGTTGAGAATATTGAGATCCAAAACCGGGTTGAGGGTAGGATTGATAATTGAAAGGTACATTTCCCCTACCTTGAACATAAGATTGACCTTGGGGTGGTTGGAAACCTTGGTTCGAGTACTGACCTTGGGGCAGATACCCTTGAGGCATGTACTGATACTGGGGTTGACCTTGAGGTATAAATTGATACTGGGGTTGACCTTGGGGTACATATTTAGTCTGGGGTTGACCTTGAGGAAAGTAATGTACCGTAGGCACGTACTGTCTTTGAGGTTGCCCCCCAAATGCAAATTGTGTACCTTGAGGTTGCCCCCCAAGCGTTAATTGAGGCTGCCCCCCAGGCGGTAACTGGCCACCTTGAGGTTGAGAATTGGGAATAGAACCTGACATCATAAGAATGTCTTCTACACTCAACGGCTTTGCACCATTGCTTCCAGTGAATATCCTTTGTTCAATGGGTTGAGGAGATGCTCCCGAAAAAGTACAAGAAAGTGACTGATACCCAGAAGGAACAGAAGGACCGCCATACAAAAAAGATTCAGGCGATTGAGTAAACATGGGCGACTGACCTGACATATTTACGGGAGTATAAAAACCCCTAGGTGGATAAGGAGCACAAGGTGGTGAAAAACTTAACCCTGAGTCGTCCAAATAATTAGTTAGAGAAAGATACCAAGTGGTACTTCTAGGTGGACTGTAAAAAATCGATTCACGCTCCCTTAGATCAATAGTAGGTTGATTTTCAGGGATAGGGATGCCTATTTCTTCTTCCGGAGCAAGTTATTCAATAGCTATCAAACCAGAAGGAAGATTTTCGGTGATTACTCTTTCTACCCTAGGTGAATCAGGAGCACTAGAAGCTGGAGAAACTAACCCCGATGTCGGAGTAACAGGTTCAGATATCTCAGGGTCTTCGCCTATATCACTAGTAGATGAAAAACTACCAGCAAGTTCGGAAACCAAAATAGCTTCAGGATTATAACCTGTTTCTAGAGTTTGGTAATCAGGATGAACAACCAACGAAGACTCTCCTTCTTCAGGTGACCCTACTTTACTGCCACTAGGAGTTACGAGGACTTTCAAACCTTCGTAATGGCCCGGGACTTCTTCAGGAGGTTGGCCCCGAAGTCTACGCGACTTCGTCAACAAATCAGCCACGGTTACAACCTCAGGAGACTGGCCCCGAAGTCTACGGGACTGTCTTGGTAATTCAGCCACAGCTAAAAAATTTTAACTACTGCACATGCAAACAAAGTAAAATCTCAAAGCAAACTGCCTAAAGTCTCTAAAGAACCAAACAAATTGGAATCACACGCCTAAAGAATCTAGGGCGTCAAACCACACACAATAGTAACTTTCCGGACCGAAAACACTAGTTGGTGATGAAATCCAACATCGCAGAATTCAGTACAGAAATGGCGGGTGGAACAGTTACCCCGGAAACCTGCTTAATGAATAGACTAGACCAAGTTCCTCCACTTTAACCGTCTCGAGTGAAGTGAACCCCCCAGAAAATCCAAGTGAGTCTAGCCGACGTCTGCTCCAGGTACAGTGGGATCTTCCCTCCACCGTCACCTTAGAAAGAATCCTAAAGATAATAGTCACTAAGGTCACCAACAGCAACAAATATACCTGGGGGAACATTCTACGATCCGATACACACGCAAGGGCAGAGTAACAAGCTCAATCCCCTTGCCGGCTCCTTGACAATAATCCAAGGTTTACCGACAAGTGACCCCAGGCTCCTCGACAATGGTTAATCCGAGGTTTACTGTTTGTATTATGTGCATATCTGGCGTCGTTCCCAATGAAGGAGGATTGATTCCCTCACTGGTTCGGACACGATCTCGTGCTTCTCCTTTAAGAGGAGCTTTCCCAGAGCATAAATGTAACAGTTGGATTTATCCTACCGCAAGATGAGCTACTTGTTTGTTTTTATTGTCTTGGAGAGTTAATTACTCTCCTACTCCAAGACACTAGCCTGATCTATGTTGGTGTATCAGAGCCCTAGTAAATAAAAAGTTACTAAGTTAATTTTACTTTAAGCGTTAATTTTTATGGCTTTTCTTTAGGACAAAAGGTAGCGGAGATGAAACTGATGGTGTGTAGACTCGACTCAAATCCACTAAAAATATGCACCTAGGATGAAACAAAACAATCTTTCCTTTTCAATGAATTCCCTAGCTAAGAGAGTTGGAGAATGCAAAATTTATAAAGACAACTTTCTTGGCAATGAAAATCAAAGAAACAATCTCTTTATCTTTTCCAAAGAACACAACACAAGACCACTAATTATTTCATGAAAAGTTCCTTTCTCTTTTCAAAGACTTCAAACGCTACTAAAACAAACTTTCCTCAAAAGAGATTTTGTATTTTTCCTATTTTAACAAAGCATGTAAAACTACTTAACAAAAATCAATTTTAAGATCTATGAAAATCTAAGAGAAATTTACCTAAAAGCAAATCTAAGAGAAATTTACCTAAAAGAAAATCTAATGAGGTAAAAGCCTACAAAATATAATTCCAGGTTGTTTTACTCAGTGACAATTCAACCAAGGACTAATTCATGCAGAATCATAAATCAGTCAGAAACAAAAATAAAAAACTCTTGTTCTTTTTCTTAAGAATGAAATTCACAGCTTAACAAACAAGCCTTCTCAAAATTCTGCAAAGAGACAACACAACGGTAGGTTTCTCACAAAGGTGGATTTTACGAAAGGTTCGACCCCTAAGAAGACTGAAAAGACCGGGGATATCCAACGTTTTTACAACTTCTAAAGCCAGAGTCACTACAAGACCAATACAAAAATCAAACCTAGGGCTAGAACTTCTATGAACTTCACTAAAACCCTTGATGCTAATGAAACAAGCTTAGATGAGAACTTCTGACAGGTAACCAGTGGATCTGGGCAGCAAAAAATAAACTATAAACAAAATCTAAAAGGTAAAAAGGAAAAAAATGGAAATTTTCTAAACTTTTGACAGGGTACGCAGGCAGCCTGTTTGCACAGGTGTAGCCACGCTCTGTGTACAAAGCAGAAGTGCGTACAAGTACGCACTCTGCTTAACACAGAGGGTGCGTACTGCTCTCAAAAACAAGAAAAATAAAAAACTAACTCAATCCTAAGCTATTCCACCCAAATTCATAGTCAATCAGTCAAAAACTAGAAAGAAATCAACTTTTCTCAAATCAAAGTATCAATCAAAAGAGAAATCAATCAAATCCATGGATTCCCCAGTATGGTCATCATTTTGTCATGCAGAAAGAGTCAATTTTGCGAACAAAACTGACCTCCCTAAAAAACAAGGCTTTTCTAGTGACAAACAAAACAATCAAGCACTATCTTTCCCTAAATATGCATTTAAAATAAAAGCAACCAGGTGTTTAAAGCATACCTTTAGTCCAACGTTGTTTGTAGCAGCCAAGCCTCTTCGATCCAGATGAGCTCCTTCTCCTTGAAGCCTGCATTCACTAACAATCAAACGATTACATAGCACCTGAATAACTCATATAATAAAACATATTCATCATAAAGACCAAGGAGTTTATGAAACAAATTATCTATAACAACTTGTTGAGAAAAATGAACTTAATTGTATTAATTGGAAACAAAAGAAACCATTACAACCAGTACCTTGGTGTTGTGCAGGTCCCTCCCATGGTCTAGCAAGAGTTCTCGTCTACGTTGATCAGCTCACCCACTTCCAAATGAAGCTAAGAAAGGATTGGAATCTCTCCTCTCAAGCTCTATAAGGGAGTCCTAATTTCAGCAGCATCTACCCTTAGGAATGTTCATCTTTCAACCTCCCCTCCTTCTGGCCGAATGCCTGTATTTATAATGCTTTGGAGGAAGTTAAACAGGTCCACCATCAATGGGATAAGCCCCTCTTTCAAAGGGATAGCTCCCCTCTTCATGGGATAAGTTCCTCTTTCATTGGGATGCATGAACCATCTGGAGGCGCTCAATCCACGTCAAACCATCTTCTAGAATGCTCTAGAAATGACTACAAGTAAGTTTTTTGGAGTAAAACTTGCACCTTTTGACTTTTACAGGAGTACGCACCCACCCCTTTACAGACAGAGCGTACAAGTACGCAGGTATTGTATACTTGAGGTGCGTACACGCAGGTAAGAGTAAGAAAAACTGCGTAACGAGAGTTATATTGATTTTTAAAGACTTTCTGTCTTCTTTGGAGTTTGACATGAGGAGCAGAGGTATAAGACTTGCCAAGGAGGACAGTATGGTTATTGATGGAGCCATACTGACTGCAAATAGTCATGGTGACAAATTTTAGTGTAACAGTTACCTTTCTTTTTTCTTCCATCATGTGTTCTTCATTAGCATTTCTAGTTTTGAAAAGATAAAACAAGAAATAAGAAAACAAAGAAAAATAAAATTAGTTCTTTCATTCCTCATAGGAGTAGGGATAATCAAGGGAAATTACTACGAGAAACTGCAACCCCCTCAAGCAATTAGTCATCCTTCTTCTTTAGTGAATGTGAATTTCCCTCTCTGACTATAAGGGAGTTATAAGATCCTCTATGTGAGAAACCTAAATTTTTTGAAGAACCCATACGGGAGGAAGAGCCCATATCACCTATCCAAAACATGGTTGAAAATAGGAAAAATGAGTTCTTTCCTATTTGAGAGACCAATGGGGAGGCTAGGATGAAGAATATAAGCCCTACTTCCCTTCCACATTTCCATGGCTTAGCCTCTGAGTACCCTAACACATTTATGTTTGAGTTTGTTGTAGTTTGTAGGACATATGACTATGCCTATGATGAACATATGTTTAAGTTGTTTCCCTTCCCCCTCAAGGATGAAACTGTGTGTTGGTTTATGTGTCTACCTGGAGGTAGAATCACTACCTGGGCACAAATGCAACAAGCCTTTAAGGAGAATTATAGGGACCATTATAGGTCTAAGGAGACAAAACAATAAATTTTAGAATGACCCTAAGGCTAAATGAGTCCTTGGAAGACTATAAGGAAATATTCCAACTCAGTTATAGGAGGGATAACTGTACCATTATCTTGAATCACTCAATATTATACTTATCTGAGGGATTAGGGAGGATGAAATGGCGACCTTCAATATGTTTTTTGGAGGAGATATATACCATCTGACCTATGATGACAACAAGACTATATTCAAGAATCAAGAATCATTCCAAGGCTACTAGGAAGAAAGGTAGGTCAAGTCAAGGCCTGGTCAACTCTTCTCCCTCTACATCAACTATCAAATATCAGATAGGGAGTATGTTGGAATACTTTAAGAGTGAAATGTTTCATACATTTTCCTTGCAGATGAATACTATGCAAATCGAAAGGAAGAAAGAGGAATAAAAAATGGCACTAGCCATATTTTTCCCTAGATGCACTAAGAGGCATCCTAGAAATGAGTGCCCATTGAACGCCATAGAGGTTTGCTCTATCTGTGTTGAGAACCATGCAACAAACAAATTCCCCTCTTTTCCAAGCCTAAAGGTTGTGTACCAAGGGGATCCAAATAGGCTGGAGAAGCTATGTTTCAACAACTAGAGGAGGCCCCAAGGCCCTTGACCTTATCAACAAGGCATGCAAGATGCAAAATATCCTTATTAAAACTCAAACCAGAATGCACCTTTCTAGCCTTGGTACCCTCTAACTCATCCATATTGGTCCATTCCCTCTCCTTGTTCCTATGGTCAATATTTTCTTCATCCCGTTAACCCACCTTTCCAGCCATATCAATCTCAATGTTATCAATGGGGAAATGAATCACAAGGATGGACTCCTTAGGTAGCCCAACCTCCTGACTTAATGCCTACTCCTCAACCTAAACCACAATTACCTCACCGCAACCCACCTAAGAAACCTAAAAAAATTCCCAACCCAATCAAAACCTTAACAATAAGAAGGAACAATAGGTTTATAGTGGGGAAACATCCTATCCTTCTTATGTTGTGGAAATCCAAGAGATCAACCTTTAGTCTAGGGAGGTACTTCTAGATGCTCACCCACCTTCTCCACCTAAAGATATTGAAGAAGAGAAGGAAGATACTACACATCAAGCCAATGCACTTCCCTATCCTGAAAGGTTGTTCCAACCTAAACAACACACCCCGAAAGAGGTAGAACTTTTGGGAGAATTGAGGAACCTCTATGTTAAAATACCCCTTCTCCACACCATAACAGATTTCCCTATTTACAACAAGTTTATCAAGGGATATTTTTTTAAAATTACTAGGAGAAGAGCAAGAGATTCCCGCATTATCAATGTTGTTGGGCAACTTCCTGATCTAATTATTGGGAGGGTGATCTCCCCAAAGTACTTGGATCCTAGTATCCTAGTAGTGGAGGTTCACATTTATATATATGTGGTACCTAATACCTTGATGGACCTTGGGGCTACAATCAATGTCATGACTGAGGAGACTATACTCAAGCTTAACCTCCAAGGAGCTTTGAGAAAGACTCCCACAATACTGCAGCTTGGAGACAAGTCCACAATATCCCCTAAAGGATTTATTGAGGACGTGATGGTCTGTATCTACTCTTGGGAGTATCCCAAACATTTCCTTGTCCTCCAGCCCAAAACCAACTTTAGTGGTTACCTTCTCATCCTAGGGATACCCCGGTTGGCCAACGTTAATGCCTAAATTAGTTGTAGGGCTCAGAACATGACCCTTAAGAATAGGAATCTCTCAAAGCAGCTCATATTGTATCCCCCTACTTAGCCTTATATTGAGCATGGATTACCCTTATGGATAGAGGACTAGGAAGGAGAAGAATTTTATGAGACATCCCTCTAGCCAATGTGTACACTACACACTATTGTAGGAGGTAGGCGGCTTGATGAATATGACCTTATTGACCACCTCTTATAGAATCAACCTCCCGTTGCCATGCCAATTGATGAACTGGTGGAAAAATCCTTGGAATAATATGAGGGAAATCCATGGACCAATATGTGCCTTGTTGATCTTGATCAAGATCATGCCAAGGTTATGGAAATCAACCCATCAATAACTCTAAAGATCAATCCCTCTCTCTCAGCCAAGCAAGAAGATAAATTATGCACGGTGCTGAGGAAAAATATTGATTCTTTTTCTTGGGAATATAAGGAAATGAAAGGTGTGCATCCCTCAATTTTCACTCATCATATATACATCAACGAAGGATGAAAACCTGTTCGCCAACCTGAAAGGAGGATTAATCTTGCCCTTAAGGAATCATAAAAGAAGAATTGTAAAAGTTGTTGGATGGAGAGTTCATATACCACATTTAAGATAGTGAGTCGGTGTCCCCTCTTGTTATAGTCCAAAAAAAGAATTGGAAGTGGAGGATTTGAGTTTATTATAGAGAACTTAACAAGGCTACAAATAATGACCATTTCCCTCTTCCTTTCATTGACCAAGTCATAGATGGCCTTGCAGGGAAGAGATTATTTTCCTTCCTAGATGGATCTAGTGGGTATAACTAAATACATATGATCCCTAAGGACCAAGACAATACTACATTCACATTTTGTTGGGGAACCTTTTCCTATAGATTCCTTCCATTCAATTTGTGTAATGCCCCTACTAACTTCCAGAGGGAAGTTCTGAGTATATTTACTAACTTTGTTCATGAAGCTATTGAGATATACATGGATGGCTTCACTTTTTGTGGATGTGACCTCCAAGAAGCTCTTTCTAAACTATGTAAAGTCTTAAAAAAATGCATTGTGATGAATCCTTCATTAAGTCCTAAGAATTCTAGGCTTTTGATGAATGAAATGACTATGTTAGGTCGCTCCATATCTACGGAAGTGACATAGGTTGACCTCAACAAAGTTTCGATCATTAAAAGGGTCCTACCCCTAAAAAGCAAGGGGTCATCAGAAGCTTCCTTGGATTGGCTGGATATTATATAAGGTTCATTAAGGACATTAGTAAAGTGGCTTCACCCCTATTTGGATTACTCGATAAATATTCAAACTTTTATTGGAGAGGTAGATGTCAAGAGGCTTTTGAAGTACTAATAAAGAAGTTGGCCACTGAACCGATCCCTAGCGGCCCCAATTGGGAATTTACCTTCCATATCCACACATATGCATAAGATAAAGTTGTAGAAGCATCCTTAGGACAAGTGGAAGACAAAGTACCCTATGGTATATATTTCATTAGAAATAACCTTTCTAAGGTTGAATTTAACTATACGGTCATTGAGAAAAACCTATGGATGTGGTGCACTCTTTGAATAAGTTTAGGCATTATATTAATGAATATCAAACCTTTTTTGACACTGACCATGAAACCATTAAGTACTTAGTGAATAAACCTGATGTCAAATGTTAGAATCATTAGATGGTTATTATTATTGCAGAAATTTGATTTAACTGTTGTTGACAAACAAGGGAAAGAGAATGTAGTTGTAGATTTTTTTTCAAGGCTAACCTTTCCTATAGATGAAGAGACGGTAGATGATCAAATTTCATATGAACACCTCTTTACCATATGGGTGCTATCTCCTTGGTTTTCTAATATAGACAATTTCTTGGTTGCTGGTAGATTCCCTCCTAATCTATCCTCCGAGGAGAAGAGCAATATTATCAAGAAGAGTGCCTATTTCATATAGATTAGGGGAAATATATTCAAGTTGGGGCTGGATGATATTTTGAGGACATTTGTAAGAGAGGAGGGGGTATTTTACATCCTCTCAACCTTACATGATGGACCCTATGGGGGGTATTTTGTTGCTAGAATGATAGCCGTCAAGGTTTTACAAGATGGCTACTACTGGCCTACTATACATGAAGATGAAAAGAGGTACACTGCCATATGTGATGAGTGCTAAAGGATTGCCTAGCCTACACCCAACGATAAAATTCCCCTACTACCTCAAGTGACTCTAGATACATTGGGGAAATGGGGCATGGACTTCATCGGGCCCATTGATCCCCCATTAGGGAAAAGGAGGTACATCATCATGTGCACTGATTACTTGACCAAGTGGGTTGAATCAAAGGAAGTGAAGGAAGTAACAGAGCAAAATGTAGATAAGTTTCTGAGGGAGAAAATTTATACAAGTTTATTTTTCCAAGGGAGTTGGTCACTGATAAAGGGACACAATTCACCTCAAATATGATTGAAGACATCATCGAGCAACGCCATATCAAGAATAGAAAATTCAATGCCTATCTTCGTTAGGAAAGTGAGTAAGTGGAGGTCACAAACAGAGACATGGAGAACATTTTGACCAAGGTTGTCAACAACAAGAGAAGGGATTGGGAAGACCAAACTGTACAGGCTAGTTGGGCCTACAATACCACCGTGAAAACCACTACTCAATTCACCCCATTCAAGTTGGTTTATGGAAAGAAATCCCTGATGTCCATTGAGGTCAAGTACAATACCTTGAGGATAGTTACATAGTTGGATTTAGACCTCACCACTACACAGCAAGAAAGGTTGCTTTAGCTCAATGGCTTAGATGAGTTCAAATTGAAAGATCTCTTGCATGCTCAGGTAGTCCACCTATGGATGAATATTTGGTATGATAAACATATTAGGGAGAGAGATTTTCAAGAGGGTGTTTACGACCTCTTGTATGATTCAAGCATCAAGGATTTCAAAGGGAAATTAATGACAAGGTGGTTGGGCACCTATCTAGTGGAAAATTGTTATGAGAATGGATTTGTCCAACTAAGAACAATTTATGAGGAAGGAATTCCATTGTTGGTTAATGGTTACCAGTTTAAGTTATACAAAAGGCCCCTCTCAAAAGAGGCGTTTACTAGGTTGATATGCAAGGAGATGAATGTAATTAGGGGTCTCACAACCCTCAGTTCATCCAACCTATGATCAACAAAAGAAAATAAATAAATAAATAAAGGGCCTAGGCAAAAACCTTCATGAGACATCTAAGGCCAACTCTAGGGTTGAAAACCTCCATGAGACAGCCCAAGAGAAAAAAATAAAATGGAAATATCCCTAGGTGAAAACCTCCTCTAGAGCACCTGGGGTAGGCTTGAAGACTGAAAACCTCTTCATAGGTACTATGTAGGTCTTGAAAGAAACAAAAACAAAAAAAAGGAAAGAAAAAAATGAAACAAAAGGAGGAAGCACACACAAGTTGTTGTGTGTGGAGCATGATTGTTCAGAGGTCTTTGTTTCAGCTGGATGTATACCCCAGGAAGTTTGTACACCCCTCCACGCGGGAGGGTGTGGGGGGGACTTGTCCCCCCCGTGGGGGTCCGGGGGGGGCCGATCCCCCCCCGGCTGGGGGGTCCGATCTCCCCCAGCTGGGGGGTCCGGGGGCCAGCGGTCCCCCGCCGGGGGCTCGGGGGCAGCACCCTAAAGCTAAAAATAAATGTAAAATTGCCTTGTAAAAGTATAGTAATTTCTAGTCAATCTAGGCCATTCATTAGGCAGATGATCTGACGGTAGAACTTATGTTTAGTTTAGGGTTTTTTGCCCTAGAAGGCAACCCCTCTCTTTGAATGAGGGCATTGTATTGGAGGCTGAGATATAGATATGTATTCTGTGAGCAAGAAACAGAGAGGTGAGACTGTGAGAGAAAACAGAGGATATTACAGCGGATTTGCTGTAGGTTGTGTCTCTTCATTTTGCTGGATAATAGAAAGGAAGGATTGGTTGTTTAGGGTGGATGTAGCCCAAACTGGGTGAACCACGTATATCTATGTCTCTCTTGTTTTGTGCATTTTCTGTGTTTATATTTCTGCAATATTTTATGTGTTCCTTTGCTCCGTAATATATAATTGTCTAACAACTGGTATCAGAGCCGAAGGTCTATTTGGCTGATAAACTCGTAGGAAAGAAGGGTTCCTGGTTCGAGTGGGAGCAATGGCAGAAGATGGTAAGTTTAGGGTCGAGAAATTTAACGACCAAACTTCTCGTTGTGGAAGATGCAGATGGAAGATTATCTGTATCAGAAAGATCTATACCTACCATTGGGCGGAAAAACAAAGATGCCGACGGGTATGAAAGACGAAGAATGGAACCTTCTCGATAGAAAGGCACTCGGAACGATATGGTTGTGCCTTGCTGCATCAGTCACCTTCAACATTTCGAAGGAAACCATGACAGAGGGTTTGATGCAGACGTTGTCGAAACTATATGAAAAACTCTCGGCCTCAAACAAGGTATTTCTTATGAAACGGTTATTTAATATGAAGATGTCAGAAGGTGGATCTGTTGCAGACCATTTAAATGATTTTAATACAGTTACAAGTCAGTTAAGTTCTGTAGGGGTAAACTTTGATGATGAAGTTAGAGCTCTGTTATTCTTGTGCTCATTACCAGAAATTTGGAATGGTTTGGTAATGGCCATTAGTAACTCTGTTTCTGGATCTAGTACTTTAAAGTTTGATGATGTTGTCGGTGCTATCCTTAGCGAGGAAATATGACGGAAAAGCTCCGGTGAGACATCGGGAAATGCTTTGAGTGCAGAGTCTAGAGGAACAAAAATGGAAAGAGGAAAGAGCTCAGGATATCGCAGTAAATCAAGGAAAGGCAAATCCAAGTCCAGATCGAGGATAGTGTGCTGGAAATGTGGAAAGAAAGGACACCTAAAGAAAGACTGTAGATCTCAGAAGGGAAAAGAAGGAGATGCACAGTAAGAAATCAATTATGAAGCAAATGTGACAAGTGAGATGTTACAAGATGCTTTGATTCTTTCTTTCGAAAATATTACTGATTCCTTGGTGGTAGATTCAGGGGCTTCATTCCATGCCACACCTGATAAGAAATAATTTAATGACTATGTTCAAGGAGATTTTGGACAATTTCATCTCGGTGATGATAAACCCTGTAAAATCGTTGGAATGGGTAAGGTTCTTGTAAAACAGCAGAATGGAAACCAATGGCTATTAAAGAAGGTAAGGCATGTTCCAGATCTAAAGAAAAATCTGATTTCAACAGGGCAGTTAGGCGGTGAAGGTTGTGTGACAACTTTCACAGATAAAGCTTGGAAGGTCACCAAAGGAGCCCTGGTAATAGTAAAAGGCGAAAAGGTTGGTACATTATATTTATGCAATGGTATTTATAACTTTGTTAATGCTTTAACTTCCAAAGGAGCAGATGCAACATTATGGCATCATAGGCTCGGACACATGAGTGAAAAGGGAATGAAGATTCTTCACTCAAGGAATTTGTTGCCGGGTTTGAAGAATGTTGATTTGGACTTCTGTGAGAATTGCATTTATGGAAAACAGAAGAGAGTCATATTTCTCAGAGTTGGGAAAGAAAAGAAGAATGAAAAATTAGAGCTTGTGCATACAGATGTATGGGGACCTGCTCATGTATCATCTCTCAGTGGCTCTCGTTATTATGTTACTTTTATTGATGATGCAACTAGAAAAAATTGGCTTTATTGTATTAAGAATAAATCTGATGTATTCGATACTTTCAAGAAATGGAAAGCTTTGGTTGAGATTGAGACAGGAAAGAAATTGAAGTGTCTTAGATCAGACAATGGAGGTGAATATTGCAGCAAAGAGTTTGATAGGTACTGTTCAGAGCATGGAATTCGCAGAGAGAAGATAGTTCCAAGAACACCACAAGAAAATGGTGTGTCGGAAAGGATGAACAGAACAATCATGGAGCTTTCACGATGCATCAGATTGCATGCAGGATTGCCTTTACAATTGTGGGCAGATGCTGTAGATACTGCCGTTTATCTAATAAACAGAGGGCCTTCAAGTCCCTTGGATGGTGGTGTTCCAGAGGAAGCATGGACAGGTAAAAAGGTAAACTACTCCTTTTTAAAGCCTTTTGGTTGTGAGGCCTTTGTCCATATTGATAAAGAAAATAGAACAAAGCTTGAGGCAAAGTCAAAGAAATGTACCTTTATTGGATATGGAGTTAATGATTTTGGTTATTGCTTATATGATTAGGAAAATCACAAAATCATTAGGAGCAGAGATGTAATATTCAATGAAAAGGTCTTGTATAAGAATCAGTTGCAGGAAAAGAAGAAAGAAAACGAAAACAAGGAATACGCAGTTCTTGATGAAATCACTGAAAAAGTAAAGGTGCCTGAAAATAATAATAATCAACAACCACAACAACAACAACCACCACAGCAACAACAGGCACCCCAAACACCTGAAAGTGCTGTTAGAAGATCTACCAGGATAAGTAGACCCCTTGAACGATATTCTCCTTCATTATATTATTTATTGTTGACTGATTCTGGTGAACCCGAATGTTATGAAGAAGCAATGCAGGTTGAAAGCAGGTTGAAAGCAGGAAGAAGTGGGAGGTAGCCATGGAAGAAGAGATGGACTCCTTAATGCATAACCAGACTTAGGATTTAGTCAGGTTGCCTGCAGGAAAAACTACATTGAAGAATAAATGGGTTTACAGGCTGAAGGAAGAAGATGGAGGAAAACAGAGGTGCAAAGCTAGACTTGTAGTGAAGGGGTTTGCACAGAAGAAAGGTATTGATTTTGATGAAATATTTTCTCCTGTTGTTAAAATTACTTCAATCAGAACTATTTTAAGTCTTGTAACAACTGAAGATTTTCATCTTGAGCAGTTAGATGTAAAGACAGCCTTTCTCCATGGGGATTTGGAGGAAGAGATATATATGCAGTAGCCACAAGGATATGAGGTGAAAGGGAAGGAGAAACTAGTGTGCAAGTTGAAGAAGAGCTTGTACGGCTTAAAACAGGCTCTAAGGCAGTGGTATCTAAAATTTGACAAGTTTATGTCTGAACAAGGTTATACTAGAGTCACTCTGATCATTGTGTTTATTTGAAAAAGAAAAATGATGGCAACTATATTATATTGTTATTGTATGTAGATGACATGCTTGTTGCAGGATCTAACATGCAGGAAATAAATGTGCTCAAAAGAAAATTGGCAAATTCTTTTGCAATGAAGGATTTGGGAGCTGCAAAACAAATCCTTGGTATGAGAATAACTAGAGACAGGAAAAATCGTAAATTAACATTGTCTCAGAATGAGTACATACAAAAGGTGTTGAAAAGATTTAACATGCACAATGCAAAACCAGTTAGTACAACTTTTGCTAGCCATTTCAAACTTAGCAAGGAAATGTGCCCAAAGACCCAAGAAGACATGGATTATATGTCTAAAGTTCCATATGCATCAGTAGTTGGAAGCTTAATGTATGCAATGGTCTGCACAAGGCCTGATATTGCACATGCAGTGGGAGTTGTAAGCAGGTACATGAACAATCCAGGAAAGGAACATTGGATGGCAGTGAAATGGATTCTTAGATATTTGAAAGGTACCACAAATCAAACATTATGCTTTGGTGGTTCAAACATCTCCCTACAAGGATATGTTGATGCAGATATGGCAGGTGACAGAGATAACAGGAGGAGCACTACAGGATATGTATTTACTGTTGGAGGAACAACTGTCAGTTGGGTTTCAAAAATCCAAAGTGTTGTTGCACTTTCAACAACAGAAGCAGAGTATGTTGCTGCTACAGAGGCTAGTAAAGAAATGATTTGGTTACAAAGGTTTATGGGTGAATTGGGTAAGGAGCATGATATGGGCACGTTATACAGTGATAGCCAAAGTGCCATTCATCTTGCAAAGAACTCAGCATTTCATTCTAGGACTAAACACATACAGCTCAAGTACCATTTCATACGATCAGTGTTGGAAGATGGAGAGTTGAAGCTGGAAAAGATACACACTAGCCAGAATCCTGCAGATATGCTAAAAAAAGTTGTAACCAGGGAGAAACTGAGAATATGCTCAGTTTCAATTGGTCTTCAAGGATGACGATGAAGATGAGAAATAGCCAGGTCTTAAGAGGAGTCATTGTCCAACAAATGAAGCAACAGTGGAGTTTCTACAATCATTCTCCAAGTGGGAGATCGTTGTGTGTGGAGCATGATTATTCAGAGGTCTTTGTTTCAGCCGGATGTATACCCCAGGAGGTTTGTACACCCCTCCACACGGGGGGGGGGGTGCAGGGGGGACTTGTCCCCCCCGCGAGGGTCCGGGGAGGCCGATCCCCCTCGGCTGGGGGGTCCGGGGGCTAGTGGTCCCCCAGCGGGGGCTCGGGGGCAGCGCCCCCAAAGCTAAAAATAAATGTAAAATTGCCTTGTAAAAGTATAGTAATTTCTAGTCAATCTGGGTCGTTCATTAGGCAGATGATCTGACAAAAGAACTTATGTTTAGTTTAGGGTTTTTTGCCCTAGAAGGCAACCCCTCTCTTTGTATGAGGGAATTGTATTGGAGGCTGAGATATAGATGTGTATTTTGTGAGCGAGAAACAGAGAGGTGAGACGGTGAGAGAAAACAGAGGATATTACAGCGGATTTGCTGTAAGTTGTGTCTCTTCATTTTGCTGGATAATAGAAAGGAAGGACTGGCTGTTTGGGGTGGACGGAGGCCAAACTGGGTGAACCATGTATATTTGTGTCTCTCTTGTTTTGTGCATTTTCTGTGTTTATATTTCTGTAATATTTTATGTGTTCCATTGCTCCGTAATATATAATTTTCTAACACAAGTAAAGGAGCCCTTACACTAGTTCTACTAAAAAATTTATTTTAAAGGGTTCCAACCATAGTCAAAGGGACAATAGTCAAAGGAAAGGGGTCCACATCCCATTTCTCCATCTCCAAAACTATTCTCCTACATTTCCTCCATAATTACACTCATCTCCATACACCCCTCCATCATCAAGAAATAAACTACGCTCAATTTTTCCTTAACCCTACAATGCTACAAGATTGTGCTGAAATGTTATTGGATTGACCAAAATGTCTACATGATTGAGATTAGCTGAGGTAAAGGGGTCAAAATTCATGTTTTCCTTTGGGAAATGACAGGAGAGGTTCACCACACCTCCTTCACCTCTCACCCACACCATTTAACCACTTTCCCTTTCAAAACTCCACCTTTGTTCATAAAAAGAGCCTAGTTTTACCCCTTCTTCATACGTTTTCACAACCATTAGAATTTCCAATCCTTGATTATAGGTTCACCATGAATTACGCAAGTCATTGAGTGTATTTCATGAAGATAGATATGGTTTTGGAAGGGCTTCTGTGACTAGTACGAGAAACCAATCATGTAGCAACTTTCGCAAACACTACATAACTAGAAGAAAGGAACTATTGTAGCTCCAAAATGAAGACTTGGCCATCCTTAAGCATCAAGAGGCCATCCTTGAGTTCGGAGGAAACCACGCCATCCTTGAGAGGTAGTTTCAAGGTCTATAACCTGCTCCAACATTAGCAAATTGAGCACTAGAAGAACTTGCATAAAAAAAAGACTTCCTCAATCTAACACCTATAAGAGAATATCACTAAAATATTTTGTTTGAATGAGGACTAGTGAATGAAGCAAGAGCATGGAAGATAACACCTCTAGAGGCCAATAGACCTATCACTAGTTTAGTAGAAAAATTTGTGCATTTACAACAACTCAACATCATAGGGAGAATCAAGTATAACACTCCTTGCCTCTTCCCTTAAGCGCATATTGGTTCAAAACATGTTTTAAATGCATGAGGAATATATTTTTATGGGTTGGAGTGGGCAATAAACTTGGCCACCCTCAAATAGTAAAGCTGCAGTTCAGTCACCCTTCGATTCAACATGGAAAAGTCTAAGTGGTAGGGTGATAACTATGAGGAGTGGGGCCAATGGTTATAAAAGGAAGTATGTGTAGGGGCTAACTCACCAAGTGTGTTGAGCCCACTACCACAAAGGAAATAGAGGGATAGGCCCGACTTGAGTTGATCATTCCAAAAAACATCAGAAAGACCCACTAAGACATCGAAGGTCAAGCTAACTATGACCAAAGGTTCCTTAGGGTGCTACAAAGGAGCTACATAGTCGATTTGTGGGTGCTAGAGGATAGGGAGTAGGTGCTACAGGTCAAACACAGTTGCTAAATGACTGTAGAGGAGGTGCTACAAGTTCAAGCCTAGAAGTGAATAAGGGTCTAAATAACCAAGAATCTTCCTCCAAACCTCCATAATCATAAGGAAAGCATTCAAATAGAGGTAAGTGGAATATTTTCTCCTCACCCTCCATGCCATGATTAAGTGAAATTCTTCCAGTACAAGGATCCTATAGTAAACCCTTACATAATTGATTTCTTTTGAAAATGATTTTTTATATGAGGAAAGCAAAGTGGTATCATAGGTATCCCTTCTGAAGCTTGGAATGTAGTTCTCCCCTCTCTAACTCGAAAAGAGGCACCAACATCCTTATTTTATCTTAGGAACCTAGGCTTCTTAGAACACAATTCTTAACAAAAATTTCTCTTTGAAATAAATTGAGGAAGAAACGATAGGAACCATGGGTGGAGGTTTCAATAGAAGGGAACCCACAGGCACCAAAAAAATTCATCAGTAGCCCATTTTCAAATATTTCTTCCTAAGCCACCATTGGATATGATTCTTTGAATAATTGAAAGGGTATGAGGATGAGATAACCCATGAATTTTCCATGCCCTTTACTGTTAAGGAGAAGGTTGTGCCATCACTATTGTAAGGGGAATTTCCATCCATTTGAATACAAAGCTCATTAGTAGATTGACCACCATACCTTTAGGAGTCAAATGGGGCAAGGAAGATAGAACAAAGGCCATCACATGAAAGAGAAATTTCTTCCTCCCTAAAGAGAAGCCAGTTGAAGAAAAAACTGGAGTAAGAAGGGAGAGCCTCCCTTACCCTTGGGACGAAGTGGCCTATAACAGCCTCAAGTACATATCTTGTGAAGGGATGTTGATTGTTGTATATTCCTATCAATTTAGGCTACTCTATGAGATAAGGTGATCTGGATTTAAATAGGAATGTAAAAAATTACAGAGATAACCATAAATAATGAGATGTAGCAGAAATAATACTTCATTGCATTAATCTAAAATACTGAAATTTGATTACAAACAGAAATGGAAATAAAATAGCTTGGTCGATGGTAGCTTATCTCTAAGGAGAGATGTGGTTGCTACATGCCTCTGGACTGTGTTATGATGAGGCTCAAGGGAATTTTTATTATTGAACAATAAGAAAAAACCTAAACAACCAAAACCCTAACCCGAGGAGATGTAACACCAAGAGTTTATGGGCCCATTGGGGTTAGTTGGGTAGCCAACTTCTCGGTGTCATGAATTGGTCATATTATCTCTGTTTGATGCGCATGATACCCTGTTAGAAAGATCTCTCCAAGGACTACAACAGAAAACATGATTTTATCAAAAAATCGTTGGCGGTAGATTTCCAGAAAACATCGTTTAGAACCTCAAAACAACTTTGGAAGTTTAGGACCCAAAAAACTGCTAAAAATAGTAAATTGTGCTATAATTAAGGAAACTAAAAAAAATAAAAGAGATAGTTGTGGGGGTCCAAGTGGGATAGGTGGGTGGACACCAACATCCACCTGGATCATTCCTTCCTCCTTAAGAAGCAATGGTCCCCATTGCGTTGAGTGCCTCCATGAGATGGGGAAACTTCTACTGAACTTGGTCGCTGGTGAGCTGTTCTGCAATCTTTGATGTGTTTAGTAATGGTGGGAAGCAGTGTCTAGGGCAATCCACATTGAACACTCAATTCAAGCCAAGGAATGGGGGAACGATGTGCTTCGAAGCATTGTTTCCCACAGCCTTGGTAGTGGTGTCAGGAACATATTAGAGTGGTCTGAGCTTCTGATGGGCTCTTGTAAGGCATTCTTTGTATAGATGCAAACATAATTTTTCACCCACTTGCAGCTTCTGTGGCACCTAGTGTTGACCATGTTGCCTCTTATACTTTGCATTTTCCAGAATCGAGCGACGGTATATCAACCTGTTGGGTAGAGGTGCTCTGGGAATCAGATTGAACAAATTCTTGACCTGACAGTGCAATGATAACCCTTTGGGTGAGGAGAAGATGTTCCTGTATTCTTTCATGACCATATCCACCTCCTTCTACTGCATGGAGGAACCATTTTTGGGGACCATGGATGTGGCTACGATCCTCCCCTTACTTTAAGAGCGAACTAGAAAGAAAAAAATTCCTAGTTTGGGAGATGATCTTATTGCCCTTCTTAGCAGAGATCAAAGAAGTGGTGGTAGGTGGGTCTACCTTTAGTATCTTGTATAATGTATTACACAAAGAAATAATAACAGCACGAGGCCTTGACTCATACACAACATGTCGCTTCCACAAGTATGGTTGGCCTAATAATACATCACAAACATCAAGAGGTGCAACATCACACAATGCATCATCTGTGAAGGGCTTGATGCTATAGGGAAGGCGACTCTACTGGCGGACTCAGAGATCTCATCCTTAGTGAAGCCACTCGATGTTGTACAGTTGTAGGTGTGGTATGGTCGATAGTCCCAGTCACTTCATGACCTTTGCTGAAATGAGGTTCTTTTGGCTCCCACTGTCAACAATGAATTATACTGGTGAACCCTTCACCCACATCTGTGAGTGGAAAAGACGCTCCCCCTCCTCTAGAGCTTGACAGTTACAATAGTGGCATTGGGCTCTATGTCAATGATCTACCTCCATTTGTCATTCTTCTTGTCTGGTTTTGACTCAGGATCGAAATGTGCATCTGACTCTCAAGCCTTCAACTCGGCCACGAACGACTTCTTGGTCCAACACTCACTTGTGTTATGAGTGGGGCTCTTATGGAACTCACACCACTTTCCTGTGTCCTTCTTTGACTTTGTGGTGTTGTTCTTTTCTTGCAGCTTCGACGGGTTGTCTTGGATCACACTGTCTTGGTTTTGTCCTTGGTTCTGTGGTTTGGGGAAGCCTTTCCCTTGCTTTGGATTCTTGGATCCAAAGTCTCGCTTCTTCTGTTTAAACTTCTGCTTGATCTTGATAGCGTATCAGTATGTTGTGACGAGTGATAAGATTTCTAGGAACTCCATCTCATCTTGGACGTACCTGTGTAGGCAGTCACGGTATTTGAGTATCAAATGCCGCTCAGAATACTTGATACCCAACTTTGTGCGAAGGGTATGGAAAATATTGGTAAACTCCAACAGATCTTGGTCCCTTCCCTACCGCAGCATGGTCTACTTTATGTATTTATCCTCATACCTTCCAACAGGGTAGTACTGCTCCTTGATGGAATCTCGGAATGAATTTCAAGTGGGAACGGTTGAAAAGAGTGAGTTCATACTTTCATCCTTCTACTCACAGTAGGTTTCCCACCAGTCCTTGATGTTGGGGGATGCTTTGAGAAGAGCGAAAGAAATCTTTTCTTGGCTAGAAAAATCATAAATAGAAAAATACCCTTCTAGCAGATTTAACCATCTATCTACGACAACTGCATCTATCTGACCCTCGAATATGGGGATTTCAAAGTTAACTTATACCTTAAAGGGTGTGGCATTTCTAGAGTAGCTATTAGATGTGTCGCCCCTGGGTAGCCGCTAAAGGATCTAGGAAAAGTTGTCCATCATCACGTTCCTTTGTCGCTCGAGGGATTCTTCGAGCAAGATTTTGATTGGATCTCCTACCCCCTCATCTTTCTTTTCATCCACCATGGGAGGCCATCAAGATTTGCAAGGCAGGTATTGCAAAGGTTTGACCAGTTCAAGCCCTAACTCCTTATATCCCGACCTCATTGGGGACATGCAAAGAAAAATAAAGAAAGAGAAGACCGCTCTGATACCACTAATCTGGATTTAAACATGAATGCAACAAATTACAAAGATAACCATAAATACAAAGATGTAGCAGAAATAATACTTCATTGCATTAATGTAAAATACTGAAATATGCTTACAAACAGAAATGGAAATAAACTAGCTCGGGTGATGGTACCTTATCTCTAAGGAGAAATGTGGTTGCTACATGCCTTTGAACTACATTACAATGAGGCTCAAGGGACTTTTTATTATTGAACAATAAGAGCAAACCCTAAAAACCAAAACCCTAACCCGGGGAGATGTAACACCATGAGTTTATGGGCCCCGTTGGGGTTAATTGGGAAACCAACTTCTGAGGGTCATGACTTGGTCATATTATCTTCATTTGACAAACATGATACCCCATTGGAAATATATATTTGATTAAAGATGAAAAATACGATTTTATCAGAAAATTTTTGGCCTCAAAATGACTCCGGAAGTTTGGGACCCAAAAAACTACTAAAAATAGTAAATTGTGCTACAATTAAGGAAATTGAAAAACGGAAAGAGACAGTTGTGGGGGTCCAATTAGGATATGCGGGTGGCCACCAACATCCACCTAGATCATAACGTTCCAAACAAAATTTCCCATTCCAAGCAAGCTCAGTGTTTCACATTTCCTCCTTCAATCCATGAATTAAATGAGCTAGAGGGTGAGGGAATGAAAGCACCAGTACATTTCCCATCATGGAATCATAAGGCTCATTGTTATGAATGCCTTAAGTAACCTTAAGAGCCCTGTTTTGTGGACTAAATTTTTGACATCGATAGGGAGGCCTTCATTGAGACACAAGGCCAAACCTTGACACAACATGAAGAGACTACAAAATATAGTGTTGGAGTTAAGAAAAAAAAAAGGAGAGGATGAAGAACAAGAGGAAGAGGTTGAAGAGAAGGAAGAAGAGTTTGAAGGAGAAGCTAGATAAGAGGAGAAATAAGTAAGAGGGAAAAAAAGAAACATAAAAGACCCTTGGAGTGTCATCTATACATGAGAAGAAGGGAAAAAAAGGAAACAAGTAAGCCTCTTAGAGGGGAATACAAAACAATAGGTGGATGCTACTCTGATAGCCCTTAGAACACCTATCAAACTTAAGAGAAGGAAATGTAGGCAAGGCCCCTTATACTTTAAAATAAGAAAGAGCACCATAATCAAATAAGGGAAGCCTCAATATTCTTCAATAGTCCTAATCCCAATTGATGAATCAGTTAGCCACTGAGAAGAATAATTAGGATGAGGGAAAAGGAAAATTGAGGAGGCAACCTACCTCAAAGCCAAGGGAAAGTAGTCTTTGACACCCATGAGAAGGCCAACCACTAGGGCAGTCATAACCAACAACTCAAGGCACAAACTAGCCTGCTACATCAAAGAACAAAGTTGCTACATGAATGAACAAAACTTGTACAGGAAAGAATAGAGTTGCTACAAGATGAAGAAAAAGTGCTACAGGAAGGGATAAGAACACCTCAAGAGGAGGGAGAAGATACATAAGGGCTCCAAGAGCCTACTACAAATTTATTAAAGGGGTGATAATTATACATACAAATTTTGCAATTCCCCTCCTGCTTGAGTTAGAAAAAGTGAGAGGTAGAACTCATTGGTGGATGCAAATTGAAAATTCGAAGAAAGTAGAGGATGTGGGCCTCATGGAGGAAAGGTTGCAAAAAATGGGTAAGGAATTAGCTGACTTGAGGCTAAAGGAATCAATCATGAAGAAGAAGCTATAGTCAGAGAACAAGACGCTACGAGAGAAACTAGAGGAAAAGGAGGCACAACTTGCCACCATGGCAATCTTGTCCATGGAGGCCATCCAATGTAAGAAACCATCCAAATCATATGCCATTTTCCTCAAAGAACAATGGTTGCAATTCCAAATCAAAACATTGGCACAATATGACTCTCTACCATTTTAGGATTATAGGAGGTTCATTGACTTCTACCAACAAGTGAGCATTGAGGATAGGGCCAGTTTGGCTCAATTCTATATGCACAACATCGTCCTCATAGACATGAACTTTTGGAACCCCAACTCAAGATTGGAGGATGCACAAATGATGACACTGGCCTCTTTGTAGACCCACTAATAAACAAGGGCTAGGGAAGTAAAGAAGTATATGGCCAAGGAAGTGAGCCCTTATGCATCATAGTAGAGTTAATAAGCCCTAAGACTATCATAAGTAACCACAACATTATTTCTACAAATCCTGAATTGGCCCCTCACTACCTCGAAATACAAGAACAAGACATATTCCATTTTGAAGATAGCTTTAGGTTGTTGGGGACTTATAGCTTGTAAGGTTTCCAAAGAAGATGGCATGTTCCACCCCACAATCTACAAATCAAGGAATATCACTCCCTTGAAAGTTTGAGGAATGGCCTAGAAAGGACACCACTCTACAAATAATTATTCAAAGGTTGAAAATAAATTAGATAGGGCTAAAATTTTATCCTCCCTTGTTATTGGGCCTACAAGAAAGAAGAGATGAACCAGCGGAACAAAGGGAGTGGGCAACCATAGAGGCAAATGCAAAATTATCTACATGAGCACACACCATCTGTGATGCCTTGGGATGTTAGAGAGGACACTCAAGCCATGCATGAACTACATATTAGTGAGTAAATTGCTTAGAGGGCAAGCAACACTTCTAGTAGGGGGGTGATGGGTACCATAAAAAGGTATATTATAAGGACAATTTTCCTCCCTCTAGCCAATAATTTATACTTTTATCACATTAATTAACATCTTTTTGGCCATAATATGTTTAATAGGAAGACCAAAGGATGAGTGTCATGCTCTATGGCCTAATGTGGTTAATGTGTAGGGAAAAGAGCATTTTTTAGTACATTTAGGCTGCAGAGGTACACTAGAGACATCTATAGGAAGTGTAGGAGGCTTTTCCCTTGCGTTTACTCTCCTTTGACTCGAAGTGATCCCTAGAATCACTCATATACAACTCGAGGTCTAATGGTATCCAATGAACTCAAGTGAATGCAAGGATGTAAGGGAGATAGATCCACTTTTCTTGAGACTTTTGAGAGAACAAACCCTCTTTCCAAGGAGGACTCCCCTCAGTTATCTTTGTATAAATCAATAAAATCCCAAGAGCTCATTAGTATTTGAATTTTTCAAGCAAGGAGGGCTACTAAGAGGCAATAATTCAAGAATTTCATTTCTATTCTTATTTTATGATGTATAAGAACTCTATTTTATGTTAGTGAAAGGTCTAATATTGCTTCACATCTAAGTTTGTTGCAAGGGCTGAATCCCCTTGGGTTAGGGCCCAACCAAAAGGTTATTTTCCCTCTTTATGTATCTTATTTGTGCATTATTTTGTTAGCAAAACTTCCTTCCTTAATTGAGTAGAAGTTTATTTGCTAGAAAATTGTGGTTGTAGGCCTCATTACCACCTGTCTTTTGGGAAGTGTGGTTGAGGAGTCTATAGCAGCAAGGCAAATGTATGTGCATTAGGTGAAATTTTAGCCTAAAAGTCCTCCTAAGGAAAAATAATAAAATAATAGGAAAATAATAAAATAAGAGTTATGAATTTTGGAGGGAAAAGAAAAAAAACTATTTTATTTTATTGTATTTTTGACTTATCTCCTTATAGGTCTACTCAAGCTTCAAGTGTAAAAAATGGTTGGATGTAGAACTAGATTTTGCATCCAATGAGTACTCATTATGTATACTTTTCAGAAAATCCACATCACTAAAAATTGAAGATATATTAAAAAACATGTTAAACACATTTTTAAGGTATATTTAATTTTTACCAATTTGGGTCTCTCAAAAGTATGCATAATGGGAAATCGTTTGATGTGGAATTTAGTTTTGCATCGAACAAGTGTCTACACTTGAAATTTGAGTAAACATATAAGGAGATAAGCCAAAAAATACAACTAATTTCTTCTTTTTTTTAATTTCAGTCCAAAATATTTAAATGCACTCCTTTTTAAGTTAAAGGATTTTGATTGGTTTACATATTATGTACATGAAAATTTCATGCGATTTTTTAGTCTGAAATTTCCTTTAATGGTTTCTTTCCTTTGCAATTTGCTAGACTTTAGCCCATTGTCTCTTGCATACTCTATTTCTGAAATCTAGGAGTTAAAATCATTTCTCTCAAATTTTCATGTATGTAGGTTAGATGCATGTTGTAAGGTAAATTATTGCTTAATGAAATAAGATCCTTATTTGCTTGATTTCATAAAAATTTGATTCATCCTTTCTTCTTTAGCTTATTTTGCTACAATTTGATCATGATTTTGAGTGTAAGAAAATGGATTTCTGTTGGTCTATAGGTACTATCAGTGGCTTGGAGGGTTGGCACACTCATCCTACATTCCCCTTGTCATCATAAAATCCTTCCTTGTCATCCCATACTACCCTTTAAGTTCTACAACCGAGACCATATTTCTAGGTTATTTGAGAGACACCATGTGCATTTGTTTTTGTGCAAGATGGGACTCTAAGAGGTATTGGTAAAAAGATTCACACAACCCTTATATACCCTTACCTACCCTTTCCCACCTTCAAAACGCCTTTCTTCCCTCAAAGTCCTCCTAAAATCAATCTTATAGCAAAACAAGGCAATCTTGTAGTAATCCCTAAACTTGACTATATTTGCTCCAAAATCTTGTTTTTTGTCACTTAGGCTTGAGTAGTGACCCCTAGGCTCTGAATCCATGTTTGACGAAGACCTAAGACTACTTTGAGCTTGTCTTTTTCTCACCACAAATATAATTATGAAATGAGGATTAGGTGAATTTTTTTTTTAAATTGAATGATAATGATGATTTTCTTATGAAATGCATATGAGTTATTTTACTCCATCAAAGTCCCTATGGTGATTTCCCATGCAAATTAGATTAGGCCTATTTCCTTGAATTCATGCTCTTAGGTTTTCAATTGTAAAGTGTTGTTCTTGGAAAGGATTAGTTTCTTTTCAAGGCAACTTTTCACATTCTGCAATGAGACTAATGATACACATTGTTGCAAGTAGCACAAGGTTTACATTATGCAAATAGACAAGTACTTTTCTTTCCTGCAATTAGCATAGGCTTTACATTCTTGCAACTAGGGTTAATTTTTACATTTGATGAATGGTACTTTCCATTTTTGAAAGTAGAAAAATTATTTCTCATTCCTACAGTTTGAATAGAACTTTATTTTTCATGTAATTCCATTTCTTGAGCTAGTTAATGAGTGATCTTTGTATTCCTTGATATAGTCCATTGCTTGAAGGTGCCCTGACTAGAACTTGACTTATTGTGCATACAACACTGCCACCTCTTAAGTTTGCATAAAACCTAGGTTGATAATTAAAGTTGGTAGCCTTGTGAGTCTCAACAATCTTATTGTGATACTAGGGCTCAACATTAGTCTCTTTTCTTTCTATGAATAGTTTTGTCAGTAGATCCATTTAGTATAAAATACAATTTACTTGTGAATAATGATATATGTCATTTCATATGGTGTTAGTGACTTCCCACAATTTTCATCAAATTGTTATATGAACTAATGTAGACCCATCTAAATGAGTGTCATATGCATCTCCATGTTACTAAGCTATTTGTTGATATCTAGAGTTACAATGCTTGATGTGTCCATAATTTGTGCAACTTCAATATATGAGTCTGTAAACCCCAATTTCTTAACTAAAAGTATTCATCTATAAATGTGGGTCTTATAGGGATCTGAAGGATACGATTCTCAAGGTTCCATATGGGGAATCCCAATACTTGCTAAGTCTACAATTTGGAGGAATGATATGGGTATTTACCATTTATGTGAATGACATGGGTTTCCTTCGTGTCATTATTACATATAGCTTCAATGTGTTGATATATATTTAATGAGTTATGCAATATTGTGTTAGATGCATGCTCACTGATTTCAATCATTCCAAAATAGTTGGAGGAAGTTTGCAATGGCATCTATTTACTAATTTTTAAAATATTTATTTTCTTAAATTATTTTTTGGGTATTTTTTAAAAGTCCTTTTACAAGAAAAAATCACATTAGATTGGAAATATAGCCTCAACTCTTTAAATGTATGTTTCTAATAAAATAAAGGATATCCATTACAAACACTTGCATAACCCATTGAATTTTAAAGTTGTTAATAATTGTTGGAGAGAGTTGTTTCTAGTATGAAATGTTTATCTCAGAGAAAGTGTTTTCCATGAACTTGTATGTTGTAAGATCTAAATAAATAATGAACATGGAGTTTTAGGAATTCTATTGTAGGAAGAGGCATGCCAACAATGATTTATTCTAAGCCATCTATGTAGTTTTATGGAATGCTTGCTATATACACACGCCAAAGCAATGAAATAAGTCATTCTTCCTTTCATTTCTAGAAAAAATATGTTAATTCCTTTTTTCTGGTGTTTTGAAAAATCATGAATTTACCTGAACATTTTTTATAATATGTTATTTGTTCTTTGATGTTTTTTACTTTCATTAATTCTTTTTATGCCATGTCATGAGTAAGGAAATATTCAACATGTGACCTGGCCCATGCCACTATATTTTGGAAAAAAATGATTGTGCATAACTATTTAAAATCCCAGTGAGAACAAATTTGGGTTTGGAGTTAAACCTCTCAATGCAATCATTTTTTCTCTTTGAGTGATTATCAGACGTTGTTATGACATGATCTCATTGCTTTGTATGGTTTTTAATACAATTTTATAACACTAAGTGAGCGCAAGAAAATTAGTTGTTGTTGTATTTAACAAATTCCAATGGCATATTATTGTAACATATTTCCCTTCCTTCAATTGATTTTATATCTCTTATCAACTCTAATGGTGATAAAGAAAATCATCATCAATTTACATTACTAACCTTTATACAAATAGAAGCTATGAGCATCATAGTAGCAACAATAATGCAATAAGAAAAGATGCTAAGGATTCACATCAAGTACCACAAGTTTTATGGCCTTGAAGATACATGAATTTTCTTTCATAGTCACATCTTATCAAACTCCCCCTTACCCATATATCAATTTAACAGGTCAAAAATGATAAGAAAAAATGGTGCAGGAGTAGGTTCTCAAACCAATAATAGAAGTATGCACCACTTGAAAGCATGTGAGGTTCACATAAAATTTTAGCAATCTATTTCAACAGAAAATATAAATTTTATAAATCTAATATATGGATTGGGCTTCTACCCGTTGATATGTTGGCTTTGCTAGATTGTCAAGTTTAACCTCCGCACTTTTGGCTTTCACTATTATTTTTTCCAATTCAGACTTGTTTTTTAATTAAGTATAATTTGTAATGAACTAAAATTTACAAAGTCCGATTTTATATTTTACAGATCGATTACATCTTGATGCTTATTATTTTTTCGAAATTTTATATTGGAGTGATATTCGGATTTCAGTTTACTTTTGTTTTCATGTGGAGATGGAGTGTTATAGTTGAGAATTTTTCATGTGACCGTTGCTATTTTTACTTTTTAGTGAGAAAGAGAAGAGTTCACTTTTTGAGTCTTGACGTTGTTGTCTTTTGAGAATACTTTTCTACTTTGGAAAGAAGAGTGCAAAGGAGTCTTCGAAACCTATTCTTATAACTTTTTCTTCATTATTATGAGTTATTTTTATGGGTGACCATAATATTTTTGAGAATGTACACTTATTATTATACAATAAAAGTATGTTTTGCTTTGACTATGTATTAGTTTGTCTTTGACCAAAAATATTTGCACTTATCAAAAGTTTAACATTAACAATTCAATTTTTGTTATTTTATTATTATTATTTATATTTATTTATTTGTAGATTGATTGGTTGAGGTTTTATTGTGAGCTATTTAGTAACTTCTATTTCTGTTAGTTACTATTTTTTATTTTATTTTAGTTTTCTTTCTTTTTTATTTAACATTCTAATTTTTGTTTTTTCCTCTCTTTTTTTTACTATTTCCATTTTCATGACTTACAGTTTTTTCTCCTATTTTCATTTAAGATGACTTATTATTATGTCTCACACACACACATATAAGTGTATGTATGCTAATGTAAACAATATTAGTTAATCATATTTTTTTAATTTTTTGAGATGAACAATACAATATTTTAATAGTTGTTTTATTTTTGTCATGAAATCTTTTAAGTTTAATTGAGCTATATTTAAACTAAGCTGCACATACTAGTTACTATCTGGCCCTTGTTATACGTGAGTAGACATGTATTACATATTTATTTTTGTTTTTGATTCTCTATTAGTTTATCTTTGACCAAACATTTATGCGGATTGTCCATAGTTTTACATTGAGAATTCACTTTTTGTTATTTTTTATTATTATTTAAATTTATTTATTTGTAAGGTGATTGGTTGATGTCTTGTTATGGGTTGTTTAGTAACTTCCATTTCTATTATTTATTAATTTTTAGTTTTTAGATTTATTTCTTTTTTATTATTATTTCCATTTTCATGAATGACTACATATTTTTAATTCAAATGACAAATTTTAAAGAGGAAAAAATAAATAATAGTTGTTTTTCCAATAATTTTGTTTAGTTTTATTACTTTTTAATTTGACTTATATTTTTGTCTTTTAGTTTATGGTTTTTTCAATATGACAAATTTTAAAGAGGAAAAATCAATTAAAAAGTATTGTCCCAATATTTTTTTTAAGTTTTATTATTTTTTAATTTGATTTTTTTGTGTTTTTTCTATTTCTTTCCTATTTTCAATTTCAATTACATTAATCATAATATATTTTCTTGTTTACACATAGATTTTATAATTAATAGCTATTATGATAATTAGTTATTAGTTTATAATCTTGTGAGAATTTCTTTCCTAATTTTATTAAGAAAGTTTTATTGATGTATAGTTACTAATTTTTACGATCTAGTGAGCACTTTTTAATTTGTTTTATTTAAACATATTTTTTATAATTTCTCACTCCAAGTATATAAAAAATTCAAGAAATTGAATACAATAATTCATGAAATTAATCTTGTTGAATTCAAGAAGGTTTTCTTTATTCCTTTAGTGTGTCTATGATTAATGTATGTTGTCCTCACAAGTTAAATAATTTGAAACTCTAGTTGGGGTATTATCAAGATCCCACTTTGAACTTACATATTATGTTTCAAGTAGTTGGTGATTGCTAGACATTTATTGGGAGGTTAGTCTTCAATCTCTCATATGTTTCAATTGGTTTGTTAAAGTTGGTTTATCTTATAAATTATAGACAAACTTATAATATTTATAATTTTTTTGAAAATAGTGAATGATATATTTTATTTATTTTAATATTTTTTTCACTCTACTAAATATTTTAGGAACTAAGTATTTTGATTAGAAACTGAGTGTTTCTATATCTCTCTATTGTTACTAGTGATTTACTAATTATTCATAAATATTAATTAACTTGTCTTTACAGTTTAATTTAAAAATTATTTTAATACTAAATCACAAATTATACATCATCCGAACTCAATTTTTCCTTTCAAAAGAAAGACAGTCATTTGAGAGAGTTTTGTTTCATATTCTCATGCCACAAACACAATTGCATTCAACTCTATATCAATCATGTTCAATTCCCATGAACTTCGTTGGAGACAATTAGTGTAATACAAGTTTCTTGGAATTGATATCTCATTAAGTTGAAACTAAGTTTCTCCATATCAATTTGAACCAAATACTCCTAAAAAAAATAATTATAAAGTTTAATTGCAACCAATCAGATAGGGCGCTCTCCAAAAAGCAAAATTTTCACTTTCATTTCTATTTTTTTATGAATACATTAATTGATCATCTCACAATCTATCAATGATTCATATTCCAATTATCTATATATAAACTAAGTGATAGGTCCTAGATACTATGTAGCACTTGTAATATTGAGGGAAGGGTATGACTTGATGAGGATTATTTGATAGGAAATTGCCTTAATTAAATGTTCTATTCTATCTCAAACTCACGCGGCATTAACTTCGAGAGAGATATTTTTTGAACATCTATGTAGTTAATGTAGCTTATTAACATGGATGCAACAAATGGATTTGAGGAGAAATTGGTTCAAATAAATTTGCTTTAATTTAGGTTAATATCTCTCCATTAACTCATGCTTCCCTTTTTTGGGAATAAACTTGCATGGCCTTCAAAAAAGGAAATTACATAAGGAATTTGAATGTTTTAGATTGGTTGGTCACTAGGGAGGTTCGACCATATCCAAAAATGCAGTCTTCGTAGAGAGAGTGAAGACAAAAGGATTCCTAGAATTTCAAAATATGATATACATATGTTGATGTACGGGCCTTCAAGGCCATGAAAAAAATCCAAATAAACATAATACTAAAAAACCAAAGACATGACATAAATAAATAAGCTAGGATGTGGGATCTAATTCTGTAGCTAAAACCTAAATTAACTCATTGCTACCCAGTGAGTAGCCAATAGTTGGGGGACTGCTAAGGTGTTTCTCTATTCACTCTAGTTCCTGATCCAAGTTAGTTATATACCAATATAACCGTTCCAAGAAAAATTTCATACACTATTGTAGGTCCACCATATGCATGTATTGATTGAAGAGCCCATGTATGTGCCCTATGTCTAGCACCCAATCAACCTAGATAGCAAGTACCCTAGTTTATGAGAGGTTTCATTGGGTGTTCCCTCTCTCTTAGCACGATTTATTTCTTTATAGATGTGGCCAACTGTTAGATCATATAAACAAGCAATTGATTCCTCAAGTCCCTTCGAGGATTAGGTATCGTATGATATTTCACCTCTCGAATTTTGTGATGTTATTTTAGGCTAACTATACTTATGGGAGCATTATGTTGTATATGAGTCTACAACTCAAACTATCATTATTACTTTGGTAGAAAACCTATACAGGATACAAGAGGTAACTCCACTTATTTCCATTTCTTTGATCTCCGCTTAGCAATGCAATAAGGTCATCTTCCAGACCAGGAAATTTGTTTTCTTCTTAATTCAATATCAAAATGATCAAAAGGTTGTGGAAAAATACATGATATCCACATAGGATCTCTCCAAGAAGTATAAAGTAGAAAAAATTTTAAGGATGGAAGTTTGTCTTAAAGTTTAGAAACTTTGGTAAATTTTACTAGTCCCTAATATGCAAATTGTAAAAATTTTGGTGATATTTTTGTAGAAATATTTTGATTTCTAATGATTTTATATTTGTTAATATAGTACTCTGACAATTTTTAAGGTAAAATAATGGCATGATATAAAATTTTGGTGAATAAGTTTAGAAAAAAACGGAAATTGGTGAATTTTATTTTGGAAAAAGCATGGAAAATTAGCCTACTTGCGAAAATTAGCCCCTAAAATTTTCCCTGGTATAAATAAGTGGAAAAGGATGTTGAAGAGTAAAATTACATCTTCTCCTCACCCATTTGGGTACCTTAGCACTATCAGGAAAATCATTCAATCGATTTAACCTCTATCAGACCTCTACCTAATGGGTCATTCTATCATTGCACTCTTTTAGAAATTGAGGAAATCAAGCATAAAATCCAAGAACAACTTCGAAAAGGGAGCATATGACTAATCTCCTCACATTTAAAATTCTCCATTGCACTAATGAAAAATAAATATTAGACTTGGAGACTCTATATTGATTTCAGGGACCTGAACAAAATCAAAGTAAGGAATTGACAAACAATTATTCAAATTTATCACCTTCTTGAGCATCTCAAGGGGGGGAATTATTTTAGTAATATTGATATGAATTTTGGGTACCACAAGGTTCTAATAAAATAAAATAATTTATGGAGTACTATTTTCAAGTCTAATGGAGGTATTTTTGAATGGTTGGTCATGCCCTTTGGTTGGGAAAATTCCCAAAGAAAATTCATGATGTTTATGGATGATAGTTGTGCATGTACAACCCAAAACATCCACGCACATGGGATGAAAGTCTCCCCATGTTCAACACATGTACAATGGATCCCTCCAAATAATGGCCATATCACTTATCAGGTGGACCTGGGATTTCAACAATTGATCTAGCACTATTTCTTGCATCCACACAGGAAGAATACTCCCATGCTTAATTTGAGGCTGACAATGCCACCAATTTCATTAAACAGATTCACCATGTCTTTCAATAGACCCATGATATTTTATAGAAATCCAATACCAAGAATAAACAATGCCATGATTAACATTGGGTGCCACACAAGTTTTAGGTGGGAAACAATGTTTGGTTGCATTTTCAAAAATTGTTCCTTATGGGACCCCATTGGAATATTTATCCACTTCTTCTTGGACTGCACAACATCACCCAAATTGTGGGTGATATCTCTTTTGAGCTAAGTATCCCCCCCTTCTTTGGCTTGAACCCAATGTTCAATGTGGAACTCCTTCAACAATACTTCAAACCATATTTGACACATCAAAGATAGAATAACAGTTAACATAAATAGATATAAACCTCAACTACATGGAATAGGAAATCATTATTTAGATCGTGGATACAAAGGTTAACAATACTCACCAACAAAGGATCTAGCTTTATTAGGTCCTCAAAGTTGGGTAGTTCTTATGCTAAGGCAAGTGTCTCACCCAAGGCCAAGTTTAGAAAGTGTTTCCCCATTTGATAGGGGGAATCAATGCAATGGGGATAATTTATTCATAAGGGGGGAGGATTGATCTGATTTTGAAATTGCTGGCTATCAACGTTTTTCAACAAATATCCATTGTTAGTAATTGTTTTCTATTGTTGGTAGAACTTCCAAGCCCATGGTTTTGGTAAACCATGGTATCCACCCATCATATTTAATAGGTGGAAAAAAAATATAATAAGAAAATTATCTTTTACCATATCGAACTATTTATTAGTTTTTTTCCTAGTTATTTATGGTATTCACCAATGGTTTTTGTAACCGATGGTATTCAGCAAATGACAAAAGTGCATGAATTTAGGTCCAAAAGCATTGTGAATAATAAAAATATGGGCCTTAACTATAGTAAAAGCATGAAATATTTTCTCATGATGTAGCCTCACGATATTTTTACCTTTTCAAAATAATTGACCTCCTTTCATGTGATTTTACTCTACATTATTTCTTTAATGCATTTGTGATCTCTTTTTTTATTATTATCAATATTTTTTCATTCTTCAAAAAGAGTAGATCACCTTGAATTGTGATAAGGTTTTTTATCTTCTATAATATTCCCTAAAGTTAATATGTGGATATCCTCACGTGTGATAGAATGCTGGTCACCTGGCATCCACTCCATGTAGGTCAAGAAGGTAACTCAACTTATGGGAGACAAAAATATTTGGTATGATATCAAAAGTGATTATTACATCATTGGAAACATATCAGCCCATCGAATATCATGTCTTAGTCATATAATCATAGTATACCAAAAATAATTCATTTGATTCCTCAAAATGGAAGAAAAATATTTAGACATTTTCTAGTCCTACTTCCAAAATGGAACCTATCACTAAAATGGAACTAAAACTGAATTTCTCTAATTTTTTCACCAAAAAATTATCAAGATAGATAAAAAAATATATGATGGTCGCATATAGACAACCCTACGTAGTTAATAATTTTTTTCCTAAAGGTCAAATTCCTAATCACATCCACTGTGTCACTCCACATTACTGCACGATGGAAGCCAAGGAAAGGGGGATTACTTAAATCAAACCATCCTAACCCATATCCTTTGTAATGGATCGAGGCCCATATTAAAATGGGTGTAGCTTCTGATGGGGTATTTTACGACACTCTTTATAAAAATGAAACTGTAAACCCTAAATATTATATGGAATCTAATTCTAATGATGTTGTTCCTTTCTTATGTCAACATATGTGGAACTTGGCACTGGATTTCTAAAAAGAATCTTAAACGTGTTGCTCAATGTGTTATATTTTCTTTATATTTGATTTCTTTGTTTACATTATTCTAAGCGTCAGTAGAATATGCATCTATGGAATAGTCATCTTAAGTGTAGTTAATGTGTAAAACCCCAAGCATACTTTCAAAGTGTTGTACCCTATAGATCTACGAATGTTTGTGCTATAGCTATGTTGAAAGTAATGAAGGCTCTCATCTAATGTATGTGACTATTTAGAGATATACATGCAAAATAATCCTATTTATTGCTTATGTTTATTCATTGGTTTTAGGGTGGAAGTAAATAAATTTTATTAGCTTAGAATCTGTTGGATTTGGTCTTGTTAGTCCTCTGTTAGAGATCAAAACTCTTTTTGAATTTCATTTTTAGGTGTCCCATCCTGCTTGATCACCTGCATTCCACTAGGGGCATTCCATAATCTGACGGAAGGGTCTTGTCAGACATTACCCCTCATGCCCTATCCATTGTTGGCTTAGGTCTGTCTGTCAAAATCAAATTTTAAAATCACTTACAGTTATGTTTTAGTCTATTGATCAGCAAAGGTCATTTCAGTCATTAGGTCTAGGGTTAGTCAATTTGGTCTTCAACAATGTCTAATAATGCCAACTAACTCATGAGGGAGGTCCTTAATAAGTTTTCATTTGCAATATTTTCATCATCATATGGATGGATTATGACTTTTCTTCAAAACTCTGTTTTGAAGAAAATTCAACATTTCGTTTTTGTAATAATTTTCAAAAGTTTTTCAGTTGTTGAATTCTTCAGGCGTGGCCCTGGTCTCCTTTGCAAAATTCCATGTCAACTATCCTTGCAAAAAATTGCCAAGAATTTCATCATTTCAATCAAAAAATCAAAAAGGAAATTTAAAAACAGAGTTGTATTAAAATGGAAAAAGAGCCAATGCCAAAACATTACAAAGATGGGTCTTGGAGAGTCAAAAATCAAGTCCATGTTTTTATAAAGATATTTTCATGAAGATCAATGTCATTTTCATGCCAAGACCAAAGAGAAGCCACTCAAAGCAAATTGGTAGAGTTAGTGTGCGATTTGGGTGAAGTTGGAGGAAACTTGGCCAGCGCGGCGCATAGAGCAGGTGGTGCGATGCACTGGGGAGGTGCGGCACACTTCGAGAAACCACACAGTGTAAATTAACATGGGCGTAGTGCACTGGGATGGTGCAACACATACACCTGAAAGCCCGAATTTGCTTGAAATTTCTCCAAATTGCCCATAACTTGCGTGGATTTGCCAGGTAGGGTTGTTATCTTGGTATTTTATCCAATTTTGTGATAAGCTATGGTCATTTATGGATTATAACGATTGAAACAAAAATCTTAAACCCTACCTCCAAACTACCTCAAAAGGAAAATTGTTGTGGGTTTCAAAATCAGTGTTTTGCTACCAAAGTCACTCCTCTTTCCCATTCCTCCCTTGTTTTTATCATTCCCTAATTTCCTACCCCCCTAAGCTCATTAATTCCTTCTCCTAAATGCTCTATCCCAAATTCTCCAATCTCACACCTCAAACCCTACACAACAATTCCTAACCCTATACATCAAATCCTACATCAAATCCCTCAAAACCCTCCTACATTTCCCTAATCCCTATAGTCCCAATAGTCCCTAATCCCTTACTACTTTCCCTCTTCCTAATAGTCCCTTGTTTCATTTGTTTCCCCTTGGTGGTAGAATTCGAACACATCACTAAAAGAGCAGTTCAACACAATTTTCCTACACCAGCATCTTTTTCTCCAAGGTAGTTTGAAAAACAGCAGTCATGGAATCTAAGCATTCATCGGATTATGAAATGGAAACCCAAAAGTGACTCCCCCATGGAGGAACATGCACCTCAGAGGCATCATAGCGGAGGTAGACATATCAGAGAAGAACGAGTCACCCTCACTGAATTACAGGCCCGCCCTCTTGCCTTGTTTTGTCTCCAGCATTAGTCATGCTATGAGTTTTTTCAAAAGGTGGCTAATGTTCAATTTCATCATGGGTTGGCTCATCTATTTGTGCTGCATTTACATGGATATCAAGCTACCTTGGCCAATGTCACCTTCACACTTACACCAGAATCTGTCTCACTAGAAACCGGCATACCAAACATTGGGGAACCATGGACCAAGAGGAAGAAGATTGACTGGCAGCATTATGAGCATTTCATTAAAACCAGTTTCTTGAGGCAGCTCAAGGGAGTGTTTCCATTCCGATATCTGAAAGATGAATATACTCCACTAATGAAATTGATCATGAAGTATTTCTTCTGTGAGGGATGGTTCTCTCGTTTATATACTTATCACATCAGGTTGGTAATGCATTTCACCATGGTACGGGTGATGAACATTCCGTATTTCATTTCCCAGAACATAGAGAGGATGAACACCCTTGTGTAACACAAAACCCCTTAGCAGCAACTTAACAATGTTTATCATTTTGCTCTTATTAAGATTTTGGTGGTTCATTAGCCTAGATTACAGGGCATCACTTGGGATGATTTCATCTCTCGTGACTTCTTCAGAGCCTCATAGGGATTATCAGAGGTTAAGCATGAGACAAGTGGACCTTCTCATCAGTATGAGCACCATGAGACCGTTAGTGTGCTAGTATTCATCGCATATCAGAGAGGCACTCGACATTTGTTTGCAGCAGCAAAGCGAGTGTTATCTCCATGTGGGGTGGAAGAGGCCTCATTTCCTCCATCAGCATCATAGGTATAGGACAAGGGCAAGAGGCCAATGCAGGATGAGGGGTCCTTAGGTGAGGAAGAGACCAACTTCATTCTCGTTCATGATGATGATACAGATACGGGCCCACAAAGTGCCAAACTTAGGGAGATCATCCAGGAGTAGCAAACAAAGATCCAAGCCTTATCCCTTGACTTGGAGAGAGCTAAGTGGACTATGAAATACTTGGAGCAGAGGAACAAATAGCTTGAATATCAGCAAGCAATCATGGAGTTACAGAACATCTGCAAGAATCACCAAGCTGCACAGGGGAGAAGGGTTGAGCTCACTTCATTGGAGCAAGAGATTAATGATGATCGGGAGTCTAATCTCGAGAGAGTCAACATCCACTTAGAGAGACTGTTGGACACGGTTGAAAAGGACCATGCATTGCTCAGACACATGGCTTTCCACTACATGGCACGGGACAAGGTCTCCAAGGCACGAATCATAAATTTAAAGGCAAAGTTAAAGAAGGCAATAAGGAAGCAAAAGAGGCAAAGGGAACTTGATTGTCTTCAGATATTGGACGAAGCCTCTTTAGCCCAGCATGACACTTAATGAAGAAGATTGAGCCCAAATTTCAAGAAATTTGGGGCATTTTTGGCATTTTGACAAATTTCGGCACAAAAATAGGGTTTTTCTCCCTATGTGCCGTGCCACGTGGTGCGTGCTTTTGCTAGGGAGCTCCAAATTGCAAAAAGTTTACATTTTTGGATTTTTCATGAAAAATCATGGTTTTTGGTGCATGGCCAAGAAATTTGGGCAAGTTTTGAGTCCTCAGGAGGTCAAAAACACTCAAAACATGACCTCACAGCCCCTATTTTGACATGCAGGAAGTAGTCTTGGGAGATTGAAGTTTTGGAGGGGCAAATGGGCACCAAATTCAAAAATTCCACTTGGTTTGGAAAGCAAACAGGCAGGTATTTCCAACAAGCACAATTGGGCTCAATTTAGACTTCAGGAAGTACCTCAAAATTAGCTCCAAAGTGGCACGATTCATGCAGACTTTGGCGCGATGGATATAGAATTTTGGCTTGTTTTTCACTGTTAAGCTCAGCAATTCACCCAGTTTTGACCAATTTTTCTTCTTGAAGTTATTATTACCTTTTCATGATGTAATTTTACAACCATGATGTAATATTGGCACATTTTTACTTGTTCTAGAAGATTCATTCATCAGAAGGTGAAATGTGAGTGAATGAATCAGTTTCCTAGCATATAGGGGTAAGTTGTTTGACTACCTAGATTTCAGTTCCTTGTTTAGAATTGGTTAAAACAGCTCCTAGAATGATGAGATCGACCCCTAGAGGTAAGGGAATAGGTTGGGATTGTCTATATCATGTAATTTCTAAGTCATTTTCAGGGTTGGACACTTGGGATTGCTAAGCACTTCATTGTAAAGTTCATTTCTGCAATTTTAGCAAAGGAAAGACCAGGGTTTTGCAGCACTTGTTGGTATCCTTGTGGCTCTGTGTTTGGATGGTTTTTTTCTCCATGTATTTGTAAGTTCATGAATGTTTATGTATGCCATTTCCCTTTCCTTGTCTATTGAAATTAAACTAATGAGTACTTAAGGTGGAATTCATAAACTGCTATGCTCTGCCTTTGACTTTGGTTTAGTTTTATATGTTTTCTTCAGTTTGTAGATGATCCTTGATATAATCTTGCCCTCTTCAGCTTCTCAACTATCCTTTCCATCCATCCATTTAATTTTAAGACATCTCGACCATTGCTTTTCTCGCCCCAACTTGAACTCTGCAAGAACTGGTCCTCATCCCTAGACCCAAATTTGCCTTTCCCTTTTTTCCAACACAAAACCTCCAAAACTCAAATCAAATCCTTGCACTTCATACCTAGCCCAAGATTAGGTTTTATTACAGTCATCTCGAGCCCCATCGATTATCTTTTGTCGAGATTGACCCGGAGAGAGCCCTCTCCTATCCTCGTAGGGCTAGCTACGAGGCTGAGCATGGTTTGATGTGGACCTAGAACCTTGCCTTTTCAGCCTGAGGCAAATCTAGGCTCTAACATAGTGGCGACCATACTGGGGAAGAACATGGTTTGCTTGTTAGTGTTATTTGATTTATAGCTATAGAAAAAGCTTGAAGTCATGCGAGGTAGCCTTTGAAATGCTTTTGCTTTGCATTAGCACAAGTAGATAAACGCTGCTTCAGTGAATCTCCGGTCTAGCTTGTAATCGTGACACTTGACCTGTAAATTTTCCCAGCACATTTGAGAATTCTAAGATTTTGGATGATAAGTTTAGAATTTGAAAGGATGAACAAGTTTTTATGTTCCTTTTATTTCTTGAAAATAACACGCTTTCTTCAAAGAGATATACCAGAGCTAATCCAGATCCAAATCCTCCCCCTTTCTACAAAAATCCCAATCTGATTTCAAGAATTGTTCGTTAAGAAAGCTCTGTGACTCCCGTGTTTAAATCTCGTTCATGTCCTGCAATTTTTAAGTATCTTGAAGAGCTTGATTTTGATGGAAATTTTGAATTGTCATTGTTTGAAACCAAATCTGAAAGTGCTCTTGGTTCTATAGTTCCAAATCCTGACTTTGTTGCAGCTCTTGAAGTTGAAAGAAACAATAAACCAATTGAGAATTTTATCTTGAAGCACCTCCAAAGTGAAATTCACGCTTCAAATATCGCTGATTTCCTAGACGCTGCATCTACATCCCTTGGATATTCCGTAATGGCATCCACCTCCAAAATTCCTACCAAACCACCCTTCATTCCCACCCTTCCCCCACAGCCTACTATTTCTGATCAAAAGTCTGCTGTAAATTCACCTCCATCTACTCCGTCCAAAATTGCTTCACCTCCGCATACACCTCCTCATACACCTCACACATAAGCTACACATTCTCCCCCAACATCTCCAAGGTCGATTGTAAATCCACCAAGAGTAATGGCTGCTTGGTTTGCACCTCTCGCACTACCTCAATTTTGGGTGACATGCCCGCAGATTATCAGAGTAAAATTCCTTTGTTTGATGGCACTCCTCAAAGTACCACGGCTTAGCAACATGTGGACAAGATGACAGATTTCTTTGAGCTTCATGAGATTGATGCAGAAAATGTGACCATGAGATTATTCGTGCAGACTTTTGCAGCTGAGGTGAGAAAATGGTTCAGAGCTTTGACAGCTAGAAGTATTCCCACATTAGAAGAGCTTCAAAGATAGTTCTTGGATTGTTGGGAAGTCAAGAAAGATCCTCTTCAAATCACTTCTGAATATACCAAGATCAAGTGGAATGCTGGTGAGTCCGTGCAAGACTATTGTATTAGATTTAATGTAGTTTATAATGCAATTCCTAATGATTTAAGGCCAACTAGAAAATCAGCTTGGCTTTAGCTCCTAGATGGTTTTGATCTAGACATGGCTTATCAATTAAGAGAGAGATATCCAGCTACCTTAGAAGAAATGCAGAAAATCGCCGTTAGTGTTGAGGCAAATTTGAATGATAAGAGAGCTAGATTGAAAACCGAAAAGAGAGTTTCAATAAAGGAAGAAGCTTCTACCTCAGATCAGGTGCTCCGCAATGTAGAAAAGATGATTGAAAGGTTAACACTTGATAAGCCTGAACCGTAGATCCAGAATCCTAATTTCCGTGGACCGCAACAACCTTAATTCAGGATCAAACAATGTGAGTAGCAAGCACAAGAAATGACATCACAACAGCAGCAAGTAAAGACACCTCTTCAGCAGAATTTTGTTGGTCCCGAATCTGATGATGAAGACAATGTAATAGGGGAAGAAAATCACTTCTTCACTCCTGATGATATGCCCACCTTTATCACTGAATATGATGAGTATGTAGAAAGTTCAGCTGTATAGCAGGATGTAGATTTTATCCTGGTGAATGACACAGCTCTTGAAGAGGAGTCGGATGAGTGTCAAAGAGGTTATATGCATGCTCTGTCCGCCCAACAGCGTCAGTATTCACTAAGAAACAGAAATGTCCCCATCAATCCAATCCAGAAGAGAAAAGAAGTTCCAGCATCTAAGAATGAGCCACCTGTTGCACCAAACAAAGGAAAAGAAGTTGCTGATCCTACTCCTAGAAAATCTCCATCAACAAATGAACGAGTCAATTAGCCAATTGTATCAAAAGATAAAGCCGAGAAGAAGGAGGTTCCAGCCAAAGAGGTAGAAAATACTTCTGCTTTTAGTTTAGAAAATGAAATTTCTAAATTGAAGGTATCCATTCCCTTCACTGAACTGATGAGGAACAACAGTTATATAGGTCAGGTTTCCCAAATTTTGAATTTTGATCCAATGTCTGATATGGTGAGTGTGGAAGATGATCAACCTGAGCTGATTTTTGGACCAGCATTGAATGGTGAATCTCCAGACAGTGATGCGCCTCCTTTTTATATCAGTTTGAGAGTGCATGAGTTTGTGTTGCATAATGCTATGTTTGATTTCGGCGCCTCCCGCAATCTTATGCCGAAGGCTATCATGGAAAAGTTAGGTCTGGACATTACCAAGAAAAACCATGATCTTTATTCATTTGATTCGAGCATGGTGAGATGTATTGGGCTCATTAAAGACTTGGTGGTCAGTTTGGATCAGATTCTGGCAAAAAAAGTTTTGATGGATGTGTTGGTGGCGGATATACCTCCTAGGTTTGGAATGCTTCTTTCCAGATCTTGGGGAGCAAAGATTAAAGGAACTATGCAGCTTGATTTCTCCTATGCAACGATTCTTGTTTTTTTCCAAATGAGAAAACTTTATTGGGAGCAGAAAATGAAATACATGATTACAAGCAAGGAGAAACCAATTAATCATCCGATCAATTATGTACATACAGATTTAGAGTCTTTTGTTTTGTATTCAGATAGTTTCAATGAGACTGATAGTCAGTTAGTTGCAACAAATGATATTCCAGAAATAATAGAGAATTTTAGAGAAGTTTTGAAGAAAGAAAGTCAAGAACAAGACAATATCATTCAACAATCAGAAAAGGATAATGGACAACAAGCAGAAAAAATACAACAAACAGAGTTTCAGCACTTGGAAGAAGAGGAAGATGGTCTGTGGACCATGGATTTCGATGGAGCAGTGGGAAATGATGGTGTTGGAATTGGTATTTGGGTACGCAGTCCTTTTTCTGCTCCAAACAAAGTGCCTAGTAATGTGTGGGTATGTTCTTACAAACTCGCTTTTGATTGCTCAAACAATGAGGCTGAGTACGAAGCTTTGATTGCTGGCCTAAAAATCCTAAGAAAGTTGAATGCTAAGAGGATTGCTATATATGGCGACTCCAAATTGGTGATTAAGCAAGTTAAAGGTGAATATCAAGCAAAGAATCCTCGGATGCGGGCATACCAGAATGTTGTTCTAGACATCTTAAATCTGTTTTCAGATTATACCTTGACGTGTGTGCCTCGTATTCAAAATAGTATTGCTGATGCACTTGCTAAGGCAGCGAGTAATTTGAAGATTCCTATGAACTCAAGTAATAAATTTGCTATCCATGTAAAACATCGTCCGACTGTCGTGGAAAATCATAGATGTTGGGAAGTTTTCTAAGATGATGAGGAGATTGATGATTTTCTGCAAAACAAAGGTAAGTTCAAAGATACGTCAATTGATGTAGAGCATGATGATGGTAAAGATGATTTGCAAATCAATCAAATGGAAGTGTTTCAGCTCAAGGATAATGTGATTCCTAAAGGCTTGATACCTTTAGAAGAACTCTTTGATCATGATGACGTAGCCCGCAAACCAACATTGCAGCCAACAAAAAAGGGAGTCGAAGATGTGAATATTGGAACAGCCGAACATCCGAAGATGGTAAAGCTGTCCAAAGCATTGCCATCAAAGATAAAGGCCAAATATATCAGTTTGTTGTCATCCTTTGCCGATGTGTTTTCTTGGGACTATTTTGACTTGAAGACATGTGATACCAATATAATTCAACACACAATTCCAATTAAGCCAAATCAAAAACCTTTCAGACAAAAGTTAAGAAGGCTTAATCCAAAATTGCTGCCATCGATTGAGAAGGGGGTAAACAGGTTGTACAAATCAGGAATCATTGTTCCGATCCGATTTTCTGATTGGATATCTAATTTAGTTCCCGTACGAAAGAAGACACGTGGGATTCGTTTGTGCATTGATTTTCGAAATCTCAATAACGTTTCATTGAAGGATAATTATCTGCTACCAAAAATGGATCACATACTTCAGCAACTAGTTGGAGCATCTCGTATGTCACTACTTGATGGTTATTCTGGATATAAACAAATTTTAGTCCATGAAGATGACCAAGACAAAACAACGTTCACCACTCTGTGGGGGACTTTTCATTACACTAAAATGTCTTTCGGTTTGAAGAACGCAGGTGCCACATTTTAGCGAGCAATGGATATGGCTTTCAAAAATGAGAAGGATGTCTTCTTGGTGGTGTACCTTAATGATCTGACGGTGTTTTCTAATCCAGATGAAGAACACATGTATCACTTGAAAACTGTCTTTCAAAAGTGCAGAAAATATGGTGTGTTGTTGAATCCGAAGAAGAGTTTGTTTGCCATGGATGAAGGCAAACTACTTGGACACATCATATCAAAAGATGGCATTCGTATTGATCCAGCACATGTAGAAGCGATTCAGCAAATTGATCTTCCTCGGAACAAGAAGGAGATTCAGTCCTTTAATGGTAAGATGATTTTTTTACGTCGCTTTGTGCCTAATCTTGTTGAACATTTAAGAGAAATTACAAACATGCTTAAGAAGGACAACCTAGTGAAATAGATCGAAGAGGCTATAAAATCTTTCAATCTAGTAAAATTGGCTCTTTCTTCAGCCCTGGTTCTAATTAGCCTGGATTATACTCAAGATTTTATATTGTTTTCATTTGCTTCAGAGCATACTATGGCAGCTGTATTAATGCAAAAAAAATATGAACATGAAAGACCCATTGCTTTCTTCAGCCGAACTATATGTTCGGTTGTGTTATATTATTTCCACGACTAACCTACATAGTGAACCGGGGGGTTAGAGGGGGGGCAGAGCCCCCCCTTCCTTGCGGCGATTGTGCAACAGCGGGGTCACGGGGGGGGGCAGTAGCCCCCCTTGCCCGGGGGGTTTGAGGGGGGTGGGTAGCCCCCCTCTATGGGGTCCGGGGCAACGCCCCGGGAAAATGTTTTTTGGACCCTATATTAGGTTGGGCGAACCTACCTATGGTTTTTGGTCCATGGTTTTGGACGCGATGGTTTTCGGTCCATGGTATTGGATGATTCGGCATGTATAAATATGTATTGTAACATTGAAAGCAATATAATGAAAAATCAAGCTGGTAGTGTCAGTTTTGGGATCTAGGGGCAAATCTCTGTGTATATGTGTTTTATGTGTTATGCTCTCGCATTGTTTATTTTCTGTGTTTTAGAATTCGTATGCAGGTAATTTCTATACGGGGTTAAAATCTACACTATAAGGGATGCTACTTTGAAATACAACATTATTGAGAAGCAAGCCCTTGCACTTGTAAAGGCATTGAAAGACTTCTGCGTATATAGTTTGCATTCCCATATTTTGGCTTATGTTCCTAATGGTGCTGTCAAAGATATTTTAGTACAAACAGATCCAGAAGGTAGATGAGGCAAGTGGATTGTAGCTTTCCTGGAGTATGATGTGGAGATTAAGCCCACAAAGCTTATCAAAGGACATGGTTTGGCAAAGTTAATGGATGAATCAAATCTGCACATCTTGGACATAAATCTGATTGCTGCTATGTCCGATGAAAGTGAGCAAGGTCCGTCAATTTAGGTAGCTGAAATCTTTGTTCTTTCTCCATGGTATTTAGATATCATATATGTACTTCAGAATTTGTCCGCGCCACCTGGTATGGCTAGAAACAAAGCTAGAACTCTGAAGTTAAAGGTTGTTAAGTTTTGTATTTTGAATTCTGCACTTTATTGGAAAGATCCTGGTGGTGTTTTGTTAAATTGTTTGGTGGAAGAAGAAGCGAAGCAGGTCATGGAAGATTTCCATAAAGGAGATTGTGGCGGTCACCTTTTTTGGAAAACAACGACAAATAAAATTCTGAGAGCTGGATACTATTGGCCGACATTGTTTGCTGATGTGTTCAAGACTGTCAAGATCTGTCATAACTGTTAGATTTTTGAAGGAAAGCAGAAATTACACCCTTTTCCGCTTAAGCCCATTGAGGTGAGTGCTCCTTTTCAGCAGTGGGGGTTGGATTTCATTGGTGAAATTCATCCTGCTTCTTCAAGTCAGCATAGATGGATCCTCACGGCAACAGATTATTTCACAAAGTGGATCGAAGCAATTCCCATTAGGCAAGCTACGGATGCGGTAATAATTTCATTCCTTGAGAATAATATTTTGTCTCGTTTTGGCTGCCCGAATAAGCTAATCATTGATAACACAGCAGCCTTCAAGTCAAAAAGGATGGTTGAGTTTTGTAGTAAATATCACATTACTTTGGGGCACTCAACCGCCTATCATCCACAAGGCAATGGATTGTCGGAGTCTTCCAACTAATCTTTGGTTAATATCATTAAGAAATTACTAGAAATAAATAAGAAAAGTTGGCATAAGAAGTTGGTCCATGCACTTTGGGTAGCTCGAGTGAGTCAAAAGAAATCCATTGGTATGTCCCCCTTTGAGCTAGTTTATGGAGTTGATACAGTGTTTCCTACCTCTCTCGCAGCTCTGGTAGTCAAACTTCTTCAAGGGGCTGGTAGTGAAGATGATCCAATGCAGAGAAGAATAAATCAAATGATCCATTCTCAGCAGACACGGGAAGATGTTTTTCAAAACACGTTCAAGTTGCAGGAGAGAGTTAAGAAGATTTATGAAAGAAAAGAAAAGGAAAACAAATTTCAGTTGGATGATGTGGTGCTGAAGTGGGATGCAAGGAATGAGGAAAAGGGCAAGCACGGTAAGTTTGAAAATCTCTGGAAAGGTCTTTTTAAGATCGCAGCATATCGGGGTCAGAATGCCTTTCTTTTGAAGGAGATGAACGGGGAAGATTGTCTAGGAGGGTTGGTCGATGGTCAGCTGCTCAAGCGATATCATTTCTGAGTTATTTCTGCTGATTACATTGTCACTGTAAATACCATTTTATTTCAGTATCATTGCAAGTGTGTTCTGTGATCTTTTCTTTAGTCTGGGGCCCGAAGTGAAGGCTATAATTCTGAAGAAATATTTCAGTTTTGAAGTCAGTTTGTCAAGTCAGTTTTTCAGTCATTTCAATTTCATCATCGAGTCGTTTTGAGTCAAGTTTTAGTCAAATAAATGTATCAAAGTCTTGTGTTGTTTGTTGAAATAATGACTCCATAGCCAAATGGACGAAGGAACTGTCTAGCTCTCCCAGAGATTTTCCGTTCTTGGCACCTCTAAGGAGCTACCATCCCCATTGGAGCCAATGTTGGATTTGGTCTTGTCAGTCCTCCGTCAGAGATCAAAACTCTTTTTACATTTCATTTTTAGGTGTCCCATCCTGCTCGATCACTTGCATTCCACTAGGGGCATGCTATAATCTGATGGAAGGGTCTTGTCATACATTACCCCTCATGCCTTATCCATTGTTGGCTCAGGTTTTTCCGTCAAAATCAAATTTTAAAATCACTTACAGTCCTGTTTTAGTCTATTGATCAACAAAGGTCATTTCAGTCATTAGGTCTAGGGTTAGTCAATTTGGTCTTCAAAAATGTCTAATAATGCTAGCTGACTCATGAGGGAGGTCCTTAATAAGTTTTCATTTCCAAGATTTTCATCATCATATGGATGGATTATGACTTTTCTTCAAAACTCTGTTTTGAAGAAAATTCAACATCTCATTTTTGTAATAATTTTCAAAAGTTTTTCAATTGTTGAATTCTTCAGGCATAGACTTAGTCTCCTTTGCCAAATTCCATGTCAGCTATCCCTGCAAAAATTGCCAAGAATTTCATCATTTCAGTCAAAAAAAAAAAAAAGGAAATTTAAAAACAAAGTTGTATTAAAATGGAAAAAGTGCCAATGCCAAAACATTACAAAGATGGGTCTTGGAGAGTCAAAAATCAAATCCATGTATTTATAAAGATATTTCATGAAGATCAATGTCATTTGCATGCCAAGACCAAAGAGAAGCCACTCAAAGAAAATTGGTTGAGTTAGTGTGCGATTTGGTTGAAGTTGGAGGAAACTTGGTAGGCGCGGCACATAGAGCAGGTGGCAGGGTGCACTGGGGAGGCGCGGTGCACTGGGAGAAACCACACAATGTAAATTAACATGGGCACAGTGCACTGGGATGGCGCAGCGCATTGGGTATGCGGCGTGGCGCATACACCTGAAACCCTGAATTTGCTTGAAATTTCTCCAAATTGCCCATAACTTGCGTGTATTTGACAAGTAGGGTCGTTATCTTGGTATTTCATCCAATTTTGTGATAATTTATGGTGGTTTATGGATGATAATGATTGAAACAAAAATCTTAAACCCTACCTCCAAACTACCTCAAAAGGAAAATTGTTGTGGGTTTCAAAATCAGTGTTTTGCTACCAAGTCACTCCTCTTTCCCATTCCTACCTTGTTTTTATCATTCCCTAATTTCCTACCCCCCTAAGCTCATTAATTCCTTCTCCTAAATGCTCTATCCCAAATTCTCCAATCTCACACCTCAAACCCTACACAACATTTCCTAACCCTATACATAAATCCTACATCAAATCCCTCAAAACCCTCCTACATTTCCCTAACCCTATAGTCCCAATAGTCCCTAATCCCTTACTACTTTCCCTCTTCCTAACAGTCCCTTGTTTCATTTGTTTCCCCTTGGTGGTAGAATTCGAACACATCACTAAAAGTGCAGTTCAACACAATTTTCCTACACCAGCATCTTTTCTTCAAGGCAGTTTGAAAAGCAACAGTCATGGCATCTGAGCATTCATCGGATTATGAAATGGAAACCCAAAGTGACTCCCAAATGGAGGAACATGCACCCCGGAGGCCTCATAGAGGAGGTAGACATATCAGAGAAGAACTAGTCACCCTCACTGAATTACAGGCCTGCCCTCTTGCCATGTTTTGCTTCCAGCATCAGTCATGCTATGAGTTTTGTCAAACGGTGGCTAATGTTCAATTTCATCATGAGTTGGCTCGTCTATTTGTGCTGCATTTACATGGAGATCAAGCTACCTTAGCCGGTGTCACCTTCACACTTACACCAGAATCTGTCTCACTAGCAACCGGCATACCAAACATTGGGGAACCATGGACCAAGAGGAAGAAGATTGACCGGCAGCATTATGAGCCTTACATTAAAACTAGTTTCTTGAGGAAGCTCAAGAGAGTGTTTCCATTCTGATATCTGAAAGATGAATATGCTCCACTAATGAAATTGATCATGAAATATTTCAGCTGTGAGGGACAGTTCTCTCGTTTATATGCTTATCACATCAGGTTGGTCATGCATTTCACTAGGGTACGGATGATGAACATTCTATATTTCATTTGTCAGAACATAGAGAGGATGACCACCCTTGTGCAGCACAAAACCCCTCAGCAACAACTTAACAGTGTTTATCATTTTTCTCTTATTCAGATTTTGGTGGTTCATCAGCTTGGATTACAGGGCATCACTTGGGATGATTTCATCTCTTGTGACTTCTTCAGAGCCTCACAGGGATTATCAGAGGTTAAGCATGAGATGGGTGGACCTTCTCATCAGTATGAGCACCATGAGACTGCTAGTGTGTCGGTATTCATCACATATCAGAGAGGCACTAGACATTTGTTTGCAGCAGCGAAGCGAGTGTTATCTCCATGCGGGGTGGAAGGGGCCTCGCTTCCTCCATCAGCATCACAGGTACAAGACAAAGGTAAGAGGCCAATGCAGGATGAGGGGCCCTCAGGTGAGCAAGAGACCGACTTCATTCTTGTTCATGATGATGATACAGATATGGGCCCACAAAGTGCCAAACTTAGGGAGATCATCAAGGAGAAGCAAACAAAGATCTAAGCCTTATCCCTTTACTTGGAGAGAGCTAAGTGGAATATGAAATACTTGGAGTAGAGGAACATATAGCTTGAAGATTAGCAAGCAATCATAGAGTTACAAAACATCGCGAGAATCGCCAAGCTGCACAAAGGAGAAGGGTTGAGCTCACTTCATTGGAGCAAGAGATTAATGATGATCGGGAGTCTAATCTTGAGAGAGTCAACGTCCACTTAGAGAGACTATTGGATAAGGTCGACAAGGACCATGCATTGCTGAGACACATGGCTTTCCACTACATGGCACGGAACAAGGTCTACAAGGCACGAATCAGAAATTTAAGGGCAAAGTTAAAGAAGGAAATAAGGAAGCAAAAGAGGCAAAGTGAACTTGATCATCCTCAGATATTGGACGAAGCCTCTTTAGCCCAGCATGACACTTAATGAAGAAGCTCCAGCCCAAATTTCAAGAAATTTGGGGCATTTTTGGCATTTTGACAAATTTTGGCACAAAAAACAGGGTTTTTCTCCCAATTTGTCACGCCACGTGGCACACGCTTTTGCTAGCGAGCTCTAAATTGAAAAAAGTTTACATTTTTGGATTTTTCATGAAAAATCATGGTTTCTGGTGTATGGCCAAGAAATTTGGGCAAGTTTTGAGTCCCTAGGAGGTCAAAACCACTCAAAAAATGACCTCACTGCCCCTATTTTGACACACAGGAAGCCGTCTTGGGAGATTGAAGTTTTGGAGGGGAAAGTGGCCACCCATTTCAAAAATTCCAATTGGTTTGGAAAGTAGACATGCAAGGATTTCCAACAAGCACACTTGGGCTCAATTTGGACTTCAGAAAGTGCCTCAAAATCAGCTCCAAAGTGGCATAATGCATACAAATTTTGGCACGGTACATAGAGAATTTTGGCTTGTTTTTCACTGTTCAGCTCAGCAATTCACCCAGTTTTGACCAGTTTTTCTTCTTGAGGTTATTCTTGACTTTTCATGATGTAATTTGACAACCATGATGTAATATTGACACATTTTTACTTGTTCTAGAAGATTCATTCACCAAAAGGTGAAATGTGAGTGAATTAAACGGTTTCCTAGCATATAGTGGTAAGTTGTTTGACTACCTAGATTTTAGTTCCTTTTTTAGAATTGGTTCAAATAGCTCCTAGAATATGCGCTCGACCCCTAGAGGCAAGGGAGTAGGTTGGGATAGTCTATATCATGTAATTTCTAAGTCATTTTCAGGGTTGGACACTTGGGATTGCTAAGCACTTCATTGTACATTTCATTTCTGCAATTTTGGCAAGGGAAAGACCAGGGTTTTGCAGCACTTGTTGGGATCCTTGTGGCTTTGTGTTTGGATGGTGTTTTTCTCCATGTATTTGTAAGTTCATGAATGTCTATGTATGCCATTTCCCTTCTCTTGTCTTCTGCAATTAAACTAATGAGTACTTAAGGTGGAATTCATAAACTGCTATGCTCTGCCTTTGACTTTGGTTTAGTTTTATATGTTTTCTTCAGTTTGTAGAGTATCCTTGATATAATCTTTCCCTCTTCAACTTCTCAACTATCCTTTCCATCTGTCCATTTAATTTTAAGACATCTCAACCATTGCTTTTCTCGCCCCAACTTGAACTCTGCAAGAACTGGCCCTCATCCCCGGACCCAAATTTGCCTTTCCCTTTTTTCCAACACAAAACCTTTAAAAACTCAAATCAAATCCTTGCACTTCATACCTAGCCCAAGATTAGCTTTTATTATAGTCATCTCGAGCCCCATCGATTATCTTTTGCCGAGATTGACCCGGAGAGAGCCCTCTCCTATCCTCGTAGGGCTAGCTACGAGGCTGAGCGTGGTTTGATGTGGACCTAGAACCTTGCCTTTTCAGCCTGAGGCAAATCTAGGCTCTAACAGAATCCATCATTAACAATAGCATAAACTAGAAATGACATAGGAACCTAATGTATCTATTTAAAATAGTCTTTCATTGAGACATGAAATGAGCCCCAACATGCTAAATGAAAATATCAACAGTGGATTGTGTTGAGTTATTCTTATTTTTAGGTGTTTAAATGGACATCCTAGAGGAATAATGAAATGACAACAATACATAGCTACTGATGTGCTTGTTTGAAGATATTTTGGACATGTATTCCATGGAAATGAATAACCAAGGTCTCTCTAGGGTAGGTGAAATGGTAGGTTTCATGATGGAACACGCATTTCATGATCTAATATACCTACTAACATCTTGTTTGAACTTTTCATAGTAGAAGAATGTATGAGGTACTACCATATTTTCCTCAAGCCAAAATTCCTTTGTCAACAGGTTATAATTCACCTCCTAAACTATTTTCTCATTATTTCTTGAAGGTAAATGAAGATGGAAAATATGACATAAAATGTCATCTTAGAGATGAAAACCTAAGAATGATTCACCTACACTTATCATATGATAGGTAACATCAAAGCTAACATTACTATCATATAGTTGAAGGTACCAAAAAGTATCTTGTCAAAAAAATTTGAGGACTATGGTCAGTGTCTTACCTAGATTTTGGTTAATTCTATACATTAATTGTGTTATCATTCATGTAATTAATGTAAAAATGGAACTATTTTAGGTTATTGTACAAGTTTTAATGTTAGTGATTATATAATTTTCCATCTATCTATATGAATCACATGGATTTTAGTCAATGTGGATGATCATCTCCATCCCTACAATGTAATGCTACCATTGGTTGTAATCATACACAATATAGTACATATCCTTACCATAAGTAGGATGCATACAAACCACATTAGAGATTATCTTGTTGTGATATGCTACCAAATCTCCATGTTGATAAGGACTATACTGAAAACATAATATTGAGAATCTATCTCAATTGTCAAGGTCTCTTACAAGCTTGGTAGAGTGAGTAATGGTGCTAAGAAAAGGTGAAGTTTTAAATTCTTAAACTACTTATGTTGTGACATACCCCAAATTATTTCCTCTTTAGCTCTATCGTTAGTCACTTCCCTTATGAACCAAGACATATGAGAGAGCCCCAATATGTAATTGTTTTAAATGTTGGATATGCCCAAGAAACCGTGGATATCTATTATGGTCATTAAGGCTATCCAAATACAAATGGAATTTATATTCGCCAATTCTATATGAACACCATGAACATCATTGATGTATTCAAAATATTGAATTATTTGCATAGTAAATGAGAATTTTTTTATATTGGCATATAACATGCGATACCATAGGGTCCTCAAGATTTATTGAATGTGCTTCATAGATTTAGATAAATCTTAATTAAAAACATAATGCCCCGATGTTGACAAATAAGATCTTCAATACAATTATATATATATATATATATATATATATATATATATATATATATATATATATAGATATATCTATATATATATATATCTATATATATATATATATATATATATATATATATATATATATATATATATATATATATATATAATATATAATTTCTTGGACCCAATTTCCTTCATCGATCTATAGTTAATATATATTTACCATGTCCAATTCTTCTTCTAAGTGAACAAAATAATCCTTTTTCATGGTGAGAATATTGGTCAAAGGTTGTCATATTCAATAATCTCTTGAATCTAATGTTTTATTTTTCTAACTCTAAAAAAATAGAATTTGTATACATTTTGATTAGGAGAAGGAGCATCAAGTACTAATAAAATTGAACTTTACTTAGTAGTATAAAGGCACCCTTGTAGGTGAAGCAAATATATTGTTATGTTCTTCCATTATAAGCTGTACTAGCTTCTATTGTGTAAAGAGGTCCCATGTACAACCCCTAGTAGTCATAATGATATATTGATTACCTTTTGACCAAATAGTTATGACAAAAAATATCTTGGTTTTAGAGTACCTTTTAACACTTATTCACTAAGATCAAGAAGGTTGTCATTATCAGAACAAGCTCTAGTACCCTATAGAAAGTACCTCATAATGTAACAACGAAAATACAAGGTCTAAACTCATAAAAAACATGATAATTCTAAACATAAGGTTGTCCTAAAAGAATAAAAAATAGTTCAGGTGAGGAAAGATAAAATATAGTGCTTCAATTTCTTAATATTATACTCTGGTAGAAGTATCCTTATTGTACATCAACCATGCATCCCAATTTACATAGGTAACTCAACCATAATAGCCACTAGTTAGATAGGAAGATGCACAAGTACAATGTGTATTGTGACTTCTACTCACTGATTGACTACTTATTGTGGACCTTGACTCCTCAATCATTATCTGCAGTCCCTCAGCTATACAAAATGCTATTCTAACAAAAAATTGTAAGGAAGCTCCTCTCCAATATAGGGGCTCCTTACCTCTCCACAGATGAGTCCAACATGTGACTAACATTCATCTGAGTTCTTTTGCATAAAATCAGTGAAGGTCTACAACATCAACCTACTCTTTTCCACTGTCACAACCCAAGAAACCATTCTGCAACTTTTATAGGGGGACTTCAATCAATTTAGTTTTTTTTCATCATCATCTTGTCCATTGAAATCCCCGTTTATGTTCTTCATATGTAACTTCCTATTCTTAAATGTTTTCTTTGCTCCTCAGCCACTACAAGTGTTTCTATCAAAGAGTTTTTTCTACTACCTTAGATGCCCTTTCAACTTTTTCTTAATTAGTGTTTCTACATCAATGTATTTATCTATTTCTCTACTATTGTGGTATGATTTTCACTATTATGGTTGTACTCTCTTATCACTTTTTCTGGTACAATTATCGTTTTTTAGTAGATATATGGAGTTTTTATTTAACATATTACATGAAAGAAACATTTAGATTAACTATTACTCAACTATTTAGATTAACTATTACTCAACTAACTAAAAATCTTAGTGAACAACTTCATTATGGACAAATTCTTCCATGTGACATCTTCTTGACTCCATTACATATAATTACATATAATATTCTCTTGACATCTCTTCTTGTACCAAACTCCATTACATATGATAATCTTTTATTTGTAAAGATAAACTATAAACCTAATAAAATTTCTTTAAAAAATATACATATTTTACTCTATTGGTTGAATCAGATGTCTACTAGCAGTCAACGACATTTGGATGGGTCAGTGTATTCAACTTTTCTAGCTGGCCAATCAAGTTAAATCGACTAATTGGTTCAAGTCTTTTTAACTAGATTTCATCCTAGTCAATCCAATCAACTAAGTGAATGAATCTCAATTACAACAATTAATTTTTTCCCTTGCATGTGTTTTTATAAGAACAACATACCTTATGATCCTTTTTGTTTCTATAATCAACCACATACAAGTTCTTCAAGTGATTTCAAGTTGTAACCATCAAAAGATCAAGGTTGATATGACCGGGGTTGATTAGGGCTGATATGGCCGACTACCTCGGTGCACCTAGTTGGCTCAGCCAATTGGACAAAGTCGATCCGAATCTGATGACGTCGGTAAGCATGACCCAGGCTTGTCGATGTCAATGTCCACCAAATCTCTTCAAGTAACATTTCTACGCAAATAGTACGTCGACTCTGCAAATTAACTCTGCTCTCAGTTCATACTGCTTCGTAGCGGCAAGTTGACCGAAGACAAGTTTGCATGCTTCGACTCCCTGAACATGTTGAATACGTAACTATCCACCAACCAACTAATTGGATGCTCCAACGGGGTAAAATCCATCTAACTAACTAATTGGATGCTCCAACGGGGTAAAATCCATCTAACTAACTAATTGGATGCTCCGTCATTTTGTTATTAAGACTGTTGTTGAGACATGAAAGGTTTAATTCTTTGGACACTACAGGAGCTTATAGATCTTTTCAGATAGATTTTCCTAATATGGAATATTTTCCTAATACAAATATTCCATAACTGCAACTATATAAAAAAAAAACACAATTACTTGATGATGACCATTAATGAGGTTATTCTTAGGTAAACTCTTAACACCATTGAACCTCCACAAATAATATGTGTTCTACATTGGTATCAGTCTGTAGTTAGTGGAAAATGGTTGCGTTAAATCTCTGGAAGACACTTCAGAATTTTAATTCGTTGCAATTTTTCTTCTAACGTTTAGTTCCAATAAAAACTGATATTCATGATTATACTTTCAATATTCTTACCAAGTCGTTATAAAAATTATATTGCAGTGAGATTAGAGATGTTAATACTTATGTAATAGAAATTACATTGAAACATGGTTGGATAAAAAATACATATCTGGATTCAAAGTGTCCCTCTATTATCTTTTCGTAGCTGAAAGCAATCAGAGAAAATCCTTTGAGAAGTAATACCTTGAGTGGCTTCACTCCAAGCATTTAAGTCCTTGTAAACTTTATTCTACTGCATCACGTACAAGTGACCAGCCAGATTCTTCAATAACTTCACTTGTAACAGTTAATTCTAATCCTGCCCCACGAGCACCAACCAGATATACACCGTATGTTCCATCCTACGTATACCATGAAACCTCTTTAATTATTTAAATCATTAAGAAAAGTCTTGAATCCATGAACCCAAATCATGTTTCTCATCAATCTAGATACCTACTTATGGTAAAATGAATCGAAAAAGATTGCATGAATCCATTCCTCTAGTCAACACAAAATCTTCCTTCACAATATTGTTTCTTGGCTCATAAATAAAATATATACATGTTAGATATATTAATTGGAAACCAACTCAATTGTGTTATTAAGAATGGTGTCAAATAATGATATATATAGTGTACATATTAATACAATAAGTACACTCTTGATTCATTTTCCTAAGTTCCTTGGACTCTGATAACCACTCACCATAACACACACTAACCCAAACTTAATCCCAAGGATTAGGTGTCTAACATTCCCCCCTTAATCTAAAGAGATATATCAAAGTCTAAGAATGAAAGCTAAAAATTCAAAAATGCATCTTAGCCAAGAGCTGAATGTCTCTCAAAAATGGTTTTCAAGGATGACCACAAACCAAGTGTTATCCTCCACAATGTCCTCGGCTGAGAAGAATCGAAGGAGGTAACCATAGACAAAGATTTTAGTTTGGTAGCTAGTCGTACCAAACTAGAGAGGGCTCTCTTATGAAATCACAGCCAAGAGATGACTGGAATGTAAAGGATTTTAGGCCAGATATGCTAGGTTCAGGGTTCAATTTGATTTTGATTATTTGTTGGATGGTGGCTTAGGTCTAGGGAGCTAGGTCTAGGCTTTGAGAATCATATTTGCAGAGATGTAATGGAGAAAGGTAGGCACACACTTTAGCACTTTTGGGTTGTCATTGTGTATATGGGAGATAGGTAGGGTTTCTAAACGAGCATGAGTCTCATGAATTCATTTATATTAGACGAGAAATGAATAGTAATGTGAAAGCTTCTCCAAAACAGAGCATTACATGAATGAATTATGCTTATTATGTTAGGAAACAAGAACATGAAACATGGAAATGAAAATGAAAGATACAATACTTTCAAACTTATGATCACAAAAGGAAAAACACTACTAAAACACATACCACAGGGATCCCACTATAATAGCTACAAACTCTATCTATTAGTTCTTTCCAAATTCTCAACTACACTAGCATCCAAGGCTTAATTCCATTGCATCAAACCCTTGAAAATGATTACAAAATGCCTCATATAGGCTCTGAATTCAAAATACTCCCTATGAAGTCAAATTGCTAGCAAAGAAAGTCAAATACATGCACCTATCTGATCACTTCTACATACTAGGAAGGCTACTCAACCATTTCCTCTTTTATCTAACTATCACAGGATATTTATCCAAAGAATTGAATGGAGGATAAGAAACCTATTTACACATTTATTAGCCCATTTAAATTTACATTTGAACATTAAATCTCATCAAATTTCACCTTTTGACTTTTACAAAAGTCAAACCAAAAACTTTGAAAAACTACACACTGAAAATTTTAATTAAAATCTCAGAATATTGTAGAAGCATAGTGCCAATTTTGAGGCCATTTTTAGATGCCTTCCTGAAGTCAAAATTGAAATTTGAAATAACGGTAAACTAGACTTGTCTTTCTAGTGTCCAGAACATCTTGAATTTTTGAAAATGACCCATGGGAAGGCCTCTAAAAACTCATTCTCCCAAGGTGTCTGTAGGAGGGTTGCGCCAGAACTAGAAGGGCCGCGCCAAAACTAGAGGGGTTGTGCCAAGTTTGAGGCCATTTTTAGGTGCCTTCCTTAAGTTAAAATTGAAATTTGAAAAAATGGTAAACTAACTTTGTCTTTCCAGTTTCCAAAGCATCTTGAACTTTTGAAAATGACCCATGGCAAGGCCTTCAAAAACTCATTCTCCCAAGGTGTCTCTAGAAGGGCTACACTGGAACCAAAAGGGTTGCACTTCTCCTCAGAAGGGTTGCGCTCTTTAATCAGAAGGGTCGCATTTCACTTAGAAGGGTCGCATTTCACTTCAGAAGGGTCGTATTTCCTAAAGAATACATCAAAACCCTCAATTTTCACAGAGTTTTCTTCCTGCACGATGATAACTGAGAGATGCTTGAAATTTTGAAAGTGAAAATGAGTTAAAAGACAACTCATCTTACCCTTTTACACTTAAATTTGGACCCTTGACACTTTCTGAACTTCGATATTTGGAACTTGGTCACTTTATGGCCTTTTTGAGTCATTCAACCTTTTTTTTGAGACATTGAACTATAGCCTTTGAAACTTATAACCTTGAAGTAGTTATTACATATGAAAACATAAAATTACACTTGATATCAAATTTATTAAAGAAAATTTCTTATTACCACTCCTCCTTTGCCGGATTTTTATGCATGGAATGAGAGTTTGGTGTTTGTGAAACCGTAATGACCTAATGGAGACACTGAGCTGAATGAAGACCATGGTGGCATGACTGAAGTGATGATGATGATTTGTTCAATGAGTGATGGAAGTGACCGAACATGGAAATCCTGAAGGATTGGAAATAACCCTAGACACACTAACCAATGACCAAAATTTATGAAAGGAAAACCTAGTGAAATGACAAAAACTTGACCTTAAACCCTAATGGACATTCTGAAAGTGACCATTTGATCATTGGTGGAAGGAAAAACTGACTCACGCTAACACCAAGGATGGTGGTTTTTAAGAGAAAACTACAAATGATACCTAAACGTGGGAGGACTCTTCAAGGATGACCACAAACCAAGGATGGTGGTTTTTAAGAGAAAACCACAAACGATACCAAAATGTGGTAGAACTTAAAGTTCTAAACAAGTGATGATTCAAATATGACCATCAACTCTAGAACTACCATAATAATTCCTTGAACAAACTAACATTGGAATTACCAAAGCAATTCCTGGAACAAATTTCAGCATGCAAAAAACATGCAATCATGCTCATGGGTATAAAATTTCATGGAGCATAAATCAAAACAAATTTGTATATAACTCTGAATATAATTTTTGAACTCAGACTCTAGGTTGTAGAAGTACAACATTGATTATATCTGACTCAAGCTTGCTTGAAAAATATTTGAACTTGTAGCAGACCATATCAATTCCATAAATTTCCCCTTCTTAAGTACAAGGTGAGAAGATGAAGTACACTTCATTGAAAGACTGGTAAATACTCTTGAACGTAGAATTTGGTATGAGCTATAAAAATTCTTGGCTACTTCAGACCAATCCCAAGAAGCAATCCATCCAAAATTAATTTTCTCTCTTGCAAAAGTCTTAAGCTTGAAACATCTACTTGAATGGTGATTCTTCTTTCCACAATGTTCACAAGGGAAAAGAACATAACAATGATATTTCTCATGTCCAATTATGTCACAATGTTGGCATATTATAAATTTTTATGGTACAAAATCATCCAGAAATCCAACGTTACGAAATTACATGGGCTTTGAAAATTCAGGAACATAAAAAGAAACATATTTTTCCTATCGTACACAAATTCTATTTTTGTTATGCATACTTTCTTCCTAAGGTCTAGTAAATGCTTTGGGAACTCCATGTTTCACATCAAGCATTTTAGCTGCATCCAAATTTACTCCTGAAATGTATTTTTGATGGGAGTTGGAATAAAAAAGAGAGTTGTTCTGAACAGAAATAGGTTCACAATCGCAACATTTTTATCAAAGTTCATCTTGTTGGAGTTGGGATTCTAGTTGCAAAAACTCGATCTTCTCTTATGCATTTTGCAAAAAAATTCTAATGTCAGAAAATATTTATGTCTTGATTTGGATTATGTTATGACAATAGAGGAAATTATACTTCTTAATAACTCTAACAAATCATTGAGTTTATCCATTTTCTCTAGTTTTTTATCAAAGTAAACATGCCATCAACTTTGACAAGGGTGTCGACTTCAACAAAAAATGCACCTTTTGACAATGTAAAATGAATAAATAAATTCCCTAGATAAAAAATAGTTACATGCTTAGATAAAAGTGGAATTTCTACAATCAAAATGTGCTCTTCTAACTGGCCAACTAGTGTAGCGAGTATCACAACCTCCAAAATTAACTTCCTCTTGTAAAAAAATAAATTACCAAGCACAATGATTTGAACTTATGACCTCTAATATAGGAAATATAACTATATGAGCTTATCTAACCACACCATCCCTTTCTTTTCTTCATTTATAATTTAAACTTAACCATACTAAAATGAAAGCGCAATCAAAACCTGATCTCATTTTCTTGTGTAATGTGATGAACTAATGGCCCCCTTTCTTCGTTGCCTTGTTTGTATAAAATATGGCCACGTTCTTTGCTGTCTGTGTTTGGAATAAAACTATGTGGTAATTTCACAACTTTGTACCTCAAAAATTTAAAACATGAATTTTTCCTTCCTTTTCTAGAACTAGATGGATGCCAAGCCAAATGCTTTTGAAAATCTGCAATGATACAAACTTTAATCTCGCGGGTTTGATTATGAGCTTCAAATTTTTAGAGTGAGGTAGCAAATGACCATGAGCTTCAAAGTTTTGGAGTGAGACAATGAGTTAATCTAGAATGTTTACACAGCTCGCTTTGCTTCCCATTCTTAATATTTATAGGATTTGTTGGTTGGATGTCAGAAAAAATTGATGAAACTATGTAATTTAAATTTCATCACTTCTCCAATATCATGCATTGCTTCTAGGCCATCACAACGATGATTCATCCTTCAAATTAGTCACACCATTGGTTATTCATTCATAGACTAAGAGATTTATTACCAACAAGAGATCGTACTCTCTAGCTCATGCCACAGAAAACTAGTGGCTCATTCTATTTGACAGAGCAGATTAACCTTCGCTATGAAACTCTTCGAACCAATGCTCTGATACCACTGTTAGATACACAAATTAGAATCCAACTAAATTGTATTATTAATAATGGTGTCAAAGAATGATGTACATAACTTGTACATATTAATACAATAGGTAAACCGTTGATTTAATTTGCTAAGTTTCTTGGACTTGAACAACTAATCACCATAACACACACCACCACAAACTTAATCCCGTGGATTAGGTTTATAACAAGAAATGATTTAAAACCTTTTATGAATTAATCATCATCCTAATCAGCTAAAACCATTTCTTCATTGAAAACAAACATAGTATGGAAGCTTGGTTGACTAGAGAAATCAATAAGTGATTAGTAAGTGGGTAAATGATGAACATATATTGCCACTCTACATTGCACGTTGTAAATTTCTAGAGAATTTCCATTTCATGAAGAGAGGTTACTCGACCTAGAATACTACACATTGTTAACAAATCTGAGACCATTATGCACATCACACAAACCAAAAAAATCCAAGACAGTGACACACATCACTCAAACAAATTTTGGTCTATTGAATGCTTGATTCTACTCCATATCGACTAACACTACCAAATTGCTTACAATTTTTCTTAACAAAATAAATATTTATTTTAGATTGATAGGCACCAATATTGTTTAATAATCATATATATTAATTATGTATTTGTCTTCTTGATTCTAGTTGTTTATGTAGACATGTTTTCATTGGAGAAAAATCCACGATCATATACCATCAACGTTCCATGTACAACATCCACTTTATTTTGAGCATCTCCTTGGATAATATTAAATTGATTTCAAATTAATCCTTGTTATTTTTTTTTTCTTTTCTTTTTTTGCACCCCGGTTCCACCACCTCCATTCACTTCATTTGCTTCTATTGTCACCCAGTCAAATGAAGGAGGAAACAATGCCACAGTCTTGAAGGCTCCACTTTAACATGTAGATAAGAACATGTTACATTACGAAAGAAGAGAAAGAGCACACACGTTACATGATTTGATTTCACTTATATTAGTTATTGAAGTTATAATTGAATCCAAAGTTTCATTCCAAGGAGTTTAGGTCAACTAATAATAACCATCTAGAGAAAAAATCGCTTATGTTTTTCAATGATATTTTATGGATCTCAAAACACTTTTTGTTGTCATTCTTTGGAATTCCCATTACCTTTGTTTCACGATGGATTGGAGTGGTTGTCTTGAGGTTGGTTAGATTTTCACTACCTTCTGTTTTGTGATTTAGGAATTCTTTTACCATGATTTAGTTGGGGTGGATTTGTAAACCAAACCTCACACTGATTCTTCTACTTAAATTTGTCGTTGATTTTGGTAACATGTTGGTAAGAGGATCGTAGTGAGCATATGTACAAGGACTCTATATTTATTTGAATGCATCCTTGTAGGCCAATATGATACTTTTCAAGTAAATGTTGCATAATGTGCAATAATTGGAGTATTTCGATGTAATTTAAAACCATCTAGCCTCTCTCCTACTGCGAAATTTTCAATATTATGAATTAGATGAATTCCTCCTTGAGGGCATCATAAAAATATACACAAGTGGGTTCTATTTGAAATTTTATAGAATCATCTTCATCATGTCCCTCATAGTAACTATCTTTGCAATATTTGACATGGGGAAGGTACCCAAGGAGTGTGACGGTAATTTTTCACTACCATGAAGATTTTACATATAGTAGTATCCCTATGATTTATTTAACCATTTATAAATAACATGCATATATTTATATTCAAATAAACAAATAGGAAAGTTAACATGTTCCTTGAAGAGTGCCACACTTCTAAAATGACTATTTGTTGAAGGTGTCTCTATGAATATTGGTAGTTATTGTAAGTAAGGAGAGAAAATTAGTTTTTATGATATTTTACATGATATTTCAATCCTACAATAGGGATTGTCATCGATATTTTTTTATCAAATGAATGGGTTTTTAATAATAAATTAATATTAATAATCATCTAATTTATTATCCATCATCTTATTCATCTACCATTTGAGGGATTCCTAAAAAAAATAAATTGATAGGATTTCCTACTCCACCATCTCTTTTCCTTCTATAATGGGAGGTCACTTTGGCCAATGATAGTTGTCTTCCCCAATCTTAGTTAATTTGATACCCAACACAATATTCCCTAACATCATCAACATCATGTAAGGAGAAGCAAAAAAGGGTAGATTTCTATAACAACTCTAATCTCGCTAATATAGAGAAAAGAAAGAATGTTGAGATATAAATGGAAAAACAAAAGTGTATTTGAAAGATCAAATTAATACAATCAAAACAAAAATTTTATTAATTTATGAAATACGAAAAAATTGTAAAATACAAAGCGATATAAGCTAGTTAGAATGATGACATCTTATCCATTAATAGAGATGTATTAACTACAATCATTCACAAGAAGACATTAGAAGACATGAATTATACCTTTATTAACATGATGGGTGAATCCCTAACAGAAGACAAATGAAATACTCAAAATCCTAACCCTGGGAGATGACATAAAGAAAAAGAATATGAACCCTGAGGAGGGTGGTTGATACGTAAACTTCTAGGGGTTACAAATTTTGCATGAAAACACCATTTAAGGCATTTCTTGTACCATTACAAATAATAATTCATGCTTTCTCCATTTGGCAATACACAAAAATAAAATTTCTTGTGAATTATGTTAACTACTTAAAAAACAAATTGAAGAAGTGTAAAAAATGTGATGATTGTTTAATTGCTAAAAAAAATGTAGCATAACCACGATGAAGTGTAAGAATTTTGAAGATATTAATTAAGATTGTTCACCAATATAAACCTATATTATGATCTATCATAAATATTTCATCCTTATGTTTTAAGCGCATATGGAATTCCAATAATTACAATGACATGATCCCATTCTTCTTCTAAGGAAATTTTTCATATTTCCCTTAAATTAATATTTATAAGATAAAAATTATAAGATAAAAAGATTATAAATCAAAGTAATACTTTCAAAATTAACATTGGAAACTATTTGTGATTCTCTAGATTCAAATATTGACATAGTCATAAATCTATAGAAAATGCAAAAGAAGATTAAAATAAGTTTCAAATGTTATGTTCAACTTGATAACTTGATATCTAATATTGAAGGTGGATTTAATGTTGTAGAATAAACCATTAATTAATTTTGATAGAGATAGAAGAAATATTAAACTAATAAACTGAGAGATAAAATTAATAATAAAGTAGAAAGAATAACACAAGATAAGGAAGAATCCATAAATTAGTATTTTAATTTTAATATGATTATTGAACTCAACCACAAAGAGCTTGAAAATATTTTTCCCTCACCAATTTTTAAGAAACATTGATATCCAACTAGTCATAGAAGAAAGGAATTAGATACTCCAACTCAAGCATGAGTGCATGTCTATTTTGTACAATATTTTGACCTAGAAGACAAAATCAATAAAATTGTTTGAATCAAGTCACATTCCATCCTAATTTGAATGGAAATTGCTAACCCAAGGATTTTTTTATGTAGTGGGAGTTGGTTGAAAAATTAAATGCATAAGTTTCTAATATAAACAAGATAGGTTGCATGGCAGCTAGTCCCTGCCTTAGTCCGGGAGTGAGGAAGGGAGAGGTGGTTGAGTCGGTTGTCCAGTTATAGATAATGTTAATTCCAATATTCAATGCAGTTAGTTTCTGTCATTCAAAAAGGCTACATCTAATGTCATAAATTCATACTTTTGTGTTCCTAAAGAGACGAAGCTTAGTCTGTAGTTGGTAAGCATTAAATACAATAGTTCCGACACTATAGTTCTAATTTCATAATTGTGTGATGGCTTATTTATATAGTGTCAACTAAAGGCATATAGTGGCCCATGTTGTTGGCTCAACAAGCAACATGGAGTATTATATTAATATATTGAGGCATTGTTTGTGAGTAAGGTTAGTTAGTAATAAGTGTGCATTCCCAAGAAAATCCCGTCTTGTTTTTTGTTATACTATGAATCTCCATTTCAGGCTGCATATGTTTGAGCATATTGCATATTTTTTCATATGTATTGCATAGGTTTGGAAGGTCCACACCAATGATGGTCTGTATAAGCTTGTTAAGTGACAACATCAACGCTTTTAACATTAATTTCACTATTTTAAAATGAAATTCAACAAACTGTAACCACAAATGTATATGATAGTATAGTTAACAAGCCTAAATGCTAGTTGAAATCAACTTGAAAAAATAAAATTTCATGCAAATTATTAAGCAAACGCAAATTTGTTTTGAAGTGATCAATAAAATTGGACGCAATCTATCAAGGTAGAGGCTAATAATGTCCTCACAAGGATTTCATTTGTATTAGATTAAAGAAATTCATGCCTTACCTAGGCTTAGTCTAAGCACTTAGCTGATGTTGCCTTTTTCCTTGGTACGTAGAGCTGGCCAGTGTAGGCCACTGTGCCGAAATAGGGTAGAGGAATGGATTGGGTATAGAGGGGCATGTAATGGAGATATTTGGAAAATGGGGAGTCTTCAAACAGGAGAATGCCTACAGATTGCGGGTGAAGAACATGGTCCAAAATGCAATAGGAGAATGGCTCATACCCATCAAACCCGAGGTGTCAGGTACTGGTAATGGAATGCACCTGAAGATGAAATTGGGGATTCTCATAAGAGGGGATCCATGGATTTGAATGAGGTTCATAGCATCACAACTGAGGGAGCCATCTGTGAAGGTCCCATCGGCATAAGACTAAGAGTATTGCAGAGGTTGTCTTAATATATATATATATATATATATATATAGATAAAGAAAACTATTCCACAAGTCAGAGTTATTTGGAGAGTAAGATTATTTTGAGGGCTAAGAAATAAGCTTCTAGACTATATAATAGACTCATAGAGTCTCTCATAGGTACTTGTAGAACAAATTTTTCAAAGCTTTTCACCTCTGGTTCATGACAGGTTTACCATTTGACAATTTTGGTCCCAAGATTGACATGACTGTCATGCTACAAATGATGCAGGATATGCACAACCAAATGATATCTTTTGAGCATATGTTGATAGTAGATCCTAAGCCTGCTACAGTTCCTACCTTCAGGATTTGAACAAGACCTAATTTTGCTCAGCCCAAATAGTATTCTCCTCGTCAATGGTGCAATTTCTGTGATGAAGCCCATGACCCAATGAATTTTGATCCATTTCTAGTTGCCAAAGAGCAGGCCAAAGGCCAAAAAAGAGACCCATATTGTCACTTTTCATTTTTGTCTCAAACATCCCAATATCTGATAGAGCATAAGTTGTGCCTATCCACCATGGCAAGCAGACCTCTCCTAGGATTTTTTCAATGTCTGCAAAGATGCCTAGTAGTAGGGTATATATAAGATAAACTCATTACAAGCATGACTTCTTGAAAACTATAAGACTTACATGAGGTCTGCTTCACAATAGCCTGTGTGAAGGGTAAGTGTTCTATTCCAACAAGGATCCTTCCTTAAAGTGCATTGAGCAGTGTATATAGTAGTAGCAGCAAGCATTGATGGACTGTATTTAATGATTAATCATCATGCATTGAAGCAAACACAACTCAACCAAGAAGAAAGCCATATTTTCTATCTGAGGCATTTTGACAATAGATTTTATGACTCGTCAGTACAGCAGGGGATTATCAGAAAACATAAAGAAGAAAAGACATTTAATCTAAGAATGGTTGATTTCCTTGGGCATTTTGAAAACACATATAACCAATGCAACAGATCATTATTTTGACAATGTAAAAGAAGTGGCAGGGTTGAGATCTTTACAGTTTTGTCAGGACCAACTGCCTTTAGAAACCTGATGAGGAATACATATGGAGTGGGAACTGTAAGACTGAATTTCAATTGATTTAAAATTATATGATCCTGCCAGGTATTATTAATAATTATTATATTGTTAGTCAAATATCTCTGGAGACTATCGTAATCCAATGAAAAAGAAAGATATTATTTAGACCTAATTACAACAACCACCACTTGTTCTGTTGTGTATTCTTTTGGCAAGATGTCAATGAAGTCATTGACCTGTAAACATGTATGAACCAGTTCTTTTGTCAATATTTTGTAAGCCATTGTACAATATTTTTGTTCTGATATTGTTTATCTGTTAGGTCCCTATAATACTGGTGATTACCACATTAATATTGTAGTTATATCCCTTATTAATATTGTTGTGCCCCTATTGTCCCCATATTGTTATTTTTGTGCCTTTATATTGTTATTGTTAGGTCGGCTGGGTTATATTGTGACTCCTTAGGATCTTATATATAGAAAGGAGGTATTTTCATTTGAATCATCAAGGAATCATTCATTTGTGTAATGTAAAGGAAGCTGCCCCCTCGAAGAGGCTGAATTCTAAGGCGTTGATCTATATTTTCTATCTTTTTTTGAGTTGGTTTCATAACATTTGGTATTAGAGCTCTGGATTCTAGGGTTTCGTTGCTCCAAATAGGTCATCATGGCATTTTTTCTATAACTTTTTTCTGTGACATTTCAGAAGAAAAAAAAAACCCATTTGAGAAAAAATCTCTCTAAACCATGGGTCCAAATTTTAGAGCTTTTCATGCTACATTTGTGGAGATATGATCTGAGAAAATTGGTCTTTTTGCAGACTCCTGAATTACATTCCAAACAGGTGACCTGGGGAAAATCATCATAACTTTCTCTATGAGCATCGGATTGAAGTTTCGTAAGAAGGTACAAAAAGAGAATGGACTATAGTTTCTTGTATATATTTTTCAGAGCCAAAGGTCGAAACAGGGACACGTGGCATGTTGTACAAGTTCTCTCTACTGAACTAGTCTATAATTAGGTCACTGTGGGAGATTTGTCATAACTCTTTCTTGGAGAATCCAATTTGGATTAGACTGGTGGCATTGTAAAGAGGACACAAAGGGTTATTGTAGGTTGCAATTTTAGAACTGGATGATTCAAAATTACAGAGATACATTAGAGGCAATATCGAGCTCCTACAAAGTGAAAAAAGGTGTGTAGATTTTTCTAATTTATTGCTTAAGCTTGGTTTGAAAAATTATTTTGAAGGAATTCGAAGGGCATAGTAGAGCATTATTATCGGTAACTGATGCCCCAAGGAAATAAAATGCAAACACCTAGTAAGCAACCTGAAAGCTCTAGTGTGACTCATGAAGAAGAGGAAGAAATGCTACATGATATATCAAAATTACAAGATCAAGTGCAACAAATGTCACTCTCACAAAGGCTAACAGAAGCTAAGATAAATGGCATGGAATCTAAGATAAAGGGCATGGAAGCTAAGATGAATGGCGTGGAAGCTAATATGGATGATTTGAAGAGAGATTTGGAGAGAGACATGACAGATTTGAAGATAGATTTGAAGACAAACATGGTATATTTGAAGACAAATTTGACAAATTTTCTACAAGAAATACTTACAAATGGTGAAAGGGTAGTAAAGGAAACTCATGATGTCAACAAAAGAAATGCTAATCATGATTTCATAGACTCTAATTTTGGATCGAAGACCCACCATATTCCAAAAATAGATATGAGGAAGTTTGATGGCAAGGATCCCGCAACATGGATATTACAGATGGAGCAATTTTTTGATCTCAATAATTTGCAAAACACACAAAAAGTACGTATTGAAACTTTATGTTTGGAACCAAATCAGTCTGTATGGTATCAATGGCTTTTCTCTTGTAAACAAATTATCACTTGGGAAATTTTTACATAAGAATTGACAACACATTATGAGGATACAAAAAGCAACACCTTTTTAGCCAATTGATAAGTCTCAAACAAAAGGGTTCAATAATGAAGCACATTGAAGAGTTCAAAAAATTGAACATAAGGGTAAAAAATATTCCAGAGGAGCATAGGATTGATGTGTTCATAGGGACTTTAAAGGATAATATCCAACATGATGTTTTCCTTTGGGAACCCGATTCATTAGAGAAGGCATTCAGGTTAGCAAGAAAAATGGAAAGCAAAATTAGGGCAACCAGGAAGCATACCACTCACAACTATAAAGATGGAAGTGTTGTTGCCCCTACTCTTCCACAACCTATAAGGTTGACACCACAACAATTGGAAGAAAAAAGAGCAAAAGGGCTTTGTTACAGTTGTGATAGCAAATACACTAAAGGTCATAACTGTGCTGAGAATAAATTATTCTACATAGATTGTGAAGAGGAAGAAGAAAAGGAGCAAGAAAGGTCAAAAGAAGAGGATATACTCCAGGAACAGAGCCTAGATAAAGAATAAATGAATCTGACCATATCCTTTAATGCATTGGTGGGAATTACCACTCCTCAAACCATCAAGATAGAAGGACAAATCAAGAAGAAAAGGTAACAGTGTTGATTGATTTAGGAAGTACCCACAATTTCATTCATTGTAAGGTAGCAAAAGAATTGAATTGCTTCCTATATCCAGCACCAGAGTGTCAAGTGATGGTTGCAAATGGAGGAACAATAAACTGCTCTGGAAAGTGCCATAATATCAAGCTATCCATGGGAGAATATGTATTGACTAGCCCAATGCTTTCCATTCCAATGGGAGGTGCTGATGTTGTACTAGGAGTCCAATGGCTACAATCCTTGGGTATGATAGCTTTTAATTTTCAAGAACTTTTCATGAAATTTTTTGTGAAAGGAAAGGAAGTTGAATTAAGGGGTATTGCAGGGAAATTTGGAAAGATAATCAGCTCTAACGGTATGACAAAGCCTCTAAAAAAAGAACAAAGAGGTGTAATTTCACAATTATGTTCGCTAGATGTTTCCACATCGAAATCATCTATTTCTCTAGATATCCAAAAGGTCTTGGACAATCATTCGAAGGTATTTGAGACTCCCAAAGGTCTCCCACCTATTTGTGATCATGATCATACTATTCATCTGATTCCAGGAAGTGTTCCTCCAAACATCAGGCTGTATAGATATCCCTATGCCCAAAAGAGTGAAATTGAATGTATGGTTGCAAAAATGCTAGAGGCTGGTATAATTCAACCTAGTCAAATTTCTGTCTCTGCTCCAGTAGTATTGGTGCACAAGAAGGATGGATCATGGCGCATGTGTCCAGATTATAAGGGGCTCAACAAGCTCATTATTAAAGATAAGTTTTCCATTCATATCATTGATGAATTACTGAATGAATTACATGGATAAATTTACTTCACTAAGTTGGATCTCCATTCAGGATATCATCAAATCAGAATGAAGACTGAAGACATTCCAAAAACAGCATTTAGAACTCATGAGGGTCATTATGAATTTTTAGTCATGCCTTTTGGCCTTACCAATGCACCTTCTACATTTCAAGGTTTGATGAATTCCATTTTCAAACCCTTCCTTAGAAAATTTGTGTTTTTGATGATATACTAATCTACAGCAATTCTTGGAAGGATCATGTTGAACATGTTGATAGGGTGCTACAACTACTGGAGGAAAAGCAATTATATGCAAAAATATCCAAATGTTTCTTTGGAGTACAAGAGGTGGAATATCTGGGTCATATTATATCTCATGAAGGAGTTAAGGTAGACCCTAAAAAAATTAAAGCCATTAAGAAATGGAAAATCCCCACATCCGTAAAGAATCTGTGAGGATTTCTTGGGTTGACAAGGTATTATCGCAAGTTTGTTAAAAATTATGGGAGAATAGCAATACCTCTAACAACATTATTGAAGAGAGATGCATTTTCTTGGACTCCAGAAGCAACAAAGGCCTTTGAACATCTTAAAGAGGCATTGTGCGGAGTACTGGTCTTAGCTACACCGGACTTCATAAAAACCTTTATTGTGGAATGTGATGCTTCAGGAAATGGAATTGGTGCTGTTTTAATGCAAGATGAAGAACCATTTCTTTTGAAAGTCGTCCAATCAAGGGAAAGCTTATACACAAAGCCATTTATGAGAAGGAAAAGTTGGCAATACTACATGCACTTAAGAAATGGTGACCCTACCTAATGGGAAGACACTTCAAGGTAAAAATGGATCATGATAGCCTTAAATAATTTTTAGAACAATATTATCCTCTGGAAAGCAACAAAAGTGGGTCACAAAGATGTTGGGTTATGACTTTGAAATCATATACAAAAAAGGGAATCAAAATGTGGTGGCAAAAGTACTCTCAAGAAAGGACAAGGATGTGGACGCATTGTTGTGCACCATTTCTATATACAACCAGATTGGATAAACAAAGCAAGGAAGGAATGGAAGAATGATGAAGAAGTGTGGGCACTTATTCAAAAGTTACAACAAGATTCCAGTACATCTGATGCATTTAGCTGGAAAAAGGATTCGTTATGGTACAAAGATTGCTTATACCTCTGTAAGAATTCCCAATTCAAACAAAAGATTCTTATGGAATTGCACACTTCTCCCTTAGGAGGGCACTCACGATTTTTAAAAACTTACCATAGGGTTAAGAAGGAATTTTTTTGGGATGGCCTTAAATCAAATATTCAAAAGTTTGTGGCAGAATGTTTGGTTTTCCAAAAAAATAAAGCTGAAACAATCACTACAACAAAACCAGCGATTTGCGCCAGATTTAGCACCAGATTTTAGTGCATTTTTTTTGTAATTGTGATGAGCAACCTGGCGCTAAATCTGGCTCTATTGTACAATTTTTAAAGCGTCCTTTTTTGCACCTGATTTTGCATCCTTTTTCACGCTAGATTTTGCATCATTTTTTACACCAAACTATGCATCATTTTTTGCGTCAAATTTTGAACCAAGATTTGCATCTTATTTTATGACAGGTTTTGCTTCTAGTTTTGTGTCATTTTTTGCATCTATTTTTCATTCTCTTTTGCTTCCTATTTTGTGTCATTCTTTGCTTCCATTTTTGCACCATCATTTGCATCAAGTTTACACTGTATTTTGAATCCAATTTAACGTCTTTTTATGCATCCATTTTGTGTCAGTTTTTGCATCTAGTCTTACGCCAGGTTTTGTATCTAGTCTTACACTAGTTTTTGCTTCTATTTTTGCACCAGCTTTGGTGCCTATCTTTGCACCATGTGTTGAATTTGATTTAGCACCAAATTTTGCATCCATTTTTGTGCCCATTTTTGCATCTTTTTTTGGACCATTTTTTACATCCACATTTACGTTTGATTTGTCTCCATTTTTCCCATCTCATTTTGCACCATATTTTGCATCATTTGTTTCATCCAATTTTGCATCATTTTTAACACCATCTCTTGCATCTAATGTTACATCATTTTGAGCATCCAAATTTGCATTTATATTTGCATCTTATGTTGAGTCATGTGTTGTGTCCACCTTTGCATCTTATTTTGTGTCTAACGGTACATTCAATTTAGAGCCATTTTTTACATCTACTTTTGTATTTGTTTTTGCACCAAGTTTTGCATCCAATTTTAAGCTATTTTATGCCCCTTTTTGCACCATTTTTTTGTGTCTACTTGTGTCCAATGTTGCACCATTATTTACACCAACTTTTTCATCCAATTTTGCATTTTTTTGGTGTCTAGTTTTACATCGTTTTCACCATCCAAATTTGCATCTTTTTTTGCCTCATTTTGTGTCCACATTTGCATGTGATTAGGAATCATTTTTTACATCCAATATGGCATCCTTGGTTTCACCTTTTTTCAGCCCCATTTTGCATCTTGTTTTATGTCTTTTCTTACATCTTTTTTTTTTCCTTTTTTGCACCCAAGTTTGCATCCCAAATTTACACCATTATTTGCATCATCATTTGGCATATTAATTTGTAACGTTTTTTGCTTCTTTTTAACGCTCAACTTTGCATCTTATTTTAGATCTAGTTGTTGTCTTTTTTTGCATCTAATTTGGTGCCCATTTATGTGTCCTTGTTTTTGCCCAATTTGATATTCTTTTGTATGCCATGTTTTGTTCCCTTCTTTGTGTCAACTATTGCACAATTTTTCACTTCTAATTTAAAACACTTTGTATGTCAATTGTTTGCATTTTGTATTAATTCCTAGTTTAACACCCAATTTTACTTTCAATTTTGCATCCATGGTTACATCCGCATTTGACTTCTTATATAGAGTATATTTTTCTTTACATATATGACCCCCTTTCTAGATTCATAGTGAAATATATGATAGTTTCTAAATATCATTAAAGAAGATATCACAATTCAAAATCATTTGTAAAGAAATTTAAGAGAAATTGACAACATCCATCCAAAAAAATAACAATGTGTCATTAACAATTTTCAAAACATGTATAAAATAGCAACATAATAGTAATAAAATCAGTATTATTTTTAATCAAAACAAGTAAAATTTAAATATGATTAACAAATCAAAATATTTCATGAATATCGTTATTCTACGATAAATTAACAACATACATAAATCAAACTCATCGTATGATTACAAAATCAAAATGTCTCATTGATATAGGGTAAATTCACAACACCCATCTAAACATAACAATGTCATTCTACACAATAATTTATTCATAAAAAACAATGCATGTGCATGCCTAGCTACCACCACCAAGATCATCCTCATGATCATCTTGACTATCCTCATTACTCTGATCCACATCATCACCAACACCGCAACTATTATCATCATCTCCTCCTTCACCACCATCATCCTCATCCTCATCCTCATCATCTCCTGATATATGTTGAACATAATTTGGATCATCGTCTTGGCAATCATTAACTATAGCATTCTGACAAAAAAAATCAATATTACATGTTAGTATTAATTACATAACACAACGCGTGTTTTTGTTATACAATGTTAACCATAAAATGAGGTAAGATATAATATCTAATAGTACTAAAAAATAAAATGAAAATATGGTTTAAAAGTATATTGGAAATCCAACTAAGATTACATACCATAGAGTCCATCCAAACAACAAATTCAACCCATCTCTTTTGCTGCAGCACCTCCTTTTCCAAATGATTTGGAGGTCTTCCATATTTTAGTTCCTATCAATCAGTAAATAGGGAGAAATTAGATAACAATGACTTTCTTCTAGTACAAAATTTATTAAAAAAATATCACATGTTTAATATACTTACAAAGGTTGTTATCAGTGCTTTTAAACCTTTCTGGCCACTACGATGAGTGACTTTTGTCTTGGTTAACCTCGCCTTGGATGCCTTGTCCTTAAACATAAACCAATTCAATTTATTTTCACACAAATACATGTATAAGATACTTATAAGTATTAATACATTCTAAATAATGTTTAATGAAAAATTCAATACCTGAATGCTCTCATTGCCGGCTTTTCTTTGTGCATCCAACTTCTCATATGATTTTACAAGTTCTTTCCATACTTTAAAAGGTATGTCAATAGGTCTTTGTTTCAGTCTTTGATCTTGAGGCATTTTTTTAATTTTTCTTGTTTGGTTAAAAATTTTGGTTAAAAAAAACCGAACAAGTAATTCACATCAATGGCATGGGGACTCTATGGATATGTGTAAAAAAATGGCTATAAAGAAAACATCCAAAAAACTTATGAGCTCTCCCTTTGATGGTCACTTGGGGCATATGGCTGGAAAGGAACAACTCCATTTTCGAAAATCAAGGACAATCCTCTCTCAAAGTCCTTCCTAATATTTGCTCCAAATGTCTTAAAATGAAAAACAAAATTCAAACGTCATCCTTAAACATCTCCCTTAAATATAACGTTGGACCATAAATTCTTCACTTTTATTGTTATCGGTTCTGGAATGATTTTTCTATATGCAATTATATAATGAAATATGTGTGCACTAATGAAAAAACATTGAGTTTCATTTTTCATAATCACAAACAATGAAAAAAGAATCACACGTAACTAGCATCATTTTGGAAATTTTATATTTATTAAAAATCTTTAACATGTTTTCCTCCCATATCTCATAAAAAGGTGTGAAATTTTTTATATACTCTCCAATAAGCCTAAGGATCACATACCTTTTAGAACTTTGCATTACCATTATATGTTTCTCCTTGAAGATATATAATATGTTTCTTCTTTAACAAAAATGCTCTGATCGAAGGATGGTAATGTATTCATAGAAGTCACTGCAAAAAATCATTTGGGTATGAGGATTTTCAAGATTTCAATGGAAATCTGGATGTGGGATGCAATGTTATGATGTGGGTCGAAGAGATTGAGCTCTTTCTTTTTCTGGATTATGGGATTTGAATGCAGGAGTTGTTTCTATGGATGATAAAATTATGAGATTGAGGATTGTGGTCTTTGAATGCAGAAATTGCTTCTTTGGATGATAAACTTGTGCTTTTTTTATAAACAGTTGTGGGGATTCTCCTAAGTTTTTATTGATTTCTCTTTTGTGTATCATTCTTGTCATTGTCAACCCCATTATCATATCAATGTCTAGGATGAGAAAGACAGGGATGGGATCAGTGAGGGCTCAATGTCTTTGTTGTCATCAAAGTCCAGGTCGGTTGATGGCAGTGAAATGGAAGGGTAATCCCCAAGGTGGTTTGTTGACGATGATCAAACATGACACAAAATGAGGCGTGGACTCATTCTGAAGACCAAGTGAGTGGATTCCTTTGATGTGGAGGCCATGGACGTGCCCGGTGTTCATAAGGGCCATGATAAGGACCTTTCATTAGGACGGACGCTCGACTTGGCATTCCAAACACTTGGAGTGGTCTATGGAGATATGGGTACCAACTCCTTGTATGTTTTCACTAGTGTATTCATCCAAGCTCATACCAAAGGAGAGGAAGATGTTTTGGGTGCATTAGCTTTAGTGATGTACACAATAGCCCTCATCCCTTTGGCTAAATAGGTGTTCATTATGCTCAAAGCCAATGACAATGGTGAAGGGGGGACATTTTCCTTGTACTCTTTGATTTGCACATATGCGAAGGTCAATCTGCTCCCCAACCAGCAACCATCAGATGAAAAAAATTCCAGTTTCAAGCTCAAGTTGCCCACCCCGAAACTGGAAAGATGATTAAGAATCAAAGAAAGCCTTTAGAGAAGTACAAAATTGAAGACCCTACTGCTACTCTTGTTTCTCATGGGTACTTCCATGGTAATTGGGGATGACATACTTACACCTGCAATATCAGTCATGTCTGTTGTTAGTGGCATGCAAGATGAAATATCTAGCTTTACGGAAGACACAGTGGTCATTGTCTCAATCATATTCCTGGTGATCTTGTTCAGCATAAAACAGTTTGGTACAAGCAAAGTAAGCATGACATTTTCTCTGGCACTCATGATATGGTTTTTCTCTATTGGTTCTTTTTTACTTTACAATATTATTTAACATGACATGACAATTTTAAGGGCATTCAATCTTGTTTATATCTATTACTTGTTCAAGAGGAACATTATCAAAGCATGGATGTCCCTAGGAGGTTGCATGTTATGCATAATAGGAGCTGAAGCTATGTTTGCTGATTTGGGTCACTTCTCAGTAAGATCCATCCAGATAGCCTTCACATGTGTAGTATTCCCATGCCTACTATTGGCTTACATGGATCAAGTTGCATATCTTATGAAGCATCCCTCTGTGGTGGAGAACGTATTCTCTGCTTCAATTCCAGATGGTTTTATCTGGCCAGTCTTCGTGATAGCTAGTGTTGTTGCCATGATTGCAAGCCAGGCAATGATCTCAACAACAATTTCATCTATTAAAATGTCCATGGCCCTAGGATGCTTTCCAAGATTGAAAATAATTCACACATCCCGACGGTTCATGGGTCAGATCTACATTCTTGTCATCAACTGGGTTCTAATGATAATGTGTGTCTTGGTATGTGATTGTTTTAAGAGCACGATCGAGATATCAAATGCATATGGCATTGCAAAGGTAGAGATGATTATGGTGACTACAAGCCTAGTGACTCTTGTCATGGTTCTTATATGGGCAAAAAATATATTCCTTGCGATTGGATTTCCTGTTCTATTTGGATCAACTGAGCTAATTTATTTTTCTGCAGTTTTGATGAAAGTGGGGGAAAATGGTTGGATAAATGGTTTTTGCCACCTACTTCCTTCTTGTGATGTACATTTGGAACTATGGAAGTGTTCTGAATTATCAGGAGTTGTATATCTTGTTGGTCACGGAGATGTCAAGGCTAGAAAGGATTCATGGTTTCCTAAGAAACTGGTTATAATCTACTTCTATGCTTTCATGAGGGCAAACTGCAGGGCAGGCCCTGCACGCCTCAATGTACCTCACACCAATCTCTTGCAAGTTAGCATGACATATACTGTCTAACTTGAAGGTTTCCATGAATCAAACATGCTGAATGTTTTTCAAGGACCAAGTCACAACATTAATATGGTGATGGATAACAAAGATTTCCTTGAAGGTGGCAGAGATGAAGTGAATTTTAATGTGAAGTTAATAATCATAAGTTTTGTTGTCGACCAAGATCTTCATTACTTAGTCCTTGATTTTCTTTGATAGAGAATAATAGCCATTCCTATGATTAATCACTGATATTTATGAACAAAAACACCATTCTTTTTTCAATGAAGATGATAGGTGGTATTTTATATGCATGGTTAAGCCTAAGATAAACCATGTTTTCTACATAAGAAAGTTATATTAAGTTATATCCATGAAAATCTGTGTTGCATGGGTACCCGCACCCGGGGGTAGGGTTCTCGAACCCGTCCCGGGTTCCCGCACCCAAGTACCGGATTCGGGTACGGGTTCTTCCCAGACGAACCCAGAAGAACCGTGTTCTTCCATGAAGAACCGGGTTCTTCAAAAAAAAAAATTGGGTTCTTTTCCTTTAACGGGTTCTTGGGTTCTTGGGTTCTTGGGTTCTTCGGGTTCTTCGGTTCTTCGGTTCTTCGGGTTCTTCGTGTGCTTGGGTTCTTGGGTTCTTCGGGTTCTTCGGGTTGGGTTCTTTGGGTTCTTCGGGTTCTTTGGGTTCTTCATAAAAAAACTATATTAAAAATTTAATTTTCAAATAATTTTTTTTTATTGAAATTTAAAAAATGATATGCCCAATGTTGCATGGCCCATTGATCTATGCAACAAAGGTTTTATGTTGACCTAACAGGGGAATGAACTCCAGTGGGCCCAATTCTGGGCTATACAATATTTTTTGTTTAATAACAGAAATGATAATTTGAATAAATTATTTAAATAAGCAACCTTACTATGGGCCAGTGACACAAAGAACAATAAACTTAGAAATCTATTTTGCTGAACAAAAGAAACAAGCTTGGAGAATATTGTTACTCTAAATATTCAACTTCAACTTCATATGACACAAAAGATGGGGTGTTAACTTACGATATTTAGCCAAAGTAAATCTGATAGGAATGACTAACTTGGAAAGTAAACAACTGGGCTCCCAATGCCATTTAGCGGCCAGCCTTTCATGAAACAAACAATGCAACCTTGTAGGTAGTACATTCCCACAGTGCAAGTTGTTTATGAATAGCAAAAGGAAGCACTGCAAAACTGGTTTATGTAGACCTTCTGTGTTCAGTCCTCCTGTCTATCTGTTTTATACAATTTGACAGCAGTATTAACTGATACTCACATGGGGACCAACATGAGAAGCCATAAAAATTCAAAATGATTAAGCACTGAGAGAATTCTTTCTGCTCATACAGACCTGTAAAATGTCATCAAGATTAGAAAGGGAATGACATATATTAGGAAGATCATAGATCACAAATTTCACCCTAATCTACACTGCTTGTTGTTTCTGAAGTGAGGTTGTTTTGCTTTCCAGTGAGAAGATATACTTGAATTCTGAAAGGATATGTTATAATGCTGATACTACTTGTGACTGCACAGAGAGGCCCTGAGTCACTGAACAACCACCATTCTTCTGTGGAAAACTGGTTTCTATATGAAGGGGTGTTACCTGCAACAATGCCTATGGACAATCTTGCAGAAAAATGGGCTCTGCTTGAAAGGTGTGTGATCCCTTCAACATGCCGATAGCTGATGGTTATAATTTTGAAACATAACCCAGAGGAGAAAGAAAGGAAACTTCTTCCTAATCGCGCACAGGGCAGCCCTTTCATATTGATTAAGCCAGATGCAACTATAGTTCCATGGGAACAAGACCAAAAGCCATCATCAAAACACAGTGTTCCATGACACTAGGAAATAGACCTTGAGTCAATCTGGTAAATGCATTATCTGTAACAGTAAGAATAGATGAACCGTATTCCTCAGTAACTGCTATTCCTCACATCTAGAATTTTGCACCCCTTGGTATCCTTAGTGAGTCTTTTCCTTCTTTCCAGAATGGAATTTTGAGTGTAGGTGCTTTTGTGATTGTTTCATTGCCTTCTTGTATATTATTGGTCTCTCACGTGCATTCATGGATAGGCATAGCCCACTAGATATCTGAGAGTCTGAAACAGGCTTGAAAATTCTCAAAGTTTTGTAAACTTTTCTTGTCATTTTAGTATCTAGAGTCTTGTCTGCTATGGTTTGGAACTTCTTGAAAAAAATGTTGGCATTGGGGGTACACATGCTAGTTTTACATTTTTACCCAATATGGTGGTGTGTAGGGTATCACAAGATAATGTTTTGTTGGAAACACATCAGGATGGTTTTCCTGCTATTGATGTGAATGACTACTTCTGTTAAGCATATTTTGCTCTATGCCATGTTGTAGGAGGATGCTCTGTACTATTCACTCATCAAAGCTTGCTGCAAATCAAAGAAAGTTCAAGCCGCTGCCCAGATACTGAACAAAATGCTTAGGGAACGTGTTGTTCCAAGTCATGCAAGTTTTATCTATGGCATGCATCATCTTGGGAAGGTAGGAAAAAAAATTGAGGCATAAAAAGTTCTTGAAGAAGTGATAGATTGTAAATCCTCTGTACATGTTAAAGTATACACAGAAGTAATGTCTGCTCTATTTTAGACCAGTGAAGTGGAAAAATCATTACAATTAGAAGGCAAAATAATTAGAAGAGGTGAAACTAACTTTTTGACTTTGTAAAACAATGTTTCTCTAAGGGAAAAATTGATGAGGTATCCAAGATTTTAGAAGGCATAAACCAAAGATATCCGGTACAAGGTATTACATTATGAAAAAATTGAAATGGTCAGATTTATTGTTTTTCCAAGGAGACCACTCTTGCTTGAAGGAATGGAGAGGGCTCTGCTCGTAAGAAAGTACTGAACCAAGACCATTGTCAAAAAATGTTGAACCAAGAGTATTGTTAAAAAGCAATGTTGCTTAGTTGCATGAAAATTTTATTGTCCAAAATTTAATTTTGGACTCTTTGCTGGCAAAATTTCATATAAAGGTATGCCCTTTTGCCTTATAACATGATGATTTTAATGAAAATGGAGGAAGGGAATCAACTTCAGAGAATCAAATGAAGTTAAAAAATATTAGATTATCAATTATAATCCATAGGAAGGGAGGAAAATAAAGGGAGATGTTTTAAGGCTTGATTTGATGACTCAACCTCAATTCATGATTGATTATGATGGTTGGAGATGCATCTAGCCCTTGTTTTGTATTTTTGGAGCTTTATTACCCCTAAAAGGGCATAACATCATGCTTGGGAAGAGTTTCAACCCATGCATGCGAGCATTAGTGGCTTATTTTTTTGTATTGAACTATTGAGTTGGCTTGGTAGCCCATTTACTTCAAGCCCACTCATAATTAAGTTTCTTATAAGGCTTTTAGGAAAACTAATGGAAGTGATTGACCTCATATAAATAGAGGATCACTCCCTTGTTTATCATCATCACTTGTGGATTTCAACCTCTTTTATAAAGCTCTACTTAGCCTAGATGCAACTCGCTACTTGTGGAGATGTGATCTTTTTGGACCCATTGCTATTGGCTAATGATTTGTGTCTTGGAGGTGTCTTTTTGGGATTGAAAGAAGGCTATTTCTTGGAAGAATTTAAGTGTAATTGCAGATTTTTATTGTTTTTCATGTGATAAAATTATGCTAGGGTTTTTCTTATTCCATCTCTACATGCATATCTTATATGGAAATCTTGCTTGATTATTGCATGCTAAACCTTGAATACCATAAAGGACCTCCTAGAGAGCTTTCATCTATTTAATTTCCCCCCCATTAAAAAGATAGCTAGGGTTTATCAAGTGAAAACTAGGGTTTTCCCTCTTACTCCAAGAATAAATTTAATTTATCTTAAATTTAGCCCTATAGACTACATCACCCAGGTAGGAAAAGGCACTAGGAATCCTTTTGGTGATCAAAAATCATAAAAACTTTCATCTTATCTCCTCTTCTATTTTTTGAAGTCCTTTAAAGCAGGCCGCTAGGGCTAGGGCATAGGGTCAAATTCAACAAGGGTCTCCTATTGGATAGACATTGAGGCTTTAGTAGCTTGAGTTAAACTTGATTGATCCTTGGCACTCAAAATCTAGCTCTCTTCATGCTTGAATTTTCCCCAACAGTCTACCCTAGGCAATTTGTGCCCTAGCTAAATCCTAACTTTGGCTAAGGCTTCAACTTGGGTCTTAAATCGAAGGTTTGCCTTTTCTTATTTGCAAACCTTTTCTTGGTATTTGTATACCTAGGCATCCCTTTGTTGATCTACACGATGTAACCCTAGGTCACAAGTACCTCTCTAGGGCTTTGTATATGGTACACTGCTCCTACACATAGACAATTGTGCCCTTGTCCATTGAAAGTACCTTTACTTAGCTTTGATTCATCTGATATATCACCTTGATCCATATAACTTAGAATATCATTTAGGTTAAAATTGGGAAGCCTCCTGTGTGGTATAATTCCACTAAAAAGCAGAAGGAGGATTGCTGAGGTGACAATGGAAATGCACCTCATTGTTCTATTAATGTCTGGCCTTTGCCTTGTGAGAGCTTGCTAGATTTTGAAGAAACAGGCCTGATATCATTAAATGGCAGTCATGGTAGTTCGATAGTGATTATATTCCTTCCTGGAACCAACATTGCATTGAAGGCAGGGCACACTTCAAAATTGTTGAAAAAAATGTATACACCATGATAGAAAATGACAATAAAAAAGATGTATGTGGTAGATTGAGCAAGGTAATAACTAGCAGCAGTTTTACTATTTTACTAAGGCTTCTCTCAACTTCACCTTGTATATTAACTCATGGTTTTATAAAGTTTTTTTTGAGAAATAAGAAAAGATATGTATTAAAAGGTTTGCACAAACTGTACAAATGTGGATAGAGAGGTATGTTTTAATGGTGATGGATTTTCCCAAACTTACATATGCAATTTTAGAATTGTGCAAGTGCAGAAAACTGTGAAGTATGTCTCAGGCTTGCCAGTGTGCTACCTTGTTCACGTGGACTCAATGAGTTCATGTTCTGCCCTTTTGGTCTATGTAAACCCTTTGTGTTGGCTCACTTGAGAGGCACATAGTGTTAATGATGCTTGTTTTGAACACCCTGCTTTTAACTACTTCTGTATGCCTTTAGCTTGCCAAAATGGGCTCAATGGAATTTTGGCAGATTAAATGGATTTAGAAAAGACAATGTAATATTGATTTTCTTTTGTTTTGCATTTATTCTTATGCTTATCAATGTAACACTTCTAAAAATTCTTATGTACAATTTTGAAAATTTTGATGTAAAAATTCTCAGTATACATTAGCAAAATCTAGTGTCCTCTCCTCTTGTCCCTGTTCATATTCTTATCAATATTCTTATCAATATAAAAATCCACTACCTTTAGTTCTATGCTCTTTGTAGATATTGCTGTTGGAGGCCTGTTGACTGCTACTTCTGCTGACCTTTGGCCTTTTGATTATTCTTCCCCAAGGATTCTCCCAGGTATCAGGCCTCCAACAAAAATATCTACAAAAAGCATAGGAGAGATAGTGGATTTTTGCCAATGTATACTAATAACCACAAGACAAGGGGTACTGGATTTTTCCCTTTTGAGAATTTTTAAAATTTTTACATCAAAATTTAAAGAAATTTTACATTGATTGATAAGAATAAGAATACAATTTTTACATTTATTGATAAGAATAAAGGTAAAATAATAGAAAATCAATACTAGAATGCCTTTTCTAGACCCATTTAATCTCCCAGAATTCCGTTGAGCCCATTTTGGCAAGCTAAATGGTTTCAGGGAGCTCGCCATACAGAGGTAAACACATTGGAAACACCAAGTCGGTGAAAGCAGGGTGTTCAAAGCCATGATGAATGACACTATGTCCCTCTTAACTGTAGACTGCATTACTCACCGGGGATCTTTCTTACTGGGGATCTTTCTTTGTAGATTGCATTACTCACCGGGGAACTTTCTTAATTGTAGACTGCATTAATCATCTAACTAAAAAATAACTAAATTCTTCAACTAAATATACAGAATTTATATTGACAACCATAAATTCTAGTGTCATAAATTGGATCAAATTTGATCCTCCAACAATCTTAAGAGTGGTAATGTACATTGTTCCGTCGTTAATCATTATGACTAGTGGTAATGTAAATTATTCGGTGGTTAATCATAATGACAATTTTTCATATGGATAGAATGGCATTATATACAGGATCAAATGGACATTGTATAAGGGGAGTCTCTAATCCCAGTGATCATTTTTCTTGAGTTGGCCTGAGGTATTTATCTGATGGAGTCAGAGGAATTGGGAGGATGGCCAAAAGTGATTTGAATCAGGGCAAACAAATTTCAAAAATTCTTGTAAATGCAGTGTTTGAATTATGTTTTTGGTGGTCTAAATAGATTTAACACTATAAAAAAAAAAGAAATCTTAAATTTAAAATTTTTTACTTGGATTTACAAAAATAACTACAACTTTTTTCAAAATATAACCAAAATTTCCATAACTTTGAGTAAAAAAAACATAATTTTTAAAATACCACTTTTCTTGAGAAAAAAGAGCCCAGAACATTCTCCCCTTACCCAATGGTGTATCATTTCTTTATGACTACCATTCTCCTACTACCTAATCCTGTATCATTTATTTATGACTAGGTGGTGTAGCTCCTGTAGTTGGAGTGTTGGGGCTAAATTGAAGAGGTCAAGACCCTTATTTCCCCACATGCCAAGAACATTATTGGGAATCAGATCAACAAAGGCAAGTAGGGGAGCTAGTTTTCTAGTTGGCAAAAAGCCACTATCTCTCCTTCTATGCTTTTTGTAGATATTTTTGTTGGAGGCCTGATACTTGGGAGAATCCTTGGGGAAGAATAATCAAAAGGCCAAAGGTCAGCAGAAGTAGCAGTCAACAGGCCTCCAACAGCAATATCTACAAAGAGCATAGAACTAAAGGTAGTGGATTTTTATATTGATAAGAATATTGATAAGAATATGAACAGGGACAAGAGGAGAGGACACTGGATTTTGCTAATGTATACTGAGAATTTTTACATCAAAATTTTCAAAATTGTACATAAGAATTTTTAGAAGTGTTACATTGATAAGCATAAGAATAAATGCAAAACAAAAGAAAATCAATATTACATTGTCTTTTCTAAATCCATTTAATCTGCCAAAATTCCATTGAGCCCATTTTGGCAAGCTAAAGGCATACAGAAGTAGTTAAAAGTAGGGTGTTCAAAACAAGCATCATTAACACTATGTGCCTCTCAAGTGAGCCAACACAAAGGGTTTACATAGACCAAAAGGGCAGAACATGAACTCATTGAGTCCACGTGAACAGGGTAGCACACTGGCAAGCGTGAGACATACTTCACAGTTTTCTGCACTTGCACAATTCTAAAATTGCATATGTAAGTTTGGGAAAATCCATCACCATTAAAACATACCTCTCTATCCACATTTGTACAGTTTGTGCAAACCTTTTAATACATATCTTTTCTTATTTCTCAAAAAAAACTTTATAAAACCATGAGTTAATATAAAACTCCAAAACTCTATTTTACTAAGGCTTCTCTCAACTTCACCTTGTGCCTCATTTCTTTGTCTTATTAATAGTATTAGGTATATCCACTTGAGCCAAAGGAGAGCCAGCCTAAAGTGAAGAGGATAGGTTGTTGAGGTGAAGGTGGTGACCATCCTAACAGTTCCCTGAAGTTGTACATTGTGGATTAGGGCTCTTATCATTACATACAATTTGAGAGGTAACAAGAAGAATGCACCCTTCCCCACAGAAACAGCGAATGATTGGAGATGAATTGAATTCTTAAAGGAGGTGGGAGTATTTTGTGGACTCCAAGCAACTAACTATGACAAGGGGCAAGCAATAGCATTGTCTTGTGGGGGAATCTTATGGAGTTAATTTGCTAATTTTGCAGCAGTTTCTTAATTGTATTTCAAGAAAACCTGCTAGCTCATTTGCATGTGAGAGAGATTGCAAGACAGTACATTTCATTGTCCCCAATAAGAGAAACAAGTTGAAATTAAAGAAATTATGATACCTGGTTTTTGTGAATAGCAGTTTATGGTTACCGAATAACAATATGTTAAAAAGGCCTCCAAGCATGACATTCTACTTTCTGATCATAAAACAAGAGGTTAACACTAATAATACACCTTTCATCCCCCAGTCCATGGAAGCATTAAACTATTACTCATCAGTGTTTGAGTCGCTAGATGCTACACTTAAAAGGGATAGCAGAAATCGTATGAATGTTGAAAAACAATGCCTTGCCTGAGACACAGTGAACATAATTGCTTGTGAGGGAGAAGAAAGGATTGAGAGGTATGAAGTTACAGGAAAATGGAGAGCTAGAGTGACTAGGGCAGGATTTAGTGTATATCATCTCAGTGCTAATGTTAAGGACACGGTTAAATCTTTGCTCTGTTAATCATATTGCAATAGCTATAAGACTAAGGAAGAAGGAGGAGCTATGTATTTACTATTTTGGATGGTTGGACAAAATTCTCATTGCAACATCTGCTTGGCATTGAGAGGCAACGACTATAAGAATGTTCTTGTACAAGAATTTGTTATAATTTATCAATACCATTGTTGAAACTGCATGTGACTTTCATGTGTGTCAGGGAAGAGTTCAGAAACCTGACACAATAACTTATTATAGCGGTAAAAGATGAAACTAATTTAAGGAAACAATGGTTTTTACCTGTCCTGTTCAACCAGGGATAAGATAGTTATTCGTTTGTATTTTGCTTCCTTATCCAGGTAGACAGGAAAATGCTAAGGCTTGCTAAAATCAATGATATGCCTGCCTACACAGTGGGTAATTGGATAGAGATAGTTACTATTTAACTTTCAGGAACTTATACTTCACTAGCTAAAAAGTTTTGGATTTTTTTTTCTTATGACCTTGAGTACAGAGTCTCATAATCAACTAGAAGAAAAATCAAGTCTATCTTTCAATTGCTTGAACCAGGACTATATCACAGATATTGCAACAATAAAAGAAATAATTCCAGTCTATAGAAAGGTAGCATAGTAATAACATACTTGAGTTTTCGGGGTGCTTCAAACAATCTCGTCCTAAAGATAGGATTCCAGGTTGTTTGCAGATTTTAATTGGTGAGGTTGGCTCTAATTTTGGAACTTTGTTGGCTCTGCTGCAGGTATCATTTTGCCCCAAATCTTCGCCAAGCCTTTTTCATGGACTCACTAAAGGACTCTCATTTTCTGCATCCTTCATATGAGTAAACCTTCGACCCAGCACTGGTTTTCAATACAAACTTTCAAAGAGAGAAACTGGCAGTTTGGAGCAGGTTACAAGACCTCCTTCTATAATGAACAGAGATGACCCCGGAATGTGGCAAAAGTTCTCCCCTTCAGCCGGTGCTAAAGAAAACAAAGAAACGCAGATGAACTGTATCAAGAAACAAAGAAATCGTTTTGACCACGAAGAAACGCAGATGAACTGTTGGAAGTCGTGCAGAGAGAGATCTGGTGGCTCGTGGATCGATTCTGGGGCAATGTTTATGCGATTGCAAACCATGATTGTTCATATGCGAGCTACTGAGCTCGTTGAGAGGGATACGCGCAATGGCGCCAAACTACCAAGAGGATTTGAATTTAAAGGCGGGATAGAATATCTACCGTCCGATCATCTCATCGATGGCCATATATTTGTGTTTTAGTAAAACGGATTTTGAAAGAATTTGAAATATTATACATTTTATAGAATTTGAAATATTATACATTCTATTATTTAAGTTGAATAATAGTTTTACTTTGGAAAAATAATTGGGCACATCAAATAAAATATTGATGCGACGGACATAGAACTCCAAAACAATAATGCACCCTTCTCTTACTCCAAAAACAATAATGCACCCTTCTCTAGCTGATGTGTCAATGCTTTCTTTGAAGTGGAACTTAAAGAATTAAGTAATTATTCATTATTAAATTGGGATTTTATATAAATTAATTGATTATTTATTAATGTTAATTTCATTTTATAATTTTATAGTAATTTTTAATAGATTTTTGTTAAAGATAATTATTTGAGCTATTATTGTATCAAGATTTTTGTTGTGTCTTTTATTATTATAGTTTAATCCACTTTAAACATGCTCAAAATATGTTTTCATCTTCATTTGTGGAGATTATCTACTTGCATATTCAAAAAGTTTTGATGTAGTTTTTGCCTTGAAAAATGATTATTGTGATTGTAATGGTGAGAAATTATTCTATAAACAGTGTTAAGTGTTATTTAGAATAAATGAGAAATTCTTTTTGAATATAGAAGACTAATCTTTGAGAGAATAGATATATATTCCCTAATTATCACATAAACAAGGGGTTAATCTTGCATTTAGTGCTTTAACTCTGTAGAGTTTTGCTAAACAAAGGGAATACCTCCTCCTGCGTGACTTCGATTGTCCCTCCCTCTTACAGGATTGCAAAGCATTAAGAATTGAATCTTCTTTATTTTAAAGATGTAGTCTTGTCGAATATACCAAAAACATAGTAGGATTCTTTCATTATTGACAAAATCAAGCACATGTGCAAGGGAAGTATTCATCTATGGATGGTTAACAAGTTCATTAATAACTACAAGCAAACGCTTCAAACTATGTATTTAATGATCTCTAGTCATCATCTAAAGAGTTGAAGAATCAAATCAATTCCAACCTAAGTTCTAAGTATATGGTAAACCTCTACTCTAGAGGTTCTATTATTGTAAAATTTCACAACTATGGAAGTTGTGGCAAGGTCTCAAAGGAGGGACTTTCTTTTTGGGGCAAAACTAACCTTTTTTCAAAAGATAGTTTCTATAATTGAATCCATCTTCAATATCCATTTCTTCAACCCCACTCTAGATTTGAATATTGAATCCCCCCTACTTATTTTGGGATGAGATGATCTTTCAAAAGCCAACATAAATATATTGGGGACTTACAACAATATACAAACTAAGCAAGGAAGGGTATACACACATGTGTTAGAATTTGAATTGAAGTTGACTTGAGCAAAGGTATAACAATGCATATTTAATTAAATATTGGTGATTTTAACAACCACGTCCATTAGATTAAAATAATGATACTTTATGTGTATCTATATGCAAAGACAAAATACTTGAAAGGCACCTTCCCAACAACAAAGGTCATTATAAGAAAAATGGAAAAATAACAAGTTGATGGGTGGTATGATTGAATGAAGAATCAAAGGGCAAGAAAGAAGAGACATCCAAGTTTAGTCCTAATAAAAGATTTTATGGCCCCTTCCAAGGAGTGCGTTATTAAGAGGGACACAAACATGATCATGGAGTCTGTGCTAAAGTCTTATGGGAGAAATAGGAAGCATGTGAATGAGATATTATGGATTTCAAAAGAGAAATCATGTTATTCAATCCAATAGAAGCAAGGGGATTGGTGCTACTTGAGACTCCATAAGCTCTAAATCAATTGGTGAAAGCAAGAAGTCTAAAAGATAAATGCAAAGAAAGGAATATCCATCTATGTACAAATCTACAATAAATAAATTCAAAATTATACAGTGTTTCCATATAGACAATGTTAGGTCCCTATAACACTAGTGATTCCCCCATTACTAGTGTCATTGTGGCCCTTACTGTTATTGTTGTGCCCTTATTGTCCCCATATTGTTATTATTGTGCCCCATAGAAGCCCACTATTGTTATTTTTGTGCCCTTATATTATTATTGTTATGTTGACTTTGATTATATCGTGACCCCTTAGACTCCTATATATAGAAATGAGGCTTTGTCATTTGTATCATCCAATAATTGTTCTTTTGTGTAATGTAAAGGAGGTTGCCCCCTCGAAGAGGCTGATTTCTAAGTTGTTGATCTATCTTTTCTATCTTTTTGTGAGTTGGTTTCATAACAGACAACCTAGGTTCGAACCCTAAAAAGTGTAGGGTCTTTGTGAGTGTTTGTGAGGGAATGTGTTTGACATCACATAATTGGATTCCCTTCATCATCAAAGAGACATGTGTCCCAAAAGTCAATTTGGTTTAAGTGGATGTTAATATGATACATTGTATATTTTCTGAGGGTAGTAGCACAATTGGAAAAAAGCATGTTGGCAAGCCCTTGTGTATCCAAGTGATCGAAAGTTCAATCCCCCAGACATATCTCACCAATTGAACTTAAAAAAAATATGATACATTGTATATTGCAAAGCCATTAAGTTAAGTAATGACCTTGGCTAACCCAAATATTTAATTAGAATTTAAGCTCAAACACAACATTAGAAATGAAACCTTCACTCTAGATCTAAGGATATAGGGGTCAACATTGGATATTGGATACAAGACAAGGTGATCAAATGTATCTCTTGGACTAGCATTTTTTACAAAGGAATACAAATTTTAATGCTTATATTAACATGTATGTATAATATAATAATGAAATAGTCACTCTTTAGTTCATGGATAAAAGTGTTGGTGTGGAAGGAAATCTCGAGGGATGTGTCACTATAGTCATAAAAATTGCATTTATTGTGGCACATGGAGAACTTATTAATTGGGTTTAGCTTTAAAAATGGATAGGAGTGTTATCCTCCCCACCTAACTGCAATTCCAACAAATGACATATTTAGTGATTAATGAGTATATTGTTGTAATAATTTTGAACCCTGTGTTAAGAAATCCCTATGCAATCCAATTTAACTTAGGTACCATCCTCAAAATGAGGAGAAGTCATTTGTGGGTTTCCTTAGAATGTGTATTTCAAGGAAGAATGTGTACTTTGTCGATATGTTGAAAGGTTTTATGGTCTTTGTGTTTTAGTGTACCATGTCATGTTTGGCATTGAGCGTTGGGTGTGTTGGAAGCCAACTCTTGGTAAACTCAAATACACTTGTCCTAAGGAGGGAGTTGGGGTTTTAAGGTTCTCTGGTTGTAAAAGCTTTCAAAGTCAATGTTTTTCATCCTCTTCTTGCATATTGCAGCCTCAAGGCCATTCGATGAGTTGGTGGTCATGCTTAAGGTTTTCATCCTATTCTTGCATTGTGCTTAAGGTTGATTGGTACCTTGTTCCATGAATTATGATCAACTTTGGGTCCTCTTTCAGTAGACACCTCCTAGCCACAGTATTAAAGGCAACATATTGGTTTCCTTTACTAATTTTAGCTTGTAATAAATTTAGATGTAATGGTTGTCACACGCATTCATATACAACTACCTCATAACAAAGCTAACACAAGCACTTCTACCCATGCCTACATCACATCACAGAGGAGGAATCAATCAATATTATTCAATATCCCGCATTCGAGTATCCCTCCTTTGAGGATTCAATCCAACATTTATGGAGATCAGGTCATCCATTTACAATAACTAGTTTTGCCATATAGCATGTTCATATTCCTATTGTCATGGCCGAAAGTACCACCGACATATATCTTATGCAATACGAATAAATAATTAGAACGCCTCAATGGATGCAATTCATCCTATAATGCATAATGCATATATTAGATAACCCGAACCATAGGCTCTACTGTTTCAAAACAAAATCATTTATCATACATAATCAATAATCCGTCTGCCACAATTGCATGACACGTTAACATGTGTATCTTAGGGATTATGCACAATTAATCAGAAGCGCAGCATTGGATGCATAGCACAAATAACTTGTACCATAGTTTATACAGTCGAGCCTTAACCAAAGTTAACAAATTTGCATAGCGGCTCAAGCACGACTATTCACTATCTTAACAAAAGACAGGTTAACACCAATTCTACATAAGATCCACATACTGTGACTGTAATTAGAATTTCATTTATGTGCATCCATAAAATCATCTCATTAACGCCACATGCAGTGCATTTAAAACTCAAGCAAATTCTCTCATATGCTAAGGAATTTATAACATAGAGGGTAAGAAACCAACATACAGAACAATCCACGCAAGTGAGTCAAACTAGATCAAAAGAGAGAACGACACTTGGAAAACAGAGCACCGTTACCCAACCTAGAAATGACTCTTCAGTTCACCAACGAGTCGAGGTTCTTGCCATGGATCAACCGCCTCCAATTGATCTATGCAATGGGTATTTAATACCTTCTTTCATGATATGGTTTCCATTAGCGGTGTCTCGCTTTTATGGATCTTTTTATCCATTTGCGTAGGCTTATCTCATAAAAGCTCACCTTTCTCTCCCATGAGGATTTTCCTCATAGAAGATTGCCTTTCTCTCCCGCACAACTTTTATGTTTTTCTCAATGGATATTTATCTCCAATCCATCCAACTTATCTAGAATTAAATCGAGAAGCTTTACCATGAAAGAATTATCTTTTCCCATTCACCAATGTGATTTGGCAAGAATCTCATCTCTTGGTGTCTCACTTTTCCAAGTGATTAATTTATTAATAATGTATTTACTTTTTATATTACACATCATACCTAGCTTTTCTCAGCTTAGGTTTGCAAAGTTTGACACACAAGGGAGGGGTGTTACATTTTGGATCCCTCTCTTTCCTTAAGATCCCTCCAACTGCAGCTAGAGTTCTTAGATGACTGTAAGGAGGAAGCCCCTATTGGAAAGGGACAGACAGTTTCAAGGTGTCTATCTTGTTGGTAATTCCTATATCGAAAAGTTGTATCTTCATAGTCCAGGGGTTGGGAATACACAATTCCCATCCCTCTCTTTCCTTAAGATCCCTCCAACTGCAGCTAGAGTTCTTAGATGACTGTAAGGAGGAAGCCCCTATTGGAAAGGGACAGACAGTTTGAAGGTGTTTATCTTGTTGGTAATTCCTATATCGAAAAGTTGTATTTTCATAGTCCAGGGGTTGGGAATACACAATTCCCATCCACTTGAGCTCAATTTTATCTCGCAAAACTTCATTGGGATCTACCTAAACACATATGCAAACATAGGTGAAAATTCCTTTCAAAAGTCTTTCCCTGTCTACTTTGACGAATCTTCCAATAAAATTGCCCACTTTTTCTAAGAGATCTAGATGGGTAAAGTGAATGGGAAAACTGGGAATCTTACCCATACTAGAGTAGTCATCGGCAACATAGTGAGAGGATTGAAGTTGGGAAACCATGGCTTCACTAGAAGACCAACTCATCCCCAAAACCATGGACCTTGGTCAAGGATTTTTTTCTTATCCTCAAGACATTTGAAGATCACCACAAAAAAACATGGGTCTACATCCACCCAAACTGGCGTTCATCCAATCCTATCATAATCGAACAGAAAAACGCTACTTTTTCAATAGAAAATGGGGAATAAAAGTATCACCCAAGGATAATGACCATCGCATCAAGCGCTCAATCATAAGGGAGGAGCAATAATTTGACAATCACACGTCCTTGATTTCTGTTGATTTAACTCTGAACACTCACGTAATATTCTCTTGCTTGGCGAATTAAACACCACTGCATGGAATGGACGAGGATTGAGCTGAACCCTGGATGAAGCCCACTTCATTCTCATCTAAACACAAAACTATATATACGTCAAAGCTATTTACAATAGATTCTGACTGTCAACACCTCGAGGTTCTGTTTATATGTGGCTACCTTTTATGGTTACTATTGAATGTGTGATTGGCAATAGTAATGGCAACTTAGGGCTGCCAAATTTCCTTCGATTCCCTCACTACATCCTAACGCAAATAGTTGTTCAATGCCTTGGTTGTCTTTCAAAACTGGTAGGCAGCGTCTTCTTTGATATTTCTCGATGGTTTTAATTCCACTACAATCACAACTTTCATTTACATAAACTTCGTGTTTTCACACGAGCGACGATTGTTCCAAGGTGAAATGTCACTTGGATGGTTTCAATCTTGTTGACCCATCATAACTAACTAACGGATATGCCCATTACAATTTTATACCACCCCATTATCAATATCAATTATGCATGGGAACCAATTAAAGCAACTTTTCACATTAATTTTATATGAGCATGAGAACATGTGTTAACAAGCAGCCCATAAAGCCTCATTTTGAATGCCATAGTCACTTAGAAGGAATTCCTCTTGTAGTAGCATCCTCCCTACTAAACTTTGCTAGTGCTAACATTAGAACCACCATTACAACAAGATATCTTTCTAGTGTTGACAACACCATTATAGTAAGATACCTCAAGAGAGACAAAAAATTTAAAAAGTATGATAGTAATACGTATCCAGAAGATGGTATTGAAACTAGTAATTGTTCACGAATCCATAAGATTGTAAGGTCATTCTCATTATCATAATCATTTTCATCATCATCACCATCATCCTTGTCATTGTTATTGCCATCATTACATTATCATCATAATCACCATTCATGCCATCATCATCATCATTATGGACATTGTTTGCAATTGTTCATAATTGTAGATGTTGTAAGAAATATCATCAACCCAAAAAATGTGATCAGTGCTAGAAAAGGGTTGTTTAGGACACATTGATATACGTAAGAGAAATAACAACTCTATTTTTGATAGATGATCGATGATGATCATCATCACCACCATTATCATCGTCATTATCATTTTTATCATCCCCATCATCATCATTACTGTAATTTCTATCGACATTGTTGTAATCATGCATCATCATCATTCATGCCATTATTGCTTTTGATGATGACCTAGATGAAAATGATGATCATGACACCAAAGATAATGCTTATGATTATGACAATGACAACATCTAAAATTGGGAAGATTCGCCAACGTCATTAGCATCGTCATCATCATAATCATTGCCATCATCATCATTGTCATTGTAACCACTATCGTCTTTATCATCATAATCACAATTCATGTCATCGCCATCATCTTCATTTTCATCATTGTCAATATTATTGACATTGTCATCAATTGTTCATAATTGTCAATGCCATAAGGAATATCATCAATGCAGAAGATATGATGAGTGTTGGAAAAGGGATGCAAAAGCGAACATAGAAATGGGGGCAACAATAGAAGTAAAATTGGATGAAAAGTGGATACAACATAAGTAGATGCACAACAACATGAAAAACCTGACACAAAAGTGGATGCAAAAGTAGATGCAGTTGTCAATGCAAACTTGGATGCAAACATGAAGGCAAAAGTGGAAGCAAACATGGGTCCAATGGTAGGTGTAAAACTTGGCACAAATTGTGGTGAAACAAATGTGGATGCAACAACGGAAACAAAAGTATATGCAAAAATGGATGAAACAAAAGTGGATGCAATAGGGGATGCAAACGTGGAAGCAAATGTGGTTGCAATGGTAGGCGCAAGATATGGTGCAACAAAAGTGGATGTAACAATAGACAAAAAATATGCAAAATAAGATGCAAAAATGGATGTAAAAGTGGAAGCAAACATTGATGCAACAGGAAAAACAAAATTGGATGCAAAAAATGGATATAATGTAAGTAAATGCAAAAGTAGATACAAAACGAGATGCAAAACCCAATGCATAAACCTGACATAAAAGTGGATGCAAAAATAGATGCAATATTTGATGCAAAAGAGGATGTCAACATGGATGCAAAATTGGAAGCAAACGTGGATACAACAGTGAGTGCAAAACATGGTGCAAATTGTGGCATAACAAAAGTGGATGTAATGATAGATGCAAAAAAAGAATCAAAGTATGATGCAAATGAAGATGTAAAAAGGGATGCAAAAAGTGAAATTTAAAATGGGTGCATCAGTGGATGCAAAATTGTGTGCAAAAGTGGATGCAATAGAAGTCGATGCAAAAGTAGATGCAAAACGAGACACAAAACCCGATGCAAATCCCGGTCCAAAATTGGATACAAAAAGGGATGCAAAAATAGATGTTGTAGTTGATGAAAACCTAGACGCAAATGAGGATGCAAATGTGGATGCAAAATTATAATCAAAAGTGGGTGCAAAAGGAGGTGCCAAACTAGGCGCTAATTGTGGCACAAAAATATTAGATGCAATAGTGGGTACAATAATAGATGCAAAAGAGGATGTAAATATGGATGCCAAACAAGAGGGAAAAGTGGATGCAACAAAAGTAGATGCAAAATTTTATGCAAAACTAGACACAAAACACGATGTAAAACTTGGCGCAAAAGGGATGCACAAATGGATGAAAAAATGGATGCAAAAAATGATTTAAAAAAGGATGCAAAAAAGGATGCAAAAGTCGATGCAAAAGTTGATGCAAGTGTAGGTGCAAAAAGTGGATGCAAATGAGGATGAAAAAGTATGTCAAACAAAATTAGGTGCCAAACTTGATGCAAAACCTAGAACAAAACCTGGTGTAAAGGATGACACAAAACTTGGCATAAAATTTGGTGCAAAATGTGGTGCAAAACCTATTGCAATACCTGGTGCTAAACTTGGTGTAAGATTTGGTGCAAAACTTGATGCAAATTTTGTGTCAAGTTTTGCACCATATTTAATAAATGGATGCAAATAGCACCAAAAATGGGCTCTAGATGCAAAAAAAGAAGTAAAAAGGGATGCTAATCGCTGGTTTTGTTGTAGTGAATTAAGATCCCAGGTCTATTACAACCTTTATCCATTCCAAGCCAACGTTGGAGGAGGCTTCAATGGATTTTATCACAGGTTTATCCAAGTCTGAGGGAAAGAGTGTCATCATGGTGGTAGTTGACAGACTTACCAAGTATGCACACTTTTGTGCACTATCACATCCATTTATAGCCAGTGCAGTTTCTACTGCATTTATGGAAACAATTCAAAAGCTACATGGAAACCCAAAGATTATTGTAAGTGACAGAGATCCCATTTTCACTGGAAATTTTTGGACATAATTATTTTCTTGTCTCGGTACTCAGTCAGCTCATAGCTCATCTTATCATCCTCAATGTGATGGGCAAAGTGAGATAGTAAACAAATGTTTGGAAGTATATCTTCATTGCTTTGTATCAGATAAACAGACACAATGGGTCAAATGGTTGCCTCTCGCTGAATGGTGGTATAACACTTCCCTCCATATAGCAACAAAAATGACCCCATTTATGGCACTTTATGGATATCAACCACCATCCATCACATCATATTTAAGAGAAAATTCTAAGGTTCAAGCAGTGGAACATCACATCGAGCATCAACAACAAGTCCTCCAACTCTTAAAGGATAACCTCGTGTTTGCGTAGAATAGAATGAAACAACAAGCAGATCAACATCGCAACGAAAGAAGTTTTGATGTAGGAGATTAGGTATTCTTACAGCTACAACCATATAAACAAATGTCCCTCAAGCAACCTAAGAAGGATAATAAATTATCACCAAAGTATTACGGTCCGTACAAAGTGTTGCAAAAGATTGGTACTATGGCATACAAATTGGAGATTCTTCTAGCTTCTCGAGTGCACCTAGCTTTCCATGTTTCATGTTTAAAGAAGGTTATAGGTGACAAGCTCCTAGTTCAAACAATATTGCCAAAACTTGACGAGGAAGGAAAAATTATATTGGAACCAGAAGCAGTCAAAGAAACAAGAACTCGACAGCTATGAAATCAATCAATTTCGGAGTATCCCATCAAGTGGAAGAAATTATCCGCTGAAGATTCCACATGGGGGGATGAGAATCTTATACAGAAGCATCCATAACTACTCAAGCGTTGAGGACAACACTTTTTTGAAGGATAGGGGCATGTTAGGTCCCTATAATGCTAGTGATTACCCCATTACTATTGTAGTTATATCCCTTATTAATATTGTTGTTCCCCTATTATCCCCATATTGTTATTATTGTGCCCCATAGAATACCTCTATTGTTATTTTTGTGCCTTTATATTATTATTGTTAGGTTGGCTGGGTTATATTATGACTCCTTAGACACCTATATATAGAAAGGAGGTTTTGTCATTTGACTCATCAAGGAATCATTCATTTGTGTAATGTAAAGGAGGTTGCCCCCTCGAAGAGGCTGAATTCTAAGGTGTTGATCTATCTTTTCTATCTTTTTGTGAGTTGGCTTCATAACATTATCCCTACGAATAAAGAGTAAGTGTACCTGTATTGTTGAAGAACCAACAAGGTCTTCTATTAACTAGATGTATATACTAAAGGTTTCCTTTGACCCATCCTTCTTATGGGCGTTAGAAAGTCATCCTACCTGTGGAGGCTAGATTTCTTCATATTTACGAGCTGTGGGCATTACATTGATACTCACTAACTGTAATTTCCTCTTTGTAATAGTTTGAATAGAAAGGTATCTATCAATGATGTTCACAGTGAGATACAATGTCTCAGGCATCAGGTCAAGTTTCAGATGCACCTACAACGTTTAAGATTTCAAAGTCAAGCCTAAGAAATAGCCCAAATAAAACCTCTTCTAGATCTAAGCATTACATCACATAGAACTAGCAGAGGAACAAATTTGTACCTCTATCAACCAATCAATGAGGATTCCCCTCATCCTCTCATTGATTTCAAACTGCCTTGTCATATAATCTGGAGGTACGCAACTCATGTTCTGGACATACAGGGCGAACAATTTAAGAAAATAATACAGAAATATATATTCAGATTCACAAAAAAAACCATCATTGACAGAGAGACATGACTCAATCTTCCGGTAGAACTTGTATATATCTTCAACATATTCAACAACTGCCAATTGATTTTCATGGTCTCCATGATCAATGTTAGGGAGAACTTCAGCGAGGTCCCGACATGCATCCTGAAATACCCTTATCAAAATTATTAATCATTTTCATCCCACCTACATCATAAATAGACACAAAGCTATATTAAGCCCTATAAAACCTGTGAATGTTTTATAGGGCATGATGTGGGTACGACTGGCCTATGTATATTTCCATTTGAACCATTTCTAGACAAGAAAAGTATTATAGAATTAATATAACTAAAGTAATAAGACAAACCTTGCTTCTAGCTGTTAGCAATGAAGTCAGTGATTGTGCTCTGGGTTTGTTTGCTTTCAGTTGGTTAGGTGTTTGTAGTGCCCCATCTTGTGCACTTGTCTCTATGCTATCATTTACAGAAATGACAGTATCCTTCTGTGTATTGGCGGTATATTGAGCCCTCCTTTTGATTGTATGCCTCTGTTTGTTTCCCCAAATGACTACCTCTGCTTTTGTTTCTGCTCTCACCCCAATACCCTCTGCTTGAGATTACTGGAAGAAAAAGGGAAAAATAAAAAGTATGAGATCCCCTGTTTGGGCTCCCAGAAAAGAGAGAACAGAATGAGATCACTAAAATGAAAATAAGAGAAACAAACCAAACATGGCAAGAAATTACAATATTTGGAAAGAAGATTGAAAAAACAGGTGGACCACCACAAATATTTTACCTTTTGCTTGTTTAGTTGGCCTAGAGGTTCTCCTATAAATAAACCCTAGAACCTATTCAACATCTCTTCTAAAAAAGTATTCCAGGCTCTGTTCCACAATCTGGTTTCCATTGAACTTACCTGAGTGTTGGAACTGGATCCCTTATTGGCATTGGCAAAAACAATCATGGTAAAAATAGATGATCAAGTGCTTAAAATTAGGCTCAAAACTCAAAGTGTCAGAATATTGATAAAATTAGATTCAGATTGAAGAGCTCATCATTCTAATTCCAATGGTGTGAACGACACTCGAATTTGAGCCCGTACGAAGAAGTTAGAGAAAGTCAAAGCTCAGGTTTGACTTAGACATATGGTAGGAGAAGATGATGTGGCAAGGCCCTTAAGCAAATGTGGAAGAGGCAAGTGGTAGGCTGCCATTGGCCCCTACATTTCACAAATTACATATCATAGGTGGGTCGTGTTAAAGAATCGGCCCCAAGCAAGTCAGGCTTGAGATGCGATAAATCGTAATCGCACTTTGCAATAGGGAAGGAATTACAAAAATCGCCCCCTAGAATACTCGGGTTGTGATCCAATAATCACAATTATAGATCGCAATCACACACCACAGAAGGTAGATTCCCACATTATGTTACTCCTTTGTTCTCCATCGATTGTGATTTGCGAAAGGATCCCGGATACGATGCGACTAAGGGTTACAGTTAATAGTACCATTGGGTTCGCCATATTACAATCGTACATCACCCTACCACATTAACATACCATAAGACCACCATTTTTCCACCAATTATGATTTGTGATCAGACAGTCAGTGCTAATAGATTATGGAATTCCATGCAGTGAAATTTTCACTCAGTTAACGCTTTTTTGAGCTAATTTGTGGAGCAAATAGTGGGAAAACTAGGAGAGGTCATAACTTCTTAAGTTTTCCACCAAATTTGATGTGAGGGGAGGCTAGAGAGCCATTTTTGGAGATTCTGGACTCATTGGAGCAGGTTTTAGAAGAATTTGAGCATTGTGAACACATATTTTTACATGTTTGAGCATAATAGAGAGGCCCAAGCCATTGGAAGTTGGACCAAAGAGATGTATCCAAGGAGGGTTGAACTCCTTTATCATGTTCCTATTGTAATGTGTTTTTGATGATGTTCTGTAAATGTTTATGTTGTTGTTAAACCTATTATTTATGTTTAATTGGTCAAAAAATTAACATAAAAGACTCATTTTCCACTTGCAAAAATTCATGAATCCTTAAGCACAATGAAAGCATTTTGTTTTCTAATTTGAGGAGGATCTTAGCAAAACAATGTAATATTCTAAATCAAATAATTCTGGTATCAGAGCATGAGGTTTACTTTGTGACATAAGGATTTAACTGTTTTCAATATTATGTCATTCTTACAAGCTTAAAACTCAAAAGAGGAGAAGGGAAGATGGTTGGAAGCCCTAAAGTTGGGTCAAGGGGAAGGAGAGCAATGTTTCCATAATCTCCAACACCAATTCTGCCTCAAGTTGCAGTTGACACTCCAAATATCATGTCTCATGAAGGAGAACCTACAAACATCACAGAAGATGAGAAGACCTTCAGAAAGGATTTCTTTGATGTGACAAAGATGGTGAAGGTCCTTTATGAAGAGATGAATGCCAGGTTGCAAGGGGAGAAGGCTCTTTAGGAGGAGGTAATGGAAATGGAGACAAACCTCCACCCTCTCCACCATATTCTTGATCTTCTTCTTCACAAAAATCGTCACCCTCTTCCACTAACACAACCCTTACTCATACTCATCATCATACTTCAAAAGGAATTGGTAAATCACATTTTTTAAAACTTGATGTTAAATTTGGGCTACGCATGTATAATGGTGAAGTGAATGCAGAGAAGCTTGATAATTGGATTTGTCAGTTGGACGTCTATTATAGGATTCAAAACCTTCAAGAGGATGACATAAAGATTCAGTTAGCTTCCTTGAGAATGGAGGGTACAACAGTAGTATTGTGGGAATCAAAGACCCAAGAGGAGATTAAAAAAATGGTAAGATCTCAATTTATTGGAATGATTTCATTGTTGCAATCAAAAGACAAACCTACCCTCTAGAATATATGCAGAAATCCATCATGAATTGGCAGAACTTTAGACAGCTTAAAGGTCAAAATGTACAATATTACACCCAAGAATTCAAAAAAAGGTCTTTGATGTTAGGTGTAGATTTGCAATCATAGGATACATTGCTAAAGTACATAGGGGGTTTACACAGTTATCTTAGGAATACTATCTTAATATTTAATCCCAATAATCTATATGATGTGTGTGTGTAAGCCACTCATCTTGAGGCAAGAGGGAAAAACACGCCAGAAGAAGGTAGTAAAAATACATTTAAGAGTAAAGGAAAGGAAAAGGCTTTCAAAGGGAAGGAAAAGAAAAATTCACGTATCAAAAAAGAAGTAGAGAAATTTAAATGAAAACATTGTTCCAGAGAGGGTTGGGATGAAGCTCATTGTTGGAAGCTTCATCTTGAAATGAGACCAAAGAAAAACAACAATAAGGGGAAACAAAATACAACTGCAACAACTCAACAGGATTTGGGATCTGATTCGGTCGATGAAACTAAATTCATAGACATGGGGTTGAAAGGAAAAGAATGCATTACTAGCACTAGTTCTTCAAACTCACAAAATGAAACTCCAAACAAAAGGAGGAGAATATAAATTTTTCACATAAGGGTGATATCAAAACACAACTAAATTGATATGCTTTTCGATAGTGTCTCTCAAGCCAATCTTATCTCTAAAAACATTCTCAAAAGTTTAAAATTTGAAACTATTCCACATCATAAACCATATTCACTTGGATGGGTGTGTGACAATGCGCAATTACAGGTTACTAGAAAGTGTAACTTGAGATTTGCTATTACTGCAAATTTCATAGATGAAGTGGAGCTTGACATTGTATCATACGATATTTGTGGCATAGTTTTGGGTAGCTCAAACATTTATGACAAAAAAGCTATCTTCCATAGGCATGAAAAAAAATATCATTTTTGCAAAGGTTGAGTAGAATATATTGTGAGAGATCATAGCAAGAAAATAAATCTTTCACTTGTTAATGTAGGGTAGATGAAAAGACTAGTGAATTTGAGTAAGAATTTTGTGCTTCTAATGATCAAACCCAAGAATGATATTGATTTTGAAGCGTTTGATTGTTGTAATTCTAATTTGCAATCTGAAATGGTTGATGTAGTTAACCCTTATGACGAGGTGATTCAGGAACCAAAAGGATTACTTCCTAAGAGAGGAATCCAACATGAGTTATAGTTGCAGCAAAAGTGCCTTATTCCTAACATTGGCATGTACAAGATGTCAGTGATGGAAATCATAGAAATTAAGAACCAAATCCATGGGTTTTTGAATAAAAGTATCTTTCAGCCTACTCCTTTACCATGTGGTGCACCCAAGAAGAATGGTAAGAATTTCATTGAATTTGATTCAAAAAGTGGCTTTCATCAAAGTAGAGTTGTTGAAGGAGATATATGGAAGATGGCATTCAAAACCACATAACGTTTGTTTGAATGGCTTGTTATGATTTTTTGTATTTTTCATGCTCCTACTACTTTCATGCATATGAAGCAATACGTATTGAAGCCATTTCTAGACATGATAGTCTACTTGGATGACATTTTCATTTTCAGAAAATTTCATTATGAACATGTCATGTATGAGAAAAAAATACTTGATGTCATATGTCAAGAACATTTGTTTCTGAAGATGTCAAGGTATATGTTGGATAAAAATTCTTTGGTGAACTTGAGCCATGAAATTGATTCTTCCAGGTGCATTTAGGTTTCCAAGGGATTTCTGGCAGTCTGCGTGGGACGTGGAGAAGGTGAGATAAAGTTAGACCTCTCCAAGATTGATACCATTATGGATTGGTCAACCGACATTGAATACATACTTGAGAGTGATACCATAATTCATGAGAGTGGGATCTGTAGAAGCTACAGATCTATCACTGTGGGTTCCATTCCAGTAGTCTGGTCGGCCGTAATAATCTGTGGTGGTATTGACTCCATTCCTGCAGACACAGGTAAAAGAGTTATACGTCCCCATAAATCCATAGACGCCTTTGCTCTGCTTGTAATTTATGCAGGAAGGCTCAAGATAGTAATTTGGATAAGAGGTTTTTTGGGAGTAGCATAATGTTGGAGGGGAGATTTTGTTAATTTTTATTCTATTGTAGCTCATTTTCATTGGTTGGAAGTTGTGCAAAATGTCTTCCAGTGGGGACGAAAAAAACGAGAGGCATTTGATGCTTTAAGACAAAAGATCAGTTCAGCCTTTATACTTTCTCTCCTAAACATAAAAAGGTCATTTAGTTTTTAGGTTGATGTATGCGACTATCCATGGGTGCAGTCTTTCTGCAATGTGGTAAGCCCATTTCTTTTCATTCAGAAATTTTCAAAGGTGAAGTGTTTAAGTTGCAACAATAAAGGCACTTCCATTGGATGGGTTTTCTTCTACTATTCCTCTCGGTCAAAAGGTGTAAGACAAGAATAAGTGACAAGTTTGTTGATGCACATTCTAGGCCTATAATTTGTATAACTACTTTCTTTAAGCATCATTTTGTTTTACATGAAAGTTATGTTCAAAAGAATACATACTTTCGAGATGTACATTCAAGCTTGAGTCAAAGGAATCAAGTACAGGAATTTATTTACCATTTGCATCATAATGTATTGTATAATCTTGGTAAGAAGGATGTTGCTACTGATAGTAACAAGGACAAAGCTAAATATTTCATTGAACGACACCAAATGGTACATTAAAAAGTGCAAGAACAACTTGAAAAGAGAAAAGGCAGGTACCCAGCAAGGCACAATAAGCATAGTGTAGATCACAAGTTCCAACTTAGTGATAAATGGATCGAGATTGGAAAGGTGAAGGAACTATACCCTCACCTGCTGGACAATTGGGAGTGATCCTTTTGGGGTCCAAAAGGCTTCCAGTGGGGAGGAGTAATCAGGTGCTAAAAATTAGGCTCAAAACTCAAAGTGTCAGAATCTTGATAAACTTAACTTCATATCGAAGAGCTCGTCATTCTAATTCCAACAGTGTGAATGAAATTCAAATCCAAGATCGTATGAAGAAGTTAGAGAAATTCAAAGCTCAGGTTTAACTTGGACAAATCGAAGGAAAAATGATGTGGCAAGGCCCTTCAGCGAATGGGGAAGAGCTAAGTGGATGGCCGCAATTGGCCGCTGCATTTCATAAATCTCATATTACATCTAGGTCGTGTTAAAGAATTGGCCCCAAGAAATTCAGGGTTACAATGCAATAAATCGTAATCGCACTTCACAATAGGGAAGGCATTGCAGAAATCATCCCCCAGCGTACCTGGATTGCAATGCAATAATCGTAATCACACACCACAAAGGGCATAGTCTTGCATTATTTTATTCGCTCGTTCTCCTTTGATTATGATTTGTGAAAGGATCCCGGATATGATGTGACTAAGGGTTACAATTAATAGTACCGTCGGGTCCGTCATATCGCAATTGTACATCACCCCGCCACATTCATAGACCATAAGACCACCAATTTTTAGCCAATTGTGATTTTTCGATGTGACAGTCAGTGCCAGTAGATTATGGACTACCGTGCAGTGAAATTTTCGTGCAGTTCGTACCTTTTGCAGCTAATTTGTAGGATTATGTCGGAAATGGGGCAATTTATGGAGAGAATAGTGGGAAAACTAGGAGAGGTCATAACTTCTTCCGTTTTCCACCAAATTTGATGCAAAACGAGGCTAGAGAGCCATTGTTGGACATTATGGACTCATTAGAGTGGGTTTCAGGAGTATTTGAGCATTGAAAAAACATATTTTTACATTTTTTAGCATAATAGATTAGCCAAGCCATTGGAAGCTAGACCAAGGAGACGTGGCCTAGGATGGGTGAACTCCTTTATCATGTTTGTGTTGTAATGTGTTTTTGATGATGTTCTATACATGTTTATGCTACTTTTTAATCACTTATTTATGTTTAATTACTCATAAAATTAACATAAACAACTCATTTTTCACTTGCAAAAATTCATGAATCCTTAAGCACAATGAAAGCATTTTGTTTTCTAATATGAGGAGGATCTTAGCAGAAAAATCTTATATTCTAAATCAGATTAATACATGAAGGCATTAGATGCCATGAATGAAAAACACATCATATGCAAAATGCCTGATAAAATTAGAAAACAAAGATGAAAATGTCATTAGAATGCTAGAGCACTTTCAAATTTGGAAGACATGAAATCTGCACTATCATGGTTGAAAGCATTGTATATTACAACTGGAGTACTCATTTAACAACATGACAAAAATAATTCACAATATTCTTTGTTGAAATGTGTTACCTGGTTTGTTTTTGCAACGATGAGGTCTTTGCTGATGAGAAAAGCATGCCTTCAGAGATAGTCCATACTCTGCTCGATAAAATAACAGGAATTCATGACAGAAAACATTTTTTTTGCATTGATTACAAATCAGTATATATCAATACCTGTTATTTGTGATTTTGATGCCAACAACATTATCAGAACTAGAACATAGGTGGGTAAATAACCCAGTCATGCTAGTTCCTGGGTTCGCTTGGCAGAATTGACCACTCAGACCACTTTTGCTCTGAACTGGTTCTGAACCCATCCTGACCCTGTCCAGAATTTTGTATATTTCTCTCTAATGGTTTGGATTTGCAGTGATGTACATGAATATATTTTTTAATCAAAATATGACCATTGATGTACATGAATATATTTTTTTAATCAAAATCTGACTATTTTTTTTTTTTTACAAATTACCGTATTTGAGGTTAACTGGTTCAGAGACCAGTCCAATTCTGATAACAGTGGTTGGTATAAGATGTATCACTATGCATATAAAGACAATGAAGGCCAATAATGCAGGTGATTTGTACATTGAATTGAAAAGAATAAAACAACTCTGTCTAAAATGTGTCCCATAAATGTTAACTGAAATGTCAAGAACTCAGCCTAGGAAAAGAGTTTATCAGTGGAAGGAAAGACTTACCCTTAGAACTGCCCGTGCAGGAAAAACGAAATGCAAGTCCTGTGAGGAAGAGAGTGATCTACCTGTTGCACATGGTCAAAGAGGTAGGGTTTCACATTGTCGGTAGGAGTAGAGCACCCTCTCACAAGTGGAAGGAAAATAATGAAAGCCATTCAGATGTAGCAAGATACAAGTGTTTCAATAGTCTGCTAATTACTTTTTAATTGTTATTGAAAGTGATATACATGGTCACAAGTGATATATTTTGTCACAGATATAAAGACAAACCTGCATGGACTTACACGTTTCATTTATGAATTCCACTTGTTTCATTTTCCCCTAAGGTGCTACCTCATTTTGTTTCAATGCAAGGTCGGTGAGCTCTCTTGGATGACCAACTTCACTTGTAGCAATTGCGAGTTTGTGTTCACACACACATTCTCTGAACTAGTTCTTGATCCTCTGGACATTTCATATCTTAGGATACATTATCATTGATGAAATCAACTTCATAGGCCCCTTTTTCATTGATAAAAGCTATCCCACTAGGATTACCCTCAACCGAAGGATGATCCAAACAAGCAGGAGTTGTCAAGTCAGGTGTAGAAGTGTTAACTTCATTGACAATGGTAGACTATGCTCGACATGATCGTGATCTCTAGTATCGGTTGCAAACCATACTTCAAATTTGGTTTGTGCATCTAGTCTGATACTCTGTCACGCAGTGGTTAATGTTTGTTATTTAGAAAACATGGCAGCAATTGCTCCTCTGTACAATTGGCTTATTGTCTATAGGTGATGACTCAAGTGTCTCATCTTTTACAATGCAGAGGAGAGTTTTTCAAATGGGGAGGAGAGATAGAAGTCATTTTTCCTACTCAAAACCATTGTCAACATGTTACTTGTATCCTCTACATTGTAAGGATCATGCAAAAACCAGAGAAAGTTTGGTTGGTTCATGTGGTTCAGCATTTAGGGTTTATGTTTGTGCTTATCATTTCAAGCATGCCCTGGGTACAATAGTTTACCAAGTATCAACTTATGTCATACTTTTCTGTTTTATTTCATGATATCAGTTGAAGATTTGTAGGCCGATCTAATTTAAATTAGGTGATGGTTAGGTGTAAAACATAAATAATTTACTCGGGACTATTATGTGAGGAAAATAACACTTACAATTTAAAATGGTTTCCAAAGCTAGCAAGAAGTGAAACACTACTTGTTTCAGCAGCACTAGCAGTTAAAGCTACAGGAGCAGTTCGAGATCCTCCAACATCAGCAGTACCACTAGTAGCACCAACATATTCTCCAGTTGCAGCAATCGATTATTCAGTTGATCTGACAATACTATATTCAGTGGTAGAGACTGTAAACCGGATGTAGTTCCTGCTGTTCAGGATCGGGATAAAGAACCTAATGTTCCAGATCTAGATTATGATGCACCGGAAGTAAAGGACAACATGCTTCTCATCACTCCAAAGCAGTTTTCCAAATACTATTTTTGAATTTCTAGGGAGAAGCTTCACAGGCTTGGCACTATAGCTCAACTCAATCATTGTGGCCCTGTAAGTTGACAAGAGAGGCCTGATATTGGTGACCATGCATAGAGCCATAGCATGTTTGTGGAGTGTCATGTAACTTATAAATACATATATGTCTAAACCGCAAACCAACCAAACATTTCATGCTGGGGAACTAATGCTAGCATTAGTTTATGCTCAGGAAATATACAAACGGAAATTCATGAAAAAATCCACATAATATATGGTCTACCTCAGGAAGAGGCCAAATAAGATGATGAAGTTGCAAAATTCATCAAAACTATAGTCGAAGTTATGCTGACTACAGGGCGGGGGAGAGACTAACCAACTTAACATAATGTTAACGCCACCATTTTGATTACAATAGTCCCTACCGTGACTATGAAAGAGACTAACGAAGGTGGAATAAGGCTTAAAAGAATATAGTTTTTTTATTTTTCTTTTTAATATAAATAAAGGTAGAATAAGACTTAATATATATATATAATTTTTAAAGTTAAGGTCATTCAATATTTTCACAATTGAAGTACTTATTTCATTATATCAATTCAAAGTTATGAATAATGTTACGAAAATAATAATGAATACAAGGTCAAGGTAAGTGATTAATATATTGTGAAAATAAAAAAAATAGAAAATAGGAAAACCAAAAATTTGATATAGGATTTTTGAGAATTCTTTCGAAATATAAGCCAGATATTCTAGACAACATTTTAAATTGATTGATGTAAATTACTTAAACATCAGAACAAGGAGAAATTCGAGAAAGTGAAATCCTTTTTTAGATGGGTGCATAATTTTTTAGATTTTGTAAATCATTAAATTGATTGATGTAAATTACTTAAACATTAGAACAAGGAGAAATTTGAGAAAGTGAAATCCTTGTTTTAGATGGGTGCATAATCTTTTAGATTTTGTAAATCATTAATACAAAATGTCATAGGTGATTTTTGTTCCTATGTAAAAAAAGATTAATTTAGTGATTAAAGTTTATTAAGACTGATTTTTAAAATATTATATGTATATTAATATATTTTTTAAATAGAATATAATAATTTTGTGTAATAATTTCTATTTTATTTCAAATTTATCTTCTATATTAATTTTAATTTTCCAAAAATAAACTTTGTATTAGGTTTGAAAATTATAGTTATGTTCTATAATTTAAAGTACACATTTTTATAGAAAATTTAATGTTAAAATGGGAGATATATCCAATATTCTAATGGATAATTTCAAACTTAACAGCTTATAGATAATAAAAAATATTCAAACCTGATTATTAAATATACGATAATATTTAAAAATATTGAAACCCGATTATTAAATATACGATAATATTTAAAAATATTGAAATGAATTTAAATAGAATTAAAATTCTTAGGATTAGCTCCTTTTGAAATTTAACTTAATAAATTGTATTATTCTAAAATCTAAAATAAATGCGTATTAAATAAGTTTTCAAATTTATAAATTTGTTTAAAAGTTAAGGAATTTAGACTTCTGTGATCCATAATATGTTAGATAATCTTCGGCATAATCACATAATCAATCTTGTGTCGACGCGTTTCGAACCAACCAGTGTGGTTCATCGTCAGGACAAGTTGAGGAACTAATCTGGCTTAGCGTGAATAAATAGCGTGTGCAGAGACTCCAACGGCTATAATGCTAACGGCTACTTTTGACCGAATGAACTTGGTCAAACCACCAACCTCGGTAATAGGTATAATATTATTATTATCCAAAAATCAAATTCCGTTGGTCATTATATATAGTAATTAATCTATATTTAATTCCTATAAAATACAAGAACTAATCTATATTTAAATAGGATGGTCATTATATATATTAATAAAACTATAATTAATTATTATAAATTACTAGTAAAGGTAATACTCCTAGTTATTTATAGAATCTAGTTATGTTAGGTAATTGTGTAATAATTAATCTATATTATAAAATATAAGTATTAATCCTCATTTAATTAAGATGGTCCTTAATCCCATAATTTAATTATTAAAAAATACAAGTAGAGGTAATCGCTCATATATACTTTTAGAATCTAGTTATGTTAGGTAATAGATTAATGATTATTTAGGTAATTTAAATATATTGGTCCAATAAAATAATAAGTTATATATATTTTTCAAATAATCAATTTATTAATAAATTAAATTAGAATGTAAACCATTAATCATCCTAGAATTTTGTTATAGTATAACCAATAATATCGTTATATCATCAATTAGAACTATATTTATTGTAAATTAACCCAGACCTTAGGTCAAATTACTATTACCTATAGGAGCTTACTATAATATATGGAAGAAAGTTTACTACTATACTAATCATAATCTATCTTAAAGGTCTAATAAACATCAAATCTTAATAATTATTTATTCCAAAATTTTACTCAAGTTAATAATGTCAATAATACTTATACGGTTGCCAAAGGGTTATTTCTATGGTTGAGGGGGCTAGGAGGACAAGGCCGGGACCCAACAACTGCTAATCTTCCAGCCATCATCCCTATTAAGGTTGTTTGGCCTTTTCTCAATCTCTAGGGCCTCTCTAAATTTGCGATGGTGAAACTGCGCAATTTTGGCAATGACCTGAGCCTCCTCTATACATACATGATGCATAGTTTTTCCCGCATGCTCAGCCAGGGCTGAGGACTTGGTCCTCCCATGCCTTAAGTCCGCCGAATGCTCGCTAATCCGCTGATTAAAAGTTATTTGAAAAAAACTATAAATGGCAAACAAAATTTTCAAACTCTTCATATGACGTAGAATAATATGAAAAATCAGAACTCCCTATTAAACGATATTGAAAATTGAAAACTAATATAGAGTAAAATTATATAATATAATTCTTTAATAAAAAAGAATAGGACAAAAAGAATAAAGGATAATATATAATTGAAAAAATTAAAAAACTTCCAAGAAAAAGAAATTAATATTTTTGATATAAAACTGTCTTAACAAAGTTTAAAGAATGAGTAAAGATTGCAATGAATAATAAGTTATAATATTAAGAAAATTTATCTTTAATTTGGAATCTTTACGCACATTTTGACCACTCATCTCTAAATGTTTTTTTGATTAAAGATATCAGATATGACATCACATATCACTCGAATGATAGTTAAAGGCATTAAAATATATCAATATGATATTTTGAAGCTTGAAAGTGATAACCTTGTACTTCCTATCAAATGATTTTTCAATCAAATGTTTCTCGCAAAAAATGTTTGAAAATTTATAAGTCTTTGTTTTTCAACATATACAGGAAATAACTGGAAAATTATATATTTATCATGATTTTTTTTTGAAGTTATATTACTTTATTTTTTAAATGAAAACAATAATAAAATATATGAAAGAGAAGTTTTTGGGATAAACCTTAATTCAAATATTTTGTTCTTGTTAGAATTATTTTCAGATAACTAATAAGATCTCATTTATTTATTTTTGAATTCACCAACTATATGACATTGCTTTTAGAATCAAGTTATAAAAATATGTATAAAAAATGGTAACCTTATTAACCTTCATAGTACATTAATTATAATATAAAATGTTTGTTGTGAACCTTAAATGTAATGGTCGATCATAAATAAAAACTCATTAAAAAAAAATGGTAACCTTATTAAACTTCATAATACATTAATTATACAATAAAATGTTTGTTGTGAACCTTAAATGCAATGGTAGATCATAAATAAACACTCATTAAAAGGTTGGTGCTAACCTTAAATGTAATGATGGATCATTAATAGTAAACTTGGTGTTCTCCAACCTCTCAATTTTTTTTGGTTTCAATATGGATAAAATCTAGCAAGAAGAGGAGGGGCATTGATCTTCAACATAGATGGACTTTTTCCATCATGACTAACCATATTTACAACAACTAAATTTTAAAAAACGTTTTCTTCTCTAATTTTATATGCTAATAATACCCTTTTATAAATTCCACCTTGCAAAACATCTAAGCACAACCTTCAATGTTATTTAAAATTAAAACATAACATCTAACCAAACATCAAAAGTAATTAGTAGCCTTATTATGATATTGAAAAAATATATATAAATGTTGAACTCCACAATTTTGATATGCTAATATTCATTTTCATGAATCAAGTTATCTCGGTAATGTTCTATATCAGTAAACTTTTGTCTTTAATACTTTTAATAAAGTTATATATATATATATATATATGTATATATATATATTAAAATGGCATGATAATTTAAAATATTATTTTTTTAAAAACTATATTATAATTTTTTGTATTCATTAATTTTTTTGTTTTTAATAATAATTTAAAATAGACTTTGAATAAACACTATGTTATAATTTTTAATTATAAACTATAATTATCATGATTTCTAAGAGTAAATTGATTGTGGAATTTATGACTTTGTATAATGATTAAACTTAATATAATACTTTTTTTTACAAACTATTATACGAGCACAACCATATTTACCAATGTAATCGATATAGGTCAACACATATATATAAAGCACATGAAAAATCACATTCATAAATGTAGGTGTATAGGCGAAAATCAATCATATTAACAATTATTAAGTGTATCTTGTTAAAAAGCTAACTATTTTTTATAATTAATAACTATATAAATAATTAGAACCATATTACTGCATATTTATATATTTATGATTATTGTATTGGTATTATGTTATATATTTATATATTAATATATTATTATATTAATAGTTATATTTCAAACTACAATATAATTAGCATATAACATAATGATAGTTTTTAGTTATTATTAATAATACTTATTTATCTCTCACCGTTATATTGTGGCAAATAATTATTATATATTTATTAATATAATTTTCAATATACTTACTATATATATATATATTATTACAATGAAATAACCAAGGAGATTAATATTATAAACCCAAGGAATTGTAAACCTTAGGGATTAATACTAAACCCTAACATTAATATTATAAGCCTAAGGGATTATAAACGTTGGGATTAATACTAAACCATGGGATTAATATTATAATCTTTTATATTAATGTATCAAACCTAAGATTAATATTATAAATCATAATATATTATTGCACATATTAGGGATTAACATTATAAACCCAATGGAATAATATTAAACCCTAGTATTTATATTATAAACCCAAAAGATTATAAACCATGTAATTAATATTATAAACCCAAGGGACTAGAAACCCTATGATTCATATTATAAACCCTACGATTATAAAACTTAAGATTATAAACCATAAACCCAATATTATACACCAAAATATAAAACTTGGATTTATTTAGCATTGCAATGCAACATTGAATGAATTGCAACGTAATGTATTATTGTGGAAATGACTATCACACTACTTGATCATGGTTGACCATATGGAAATTGCAATATAATGTATTATTGAGACATTGACCTTGGTAAGCATTTGTTGGCCATTCTAATCATGTTGATCTTAGATGATCTTGGAGATTATAAAACTAAGGGATTAGTATTTAAATGCTAGGATCAATATTATAAATCCAAGGGATTATAAACCCTAAGATTAATATTATAAACCATAACATTAATATATCAAACTTAAGATTAATATTGTAAACCCTAATATTATAAACCCTAGTATATTATTGTACATATTAGAAATTAGTATTATAAACTGAAGGGATTATTGATAGTATAAGCCAAAGAGATTAATAAACCCAAGGGACAAATAATATTATAAAATTGAGGGATTAATAAGCTCAAGGAATTATAAACCCTAGGATCAATACTATAAACCATGGGATTAAAAACCCTACGACTAATATTATAAACCTTATGATTGTAATCCCTAAACCCAATATTGTAAATCAGAATATTAGACTCTAATTTATTCAATGTCATAATGTGACATTGAATAAATTGCAATGTAATGTATCATTGAGTCAATGATTGTCATATTTCTTGTCGCAATATGATCATGCTTGCCACATTGTGATGATGGTTGACCATGAGTGACCATTGTTGGTCACAATCAACCATGTTTGACCATGGTTGAGCATGGTTGATCATAGTTGACCTTGGTTGGCCATGGTTGATCATGGTTGACCATAGGGAAATTGCAATATAGTGTATTATTGGGACATTGACCTTGGTAGACATTGGTTGAACATTCTAATCATGTTTATCTTGGATGGCCTTGGGGATTATAAACCTAATGGATTAATATTAATCCCTACGATTAATATTATAAACCCTAAGATTAATATTGTAAACCTTAAGATTATAAATTCTAATACATTATTGTACATATTAGGGGTAAATATTATAAATAAAAGGGATTAATAAATCCAAGAGATTAATATTATAAACCCAAGGGATTAAAAACCTTAGAATTAATATTATAAACCCTACGATTATAAACATTAAGATTATAAACCCTAAACCCAATATTATAAACTAAAATATTAAATTCTAATTTTTCAATTCCACAATGCGACATTGAATTAATTACAATGTAATGTGTCATTGTGACATTGATTGCCACATTTCTTGTTGCATTGCGACGATACTTGCCACACTGCGATAATGCTAGTGACACTGTAATCATGATTAACCATGGTTGACCATATTCAACCATGGTTCGCCAAACTCAATCATGTTTTACTATCGTTGAGCATGTTTGATAATGGTTGATCATAGTTTACCATGTTAGGCCATGGTTGATCATGGCTGACCATAGGTAAATTGCATTGTAATGTAGCATTGGGACATTGAACTTGATACACATTGGTTGACCATTCTAATCATGTTGATCTTGGATGAGCTTCGTTTGCTATTGTTGACCTTGGTTGATTGTCGTTGGTCATCATTAGCCATTGTTGATCATGGTTGACCATACAGACATTAATTAACCATTATGGTGACTATGTTTGACCAATGTTTAACTTTATTTGACTATGTTTGAATAATATAAAGCCTAATATTAAACTCAATATTATACACCCTAACAAATAAACCCAAACAATTAAACCATGGTTTGTTAATATTAAATGTTATAAACCCTAATAAATAAACCAAAGAAATTAATCAATAGTTTGTGAATATTAAACCCAAGGATTAATATTATAAACCCTAAGATTAATATTGTAAACCCTAATATTATAAAATCTAATACATTATTTTACATATTAGGGGTTAATATTATAAAATTAAAGGATTAGTAAAACCAACGGATTAATATTATAAACCCAAGTGTTAATAAACCTAAAGGAATAATATTAAACTCTAGGATTTATACTATAAACCTAAGGGATTATAAACTCAAGGGATTAAAAACCATAGAATTAATAGTATAAACCCTATGATTATAAACATTAAGGTTATAAATCCTAAACCTAATATTATAAAGCAATATATTAAGCTCTAATTTATTCAATGTCACAATGTGACATTGAATTAATTGCAATGTAATGTGTCATCGCGATTCATCATCATGATTCCTAAAGTTAAATTCACTATGAATTTTATGAATTTTTAGAATGATTAAACTTAATATAATATTTTGCTTACAAAATATTATAAATATATCACATCAAAGCTTCATCATTCTAAAAAAATGCCTTCAATTCATCATTCTGCAATGTACAACTATTCTTAGGTGGAAGTATCTAAAAAAGTCATATCAACATAAAGTAATGTAGGGGTATCTAGGTGATTATAAAAAAGCCATATTAGTCACATACTAATAGGTGTTGCAAGACAACATAGTCTCTTCTATTCAATTAGAAATTATATTTTTAGAAAAATTGTAAATTGATATATGAAATGGAAAAATTAATTACCTGCTAATATACAAGGATTTGCATAAATTTTGGTGAGTATTAACGACTAATAAATCTACATATATAATTTTTTACTCTTGCTAAACTATTGAAAAACACAAAAACTAAACAAATAATAATCGAGTTTAGGCTTCTGTGATCCATATCAAGTTAGAGAAAGATTTCGGCGAAAATCACATGGAATCTCATTTGTCGCCGCGTTTCGAACCAACTAGTGTGGTTCATTGTCAGGACAAGTTGAGATTCCATGTGATTTTCGCCGAAATCTTTCTCTAACTTAAACACATAATAATCAAATAACCAATAAATATATTATTGTAATGACTTCAAATCTGGGTATTAAATAACATATATTTTCAAAAATTAAAAATTTAATTTTTAATAATTATTTTCAAAAAAAATAAATAAATAAATTCATTTTTTTCTCACTTTAAACTTAAAATCCTATATAAATAAAATATTTACTATATAAAAATTAATTCTAAAAATCTATTAAAATTAAATAAAATTGGATGATGATTGGGTCATTAAACAAATGAAATTAAGTGAAGTATTGTACATCACTGTGATCACTTAGAGTTGTTCCACGAAGCATTTAGGAGTTGTCCCACGAAGCATATAGAAATTAAATAAAATTGGATGATGATTTGGTCATTCCAGAAATGAAATTAAGTGAAGTATTGTACATCACTGTGATCACTTAGAGTTGTCCCACGAAGCATATAGGTTCCTTGCATTTATTTTATAAGATTCAATGCATGGATATTGAGTTACTTTTTCGATTAGAATTATCATAAATCATGAAAAAAATAAAATTAAGTGAAGTACTGTACATCACTGTGATTACTTAGAGTTGTCCCACAAAGCATATAGGTTCATTGCATTTATTTTATAAGATTCAATGCATGGATATTGAGTTATTTTTACAATTAGAATTATCGTATAATGATTGTGTAATAAATAATAATCATGTAACAATAGTTATATAACCATTATTATATAATTATTGATGAGTATTAATGAATGTGTTTTTTCTAAAACTATAACTTATCATCCACCACATAAATATATTTATGTATTTTGTATTTAATAAGCGATTATATATATATATATATATATATATATATATATAATTTAAAGTGAACCGAAAAAAATCATGAAAGATAAAAAAATATTAAAAACACATTATAATTGATAATTATTAATTTATTTACATTTCATTATATATATTTTCTTATTTTCTTATGATTTACATTCTTCCTCATTGAATTTTTTTATTTTGTTACTATTCATCTTATTCTCCATATCTCTTTTCGTATCTTATTCTTCATATATCTTTCCAAATAGCTTTTTTTAATAGTAATCTCTATATTATAGATGATATTTAGTAGATAAACTTTTTGATAATATTCTCTAGACTATACAAGTTATGACCTGCGATTTGCATCAATTCAGATTATTTTTAATCTCATATTTATAAATATATAAAAACATCACATTTTTTTAAATATAAATATTTTCTGAACTTTTATACTATAAAAATGATTTACACTTTAAATTAAATAGTATTTTAAATTGATTTAGAAAAATTAAATAAACAATTTAGTAGCTTTTAAAAAAAAATAAGTAAAAATATATTTAAAAATAACAATAAAATATCTATGCTTACAATGAGACCGAAAATAGACAAAATAAACATATAAACAATTAGTATTCTGATTTAATACAGAATTGTGAGGTGTTTTTCTTCCTGTGGGATATCTTTATATCACATTCCCATTCATTTACGATGTTCAACTATAAAATATAAAAATCTTTATTATAGAGACTGATCCATTTTTCTCTTGGACAAGGAGATGAAGTCTGGTAGGTAAATGGTACATAAAAACTTGTTTTAGAGTGGTTGGAAAGGTTCTTAAGATTATGCTTTCGGTTTTTCTGTTTTTTTTTTTCATTTTAGATACTGTAGAACTTAGATCAAGCCAGTATTACTTTGATTAATTATTTATTTTTGATTATTTATTTATTTTATCATTTAGATGATGTCATGAAAATTATATAAGGTTGAATAGATTTTCGAAACTTATAAATAGTTTATTTTTGTATATTTGATTTTCATATTGACTTTTTTTTCATAAACTTTGAATCTAAGATTGAAATGGATGAGGAGTAAATTTTAGAAAAGCCAACTAAATTACAATAATAAATAGATTTTTTCACAAATCTATCTATTTTTATATTATGTTTAAAGGGTGAAACAATTTTATTGTCAAATTTAAACTATGAGAATTTTATTATGTTGGATAATGCATGAAGATGGGTTACACTTTTGGGTCAAATGTGGCAATGAAATTTTAATTTTTATCTCTTCTATCGAATTGAAGCCCTCAAAATTCATACAAACATTGTGAATTTTGAATTGGAGTAAAAATACAATTTGTGAAGAATTATGTCATTGTCCTAATCATATTTTTTGCAAAACATTTTAATGTCATATAATCTAGTAGTTTTCCATTAAATGAAATGTTTATCCTTGCAAAATTCACACATAGTAAAAGGTATGCATGTGTTCGAGCATCATAAATTAGGCTAAAATGTGTAATATATATATATATATATATATATATATATATATATATATATATAGATATATATATATATATATATATATATGAGCATGATCTACTTAAAGAGATAAGTTTTTCATATCAATTTTTTTTTATGAAAAATTATATTTTTTTATTATTTTTTGAAGTTGACGAAGTAATATTTCAATTGCATTTTGGAGACACGTGTGTTCCTATAATATTTTTTTCGATTGTTTAAATAAATTGAAAAGCCAAGAGTAACCTTTTCAAGAAGACTCATAAACGAAGATACTTGTATATTTTGAAAAAATTTTGGTTGTGTATATTTTACATGATTGATTTTTTATTTGGCCTCTTTGAAACTGTCCAAAATTGTTTCAAGCATTATGTTTAAAAGAAATTAGATGAAGTATATCATATGAATTTTAAAATGTCAAATTCATATGCCATTGGATATACGATTACTTCATGAATCCAAAATGACCAACTACTCCACTTAAGATCAATTGTTTCCCTAAGGCTGTTAGGGTACAAAATGGTGTTGCAGAGAAATTCATAGAAGGGTTGCTGAAATTGTGGCTTTCAGGACTTCAGAAGCTCGATTAAGCGTTTACAATGCTCGATCAAGCAATTAAATTATAAATTAAAATATCTCAATCGATAGTTTGAGAAACCCTCTATCGATCCATTTACGTGGTTAACCAGGTACTACAACAAAAAAGTCATTGGTCAGGGTCGAAAAATGCCACCATAAGCTCATTGGTGATGGTTAAAAGAGCCTCCATCACCAAAAAATGAACGTCATCAAAGGGGGCGTCGCCAAAAGTATAAGTGTTATGGTGACATTCAAGGTTTGTCATCAATAATGACTTATAATGATGGATATTGATCATCACCATCTTATATGAGCAATGGTGACGAACCTTAGCCTCCTTCATAAAAAAATTGAATGTCACTAATGATGGTGTCGCCAAAAGTATAGATGTTGTGGTAACATTCAAGGTCCATCACGAATAATGATTATAATAATGGGCAGTGACCGTCATTATTTCATATGAACAACAATGATTTATTATGATGGAACTTTCATGACCATCACTATTAATGCATATATATATATGGTCATGTTCATTGACCATCACCATTTCATATGAATATCAATGACTTATGGTTATGGGCCTTTCATGGCCATCACTATTGATGCATATATATGGTGGCATTCATTGATTGCTACCATTTCATATTTTGGCGAGGGTCGAAAAATGTCACCATAAGCTCATCGGTGATAGTTAAACGAACCTCCGTTACCAAAATCTAATCATCATCATTCCATCTGAATAACAGGGCATGATGGAATCAAACCACCAACCTTATGCTTTTAAAGCAGGTGCTTTTCCATTGAGATAACACCCTTTAAAGAATTAGACTTGTAAGAACGGATCTAGGGGAATAACAAAAAGATTAATAGATAATACGATTAGAGTGGGAAAAATAAAGATGATAAGGAAAATGATAAACAACAATTAAATCTACTAATTTGAACATGTTTAAAGTACATTAAACATAGATGGAATCCACAGTACAGTAAAGTGACATTGGTCAATGTTGGGCCTGGTTAATTGCTGACTATCCATAGTGCCACCAATCTAATGAAATGTGACAATAGATGTTTCTATTAAGGGAGAAGCATGTTTAAATCTCATTATTTCTTGATAACCACTGTCTCTATCTAACAACCATGCATAGTTCTAGCCACTACAAAACATGGACACAAAAGTGAACATAAAGACAAAAATTGTAGTACCATCAATCTAGTGAACTATGACAGGAGATGTTCTCATTAATGGAGCAACTTGTTTAAAGCTCAGATTGTTTCTTCATAATCATTGGCTCCAAATAACAGCCATGCATATTTCTAGCACGTAATTGCAAAACATAGACACAAAGTGAGCATAAAGACCAAAAGCCCAATCTACCTTAATGGAAAAAACAAGAAATCAAAACAAACTTACAATTTACCAACCATTGAAAGGATAAAAACATGAAAGGAAATGTCTTGGTACTCCTCATCAAGGACAAACAAAATCATATCACCTTCAAATGAGTTTAGAAACCTTTTGAGTTTAGAAAATGGTGTTAATACACTTAACTTTATTTGGTTGGAAAAAATAAGTCAAGCAGGCATTTTAAAATCAACTAGAATTATTTATTCATGGCATAAAACAAGTTCAATATTAGAGAATTGAAGATAAATGGACTAGAAAATGAAAGACATTATTCAACCACAAGATATTATCAAAAGAATTAAAAAGGAAAAGAAAAAGAAGATGGGCACATTTTACTTTAGTTGATAGCTAAATCCACACGAGGAACTTAAAATGAGATTCTCCATTCCTTTCAAATCAAGGAACCCGCGACCTATTCACATAAATGACGGTCACAAAGAATAAAATGTTTGACTGCAAATACTTGTTGCTTGGCCCTATCATAAAAGTGAAATATCAAGAACATATTCCTATGATAAAGAATGCTCATTTTGTCAATTGTAATATTGTCGCAATCATTAGGCTATCATCATAAGGCAATTTTGTTGCATAAAAAACATCATAGCAAGAACCGTTGGCTTTATCACCAATATAAACTAAACTTCATGTATTGAAATTTGAAATGAAGAAAAAAAAATAGTGTATTCATCTCTGAAACGTTGATAGATACATGCTCTGACCCAAGCAGGTAAAATTATTGATAATTTCACTTAAAATGGAAAATAAAATATGAGAAAATATATTTCAAAGAAAAGGTATGAGTCTATTATTACCTAAAATCATCTCACAATGCTCTTCAACTCCAACAAATAATGAATAATTCATGACATCAATTGACTACAAATGCACATTGCACACAATCATGATAATCGACTAGCTGAACAAAAAATTGAAACTAAGATTATAATTATGGTTGATTATGAAAAACAAAAACTATTTTTACCATGAGAAATGAAGTATCATTCTAGACTGCTCTCTCCAAAAGGTGCTTGGCTTTATTCCCAAGAAATATTGGAGAAGGTGGCATGGTCTCTAAGAGATTATAGTCCAAAAGAGCTTTGTTGTTGCCTAATGAATCTGTATTGTAACAGGAGTAACCGGAACCTTTGAGGTCATAAACTCATGTTACATTTCTTCCAAACAATATATTTTCCATTACCATCAATTCTTCTTCATCTCGTTGCCACCTTCGGCATTCTTACAACAACTTGAAAGATGAGCACATTATGTAGCATGCACACACACAATCAAGTAAAGAAAGCTTGGTAAACTCTTAGGAGCCTGAAAAAGGTAATTGTCAAATATAGAATAAACAATAATATGAGCATCCAACCTGATAAATACCAAGGATCTTTGCTAAACATGTAGGGCTTCCAGAACATAATTATTCACACAAATATTTGAAATATTATGAGGAAAACTTCATAAAAGACTCGAATTCTATCGTGGCGACTATCTTAATAATAAATATTTCATCCAAGTATTTTGCAAAAAAACACATTGCTCCTTCTTCCTTGAGGTCCCCATTTCCTACAACAATTTATTGACAATATAAACCCCATCTCTGTTGGATAACGATTTTCCTAAGGGCATCAAACTATTTTCCATAATAAAGGGTTACCAAATACTTAACTTTTCTAGGATGACCCTTATCACAAAAGGATATTTTTGTGTTTCTTTTCTATATAGTGATGAATCTGAACCCTGATTCCCTTTGGAGCCATATGTGTAAATATCCTCCTATCCTAAACTTCTCTCTTTGGAAAGAACTTTACTAGATTCTAAGGAACCATCTAACGACCAAAGTGGATTTGAAACAACTCCACCCAGACCAAATAAGTATGAATTCCTTTTCTTTATCCTTGTCTATTTCCTTTTGCTTCTCACTATCAAGTACCTTGTCATATGGGCAAGCCCGATATCCTTGCGAGCTTAGTGCATAAGCTATTATGCTTCTTAGCTCATCATCATAAACAATACTAACCATATCATTGAAGCCAATTGGTAAAAGCAACTTACTCACTCCATTACCACCCAGATGGCTGACTAATGAGACAAACATGGGACTATAGCTTCTTTGAGAGTCAACTCTAATAGACACAAATAAATTTCCTTGTAAAATCTTGATGTAACTCTTTGGCAAGTGTGACATAGGAGCCCCAATGCAGCTTCCAAACTCTTCTAATAGATTTAATGATTTTACTGGTGAGGAAGGGATTCTTTTCTCAAGCACTTCCATTCCACCTTTATCGTGTATGTTTTAGGAAGATTTCGACATCATCTTGTCTCCTATTGAAATTTGTTGAACTGGATTAAAAATAATTTATGTTAGTAGATTCACTACCACTGACAACAGTAGCCAAAGTGGCAAAACCAACTTCCTGCCCTTGTGATGTCACAAATACAGCCTGATCTTCTGCTAATTTCCCTTCACTTTTCCATGTTGCATCTAATGTATTTGATAGATTAGCGAGGATAGGAGAATTGTGCTCTAACAATTTCTGACAGGGTGCCATATCTTCATCCAAACCATTTGTATTGTCCCCACTATCAACTGTTTCAAAATGCATTGTCTTAGAAACATGGATGTTGGTACTGAATTCACCATTATCCATGTCAAAAGTATGAAACATGGTACCATTAGTTATATTGGATGAATCTCTAATGTTTAGATCTCCTTCCATGTCATCTAGATATTCTAGGTTGTTTTACCTTCTACCAGCTTAATAATTTCCATGCCTTAATTTAATTTTCCATTCCCAGTCCTAATTCCCTCTAAATGGCCACACAAGTAGGAATTTCCCACATTACTAATCATGGAAAGTTGCCCAGATCCATTATTTAAAACATTCTTTTCACCAGCTTGGATATCTTTGAAATCAAAATTCCCAAAATAGATGGCTTTGTCCAAACAATTTCAATCAACGATGGAGCCTATGTCCTTTGAAATGCGAATGCCAAAACCACCACTAGCATTGTTACTATCTTTGACTGTACCCTATCGGTCTCCAACTTTTTCATTTATGCTAGAATCATATACCTGATGTGGAGTCCTAAAATACTCTAGTTGACTGGATTCCAATTTGGAAAGAGAGTTTTTCACTCTAAGAGATGAATTTAAATGGAAAATACGATGATCCTATTGATAGGCTTCATAAAGAAGAAGACACCTTATACTGTTTAGCTTTGAAATATCAACAACAGATCTTCCGAGTTCTAACATGCCCAACGCTAATGATGGCCTATTGCAACAAACCATGTTTGAATTTTATAGATTGCATCAAAAAAATGAACCCTATGAAGAAATGATTTCAAACTAAGGAATTTCTATAAACAAATATCGAAATATTCATTAAGTTGAAACATTATTCTAGCATACTATCATGTTAGACAACCTAAAGTACACTAAACAACCTTTATATGCATCTATAATATCACCTCAAATTCAACTCTCTCTTTATGCAACATTCCTTCAAGCTTTGTAACTTGCCTCCTTGATTCAAGAACCTTAATACCAGAATAAGAGGATCTAGATGTGGCAATTTTATATCCAAACAAATTAAAACCTCTCTAAAAAACATTTCCACTTTATCTGCAACCTATTCTTTTTCATCAAAATGCACATTAGTTTGGATCTGGGGGGTCCTACACCATAGGTATGATATCCATATATTAACTAGAAAACATATACCCATATGTACAATTTGTATCATAAAGTACCTCTGTAGCTTTCTTTCTAAGCCAATCTTGTTGATGTGGATCATGGAACCCTGATTTTGGAAGTGGCAAATGCACATGTAGAACATTGATGGAGGAATATCAGAAACATGCAATCATACTCCCAAACTTGTCATGTTGAATTTGGGAACAATGTAGGTCCAATAGATTAGTATGGAATAGCCATTAATTATCATACACAATTATGGGTACTCTGGAAAAATCAAGAGCTACATAAATTACGTAAGATATCAAACCGTCAAAATAAAAAAATAATATGAAAAAATTGTTATATAGTTAATGCATATTAAGACACATTGGTTCATATGTACATTTATTTCAGATATGAGAGGATGAGCTACAAGAATAGTTGGGATCGAATTATCAAAACAACTGCAATAGAGTTCAATCCTATGACCTAATCAATACAATATTGTGTAGCTACAGTGTAATATTGTATGATGAACACTACAACTGCATATTGATTTATAGATGGAGTGGAAATATTCTTGGATGTCAAACCTCCATGAAACACTATGTATCTATTTAGTTCTTGGACATGTAATAATATCAAACCTGAGAATGAATGTTGGTGTAATTATTTGGGTATAGGCTGCTAGGTGAATAGATCCATGTGAAATTTTTTCCATTTTCCCTTTAAATTCACTATCATAGAACAACATATATCAAATGGAACAACATTATCTAGTATATAACAAATTGCTAACAAAGAACATCACACCACTGAGCCTAACAACATATTTATTATCAGGAATTCCAGTATGAGTTTAAAAGTCAGCACATGAGCAACTTGGTGATATTTTAGCCTTTTCTGTCTTTTCCAGTCATAATGATGACCTCATAGCTTCCAAACTAAGTCCATTTGTTGTCCGTTTACTACTGCCAATAATCTCAACATGTGTACAAGTGCTAAGTCATCTTTCCTTAGGGACTGTGGACAAGTTTCAAAAAACTAAGATAGATTTTACGAGTACATCATCCTCATAATATCACACATACTGATTCATGTTTCTAGGATCATGCTACTATAATCCATAAAACCACGAGTGGAAAGAAAATATGCTTCAGGAAAAATTATCTACATCCAAATGAAAGGTACATGCATCACCATGATCAACCTAGAACAAGAAGCATAAGATTACCAAGAAAAAAAATCAAAGAAAAGATAGAAATGATGTAATAGGGGGTTTGTTACCATCATCAATAAATTGTTGTACATCCACATCAATAGTATCATCTCAAATATTAGCATCACTACATTGCGAAAGGAGAGGCATCACTAGGCTGTACACCTAACGATGAAGTACCAACAATGATGACCTCATCTAACAAGGGAAGGCTGGAAGAAACATCCAAATGAGCCTAATCACATTAGTCTCAATTCCCCATAGACTATTCAATAACTACAAAGAATGAACTCAAAGGAGGTTTTATAGGTGGATCAACACAAGATGGAGATGTGGAAAGGTTCACTACAATCATTTGGGAGTCATCAATAAGCAACCAAACAAGAGAAGAAGAGGCATGTTACATCGATCCATGCTAAGAGTCATCACAAGAAAGGAGCTTTAGAGGAGATCATAGCAGTCATCATGAAAATGCTCATCAAAGATAGAATCATGACGCTTAGTCACTTCGTGAGAGGTAGGGTCATACATATGATGTTGATGCAGGAGCATCCAGATTTAGCCAGCAATGTGAATGTGTGTTCACATGTTGTTGCTAACAAGGGGTGAAAAAATTTAACTATTAATATTTTATTAAGCTTTAATTGTGAGAAGTTAGTTTTTTTGATTTCTAAACTAAATAGGAATAAAATGGAAAATTGGTTCTCCCTGTGTGGAGATCAAGCCAAGTAGATAGATCTTTTAATTAAAATAGGAGTTGGATTCTTAAAATAGTAGATTCCTTCATTATTGGGAGGAAGATTGTTAGTGTGGGATATATTGTGTTTTCATTCATTTTGTTGAGGGGTTGGGAAAATATTTCGAGAGAGAGCGAGAGCAGAGAGAGCCCATTAAATGTTTTATTGAGCCATTAAGGGTCGGAAGCAAGAAACCTTTGTTTTCAACATTTCTTTATTCATTTTATGCGGAACAATATTGCTGTGTGTTTTAATTTGAGTTTTTTGTGTATTTCATTTAAATAGCCTGTATTCACTTCTGCTCAAGCATTTTATATGTTTATATGCCTATAGTTTTAGGAGAAATCGTGTGGAAAACCTCGGGACATTTGAATCCTTAAATAAATTCCTTAAGAAAATTGCAGGTTGGGAAAAACTTGGATTCGAAGGCAGAATAAGTATTTTTAAAGGAAGAATACGAATTACTCAAGCCATCTTAGGCGATGTATAGATGGCACCCTTTTCATTGTTGAATAGATTTTTTTGTTCTGTTGAGATGTGTTGTTCAATCATGCCCTTTTGTTGTTCAAATGTGTTTTTAGCTGTTCAATTGCGGTCATGAGATGGATTAACACTGTTGGACGTTTTAGAATATCATTTTAAGTTATTTTGAATTGGTTCTTGCATCATTTTGGTATCATAACACAAAAATGGAGTTCTTTTCTCATGAATTATAGAAAATATGCTAGTTAGGAGGGGAGCTAGGATAGGTGGGGGAAGGCCTATAGCCAATGCAGTTTTTCTAGATGAGATTAGACATCTTCGTACAAGGACGGAAACAATGGAAGCTTCTTAGAGGGGAGCACATGATGAAGGGGATGGCAGTGCTGCCGAGGAATCTTCTGAGGAAGAAGAAGAGGAAGAAAGCGAAGTAGCTAAATCTTTCAAGATAATGGTAAAAGTAAGTGGGAGACGAAAGGTAGAAGTACCTTTGTATAAAGGAAATCTTAATGTGGAAGCGCTGATGAATTGGATTAGCTCATTAGATAAATACTTCGACTATGAGGAGGTCAAAGATAAGAAGAAAGTGAAATTTGTAGCTACTAGATTGAAAGGCCATGTAGCCATCTAGTGGGATGAGTGACAATTATCCAGAGAAAGCAAGTGAAAATCAAAGATAAAGCAATGGGACAAAATGGTGAGAAAAATAAAATGTAAATTCATGACAAAGTAGTACCATATAAACCTTTTCAGACAGTTGCAAAACATGAGGTAGAAAGGAATGACTGTCAAGGAGTACACAAAGGTGTTTTACAAGTTGAGCATAAGAGCTAGACATTCTGAAGATAATATGGAAAAGGAAGCTAGATACATCAATGGATTGAGATATGAAATAAAGGATGAAATTAGTTTGCTGAGTTTGAAGAAAATTGAAGATGCCTATCAAGTAGCCTTGAAGGTAGAGGAGAAGATGTTGAGTAAGCAAAATCATAGGAATAGAGGTAAAAGTCTAGCAAGTGGTAGATGAACTACCAAACTAAGGTTTCAACATTCATAGAATGAGGGAGGAGGTTCAAGTACCAGACTGCCATAGTGAGGAGACTTCAGTGGAGCAATATTTGTGCCGAGAGGTAGAGGACGAGGAAGAGAAATTTGTTGTTATGTATGTGGAGAACTAGGACATGGATCATGGGATTGTCCTCACAACAAAACAACAACCCAAAGGAATCTAAATATAAAAAAGACAAAGGAAGAAAGCTCATATGTCACAGGGAAAGAAGAGCCATCTGAGGCATGAGAATCTTTATTTTTGAAGACAATGTTTCTTGAGGCAGAGAAAGAAGTAAATGAACTAGCACAGAGGAAGGGTTTATTCAAGACTGTGTGCAAGTGTAGAGGGAAATGCGGCAAGGTTGTGGTTGATAGTGGGAGCACTAACAATCTTGTTTCCATAGAGATGGTTGAGAAATTGGGATTAACCAAGACAACACATCCTACTCCTTACAAAGCTTAATGGCTAAAAAAAGGACATCAACTCTTAGTGACAAAAGAGTGTAGAGTGGAGATATAGATTGGGACATATAAGGATGTTATTATGTGTGATGTGATGCCCATGAACGTGTGCCATATATTATTGGGAAGATCATGGTATTTTTATAGAAAGGCCATACATGATGGCAGGAGGAATACTTATACCTTGGAGAAGTACAGGAATATGCACACACTATTTCCTTTGAAGGATGAAGTGGACAAAGGAATAGTTGGAAATAGTGTTTTTCTGATCAGTGGAAAGAAGTTGCTGCAAGAAGTTAAAAAGGAGAAAGAAATGTGTTTTTTTGTTGTGGAAAAACCCAAGGTAATTATGACTTCTACAAATATGGACAATTAACCTGTAGAAATTAAAGATATGTTAGAGAATTATGTTGACATTATTGTTGATGAGTGTCCAAGTGCATTGTCGCCAATCAGAAGTATCAGCCACCATATCGATTTGATACATGGTGCGAGTTTGTTGAACAAAGCAACAGATAGAATGACTCCACGGGAGAATGAAGAAGTTAGGAGACAACTACAGGAATTGTTGGATAAAGGGCTGATTAGAGAAAGCTTAAGTCCTTGTGCAGTACCAGATGTACTTAGTCCGAAGAAAATTGGTGAATGGTGCATGTGTATAGATTCTAGAGCAATAAACAAGATCAATATCAGGTATAGATTTTGCTTGCCATGTATGTATGATTTAATGGACTGTTTGAGTGGGTCAAAGTATTTTTCTAAGATAGATTTGAAGAGTGGATATCATCAAATAAGGATTAGAGAAGGGGATGAATGGAAGACTGCATTCAAGACAAACAATGGATTGTATGAATGGTTAGTAATGCCATTTGGGCTTACTAATGCACCAAGTACATTCATGAGATTGATGAATGAGGTATTGAAGGAGTATGCTAGAAAATTTGTAATAGTTTATCTTGATGACATTCTGATTTTCAGGTAGAGTAAGGAAGAACATTTGGAGCATCTCAAGCTGGTTTTAAATACTTTGCAGAAGGAGAAATTGCTGATAAATTTGAAGAAGTGTAGTTTTATGCAGAAGGAGCTTGTTTACCTGGGATTTTTAGTCTTAGAAGAAGGTTTGAAGATGGACCCATAAAAGATCGAAGTGATTCTAAATTGGACAACTCCCATAAGTATATTTGAGGTAAGAAGTTTTCATGGTCTTGCAAGTTTTTACATTAAATTTATAAGAAGCTTCAGTTAGATTTGTGCACCGATAGTTGAAATGATAAGGGAGACAACCAAAAATTTAAATGAATAGAGGGAGTGAATCAGAACTTCAAGTTGTTGAAGAAAAAGATTATAGAGAAACCTGTGCTACGCTTGCGAAATTTTGATAAAACTTTCCAAGTGGAAACCGATGCAAGTGGGGTAGCAATTGGAGCTATTTTAAGTCAAGAGTAAAGACCGATAGTGTATTTTAGTGAAAATTTAAATGAGGCCAAGTAGAATTATTCATCATAGATAAGGAATTTTACGCTATTTTCCAGGCTTTGAAGAAATGGAGGCATTATTTGTTATTCTAAGAGTGTGTGTTATATTATGATAATCATGCATTGTAGTTTATAAATAATTAGCCAAAGTTGAGCCAAAAGCATTCCAAGAGGGTGGAGTTCTTGCAAAGTTTCACTTTTGTAATCAAGCACACAAGTGGTAATTCTAATAAAGTTGTTGATGCTTTGAGTAGAGTAAATCTGATTTTACAGGAATTGAAGATTGATGTTTTGGGATTTGAAGAAAAGATTGATACATACAAATAAGGCACAAATTTTAAGAATATATATGTAGCTGTTCAGAATCCGGTTATTCATAATAGAAGCCAATGGTTAGATTACTTGATTCAAGGAGGATTGTTGTTCAAGAATAAAAAACTGTGTATCCCTAAATGTTCCATGAGGGAAAATCTAATTAAGGAAAAACAAAGTGGAGGATTGTCTGGACATTTTAAGTAGGACAAGACATTTTCTCAAGTAAGTGTTTTTTATTATTGGCATAAAATGCAAAATAATATCAAGAAGTTTGTTGAGAAATGTAGGATTTGTCAACATGCGAAGGGAAGGATCTAGAATGTTGGATTATATCAGCCATTACCCATATCCAATAGACCTTGGGATGCGATCAACATGGATTTTGTTTTGGGTTTGCCAAAATATCACAGAGGGCATGATTCTATTTATGTTGTTGTAGACAGATTTTCCAAAATGGCTCATTTCATTGCTTGTAAGAAAACTAGTGATGCCACTCATATTGCAAATTTGTTTTTCTCGGAAATTGTAATATTACATGGTTTTTCGATAACCATTGTTTCGGACAGAGACACTAAGTTCGTGGGACATTTCTAGAGACCTTATGGAAGAAGCCACGTAAAAACCTCAATTTTAGCTCAACCTACCATCCTCAAACAGATGGGAAAGCAGAAGTGGTGAACATGAGGTTGGGAAAAATCTTAAGAAGCTTGGTTCATAAAAGTCCAAGACAATGGGATTTAACACTTGCTCAGGCCGAATTTTCTTATAATGGTACTCCTAATCAGAGTATTGGTATGAGTCCCTTTCAGATTGTTTTTGGAATGCATAGAAGAGGAGTATATGAGCTTCAAGAATTGGGTCAGTGTTGGCATTATGATGTATGTGTTGTACTTGATGGCAACCCACTTATAGCATAAAAACTCACTTGTATATGGTAACTAGATGAATCTACAGAAGAGATATTAACAGAATGCATGACAGTATTGTTTACAAATGTGATGAAATGTAGGGAAATCAGATGAAAGATCAAGGTACACGCAGGTTCACCATTGACCAAGTTGCGTGTACATGCATGTTCAATGTATACAAGTTGCGTATATGTACACATGAACTTTCACAGAAGGAAAAGCACGTATACCTTGGAAAACTAGATTTTTGGTCTGAAGTATTTGGTCCATGGTATTTTGATCCATTGTATTGGTCCAAGGTATCTAGTCTGAGGTATTGACACTAGGTATTTGGCCCAAGGTATTGGTCCTAAGTGGTTTTGGTCCATGGTATTGAGAAAGGCCTAAAACTATAAAAGGAGGACAAGATCATTAGGCCATGGTGTGCAAGTATCGAATATCTGATGAAGTGTGAGATCTAGTATGCAGGTTATTGGGTTATGGTGCACTGTTGGATCTAAACCAAGGATGAACCTTAGTTGATGATGATAGATCAGATCTAATGATGGATTGGGAACTTAAGGCGTAAAATGAACTATCATTATGTGTTTTTGCTCATGCATATTCTAGATCTGAATACTGACACATATATGATTATATAAATGATATGATCTGAGTATAACTAAAGTCTGGAGTAGCTGCAGAACTCTGAATTTATATTTGTAGATGTATATGTTGGCTGGCTTTGAGCAAAGCGCGTGTACATGCAGGTTCGACACATGGAAGTAGCATATACCTTAAAAAATATATTTTAGTTGTTTCTCTTTACTGTTGCAAAGTTCTCGATTCTGGTTTGGGTTCTGGTTACTATATTCTGGTGACAGTATTCTAAATGATTAGATTGATGGGTGGTCTAAGTGAATGATTGATTTGGCTACGGTTGGTTCAAAAGGTGATTGGTTGATACAAATATATTTGATGATTGAATAATTTTTTCGATGGATCGATTCTGAAAATTTTTGAAACGTAGTCCTTGGAAGAAAAGAGAAGGTCGTAGCCTTCTATAGGTCGGCGCCTAAATACTAAGTAAACATATCGGCTAGTACAAGAGCTAGGGGGTTGTAGCTCCCTTCCAGTAGAAGCTGGAGAATGAGAGAAGGTTGTAGCCTTCTGTAGGTAGAAGCCTGTGTACTAGTATAAGACTACACCAGTACAAAAATTGTAAATAGAACTTCCTTATTATTAAAAGAAGACAGAGATGACAACAGCTTGTGGTTTTCACCCACATTGGGATTCCACCTTATATCTTAGTGTTCATGTGTGTTTCTCATGTGTGATTCTTTATTTTGCTTTTATTGCACTATGCATTGAATTCCTGATATACTAATTAAAGTTCAATACATCATAATTTGGGTAAATCAAAAGATCTCTGCATATACGTTGGTTTCAATAAGCATAGTTACGTATACATGCTAGTTCACTGAGATGAAGTAGCGTATAAAAATCAATTTTAAAAATTAAATTATTGATTTGATAATATTGATTCACTCCCCCTTCTCAGTATTATTTCCAACAATTGGAATCAGAGCAAGTCCTTCAGAAGAAGCTTGATCACTTGAAGGAAGATCCATCATCATGAGTAATCAAGAAAGCAGGGGATCCATCAGACCGTAAATTTTTTATGGGAGCAACTTTGTTTATTGGAAGGTAAGAACCACAACCTATCTTCAATCTCTTGGAACAGATGTCTGGGAAATCAATGGAAGGAGGATATACATTTCTGTCAGCAATTCCTACAGATATGGAAGGTAAAAAGTAATATGAAACAATTCCAAGGCTGTCAATACGTTATTGGGAAGTATGTCACAATTAGAGTTTGTCAAAGTTATGCAGCTCAAATCAGCCAAAGAAATATGGGACAAAATCATTCTAAGCTACGAAGGAGACTCTCAGGTAAAACGTGCTAAACTGAAAACTCTCAGAATTCAGTATGAAACTTTCAAGATGCACAGTGATGAAAGTATAGCTAGTTACTTCTTACATATAGATGAGGTTGTTAATTGCATGAATAATCTGGGCGAAGAGAAAGGAAGTTACCTTAGTTGAAAAAGTTTTAAGATCCTGATCTACTAGATTTGAATCAAAAGTATCTTCCATAGAAAAAAAGTAGGATCTACAGACTATTACTATGACACAGCTTCACAGAATCTTAACTGCCTTTGAGATGAGAAAAGGAGGTCCATAAGATATGAGAGAAGCCACATTTAAAGCTTCAGCAAAAGGATATAAATGTTATAATAAAAGACTTGGGAAAATTATTTAAATTATTGATGTTGTGGTTGATCAAGCATGCAAAAATCTAAAACAAATAAAAACCGAAGATTATGACAATGAGGAAGATGAGGATCATTTTCCCACATCAAATGACATGGATTCTGAAGAAGAAACCAATGAAGCACCAGAAGAAGAGATAACGATAGAAGAAAATACTCTGTCTAGGTATGTTTAGAAAAATCATCAAGAAACTCAAATCTTAGGCAAAAAAGTGGAAGGTGTGCACACTAGAAGAACCATTGTCGAAGCCTCAAGCTATCTAGCATTACTATCTTCCACTGAACCTCAAAATGTAAATGAAGCATGTAGAGATGAGTGTTGGGTCAAGGCCATGAATGAAGAACTTGAGCAAATTGAAAAGAATAACACTTTGGAATTAGTTCCTAGACCTCATGACAAGAATATCGTAGGAACTAAATGGATATTCAAAAACAAGCTGAACGAAAATGGAGAAGTTATTAGAAACAAGCCCAGATTTGTTTGTAAAGGATATTATAAACAAGAAGGTATATATTTTGAAGAAACTTTTGCACTTGTTGCTAGACTTGAAGCCATAATAATGTTTCTTGCTCTTTCTAGTTTTTAGAAATTCAATGTATACCAAATGGATGTAAAATATTCCTTTCTTAATGGAGACTTAGAAGAAGAAGTCTATATTGAACAACCAGAAGGATTCATTCTTGGAAATGATGCAGAACTTGTATGAAAACTCATAAAATCTCTCTATGGTCTAAAACAGGCTCCAAGGGCATGGTATTACTGTTTTGACAAATATCTCCACCAACAGGTTTTCTCAAAGGGGTTAGCAGATAGCAATCTATATACAAAGATGGACACTGGTAAATTGCTAATAATTGTTGTGTATGTTGATGATATCATTTTTGGTAGCAATGAAGAATCCATGAGTCAGAATTTTGCTTCAATAATGTAGCAAGAATTTGAAATGTCCTTGCTTGGTGAGCTTACCTATTTTCTTGGTCTACAAGTTCAACAAAATAAAGGTGGTATTTTTCTCTCACAAACCAAATATCTCAAACAGATCTTGAAAAAGTATGGCATGGAAGATTCTAAACTAGTTTGTACCCTAATGGTAACAGGGTGCAGTCTTAGCTCAAATGATGAATCAACAACGGTACATCAACCAACTTACAGATCCATGATTGGCAGAATAATTTATCTAATAGGTACCCAACTGGACATCATGCATGCAGTGGGAATAGTTGGAAGATTCCAAGAAAATCCAAAGGAATCACACCTTCAGGTAGTCAAAAGGATTTTCAAATATCTCCAAGGAACACAGAACTTTGGTTTATGGTATCCTAGAAATATAGATCTTACACTTCGTGCATATACAGAAGTAGATTGGGCAGGAAGTGTTGATGACAGAAAAACCCTAGTGGTGGTACATTCTATATGGGTTCCAAGTTAGTATCTTGGTTCAACACGAAACAAGGTTCAATTGCATTATCTACAGTTGAAGTAGAATACGTGGTTGTTGCATCTTGCTGCACACAACTACTTTGGATGATGCAAACCTTGCAAGACATTCAGATCACATGTACTCCACCCATCTCTATGTTGGCTTGTTGGGGCCTAACCCAGGTTCGGAAGAGTTATTAGCCAAACAAATCCCGCACTACTAGCCCTTTCGGCAACAATCCGCAGAGTGCGGACTGAAGTATCACCCGTGGTAGTAGGGGAGGGTGCAGGAACCAGGTTTCTGCACCCTTGGGATGTCTCGATGTGGTCTGGAGGGGTCGCGAACCATTCTTCGGCCTCATGCCACTTTGTACTGTTGTCAATCTCCTGCGTAGATTGGCACAAAGGCGCTTTCTTATTACTGAATTTATTATAGATCTGATCTTATTCTTATAGCCTTTAAGCAAACATTTAACAATAAAACCCAGTGCGTGAAATCATAATTAAAAAAGACAGTGCATAAATTCAGAACATAAGAAATAGATAGATTTGTAATAAAGAACACAATGTTTCAGCAATTCTTATCTTTATTTATCTTCTATCAATACAACTAGATCCACCCTACGCACTCACCTGCAAGGGTCAACGCACATAGCCGCAAACTCTAATAGACCTCTGCACACACAACTGTGGAGCCTCTATCTATCTACCAACACCCTTGACTTAGACTTACAGATGCAGAGAAACTATTACTTCCAAAAACCCATAACACATCTGATCTTCTCCAAAAAAATGCCTTCTATCCTTAGAGCCTTGCTCTATTTATACATTCCCATGGTCCGTGGACCATGGGTGGGGTGACTCACTTCCTATTATTTTATATCATTTTTTTGGCGAACAACCCTTTGACTCGACCTATTTCATTTCACACTCTGTGCATTTCGCGGAGCTTTTCATAATATCCTTACCCTAACTTATAGGCTTTAACCCCCAAAACCATTACGCGGGGCCTCCGCTACCCAATAGGCCCCCAACACAATCATCGTGACTCATCTTGAGTCACACGTCGGTGCAGCAATACGCGCTGCCAAGGCTTCGTGGTCTATCATCCTATGAGTGATGCACTACGTTATGCTTCTCCCTCTTTATCTCCTGCAACTCTTCTTCTAGCTCCCGCTCCATTGCCTCCACTACTTCACATAACCGATGATGCTCGTTCTGCTCTCCTCGATTAAAACAGAGCACCCTCATAGGATCTTAGCTCAAGCTGGGGTGCCACATAGGGAACTCTTCGTGCCAACGCCGCAAGTTTCCAATTTCTGGTCTACTATATGCATTGTCTACTGCAGCTTGTGTTGCAATTTTGCAAGAAAATTGTTGTTGTCTGTGAGATCCCAATCTTCAAGGTGCATCAAAGGTGAACTATTAACTACAATTTCATCATTTGTCTCCATATTCATAGTCTTTCGCTTATCTTTCATGGATCATCGGCCAACCCATGGGTTAGGCAGCAGAATCCGGACTAGTTCTGCTTCATGTCTAAGAGTTTCCTGTACATCCCCTACTGTCAGTGCTGAACTTTGCACGGCGCCTACAGCTGTCGATACCACATTATCCAGAAAGTCTTGCATCTCCATTGGCCATATTACAACCCCCGGGCTTACCCCCTTCAACATCAATAATGAACAGTTCCATACGGATGGAAAGGCCCAATAGCTTACTTCTCTTGAAACCACAGATCATTCAGCAGATGCCCCCTTGTGATTTATAAGTGTTTTGAAACTCAAATTCAGCAGTTCCCTGCTTTATTGGTGTCGTAACGTTATGCTTGCGGCAAATTGTTTAGGATCAGGCTTGTACCGCATCTCTTAATTGCCCACCGCCCACTCCCTTTCACCATAACTTAGACATCTCGTCATGAACAGTGTCAACAACGGTCACCTCTTTTCTTGTCCACGTAGCAGCGCAGCTCCTTTTGCGTAACCACGATCCTTGTGACATACCAATGCTACGTGCACCCTTATTGTCGTGCAACTCTCTCACAGACTGCTTTATCATCCTGCGCTCTCTTTTAACTACCTGGAGCGGTGAGACTGTCCTTCTCCCTAACCGACTGGCCCTGCATAGACGCTTCTTTCTGTGTAGGCCTCCCGTACACTTGTTTATAGTCCCTCATCTTCTTTCAACTACTTGGGGTGCTGAGACTATGCTTTCCACAGCCAGTGAAGTGATCACACCCCAAGTGCGTGATTTTTGCTTCCCCACGAGCTTGGGTTGCGGGAACCTTTCATGTACTTTTGAATTAGGTAGCGCATTGCAGTCTGTGCTCCCTTGTTCAGTAGGGTGCAGTCACAACCATGATATCAGGGTCACAGCTTGATCTAGTATCGTAGGAGGGTCGGCCAGGTCCTCCACAATTGTAGAAAATTAATTGTCCATGCCCTCGTCCAGGTCCCATTCCTCGTCCCCACCCATGTCCTTGGAATCCACCATGCGCTATTGCTGCAGCTAGATCCTAACCTCTCACCTCAGTGTGCATCCTATAACTAGGTGTTTGATCCATCAGCAACTCATAACTTTGGCAATTTTGTTTGTCATGGCCCATCGATCTACAAAAATTGCAAAATAGTTGTTTGGTGGGCCGTATAAGTTTCTGCAATAGATGACAGTTGTCTGTAGTGTGCTTTCCTCCCACCTAAAAGATTGTGCACCAAAGTACAAGTGCCGCACTTGGCCCTACTTGTGCCTCTGGTCGCAATGGCATTGGTCCCCCCCCTGCCACATAGTTTGCAAATACGGGATAGTGGTCCTTGTTTTGACTTTGTCCCTTGCATTTGATACACTACACTTCTTCACGCACCTCTGGTCGGGGTGCCCTATCTTTATTCAAACTTTGCATCTCCAAGCATAGGTTTTGTAGTTGCGCGTGGATTTTCTGAACTCCCAACCCTAGATCCTACATTGGAGTTTCATGCAACCTCATCGCTATCTCTAATGCTTCAGCATGGGTTGAGATTTTTTGTTGTGACATTGCCATCCTCAGATGTGGTGTCAAAGATGCCAAAAACCACACGCAGTGCTGCACATCTATCAGCGTCATGTTAGCCTCATGGGTTGTACTCTTTAATCTCTGATCCAGATCCCATGGGGTTTCACCAGGTAGCATCACGATCTCTTTGAACCCAATGATCAGCTGCATTTCTGATTTTGGCCGGCTAAATTCTTTGTTCAATGCATCCTGGATCACTGGTATTCCTGCATTCGGGTGATCGCTCGAGTACTTTATATACCACGTCAACGTGCGGTCCTGCAGCGCGCTAACCAGAGTAGCCTTTTTGATGTTATCATTCGTTACACCTCAGGCTTCCCATACAACCTTTACCATGAACCAGAAATAATCTGGTTCCTCATTTCCTATGCCTCTAAATACCATCAACTTGATCGCACTCACCATTCCAACCCTCGGTTGTGGTGGAGGTGGGGTAGCCAAAGATGGGTTCGATGTAGGTGAAGTGGGGGATGGTGTGGATGGTAGTGGTACCAGTGGAATGCGCTACTTTATCAATCAGATTGTGTTCTCGGAGAGAATCCTGCGAGCTCCTCCTCACTTTCTCACGAAATAGAAATCATAGGACTGTTCTCTAATCTGTCGGTCCCTCGGTAGCCTCTTCTGCTCCACGTTACCCCAGACATCAATGGATGGACATAACCTGTTTTTCACATAACAAAATTTTAATCCAAGTATTGAAAGATTTAATGTACTTACACCATGGTCCTTGGAGAAAGCACCTTTCTTCTTCGCTGTAACTCACTGTTGTGTCTATCGCGAACTCAGTGATAAACCCTCCTATTATTCGATCCAACTGGTGATCTACTATCCGTGCAATTTTATCTTTAGATGCTTCCAGTCTACGCACCAACTCTGGGGTCCACACGATGGGCTGATCCAGTCTGCACCTTCCCTAATTATCATCTAGCCTAGCAATCCACTCATATAGTTCTGTTGAGAAGGACGCGAAGAAGATCTCATGGATCTCTGTATATATGTAGCGATCTAGCTACTTTTCCTCAGATATCCATGGAACTCAGTTTTCCTGTACCACAAACTTGTGAAGCTTCTGATCCAACCAATCTTCAAGTTCTTTCTTCATAGGGTTCCAGTGTTTCGACATCAGACATCCTTTAGGTAGATCCCAGTTGCAGCATCAGAACCATTTGTTGGCTTGTTGGGGCCTGACCTAGGTTCAGAAGAGTTATTAGCCAAACAAATCCACATTATCGCCCTTTGAGCAATAGTCCGCGGAACATGGACTGAAGTCTCACCCGAAGTAGTAGGGGAGGGTGTCAGAACTAGGTTTCCGCACCATTGGGATGTCTTGATGTGGTTTGGAGAAGTCGTGAACCGTTCTACGACCTCGCGCCACTCTATACTACTGTCGATCTTTTGCGTAGATCCGCACAAATGTGCTTTCTTATTACTGAATTTATTACAGATTTGATCTTCTTCTTACAGTCTTTAAGCAATCATTTAACAATAAAACCCATTGTGCACAATCATAATTAAAAAAGATAGTGCATAAATTCAGAACATAAGCAACATATAGATTCGTAATAAAGCACACAATGTTTTAGCAATTCTTATCTTTATTTATCTTCTGTCAATACAACCAGATCCACGCTGCGCACTCAGATGTAGGGGTCCATGCACACAACCGTGGACTCTACCAGGCCTCTACACACACAACTACAGAGCCTCTATCTGTCAACCAACACCCTTGAATGGGACTTACAGATGCAGAGAAACTATTACTTCCAAAAACGCATAACACATCTGATCTTCTCCAAAAAATTGCCTTCTACCCTTAGAGCCTCGCTCTATTTATACATTCCCATTGTCCATGGACCATGGGCAGGCCGACTCACTTCCTATTATTTTATATTATGTTTGGGCGGACAACCCTTTGACTCAACCTATTACATTTCACACTCCACGCATTTCACAGATCTTTTCACAATATCCTTACCCTATCTTATAGGCTTTGAGCCCCAAAACCGTTACGTGGGGCCTTTGCTACCCAACACTACATTCTATATGATAATACAAGGGCCATCAGTATTTCAAAGAATCCAGTCATGCGCTCGAAGACCAATCACATACCCATCAAATATCATTTTCTACATGAACAAGTGCTTGAACAAAAGGTCAAATTTGAGTGTGTTCCCTCCAAAGAACAAGTTGTTGATATATTCACTAAACCACTACCCAGAGAGACATTTGAATATCTCAAGAAAAATCTAGGAGTAGTTGTTGCATCATCCTACTGTTAAAACCTATTTTCTTAAGAAAAAGGTGGCTATACGCGAGTTTCATAAAGTGTAGTCCCGAACATACGTGGGTTTCTATGGGCACAGTCATGTATATGTTGGTTTAAAGAAAAGTAGTGGGCCAGACTTAGGAAAAAGGGGTCTGCTATGGTTTTTTCAATTATCTGCTCTGTTTGATGATGGTTTCAATCTGCTGATAACATGTGGAAATATATTGGTCCTCATAAAGTTGTTTATAGCTTGATGTATATCTGATTGATGATGATGCTTTGATATCTCTTATTGACATATGCAATGATCAGATCTCACAGTGAATAGGTGGAACAGGTTCAGGGGGAGAACATGGTTGATGATATTTTGGGAACTAATGATGGAAATATACAGGTTGCTGGTCTAGATGTTGTTGACAGATGTTGTTGATCATCCAAATCATATGATAGTTGTTGATGATTATCATGGCCTTGTTTATGATATTTGATCTCTGTTATATATGACATGTATATCTTTTAATGTAATGGTCGTGAAAAGACCTAATTTGTAACCCCACTATGCATGGGATGGATGATGTAATGTTTCTTTTTTTTGACATGTATAAACGATTGATATATCCCCACTTGGTTGGGTGGATGAGTCAAATTTGGTATATCCCTACTTGGTTGGGAGAAGGATGTATGTATGAGTCATTGATGATAGGAAGGTCATTTGTGATGTATGTATAGAGTCATGTTCTTATTTTAGAACATCTTTTTGTAGACTTTGCTTATGCTCATGGGGAGCATGGACTCGATCATGGGAGCTCAATCATCACACTTCCATATATCAGAGAATTCAACATGCACTCAGGGGGCGGATGGCCCATTTCCCTTGATGTCAAAGGGGGTGAGTGACTTGGTGTGGTTGTTGCCATCAAGTCCAAAGGGGGAGATTGTTCGCATTATGATGTATGTGTTGTACTTTATGGCAACCCCTTATAGCAGAAAAACTCACTTGTATATGGTAACTAGATAAATCTACAGAAGAGATACTAGATGTAATAGAACGGATGACAGTAGAGTTTACAGATGTGATGAAATTCAAGTCACTCAGATGAAAGATCGAGGTACACATAGGTTCACCGTTTACCAAGCTCTGTATACACATAGGTTCACTCTATACAAGTCGTGTATACATACACACACACTTTCACAGAAGGAAAAGCGCGTATACCTTGGAAAAATAAATTTTTGGTTCGAAGTATTTGGGCCATGGTATTTTGATCCTGGTATTGTTCTAAGGTATCTGGTACGAGGTACTGACCCAAGGTATTTTGTCTAAGGTATTATTCCTAAGTGGTTTTGGTCCATGGTATTGAGAAAGGCCTAAAATTATAAAAGGAGGAGAATATTGATGCATATATTATTCTAGATCTGAATATTGGCACATATATTATTCTATAAATGATATGATCTGGGTATAAATAAAGTTTGGAATAGCTGCAGAACTCTAAATTTATATTTGCAGATGTATACGCTAGTTGGCTTTGAGCAAAGCACATGTACATGTACGTTTGACACATGGAAGTAGTGTATACCTTATAAAATATATTTTAGTTGTTTCTCTTTACTATTGCAGAGTTCTGAGTTCTGGTTACTATATTCTGGTGATAGTATTCTGAATCATCAGATTGATGGGTGGTCCAAGTAAATGATTGATTTGCCTATGGTTGGTTCTAAAGGTGATTGGTTGATACAGATATATTTGGTTATTGAATGATGTTGTTGATGGATCAAGTCTGAAAATTTATGAAATGTGGTCCCTAGATGAAAAGAGAAGGTCGTAGCCTTCTGTAGGTTGGTGCCTACGTACTAAGAAAACACATCAACTAGTACAAGAGCTAGGGGGTTGTAGCTCCCTTCCAGTAGAATCTAGAGAATGAGAGAAGGTTGTAGCCTTCTGCAGGTAGAAGACCATGTACTGGTATAAGACTGCACCAGTACAAAAATTGTAAACAAAATTTTCTTATTATTAAAGGAAGACAAAATTTTCACCCACATTCGGTTTCCACCTTATATCTTGGTGTTCATGTGTGTTGCTCATGTGTGATGCTCTATTCTGCTTTTGCTGCATTGTTTAATGAATTCCTGATATACTAATTAAAGTTCAATACATGATAATTTGGGTAAATCAAAAGATCTCTACATATATGCTCGTTTCATTAGGCATAGTTGCGTATACACGCTAGTTCACTGAGCTGAAGTAGCGTATACAAATTAGTTTTTAAAATTAAATTATTGATCTCATAATATTGATTCAGCCCCCCTCTCAGTATTATTTCCAATAGTTAGCAAGAAACGAGTGCAAAGGTTGAATCATTTGTAGAACAAATGCAGAAATTGCATGAAGATGTTAAGTACATATTACAGGAAAGTAGCAGGAAATATAAGAAAATGGCTGATGAGAAGAGGATAGAAAAAGAGTTTCAAGTAGGTGATTTTGTTATGGTATACTTGAGGAAGGAAATATTTCCTATCAAAACATATAACAAGCTAAAAATGAAGAAGATAGGGCCATGTAGAGTTATGAAGAAATTTTCCTCTAATGCTTATAAGATTGAGCTACCAGAGGGAATTGGAATATCTCTTATTTTTAAAATTGCATATTTGTGCCCATAAAAGGAAGCAGAGACAAAAACACAAGATGAACTGATGGGAGAAGGCTAAGACTCCAAACTGGGAGGAGTAGATGCCAAAGACAACAAAGAAGGAAGTGGAATCCACTCTGCATAAAAGAGTAGCAAGGAATACAGTGGGCCAAACATATTATCAGTATTTAGTAAAATGGAAGGGGTGTCCAGAAGAAGATTCCAGTTGGATGACAACAACAAAATTACATAGATATCAAGTGGATCCAGAAGACATGATGGAACAATATTTTTCTTCCTTGGGGGTCTGATACAGGAGCATCTAGATTTAGCTAGCAATGTGATTGTGTGTTCACATGTTGTGGCTAACAAGGGGTGAAAAAAATTGATTATTAATATTTTATTAAGCTTTAATTGTGAGAAGTTAGTTTGTTTTGATTTCTAAACTAAATAGGAATAAAATGGCAAATTGGTTCTCCCTACATGGAGATCAAGCCAAGTAGATAGATATTTTAATTAAAATAGGAGTTGGATTCTTAAAATAGTAGATTCCTTCATTAATGAGTAGAATATTGTTAGTGTGGGATATATTGTGTTTTCATTCATTTTCCTGAGGGGTTGGGAAAAGATTTCGAGAGAGAGCGAGAGTAGAGAGAGCCCATTAAATTTTTTATTGAGCCATTAAGGGCTGCAAGCAAGAAACTTGTGTTTTTAGCATTTTTTATTCATTTTATGTGGAACAATATTGTTGTGTGTTTTAATTTGAATTTTTGGTGTATTTCATTTAAATAGCTTGTATTCACTTCTGATCAAGCATTTTATATGTTTATATGCCTGTAGCTTTAGGAGATATCGTGTGAAAACCTTGGGACATTCGAATCCTTAAATAAATTCATTAAGAAAATTGCAGGTTGGGCAGAACTTGGATTTGAAGGTGGAATAAGGAATTTTAGAGGGAGAATAATGAATTACTTGAGTCGTCGTAGGTGATGTATAGATATCACCCATTTTTTTGTTCAATAGCTTTTTTTGTTCTGTTGAGAAGTGTTGTTCAATTGTGCCCTTTTGTTGTTCAAGATTTTTTTGTTCAAATCTGTTTTTAGATGTTCAGTTGTGGTCATGAGATGGATTAACATTGTTTGACATTTCGAAACAACATTTCAATTGATTACAAATCAGGTCCTGCATCAAATTCCCCTGAAAAGTTTCATTGTAGCCAACCAAAGTCCTATGAGGAGTCTAATGGGGAGGAGATATATCATGTCTTTCATTATACAAGTGAGTCCATGAAGTTGATCCAAAGAACCTAAAATGTGAGATAGAGGACTTGCGGCAATGGAACAAATAAGTTTCTGACCTTACATCAAGGAATAATTTGGGTTGCTCATGGAGATAGTGGTAGCTAAAAAATATTTAATGTTTGTAGATCATCACACAATTTTAAGTACCATTGGGAGAACAATGTTATTTCCGATTGTAGTGAGCTAAGAGTTTCCCAGTTAGAGATTTGATATCTCAAATGATTACAGGAACTGGTGATTTTACATTTTCGTTTAATATGGATGTTGGTAATCCATTTACTTTAATGAGGTATTAAACTTAGGTGTTAAATTTCAAGTGAATGAACAACGCACATTCACTAGGATCCCGTGAACAAAAGCACTGAAGTAACCTAAATGGGTTCCATTACCAACTTCAAAATGCCTAGGGTTGAGTGTAACCATCTCCAAAAGCATACAATGCATATAAATCACAAGATACATGTCCACATTCCCACCAATATCATGGCTCCTAGGGGCGAGTAACCATCATCCATCCAAGCAACAAGCATAATCATGAGTGAGTAAAAAATATGCACCAAAATTTACAGCAATGATGACCTCATCTAGCAAGGGGAGGCTGGAAGAAACATCCAAAGGAGAGGATGGACTAGATGATGAAGTAATCCTTCAGTCTCGACTCCCCATAGACTATTCAATAACTACAAAGAATGAACTTGGAGGAGTTTGGATAGGTGGACCAACACAGTATGGAGATGTGGAAACCTTCAATACAACTAGCTGGGAGTCATCAAAAAACAACCCAACAAGAGAAGAAGAGACATGGTCCATGGATACATGTTGAAATTCATCACTAGAAAGGAGTTATAGAATATATATTAGTAGTCATCATGATGTTTAGTCACTTGGTGAGAGGTAGGGTCATAGAGATGATACCCCTGAAAAGTTTCATAGTATCCAACCAAAATTCTATGAGGAGTCTAATGGATAGGAGATATATCATGTCTTTCATGATATAAGTGGGTTCATGCACTTGATCCAAAGATCCTAAAATGTGAGATAGAGGACTTCCAACCATGCAACCAATAATTTTTTGACCTTGCATCAAGGAAGGATTTGGGCCAGTCATGGATGCAGTGGTATCTTCAATAGATTTAATGTTTGTAGATCATCACACCATTTTAATTAGCATGGGGAGAATAATGTTATTTCCGATTTTAGCGAGCCTTGAATGTAGTGAGCTAAGAATTTACCAGTTAGAGATTTGATATCTTAAATGATTATAGTAACTGGTGATTTCACTTTTTGGTTTAATATGGTTTTTGGTAATCCATTTACTTTAATGAAATATTAAAATTAGGTGTTAAAGTTTAAGTGAATGGACAATGCACACCCACTAGGATCCTATGAACAAAAGCACTAAAGTAACCTAAATGGGTTCCATGACCAGCTTCAAAATTCCCAGGGCTAAGTGTAACCATTGCCAAAAGCATGCAATGCATAGAAATTAGAAGATAGGTGTCCACAGTCCCACCAATATCATGGCTCCTAGGTGCAAGTAACCATTATCCATCCAAGAAACAAGTACTATCACGAGTGAGTAGAAAATATGCTCCAAATTTTACAACAATGATGACCTCATATAGTAAGGGAAGGTTGGAAGAAACATCCAAAAGGAGAGGATGGAATAGATGATGAAGTAATCCCTTTAGTCACGATTCCTTGTAGACTATTCAATAACTACAAAGAATGTACTCGGAGGAGTTTGTATAGGTGGACCTACAAAATATGGAGATGTGGAAAGGTTCACTACAACCAGCTTAGTGTCGTCAACAAGCAACCCAACAAGAGAAGAAGAGGCGTGTTCCATGAATACATGTTGAGAGTCATCACTAAAAGGGAGCTATAAAAGATATTTTAGAAGTCATAATGAAAAGGCTCATCATGATGCTTAGTCCCATGATGAGAGGTAGGGTCATAGAGATGACATCACTAGAAATTTTCATAGAAACCAACCAAAGTCCTATGAGGAGTCTAATGGACAGGTGATATATCATGTCTTTTATGATACAAGTGGGTCAATGCACTTAATCCAAAGAACCTAAAATGTGAGATAGAGGACTTCCAACCATGCAACCAATAAGTTTTTGACCTTGCATCAAGGAAGAAATTGGCCTGGTCATAGAGACGGTGGTATCTACAAAAGATTTAATGTTGGTAGACCATCATACCAGTTTAATTACCATGGGGAGAAAAATGTCATTTTCGATTGTGGTGAGCTAGGAATTTATGAGTTAGAGATTTGATGTCTCAAATGATTATAGGAACTAGTTATTTTACTTTTTGGTTTAATATGCCTATTGGTAATCGATTTACTTTAATGAGATATTGAACCTAGGTGTTAAAGTTCAATTGGATGCACAGTTCAAATCCACTAGGATCCTGTGAACAAAAGCACTGAAGTAACCTGAATGGCATCCATTACCAACTTCAAAATGCTGAGGGATAAGTGTAACCATCACCAAAATAATGCAATGCATAGAAATCACAAGATAGCATCCATAGTCCCACCAATGTCATGGCTCCTAGGGGAAAGTAAACATCATCCATCCAAGCAACAATTATTATCATGAGTGAGTAGAAAATATGCACCAAATTCTGCAACAATGATGACCTCATCTAACAAGGGAAGGCTGGAAGAAACATGCAAAGGAGAGGATGGACTAGATGATGAAGTAATCCCTTTAGTCTCAACTCCACATAGACTATGCAATAACTACAAAGAATGAACTCGGAGGAGTTTGTATAGGTGGACCAACACAAAATGGATATGTGGAAAGGTTCACTACAACCACCTAAGTGTCATCAACAAGCAACCCAACAAGATAAGAAGAGGCATGTTTCATCGATACATGCTGAGATTCATCACCAGAAAGGAGATATAGAAGAGATCTTAGGAGTCATCATGAAAAGTCCCATCATGATGCTTAGTCACTTGGTGAGAGGTAGGGTCGTAAAGATGATACCTCTGAAAAGTTTCATAGTAGGCATTCAAAGTCATACGAGGAGTCTAATGGACATGAGATATATCATTCATTTCATGATACAAGTGGGTCCATGCACTTGATCTAAAGAACCTAAAATGTGAGATAGAAGACTTCCATCCATGCAACCAATAAATTTCTGAACTTGCATCAAGGAAGAATTTGGGCTAGTCATGGAGACAATGATATCTACAAAAGATTTAATCTTTATAATAGCTTAGTGGCCTTATCAAACTTCCCTTCTTTGCAATATCATATTATCGTAATGTTATGTGTAATCGTATAAGGAGAAAGGCCTACTTGTCCCATCTCTTCAATATGGTCCTTCGCTTCTCTAACTTTTGGTGCTCTTCCAAGACAATTGGTACAAAGATTGAAGGGAAAAACATCAGGAGAAATGCCCTTCCACTTCATATGCCAAAAGACTCGATATGCTTCATTGAACTTGCCCTCCTTAACATAGTAATCCATGAAGAAATTATAGGTAAAAGAAGTGGGTTTGCATTCATTGGTATGCATTACCTGCAAAAGTTTCAGTGCTTCCTCTAATCTGCTAGTCTTGAGAAGCCCAATAGTCAAAGAACTAATCTGTTAGTCTTGAGAAGACCAATAGTCAAAGAATTGTAAGTAATCAAATTGGTAGAGTTTCCCTTCGTAACCATCTTATCCAACACTCCAAAGGCCTCGTCAACTATTCCTGTTGTGCAGAGGAAATTAATAAGAGTAGTGAAGTTAATCATGTTCGGCACACATTCATTATCCTCCATCCCCTTCCAAAGCTCCTAGACAACACTTATGTCTCTGAAATCACCATACTTGTGGATTCGAGTACTATATGTGATAGAATCAGGCCTGCATTTTCTTTTCCTCATTTCACTTAGCAATTCCCTTGTCTCATTCCATCTACCAACATTGCAAAGAGCATCTATCAATATAGTGAAGGCCATGACATCCAATTCACAACCCTCTGTCTTCATTTGTCTCAACATACCACATGCTTCATCCACTCTCTGAGCTCTCCCTCGAACATTGATGTAGATTGTGAAGGTGTAAACATTGGGCTTCAATACCAACCTTCGCATTTCTATAAAAAAAAATTGATACCTACCTTTTTTCTCCCTTTTTTCCCAGGAACTCATAAGTGTGGAATAACATTTCATGATGGGTACAAGTCTCCTGATATCATCTTCTTTTATAGATCCATGGATTCTCTCTGAAATCCATATTTTAACAATATATTTATCAGACCATTGTATGTCATTCTATTTAGCACATACCCAGATCCTTTCATCTCTTCCAAGGCTAGAGGAGCTTGTTGGATACACGGGGGCTTCAGTACAGGAGCAATACCATAGCACATGGGTTCATATTGGGGGATATATAATGAGGAAAAAATGACATAATATATTGGGGGATATATATGGGGTAAAGGGTTCTTATATTGACAGTTATAAAAAATGGAGCTCAAAGTTAATGAAAACATATAAAGGGGTATAAAAAATGTTAATGAGAAAATGGATACCTACAATATCTAGTGAAAGTAGGGGTTTTTAATGTTGGGAAGGAATATTGACTTTATATTGGTAGGGGGTTATGCAATATGATTTTTAGAGGTATTTTCCAATATGTACTCAAAATAAGGGTATTGTTTAATATGCCATGATCGCATGTGATATGTCAGAGTTCATTGAGTGAATCCCCCGTGGTTGGATAACTCCTTTGAACCAAAAGACCCAAAAAAAAATTGCTATAAAAGTTAGGGAATTAGGCTTACAATGTTTTTTCTCCATTAGATCCAAAAATTTTGTCATTGAATTGAGCATGTGGATCGACCCTATAATTTCTAGCATAGAATTTTACGCCTCTGTGTGGTGCACGAATTTTTATTTATGAGCTACCCATGAGAAGAAAGTCAGTGCTAGTTTTTTAACTATATATGGTATTAGAACGTGTGAAACATGGTGTGGAGTCAACTCTCCTTGCTGTATAAACATGTGGGAAACATCAAGGCTTTTAGAAATCAACCCAAATCTTGAAGTTGTTTGAGTGGTCCTTTCTTTTTTTGAGGCACAATTGCACACAACATTCTGGAAAGAATAGGCCATTAAAGTAGATACTTTGAAAGGTGAAAACCCTTTCCCTCTTTTGCCTTCCCTAGTAAAAGTAAAGACCACATCTACATATCTTATATCACATGCTCCAAATTCACAGAGCTCCATTATTTCAGCCTTCTATTCCTCGGCTCCAACCATATAGTCAATGAAACTCAATCTTTGCTCTCTTGTTGTCCTAGTGTAAGGGGAAACTGTTACTACCAAGTTACCAACTAATCAATATCAGCCCAAGCAAGAGAAGAATGAAATCACCAAGAAAATTGTTGACAAGTCTCCATTCAAGACTTCATCTCTTCGAAAATCATAAGCATTCCCAAGACCAAGCTCCTTGAGACATTAAATCAAATGTTGGACATGAAAGCTGAAATCCTAATGAAGGAGTTAGTAACAACAGGGTTGATTCTTCTGGCCAAGTTTATGACTTTGTACTTGACCGAATCATAGTTTGTGCAGATAGTCCTTATAAAGGGAGTTATCTTCAAGGTCTAAAATCTGAGTCTTAATAGTGACAAAGAAGCGAATATCATCTTCATTCTCTATGTATTTTGTGAACCCGCAAAGAGTCTTCTTGAAAATCGAAGAACATGCTTAGAAGGAATTATCTCTATTGTTTGAATTTACAAGGTTATGGGTATATATAAATAAGAGATCTGAGTCCTAACAAGTATTGTAGAAGATGATTTTGAAAGATAGAAGGATCTTTGTGCATATAGGGACAATTTGAATTTTTTACTTCACTAATTAAAGAAGCTCTAATCAAGGGAGCATACTTAGGACTATAGATATATATCTTTGAGAAGGCCTATAATTGCCTCTCTGTCTTAAGTTATGAGTCATGACACCCTGAAAGAAAAACTAGTCCTCGTATATTAAAGAGGAATTAGATCCACTTGACAAACATTTCTTGTGCATGTTAAAATTTTGTGGGCTCAATTTGCAAAGAGTAAAATGTATAGGTGTCTTAGAAACATAAGGAGAATACTAAGAAACATGCATCACAATCAAAGTAAAATAGTGTTATCCTGAAGGAATTCAAGTTCTTGACTCTTGGACAAGTCCTAAACCTCCTTTGAAATTTCTCTCATATGATAATTGAAGTCTCAAAAATAAAATCAGTCCATTTTAAGTAATATACTATGAAAATAGGAAGCCCCAGCCAAAGGGTTGGATACCTATATTAAAGCTCCTATGAAAAATTGAGATGGCATCATATTTGTAGGCAAATCAATATTGGCACATATTCATAGATACAATCAACATTAGAAGAAGTATTGAAATGGCACCCATATATTTCTTCAAGACACCTAAAACACCTTATCAAAGATAGTTGTTAAAAAATAAGGAGTGATTCAAGCGTGCATGGATGACCAATATTCATTAGATAATGGACTAAAACTCACAACTGTCTATGGCTTGTTTACCGCAGAACGACCCCTCCACCCTCTATAGGTCTATGTTTTGCACTATAGACATCTCTATGACAAATTTAATTCTTTTTGCACAACTACAACCCATCAATTTTATATGTCACAACTATATGATTCGTGTTATGTATCACATTAATATTCACATGTTACGACTTTATTACAAGAGAAATTAAATATGAAGATAGGTCATAGTTAGTCCTAGCACCATAATCTCGAACGATTTATATGCTCAACACATCTGACCTTAGGTATTAGTTTTGGTACAACATAATTTACCAATTATTTGACATGATCTCATAAATTGGATCAAAATAATTATTGCAATACATGCCTTTAATTTCTAATACATGTATAGAGACAAAGTGGTCAAATTGTGTCCTAAACCTTGAGTTTTATTGTAGTTCTATTAAGCTCTTTAGGGAGGAACCAATTAAATTGGGAAAATTACGCCATGGAGCTAAGTCTCCCTATGATATTTAGAATATCCTTATGTCTGAAGTAGCCACTATAACCATTCATATGGTTGACAACCAAGAAGATATAATATGGACTCATTCATATATATATACATATACATATACATACATATATATATATATATATACAATCCCTTTATTTTAAGAAAGTCGGCCTGAGAAGGATTATTCAATGGAATGATATTCTTGTTTTTCTCTGAAGAAAAAATCATGGATGTGCTGATAAAGCCAAGATCTTGAGTTGAAAGATCCTTAGTTTTAGAGGATTCATCCCCATATGATACAATGAGAGCAACCCCTCTATGAAGTCTTTTGCATAAACTAAATCAAGCCGAGATCCTCTTATGTAGTTGAAAGGAAGTAGGGCCTCGCCCCAGTGATGGAGAAATGTCGAATTGATGTTGAGAATGATGTTGAAGATTTCGAGGACAAACCCTCTCGTGAACAAGGAGTTGTGATTCGAAAGGAGTCTGAGAAAGTAAGGAAGAGGAAAATAAATTGTAATTTGAAGAAGAAGAACATGGTCCTCCTTTCTTTGGTGTTGAGAATCGATGTTTCCATTCAGAAGACTATGGAAATGTCCCAAAAATCCCTTGTGGGGTGAGTACGGGGCTGAAAATTTAGGTCCTCAACCTTAAAAACATGGACAAACAAGGAAATCTAGCCTATTATCAAATTTCGTCGAGAGGTGTCTCTGTTAGCCTGAGGTTGGATTCATTTGTGCTTACAAGACATGGTCATTGTTTGTTGATTGTTGAAGTATCCAACCCTGTTGAAGATTCCAACATTATTTGTTGATTGTTGAAGTCTTTGTATGGTTTGAAGTATGCTCCCAGGGACTATTATGCAAAGATTAACCATTTATTTTTCAATCTTGGATTCAAACATTGTGAATATGCACAAAATATATATTTATTACATGATCATGGTGATACTTTGACTATTGTTGTATATATTGATGATTTAGTTATAACCAACAATAATATTGATTTAATTCTTAGATTGAAGAAATTATTTACTATCACTTTTGAAATAACATGAGTTACGATGAATCTAATTGCTACCTCTAATGTGTTCATGCTTGACCCTTGGTTTAATCTACCATGAAAGAAAACAAAATGGATTGAATGGATAGAGTTTGGGGTCTGCCACATCTTCATATGTTAATGCTTCTTATTGTGATATACAATACCCATTTATATGTCTCGTAAAAGACTCCTCTGGATATTTCTATCCAACAACAAAATATTTGTTGTAAAAGGTGTGCTGTCAGAGGTTGATCCATCAAAATATAGCAACCAAAAGGGACCTTACTATGCACATAGATGAAGAAATAAGAAGATTGTTATCTATAAGTGTTGATGTGGAGGTATGGGACAAAATTATACAGACAACAAACCTTTTTGTTCAGTAGATCAAGATATAATAAGGAAAATGTTTGATTATGTATACATGTGTGATAGTATTTTAGGCAATACCAACCTAACCCAAAAATTTGTTGACATTTTTCTAGAGCTGACCTATAATTGTTCTTGAAGTTAATAAATAGGCAAAATAGGATTTAGCTTTCAATACAAAATATAAAGTGATAGGAACAGGGCCAACTTGTGAAAGTGTAAAAATTAGTATGGTTTAAAGGGACTGATCCCTTTGAAAATCCTTAAAGGTGGCAATGAACGTTGAGCTTGGTTCTAGAATCCCTTTGGGCATCCATCTTAGTAATTGGTGTAGGATATAACACTGCATAATAATTTTTGTAGCAGTGATCTCAACACTTGTATGGTGACATGGGGTTGGAGTTGGCCTATCAAAGTTCATCGACCTACTTTGGAGCTTCTTTAGGGTTATTCCTTATATGTTTTGGAGTATGAGGGCATGATTTTATATCTAGTTTGCATTGAAGAATATTTGGAGGTTGTATACTGCAACAAAACCCCTTGTTCTAAATAGGGAAACAATTTCCTCTCCACCCCTTGAATCACTTATGGAGGTTGAAACTGGAGGCACATTAGAACACTCCACTGGATCAATTATGCCAAGGAAAAGCATGTCAGTGAAACAAGTGGTTGTAATCTTGATTGGTCAATATGGATGAAAAGACATAGTAGTAGAATAGTGGAACAATGGAGCAATTTAGAATTGGACAACTTTCATGCTGTTTAACTTAAAGGTTGAGGGCACAGAGTGTTCTTATTGAGTCATATAACAAATTTACAATATGGGAAATACAATAAATGTGTAGAGCTTGGGAAAAACCTTCTTGTTTATGATTATCTTGGCAATGGACCTCTCCATTATATCTTACACTTTGCAAATGATAGTGGTAAGGGATTGACTTGGAACTTTGTGTGACGGTTACACTGGCAACTGTTTAGGATATAAGTTTCCTCCTTATATCTTCTAAGAACAGAACAACAAAAAGGTCACAAAGGTTACTCTATAAAAAGAAAAAAAAGGTGTGCCAGGAACTATAAAATTCTACACTGAATGTAACACTCAATTACAGAGGTGTCAGGCTTAACATTACTCTTAAATTCAGGGTATTGTTGGCCCATACCTGAAGTTTCAGGAAATGATTTCAAAGACTATTAGAGGCTACAACATATAAGCTTAGTTTGTATAAATAGAGGAAGTGTAGATGATGGGTCTATGCCTCCAAAGAAGTGAGTTGCATCCACTACAACATTCATGTCAATTAAGTCAAACAACCTAATTTTCCTCTTGGTTCCAAAAATGATACCCTTATATAGAAGGGTACTATATATGATGATATTTCAACATCTTACGGGATGTGGGGACACAAAAAGGGCACATGTTTCTGAGAGTTTATAATTAGACAAAGAATCCCGACCAAAGGAAATAGGAAGAGAACTGGCAATGGTTCTTGTTGAATCAAACTTTGAAGAATGGTAGAAAGTTAAAAAAAAATAAAGGAAAGAAAGACAAATTAAGTGATTATTTTCACACTTAATTTCGCATATTTACTTTTGTTAGTTCTTTTTACAATTTTTTCTTTTTTGCTCATAGTCGTGAGGTGTATCTCTGGAATTCTTTTAGCATATGCAAAATGTAATTTTGTTCTTTCATTCACGATGAATAAAATTATGGGTATCTTTTCTTCATAAAAAAAAATGGAAGGTACTCGAGTGAGGATGAATCTAATTACTACCTTTGATGTGCTCATGTTTGACCCTTCGTTTAATCATTCCATGAGAGAACAAGCAATGGATTGAATGTACATATTTTAGGGTCTACCACATCTTCATTATATGCTAATGCTTCTTGTTGTGATATACAACAACCATTTATATGGCTTGTGTAGGACTGTTGTGGATATTTCTATCCACAACAACATCTTTCTGGGAAACGGTACAAGGATCCTAAGTTTCACACATATGAAGAATAAAAAATATTGTTGTCTATGAGTGATGATATGTAGGTCTTCGACAAAATTATACAAACAATGGACCCTTTTGTTCAGCAAATCAAGATCTAGAAAGGGAAATACGTGATTATTATTATATATACATGTGTGATAGTATTTAGTACAAGGCAAACCTAACGCACAAATTTGTTGACATTTTGCTGGAGCTGACCTATAATTGTTCTTGAAGATGATGAACAAGTAAAGAAGGACTGCCTATTCAATAAAAAATATAAACTGATAGGAACTGGGCCGACTTGTGAAAGTGTAAAAATTCATATGGTTTGAGGCAACCAATCCTTTTGAAAAATACCTCTATGCGCAGTAGATCCCTAGAAAGAGTCTATGTCTCAATGTTAGTGACATATCAACACATTTACCAATTTTGAGAGCTTTCATAGGTAGGAAACAATGTATGTAGAGCATCTAGGTTAGTGGGCCTCGTAGTTTGTGAGAAAGAGTGAGTATATCATAGAGTATTTTCTTATTTCACTACTTGCAAAATATCTACAATTTTTTTAAAGTAATTTTTACTTATGATTCATACGTCTTTTAAAGTAAATTCTACTCATTTTCATAATTTTAAGGGGTTTCATGGATCCAAAAATAGAGAATGAGCAGATGGAATAGGAGCTTACTAATGGTGACATTGTCATCGAGGCTCTAAACCATCTTATCAATTCCCTTGGGGTTGACTAAGGAGTGCATGATTCTTGCAACAATCTTGTCAGCCACAATGTTGGCCTTCTGAGCATCCCTTTACTCAGGTCATCTGCTCCTTCTCCTTTACTATGATAAATGGCCTCTTAAACTCATCAAATGCCAATGTCATAAGTGTAACCAGTAAGAGAATGAAACACAGAGATTAAAGACGAAATATATAAGCGTGGCTACAAAAAACAATGGATTTTGAATCATAAACCTGACATGCATGTACTCTCTGTGTGGAAGACTAAATGTGGGTGAAAATTCATTGAAGTTGAAAATGGATCATACCTTTCTGCCATCAATAGACTGAAGATCTGATGGTGGGGTTATATGGGTCTACTACTGGTAAAACCCTCATTGGAAACTCTATACAATATCGTTTTTGCTCCTACCTTTTGAAAAATAAAAAAATCCTCATTGTCCTAGAATGTAAATGAATTAATGGTTAGGTTTTTCAAAAATGTTGAAAATTTCCCTCGCCAAAAAATGATACAATTTTAGTTGTATTAATTGAGCAACTAACTACTCTTACATATGTTTTAATTGAGAAACTAACTACTCTTACATATTTTTTTGGTTTATGTTTCGAAACTTTTATCACATAGTGGTATTTATCATAATAATAATAATACTTATCTAATTTTAAGGTTGGGGTTTATATGCAATGATTTTGTTGTTAAAGTTTAGTGGACAGAATTTGAGATCTCTCAAAGGAAGAAATTGATTTTAACTTGGTTGTATTGAAAGCATTTATGTATTCTTGCATATTAGGTGGGTGAAAGAAAAATTGAGTATATAGTAAGTGGATTTAATAGTTAAACACAAGTGTTAGTTTTTTAAAAGTCATAGGACAAATTTGGAAGGGGTAGGGTATGTATCCTTCTCTAGGTTAAATAAATTATAATTGTTGTGTGAATGGGGTTGTAATCCCCTTTGTTTTCATCTTGAGAAAATGGAGTCCTCTCCTAGTAACTCGCATATTTTAGGTTGTCATAAGCAAAATATGTTCTTTTCCTTATGATGTGAACATTACATTTTAAGCAGTGTGATAAAATAGTTTCAGCAAGGCATTAACAGATGGAACGAGCATGCACATTTGGAATGCTAGTGTTATGCTATACTTGAGGTAAGGGTGCACATCTAGGAAGAATCAAGCAAGAGTTCAAGACATGGAATAGTTGTGAAGAAAACTTAATACATTTGATGATTTGCATGAAGGAAACTTGGCACTAGTACTAAGTGAAGATTCGTTGATTAATGTTGATACCCTCTCCTTGGCACAAAAACTTTGCAAGACAAAGAAGAGATGTGAAATACATGTGTGACCTACTAAAAAGGTTGGAAAGGTTGTTGCAACATATATAGATGGCTATGTCATGTTTCAAAAGGAGGTGTTGGAGCTTGGAAGGTTACCATTGGAGTAGATTTTTCATGGAGTGCCAAGGAGGTGCAAGGATTTGATGAGGAGAAAATTATACAAATCCAACAAATATGCCATATTGGGTTAGGATATTACTATTTTGGGATATCCAATGTTGAAGGTGCATTTTATGTGTAGTATAAGCACTTGGGTGCATGCCACATCTTAATGGTATGTTGGAATTTTGGTGTGTGTTAGTGGAGTTAGTGTATTGTGTTTAATGAGCATTATCTAGAATGTGTTACACAAAGGAAAAAAGCCCACAAGTTAGAGATGTCTTAACCATTTAGCATCATAAGGTTTTTTATGCCTTAGTTTGAAGGAGACAACTAAAACAATATTAGAGTGTGATGGGTTATGCCATCAACTTAGGTCCACTTACATTGATTGAGGTGTAAAGGTACCCCATGAGTTGAGGAAAATGATTACAATTATTACCTATATAAAGTGTTTATGATATAAGATTAATGATTTTTTGTTGGAGAATGAAAGAGGAAAATAATAAAGGAGAGGCATTGAGGTTTGTTGTAAATTAATCAAAAGGAAGTGAAAATGTCTCTTTTTAGGAGGATTGTTCAAGTTGTCTCTTCGAATAGGACTAAATTTTAGTTATGACTAGGGAGTTGTCCTGAAAACAATTGATTGGATACTCCAGAAATCCAAGACAAAACATATCTAAGCTAATTCATTAAATAGATTCAGCTTGGGCAAAGGTTGCAAAGGCTAAGGTGCAAATTTTCCCTCTTTAGTGTGGGTTTTAAAACTTCCATTTTAGAATGCTAAGAATGAGGTCACAATCTTGAAAGGAGGTGCTTTCTTCCACAAAAACTCAATTCCAATGTTTAATCCATGGTGTGATTCTTTATATTTGGGTCAATTTATCAGTTTGTCATTTCATTATGTGTTGAGAAGATCTTAAGGGCTATAGGGGATAAAATAATTATTTTCAATACTCCTCCCTTGAAACCCTGTAAGAAGATGGTGTGCCCTATTTTGTTGGCATAATACTCAACCACGAGATCCCTTGTGAGGATGTCATTGAAGTGAGGGTATGCAAAGGAAGTGGAAAAAATCAAAACTTCATGTTGAGTCAAGGAGGATTATGTATTATAGGTGTCTCTAGAGGCTTTAACAAAGGTGAAAGGGAATATAGTTTACCTCTTATTGCAACACCTTCTATTCCTCCATTCAAGGTGCTAGAGGGCATTGAATGTAAGGATCATAGGTGAAAGTTCACAAAGATCTTAAAAATTAGAATGTAGGTGTGATTTAGTGTATGATTGCTTCTTAAATAGTTGAGGTTTTAGGTGATATTTCCTAGCCTTTGTTGCCATGGAACCCTAATGGATAGTTTGTAGCATTTTGGTCATGTTGTAACATTTACAAAATTTTAATGGGATGCCCTCATAGTCTAGAGTATTAAGAGAAGTGATGCATCGATATTGGAGTTTCATTTCACCCCATAATTTGTCTCTAATGTCAGAATTTACCATTAGCCTTGCCACATTCATCTCCACTGAGTATTTGAAAGTGAGGTTGACCTCCAAGCACCCCCCCAGTTTGTTTCCAATTCCCCTGAGAGCCTACCTCGACCGGAATTGTACATTTCATCCCAGCAACTAAACCTAGATAGGGGCATTGTCTAGTCTCTCCCGAGTGGGATAAAAGAGAAGGGTCCAATGCTTAAGCCTGAAAGGGGTGGACTCAATACTCCAAACCTTATTCAGACACAATGAACCTCTTTAGACTTGTTGAAAAATGAAATGAGCCAAACTATTACCAGTATCATGTCAGGTAGTGTTAGGGAGTGCCATGAAAACACAAGGGAGAACTAGTTCAAAATTAATGTAAATAAATGAATAAGAATGTGTGATAGGGAATGAGAGTGAGTCCCAAGTGTGTTAAGGAAGGAGTGACAAAGTTATATGCTAGGCAATGCCACAACATTTTAAAGTGTTAGGGCATGTCAGGGAGTACTAGGGTGTGCTAAGGTGAGCCAAAGCATGCCAAGGAATGTAAGGGATGCTAACATGTGCCACATACTTCCAAGGGATTGTTATACATGCCAGGTGCTATAGAATGTCACGATGTAAACTATGTTGTGCAGTTGTTTTATGGCCATGGTTGGATGTGAGCCTTGACTTGGTAACTTGTTTAGTGGGATGATTTGAGATTAGAAATGAGTTGTCTAAGATGTGTTATAGGCAATTATTAGGTGAATAAGGCATATTATAATTGTAGTAATGATAACTTGGTCCAGTTGTTGTAGTCGAGGTAGGACTTTGTTGGGTTCCCAAGTCCTAAAACAAGTAAGAGTATTTGTGAGGGCATTATAAATAATGAGTGCCAGGGCATACCAAGGAATGAAAAGGAATTCTAACACATACTAGACAATGTCAATCCATGTTGAGGAGTGCTAGGAAGTGTCAGGGAATCACTAGGAAGAACTGGGTAAAAATTAATGGAAATGAATGAATAAGAGTGTGTGCTAGTAAGTGTGAGCGAATTATAGGTGTCCCAAGGATGAAGTATGTTAGGAGAAGTTCAGAATACAACTTGCAGGAGGCAAGACTATGGTTGTAATATGGTGTTGGAAAAAGCAATTTCGAACAAAGAGATACTTATAGTTGGGCACAACATTATTTTTCAGTTGACTTTGTTGGGTTCCCAAACTGCGAAAAAAGTAAGGATATCTATGAGGGCATGATAACTATGGAGTTCCAGGAATGCAAGAAAATACTAACACATGATAGATAGTTCCAAGAAATGCTAGGCATGCAAGAAAAGCCAAGTTATAGGGCATGCTAAGATGTGCCAGGTGCCAGGATGTGGCACCAATGCATGCTAGGGAGTGTTAGGGCCAAGAGTCAGGGAAACACAAGGGAGAACAAGTTTATAATGCATGGAAATGAATGAATATGAGTGTGTAATAGGAAGTGCCAGTGATGTCCAGATATCCTAAGGAGGGAGTGACAAGGTATGCTAGGCAGTGCTAAGGCATGGTAGAGTGTTAGGAAAGCATGCCAAGATGTGTCAAGGTGTGCCAATTATTGATGAGGAATGTTAGTGAGTGCTAGGGAAACACAAGGAAGCACTAGGTCAAAATGCATGGAAATGAATGAATAAGAGTGTGTAAGAGGGAGTGTTAGTGAGTCCCAGGTGAGCTAAGGAGGGAGAGACATGGTATGCTAGTCAGTGCTAAGGCATGCTAGAGTGCCAGGGAAGCATGCGTCCAAGATGTGTTAGGTGCCAGGGTTTGCCATTGTGTTCTTGTAAGTGTTAGGGAGTGTGAAGGGAACACAAGGGAGCACCGAGTCAAATTAATGCATGGAAATGAATGAATGAGATTTTTCGACCTGAAGTATTAGTGAGTTCCATATGTGCTATGGTGGGAGTGACACATTATGTTAGGCAGATCTAAGGCATGCTAGAGGATAGGGCAACAAGCCAATATGTGTCAAGTGCCCAGGTGTGCCAATGCATGACAGGGAGTGTTGGGGAGTGCCAGGGAAACACAAGGGAGCACTAGTTTCAAATGCATGGAAATGAATGAATAAGAGTTTGTGACAGGCAGTGTCAACAAGTTCTAGGTGTGCTAAGGAGGGAGTGACAAGGTATGTTAGGTAGTGCCAAGGAATACTAGAGTGCCAGGGTGGCATGCCAAGATGTGTCAAGTGCCAGAGTGTGTCAATGTGTGCCAAGGAGTGTTAGGGAGTGCTGTGGAAACACAAGGGAGAACTAGTTCAAAATGAATGTATAAGAATGTGTGATAGGGAGTGTCAATGAGCTTCAGGTATTCTAAGGAGAGAGTGAAAAGGTTATATGCTAGGTAGTGCCAAGGCATGCTACAATGTCAGGGCATGTAAATGAGTGGTAGGGTGTGCTAGGGAGTTCCAAATCATGCAAAGGAATGAAGTGGGTATTAAAACGTGCCACATAGTGCAAAGGGATTGTTAGATGTGCAAGGTGTTATGGCATGTGAAGATGTAAACTACGTTGCTTAGTTGTTTTATGACCACACTTGGATGTGAGCCTTGACTTGCTAATGTGTAACTTGTTAAGTGGTATTGGTTGAAATTGGACATGAGTAGCTTAAGATGAGTTATAGTTAGTTTATGAGACGAACAAGGGATAGCCTAGTTGTAGTAACCGTAACTTGGTCAAGATGTTGTAGTCGAGGAAGGACTTGGTTGGGTTCCCAAGTCCCAAACAAAATAAGGGTAGTTGTGAGGGCATGATAGCTAAGGAGTGTCAGGGCATGCCAAGGAATGTAAAGGCATGCTAACACATGCTAGACAATGTCAATGCATACTGAGGAGTGTTAGGGAGTGCCAGGGTTGTTGAAAAATCTAGGGCATATTAATTAGGTGATTTCTCTTCTTATGATAATTGCTTGTGAATGCTTTTACTTCTTAATATTATGATCTTCTCTTTACTTGGATTATTATAGTGTTATTCATGAAACAACTACCAATGCATAAACAATGAGGAGACAAGAGACACAGATAATAAGCCATCAATTATGGCCAAAATCTCTCCAACATGAGAGAAAAACCCAAACTAATTCTTCTTCTTATAAAGACTTCAATTAACGAATACCAAGACCATCACCTAGGCCCTTGAATCAACAACCTCTCCAAGACCATGTCACAAACCTCCTTGATTCAACTTCCTTATCTTTCCTTGAGTCAATGACGATCCAGCATCTTCCTTCAATAACTCAGTTATTCTTCAAATTTCAGTCCCCTGGATCAGATCTATAGTTATCAGCCCTCCTATAGAAACCCTATCATGTGTGGTTGACCAACCTTTTTAACCTTGATCTTCCTCAATTGGATGGTATGACCTCTTATTATAATTCACCCTATAACCTTGCTTATCGTCTTCCTTGATTCGACTCCTTGGATAACAATAAGACCTTTAACCTTTTCTGCAGTTAAAATAGACCCATAAACAACACCAAAATATTCACTCTATGTTTCCTTCTCTTCATTGGTTATGTTCACACGTCTTATTGCAAACTTACTTAACTAGATTTTCTTGTCTACAAATGGAGGCCAATTTTCCTTATATAGTGTTTTGTGCATCAAAATAAGCCAACTTGTGATATTGGTAAGTAAACGTGACATTCTGGAAGAATCCTTAGGCTGACATGAAGAAGAGTTTGTGACAAGGTCTTGGAGGGCTAATAAATTTTCTTTTATGATGGATTACATACCCAAAATGGGTCTTCAAGATTTGACATTAACTCTATGAATTTTATGGCTTGATGACCAAACCTAATAGCTCACACTGTGAGCTTTAACTAAAATTTAAATTTGTTGATCATGAAACCCATGATTTGGAAATTATAAAAATGATTTTATTTTCTTCTTTACATCAATTACATAAAATCATAATTACACATGTCGTTATGAAGACCAAACATAGTTACACTTTTCAACGGGGGCATCACAAGAGATAACTAGGTCAAAATTCATGGAAATGAATGAATAAGAGTGTGTGCCAAGGAGTGTTTACGAATTGCAGGTGTCCCATGGATGAAGTGTGTGAGGAGAAGTTCATAATAGGACTCATAAGAGGAAAGCCTATGGTTGCGATAAGGGGATAGGCAAAGCAGTTTCAAACAAAGAGAGACTTTGGGTTGGGCACAACACTATTTTTCCAATGCCTTGGTTGGGTTCCTAAGCCCAAAAATAAGTAAGGTTATGTATAAGGGCACGACAGCTACATAGTGCCAAGGTGTGTTAGGTAATGTTGATGTACTAAGACACGTTGGGTAGTTCCAAGGCATGTTAGGCATACAAAGAAATTCCAAGTGCTAAGGCCTACCAAGATGTGCCAAGTGCAAGGGTTTGGGGTGAACACATGCTAGGGAATGTCAGCACCAGGTGTCAAGGAAACACAAGGGAGAACTAGTATCAAACTGACGGAGACAAACTGTCAATGAATTCCAGGTGTTCTAAGGAGGAAGTGACAAGGTATTCTAGGTAGTTCCAAGGCATGATATGGTGTTGGGAAGCATACCAAGGTGTACCAAGTGCCAACATGTGCTAATGTGTGCTGAGTATTTGGGAATGCGAAGGAAACACAAGGAAGAACTAGGTCAAAATGCAAGAAAATGAATGAATAATAGTGCATGTCAGGGAGTGTCAGTGATTTCCAGGTGTGCTAAAGAGAGAGTGGCATGGTATACTAGGTAGCGCTAAGTCATGCTAGTATGCTAGAGAGTGGCAAGTGACCAAGATGTGTCAGGTGCCAAGGTGTGCCAACACGTGCTAGGAAGTGTTAAGGAGTGGTAGGGAAACACAATGGGGAAATAGGTGAAAATAATGCATGCAAATGAATAATTAAGAGTTTGTGACAGGAAGTGTCAGTGAGTTTCATGTGTTCTAAGGAGGGAGTGATAACATATGCTATGCAATGTTAAGGCATGTTAGAGGCCATGGCAACATGTCAATATGTGCAAGGTGCTAGGGCGTGCCAATGCATGCCAGGGAGTGTTATGGAGTGCCAGGGAAACATAAGGGAAAACTTGTTTTAAATGCATGGAAATGAATGAATAAGAGTGTGTGACAAGGAGTGCCAATGAGTTTTATGTGTGCTAAGGAGGGAGTGAGAAGGTATGATAGGTAGTGCCAAGGGATGCTAGAGTGCTAGGGCGACATGCCAAGATCTTCCAAGTGTCAGGGTGTGCCAATGCATGCCAGAAGTTATAGGGAGTACGATAGAAACACAAGGGAGAACTATTTCAAAATGCATGGAAATGAATGAATAAGAGTGTGTGATAGGGAGTGTCGATGAGCTCCATGTGCGTGAGGGAGTGACAAAGTTATATGGTAGGCAGTGCTAAGGCATGCAAGAGTGCCAAGGCATGTCAAGGAGTGGTACGATGTGTTAAGGAGTGCTGAAGAAATATTCCAAGGAATTCAGGGGATGTCAACACATGCCACATAGTTTCAAGGGATTTTTAGATATGCTAGGTGCTATGGCATGTCAAGATGTAAAATATGTTGCTTAGTTGTTTTATGGCGATGGTTGGATGTGAGCCTTGACTTGGTAACTTGTTAAGTGGGATGAGTTCAGATTAGACATGAGTAGCCTATGATAAGTTATAGGACATTCTTAGGTGAACAAGGAATAATATAGTTGTATTAGTTTTAAATTGGTCAAGATGTTTTAGTCGAGGTAGGACTTGGTTGGTTCCCAAGTCTTAAAAAAAATAAGGGTAGTTATGAGGGCATGATAGCTAAGGAGTGCCAGGGTGTGTCCAAGAATGAAAATGTGAGATAACACATTCTAGACAATTTCAATGCATGTCAAAGGGTGTTGGGGAGTTCAGGGCATCACACGGGAGAACTAGGTTAGAGTGCATGGAAACGAATGAATAAGAGTGTCTTCCGGGAAGTGTTAGTGAATTCCAGGTGTCTCAAGGATGAAGTGTGTTAGGGGAATTTTAGAATAGGAATTGCAAGAGGTAAGCCTACGATTGTGATAAGGGGATGAAAAAGTAGTTTTAGACAAAGGGAGACTTTGGGCTAGCTGGGGACAACACTATTTTTTTAATGACTTGGTTAGGTTCCCAAGTTGCAAAAAACGTAAGGTTGTTTACGAGGGCATGACAACAAGGGAGTGTTAACGTGTGAAAGAAATGATAGGAAGTGATAACACATGCTAGAAAGCTCCAACACATGTTAGTCATGCCAATACATGCCAAGTTCTAGGGCATGCCAAGATGTGCTAGGTGCTAGGGTGTGGTGCCAATGCATGCTAGGGAGTGTCAGGGAAACACAAGGGATGACTAGTTTCAATTTCATGGAAATTAATGAATAAGAGTGTGTGATAGGGAGTGTTAGAAAGTTCTGGGTGTGCTAAGGAGGGAGTGACAAGGTATGCTAGGTAGTGCCAAGGCATGATAGAGTGCTAGGAAAGCATGTCGAGATGTGCCAAGTGCTAAGGTGTGCCAATGTGTGCCAAGGAGTGTTAAGGAGTGTTAGGGAAACATAAGGGAGCACTAGGTCATAATGCATGGAAATGAATGAATAAGAGTGTGTGACAGGGAGTGTCAGTGAGTTCCAAGTGTGCTAAGGAGGAGTGACAAGGCATGCTTGGCAGTGCTAAGGAATGCTAGAGTGCTAGGGTGGCATGCGACTAAGATGTGCCAACACATGCAAGGAAGTGTTAGCTAGGAGTGCTAGAGAAACACAAGGGAGCACTGCGTCAATATGCATGGAAATGAACAAATAAGAGTTTGTGATTGGAAGTGTTAGTGTGTTGCAGGTGTGTTAATGAGGGAGTGACAAGGCATGCTAGAGGCTAGGGTGACATTCCAATATTTCTTAGGTACTAGGGTGTACCAATAGATGCCAAGGAGTGTGAAGGAGTGCTAGGGAAACACAAGGGAAACACAGGGGAGAAATAGGTAAAAATCCATGGAAATGAATGAATAAGATTTTGTGACCAAGAGTGTCAACAATCACTAAGTGTGCTAAGGAGGGAGTGACAAGGTATGCTAGGTAGTGCAAGGGAATGCTAAAGTGCTAATGTGACATACGGAGATGTGTTTGGTGCTAGGGTGTGCCAATTGCGTGCTAAGGGGTGTCAAGGAACACAAGGAAGCACTAGGTCAAAATTCATGGAAATGAACGAATAAGAGTGTGTGACAAGGAGTATCAAGGAGTTCTAGGTGTGTTAAGGAGGGGGTGACAATGTTATATTCTAGGTAGTTCCAAGGTATGCTAAACTACCAAGGCATGTCAGGAAGTGCTAAGGTGTGCTAGGGAGTTTGAAAGCATTCCAAGGAATGTAGGGTTTACTAACACATGCCACATAGTGCTAAGGAATTCTAAGACAGGTCAGATGATATGAAATGTCAAGATGTAAACTGTGTTTCTTAGTTGTTTTATGGCCATGGTTGTATGTGATGAGCCTTGTCTTAGTAACTTGTTAAGTCAGATGAGTTGAGATTGGACATGAGTAGCCAGAGATGAGTTACAGGTAGTTCTTAAGTGAACAAGGAAGATGTTGCATTTGCACGACATGTGAGAATATGGGTTTGGTCTTAAAATATTTGATCCAAACACACTCAAATACCATAACATGTACACTTTTCACAATGAAATGTACACACATCAAGAAATCAACTAGTGCACATGACAATTTTTAACATTTTCAAACCCTTCTTCGTCATATTACAAACTGTAATAGAATAAGCTAGAGCTCCCATAGTAGGGATTGCGTCCCTTCACAATCACACTGATAAAAGGAATACAACTAGGGCTTGGTGTTAGTCCTTTGACAACCATTCTACCTTAAATAAGACAACACTTGACCTACTTTCTCATGGTGGCCATACACAACCCTTTCAGTCCACATAAACTAAACACATCTAGCAGGTCCTCCTGCCTCCCATTCTCCAACCCCTCAATCTGCCTCTATTGATGAAATCAACTCCTTTAGGTTATAGAAATCGACTCAATTTTTTTTCCCTCTATCTACCTCGCTTTTCCTTCAAGGTCTGCAACACTTAGGTTCTTCGATCAACTGTTCACAACTCTACTTGTAACAACACTTTGGTTTGCACATTGTTTCCATACTGTTGCTCCAATATGAAAAGTGTAGGGCTATGGAGGTGTTGTACTATTCAACAACCCCCATTTTAATGTATTATAAATTTCCTATCAAATTTATTACATTAAAATAGAGACCCTTAAATTTTATAAAATCAACAAAAAATTGTCAATAAAGAACTATAACCAAAGTTTAATACTTAGGCTTTTTAAATAAAACCCAAGTATTAAACATTGATTATATAAAAAAAAAAAAATTAATAACCCCTGAGACCAAAACTATACTTAGGCTTAAAAAACCTTAAGTATTAAAAAATATGGGTTATTTAATCAAAACCAAAAGAATTGGACTTTTCAATTCCCAAAGGTTTTATCTTAATAAACTCCAACCCCTCCAAATTTCTCATCGCAAATAAACAAAGTTCTAAGCCACAAAATTCCTCCACCAAATTCCATTTTGATTGCGATTAGACTGGAGCCGAAGGAAAAATATACATCACAATTCATAAAATTTGTACGTCCATGGCTATCGCAAAAGGTTCCAAAGAACCTAAGTCTTAGCCTTAACCGACTGTAATTGTGATATAAGCCCTGGACCTGACGGGAAAATCAATTGTGATTCAATTAAAATCTTGCATTTGTGGCTATCGCAGTTTCCAAAGGTCCTGCCTCCTACCTCCTGCATTAACTCCATTTCGATATGCGATATAGCTGGTCCCATGGGGATTATTCACTACAATTCATTAAAATCTCACGTCTACACAATTGCAAGAGTTTAAAGGTTCTACCCCGCTCCACACCTTCGAATGTTGATTATGATATGACGTTGTCAATGACATCAGATCCATGTCATACTCCATGTTAACTGCCATTTCATCACCATGTCATACTCCACATGAGCTTTGATGTCATTGCCACGTTACTCGCCACATCACATCAGGATGTCATTCGTGACGTCACTTCCAAATCACCCTGTGACTTCGCAATCACAAGTTTCAAAGGAACATGACTTATAACAAATCCTTCACCCCCACCGATTTGCGATTGCGATTGCAATTAGGCCACCCGAACCCGACACGACATTAAAATGGATATGAATGATTTCACATCTGGGCTTATCACAACTTTCATAATCCTACCCATAGTTTTGCCTCCACTCTGAACACCAATTGCGATATAAAAGCTTGACTTGCCTTAATTTAATAAATGACACAGATCTACCCAGATCAACGATTGAGAAGACTTCGGATGCCCTTGTGCTCATTTTAAGTTTCTCAAGGGGGGAGATCTGAAAAGTGGTTTTTCCATCCAAGCCATATCTCTACATGTCACTCCTCCATTCTTTCAAACCCCCCTCCTCCCAAACCACTTACCACTTCTGAACCCCTCTGAAAACACCATTAGCCATCCACCTTTCCATGATTGTGATTGTGATTTTATTAGAAGTACTCCTAACCTCCAAGCAATTGCAATATGTTTTAAGAAATCCCCCTTTGGATTTTGTTTATAGTACTTTGGGTTTTAAAAGGATTGCAATTATTCAAATTTCTACCACTAGACTAAAGCAATTGCAATTTACAATAAAACGTAATAGTCCTATTAGGTAAAATTGACTCAGGGTTTGAGTCGAGGTTCACTTGGTTAAATTGTAGCGGTTTTGGGCACATGGTATACTGTACCCATGGTATTATGGTTTATGGTATTGCATGTGATGGATCCTATAAAAGGATGATAATACTTCATTGTGCACGTGGATTAATTAATTTATGAACTATGTACCTAACAAGAATGCCTAGATAACTGGCGATTATAGTGGCTGGTGACCCATGTAATTCGGTAGATGGGTTCTTTTTATATGGACATTGATGTCATATGTACAAAGACAAGAACAAGGGTAAACAATTTTTTTCTTTTTATTATAATGGAGTGAAATTTTTAATTTGCATGTAAATGGGCATACTGTTGTAAGACTTGGTAAGGCATGCATACCCTTGGGTAATTATTGGTAAAGTCTAGGTTAGACCTGGGTAATAGAGGGATATTGGGTTAACAAATCCTAGTAAAACATTTTAAGGGGGCAAGCGCTAGACTGACCAGGATTGTCTCACTTAGCAGGTTTTGGCTAGATTTAGTGAAAGAACCCCAAGTCAAGTTTAAGGGGTGAATTGTTAGGTAAAATTGACTCTGGGTTTGAGTCAAGGTTGACCTTTTTAAATAGTAGTGGTTTTGGGAACATGGTATACTATACCAATGGTATTATGGTATGTGGTATTGCATGTAATGGAGGCTATAAAAGGCTGTGAATACTTCATTGTAATGTAGGCATGGAGGTGAGTGATGAAGGCTCACTTGGCTAGATTGGCCAGTGTTTTGGCCAATGCTAATGAGATCTCATTAGGTTGGGTTTTTCCTCGGATTAAGGGTTTTCCTAGATAAATATTATGTGTATAATATTTATGTGTATTGTTGCTAGTTATTTTATTATTCCTCTAGGTAAATATTGGTAAATCTCAATAATAATTTATCTCTCGTAACAACTCCAACTTGTCTTACCACAGACCTCACTCCACATTACTCTCCATGATGGTTGTGTTTGGAATTTATTACGACTCTATGTTTTTCCTGATTTCCTGCAAAATTGATTTGTTTCAAATAAAACTCGCTTATCAATCACATTAATTTTTACTTATAGATTCTTTTTTCTGTGTTCAGGTACATGATAGAAGAAGACAACTACGTGGATAAGAAATAGTTCAGTTCAAACTGAGAGACAAACATCCAGAGAATCTGATGGAACAAACAAAGTTGATCAAGACAATAAATCACATTCAGAACATTTCCACCAAAAAATGTTTTTCTTTAAGCGTATTGAAGGGCTCTATTTAAATGCCCTCAACACTTTGCACAATATATTCTATTATCTTTATACTATTTAGGCTTACATGTTGTATGAAACTAGGGTCCTAAATTTTATGAATAAAATCTTATGAAAGCTCGCACTATTTTACTTTCATCCTTTTCTCAATAGAACGACTCGAACATTAATTAGGAATTTTCATAAAGAATTTTGAGAAGTTGCATTATTGTACTCCTAGAATCTTCTTTGTGGGATGGAATAAAATACTAATATTTCTTTTTTGAGATGAGCAACATACATCTGGTATTTTATCTTTGTGCCTCTATTTTTTTCATAAATAAATAGTGAATTTATCTTTTTAGATTGCTTATTACATGGTATTTAAAGAACAGTGATACATGTACTCATTTCTGATCATGTTGCCATTGATATTTTTAAATACATGTTCAAACATTTTCTTTGATATTTTTAATGAGATATGAGTTATGCACATTCTTTTGATTAACTATTTAATCAAAATAATCATCTTGAAATATTTTAATTTCCATTGGTGTTTGAGAAATCTATATTGTCAATTATGAAGGAAAATAATTATAGATCGCATCAAGATAAATGTTAAACAATCCTACATTATAGAGTATATTAATGCATAGGTTTTCCATTTAATTCATTACTACAAATCCATCTCTTTCATTTCACTATAAGAATTAGACATTCATTCAATAACCTTTCATTGGGAAACTAGTCCCATTATCCCTAGTGAGAGCCACTACCTAAATGGAAGAGGATTAGCCTTAAGTTCCGAACTAGGTCGTTTTCCCCCTGTGATGAAGCAACAATTTTGGAGGCCTCAACACATTTTGGTGCTAGAAGGAGGGCATGCAGATTATGAATGGCAAGTAAGTCCAATCTAAAAATAAAAGGCCATTCCAAGATTCGTTCTTCCTCTGAATCTCCTACTTTTAGATTAGGATTTGTAAATTCACCTCCCAAGTCTCCTAGAATACTTCCTGAGGTAATCCATGTGGATTATACTCCAGAATCACAAAAAATTGCAGCTTTCATAAATAAATTGGAAGACGTCTCAATTTCAGTAGAAAAGTCGGAATCATCCAAAGTTTCTGAAGGAAGTATAACTTCTATTTTTCATGGAACTGGTGTTTTAAATTGGTCCCGAAGTGCAAAACTTGGCATCTCGCCATTTGAATTTCCACTTCAATCCTATCGAACAAAAGCTACTACATCAGATTCCAAAACATCTACTAGTGATATTACCTCATTCTCTCATTCACCAACATCTCCATTTCTTCCTTTTTCATGTCCTTTTTATCTACCAATCACTTCATCTATTTCCATTTCCTCTACAAAAAAAACTAGTGTTGCCTCAAACAGTACTATCACAACTACCAGTTCTTCTTTCATCACATCCATCTCCCCAACTATTACAATGGCAGCAAGACCATGGTCCAATTTGGGAGTTGTTCAAATTCCACCACCATTTCGTCCTCTACCAAAACATCTTGAAAGATGGCTTCCCAAATTCAAGCCTAATGATTGGTTACGCTTTGATGAGAACCTTCATAACTATATGTTAGCCATCAATCTTAATGAAGTATATGAAGAAGACGTTGTTGTTAGATTATTCCCATACACTCTTACATGATCAACATGGTCTTGGTACTTTTCATTAGCATTCAATTCTATTACTAGTTGGGATATTTTTGAAGAACTATTTTTGACTAAATTTGATGATGATCGCTCAACCACATCTCTTATCAATGACCTTTCCATTTTAAAAATGAATTCAGGGGAAAAGGTAAATGATTTCAAATCCATTTTTAATAAATTGTTAAATAAAATCCCAACTACTTCTAGACATGGTGTCGATGTACAAATTGAATGCTGTGCTTCATCTCTTCCTTCTAAAATAACAATTTTTGTAGATAGAGATAATAAAAATATCTTCATAGAAAACATGAAAGAAGTTGTGTCTATAGAGAAGGGGATATCTGAACTAGAAAAGAAAGAAGATCAGGAACATAGAAAATTAAAAATAGTTACATTTAAGGATGAAGCTAAAAAGAGAGCACTTAAAGATCCCTTTGATATGGAAGGCTTGCAATAAGTCCTTAAAACTTTGTCTAATGGGATGGTAGAGATCAAAAACAAGTAGTTGAATCTTCTTCCAAAAAGACTTTTAGACCATTCAAAAGAAACTAGCCACCTAATCCACAACCTCCAAACATGATCTCTAATGCAGAAACTGATGATGAAGATGAGCAACAAGTAGCATTTTTTTCTGATGAATCCCATGATGAACAAATAGATGAGTTAATGGAATGTTGGATTTTATTCTTCCTATTTCTGATAGTGAAAATAAATGTCTAGCTGATCCTATACAACCAATTCAAAAATAGAAACCTTCAACTTCCTCTACTAAAGATAAAGTTGTTAAAAAATCCACTTCCACTTCCCTATAAGAAATTATGTCTTCATCCAATTCTCCATCTTCACCGAGAATATTAGTAATTTCAGATACTATTTAGTACAATATAGTTAAGGATATGAAGAAAATAAAAGAAAACATTTCCCCTCATGAACTCACTAAAATCAAACAACAACATAAATTTCTACTGTAAGAATTGAAGGCAATACCTGCTTCTCCTCTTCCTGTTGCTATAGTATCCAAAGATTCTAATGGAATGGGTAAACTTCCTAGTAATTCATTATTCAATTCTTCTGATGCTATTATGATAGGTGAAAAGTATAATTCACATACTCCTCCTTTTCATTTGACTTTTGAAATATTTAATAAAAATGTACATAACTGCTTGGTAGATTGAGGGGCTTCTTCGAATATTATGTCGTATTCAATTTGTTTAAAATTAAACATGTCACCCCAGAAAACCCCAGTTCACATTGTGCAACTCAATAGGACAAAATTCAAAGTCATAGGAGAAATGAATTCAGTTCTTATTAGATTATCTTTGAATCTTGAAGTTTATCAAATAATTGATATAATTATTGTTGGCATCCAAAATTTCTACGGATTAATTGTTAGTAGGATTGGTCAGAAAAACTATATGACTATTTTTTCACAGGATGGTCTCACTTATGGCTCCCATTTAATGGAAAGATTAATCAAATTAGAATCAACCGAGAAAAACACATGAAGCATTCAATAATAGATTTTGAAGGTGAAAATGAGGCAGTAGTATTTAATAATAACATTCTTGGAAACTACTCTACTGAATCATTTCTTGAGAATTTTAAAGCACAAACATCACCATTTTTGACTAATTATGTAACTTCTCAAATTCAAACATTTTCACAGAAAATTTTTTCCAGATGTGTAAATACGTTGGAGAAACTGTTAGTTAATTCTTGATTCTGGACATTGTATTTTGATGGGTCGAGATCAATTGATGGTGGAGGAGCAGGTTGCATATTGATTAATACGAAAGGTGTGAAGACAATGCTGACTTGTAGATTGGAATTCGAATGCACAAATAATATTACAAAACATGAGGCATTGGTCTAAGGTATGTATAAAGTAATTAACCTTGACATTTAATACTTTCAAGTTTATGTAGATTCTGAAATTGTAGTTAAACAAGTAAGAAACGTGATGCATTGAATTTCTACACACTTTAAGCATTATCAGTCTTTGGTTTAGTCTCTCACTTCACATTTTTTATCGTTTACATTTCTTCCATTCCTAGGATTCAAAATGCCAACGCTAACCTTCATGCTAACGTTGCATCAAAATTGATCCCATCCGAAGATTACAATCCCGATAGGTTTTCTGTAGAATTAATCTTTAGACCATCCATTCCCAATAATATCACCAATTGGACGGTATTTAATTATGATGAAGACATTTTAAGCTTCTTAACTTCTGAAAAATCATAGGATGACCAAATAATTGATGAATATGAAAATGAAAATCAATTATAAAATATTGAGGATAATCCCATGCCCAAATCCATAGTTAAACTTGAGGATCTCCATTATTTAAAAGACAAATTTAGAAGAGTTACTAATTCAAAAATACAGAGTTCAACTTTGAGATTTGAATTAATAAATTTTGGGATAGATCTTAAACCTCAGAACATCAATTTAGGACCTGATCTCTCATCCGAAGAAACATTATCCTTCATTCAGTTGTTAAAAAATATAAGAATATATTTTCTTGGAGTTACGAAGGTCTCAAAATATTTGATACTTCCATCATTCAACACACAATTCCAATGATATCTAATGATAAACATGTCGAACAAAAATTAAGGAAAATTCATCCAAACTTAGAAAATCAAATCAAAATAGAATTGAATAAACCTCTTAACGCTAAAATCATTTTTTTGTTAGGAATTCAAGATGGGTTTCGAACTTGGTTCATGTTAGGAAGAAAAATAGTGATATACGCATTTGTATAGATTTTAGGAATCTTAATAAATCTAGTCAAAAGGATAATTTCCCTTTACCCACAATGGAATAGATTTTACGATTAGTTGTTGGTGCCGAACTTATGTCTTTCCTTGGTGGTTTCTCAGGATACAATAAAATCATGGTCCATCTAGATGATAGGCTAAAGACTACTTTCAGAACCAAATGGGGAACTTATGTATACCAAAAAATGCCATTTGGTTTAATAGACACAGTGGCCACTTTCCAACAAGCCATGGATATAGATTTCAAAGGTCTGCTAGATAAAACAGTTATTATTTATCTCAATGATATTAATGTTTATTCAAAGAAAAAAAATAATTATTTGCAGGACTTCAAAAAAAATTTTGAATGCTGTAGAAAATATGGGATTTCATTAAATCTGAAGAAAAAAAAAAGGTCTTTTTTTTTTCTCTTAGTGAAGGGAAACTTTTAGGATTCATTGTGTCAAAAAATGGAATTTACATTGACCCTAATTTAATAAAACAAATTTCAGAAATTTCTCCACCATATAACAAAAATAGTGCGTAATCATTCTTTGGACAGACCAATTTTTTCAAAAGGTTTGTCCCTGATTTCTCACAAATTATTTTGTTGTTACAACAAATGATTAACAAAAAAGTTGTTTTTAAATGGGGTCATCATGAAAAGAAATCTTTCAATTCAATCAAAGAGGAAGTTATCAATGTTCCTTTTTTAAATACTCAGAATTTCTTAGATCAATTCATCTTATATACATTTGCTTCTTCAACGTCTTATGTCGTTTTTTGACACAAATCAATAATAAAAAAATCAAAGCACCCATATAATTTTTCAGTACAAATTTTCAAGGTGTTGAATTAAATTATTCAGAAGTAGAAAAACTAGAATTTGTTGTATATAAATCTGTAAAGCATTTTAGAAATTTTCTTTTAAAAACACACATGAAGGTAATAGTCCCATTCCCAACAGTGAGGTAATTACTAATGCGGAAATAATTAGGAGAAAAGAGAAAAAATTGAGTAACAACTCTACAACAATATGATATTGAAATTAAACCGGCCAAAATTATTAGAGGGAAAGGTTTCGACAAGATGCTTATAGGAGAATCTAACATACCAACTAAAGGGCACATAGGTAACAATGAACACATTTATGAGGCAAGTGTAATTGATGTTGATTTCCAATATGCCGATTTAATTATTTATTTGAAAAATGGATATGCTCCTCTTGAACTAAATTATAAAAGAAAAAGAGCTTTATGATTAAAATCAAATCATTATGACATTGTTTATAACGTGTTATTTAGGAGAAGCTATGGTTCCATACTATTAAGATGCCTTGAAAAATCTGAAGCACAAACTTTTTTGTAGGAACTTCACGATGGAGCAGCAAGTGGCCACTTTGGAGGAGATACTACTGCACATAAAATCTTACATGTTGGATACTACTAGCCCACTCTCTTCAAATATACCCATGCATATGTAATGAAATGCAAAACATGCCAAACTACTCCTGGATGACAAAGGAAATGAGCCTTGCCTCTGCAACCAGTCAACATCGAACAACGTTTCGAATAATGGGGACTGGATATCATAGGTGCGATCGTTCCTCACTCTTCTAAACAACATAGACATATTCCGACTGTTACAGATTACTTCACTAAGTTGGTGGAAGCAATTCCACTAAAGCTAGTCAATTCTGAATCTGTTAGTTAATTTATTGATCAATTTATCATTACAAGATTTGGTTTGCCTGCTACACTTATATTTGATAATGTATCTCATTTTTTGGGTACAAGTATGATTGAATTTGTAATTAGGAGAGGTTTTAAACTCAAATATTCTGCTAATTATTATCCCCAGGGAAATGGTTTAGCATAATCCACTAATATAAATCTCTTTAGAATAATCAAAATAACTGTAGATCAAAATCAAAGAAGCTGGTGCAAAGCTTTAATATTTTCTCTATGGGCTGATAGGATAACTCAGAGGGCCTCTGTAGGTAGTTCTCCATTCAACTTAGTTTATGGGAAGAAAGCCATCATTCCATCACATTTAGATCTTCATTCATTATCCCTAGTTTAATTTATTGAAGAAACACCTTCTTCTTCCTTGCAACTAAGAAATTCGCAAATCCTAAAACTAGAATAAGAAAGGGAGAAAACCAAACTCACAAACACCAAACATTAGAAGATGGTGAAATCTTCTTTTGATGCAAGTTCAGTGACACAAAGATCCCTCCAAGTTCGAGATCTAGTTCTCAAGTGGGACAAAGCACGCGAAGAAAAAGTGAAACATACAAAATTTAAAAAATTATGGCTTGGTCCATTTCAAATTGTTGAATAGATAAGTCCATCTACATTTATAATTCAATATTTATCAAGAAAGAGAGATTCCCTTCCCGTAAATAGGCTTATCTTAAATAAATTCTTTTCTTAATTTGCTAAAAAAGATAAAAAAAATAATAATAAAAAATCTATAAAATCGCTTCCATTGTACATCCCGTTGCAATTTTTTTTCCTTTTACATATTTTGTTAATAAAATGTTAAACAATAGTCTATTGACTTTTCAAACATCTCTTGAAGTTCTTTTTATTTTGTCATTTTGAAGGTAGAAATTTTTAAGAAATGGTTACCAAAATTGAAAATTAGATAATAGAACTATGATATTAATCTTTTCCATTAAGTTATAAAATATTTAAAAACCTTTAAATTATATCCTTTTACTCTGGTTTCAATCAGAAAAGGTTATCCTTAAAAATTAAAGACCCTCTTATGACTTTAGCACTTTCAACTCAAATTTGTCATCCAAAACTCTTAAGGAGTCAATAGCTCTCCCCATCCACTAAAAAGGGAATTTTTTAGATTGTAATTCTAAAATATGATAAATATAAAAAGATAAGAAGTCTCATCACGAGCTTTCTTACAATTTTCATAGGGAATCATTTAAACTGGCATTACCACTCTAAACACCAAATCAGGGTAATGGCTTATGATTTTTAAGTGTAAAACTAGGGGTCTCATCACGAGCCAATTTGTTTAGTTTAATTATTACCGGTGAGTGGCATTATCATTATCTGGCCACCAAACTGTGACAATGGATTCTTAGCACAAAAAAATAAAAAGGTAAAAAAATTACCTCTAATTATTGCACTATTGATGGATGGGACACTAGATTGTTGTTGGTTAAAAGGTAACCCTGTCGAGGTTATGAACACTTGTTGGAAGCAGTCGCTCTACCTGTGACAAACAAGTACATTACAAACTAAGTCATGAAAGGCCCCCTACTTTATTTTTGTAAACTGATTAATGACTGATATAAGTAAATAGACGTTTTTCATTAACAAAAAAGTTTTAAAAGAAGTTGTAATTTAATGATTTTTATAGTGAGAGTAATTTTATTTATCTAAATGTTTCAAAAAGTAGTTTCCACTTCGTATATTATTTTTACTGAATTTTTGGAAAATTTCATTTATCAGAGATAATTGCTTCTTCCATGGAATCGCCAATTGTTACATTGTTCAACAACCCCCATTTTAATGTATTATAAATTCCCTATGAAATTTATTATATTAACATAGGGACCCTTAAATTTTATAAAACCAACAAAAAAATATTAATAAAGAACTATAACCAAAGTTTAATACTTAGGCTTTTTAATTAAAACCCAAGTATTAAACCTTGATTATCCAAAAAACCAAATTTTAATAGCCCCCGAGACCAAAACTATACTTAGGATTAAAAAACATTAAGTATTAAAAAATAAGGGTTATTTAATCAAAAACCAAAATAATCGGAGTTTTCAATTCCCAAAGGTTTTAGCATAATAAACTATGACTCATCCAAAATTTGCATCACAAATAAACAAAGTTCTAAGGCTTAAGACCCCTCTGCCAAATTCCATTGCGATTGTGATTAGACCAGACCCAACCAGAAAATATACATCGTAATTCATAAAATCCCCGCATCCATGACTATTGTAAAAGATTTCAAAGAAATTAAGTCTTAGCCTTAACTGATTGTGATTGTGATATAAGCCCCAGCCTCGATAGGAAAATAAACTGTGATTCAATTAAAATATCGCATCTGTGGCTATCACAGTTTCCAAAGGTCCTGCCTCCTACCTCCTGCCTTAACTTGATTGTGGTATGTGATATTTCCAGACCCGCGGAGATTATTCACCACAATTCATTAAAATCTCACGTATGTGCAATCACAAGAGTCTAAAGGTTCTACCCCACTCCACACCTTCAAATCTCGATTGCGATATGACGTCAGATCTACGTCATACTCCATGTCAGCTATCATGTCATCACCATGTCATACTCCATGTCATCTGCCATCTCATCGCCACATCGCCTGTCATGTCACATCATTAATTTGTAGATGATTGAACTAGGGTCAAAAATCATCGATTAATAGTCCATTAACTAATTGTTTATAGGCTGCTTCAGATATTTTCCAAAAACTCTAAGGATAGTCCACCAAAATGAACTCTTCTTCATGTCAATCCATTCCTCATATGATACATTTCTTCTATTCAATATTCTACTTAGGTTCATATGATGCTATCTTGACACAGGCTTATGCAAACCATCTTCCAGATATGTGGTCTATATTGCAGAGATAAATCTCACCCAAATGGTCACAACCCCTCTTCTTCTACGCGAATTTATCAAAGTCTTAAGGGCACACCTTATGGATTAAACATGATAGGAAACTACCCTAACTAGGTCATTATACTTATATTATAATTGATTTAGAATAAAGCATATCCACCCGTAGTAAAAACAACAACTCTTGCCTCCATAAGAGACTCGACCTTGCTCACATGGATCCATAGATTATGGGAATTTATTTTACTAAATCTTGACTTAAACTTCAGATATCTATGACCCTCAAACTACGATTACCTTAGTCAACATTACACATGCGACTACTTATGTTCTTTCCCTAAATTCCAATGCAAGCCCTCCTCCATTTGTGTTGGTATTTATCACATACCTTGCAACGTACTAACCACCACAAGACAGTGTCTCAACCCTCTCTGATATTTTAGAATTTGATGCGGTCTTCACACAAAAACACCACTAAAATGACACGCCCAAATTCTGATGAGTTTCCTCTCTTAATCTTGATCTACCAAAATAGAACCAAAGTATGTCATCCTACTTCCTATCTCGAATCCATAATGTATGTGTCATTCTTATGAAACCTTACATGATGTTCTTGCTCTTGATGGATGACCATTGCCTCCATTTAGAAACCCTTACTCAACCCTCTAACTCGGCCTACATTAGGACTACATCTCTCCTGGCCTCCTTAATCAAATGATCTCATTCTCACTTGACGTTCTTGCCTTCATAATGATGCCTCTTAAATAAAGTTTCCTAGCTAGCCCTCTTAGGAGTCCTCTAGAACTTACAAGTTTTAGCCGCTTAGACCTTAGGAAATATTAATTTTATTTTTAATTTTCTTTTGGATTTTAAACCCCATCTTGGGTCCAAAACCCCTTCTCTTGGGTTCTTTTCCCACAAATCCTTTTGTGACCAAACTCACACAAACCCATTTCACTAGGCTTGTGGAGTAGCTTCCAAGCTACACAATTCAAAAACATATTCTAGTAATAGTAATCATAACCTATTCAAGCTCTTGTAGTCAATCGAGGACTTGGTTGGGTTCCCAAGTTGAAAATTAACTAAGGGTAGTTGTGAGGGCATGATAGCTAGGGAGGGTTAGGGCATGACAAGGAATGAAAAGGCGTGTTAACACATGTTGGACAATATCAATGCATGCTGAGGAGTGTTAGGGATTGTTGAGGCATCATAAGGGAGAAATAGGTCAAAATGCATGGAAATTAACAAATAAGAGTATATGATAGGGAGTGTTAGTGAACTTGAGTGTGTTAAGGATGAAGTGAGCTAGGGGAAGTTCATAATAAGATTTTCAAGAGGAAATCCCGTAGTTGTGGTAAGGGGCTTGACATAGCAGTTTTAGATAAAGGGAGACTTTGTGCTAGTCACAACAATGTTTTTTCTTTAACTATTATTTTTATATGAAACGTGTCACATTTTGGCCAAATCCTCATGTTCTAAAATATTTTAGACGATTGCATATTGTACGTTGTTGTGTATGAGTTTTGGGGCAGTCAACTTGTGCTGATTTATATCATTTGTGTCTTGTGCATCTTGTGGTTCTTGCAAACTGTTAGTTAATGTTCTATTATTTATATGAACTGGACATATATTGGAAATATTGTCTGTGTAAGCTATGTTTCTTAGTTTTTTTATGTCCATGGGTATATGTCATCCTTGTCTTGGTAAGTTCTTAAGTGGGACAAGTTGAGCTTGGACATAAATTGCCTAAGATGAGTTATAGGAAATTTTTACGTGAACAAGGCACAATATACTTGTAATATGTGCAATTGGTCAAGTTATTTCAGTTGAAGCAAGCCAATGTCATATGAGATTTAGTAGTTAAGGACTTGATTGGGATCCCAAGTCCTGAAAAATGTAAGGTTAGTTGTGAGGGTGTCAGTTCCAAGGCATTCTAGGGAATGCTAACATGTGCTAGATAGTTGGAAGGCATGTCAAATATTCTAAGATGTGACAAGTGCTAAGGCATGCCAAGATGTGCAAGGGTGTCACAAATACATGCTAAGGGTTGTCAAGGCAACAAAAAGGAGAAACAAGTTAAACTGCAAGGCAATGAACACATAAGAAGGTTAATAAGCCATAAATTTACTTTTTCTAAGAGGGTCATACTCGGCAGACCAACACTAGGTTCCAATAGGTGTCAAGTCCCAAGTATTAGTGCATTCTAAGTGCCAAATATTCCTCTATTACTTGTCATCTAATTTCCAATAGTTGATCTCAAATAACTTTAATATTAAAACCATGCCAAACCATACTAAGGCATCTCAAAAAATGCTAGACATGATAAGACTTGCCAAGTGCCAACATGTGCCAAGTGCCAATGTGTGTTAGGGAGTGATACACATGTTATGAAGTGGCAAGGCATGTGGAAGAGTGCTAAGGTGCATCAGAGAGTGTTAATGCATGCTGAGGAGTGTTAGGGAGTACTAGGGAAACACAAGGGAGCAATGGGTCAAAATAGATGGAAGTGAATGAATATGAGGGTATGCCAGGTAGTGTCATTGAGTGCTAGCTGACATGCCAAGGAGGGAGTGACAAGGTATGCTAAGAACTTGTAAGGCATGCTAGGTAATATCAGGGAATTTCAAGAAGTGCCAGAGTGTGCTAGGGAGTTTGAGTGTGTGTTAACATGTGCCAAATAGTGCCAAGGCATGCCAAGAAATGATAGATGCTAAGGCATGTTAGGATGTGCAGGGTGCTAGGGAATGCCAATATGTTTCAAGGAGTGTCAAGGAAACATAAGGAAGAACCAAGATAAAATTCAAGGAAATGAACACATAAGAGGGTTAATAAGTCAGGACTTTATATTTTTAAAAAGGGGCATGTTAGGCACACTAATAATAGGTTCCAATACATGCCAAGTGCCAATGTGTGCCAAGTGCTAATGTATGTTAATTCATGCCAAAGTGTTCTAGGGCATGCTAGGGACTACAAGGCATGCCAACACATGTTAGGAGAATGCTATGTTATGCTAGGGCCTGCCAACATGTTCTTGGGTGTCCTAGTCATGGCAAGATGTTCTAGGTACAAAGATGTTCCAAGACATGCGAGGTGCCAAGGAATGTTAGTGTGTGCCAAAACATGTTAAGATGTGCCAAGAGTTTTTAGGAGTGGTAGGTCTCTCTCATTAATAGAATTGACAGAGCTTGATTATGTATTAAACAATATATTTTCTATGCATGATAGTGGAACTTTATCTAAAGGGAATTTGTTAAATAATAAACATAATATAGATGAATCATGTGTTGACACATAGGAAATTATATTCTCATTACTTGTGGGAAATGATACACACTAATTACTTCTTAACAAATTGACTAGATCTAAACACTATGGCCTTGGATACATAATGAAAAAGACTCCACAACAATGATCTTAAATGATTATATTTTGAAAAAAAATATAGTAGCATGCACATCACGTCATCAAAAACTCATTGGAATGATCAATGATGACAAACACCATCAACAAAGCTAACCAAAAGGAGCATTGGTGAGAGTTAATAAAATATCGTCACTATAAGTGTCAACAAAGGGAGAATTAGTGACAGGCCTTTAACAGCCCTCACCAAAAGTGTCACTAAAATTGGCTTTGGTGACAAACCTTAAAGGACCATCACTATATGCACTTACAACAATGTTTTTTTAAGTACCGTCAACATATGCGACATTGGTGGTGGACCTTAAAGGTCTTTCACATGCATGACCCTCACCAATGACCTTTTTTAATTGTAGTGAGGGGCTCAATCAAGCCTTTGTAGAAATAGAGGTTTTGGAGGTCTTATTTTTAAGAATAGGATCCTTATGTGAATATCATAGATTTAGAATAAAAAAAACGAAAATTTAATCCATTGGCAAGTACCACGTGGTGGCAATTTCACTGATCTTGCTTTTTTCTCACACTGCCACCACATGTTTTTTGTTTCTTGTGCATGAATGACATCGTGTGAAAATAATATTTTTCAGAAAATAAAAAATGAATAAATCTTACTATATGTGTATATATAATTAATTAATTAATACATACAGATGTATTCATGATTCTGTGATCCTTATTACAAACATTATAACACAAACATTTGCAATTGTTACTAAATGTTAAGCCTAAGCTTTAATTATGAAAATTTTACAATCTAGAATATGTAGATGAAAGTATGCTTCTCGTTACGAACCTTTTAACATCCTTGAAATATGTAACAAAATTTCAAGTGAAAACTTTAATTATGTTGTTAATTTAATGAAAATGTATACCTCGTCAATAATTGATTGGATTCTGTATATTTATAATCACACTTTATCCATTATACTAAATAATTATTTTTTGAAACTTTAATTATGTTAATATTATAATTATAATTCATCCACATTTTAATTGAAACCCTTTTTAAGGTAGGAAAAATTAGATCTTTTTAAGAAAGGTAGGAAAAATGAGTTTTCCAAATTGAACCTTTTCTTATTGGTCTAGACGGAACACGTGCTAAAGTCGAAAGGATTTGTCCTATATTTGGAATTGAGGCCTAGAGTTTGGAGGAAAGAGAGGAACATATATGGGAGAGTTTAAAATATTATCTTGATTTGGTACATGGAAAATCTATTTTTTTTTAGGCATTTTCACTATCCCTTCTAACCTTAAAAACAGTCAACTTGCATCCTTGAACCGATAACCATATTTCGGTTATCCTAGCCTCCTACATCCCTTGGGAACATCAAGGGGTAGTACAATAATATTCACATGTTGTCCATCGACTATGCCTTTTGGCCTGATCTTAGGCCTTAAGTCACTCTTTGTGGATGAACCTTTCGAAGGAACCATTATCTTTTCAGGGCATTACATTCTCACCAATATTTGTGTTACTTAAGCCGACATTCTCACTTTTGCTTCACCTACACCTACTCATGTCAGTGCTTTACTCTATCTCTGTCAGCATTGAACATATTAGAGGTATTATGGACACTTGTTAATTTAAAATTACTAGTATTCAAAAGAAGTGGAAAAACTAGAGGAGTAAGTGAACTTGACCTATTGGTTTATGAATATGTCAACTACTCTGGTATTGAAATTTGATGGAGATTTGGAAAGTGGACCTTTCCTATCCAAAATTAATTAATCTTATTGAGTTGATCAAACTCCCTATATTGTTGTTCATTGAATGTTTCTTCAGATTGATTTTTATGATCTCTTCTCCCTTCCGTGGACAGAAAGAGATATAGATGTTGAAGTAAGCCCATTCCAAGCTGAATTACAAACAAATTATTTTCTCTATTTAGAAGAAATTAATACACAAATAAAATACATGATTCTGTTAGGATGTACTAAATATTCTCATATGAATGTACCATACATTTTACTTTGGTGATTACACCGGTGAGAAATGGATCAAAATTAAGATGTGAAAAGAGAAAACAAAGGGGAAAGTGAAAAATTATCGACGTGAAAACACAAGGAACTACTATTGAAATAGGAAATGATCCCAAAAAAATTGTTTTCCTATAAAGAACATTGGTTTTGAGGATTTATATTGAATCAAATATTGTATAGAAAAATGAGATCTTTCTATCCTTCTTTTTTTAAACAATCTAAATGGATACAAATATCTCAATCAATTGGGTGTTTTTGTATGATCGAATCGATTACTGTGATGAAAACTAAGATGTCAGACCCTAGGAGTCAAAAAAATGATTAGAAGGGATGTATCATAACTTGGTAGTGTGTTTATTTTGGGTACTAAATCTTGTAGGATCAAATCTTGTCATCCCTACCTTTCCCTTATTTTCTATGGAAAGAAAGGAAAGAAAGGTCATTTGATATCAATTCGTCAATAAAATAATTGAATTGTGTCATATGTGAAAGTGTTTGGCTCTAATGGTTCATGTTTCCCGCGAAGAAAGAAGGCTTAGGTGTTGGTGTAGGGGCATTAGGCCGAGCACATAAAAATGATAAGTTATTAAAGTCAGACCAAGAGCTTGGCAATGTGATGGATTGATCACATCACAAGGCTAGAACATTTTAAAGTTTATTTGTGAAATTTTTTTGATATATAGTTAAGATTAGTTAGGAACATCTAGTTAAAAGAAATGATTTTATAGCTGGTAGGGAGTTAGAGCTAAGGGAAATTGGTTCACATCCATGAACTCATTTTCTTGGACAATTTTATTTTTTAGTTCTGAAAAAAAAAATCAGGAACATTTTTATGAAAGATTTTGGAGTGTGTATAGGGGTAGGGGAGTTTTTTTCTCTATGTGAGATTGAAGTTAACTGAACAACATTTCCTAGACAAGTAGTTTTTTTATCAGCAAGTTGAATTTGTAAGTGTGTATGAGATATTTAATTGTATGTGTATTTGTGAGGCTTGTTAACGGTCATATTAATATCAGGAGTTTGAATTTTTTTTGGTATTTACTCTTTAATATATTTCTGAGAGAAATTACCGTGTATAGTGAGTAATTCGTGCATTGTATTCTCTCTGTTATTTACATTTAAATGAGAACATGGAGAATCAAATTTCAGTTAATCCTCTAATCCAGTGCTTATGCATCCAATATTATGTATTGTAAAGAGCCATTTATGTTACAAGTTCAAGAATACAGAGCACTCTCTATCAAGGCAATAAAAGAAGGGAAATTCTTAAGGGAAAATTGTCATCAATCTTGCGGGTAAATTTCTAATCAAAGGAAGACAAAATTCAAAATTCTGCCATTTAGGTTTTGTGCAAAGCAGCACCTATTTGGTAACTTGTGAGAGATTTTCCAAAAAAATCCTTGGTTGAGGGGTTCTGAAGTTATCTTTAAATTGTGTTTTTACATAATTCTTGACTAGGAAAAAACTAATTGTTGCTCCCTTGCACCAATGCTTGTGTTTGCATAAATTAAAACTGAAAAAAATGACTTGTTGTTCCCTTTCACCAATGCCTGTGTTTGCAGAGATAGAGGCCATCAATTTGTGGCATTATAGCCTTAACGTTGTTGGTCTGTAGAGTATATAGGCAAGAAAGAAGGGCACAAGTTCGAGTAGGAAGACCTGCAGGTAATGCAGAACTTCGAGAAGAGAGAAGGAGACTACATGTTCCATTAGAAGCCATGTAAGTAGGGAGATAATGAGATCCTGAAGATGGAGATGTTAGTGAGGCTCAATAGGAACTTCAATAAGAAGGAGAAGCACCTATTTAGAAGCTCTTGAGATTAGGTTGTTGAGAGAAGTATTGGGCTCAAGTTCAAGTCTAAAGACTGAAATCTCTATTTACAATGGTAGTTTGAAAGACGAGAATATAATAGATTGGATCAGTGAGATGGAAAAGCATTTTGAGTATGAGGAAATTGACGAGGATAATAGAGTTAGGTTTTATATGACAAGGTTGAAAGGTCATGCTAGACTATGGTGGGACAGTGTATAGGTTGAAAGAAGGAAGAAGTGCAGACCATTGCTGAAGAGATGGGATAGAATGCTAGTAAATATAAAGAGTAATTTCTTGCCAAAGGATTACCAACTAAGTCTTTACAAACATATTCAAAATCTTAAAAAAAAGACAATGACAGTGAGGAACTACATAAAAGAGTTTTACAAGGTGAATTTTATAGTAAGATATGTAGAAGATACCCTAGAGGAGACAACAAGATATATAAATGGTTTGAGGCTAGATATCCAAGATTAAATCAACATATTTTATCCAAGGACAATATAGGAAGCATACCAGTGCGCCTTGAAGTCAGAAGAAAAGATAGCTATGAAGAAAAGCTCTAGAAGAGGACATGGTTTTTGCAAAGGGAAAGGACAGAAAAATGGAAGAGGAAAGATTCCAGCGTAAAAGAATGATGAAGGAAACTCAAATAAACAAGGGAATTCAGAGAAAGAAGGTGGTTGTAGAGGAGGAAGACCTTACTAGAGAGGTAGAGGTAGACAAAGAGGAAGAGAGACTATCTAGTGATGTTACATATGTAACAAACTGGGTCTCCAATATTCTGAATGTTATGATAATGACAATATGAGTCAGTGAGGTGCATATATAGCTCAAACTGGAGCAGTAGAGGCACAAGTACCTGTGGTGGAGAATGTTCTAGATACTAGAGAGGTGTTGATGATGTGCAAAGTCCTGTTCAAACTAGTGAAGGAGAGTGTTGAACCAGTCCAAATGAAATCCTTATTCAAGACAATATGTAAGGAAAAAGGAAAATGCTGCAAATTGGTAATTGAAAATGGAAGTACGGACAATCTAGTCTCCCAAGAAATGGTGGAAAATTTGGGATAGAAAAATATTAAGCACCCCACACCTTATAAGGTATTATGGTTGCAGAAAGGATACCAATTGTTGGTGCATGAAAAAAGTGAAGTTGAGTTTCAAATAGGTAGGTATAAGGACATGTTTCTCTATTACATAATGCCAATGGATGCTTCTCACATTATTTTGGGTCACCCATGATAGTTTTATAGGAAGGTGACACATGATGGGGTGAGCAATTTTTATAAGTTTGAAAAGGATTGTGGCATCAAGCACACCCTTGTACCATTGAAAGAGGAAGGTACAACTAAAACAATAAGGCCAAAATCACTACTTCTTAGTGGAAAGGAATTTCTACAACAGATGGAAGAAGAAGAGGGAAGCTATGCAGTGGTTTGCAAGAGAAAGGTAGTAGTTCTACACAATGAAATTGTAGATTTACCTATTGAAGTTCATGATTTTTTCCATGAGTTTCATGATATTGTAGTTGATGAATTTCCAAGTGAGTTGCCACCCAAAAGAAGCATCAGTCATCACATAGACTTGATACTAGGAGAAGGTCTTCCAAACAAGGTTGCATATCGAATGATAACCAAAGAGAATGAGGAAGTGAGGAAGAAAGTCCAAGAATTGTTGGACAAAGGGCTAATAAGATAAAGTTTGAGTATGTGTGTCATACCTATAGTAATAAGTCCAAAGAACGGTGAAGAATGGAGAATGTCCACTGAATATGGATAAATCAACAAGATCACCATTCATTACAGGTTTACATTGTGACGGATGGATGATATCATGGATTTCTTATGTGGGGAAACATACTACTCAAATATTGACCTGAAAAGTTGTTATCATCAAATTCAAACTATAGAAAGAGACGAGTGGAAGACAACTTTCAAGAACAATGAAGGCTTGTATGAGTGGATTCTCATGCCATTTGGCTTGTCAAATGCACCCTGTACCTTTATGCGTCTAATGAATAGAGTCTTGAAGAAGTCCATTGGTAAGTTTATCATTGTTTACTTGGATGAAATTTTCATTTTTAGTCAAACTAAATAAGAGCACTTCCTACATTTGAACTATGTTTTAGAGAGATTGCAGCAAGAAAATCTATTGATTAACATGAAAATGTGTTCTATTATGAAAAGTGAGCTTGTATACTTGGGTTTTGCCATTTCTAATGACGGCTTGAAAATGAATACAGAGAAGATAGAGGCAATTGTAAATTGGCCCTCACCTAAAAACATTTTTTATGTGAGAAGTTTTCATGGCTTATCTAGGTTATACAAAAAATTTATCAGGAATTTTAGTGGCATTTGTGCACCTACCATTGACTCCATCAAGAAGAATTGGCAACCATTTTATTGGACAGCAGAAAAAAAAATAAATAAATAAAAAAAAATAAATAAATAAATAAAAAATCGACCATTGAAGAAGAAGATCATTGAGAAGTTGGTGTTGAAGTTTCAGACTTTAATCAACCCTTTCAAGTAAGATGGGATGTTATTGGGACAACCATTGGAGCTATATTGAGCCAAGAAGATAAGCTTGTTGCATATTTCAGCAGGAAGATAAATGAGCCAAAACCAAAATAGTCTTCCTATGACAAAGACTTTTATGTGGTGGTTCAAGATTTCAAGCATTGGAGGCATTACCTAATGCCTAAGGAGTTTGTTCTATACACAAATAATTCTTCCTTACAATACATTATGCAGCAACATAAGTTAAATCATAAACATGCAGAGTGGGTGGAGTTCCCCCAAAATTTCACTTTTGTTTTGAAGCACATTAATGGGAAGGCAAAGAAGGTTGTTGATTCCTTGAGTAGGAGATTCTTAATGATGCAGTAAAGTCAAGTACAAATTTTAGGCTTTGATTATTTGTAGGAATTGTATGACATTGATGCTTATTTTAAAGAAGCTTTTGCAGCGTGTAAGAATCCAGTCAATAGCGACAACAATCCATGGAAAGTGTTTATGTTGTAGGATGGGCTACTGTTTAACAACAATCAGCTATGTATTCCAAATCACTCAATGAGGGAAAACTTGGTCCAAGAAAAGCATAATGGGTGGTTGGTTAGACACTTTGGTGTTGAGAAAACAATTGGGCAGCTGAGCCACTTCTATTTTTCTCCTAAGATGAACACATATGTATACAGGTACATGAGTAAGTATAGGGTATGTCAACATGCAAAGGGGATAAGCTAGAATGTTGGACTATACATGCCATTGCCCATTCCCAAGAGACCTTGGGATTCGGTGAGTATGGAATTTGTTCTGTGTTTACCGAGAACTCAACGAGGTAATGATTCAATCCCTGTAGTTGTGGATATATTTACTAATATTGATCATTTTATTCTGTGTTCCAAAACTAGTGATGATACCCATGTGGCTAATTTTTTTTTTGATGAGATTATTTAGTTGCATGGTTTTCCAGAAAGTATAATCTCTGACAGGGACATAAGATTCACTGGAAATTTCTAGAGGACCTTGCAGAAGAAACTTGGCACTAAGATAAATTTTAGCTCAACCTATCACCCATAATATGATGGGCAAACAAAGGTTTTAAATAAGAGTTTGGGTAATTTTTTTAGGAGTTGATTAGGTGACCAACCAAAGAAATGGGATCATGTGCTATCCAAGGCAGAGTTTTCCTATAATGACTCACCAAATAGAAGCACATGAAAGAGTCCATTTCAGATCTTGTAAGGAATGCATCTGAGGAGAATTTGTGAGCTAAGAAACTTCGGAAAGCTTGAGCATAGAAGTGTTGATGGAGAGGATTTTTAAACAGCCATGAGTGAGTTTTACGAGAAAGTAAAACAAATATTACAAGATGCAAGAAAAAAATAAAAGAAACGGGTAAATTTACACAGGAAAGAGGTAAACTTTGAAGTGGGAGATGTGGTCCTTTCTCACCTAATAAAAGAGAGGTTTCCAAGGGGAGAATATAACAAATTTAAAATGAAGAAGGTAGGACGTTGTGAGGTCCTCCACAAGTTTTTAGGGAATGCTTATGAGCTGAAGTTACCTCTAGGAATTATCATTTCACCTATTTTTAATGTAGCAAATTTGTATTCCTACACAGTTGGTGATGCAGATCAAGCTTCTGGGAATCTTAACAAGGATGAAGGAAAGGAACAAAAGTGTTTGAAACAAATGCCTATGGAAAAGAGTTGAGAGGCTGAACAGATTTTGGATACATGTGTTTCCAAGAAGACAAGAAGGAAATGATACTTGGAATATATTGTGAATTGGAAAGACCGTCTGATGGAGGATTCTATTTTAGATGGATGAAGCAACACTACATAAAGCAGGTCATTTTATAGAATATCTTATGAGCAGGAGATCATAAAATTTTTCTTTCTTGGGGAGTATCATGCAAGTGCATTAGGCTGAGCACATAAAAATGATAAGTTATTAAAGTTAGACCAAGAGCCTAGAAATGTGATGGATTGATCACATGCCAAGGTTACAACATTTTAAAGTTTATTTGCGATTTTTTATTTATATTTAGTTAAGATTAGTAAGGAAAATCTAGTTAAAAGAAATGATTTTATAGCTGGTAAGGAGTTAGAGCTAAGGAAAATTGGTTCACATCCATGAACTCCTTTTATTGGACAATTTTTATATTTTAGTTTTGAAGAAAAAAAGAGGAAAATTTTTATGAAAGCTTTTGTAGTGTGTATTGGGGCAAGGGAGTTTTGTTCTCTGTCTGAGATTGAAGTTAACTAAACAACATTTCTTAGACACGTGGGTTTTTTCAGCAAGTTGAATTTGTAAGTGTGTGTCAGATGTTTAATTGTATGATAATTTGTGAGGCTTGCTAACAGTCATATTAGTATTTCGAGTTTGAAAAATTTGTTTTGTTCTTTAATCTAATATATTTCCCAGATAAATTACCATGTATAGTGAGCAATGCATGCATTGTATTCTCTCTGTTATTTACATTTAAATGAGAACCTAGAGATTCACATTTCAGTTAATCCTTTAATCCATTGCTTGTGCATCTAATATTGTGTATTAGAAAGATCCATTTATGTTACAAGTTTGAGAATACAAAGCACTCTATGTCAAGACAACAGAAGAAGGGAAATTTGTAAGGGAAAACCATCATAAAACTTGCGGGTCAATTTTTGATCAATGGAAGACTAAATTTGAAATTCCGCCATATGGGTTTTGTGCATGGTAGGGTCTATTTGGTAACTTCTGTGTGATTTTCCAAAACAATCATTGGTTGAGGAGTTTCAAAGTGATATTTAAAATGTGATTTTACAGACTGCGTGATTGGGAAAAACGACTTGTTGTTCCCTTGCACCAATGCCTGTGTTTGCAAAAATTGAAACTGAAAAATGACTTGGTGTTCCCTTTCACCAACGCCCGTGTTTGCAAAGATAGAAACCATTAGATGTATATTTATATTACATAGAAATAAATATTTTCATCGAAATATGAAAATGACAAAGAATCGGATGCAGTTTGTTAGTTCATAACCTTCAACCACAATAAGGAAAATATGCATTTCATGAAAAAGAGGAGCATCTTAACCCTAATTCTTGGTAGTCCTAAAATAATAACCTAGAACATAGGGGATAAGTGCTAACCCATGATTGATTTTGTTATGTGGGATTTACAATTGGAGATAGAAATATCTCCCCTCGGTTTGGTGGCTAACCTAGAACATTAAAATGAAAAAGGACCCAATGTTTTCCTTAAAGTAAGTAGATGAGGGAAAGAAACCTACTTGGAATATTATGTATGTTTCGCTGCTTCTTTGGGTTGAATTCTCCAATCCTAGATCTAGTTGGAAAATTAGAACTTGCAAAACCAGACAACACAAGCCAAGAAAATACAAGATCTATGTAGCATCATCTATCTACTTCATTAAAAAGATCAACATGGTATTGAAATATATGAAATAATGACATCACATATAGGAAAACAAAAGAAGTCTTTGTATTGATATAAATGGAGTGAGTTATAGGCATAAATAAGTCTTGATCCTGTAGAAGAGATCCTCCAAGTTGTTAATGTGTCCTTCCCTTGTCACAAAGTGTACCTCCAATCAACCTAAATTCATGAAAGGATAAATCTCAAAGAAGCAACATAAGGGTAGAATCACTCTCCAAAATTGAACCCCTTGAATATCGAAGGCGACAAATATATAGATGAGTGGGGTAAGTTGGGAGTTATTATCCTTTTTCCAATCTTAGTATTGAGATCCATTCTGGCTGGGAGGATCAAAACAAAGGATAAGGGATGGAAACTCCATGTTAGGATAGGATGGGATTAAATTTTTTTATCTGAGGTAAATGGTTACAATAGATCCTCGATGCTTCTGAAAATGGAGGCTTTAGTATTCTCTCTCTTTTTCCTAGAATTTCCAACGTAGGTGTAAGGAGAGAAAACTATAGGTGATCAACACATGCCACAATGGAGCAACCTGTAGGTGAACGATGTCTAGTAAGAGACCATGGTGTGTTGGTCCTAAAACTAGCATAGATGATGAAGTTTGGGGTAGAAACTGTGTGGAATGAGAGTGTCATGCATACAAATTTTTGCAATGATGATGTAAAGGGGGAATATGATGTGAATGATCCAATTAGGAGGTTTATTGATTAGTTGAGATAAAATATCCTATAACAGAGTTGCTAACGAAAGAGAGGCATTCAAAAAAGATTCAAAATTCCTGAATATATGATAACATATTTATATATAGAAAGAAAGAGAGAAAACATGATACGCTAAACATTGTAGTGTTGATGAAAAATAAATAAGATATTAATAACCTAAAAGAACTAAAATTGTTTTTTACATATTACTAGTCGCAAACAACTGAACCCGATACAACACCTTCATAGGCTTTCTTAATAATTCTCCTATTCCTGCTAGGTGTTGACCTCTTGTTCCCAATTGACCTCAGATGGGTATCTGTAATCCACCCATAGGTTATATGACTAAAATTAGATTTCAAGACATGTTGAACTTGTTAAATTTAAGGTTTCATATTTTATCCATGACACTTTCGATGGAGCCTATAGACAATTCTTGGAAAAAAGCTATTCAATATTTACCATTTTATCAAATCGTTGCATAGAAAAACTTCGACCTTTTTCTAATCTACAACATTTTAACCACACTACCACATTAATCTATATATTATTATCTAGATAAGATCATGGAATTCCCAAATCATACTACAAACATAATTGAGTCTCATATATTTCCACAAAATTGTAACCATTCTACAAAAGGGTGCATTGAAATACTTACCCCATGAATTATATTGCATGTAATAGGACATTTAGGTCCACTAGCCCTCTTCTTTATTGTCTGGTATATTAGCTTCCCACCTGCCATCAAAAAACAATAAATTACACTAAAACATGCACAAACTATGTAAAAGAGTTAAGGAGTTGTCAATCCTTCAAATAACTAAGGAAAAAAACACTGAAACTAGAAAACGTTGAGAGGATTTCGAAGTACCTTGAGTCTTTAGAACCTTGTCCTAGTTAGGTTTCATCACATAGTTGTGGCACTTGTGGGAAGCCAACCTCTGCACCATCTCTCCCTCTCAGTTGGAAACCACAACTTCCAAAGGACTCTCACCTCCCACTGATTAGGGTTTATTCAATTGGAAACCAAAGCTTGCAAAATGACTATCACCTCTCATTGATTAGGGTTTATTCCTTTAGGGTTTTTATTTCCTTCCATTTAGGGTTTCTTATTTATGTTTTCATTTTTATGCTTCATATTGGATTGTAAAAAGTGCAACAAATAGAACATATATATATATATATATCATGTTATGACTAAGCTCTTCTAGATAACCTCAAAAGAAATAAAATTGAATAAAAATTATTTGTAATTTACATCTTCATATCTTTTAAAATTGAATAAAATGTATTTTAGTCATACTTGAGTTATTTGAAATTCAATAAAACTTATTTCATTCCTAATTGTATTTTTTAATAGAACATTCAGATACAAAATTGATTGGAATACTTAAAAAAGTTGACCATGCAATCGTATATGGTTGGGTCACAAAAATTTCCATATATGGATTTTTATTATAATATGGATGACTTTGGAATTCAAATAATTTATTTTTAAAATTGAATTGCAATAACATACATGTTGATTGCACTACAAGGCACTTTCAACAAGCTAATATGAAACATATTTGTATTTCCTTCCATGCTTAATATTAAATTGATACTTGACATACTTTAGTTCATTTTAAGTGTCAAAGTGACTTGCATCGTAATAAGATTTTAATCATATCATGTTATGACTAAGCTCTTGTAGATGACCTCAAAAGAAATAAAATTGAATAAAATTTATTTTTTGTTTACAAGACATCTTTCAAAATTGAATAAATTTTATTTCAATCCAATTTGTGCTTTTTAATTGAACCTTGACATAAGGAATTGATCGAAATATACTTAAAAGAGTTGGACATGCAATGGTATATGGATAGGTTGAAAAATTTTCCGTATATAGTTTCTCTAATTCTAATATGGATGACTTTAGAATTAAAATAATTTATTTTTAAAATCATTGTAATAAAATACATGTTGATTGCACTAAAAGGTACTTTATACAATCCAATATGAAGTATATTTGTAATTCATTCCATGCTCAATAGTAACTTGATAGATGATATATTTTAGTTCATTTTATTTATTAAAGTGAATTCCATTATAGTAAGATTGTACTCAATATCATGTTATGACTAAGATCTTCTAGATAGCCTAAAAAGAAATAAAATCAACAAAACTTATTTCAATTTCATTTATGTTTTTTAATTGAACCTTGAGATTGCCAAGTAAATTTAGGGAAGTTCATATTTAATTATGTATAAAACTATGGAAATGTATATCATTAATTGTTTAAATTGGTATATTAAATTAAAATACATATGACTTAAATATCATGTTATGACTAAGCTCTTGTAGATGATTTCAAAAGAAATAAAATTGGATACAACTTATTTATCGTTTACCATATACCTTTTAAAATTGAATATAAAACTTATTTCAATCCTATTTGTGGTTCTTAATTCAACCATCATATATTTTAGTTGATTTTAATTATGAAAGTGATTTGCATCATAACTTAATATTGTACTTATTTTCTTAGCCCATGAAACTAAAAATCAAAATTGTTATATTTTCCAATAAAAGTTATACTATATAGAAAAAAATTATAGTAACAAAATAATTAACAGATCCATAAAATGTTTAAATTGGTATATTAAATTAAAATACATATGACTTAAATATCATGTTATGACTAAGCTCTTGTAGATGATTTCAAAAGAAATAAAATTGGATACAACTTATTTATCGTTTACCATATACCTTTTAAAATTGAATATAAAACTTATTTCAATCCTATTTGTGGTTCTTAATTCAACCATCATATATTTTAGTTGATTTTAATTATGAAAGTGATTTGCATCATAACTTAATATTGTACTTATTTTCTTAGCCTATGAAACAAAAAATCAAAATTGTTATATTTTCCAATAAAAGTTATACTATATAGAAAAAAATTATATTAACAAAATAATTAACAGATCCATAAAATTGAAAATTTAATGAACATCCTTAAACATAATAAAAATCCATAAACTAAAATAATGGATGTATCAATAAATTGTCCATATGAAAATATATACAAATTACAAGTGTTACACGAACATCCATAAACTGAAATAATAAACATCCATAAACTGAAATAATGTTCATGTACATCCATAAACTGTCCATGTATAAAAATATACAATGTTTGTATCACATGTGAATGTGTATTGTGAAATGGGCATAAAAAAATACAAAATATCCAGTCTAAGTGCCACAAGAACTCCTATGTCAATTCTGTTGGGCAAAGTAATTGTCCAAAATCAAGTACTGCAATATAACACATTCAAAATAAAACTAATTAGATAATTATTTGTACAAAATAAACAATATGGAAATAAATGATTTTGAAACAAATTTAGTTACATATATGACTCTACTAATCTCAGTAAAGTCCAAATTCAGGTTAGATAGGATGGGGATCTATTGAATTGGCATTTGGTGCTCCCCTGCAAGCGGCTCAAAGATTGGGGCCTGGATTGATGGGCCCGCATCAATACTACCTCTATACCCAACATACCACTCACGCATCTACATAACTGTGACATCGAAAACTCTCTGCATATAGGCCTGCATAAACAATAACAAGGACAAATTATAATTAGTCTATAAATTAATTAGTGTGCAAGTAACTTCACAAACGAAGATTTTGAAATCTTAGAAATAAAAAAGTTTACCTGAATTGTTGGTCCATATGTTTGTACAAATTTTTCCTCAACTGTTGGTCCATGTGTCTGTACATAGTGACTCTCCACCACATTAGTGTTATGAGGAGGAGGTGGAGGTGGAGGTTGGTCGCGTTGATTAACAACCCACTCAGATGACCTCATAAGCTCATTGATGTAGCTAGCTTGTGTGTACATGTTATCACGAACTTATTAATATAAGTGCAATCTCATACGAATAGAATTATTATAAGTAATTATGTATAATTTTACGAAAAGCGTCAAAAGTTCCATGTATATGTACTTGGCCTGTGTCATGTAGACCATACGCCCTCCAAGTTTCATGGATGGTATCACAATAGATACATGTATATGGAAAAATCTAGTCAATGTGTAGAATTACAAGATATGAATCATCATATAATGTAACTACCGGGTATGACATGTAGTATGACATGTGCACTGGCAAATTTTTTCAACATGTTATATGTAATGGTATTCATGGTCTCAGCGCCAAGCTGAGACTACTCCTCTACCTTTGTCGACAAGAAAATATTCCGATACGGTTGTGGAAACATTCTCAGAGGTCATTGTACATGCCTGGGGTCTCTACAAGCATCATCATGATCATAGGTATGTCCCAAGATGAATCCATGATACTCAGATCTAGTGTTGGTGTAATTCAACCTCATATGTAGCATGAACCCTCCATATATATGCTTTGCAAAGTAAAGGGGACCTATTCATTTTGGGGGAAGTGGCCCCAAGCTCCAGTGAATCGATCATAGACAAAAGGGGTTGTGTTGGGTCCTTCATTTTTTGAAAGATATTTCAGAACAATATGACTAAAAAGAAAATTCAGAGAAGAAATGACTAGAATTTCCAGAAGAAACCATTGAAAATCGGGAAGCAGTAGAGAAGTTAAATGTGAGTTATGTTAGGATTTTCAAAGCCGTCAAAGAAAAAACGCGGGCTAGATTTTGAAAATATCAAAGCTGATAAGAACAAAAGCACCAGAACCCATCGAAGTGGACCTGATCGAGATTGGGATCAAGAAAGTTGCATGTTAGACCACATCAAGCAAGCACAATCTATAATAAGGACCAAAGATGAACAAATAAGGCTTTTGTTAACTATTAGTTGTTGGTTGTAGATGGAGTTGAGGTTAGCAGAAGAGCCAAAGTTTTGTTATTTATGCGCTATGTAACAACTCATTAGATTATGGCTCTTCTCTCTCTTTATGAAGTTATGTTATGCTCCTATAATACAATGCAGTCCATAGTATTAATATCTCGTAGCATGGATGAGTTTTTGTTGTAATGATTTGGCCAATGAATAAAGGAGTTTTTGCAGGAATGAATTGTGAAATTATGGTTAATGATTGTGTGCCCCTTTTAAAATTTTAATTGTCTTTACATGATTATTCTATTTTGTTTAGCTATGAATGTTTAAACTGCATTTCGACTCTATTGCAATGGTTAATGGAATGTTCAAAATGCATGTATAATATAATGAATAAAACCTCTCCACCACAGTTCTAGATCCCTTATCTCTTGTTGTTTCGGCACGCCTTGGGTGAGATGCTCCTTTTACCCAAAAAAGATAGAAAATGTTTGCGGTAAGATAGACTACGACGAAACTTTTTATTTACAACCTAAGGTTGAACCCTGGGTATCTTATAACTTAATTTTACACCAACAAATGGTTTTGTTGTCGGAACCCATGAAAATTTTAAAAGGGGTATAGATTATGATGTTGAGGATTCATAGTGAAGACTTTCAAGATTGGCGGAATGAGAATATTGATCAATTTATTCTATAACAAGCTCTACTATGGAAAAAAAAATAGATTGGGTTGAGGAAGAGATTTTCTATGCAAAACTAGTTTTTGATCAATATGAAATATTCTTGTGCAAGTTCGCGGAAGAACTGCAGAATTGGTTGGGCAGGATACAAGTTAAAACTGGATAAGGAAATCACCTTAGGCTTCACAAAGATTGGACTATGACTGATTTGGCTGAGATGCACCCGTTAGATACTAAATTAACAAGAGTTGTTGACTCTTGGGTTCATACAACCCTAGAGGGGTACATTATCCAGTTTGCCACTAAAAAGCATCAATATTTTTCTAAGGCAGAAGCAACGTTTAAATTTTGGTTGAGGGAAATATTTTTGAATGAAATTCCTCTGTGGATAAACATTTGTTTGTCTAAGAAAATGTGTTGTCATTTCAAGAAAATAAAATGACTGCTTAAAATGCTAAGTGTTAGGGGTCAGATCTAGGGGGAGGAATGTTGCGCAGTTGCATAGGATGAGGGGTTGTTGCAATGGATCAGGAGGAGTTGGAGAAGGCTCAAGAAATTAGAATGATATGGAGGGCATAGATAGCTGAGGAGTGGAGGGAGAGAAAGTTGTCATAAATTAGGGTTAGAAGAAAAGAATTGCAGAGGAAAGGAGAAGCAACGATGAGTCTAGTTCTGCAGAAGGAAGGGGTGGAATGTGTGGTTAAGACAATTTTTTTTTGAAGATGATCTATTTTCCAATATGGCAAGCCACCTACCATTTTTGTACTCGGTTTTTATTTCGTAATATAAAGATTTTATGTTGACTTATATATATATATATATATATATATATATATATATATATATATATATATATATATATATATATATTATATAAAATCATGTGATGTTACAGTTTTATGTATATATTATAAACTACAGTTATGTATGTTATGTCATTTTTATAATATATATAGAAATAATTACATATGTTAGGTTATATATATAATATATATAATTATGTGATGTTATAGAATTTATAATAGTTAAAAATATATAGTTATATTATGAAATATATATATATATATATATATATATATATATATATATATATATGGCTACGTAATGTTGCAATGTTGTAGTTATAATAGTTAAATATATAATATTATATTATAAATTATAACCATGTTACCTAATATGTTATATATATATATATAATTAATTAATTAATTTAATTAAATAATAATAAAATTATTTAAATTTAAAGATGATATTTTATTTAAGTATAATTTAAATTTTAAAACTAATTCTACTATATTTATAATTAAAAAAATATTAAAAATATAAGTTAACTAAAAAAATTAAAATAATATAATGAAACAAAATTACTTATTTGATAAATAGAGGTTTACCATTTGCAATCATATTCATTATGTCAATCTCCTAATTTATTTATTTATTGGTTATAGTTTGATTGTTTTTTGATTTGGAATTTTTTTGGGTATATTTTTAATTTTCTCAAAATTTAAAATGCATTTTAATAACAAAAATTCAAAATACTTTGAAAATTTATTTCACGAAGTTCCTAATGAATAAATTTAAAACCTAAAATAAATAGAAAATAAAGATTTTACTATTAAAAAAACAAAAAACAAAATAAAACCATGCTACCATTGCAGGTAAGAAAAAAATTAAACCTAAATTATAGTTCTTTTGGTTGTTTGAAAAGTTTTTGTTGGACACCTAATCCTAAAGGGTTAGTGTGGAATTCGAATGGACAAAAGCAGTCCAAGAGACCTTGGGATCTGAATCCCAAGAGTCACATATGTGTACTATAAATGTGTATCTTATGTCAATAAAAAATGCACTCACTGATTTATCTTTCACACTCTTGTTCTGTCCATGTGAGTTTAACATGGTATCAGAGCCACTTGTTTTTCTGTGGCCTGTTATGTGCATGTCAGTCCTGGCCCTATGCCATATTCTTTTCCAGCGCCCCTGACATGCTGCCACTGCCTCTGCCATATAACGCATCTATCCAAGCCGTTATGAGACCTGCGTTCTCTGTCCATATAAGCACCATTTAAAAGCGCTGCACCACCTGGGATTTATCATTATTCCTTGACAAAACTGTGTTTAATGATGCGCTGCTCATTTCTGCCATATGACTGCATTTGTTAGAACTGTGTTTAATGCGTTTTTATGTCGGTTTCATATTCTTCTCTGACTGCAATGCTCCCACAGAGAAACGCCCCAAAATTTGTAACGCTTGTCCGTTGATGGTATATACGTTACCTCGGTCCCTCGGTCTTGAGTAACAACTTTACTGCCATAATATGCTCTTCCTCTGACAATTCTCTGCGCATCCGTTTTTGGTATAATCTGCCAACCGTTACACCTCTGACGTGACTCCATACGCGGCTGGATTGGTGAACGCTCCCTGACAAAGAATTGTTGCGGTGTTTTATGTCTGCCACGGGTTGCCATGAAAACAAAATTTAATCCATTCTACTGAGTATTGTTGCGGATTTCTAGTCTCCTGGTGCAACCTTCTTGGATTCTCCTTGCAGTTTACCAGACAGCGCTGACCATGTTGTCGTTGCGCCAACTTCTTTCCTGCTCTGCGCTTGTTCCCATCAAAATTATTGACGTTCAATGACTTTTGGCTGGTCCTTTCTGATAATTTCTCACCAGAAGTTAAATTAGTTCGGTTCTTTAAAGCAAACGTTAAGATAGAAGACTTCTGTGTAAAGTTGTCCTGTCCATGACTTTTATAGAGCAACATACAATTATATAATGCCACTCTTGTACCCGAGGTCACCAAGGTTTAACTGAGCTGCTGAAAAGTACTTCTTTGATTATCTTGTAGAGGGTTCAAATCTCATGGAGAACATGCTAACCTAAGCATCCAGGTTAGTTTTTGCAATGAAAATTGGCTGCTATAGTAACTATTCGGCATATATCTAGCGTAAATCAGTCAATGAGTCAGTGGACAGCACCAAAAACTTCATGGGCGCTACAAGCATGCAAGTTATGCAACAAAAAAAAGTGAACAAGGCCATAGAACACATACTCCTGCTGTTCCCTGTACAAGCTTGCAGCTTACTTTCAACAAATAATATCAGCAAATAAAAAAAAAAAAACAGTGTTCGCTGATTAGAAGCAGAGTTTATTATGTGGATCTGGTGAAGCAGAGTCAAAACATATGCTGCAGTACGAAGCATTCCCATGGTAACTACAGCTGTGCCAAAAAGGCCGCCTGTTGGAGTTCCATCGAGCTCAACTAGACCTGTAGTCCGCCCAAGTCAGAAAGCATAAATAGTTGTCCCAGTGATCGCAAGAATTGGAAGAGCAGTTGATTCAAACTCCACCGTGGACGCGTTTGTATACAATGGATACATACAGGCTGTGTAGGTAAGTCCAGTAATTATATGTTTATTTAAAGGATTCATGGGAGCGCCAATAATAAAGAATTGCCGCGGAGGTGTGTAAATTAGATATATAGATGTGTTGTGCGCATAGGCTCTAATGGAGTATCGATTTAGAAGGTTTGAGGAGCAGAGATCTATATGTCCAATCCCGGTGCGCTCACATATATACGCCTGCAAGCCATAGTAAAATTGTGTAGCAGCTGCATAGTCATGTGACGAGCTTTTCAATTTCCGAGCCGTGGAATTTATAGGTGACTGCTTCTTCTCCAACTGACTAGTCAGTGATCTGCGTGTCAACAACTTTCTTCCAAGGTTGCTGTCATTGATTCAATATATATATATATATATATATATATATATATATATATATATATATATATATATATATGTTGGTAATTGAGACAAGATGCGGCCACAATTCCTCTAATGGTTTAGGCATCACGGATGTGGTGATTCCTGTGCACAAAGCCCTTTCCATTTGACTTGTAGAGGCACAACGAATCAATACCGCAGCGAGAAAGACTTCTTATAGCCGAGGGAATGTGATTGAGAAAATGTGATGTGGATTTGTTAAAATCGCGACATGGTATATGCTCACTGTCGCTGTGATATACACGAAACAAAACGCTGTGTTGTGTGCTTTGCATCTCGGACTATTGCTTCGCATGTTTCATCAACAATTCAGTCGGCTTTCAGTGTTGTTTGATATTTACATAACAGATCAGTGAAGAGGATTTTTTTCTGTAAAGCAAATCCAAATGTTTATCATAATGATTTGCGAGTTTTTTTATCTCTTCAGTGCAGCATTCTGGATTCTTTGATATTGAAGTGTCCTATAGTCTTCCTGGGAAATCGTAATTGTGGCTATATTCTTTTGCACTGTTCTGGTGTATTACATTGGTGTATTACATTGTCTTCAATATCACTGCATCATACACTTCATGCTCAGCGATTGAACTTCTTGTTCTATTTTTATAAAGTCTACCTTCTCAGCTCTCAGTGGGAATTTATTTGTCAAACGTTTTTCACTGTATACGGAAAACATCTCTTTCTTTCTTGTAATAAACTGTTGGACTTTATGCATTGTTGCTCACTGTGAGACTGTGCATAAGCTGGTCTGTGCGTTGATCTCCGTGCAGAAGACCGAATGACTTTGACTCTGTAAACCGACTCTGCTACAGGTTGAGCTCACTAAATTTCCAGCCATTCCAGCCAATAGATTGGACCAGCGAGAAGCAGAAATCTGGTATCTCCAATGCTGAAGCAAACTAGTGGCAAGATCAGAGAATATTAATTGGTACCCTTGTCAAAGAATATGAGTATTCAAGTCCTGTCCATGACAGTGTTATAATTATTGGAGTTTTGTTAACCATCATTTCTGAAGGAGTACTTGAAGGTTCCAAGAAAGTTTGCAATTGCTGCTGCCCCAGTTGTGAAACTGTATTTAAAACTCATTATAGTTTATGTTCCTTGATTCATTTGCTGCACATTTACAAAGGATTTTTCTGTGAATGGTGTTACTTTTACTCATTGAGTCATAATATTTTGACAATGAAGAATATGCCTCGAATTACTGAAATATTAGAGTTCTTAAAAACTCTCATACATTCCTCAGATCATGATACAGTGAGAATAAGCAAAGCTTCTCTGGTTGATATTAGAACCTGTTTGTATAATGTACAAGAGAATATTGATTTTTTGCAGCTTGAAACACAGCTACAGCAAGAAGAATTAAAAATAAGGAGTCATTCTGAACCTGTTTCTGTTCAGAACAATGAAGCAGACTCCCATAAACAACAAGTCAATATTGTTCAAGTTCATTCAGATCCAGTACCCGATAAAGCAGCAGTTGAACATGCAGATGCAGAAACTCAATCTGCACTTCCCAAGCCCATCATCAGACCTTGGGAACAGCTTGTCCACAACAAGCACAGAACCGGTCTTGGTTATGACAAGGACTTGTCCTTTCATATTCCAGACTACTCAAAGCCCATTCAGTTTTAGAGTGCTGGATTCATTGATGACAGTTCACCTGCTTCTCATGACAGTTCAGCTTCGGCTGTTCCAGAATCTGCCCCTCTTCCACAACAACAGCAACAACAACAGATCGTGAAATGCCAACACTGTGACCGAGTTGGCCATCTGAAAGATCACTGTTTTGATCTTCATCCATGTAAGCACTGTCATAAAACCACTCATTCCTCAAACAGATGCTTCAAAAACAAACGTCCTGCAAGAACAAAGATTCATCTTGGATGGATCGCTTCTTGGCAATGGGCATCAACAGCCAAGAAAATATTCCAAACACATGTCAGAACTTGTTCCAGAATATTGAACAGTCTTGCAGTTGAGTTTTCTCCATCTTCTCACCTTGTACCTGACAGGGGGGGAAATGATGATCATCTACAAGCTTCAAAGTCACATCAAGCGAGCCTGAGCCACAACCTGCCACACCAGTTTCAGAGTTGCAGCCAGAGACAAAGATGCCCGTGAACAGATTGAGAACACTTCCTCTAGCAGAAGACACCAGCTTCTTGCCAGTTTTGGAAGAGTTCAGGAATTGCATTAAGCATTCCGGAGTTGTTGGTTATCCTTAGACCATCACAGGTTGAGACTTCCCTTTTCAGGTTGAAGTTTTACCTTTTATGCGGGGTGAGACCTCCCTTTTATGGTTGAATGTTTCCCTCTTTAAAACAATAGGATCACTTCCTCTAGCAGAAAACTTCAGTTTCTTGCCAGTTTTGGAAGAGTTCCGGGAACTGCACTAAGCGTTCTAGTGTTGGTGGTCATCCTTAAACCACCGCCCTTTTTTACCAACATTTCATAGAGCACATTCAGCCTAGTGCTGCCATGCATTTTTTGCCCATGTTGTATTACAGCTCTCTTCTTGGACTCATACATAACCCTTCGGATTAAGGGGGGGAATGTTGGACACCTAATCCTAAAGGGTTAGTGTGGAATTCGAATGGACAAAAGCAGTCCAAGAGACCTTGGGATCTGAATCCCAAGAGACCTTGGGATCTGAATCCCAAGAGTCACATATGTGTACTATAAATGTGTATCTTATGTTAATAAAAAATGCACTCACTGATTTATCTTTCACACTCTTGTTCTGTCCATGTGAGTTTAACAGTTTTCTTGGAGTTTTTTTTGTGGTTTTCTAGGTTATTTTTTGTGATTTTCTAAGTTGTTTTTTGTTGTTTTGAAGAGGTTTTTTTTTCGTGGTTTTTTGTGGTTTGCTAGGTACTGTCTGTGTATTTTTGTGTTTTTTTTTTTGAAGGGTTTTTTTGGTGTTTTTTGTAGATTTCATGGTTTTTGTATGGTAAGTTTTTTTTTCTTTCAAATTATTTTATTTAATTTTACAAGAAAAATTAAATAAAAAATACAAAAAGGAGAATAAACCTAACTTGACATGAGGCTTTGGGACATTGGTGGGGTTGTTGGGGAGGTTGTTTGGATTTCTCCATGGTTGAATCCCTCGATTGAGCTTCAATATCCTTGGTCAAGCATTAAAGTCTCAATCGAGTTTGTGGCATGAGCAAAAATCTCTTACATAGACTGCAGGCAGTCCTTTTAATACAAAATAGGGTATTGATCGACCCTTAAATATCATTCTATCTTTTATCCTCAATCGAGTCGTAATGTCAGGTTAAATCATAGCCCGATCAAAGGTTTTTTTTAACCCTTGATCGAGCTATATTTTAGCACTCAAGGAGCTCAATTAAGCACTTAAAAATGGCTCGAGAAAGCCACTTTAAGAACTCAACTAAGCTATCTTTTTTCACCTAAACACACCCTCCATTTCCATAAAGTGTAACCCAACTCCATGATTTTACCTCGCTGTGTCGATGGTCAACACTAATTACACTCGCAAACTATTGTGCATTAAAAATTGAGCTTTCCTTAATATTGTTTTCCATATCTGGTTCACAATTGATGAGCTAATAGGTTGGACCCTTCTTATAAGAAAATTTTGGCCAGAAGAACACTAATTCTAAAATTAGGTTTATCTCCATGGCATGAATGCTTCACTAGATAATCATCACAGTTATTTTTTCTTATCAACTAATTAGATGAACCACTCATAGTCTTGAAAGATATACATATATTATATGCTACCAAAATTGAAAAAAGGGTTCAAATACAAATTGTTGGTGTCAATCACTTCTTTTCGAAAGGTCACTTCTATATGGTTTGTATTTCTTTGTTGGGCACTGAACATATCTTTGAATCCCTCGATTGAGCTTCAAGATCCTTGGTCAAGCATTAAAGTCTCAATCGAGTTTGCAGTATGAGCAAAAATCTCTTACATAGACTACAGGCAATCCTTTTAATACAAAATAGGGGATTGATCGACCCTTAAATATAATTCTATCTTTTATCCTCAATCGAGTCGTAATGTCAGGTTAAATCATAGCCCGATCGAAGGTTTTTTTTAACCCTTGATCGAGCTATATTTTAGCACTCAAGGAGCTCAATTAAGCACTTAAAAATGGCTCGAGAAAGCCACTTTAAGAACTCAACTGAGCTATATTTTTTCACCTAAACACACCCTCCATTGCCATAAAGTGTAACCCAACTCCATGATTTTACCTCACTGTGTCGATGGTCAACACTAATTACACTCGCAAACTATTGTGCATTAAAAATTGAGCTTTCCTTAATATTGTTTTCCATATCTGGTTCACAATTCATGAGCTAATAGGTTGGACCCTTCTTATAAGAAAATTTTGGCCAGAAGAACACTAATTCTAAAATTAGGTTTATCTCCATGGCATGAATGCTTCACTAGATAATCATCACAGTTATTTTTTCTTATTCAACTAATTAGATGAACCACTCATAGTCTTGAAAGATATACATATATTATATGCTACCAAAATTGAAAAAAGGGTTCAAATACAAATTGTTGGTGTCAATCACTTCTTTTCAAAAGGTCACTTCTATATGGTTTGTATTTATTTGTTGGGCACTGAACATATCTTTGAATCCCTCGATTGAGCTTCAAGATCCTTGGTCAAGCATTAAAGTCTCAATCGAGTTTGCGGTATGAGCAAAAATCTCTTACATAGACTGCAGGCAGTCCTTTTAATACAAAATAGGGGATTGATCGACCCTTAAATATCATTCTATCTTTTATCCTCAATCGAGTCGTAATGTCAGGTTAAATCATAGCCCGATCGAAGGTTTTTTTTAACCCTTGATCGAGCTATATTTTAGCACTCAAGGAGCTCAATTAAGCACTTAAAAATGGCTCGAGAAAGCCACTTTAAGAACTCAACTGAGCTATCTTTTTTCACCTAAACACACCCTCCATTGCCATAAAGTGTAACCCAACTCCATGATTTTACCTCGCTGTGTCGATGGTCAACACTAATTACACTCGCAAACTATTGTGCATTAAAAATTGAGCTTTCCTTAATATTGTTTTCCATATCTGGTTCACAATTGATGAGCTAATAGGTTGGACCCTTCTTATAAGAAAATTTTGGCCAGAAGAACACTAATTCTAAAATTAGGTTTATCTCCATGGCATGAATGCTTCACTAGATAATCATCACAGTTATTTTTTCTTATTCAACTAATTAGATGAACCACTCATAGTCTTGAAAGATATACATATATTATATGCTACTAAAATTGAAAAAAGGGTTCAAATACAAATTGTTGGTGTCAATCACTTCTTTTCAAAAGGTCACTTCTATATGGTTTGTATTTCTTTGTTGGGCACTGACCATATCTTTGAACTGGCATTTGACGTCCATGAATGGTTAAAACATATAAACATTTTCCATGGAAAGGTCTTTAGTATTTTGGTTCGAGCTTATTTATATAACGTATAAGTTTAGTGCTTAATAATGTGATTCCAAAGCGCTTGAGTTCCAATCTTGTCACAGATTTTATATGTTAAGGTTTATGATTATGTGTGATATTATTTATGGTAGGATTGAAATAGTGTTACAAACTTCAGATGTGGTTTAATGTGCTCGACATCTAACATACTCTATGAGTAGTCTCTGTGATTTAATGGAAAATTATGCTACTATAACATTATTTGGTTATGTATTTTTATTTGGTGATGTATTTCCACATGGAAATGGACAAACTAAATTAATAGAGATGGGTTTTAGTTTACCAAAGGGTTTCTAGTATGTGTTTCATAATTTTAAGGGTGTTGTTGGGTTTATCAGCTAGATCCCCATCATCAAAAAAATTATTTTTTGTTTACTTTAGAAATTATGTGATGATACTTGAGTAATGCAACATGATTTACATTTATTTCGATGTGAATTCAAGGCCTGTGTGTGGCCGATTATTTTTTTGGGTTGATAGTTGAATTGGAATTATTTTGAGGGTCTGATTGCCTAGTTCACCATGAACTTGACTTGACTCTTATCTGTTGTTAATTTGGTGCCTGATAGTCTTCCACATCGACACCTCCCCTTTAAAGCATATATATTTGGAATGCATCAATATAGTGTTGGAAATATTTCTCATTTAATTATGAGTCTAACCATCTTATTTCCTTCCATATACTCAATCACCTTGGGCTAAGAATTTTGATTCTTGACAACTCCCAAAACCCTACTATGTTGTTATTTTCTCCATTTGATAATTTTCCCAACTCTGTAAGTGAATTCTAGAGGTCGATGAGGGTTTGTTGTGTCTGGAGCTTGGTAATATGGCTATAAAAAGCATGGGAAAATTTATTTCTTATTATGGCTCCTCTACTCACTAGGTATGTACACAACATTAGTCTCTTGTCTTCTTTGTGAGCTTCACTGGGTTTTTTCTTGTTTTACCCTATTGCCTTCTTATTGTTTTCATGTGAATACATATGTGTATTTTCCTTCTCATATGGCGATTGAATTTACCCTAAAAAAATATTATGTCTCGATCGGTTCTAGTCGTAAATATCATTTATTTTCTGGTAACGTTTCCCTATGCATTATGAACAGAAACCCTCTAGGCTCTAAGGACATGGGATTATGTGGGCTGGTGTCAATTAAAAGGGAATAGTTATATATATACTAGAGCTGCTAATTAGTCACCCCCGTTTGATTAATTATAGTGTTAATTATTGTTTATGGGTGTTGATTATCTCTTATATAATAATTTGTTTGTCAAGATTGGTGTGCTCTCAATGATTATTAGGTTATTGTGATTCCATTTAAAACTTCACCCTTATTTACATTCTCAACAAAATACTACGGTTTTTGATAGGTTTTAATCAAAGTCTAATGTGCTTAGAAAAATGCTTATCATGTTGCATGAGGGAGCTTTTGCGGCCTTAGGGATTCAAGAATTAAATCCATGGAAAGGCCATTAAGAGGGAATCATGCTCAACTCAAGGCCAACTTTTTCTCCAAATGTCTCTACACAATAATGTCTATGTGTTGGCTTCATTATCATTGCAATTTGTTTTCATTTGGACACCTAGGCCTTATGTTGTCTTCTCACCACCCACTCTATCTGTTAAAAGATACAATCAATCATGTATTATCTTCCGCTCTGGAAATATTTTTTCTTAGCCCTATCCCGCAAGATCTTCATCATAAAATATGATGAATATATTTAGCCCTCTCACTCAGTTATTGTTATTATTTGTTATTATCTCTTATGACATCATGAACATTACTCAATATGTTTAGGCTTCGTCGAGGCTCCCTTTTGTGAATAATATTATCGTTCCATTATGTTTTGATTTGCATTCACCAGCAAAGTTGATTGTATGCATATATAATTGTATTCCTTTTCCCTTCCTTTAGTTTATGTTTCCTTTGTTCTTCTTAAAAAAATCAATTTCTTGTTCACAAGTTAAGAAATGATGACATGTTATTTGTCACCTATGTGTAATGAAAAATAAATTAAATCTACAACAATGAGTTTCCTTAACCGAAACACAAGCAGGAGCAGAGGAGAAAACATGCAGAGTTAGCTCCTTCCCAAAGGAAAGGGAATAAATTTTGGTTTTTACAGGAAACTAATTTGGGCATAGGCCAAGTTTTTGTTGTTGTTTATTAACAGGTTTACAGCATGTTACTTTTTATTTTATCTATTGGATCCTATAATTATAATTATACCCTCGTACATGAGAAATAGTATGGTTCATACATATAATTTTTTGATGCATATATTTATTTTGTGGTGCCACTATGTATATAAACGATAAATGGAGAAATAAGGGGACTGGAGATACAAGGTTTTATTTATGAGATCATGATGTGTGATGATATGGATATATTTTGTTGGTTTAATACATATTATTTATAATTGTGGCATAATCTAGTTATGCTTTAAAATGATCAAGATTTCTGAGATAATTGAATTTGATTTATGTCTTAAAAAGAGATAAATAGGCTGAATCAAATGAAAATGATTGTCGCACCTATTAGTATCTAACTATTAATTTAAAAAACAAACTCCTAAAATAGCCTTTAGAAGTTCCTCCTCTTAACCCTAATCACGTCGATTAGCAATGGAAAAAAGAGATAAATAGGCTGAATCAAATGAAAATGATTGTCGCACCTATTAGTATCTAACTATTAATTTAAAAAACAAACTCCTAAAATAGCCTTTAGAAGTTCCTCCTCTTAACCCTAATCACGTCGATTAGCAATGGAACTAATCTGATGTCTTAAGTTTGGAAACTATCAAAACCACTTGAGGTGTCTTTAGAAATAGGATAGATCTATGAAGGAAGGGGGGAGAAAGTTGTGAAGAGAGTTATATCTATAAAGACGAGACCAATTAAGGTGACTTCCTTCAATTATTCAAGGATTTATGAAGGTATCTTGCGTTCTTTTTGCTCATTTAATTGTTGTTCTAAACGTCAAATTTCTATTTTTATTAGTGCTAATAGTGGCTTTTATGCAAAATGCAAGTTTCCCATTCACACAAAATGCTTGAAGGATTGATATGATTCCATTTACAATTGGTTTCCTTGATTGTTGTATATGAGTTTGTACATTGTAGTTTTTGTCTTAGAACTGGGTAATGGCCTTCACAGAGTTATACTGTTAAGATTTGGCTATTATATAAATAAAATCAGCTTGTTCTTTCACACAATTTGCATCTTCATATACCTCTTGCATTTTGTTAAATTTATTCATTATTTTTCACAACTTACGCTCTACAGGATTTCAAGTTCTTGGCCTAAAATTTTGACTACCTTGCTATTAATTTATATCTATTTTTTCTCCTTCTTTTTTAACCAATGTTGATTTCTTATCATGTTGTGAATATTTTCTTGTAGATGTATATATCAATTTTCTTTTCTATTTTCCATTCAACGTTTCCACAATGTAAATAAAATCAAAATATTTTTCTTTTATTTTGAATGTTTTGAGCAATATGTCTCATTACCTTGTTGTGATAAAAACATTTGAGAAGTTGACTAGTTTAGTTTGTTCAACTTAAACAAAACTATCAACATCTTTTGGAAACCATAATGGGGAGCAAAATATTTTTTTCTGCTTAGTTTATCATATTGTTAAGCATTTTCTCTCCTTTTCAAATTTTGGTTAATAGTTTGCCTTGGCATCTTTGCCCAACTTTCATTGGTTTTACTAACAAATTCTTCATGATCATGTCATTAAGTTCTCGATTTTTTCTCATTTGACAGGAGTCTATAACCTTAATACTACCGCACATTTGTTTACTCTCACTCTTTTTAGAGAGGCAAAAGATTGGTACCCTGATATTTTTGAGTCAGCTGCTTTGATAGATTCATCTTTGATTTCCCCCCTTCACCCAAGCCTCCCCAACCGAGTTCTAGTGTAATTTCTATGATAATTCCCATGATCCTTCAAATTTCCAAATTCTCATTGAGGTCTAAAGGAAATACAAATTAGAAAGATAAAACCCTATAACTTATTATGGGTTCCAGTATGCATATTCTAAAGCCCCATTTTCTTACGGATTGGAGTATGCATACTTTGAAAGATTTTTCTATAGGGTTGAATTCACAGATCTTGAATCTATGTCCCAAACTATTTATAGAGAAGTTTCTTTTGATCCCTGCCTAGTTGATTAATGATCTCCACGTGATATATTTCTATTTGATGACTTTTTATTATAAGGAGATCTTCAATATCGTGCATAATGACCAATATGGACCTCAAGCCAATCTCAAACTCCTTTGTCGTAAAGTTGATGTTATTTGTAAGGACTTTGATCTCAAAGTTTCAAATCTTGATGATGAGGATGCCTTTCTTGATCTACATGACCAATATTTTTCGTCAACTTTAGATGAAGAGGTTCCCACTCCTGATCTTGACAATGCCTTTCATTCCTTTGATATTAATGATGAAGACCATGTTATTTTTAACAATTATGATGAAGAGAGATCCAAAGTTAGTAATAAAGAATGATTTCATGACATGATTGAATATTCATTATTTAATGAATCCCCCATATAAGATAAATACATTGGTCCTAAGGCTAGTTTCAACCTCAATTATCCTAGTTGCAGCGTTATAAATGATGTGTACGATGAGCATGACTCAAATTTTGATTCCCAAGGATGTTTCCATAATATTAAAGATTCTTAATACTTAAATGAATCCCCTCCCTGATGAAGTCCTTTCTTGTGACGAAAGGAGTCTTAAATAAAAAAACCCTTGTCATGACATGAATGATGATGAGCCATTTTCTAGTCAACTTGTAATAGAAATTTCCCCTTTTGGTATTGGGAAGGCCTCCCAAATTTTTGAAATGGATGATGATAAATTTTGTTATAAACTCGGAAATAAATCAACCATTTTCAACCCTATATATGCCATGGATACTTCTCTAATTGAGTTTGAAAGTTTTGAACTTGAAATGATTCAAACACTCCGCGATACAACAATGTCATTGATCAATCTCTCAATATGATTTTTGGGCATTGTGCGCATAAATCCCCTTGTTTACCCATTATTGTATGTGACTATCAACAAACACTTGTTGGTTGGAACTTCATGCATGATGAACAACAATACTTTTGGCTTTTCTCTAAACCATTTTAGCCACACACTTTTGTTGGTTGGTAGGGTAATCACCCTTGCCTAACTACAATCCAGCTAGTTATGAACTCTACATGTTTGATTCATGATTCATTCCTTTATGCATACTTTCATCTAGTATGATTATTGGAACTCCTCACATTGCATCATGTACATAAATTAAAAATTAAATAAAACAATAGAAAAAGCTCCAAAAATCTCATTTTCTTTGCCCCAGTTTTAATTATGTTTCACTATTTTAATATTTTATTTTTTTTGGTTTATTCTCTGCAATACTTTTGTTTATGTCAACAAATCTTCTCTATAGATTTTATGTCCTTTCAAAAACGTTGATTATGTTTACTACTACTTGTTTGATAAAACAATCTAGAAATCCCACTAGCAGCATATCCTTAAGAAAATAATCGTTATAAAGGGAAAATGTTTATCTAGTTTTTTAAACTGAACTTTCTAAAAGAACTATATCTCTGTGAAAATAGACATTCTTGCAACAAGATATTTTGCAGAAGAACCAAGCTTGCTTTCCCCTTATCATTATAGGGATGAATCTTAAAGTGTCAAACCTTATCATTAATTGTGTAAGTTTTCATAGGTTTTGTCTCTCAAGTCCCATTTCTTACTGCCCATGCTTCCCTTCCTTTGGAAAACCTATAAACTCCTCTTTTACATTCACTTACCTTTTATATAACCAAATATTCTGAGTCTTGACCCGCTTTACGAGTCTCCCTATGAAGTTTCCAATTTTGACAATGGTCAACACTAATTATACCCATAAACCATTGCCTATTAAAAATTTAGCTCTCCTTAATGTCATTTGTTATATCTAAATGAGAATTAAATACCTAACAAGTGGGACCCCTCTTATAAGAAAAAATTATCCACAAGGGCATTACTTCTAAAATATGGCTTATCTCCATGGCATAATGATTCATTGGATAATCATCCATCATTTGTTCTTAATCAACTACTTGGATGAACCACTCACATGCTTAAAATATATACGTATATTATATGCTACCAAAATTGAAAAAAGGGTTCAAATGCAAATTGTTGGCGTGTATTACTTGTTCTGAAGGGGTCACTTCTATATGGCTTGTATTGTTTGTTGGGTACTAACCATATCATCGAATTAGAATTTGATTTCCACGAATGGTTAAAACATATACACATTTTCCATGGTAAGGTCTTGAGTATTTTGGTCGGATCATATTTACATAATGTATAAGTTTAGTGCTTAATAATGTGATTCCAAAGCGCTTACGTTTCGATCTTGTCACAAACATTAAATGTTAAGGTTTGTGATTATGTGTGATATTATATATGGTGAGATTGAAATAATGTGTCAACCTTCGGTCATGGTTAAATGTGCTCGACATGTAACATACTCTATGAGTTGCCTATTTAATGGAAATTTATGCTACGGTAACATTATTTGGCTATGGATTATGAGTTGGTGATGTATATACATATGGAAATGGACATACACAATTTATAGAATTGGAAATTAGTTTCACAAGCATTATCGATATTTATTTCATAATTTTAAGGGTGTTGTTGTGTTTATCAGCCGAATCCCCACTACTATAAAATATATTTCTATTTGATTTGGAAATTATGTGATGACACTTGAGTAACGTGACGTGATTTACATTTAATATAGCATTAATTTCAAGCCTATGTGTGATTGATTATTTTGTTTGGTTGATGGTTGACTTTTCATCATTTTGAGGGTCTGATTGGCTAGTTCACTGTCGACCTGACCTTACTCTTGTCTATTATTAAGTTGTTTCATGACAATCGTCCACATCAACACCTCCATGCTTGAGCATATATAGTCAGCATGCATGAATATACTGTTGGAAATATTGCTCAGTTAATGAGCATGTCTGTCATATTCACCTCCATTTATGCCACCACCTTAGGCTGAGCATTTCACTTCTTGACAACTCCCAAAACCCGATTATGTTGTTATTTTGGACATTTGATAATTCTCCCATCTCTGTAAGTGAATTCTAGTGGTTAGTGAGGGTTTAATGTGTCTAGATCATGGTAGTGTGCATATAGAAAGCCTATGAAAATTTGTTTTCCTGTTGTGGCTCCTCTACTCACTAGGTATGTAAAAATCATTAGTGGCTTGTTTTCTTTGTGGAGTACACGTGGTTTTTTCATGTTTTAACCTGCCCCCATTCTTGTTTTTTTCATGCAAATGCATGTTTATTTTCCCTCTTGGTTGGCGATTTAATTTAGCCTCAAAACATATGATGTCAAGTTTGGTTTTAGTCATATATATCATTTAATTTTTGGTAATATTTCGATATAAATTATGACGAGAAACCCTCAATGCTCTAGGGCCTTGGGATTATGTGGTATGGTGTTAATTAAAAGGGCTCAGTTATATATACCAAAGCCGCTAATTAGTCACCCTCATTTGATTAATTACAATGTTAACTATTCTTTTTGGGTGTTCATTACCTCATATATAATAATTTGTTTGGCAAGCTTGTTTTGCTCTCAATGGCTATTGGGTTATCCCAATTCCATTTAGAACTTCACCCTCATTTACGTTCATAATGAAATATTTCAGTTTTTGATGGCTTTGAATCAAAGGCTAATATGCTTGCAAATCTACAATATCATGCCCCATGAGGGATCTTTCAAGGCCGTAGGGCTTCAGGCAAGACACTCATGTGAAGGCCATGCATAGGGAATCTTGCTCAACTTGCAACCAACTTTACTGCAAAGTGTGTCTACATAAAAATATCTATGTACTACAACCTTGATCTTTTCAATATGTGTTTGTTTGGAAACCGAGGGTTTATGTTATCTTCTCACCGCCCAGACTATCTATTAAAATAAAATCACATATTATCTTCTGCTCTTGTAATATATTGTTTTAACCCCAGCCCACAGGGACTCCATCATAAAATATGATGAATATATTCATCCCTCTCAATCATTTATCCATATTCTTCGTTATTATTGGTTATTACTTATTATCATATCGTGAACATTACTGAATATGTTCAGGCTTTGTGGTGTCTCCATTTTGTGAATATGGGTATCGTGTCATTATGTTTTGATTTTCATCTTCCACCTAGGTGTTATCGGGAAAAGTGTCTATCTAGATCTGCTCTATCCCACTAAGGTGTGACAACAACCTTAAAAACAAATAGAGAAAACTACTTTTGTATTCTTCTTTATGAGCTATAAACGAAGAGGAATAGGATGAACCAACCTGTGTCTTGCGCTAGTCCTTTGATCCAATCTCTCTCCTCTTTGACAGCTTCTAGCTACCTGCTCCCTTGCTTGCCCAGCTTCACCAAGTACCTGCAAGATCACAGAAAGAAGAAACTATACAAAGACATGGGCTTATATTCATAAATAACTTAGGATCAGATTTAAGTTAACCATACAAATGTAACAAACATCAATGAAACACAAACATGGAGAAGAAACTCAAATAGTTTTATTGATATACAAGAAGATCCAGGAGGAGTTACAACCGATGATTCCTGACCCAGCATCAACCTCCCAGCAAAGAAGTCCCTTCTTCAACCCCAACAAAGCATAGATCAACCAATTCTCTGATATGTATCTCAAAACCAACAGCAATTCCTTACAATGCACGAAATTCCAGCCTTCGGATCTCTGGGGTGAGGGATCCATATATAGATGTATGCAAGGAGGATGAGTCAACTCATGAATTGATTAGTGGCTTCTCTCTGTCAGTTCTTGCTTCCACTTGGAGACTGAGAGCCTCTTACTCATCCTTGGTCGAATTCAGTGAGGCAAGTGTCATTGGAGAAGATTCTGGAAGCTTCCATTGTCTCTCCACCTCGTGGAATGACTCTGCCACTTATCATTTCCCGCTCAATGCACCCTGGTAGTGCATTTAGGTGCGTTGCAACGCACCTAGCTAGTGGACTTAGGTGCTATGCAATGCACTTGGCTAGTGGAGCAGCTGAAATGATCCTGATTTGACTAGTTCTGAGCAGTTTCTGGTGGAGAACTTCTGGGAGAAGCTGTAATTTGTTGACCTTGTTCCTTTAGGAGTTAGAACAACACTTTTAGGGACTTAGGAGCCCATTGGTTTATGGACATTTCATGCTTAGATATGTAAGGCACAAAAATGTCTATAACACTTGCCCCTAAAGTATGAGGCCGTTTATCGGGTGAAATGATTTATTAGGAGGATCCGAAGTTCTTTCAATGCTGGGAGGAGACCTGTAATAAGATACAATACAATACATTATCTTCATACTGATTTCATGATCTAGCTGAGGCGAGCATTCCCATGCTCAGCTTTATAAATTCATTTTCAGGTACATAGGACAGAGAACCGTCTGATGGTAGACTGATGATTCTGATCGAGCCATCATCCTTTTGGTAGGATGATTATCTGTGCTGCAATGCTATACATTTCAATGTCTTTATTTTCTTGAATATATATCGCAGCCCGGATGGATGAAACTAGATCTGGGGTCTTCAATCTCGTCCGATCTTCACTCGAAGTACAAGTCGATCCATGTGAGAAATGTTTTGAAGTAGAACATGGAAAGACATAGCTTGATTACCAGTCAATGATGTAAACTGTTAACAAGCGCGAGAGGAATCACTGATAATGATAATGACCCTCAAGGTACTGCAGTACAATTCACGTGGTGTGAATAAAGGACTTGGCGTCGAACACCACGCAAAATCTTTCGGTCGAAGGTCATTGATGTATACTTGTCGCCGGAAGTGAGAAACTTGCCATTGAGGCATGCAAGCTTCAAAGTACTGAATGGGGTGTTCCTAGACCAACTTCTTGGATAATGAGTTGATGTAGACAAGAAGTGATCCGTCATAGGAGGGCCTTAATGAATCCCACATCAATGACACGGAATGGAGCAAGTGATTTTGATGGAGGTGAAAATGATCTGATGTTATATGGTTCAGGGTGGCGGTCATGAAAGAATGGAGTATAATGTATGGTAGTGGGTGGGACACAGGTGGCCTTTCTGGATGACTTCTCTTCAACATGTCGGCAACACTTATGCGATGGATTGGTAGCATTAACCCCAAATGTGGATGGTATGGCGAGACCATGGAGATGTGACCGGTGAATGAAACAACCCAACCCGACTTAGGCACGGAGTGGAAGTGTCATGTTCAAGAGCGACTTGCTACCAATAAAGTTTCTTTGAGTTTTCTTCCCAATTTTTCCCCAGTCATTGTTGACCAGTACCTCTTTATTTTTGTCAAGCTTGAGGAGGATAACATATGCTTGTTCTATAATTTGCCCTTCGGGCAAACCCATCGCTATGTTTTAACGAGCCTAGCGATAGTGAAACTCGTTCTCGTCTAAAGACAAGTTTGTCGCTATTAATCTTTTTAACGAGTCTAACGAAAAAGATAACTCGGTCCTTTTCATTTTTAGAGAGTCTGAAAAGGTACATAAAGGTAACTCCAAAATTCCTTTTTTGTCATCTAATCCCTTAAGTCCGAAAAGGTATAAAACAATACATAAGGGATGAATTTTCGATTAGCTTTAACGAGCCAAACAAAACAAGCGCTTGATCTCTTTGTGTAATAATCACTCAGGTCCAAAAAGATTAAAATCTAGAGGATGGATAGCACTTCCGGTCGCTTTAACAAGCTGGAAGGCCAAAACTCGACAATCTTTTCATATTTTACAAGTCAGTTGAAAAGAGCTTAAAGAAGACTCGTCTTTTGAGGAACGAGTGATAAAATGGGTAGCAGCTGATTCCAGGTAAGGTTTGGAATTTTCCAATCATGGCAGTGTCACAAGGATGGCTAGTGAAATCACTCTTCGTAGCTGTTCCTCAAAATGGGTAAACAATCAAATGGAGGTGAATGATCGGCCAAATGAAAAGTGGAGGTGACGGTGCAAACACGACCAAGGCTTTAATGGCTGAAATGCTTCTTTAACGAGGGTTATTTACCGGGGAATAGTTCATTTTTTAATGAGCTTAAACGCGGGTGGAAACATTTGCTCATGTCTTATGTTTATTTTTTAACGAGCTTGAACTATGTGCTAAAACTGCTCGATTAATCCAGTCATATGATAAGAATGTCTCATATAAAAACGGAAATCTTTCGAGTGTTGCCCCACATCCTTTCTTTATGCAAGTTAGGAAATGACCAATCCTACGAGTTTAAAGGGTTAGAGGTCCTATAAATTTAAAAAAATAAATATTCGCTCTTCGCTTGCATTCCAAAAGGTTTGCATGCCCCCAGGTATAAAATATGGTTTCGAGGTTACCCCTCAATTTGCAGACAAAACATTTGTTCTATCGGGAGAGGCCTACCTCTTACAGATTACCCAAAGATTGTTCTATTTACGGCATAAACAAAACACTTCTTTGGCTATGTTGCTCGAAATAAACAAAGATGAGCGACGATGCCCGCCAACTCACATAACTTTGACAAGAGAATCTTATTCTAGAATAACGCCTCTTCCACCGCCGGACGGGGTACAGACTAGTCATATTCTCTCGCAGAAACCTACCCTATACCCAAAGTTTTCCTGCCGAAGCAGACCAGGATGCATGCCCCTTGGGTTTCAGTCATATCCCTCCGAATTACTCGCGCTCATTGGGAGGACAGACTGGGGATGGAGACATTTCTTGCGTGAAGAGACCATTTAGGGACGGTATATGACTATTTGCTATGCGTGATCCGGGAAATGAAAGTTGGTCCACGAGCTTGACCACTCTTCCTTCGTGCAGAAAACACATTACTCTAAAGAGTGAGGAGACAATGGCTCCCATGCAATAAATATAGTCTCGTCCAAGGAGTAGGTTATAATCCAAGGGTCCTTGAACTACCATGACGTTCATGCGAACTGTCTTCCCTCTCAATGTTATGGGCACATCGGGAAGGATCCCTAAAGGTCGACTGGTTCCTTTATCAAAGCCTGTCAGATTTCTCATCTCAGGAAAAAGCGATGGCGAACCAAGCGCTTTCCAAGCAGTAGAGGAAAGGATACTCACAGAAGCCCCCTCATCTATGATGGTACCAGCCATGATCATGATAATTCGGAATGGTATGCTTGCTGGTAAGCGGGGTCTGCCTAGTTGATTCCAGTCGAAGGAGACAACTAGGTTGCTTGGAGGTGGGACCGAGTAGACGGCCGGGTATGGCTCTGACAAACTTCCTTCCTGCGGTAAAGGAACGGGTAGATTGCCCCCATGTTCGTCGGAGTCTATGTTGATGAAGAGAATTTGGACGGTGTCATCCTTGTTCTCTTCAGTGACTGTATCATCTGAAGATAAAACCTCTGAAGGCAAGACCGGGTCAACTGCCGCCTCGACCTTTTGACTTTCGTCTGGTATTGATTCAGTTGGTTTACCTTCAATGATAGATGCTTCAGCCGACCACCTGAGCGGGCCAGCTAGATTCTCAACTAGTGACGGACTCGGCAAGAGCTTTTTATATCCAGGAGGGAGTCGTAACGGTGAAATCAGACGATCATCCAAAACTCTTCTAGCTTCGTCTAAGAAGGGACAATGTTGGAGGGCATGGTCGCCTTCGCACAGTTTACAAGGAAATCTAGCTTTCTCTTTTTGTCCTGGAGCTTCACTTTCACTAGTTGACGGTGTGCTTTCAACATGATCACCAGAGGTTGATGACACCGGATTGTGCAAACTAGGAGACCAATCCCTTAGTATCTGAGGGATGCAAGGACAATCTCTGTGAAAGTGGTCTCCTTTGCAAATGACACATGGCAATTTAGGCCTGGTCGGTGCTGCGTGTGGATTTTCGTTAGACGACACTCGTTTTCCCCCATTCGCCTTTGGCTCCTTCTTCTTTTTCTCTTTCTTCTTCTTTTCCTTCTTCTCCTTAGGAACTTGGCTTTTAGCTTTACCAGTTCCATCAAGCGAAGAGGAAGGTAGAGAGGAAGAATTATAGGAAGTAGAAGGCTGGTGGGAAACTCTGGACTCGTCTAATTGCTGATTCGATTGTTCAGGAATGGTGGTGTTCTGAACGACATTGGTTGAGAAGAGCCATACCGGCAAGAATATTGTCAGTCCTGGAAGCGACAATGTGGCCATATGGGGCGCACGAACATCTCCCCAAGAGGAGAAGGGACCAGGATTTCCACCAAGGGGAATTCCTTGGTTGGTAGGCTCCATTTTCTCAGTCCAAGATCAACGTAGGAAAAGGGGTATGAATATTCCGTTTAAAATAAATTTTAACACGCTTTGACACAACTTGTTTTTTCAGTTTTTAAGAGTCGAGAAAAAATAAAAGATGACTCTAGTCTCCTTCGATTTTTAATGAGCCTGAAGTGACAAGTGCTCAGATGGACCTTTTCTGTTAAGGAGTCTGAAAAGGAACGAAAGGGACTGCTCTGGAGGTCTAGGTAGAGGGAGTACCAAACCAATTGGAAAACTGCAGAATACTTTTTACGGTACGACAGTCAATCTTCCCGAATGTTGTGTTCGGTGCATTGCGATCAGTAGGGCGGCCAACACGGCTTCCTATGGATAAAGGTTTTAAGCCTATAGGGGTCTCCTAATATATACTCGACGGTACGTGGGAGCACAAGTTTGTACTGGCACTTATCATCTCAAAGTGGAGGAATCACCCAACCATCAGTGAGGACAACAGTTACCAGGCTTTACGACGCCGGAATACGTCTCTAGCCTAGACCTCTAAATGTTGTGCGTTAAGTTACAAAGCGTTGTTAAGTTCATTGAATTTATTTTAAGTTGATCTTTCTTATGAAGTTTTCCTTTTGGGATCACCACGAGATGTAGATGTAATTCCTAAAATGCAATCTAAAGATGATAAACAAACTTTTATCTATTTTCAGCAATGAAAATCCTAGCTACTAAGGGAAAAGAAAGACATAATCTTTTCGCAAAGAGCAAAGAGCACACTGTAAATGCACTTTCCTAAATCAAGCCAAACATACTGCCAATATGCAAATGCACATGCATGTGTTTTGTTTTTCACTTTCTTAATATTGATGCCTAAAAAGAAAGTTGTTGTACAAATCTGAATTTGCTTTCAAGTGACAAACACAAACAAGCTTCTTTTCGAAATCAAAAGGTAGAGATGATTACGGCACTTTATGATTTTGAAATAAATACTCGTTTCGACACTAGAAAGTGACAAATTCAAGCCTAAGGCAAAAGTAAAAGCATAATCGATTATCAACAGCAAATAAACTTTCTCCTATGATCAAAATCGACACTTGCGACAGATCTAAATCAAAGGACGACAGTACGACTATTCTACTTTTGCAATGGAAAACTGTAAATGACGTAACAAACACACAAAAAACATCTACAGTTTCTTTTGTACAACTGAGGCGGAATATCAGTAAGGAAAAGGGGTTTGAAACAGTGAAATACTGATCACAGGCTGCAAAAACAGAGACAAAACTGGAAAAAATGAAGCAAAGAACCTCAGCTTCACAAGGCTAGGCTGATCAGCGCACCTGTTGCACAGAGAAACTGCATTTCAGTGTAGGTAGCCCTCTTGGGAAGCGCGTTGAAATGCAGAACCTCTTCACAGAGCCTGCGCTGGGGCAGAAACGAGAGTTCTATCCGGGTTCTGGGTCACAGTTTGCAGTTTAATCTATGGTTTTTGGCCGGGTAAAAGCAATTAGTAATACATAATCAAAGGTAGATCTAAGAGGGGTTCTAAGAGCTATAACAAGGGTAATTAGTTAGTTTATGAATCAGCTGTTCAAATCATAAACAGATCCAGTGAGTGGATTGAAGTAGCAGATGTCTACTTTGCATTTGTCAATGGCAAATGCAGTTCGATAGCTACTTCTAGGTTTATGAAACAAACAACAAGAGAAACACAAACAAACTAACTAGACACGATCCCCAGTGGAGTCACCATTTTGTTATCGGGAAAAGTGTCTATCTAGATCTGCTCTATCCCACTAAGGTGTGACAGCAACCTTAGAAACAAACAGAGAAAACTACTTTTGTATTCTTCTTTATGAGCTATAAACGAAGAGGAATAGGATGAACCAACCTATGTCTTGCACTAGTCCTTTGATCCAATCTCTCTCCTCTTTGACAGCTTCCAGCTACCTGCTCCCTTGCTTGCCCAGCTTCACCAAGTACCTGCAAGATCACAGAAAGAAGAAACTATACAAAGACATGGGCTTATATTCATAAATAACTTAGGATCAGATTTAAGTTAACCATACAAACGTAACAAACATCAATGAAACACAAGCATGGAGAAGAAACTCAAATAGTTTATTGGTATACAAGAAGATCCAGGAGGAGTTACAACCGATGATTCCTGACCCAGCATCAACCTCCCAGCAAAGAAGTCCCTTCTTCAACCCCAACAAAGCATAGATCACCCAATTCTCTGATATGTATCTCAAAACCAACAACAATTCCTTACAATGCACGAAATTCCAGCCTCCGGATCTCTGGGATGAGGGATCCATATATAGATGTATGCAAGGAGGATGAGTCAGCTCATGAATTGATTAGTGGCTTCTCTCTGTCAGTTCTTCCTTCCACTTGGAGACTGAGAGCCTCTTACTCATCCTTGGTCGAATTCAGTGAGGCAAGTGTCATTGGAGAAGATTCTGGAAGCTTCCAATGTCTCTCCACCTCGTGGAATGACTCTGCCACTTGTCATTTCCCGCTCAATGCACCCTGGTAGTGCATTTAGGTGCGTTGCAACGCACCTAGCTAGTGGACTTAGGTGCTATGCAACGCACTTGGCTAGTGGAGCAGCTGGAATGATCCTAATTTGACTAGTTCTGAGCAGTTTCTGGTGGAGAACTTCTGGGAGAAGCTGTAATTTGTTGATCGTGTTCCTTTAGGAGTTAGAACAACACTTTTAGGGACTTAGGAGCCCTTGGTTTATGGACATTTCATGCTTAGAGCTGTAAGGCACAAAAATGTTTATAACACTAGGTTTATTATATGCATATATAATTGCATTATTTATCTATTTCATTTGTTCTTATTAGAAAAAAATAGCGTCTTCGTTCACACGTTAACAAATGATGTCATGTTATTTTTCACTTGTGTGTAATGAAAAATAAATAATATCTATAGAAATGAGTTTATTTAATCAAAACAGAGGCAGGAGGAAAGGAGAAATAGGTAGAGTTAACTCCTTCTCATAGGCAGTAGAATCAATTTAGGTTTATAGAACACTACTTTTGCCACAAGAAAAGTTTTTGTTGTTATTTAATCATAGGATTATAACATGTTACTTTTCAGTTTATTTGTTGGATCCTCTTACTATATTTTGATGATACCTCAATACAAGAGAAACAATGCGGTGAATATATATATCTGTTAAGCAACTATTTATTTTGTGGCATCACTATGTATATGAATGATAAATGGAGAAATAAGAGGAGTAGATATACTAGGTTCCATTTATGAGATCATGATGTGTGATGATATGCATATGTTTTGTTGGTTTATTTCATATGATTTATGATTGTGGCACAATCTGGTTATGTTTTATAATGATCAACATTTATGATAATTTTGAAGTTGATGATTTCAATTTGATTTATGTCTTAAAAAGAGATAAAGAGGCCTATTCAAATGAAAGGTAGGGTCCTGCGTATTACTGTGTAACTCCTAATTAAAAATAAAAATAAAAATAAATAGTAAACTAGCCTTTGGAAGTTCCTCGTCTTAACCCTAATTACACTGATTAGGAATGCAGCTAATCTAATTTGTTAATTTTGGAAACTTTCAAAACCACTTGAGGCATATTTAAAAAGAGGAGATATTTATGAAGGCACGGGAGAGAAATCTATGAAGAGGGTCCTATCTCTAAAGGAGAGACCAATTAAAGTGACTTCAATTATTTAAGGAATTTTGAAGGTATCTTGTGTTCTTTATGATAATTTACTTGTTGTTTTGAAGGCCTCATTTCTATTTTTATTAGTGGTAACAGTGAATTTTATGCATAAAGAAAACTAACCATTCATGCAAAATGCTTGAAGGATTAATATGCTTCCATTTTCAGTGGGCTTCCTTTACTGTTGTATATGATTTTGTATATTGCTATAGTTTGAGTCTTAGAACTGGTCAACAGTCTTCACAGAGACCCGTTGTTAAGATTTCATTATTTTTGTAATAAAATCCATTTGCTATTTTGCACAATCTACATATTTATATACCTCTCGTATTTTGTTAAATTTACTCATTTTTTTCATAGCTTAAATGCTCTACAGGATTTCAAGGTCTTGGCCTCAAATCCTGACTAGCTCGCTATTAATTTAAATATGATTTTTTCTCTCCTTTTTTAACCACCATTGATTTCTTATCATGTTGTGAATATTTGTTTACAAAAGTATATACCAATTTTCTTTTCTATTTTCCATTTATTGTTTTTGCAATTTAAATAAAATCAAAATAGTTTTCTCTTATTTTCAACATTTTCAGCAATTTGTCTCAGTATCTTTCTGTGATAACAAGATTTAGGGATTTGAATAGTTTAGTTTCTTCAATTTGAACAAAACTATCAACAAACTATTTTGCGTACAATTGAGGGTGCCAAAGTACTGGAATTTCAGTAAGTTGTTTTTAAGTAAAACATCAAATCCTACACACAACCTCCAACTGATATACTCTACATATGACCACGATGATTCTATGCTAGCTAGTCGGAAGCCTTAATGCATTGTAAAAGCTAAAGAATAATACTCCAACATGAATTATTGTCAAGTTCAAAGAGTATTATTCCAATTGAAGTTCTTGGGTTTGTAATTGATCTGAAATTGATATAAGACAAGGAATAAGGTATTACCAACTCATGTGCATGGATGTGTTTATGTTATTTTATGCAACGGATTGATAAGATTGTGAAATACATGGACACCAAAGTAGTTAAAGAAAACACAATAGGAAACACATATAAACACAACAAGTTTAATAAGGAGTTCACCCAACACTCCTGGGCTACGTCTCCTGGTCTAGCCTTTTGTGGTGGCCTCTCTATTATGTTTTCAAAGTAGAGTTTTTACAACAGTTAGCTCAATTTGAGCCTCACACAATGGATATAAATCAGCAAGACTATACTTGGATCCCCCAAGTCTTTGGAGTACACAGACTCTCCTTACTGAATGTTGACCTTTATTGTTCACAATGGTACGAGTCCAATCTAAGACTCAATAGGTGACATGAATATATAGAGGAGTTCACTTGAACCTCTCAAGCCTTCTCTAGAGTACAAAGACTCTTTGGCTCGATGCTACCTTTGCTTCTACAGGTCACGTCGGCTTCCTCTTTCTGCTCTCTGCTCTTAACTTTCTTAACTTGCTTCCTTCTTTCTCTGTTAGTTCATGACTTTAAAGCTAATCTGCTTCTTGACTATTCATTTCTGCTTCCTAGCTTTCCGGTTCCCCTACCTCTGTCCATTTGAATCCCTCTGTTCTACGTAATCATCACTGTATAACACCTCACAGGGAGGTGGCTACCTACTTTGTAACAAACTGAGTGTCAGTTCTCTTGGACATTTTAAAAACGATTGCTTAATTTGTTAACTCCAAGAATGCCCGTGAAACTCAACCTTCTGCCAACACATCATCCACCTCAGACTTCAAATCTTATACAACTCTACTTGTTTACCTCATCAAGTCTGGTCACCCATTGGAATGCATCTCCGCCATTAATCTGGAGCCTCTATATCCTACGATCATCATTCATATAGGGTGGGTAAGTAACATGAGGTTTACCTGTCCGATGTGAGCATTTTTCTCTCTCTTCCGCCGGATGCGTGGCACCCCTTGTGTGTCATTAGGCAGGACTCGGTTGAAACTGCTTACTACTCGAAGCCCTTCCGATATTTTGCCGATTTGTGTGGGACCCCGCTTCTAATAGAATCAGCACGATATCTATTGCATTTTATAACTTTTTGGGTCCGGGCGCTCAGGGCTTTTCCTTCTTTGAGGGGTTTGCCCTGCGATATGCCATTAGTGACTTGTCGCTAATCGCATATCAGAAACTACCCATGTTTCTTAAATTGACCTTTAGTTTTGCTAATTTGTGCCAGCGTGTGTTACCATGGACCGACGGTCTACGCACTTGACCAAGGGTCCTCCTTCCTCTCCATTGTTCACAAATTGTAACTCTTTCGAGCATATCTCTGATAAGCTCGATCTTTGTAAGACTTTGAAACCTTTGCATGATTTTTAAGAGTTCATGAAGACTTAGAGAGTGTTCTAGGATCCAATTCGGATCATAGCCTTCCCACTGAAAAAGATTTTGGACCACCAAAATTTGGTTTTTAAGCATCAATCAAGTGAGAATATAGATTCCTCACTTGCCCAATTTCTATCCATCTTGCACTACTTGGTTTTGAACCCTTAAGTCTAATTCTGAGCTACTCGACATCCCATTTGTGCGTAGTTCTCACCTTCTTGTCCAGAATTGTATCTTCCTGCAACTCATTGAGATATTCAAGCAACAATTCATCAATAGAAGGCAATTGGCTCTGCTCTTCTGGATCTTCAATCAATGAAGATTCAAACAGTCTCAAGCTTTTTGCATTAAGTACAGAATAAATGTGCATGTAAGCTAGCAAATCAAGGAAAAAATCATTTTCACCAATTTTCTCAAGTATCCTAAAGGGTCCATACTATATCAGCTTCAGCTTCTTACCTTCACCTTGCATTCTGCCTTTGCTGATATACAGCCAGACTTGATCACCAACATGGAAACTATGTTTAATCCAATGCTTATCATGTCTTGACTTGTACTTGGTTTGGCTCTTTTCCAGCTGTTCTTTTATTGCCTAGTGAATCTTTTGGATTTGTTCAATGAACTTAGTTGCTTTGTCCACATCATTGTGTCCATCAACCACTATATCTTTACCAAAGAAAAAATCCAAGGGAGACCTTGGTATGAAACCAAAACAGGTCTCAAAAGGAGATCTCTGTGTAGAAGAATGTTTAGCACAGTTGTAAGCATGTTTCACATAACACAAATGTTCATCCCAAAGCTTGGGATACTTGCTGCAATATCCTCTGAGCAACTGGATCACTGTCATGTTGACCACATCTGTCTAGAAATCTATTTGTGGATGAAAGGTTGTGCTCTTCTTCAGTCTGGTGTCCATCAATTCCCATAGACTTGACCAAAAATTCCCAACAAATCGGGAGTCTCGATCAGAACAATGGAAGTTGGTAATCCAAAATGAACCCATACATGCTAAAAGAACAACTTTGTTATTTGTTTAGCTGTAATCTATTTGTTAGAAGGTATTTAAATACACATTTTGCTAAACCTATCCACAATAACATATAAATAGTCATGACCTTTTATAGATTTAGGCACTTCCCCAACAAAGTCCATGGAAACACTTTCCCAAGGATGAGAAGGAACTGGTAGTGGAGTGTACAAGCCTAGTTTTCTATTGCTGGGCTTGCTTTGAGCACACATGGTACACCGTCTTACATATCTAGAAACTGTTTCATTCATTTTTGGCCAATAACAAAATCTTTGCAGCTGTGCAACTGTTTTACTTACACCAAAGTGACTTAATATTAGAGAAGTGTGTGCTTCTCAAATTTCTTTACTCTTTTAGTTTGAGGAATGCATAAATTTCCAAAATGATACAAGAGTTGGTCCTTAACATGATAATCCAATTCTTCTATTTGTTTGCCATGACTTAAAGTTGCATATACATCTTTAAAATCTATATCTTGAGCATACTACTCAATGTAGCTTTCATGCAATACTGAATTATGCTTAAGTATAGTGGATGCATTTATGATTGGTCTGGACAACATATCTACAACTTTATTGTGTATGCCCCTTTTATATCTGATGACAAGATGAAACTGTTGTAGAAAACCCATCGACCTATAGTGTCTTGATTGTTGCAACTTAGTTTGTGAGTGTAAATATTGGAGTGGTTTATGATCAATATGTATAACCGTCTCTTTTCCCATTAGATAATGTTTCCACTTTTTCACTCTCTATACTAATGCATATAAGTCCTTATCATATGTGGGATAACTAAGTACTTCAAAATTAAATGTCTCAGAATGATAACATATGGGTTTACCGTGCTGCATCAACACTGCTCCTATGGCATAGTCACTGGTGTCGGTTTCAATCTCAAATGGTCTTTGAAGATCGGGTAGTGCTAGTACTAGTGCTATAATAATCTTTTCTTTTAAGTTGTCGAAGGCTTTCTACTGTTTGCCTCCCCACTGAAACACCTTGTTCAATCTTGTTAAATCATGTAAGGGAGCTGCAATCAAGGAAAAGTTAAAAGTAAACTTTCTCCAATACTGTGTTGCTCCTAGGAAGCTTCTAACTTCTGTAGCAGTTTTAGGTTTAGGCCAGTTTACAATGACTGCAACCTTAGAGGGATCTATCTTCAATTCACCACCCCCTACAATATGACCCAAATAATTCAATGATGTTTTTCCAATTCACATTTTGATAGCTTAACATAGAGATTTGGGTCATGTTTTACATGGTTCAAATGTTCTTCCCATGTTTTACTAAATATAAGAATGTCATCTAGATATAAAATGACAAAATCATCAATAAAAGGCATGAGTACATCATTCATTACTCTCATGAAAGTATCAGGAGCATTAGTTAAGCCAAAGGGCATAGATAACCACTCATACAATCCTTGCTTTGTTTTGAAAGCAATCTTCCATGCATCTTTCTCTGCAACTCTGACCTCATGGTAGCCACTATGCAAGTCCAACTTGGAAAAATAAATAGCTTCTTTCAACTGATATAATAGATCATCTATGCGAGGAAGGGGATAACGGTTTTTTGTCGTTATCTTATTTAGTGCTCAATAATTAATGCACATTCTCCATGAGCCATCTTTCTTTCTCACCAAGATAATTGGAGACCCACATGGTGATGTGCTAGGTCTTATGAACCCTTTTTCGTGTAGCTCCTGTACCATCTTGCTACAAATTAATATCATGTACTATTTCCTTTTTGGGTGGCAGACCTTTAGGTTCTTGAAATAGTATATCATATTTTGAAACAACTTTTTCTAAATCAGCTTGTTGTTTAGCATTACAACCTTCAAATACATTGGTTTTACCAGGTTTCCTCTCCTTTAGAACAATTAGTAAAAATAGTTTGCATTGAATTTACAATTCTTTTCATCTGCCTTGAGTTTATGAGAGTATAATTATTATTGAGTTTATGAGCTCGTACAATATATTCAATTCCATCTTTAACGAGTTGATACTTATTTTAAACTCTATAGGAAATTGCTTTTCTATCATACAAGTAAGGACTTCCTAAAACAATTCCACATATAGCCAAGGGAATGTTGAATATCTAACTCAACCTCAGCTACAAGTGTTGAACCAAAAGAAAACCTAAGTTTACATTGTCTTGTCACTTGTAGCTTTGCTTTATCACATAACCAACCTAATGGATATGGCTTCTTGTGAGGTGTGGTTAGTAATCCCAGTTTCTTTACAATTGCTTTAGAAATTAAGTTTACTTGTGAACCATTATCAAATAAAGTATCAATCTTTTGATGCTTGGAAATAAATCTAATATGAAATATCTCATGTCTTCTTCTCTCATTTTCTTCACTATCAATAGTTTGTGCAGAATTACTAGTAGATGCTCTAGAATTTTTACCTTTTATACTTGTGGCTGTGGTTGTTGTTTCATCCCCTGAGTCTAACCCCAAATCCTTCTGAAAAGCTGCAACAGTCTTCTTCTTTCTTCCATCGTACTTCTTGGGTTTCAACTCTAGATGCAGAATCCAATAGTGTTCATCATCATGCCCATCCTTCTTGCAGTGAGTACACGAAGGTTTGGCCTTTTGTACAACATTTTCCTTCTCTCTTTCCATTTCTGCTTTCTCTTTTTCTTGTTCTTGCTTGCAGTGGGTTTTGATGATCCCCCAAATTCTGGATTCAAATTCTTGCCCCTAGCCTCTAGATGTGTAGCCTGAACAAATACCTCATCTATGCTAATAGGATTAAACATGAGAATGGTATGTCTTAAATAACTATGTAGACCACCTATATACTTCAGCAGAGTTTCAGGTGAGTCTAAAGAAATGCCTAGAATCAAAGCTCTTTTCCTAAATTCTTGGGTGTAACTTTGTACACTTTTCCCTTTCAATTGGCGAAGAGTTTTCCAACTCATCATAGCTTGCTGCATATAAGCTAGTGGATAGAATTGTTTTCTAATTGCAAAAACAAATTCACTCCAGATAGAAAGGATTTTACCATGCTTCTTCATGTTAGCTTGTGTCCTGCCTTCCCACCATACCAAGGCAGTGCCTCAAAGGTATAGGTTGGCCAGCTGAATCTTACTTCTGTCTAAATCAATGCTATTCACCCTGCAATACACATCAATCTGTCTAATCCAATTATCTAGCTTCTCTGCATTCAACTCTCCATCATATATTGGCAAATCAAATTTATCATGTAATTTAATCAAAGATGTTTTCTTTTTATTTTCAGGGCTATTAGGAGGGGTGGGAAGATTTTCTTCTTTCCCTTTGCCTTTAGAATGGTCATGGAGGACAGATTCTTCTGCTCCTTTATCTTGTTTTGATGAATCTTCATCTCTACCTTTCTTAAATTCTCTATACATTTCATCTACCATGGCTCTCGTGGTCATTAAACTATCCATGAACTAAGGTTCTGATTCCAAGGGAATTTCTTGTCCCATTTTCCTCTTAGGATAGACTCTTGCAATTTCTGGGTTAGCTTCAACCAATTATCCTTTTCCTAATTTGAGCTTTGTCTTAGTTAGCATTCAACAACAAAATCCAGCATAAGCTTGCCTAACCTTAGCAACCTAGTGCTTTGATACCACTTGATCTGTAATTGATCTAAGACAAAGAATAAGGTATTACAGACTCATGTGCATGGATGTGTGTATGTTATTTTATGCAACAAATCAATAAGATTGCGAAATACACAGACATAGAAGTAGTTAAGGAAAACACAACAGGAAACGCATGTAAACACAACAAGTGTAATAAGGATTTCACCCAACACTCCTCGGCTGTGTCTCCTGGTCCAGCCTTCCATGGTGGCCTCTCTATTATGTTTTCAAAGTAGAGTTTTTACAACAGTGATCTCAATTTGAGCCTCACACAATGGATATAAATCAATAAGACTGTACTTGGATCCCCCAAGTCTCTGGAGTACACAAAATCTCCTTACTAAATCTTGACCTCTATTGGTCACAATGGTACAAGTCCAATCTGAGACTCAATACGTGACAGAAATATATAGAGGAGTTCGCTTGAAGCTCTCAAGCCTTCTCTGGAGTACACAGACTCTCTGGCTCTCTTTGGCTCTGTCTTAACTCTGGCTCGATGCTACCTTTTCTTTTGCAGGTCAGCTCGGCTTCCTCTTTCTGCTCTCTGCTCCTAGCTTTCTTAACTTGCTTCCTTCTTTCTCTGTTAGTTCGTCACTTTAAAGCCAATCTGCTTCTTGACTATCCATTTCCACTTCCCGGCTTTCCAGTTCCCCCGCCTCTGTCCGTTTGAATCCCTCTGTTCTGCGTAATCATCACTGTGTAATGCCTCACAAGGAGGTGGCCAACTATTTCGTAATGAACTAAGTGTCAGCTGTCTTGGACATTTTCGAAATGATCGTTTAATCCGTTAACTCCAAGAAAGCCTACGAAACACGACCTTCTACCAACGCATCATCCACCTCGGACTTCCAATCTTATACAACTTTGCCTTTTTACCTCATCAAGTCCTATCACCCATCGAAATGCATCTTTGTCGTTGATTTGGAGCCTCCATATCCTACGGTCATCGTTCATATCGGGCGAGTAAGTAACATGACGTTTACTCGTCCGATGTGAGTAGTTTTCTCTCTCTTCCACCGAACGCGTGGCACTCCTTGTGTGGCATCGAGCAAGACTCGGTTGAAACCACTTATCACTCTAAACCCTTCCGATATTCTGCTAGTTTTTATGGGACCTCGCTTCTTATGGAATCAGCATGATATCCGTTGCATTTTATAACTTTTCGGGTCCAGGTGCTCGAGGCTTTTCCTTCTTTGAGGGGTTTTCCCTGTGACATGTGATTAGTTACTTGTTGCTAATTGCATATCAGAAACTACCCTTGTTTCTTAAATTGACCTCTAGTTTTGCTAATTTGTGGCAGCGCACATTATCATGGGCCGATGGTCTGTGCACTTGACAGAGGGTCCTCGTTGCTCTGCGTTGTTCACAAATTTCAACTGTTTTGAGGATATTTTTGATAAGCTTGATCTTTATAAGACATTGAAACTTTGGCATAATTTTTAAAACTTCATGAAAGCTTAGAGAGTGTTCTTGAATCCAATTCGGATCAATAATATAGTGTAGGACTCTTCCAATATGGTAAAAAGAGTAGCTAGGCCTGGTGGCCATAATGTGGGAGTCTATGTAAAGTTGAACTGAAAAAAATATCATGCAATGGCCCGATGGGGATTAAGTTAAAAATCATAGTATAGTCTGGAAAACTTAGAGGATGAAAGAACTCAACAGGTTTCTATCGGGTTGGTTGTATGCAAAACCTTCCTCATTAATGAAGAGAGAGTACTTTAGAACCTTCCTCCTTAAGGAAGAGATAGTACTTGAGGAGTAAGTGAGTTTGATGGTAAAAATATTTTTCTTATGATTATCGTATGAACCATTCAATTTTCAAATACAATATAAGATTTTTAAAGTTGAAGCAAATTCAATCCATCAAAATTATGAATTGACAAGAACTTCCACGTCTGTGTTACTCAATCCTTTCACTTCAAATTCTAGAAAATAAATTTGTTACAAGTATAAGAACCTGAATTTGACTAGTGAAACATACAAAATACAAATTTGGTATAAGGAGAAAGCACATGCATTCAACTGTTGATTTATAGAAGATGATAGAGTAATAAATCAGAGCAGGGATGTAATTGGATGGGAAATTTTCTTGTTAAATATTGCTAAAAATATATCTTCTCGTCAACATTCTTTGTTAAAATGATCAAAACAGATACTAGAGTTATAGAAACAATCAAATTTGATGAGTAGTTCAAATTTGAAATTCCCACCTTCAATCAGAGAGAGGAGAAGAGAATAGAATTCATGGTTGTCATCCATGTCATCATTTCATGTCAAATACAAGACCTCATGTGCAACATAAACTTTAAAGATGGAGCACTTTGAAAAAATATTCAGTATGCAAAATAAATCATTGAAATTTAAGATTTCATGAAATGTCTCTAGAATTTCAATTAAGATTGACAGAAAAATATATGAAAAAGAACAAAAACATCTAACAATTATACTAACACCTTAACACTTAGACTACAACCTTCGGAAATACCAAACCGTACGGAATTCTTTCACTAGATTCAAATGATAATGTCGGCTCACCAAGAAACATGGAGATGTGTCTACATTCATAAGCTTGCATATTCTTTGTACCTAGAAACCATATTCTTGGTGATGGGAAGATCCATATCCATCTCTGCAGGCAACATGGAGATGCATTTGCATTTTGTAGCCTTATTATTCTTTGTAACTAGTACCAAATGATCTTGGAGCATTGATTAAAGCCCTTGGCCCCATGATTGACATGAAGGAAATAGGCTTTTAGTTACATTAACGAAATAATGACCTACAATTGGGTTCCAAACTCAAGAAGACTATAACAGTCAAGTTAATAACAGATGCTCATATATGTATTAACTTTTATCAATTTGTTTAATTAAATTATAAGTTCCCATGAAAATTGGCAATTGTAGTGAAAGCTAGTGAGTTCTTGGGTTGAGTGAATTTCATGGACAACATGATACACATGTCTAGAACCTTGAAAAAAGATAAACATTTTTTTTAAGTCAATTAAATGCTAACAATTTTTTTTAATTAAAATAAATACTTTGATTATTTATAAACTTAAATATTATAACTTGCCATAGTCAATGTAAAACTAATAGTGGTCGACATGCAAATCAATTGCTAGAATCATGTCTCAATAGGGAACATTTAAATTTAGTTGACAACAAACATTTTAGAGCACAAAATTATCGGCATTGAGTTTTGAAATATACATGTCACAATTGTTGATTATGTGTTAAATGACATGACATATATAATTTAGGAAATTTGTTTGTGTGATATGTTAAAGTTCCATAATCTTTACTAAAGTTTTTTTTAAAGCAAGAAATCCTATCATATTTTAGTTGTTAAAATAATTGTCATTGGTTGCTATCGGTTAATAAAAGTTAACTCATCACTATTATTCAAGGAAAACCACTCCATCTATAATTACCAACTCATGGTCGGTAAAGGAACTCATGGTCCATAAAGGAGCAGACATTCACTCAAGATGTGTGTGGGTCTTGGGTCGTTGACTTATTTCTGTACTTTAGAAAAGGAGAAACACTTAGCGAAATAAAAGTAATTTTAAAACATACACCAAACCCCTTAATCTTTATCTAAACCAAATTGAACATATATAATTTTTTTTTCCAAAGTGGAGAAACCTATCAACTTAGGTATCAAACCAAGAGTGAGGACAGCCATCTCTAGATGCTATCCGTGAATGCCGGTTTGACTCATCATTGTTAAATAGGAAAACCATAACACCTGTAGTAACCTGCTGGGGGTCCGTAATTGCCAAATGCCTCTGAGTCTTGAACATATATAATTTTTATATAAAAATAATTTCATTTTATTTTATATTTTTTAATTTCAAAATTCCCATTATATAATTTTTTTCAAAAAAATACAAATATTAGATATTAAATAATAAAAATCATTATTTAATATTTCTGCAATTTTTAATAGGGGAAAAGATAAAAGTCATATCCGTACATTAAGCTTGTGTCAACTTTCGGTGGAAAGGATCTGTCACTTTTATTATATATACATATATAATTATCCATACACGTTAAAAATGAATTTTATATTTTTAATATTATGAGTTTTATTTATATATTCTTGACACATCTCTACCTGCGCACCTTGGATGTGCTCTCCTGGGCAGATAATGTCAGACATGCGTGAATAAATATAGTGTACCCTTTCAGGCCCAGTTGATCTCTGGGCCTGTCTGAAACGAAAACGAAATGTCCACTTGTAATTTGGATTCAGTGGGTAATCCTTATGATGATTACAGGTTTTGAAATTTATCAGGAATTTGATTAACATGAGCATCAGATTTAGCAATGTTCTAAAGCTTACAATACCCGAGATCTAACAATATTCTAAAGTTTACAATATTGAAATGAGAGAATATAAAGGACATACTAATTATTCCTTAGATAATCCTCGACATTAGATATAGCTTTGCATAACATTCTATTCGGCTCTGTAATGGCTCGTTCACACAACTTTGTATTATTTGAAGCAAGATTATAGTTTCTCATTTTTTAAAATATATTTGCAAGTTTAAATGGATTCAGCCTTTTTAAATTTTTGGAACATTCTATTTCTGCAAATTAAAAAACTTATACTCAGAATTTGAAAATTCTATATGGAATCTCGATTAAGCAAAAAAATACCTTGAAAATAGCCTGCGAATCTATTTTTTACCTTTGACTTTCTTACTTGAAATGCTCATCCTCAGTAAACTTGGAATGCTAGGTAATATCATCGTCAAAAAGCGTTAATTTACAAAAATAAATAATTTACAATTTAAAAGTAGATATAAATTTATTTATGAAAAAAATATCGAAATATATACATTTTTGATAATGAATGTAGTTCTAATGCTTATCATATTAAACATATTTAACACAAAAGTTGGAAAAATGAAACTTTTAATACATTAATTTAAAAAATAAAATTAAAGCTATCTTGTATTTAAATATATATAAATATACTAAATATTCATATATTAATAAATTGATTAGTGATGATGATGGTGGTGGTGGTTAACGTCCATTGAGACCAAACTTTGGTGACCCAAAGAAATCAATTATTTAGGTTGATTTAAGATTTTATTCCAATGCTCCAAAAGCTTGGAGAGAAACCTCCCGAGCTCACTGTAAATTTGACAACGTCAAAGGCTAGGAAGTTCAGTATTGCAACAAATATTTTGAAACTAAGATCTAATGTGGTTGTACACGGGGCACTCTAAGAGGAAGTGATTTTCATCCTCGATGTTTGTATTCTCACAGAGATGGCATAACCTTTCCATCCATGGAGTTTTAGGAACTGCCCAACCACCCGTTTCACTGTGGAGCTCATGAGAGTTCGTTCTAATCTTCGCTCTATTAATTTTCTTCTTTGAGCTAGTTAAAACAGAGAGATACTTTTGATCTTCTAGGGTGGGGTTGATGACCTTAATTTTCTTTTAGCTGCTAAATCTCTCTCACATCACATTTTTTCTTTGAACTTAGAAGTAACACTATCTTTAATGTTATTAATGTTTTGCAATGCAACTTTCTTGTCGATCTCCCAATAGTTTAACCAGGTCCTGGTGTCTTTATACCAACCTCGTTTGAGCCTTAGGTGGTTTTGGCTGGAATTTAAAGCTAGATTAGGAAGTCTATGGTCTCCTATGTTATTGAGTTTGTGCTTGTACAACAGAAGCCTAGTCATAGCTAGGCTCTCGATAGGGGAAAGACCCATTTCCATAACGAGAATAGGATAGGGTGTGCTACTTTTAATTTTGAGGTTATCCATTATAAAATGCTTCTGGATTTGCTCAATCTTTCTCCGGGATTCTCTAGAGATGCTACAACCCCAAACCTAACATCCATATAAGATAACCATAGTGATTAAAGTTTCAAAGAGGAACTTCTTTCTATCCTACATTACGAGGTTTTCCATTTTACAATTATTTTCAAGACCAAAATAAGCTTTACATCCCCCATTAATCCTTTTCTCAATGCTATAGTTCTAGTTGAGCTTGTGATGAATATCAATTCCTAGGTACTTGTAGGAAGACACTTCCTCCAAGTTATTATTGTCATACATAAAATTAGTGTAAGTGTCCTTCTTGGATTTGATAATCAAAACTTTTTCTTTGTCAGTGTTAACAATCATATCCATGGTAGAGTAAATATCCTTAAGAAGTATAAGTTGCTTATCAACATCAGATGGGCACCTTGCGAGAAGAAGAATATCGTCATTGTATAGAAGAAGGATGATGACTGCCCAAGCTAAGATCGTGTCAGTACATCCTGCTTCCTCTAAACAACCTTCTAGCTTGTCAATGTAAATGCCAAATAGGGTAGGGGAGAGGGGGAAACCTTGTTTAACTCCAATATTACACTCAATATCTTTCGACCACCCCTCATTACTCTTTAACTTCGCAATTACATTCTCGTATAACCTTATAGTGGCAACTCTCAACTCAAAAGGAACCTTTAGCTCTTCTAATATGTTCCAAAGGTTGTTTCTAGGAACCGTATCAAAAGACTTTTTAAAGTCCACAAAGAAACAAAAGAGATTGGATTTATCATTGCAACATTCCTCCACAATGATCCTAAGCATAATGAGGTGGTCTGCTGTTAAGTGCCGCTTTCTAAAACCTGCTTGGACTTTAGCCCACTTACCTTCACTTTCAAGCCATATGCTCAACTTCCTTTCCAAAATAATACCATATAACTTGGCTAGGAGAGGGCTGATCATAATTGTCCGATAATTAGAGGGGTTATTTGTATCCCCACTTTTAAAAATAGGGATAATGAGGCTTTGAGTCCATGGTTTAGGGAACCCTTGCTTGACTGCTTGATTGAAAAGCTTGTGAATGTGGGGGATGAGGACATGACCTCCAATTTTTAAGATTTCTACCTGGTAACCTTCAATGTCCTTAGCTTTCCCATTAGCCAAGTGATTAACCCTAAAATCAATGTCTTCTAATGAGAAAACTTCTTTCATTGTGAGGAGGGTTTCAAAGTTATCCATGACATTTGGAGATTCATAAAGCTTTTTAAGATAGGAATTCTAGTTGTGTAAAGCAATTTTATTATTATCTTTAGTTTTCCTAGTTAGAATCTACCTCCAGAATTTCTTAGGAGCTACCTTAGAGAGGTGTAAGAGATTCTCTTGTCTTTTACGAATATAATTCCTTTTTTTCCTTTTAGTTAGGGTTTTGTATATTTTTATCTTTCCAATTTTAAGAGATTCATCAACAACTTCCTTAATTGATCTCCTCGCACTTTTACAATCTTTGTCATACCATGGGTTGGTTTTGCTATTTCTTTTATAACTTGAAACTTCAATTGAGAACTTGTTAATAAAATATGAGAGGGTTGTAGTAAAATTATGATAGAGATCTTCTATGTTGCCTATACTAGATAAAGGAAGTAAATTAGTTTTTAATTCATTTAGAAAGAGATCTTTTTTATTTCTATCAAAGATTAACTTCTTTTGGCTATAAGGATTATCTTCTATGGGATCTCTATGCATGGCAAAATTGAGAGTTATAAGTAATGGCCTATGATCAGAGTGCTCGTGGTCATTTAAGATGTCAAAATTTGTTATTTTGTTGTATAGAGGGAGATCAGAGATAACATGTTCGACCATGCTGCTACCAAGCCCATGGATGTAGGTCATCTGGCTAGAATTGGGCCACTTCTTTAGACCGTTGAAAATTATGAGGTCCTAAGCACTACAGAGCTTGACTAGCTCCGACCCAAACAAATTCTCCTCGAGGTATTCAGAGCTCCTTTTGTACCGGTTAGCCAGAGGAAGGTCTTCGTCTAACCAAAGAGGATTAGGGTTGGAATAATTGCTTAGAAGAATAGCTTGGTTGCTTGAAGTTCGAGCATTAAAGTAACCCATTAAAAGGATATTTCCTTCATTCCTTAGGCTAGAAATATCATTCTCTAAACCAATGTAAGGACTATTTTTATCTAGATTCTTTTTCTTATAGAAGTTAGAATTGATGGGGGGGAGAACAGATTGCTATGTAGGTCTTTTTATCATAAATGTTACTAATTTCTATCCAACTATATTGGTTGTAAGGGTCGTTTTAATAAATTCTAGCATGGGGAGAAATGTTCTTCTTAATGTAACAAGCTATACCCCCAATGCCTCTACGATAGGATCACTAATTCCACGTAGACTATAATGTAAAGCCATCTATGTTAGGGACCTTACATTCTTCGTGCTCCCAAGTTTCAACAAGCAAAATAATATCAACATTATTTGAGATCCAACTTAGATTGGGGTGTTTGTTCCATGGAAAGCCCCGACAGTTCCAAGAAAGAATCCAGAGCTTGTTGAATTTCTATTTATTATTATCCTTTTTATTTCAATCTCAAATAACGACTTTTTTATTTCTGATTATTGCCCATTTTCCTTCCTTCCTAGCTTCCTTTACCTTTTGAGCCTCCTTTCTCAATTCTGCTTGATCTTCTAGAATGCGATCTTCATTTATAAATATTCTCGTTCCTTTTAGACTTGATGGTTTACTAAGTATGTCATACTTATGGTCAGTAGAGCTCACCTTTATTTAGATCAGCCTTCCTTTATTCTCAATTAGTTTCCCCAACCTTGTTGCCTCTCTGAAACACGTTGTTTCAATTTGTAATCTATTATGAAATTATGTCTGGGCTATGGCTAAAGTATCGTCATCTACCTCCTCTTTCAAACTGAATATTATAAGGTTCAATGCCATTTTGTTACACTCATGGTCTAATTCTATCAATTTTTTCGTTTCATCTTTAACTGATTTGATATCTAATATACCTACAACAGTATTTAGGGTGAGGTGGCTATTAACTTTTTCTTCTAGCTCTTTAATCATGTCCTTCATTCTAAGACTCTCTAAAGTATCATCTACTTGCTAGATGTTTGGTTCATATCTTGGTTTTGCTTTTCTATAACGTGTAACCTAGTCTCCATTTCTTCTATCTTATTCTCCAATAGTTCTATTTTATTTTCTATTGGTTTTTGGATCTTCTCTTCCAGAGATGTGAATTTATTTTCTAGCATTGCTTCTAACTCTGTTTGTAGTTTGACGTCTCTTTCTTCTCTACATTTCTCTAAAGACTCTATATACTCATAAAGGCTCTATAGAGTAACTGTGCTAGGTCTACCTTTGGCAATTTTTGGTAATTATCGTGAATTATTCATACTTGAAAATATATGAACATATATGTATTAGAAAAATATAAGAAATGTATGTACCTGATATCAGCAAGCTAGACGCACGTGCCCCAAATTGTTTTGTTTTTCTATTACCGCAGAGAGATCATGAATTATGACCACAAAGAGATCGTAAATTATGATAGCAGAGATCATAAATTATTACCACAGAGAGATTGTTAATACATCACCCTAAATTATTACCATAGAGAGATTGTAAATACATCACCCTAAATTATCACCATAGAGAGATGGTAAATACATCACCCGAGAGATCGTAAATACATCATCCTAAATTATTACCGCAGAGAAATTGTATATTATTACCCTAATATTAGAAGTATAAAACATTCATGAAGATAACATTTGTATTCTCATTGTTCCCATTTTTTCCATTGTTTTATTGATTTCATATAAACATGACGATAATGTATATATTTTTTATTACTATATTTAATAATTTTTTGTAATATATTTATTTTAAAATATAAATTAATAAAATTAAAATAACTACAAAATGATTGAAATTAAATTATTTTTATTTTTTGTAAATTTGGCAGGATTATATCTTTATCATACTTAATATATCATTTTGATTGATGCCAAGAATTGAACCAGTGATACATAATTGAATTCACATCAAGAAATATTTTAAAAGAGTATTGTCTAACAAAAACCCATAAATAATTAAAATTAAATTTATTATAAATATAAATGATTTTTAATTTTATAATTATAAAAAAAATTAAAAAGAAATTATTTATAATTTTGAAATTAATATTAAACAAAATAATTTTCATTTATTTTATTATTATAATGATATAAAATTAATATTTAATATTATAGTTTATTTAGGTGAATTATGTTAACATAATTAGATTTCAAAGAGCTTTCTATTGTAATGTGATTAAAGTTTTAAATTTGCTAGAATGGAAAAAATGTGAAAAATGGTTTAACGATATTAAAGATTGATCTAACTTTATTAATTTATTGTTTTTAAATTAGAAATATTTAATTAAATAAAATAAATATTATTGTAATTATATAAATTAAATGATTCGTAATATGAAGAGGTATCAATCTACTACAAACATCAAAATATTTATTCATCATATATTTGATATTATCATGATTAAAAAAATCATAAAAATTATCTAAATTATTATTATTATTATAAAAATAACTAATATATAAATTATATATATATATATATAGACACATGACAAGATTTTTATCATAAAGATTCAGCCTCACTGGATTATGATACTTTTAATAATTTCATAGATTATCAATATCACATGTCCAAAAAACCATACTTCAATTCTTATAATAACTAAGTTTATTAATTTAGTAATTTTATTATTTATAATTAAAAATATTTAACTAAATAAGACAAATATTATTGTAGTTATATAAATTAAATGGCTAGTAATATAAAGAGATATCCATGTATTACAAATATCAAAACATTTATTCATCACACATTTGACATGCCATGATTAAAAAAATGGATAAAATTTATCTATATTATTATTATTATTATAAAAAAACATATATACATATAAAAAAAAATACATGACAAGATTTTTAATAATTTTATAAATTATCAATATCACATATCTAAAAAAACTATATTTCAATTCATAGAATATTTTTTTAGTTAATTAATTTAATTAAATGACAAAAAAATCCTTTCATATATATAATTATGAATAAAAATATTCAATAAAAAATAAATATTATACTCTACTTAATCATTAAAAATAATTAAATTAAAATCTACCAATATTATTCCAAAATAAACACATATATCAACCATAAGAATATATTCAAAATACATCCTCTTATTAATAACTTATAATTCTAAAAAAAATGAAGGAATATAAGATTACAAAGGTGGTTTGACTTATTAATTTCAAACCTTCCGTGTTATATCGTAAATAAATATTTAAAAGACATATGGTGTAATATAATAATTAGAAACGCCAACCAGCATTCCTAACCAGTGAGGGTAAAGGTTGAAAGCATGTTACGGCATCCCAACTAAAAGAAAGCATATGCGTAGAATTTGTTAACTGAATTCACTTATAATTTTTAATGAAATTATAAACCGATAAGATTTACTTCATAGTTTAAATATATAACGTAAAAGTACGTTATGTTAAAAATATTCAAATAATAATATTTATGCAATTGGTTCAAGTTCATATGGATTGAATGCACATAATGAGATGACGACGACATATCCATGAAGGTGCGTAGATTTGGAACCTTTTAAGATGAAAATTATTATTATGTTTTAAGTTTCATGTGTATGTGTATGTGTATTTTTAGCTAATATATGTTAATGTGTTTTTTATTTTTGTTTGTTAGGAAAAATTATCATAATTTAGTTGTCAAATTAGCAATGGAGACAACTATCTTTTGTTGTTATTCATGAATCCAAGTTACTGTTATTCAAGGAAAACCATGCTACCTGGAATAACCAAATGGTGGTCCGTAACGGGGCAAGGTAGGTTTCACTCTTGCGAGGTACCTTTGGGCCTTGGGTCATTAACATGTTTTTCTGGGTCTTAGGAAGATGATCTCTTAACCAAGTAGAAGCAGTTTTAGGCACAATGTGTATTATTTCAATTGAGTTTAATATTATAAATCATATTTTTTAATTTTAATAATTAGTTATTGGAGATATTAACTCTTATTTGTCAAATATTATAAATTATATTTTTAGATATTAATAATTAGTTATTGGAGATATTGACTCTTATTTGTCTTATGTTTATTATAATATTCATCTTTGTTAAATGATTGTTAGTTAGTTGTACTCTAGTCCCTAATTTGGTATTTGATTAAGATATTTTGTAAGTATTTGACTCTGTGGTTAAGATAATATATCTATCCTAAATCAATGATTCATGTATCTATATTGATTGAATTATAAAATATGAATATATGATTTTGGTGTGCATATATTTTTCTATTTGGTATGAGAACTAGTTTCACTCGATGTAATTACTTTATGAGACACCCAAAAATGTGTAAAATTAGCCTAACATTAGCAGAACGACATTAGTAAATTTCATTGATATATGCCGATCGGCGATATTTCCATATAATGATCGGTATATAAAAGGTAAAATATGATGTTGATCAACATATATCAACCACATTTACTAATGTGGTTGTGCTAGTTGACGGTTGACGTGTGTGGATAGATTTATTGACCATGGTTGACAATGTTTCATGTTACATTATGTTATATTAGTGTTACAAAAATGGTAGTACTAATGGTTGAAGTGAGGTGACGAGATTGACCATGGTTTAAGATGGTAGACTATTATTGGTTAAGTTAGTCCATGACTGACCTAAGTTGATCATGATTAATAATGATTACCATGGTTTCTTAGGCATTAAGAGAAAAGCTTCTGGTTGACTGTGGTTTACCATTGTTGACCATTGTTACATGGTTACAATAATGTTAAATTAATTTTGACCATGGTTGATGTTACATTAATGTTACAAAAATAGTTAAATTAATGTTTGAATTGGGTTGATAGGATTGGGAGTGGTTAAAGAGGGTCAACGGTTATTTGTCGTGATAGACCATGGTTGACTTCAATTGAACATGGTTGACAGTGATTACCATGGTTGACCTCAGCTGGACATGATTGCACCGAGAAGTGCATTCTACAACCTACTGTGAGGGGATGTGTAAGTATGTCATGTCTCCAATAAAATAGTAATAATGAGAAAGAAACTAATGTATGTCCAAAAAAAAATGAAAATAATTATATAGATTAAAAATCTACAATATGGAAAATCATGCTCCAAACTCTTTTAATATTTATTTTAAATAAATATTTCTAAAATGAATCTTTAAAACGAAAAAAATATCCTATGGATATATGAAAATATTTAAATGCATAAATATGTTCACATCAAAGTTGTAATATTTGAAAATATTAATTTAACATAGTTTTATTATAAATTTTGTTATCATTCCATGTAAAAAAATATCATTAAATCTAATGTTAATATTAACAATAAAATCTTAATATTAAAATGTTAATATTAATAATAAATCTAATATTATAATATTATAAATTTAATATTATTAGATTTAATAAATTTGGATTAATAATTTGAGGAAACATTTGCATCTTGAGGGATTTGATCCCTCTCGTCACATCATAGATCCAGAGTTAGATAGATTAAGGTTGACTAATAATGATTTCAATGGTTGACCTCAATTCACCATGATTGATAATGATCGTCATGGTTGACCAATGGTTAAGGAGAAGGTTATGGTTAGCCCTTATTTACCATTGGTGAGAAAGTTGATCGAGAATGACGACTGTTGAATGTGGATGAACATGGTTGACTTTGTTTAGCCATGGTAAACTATAAATATAACAATGTATTTATGTTACATTAATCTAACAATGAAAAGATGATGTTGTTAGTTGTTACATTAATGTTGAAAATGGTTGATCATTGTCCACCATGGTGGAGAATAACTCGTGTTACGTTAATGTTAATTTTAATGTTACATTAATTTTTAAAAAATACATAATCAACCATCGTAAATGCTAAGGAAATGTTGTGGTCCAAATACATCAATGTTACAAAAATGATTGATCATATGCACAACAATGTTGTTTGTATAATTTACATTAATGTTACAAAAATGGTTTATTATAGTTAACCATCGTAGACCATGTTCAACCACATTTATAAAAATTGTTTGACGATATTTGACCTTTGTTGACAAGGGATTCCCAAGTTATTTATGGTGTATCATGGTTGACTATTGCTAACTAAGGTTAACTATGGTTGACTATGGCGAACACATGGTTGAGTAAGCTGATTTAAGGTTGATCCTTGTTGATTGAATATGGATTACCATGTTTGACAATGGCTGAAGAGGAACAACCATGATTGACAATGGCTAACCATGGCTGATATACTTGATGAGGACTAACCATGGTTGACAAAGACTTGATGAGTATTAATCATAGGCGACCATGGTAGGTAATTACTAACAAGGATTGATAATGATCAATCATATTTAAATATGGTTTACCACAAACGGTCATGCCTAGCCATTCTTGATCTGGTTGATTATGATTGAACTTCTTGTTCATTTTTGATGATGGTCATTTTTCTTAACCATAGATAAGCTTATAAGAGCATGGATAACTCTAGTTGAGTATGGATGACTATGGGTGAACATGGATAACCATGGTTCATAATGTTTAACACTAGAGGAATATGGTTGACCATGTTGACTATTGTTAATAAATGGTTGATGAAGGTTGACTATAGTTGAATATGATTGACTAAGCTTGATTGAGGATGACTATGGGTAAACAGAGTTGACTATCACTGACCATGGGTGAATAAGTTTTATCATGTTCACTATTTAAACATTTACTATAAAGGTTAATGAAAAAGGTTGACTATGCATGACTATGTCATCACATTCTAAGATTGATATTTTTAAACTATAGTGCGACATATTTTTTATATTTTTTATATTGTGATGTTGATTTGAGTTGATCATATTGTTATGTTGAATTTTCCTTTGTCACATTGTGACATAGATTATTTGTTTGTCATATTGTGGTGTTGATCTTAGTTCATCTCATTTCTATGTTGATTCTTTGTTTTCCACATTGCAATGTGGATTATTTGTTTGTCATATTAAAATGTTGTTTCCTTTATTCGTCATATTGTGGTGTTCAGTTTTGTTCATCATAATGTGATGTGATTTTTTTCTCAAGACATGCAATGTAAATCTTAGTATGAAATATAACATTATATTAAGAAAATATTATTGAACCTTATTATTGAACCTTAATATTAATGTTATTAATAAACCTTGTTATTAAACCTTATTAATATTATTAAACAATTTTAGACCTTCACGACCAAGGTTGAAAATGGTTAAGCATGGTTTACTATAGTTGACTATCATTCGCTAGGTTTGACCATGGCCAAATATTTAAATATTGAGTATAAAGATTAACCACAAATGTTGACTATGTCATAATATTGTAACATTACTATTTGTTTGTTGTTAGAACTATGTAATTTTCCTAGGCTAAGGAGAGAAATTCATAGGTAAACACACACCACTTTTAGGCTAGAATCTAGCCCTTCTAGCCTTGGAGAGGGCTCTCTCACTTAAAGTGTTCAACTGATCTGATATTGGGCTAGGTACAAAGATCAATAAGGTCTAATTTTTCAAAGAGTTGCTGGTATGAAAGGAGACAGATCCATTGGGCATGGAGTTGTGCCATAGTTATTATTTGTCCACTGATCTGATGAAGAGAGAAATGGTTTTCCCACATGGGAAAGGTAGATAGTCTTGGTTATGAAATCAAGTTAAATAATTATAGGAGGGTCAGTGAAAGAAAGGTTAAAACAACACTTAGAGCATCAAAATTGTAGATGAATTCTAAATATTTCTTTAAGAGGAAAACAAAAATTACTTGGAAAAACTAAATCAAAGCACCATTAAGATGAATTCTAAATTAAACATCTGGTTCTTCCAAGCATGAAGACATACATTCAAGAGATGTATAAACATAAGACAAACTTAAAATATAAAAGAAGCACAACACCATCAAGATCTGACACATGAATCCCTGCAAATCACCTTTTGTCTTTCATTCACTAGAAAAAATATTCAGAAAATACAATGCACTCAAGGTGTCTCTCTCTCCAATCTGATCAACATAAACCCTATATTAGCTTTTTACATATTAAAAATATCAAAAATATTCCATTCTCAGACATCCAGGTTGAATTTTGTAAAAGGAAACTAGTCAAACAACTACATACATCAAATTGTTCACCTACTTTGGATAAAAGTGTGAACTAATTACCAAACACACTTTTCTACTTAATACATCATTAAAATTAGAAACACTTATAAAAACCCATTAACCAAACCATCCTAAGGATTTATTCCAGCTAAAAACATGACTAAAAAACCTTGGGAACCCAAACATTTCGAATTTTCAAGGCAAAAACAAGACTGTGTCAACACGCAACGTCTGCTTCAAAAATTTGAGTTTCACGACAACTTTTGCAGTGCTTGGATTTTTGTATACTTGTAGTTTTCCTTTGATAAAAAGAATCAAATAGCTAGTATAAAAATATCCTTGTTATGGTGATGAAATCCTGATACATCCTTTGAAATGGTTTCAGACCTCCTAATCACCTCTAGCAGACTTTCGCAACAAACTATCAACTTCTGCAATAAATTGTCAACTTTCATAACACCTTCAAAATTTTGAGTATATGATGTCTTATTTTGATATAAAGAGATGGAGGAAACATTTAAGTGTTGTTACATCTTTATAACAGCCCACAAGACACCCAAAAACCTCAAAACTACACTATCTCATTAGCATAAAGGACTATATAAAAAGTGTAGCAAGTCCTTGTTGTGTTTTTGCAGACTCCACCAAAACTAACCTATTTTTGACTCTTTGAATAAAATGATAAAATTTAAACCCTAATAGCATCCCCCTGATGAATATTTAGTTTTGTTTTTGCTTGTACTAGTATATACAACTTTCCCTTCGTCCTCTTTCTTCTAAATTTTGTGTATACAAATTTATCACTTGCCTATGCAAAGGAAAGATGCACTTTAAATTTTATTTAGCCTTATCAAGTATAGGTTCAACAACTTGTAATTGCTTAAACAAATTCACCCTATCCCTTTGATTTTTTTCTACAAGCCAATATACCTACTCTTAAACTCCTTCAAGTTGTTCCAACAATTTTTCAAACTCCTTCTACTCATCAAAAACAACCTTTTGTTCTGGTTGAAAAGTCTCCTCCATTTTTATTTATATTTTGGAATTAGACCTAGTCCTAGGTCTCCTTAACTATGTAGGTTTTAACCCCGTACAGAAATTACCTGCATATGAATTCTAAAACACAGATATAAAAAATGTGAGAGAATAATACATAAAACACATATACACAGAGATTTTCCCACTGGATCCCATAATCGGGACTACCAGCTTGATTTTTCATTTTGTTCCTTTCAATGTTACAACACATATTTATACATGTTGAAGCATCCAATACCATGGACCGAAAACCATCGCGTCCAAAACCATGGACTGAAAACCATAGGTAGGTTTTCCCAACCTAATATAGGGTCCAAAAAAAATTTTCCTGAGGGCGCTGCCCGGACCACATAGAGGGGGGCTACCCACCCCCTTGTGACCCCCCCACTACGCAAATGGCGCAACGAAGGGGGGGCTTCGCCACCCCTCTAACCCCCCGGTTCACTACATGGGCTACTCGTGGAAAGACTATAACACAACCCAACATTCTCCCACTTGTTGTTTTCTTTCCCTAGGGTGGCACAAGAGAGCTTACTCATTTATCCAGCCTTGAAATGCCCATTGTTTCTCTACACCAAGAGAACTTCTCAGAGCTCATAAATTTTTTCAATGCATCTGTAGTATTTTTCGAAGTGTCCATCTTTACCAACAACACCTTTTTGTCTTCTATCATATCCCTTACAAAGTGATATTAAACATTAATGTGATTTGGCTTTGAATTGTAAGCGGGGTTCTTTGCCAAGAAAATTTCACTTTGACTGTTACAGACTCTCCTTATAGATTCCTCTGCTAATCCATACTTGAGCACAATCTTTGCAACCAAACTGCTTCCTTGCTTGCATGAGTGGCTACCATGTATTCTGCCTCTGTAGTTGATAGTGCCACTACAAATTATTTCTTACTCATCCAACTAACTGCACCTCCAAATAGGTTAAAAACATACCCACTTATAGATCTTCTCTGTTCCAGATCTTCAACCCAGTCTGCATCAACAAAGGCATGAATATCCAACACTCTGTCTAATCTTGGTCTTCCTTGGTAGCACAAACCATAATCACTAGTGCCACACAAATGCTTGAAAACCCGCTTCACTGTTGTCCAATGCTCCTTTCCTGGTTTTGACATAAACCTGCTCAATACTCCCACTGCATGTGCAATGTCTGGTCTAGTACATACCATCGCATACATCAAGCTACTGACTACACTTGCATATGGAACACGGGGCATATCCTCTTCCTCTTCTTGTGTCTTGGGACACTGTTCAATAGATAACTTTACACCTATAGAAATAGGAACCTTCATCGGTTCACTATCCTGCATATTAAACCTCTACAATATTGTCTCAACACACTTCGTCTAGTTTAAACAGAGCTTCCTCTTTGCCCGATCTCTTTTAATTTCCATGCCCAAAATATAATTTGCAGCACCAATATCTTTCATTTTGAATTTCGAGGACAATTGGGTCTTCAAATCCTGGATAATTTCTTTTTCATTTCCAACTAGCAACATATCATCCACATACAAGAACAAATAAATAAAACGGTCACCAATTAATTTAAAATACACCCAGTATTCTACTTTTCTTTTGGTGAAGCCAACTCCCTGTATAAATATATCAAATTTTTGATACCACGTCCTTCATGACTGTTTTAACCCATACAAAGACTTATTTTACTTGCATAACAGTTATTTCTTACCCTTCACTACAAAGCCTTTAGGCTGCTTCATGTAGATCTCCTCTTCCAGATCCCCGTGAAGAAATGTTCTCTTTACATCCATCTATTCTACCTCAAAATCAAAAGCAGCAGCTATAGATAAAAGTAATCTAATAGAAGTTACCTTGGAAACAGGAGAAAAGATATCACCAAAATCAATTCCCGGCACCTGGGAATAACCGTTTGCTACCAACCAAGTTTTGTATTCCTCCACCTTTCCTTCTGTATTTGTCTTCTTCTTGAACACCCATTTTCTGCCAATGGGTTTCCTTCCAGCTGGAAACTCCACCAGATCCTAAGCCTCATTTTTGTGCAAAGATGCCATTTCATCAACCATGGCCTCTTTCCAGAGTTTTCCATCCTCTGAATCTACTGCTTCCTTCACAGTTCTGGGATCATCATCAATAATAGATAAAAAAAAAATTGAACAAAAAGCAAATGGACTATACCTTTCTGGTTGCCTTCTTTCTCGAACAGATCTTCTTACACCCAGAGTTTGTGGTTCTTCATCTTCTGATTCCTCCTCTGTTGTAGAGTTCGATTCTTCCTCCTTTAGCTCAAACTCTATCTTCTCAGGTTCCTTTGGTTAGAATTCATGTTTAATAAAATATTTCACCTCTCTGAACACCACATCTCAGTTGTACACAACCTTCCTTGTTGATGGGTTCCAAAGCTTATAATCCTTTAAACCATCCTTATACCCAATAAAGATTCACTTTTCAGATTTACTATCCAACTTGTTTCATTTCTCCTTTGGAACATGTACATATGCATCACATCCAAATACCTTCTGATGTGAAAGAGAGGGTTTCTTACCAGTCCATACCTCTTGTGGAGTCTTATCCTCCAATGCCGATGAAGGTGATCTATTGACTAGGTAACATGTTGTCTCCACCACCTCTGCCCATAATTCCTGTCCTAACCCAACACCACTGAGCATGCTTCTCGCCCTTTGCATGAACGTCTTGCTCATTTTTCTGCAACTCCATTTTGCTGAGATGTATATGGAGTAGTCTTTTGCTTTGCTATACCACACTTCTTACAGAATTCTTCAAATTTGTTATTGTAAAACTCTCCACCATTATCTATCCTCTGCACCTTTATCTTCTTCTCTGTCTGGTTTTCCACCAGAGCCTTAAATTCTTTAAACCTATCAAAGACTTCAGATTTCTTCTTAAGGAAATATATCCATGTATTCCTTGAGAAGTCATCTATAAATGATACATAGTACATATACTTACCTAGTGATGGAACCTTCACAAGTCCAAACACATCAATGTGCACAAGCTCTAATATCTGTTTCGCCCTCTTACCACTAGAGGGGAAACACACCCGATTCTGCTTCCCATATACACAATTTTCACAGAAATCAAAATCTAGAGAGCTATTACTCATACCTTCTACCATACCTTTACCATGAAGTATTCAAAGGCCCTTCTCTCCAATATGTCCAAGCCTCTAATGCCACAACATGGTCTTCTCTCCAGAGACCACTATATTTTCTGCTCCACTTTCGGGAACCGCAAAAGTATTGTACCCATGAACAAGAGTGCTACCTTGCAACACTACAGAGTTCCAGTCTGAACTCCCCGTATCAATACCAGTGCTCCTCAAACCATCTTGTGGGTATCCTTCTCAAACACTGTTTTTACACCCGCATGATCGAGCTTTCTTACAGAAATCAGATTTCTGGTCAATGCAGGAATATGTAGAACACTCGGAGTTGTTCTAACCCTTCCACCTTGCAGCTTCAAATTTACTTTTCCACGACCAACGATTATAGCCTTCCTATCATCCCCTAAGAAGACATCACCACCATCATATTTCTCATACTCATAGAACCACTCTCTATGGGGAGTGAAGTGAAAGGATGCACCTGAGTCAATCAACCATGCCTCATGATCTACATGTGTACTTGAAGAAGCTAAGTACACATCCCCACCTTCATCTAGGGTAGTTTTCACCTTTGCAGAAGGAGCATCTGCAGATCCATTTCCTTTGTCAGGAGCTTTAGATTTACAGTCCCTTTTGTAGTGCCACCTTTACAGGTTTTCCTGGAGATTTACATCTCCCTCTAGATTTAGATCTCTCACTCAATGAGTTATGTTTGTTTCTGTTCTGGGACCCTCCTAGTACAGAAAAGGCATCAACATTCTGGCTCTCCATATTTTTCTGTCTCATCTCCTCCATCAGCAAGGATGAGATTATTTCATCAAACTACAAGGCAGTTGCATTGCTACCTATTGCAATAATCAGACTATCCCACGAATCTGGTAGAGAACACAAAAAACTAAACCACTTATCTTCATCTGAAATTTTGATATCAACGGACGATAACTGACTTACCACAGTATTAAACACATTCAGATGCTTTGTCACCAGGCCTCCATATTTCATCCTCTCATTATACAACTTTTTTCGCAAGAACAGTTTATTCACCAGAGACTTAGATTAGTACAAAGTCCCTAACTTGTCCCACAAATCCTTCACCGTAGCTTCCCCTGATACATTCAACAATACTGACTCTGAGACACACAATGGTATTGTGCTCTTTGCTTTCCGATCCAACTTCTTCTATTCTTCATCGGTCACTCCTGTTGGTTTAATAGCTGGATCTACCGCGATCCACTAATATTTATCCACCAACAAATCCTCCATCTTGAGTTTCCACAGGCCTAAGCGAAACCCCTCAGGAATAAAGGTGCCCCCTTGAAGCCAAAATTGCTCCGATACCAAATGTAGGTTTTAACCCCGTACAGAAATTACCTGCATATGAATTCTAAAACAGAGAAAATAAACAATGTGAGAGAATAACACATAAAACAGATATACACAGAGATTTTCCCATTGGATCGCAAAACGTGACTACGAGCATTATTTTCATTCTGTTCCTTTCAATGTTACAATACATATTTATACATGCCGAAGCATTCAATATTATGGACGGAAAACCATCACGTCCAAAACCATGGACCGAAAACCATCGCGTCCAAAACCATGGATCGAAAACCATCGCGTCCAAAACCATGAACCGAAAACCATCGTGTCCAAAACCATGGACCAAAAACCATCACGTCCAAAACCATGGACTGAATACCATAGGTAGGTCTGCCCAACCTAATATAGGGTCCAAAAAAAAATTTCTCGGGGTGCTGCCCCGGACCTCAAAGAGTGGGGCTACCTGTCCCCCTCAAACCCCCTAGTTGCGCAAATTGGAATAATGAAGGGGGGGCTTCGCCCCCCCTCTAACCCCCCAGTTCACTATGTGGGCTAGTCGTGGAAAGAATATAACACAACCCAACAAACTACTCAATTTTCACTTGCACATTTTCGACATCTATGATCTGCATGCTTTTATATTTAACAACATGTGACAATGCTCTCCTTGATGGTTCTCCTTCACTGGGGTGGGTAGCTTCTTATGATACTTTCTACCTAATTTATGTATTTTCTTGCTGCAAATATGCTATTGTTAGATGAGATTTGTCTAACTAATATTGTAGATCCGTAATTTTTTTATCCCTTTCATCAACTTCCACTTCTCCATGTGCAATTTGGGATATCTCAACATCTTGAACAGGTGAAGAGTCCATAGGAGATATTTTTGCTAAAGCTCTTGTTCTTGGTCCCCTAGACACTATTTCTACCTCAGGTGAGAAGTCAATTTTTTGGCACTTATTTTGTCAACTAATTTGTTCTTAGTCAAAGACTTTTTAACTGAGCTAGCTGCTGCAAGTGATGCCTCCTTGATTGCAACTGATGGGGTATCTCTCTTATTACTTTGGATGTCATAAGGTTGTGTCATCCAACTTGAAGAGATAAAAAAGTCCCACCATGACTGCTCCTTCTTGTTAAGTTCCTTTATCACTAGCAATTTAATCAATGAAAAATGAAACAAACTAGGTTCAATCTGATTCCCCTTAGCTTGAATTCTATCAGTAATTTTTCTAAGACTCCTAAATAAATAGTAAGGAAGATTCAAAGGTTTTTTTTCTTGTAAAACGCATTAGGAGTCTTATATCGTACCAATAAACTTCAATGAACCCCCCTTCATATGTGAAATACCTTTGAATCACCTCCAGTGGTCTAATTTGGTGGTCCTATAGATAGCTCCTTGGAACAACAAACCCATATCCCAACTGATATTGTGCTTTCAAAAAGTATTTCAAATGATCAAAATATAACTCCATACCTTTCAACCATTCTTTACCATGTAAAAGGATCTCATTGGCATCATCTATTTATTGGGATGTGATTGGAAAAGTAAGTGCTCCAACCTTTCCCTGCAATCCATCAAAACCCTCGGCAAACTCCTTAGTCACGTGTAGATTGTACCTCTGAATCTTTTCACAAAACCTTAAACACCCCACTAGCTCAAAATCCACTTTGATGGTTCAGTCTACATTAATAACTGTGATATATTGTGGCTCAAATTGAACAATAACACCTACGTTGTGCTTCTTTTCCTCTGGAGTTGACATGTTTCTTTTTTGTAATATTGAATACTCTAGTGTTTTGAAGAAACGTATCTTTTGCAACAATGGAGGAGTGATGGTAGTTTAAACCTATAATAATGGCTAATAAACAAGAAGCTTTACACGAAAGAGTAATAAATGATAACTATCTCAAAAAAACCCTAAAGGCATGCAAATTTTCAACAACCGACAGAGTTGAAAGGGATAGTCACATCGCTTTATGAAAAACACAACGTTCAAGGAAATTGGGTTTGAAAAAAACACAAATATTGGGTGATGGGATTCAATGCAATTTCAATACATACAACAATCTACACATGGAAGCTCTATGAAGAAGAATGTGGCCTTGGCCACAAAGAAATGAGAAAGATGAAGACTGTGTGGTATCACAACAATTAAGAGAAAGCGCAAAAAATTATGAAAAACACAGTGATTATGAATTAATATTTTCTCTTTGCTGGTTTTAAATGGCTTTAGAAGCTCATTCATGCAAATTAAAAAATTTCATAGTCTACGAACAAAGAGTGATTCGATTTTGCAATTGTGAAATGGGTTTCGACTTCAGATTGAGAAGAAAAATAACATTGTGTGGAAATATGGCAAGGAGAAAGCACAACGAAATAAGCAAAAACGTGGTGATTTTAAAAATACAAAATAAATAAATTTATCTATCTCGCAGGCTTTCTATAGTTTTTGCTACCTCATACATGAAATTTAGAGATTCATGCAGGGTTAAGGAATAATGATAAGGTTGGATTTTCACCTGTGAAGGAGAATTAACCACCAGTTTATGAGTATTGTAGTGTAGTGTGGAAATGTATCACCCCTCCCTCCTTTCTGAAGTAAACCAATACGAGCACACCACAAATTCCGATGGAAATGAAGAAGAAGTGAGCGATGTTGAATGAAGAAATAAGTTGAAATAACCTTCCAAAAGGGCCTAGAGCAGAAATGATAGAGATGATTGAGATTTGAAAGTGGAAATGATGAACGTGCAACATCTCGTGGAAAGAACGACACTTGAGAAAAGGAAAATAACTATCGTTATGACATTGTACTCCCTCTGAGGTCATATCCACTCTTGAAATGACATCTAGATTGACTTGAAAGAACCTCCAAAGTTGTGCACAATCCTTTATCATGATTGTTTTGATGTAAACTTGATCTCCATATTTAGATGACTAACTTATGATTACAAAAGTTTGATGACATGGCCACTTCACTACTCTTCCATGGTGACCCAATGAATCCCTATGATTACTCCTTTAATAATGATGTCTCATGAGTTTAGGCATTTGAACTTTCACAAATTAGACAGACTTTACATGAAAACTAAACCAAAACCAGACCTCTTTTAACCATAATATTAAAGTCACCATAAATAATATTTACAAAATGACCTCAGATAAAATAGAAAGACTAACATGAACAATATTCATATAACATAGGTCCCTAACATTTGTGACATCGTGACATAGATCTTTTGTTTGTCATATTGTGACATTGATTTGTTTTTATCCTACATATTATGACATTGAGTTATGTTCATCACAATGTGACATGATATTTTTTATCAATATATGTAATGTGAATTTTTCTTCAATGCACCCAATGTAATTTTCATTATGAAACTTATTAAATATAATCTTGTATTAATGAAAACACAAAGGGGGGTTTTAAGACAATAATTTAGACAATTTTTGGGTAAATTGTCTTAACTTGAGACAAAATAAAAATTGTGTATTCTCTTAAATATTTTCTTTAAGTGAGTGTCTCAGATTATTGTCTTAGAAAATTCTCTTTATAAACACAATATATAATATGCATTATTGTCTCTTAGGAGACAATTCATTTTTTTCTCTCCAAAGATAATAGTTGGGCTTAAATACATATTGTCTTTATAGAGACAGTAAGTCTTTAATCCTAGCTATTGGCTCTTTACGCACAATAAAAAATCATATTTAAAGACAACCCAATATCACTTTTGTCTCTTTCGAGACAATATAAAACAATGAATCGAAAAAAAATTATCACTATTGAAATAAATTAATATAAAAGTATTTAATTAAAGATAAATTGCACTATTATTGATTAATTGATATTAGGGCATGGTGGAATCAAACAACAAACTTCCTGATTATGAGGGAGTTTCTCCTCCGATAAGCTAGAAACCTTTAAAAAAATATGACTAGGAATGTAAAGGACTTGAACAAGTAGCATGTAGAGTGTGCCCAATCATATCGACACTTCACTACGAGTAACTAGTCCTTGTCAATCATCATCATGATTTCGTCTAGACAGCTTGTCAGAATCAGTCTATTGCGGTTAGCATCGAAGTTTGTTCTATATTTCTTCTTTTCAAAAGCTTTTGTAGTATCCAATGTGGATTTTGAAACATTGTATACAATACTCTTCTATATCTTTCATGGCCACTTTTATATTTTCCCTTACTTCAATCTCCAATATGGACACGTTCTCTTATTCTTTCTTCAAAACTTGTCCTGTTTCTCTCAAGGAAAGTATTACTTGACATTTCTGCAGAAAATTTCTCTATTATGATAAAATAAAAGTATTTATTTACGATAAAATTGACTATAAAAATTCACTCATAACTATAACCAAAGAATTTTTAGAAATGTAAAATCTAAACAAAACAAAAAAAGATATAAGACTATAATCAATAGAATTTTATTCACTATTATCAACTCCTAACTACCTTCAATTCATCATGTTTACAAGACTTCAACTGTGTGACTTTTATTTCTACATCATGAAGACGGTCATGTAGGAGCCTTTCATCTAGAATTATCTTAGTAAATTCTTCAGCTCATTTTGAATGATCCCACTCAAGGTGGTTTTCTATTTCATGTCCTTTTTCCTTGAGATCCTTCTTCTCGCAAGAGAAATGTTCCAAGTTAGATATCATTTATGATTGTAATACCACAAGAAATAAAAAAAAAACCTTATTTTTCATTTTATATAAAAAATCACACTAAACCTATAGTCCAAAATAAATATCTGACATGACAACTACCTTGATATGGATATTTGTTGCTCCAATTTCACCCACTCTTTTTTATAGTAAGGTCTTTTCTCTATTTTGGGTAGCTATTTCATTTTGTTTATCTTCATGAGCTTGAGTTATTTCATCTTCACTTGCAAATAGTTCTTGCGAGAAGGTAGAACGGTGAACGTTATCAAGTTCAACCACTTTAGGCATCATGATTAAGCCTAGTCTTACTGTTCCCTCCTCTCAAATGGCAAAGTAAAAATTTTCATGTCCAAATCTATTTCATGACATTTATTTGCACTACCAATCACACAGTCAAAAAGTCCCCTCAACATCCAATATGATAACCTTCATCCCCATATACTTTGAACATTACAACATACAATGTACTAACAAATTCCCTTACTCAATATCCTTAGAGGTAGTGAATGACTCCATAATTAAAATTCTAACCTCTATCTATTGACCCTCCTTTAACTTTCTATCCACTTATATGTTCAAATTTCAACTCTTGGAACACAAGTTAATAAAAGTTGATTAAATAATCCTGAAAATTCTCCTTTAATTTTTCTATGAGAAGCTATAGAACAACAATGTTTATATGAATTTCCCTTTCCATCCATCCAATGATGAAAGAAAAACACTAAAAACCTAGAAATTTTGTATTTCTTTATCCATGTCATTTTTAAGAGTTATCCCAAAGACATTATCTCTGCAAAATTATTTGAGCCAATGAAAACCAACTTCGACTTCAAAATAATGAATATATAAGAAATAAAAAACAAACCCCCATAACTACTTAATCCATTTGGACCTTGTCCAGCTTCATCATAAAAGGCCTGTTAATTAGAAGTTGTTCACCTATCTTGGAATTTTTTCATTAACACATTCCACATTCTTGAAACAGAGCACAAACCTATGAGAAAACCTATATACAAAGAAAATTCTTATCTTCAAAAATCTAGGCATTACAAGCTAACTATATTTATTAAAGAATAATAAATGGAATGGTACGCATTCCTTCAACTCATTTTGAAGGAGTCATGCATTTAGAAAAGCTTCTACAGTTGTCCCAAACTATCACATTTGAGAAAATTGTCCACAACTTCACATGTTCCCAATCTTGTTGAGCAAAGGAACACTTCATCACCATTGAAGAGATAGTTTCAACTACTTTTATGCACAACAATGAAATGCTAGGACCTCTCCTTCATATGATATATTGAGCATTGAATATACATCAAACCTATTTTATTGTAATGATCCATATAGATCCATTAGGAATAATTGAACATACTTTTTAACAAATGGGAAAATTCTAATACAATTAAAAGTAAATGCTTTGGATGTTTTTCTTTAACACATTCTACATTATTGAAATAAAGCACAAACCTGTGAAAAAACCTAGATAGAAAACAAATTCTTATCTTCAAACAAATAGGCATTACAAGATAACTAGATGCCTTGAAGAACAAGACATGGAATAGTCTGAATTCCTTCAGCTCCTTTTGAAGGATTCGTGCCTTCAAACAAGCTTCTATAGCTATTCCCAACTAGCACATTTGATAAACATCATGAAATCCCATCATCTTCCACATAATATCTAAATGGAAGGTGGGTTCAAATGCCAACCACAATAGTAGTTGGAAATGGGACTTAGCTAGACTCCAACCTCAGTTGGAGTATAAATGAAGGTGAACTTTTCTTTCAGATAGAATTACGTTATGCAACAATTAGGTCAATGAAATAAATGATTTGCAATAAATTCAAATTATGCATTAAAGTGAACATCAAGTGAATGATGAAATACAAGAGATGGATACTCGAAGCTAAAACACAAATTGATCATAGTTTATGAATCTTTAAAAATAAATTTCAAATTGTGTTTAAATGAAGACAAGTCCAATGGATGTCTTAGCTAATCCAATTACCAAATTTTAATTATGAATTGAAATGTAAATTTTATATTTCTACTTAGGATTAAATAAATCCAAGATGATATAAAGACTTTAACCAAATTCCTAGGGTTAAATTACTATTAGGAAATGAAAAATAATCAATAAAGGAAACCCCTAATATGAACGAGTCTAATATAAAATATTATCAAATATCAGATATAATAGCCTTAGCTCAAAGTAAATCAATCAATCTAGATTTAATTGAATTAATCAAATCTTTCATCAAGTAAAAAATAGGTAAATCACAATAATAACTCAGGGAAAATTCTGAAATATAACTTGATTACTTCTACTTGTCAATATTTGTCAAATCTATGCTAGGAACTTATGTAAATGAAATAGAGAAACACTTGAACTTATGTAAATCTGATTTTAATATATTTTGGTTTAATTTATAAATTTACTTAAGTAATGTTGATCCCCTAAAGATCAAAGAAAAATTTAAATTTATAGATCTAGGGAAAAACTACAATTAGAATTTTCAAGATAATAACCTTGAAAGAAAAACTCCAATTGATATAAGTCTAGGAAATGAATATTCATGAAATTCAAACAACTAGACTTGGAATGAAATCTAAATTAATGATATTGAATATCTTTCCTCAAGAGTGCTAGGTCCCTATAATACTAGTGATTACCCCATTACCATTGTAGTTGTATCCCTTATTAATATTGTTGTGCCCCTATTGTTCCCATATTTTTATTACTGTGCCCCATAGAATCCCTCTATTGTTATTTTTCTGGCCTTATATTATTATTGTTAGGCCGGATAGGTTACACTGTGACTCATTAGTCTCCTATATATAGAAAGGAGGTTTTGTCATTTGTATCATCCAAGAATTGTTCATTTGTGTAATGTAAAGGAGGTTTCCTCCTTGAAGAGGCTGAATTCTATGGCATGGATCTCTCTTTTCTATCTTTTTCTGAGTTGGTTTCATAACATTTGGTATCAGAGCTTTGGATTCTAGGGTTTTTCTACTCCAAATAGTTCATCGTGGCATTTTCACTATAATTTATTCTCTGCGATGTTTGATAAGCCAAAAAAAATCCATTTGAGTCGAAATCGCATTAAACCTCAGGTCCGAATTTCAGAGCTTTTCACACTATATTTCCGAAGATATGATTTGAGGAAGTTGGTCTTTTGCAGACTCCTAAATTAAATTGCAAATAGGTGACCTAGGGAAAAGCATCATAACTTTCTCTTTGAGCATCGGATTGAAATTTTGTAAGGTATGGAAAGAGGACAGACTGTAGTTTCTTGCATATATTTTTCAGTGCCAAAGGTTGAAACAGTGACATGTGGCACTTCATACAATTTCGCTCTTCTGGAAAGGTCTATAATCAAGTCACCTTGGGAGATTGTGCATAACTCTTTCTTGGAGAATCCAATTTGGATCAGACTGGTGGCATTGGAAACAGGACACAGAGTGCTACTACAAGTCACAATTTTAGAACTGGATGATTTGAAATTATAGAGATACATCAGATTCAATATCAAGCTCCTATAAGGTGAAGAAAAGATGTGTAGTTTTTTTTAAATTTTTCCATAAGCTTGGTTTGAAAAATTAGTTTGAAGGAATTCAAAGGGCATAGTAAAGCATTATTATCGGTAATTTATGCCCCGAGGAAAGAAAATGCAAACACCTAGTAAGCAACCCGAAAGCTCTAGCATGACTCATAAAGAAGAGGATGAAATGCAACATGATATATCAAAATTACGAGACCAAGTGCAACAATTGTCAGTTGCACAAAAGGTAACAAAGTCTAAAATGGAAGACGTAGAAGCTAAGATGGATGGTTTAAAGAAAGGTGTAGATGCTAAGATGGATTTTTTAAATAAAGGCGTAGAAGCCAAGATCGATGGCATGGAAGCTAAGATGAATGGCATGGACGCTAAAATGGATGGCATGGATGATAAGATGGAAGAATTGAAGATAAATATGGATAAGTTGCTACAAGAAATGGTCACTAATGGTGAAAGGGTAGTAAAGGAAACTCATGATGAGAACAAAAGAAATGTTAATCATGATTCCATAGACTCTAATGTTGGATCGAAGACCCACCATATTCTAAAAATCGATATGATCAAGTTTGATGGCAAGGATCCCGCAACATGGATATTACAGATGGAACAATTTTGCGATCTCAATAATGTGAAAAACACACAAAAGACACGTATTGAAACTTTATATTTGGAACCAAATCAGTTTGTACAATGGCTTTGCTCTCGTAAACAAATTATCACTTGGGAAATTTTTATGGAAGAATTGACAGCACATTATGAGGATACAAAAAAAAACACTTTTTTTAGCCAATTGATAAGTCTCAAACAAAAGAGTTCAATAATGGATCACATTGAGGAGTTCCAAAAATTGAACATAAGGGTAAAATATATCCCAGAGGAGCATAGGATTGATGTGTTCATAGGGACTTTAAAGGATAATATCGAACATGATGTTTGTCTTTGGGAACCTGATTCATTAGCGAAGGCATTCAGGTTAGCAAGAAAAATGGAAAGAAAAATTATGGTAACCAGGAAGCATAGTAGTCACAACTATAAAGATGGAAGCGTTGTTACCCCTAGCCTTCCACAACCTATAAGGTTGACACTACAACAATTGGAAGAAAAAAGAGGAAAAGGGCTTTGTTACAGTTGTGATAGCAAATACACTAAAGGTCATAAGTGTGCTGAGAAGAAATTATTCTACATAGATTGTGAAGAGGAAGAAGAAACGGAGCAAGAAAGGTCAAAGGAAGAGGATATACTCCAGGAACAAAGCCTAGATAAAGAAGAAATGAATCTTACCATATCTTGTAATGCATTGGCTGGAATTACCACTCCTCAAACCATCAAGATAGAAGTACAAATCAAGAAGAAAAGGGTAATAGTGTTAATTGATTCATGAAGTACCCACAATTTCATTCATTGTAAGGCAGCAAAAGAATTGAATTGCTTCCTATATTCAACACCAGAGTGTCAAGTGATGGTTGCAAATGGACAAAAAATAAATTGCTCTGGAAAGTGCCATAATATCAAGCTATCCATGGGAGAATATGTACTGACTATCCCAATTCTTTCCATTCCAATGGGAGGTGCTGATGTTGTACTAGGAGTCCAATGGCTACAATCCTTGGGTACAATAGCTTTTGATTTTCAAGAACTTTTCATGAAATTTTCTACGGAAGGAAAGGAAGTTGAATTAAGGGGTATTGTAGGGAAACCGGAAAAAATAATCAGCTCTAACAGTATGACAAAGCTTCTAAAAAGGGAACAGAGACGTGTAATTGCACAATTATGTTCGCTATATGTTTCCACATTAGAATCATCTATTTCTCCAGATCTTCAAAAAGTCTTGGACAATCATTCCAAGGTATTTGAGACTCCCAAAGGTCTCCCACCTATTTGTGATCATGATCATGCTATTCATTTGATTCCAGGAAGTGTTCCTCCAAACATCAGGCCATACAGATATCCCTATGCCGAAAAGAGTTAAATTGAACGTATGGTTGCAGAAATGCTAGAGGCTGGTATAATTCAACCTAGTCAAATTTCTTTCTCTGCTCCAGTAGTATTAGTGCACAAGAAGGATGGATCATGGCGCATGTGTCCGGATTATAGGGAGATCAACAAGCTCACTATTAAAGATAAGTTTCCCATTCCTATCAGTGATGAATTACTGGATGAATTGCATGGATCAATTTACTTCACCAAGTTGGATCTCCGTTCAGGATATCATCAAATTAGAATGAAGACTGAAGACATTCTGAAAACAACATTTAGAACTCATGAGGGTCATTACGAATTTTTGGTCATGCCTTTTGGCCTTACCAATGCACCTTCTACATTTAAAGGTTTGATGAATTCCATTTTCAAACCCTTCCTTAGAAAATTTGTGCTAGTGTTTTTTGATGATATACTAATCTATAGCAAGTCTTGGAAGGATCATGTTGAACATGTTGACAGGGTGCTACAACTATTGGAGGAGAAACAATTATATGCAAAATGATCCAAATGTTTCTTTGGAGTACAAGAGGTGGAATATCTGGGTCATATTATATCTCATGAAGGAGTTAAGGTAGACCCTAGAAAAATTAAAGCCATTAAGGAATGGAAAATCCCCACATCCATAAAGCATCTGCAAGGATTTATCGGGTTAATAGGGTATTATTGCAAGTTTATTAAGAATTATGGGAGAATAGTAGCACCTCTAACAACATTATTGAAGAAAGATGCATTTTCATGGACTCTAGAAGCAACAAAGGCCTTCAAACATCTTAAAGAGGCAATGTGCCAATCACCGGACTTAGCTACACCGGACTTCACAAAAACCTTTATTGTGGGATGTGATGCTTCAAGAAATGGAATTGGTGTTATTTTAATGCAAGATGAAATACCCATTTCTTTTGAAAGTCGCCTAATCAAGGGAAAGATTTTACACAAAGCTGTTTATGAGAAGGAAATGTTGGCAATACTACATGCACTTAAGAAATGGCGACCCTACCTAAAGGGAAGACACTTCAAAGTAAAAACGGATCAGGATAGCCTTAAATAATTTTTAGAACAAAGATTATCCTCTAAAGAGCAACAAAAGTGGGTCACAAAGATGTTGGGCTATGACCTTGAAATCATCTACAATAAAGGGAAGCAAAATTTGGTGGCAGATGCACTCTCAAGAAAGGATGAGGATGTGGAAGCATTGTTGTGCACCATTTCTATTATCCAACTAGATTGGATAAACGAAGCAAGGGAGGAATGGAAGAATGATGAAGAAGTGTGGGCACTTATTCGAATGTTACAACAAGATTCCAGTACATCTGATACATTGAGTTCGAAAAATCATTCATTATGGTACAAAGATCGCTTATACCTCTGTAAGAATTTACAACTCAAACAAAATATTCTTGTTGGATTGCACACTTCTTCCTTAGGAGGGCACTCAAGATGTTTAAAAGCTTACCACAAGTTTAAGAAGGAATTTTTTTTGGGATGGACTTAAATCAAATATTCAAAAGTTTGTGGCGGAATGTTTGGTTTGCCAACAAAATAAAGTTGAAACAATTAAGACCCTAGGTCTATTACAAACTTTATCCATTCGAAGCCAACATTGGGAGGAGGTCTCAATGGATTTTATCATAGGTTTACCCATGTCTGAGGGGAAGAGTGTCATCATGGTGGTAGTTGACAGACTTACCAAGTATGCACACTTCTGTACATTATCACGTCCATTTAAAGCTAATACAATTTCTACTGCATTTATGGAAACAATTCAAAAGCTACATGGAAACCCAAAGATTATTGTAAGTGACAGAGATTCCATTTTCACTGGACATTTTTGGATAGAATTATTTTCTTGTCTTGGTAATCAGTTAGCTCATAGTTCATCTTATCATCCTCAATATAATGGGAAAACTGAGATAGTAAACGAATGCTTGGAAGGATATCTTTGTTGCTTTGTATCTAATAAACAGACACAATGGGTCAAATGGTTTCCTCTGGCTGAATGGTGGTATAACACTTCCTTCCATACAACAACAAAAATGACCCCATTTATGGCACTTTATGGATATTAGCCACCATCCATCACATCATATTTAAGAGAAAATTCTAAGGTTCAAGCAGTGTAACATCACATCAAACATCAACATCAAGTCCCCCAACTCTTAAAGGATAACCTCGTGTTGGCACAAAATAGAATGAAACAACAGGAAGATCAACATCGCAGAGAAAGAAGTTTTGATGTATGTGTTTGGGTATTCCTACGGCTACAACCATATAAACAAATGTCCCTCAAGCAAGCTAAGAAGGATAATAAATTACCACCAAAGTATTATGGTCCATAAAAGGTGTTGCAAAAGATTGGTACTATGGCATACAAATTGGAGCTTCCTATAGCATCTCGAGTGCACCCAGTTTTCCATGTTTCATGTTTAAAGAAGGTTATAGGTGACAAGCTCCTAGTTCAAACGATATTGTTAGAACTTGACGAGGAAGGAAAAATTATATTGAAACTGGAAGTAGTCACATAAACAAGAACTCAACGGCTACAAAATCAATCAATTTCAGAGTATCTCATCAAGTGGAAGAACTTATCCGCTGAAGATTCCACATGGGAGGATGAGAATTTTATACAAAAGCATCCAGAACTACTAAATCATTGAGGACAACACTTTTTTTGAAGGAGAGGGGCATGTTAGGTCCCTATAATAGTAGTGATTACCCCATTACTATTGTAGTTGTATCCCTTATTAATATTGTTGTGCCCTATTGTCCACATATTTTTATTACTATTCCCCATAGAATCCCTCTATTGTTATTTTCATGGATTTATATTATTATCGTTATGAAACCAGCTCAAGAAAAGATATAAAAGATAGATCAACGCCTTAGAATTCAGCCTCTTCGAGGGGGAAACCTCCTTTACATTACATAAATGAACAATTCTTGGATGATTCAAATGACAAAACCTCCTTTCTATATATAGGAGTCTAAGGAGTCACAATATAATCCAGCCGACCTAACAATAATAATATAAAGCCACAAAAATAACAATAGAGGGATTCTATGGGGCACAGAAATAACAATATGGGGGTAATAGGGGCACAACAATATAAATAAGGGGTATAACTACAATAGTAATGGGGTAATCACTAGTATTATAGGGACCCAACATGCCCCTCTCCTTCAAAAAAGTGTTGTCCTCAACGCTTGAGTAGTTCTGGATACTTCTGCATAAAATTCTCATCCTCCCATGTGGAATCTTCAGCGGATAAGTTCTTCCACTTGATAAGATACTCTGAAATTGATCGATTTCGTAGCTGTCGAGTTCTTGTTTCTGTGACTGCTTCCGGTTCCAATATAATTTTTCCTTCCTCGTCAAGTTCTGGCAATATTGTTTGAATTGGGAGCTTGTCGCCTATAACCTTCTTTAAACATGAAACATGGAAAACTGGGTGCAATCGAGAAGCTGCAGGAAGCTCCAATTTGTATGCCATAGTACCAATCTTTTGCAACACCTTGTACGGACCATAATACTTTGGTGATAATTTATTATCCTTCTTAGCTTGCTTTAGGGACATTTGCTTATATGGTTGTAGCCGTAGGAATACCCAATCACCTACATCAAAACTTCTTTCACTGCGATGTTGATCTGCCTGTTGTTTCATTCTATTTTGTGCCAACACGAGGTTATCCTTTAAGAGTTGGAGGACTTGTTGTTGATGTTCGATGTGATGTTCCACTGCCTGAACCTTAGAATTTTCTCTTAAATATGATGTGATGGATGGTGGTTGATACCCATAAAGTGCCATAAATGGGGTCATTTTTGTTGCTGTATGGAAGGAAGTGTTATACCACCATTCAGCCAGAGGCAACCATTTGACCCATTGTGTCTGTTTATCAGATACAAAGCAACGAAGATATCCTTCCAAACATTTGTTTACTATCTCAGTTTCCCATCAGATTGAGGATGATAAGATGAGCTATGAGCTAACTGAGTACCAAGACAAGAAAATAATTCTGTCCAAAAATTTCCAGTGAAAATGGGATCTCTGTCACTTACAATAATCTTTGGGTTTCCATGTAGCTTTTGAATTGTTTCCATAAATGCAGTAGAAACTGTACTGGCTTTAAATGGATGTGATAATGCACAAAAGTGTGCATACTTGGTAAGTCTGTCAACTACCACCATGATGACACTCTTTCCCTCAGACTTGGGTAAACCTGTGATAAAATCCATTGAAACCTCCTCCCAACGTTGGCTTGGAATGGATAAAGGTTGTAATAGACCCGGTGTCTTAATTGTTTCAACTTTATTTTGTTGGCAAACCAAACATTCCGCCACAAACTTTTGAATATCTGATTTAAGGCCATCCCAAAAAAATTCCTTCTTAACCCTGTGGTAAGTTTTTAAAAATCCTGAGTGCCCTCCTAAGGGAGAAGTGTGCAATTCCATAAGAATCTTTTGTTTTAGCTGGGAATTCTTACAGAGGTATAAGCGATCTTTGTACCATAACGAATCATTTTGCCAGCTAAATGTATCAGAAGTACTGGAATCTTGTTGTAGCTTTCGAATAAGTGCCCACACTTCTTCGTCATTCTTCCATTCCTCCCTTGCTTCGTTTATCCAATCTGGTTGGATAATAGAAATGGCACACAACAATGCTTCCACATCCTCATCCTTTCTTGAGAGTGCATCTGCCACCACATTTTGCTTCCCTTTTTTGTAGATGATTTCAAAGTCATAACCCAACATCTTTGTGACCCACTTTTGTTGCTCTTCAGAGGATAATCTTTGTTCTAAAAAGTATTTAAGGCTATCATGATCCGTTTTTACCTTGAAGTGTCTTCCCATTAGGTAGGGTCGCCATTTCTTAAGTGCATGGAGTATTGCCAACATTTCCTTCTCATAAATAGCTTTGCTTAAAAACTTTCCCTTGATTGGACGACTTTCAAAAGCAATGGGTCTTTCATCTTGCATTAGAACAGCACCAATTCCATTTCCTGAAGCATCACATTCCACAATAAAGGTTTTTGTGAAGTCCGGTGTAGCTAAGACCGGTGCTTGGCACATTGCCTCTTTAAGATGTTCAAAGGCCTTTGTTGCTTCCGGAGTCCATGAAAATGAATCTTTCTTCAATAATGTTGTTAGAGGTGCTGCTATTCTCCCATAATTCTTAACAAACTTGCGATAATACCCTGTCAACCCAAGAAATCCTCGCAGATGCTTTATGGATGTGGGGATTTTCCATTCCTTAATGGCTTTAATTTTGCTAGGGTCTACCTTAACTCCTTCATGAGATACAATATGACCCAAATATTCCACCTCCTGGACTCCAAAGAAACATTTGGATCTTTTTGCATATAATTGTTTCTCCTCCAATAGTTGTAGCACCCTGTCAACATGTTCAACATGATCCTTCCAAGACTTGCTGTAGATTAGTATATCATCAAAAAATACTAACACAAATTTTCTAAGGAATGGTTTGAAAATTGAATTCATCAAACCTTGAAATGTTGAAGGTGCATTGGTAAGGCCAAAAGGCATGACCAAAAATTCATAATGACCCTCATGAGTTCTAAATGCCGTTTTCGGAATGTCTTCAATCTTCATTCTGATTTGATGATATCCTGAACGAAGATCCAACTTGGTGAAGTAAATTGATCCATGCAATTCATCCAGTAATTCATCAATGACAGGAATGGGGAACTTATCTTTAATAGTGAGCTTGTTGAGCTCCCTATAATCCGGACACATGCGCCATGATCCATCCTTCTTGTGCACCAATACTACTGGAGCTGAGAAAGAACTTTGACTCGGTTGAATTATACCAGCCTCTAGCATTTCTGCAACCATACGTTCAATTTCACTTTTTTGGACATAGGGATATCTGTACGGCCTGATGTTTGGAGGAACACTTCCTGGAATCAGATGAATAGCATGATCATGATCACGCATAGGTGGGAGACCTTTGGGAGTCTCAAATACCTTGGAATGATTGTCCAGGACTTTTTGGAGATCTGGAGAAATAGATGATTCCAATGTGGAAACATCTAGCGAACATAATTGTGCAATTACACCTCTTTGCTCCTTTTTTAGAAGCTTTGTCATGCCATTAGAGCTGATTATCTTTCCTGGTTTCCCTGCAATACCCCTTAATTCAACTTCCTTTCCTTCCATAGAAAATTTGATGAAAAGTTCTTGAAAATTAAAAGCTATTGTACCCAAGGATTGTAGCCATTGGACTCCTAGTACAACATCAGCACCTCCCATTGGAATGGAAAGCATTGGGCTAGTCAATACATATTCTCCCATGGATAGCTTGATATTATGGCACTTTCCAGAGCAATTTATTGTTCCTCCATTTGCAATCATCACTTGACACTCTGGTGCTGGATATAGGAAGCAATTCAATTCTTTTGCTACCCTACAATGAATAAAATTGTGGGTGCTTCCTGAATCAATCAACACTATTACCTTTTTCTTCTTGATTTGTCCTTCTATCTTGATGGTTTGAGGAGTGGTAATTCCCGCCAATGCATTACAAGATATGGTCGGATTTATTTGTTCTTCATCTAGGCTTTGTTCCTGGAGTATATCCTCTTCTTTTGACCTTTCTTGCTCCTTTTTTCTTCCTCTTCACAATCTATGTAGAATAATTTCTTCTCAGCACACTTATGACCTTTTGTGTATTTGCTATCACAACTGTAACAAAGCCCTTTTGCTCTTTTTTCTTCCAATTGTTGTGGTGTCAACCTTGTAGGTTGTGGAAGACTAGGGGCAACAACACTTCCATCTTTATAGTTGTGAGTGGTATGCTTCCTAGTTGCCATAATTTTGCTTTCCATTTTTCTTGCTAACCTGAATGCCTTCTCTAATGAATCAGGTTCCCAAAGGCGAACATCATGTTGGATATTATCCTTTAAAGACCCTATGAACACATCAATCCTATGCTCCTCTGGAATATCTTTTACCCTTATGTTCAATTTTTGGAACTCCTCAATGTGCTCCATTATTGAACCCTTTTGTTTGAGACTTATCAATTGGCTAAAAAAAGTGTTGCTTTTTGTATCCTCATAATGTGCTATCAATTCTTCCGTAAAAATTGCCCAAGTGATAAATTGTTTACGAGAACAAAGCCATTGATACCATACAAACTGATTTGGTTCCAAATATAAAGTTGCCATACGTACCTTTTGTGTGTTTTGCACATTATTGAGATCGAAGAATTGCTCCATCTGTAATATCCATGTGGCGGGATCCTTGCCATCAAACTTCCTCATATCGATTTTTGGAACATGGTGAGTCTTTGATCCAACATTAGAGTCTATGGAATCATGATTAACATTTCTTTTGTTCTCATCATGAGTTTCCTTTAGTACCCTTTCACCCTTAGTGACCATTTCTTGTAGCAACTTATTCATATTTATCTTCAATTCTTCCATCTTATCATCCATGCCATCAATTTTAGTGTCCATGCCATTCACCTTAGCTTCCATGCCATCCATCTTAGCTTCTACATCTTTCCTTAAACCATCCATTTTAGATTCTGTTGCTTTTTGTGCAAGTGACACTCGTTGCACTTGTTCTTGTAATTTTGATATATCATATAGCATTTCTTCTTCTTCTTCATGAGTCATGCTAGAGCTTTCAGGTTCCTTACTAGGTGTTTGCATTTTCTTTCCTCGGGGCATCAGTTACCGATAATAATTCTCTACTATGCCCTTTGAATTCCTTCAAAATAAATTTTCAAACCAAGCTTAAGCAAAAATTTAAGAAAATCTACACACCTTTTTTCACTTTGTAGGAGCTCGATATTGCCTCTGATGTATCTCTGTACTTTTAGATCATCTAGTTCTGAATTTGTGACCTGTAGTAGCCCTCTGTGTCCTCTTTCCAATGCCACAAGTCTGACCCAAATTGGATTCTCCAAGAAAGAGTTATGCGAAATCTCCCACAGTGACTTGATTATAGACTAGTTCAGTAGAGCGAACTTGTACGACGTGCCACGAGTCACTGTTTCGATCTTTGGATCTGAAAAATGCATAAAAGAAACTATAGTCCGTCCTCTTTTTGTACCTTCTTACGAAATTTCAATTCGATCCCTAGAGAGAAAGTTATGACGATTTTCCCCAGGTCACCTGTTTTGAATGTAATTCAAGAGTCTGCAAAAGGACCAACTTCCTCAGATCATATCTCCGCAAATATCACGCAAAAAGCTCTGAAATTCAGACCCAAGGTTCAACGCAATTTCTTCTCAAATGGTTTTTTTTTGCGACTTCTGAAACGTCACAGAAAAAAAGTTATAGCGAAAATGCCACGATGACCTGTTTGGAGCAGCGAAACCCTAGAATCCAAAGCTCTGATACCAAATGTTATGAAACCAGCTCAAGAAAAGATAGAAAAGATAGATCAACACCTTAGAATTCAGCCTCTTCGAGGGGGCAACCTCCTTTACATTACATAAATGAACAATTCTTGGATGATTCAAATGACAAAACCTCCTTTCTATATATAGGAGTCTAAGGAGTCACAATATAATCCAGCCGACCTAACAATAATAATATAAAGCCACAAAAATAACAATAGAGGGATTCTATGGGGCACAGAAATAACAATATGTGGGTAATAGGGGCACAACAATATAAATAAGGGGTATAACTACAATAGTAATGTGGTAATCACTAGTATTATAGGGACCCAACAAAAAGATTGGTACTATGGCATACAAATTGGAGCTTCCTGTAGCGTCTCGAGTGCACCCAGTTTTCCATGTTTCATGTTTAAAGAAGGTTATAGGCGACAAGCTCCTAGTTCAAACAATATTGTTAGAACTTGATGAGGAAGGAAAAATTATATTGAAATTGGAAGTAGTCACAGAAACAAGAACTTGACGGCTACAAAATCAATCAATTTCAGAGTATCTCATCAAGTGGAAGAACTTATCCGCTGAAGATTCCACATGGGAGGATGAGAATTTTATACAAAAGCATCCAGAACTACTAAAGCATTGAGGACAACACTTTTTTTGAAGGAGAGGGGCATGTTAGGTCCCTATAATACTAGTGATTACCCCATTACTGTTGTAGTTGTATCCGTTATTAATATTGTTGTGCCCCTATTGTCCCCATATTTTTATTACTATGCCCCATAGAATCCCTCTATTGTTATTTTTGTGGATTTATATTATTATTGTTAGGTCGTATAGGTTACATTGTGACTCCTTCGACTCCTATATATAAAAAGGAGGTTTTGTCATTTTTATCATCCAAAAATTGTTCATTTGTGTAATGTAAAGGAGGTTTCCCCCTCAAAGAGGCTGAATTCTAAGGCGTGGATCTCTCTTTTCTATCTTTTTGTGAGAAAACCTATATAGAAAGCAAATGCTTATCTTCAAAAAGCTAGGCATTACAAGCTAACTTTATTTCTTAAAGAATAATACATGGAATGGTACACATTCCTTCAACTCATTTTGAAGGAGTCATGCATTTAAAAAAGCTTCTTCAGTTGTCCCCAACTATCACATTTGAGAAAATTTTCCACAACTTCCCATGTTCCCAATGTTGTTGAGCAAAGGAACACTTCATCACCATTTGAGAGATAGTTTCAACTACTTTTGTGCACAACAATGAAATGCTAGGACCTTTCCTTCATATGATATATTGAGCATTGAATGTAAATCAAACCTCTTTTATTGTAATGATCCACATAGATCCATTAGGAATAATTGAACATACTTTTTAACAAATGGGAAAATTCTAATATGATTAAAAATAAATGCTTTGGATTTTTTTCTTTAACACATTCTACATTATTGAAATAAAGCACGAACCTGTGAAAAAACCTAGATAGAAAACAAATTCTTATCTTCAAACAAATAGGCATTACAAGATAACTAGACGCCTTGAAGAACAAGACATGGAATAGTATGAATTCCTTCAGCTCGTTTTGAAGGAGTCGTGCCTTTAAACAAGCTTCTATAGTTGTTCCCAACTAACACATTTGATAAACATCAGGAAATTCCATTGTCTTCCCCATAATATCTAAATGGAAGGTGGGTTCAAATCCCAACCACAATAGTAGTTGGAAATGGGACTTAGCTAGACTCCAACCTCAGTTGGAGTATAAATGAAGGTGAACTTTTCTTTCAGATGGAATTACGTTATGCAACAACTAGGTCAATGAAATAAATGACTTGCAATAAATTCAAATTATGCTTTAAAGTGAACATCAAGTGAATGATGAAATACAGGAGATGGATACTCGAAGATAAAACACAAATTGATCATAGTTTATGAATCTTTAAAAAGAAATTTCAAATTGTGTTTAAATGAAGACAAGTCCAATGCATGTCTTAGCCAGTCCAATTACCAAATTTGAATTATTAGTTGAAATGTAAATTTTAGATTTCTTCTTAGGATTAAATCAATTCAAGATCATATAAAGACTTTAACCAAATTCCTAGGGTTAAATTACTATTAGGAAATGAAAAATACTCAATAAAGGAAACCCCTAATATGAATGAGTCTAATATAAAATATTATCAAATATCAGATATAATATCCTTAGATCAAAGTAAATCAATCAATCTATATTTAATTGAATTAATCAAGTCTTTCATCAAGTAAAAAATAGGTAAATCACAATAATAACTCAAGGAAAATTATGAAATATAACTTGATTACTTCTAGTTGTCAATATTTGTCAAATCTATGCTAGGAACATATGTAAATGAAATAGAGAAAGACTTGAACTTATATAAATTTGATTCTAATATATTTTGTTTTAATTTATAAATTTACTTAAGTAATGTTGATCCCCCTAAAGATCAAAGAAAAATTGAAATTTATAGATCTAGGGAAAAACTACAATTAAAGTTTTCAAGATAATAACCTTAAAAGAAAAACTCCAATTGATATAAGTCTAGGAAATGAATATTCATGAAATTCAAACAAATAGACTTGGAATGAAATCTAAATTAATGATATTGAATATCTTTCCTCAATTGTTTCAATAAACCAAAGCAAAAGAAAGAATTTTGGTTGTTTTGTATATTTGGAGGATGATGGAAGAATAGAAGTGCCTAATACTAAGGCGAATGGGGTAAAGAATAACATTTTCTAAATGGTCTTTGTTAATGGATTATAAAGTATGAGGCTAGAGCTTTGAAAACTTAGTGGCCTCCTTGGTAATTTAGATGAAAATATAAACCAATACCTTAAAAAGCAGTGGTCCTAGTGGGATCACCTTTAAATAACAAAACCAATGAAAATCTAGTAATTGAAATTAATTACTATGGTAGAGTTCTTAGAGGATAGATAAAATAGGGAGTCATTGAACAATCACTAAACTAAGAAACAAGAGGAGTTACCTCACATGCAATGCTCCTTCAATGTTGTAAGAGTTTACCCTTCAAATTACTTCATTACTAACTTATGTATGAGACTTAAGTCTTTCGCATACACATTCAATCTTGAGCACAAAAATAGGAGCCAAGGGAGAATAAATTGAACCAACACCAAATCACTTCAACAAAGATATGCAAAAAAAATTATTCTCAAATGCCAATCAACAATAAAGAAATGGTGTCAGGGGGTGCCTATTATATATATAGGAGGATAAACAACCCTCTTATTAAAATAATATTTTTCTCATTTAATTCAGTCTAGGGGATCACTAAGGGAACAAAAAATCACTTCTCCAACTAACTATGAGGACAATGTCAAAAACACATAAACTAAGTAGTTATACCATATGTGCAAGACTCTCCCAAGAGAAAGGTTGTCACCCAAAAGTAGCTCAAGAAGGCTAAAAGGGGACTAAAAATCCTCCATGTTGTATGGTAACCAATCATAATATCCTCCTCGGGACTAGATTAATCTAATAAAATGAGCAAACACTTAGGAAAGAGATGGAGAGAGAGAGGGCACATGTGTGGCCTATATGGGCTCCAAGAGGGGAGGACTCCTAGAAAATCATAGAAGACCATCAAATGTGAGGTATCCAATATGTAACCAACTCCCTAGGTCCATGTTAACCATCTCCCCTGAGTATATGAGGGTTGAAACAATCTACACGTGCCAAATAAGTGCTCCAATGGTTCAATATTGTAGCCTACAAGGTGGACAATGCCTCTAGAACTGTGACATGTGTCTCCAAATGTGATGATATGGTTGAATGCTAAATGGAATATGATACAACATGATGTGACAAACCCATGTGCATTATGAATAGTCTAAGAAGGCTCAATCTATTAGAGGGGGGGGGTTCATGGTCTTATTGCATATAAATGTGTACATGCCCAATAGAAGGTGGTTATACATGATTTCAAATGCCAAATACATGTCATGGGACAAAAAATGCTAGGTAGAAAACCACATGTGCCAGATTATGACAAATACAAAAGTAGATTTATGTTTCAACCTATAATATGTGTGCTTTATAGGGAATGATAACCTTTACAATACATGAGCATAATATTTACCTAATGTTAAAGTGCCAAAAACCTAGGGGTTCAAGACCCCAACACAACCAAACTGGCCATAAACGACCTCTAAGAGATGGTTAGTATAAGCCATATAGGTAGGGACTATCTTAAAATGTGGACTAAAAGGATGGGCAATGAAAACCCATCAAGGTATAAAGAAACCACCTTGATGAGAAAAACTTTACAAGATCACAAAGTGTGGTTTAGTAATAGTAAATAAGATACATGGTCACACTTTTATTTGTCCATAATAAATAAAGTAGATCACCTTGATGGCATAGTTGAACATGAAACCCGAAAAAATTATGGTGTAGATTTGAAATTGATCATTAAATTTTAATCAAAATCACATGACACAAACCTACTCTACTTCTTTGCGGAATTCAATTCACAATTTATAACATAAATCATAATGCATGAGAAATAACACACATGCACACAATATTTTTCTAGGGGAAGGAAATCTGTTAAAAACCACTATGCATGCTTGCATTAATTTGATGAATAGAAATGTACTACAATTACGATCTCAATCTAAGATCAACATGCAAGTGAGTAACCTATGTCTCTACTCATTGAGAAGATCTAACCCGGACTTAGTCAACTTATTCCTCTACTTGAGCCCCTATTTCCTTACAAAATTCTTGAGGAAATTAGGCCACTATTATTCAGGAATTTGTTCCAAAAAAATTTGTTCAATTCCCAAGGTTGATCATCTAACTACATACAACAATCGTACACTCAAGACTAGTCTACAATTGATGTTACACTTCCTTGGAATCTCCACCACAATTGGGGAACTCAAATTTTCTACATGCACTAGCTATAATGGGCTAACTGATTAGTTAACTAGATGATCATTGAGCTATACTATTGTCCCACTGCACAACTGACCTTCGACTAGTTCTTCCAATAGTTTGAACTAGTTTAACTGAAAATAACTTCAAATAACTAACCTTGAATTCTACAAATTAGCAATCACACATGCTTAACTAACCTCTAAATCCTCAAACTCTAATTTAATGAGCTAGCTGAATGAGAAGAGCCATGTCAAACAAGTTAACTACATCTGAGTTGTCTGCTGATGTGGAAATTCAAATTTTCACAATTTGACTAAGGAAAAATGAAATTGATACTTTCTTGCTACATTTTTCAACACTCCCTCTCAACAAGAAAGGCTTTATCAACCACCCCTATCCTACAACTGTGTAAATCGAACTTACCCCTTTACAAATCCTTTGTGAAGATGCAAATATCTTTTTCCTCGATGAGAATGCAGTGTAACAACATTAGTCTCCTCAACAAACAGTCTCGTAAATGGTGATACTAGATACCTATATTCTTGTATTGATCGTAAAATACTAGATTCTCAAAGAGTTTGATACAACTCTGATTATCACAATAGATCATAGTTTGATCCATCATCTAACCAAATTGTCCCACAAGTATCTTTCTCATCTAGATTTCCTCATATGATACCTAGCTTGCAACCATATATTATGCTTCTACCGAGTTGAGCACCATAGGTTTTCACTTCTTTCTATAGGAAGAAACTGTTGTAGACACAACACTGAAAATTACACCTGATGTACTCTTTTTATCTAATGGCCTACCAGCCCAATATGCATCTATGAAGTCATAGAACCTCACACCCTCTATCTATTTGTATGGTAGTCCAAACTGGGTAGTGCCTCTAAGGTACCGTAAAACATGATTAGTTTTCTTCCAATATAATTTGGTTGGCCTAACCATAGCTTGGCTCAACGTATTGACTACATAGCACATATCTGATCATGTGTTCACAAGGGTTTGTTGTGTTTGCAACTTGGTAACATGGCTACAAAAAGTCTGTGAAAATTTGATTTCTTATTATGGCTCCTCTAATCAGTAGGTATGTACAAAACATTAGTCGCTTGTTTTCTTTATGGACTGTACTGGATTTTTCCCTGTTTTACCATACTACCTTCCTATTGTCTACATGTGAATATATATGTCTATTTTCCCTATCATTTGGCAATTGAAGTTACCCTCAAAACATATTATGTCTCGATCGGTTCTAGTCATAAATATCATTTAGTTTTTGGTAACTTTTCCCTATGCATTATGACCAGAAACCTTCAAGGCTCTAGGGTCTTGGGCAATTGGTCTAGGTTTTTTTTTTGTTTCCTTTGTTCTTCTTAAAAAAATTAAGTGTCTTTTTCACAAGTTAACAAATGACGTCATGTTATTCGTCACCTATTTGTAATGAAAAATAAATTAAATCTACAAAAATGAGTATATGTAATTAAATCAAAGGCAGGAGCAAAGGAGAAAACATGCATAGTTAGATCCTTCTCAAATGAAAGGGAATCATTTTTGGCTTTTATAGCACACTACTTCGGGCACATGAAACGTTTGTGTTGTTGTTTATTCATAGGTTTATAGCATGTTATATTTGATTTTATCTGTTGAATCCTATGATTATATTTTTATGACACCTCAGTATAAGACAAATAGCATGGTGCATGCATATATATTTTTGATGCAAATGTTTGTTTTGTGGTGCCACTATGTATATAAATTATAAATGGAGTAACGAGGGGACTGGAGATAAAAGTGTATATTTGTGAGATCATGATGTGTGATGATATGGATATATTTTGTTGGTTGACTGCATATTATTTATGATTGTGGCACAATCTAGTTATTTTTTATAATGATCAACATTTGTGAGATAATTGAAGTTGATGATTTTAATTTGAGATATGTTTTAAAAATAGATAAATAAGCCTAATCGAATGAGAATGATGATCTCACCTATTAGTGTCTAACTCTTAATTTAAAAAAACCTCCTAAACTATCCTTTAGAAGTTCCTCCTCTTAACCCTAATCATACTAATTAGGAATGAAACTAATATGATATTTTAACCTTGGAAAATATGAAAACCACTTTAGATGTATTTAAAAATAGTAGAGATCTATTAAGGACGAGGGGAGAAAATTGTGAAGAGGTTTCTATCTCTAAAGGAGAGACCAATAAACGTGATTTCTTCCAATTATTCAAGGAGTTTGGAAGGTATCTTGTGTTCTTTCTGATCATTTGCTTGTTGTTTTGAAGGTTGAATTTCTATTTATATCAGTGCTGAAAATGATTTTTATGAAAAAAACAAGTTGCCCATTCACATAAAATGCTTGAAGGATTGAGATGCTTCCATTTTAATTTGGTTTCCTTGGCTGTTGTATATGAGGTTGTACATTGAAGTAGTTTGAGTCTTAGAAATGGGAAATGGTCTTCACAAAGAACTTTGTTAAGATTCTGCTATTATTTTAATAAAATCAGCTTGTTCTTTCACATAATTTACATCTTTATATACCTCTCACATTTTGTTAAATTTATTCCTTATTTTTCACAACTTATGCTCTACAAGATTTCGAGGTCTTGGCTTAAAATTATGACTACCCTGTTATTAATTTATATCTATTTTTCTTTTGGTTTTTAACCAATGTTGATTTCTTATCATGTTGTGAATACTTTCTTACAGATATATATATATCTATATATATATATATATATATATATATATATATATATATATATATATATATATATATATATATATATATATATATATATATATATATGTATATGTATATGTATATGTATATGTATATGTATATGTATATATATATATATATATATCAATTTTCTTTCCTATTTTTCATTTAATGTTTCGACAATATAAATAAAATAAAAGTATTTTTATTTTATTTTGAACATTCTGACCAATCTGTCTCATTATCTTACTATGATAACAAGATTCAAGAAGTTGACTAACTTAGTTTGTTCAGCTTGCCCAAAAGTATCAACATCTTTCAACAACTACACTCAGGAGAGAAATGGTTTTTTCTTATTTGTTTATCATTTTGTTAATCATGTGCTCTCCTTTTAAAATTATAGCTAATAATTTACCTTGGAATCTTTGCCCAACTTTCACCAGTTCTCCTAACAAATCCTCTCATGATCATGTCATTAAGTTCTTGATTTTTTGTCATTAAGCAGGGGTTTATGACCTTCATACTATCTATCATCTATTTACTCTCATTCTTTTCAGAGAGGAAACAAAATGGTACCCTAATCTTTTTGAGCCATCCCACATAGATAGATTTATCTGTGATTTTCACCCTTCACCCCAGCATCCCCAACCCCAATTCTGGTGTAATTTCATTGATAATGCCCATCATCCTTCAACTTGAAAAATTATCATGAAGGTTGGAAGGAAATAAAAATTAGAAAGATAAAATCCTATGACTTCTTATCAGTTCCAATATGCATACTCTGAGGCCCCATTTTCTTATGGATTCGAGTATGCATACTTTGAAATATTTTCCTATGGGTTCGAATTCAGAGATTTATAAAGAAGATTCTTCTTATCCTTTCCTATTGGATTAAGGATATCAACATGATATGTTTCCATTTGATGACTCTTTCTTCCAATAAGATCTTGAATCTCATGCATACAATGACCAATATGAACCTCAAGCCAATCTCAAACTCCTTTGTGCTGAAGTTGATGTTATTTGTGAGGACTTTGATCTCAAAGTGTCAAATCTTGATGATGAGGATGCCTTTCCTAATCTGCATGATCAATAGTTTTACTCAACTTTGGATGAAGAGGTTCCAATCCCGATCTTGAGAACACCTTTCATTCCTTAGATATTAACGATGATGACCATGTTATTTTTTACGATTCTGATGAAGATAGATCCAACCTTAGTCATCAAGAATTCTTTCATGATATGATTGAAGATTCATTCTTTAATGAATCTCTCATATAAGATAAACACGTTGGTCCTAAGGTTAGTTTCGAACTTCTTTATCCTAGTTGCAGTGTTATATATGATGTGTACGATGAACATGAGTCAAATTATGATTCACAAGGGTATTTCCATGATATTAAGACGCATCACCCCTCAATGAACCCCCTCCCTAATGAAGTCCTTTCTTAAGAAGAAAATATTCTTAAATACAAAAGATCCTGTCAAGACATGAATGATGATAAGTCGTTTTCTAATCAACTTGTAATAGAAATATTCCCTTTTGGTCTTGGGAAGGCCTCTCACATTCTTGAAATGGACAACGCAAAATTTTGTGATAAAATCAAAAATAAATCAACCATTTTCAATCCTACGTATTCCATGGATACTTCTCTAATTGAATTTAAAAGGTTTGAACTTGAAATGCTTCAAACACTTCATGATACAATAATGTCATTGATCAATCACACAATATGAATTTTTGGCATTGTGCACACAAATCCCCTTGTTTACCCATTATTGTATGTGACCGTCGATGCACACTTTTTGGTTGGCACATCATGCATGACGACCAACAATATTTTTGGCTTTTTGTTAAACCATTGTAGCCACACAATTTTGTCGGTTGGCACGGTAATCACCCTTACCTGAATACAATCCAACTAGTTATGAACTTTGCCAGTTTGATTCAAGATGCATTCCTTTATGCACAATTTCATCCAGTATGAGTATTGGAACTCATCACATTTCCTCATGTACACAAATAAAAAAATAAATAAAATAGTAGAAAAGACTCCAAAAATATCATTTGTTTGGCCCCAATTTTAATTATGTTTCACTGGTTTAATCTTCTTTTCTCTTTTGTTTATTTTCTGCAATACTTTGCTTATTGTTGACAACTCTTCTCTTCATATTTCATGTCCTTTTCAAAAAGGTTAATTATTTATACTACTACTTGTGTGATAAAATAATTAGGAAATCCTACTCACAACATAACCTTAAGAAAGTAATCATTATAAACCGAAAATGCTTATCTAATTTTTTTCACTAAACTTTCCAAAAGCACTATATCTCTGTAAAATAAGACATACCCGCAACAAGATATTTCAAAGAAGAACCAAGATTCCCTACTCCTTATCATTACAGGGATGAATCTTAAAGTGTTAAACCTTATCATTAATTGCATAAGTCATCATAAGTTTTGTCTCTCAAGTCCCATTTCTTATCGCCCATGATTCCCTTCCTTTCGAAAACTAGCAACCTCCTATTTTACAATCACTTACCTTCTATATAACCAAATAATTTAAGTCATGACCTGCTTTACAAGTCTCCCTGTGAAGTTATCAATGTTGACGATGGTCAACACTAGTTAGAACCACAAACCATTTCATATTCAAAATTAAGCTCTCCTTAATATCATTTGTTATATCTAATTGACAATTAAAGACCTAACTGGTGGGACCCCTCTTATAAGAATATTTTGGCCACAAGGAAATTACTTCTAAAATTTGGTTTATTTCAATGGCATGAATGATTCATTGGATAACCAGGACTATTTTTTTCTTATTCAACTACTTGTATGAACCACTCATAGGCTTAAAATATATACATATATTATATGCTACCAAAATTGAAAAAGGTTTCAAATACAAAGTGTTGGTGTGTATCGCTTGTTGTCAAGGGGTTACTTCTATATGGTTTGTGTTGTTTGTTTGGTACTGACCATATTTTTGCATTGGAATTTGAAGTCCACAAATGGTTAAAACAAATACAAATTTTCCATGGTAAGGTCGTGAGTATTTTAATCGGATCATATTTATATAATGTATAAGTTTAATGGTTAATAATGTGATTCCAAAGTGCTTGAGTTTTGATCTTGTCACAAATTTTAATTGTTAAGGTTTGTGATTGTGTGTGATATTATATATGGAAAGATTGAAATAGTGTTACAACCTTATGACATGGTTTAATGTGCTCGACATGTAACATAGTCTATGAGTTGTCTCTATGATTTAATGGAATGTTATGCTATGGTAAAATTATTTGGTTATTGATTTTGGTTTTGTGATGTATTTCTGTATGGAAATGGACATACAAAATTAATAGCTTTGAACATTAGTTTACCAAGAATTTTCGGTATTTCATCCATAATTTTAAGGGTGTTGTTTTTTTAATTAGCCAAGTCCCCCCTACTAGAAAATATATTTCTATTTTCTTTGGAAATTATGTGATGAGACTTGAGTTGTGACGTGACTTACATTTAATCTAGCATGAATTTAAAGCCTATGCCCCACTGATTATTATGTTTGGTTGACGGTTGACTTTCCATTGTTTTGAGGGTCTAATTAGCTAGTTCATTATTCACCTCACCTTAATATTGTCTATTATTAGTTTGTTGCATGACATTCCTCCACATCAACGCCTCCTCTATCAATCATATACAGTCGGCATGCATGAACATAAACTTGGAAATATCGCTCAGTTAATGAGCTTATCCATCCTATTCACCTCCATTTAATCCACCACCTCGAGCTGACCATTCAAATTCTTGAAAACTCCAAAAACCCTAATATGTTGCTATTTCTTCTATTTGATAATTCTCCCATCTCTGTAAGTGAATTCTAGTGGTCGATGAGGGTTTGATGTGTCTCGGGGTTGGTAATATGGCCTATAGAAAGCCTATGAAATTTTGATTTCTTGTTGTGGCTCCTCTACTCACCAGGCATGTAGAAATCATTAGTCGCTGGTTTTCTTTGTGGACTACACTTAATTTTTTTCACGTTTTACCCTACTCACATTCCTATTTTTTTCATGCAAATATATGTGTATTTTCCCTCTTGGTTGGTGATTGAATTTACCCTCAAAGCACATGATGTCGAGTTTGGTTCCAGTCATAAATATCATTTAATTTTTGGTAATATTTCCATTTGAATTATGACCAGAATCTCTCAAGGTTTTTGGGTCTTGTGCTTATGTGGTCTAGGTGAATTAAAAGGGCTCAATTATATATATTGGAGTTGCTAATTAGTCACCCTCGGTTGATTAATTATAGTGCTAATTGTTGTTTCCGGGTGTTGATTATCACTTATATAATAATTTGTTTGTCAAGCTTCTTGTGCTCTCAATGGCTATTAGGTTATCTTGATTCCATTTAAAACTTCACTCTTATTTACATTCACAACAAAATAGTACAATTTTCGATACATTTCAATCAAACTCTAATATGCTTACAAATATGATTATCATGCCCAATGAGGGAGCTTTCAAGGCCATAGGGATTCAGGAAAGATACCCATGTGAAGTCCATGCGCAGATAATCCTCCTCAACACGTATCCAGCTTTACTACCAAATGTATCTGCATAACAATATCTATGTACTAGAACCTTTATCATTGATTTTTTTTTTTCGTTTGGACACCTAGGGTTTATGTTGACTTCTCACCACTTGGACTATCTTTTAAAAAAATAGAAAACATATATTATCTTCTACTCTTGAAATATTTTGTTTTAACCCTAGCCCACAAGGTCTCCATCATAAAATATGATGAATATATTCATCCCTCTCACTCAATTATCCATCTTATTTGTTATTACTTGTTATTACCTATTATCATATCGTGAGCATTGCTGAATATGTTCAGACTTTGTGGGGTATCCCTTTTGTGAATACGGTATCGTGTCATTCTATTTTGATTTGCATCCTCCACCTAAGTTGATTATATGCATATATAATTGCATTGATTTTCCCTTCCCTCATTTTATGTTTCCTATGTTCTTCTTAAAAAAAATAGCATCTTCGTTAACAAGTTAATGAATGATATCATGTTTTATGTTTCCTATGTTCTTCTTAAAAAAAATAGCATCTTCGTTAACAAGTTATTGAATGATATCATGTTATTTGTTTCCTGTGTATAATGACAAATAAATTAAATCTATAGCAATGAGTTTCTTTAATTGAAGCAGAGGTAGGAGCAAAGCAACAAACATGAAGAGTTAGCTCCTTCTCTCAGGTAGTGGAATCAATTTAGGTTCTGTTGAGGGCCCCGAAATCGGGTCGACAACAAGGGGGATACCCACCCGGTCCGGAACCTGGTTGGTGGCTCCTTGCCCGTTTGGAGTAGCGGGTCCGAATGGGGGTAATGGGACCAGTTTCCCAATGTGAGGGGTGTGCGTGTGTGTATAGTTTGATGGTATTGATCTAAGGGTATTTTTAAGCTAATTTAATTCTAACTTCTAAACTAACTCTATGCTATTGTAATCTAATGGAAAAATAATACATCTAGTCTAAGCTAACCCGAGGTATTTTTCTTCTATTATGCGATCTAAAAAGATTTCAAACAATAGCTGGTAATAAAGATCATTCAGCTATTATAAGAATATAAATCAATGAAGATAAAGCATTCTGCATAAGAAGTTAGGCAAAACAGTTGTGAACAACATATCGCATAATTAGTTATTCATATGTCAAGCATAAACAAATGACTCCACCGTACAGAAGTGCCAAATGGTAATACACACATTCATACATTAACATATAAAGAACTCAACTGCATATCACTCTAAGAATATAAGCAGAAATTAGCCAAGAGATAAAAGTACCATTTACGACTGATTTCACTAATAAACTTCAAGCAATAACGATTTATTTCTACTTGTTCTAATATCTGCTAAGAGTACAGAAGTGCAACATCAGTAACAGACATTAAAATGCAAACATAAATAAATCTTGATCCATCCATTCATCAAAAACCTCCTCCGAGGGTGCAGAAGTGCATGTTCTGAGGATAAGTTTTTTGACAGATTTCCGGACCCTTCTCCAAATGCCATGAGAAGGGTTAAATACTACTAACTAATTAATCTTAATTACACAAATTTAGGGAACGGCTTCAAATGACCGCCCTTTTACTAAAAGCAAATTTATTTCTAAAAATCAAATCTAATTTCTAACCGTTTCTGTATCTGTTCTTTAGTGCTGTAAGCAATGCGCTATTCGCCCTGAAAGAGTCGGCTGGTTGTCCTTTCCTTTTGTTTGAGCTTGATAATTAGAAATGACAAGAGCTGGCACCTCTTTCTGACAAACTAGAAGATATTTTCGAAAACCTTTCTCTGGCTGGGTGTATTCGTTGTGCGCACACTTAGTACAACCCAGTTTCTTCTCGAACTGATTTTGCTGTTGCTATTTCGGTTTTCGATCGTGCGAATGACTCAATGAGTTAGGAGTCGTGCTGTATGTACAATCCCCTGTTTTGAGAATTGTTTCCATTCTTTGTTCCAGGCTTTCCTGGAGCGTCTTCCTTCTCTTGCGCTTCTTTCTCTGCTTTACCAAGTCTGAGCTTCAGGATCTTTTGTAAACACGGTGCTTTTGTGCGCCTCTTACTCTCAATCTTGGATAGTCTATTTTCATCAGTGCCTGTTGGGTGATACTCTGGAATCCGCGTTCTGCTGCATGTGGCATCCATTTGCGGAGGCATCTTCTCTCTGTTGTCTTATTGGCGCTCTTCCCTTTTCCTTAGATGTTTCCTGCATATAGATTTATATCAGTCGCATGTCTTGCAGTTTACGTAAAGAAGAAGGGAAATGACGAAAAGATTGACATGAAAGCATTAAATTCTAATGAATGCGTAATTCTGACATTCATCATGACTTGACTCTTCGCTAAATGTGATGCAATCATCTCTGGATACTCAAGCATGCGGTCATTAATTTCTCTTAAGCCGCGCGTTCAATTTTGGGTCTACCGTGTATGTCGGAGAATTCTTGCGATGAGTCTTTTCTGCGATTGGTATCATAGTATCGAGGGCTGCGACGTCATTAAGTGTTATCGCAGATCGCAAATATCGCAGATCGCAGATCGCTAATATCGCAGATCGCAGATCGCAGATATCGCAGATTTCATTCAATTGCTTATGCTGCTTCATGCGACGCTTGCGATGTGCGATGTCGCATATCGGCGGTCGGCATTTCCTTAAGGTTTTCTTTTTAATAGCGCTTTGAATGTATGCGACGCGATGAACTTCGCGTCGCTTCTTCGGAGCTTTGCTTTTGGCGTTTAGGAAGCGCTTCACTCCCTCCTTGCGATGCGATCAAGCTTTAGGGAGAAAAATACAAAAGCTTTAACATAAATATTTTTTGGATTTTTTGTTCAGGGTCCCCCCTTTGCTTGGTGTTATTGCTAATATCAAACAAAGAAGGGGGGGGGTTGTTGGTGACCACAACAAATGCGATTCACTTTGAAGAACCAGTTATCTCTGCTTTTCTATTGACCGTTCACTTCCGAAACAACAAAATTCTTATATGTCTAAATTTTGTTATGAACAGATAGAGTAGATTACCCCTCACCTCGTCAACGATACTTTTTCTCAACCCTTTTTTTTTTATCCCAATTGATTGCTTCCTCAGGATTTTTCTTGCATTCGCACCAGACATTACTTGGTCTTGATTAAAGATAAAATAAGGTCTTCTCTGCGTACCAGCTTAAAAGTATGCTCATTTGTCGTAGGTAGAGCCTCTGCTGCCCGCAAGCATCCATAGCCTCGACAGGGTTACCATTTTATCCAGCAATGATCCTTTTTCCTGCTTGAGGTTACTCGCAACAGTCCAGAGAAAAATCCTTTTTGACACACTTTTCCTTTTTTAATTCTCTAAAGAACAATGTCTTGGTTTGGTGGCCAAATTATGACACAGTCACTCACTTGATTTACACTTTTGCTGAACAAGCCGGCTCGTGATGAGACCTCCTGTCTTTTGATTGCAACAATCTTAAGTCGTTGCCCTGTTTTGATAGACAGTATTGGCAAAGTCAGCAAGTTATAATATCTGTGATTGTGATAAGCCGGCTCGTGATGAGACCTCTTATTCCTTGAGATATAGTGTTTTGCTTGGATTATTTCTCTGAATGCTGCAATTCCCTTTTAGCAGGGAGGAAGTCAATTTTTTTCCTTAAGAAAGCTTTGGACGACAATAATAGAGTTTTTGAAAACAACAGTTTTGCAGAGAATACCTATTTTATTATTGATGATACCTTTCATTGTGCTGATACAAAACAATTCTTTACCAAAGGTTGCTTTAGTCAAAGTTTTTTGAGGTTGAAACTAATATCGTAATCAAGGTGAAGTTAACTCTATTTGTTAATAATAAAATTCAGATTTTTTTTTTCAAAAATTTTGCTATTTGTACAAGCGAAATCAAAATCTGATAGAGAATTGGAGTGCTCTTTTCATGAATCCTTTTTAAATGATCATTTACAACTGGTTTTATTTGTAAAAAGAGAAAAACAAAATTAAAATAAAACTAAAAATAAATCTATCCTACAAAAATTAGAAGACTTCTCTTCTAAGGAAAATACATTTTGAGAATTTGTCCATTCACAGGCAGAGAATCTTTTCTGCTTGTTAAGTCCTGCAACACAAAAGTCGACGGGCCTATGACTTCTACAATCTGAAAAGGACCAAGCCACAGCTTCTGGAATTTCGTATGTTTGCCCTTTTCTTCGTGTGCCTTATCCCATTTTAAAACTAAATCTCCCATCTGAAAGTTTTTTCTGGTCATGATGTTTGAGTCGAAAGAGGATTTTATTAGCGCCTGGTGGTGAGCATGGGTTTTCTTAGCCTGTTCTCGTCGTTCTTCCAGTTCGATTATTTCCATTTGTCTTAATTGTAAGGAGGAAGTAGGTACTTCATCAATGTATTGTACTAAGGACAAAGAGGGAATGACTAAGTGAGTAGGAAGAACTGCTTCTCTCCCGTAAACTAAATTAAAGGGAGAAGTGCCGATAGAAGCTTTCTTTGTAATTCTATCTGCCCATAAGGCGTTTACCAGTGCTTTGTGCCAATTCTTTTGGTTTTGGTCGACTGTCTTTTTAATAATCCTGATTAGGTTCTTGTTCGTTGATTCAGCCAACACATTACCTTGCGGATAGTAGTTGGCGGAATACTTCAGTTTGAACCCTCTTTTGAGCGCAAACTCAGTCATGGTATTTCCAGAAAAATATGATGCATTATCAAAAATTAAGGCCGTTGGCAATCCAAACCTAGTGATGATAAACTGATCTATGAATTCAATAATGTTTTCAGAATTAACTGTCTTGAGAGGAACTGCCTCTACCCATTTGGTAAAATAGTCAGTTGCTATGAGGATATACCTATGCTGTTTAGAAGAGTGAGGAACGATCTCACCTATTATGTCCAGACCCCATTGACTGAACGACTGCTCGATGTTGACCGGCTGCAGTGGCATGGATGACTTCTTTTGTTTCCCTGCAGCAGTCTGGCAAACTTGGCATTTCCTTACGTGATTGTATGAGTCTTTGAACAGCGTGGGCCAGTAATATCATGCACGTAAGATTTTATGTGCGGTGGCTTCTCCAGCATAGTGTCCACCCGCTGGTCCATCGTGGAGTTCTTGCAAAACCTTTTCAGCTTCAGTTTTCTCAAGACATCTAAGAAGCACAGAATCATAATTTCTTTTAAACAGGACATCATTTATGAGCTGGTATTGTTTAGCTTTCAATCTCAGGGCTCTCTTCTTGGTGTGATCCAGGTGAAATGGAGCATACCCGTTCTTAAGAAAATAAATGGTGTCAGCATATAATGATTCTGCGTCGTTTAGGCTTACCTCATACGTGTGTACCTCTTCAGACGAGTCCTCAGGAATTTGCGATGCTCCAGCTAACATATTGCAGAAGCCTTGACCTCTTACGATGTGTGCCGGCTTGATCTCAAGGTTGTATTCTTGCAAGGCGGTGATCCAATTCGCTCTCTTCTCGCCCACATCCTTCTGTATCAGGAGGTTTCTTACCGCTGGAAACGTTACTATGACTTTGGTATGGGCTTTTAGCAAGAAAGGTCTGAAATATTTGATTGCTTTGAAAACGGAATATGCCTGTTTCTCTACGTCAGAATAATTGAGTTCAACACCTTGTAAGTTTGAGCTAAAGAATGCGATTGGAGCTTCTACCTTTTCTTGATTCGCTAGAGTTAAAATCGCAGCATAGGATTTTCTGAGGCAAACGTGTATAAGATAAAAGGTTCTAAAAAATTTGGGGTTGCCAAAGATGGAGCGTTGATGATGGCTTGTTTGATTAAGTTGAACGCCTCATGCTCGTCTAGGCCCCATTTAAAGTTTGAATTCTTTTTTATCATTTTCTGTAAAGGAGAAATAATACGTGAAAAATCCGGGACAAACCTTTTTACAAAATTGATCTGTCCCAGGAAAGATTGCATGGTCTTTTTGTTATGGGGCATGGATATCTCGGAAATTTCTTTGATTTTGTCGGGTTCAATGTGAATACCAGACTTTGACACTATGAATCCTAGCAATTTCCCCTCACTTAATGCGAAAAAGGATTTTTTCGGGTTGAGCGAGATCCCATACCTTAAACATCTTTGAAAGATTTGTTTCAAATCTTTGAGATGGTCGCTTCGGTTCTTGGAGTACACTGTTATATCGTCCAGGTAAATCACTACCGATTTGTTGACTAAACCTTTAAATGCAATGTCCATGGCTCTCTGAAAGGTAGCGCCGGCATTGATCAGACCAAATGGCATATTCCGATACGCGTAGGTACCCCATTTAGTTCGGAAGGTGGTTTTCAACTGATCATCAGGGTGTACCAGCACCTGATTATATCCTGAAAATCCATCCAGGAAAGACATTAACTCTGAACCTGCTACTGCCTGTAATATCTGCTCCATAGGTGGGAGGGGAAAATTGTCTTTCTAACAGGCTTTGTTGAGATTTCGGAAGTCAATACAGATTCTAATATCTCCGTTTTTCTTCCTAACAGGTACCATATTGGAGACCCATTTGGAATGTCTGACCGGGAAGATTATTCTGGCTCTCAACAACTTATTCAGCTCAGTCTTTATCTGATTTTCCAAGTTGGGGTGGATTTTTCTGAGCTTCTGCTGGACAGGTTTCTCGTTGTCAATCATAGGGATAGTGTGTTGAATGATAGAAGTGTTGTAAGTCTTCAGCTCATCGTAATTCCAGGAAAAAACGTTTTTGTACTGTCTCAGAAGGCGGGTATATGCTGATTTTTCTTCAGGGGCTAGGCCCTGGCCTAGATTAACGTTTTGCGGCTTCTCGTCGGTTCCTAGGTTGACTGATTCATAGTTCAGAGTTGAACTATAAAGCTTGGCATTAGTCGACCTTTTGAACCGACTTTTCAAGTCATATAAGTCTTCTAATTTGACCACCGATTTTGGTATAGCATTATCAGTGCTACTTTGTTGTATTTGGTGATCATGACAGTCTTCGTCAATTATCTCGTTTGAGTAGGATCCTTCAGAGGTGAGGAAACTTACGATGTCTGGATCGTCGTTGAACACTCTCCAGTTGGTGATGTTGTCAGGGATGGACGGCTTAAAAATTAATTCTATCGAGAATCTATCTGGGCTAAAATCTTCGGAGGGAATCAGTCTAGAGGCTACGTTAGCTAACAGGTCTGCGCTCGCGTTTTGAATCCTTGGAATTGACGAGATGTTGAATGCTATGAAATGTGCAGTGAGATCTTGAACTAACGATTGATAGTGCTTTAAATGACTAGACAGGCAATGTATGGTGTTACGTACCTGTTTTACGACGATCTCAGAATCTCCAAAGACCTGAAGATACTTAACGTTCAATCCGATTGCTTTGTATAGGTCTTGAACCAAGGCTTCGTACTCCGCTGTGTTGTTTGTGCAATCAAACTCAAGTCTGCATGTGAGCATAATCTTGTTCCCGTCCGGGCTAATCAGAACGCATCCTGCTCCTACCCCCTCATTGGATTTAGAGCCATCAAAATACAATTTCCAAAATAAAGACGTATTTACAGAATTATCTAAAAAACTAAAACATTTTGAGTCATGAGTTTGGGAAAAGTTTTCTACTTGGGACAAAACTGAATTCTCTAAATAAGGTGATATGTGAGCATTAAAGTTTTCGAGGAAAGAATCTACCGAGTAGTTGCCTATGATGCTGCTGTTGTATGCTATTGCTTCATTCTCTCCTTCCAAATCCGTCACTATGTATTTTTGGTGCAACTCTCGTTCAACCTTTATCTGATTTGGTTTACCATTGTATGGTAACCACATGTGCGACCAGTTGGTTGAGAAATATCCGTGGAGCTTCTCCGACCAATCCCTGCTAAGAATCAAACCATAGAACTCAGGGATATTAGCTACTAGAATGTCAATAACCTGACACACTTTTGGGTTAGACAACAATCTTATGGTCACCTGATTAAGTTCACCAATCACTTCGACTTGGGATCGATCAAGTTTAACTATACGCACTGCGGATTTTTGAGGTTGCACATTCAATTTGGCACATATTGACCAGGGTAAAATTTTCGTTGAAGCACCAGAATCGATCAAGCAATTGTGCACGTTTTTATTGAAGATTTCATATGTGAGAAGAAAAGGAGGAGTATGAGATCTTGATCTTCCTCCAATCAAGGCGATGTCATTTGGATCAATCTTATTGATCGCGTTGGTTGGAGGCCTTCCCAGATTGTGGGAAGCTACAGCTGTAGGTAAAGGTGTAGTAGGCACGGCATGCAATTCTTTCATCATTATTTTCTGTTGATGTTTCAATTTGCTCAACTCGTACAGAGTGATATTAGCCCTAGTCTTTTTCATGTCATCGATGATGTTATACTCCATTTCATCGGACACTATCAGTGTTCTTGATGGAGGCGATTGGTCCGATTGGACTGGGCTAAATTGGGTCGCTTTAGCAGTTGTTTTCTTTGTTGCGACCTTATCTTTTGTTGCAGGGCTTGCGCCCTTTGTTTTTGGGGTAGTTTGGGGAGGATCAAGTTGATTTTTGCTTCACGTGCTAACTGGAAATGCTTCTTGATCCTCTTCTTGTGGGAGGATTAAATCCCACATTCCTTGCAGTTCCACCACTTCTTCATCGTCGGTCTGTGTCTCGACAATATTCTCTTCTTCTTCTTCTTCAGATTCAACGTTTGAGACAACGTTGGGTGGCTTCATCTCCATGGGAGGGCTTCTTTTAAAAGTCCTGAAAGGCTTTCTTGAAGACGTTTCTGCTACTTGTTTTCTTATGTCAATCATCTCATTTGACATGGCCTTTAATACCTTCTGTAATCCTTCCATATCGAAAGGATCTTTCGTTTGCTTCTTCTTGGTGTCTTCTTTGAAAGAGATCTTCTTAGATTTACGTTCTTCAATTGCGGATCTCTTTTCAAGGGCTACTACGTGTTTTTCCACTGCTAACGCCTCAGTTAAGTTTTCAACTAAGGTTGTCTTGCTTGCCCTATCTATGAAGATCGCCAAGTTAGATGGTAGGGCCGTGATATACCATTCACATCTTACTTCCTCGCTGGGTTGTGAAGCAGCGGGGATTTTATTGAGGATCTTATTGAACCGTAAGTTAAAGTCTTTAATGGGTTCTCTAGCCTCAGCTTTCAGATTAGATACGTCATTGATCAATGTCTACGTGGACCTGTCGTCACCAAACTTGGTGAGGAACTGACTTTGAAAAATGTCCCAGCTTGTGATGGATCCGGAAGGTAACGAAAAGTACCATGACCCGGCTGTTCCTTGCATTGTATAAGGGAAAAGCCGGACAACATCGTCTTCGTTAGTAACTCCGTTAAGATTAACAGAAAGCATGAAATTATTGATATGTTCTTCGGCTAACATGCCTGCTTCTGGATTGAACTTAGGCAGCCATTTCTCAGGATGGGCCGGTATAGGGCTCAGGGGTGGAGGCATTAAGACCACCCCAGGATTGTTCCATGGAGACTGGGCCATCGTTAAGCTGCGAGTTGATACAAGTGCAGAAGATGATCTCTGATGCTGAGAAGATGGAGATCTTATGATCTTCGATGATTGCGGAGGAAGGGTTGTGGAAGATGGATGAGTGATTTGAGGTGAGGATGTGGGTGGTTGACTTCGCGGTGAGGGAGTTGAAATGGACGAGGTAGATGAGAGAGTCTCTCTGTCAGACTCTAGAAGTGCTTTCCTTGCTCTTTTCCTAGTGGGGAGAGGAATTTCAGTTGGCTGAATGCCAAACTTTTCACTCTTCAATCTGGTCAGGGGATGAGCAGGATTGTACTGCGAAGTCGTGCTGCCTTTAGATTTATCAGACTTCTGAGTAAAAATAGAGAATCCCTGGAGTTTACGAATCAAAGTTTGAATCTCAGGGGGATCAATGATAAGATGGTCTGATGTATTAGGGTGTGTAGCAGCGGTGGATACCCGAGCGACTTCTGGTTCCGGATTTAACCGTACCGGGGAAGTCGGGGGAGTTGGTGAGGGTGATTTGCTCTTAGAATGGTGTTTAGATTTTGATTTATGTGCCATTCATAGCTCAGGCCCTCCTTCTAGCGCCAGAAATGTTGAGGGCCCCAAAATCGGGTCGACAACAAGGGGGATACCCACCCGGTCCGGAACCTAGTTGGCGGCTCCTTGCCCGTTTGGAGTAGTAGGTCCGACTGGGGGTAATGGGACTAGTTTCTCAACGTGAGGGGTGTGCATGTGTGTAGAGTTTGATGGTATTGATCTAAGGGTATTTTTAAGCTAATTTAATTCTAACTTCTAAACTAACTCTATGCTATTGTAATCTAATGGAAAAATAATACATCTAGTCTACGCTAACCCGGGGTATTTTTCTTCTATTATGCGATCTAAAAAGATTTCAAACAATAGCTAGTAATAAAGATCATTCAACTATTATAAGAATATAAATCAATGAAAATAAACCATTCTGCATAAGAAGTTAGGCAAAACAGTTGTGAACAACATATCGCATAATTAGTTATTCATATGTCAAGCATAAACAAATGACTCCACCGTACAGAAGTGCCAAATGGTAATACACACATTCATACATTAACATATAAAGAACTCAACTGCATATCACTCTAAGAATATAAGCAGAAATTAGCCAAGAGATAAAAGTACCATTTATGACTGATTTCACTAATAAACTTCAAGCAATAACGATTTATTTCTACTTGTTCTAATATCTGCTAAGAGTACATAAGTGCAACATCAGTAACAGACATTAAAATGCAAACATAAATAAATCTCGATCCATCCATTCATCAAAAACCTCCTCCGAGGGTGGAGAAGTGCATGTTCTGAGGATAAGTTTTTTGACAGATTTCCGGACCCTTTTCCAAATGCCATGAGAAGGGTTAAATACTACTAACTAATTAATCTTAATTACACAAATTTAGGGAACGGCTTCAAATGACCGCCCTTTTACTAAAAGCAAATTTATTTCTAAAAATCAAATCTAATTTCTAACCATTTCTGTATCTGTTCTTTAGTGCTGTAAGCAATGCGCTCTTCGCCCTGAAAGAGTCGGCTGGTTGTCCTTTCCTTTTGTTCGAGCTTGATAATTAGAAATGACAAGAGCTGGCACCTCTTTCTGACAGACTAGAAGATATTTTCGAAAACCTTTCTCTGGCTGGGTGTATTCGCTGTGCGGACACTTAGTACAACCCAGTTTCTTCTCGAACTGATTTTGCTGTTGCTATTTCGGTTTCCGATCATGCGAATGACTCAATGAGTTAGGAGTCGTGTTGTATGGACAATCCCCTGTTTCGAGAATTGTTTCCGTTCTTTGTTCCAGGCTTTCCTGGAGCGTCTTCCTTCTCTTGCGCTTCTTTCTCTGCTTTACCAAGTCTGAGCTTCAGGATCTTTTGTAAACACGCTGCTTTTGTGTGCCTCTGACTCTGAATCTTGGATAGTCTATTTTCATCAGTTCCTGTTGGGTGATACTCTGGAATCCGCGGTTCTGCTGCATGCGGCATCCATTTGCGGAGGCATCTTCTCTCTGTTGTCTTATTGGCGCTCTTCCCTTTTCCTTAGATGTTTCCTGCATAGAGATTTATATCAGTCGCATGTCTTGCAGTTTACGCAAAGAAGAAGGGAAATGACGAAAAGATTGACATGAAAGCATTAAATTCTAATGAATGCGTAATTCTGACATTCATCATGACTTGACTCTTCGATAAATGCGATGCAATCATCTCTGGATACTCAAGTATGCGGTCATTAATTTCTCTTAAGGCGCGCGTTCAATTCTGGGTCTACCGTGTATGTCGGAGAATTCTTGCGATGAGTCTTTTCTGCGATTGGTATCGTAGTATCGAGGGCTGCGACGTCATTAAGTGTTATCGCAGATCGCAGATCGCTAATATCGCAGATCGCAGATATCGCAGATTTCATTCAATTGCTTATGCTGCTTCATGCGACGCTTGCGATGTGCGATGTCGCATATCGGCGGTCGGCGTTTCCTTAAGGTTTTCTTTTTAAGAGCGCTTTGAATGTATGCGACGCGATGAACTTCGCGTCGCTTCTTCGCAGCTTTGCTTTTGGCGTTTAGGAAACGCTTCACTCTCTCCTTGCGATGCGATCAAGCTTTAGGGAGAAAAATACAAAAACTTTAACAAAAATATTTTTTGGATTTTTTGTTTAGGGTCCCCCCTTTGCTTGGTGTTATTGCTAATATCAAACAAAGAAGGGGGGGTTTGTTGGTGACCACAACAGGTTCTTATAACACACTACTTTTTCCACGGGCAAAGCTTTTGATGTTGTTTATTCATAGGTTTATACCATGTTACTTTTCATTTTATCTACTAGATCCTATTATTATATTTGATGATACTTGAGTATAGGAGAAACAATATCATATATATATATATATATATATTTTGATGCACCTATTTATTTTGTGGCGCCACTATGTATATGAATGATAAATGGAGAAATACGAGGACTAGAGATACAAGGTTTTATTTTTTAGATCATGATGTGTGATGATATGCATATGTTTTGTTGGTTGGTTGCATATGATTTATGATTGTGACACAAACTAGTTATGTTTTATAATGATCAACATTTATGATAGTTTTGAAGTTGATGATTTCAATTTTATTTATGTTTTAGAAAGAGATAAATAGGACTATTCAAACGAAAATGAGGGTCCCACCTATTGCTGTCTAACTCTTAATTTTAAAAAAAAAATCATAAACTAGTGTTTTAAAGTTCCTCCTCTTAACCCTAATCACAGTAATTAGGAATGCGAGGAATTTGATTTCTTAAGTTTGTAAACTTTGAAAACCACTTGAGGCCTCTTTAAAAAGAGGAAAGGTTTATGAAGGTAGGGGGAAAATTATGTGAAGAGAGTCTTATCTCTAAAGGAGAGACCAATTAAGGTGATTTCCTTCAATTATTTAAGAATTTTTTTAAGGCATCTTGTGTTCTTTTTCATAATTTTATTGTTGTTTTGAAGGTCTCATTTCTATTTTTATGAGTGGTAACAATGAATTTTATGCATAGAGAAAACTACCCATTCATGCAAATTGCTTGAAGAATCAATACATTTCCATTTTCATTGGGTTTCCTTGATTGTCGTATATGAGTTTGTACATTGCAATAGATTGAGTCTTAGTACTAGTCAATGCTCTTCACAGAGACTTGTTGTTAATATTTGGATACTTTTGTAATAAAATCAATTTTTTATTTTACACAATCTGCATACTTACATACCTATCGTGTTTTTTTAAATTATTTCATTGTTTTTCATAGCTTATGCTCTAGAAGATTTCAAGGTCTTGGCCTAAAATCTGACTAGCTCACTATTAATTTAAATTTGATTTTTTCTCTGCTTTCTTAACCACTGCTGATTTATTATGATGTTGTGAATATTTGTTTGCAAATGTATATATCAGTTTTATTTTCTATTTCTATTTGATATTTCTACAATGTAAATAAAATTAAATTATTTTTTTCATATTTTAAACACTCTAAGAAATTTGTCTCATTATCTTGTTGTGAGAACATGATTTGAATAGTTGACTAGTTTAGTTTATTCAAATTAAATAAAACTATCAACACACTATTGTGTGTACAACTGAGAGTGCCAAAGTACTTAAATTTCATTAAGTTGTTTTTAAGTAAAATATCAAATCCTACACAAAAACATCAACTTATGTAGTCTACATAGGAGCATGTTGATTCTATCCTAGCTAGTCAGAAGCCTTAATGCATTGTAAAAGCAAAAGAATAATAATCCAACATGAAGTACTATTAACTCCAAAGAGGATTACTCCAATTGAATTGGTTGGGTTTGTAATACACTGTAGGTCTTAAACTCTTCCAATATAGTAGAAAGAGCAGTTGGGTGTGGTGGACATAAAGTGGGAGTGTGTGTAAAACTCAATTGAAAAGAATTTCATGTAATGGCCCCATGTGGATTAAGTTACAAATCTTAACATACTCTACAAAGCATAGAATATGAAATAAGTCAACATGTTTCTATCAGGTTGGTTGTATGTAAAACCTTCCTCGTGAAGGAAGAGAGAGTATCATAGAAACTTCCTCCTTAAGGAAGAGATAGTCCTTAAGGAGTAAGTGATTTTAATGTTTAAAATATTTTTCTTCTGATTATCATATGAATTATTCAATTTTGAAATAGAATATAACATTTTTAAAGTTGAAGTAAATTCAATCCATCAAAATTCGAAATTGATAAGAACTTTCATATTAATCACATCATTAAGATTCGTTTGAATGTCGACCAAATCTTAATGATGTCATTAATCTGAAAGACATCCCATTATCATTATGGATCACAAAAGTCTAAGATCTACAAGAACTTTCATGTTCTGTGTTACTTAATACTTTGACTTCATGTTCTAGAAAATAAAATTGTTACAAGGATAAGACCATGCATTGTACTAGTGAAATGTACAAAAAATAAATTTGGTACAAGGAGAAAGCACATGCATTCAATTGTCGATATATAGAAGATGACAAAGTAATAAATTAGAGCACGGATGGAATTTGATGGGAAATTTTCCTGTTAAATATAGCTAAAAATATCTCTTCTCGTCAACATTCTTTGTGTTAATGATCAAAACAAATACTAGAGTTGTAGAAACGAAACAATCAAATTTGATGAGTAGTTCAAATTTGAAATTCCTAGCCTCCATAAGAGAAAGGAGAAGAAAATAGAAGACATAGTTGTCGTCCATGTCATCATTTCATGTCAAATACATGATCCCATGTGTAACATAAACTTTCAAAAATGGAGAACCCTAAAAAAAAATGTTGAGTATGGAAATTAAATCACCTAAGATTTTAAGAAAAGTCATGAGGATTTAATTAAAATTGATAGAAAAAATATTTAAAAAAAAAAACAAAAACAAAAACATCTACAATTAAACTACCACCTTAACAATTAAACTACAGTGTTCAGAAATACCAAACCCTACCGAATTATTTCACCAAATTCAGATGATATTGTCCACTCACCAAGAAACATGGAGATGTGTTTGCGTTCAACAGCTTGCATATTCTTTGTACCTGGAAACCAAATTCTTGGTGATGTGAAGATTAATATCCTTCTCTGTAGGCAACATGGAGATGAATTTGCATTCAGTAGCTTTATTAATCTTTGTAATTAGTACGAGATGACCTTAAAGCATTGATTAAATCCGTTGGCCCCATGACTAGCATCAAAGAAATAGACTATTAGTTACATTAATGAAATACCGATCTATAATTGGGTTTAAAAGTCCAGAAGACTATAACTGTCAAGTTAGTAACACGGACTCATATATGTATTAACTTTAATGATTTTGTTTAATTAATTACAAGTTCCTATGAAAATTAGTAATCCCACGGAAAATTCACGAGTTGTCAGGGTGAGTGAATTTTATGAACAGCATGATAAACATGTCAAGAACCTTAAAATAAGATATACAATAAGCCAATGAAATGGTAACAAATTATTAGTTTTAATTAAAATAAAAAATAATTTAATTATTTATAAAATTAAGCGTTATAACTTGCCATAGTAAATGAAAAATTAATACTGGTAAATATGCAAATCAATTGCTATAATTATGTCTGGGCAAGAACTAATAAATAACGGTGTGAACATTTAAATTTAATTGACAACCGACATTTTAGAGCACAAAATTGAAGGCATTGAGTTTTGAGCCCAAAAAGACTTTATCTTTATTTACATTAAATTAAAATATATAATTTTAACATATAAATAATTTCATTTTATTTTATATCTTTTAATTACAAATTTCAGATTATATAGTTGAAAAAAGAGTACAAATATTAAATTTTAAATAATCAAAATCATTATTTAATATTTTTGCAATTTTTAATATAAATTATACGAAGAGGGAAATGGTAAAAGTGTAGGTGGAAAGGATATATATATATATACACGTTAAAAATGAATTTTCTATTTTTAATATTATGAGTTTTATTTATATATTCTTGACACATCTCCACCTGTGCACCTTCGATGTGCTCAGACATTTCCCCACCTTTAAGCCTGACAACAAAGTCAGACATGCGGGAATAAATATAGTGTACACTTTCAGGCCTAGTTGATCTAGGCCTGTCTGAAACGAAAACTAAATGTCCACTTGTAATTTGGATTCAGTGGGTGGCCTTATAAATTAATGAGGGCAGGAGTTATAATAGTGGCATGATCGGGACTTCAATTAGATTGAGAATTCGAAATTTGTATGTAAGGAAACGTGGGCATATTATAATCTGAAATATTGTGCAGAGTAGTCGAGAGACGCATCTGGTCTATTATTCTCCTTTTCGCCATTCTAGTGCAATTGTAGCCTGCACAGGAAGGTGCAACCATCAATCTATTAGAAGTTGGTGTTTTTTTTATTATTATTAAGAAATCAATCATTAGAATATTATATTTATAAAAATCTAAAAATATACATTGGGATGGAGTAATTATAAGAATAAAAATCTACATTTTGATGGAGCAATTATAGGGAAAGAGGAGTTATTCCAGTTATGAATTTTTATGACTTTTTGAAATTTCCACAGAATCAAATAGTTTTTGTTTTTTTTGGTTTTTAAATATCTAAATTATTATATTTGTATATGTATTCACACTTTGTATTACATAGTACCTTCCATTATCTTCTTTTATTTATTTATTTATACATGAAAAGTATTCCTTAGATAATCCTCGGGATTATATATAGGTTTACATAAGATTCTATTCGGCTCTGTAATGACTTGTTCACGTAACTTTGTATTATTTGGTGGAAGATTATAGCTTTTTTATTTTTTAAAATATATGTTTGAATTTTGATGGTTTAAATAGAGTCCACTCTTTAAAAATTTAGAATTAAAACATTCCAATTCTGGAAATTAAACAATTTCAAATTTTAAATTTTATATTAAAATTAACGAAAATAAACCCATAACAATAGCCACTCCATGTATTAAAACTAACCTGCTATTTTATTTTTAACCCTTGACTTTCTTACTGGGAATGCGCATGCTCAGTAAACTTGAAATGCTCAGTAAGGAAGGTGGTGGGAATCGATCTTAGTTCATGTATCAAGGTTTGTTCATCCCATTAATCACCTGTGGAAGCCAGTTGGGGTTATTTTGACTTTTTCCATGGTGGCAATGTTGACTTTCCACAATTTGAGAGGTTCATGGTAAGGCGTGTTAGGTTCATCCTTGCTGTCTTCTTTTAGTTCCCTGGATCCTTTCAATTCTTTGCAAGTGAGATGCCAAAATTCTTGTATGTTATCTTTCAATTCTATATCCCTGCGTCATAGAGGTTACTTTATTTATGTTACTAGATGTTATATAGAGGTTACTTTTATGTTTATCGCTGTTTTTAAGTATTTAAGTTTCTATGTATTTAAGTGGAATTTAATATTAAATAAAATATTTATTTAATTTTGATTTTAGAAATTAGAGATTTAGATAGTAATTAAACGCAATAAAAATATACATTATGATATTTTTATTGATCATAATAGTTATATATAGAATGTAAATTTCTAATCTCCATATATTTAGATTATAACTACAATTTATGTATAGGAAATAACAATTTCTAAATTGATAACTAAGAACTTTCAATAACAATTCCTCACAACACATAAAAACATTACTTTCAATAAATTAAATGTTAAATTTACAATCAACCTACACTCGAAAATAAATAAATAAAAAAACCTTTTGATTTTACGGGATGTCTAAATCTACAACCAAAAAACTCACAATAATTAGATGTTCACATGTACAATCCAAATGCACTCAAGGTAGGATAAACCTTGCGATTCAGTATGATATCCAAATCTGCAACCAAAAGCTCAGGATAGTATAAACCTATTAGTCCTCTATGTGAAAATGTTTTAACGACATTATTTGTCCGTTAATCTAAATCATTCAATAGGTAAGCTTGGCTTTATCAGTTACTAATGAAAAATAATCAACAAACTAAGGCAACGTTGAAAGAAAAAATTTATAAACTCCAAACTATATAAATACCGAATGAAACATGGCAGACTCCAAAGCCTTTTCATTTCTTATTCACAAGAGTTCATTTCCATATAACGAATAACACCGTAACATAATTTCCTAACCTCTATTACAACCCTCATGTTGACAGATCTCGCAGCCGCACAAAGACAAAAGTGTATAGAGATGCAGACAAATGGATCGTAACGATAAAATCAGAAGCTCGTAGTCAGAATATATGCACTCTGTCAGATCGAGAAGGTTTCACTGGTAGTCAACTCTCTTGTACATTGCAGATCGACGAAACCGACGGCGAAGGTATTCGGTAATGCTATGGGTAATAATTTTAGCTGATTGTAAATTTTAAATTTATATTATTTTAATAAACTCAATATAATCCAGGTAAATTTATTGTATTTCTGGATTTATAATGTGTTCAGCTTGATTAAATCCTAATGCTTCGCGAAGTAATGTAATTTCTTTTAAAAGATTTCAAGGATGTGATTGTGCCCAATTTATAATCAATCTAGAATTAAAATTAAAATGAATATAAATTAATTTATTCCTATAGGATGTGCTTTTTGAAACCCTCTTCCTCATCCTTACATATATCATCATCAAAAAGCGCTTTACCTAAATAAATAATTTAAAATTCAAAAATACATATATATTTTTTTTATGAAAAAAAAAACATATATATTTTTAATAATGAATATAATTTTAGTGTTTATGATATTAAGAAACTTTTAATACATTAATTTAAAAAATAAAATAAAATTTATACTCTCATTAAACATATTAAATATTCGTATATTAATAAATTGACTTAGTGTAAAATACTCAGGAAAGATAACATATGTATTCTCATTGCTGTCATTTTTGCCATTGCTTTTTCGACTTCGTATAATCATGGCAGTAATGTACATATTTTTTATTAATTTTTTATAATATATTTATTTTAAAATATAAATAAATAAAATTCAAATAATTATAAAATGATTGAAATTAAATTATTATTATTTTTGTAAGTTTGGTATGAATATATTTTTATCATGTTCAACATATCACTTTGATTGGGATGGAGAATTAAACTAATGATACAGAATTGAATAAATGACTTTATATCAAGAAATACCTTTAAAAAAACACCCATCTAAATAAAACACATCGATAATTTAAATTAAATTAATTATAATTATAAATTATTTTTAATTTTATATGATGATGATGATGATGGTGGTGGTTAACGTCCCCTGACCCCGAACAATGGTCTATCGGACCTAAAGAAACAAATTATTTATTTTGATTTAAGATTTTATTCCTATGCTCAAAAAGCTTGGAGAGAAGCCTCCCGAGCTCACTATAATTTTGACATTGTAAAAGGCTAGGAAGGTCAGTATTGTAACAAAGATTGTGAAACTGAGATCTAATGTGGTTATACGCAGGGCATTCTAAGAGGAAGTGGTTTTCATCCTCGATGTTCCTATTCTCACATATATGGCAGATCCTTTCCATCCATGGTGTTTTAGGAACTGCCCAACGACCTGTTTCACTATGGAGCTCATGAGAATTCGTTCTAATCTTTGCTATATTAATTTTCTTCTTTGAGCTAGTTAAAATAGAGAGATACTTTTGATCTTCTAGGGTGGGGTTGATGACCTTCTTATAATAATCAAAAATGAAAAAAAAATGTTTTATTAATAATTTTGAAATTAATATTAAACAAATTAATATTTATTTATTTTATTATTATAATGAACCACCGTTGATGGTTCGAATCACAACTACAAACCTAATGTGAGATGAATCTACAAGATGTAAACAAACCTAAAGATTGCAGAAACCTAAAATCTGAGATAATATTAATATTTAATATTATGATTTATTTAGGTGAATTTTGTTAACACAATTAGATTTCAAAGGGTTTTGTCTTGTAATGTGATTAGAGTTTTAAATTTGCTATGGTGAAAAAAGAAATGTGAAAAATTATTTAATTATATCAAATATTGATCTAACTTTAACTATAATTTATTAAATATATTAGTCTCAAATTGAAATATTTAATTAAATAAAATAAATATCTTTGTAGTTATATAAATTAAATGGCTAATAATGTGAAGAGTATTCATTTATTACAAACATCAAAAGATTTACTCATCACACGTTTGACATTGCCATGATGAAAAAAATCATAATAATTATCTGAATTATAACTTTATTATTGTTATAAAAATAGTTAATATATAAATTAAACATATATACATGTAAAAATACACATGGCAAGTTTTTTAATCATAGAAATTCAATCTCATTTGATTATAAAATTTTTAGTAATTTCATAGGTTATCAATATCACATTTCCAAAAGACCATAATTCAATTCATATTATTACTAAGTTTATTAATTTGATAAATTTGTTATTTTAAATTAAAAATATTTAATTAAATAAAAAAAATATTATTGCAGTTATATAAATTAAATGTCTAGTAATATGAAGAAATATCCATCTCTTATAAACATGAAACCATTCATTCATCACACATTTTGCCATGATTAAAAAAAATCATAAAATTTATCTAAATTATTCTTATTATTTTTATTTTTATAAAAATAATTAATATATTAATTAAACATATATAGAAGTAAAAAGACTCATGACAAGAATTTTAATCATAAAGATTTAGTCTTACTTGCTTATGAGATTTTTAATAATTTTACAGATTATCAATATTACATGCCCAAATAACTATATTTCAATTCATTTAACACTGTTCATATCATTTTTTAATGAATTAATTTAAATAAATTACAAAAAGACTTCTTATATATAACTATGAGTAAAAATATGCTATAAAAAAATATTAAAATTTCGATAATCATTATAAATAATTAAAATTAAAATCTACCACTATTATTCCAAAATAAACACATATATAAACCATAATAATATATTCAAAATACATCTCTTATTAATGAGATATAACTCTAAAAAGGGAAGGAATATAAGATTGCAAAGGTGGTTTGACTTACTAATTTCAAACCGTTATATCATAAATAAATATTTAAAAGACATATAGTGTAATATGATAATTAGAAACGCAAACCGGCATTCCCCGTCAACGAGTGAGAGGAAACGTTGAAAGCATGTTACGGCATCCCAACTAAAAGAAAGCATATGCATAGAATTTACTAAGAGAATTCAGTTATAATTTTTAATGAGATTATAAACCGATAATATTTACTTTATAGTTTAACTATATAACGTAATACTACGTTATGTTAAAAATATTTCAAATATTAAACTGTATGCAATGGGTTAAGTTTATATGAATTCAATGCACATAATGAGATGACGACGACATATCCATTAGGTGTCTAGATTTGGAAAATTTTACAATAAAAAGACATCTCCATTAGGTGTCTAGATTTGGAAAATTTTACAATAAAAATATTATTATTTTTTAATGTTTTTGGATAATATATGTTAATGTGTTTTTTTGTTTTTTGGTTAGGAAAATTTATTTTAATTCATTTATCAAATCACCGGTGAGAACAATCATTTCTTGCTGTTATGATAGCAAATCCACAGTGACTCATCATTGTTATTCAAGGAAAACCAGGCCACTTGAAAGAACCTATTGGTGGTTTGTTAGGAGAGCAGGGTTTCACTCCTATTAGAGGCCTCTCGGTCTTACGTCCTAAGAAGATGAACTCTTAGCCAAGCAGAAGCAATTTTAAGCATACTCTAGACCTTATATTAATGTGTATTATTTCGATTAAGTTTATTATTATAAATTATATTTTTAAATTTTAATAATTAGTTATTGGAGATATTAAGTATTATTTGTCAAATATTATAAATTATATTTTTAGATATTAATAATTAGTTATTGGAGATATTGATTCTTATTTGTCTTATCTTGATTATAATATTCATCTTTGTTAAATGATAGTTAGTTAGTTGTAGTCTAGTCCCTAATTTGGTATTTGCTTAAGATATTTTTATTTGATTAAGGTATTTTGTAAGTATTTGATTATGTGGTTAAGATAATGTATCTATTCTGAATCAATGTTTAATATCTTAAATCAATGTTTAATGTATCTATATTGATTGTATTATAAAATATGAATATATTTTTTTGGTGTGTAATTATTTTTCTATTTGATATGAGAACTAGTATCACTCGGTGTAACTACTTTATGAGACACTCAAAAATATGTAAAATTAGCTTAAAATTAGCACAACCACATTAGTAAATGTCATTTTTATACACCGATCGATGTCATTTTCATATAATGATTGGTATATAAAAGGTGAAAAATGATGTTGATCAACATATATCAACCACATTTACTAATGTGGTTGTGCTAGTTGACAATTGACATATGTGGGCGGATTTAATGACCATGGTTGACAATGGTTGAAGAGGGTTCATGAGTTTGATCATGGTTGATGAGGTTGAGCAAGGTTGAATATTATTAAGGAATATTGATTGAGTTTGACGATGGTCAACCACTATTGTGACAACATATTAATTTTACATCGATCTAATAATGTCACATTAATGTTGACCATTGTTACATTGTTACATTAATGTCACATTAATATTGATCATGGTTGACCAATTTCAACCATGGTTGAAAATGTTTCATGTTACATTATGTTATATTAATGTTACAAAAATTGTTGCATTAATAGTTGAAGTGAGTTAACGAGGTTGACCATGGTTGAAGATGGTAGACTATTATTGGTTAAGTTAGTCCATGGTTGACCTAGGTTGATCATGATCAATAATGATTACCATGGTTCCTTAGGGATTAAGAGGAAATATTATGCTTGATCATGGTTTACCTTGGTTGACCATTGTTACATGGTTACAATAATGTTACATTAGTTTTGACCATGGCTGATGCTACATAAATGTTACAAAAATAGTTAAATTAATGGTTGAAATGGGTTGATAGGATTAACAATGGTTAAAGAAGTCCAACCATTATTTTCCGTGATAGACCATGGTTGACGTCAATTGAACATGGTGGACAATGATTACCATGGTTGACCTTACTTGGACATGATTGCACCAAGAGGTGCATTCTACGACCTAGTATGAGGGAATGTGTAAGTATGTCATGTCTCCAATAAAATAATACTAATGACAAAAAAAACTAATGTTTATCCAAACCAAAAATCAAAATAATTATATAGATACAAAAGCTACAACATGGAAAATCATGCCCCAAACTCTTTTAATATTTCCTTTAATTAAATATTTGTAAAATGAATCTTTAAGAGGAAAAATCATATCCTATGGATATATTTAAATCTTTAATGACATAAATGTTTCCACATCAAAGTTGTAATATTTGAAAATATTAATTTAATGTAATTTTATTATAGTTTTTTTTATCATGCCATGTAAAAAACATCATTAAATCTAATATTAATATTAATATTAAATTCTTAATATTAATACTAAATCTAATATTATAATATTATAATATTAAGATTATTAGATTTAATAACTTTGGATTAATAACTTGAGGAAATGTTTGCATCTCAAGGGATATGATACCTCTCGGCACATCATAGATCTAGAGTTAGATGGATTTAGGCTGATTAATAATTATTTCCATTGTTGACCTCAATTCACCATGATTGACAATGACTAATATGGTTCATCGTAGTCAACCATGACTGATAATTATTGTGTGGTTGACCATGGGTTAAGGGGAAGATTATGGTTAACTCTTACTTAAATTGGTGAGAAAGTTGATCGAGGATGAAGAGAGTTGAACGTGGATGAACATGGTTGACTTTGTTTAGCCATGGTCAACTATAAATATAACAATGTATTTAAGTTACATTAATCTAACAATGCAAAAATGATGTTGTTAGTTGTTACATTAATGTTGACAATGGTTGATCATTGTCCACCATGGTGGAGAATCACTGGTGTTACATTAATGTTAATTTTAATGATACATTAATTTAAAAATAATACATAATCAACCATGGTAAATTCTAAGGAAATGTTGTGGTTTAAATATGTTAACGTTACAAAAATTGTTGACTATAGTTAACCATCGTAGACCATGGTCAACCACATTTATAAAAATTGCTTGACCATATTTGACCTTTGTTGACCAAGGTTTCCCAAGCTATTTATGGTGCATCATGGTTAACTATTGCTAACTATGGTTGACTATGGTGAACACATGGTTGAGAATGGTTATTTAATGTTGACCCCTATTGATTGAATATGGATGGCCATGCTCGACAATGGCTGAAGAGGAACAACCATGATTGATAGTGGCTAACCATGGCTGATAAAGTTGATGAGGACTGACCGTGGTTGACTAAGACATGATGAGTATTAATCATAGGTGACCATTGTAGGTAATTACTAACAAGGATTGATAATGATCAATCATAGTTAACTACGTTTTACCACTAACAATCATGCCTAGCCATTGTTGATCTCATTGATTATTATTGAACTTCTTGTTCATGTTTGATGATGGCCATTTTTCTTACCCATAGATAAGCTTGTAAGAGCATGGATAACTCTAGTTGAGTATGGATGACTATGAGTGAACATGGATAACTGTGGTTCATAATGTTTAACACTAGAGGAATATGGTTGACCATGTTGACAATGGTTAATAAATGGTTGAAAAAGGATGACTATAGTTGAATATGATCGAATAAGCTTGATTGATGATGACTATGGGTAAACAAAGTTTACTATCATTGACTATGGGTGAATAAGTTTTATCATGTTCACTATTTAAACATTTACTATAAAGGTTAATGAAAAATGTTGACTATGAATGACTATGTCATCACATTGTAACATTGATATTTTTTAATTATAATGAGACATCATTTTTATATTTCTTATATTGTGATGTTGATTTTAGTTGATGATATTGTTATGTCTATTTTTCCTTTGTCACATTGTGACGTAGATTATTTGTTTGTCATATTGTGGTGTTGACCTTAGTTCATCTTATCTCTATGTTGATTTTTTGTTTGCCACATTGCAATGTGGATTATTTGTTTGTCATATTAAAATGTTGTTTCATTTATTCATCATATTGTGGTGTTGAGTTTTGTTCATCATAATGTGACGTGATTTTTTTGCTCAATACAGGCAATGTAAATCTTAGTGTGGAATATAACGTTATACTGAGAAAATATTATCGAACCTTATTAATAAACCTTAATATAATTCTATTAATAAACATTATTATTAAACCTTATTAATATTATTAAACAATTTTAAACCTTGATGACCTACGTTGAATATGGTTAACCATGGTTTACAATAGTTTACTATCATTGGCTAGGCTTGACCATCACCAACTATTTATATATTGAGCATAAAGATTAACCACAAATGTTGACTATGTCATTATGTTGTAACATTGCTACTTGTTTGTTATTAACACTGTAATTTTCCTAGGGTAAGGAGAGAAATTCAGAGGTAATCTCGCACCACTTTTAGGCTAGAATTTAGCCCTTCTAGCCTTGGAGAGGGCTTTCTCACTTAAGATGTTCAAATAATTTGATATTTGGCTAGGTAAAAAGATCAATAAGGTCTAATTTTTCAACGGTTTGCTCATAAGAAAGGAGACAGATCAATTGGGCATGGAGTCATGTCAAAGTTATTATTTGTCCAGTGATCTGATGAAGAGAAAAATGGTTTTTCCATAGGGGAAAGGTAGACAATCTTGGTGATGAAATCAAGTTAAATCATTGTAGGAGTGTTAGTGAAAGAAAGGTAAAGACAACACTTAGAGCATCAAAATTGTAGATGAATTCTAAATATTTCTTTAAGAGGGAAACAAAAACTATTTGGAAGAACTAAATGAGAGCACCATTAAGATGAATTCTAAATTAAACCTTTGCTTCTTCCAAGCATGAAGACATACATTCAAGAGATGTATAAACATAAGAAAAAATTACAATATAACAGAAGCACAACACCATGATTGAATATGGATGGCCATGCTCGACAATGGCTGAAGAGGAACAACCATGATTAATAGTGGCTAACCATGGCTGATAAAGTTGATGAGGACTGACCATGGTTGACTAAGACATGATGAGTATTAATCATAGGTGACCATGGTAGGTAATTAATAACAAGGATTGATAATGATCAATCATAGTTAACTACGGTTTACCACTAACAATCATGCCTAGCCATTGTTGATCTCATTGATTATTATTGAACTTCTTGTTCATGTTTGATGATGGCCATTTTTCTTACCCATAGATAAGCTTGTAAGAGCATGGATAACTCTAGTTGAGTATGGATGACTATGAGTGAACATGGATAACTGTGGTTCATAATGTTTAACTCTAGAGGAATATGGTTGACCATGTTGACAATGGTTAATAAATGGTTGAAAAAGGATGACTATAGTTGAATATGATCGAATAAGCTTGATTGATGATGACTATGGGTAAACAAAGTTTACTATCATTGACTATGGGTGAATAAGTTTTATCATGTTCACTATTTAAACATTTACTATAAAGGTTAATGAAAAATGTTGACTATGAATGACTATGTCATCACATTGTAACATTGATATTTTTTAATTATAATGAGACATCATTTTTATATTTCTTATATTGTGATGTTGATTTTAGTTGATGATATTGTTATGTTTATTTTTCCTTTGTCACATTGTGACGTAGATTATTTGTTTGTCATATTGTGGTGTTGACCTTAGTTCATCTTATCTCTATGTTGATTTTTTGTTTGCCACATTGCAATGTGGATTATTTGTTTGTCATATTAAAATGTTGTTTCATTTATTCATCATATTGTGGTGTTGAGTTTTGTTCATCATAATGTGACGTGATTTTTTTGCTCAATACAGGCAATGTAAATCTTAATTTGGAATATAACGTTATACTGAGAAAATATTATCGAACCTTATTAATAAACCTTAATATAATTCTATTAATAAACATTATTATTAAACCTTATTAATATTATTAAACAATTTTAAACCTTGATGACCTATGTTGAATATGGTTAACCATGGTTTACAATAGTTTACTATCATTGGCTAGGCTTGACCATCACCAACTATTTATATATTGAGCATAAAGATTAACCACAAATGTTGACTATGTCATTATGTTGTAACATTGCTATTTGTTTGTTATTAACACTCTGTAATTTTCCTAGGGTAAGGAGAGAAATTCAGAGGTAATCTCGCACCACTTTTAGGCTAGAATCTAGCCCTTCTAGCCTTGGAGAGGGCTTTCTCACTTAAGATGTTCAAATAATTTGATATTTGGCTAGGTAAAAAGATCAATAAGGTCTAATTTTTCAACGGTTTGCTCATAAGAAAGGAGACAGATCAATTGGGCATGGAGTCATGTCAAAGTTATTATTTGTCCAGTGATCTGATGAAGAGAGAAATGGTTTTTCCATAGGGGAAAGGTAGACAATCTTGGTGATGAAATCAAGTTAAATCATTGTAGGAGTGTTAGTGAAAGAAAGGTAAAGACAACACTTAGAGCATCAAAATTGTAGATGAATTCTAAATATTTCTTTAAGAGGGAAACAAAAATTATTTGGAAGAACTAAATGAGAGAACCATTAAGATGAATTCTAAATTAAACCTTTGCTTCTTCCAAGCATGAAGACATACATTCAAGAGATGTATAAACATAAGAAAAAATTACAATATAACAGAAGCACAACACCATCAAGATCTGACACATGAATCCTTGCAAATCTTTTGACTCTCATTCATTGGCAAAAATATTCAGAAATACAATGCACTCAAGGTGTCTCTCTCTCCAATCTAAACAATAGAAACGATCTCTTGGATTTTTACATATTAAATATATAAAAAATATTCCATTCTTAGGCATCTAGGTCGACTTTTTCAAAAGGAAACTAGTCAAATAGCTACATACATCAAATTGTTCACCTTCTTTACATAAAAGTATGAACTAATTACTAAACATGGTTTTCTACTTAATACATCATTAAAATTAGAAATGCTTACAAAAAACCATTAACCAAACTATCCTAAGGAATTATTCCACTTAAAAACATGAATAAAAAACCTTGGGAACCCAAACATTTCAAATTTTCAAGGCAAAAACAAGACTATGTGAAAGCATACGATCTGCTGGAAAACTTCCAGTTTCGCAGCAACTTTCCTAGTGCTTGGAGTTTTGCATATTTGTAGTTGTCCTCTGAGAAAAAGAAGGAACTAGGTAGTCTCAAAATGTCCCTGTGATGGTGATGAAATCCTGAGACATCCTTTGAAATGGTTGCAGATCTCTTGATCACCTGTAGCAGACTTTTGCAGCAAACCGTCAACTTTCGTAGTAAACTATTAAGTTTCAGAACACCTTCAAAATTTTGAGTATATGATGGCTTGTTTTGATATAAAGAGATGGAGGAAATATTTAAGTGTTCTTAAATCCTTATAACACCCCACAAGACAACCAAAAAGCTCAAAACTGCACTATCTCGTCAGTGTAAAGAACTATACAAAATGTGCAGCAAGTCCTCGTTGTGTTTTTGCAGACTCCACCAAAACTAACCTATTTCTCACTCTTTGAGTAAAAAGGAAAAATTTAAATTTTAGTAGCATCCCCCTCATGAATATTTTTTTTTTGGCCGCTACTAGTATATACAACTTTCCCTTCTTCCTCTTTCTTCCAAATTTCTTAGCCTCAGTAAGATGTTGCTTCACTAATATGAGTCTCCTCTTCAAAACCAAATTATGTGAATACAAATTTCTCAGTTGCCTATGCAAAGGCAAGATCCACTTTAACTTGTATTTAGCCTTATCAAGGATAGTTTCAACATCTTGTAATTTCTCAAACAAATTTAGCGTATCGCTTTGATCATTTTCTACAAGAAAATATACCTACTGTTGAACTCCTTCAAGTTGTTCCAAAAAAATTTCAAACTCTTCCTTCTCATCAAAAACCACCTTTTGTTATGGTTGAATAGTCTCTTCCATTTTTATTTCTATTTTGGAAGAAGACCTAGTCCTAGGTCTTCTTAATTGCTCAATTTTCACCTATGCATTTTCAACATCTATGATCTTCTTCCTTGTGTCTTTAACAACTTGTGACAATGTTATCCTTGATGGTTCTCCTTCACTAGGGTGGGTATCTTCTTGTGATACTTTCTACCTAAGTTCTATATTTTCTTACTACAAATATGCTACTATTAGATGACATTTGTCCAAGTGATCTTGCAGGTCCCTAAATTTTTTTATCCCTTTCATCAATTTCCACTTATCCATGTGCACTTTAAGATATCTCAGCATATTGAATAGGTGAAGAGTCTATAGGGAATATTTTAGCTGAAGCTCTTGTCAACTAATTTGTTCTTAGTCAAACAATTTTTCACTGAGTGAGGTGTTGCAGGTGAGGCCTCTTTGGTTGCAACTAATGTGGTATCTCTATTATTCCTTTGGTTGTCAGAAGGTTTTGTCATCCACCGTGAAGAGATCAAGAAGTCCTGGCATGACTGCTCCTTATTGTCAGGTTCCTTTATCACCAGCAGTTTAATCAATGAAAAATGAAACAAACTAGGTTCAATCTGACTCCCCTTGGCTTGAACTCTATCATCCATTTTTCTAAGACTCCTAAATAAATAGTAGGGAAGATTCAAAGGTTTTTTGCTTGTAAAATTCATTAGGAGTCTTATATGATACTAATAAAATTCACTGAACCTCCCTTCATATGTGAAATACCTTTGAATCACCTCCAGTAGTTTACTTTGGTGGTCTTGTAGATAGCTCTTTGGAACAACAAACCCATATCCCTCATGGGATTGTTCTTTCAGAAAGTATTTTAAATGAACAAAATATAAATCCATACCTTTAAATCATTCCTCACCATGTAAAAGGATCTCAGTGGCATCAACTATTTATTAGGACATGACTGGGAAAGTAAGTGCTCCAACCATTGCCTGCAATCCATCAAAACCCTTGGCAAACTCCTTAGTCACTTGTAGATTGTACCCATGAATATTTTCACAAAACCTTAAACACCCCAGCTACGCAAAAACCAATTTGATGGTTCAGTCTACATTAATAATTGTGATATCTTATGGCTCAAACCAAACAATAGCGCCTTCGCTATGCTTCATTTTCCTCTAGAGTAGACATGTTTTTGTTTTTGCAATAGTGAGTAGCCTAGCATTTTGAATAAACTTGTTTTTTACAATAGTGGAGAAGTGATGATAGTTTAGACTTGTGATGATGACTAATAAATAAGATGATTTACACAAAATACTAATAAATGTAGACTTTCTCAAAAAAACCCTAAAGACTTGCAAATTTTCAATAAATGACAGAGAATTGAAAGCGTTAGTCACAGTGCTTTGTGAAAAATCAACGTTGAAGCAAATTGGCTTTGAAACAAGCACAACAATTGGGTGAGGGGATGCAATGCAATTTTAGCACATAGGACAATATACACATGGAAGCTCTGCGAAGAAGAATGTGGTCTTGGCAACAAAGAAATGCAAAAGATGAAGGTTGTGTGGTATCGTAGCAATTAGGAGAAAACATAGAAAATTATAAAAAACACGGTGATTATGAATTAAATCGCTACCTTTGTTGGTTTTGAATGGCTTTAGAAGCTCATGCATGCAAATTAAAAAATTTCAGATTCAAGGAACAAAGAGTGATTCGATTTTTCACTTGTGAAAAGAATTTGGACTTCAAGTTGAGAAGAAAAATAACACTGTGTGTAAACACAACAAGGAGAAAGCGCAATGAAATAAGCATAAGTGCAGTGATTTCAAAAATGTAGTGAAAATAAATTTATCTATCTTGTAGGCTTTCTACAGTTTTTTCTAGCTCATACATCTAATTTAGAGATTCATCCACGATTAAGGAATAAGGATAAGGTTGGAATTTCACCTGTGAAAGATAATTAACCACCAGTTTGTGAGCAATGCATTGTGTGGAAACGTAGCGCCCCTACCTCCTTTGTGCAACAAACCAATACAAGCACACCACAAATTCCGATGGAAATGGAGAAGAAGTGAGTGATTGTGAATGAAGAAGAAAGTTGAAATAACCTTCCAAAACAGCCTGGAGTGGAAATGATAACGATGATTGTGATTTGAAAGTGGAAATTATGAACGTGCAACATCTCATGGAAAGAATGACACTTGAGAAAAGGAAACTAACTATCCTTATGACCATTGTACATTGTTGAGGTCATATCCACTCTTGAAATGACATCTAGACTGACTTGAAAGAACTTCCAGACTTTGCCCAATCCTTTATCATGATTGTTTTCATGTAGACTCGACCTCCATATTTATATGACTAACTTATAATAACAAAATTTTGATAACATGGCCCCCCATTACTCTTCCATGGTGACCTAATGACTCCCTATGATTACTCCTTTAATAATGAAGCCTCATGACTTTAGACATTTGAACTTTTACAAATTAGACAAACTTTACAAGACAACTAAACCAAACCTAGACCTCTTTAAACCATAATATTAAGGTCACCATAACTAATATTTACAAATTGACCTCAGATAAAATAGAAAGACTAACATGACCAATATTCATATAACACAGGACCCTAACATTTCAGACATTGTGACATACATTTTATTTTTGTCGTATTGTGACATTGATTTTTTTTACCCTACATATTATGACATTGAGTTATGTTCATCACAATGTGACACGATATCTTTTATCAACATATGTAATATGAATTTTGGTTCAATGCACCCAACGTAAGTCTTATTATGAAACTTATTAAATATAATATCGTATTAATGAAAAAACAGAAGGGGGCTTTAAGACAATAACTTAGACAATTTTTGTGTAAATTATCTTAACTTGAGACAAGATAAAATTTGTATATTCTCTTAAATATTGCCTTTAAGTGAGTGTCTCAGACTAGTGTCATAAAAAATTTTCTTTATAAAGGCAATATATAACATGCATTATTGTCCCTTAGCAGACAATTTCATTTTTGTCTCTCGAGAGATAATAGTTGGGCTTAAATACATTTTGTCTTTATAGAGTCAATAAGTCTTTAATCCTAGCTATTGGCTCTCTACATACAATAAAAAATTATATTTAAATACAACACAATATCACTTTTGTCTCTTTAGAGACAATATAAAACAATGAATCCAAAAAAATATCTCACTATTCTAATAAATCAATATAAAATGTATTTAATTAAAGATAAATTACATTATTATTGATTAATTGATGTTAGGGCACAATGGTATCGAACAACAAACTTCTTTCCTATAAAGCAGGTGCTGTTCCAATGAGCTAGAAACCTTTAAAAAAATATGACTAGCAATGTAAAGGACTCCAACAAGCAACATGTAGAATGTCCCCAATCATATCAACACTTTAGTACAAGTAACTAGTCCTTGTCAATCATCGTCATGATTTCATCCCACTAGCTTACCAGCATCAGCCTATTGAGATTAGCATCGAATTATGTTCAATATTGCTTCTTTTGGAAAGTTTTTGTAGTATCTAATGCCATTTTTGAAACATTGTACACAATACTCTTCTATTGCTTTGATGGCCACATCTATATTTTCCCTTACTTCAATCTCCAATCTTAACATGTTCTCTTATTGTTGCTTCAAAGATTATACCATTGCTCTCAAGGAAAGTACTACTTCACAGTTCTACACAAAATTTATGTTTTTACGATAAAATAAAAGTATTTATTTATGATAAAATGACTATAAAAATGCACTCACAACTGCAACCAAAGAATTCTTAGAATGTAAAATCTAAACAAAAAAAAAAAACAAATGTAAGACTATAATCAATAGAATTTTGTTCACTCTGATCAACTCATAACTACCTTCAATTCATCGCATTTACAAGACTTCAACTATTTGAGTTGTGTTTTTGCATCATGAGGACGGTGATGTACGAGCCTTTTATCTAGAATTATCTTAGCAAATTCTTTAGCTCATTTTGAATGAGCCCACTCAAGGTGGTTTTCTATTTCATGGCTTTTTTCATTGAGATCCTTCTTCTCCAGGTAGAAATGTTCCAAGTTAGATGTCATTTATGACTATAATACCACAACAAGAAAGAAACAACCTCAGGTTACATATTATATAAAAAAATCAAACTAAACCTATAATCCAAAATAAATATTTGACATGACAACTACCGTGAGACGTAAAGAAAATTGTTAGGAAATTCCGACACATAGGAAATAGTTAGGTATAACTTGGTCTAGTGTAGAGTTAGGTAAAGTGTGTTTCTTTACTATCTACTTTTGTAACTTACAATCTGATAGTCACGATATGTAGTGATTCGATCGTTCATTCTCTCCTCGATATTATCGACACTTGATCCATGGCTTGACACCTGATTGGTCCATGATATCTATCTGAAGAGCATGGAGGGTCATTTGTAGGGTAACTGTTCATGACAAAATGTTATGTAAATTTTCATTCTTTTATCAATAAATTTCCTGAAGTTGCCGCGTTGGCTCAGGCCATGGACTACTTACCTCTTTGAGGGTTTTAACCACATCAACAATATTGGTGTATTGATCTATGATCTGTTTGTGAGCAGTGTCCTTCGATGTTCTATCTAACGAAATTACCCTATGAATTCCTACATGGTATCAGAGCTATTTGAGGGCTGCATCCATTGGTGATCCAAACATGAAGCTGGTAGAACTGCATCCGACTGTCGTTTCCTAGATCTATTGTTACTGACTACTTTCGGGCTAAGAGGACTACTCTATTGTGTTACAAGTTCATCTGTTCTAGTGAGGAACCCCTTTTGTTTGAAGCGAAAAGGTTTCCGGTAGCCCTAGCTACGTCATTTTTAAGATCTAGAGGTACATAGTGTTTATTTGCAGTCTTTTAGTTATTTTTTGTTTATTTATCTATATGTTTTATAATTACCAGATCTATACCTTTCATTTCTGCATATGCTCTTTACCTCACGACTCTACTCAATCTAGTCAAATCAGAAACAGAAAGGAAGGATTTTTCTCATGCGTATTCTCTTTTCCGCCATGCCTTAGTGTGATCTCGGAAAATCAGAAACATTGAGGAAAATATTTAGTTTCCTTCTAAAGCTAACCCCAAGCAGTAAGGTTTGTTTTTTTTGTATGTCCATGTTGGGTGTTGTGTTTTTTGTTTCGTAGGAAAAAAAGTGCTTTCTCAACTAAGCATGCATCCCAAAGCTTCAGTGACTAAAAGAATAAAAGAAAAAACCCCCCTTCCTCTTTTCCAAAAATTACTAACCTTTTAATCTAGATCACCTGGTCCAAAGCTACTTTATGAGAATAGAGGTCTTGAGTTCAATTCTTTCTTTCTGTTGAGCTAATTAGATTAATTTTGGAAGGGGGTGGATTTTTTCTTAAATATAACATTATCATTCATTTCCGCACGTTCCCACACTTCGTCAGCATCTTCAACAACGTTTCTTCAAAAAGGCATAACTTCTTCATCCAGAAGTCGTTTTTTCAGCTGTTTTTTTGAATCAGCCTAATTTTTTGAGATCTTTCAATTGGAACACTTAGTTTCAACATCCATATCTTCATTTTCTATGAAAATGGAAAGTCCATGCCTAGTTATTCTTGGCAGCACCAACTACTTCCAATGGTGGTCCTACATTGTGGATTTACTTAGAAGTAAAGGTCTTTAAAGAATAGCCTCAAGCCAACAAACCAACTGAAAGATGAGGATAAGGTAGCCAAATGGGAAAGTAGGCAATATCAAGCACGTGGGTTGATAGGTATTTTTATTTCTCTAGACCTTAGATTCCATATCGTAGAACTTGATACTCCTAATGAAGCAATGAAATAGATCACTAAAGTTTTTGAAATTAAAAATGAAATTAGAGCCCATCAACTCAAAAATTAGTTGCTTACATTGGACCCCAATAATTTTTCTTCCATTGAAGATTTTTTGTCCAAGTTCAAGACCCTTAGACTTCTCTTGGAAGGTGTTAAGGTTAAGAAAGAAGATGGTAACCTTATCTATTCCATTCTTACTAAGTTGGGACTAGCCTACTATGTGTTTGTTTCCACCTTCCATTCCATAAGAGAAGCCTTCATTTCTCAAGGAAAAGACTACAAGTCCCCTTCCTTTGATGCTTTTGTGATTCTTTAATAAGAGAACAAGAAAAACGCTTACATCTTGGTCTTCTTAATATTGGAAACTCTTCTAAGAGAGCCTTAGCCACCCAACATCAACCAAATTCAAAGAATCCTAGGAAGCCGTATCCTAAAAAGAATGGTCCTAAACCAAACAAGGGTCCTAAGCCATTTTAGTCTCAAAATGAAAAATCATTTCAACAAAAGGATAAAGAAAATAAAAACAAAGGGAAGAAGACTGATAGACATTACCACTTTTGTAATCGAGATGACCACTTAGAATCCAAATGCTTTAAGAAGATGGAAGCCTTGGAAGAAGCAATGAAGAAGCATAACATCCATTCAGAGCACTCAACAACTTCAACGTCATCTTTAGGAATAGCACTTTTTACATGTGGTTGTCAAGCATCTTGGTCTGGATATGCACTAAATGTATCTTCTTCTTCTCATTCTCATGAGTGGCTCATTGATTCTGGAGCTTCTTATCACATGGCGAAAAACAAAGCCATGTTTTCTTCTTTAAATGACTGTAACACCAAAAATATATATGTTGGTGATGATAGATCTCTCAGTGTTGTAGGGACTAGAACTACTCATATAGATAATGGTCAGTTCAATGATGTATTTTGTGTTCCAACCTTATCCTGCAACCTTCTATCTGTATATCAGACAACTCATTCAAGTGAAGGTAAAATCATTGAATTTTCACCTCACGATGTTGTAATTAAGGACCTAAGAGATCCTAGACAGATTTTAGCTACTGGCATTGCTAATGATTCTACAAGGTTGTATAAGTTTAACAAATTTGGGTCATCAAATCTTCCCTCGGTATTTGTTGCTCATAATGATGAAGTGAGCAAACTTTGGCATGAGCGATTTGGTCACTTAAACTATCGCTCCCTTCAGAATCTATGTAAAGAAAATATGGTGACAAATCTTCCAATGGTATCTTGTAGAGATCGTGCTTATTCCAGATGTGTACTCAGGAAACATCATTGGAATAGTTTTGAAAAATGTGCCTCTTGGCATGCCTCAGCCCCTTTACAGCTTGTGCATAGTGATTTACGTGGTCCACTTCCAGTTGTTCCATTCTCTGGCTACAAGTATTTCTTAACTTTTATTGATGATTTCTTTAGCCGCACTTGGGTATACTTCTTAAAACTCAAGAGTGAAGTATTTAACATGTTTTGGCCTTTAACGCCTTTCTTGAAAAAAAATCTAGACATCAAATTCTTAAGCTAAGATATGATAATGGAAGAGAATATGTTAACAACAAATTCATCAACTTTTTCACTGTGAATGGAATTCAAATGCAACATACTGTTCCATATACTCCACAACAAAATGGTGTAATTGAAAGGAAGAATCACACCTTAAAAGAAATGGGTAATTGTATGCTTCAATCTAAAGGACTTAGTCTTAATTCTTCGGCAGAAGCAATTAATTGTCCAAATTACATAATAAATCACACTCCTACTATGGTTTTAAAGAATATCACTCTAGAAGAAGCATGGAGCTCAATTAAACTAGATGTAAGTCACTTTCGTGTTTTTGGAAGTGAAGCATGGGCCCATATTCCAAATTAGAAACATAAAGCTTTAGAACCTAAGAGTGAAAAATGAATTTTTGTTGGATATTCTGAAGATGTCAAAGGATACATACTTATTCCACTTAAGTCCAAAAATGTTATCATTAGAAGAGATGTAAAGTTTGTTGAAAATATATCGGCCTACGAGCCTAGTTTGGTAGATGTGCAACCTCTCTTTATTCCTTCTACTTCTGAAAATATTTCTTCCTCAGATGATGACAACGAGGATAACGATCCTCCTCCACATTCTCAAGACCCTCCTTCAACTCCTGAACTTCCAAAATGGGTTCGTGCTACTCGGGATGTAGTAGGTGCTCTTGCTAGTGATCCTACACATTAGTGACATACACGTTCTCAGTTTGATATAGCCTCTTCTTTACTAGCTCAAGCTTCAGCTAATTATGATCCTGACACCTTTTTAGAAGCTTCAGGCAATCCAGATTGGGACACAGCTATGAATGAACAATATAATTCATTATTGGAAAATGATACATGGGATCTTGTTCCCCTTCCAAAGGGATGAAAACTTGATAGATGCAAATGGGTTTACAGAACCAAGTATGGACCAGATGGAAAAGTTGATAAACATAAAGCTCATCTTGTTGCTAAGGTTTTTGCACAAGTTGAAGGCATTGACTATACTAAAACCTTCTCCCCTGTTGCCAAAATGAACTCTATCCGCCTTGTTCTTTCCCTTGCTACCTCTTTCAAATGGGAATTCCATTAGATGGATGTTAAATCTTCCTTCGCAACCTACTGGCTTTATACAAAAAAACTCTAGCCTTGTATGTTAGCTTAAGAAATCCCTTTATGGTCTCAAGCAAGCCCCTCAGGCTTGGTATGCCAAAATGGATATCTTTCTTTCAGAAACTAGATTTTGTAGGTGTCATTTTGGCAATACTTTCTACACCAAGAAAGTGGGCAAGTCTCTTATCATTCTTTTTCTTTATGTTGATGATCTTATCCTTACTGTTAGTGATCCCAACCTTATAAACCATGTGAAGTCTGGCCTTAAAAATAAGTTTGAAATGACAGATTTAGGACACTTGCATTATTTTCTTTGTCTTCAAGTCTTGCAATCCATCGAATGTATTTCCCTTTCCCAATATAAGTATGCATGTGATCCTCTACACCATTTTCACATGGAAGAATGTAAGCCAACCCCTTCTACCTTTCAGTCTGGAGCCAAACTTTCAGTCACTCGTCCTTCCCCTGAAGTTGATGCTACCTTATACAGTCTACTTGTAGGAAAACTTTTGTATCTGACCCATACTCATCCTGACCTTTCCTTTGATGTTGGCCTTATTTCTCAGTTTATGTAAAACCCACATGAAAGTCATTAGAAAGTAGCTAAAAGAATACTTCAGTATGTTTGAGGTATAGTTTAGTTTGGGATTCATTACAACGTATAAGCATCTCCTCTATTGGTTGGTTTCATTGGTTCTGATTGGGTTGGTGACCCTAATGATCAGAAGTCTACTGTAGGTTATGTTTTCACTCTTCATTCAGGACCTATTACATGGGCTTGCAAGAAACAAAGTGCCATTTCTCTTTCTTCAGTAGAAGCAGAGTATTGTGGTGCCATAGAAGCTAGTAAGGAAGCCCTGTGGCTTCATCAGATCCTATAAGAGTTTGGCTTTCAGCATTAGCATCTGACTACAGTTTGGTGTGATAACCAAAGTGTCGTTCAACTATGAAAATATCTAGTCCAATATTAGCATAGCAAACACATTGAACAACACATGCACTTCAGTAGAAAGCTCATTCATGACCATGTTCTTGAAGTGCAATATTGTTCAACAGATGATCAAGTTGCAAACATCTAGATACAAAGGCTCTCATAGAGGCAAAGTTTACTAAACTTTGATTTATAGTTGGAGTCCAGGAAGTTGTCACTAAGGGAGGATAGGCTCTAATGCCTCCTTCCTTCTCCTATTGTGTCATATTTGTACATCCTTCAATCCTATCCCAAGTTTCTTCTTGAGGGGGAATGTTAGGATATTCCAACACATAGGAAATACTTATGTATAACCTAGTCTATTGTAGAGTTAGGTAAAGTGTGTTTCTTTACTATGTACTTTTGTAACTTACAATCCAACAGTCATGATATCTACTGATCCGACAGTTCATTCTCTCCTCGGTGTTACCGCCACTTGATCTGTGGCTTAACACCCGATTATTCCATGATCTTTATTTAAAGAGCATGGAGGGTCAGAGAAGCTTATGTAAATTTTCATTCTTTTATTAATAAATTGCCTGAAGTCGCTGCATTGGCTCAAGCTATGGACTGTTTCCCACTTTGAGAGTTTTAACCACGTCAACAATATTGGTGTATTGATATGTGATCTGTTTGTGAGCAGTGTCCTTTAGTGTTCTGTCTGACGAACTTACCCTGTAAATTCCTACAAAAGTCACACTGAACCTATAGTCGAAAATAAATATCTGACATGAGAACTACCTTGAGAGGTAATTTTGTTGCTTCAAGTTCACTGAATCTTTGTGATAGTAAGGTTTTTTCGCTATTTTAGGTAGCTATTTCACTTTGTTTATCTCAGTGAGACTAAATTATTTCGTCTTCACTTGCAGATAGTTGTTGCCAAGATGTAGCGCGGACAACAATAGCAAGTTCAACCACTTTAGGCATCATGCTTAGGGCTGGTCTTATTGTTCCCTCCTCTCAAATGACAAAGTCAAAATGTTCATGCCCAAATCTATTTCATGACATTTTTTTGCGCTATTAGTTGCACACTCAACAAGTCCCCTCAACATGCAATATGATAACCTTCATCTCCATATACTTTGAATATGGTAATATGATAACCTTCATCTCCATATACTATGAGCATTACAACATATAATTTATGAACAAATTCCCTTACTTAGTATCCCTAAAGATAGCCAATGACTCCATAATTAAACTTCTAGCCTATATCTATTGACCCTCCTTTAACTTTCTATCTACTTATATGTTCAAAACTCAACTCTCAGAACACAAGTTAATAAAATTTGATTAAATAATCCAGCAAAGCCCCCTTTAATTTTTTTGTGAGAAGCTATATAACAACAATGTTTATATGAATTTCCCTTTCCATCCATCGAATTATGAAAGGAAAATCACCAAATACCTGGAAATTTTGGATTCCTTGATCGAAATCTTTTTTAAGAGTTATCCCAGAGACATTATCTCTGCATAATTATTCGAGTCAATGCAAACCAGCTTCGAATTTAAAATAATGAATATATAAGAAATAAAAAACAAACCCCAAGAACTACTTAATCCATTTGGACCTTGTCTTGCTTCATCATAAAAGCCCGGTCAATCAATATTTTCTCACCTATCTTGGAATGTTTTCATTAACACATTCTACATTCTTGAAACAAAGCACAAACCTGTGAGGAAACATAGATAGAAAGTAAATGCTTATCTTCAAAAGGTTAGGCATTACAAGTTAACTAGATGTCTTGAATAATAAGACATGGAATGGTCTGACTTCCTTCAGCCCCTTTTGAAGGAGTCATGCCCTTATACAAGCTTCTATAGTTGTCCCTAACTAGCACATTTGAGAAAATTGTCAACAAATTCACGTGTTCCCAATGTTGTTGGGGAAATGAACACTGCATCACCATTCAGGAGATAGCTTCAGCTACTTTCATGCACAACAATGAAAGGCTAGGATCTTTCCTTCATGTGATATATTGAACATTGAATATATGTCAAACCTATTTTATTTTAATGATCCATATAGATCCATGAGGAATAATTGAACATAATTTTAACAAATGGGAAAATTCTAATATGATTAAAAGAAAATGCTCTTCTTTAACACATTCTATATTCATTCTTGAAATAAAGCACAAACCTATGAAAAAACCTGGATAGAAAGTAAATTCTTATCTTCAAACAAATAGACATTACAATCTTACTGGATGACTTGAAGAACAAGACATGGAATGGTCTAATTTCCTTCAGCTCCTTTTGAAGGAGTCGTGCCTTTATACAAGCTTCTACAGTTGCTCCCAACTAGCACATTTGATAAACCTCATGAAATCCCATCATCTTCCCCATAATATGCCAACCACAACAATAGTTGGAAATGGGACTTAGCCAGACTCTAACTTGAGTTGGAATATAAATGAAGGTGAACTTTGCTTTGAGATAAACTTAAGTTATGCAACAATTCATTCAATGAAATATATGACTTGCAATCCATTCAAATTATGCTTTAAAGTGAACATCAACTGAATGATGAAATGCAAGAGATGCATACTCGAAACCAAAACACAAATTCATCATAGTTTATGAAGCTTTAAAAATAAATTTCAAATCGTGCTTAAATGAAGACAAGTCCAATGGATGTATTGGCGTGTCCAATTACCAAATTTGATTTATGGATTCAAAAATGTAAATTTTAGATTTCTGCTTAGGATGAAATCAATCCAAGATCATATAAACACTTTAACCAAATGTTTAGGGTTAGATTACTATTAGAAAATGAAAAATACTCAATAAAAGAAACCTCTAATATGAATGAAATAAGTCTAATATGCAATATTATCAAATATGAGATATAATAAAATAAGTCTAATATGAAAGATTATCAAATATGAGATATAGCCTTTGATCAAAGTAAATCAATTAATCTAGATTTAATTGAATTAATCAAACCTTTCATCAAGTGAAAAATGGGTAAATGACAATAATAACTCAAGGAGAATTCTAAAAGATAATTTGATTACTTCTACTTCTCAATAATTTTCAAATCTATGTTAGGAACTTATGTAAATGAAATAGAGAAACGCTTAAACTTATGTAAATCTGATTTTAATATCTTTTGATGTAATTTCTAAATTTACTTATGTCATGTTAATCACCTAAATATCAAAGAAAAATTGAAATTTATAGATCTAGAGGAAAACTACGATTAGAATTTTCAAGATAATAACTTTAAAATTAAAACTCCAATTGATATAAGTCTAGGAAATGAATATTCATGAAATTTAAACAACTAGACTTGGAATTAAATATAAACTAATGATATTCAATATTTTTCCTTAAGAGTTTCAATAAACAAAAGCAAAAGAAAGAATTTTGTATGTTTTGTATATTTGGAGGTTGATGGAAGAAGACAAGTGCCTCATACTAAGCTTTAAGGGGTGAAGAAGAACATTTAATAAATGGTCTTTGTTAATGGATTATAAAGTACAATGCTAGAGCTATGAAAACTCAATAGCCTCCTCAGTAATTTCGATGAAAATAGAAACCAAAAGCGTAGAAAGTAGGGGTCCTAGTAGGATCACCTTTAAATAACAAAACCAATGAAAATCTAGTAACTAAAATTGGTTACTATGGTAGAGTTCTTAGAGGATAGATAAAGCATGGATTCATTGAACAATCACTAAACTAAGAAACGGGAGGAGTTACCTCACATGAAATGTTCCCTCAGAGTCATAAGAGTTTACTCTTCAAATGGCTTCATTACTAACTTATGTATGAGACTTGATTCTTTGGCATTCACATTCAATATTGAGCACAAAAGTAGGAGCCAAGGGAGAATAATTTGAACCAACATGAAACCACCTCAACAAATATATTCAACAAATTGTATTCTCAAATGCCAATCAACAATAAAGAAATGGTGTTAGGGGGTGCCTATTGTATATATAGGAGTATCAACAACCCTCTTATTACAATAATATTTTTCTCATTTAATCTAGTCTAGGAGATCACTAAGGGAACAAAAAACCACTTCTCCAACTATTTATGAGGACAATGTAAAAAATACATAAACTAAGTAGTCATGCGACATGTTCAAGACTCTTCCAAGAGAAAGGTTGTCACCAAAAAAAAGATTGAAAACACTCAAAGGGGGCTAGAAATCATCCATGTTATATGGTAACCACTTATAACATCCTCCTCAGGACTAGATTAATCTAATAAAATGAGCAAACAAATAGGAAAGGGAGAGAGAGAGGGTGCATGTGTAGCCTATATGGGCTCCAAGAGGGTATGAATCCTCCAAAATCGTAGAAGACCATCAAATGTGAGGTATCCAATATGTAACCAACTCCCCAGGTCCATGCTAACCATCTCCCCAAAGTATAGGAGGGTTGAAATGAACTACGTGTGCCAAGTAAGTGCTCCAGTGGTTCAATAATGTAGTCTACAAGGTGGGCAATGCCTCTAGAACTATGAAATGTGTCTCCAAATATGATCATATGGCTGAATGCTAAATGGAATATGATACGTCATGATGTGACAAACCCATGTGCATGATGAATAGTCCAAGAAGGATCAATCTATTGGAGAGAGCGACCCCTCATGGTCGTATTGCATATAAATATGTAGATTCCCAGAAGAAGGTAGTTATACATGACTTCAAATGCTAAATACATGTCATGGGACAAAACATTCTAGGTAGAAAATGACATGTTCTAGATTATGAAAAATACATAGGTAGATCCATTTTCCAACCTATAATAAGTATGCTTTATAGGATATGATAACCTTTACAAAACATGAGAAAAATATTTACATAATGTTAAAGTGCCAAAAACCTATGGGTTCAAGACCACAACACAACCACCTTGGCCATAAATGACCTCTAAGAGATGGTCAGTATAAGTCGTTTGGGTGGGGACTATATCGAAATGAGGACTAAAAGGATGGGCCATGAAAAACCAAAAGGGTCTAGAGAAATCACCTTGATGAAAAAACACTTTGCAAGATCACTAAGTGTGGTCTAGTAATAGCACATAAGATACATGGTCATGCTTTTAGTTGTTCATAAAACATAAAGTAAATCACCATCATGGCACAATTGAACATGAAACCTATAGAAATTATGGTGTAGATTTGAAATTTCTCATGAAATATTAATCAAAATAACATAACATAAAACTACTCTTCTTCTCTACGGAATTCAATTCACAATTTATAACATAAATTACAATCATGCATGAGAAATAACACACATGCACACAATATTTTTCTAGGGGAAAGAAATATGATAAGAACCACTATGCACGCTTGCATTAATATGATGAGTAGAGATGTATTACAATTGCTATCTCAATATGAGATCAACCTGCAAGTGAATAACCTATCTCTCTGCTCATTAAGAATCTCTAATCCATACTTAGTCAATTTATTCCTTTACATGAGCCCCTTTTCCTTACACAATTCTTGAGGAAATTAGGCCAATATTATTTAGTAATTTCCTCCAAAATTCTTGTGCAATTCGCAAGGTTGATCATCTAACTGCATGCAACACTTGTACACTCAAGACTAGTATACAATTGATGTTACACTTGGAATCTCCACCACAACTAGGGAACTCGAATTCTCTGCATGCACTAGTTGTAATGGGCTAATTGATTAGTTAACAAGATGATCACTGAGTTATACTACTGTCCCACTCCACAACTGACCTTCCACTAGTTTTTTCAATAGTTAGAACTAGTTTAACTGAAAAACTTGAAATAACTAACCTTGATTGTACAAATTAGGAATACCACATGCTTAACTAAACCCTAACTCCTTTAACTCAAATTAATGAGATAACTAAATGAAGAGAGCCATGGCACACAAGTTAATTACATCCAAGTTGTTTGTTGGTGTGGAAATTTGAATTTTCTCAATTTGACCAAGGAAAAATCAATTTGAGACTTTCTTGCTGCATTTTTCAACACTCCCTCTCAGAAAGAAAGAGATTATCAACCACCCTATCCTTCACCTATGGAAATCAAACTTCCCTATTTACAAAGCCTTTGTCAAGATGAAAATATGTTATTCCTCTATTAGAATACATTGTAACAATAATAGTTGCCTCAACACACAGTCTCGTAAATGGCAATACCAGATATCTATATTCTTGGATCGATCAAGAAATACCATATTCTCAAAGAGGTTGATACAACTCTAATTATCACAATATATGATAGTTTCATCCATCGTCTAACCAAATAGTCCCACGCGTATCTTTCTCATCTAGATTGCCTCACATGCTACTTGACTTGCAACCATGTATTCTACTTCTACCAAGTTGAGCACCATAGATATTTTCTTCTTGTTATACCAGGAAACTGCTGCAGACCCAACACTAAAAATTAATCCTAATGTACTCTTTCTATTGGATGGCCTATCGACCCAATATGCATCTATGAATCCATACAACTTCACTCCCTCTGTCCATTTGTACAATAGTCTAAACTGGGTAGTGCCTTTTAGGTGACATAAAACATGCTTAGGTTCATTCCAATATAATTTGGTTGGCCTAACCATAGCTTGGCTCAACCTTTTGATTGCATAGCACATATTTGGTCATGTGTTCACAAGATACATAAGGGAACCCACTAGCTAAAGATAAATGGCATCTTCCACTTATTAACCATAAGTGGCATCATCCTTCCTCTAGCTGGTTGATAGAGATGTCTCCATGGGTTTACAAGTCTCCATGTAGAATGTCTACAATATCTCGTTTGCATAATTTCATTGAGACATAAACAATTCACAATCACCACTCCATACTTCCAACCCAAGGAAGTAGTGCATGTGACCCATGTCCTTCATTTCAAATTCCCTTACAAGGTCCTCCTTGCAAGATCTAATCAACTTCTCATCACTAGCCAAAATCAAATCATTAGCATATACGACAATAATAATAAATTTATCTTCTACCAAGATCTGATATAGGTTTTCATCCAGTTCACTTTTCGTGAAGCCCAAACCAGTGAAATAGTTGTCAATCATGGTGTGCCAATCATGGGGTGCTTGTTTGACAGTGGACAATGCTCGCTTGGGTCTGCACACATGATATTCTGGATCAAAATTCTCAAAACATTTGTGTTTCTTTATGTACACCTCCTCCTCAATAACCCCATTGATAATTGTTGTTTTTACATCCATCTGATGGATCTTCCACCCCATTTTTATAGTTAGTGCAAACATAGATCTAATGGATGAATACCTTGCTATAGGAGTAAAGGTTTCCTAATAGTTAGTTCCCTCAAATTGAGAGAATCCTTTGGCCACAAATCTGGCCTTATAATTATCTATACTTCCATCTAGTACATGCTTGACCTTGAAGATCCATCTCAAGCCCATAATTGATTTATCTTCCAGTCTTGGGATGAATTCCCAGGCACTGTTCTTTACAATGGATTTGTATTCCTCCACCATTACATCAACCCATACAGGTTTCTTTACTGCTTCCTCGAAATAGGATGACTCAATATCTTCAAGGTGACTCATTAGAGCCATGTATCCAATGTATGAATCAGGTGACCTCCTAAGCCTGCGCAACATTGAAGGAGCTCCCATATTGTCCCTTCCATCCTGCACAAGTCTATCAATTTCCCTGGTTCTTGTCCTACCTTCTCTTGATGGTTATTCTTGAGAGGATTTCTCCACTCTCTGCTCCTCAAATTGTGGAGTCTATACAACTTCCTAAGTACCCTCCTTTGGAGGCTAAATCTCCTCTTCTAGTGTGATATGAAGCTCCCTCTAAAGAGATTACTTCATCTCTTTATCCTCATCAAACTTTACTTCCCTTCACAAAACTATCATTCTAAGGGAAGGTAAGTAGACATGGTAGTTATGAGGAGTTTTAGTGTAACCCAAAACTACCCCCAACTCTGTTGTCAGCTCAAGCTTATTCCTTGATTCTTTGATGGCATGGTAGTAAATAAAGGCTCCAAAAGCCCTAAGATGCAACACATCCAACTTTCTCTTCGATAAATACTCCTCTGGTTTAATCATACCAAGAATCTGATGAGGACTTCACACCAAGAATTTGATGAGGACTTCAGTTTTGCAAATATAATATTTTGTTAAATGATTGTGCCCATAAATGTAGTGGTAGGCATTGGTCATGCAACATAGCTATCATTTCTCCCATAATGCTATGGTTCTTTCTCTGAGCCACCCGATTTTGCTATAGGTTGTTGGGTGTTGTTATCTCTTTTCTAATGCCTTCCTTTGCACATACATTTTAGAATTCATTTGAATCATACTCAACTCCATTATTTCTCATGAAAACCTTCATGTTCTTGTCAAATTTCTTTCTCAACCAGTGTCTTGAATTCTACGAACTTCGAGAATGTCGCTTCGTTCTTCTGCATGAAGAAGATTCAACACTTCCTTGAGAAGTCATCAATAAAATTACAAAATATTTGTGTCTGGTAGTGCAGGTTCTTGAGATAGCTCCACAGACATCAGAGTGGATCATTTCCAATACTGCATGTGCTTTGTTATCCTCATCATGGAATGTGTATTTTGCATTATTCCCCAACTTACGTTCTTTGTATATAAAGTGATCCTTTGGGGAGGCCAGTGGTTATTTTCTACATAATATTTAATGTGAAATTATGAAAATGGCCAAGTATTTTATTCCAAATATCAATGGCATCGCGGCTCTGCACTTTCTCACCTTACAGCTTAATGCAATCTTACACATCTACCTTATATACATTATTCACACAAACCCTGATCTTCTTCACCTGTCCCATGGCTATGTGTATCAGGAATGCTTTCCCTTTACTAAATATCACTCATAACCATGGTCCTCAAAATCTACAACAAAGATGAGATTTTTCTTTAGGCATAGAAAAAACATGACATCCTTGAGTCTGAGAGGGGATCTCAACTCCCTTAGAAAGGTTATTATATGAATCTTGATCATGTTGTACCTTATGTCTTCCCCCAAATCAATGTGCATTTGGAGATCTTTCTCATCGATGTCACTGAAAAAGTATGTACATGTTGTCATGTGGAATGATGCACCTAAATCCAAGTACCACAAGCTCCCCACATTGTGCTCGCCATGCATGCGATAAGGGTGAAGTCGAGCTCGAACTATGAGGCTAACGCTTCACCTTCTCCTCCTCATGAGTTCTATTGTCTTGAATTTTTGTGTGGACACTTCATCGCATAGTTCTTGAATTCATGAAAATTTAAGCTTTTTATTTTGGACAAGTCTTTCTTCATGCCCCCTTCGCTGGATTCTATTTTGGTTTGAGATTTCTTCCCTTTTCCCTTCTTTCCCTTTCCAACCAATGAAAATCTCTTTTCATCCTCGCCCTTGTATGAAGTTCCATCTATGATATTTCACGTTATCTCTTCTTGTACCAAATTAGACCATAAGTGTTCCCAATTCAGTAATTTCTCCCTCCTGTTCGGCGAGTCCTGGTAGTTATGCCAGGTTTTGGGAAGGCCTAAAAGAGCTAGGCTTACTAAGTCATCTTTTGCAACATTTATCCCAACCCCACCAAGTGCATCACAAACTTGTGTAAATATGCTCACATACTGTGGGATAGTGTCATTCTTCTACATCTTGATATTTCAAATTTTATGCTTGAGCTCCAATTTCCTATGGTCACTACTATTTTCAAACAATTCTATCATTTATTTCCACATTGTGAAAGGAGTTTATTTTCCATGGATATTTGAGACAATGTGGTTTTGCATTCCCTCCAAGATAATTTTCCACGTCTTGGCTACATATTTCTTCCATTGGGATAGGTTTTGTGCTTCAGATGCTTGTGGTTTTGCGATGTATGTCTTCACATATTCTACCAATCGATTTTCATTCAAGACTGCTCCATGGAATCCCTCCATGAAATGAAATTAGAGATGTTTGTGAGGACATACTCTAGTCTCATTTCATTGAAGGTCATCTTCCCAACTCTAAAGAGATTATGCTACACCATACTACAAATTCAAACCTCCTAAGAAAAAAATTCAAAATTCTTGTTCTAATGTGAATCCTGCTCTGATAATTTGTATAAATTATCGTGTATATTTTCAACTATGAGATTTTAATAAAAATAATAAGACACAAACCTACTCTACTTCTTAGCGAAAATCAATTCACAATTTATAACATCAATAAAGAACATGCAATGAGAAATAACACACATGCACACAATATTTTTCTAGGGGGAAGCAATCTGCTAAAAAATCTTATGCCTTCTTGTATTAATATGATGAGTATATATGTATTAAAATTGCTAGCTCAATATGAGTTCAACTTGTAATTAAACAAACTATCTCTCTACTCACTGAGAAAATCTAACCCAAACATAGACAATTTCAACCTCTGCTTAAGCCCATATTTCCTTGCGCAATTCCTAAAGGAAATTAAGCCCCTACTATTTAGAAATTTCTTCGAAAATGCTTGCACAATTCCCAAGGTTGATAATTTGGTTACATGCAACCCCTAACGCTCAAGACTAGTCTACAAATGATGTTATACTACCTTGAAATCTCCACCACAACTTGGGAACTCAAATTCTCTTAATGCACTAGTTATTTTGGGTTGATTGATCAGCTAACTGGATGATCACTGAGTTGGATTGTTGTCTCACTGAACAACTAACCTTCCACTAGTTCATCCAACCATTAGAACTAGTTTAACTAAAAACAACTTGAAATAACTAACCTTGATTGCTCAAATTAACAATCACACATACTTAGCTGAACTCTAACTCCTCTAACTAGAATTTATTGAGCTAACTGAGTGACAGGAGCCATGTCACACAAGTTAACTACATCCAAATTGTCTCTTGATGTGGAAATTCGATTTTTTTCAATTTAACTAAGGTAAAATCAAATTAATACTTTATTGCTACATTTTTCAACAAAACCACATGATCTGACATCATCTCTAAACATGCACCAGATCGAATTAGATAATGGAACAAACTTGGAAAATTAACTAATTACTCTTGTAGTGAACTTAAGGGGTAACACAACGTATATGTATAACTCTAACAATTTTTTTTTATATACTTGTATACTTGTTTGTGTATACTTTACCATTATTGGTATTGTGCCCACATTAGGGTCTAGTTTGTGCATATGGAAATATTCAGCACAGTGAAGATTGCCTTTCTGCCATTTTTACCATGCAGATTTATAATTGTTTTCTTTTTTTCTCAAATAAAGGTCTTAATTTCTAAGTTTGTTTTCCATGGGGCTAATGTAACGAAAATAACATATTTACGTCGTAAGGCATTTACCTCTGAGACAAACTCCCCTACTATCTACCTGTCTTCATTGTACACCATTCGATCTTTCATTAGATGATTGAATTATAATCATTGTTCATTTACATGTGACAGTTGTGACTAGCTAGGAACTTGGGTAGGCTAGACACGGGCAGTTGTAATTAGTAGTTCTCGTTTCTTGACAGAATGTGATGGGGCACTAACTTATGAAACTGATTTCAAGCTGGATCAGTTGCAAGATTATCAGCAGCCGAAACCCTCAAACTTAGTACTCCTGCTCGAAAAATTGAAATGTGTGGGATGGACGGACTGCGACGAGGGTGTTCATGTGATGGAGCACTAACTTACGAAACTATTCTTGTTTTAGCATAATGTTTTGGGTGATTTAGTATTTATTTTGATGAATGTAACAGTGCAAGATCTGTCACGGATAAAACCACAGATGATGCAAAAGGTGCTTTCGTCAATCAAGCTTTCAGATGACAAGCAAGGCGATTTGGCTCATGTCAATCATCAAGCCAAGGGATTTAGTGGACGCTCTGAGGCATCCAGTCACACGGAATTGATGGAATTATTTCCCGTATGCACCTGTTTCAGTTCAAATAGAGTGGTAGAAAGAAATGTTGAAATTGTAATTTCAACTGCCGTGCAACAACCATTAAACGACGTCCGTAAAACTGTTTCTAGAAAACCAACCAGACTTTATCGCACCACTTTTCATGAGACAGTGGTATTCCTTGGATGGGCAGTGATCACGTCCAACTGTTGACACGTGCCCAGAGCCACTGTTCCAAAACAGTCGTTCCCCGGATCATAAAGATCAGCCAGAAGGGCCGCGCGATATGGTTTGACAACCATCCGATGAAATCAACGGTTGCGTACAGACTTGCACCATGGAGTAATTCATGAACTTGACGTGAAGTGACTTCTTGTTGACCATCGGTTTTGTCAGCAAGGTAATTTAATGAAATTTACTACAGGGTTGGTAAATGTAGGTAAGTTTTTAATTTTATTAATTACGAGAGTATGGCATAGGAAAATGCATTTTTATGTTTTAGTTTTTTAGTTGCATTTGTATATGCAATGTAAGGAGGGTAGACGCAACAGCGCCAAGGAGAAATTTTTATGCACAACAGTGCGATTGTAATGGTGTAGTTGTTCATTGAAAAATGAGAGGGAGCACGCAGCAGCGTGTGTTATGTTTTGTGGTTGCTCGTTGAGAGAAAACAGGAAGGGAATGCGCAGCAGCGCAAGTGAAATATAATGTAAGGTGAAAAAAAAGCAGCAGCGTAGAAGAGTGAATGAAAGGGAATGTACGCAGCAACGAATGCCCTGTTTTGTTGTTCATTGAATAAGCGAATGTAATGTTTCTGTTTGTTGTTCATTTTGAGAAACGAAGGGGAGCACGCAGTGCGAATTTGAAAATGCAATGAAATGCATATGCGCAGCAGCGCGAGTGTAATTTGTTTTTGTTGAGAAGACGAAGTGAAACGCAACAACGCGTGAGCAAGGAGTGAGTAAAGAAAAAGTTCTCACATAGCAGTGAATGTAAAAAGAAAACTTTTACACATAGCAGTGTAAATTTTTCAAGCTGAGACAGAGTTAATTCTTCTTTGAAATTGTTGTATCCGTTTTGGAGGATGAATATTATGGCCTGGGCACCATTGTGAAGAATAGTGTCAATGAATAGTGGAACTGAAGTGTTCCTGTTTAATACCTCTGTTAAGAGGAAGATCCTTTTGTATCGGACAATTTTATTAATGAATACAAAATCTTTATTATGCATGTGAACTCTGCTCTTCAGCAAACAATTTTGCTTCCCTGTGTTAAGATCCCATGGCAAAACAGAGTATTATCCTCTGTTCAAGTTATTTTGTTTTGGAATTAATTTGAAAATTCCCAACATGGTATCAGAGCTTGTCCAGGCTCTTTGAAGGTGTCAAAGAAGCTGAAGGAAGGATTTTTTCTTGTTGCAGCAGCTTCTCTAGCAGAGTGAAGACTTAGTCAAGGTATTTCTCAAGTTAGTTTTTTTTGTTACTGTCCTCACAGTCAGTTATTTTAATACACAGTCAAATGGTGAGGTCAAGGAAGAAAGTCTCCAATCCTCCTAAGGATGTGTCTCCCTCTACTACTAAAATAGAAGTCAATCAATTTGATGAGGCTCCAAGGCTCAATGGGAAATTTAATATATGGGAAGCAAGAATGAGGACTTTCTTACAGTCTCAAGGGATTGAAATTTGGGAATCAGTGATTGATGATAGTAGGATGGATAGAGAATCCAAGGAGTACAATGCAAAAGCAGAAAAGACAATGTTGAATGGGCTACCTGATTCTGTAAAGAAGAATCTTGGAAAACATTCATCAATAAAGGATATATGGGACAAACTTCATGACCTTCACTCAAAAGGAGCACTGACCATGACCATCAATCAAAAAGGAGATCCTGAACCCATCATAGAAGCTGAAAATGAGAATGATGACAACAAGGCTGAAGCAGACCTAGAAGATGAAAAGAATGAAAATGACTTTGTAGAAGAACTCCTCGCTCAACTTATGAGTGGCATGGAAAAGATTAACAATTTGAAAAAGGAAAATGGGGCACTTAAGAAGATAGCTCTAGTTGGTAACCAAGATCAAACAAGGAAGAAAGTTGACCTCATCAAGCTTCAAGTACAAGAAAGGGATGAAGAGCTTGCCAAAATTAAGAAGGAATTTCATCAAAGCAAAAGGAAGCATCATGAAGAAGTCATATCCATGAAAAATCAATTGAATAAAGCAAAGAATCAGGAAAATACCTTGTCAATTCAACTTGAACAAAGGCACAAGAGCGTGAACAAACTTGAAGAAGAGATTGGTCAGTACAAGGTAGAGGTCTCCTCCCTTAAGTCTCAATTACAAGAAGCCAGGAAACAGGCACAAGGAGCTGAGAAGAAAATGGAGAGCACTCAAGCAAAGAATGAAGAAATCTTCAAAATGATCTCAGATATCATCTCCCTTAAAATAGTAGCAGTTGAGGCTACTCGTATCAAGGAAGAAACTGAGGAACAACTTGCAAAGAAGAAGAATGAGTGTGAAAGATTGGAAGAAGAGATTGTCCTCCTCAAAAAAAGGTTGAAGGGATGAACAAAATCATGAAGAGCTCTCAAGCCTTGGATGACATGCTCAGCTATCACAGATGTCCATATGATAAATTAGGACTCGGGTATGCAGGTGAACCCTCAAACAAGAATGAAATTGCTTTAAGCAAAAGAGATGTGAAGAAGCCAAAAAGAAATTGTGATGCTCCTAGTTCCAACAAAGGCAAGGAGAAAAATCAAGGCTACAATAGAAGAAATCCTATTCCAAGAAGAAATCTTTCTCCAAGTAGAAAACCAGCTCCAAAAATAAATGTAGAGGATGTCAAAGAGACAAGAGGCAATGGTTATCATCAAAGGATCTCAAGGCAGAAATGCTTCAGAAGTACATCAAGGAAACCTCCATCTCCCAGGTACTAAAGTTCATTTTTTGGTTATTGTTATTCTTGTTCAAACTTTGGTCATATGGCAAAAGACTATAAAGCTTCTCATAGAGATAGATGTTATAGTCTCCGACAACCTCCAAGAAACAATTTTACAGGAAGAAATCATGAAATCTTATTCATGAACAATGTAGAATGCTTCAAGTGTCATAACATTGGTCATATGGCATGTGATTGTAACTTAACATGGGCTCTTACACAAGCTAGAACCATGCAAAAGAAGAAAGTTACACAAGTATGGAGAAGGAAGCAAATACAGTCCGAAAGTCCCTTGGGCTCTCCAGCCAATCTAAGCTTTTTTTGAGAAGACTCTGCCAAAAGGAGATGATGCATACAGTTAGGGGGAGCCTGTAATTCTTGATCATAATCACTGAACTATATTTTTTTATGAAGATCTTCTTATAGGGGAGAGATATGGAATTAAATCTGCCATAAGAGCATAGAAAAAAAGGTTGCAGGATAGCTTGGAGATGCAAAGGTTGGAAATCTTGTTTGAGGCAGAGAGAAAGAGGATATTACATAATGATCAAAATACTTTTGCAGCTGCTATGGCATCTGAAGGAACATCTAAGGAACTGAGAGCAAATGACCCACTGATTTTCCAGAAAGCACAAGTGTAGATCATGCCCCAATGGACATAACCAACTGCAAAGACACTACTCTTATTCTCCAGAACAATAACCAGGCATAGTTTTGTGGCTCGAGATTGATTGGAGTGCCTAGGCACAGCAGTAAAATCGATGAAAGGAAATTTGATACGAATAGCCAAAAAGTTTTGAGTTTATTGAAAAAATGTCTTGGTATGACTGATAGCACAGCAGTTGAAATTAAAGGGGAGTGTTGAAATTGTAATTTCAACTGTCGTGCAGCGACCATTAAACGACGACCATAAAACTGTTTCCAGAAAACCAACCAGACTTTATCGCACCGCTTTTCATCATACGATGGTATTCCTTGGACGGGCAGCGATCACATCCAACTGCTGACACGTGCCAGGAGCCATTGTTCCAAAACAATCATTCCTCGGAGCATAAATATCAGTCAGAAGGGCCACACGATATGGTTTGACAACCGTCCGATGAAATCAATGGTTGCATACAGACTTGCACCATGGAGTAATTCATGAACTTGACGTGAAGTGAATTCCTGTTGACCACCGGTTTTGTCAGCAAAGTAATTTAATGAAATTTACTACAGGGTTGGTAAATGTAGGTAAGTTTTTAATTTTATTAATTATGGGAGTATGGCATAGGAAAACGTATTGTTATGTTTTAGTTTTTTAGTTGCAGTTGTATATGCAATGTAAGGAGGGTAGACACAACAGCGCCAAGGAGAAATTTTTATGCACAGCAGTGCGATTGTAATGGTGTAGTTGTTCATTGAAAAATGAGAAGGAGCACGCAGCAACGTACAAGAGTGAATGAAAGGGAATGTACGCAGTAGTGAATGCCCTATTTTTTTGTTCATTGAATAAGAGAATGTAATGTTTCTGTTTGTTGTTCATTTTGAGAAATGAAGGGGAGCACGCAGTGAGAATTTGAAAATGCAATGAAATGCATATGCGCAGTAGCGCGAGTGTAATTTGTTTTTGTTAAGAAGATGAAGTGAAACGTAGCAGCGCATGAGCAAGGAGTGAGTAAAGAAAAAGTTCTAACACAGAAGTGAATGTAAAAAAGAAAACTTTTACACACAGCAATGTAAAGTTTTCAAGCTGAGACAGAGTTAATTCTTCTTTGTAATGCACAACAATGTAGAGATATTGTTGTATCCATTTTGGAGGATGAATATTATGGCCTCGGTGCCATTGTGAAGAATAGTGCGAATGAAATTAAAAGTCTGTATGCAGAGACAGAGTATTTTTTAAGAGAAGACAGAGTAAATCTTTTTTTTGGTGGAACTGAAGTGTTCCTGTTTAATCCCTCTGTTAAGAGGAAGATCCTTTTGTATTAGGAAATTTTATTAATGAATAAAAAGTTTTTATTATACATGTGAACTTTGTTCTTCAGCAAACAATTTTTCTTCCCCGTGTTAAGATCCTGTGGCAAAACAAAGTATTATCCTTTGTTTAAGTTATTTTGTTTTGGAATTAAACAGAAAATTTCCAACAAGAAACATTATTATACCCTTTGCAATCAGCCAAACTGATCCGGTTTCGAGGTATTTTCATCTCTAGACAATTGTAATTTGATATATTTACTAATTCTTGATAATTGAGCGAGCTTAAATGTATGATAAGGCTAACTTTGTGTTTTTCACACTATTTGAAACAGATCAGTTCCAGCAAAAACCCTAAGCCGCAGTCCACAGGTCAATTTGTTATTTTTTATAACGGCATGGTGAATGTTTACAATGTGCCTGCTGAGAAGGTATTATATTGATCTCAGCAACAAATTTAATACATTCACAACAAATTTCGTATATATTTTTGACAAAACATTTTCATCTTTAGTCCTCTTCGCATTCTTTAATTTATTTGCATGCTTATTTCATCATTTTAGTGGTAGGCAGAAGCCATTATTAGGCTTCTCGGCTCTATAAGTTCGATGAAGACAAGAAGACCTCAGACTAATGTCGGCAAAATCCAATAGATATTGAAACCGCTGCATCGTAAGCCTGCATCGAACGCTCACAACGAAGATCAGCCTGAAAGACTTTCCGTAGGTAAGACGCGGATTGTGAAATATTTTATATTGACAAATGTGGTTCATAACTTCATACTATTTGACAGAAAGTAAAAAGTATAGAAAGGTTTTCAAGATTGAAAATTGTGTTTTTAACTTTATTTTTTTTAACTTTTTTCACACGCAGGCCTGGAAATTACCCCGAAATTATCTGTGCGACGCTTCCTCCAAAAGCGAACGAAGAGGTAAATAAACTTTATATCATTTTTAAAAATGACGTATATTCAGAAGATTGAATAGCAAATCCAGCATTTAAATCAATTACGATAATTATATTTAGTGTAAATTTAGATGACTGAGTAGGAAAATGTGTATTAAAAGGATGAATTTTTTTGGTACAGATTTAACATTGTGTCTCCTTACATCACGATGAAGCCAGTGACATTTCCTTGGAAATGCAGTAAAGATTCAGACGACCAGATCATCTTCTCATTGGCTTGCTCATCACATAAATTTTAAGATGTGGGTGGATGGTATTGACCATTAATGGCATCAGCCGACATTTTCTAATCTTAACCAAATCGTTTTCATCGACATTAAAATAAAAAATACATAATATGGTTAAAATTATTTTTACTACGATTTATTATTAGAGAAACTAGAGAAACTAGACTAGTAATGGAAATGTAGACTACAAATCCAAGAGACTACAAATATAGGAAATTACGTACATATTGTAATAGATAAGAGTATGACCAAAGTCATTAGAACATAAAGTATAACAGAAAAACAATTGAGTAACTAGATTGTTGTAACCCTACTGAAAGTATATAATTGCTAAATGTAGACTACAAATCCAAGAGACTACAAATAATAGATAAGAGTATGACCAAAGTCATCAGAACATAAAGTATAACAAAAAAACAATTGAGTAACTAGGTTATTGTAACCCTGCTGAAAGTATATAAGTGCTAAAAGAGACTTCATTAAAAAATGATGGAACTGTTGTAAGACACAAAGAAACCAATGCCAATCACATTGTAGTAGACACACCAGTGGGTGTTGTAAGGTCTTTAGGCGGGGAAAATCGATGGGGGGGTCAGAAGTATCTGAAGGAGCCTAGGTGGAAAGGTCTTAAAGAACCATGGAGTTGCATGGGGAGATTGATGGGGAAGAGGTGATGGTTGACTTGGGTCTAGAAAGTTGAATCTTGTTTTGTGAACATGCTAAGTTGGGAAAATTCTTAGCAGGTTTATTATTAGAGAGAAAAACATGAAGGAGGATGACAGAGCTATTGGAAGCTAGAAGAATGGCTTTGTTGTGAAGGAAATTCTCCAGGCACAAACATTTGGGTAGCTTGTCAATAGAAGTGTTCGATAAAATTTTCTTGATGGTGGAGATGACTAACATAGAGTCTCCTTCCACCATGAGCCTATTGAAACCCTGCTGGTTGGCAATTTACAATCCCACTTCCTCTGCATAGAATTCAACTACATTATTGGTGGGGTGGCCTAAAATGCCGACAACCACAAATAATAGATTGTCGTTGTCATCCCTAAGGATGCCTCCATAACTTGTTTGTCCTGGGTTGACTTTGGATGCACTGTCGAATTTGTATTTGATAAAGCGGAGAAGAAAAGGGGACCAAGTAAGGGGGGAAGGGGGGATGAGGGGAGAGAGAGGTTGGGTGGGTGGATGTTGGTTGAAAAATTAAAATGTAGAATAGAATGGTGCTTTAGATGGAGAGATCTACTAGTTGTTGGCAGTCCACGAGGAGAGGAGGGTGGTCTCTATTACACTAAATGATACATTATACCAAACAGAATCAGAAGAGGATGGACATTACTTGAAAATTTGGCTATTTCTTTCTTTCCAAATCAACCAAAATATGAATCAAGGGAAGAGAGACCATGCTTTATTAAGGATTTCCCTTTTGAAAGGGCATTACTTGAAAATTTGGCTATTTCTTTCTTTCCAAATCAACCAAAATATGAATCAAGGGAAGAGAGACCATGCTTTATTAAGGATTTCACTTTTGAAAGCGAAGGGCTTCCAAGCTGAGATTGTTTCCAAGAGTGAGTTGTGTCTATCTTCCTACTTCCTTAAGTAGGAATATAATTTTTTCCAAACTTGATCCACAAATGAACAATCAATAAACAAATGCTCAACACTTTCTGGACTAGCTCTACGCATATGTAAAATAGAGGATCCTTGATAGTCCCTTTTGATGATTTTATCCCAAGTCACGGCTCTCTTCCAAGCCAATAGCCATAGGAAATGAGAAATCTTGGGCCACATGTTAGAATTGGGGGCGTAGATGGTATTAGTGGCCAAGGAGTATGCTTCCATCATAGTGACTATTCCCTTTCACTGATAACCCCAACATAGTGTGTCAATGCCATCCACGATTAGGATAAGACATTGCTCAAGATGACATTGTAGTGTTTACCATAACCATGAGGGGATTCCGAGGGCCAGTCATATATTTTTTTCTGAGCACATCATGAAGATCTTCTGTGTTGAGGCCAACAATGCTAATTTACTTGCATGTAACCATTGCCTACCAAGAATATTTTTAGATCATTGAGATGCTCTTGTTGGTCCAATTTAGGCATTTGTTTTCATGAGTCCTGCCACAAGTGCATGCATATTTCCCAAAAGCTATGGGTCTGTATGAGAGATTTGTTATTTTCAGTAATCCAACATTAGTTTTTGGATTATAGAGTGGTGAGGTATGCATTTTTCATGCCATAAATTTTTCTAGATATTGGTGCTTTTGAATCCAACACCACCATGATTTGGCACCTATAACATCCTTACTGAAAGTTTTGAGTCTCAAACATAAGTCTTCCCCAAGATTTGGGAAGGAAGAGTTTGTCCTGGGCCACAAGGGCCCACTTGCGTTATCTACTCATACGCCGACCCCATCGCCCCCTCCAAAAGACAATTTGCATCTGTTCATAAGCTACCCCAAGGTTACAAAAATTTGGAATACCTTGGATGTCTCATTTGGGTTACAGCTCCCATTGTTGTCTGATATTCCAGAGTGTCTTGAATGGTGGAGTTTGTACCACGGCACTAGGGGCTTCATTCCACCCATTGTTCTTTGGGAGAACCAGAGGTGGAGGAACAATATTATTTTCAATGAGTACTGTGAAAGCTGAGAAGTGGTGATGGAAAAAATTCAAAGCACAATCTCGGCTAAAATACATGTTGGTACATCCAATAAACTGCGCAAAAACCCCAAATCTGGCCGCAGATCTCCTTCCCTATGAGCTTTTTTGATGGAGCATCACAGTGTAGCAGTTGTGGATGTGGATTCATTATCCGATATTTGCTAGAGTTAACAGATCTGGTACACTAGGGGGCAGGAAAGGGCTCCAACACGAAGGCTGAGGCCATGGTATTATGGGGACTCCTCTAGTTCATACATTATCTGAATATTCCTACTATCCACATTTATGGGGACTCAAAGGTCATCATTGATTATGTCTGTGCGAATTCCAACATCAACAAATGCTCTCTTCACTGTTGGCTACAATAGATCTCTACTCTCTGGAACCCTCTCCAATACTCCACCATACAGCAAGGACTTCAATGTAGAAGCGAGCTGCCTCTCCAAAAAAGGCATCATGGAATATGTGGATGGACTCCACATAGAGATTAAGATGGATGAGACTTGGTTGGAGACCGAGATTATGCCTTTACCAGGATAACTACACCCAGACATACTCTTTTTTTATTGCGGAGTAACTACTCTACATTACATCTTGCTCTTCATGTTTGTGAAAAAATACAGATGTATGCCTAACATATGCTACAATATGCTATGCTGATTTATCTAGATACAACAAACAACCTAGAATTAGCATAGAAAATCTTTTATGTATCCTGGTCTGGTTATAAGGTTCATTTTTATGCATGTTTACTGATTACCTTGGATATATAATTTTGATATGCTCCTATGAGATGCAGACTTTGAAACATATGTAATTTCTATACAAAATAAATATATCTCTTTTTTCATCTAAAAAAAAGAAGCAACCAACTTTGTGTTTGTAGCACTATTTGCAACAGATCAGTTCTTAATCCTACAGTGTTGTTAGCTATGCAAGGAATTCAGTCAAGGAACAATAACATGAGCCAAGGTAAGATGATACAAGAATATGAAGTAGACACTATTGGCTTGGCTTCCATGAGTATATTGGGATGTAATCAAGTTTTTCAATATGGGTTAGCTTATTTTGAAGGAGGGATGCAACTCCCTATCATAAACATGATATCATCTGTGTGTATAATGTGAATTATGGCATCCCACTTCCTAACGTAATTTATGTTTTCGTATGTTAACTCATGCAGGCGTTGTTGTACTCGTGTCATCTTTTAACCTGTTACTACGGTTCCTTTTTCAAAAACTTGGTACAAGTAAAGTTAGCTTCATGTTCTCATCCATAATGACTGCCTAGTTCGTGACCAACATCATGATAGGATAGTATAATATTGTGAAATATTATCCTGGAGCATTCAAGGCATTCAACCCATATTATATATATTGTTACTTTCACGAATATCACTAATAAGGATGGGTGGTGCTTGGAGGTGTAGTCCTATGTATAACAAGTATTGATTGATGATATGTGTCTCCTTTTATCATATAGTATACTTGGAACTGTTTTTTAACTCAATTGATAAATCCATACCAATGATTTTCTTAAACACAATTCATAACTTCATCCCAATTATTTATGCTAAAGCTATACAAATCGAAACACTAACATCAGTTCTTTGTTTTGACTAGATCCAAGTTCCGAGGCCATGTTTGCAGACTTGGGCCTTTTCAACAGGAAATCAATCCAGGTCCAAGCCATATGTCAAGGACAAAATTATTAGTATTTCATCATACTTGTGTGCTTCATCCTCCTTAAGTTTTAGTAACATAATGAGAAATTTGGGTTTTTTGTTGCAGCCTACTTTCTGTGTGTTGTTTTACCCATCTCTACTTAACACATATACGAGACAAGTGGTTTATTTGATAAAAAACCTAGGGGACATAAGCTCTACATTTTACAAAGAAATACCACAGCCTGTGTATTGGTCAATGTTCATTGTTGCCACTTTAGCAGCCATTGTAGCCAGTAAAGCATTGATTACAACAACATTCTCAATCATAAAATAGTCCATGGCTCTTAGCTTCTTCCCTCGAGTGAATATTGTGCATACCTCCCAAAATTACGAGGGTCAAATCTATTCACCTGAAGTTAACTATGTTCTCATGGTTATCTACATTGCAATTATCATAGGATTCTGGGATGGAACACAAATTGGTAATGCACATGGTAAGAATATCCAAATTTATATCTGACAATAGAATTTGGTAGTTTTTATGGATTCTTTTGAGTTTCCAAGGATAATTTTAGGTATTTGGTGGTGCAGGGGTTGCAGTTGTTGGGGTTATGTTCATTATGATGTGCATAGTAACCTTGGTCATGCTTGTGGTTTTGAACATAAATGTTTTGCTTATACTACCCTTCACTCTGTTTCTTTGCTATCTTTGAAGGCATTTATCTATCATCTGTAAAGTTTCCACAGGGAGGTTGGTGTCCCTTCCTAATTTTCTGACCATAATGTTTCTTTGAACTATGGAAGGCAGAAAAAATATAAATATTTAGCACAAAGAAAACTCAGCATAGAAGTTTTGAATGGATTGGTTATCCGAGTGAATTCACATGTATCAGGAACTTGTTTCTTCTGCATCGACCTTATTTCTGGCTTACCACCGATTATTGAACATTATGAAAAGAATGTGGGGTCTCTGCATGAAGTTCTTTTCATTGTCATCATAAGAATGATTCCAATCAAGACAATGCTTTTGTCGGAGAGATTTATGGCTGGAAAACTAGAGCCAAAGGGTGTATATGAATGTGTAGCCCAATATGGTTACAAAGATGCCCCAAACATTGAAGGATCTGAATTAATTAACCAGGTTGTTGAAAACATAAAAGACTATCTCAAGCTCAGAGGAACTTATTCCTCCTCACATGAAAAAAGTTATGCAAGCAGAAATACAGTGGCAGAAAGTAACTACTCTGTAGATGAGGAATTGCAGTAGCTTGAATTGGCAAAGAATACAAAGGTTGTGTATGTTCTAGGAAAAATCACATTGAAGACTAATAAGAGCACTGGTCCTTTTGAAGGATTACTCATTGAAAAGCTCTACATATTTCTCCAAAACAATTGCAGGTTTACTCTGTCTACCTACCATATACCACCTGCGCATTTACTTCAAGTCGGAATGGTGCCAGAAATTTGGAGTTCATTCACATAAAACTATTAGAAGACAATGAAATTAGAAGATTTTACTCATAATAAAGCTTCTAGGCTGTAAAGTTCCTGATCACTGGAAAAAAGGATATAATTTTGTACTATTGTTACTATTTTAATAGATTTAGAAGATATTTCCAGTGAGATCAAAAGAAATGAGCATTGAGTCTTCTACCATCTTTGCAATAAATCATGCATCATTTAGAGTGAACTAGTACATACATGTTTTCTGACTCTGGTAGAATGGAAAAAAATGATAACAATTCATTACTTTTCAGTTTCAATCCTTCTTTTACACTAAGGCTCTTATCTTTTGATGAAATGCACAGCTTGGTAAATTAAAATTTTCAAGAAATCCTAGGTAGAGTTTGTTAAGAGGGTATTTTAAATTCTAATAGTAACTCCTTTTTATCCTTTGTCCTCTGAAATTTGTACACTCACGAGTTGTTTGGGGCTAAGTACCAGTTCATGTGTTACAGGCCCAAGCCACCAAACAACACTTTTTTGGGTCCCTTCAAATTCTGAATCTAAGAAGCCCCATAGGAGCAAAAAAATGAAAAAGATACCTAGAAAATCACTCTTCTTGCCTAAGCCACCAATCCTAGCAAGGCTTAAGGAGGACCAACAATAACTATAATGATCCCATGCTTCCACTATACTCTCTATTGCTTTACGATCCTATATTTTTCTCATCTTATCTTTCCATTTTGTTTTGAATGTGGAGTCTTTACAGCCTGCAATATAGTATGCTCTAAGCCCCTGTAGCAATATTCAAAATGTGGCTACATTTTCTTTACAGTATCTGTAGATGAGGGTATGCCCCCTTTGTCTTCTATGGTGGAGAGTGGGCTTTTGATATGAGTACCTCATAAAACTCACCCTCATATGTCAGTTGCAATGTCTTATTTGGGGACAAGAACACAAGTCCTTGAGCTGCGGTCATGGTTTTAATACCAATCCACTTTTGACTTCTTCCTTGCTTGGTAGTAATTTAAAAAAATCTCTATAACCCAACAACCAGTATGTTCGAAACGTGTTCGGATCAAACACTTATATATCAAAGGTTTTCAAATAGGCATCTTTGAAATTTTGGAAAAGAAATTGAAGCATTTGCCAAGTTTTGGCATACTACTCATAAACATCAATCCGAAAATGGGGTATGTGTTGTAGTATTTGTAAATGAGTAAACATTTGAAATTTAGTTTTACATGAAAAAAAGATTTAGTATGCATAACGAAACATTAAATTAAAATAATAATAATAAAACAGTTTAATTCAATTTATTATATTAATTTTTCATTTTTATATTAACAAAATTATAAACAATTTTTTAGAAAGGAATCATATTATTAATGATTCATCTTCATAACCATCAAAATTTCATATTAAAATTTAATTAACATGTTTTAAATTTAATCTAAAACTTACTATAATGGATATATTGTACTCAAGAAAAAGGGGTTTGGTGCAGTGACCATTCCCATTCTACCCATCTCATAGAACAATGGAGTTGTGTTAGGACTTCATCTGTAATACTGGGTAATTGGGTCTCTCAGCTGACACATTTACTGTATATGATATGTGGCCTTTTTTTGGAGTTGTGTTAGGACTTAATCTATAATATTGGGTAATTGGGTCTGTCAGCTTACACATTTACATTTACTATATATGATATGTGGCATTTTTTGGTCTGTGACAAGCAGGGGAAGATAGTATTCATATCATATGTTCTTGGATGGGGTCTTTTTCAACTTATTTCATCAAAGAAATTTTGTTATTGGTAGGCACTTTAGGCCTTGCTGCCATGGGCTTTGAATGGAAATGAGTGGGCAGAGGTTGTCAGTTAAGCTTGTGGTTGCTACTTTGTAGCATTATTTTTAATTATCTTTGACAAAAGTGTATCTTTATGATACATTTCAGCCATCATATACAATCAGAGGTATAGATTTTCGATGATATTTCAACTTTTTATTTCATGCTAGTTTCTCTTTCTTGGGCAATCTCAGTATTGTCAGAGGGGTTTAGTTGAAGATAGACAAATTGGCAATTTGATAGCTGTCACAAGTGTTTTTGCTAAGCAGGATTTGCTAAATAATGCAGATATAATTTGCATTGGTTGTCCTAAGCATGTTCTGTGCATATGTTCCTTATAAAGTTGTGGCTTGAACCATAATTTGCATTTCAAGCCTTTAAAAGCAAGCGTTACAGAACATGAATTGGGATATTAAAAACACATTCGAGGTTTTATCCAAAAGAAAGTTCATGACATCTCATATGAAGTTAGTAGTGAAAAATGTCACTTTAATAGAGTTTTGGCAAGTTAAGGAATTTGTGCATCCTTATATTTACGAAAATTTCACCAAGAGTTTGATTTCAGTGAGGAGTTTGATGGCATTCACTTGTATTTTTGGAAACCCCTAGTCGACAGAACCACATAGTAGAAAAAGGACATTTAATTTTTACTCGCATCATGGTAAATCGAATTATACAACAAATAAAATCATATTTATAGTCAGTGGAATATTTTGTGACAGCTAGAAACCTTGTGTGCCCTCTTTAAAAGTGACAATTCATTCTTAAATATGCAACATCTGGAAAAAAAAATCTCCAAATACAAAAAAACATGTTCACATAAACAACATCTGCTACATGAATAATGGATAACCTCTATATGACATTAACTATAACTCATTATCATCCACCCTTGCTTTCAAGAATTTTCATTCACATGTTGCTATTCTTCCACACATTACTGTTACTTATCCATATTCAAAACACATATAACTAATAGTTTCAAGTGTAACTCAATATCATCCACCCTTGCTTTCAACAATGTCCATTCACATGTCACTATTCTTCTACACACTATTATTTACAAAATATCTATATTCAGCATACGCATAACTAACAATTTCAATTGCAACTCATTATCATCCACCCTTGCTTTCAACAATGCCCATTCACATGTCCCTATTCTTCCACACTCTATGCCTTACGGCGTTTCCTTTGCAACATCAGGTGCAAATGCTATTTTTCACTAAAATTAAGAAAAGAATTAATAGCTAGAGTAATGACATTTTACGATGAAATCCCTCGAGAAATTTGAAGTTCGAGATCCCTCTAAAATTAACTCCTATCTCAACTAAAAATTAATTATCAAAAGTTGTTCATGGAGAAAAAAAAGTTATATGGTTGAAAGGTTGTCGTTTTGAACTTATTTCTCACCCTTTTATGTTGACAATTTGCGTGTGGGCTTTCCTTTAGTTTGTTTTTTTTTTTTTTTTTTTTTTTTGTAACAACTCCTTGACTTTGTATTGATTAAAATTTATGGTCGAAGTACAATGCAAAAATATAGTAGGGTGTAGGTTCTAAGAATCATTCTCAGGCTCTAACAATAAATATACTTCTCTACCATCCTTCCAGGATATATGATAAGATACACATTATTTTCTAAAAAATTTCATTGTATAAATCGTGACATAAGAACCAAAAATATAGAATTATTTACAAAAACATTAGAATTAGGCAGAAGGATTAAGACTACCCTATTGATTAACAATGTCGATGTGTCCTCTGGAGTTGGCTGATTTAAATCTAGAATTTATTGAACTCAGGGCTCAAAATTCCCGAAAGTAGAGAAGGTCATGGGGACTCTGCTACCATCTTGTTGTTATGCCCAATGTTTGGTAGGTCTACCTTGTCCCACTTCCAGTTCATGTTGAAGCTGTTGCAAAATTGTGTTTGCTAAGAAAGAATACCCTTCAGTATGTAGAAAATGTTAGGTAGAAAAATGTTGTCATACCAAAGATTTAGTTTCTTACCATTAACTAGTACCTAAAATTAGTTTAATTTAGATTAGATAAAGGAAAATCAAAAGAATTTGCGAATTGGTGAACCTCTTTGGATTCTAGGCAGCTTGCCCAAACAACAAAGCTTGTCTCTTGCTAAATATTTTTTATGGATCTCTTTCTCCATCACTCATAATTTTCAAAAATAAGTTAACAAACCAATTTGGCTCCCACAACTATATTAATTAAAATAATTCCTTTAGCATTGATATCACCTTAACTCTTTGGAGCTTATAAATTGAAGAAAATATTGTTAAATACAAAAACCCTAGTCATGACATGAATAATGATGAGTCGTTTTCTAATCAACTTCTAAAAGAATTTTCCCCTTTCGGTCTTGGGAATGCCTCTCACATTCTTGAAATGGATGATGAGATATTTTGTGATAAAATTGAAAATTAATAAATGAGTTTCAATCCTACGGATGTCGTGGATCCTGCTCTAATTGAATTTGAAAGGTTTGAACATGAAATTATTAAAAGACTTCACGATACAACAATGTCATTGATCAATCTCTCAATATGAATTTTGGGCGTTGTGTACTCAAATCCCCTTGTTTACCCATTATGGTATGTGAATTCCTACACACACTTGTTAGTGGGCACATCATGCATGAAGACCAACAATATTTTTGGCTTTTCATTAAACAATTGTAGCCACACACTTTTTTTGGTTGACAGGATAATCACCCTTGCCTAACTACAATCCAATGAGTTATGAACTCTGCAAGTTTAATTCACGACGCATTCCTTTATCCACAATATCATCCATTATGAGTATTAGAACTCATCACATTTCCTCATGCACATAAATAAAAGTTTAAATAAAATAATAAAAAAGACTCCAAAAAATTTATTTTCTTTGCCCCAGTTTTACTTATGTTTCACGGTTTTAATATTCTTTTTTCTTTTGTTTATTTTCTGCAATAATTTGCTTGTTTTTGACAACTCTTCTCTGCAATTTCATGTCCTTTTCAAAAAGGTTTATTATGTTTCCTACTACTTGTCTGATAAAACAACCAGGAAATCTTACTAGAAGCATATCCTTAAGTAAGTTATGATTATAAAGGAGAAATCTTATCTGATTTTTTTACACTAAACTTTCTAAAAGCATTATATCTCTCTGAAATAAGACATTCCTACAACAAGATATTTCGCAGAAGAACCAAGCTTCCATCTTCCTTATCATTATAGGGATTAATCTTGAAGTTTTAAACCTTATCGTTACTTATGTAAGTCATCATAAGTTGTCTCTCAAGTCCCATTTATTACTACCCATGATTTCCTTCTTTTGGAAAACTTATAAAATCCTCTTTTACAATCACTTACCTTCTATACAACCAAATAATTTGAGATAATTTGAGTCCTGACCTACTTTATGAGTCTCCATGTGAATTTGCCAATTTTGACCATGGTCAACACTAATTACACTGACAAACCATTGCATATTAAAAATTGAGCTCTCCTTCATATCAATTTTTATATCTAACTGGAAATTAAAGACTTGCCACAAGGAAATTACTTCTAAATTTTGGTTTATTTCCAAGGCATGAATGATTCATTGGATAATCCTCAGTAATTTGATCTTATTCAAGTACTTCGATGAATCACTCATTGGCTTAAAGTATATACATATATTATATTCTACCAAAATTGAAAAAAGCGTTCAAATGCAAAGTGTTGGTGTGTATCACCTTTTGTGAAGGGGTCACTTCTATATGGCTTGTATTATTTGTTGTGTACTACTCATATCTTTGCACTGGCATTTGATGTCAACAAATGGTTAAAACATATACACATTTTCCATGGTAAGGTCTTGATTTTTTTGGTCATATCGTATTTATATAACGTATAACTTTACTGTTTAATAATGTGATTCCAAAGTGCTTGAGTTTCGATCTTGTCACAAAGTTTAAATGTTAAGGTTTGTGATTATGTGTGATATTATATATGTCACGATTGAAATAGTGTTACAACCTTCGGACATGGTTTAATGTCCTCGACATGTAACATACTCTATGAATGGTCTCTCTGATTTAATGGAAAGTTATGCTATGGTAGCATTAATTGGTTATGAATTTTGATTTGGTGAGCTATTTTTATATGGAAATGGATATACGAAATTAATAGCATTGGGCATTAGTTTACCAAGCATTGTCGGTATTTATTTCATATTTTTAAGGGTGTTTTGTTTTTATTAGCTGGATCCCCTCTACTAGAAATTATATTTTCTTTGATGTGGAAAATATGTGCTGAGACTCGATTAATGTGACACGATTTACATTTAATCTGGCATGAATTTCAAGCCTATGCCCGACCGATTGTTGTGTTTGGTTGATGGTTGACTTTGCATTATTTTGAGGGTCTGATTGGCTAGTTCACCTTCGACCTGACCTTAATCTTGTCTATTATTAGATTGTTGCATGATAGTCCTCCACATCAACACCTCCTATGTCGAGCATATACAGTCAACATGCATGTATATAACGTTGGAAATACCACTCAGTTAATGGTCATGTCTGTCCTATTCGCCTCCATTTACCCCACCACCTCGAGCTGACCATTTCGATTCTTGACAACTCCCAAAACCCTAATATGTTGATATTTCAACCATTTGGTAATTATCCCATCTCTGTAAGTGAATTCTAGTGGTCAATAAGGGTTTGATGTCTTTAGGTGGTAGTATGGCCTACAGAAAGCATATGAAAATTTGATTTCTTGTTGTGGCCCCTCTACTCAGCGGGTATGTACAAATCGTTACGCGCTTGTTTTATTCGTGGACTACAGCTGTCATTTTCATGTTTTACCCTACTCCCATTCCTATTTTTTGGATGCGAATATATGTGTATTTTTCCTCTTGGTTGGCAATTGAATTTACCCTCAAAACATGTGATGTCGAGTTTGATTCCAGTCGTAAATATCGTTTAATTTTTTGCAATATTTCCATATGAATTATGACCATAATCCCTTAAGGTTGTCGGGCCTTGGGCTTATGTGGTCTAACGTCAATTAAAAGGGCTCAGTTATATATAATGCAACCACTAATTAGTTACCCTCGATTGATTGATTATAGTGTTAATTGTTGTTTATGGGTTTTGATTATCTCTTATATAATAATTTGTTTGTCAACCTTGTTGTGCTCTCAATGGTTATTAGGTTATCCTAATTCCATTTAAAACTTCACCCTTATTTACATTCAAAACGGCATAATACAATTTTCGATAGCTTTCAATCAAAGTCTAATATGCTTGAAAATATGCTTATCATGCCTAATGGGGGAGATTTCGAGGCCCTATGGATTTAGGAGAGAGACCCATGTGAAGTTCATGCACAGGTAATCTTGCTCAATTCGCAACCAACATTACTACCAAATGTATTTTCATAAAAATATCTATGTACTAGAGCTTTTATCATTGAAATTTGTTTTCGTTTGGACACCTAGGGTTTACGTTGTCTTCTCACCGCCTGTACTATCTGTTAAAACAAAAAATAAAAATAATAAATAATAAAAAAAAAATCACGTATTATCTCCTTCCCTTCCCATGTTTTCATTTAACCCTGGCCCAGAGGGTCTCCGACATAAAATATTATGACTATATTCATTCCTCTCCCTCAATTATCCATATTCTTTGTTATTATTTTTTATTACCTATTATCATATCGTGAACACTACCGAATATTTTCATGCTTTGTGCGGGATCCCTTTTGTGAATATGGGTATCGTGTCATTCTATTTCGATTCACGTCCTCCACCTAGGATGATTATATGCATATATAATTGCATTCTTTATCCCTTCCTTAATTTACTTTTTCATCTGTTCTTCTTGAAAAAAAATTAGCGTTTTCATTCACAAGTTAACAAATGATATCATGTTATTTGTTTCCTGTTTACAATGAAAAATAAAATCTATAGTAATGAGTTTCTTTAATTGAGACAAAGGCACAAGCAATGGAGAAAACAAGCATAGTTAGCTCCTTCTCACAGTTCCACTTTAGGTTTTTATAGCACACTCCTTTGTTTTTGTTGTTGTTTATTCATAGTTTTATATGTGGGATCCCATTATTATATTTTGATTATAGTTCAGTGTAGGAGAAACAATATCGTTCGTACGTATATATATATATATATATATATATATGAACCGTAGGAGAAACAATATCGTTCGTGTATATATATATATATTGTGGTTCCACTATATATGTGAACGATAAATGGAGAAACGAGAAACAAGAGGATTGAAGATACAAGGTTATATTTATGAGATCATGATGTGTGATGATATGTGTATGTTTTGTTGGTTGATTTCATATGATTTATGATTGTGGCACAACCTGGTTATGTTTTATAACAATAATAATTTATGATATTTTTAAAGTTGATGATTTCAATTTTATTTATGTTTTAAAGAGAGATAAATAGGCCTATTCAAATGAATATGACGGTCCCTCCTATTATTGTCTATCTCTTAAAGAAATAGTTTAAACTAGCATTTAAAAGTTCCACTTCTTAACCCTAATCACATTGATTAGGAATGCAATTAATATGATTTTTTTTTGTTTGGAAACTTCAAAACCACTTGAGGCCTCTTTAAAAGAGGAGATATCTATGAGGGTAGGGGGGTGAAAGCCATGAAGAGAGTATTATCTCTAAAGGAGAGACCAATTAAGGTGATTTCTTTCAATTATTTAAGAATTTCTAAAGATATCTTGTGTTCTTTCTGATAATTTACTTTTTGTTTTGAAGGTCTCATTTCAATATTTATCAGTTGTAAAGCCAGCGACCCATTCATGCAAAATTCTTGAAGGATCAATATGTTTCCATTTTCATTAGGTTTCCTTGATTGTTGTATATGAGTTTGTACATTGCAGTAGCTTGAGTCTTAGTACTGGTCAATGGTCTTCACAAAGACCCGCTTAAGATTTGGATATTTTGGTAATAAAATCAAAAAATTATTTTACACAATCTGCATATTTATATACTTCTCGTATTTTGTTAAATTTATTAATTGTTTTTTCATAGCTTATGCTCTACAAGATTTCAAGATCTTGGCCTAACATCCAGACTAGCTCACTGTTAGTTTAAGGTTGATTTTTTCTCTGCTTTTTTAACCACTATTTATTTCTTATCATGCTGTCAATATTTGTTTAGAAATTTATATATCAGTTTTATTTTATATTTTCCATTTAATGTTTCTACAATGTAAATAAAATCAAAATATTTTTCTCTTATTTTAAACCTTCTAAGCAATTTGTCTCATTATCTTTTTGTGAGAACAAGATTTGAGGGTTGACTAGTTTAGTTTGTTCAACTTAAATAAAATTATCAACACATAATAGTGTGTACAATTTAGTATTTATATACCTCTCCTATTTTGTTAAATTTATTCATTTTTTTTCATAGGTTATGCTATACAAGATTTCAAGATCTTGGCCTAACATCTAGACTAGCTCACTGTTAGTCTAAGGTTGATTTTTTCTCTATTTTTTTAACCACTATTGATTTCTTATCATGTTGTAATATTTGTTTAAAAATTTATATATCAGTTTTATTTTATATTTTCCATTTAATGTTCCTACAATGTAAATAAATCAAAATATTTTTCTCTTATTTTAAACATTCCGAGCAATTTGTCTCATTATCTTATTATGAGAATAAGATTTGAAGAGTTGACTAATTTAGTTTGTTCAACTTAAATAAAATTATCAACACACTATTATGTGTACAATTTAGGGTGCCAAAGTACTGGAATTTTAGTAAGTTGTTTTTAAGTAAAATATCAAATCCTACAGATAAGCTCGAACTAATATACTCTACATGTTCATGTTGATTCTATTCTATCTAGACAGAAGCCTTAATGCATTCTAAAAGCTAAAGAATAATAGTCTAACCTGAAGTATTGTTAACTCCAAAAGAGGATTACTCCAATTGAAGTTGTTGGATTTGTAATACGTTGTGGGTCTTCAAATCTTCCAATATGGTTGAAAGATCAGTTGGGCATGGTGGACATAATGTGGGAGTGTGTGTAAAACTCAACTGAAAAAATATCATGCAATGGCCCAATGGGGATTAAGTTACAAATCATAACATACTCTGCAAAACATATAGGATGAAAGAAGTCAACAAGTTTCTATCGGGTTGGTTGTATGCAAAACCTTCCTTGGTAACGAAGAGAGGGTACCATAGAACCTTCCTCCTTTGAGGAGTATGCGAGTTTGATGATAAAAAAAAATCTTATGATTATCATATGAATCATTCAAAATTATAAATTGATAAGAATTGTTATATTAATTATATCATTAAGATTTTGTTTGAAAAGTAAATCAAATTTTAATGGTGTGATTAATCTAAAAGACATCTCATTATCATTATAGATCATAAAAGTCTAAGATCTACAAGAAATTTCATGTTTTGTGTTACTCAAAACTTTGACTTGAAGTTCTAGAAAATGAAATTGTTACAAGGATAAGCATATGCACTGTACTCATAAAATGTACAAAAAATAAATCTGGTACGAGGAGAAAGCACATGCATTCAACTTTCGATGTATAAAAGTTGACAGAGTAATAAATTAGAGCACGGGTGGAATTTGATGGGAATTTTTCCTATTAAATATAACTAAAAATATCTCTTCCCAAACTGTCTTTGTTAAAATGATCAAAACAAATGTTAGAGTTGTAGAAACAATCAAATTTGATCAGTAGTTCAAATTTGAAATTCCTACCCTAAATGAGAGAGAGGAAAAGAGAATAAAAGACATGACATCAAGATTTCAATTAAAATTGAGAAACAAATATTCCGCAAAAGAACAAAACAATCTAACAATTAGAATCACCTTAACCATTAGACTACAATTTTCACCATTAGACTACAATGTTCAGAAATACAAAACCCTATAGAATTCTTTCGCCAAATTTAGATCGTACTATCGGCTCACCAAGAAACATGCAAATGTATTTGCATTCAAAAGCTTGCATATTCTTTGTACATAGAAATCAAATTCTTGGTGATGTGAATATTAATATTCTTATCTGTACGCAACATGGAGACAACATGGAGATGCATTTGCATTCGGTAGTTTTAGTAATCTTTGTAATTAGTACTAGATGATGTCGGAGCATCAATTAAAGCCCTTGACCCAATGATTGACACAAAAGAAATAGACTTTTATTTACATTAATGAAATAATCATTTACAATTGGGTTTAAAACTCCAGGAAACTATAATTATCAAGTTAATAACAGGTATTCATATATATATGTATTAACTTTTATCAATTTGTTTAATTAAATTATAAGTTTCTATGAAAATTGATAATTCTGGTGAAAATTGGTAATTCCGGTGAGTGAATTTTATGGACAATATGATACACATGTGAGGAACTTTGAAAGAAGATATACAAAATTTTAAGCCAATAAAATACTAACAAATTATCATTTTTAATTAAAATAAAAAAAACATTAATTATTTAAAAAGTTAAACTTTATAACTTGTCATAATAAATGCAAAACTAAAAGTGATCAACATGCAAATCAATTGCTAGACTTATGTCTCGGCAAGGACTAACAAATAATGGCCTAAACATTTAAATTTTATTGACAACAAACATTTTAGAGCACAAAACTGTCCACATTGAGTTTTGAAATATACACGTAGCAATAGTTGATTATGTGTTAAACTAGGTGACACATATAATTTAGGAAATCTGCTTGTGTGATCTTTATTAGAGTTCCATAATCTTCACTAAAGTTCCATTAAAGCTTCATAATAGGATTGATTTTTTCTTTTTCTTTTTATTTATTTATTTATTTATTAATGTTAAATTAATCGTGGAAAATTATCATTAGTTGCTATAGGCTAATACAAGTTGGTTCATACCAATTATTAAAAGAAAATCATTCCACTTATAATTACTAAATCATGGTCCATAAAGGGACAAGCTTTCACTCCTGTTAGATGTGCCTCTCAGTCTTGTGTCCTTAACCTATTTCTTTATTTTGGAAAGAAAAAATTCTTAAACAAATAAAAATAGTTGTAAGACATACTCTAAGCCCCAAAAACACTTAATCTTTATCTACATTAAATTAAAAATATATAATTTTAATATATAAATAATTTATTTTATTTTATATTTTTTAGTTTCAAATTTCTGATTATATAATATTTTAAAAAATACAAATATTAAATTTTAAATAATAAAAATCATTATTTAATATTTCGGCAATTTTTGATATAAATTTATAGTAATTATACAAAGGGGAAAATGGTAAAAGCCATATCCGTACATTAAGCTTATGTCAACGTTCCGTGGAAAGGATATCTTACTCTTATATATATATATATAAAAGGATATCTTACTTTTATATATATATATATATACACGTTAAAATGAATTTTATATTTTTAATATGCTGAATTTTATTTATGTATTCCTGACACATCTCCACCTGTCCACCTTCGACGTGCTCTCCCGCACAGACCTTTCCCTGCCGTTAAGCCTGATAAATAATCAAACATGCGTGAATAAATATAGTGCACCCTTTCAGGCCGAGTTGATCTAGATCTGTCTGAAACGAAAACGAAATGTCCATTGTAATCTGGATTCAGTGGGATAGATATATATATACACACGTTAAAAATGAATTTTATATTTTTAATAGTATAGGTTTTATTTATATATTCTTGACACATCTCCACCTTCGGCACCTTCGATATGCTCTCCGGGCAGACCTTTCCCTACCTTTAAGCCTGACAACTATGTCAGGCATGCGTGAATATAGATAGTGTACACTTTCAGGCCTAGCTGATCTCGGCCCGTCTGAAACGAAAACGAAATGTCCACTTGTAATTTGGAATCTGGATTCAGTGGGTGGCCTTCATAAATTAATGAAGGCAGGAGTTATAATAGTGGCATGATGGGGACTTCAATTAGATTTATAATTCAAAGATTGTAGGTAAAGAAACGTGGGCATATTATAATCTGAAATATTGTGCAGCGTATTTGAGAGACACATGTGGTGTATAATTCTCCTTTTTGCCATTCTAATGCAAGTGTGCGCTGCACAGGAAGGCGCAACCATCAATCCATTAGAAGTTAGTTTTTTTTTTCTTCTTTATTAGAAATCCATCATAAAAATATTATATTTGTAAAAATCTAAAAAATCTACATTGTGATGGAGCAATTATATGAAAATAGCAGTTTCACTGGATCAATTTTTCCCTTTTCTTAAATATCTAAATTATTATATTTATATATATATTCACCAAATTTACAATACATAGTACCTTCCGTTATCGCCATTTATGTAAACTGTCGTTACTGAAGTAATCAAAATGTAAATGAATTTGCAATCATTATTACGCGCAAATTTTGAGCCCAGTCTAACGAGTAGGAGAAATGACTCGGAAATGGAGATTTTGATTATATTTAGAGAAAATTTGGCAAAGATTTTTCTAAACTTCAAAATTTTAAGTGTATTAGACATTTTTGATAATGTTGAATCCATTTCCACAATCAAAAACACAATTCAATACAATATTTTTAAATTTTTTATCCAAATACCAACCACTTTTAACAGCACACACAATTCCTCCACCTCGATAAACGACTTCAAATTTTAATCCGTACTCACCTATTACCTCAAAAACTATGACCGATTCCGACTACAATCGAATCTGGAGTGACTTGACGTATATGTGAAGCAAATCATTTCCATGCCGTCCTGTCATGCCAACTTGTTCTGCCTGTGTAAATGAATTTGCAATGATATAGCAGAGAAATTGTTGCGAGCTTACTTCTTACCTCCGAATCTACGACCGATTCCCATTACGATCGATTCTGATTGTGAAGCTAACTAGTTTAATACCGTTATACTGGGTCCACAGATGTTTTTTAATCGAACAAATCTTGTTTGAAGTAACTAGAAATACATAATCGTTTCTAAAATTGGACCATGAAACCTGGGAGACTAAACTTTCTATCTAACCATTCAAGCACATCTTGATACGCCGACATCATCCGTCCACAGTTTTGGCCAAACTCTGATCAGAGGTAATTCACTTTTCCGGTTAAGACTTCACAGTTTTGGCCAAACTTTAATCAGAAGTAATTCACTTTTCCGCTCATCAGAGGGACAATGCCTGGCTCTTATTTCCCTGAATATTCGAAAATCAGATAGACATAAGCAGTATTAAATTTTTATTACGTCCATGTCAATCTAATTACCAAATAATCGAAAAATCAATCATAAAAATGAACTCAAAAGATTTTGTGGGTCATTACCACTCTCATACTAATCCCTTTTCGGAAAAATATATGACTTTTATTATCCATGGCTGATTTTGAAATTTATCAGAAATTTGATTAACATGAACTGTCTAAGTTAATCGTTCAACTTCACTTATTATGACAATCATATTTAACAATATTCCAAAGTTTGCAATACCCATGTGACGGTCAGATTCAGCAGTATTCTAAAGTTTACAATACCCAAGTTAGAGAATATGAAGGAGATACTAATTATTCCTTAGATAATCGTCGACATTATATATAGGTTTGCATAACATTCTATTCTGCTCTCTAATGGCTGGTTCACAGAACTTTTTTGGTTATATTATTTCACGCAAGATCATAATTTTTCATCTTTTAAAATATATTTTTGAATGTTTAAATGATTTAATTTAAAAAACAAATTGAAATATTTCAATTTTGGAAATTAAACCACTTATATTAAAAAAAAATTAAAATTTTATATCAATTTTAATTAAAATTGAAAAGAAAAATTACTATGAAAATAGTCACTTCAATATGAATAGCAAGCATGCTAATCTATTTTTCTTAGTTGAAATGCTCATGCTCAGTAAGGAAGGTGGTGGGAATCGATCTTACTTCATGTATAAGGTTTGTTCATCCCAGTTCCTATGGAAGCCATTTTGGGTTTTCTCATGGGAAGACGTGTTAGGTTCATCCTTGCTGTCTTCTTGTAGTTGTCTGGACTCTGGACCCTTTGGATTCTTTGAAAGTGAGATGCTGCTATTTTTGTATGTTATCTTCAATTCTATATCCTTGTGTCATAGAGGTTACTTTATTTATGTTACTCGAGGTTATTTTTAGGTTTAGCGATTTATGTATTTAAGTTGAACTGAATACTAAATATATTTTTTAATTTGTTTTTTTTTTTTTTGGCTTAATTTTGATCTATGATACATAGATGTTTAAAGGTAAAATTCACATTTAAGTTAATTAATGGACCATGTATTATTAGAGAGAGTTTATTTATTACTGGTGTGAAATTTAATTTAAGAATTAGTTCTTATATTTTAGGTGGTTTCTTTAACTCTCTTATTTGCATGTAAATTATATATATTCTCGATGATTAATGATGAAGTGTAAAGCTCAGAGGAACTTATTCCTCTTCACATGACAAAAGTTATGCAAGCAGAAATACAGTGGCAGAAAGTAACTACTCTGTAGATGAGGAATTGCAGTAGCTTGAATTGGCAAAGAATACAAGGGTTGTGTATGTTCTAGGAAAAATCACATTGAAGACTAATAAGAGCACTGGTCCTTTTGAAGGATTACTCATTGAAAAGCTCTACATATTTCTCCAAAACAATTGCAGGTTTACTCTGTCTACCTACCATATACCACCTGCGCATTTACTTCAAGTCGGAATGGTGCCAGAAATTTGGAGTTCATTCACATAAAACTATTAGAAGACAATGAAATTAGAAGCTTTTACTCATAATAAAGCTTTTAGGGCTGTAAAGTTCCTGATCACTGGAAAATAGGATATAATTTTGTACTATTGTTACTATTTTAATAGATTTAGAAGATATTTCCAGTGAGATCAAAAGAAATGAGCATTGAGTCTTCTACCATCTTTGCAATAAATCATGCATCATTTAGAGTGAACTAGTACATACATGTTTTCTGACTCTGGTAGAATGGAAAAAAATGATAACAATTCATTACTTTTCAGTTTCAATCCTTCTTTTACACTAAGGCTCTTATCTTTTGATGAAATGCACAGCTTGGTAAATTAAAATTTTCAAGAAATCCTAGGTAGAGTTTGTTAAGAGGGTATTTTAAATTCTAATAGTAACTCCTTTTTATCCTTTGTCCTCTGAAATTTGTACACTCACGAGTTGTTTGGGGCTAAGTACCAGTTCATGTGTTACAGGCCCAAGCCACCAAACAACACTTTTCCCATGTTGGGTCCCTTCAAATTCTGAATCTAAGAAGCCCCATAGGAGAAAAAAAATGAAAAAGATACCTAGAAAATCACTCTTCTTGCCTAAGCCACCAATCCTAGCAAGGCTTAAGGAGGACCAACAATAACTATAATGATCCCATGCTTCCACTATACTCTCTATTGCTTTACGATCCTATATTTTTCTCATCTTATCTTTCCATTTTGTTTTGAATGTGGAGTCTTTACAGCCTGCAATATAGTATGCTCTAAGCCCCTGTAGCAATATTCAAAATGTGGCTACATTTTCTTTACAGTATCTGTAGATGAGGGTATGCCCCCTTTGTCTTCTATGGTGGAGAGCGGGCTTTTGATATGAGTACCTCATAAAACTCACCCTCATATGTCAGTTGCAATGTCTTATTTGGGGACAAGAACACAAGTCCTTGAGCTGCGGTCATGGTTTTAATACCAATCCACTTTTGACTTCTTCCCATGACCTTCTCTACTTTCGGGAATTTTGAACCCTGAGTTCAATAAATTCTAGATTTAAATCAGCCAATTTACCATCGGAACTTGATATTTACTCGTGGTATTACCATCTAATCCACACAAAATGTGATCCTTTCTCTTTGAAATCAACGATTTCATTCTGACAAACAACATAGTAATGATATAGTCATAAGAAATATCATTAGTTATAAGCATCAATAGTCATAATCATTCGTAATTGCAACAATATGCAACTTCTAATCGCCACCACCTGGCCCTTATTCATTCATAATAAACAATTCTCTGTGTCAACTTACCATAACTTACCATCTTATGCTTGAAAATCATGAATACTTCCATGTAAGCCTGTTAATAAAGGTTGGACAATTCTTCACCCTTCCATGGTAAGTAGTTCCTGCAATATATGACTAACAAATTCAACCACATTAGTCACTATATTTTGAGTCAAATGAGACACTTTTGACTAGCAATCAATTGTGCAATATTAGATGCTTTCTAAATCACAGTACTTTTACAAGTACTTAAAGAGTACTAACACTAATCATCAAATGATAAATCACTGCTCACGTGTACACTGAATGAATTCTCACTAAAGACATCCGTAAAGTACTTCAAGAAGTACCAAAAGAGCACCTAGCTCTCTAATCATCAAAACAGTCAATCACTGCATCAAGCAAGAATTGTCTTAGCTCCCACTAAGATGTTCACAACATTAATAACACAATAAAGGAATTAAAGTTTCCATTTATTCTTTATTGAGCACTAAGCTCATTTCTTATTAAAGGTGCATAACATATTTTACACATCTATATGTAAAATTCCTTTAGCCATGAGTCCACAATGGACTAAAGAATTCCCAATCCATGGCAATTGGTTCTCACAACCAACTCGAGTCATTTTCACATCCAGATAGTTTCTTTGATAGAGACCTTACCAGGTCTAACATGGAATTCCACTGGCCAACCAGCTCAAGAATTCCAGGGAGAGGGAATCTGGGCAGACAAGTACCATCAACCCCTCCGGGCAAGTAGCTGCCATCAACCCAACTCCGGGCAGACAAGTACCATCAACCCCTCCAGGCGGGTAATTGCCATCAACCCAAGGCATTCCAGCCTTTCACAATCCGGGCAGACAAGTACCATCAACCCCTCTAGGCAGGTAATTGTCATCAACCCAAGGCATTCCAGCCTTTCACAATCCGGGCAGACAAGTACCATCAACCCCTCCAGGCAGGTAATTGTCATCAACCCAAGGCATTCCAGCCTTTCACAATCCGGGCAGACAAGTACCATCAACCCCTCCAGGCAGGTAATTGTCATCAACCCAAGGCATTCCAGCCTTTCACAATCCGGGCAGACAAGTACCATCAACCCCTCCGGGCAGGTAACTGTCATCACCCGACTATCTGCACTGTCTGGCATGTTAAATTTCTCTTTTATTACTCTTTCCCAAAGTAATTACACAATGAACCATATAATCATTATCATTACAAAATAAACATGCATGTACACCATGCATTTACACTTATCCCTCGTCATGGGTCCACAACATCAAGATTGATGGGAAACTTAGCCATCATACATGTTGTATGCATGCAAATTTTCCAAATAACATAATTCATGCATATCATATAACATCATTCTTTCTCATTTATAATTGCATTTCATATTGCAGCAATTTATGTGATGAGTTTTCTTGTTGCCATTAAGCTACCACTACTTAATTCCATCAGCAACGTTAGTTACAAATATGCATCAGTTAACACGTATTCCATTTCCAAGAATGTTCATGCATACCATATTGTCATGTATAAAGCATATGCAAATACTCATTAATGTATAAATGTCAACAACAGTTGAGTTAATACTCTCATCATTCCCAATTTTGCCATAGTCTGTTGTTCCAATTCAAATCATCATTAATGGAGTATTATCTTACGTTTACTATGGCTAGCTTTAGTCATGCATTGTTAGTGTAATTAAACATAATTTCTCTAACATATAAGAACATAAGAACATAACTCTTACGTCACAATGACTATTCTTTGTGCATACTATTGCTTATCCTATAAGCCCTTCTTTAATGTATGCAACACTTATTCCCTTCACTAGAAGACCACCATCATTTCATACGACAAACCACATACCTCTTTCTTAAAGGAAGTCATTTTAATCCTCATTTCTCTATCTTCAGATATGAGGGTTTCTCAAGATTCCCTTTCCAGAAATTATTAAAGGTATCTATCTTTAGGCATAAAAATCAAGATACAAAAACAAGGATTAATTATCCTTTATGTATCAAAATCAAGCAATCAACACAGCTCATCCAACACGACAATCTCCCCAAGAGATTATTAATTTCAAGGAAGCTAGCATGACCTCTTTCTCTAAGTACACACAGACTCATAATTCCAAAGTCAAAATAGCTACCAATATGCAACATGTGTTCTTCTAACACAATTACCTTACTTCAATGCACATAGTTCTTTTCATGAAACAAGTAAGGATTTTGGTTCTTGTATGAACACTATTCCAATGTGTCTTTAAGGGAAGAACCTCTACTTTTATTTCCAAGAAAAATTCTCATGCATCTTCATACATGAAGTATGCATACTCTTAGGAGGAGGCTATATTTATGTATATATGTAATATATTCTTTCCTCCAGAATTTAGGGATGAATATCTATGTGCCTAGAAGCACATTCTTAGTTATCTTTTATCATGCATGTAATGCATAGTCATATCACTAGAGCTTATAAACCAACTAGAATCATAATGCAATTAGCATATATATATATATATATATATATATATATATATATATATATTTTCCAAGAAGCTTTTATCAAATAAAGATACATATTTTAATTCAAGCAAACTTGGCCACCTTCCATGCTATGTCCTCAGGACATTTATATACCTCATCCTCTTTTCTCAAGAAAATACCTCGGCCATATTTAGCAAGGATTTTATAGACAAGAGACGAGCATTTCACACACAAGACTCACGTGGAGTCTTTCTAATAGGAACTACCTATTTTCTTTACCAAGAAAACATACCCAATAATCAATCTTTAACTGCATGCCTTAACACATTTCCTTTACCAAGAAAATCTATAAAAGAACCATTCTTTTATTGCATGCATTCAAATACTTTCTCTACCAAGAAATCATATAAAACATTCATACGTGTTCTTCAAGTAAGTGAACAAGACACTTATCTTATCCTTGGGTCAACATGCATAATTAACAAGTTAAACCACCCTTACCGGAAGAAATTGCTCTACTTATGCAATTAGAAGCATAATCTCCTAAGTGTCGCACATGCACCAGAGTTACCACTTGATGCTAGATGCAACTACTATCATAACACTACTATGTGACCTTTTCAGAATAATGACTTCAAGGAGACATTACGAAAATCATTAACAGCAACACACTATGGTTATCATTTTTCAACTTCTTAAGCATGGTCAAGGGAATACTCACATGCACCTCAAGCGCTATCTAGTCATCCCAAGACTTAGAATCTTCTGCAAGATTCTAACACTCAAAGCTTGCTTTATCTGGTCATCACCAGACTTAGCGATTTCTTTTTCCTATCTCCGTCTGTCCCTACAGCACGGTCTTCTTCCTTCTCTTTGCTTCCATTCCTTTGGAAGCATCTATAGTTGGGGAAGGTAGTTAGAGTTTACTGACAACTGTATTAACACAGCTAGTCTATTTATGAGTAATTATCACATGTAGTTATACCGTGAATTGGGTCCTAGAAATGTTACCCACTGAACATGCCTCTCCAATTAAGTTCACACTGGAATGCAATATGCATAAGAAATCCATCATTCCCATAGTAGAGATAAATTCAACCATCATTAATCGAGGCTCCAATGGTTTTTATCTCTCAACAAGTAATGATAAACACGTACCATGCTAATGGATTTCACTTAATTAGAGGGTAATCATCACTAAATCTATTAAGACATAAGCATATGCTATTCATCATGCATTCTTATGGTGAATAAAATTAAGAACTCTTCTCATGCACAACTGAACTATAGCACCGAGAGAGTAAAAATTTTCATACACACATTTCATGCATGTGACATCAATCAACCTTCACTTGTTTACGAATTGTAACAATCTTAGTTCAATTTAATTAATGCATATAAGTTCTATGGGTTAGTCATACAACACTAACCAATCTCAACTACCAATCGTCTTCATGCATCCATGACAAGACCGAATCAAAAGTTAGTTATGACAATCAAGTCTCGCTACTTGACTCATTGCATGTTTTCAATATCTAAAGGGGTTCTTCTAATGTCCTCTTTAAACAATTTTTCATCGTATTCCAGGATGTTCCCCTAATTTATATTCATGCATTGGCTCATTAAGCTTTGTTCATTGTAACTTCAATCTAGTTCAATATATGCATTGTTGTTATTGCCATATGTGCAAATCAAAAGTTGGTAGTTGGTGGTCACTTCCTCAATGAGTGTTCACTATTGTTCTTAAGTGTAATGAGTATTCAATTTTGTTTGTAAGTGCGACAAAAGTTTTCATCGTCTTTTCCTCATCAGGAATCCAATATTATGAATGTAGTGATGCAACAACTTATTACCTACTTCTCAAAGAAGTTATAAACATGAATCACACCCGTCACGCCAAAAGTAGTGTACGACATAGATGAATATGTGAATGACTAAACTCGTTCCTGAGTTTATGCTTACTGATGGCGTACCTCAATATCCTTTCCGCTTACCAATCCCCAAAGGCGCCAGTACTGCAACCTTTAGCTCTGATACCACATTGTCACGATCTCATTAACTTAAAATGCATAACTATAAAAAAAAAATTTTAAGGGTGGGGTCAGTTCGTTAACCCTTTCTTCTTAACCAAATAAGTTTAACTATTATTTACAGTCTCCGCCAAACCTTCACTCATCTACCTACATATTTATGCTTTGTTAGGCTCGGTCCAGCCATTACGCATGCTAATATACCAATATAAAACCTTAGGTAATATCATACCCATTGTACGTGGCTTACTGCCGTGCTAATGTTTGGTAACAGTGACTTAATGTATTGGAACCTTGCTGTCATATCCGGCTCATTATACATGCTAAGTGCCACGTGGTAAATGTGTAAGAGCCCAGCTCACCCTTTTCCGTGGCCAGATGGCTCAACTTCACGTGAAGTCATGTGCCTTGCGGAGGGTTGGCCCACACGGGGTTTCGCGCCAGGACCTCCCGCTTAAATCAACGATGGAGATCTATTCACCTTCATCGAACGGTTCTGGTTTGTTTAGGGTTTGTCATTCGATATTTATTCACCGGGTTCTTCGGACAGAGCTCATTTGCAGTCCACCGCTACAGCCGAGCCCTTCCACACTTCGACTGACCTCTCTGCAACGGCTCCGGTTCCTAGTTCAGGTAACGATTCTTCTGTTATCTATCTGTTACTCCTATTTGCAGTCGGCTCCATAGTTATAATTTCGTTATTCTTGAAACCCTCTGCATACCCTATCTGTGCTCGGTTGTTCACCGTGTAGGTTATGCACAAATCAGTTTGCCAGCGTGCAGGAGGATTTGGGACTAGCGAAGCTTACAGGTATGCTCACCCTGTCTACCAGTTTCTTCTTAGTAAATGGCTTACGGTAATGTTGTGTGATGACTGCGGGCTGAGACATGGCTTGTGTTTTTTGCTTAATGTCTCAGGTCGGATTCCATATTTCAAACCCTTGTGCACTCAACAGACGGCCTCTCCATGCCGGTCTGTCCTGTATGAGCCCTTAGGGTTATGGCTTTCACGCCTTTTACCTATACTTCTGTGCATTTGATTAGTTAGGGTCTCAGGGTTCGAATGTTATTGTCTGTATATTTGAAGCTCGTCCGAGCTATTGACAGATATCTGAAGCTATGTTACTTTATAATAACAGATATGTGAAGCTACGTTACTTTATAATAGCTGTGTCATTTGTGGTTTACCGCTGTCTCCCACGTCTGGACTTCTCACGGCTACAGTAAGGTTTCGCAGTTTCTTAACGAATACTTGTTTTCTATTCACAGAAATTATCAATAATTACTAATGGTCATGTCGTTCTTACATTGCCGGTTCATATGGGAGTTTTATATTCAACATGTTGCTGTTGGTTCATTTCTCTGTTGCTCAATGGAATCATAGTCTTTATGGGTTTACTGCAATATGCGTTATTATGGTTTAAATCTTGATGATTCCACATGCATTTAGTTCTTGCAAGTCTGTTCCCTTATATATATGTTAACAGCGACATCGAGGTTAGTCCTGCACTCGTTATATGAGTGCAGAGACTGCCTCTCCGCGAACAACTATTTACAGTGGTTCCTAACTGCCGGGTTAGTACATGGTTAACATTCAGGTTGTATTTTCGTATTGCTGCCCTTAACTCGACATTATGTTTTGGCTTCCTGACAATAGGTTAGGTACTTTTTGGTTCTGTTACATGTGAATGTAAAACCCGCTGCCGGGTCTGATATTATGGTTTGGCTAGCACCACTATTATTAGCTATGCAACGCTTTTCTTTACAGCACTATTCCATAATAATGTTTTCACTACACAGTGTTAGTTTTATGTGATATTTCATGCTCAAACAACATTTGTTCATACTTTATCGTTGGTGTACACAGCATTTCGATTACACCATCTTGTTTCGCTTATACAGTAATAATCTAATAAAAGGTTCTATACAGTTTGATTCGCATGCTATAACATTGACTTATATACTGTTGTTGCTTACATGCAAGCACTGGTTCTGTGCTAGTTGACTGTGTTATTTAACTCGGTGTCTTTCATTCTTAAGGGTTCTGTTTACCCTTATTCTCTGGTTTCCCTCACTGTTATTTGATACGGTCTTCCATACCGTCTCAATAGCTTTAAGATTTGACTCTGTTCTGAGCGCATTGTAACTATGCGACCTTTAAACAGAGGTGACCACACATTGTTCATTTACAATATCTTGAAAACTGTATGCATTAACCTGGTTACTATACCACAGTAACCAAAGGAAAATAATACAAGTTCAGTTCTGTGTCCTAACTGTACACTTCAATACCTGTACTTATTCAATAACTAGATTAGAGAATGCATACTTGGTTATTCCCGCTACCGATGTCCTTACTTTCAGAAGTCACGTGCAATGTTTTTGCTCTTATCCTCCCAGCCATGAGATCCAACGCTATGTTGGGTTCTCCCCCCGAGCAGTCCTGCAGGCCTACAGCCCTCAACAGGTCTATTGCACAGATGTGCTAGGGTTATCTGGTCCTCACCAGACTTAACCCTTCTATTCTTTCTCTTTTTCTTTCTTCAGTTCTCTCTCTCTCTCTGTCTTCACAACACCGCCCCTGTTAGGGTGCTCGCTGATCCATTTAACCAATGCCAAGAATTAGTTGTAACTGATATGTAATTTAAAATTACTTTTACGCAGGTTTGATTAACTGATTGGTAATTTAAAATTACTTTACGTGGGGTTAATCACAGTAGGTATATTACATGGACCATGTATTATTAGAGAGAGTTTATTTATTACTGGTGTGAAATTTAATTTAAGAATTAGTTCTTATATTTTAGGTGGTTTCTTTAACTCTCTTACTTGCATGTAAATTATATATATTCTCGATGATTAATGATGAAGTGTAAAGCGTGGTATCAAAAAGCTGGTGAGTTTTTGTCGGCTATGAGAGTATTAACATGGCGAGGAGGTGAAGTGTTGAGAAATAGCATGAGAGAAATTTTATTTTTTCTTTGAGGTAAATTGGAGCAGCGCGGGATTTGCCTTAAAAGTCACATTTCCCTAGCTTTGGAGTAGGACGCGATTTGCTTTAAAAAGCGTGATGTTCATTCTTTACTCTCACTGTTTCTCTTCAGCGCGCCCGATAAGCGCAGATCCAACCCACGGATTATGCGCTGCAGCTTTTGACCTGGCAGATTGAGTTGTGGGGAGTTCAGCTAGCAGGTGGCGTGGTCGAGCTAGTCAGAACAGTTTCTTGCTGGTGGTGAAGGAGCGTGCTAGCTCGGAAGAATGTTTATCTTTTGTTGAAATCTAATTTCAAATTGCTGCCTTACCATTTCAGAAAACTGCATGTTGGTTCATTTGTTTGTTTGTTTGTTTGTTTTTTTTTTTATTGCGATGCGATCTAATCGCAAATCGCATACATGTCTGGTCTGTTCACTTGATTTCTGTCGATTGCGATAGATACGATCCGATCGCATATCGAAGATCACATCCATATGTTTCAAGCTTCCCTTTGTTTTGCACCGAATGCGATTTCGCCATGCAATCAAATCGCAAATTGCATAATTCAATGGTTGAAGTACAGGCCTGCCACATGAAATTGACGTGGAGTAAAAGTTTCATTTTGATCGTTAGTAAAACATTTAATGATAAGCTTTTAATTTAATTAGTTTTTATCCATGGGTGTAGTTTTTGGTTTTTACAAAAAAGTAAAAAGGTATTGTAATGATTTTGTTTGTGTTGCTGTTCATTCATTTTTATGAAAAAAAAGGGAAAAGCTGGCCGCAGCAAATGTAAGAAGAATTTTTCACCAGGTTGAATGTAATGCATAGCAGTGTAAATGTAATAAGTAAAAGGAGGTTTTTACACAACAGTAAAAATGTAAGAAGAATTTTTCACCAGGTTGAATGTAATGCACAACAGTGTAAATGTAATAAGTAAAAAGAGGTTTTTACACAACAGTAAAAATATTTTCAAGAAGAAAACGAATGTAAGAAATTTTCTTTACACAACGTTGTAAATTTTTCTTGAGAGACAGAGTGAGTTTTTGGAACTGCATTTGAAGCAGTCTCTGGTTGTAATCCCTCTGTAAGAGGAAGAATCTTTTGTAACAGCAATTTTTTAATGAATACAAGTTTTATTGAGCATGTGTGAAACTCTGTTCTGCCCAGAAACAATATTTGCTTCCTTGTGTTAAGATCTTGTGGTAAAACAGAGAATTATCCTCTGTTCATTATTTGTTTTGGAATTAAACAGAAAATTCCCAACAGTGGTATCAGAGCTTGTCTAGGCTCTTTGAAGGTGTCAAAGAAGCTAAAGGAAGGTTTTCTAAAGTGAAGGCTCAGTCAAGAAAAATCGAAGGTATTTCTCAAGTTTTTTTTTTTGTGTTGCTGCTAAAGAAAGAGTCAGTTATTTTAAATACACAGTCAGGTATTTGAAGCACAGTTAAGAGTGCAAGAATGGCTGGAGCCAACACTAGCATGGGTATCTTTAATACTGAGCTCCCACAATTTAATAGGAAAAACTATGACTATTGGGCTATAACCATAAAAGCTTTGTTTTCTTCCCAAGACTTATGGGAACTTGTTGAAGATGGATTTAAATAACCAGCAGATGAAAATGAGTTTAATAGGTTAACTCAGGCAGAGAAGGATCTGTTGAAGAGCTATAAGAAGAAGGACTCAAAAGCCCTTGTATTTTTGTATCAAGCAGTGCATGAGAGTGTGTTTCCAAGGATAGTAGCATCCACGACATCCAAAGAAGCATGGCAAACTTTCAAGATAGCCTATCAAGGCATGGAGAAAGTGAAGGCAGCAAAACTACATTTGATGAGGAGAGATTTTGAGAATCTTTGCATCAAGGAGTCAAATAATATTGACTCATTCTTCACACAAGTGATTGGTCTGGTCACAGAAATAAGGTCTCATGGAGAGATTCTTGAATAAAGGAGGATTGTGGAGAAACTATTGAGGATCCTACCCTCAAGGTTTGATGTGATTGTCACCACCATAGAAGAGACAAAGGATCTCACAAACTTCTTAGTGGATGAACTACATGCATCACTGATAACACATGAGCAGAGGTTGAGTAGAAATGAAAACGCATCTCTAGAGCATGCCTTCAAGACCCAGATGTCCTTTGGAAGTGGAAGAGGTCAAGGCAGAGGAAACAAGAAAGGAAGAGGCAGAAGGCAAAACAAAGGTGGAAGAAACAGTCCAGCAAATGCTCAAGGAAGAGGTAGCAATCCAAATCAAAACCAAGGCCAAGACAGTAGCCAACAAAGTCAACAACATCATGCTCAAGGACAAAGGTATGAAAAATCAAATTTCCAATGTTATTATTGTAAAAAATATGGGCATTATGCAAATGAATGCAGGAAGAAGCAGTATGATATGAATAATAGATCTAGTGCAAATTTCACTAGAGAAAATATCAGCCAATATAATTTGTTGTTAGCTTGTAATATGGCTGAAACAAAGAGTGATGATATATGGTTTCTAGACTTTGGTTGCAGTAACCATATGACAGGAAACATAGCCCTGTTTTCTAAGTTAGATCAGAGTGTGAAGTCACAAGTCACACTTGGGACTGATAGTAAAGTTTCTGTTATGGGAAAATGAGAAGTAAATATTCTAACAAGGAAAGGTGAAAAGAAAACCATAGAATATGTCTATTATGTTCCTCGAATGATATGTAACCTCTTGAGTATGGGCAGCTTGTTCAAAACGGTTACAATGTTTTCTTTGAGAATGATGTATGCACCATCATGGATAGAAAACCCAGCAAACGATGTATTACTGATGTGAAGATGACAAGAAACAGGATGTTCCCTCTCAAAATGTAAGCATATTTAAAAAATAAAGAAGAAATTGCAGCAGTGACACAAGAGGCTTTCCAAAGCGAACCAAAAGATGAAAATTGGTTATGGCACTTGAGATTTGGACATCTCAGCTTTGAAGATCTTAACTTGTTGTATAGGAAAGGAATGGTAAGAGGATTACCATTGATAGAGAAACCGGACAGCCTTTGTGAAGGTTGTATCTTGGGGAAACAACACAGAGAAAGTTTTCCATCAGGGAAAAGCATAAGGGCAAAAGCACCCTTAGAGATTGTCCACTCAGATTTATGTGGACCGATGAAATCCCCTTCACTTGCAGGCAACCACTACATAGTAACATTTATTGATGATTTTACTAGAAAAACTTGGGTTTATTTCCTGAAGAACAAAAGTGAAGCGTTTGAAAGATTTTGCAATTTCAAAGCACTTGTAGAAAACCAAAGCAGGCTGCATATCAAAGTTCTAAGAACTGATAGAGGAGGTGAGTATATCTCCAAAGAATTTCTACATTTTTGTAGAGAAAATGGAATTCATAAGCAGTTTACAGCTAGGTACACTCCACAGCAAAATGGAGTTACTGAAAAGAAGAATAGAATAATCATGGATATGGAAAGGAGCATGCTAAAGACAAAGCATTTGCCAAATGATTATTGGGCTGAAGCTGTACACTGTGCAACATATATTTTGAATAGATTCCCTACAAAGGCAGTCATGAATAGAGTGCCGGGAGAAGCATGGAATGGGAGAAAGCAAGGAGTCACCCACATGAAAGTTTTTGGATGTGTGGCTTATGCACACATTCCAAATCAACTAAGGAAGAAGTTGGACAAAAAATGGGAGAAATGTATTTTCATTGGATACAGTGAGGAATCCAAAGCTTACAGGTTGTATAACCCATCCACCAAGAAGCTTATAGTGAGTAGAGATGTTTAGTTCATTGAGGAGGAAGCTTGGGATGGAAGCATAGAGAAAATAGTGAATGTTAAAAGCTCTATGTCTCATGATGAAGATGATGAGGAGATGGCTGAAATACATCCCCAAATAGCAGCACCAATACAAGGACAGCAAAGGACACCCTTGAGGAGAAATGAAAGCGCTTCTCCAAGCACACCATAAGGAGGAAATTCAAGTGCTTCTTCAAGCACTTATACACCAAATGAAAGAGGTAAGAAGTTCAGAAATTTATGTGACATTTATGATTTAGGTATGAATTTTTTGTTTGCTTTATAATGTCATGTTGATGACCCTGTTCATTTCGAAGATGCAATTAAGGATAGGAAATGGATAGAAGCTATGGACGAGGAGATCAATGCCATAGAAAGAAACAAGACATGGGATTTGGTTGAAATATCAAAAAGAAAAGAAGTTATTGGAGTTAAATGGGTTTACAAGACCAAAAATAATGCTGAAGGAAAAATAGAAAGACACAAGGCAAGACTGGTTGTCAAAGGATACAAGCAGCAGTATGGGAGAGACTATGAGGAAAATTTTGCACCAGTTGTTAGAATGGAAACAGTGAGAGCAATGTTGTCCATAGGAGCACAAAACAAGTGAAATTTTACCAAATGGACGTGAAGTCAGCATTCCTAAATGGAGTGTTAGTGGAAGAGGTTTACATTGAGAAACCTATAGGCTATGAAAAGAAAGGCCAAGAGCACAAAGTGTGCAGATTGAAGAAAGCTCTTTATGGGCTGAAGCAAGCACCAAGAACGTGGTACAGTAGGATAGATTCCTATCTACTGGAAAATGGTTTTGAAAAGTGCGAGGGAGAACCCACTCTCTACATCAAAGAAAAGGATAGTAAAATACTAATTGTTGTGTTATATGTTGATGATGTTATTTTCACTGGTAATGATGATTATCTCATTGGAAATTTCAAAACAGTGATGAAAGAAGAATTTGAAATGACTGACATGGGTCTGTTGAGATACTTCTTAGGAGTAGAAGTAGAACAAAATGAAAATGGGATTTTTATCTCACAGGCGAAATATGTTAATGAAGTGTTGGAAAGATTTAATATGCAGGACAGCAAAGCAGAAATCACTCCCACAGTGATGGGATTAAAACACAACAAAGAGGACAGCAGCAAGGATTTTGATCCTAGTTTGTACAAGAGCATAGTTGGCAGCCTCATGTATTTGACTGCAACTAGGCCGGATATAATGTATGTTGTTAGCTTAATTTCCATATTCATGGAGAGGCCAAAAGAAGCACATTCGCAGGTAGCAAAAAGAATTATGAGGTATGTTAAAGGTACTAAAAGGTTTGGCATTTTATATACTACTTCAGAATGTTCATATTTAGTTGGATACAGTGATAGTGATTGAGCTAGAAGTGTAGATGATCGAAAAAGCACATCCGGTTATGTTTTTCACATGGGTTCAGGAGCCATTTCATGGGCTTCTAAAAAACAACCTATTGTAGCGTTGTCTACAGCAGAGGCTGAATATGTGGCAGCTACAGTAGCATCATGTCAAGCAGTTTAGATGAGAAGGATGTTAAGGAGCTTATGCCGAGAACAAGTAAAAGGAACTGTGGTCTTTTGTGACAATAGCTCAACTATTGCATTATCCAAGAATTCTGTGTTTCATAAGAGAACGAAACACATTGACACAAAGTTTCACTACATCAGGGAATTAGTAAACAATGGAGAAATTTTCTTCCAACATTGCAGAACTCAGGAGTAGGTTGCAGACATTCTAACCAAACCATTGGGGTAGAAAAGTTTTGAGTTTTTGAGGAAATGTCTGGGTATGACTGATAACCCAGCAGTTGAAATTAAAGGGGAGTGTTGAAATCTAATTTCAAACTGCCGCGTTATCATTTCAGAAAACTGTATGTTTTTTTTTCCTTGCGATGCGATCTAATCGCAGATCGCAAATCGCATGCATGCCCACTACCTCCGTCTGTTCACTTGATTTCTGCCGATTGTGATGTTGCGATGCGATCTGATCGCATATCGCAGATCACACCCATATGTTTCAAGCCTCCCCCTGTTTTGCACTGAATGCGATTTTGCGATGCGATCAAACCACAAATCACAAATCGCATAATTCAATGGTTGAAGTACAGGCCTGCCACATGAAATTAATGTGGAGTAAAAGTTTCATTTTGGCCGTCAGTAAAACATTTAATGAAATTTACTATGGGTTGGTAAAGGTAGGTAAGATTTTAATTTTATTAGTTTTTTTATCCACGAATGTAGTTTTTGGTTTTTACGAAAAAGTAAAAAGGTATTGTAGTATTTTTGTTTGTGTTGCTATTCGTTCATCTTTATGAAAAAAAGGGAAAAGCTCGCCGCAACGAATGTAAGAAGAATTTTTCACCAGGTTGAACGTAATGCACAACAGTGTAAATGTAATAAGTAAAAAGAGGTTTTTACACAGCAGTAAAAATCTTTTCAAGAAGAGAACGAATGTAAGAAATTTTCTTTACACAGCATTGTAAATTTTTCTTCAGAGACAGAGTGAGTTTTTAGAACTGCATTTGAAGCAGTGTTTGGTTGTAATCCCGCTGTAAGAGGAAGAATCTTTTGTAACAACAATATTTTAATGAATACAAGTTTTATTGGGCATGTGTGAAACTCTGTTCTTCCCAGAAACAATATTTGCTTCCCTGTGTTAAGATCCTACGGTAAAACAGAGCATTATCCTCTGTTCATTATTTGTTTCGGAATTAAACAGAAAATTCCCAACATATTCCAAGTGAGATTCAGTCTGTGCAGAGCTATGGATCAAAGACGAGTTCATGGTGTCATGGATCTACGTGCATCGGTGGATTTGAATCAGTGGTGCCATAGATTGGTGGATTCTAGGATGGTGGGGCCGTGGATCGGTGGATCTGCATGTTTGTTTTTTCCTCCGCCGATTGGTTCATTTCCATTCGGAGTGTGCGTCTGCGTGAATCAAACAAGATAAGAAGTGTGTGGTGTGTTTTTTTTCAATATGATCTTCTAAGTCTACAGTGGCACCAATCTAGTGTGGAATCCTAGTGTGGTTGTTGGTTGTTGCCCCCTTCACATCTCGCGGCTTGCCTACGAGGATGCGTGACCTGTGGAGGGAGAAACAAGAGGATGGTGTGCTACCCATCATGGGTTTTTGGCGACCTTTGCAGAGGTGTAGACCATGTGGAGGAGATCCAAACTCTGTTATTCTGTCGCTCCGGTGAGATCTATCAAGCTTCCACAATTTTTAATTTCCAGCATGCCCTAAAATAGTTTGTCTTCATATAACAGATCACTCTGACATTTAGAAAGAAGACCTAGTTGTCTTTTCTGTTATCAACCTGGTGGCACATCCCTCTGTTATGTGAGTGTTGCAAGTTATGCGTTGAACTCCACAACGTTTTTGGTTGATTCCCAAGTTCTGCAAGGTAAGGGTTTTTTTGTTAAAGGTGCAATTTGAATTTTTTTTAATGTAGGGATATGAAGCCGATTCCCAATCTTGGTTGAATTGAATGCTGACATTTTTTTATATTAAAAAAGATTAAATTTGCTAGCTTGGAGATCGATATTGAGATTGTTAGTATTGCTCAATAAGTACCAAATCACATCAGAAGGTGCTTTGATTATTTGGTGGCTGAAACTGTTGGCATTTTACTAGTGTTCTTGAATGCATATCGATCGTTAAAGTGTGTGGATTTTGTGTTGGATCCATAGATCGACATGTCATGATGAATAATCAAATGACAGAGGTGTAATTGAATGGGAGCAATAAGCTCGATGGGACCAACTATTGTAATTGGAAAATGAAGTTGCAGAACCTGCTTGAGGGGCAAAGTGCATGGTCAATTGGAAATGGGTATGAATTGAAGCCAATCAGAGATGGAGGTAGAACAACTACAATAATTCGGGATTGGGAGAAGAGGGAAAACAAGGCGAAAGTGTTGCTGAAATTGTCAGTGAAAGGCTGCATTATCACTCACATCATAGAGTGTAAATCGACAAATGAGATCTGGACAACTCTCAAGGATTTGTATGAGATAAAGAATACAAATCACTTACTGTTGTTGAACAGCAAGATTCTCTCCATTAAAATAGAGGAGAATCAATCAGTCACTACATTGATCTCTCAGATCAAGGAGCTGAGAAATAAGTTGGCCGATATAGGGGATACAGTGTCGAACAATGATATTGTCATGGTTACCATGAATGGTATGACTGATGACTATCAAATTTTTATTACATGCTTGAACACGAGAGACAAATCCCCCAATTTTGAAGAATTGACAAGGATACTGATGCAAGAGGAAGAGAGGTAGATGACTCTGAAACCCTGAATTCAGATGTTGCTTTAATGGCAAAGAAGAGGCCTTTCAGAGGGAAGAAAAGTGCAAGAAATAAAGGCAGAGGCACACCACAAAGAAAGCCACGTCAAGATATGTCTTCAAACATAAGTGATTCAAGAACCAAATGTTTTTATTATGGTAGGGTTGGTCATATTTCTAGGAATTTCCACAAGAAGAAGCTTGATGAAGGTTGACATAGACATAAGAAGCATGCAGGGCACTTTACTGATGAAGATTAGAATTAGAATCTCAGACTATTTGTATCTGATTCAACTTTCTCTATTGAGACTAATGAAGCAGAAACTTGGATTTTGGACTCAAGAGCTTTTACTTACATGACATGTAATAGACATTTATTTGAAAATTTTAAAGAAACTAGCAGTGGTGCTAACATCTACCTTGGTGATGATAGAGCGTACCAAATTAAAGGGTATGAAAATGTTCCTTTTGTATGGCTTGATGGTAATATTAGGCATATTCAAAATGTAATGTATGTGCTTGAAATTAAAAAGGATTTGATCTTTGTTTCTATGATAACAAATCTTAATCTTTAGGTAGACTTTTTAAAATCTTATTGTGTTATTAAGGATTTGCTAGATTATATGAAGCCAATTGCATCAAGCATTCGAGTTGGAGGTATGTACAAGGTGAATGTAAAGAGTCCACCACACCAAGCTTTCACTTCATCAGTTATGACTACATAAGATTTGTGACATTAAAGATTCATTCATGTTAATTTTCATGACCTGTTGCCACTTCAGAGACGAGGTATCATCAATGGTCTCCATGTTTTGAAAAAATTTCATGTTGATTGTGAAGCATGTTCTCTTAGGAAGATGCATAGGAATGATTTTCCCTCCAATTTGGATAGAAAGAAGAGAGATATACTAGAGCTTGTGCACACTGATATATGTGGTCCAATGCAAACAAGGTCATTACGAGGTTCCTATTATTTTTTGTTATTTGTTGATTATTGCATGATATTTAACTAGATATATTTTCTTAAAAATAAGATTCATAGTTTTGAACATTTTAAAGAGTTGAGAAGCATGGTTGAAAATTAGACAGGGAAGTTCATCAAAATTCTCCACTCAAATCAAGGGAGAGAATACAAGAAAGGTAGCTTCATAAAATATTGCAAGAACCATGGGATAGTTCAGCAGTTTAGAACACCCCATGCTACTCAATAGAATGGGGTTGTATAGAGGAAGAGAAAAACCCTTATTGAGTGTGCACATAGCATGTTAAAAGGTAGGAACATGTCTAATGGTTTTTGGGCAGAAGAAATAAACACTGCAGTATATTTAAAGAATAGGAGTCCAAAAAAAATCTTTGATTTTAAGACCCCATTCGAAGCTTTATTAGGATTTAAGCATGCACTTAATAATTTAAGAGTTTTCGGCTTGAAAGTTTTTGCTCATGTTCTAAAGGAGGATAGGAAGAAATTGGATTCAAAGCCCATTAAATGCATTTCTTTTGGGTACTACACAAAGTTTAAAACTTATAAATTGTATAATACCTTTGCTCATAAAGTGTTTGCAAGTAGAGATGCAGTATACCATGAGTGGGTTGATGATGGAAACCATAATAAAGGTAATGAAGAATGGCACATGCCTTTGCTAGTGGAAGATGGAAGTGATAAAACAAGGGACAACCATGAGTAGTAGTAGCATCAACAACAAAAACAACAACAAAAGGAATAATTAGCTGGTAAATATGCAGTTAGCACTCCAAGTCCACCAAGGGATGATCAAAATAAATTTGAGGTCAGTCCACCACTAAGGAGATCAAGTAGGAAAGTCCAATTACCAACAAGATATATGGATCATGCTCTTATGAATACCTTGTTTTATGTTGTTGAACCCTCAAATTCTAAAGAAGCAAGTCAATATGATGAATGGAGCACTGCCATGGAAGAGGAATATGAGTCAATACTTAAGAACACTATTTGGGATTTATTTGAACTATCTAAAGGAAAAAACCCATAGGTTACAAGTGGTTATACAAGCCTAAATTTAAAGAATATGGGAGTATAGACAAAGATAAAGCTAGGTTGCTAGCAAAGGGGTACTCGCAGAATGAAGGCATAGACTATGAGGAAACCTTCACCCCTATGGCTAGATTAAATACAATTAGAATGTTAATTTATTTAGCTACCAAACATCATTGAATGATACACGAGCTAGATGCGAAATTTTCTTTCTTAAATGATGAATTAAAAGAAGAATTTTATTTAATGCAACCTGAAGGCTTTGTTAAACAGGGGGAAGAAAAATTATTATGTAGATTAAGGAAAGAATTATATGGTTTAAAATAGGCACCCAAGTTGTGGTATGAAAAAATTAATTCATTTTTCTTGCCGCATAATTATAAGAGGAGAAATAACGTCCCTAATATGTATACCATGTTTGATGAAAAGGGGTAAATTGTTTTGATTTCTTTATATGTATATGATCTTATTATTACTAAAAATGTAGGTGAGGTCATTATAGAAATCAAAGTGCAGTTGTCACAGGATTTTGCGATGAAATACCTTGGAGAGTTACACTATTGTTTGGGTCTTGAAATCTTGAGGGATACTAGCCAAACTTTTTTGTCTCAAGGAAAGTATGTCAGGAGCTTATTGAAAAAGTTTAGAATGCATCAGTGCCTTTATAGAAGAATTTAAAACTTCAAAATGACAATGGTTTTAAGGAGGTGGATGCAACACTATACAAACAACTAGTTGAGATTTTTATTTATCTAACTACAACTAGACCTAATTTAACTTTTACAGTCAGTGTTTTAAGCCAATTTATGTCAAAGCCTCTTGAGAGTCATTGGGTTGTAGTGAAAGGTGTCTTAAGGTATCTTCAATGAACCTTAGACTTTGGTATTAAATATATTGATTCATTTGATGCTAGGTTGACAGGTTTTTTAGATTCGGAGTAGGCCAGAAATCTGGATGACGGACGATCCATAATAGGTTATGCATTCAACATTGGGTCCAAGGTCATTGCATGGAGTAGCAAGAAGCAAGGCATCGTATCCTTGTCTTCAACAAAAGAAAAGTATCAAACAATATGTGCGGCAACGTGTGAGGCAGTTTGGTTGAGGAGACTTCTCCATGATGTTGGAGAAGAAGAAAAAGATGCAACAATTATCAGATGTGACAACCAGAGCTTAATCAAACTTGCAAACAATGCAGTGTTTCCCAAAAACACAAATCATATTGATACACAGTTTCATTTTGTTAGGGAGAAGGTTCAGTCAACAGAGATTTATATTGAATATTGTAATACTTGTGATAATGTTGCAGACATTTTTGCTAAGCCCCTTGGAAGAATTAAATTTCAGTTATTTAGGGAGATGTTAGGATTACAAGTGAACCCTTTCTCCATTAAGGGGTAATGTTGAAATTAATTGAAAATGTATTATTGGAGAGAGTTCGTTCATTAATTGTGTGTAAGATTTAGTTTAGGAAATAGTTCCTACATTCTAGGTGGTTGTTCTAACTCTCCTACTTTCCTCTAAACTATATATATTCTTGATGATTAATGATGAAGTGTAGAGCGTTCTGCCAAAGATAGGTGAAGTTCCTCACCTATGAGTTGGACAATTTCTTGAATATATTACTGTTTATTCCATTTTTAACAATACACTCAAGGTAGGACAGACCTTTTGATTATATATGGTATCAAAATATGCAACCAAAAGCTCGGGATAGTATATGTTTAAATGTACAATCACATACACTTAAGGTATGACTAACCTTTTGATTTTGTATCATATCCAAATCTGCATCTTAATGCTCGGAACAGTATAAACATATAAAAAAATTAATTTTCTATCTGAAAATGGTTGAACTACATTATTTGTTAATATAAAACATTCAATAAGTAAACTTGACTTTATCACTTACTAATGAAATAATAATACTAATAATAATAATAATCAACAAAGTTGAAACCACAAAACTAAGTCAACGTTCAACTTTTCTTTCATGGAAAAATTTATAAATTCTAAAACTATATAAATATAGAATGAAACATGGCAAACTCCAAAGCCTTTTCACTTCTTATTCACAGAATCACCAGAGTTCATTTCCATGTATCGAATAACACCGTAACTTAATTTCCTAATCTCTATTATGACCCTCATGTTGACAGCTCTCCCACCCGCACCACGACAAAATAAATGTATAGAGTTACAAACAAATAGGTCGTAACAATAAAATCAGAAGCTCGTTGTCTGAATATATGCATTTTGTCGGATGGAGAAGGTTTCACACGTAATAAACTCACTTGTACATTGCAGATTTACATGGATGAATGCGGTGAACATATTCCGTAATCGTATGGGTAATAATACTAACAATTGCCTGTAAAGTTGTAAAAATACACTAAAGGAAGATATAAAAAGATCATTTTTAAATTTTAAGGGAGTTTATCCTTCGAGGCTCTAGGTAGATCTGGACTTACAATAGATCTACGATTCTACAGTTTACTCTCAACATGTTTTATAGTTTAATGTGTACATGGAAGTTCACTCTTATAAAAATAAGTTATGTTCCAAAGAGGTTTTAAAGAAAGGTAGGGTTTGAATATGTCTTTTTTTTAAGCATTTTATAGACATATTTTAAGTTCAAAGGTGGTTTCATCATAATATTCTTATGGAAACTCTTTTTTCTTCTCTAATTGATAATTCCATGTTTGAATCACTTATGAGTTGTCATTCAATCTAGTTAAAAGGTAAATCCCTTGTCGCAGAAAAAATAGACAATATAAATCTATGTTATATATTATTACAAGGAAATTCCAAAATTAGTGATATAAATTTGTTTTATTAAATCATTTTAACTTTGAATTTATTAAGCAAAGGATAAAAAAATAATTGAGATGGAAATCTATAGATATTTAAAAATTTTGAAGTTGAAATAAATTTTTTATTTTTTATGAGAAAGAGAATTAAAAAATACTATATACTAGTAAAAACATAAGTATTATACTCTTTTAACATTAAATTATTAAATATATTTAGCATTTCTAAATATAAAATATATTTGACTCTTTGAACACACTAATAGAAAATGATATTAATTTCGTATTAACTAAATAAATATAATTAAAAAAAAAAACATTTGCATTTATCTAATAAAAAAAGTCCAAAATTGTTAATATATAAAATTTGTTTAAATAAAAATTCCAAAATAACCATTCTCCAATTTACTAAAAAAAATAGAATATTAAAACCTACATTTGAAAGCTCAAGAGCATATTATCCATTAAAGAAATTGAGAATCGTCAATTTGTTATTATTTACCTTTTGGAATTGTTTAACAATTTTCATATTACATACCAAATTGTAATATTACTTACCAAATTGTAACTACTTAGAGAAAATCTATTATACAAAGATAATGTACAATAAATATTCATCTAAAATAGAACTTATTTTGAAAGTTATGTAAAATGAATATATATAAAAAATAGAAATTTATTTCAAAGTTATGTACAATAAATATACATCTAAAGAAACTTATGTAGATGGTAAAAACCGCCCATAATTCAAGATTTAAAAAGAAAAGGTGAAAAACTGAGATATATATATAATTTATTATACAAACAATGCTCCTAAACTACATTTTTGTTGGACGGCCAGGTACCCTCACATATGTAGATTTCAAATATGGGTCTTCCTAGTTTATGAATAATGTAAAGACTATGGTTGTGAAGTGGACTAATTATATCAAGAATGATGCCAAGGATGCAACTAGTTGTACATCACTTTTCTGTGTACAAAAATTGTTTCAATTTAACTACATTTGGAAGGTTGACGTGAAAATGAAGGTGACTTTGAAGGAGATACAGACTATCGTACAACAATTCACTTATATATACCTCAAGACCATGCATCAACTTATATATACCTCAAGACCATGCATCAAGGCCAAGTTCACTACATTAATAATTCTATATCGAAATTGAGTTACACAATAAATGTGAATTATAATTTATCTAATAGGATGGAAAGGTATAATATGATGGTGATGGGCATCAATTTGATCACCCCCATGGTAATAATCTAGCAATGTACGAAACAATTTGAGTTGGTAACCACTGGTTTTCGAAGAGAATGGATGCAGTGGCATGCAACATTCAATGGAGAGGTTCATGGAACTTCAGTTATGATATGATCAGTCATAGTAAAAATTGAGGCTTTTTCAAGTTCCTTGTTTGAATCCTATGTTTCTGGATGAATTTGGCGTTATTTTGATTTCTGGTCATGATATTAGTTTATGACTAGTCTAAAATACATTAGGTTTTAGTGAGGCCGAGAGATCTGTGTTGGATATCTTCAAACTTGGTTCTTTCTTTACTAGTTTTACATCATGTAAAATCAAAGTTTTTTTTAGAAAGATGCCTTCTCTCACAACATCTTTTCTCATTTAAATCTGATAGGTGAGTTTGTCAAATTCGACTTGATTAGCTCTTAGTTTCGTGTTATGTATGCTTATCTTGGTACAAAACAAACTTATTAACTTTAAACTTCCATAATTCCTTATTAAGATCATGGAATTCAAACTAATCAAGAGTTTAGAATTGCATCAAGGTCATGCCCAAGTATTGTAGGTCACAAGCTTTGGTGATTGGGATTCAACTTGATAATCCTTAGACCTATTTATGTAGATTATGCTTTATAAATTCATCCATTTACTTTCTTATTTTGTCCAACCAAGATCTTCTATAGACTTCTTTAGATGCCAATGAGAATGATCATAGAATGTGAGTATGCTTTGATGCTTATGGTGCATCCCTAAGGAAGAAAGTCAATCCCTTTTACCACATTTTCCATTGTACGATTTAATATTTTAGAAGATATATGGTCAGTTTGTTTTCCAATATTAATCGTATGTTCATCTCCACGTGAGTCGCAATTGGTCCATAAAATCATCATAAATACTCAATATGATAAAGTGGGTTATAATTACAAGTTCTAATATAAACTTTTTAAGCTTCAAAACATCTCTTATTTCTAGCAAAATTCATAATGCCAATGTTGCTTTATTTACAATATCGCATCGCTACATACCAAGCTAATAATATTATTTTTTATATTCATTCTATATAAACTATTTATCTTTTAAGAACCCAACCATAACGAGTGAGATATTTTTGAAAATCCAATAGAGCATTCTCTGATGTGGGTTGTCCATTATAACCAATAACTAGGTGTAAAAGCTATACCAAGCATGTGTATCTATGAAAGACTAAAATACGTCTACAGTAAACAAAGACCATCTACATTCATGCACAATTTTCCTTCATATTTTTTGATCCAACATACTTCATGCTTGAGGATTTTTCATAGGGTATATGGCCTAGAAGTGTTATGCCGAAACCCTAGTTGTGCTTTGGCCCATTGAACATATCTCAAAGCCGAAATAAGGGAACTCATTGTATCCAATATCGCATTTACTGTTTGTGGAGTTACCTGAACACCCAATTAAGTAAGGGTTTCTTCCATGTCTACATTTCCCTTTTCAAGGATTTTCCATATTTCCCTTACAACATCCACTATCTTCCATTGTTTTTTGCTTGGGGTTTCGTCAATGTTGTTAAACTAGTGAAAATTATCTTCTCCTTCATCACTACTTAGGGCTTGTGATTTAGGGTTTTCATCTTGCCTTGATACTACCGTATTTTCTTCGAGGATTTGAAGAGCAATGGATGCATCCATTGGGTAAAATTTATGGCTCTAATTTATTTCTTGGAAATGAGGAAAGCTCTTACCATCTTGGAATGTTTAGAGGGATGTGGAGACCATGTTTTGTTGGCATTCCAATGATGCGAAGCTCCATTGTAGATGGCGCAGTATGATTGTTGAAATTATTTGCCAGCGTGCCCTGATTGTTGTTTTCTCAAATCAATGGTGGAATAAAAAGTAGTAGTGATCGTCGCATGGTGGACAACAAAGGCATAGACAAGTGTAGGCAATGAATAGATTAAAAAAGGACACCTTTGATATAGCTAATATATTCAGTGTATATGTCTCAAATTCCACAATTTTTGTGATATGGACTCTGACACATTTAATTTCATACATGTCATATGAGAATTTATTTTCAATCTCAAAAAATTTAATGGATTTAATATTTTCCAATTTAAAATTGAGAGGAGAAAGGTCTCACTTATTCTAATTGTTAGACGCTGTTGACTTTGCCTAGTGATATTTTTTCTGTCCATTTTGTTATTAATATGGTAGAAATTATTTGGAATGATAATTTTTATGGGTTTTTGAGAGCGCTGAAATTATTTATACATTCAAAATGACATTTTTAATAGTATAAATCCATAATCTTGCCCAAAAAATCATCACTTGAATCTAGCTTAAAATACTACAAAATAAATTGTTTCAATGTATTGGTGTTCCAATACATTAGAGAGTGTTGGTTTCCAATAAGTGTGAGTTGTACTCAAGTAGTCATAATTATCATCCCAACGTGTAGTAAACAAGTTTTAGATATGCTATTAAGGTTACTGTGAAAAATGTATTCTTTCAATGTAGTAGTGTTGAAATGTATTTTTCGAAAAGAGTGTTATTTTCCAATAGGTGTGAGTTGTATGAAGGTTGGTGTCCTTATTATCGCCATAATATATTTGTCATAAGTTTTGGAAGTCATCGCAAAATATTTTCTAGTCCAATTTGTCTAGAATCTAGTAGGGATTTGTTAGAATCACAAGTTTGAGTTGTTAGCTCAGTACAATCAAGTGCCCCATCTTTTTTGAGCATTGAATCAATATATGCTGTCAAAAACCCATTCTAAATAACAAAATCAATATTTTACCAAAACAAATTGGCCACATTTGGCCAAAAAATGCTAAAATATGTAATATTCAAACACTATTGTTATTTCAACTTTTAATACTCAAATTTTGAATATATACTTAGACTTAATGGGAGAAATGTATTGTTCCATGCATTTTTGGAGAAAATATGATTATACTGAGCACAAAACATTACTGGGAATTCCAGTGACTTGATCAACTCAAGAATTCCTCTTGTTATTAGAGTCCTTACCAGAACCCTTCAATCTAGAATGTATTTTCCAAGTCGCCTCATGTTCCTTTCTTTCTTTCCCTATTAGCTTCCCACATTTCCTTTTGAGAGAGTTCAGGAGCAGTTTGGGCAAGTAACCACCTCACCCATAACTCAACAGAAATGTGGGCTTCCGTAATATCATTTCCCATGTGATCTCTATGGTTAGTTGCACATATTACTTAAATTTAACAAATTAACAAACATTTGTAAATTTGTATACATATTTACAAATCCAAAAACCATAAGTTATCCACCATAATTAAATATTTATAAGTTTTTACCAGAAATATTACATAAACAAAAAATATTAATTCAATAAAATTAGCAAATTCAACTTTTAAAAATTATACTAATAAATATTTTAATTTTAAAAAATATTATAAACAAAATGTATTCTCATCATTAGCTATAATTAAAAAATTATGTTTATTATAAACCAAATAAAATTTAACAATTATTTTCTTTGATAAAAATAAACATATTATTTTTAAAAACATATTATAGGAAAAACATATTCTCGTTATTAACTATTAATTAATAAATAAAATCCATTATAAACCAAATGGTATTGAAAAATATTTATATTTATATAAAAATACATTAATTCTCAATTGGAATTATGATTTGGGAAATGGTTGTTATCTTTTTCACCTAGATGAAATCTTCATTATTGACATGATGAGCTAGAATGTCTTGAATATTGTTCAAATGACTTAGCACCTACAAATATTGTTATATTGGTCGCTAACCTAGTGAACTCTTATGTGAGTATACCCTTGTGAAGTCTAAGTGAATATACTTCTTGATTGATGCGCCACTCGAAACCACACTTTAGCAAGGTTAAAAAAAAACTCAATTATTTTACCAAAAAGAAAGTTAAAATTAATAAATATTATCAATTTTGAATAAAAATAATATTAAAAAAACATTATTTTATATAAACAATTTCCTATACGACAACATTATTAACTTTAAATAAAAAATATTAAAAAAAATCATGCTAAAATCATTTATAAAAAATATCCTAATTTTATTAGTCGTTCTACTATTTTTTATATATTTTATTTGTAAACATTGTAGAGCTCTATGTATTAACTATTTTCAAAAAAAAATTACATCCATATTCTTCGGGTAGTCACCTGCCCAAAGGAAACGAGGTGGCCACTGGTCAACCTTAAAACCATTCCAAAATTTGAATAAGTTCATGGTAATCCATCCACTGTTTCTATGTTGACTGCTCTACTGTTATCGCTAAATATCAAAACAGACAAGCTTATTTCCTTCGTCAAATTGAAAAGTCAGAAAACAAAACTATCTGGATCTCTAGATTAATCCTCGTCAGAGGATGTTATCAGCACTGATGCCTTTGCATTGGGGCCTAGCAGCTTGCATCTCTATTCCAGTTTCCACTTGATCACTGTCAGGGTCTTTTCAATCCTTCCCAGGGCGAGATTGTTCCAGTAAGTCTGTATCTGTCTGGTCGTTATTTCCTTGAGAAGTTCCGCACAGACCTGATCATTCTCCTTGCTACTTTCCTATTCGTTAAATACTTCTCCTTCCATGTGTTTGTGGTGGAGAGTCATGGCTTGAGCCATGACATGTTTCATGATCTAGTACTGTTGTATGGTATTTTTGAACAACGATTGTCTTCCATTCTTTATCCCAGCGTCCTGCAGCATTCCTTCCCATTCTTCCATGGGTATGTCTCTGTATCTAAGGTTATCTCTTATACCTTGCTCCCAACTCCAAATCTGGTCCCTAACTTCCTTCAGATTTTCTTCCATGTATGAGTCGATGATCATCTTCATGTGATCTCCGTCATGCTTCCTCCCCCTTTTCTTTCCCTGGTTGCTGCTTCCTTTTTCTTTCTTGACTACCCTCTTACTTCTCTTGGGAGCCATTCTTATTTTAGCTTGGCCTTTAACACCTTTTCCCTGTTGCTCTTTATCCTGTTTCATGGTCTTGCCCTGTTCTATTGCGAGTCCTATCACAGAATCAACACATATGTCAGTCGTATCATTTAAGTTTACATCATTTTTCATGGGTTCCCCCACCACCCTATGGGTTTTTGGCCTCTGGCTTCTCACCCTACTGAGATTGGCTTTGTCTTTGATAGTTCTTCGAGTCATCGGGTAACAGTGGCTACTTTTCTTTTCCCAGCCCATGCAGGGATCCCACTTCTGCTTGTTTTGCCTCTTCTTACCCAAGGGATTGCTCATGGTGTGAATTAGGCTACTCAGGCCTCCCCTTAGCTTGGTTTTCTTAGGTTTTCAAGCCAGGTTTCTTCTAGCTGAGTTTTCTGCCCTCCCCCTAGGGTGCAACTCCATCCCCCAGGGGTTCTGAGATTTTCTTTCCCAACTACCCTCATCGAGTGATACATGCATTCTTCCTTTACCTAGTATGTAGTATGCCAAGACCTCTATTCTAAGGTGGGGGTTGGTAGAATTTGGTTCAAACAGGCCCTTGTTCTCATACTACTCACCATCTCTCCTAACTATCTCTCCATCCCGAGCAACTGGGAACTCTTTGGAGTATTTTCCTTTCAAACCTCTGAGATTGCTATCACAATTGAAGTGATAATATTTGGTATGCTTACCATACTTCATTCCTAACCTACTTCTCAAATAATTTACACTATCAAAGGTTAAGGCTATAGATATCACATACCCTCTTACCGTGATTCACCTTGCTTCCTCCTTCTGCTTCTTCTCAATGCCTGTTCTTCCTTTATCGTCACCTTTCTTTGTTCTCGTCTGCATGCATATTACCTCTTTCCCCTTTTCCTTGGACTTTACTCCTTTTTCATTCCCTTTTCTTGTCTCTACCGCCAGCTATCCTGTTTTTTCCTTGGCATGCCTCCCTTCCCTCCTACCTTGGGATGCTTCCCTCTTGTCCTATCCACCATCCTGCATTAACTTCTTTCCTCTCCCAGCTGGTCTTGTCATCAAGTCACTGACTCTGTCCTGCCACTTGTCATTATTTCGCTGCATGTCCTTGATTTTTTGTCCTGCCCTCTCCTCTACCATTATTTTCCATCTTTGCCCCTGTACTCTCAGGGATTGTCCTTCCTCTTCCCTCCTCCATCATCCTACTGAACACCGATCTTACCATGTCCTGCTCCACCTCTGTCTTGTACTATTCCTCCTGCATCTGCCCTTTCCCCTCTCTGCTCCAGTCTCTTTCGGGTGAATTCTCTAGATGCTCACTCTGAAACCTATCTTTTTCTATCATTTGGATCAATTGCTCCATATCCTCTTTTTGATGGAGCTCTTCCATGCTTGCATCCAGTTGTTGATATCCTTTCCGAGATCCCCAATTCACAAGGCAATTTGCGGGAGCATTTCCTTTTCGTCTCACATGGGAAGGTATTATGTAGGCTATACTTCTCAATTTTTGAATTATTTCTTTAACTATCCATGTGGTCTACCAACTTTGACTCAGCTTCTCTGTTGGTGCTCCGTGCTGTAATTTTTTGAGTGTGTCTAGGACGAGCTTCGAATCTCCTTCTATTTGGAGTTTTTGATACCCTTCTCGAATAGATATTTCTATACCCTTGTTCAGTGCATCGAATTCTGCCTCATTATTTGATGCGTTTCCACATTCCATCACATAAACCAATCGAGTTCTACCTCTGTCATCCCTGAATATTCCTCGTATGCCCACCTCCCCTAGATTCCCTTTTGCCACTCCGTCAAAATTTACTTTTGTGAATCCCTGCGGTGAATCCCTGTAGTGGTTGCCTTCTCCAGCTTTTCCATCCTTATGTTTTCTTCCAGCCATGTCTGTGGTACTTATTTTGATTTGCAAGCGGTTTAGAATATGTGTCTCCGTTTGGTCTGCCTTCCGGTCTTCGTCATTCCACTTCTCGAGGATTATGGTTTCTCTTATGTTCTGTACTATTTGGCTCCATATTTCCTTCTTAGATTTTCCGTCTTCGTTGAATATCAACCGATTTATTGCTTTCCATATGTTCCACAGGAACAACCCTATGGATAGATTCCAGGCTCTATCCAAGATTACATTACGGTACGGTCTACTCCTCTATTTCTCTACAGTTGTATTTATGCTACTTGTATCTCTGTTGCTAATCTCGAAGAGCTGTTGGTGGTTTTGCCATAGGGTATTGCTAACTCAACAGGAGTTGGTCAGGTGTTCCATTGTTTCTTCTTGTTCCTGGCATAGGACGCAGTGCGATGGACCTTGTGTCCCCTTCCTTCTCAACTGGTCCTAAGTTAAGGCTCGCCCATGGGACAGTATCTAGGTAAATAATGCTATCTTTAGCCAAGTTTTCATTTTCCAGATTCTATCCCATTTTTTGATTTCTGGGTTGCCGGTGCTACCAGCCTTTATGTAATATCCTTTTGTTGTCATAAACATTCCTTTGATGTGTTTTCCCCATCTTATAATATATGTTCCTTCTTTGACTGCAACTTTCCTTGTCTCCGTCTCCTTTTTGTAATTTTCCCACTATTTTGTTTCTGGTGCTTCTTGCCTGTCCTTTTTCATTTTCCATTTTCTCCAATATATGTCCCTTTTAGGCAACCAGTAGTTCCGAGCTGCATATTCGTCCATTTGGGTGGTGAATTGATGAATATATTTGAGTTGAGGTTACTGATGGATGGTTTCTCTCTGTTGCCATGCCTCATTCCAGAAGTTTGCTTTGTTGCCCTCCGTGATTTCCGAAAAACTATGTTCTCTTATAAGCTCCTTACTTGACCTTGCTATGTTCCAAATTGTGGAGCCCTTCTTTTCTGATTGGATTCCCAATTTTCCTTCAGGGGATCAGGCCATCGCATATTTCTTTTCCTAAAATGTCTTCCATAGATCTTCTCCTCCTTGTATCCATATCCAACACAGTTTTGCACCCATTACTTGGTTTAGGATATATGGATCTCACAACCCTAATCCTCCTTCTGTTAGAGATTTGCTCATCCATTTCCATGAAAGCAGTGCCCAGTTTTTAGTTTTTTTTCTTCCTTGCCATAGAATTTTTTTTTAAATTTCCACCATTTTTTGGCATATTGTTTTGGAATAGCTTGGCTGGTCATTTGGTATATTCGCATTGATTAGAGGACTGACTTAAGGAGAATGACGTGACTTAGGGTGTTCAGAGTTCTGAACGTCCAGTTGTCCTTTTTTTTTGAATTTTCCCTATCAAATCTCCCCAGTTAGCAATTATATTTTTCTTATCACTAAGCTGGACACCTAGATATATGGTGGGGAACTTCCCTATTCAATACCTCATTGTTCTAGTTAGGAATGATTGGGAAATCATTGGGGTATTGAAGAAGAATATTTATGTTTTATCTTTATTTATCTCTGTACCTGATGCTTTGGTAAAATCTTCAAGGATTTCCAATAATTGATTTTCTTCCTTGAGATTGGCTTGTCCATACATCATGACGTCATCTACAAATTGTTGATGTGTAATGGGTAGTTCTTCTCCCCATAATCTAAGGCCTTTTAGCTTTCCACTATTCACTCTTGCTCTTAATAGTCTATCCAGACCATCATCAGCTATTATGAATAGGAATGGGGAAAGAGGGTCCCCCTGTCTAAACCCTCTAGAGAGTTTAAAAGTTTTTGTAAGGGTCCCATTTAGCATTAAGGACGTACTTGGAGTGGTGATCATAGAAATTATCCATTCTATCCATCTATCATTGAACCTGTAAGCTTTTAGGATTTTCTGGAGATATTCCCAACTTAGCTTGTCATAAGCTTTAGCTAGGTTGAGTTTGATCATCATTCCTTTGTGCCTTGAATTCTTCAGTGAATGGATCGCCTCTTGTGCAACTATGATTCCATCCACTATCTGTCTCCCTTTCACAAACCCTGTTTGTTCCTCGGAAATCAATTTTGGAAGGATAGATTTTAATCTGTTTACCATTATGGTGGCTAGGATTTTGTAGATTACATTACATAATGCTACTGGCATAAAACCTTGAGGTTCATCAACCTTTTCTAGCTTCGAGATCAATGCTAGGAAGGTTGCATTCCAAGCTGGGTGCATTCTTTTCATACATCTTGATTCTTCCACAACATTTACAAAGTCTTGCTTCATAAAGCTCTAGGTTGCTTGGAATAATTCTGTTGTGTATATGTCTGGTCCTGGCCCTTTGTTCTTTGACATTGTCTTCACTATCTCTTCTACCTGTTTTTTCAGTTATCATCCTTAGGAGTGCCATGTTCTATTCTCTATTCACCCTTCTAGGTATATATTGACTTATTTTTGTTATCTACTCTTCTCTATTGCTTTGCGTCTAAGTCAGGATTCCTTTGAAGTGATGTATCAATAACCTCTCCATCTCCTCTTTCCGACTTAACCTGTTGCCTTAGTTATCTCTTAGAGAAAATATTATATTTTGTTGTCTATGCTGTTGCATGGCTCTGTGGAAGAATTTTGTATTTCTTTGCCCCTCTTTCAGCCATTATATTATTGACTTTTGTCTCGATAAAATTTCCTCCTGTTTTCTTCTTTCCTCCAGCCTGTTTAGTACCACTCCTTCTTGAGCTAGTTCATTTGTTCTCCAATCTTCTATTATTTTCTCTTGTATTCTTTTCATGTCTATCTGAATCTTTTCTTGGTCTTTTTGAATATTGCCAAATTTGTCTCTATTCAATTTATTTATTTTTACTTTTAGCTCCTTTAATCTTAATTGGAGGGTGTGCATTTTGTTCCTTCCTTTTATTTCAATCTCATTGTTCTACCACCATTGCTCCATTTTTTCTATGAAGGTTGGTTCTCGCAACCAAAAAGCTTCAAACCTAAAGGGTTTGTTTTGGTTTTGACTATTCATGGTGATTTCTAGTTTTATGGGTGAATGGTATGATCCTTGGCATGGAAGGATTGTCGCTTCATAGAAAATGTCTCTCCCTATAAAGTATTTTGTTGCTAGAAACCTATCAAGCCTGGAGGCTATCTGCTTACTTCCTCCTCTTCGGTTGTTCCAAGTTAATTTTCTATTAATGGTATGTATATCAATCATTTTTAATGTCAACTGTGTTTCTCTAAATCTTTCCATGTCTGGTTCTTCTGGTTGCAACCCCCCTTTCTTTTCTTCTTTTGATGTTGTCATACTAAATTCACTTGCTATCAGTGACAATTTTTTGTGTGTGCATGTTTCCTAACTATTGCATTTGGAGGAGGAAGTTTCCTCTTTCCACTATTATATGGGGTCCATAGACCGCTGAGACTAAGAACCAGTCTCTATGACCTATAAGTCTGTATCTCCCTGAAAGGATCCTTTTCATTCCTATCCAATAGTCTACCGTGACTTCTGTGGGGTTCCATATGATTGCAATTCCTCTCGCACTACCTTTTGTGTCAATTGTCATACATTCATATGTAGGTTTGATTTTTTTTAGAATCTCCTGCACTTTCCTCCCTGTTATTTTTATTTCTTGTAACAACATAATTTGGGGGTTTTATCTTTTAATCCTTTTTTCTAAGCATCTCTGCTTACCTTTGCTATTAAGACCCCGAATGTTCCAAGATGTAATTATCATTGGTTGGTTGGGGTTGTTTGGTGGAAGACCACTGAGAGCGGTACTACTCCTCCTGTATTAACTAGCATTTCTCCCATAACCTATATTGACTCCTGAAGATTCCTTCTACCTCTTTTTTTCCCTCCTTTCACTGTAATTCTTTGATCTTTGTTATTTTCAGGTTGTATGCCTAGTTGCTCATTCATTCCTGTGTTTCCATGATCTTGTTTTTCATTATATTTTTTAAAGGTTTCCCTGTATAATTTTTTATCCTCTTCTGGGATGAACCTTTCGTCCTAGTGTCTCCATTTGTCGAGAAGTTTCCTCAGGATTTCTTCTTATGTCGTTGGATCTTCCCCTTTACAGGTATCTATTTCCATTACTTCATTTTCCCAGTTCTCCTCCTTTTCCTTTCCTACATTTTCTGTTGTTTCACTTTGGGTTTTTCGCTTTGAGTTGTTTGTGTCTTGGCTTGGTCTGCCTCCCTATTCTTTTTCCTCTTGATAATCCATTACTCGGATCTCTTGATCTTCTTCTTCTACCTATAGGATTTCAAACCTATTTTCCTTATTTGTTTTGGTTGGTTATCTGTTTCTTCCTTCCTTAGCGGTTTCCTTTGTGGGTTTTTTTTTTAATATTTTATCTCCTGAAATCCGTCATTATCTTCCTAATATTTCCTCTGTTGCGTGCTCTTTCATTCTTCCTCTTCCACGTTAAGGGGGCATTCCTTGTAAAGGTGCCCATAGTCATGGCATTTTCTACTTCAGAAGGGGATGTGCTTGTAGTCCAGTGCCTATTGCCACACCTCCTCATGGTATTCTAGCTCCACTGCCCCTAGAATAGTGTTCTCTATGCTCATATAGACACAAATTCTTGCATAAGAGGTATATCTTCCCTTCTTTGTTGATTCAGCTATTTTGACAAAGCTTCCTATGGTATTACCTATTCCTTCCAAGATCTCAGGCTCCCAGAAATCCATTGCTAATCCAAACAGTCTTACCCACACTGGAGCTGCTAAGAATTTCTTTGTATCAGGGTTGTAACATTCCTCCTAATACCTCATGAATAAACCTGCATTATTATGAAAATATGGACCATTTTCAAACACTGATTCTTTATCTTGTAGGTTTGAGAATATTACTGTAATGAAGCCTCGTGCGCCTAACTTTAGCACTATGTGGCCTCAAGGATGCCATTTCCATTGTATCCATCTTGTTAGGTCTTTTTCTGATGGAGATACGCTGATGAACTTTCATATTAATGCATCGTCCTTCATATAGCTTCTATAGAACTCGAGTTTATTCATGGGAATAAGAAATCTCGGTTTTTCCACTGCACACAGTAAGCATTTGCCTTTGCTTCTTGCCTGCCATCTTGCTCTGAGAATAGGTCCTTGTGTCTTTATTTCCTCCTCTTGTTTGCTATTGATTGTTCCTTCTCCTGCCATTGCATCTCTATAGGAGGTGATCTATCCTCTCTTGTCTTCCTCTGTCATTACTGTACTCTCTTGGTTTCAGTGCCACTTGTCTGCCTGTTTTCTAGGTTTTCTGTGCCGCCTACCTCATGGCCACATCACCATTAAGGTTGCAGAGCTCCAAAAAAACCTCATGAGTAAAAGATCATTATTCCTGGTGTTTGTCTATATGTTATGGAGAAGATCTTTGAATCATTAAAAATCCTTTATTGCCATTCGACTATTTTTATAATCACATAATTACCCACTTAAAAGCATTCGAAACAACTATTCATTAATATTAAATAAAAAGTAGAATATTTAACTTAAATTCATTAATAAATTCTTAAAATATTAACAAAATATTAATAAAAACATTACTACACATAAAACCATTACAAACAAAACACTATTTAAAAAATTCATGTTAATAAATAGAAATTCTTAATAAAAAATTAAAACACAATCATATCCGCACTCAACATTCTCATTATTACCAAGATAGATGTGTAACCTACACTGGTTAACCTTATGCGAAAAAAATACACATTTAAAATAATAATAATATATAAGCACACTATTTTTAAAAATAACGATAAAAATAACAATAATAAAATAATAAAAAGATGTTACATATAAGTAAATAAAAAATTGATACTACAAATATAACTATTGGTAAAAAAAAATACATAGTTACTCATATTTAATTAAGATAAATAATAATTTTTTTTTAAAATAACTAGCATACTCTCTAAGAGAAGAAAACATTGAAAAAAAAGAGGATAGATATATCATAAAAAGAGAACAGAGTGTAGTTTTTGGGATAATGGGTTGATGTGTCCAATAGAATGTGTAAATCTTATTAAAGCCAATAACAAAAATACTTATTTAAAATTAATAATATAACATTAATTATAACAAATATGGTTAAATACATCTTATCATATTAAAATAGTGAAATTTAAAAGTGATAGATGCTTTCAAATTCTAATATATTAGCACTTACCATGTTTCTTTCCCCTTGAATATACCAATGTATCATATAACCTAATAGTGAAAGGGCTATACTTCGGTGGCCCAAAATTTGCCCTATTATAAGAATTACAATGATGGTCACGTAGAGATAAAGATAGATGAAGACTAATTTTATTCGAACAAATAGTTTTTTTGAGAAGAAACATATGGATGCCACATGTGAGTAGAGTTGTTTCAAGTGGTCATAGTAGGAATTATTATCATCCAATTTCTTTGCTCTCAATTACCTTACTAATTTAAAATACTACATGGGGAGGGGAAATGCATTAAATTCAAATAGCTAAATGAAAATGATCAATTCTAGGATGTTGTAAGTAACATATCATGGTGTCCAAAAATCCAATTATAAAAGAGAATAAAATTTGTGTTGACTTCATATGCTCAAGTAACATATTATCACACCACGAATGCCAATTCCATGATACTTTGGTAAAATATTGTCAAACCACTAATATTTTCCCTAAAGGGTCATAGTATATATGTAGATACTATAATAGATATTGAAGGGATCTCCAACCTTTTCTTGCAATAGAACCACATGTTCTTAGTGCAAACACAAATATTGAATGAATATTTTAAAAACATTATAGAAAGATATCCCAAGTCTTATTTTGTCTTCATTGGGTATATTTGGCTAAATTACTTTTTATTTTGAATAGTTTTAACTTATATTCAGTCTTGTAAAAGAAAGTAAGACTTTGGCCAAATAAGACATAGTTCTGGTTTATTTTTGTTAAAAACAATAATTTAGAGGTAAGAAACATGTGACAAATGACTAGGGCATGCATGTGTCACATGAATTTGAGACATTATAGGGGAGATCACCAACTAAAAATCCTAACCCTCTCTAATTCCATGATGTAGTTGTTCATCTCTTCCCCAATAGTCCCAAACATTTATAATGGTTTAACATAAAATGTATGCTATAACATGCAACCACATTAGCAAGAATGGAAATTGTATAAAAAAATTTGTCATTTAATGTTTGTTGGGATTTTGTTTACTAATTAATAGGTTGGACACTTTTGCCCATGTTAGCATGTTTTTATTCAACATAGTTTGAAGTAAACTTAATGGCTAAAAATAATTTGTTTGAAATTGAAAATAAAGAAAAACATTTTTAAGCTTTAAGTTGACCCTCATAAAAAAAAAATCTAAATGTATGTAGGCCAACATAGATCCATCTTAACTTCGTATATACCAAGTGTCGAGAGGGATAAAATCTCTTGAGATGCAAACCATTTAGAGTGAATAGAGATTTGATCCCTCTGAACACTTAAATCCAGAGTTAAGATAGATCTAGGATGGTTTAATTTCCTCCTTTAAATAAGTTATATTTCAAATGAACACCATGGTTCAATACTATGGGCTCTCAAAAGCCTCGAGCCAGAAGACCACTCATAACTTAACCAAGTCAAGTTTACCTTAACTACCCAACAAAAATTAGCTAAAAAAATAAAAACCTAAAATTTATATTTATGTTATTTTTTAGTTTAAAGTCATTTTTAGTTTAACTTAGGGTTTTTATTTACTTTATTGTTACTACTCAAAATATTTATAGGATGTTACATTAAATTACAATATCTCTACCATACTGAACTAGAGAGTGTCTCTTGGTGAAATTAAGTGCCACACTAATAAAATTTCAAATTGGATAAAAAAATAATTATCACATCAAAGTAAAAAAGGGAGGATGGTGGACTAAAATGAGATGGAAATGAAATGTATTGTCCAATTGAAGTGTGTATTATGTAGGGTTTCAATTAAATAGAGATTGTGGAACTCAATCTTCGACTTCATAAGAGGTTGATTTTTTCCCAGTTTGAAGGGAAAATCCATTTCACTTTCACTAATTATCTTTGAATTCTAGGCTTTTAACATTTTTTATAACATTTTAAGGAAATTGTGGCACTCATCATAGCTTAGGATAAACGAAACAATGGATTTTGAAGTTTTATGATAGTTTGAAAGAAAACATAATTTATTTTTGTGATGGTGATAACTTTGGTGATCTTTCTTATCTCTCCAACAAGAGTATAATTTTTTTTGAATTGTGGCATTAACCATGGCCTAAGACATGTGGAAAAATGGGCTATGGTATTTCATGCTTGTTCAACACAAACCCTTAATTTATGTTTGTGATAAGGATAAATTGGATATCAATTAACACTCAATTCAACCTTTATATTCCATCCTTCTTGAGGATTGAGTAAAGGCATGTGTTATTTTTTGTTTTCTTTTTTAAATAAGGAATATAATTTCTTGTATAAAATGAAAAGTTAGGGTGCATTAAATTCTCATTTAAGTGTGTTGAAGGAGGGAACTAAAACCAAATATTGATAGCTAAAAACAAAATAATGCAAAGGGTAAAAAAACACCTGAAAAAAATATATTTAATATAAGAGAGAAAATTTTCAATACAAATCACAAACTTCAATAGAAAACTCAATGATATAAAACAAAACAAAGTAAATGAAGATTTTAAGAGTGAGAGTGCATACCATCATATTGTAGTTGGATTTAATCAATGTCTCACAAAAGAAGATTGTTCCTATTTATGGTGAAAATCCAAGTTGTATGTAGAAGTGTGTAGATATGAAAATAGTTGACAACAAAATAACCCTATGGATGAGCTATTGATTGTGCTAGGTATTAGATCTTTTTGCAAACTCTTTTGTGTATAATTGAATAGATATGCCACTTCTTAAATTTTAAATTTTAAAGGAATTATGGGTAAATTCTTTCTGAGCTATAATTTTACTCCTTTTGAATGATAACAGTATAAATACCTTTTATGCTAAGATGAAATATTTCTGATACCTTATTTCCCATCCCCCATATGAAATCCAGAAAAAATAGCTCAAAAACATAAGACAAAATTCTCCATAATATGTAGATTACAAGCCTTCCTTAACATTGGTGCTTAAATGCTCAATTGCTCTATAATCATTCCCAATGTCATGAAGCTAAGTTTCACTAAATTCATATTCTTCTTGTTATGATGATGCAAAATCTAAATTGTAGAGAACAAATAAAATATTTCAACATTTTAAAATAATTACATTCCTAAAAAGAAGAGATACTTGTTTGAGGAAAGTCACACAAAAGATTGGTCTTGGAGTATGAATTTCTTTTTTCTTTTCTTGGCTAATAGCTCAACTTCAATCAATATAAGGAAACATGTTAATGGCTTGGGATCTTGAGGCATCTAGTAGTAGTGAAAGCCTACTTCGTCACAGACCACTAGTGGGTTATTTCAAGTGGAGTGGTGTTTTTTGAATAATGGTGATGTGTTAGCTCACATTTTTGGATAATATGGAGTGATGGCTATCACTACTATTGGCTAACAATTGAGTTATGACAAGTATTCACATAAAATATAACCATATATTCTTATTTCACATGTAAACATGAAACAATATGTATTTACCCAACAAAAAGGATCTTAGTGCCTAACATTTTTTTTTGTTATGTTTAAGTGTCATCATAAAAAATATCCTTTCATCTATTTATTATGTGCCAATTGTGACAACCCTATACTTTCACTATTTAAACAAAACAACTTTATACCACTATTTTTTGATGAGTCCAGCCCACGTTAGCATGGCTCCCATAGTTATCAACGCGGGAATAAAGCGAAAATTAATAATGAACAACAGATTTTAGGTGTAAGGTTGATTTGTCGGTGGTTGATTGTAATGATATGGATTTGGTCCTTGGTACCCGCACTGGTGATTGGTACTTCCGGCTTCAGTTATTTGACAAGTGTCTTCTCTTGGGATTCTCGAGCCTGCCCTAGTATGGGCAATCAGACCCTAACCTGAGTCCTTTGTTTGTACATTCTTTCGGCTCTGTGAGCTCTGCATTCTCAGTGGTTTCTGGTGGTTTCAGTAGGAGGTTTTGCTTTATACGTCCTCCAGTTCAAGGTTCTAGCCTAAAAATATCACCTCCTCCTCCGGTAATGTCTATGTCAACATGGTAGGTTCAATCTTTGCTTGGTCTGTACCTATTATTGATTGTTTACTGTGTATTTGTGGCTTTTTGTTATGTCTCTATTCCTCTTTTTAGCATACGGTATTGATGCCTCTAATTTACATAATCGTTGCGTTCTTTTGCTGGTTGAAACTGTTCCGAGTAATAATCTTCTGGTCTCTAATAGTCCTTCCTCGGGTCCGGGCAGAATGCAGTTGCAACTTTCTTCGGCTCCTTTGTCATTCACAGGGTAAGTTCTCCTAGTTCCATGCTATTAGTATTTGCTCCTTTTCTCTCACTCGACTAATGTCTTGGCCCCTTGTGAGCAGGGTGACCTTGTGGAACTGCTATGGCCGCAGGTTGCCTCTGTCATGTAAGTTCTAGAGTTTGTTTACTTTTGTTAGGCTGTATGCCCTCGCTTCTCTTCACTATCCAACTCTTACATCTTTTGTTAACTAGTTGTTGTTGCAGGTATGGCTACTCGAAGGGTTTCGATGCCTGGCAGTTCGTTTGCTCCGGCTAGACACGGGTAGTGTCGTTCTCTATTCTTTGGTTGCTTTCATTCAACGCCTTAGGTTGGGGTTTGTTAAAGTCTATGTGTCAATAGTTTGTTGAGCCGCGGACTGTATACAGTCTCGGCTATAGGTTTACACAGTCGTTCTTTTCTATCTGGTGGCTGTAGATAGGTCGAGTGTTTCTAAACCCGTACTGTATCTTATTCCAACTTTGTCATAGATTTCAGCATGGACTATATAATTGTTGAAAGGGTTTTTGTCTCGAACAATCTATATATATATATATATATGAATGAACAAGAATTCTATTTTCCCTTCTGTCTTAATTTAAAAATGAAACTGTGGATGTTTGTTCATTGGGGCAATGCTTGCACTTTATTACTGGTTTGGCATTCGGCTTGTTCTTGCTCTTTGATGTTCACTTGTATGTTGTCTCGGGGACTGTGTGATTTGTTTTCGCGGCATGTCCTTGTGTTATCTTTGCAACCTGTTTGGTTTCATTTGCTTGTTGGGGACCAATGTAACTCGGATTACATGTATCACCTTATGCCTGTAAAGTAGACTATGAACAGAGTTGTACTGTACATAAGAATCGATGAAATATCATATAAATAATTCAAACTGCTTTTGGACGTTGGAAAGAAATGTGTGCACAGAAATTATAATTCTTTTTTTTCATTACTCAAAAAGTCGAACCCCTCACTGTGTTCTGTTCCTCTTTTAAAATAATTTTTAGAAATTGTTTTGGCTTTTCAACCGCTATTGGTTACATCTGATTAGTTACATCTGTTTAGTTACAGACCTACCATTGTCTTACAGCATTACTACGAAAGTAAAACTAGTTGCTTAAAACATTTATTCTAATTAATTCTAATTTCTTGACCTTCCTATTTACTGTTCATTTATTAAATTAGACAACATAATCAAATAAAAGTAAAGAAAAACAACCACATTATCCTCTCAACAAATTACTCGTCTGTCCTCTTCAGAGACCAAACAACCTTCCTTTTGTCTTGTCTTGTTAGCTAGATGCTCCTGCATCATTTTTCGTTAAAAATTGGCCTACAACAAGAATAAATTCATGTAACAATAAACCTAAATACCATTTACATACTAGAAGGGTTTTTACTAAAAAGTCAAGTCTTAATGACCCATTTATCTAAGTGGATATCTTTGACACCAATGATAGTTATGGTTTCCATTATTGATGATAACTTACATTGACGAGGTATCTGATCTATTAATAGAATCCCATATAGAACACTTCCAAGCACATTATGCTAAGACTATCATTGGTTTAAACCATGACGTTACAGGTAGACGTGGTGCACCTAGTGGTTATAGTGGTAGTGCATGAATCAACTCCATGCCAAACAAGAAAAAAATCACCCCATTTATCGATTTTTCTTGTCACAAAACAAAAATTGGTCTCAACAAACTTTTTATTAGTTGCATCTTATGTTACTTCTAACCTCCTCCATTAACCTCCTCCTTGTTAGTCACACCCTTTATTTCTTCTCATTTGAATAACTACACTTAATCAAAATAGGAAAAATAACTTAGTCATTTTGCTTAAAGTCAAATAAACTATTTGTTAATAAAAAAAAAAGCACAAAACCTTTTTCCATTTATATAAATCTACCATATATTACAAGTAAATTTTGAGAATATAAAATGTTTTATTTCTTTTTATTTCTTTTTGTTAGTCCCTGCCTCCGGCATAGCAGGGACTATAGCGTTCGATCGAAAGTTTGACCGCTATTAATTCATCAGTTGACTGGATTTTTTGGGGGTTTCTTGTATTTTAACCAAAGTTGATTGCTACCAATTTTGCGTCCTGACAATTTTAACCAAACTTTTGAATTTAGCCTCTTATTGCAGGCTTCACGTGCCCCAATGTTGTTTTTAGCGAGGGGAAGCTATTTTATCCTAAGTTTTTAACTAGCGGTTGTTATGTTTTTCTTCTCCAGTGTACCTTAAGATATCCAAAGTTTCATTATAATTATATGCGGCTCTTGCATGTGTGCCATCTGCCATGGTGCATCTTCCATCGTTCACCATATGTTCGCCATGGTTGCACACATCTGCCATGGTGCATCTTCCATCGTTCACCATATGTTCGCCATGGTTTTTCACGCACCATTTTTCATGGAAACTGTCCATCATTCACCATATGTTTGCCATGGTTTTTCATGCACCATTTTTCATGGAAACTGTCCATAAGGCTCGAAGGAGAAATGGTCAGGGTACGGCACCCTACCTCTGCTCAAGGGAAAAACATTGTTTCAGGCGTATGCAAATTATATGAGAAGTTTCGGAGATGTGTTCAGAGATATGCTCAGAAAAGTCATAGTGGTATGTCGATCTAAATCTCTTTCCAATTAATTGAAAGATATATTTCCATTTCAAGTTTTCCATTGAACTGAAATGATGTTGTTTGTTTCCTTTCCAAAACTGTAACTTTGACATACATGCAGGAAATTCAAGTTGGAATGGGACCTTGTGGGGAGCTGAGGTATCCCTCATACCCTGAAAGCAAAGACAAAGTAAATCAACTTTCTTTTTCCTAGGTAAATCAACTTTCTTTTTCCTGGACAACTAGAACTTAAAATCTATGTATCCAATATATTTCTCTATGTGACCACCCTAAATTTACTGTAACCACCTAAATTTTTGGAATCTATTTGTCCAGTACATGAAGGTTTCCTGAAGATCCTGTGCAGAAACCGTTGGGAATGGAATTTGATGGATACCCCTATGCGGTGTATTCGTCCTGTTTTTTCAATAATCATTGCACCACTGCAAAATTTGAAAAAAATAAAAATATTAATAAAAGCTAAAATAAGAAATATAATAAATAAAAAAACTTGTAAACACGTGGGGGCAATGCATGCAACTCTAGCTGTCTCAAACTTTTGGTTAGCTACTTGTGTGCATTACATGCTACATGTAGTTTTTGTTGCCTGGTTGGTTTTACAATGGCGATGTTTCTAGCTGCAAATAGAATTGATTTTCCTGTGCACCTTCATTTGTTTCTTTCATGGCTTTTTCTTGCTTGGTCAAATCTATTGTGCCAGACGGAGTCAAAGATTTCTTCAGCTGAAAGGAATGAATTAGGGTTCACCCTGCACGAATATGTCCATGGCCATTTACTCAATTCTGTCTTTGCTCTCGAAAAATGAGAGGGTTTTGAAAATCATTATTATTGTATAAAATAAGAATAAACTCATTATTATGGCATAGAATTCTGTCTTTGCTCTCGAAAAATGAGAGGGTTTTGAAAATCATTATTATTGTATAAAATAAGAATAAACTCATTATTATGGCATAGAATTAGAATAGCAACGCAGTCGCTCATGGCCAAAAAAAATATACCGTTGATAGCATAATATATACACTGCGAATTACAGAAAAATCTCCTGAAATTTAACCAAGCCTAAATTTAAAATTTTAGGGAAAATTAAATTCATGTCATTAAAACGTAATCTCAGAGAAAAAAAAATGTAGATTTATGGAGTTAAAAACGTGGAATTGAAAACTACCTCTGGAGAGCAACGAAGACTTGATAATGGAAAAAGAACACCTTTGGCTCTAGTATTCGTACTGGACATTGTTGGGGCAACAAGCACTTCACTCATGTTCAATCGGTCAATCATTAGGAAAGCACTAAAATGGTATTCCTAGCCATTTGAAAAAATACTTGGTGATTCGATGCCCCAACCCTGTCTTCACAAGGCCTCATACAGAGGAAATAAATGACAAACAACCAGATGACCTCATTCTTCAAGGTGTTGAATGCAGTAAAAAATATGAATGCCTGAGTTATAACTGTGATGACGTGTCCAAGGAATTCCCACACCCCCATCCACACAAGGCTAAGAACGACTCACAACACAATAGAGATAAAAAAGCAGAGCAATTTCCAGGCCAAAGGGATTAACTCAATCCGTTTAGAGACCAATGTCAGGCAATGAGAATGATCGATATGGATGCATAGGCTTTGTTCCTTGCCACTCGGATAGCAACGCAACAGTAGAATTGTAAATTAAAAAGTTTAATGAAAAATAATAAATTAAATTAAAAATAACCTACTAAAACCATAAAAGTTTTAGATTAAGTATTAGAGGGCTTGCATGTAGGCCAGGTGGATTGTATTAGAGGGCTTGCATGTAGGCCAGGTGGATTCTTTGGCAATCCCATGTTTATATTCGGATAGCAACACAACAATGGATTTGTAAATTAAAAAGTTTAATGAAAAATAATAAATTAAATTAAAAATAACCTAATAAAAACATAAAAATATAAAAATTGTAGATTAAGTATTAGAGGGCTTGCATGTAGGCCAGGTGGATTCTTTGGCAATCCCATGTTTATATTCGTGGTTGATTGATGTCTCCCGACTGAGAGGAGTATAATGAGCAGCTAAGTTGACTAAGTGTCCGCCCAGTTAGTCGACGAATACTATGCAATAGCTGATGGATGCCAGTGGAAAAGAATCGATGCAGCCGCTGCTTCTTGTCCGAAAATTTTAAAATGTCATGCGGTAGCTTTATATAGGACATATATAAATGCTCGTACAAATAATTTGGGCACTGCTTATACCAAATATTTTACTTGAGAAATGTTGACAGGAAGGAAGGCATTGGTTGAGCTTGAGATGGATCATAACGGGGAGAACAAAAATGGAAAAGAAGACTTTAATTTGGGTATGTATCCTTGTGGTCTACTTCCCTTAATTTCCAGTTATAGAGAATCGAAACCATTATGAGATGGTAATGTTATTTCGTTTTCTCTTTTCAAGGGACTGATCTTGCTTTTCTTCAAGCAATCCAACTATCCCCAAAATATAGTCATGATTATGTTGGCATGTGCACGTACAGTAGCAATTAGTAGATTTTCATCTTTGTACAACTGTCTTGATTTTCTATTCAATGTGTGTTTATTACCAGTTATGCTTTATATTATGAGGTGCGGACTATTGATATCTATATAATTGGGATCCTTGTCTGTTAAAGTAACTCTGGGGAATACTCACAAAATATTAGAGGTTGCAGGCATTTTCATATATCTGGCACCAGGCGGAAGTGGATTATAGTGCAGAATATTTTATTTCTAGGGAAGCAAATTTAACATCTATAATTATATGAGATATAACCACTTTACAGTTATAACCACTCAATACAACTTTTGCATCGGAGATCAAGTAGAAATTTAAGAGCTCTGCCACTTAATACAACTTTTGCCTGGAAGATAAAGCAGAAATTTAAGAGCTCTGCCAAGAACCTTCTGTGTTAGGATGCCATGATTATCTAAAGGGAGTTGTTTGTTATGTTATGTTACTCTGCGTATCAGCAGGAACCTGTGGATATTGTCCGGAGGAAAATATGGAGCTAACACGCATTTTTCTGAACATCTTTTTCGCTTGATTTTGCAAGCAGTGCATGCAGGTGCGTACTTTATTCGTGCAGTGGAATCAGTGGCGTAGCTCATCTTTGGAAAATGGAAATCGGTTGTATGAGCACCTGTTCTCATCAGTTTTTCTATTATCATGAGCGTTATATTACGGGATAATCCATTTAGACCTGTGTAAGCACAGCCAAGGTTTTTCTCAATATCAAAATGTGTTTTCTTCTTTCTGGTAAATGTTAATATAAGTTTAGTGATTTATGGTTATTATTAAAAACCATGAAAAGTTCACACAGTTTAATCCATTTAGAAATAGGTTAATCCATTTAGACTCGTGTAAGAGGATCCAATTTTTTTATTTTTTTAAGTAAATTATAATATTTTGAGTAAATTTATTATATTAGTTTAATAAATAGCACATAATTTTATTATAATTATTGAAATGTACAATTTTATAGATTTTAATTTTATAAATATATGTATGGAGAGGGTATAAATATGTATGTATGTGGCATAAAATTGGTAACGACATATCATTTTTTAAGTATAAAAATAAAGATATTAAATTTTATTTTGAGAATATGTATAAGTTAATAAAATTATGTTTTAGGTTTTATTTTGAAAATAGATATAAGGCAATTAATTTTTGGAAGTAAAAATTTCTCAAATCAAAAAGTAGGTGAAGTAGGTGAATATTGTATTGATCTTCAAACGAGTAGTCTACTGCTGCTGGTTCTAAGTATCATAGCTTGCTTATTTCTTGCCACTTCTGAATGCTATATTCTCTGCAAATTCGCTATTATATTATTTCTCTGACTATGCCCCTGATGTATTGCAAGTAAATTCAAAGTGTTGAGAATCAATTTTCCTTCAAGTAAACACCATTCTGTGTGTCTTCTCTTTTGGGTTATAAATCCCCCATACTCATTTTCTAATTTTTAATTTGGGTTTCCTTGTTCCAGGCATGAACCATTTCTCTTTGGCGACTGTTACATGACAGCGTCTAAACCGAAGGGTCAAGTTCGTTTTCAGCCATTAGAACTGTCGTATTACACACTGCTCTTTTTTATAATTTATTGGTTGAAACCTTTCCATTTTTATGGCACATAACATTGATTTTATATTTGAGGGGTTGGATGTTTATGTATCTTATTATTGAGACCGTTTAAGGAGCTCTATGTCCTCCATTTATTATCTTTCTTTACTCAGGAGGCAATGGCCACTAGGATTTTTGGTAATACTTTTAATGAAACTTGTTTTTGGCTTGGTAAAAATCTTTCGAATTTACCTAAATGCATCGTAGTGGTACTCCATCTATACTAGAAAATGCTTATTCTATTTGTTTATTTTTATTTTATATGTTCTAGAAGACCACGTCCAGAAAAGTGTTCCACGCACAGCAAAATATGCTTGAAGATGCAACCATACCATGTACCTAAGAGCCCATCCAAAGATCTAAAGTCCATGGCCAGAGATGCATGTTCAATGTATAATACACAGCCAAAGAAACAGGAAAGACACAATTGAAGAAAGTGACAGGAAATCAATTCGATATGAATACCGTACGCGGAACTGGAGTTTCTCAACCCCGGCAGGGACTACCGCTACGGCAGTGGCTCCCTTGTTTTTATTAATTTATGTTATTTTTATATATTATTTATTTTCCTCATCTCCTTTCGTATATAATTTTTTAAATTAATATGAAAATACAACAAATAAGAAATATAATAAAAATCACTAAACATATTATAAATAATTCAAAAAAACACAAAGAAGATGGACATAATAGGTAGATCCGAAATCATAAGATATCAACTTATTCTCAATTAAATCTAAATGCAAAGCTATTGGTATAAGATTAATTTTTTAAATTAATATGAAAATACAACAAATAAGAAATATAATAAAAATCACTAAACATATTATAAATAATTCAAAAAACACAAAGAAGATGGACATAATAGGTAGATCCCAAATCATAAGATATCAACTTATTCTCAAGTAAATCTAAATGCAAAGCTATTGGTATAAGATAACATCACAGATGTAATAAATTATGAGAATATTCTACACATTTTCCACAATGGAAGACTAAATTTTCACATTAAACTTTTATCTAACTAATTATTTTTTGTGTTACAACTATATTTGATCTCTTTTAGCAAGCCATTTGTTGTTGATCACTATTAGTTTAATATTGACAAATGCAATTTAAAATGTTTAGCTTTGAGAAATAAATATTTATTTTCTAATATCATTAAAAAACTAATTTTTAAACAATCCATTCCACCATAACTTGAAGATATTATTGCAATTTTTGGACACAATCATAACACATCACATATTTGATGCATAATTTATCACAATATCCATGCATTATTTTTGATATTTGTGTAATGATTTTTTATTTCTAAATTTTGAAGGAAGTAATTAAATATTATTGCAATGTTTGGACACGATCATAACACATCACATATTTGATGCCATAATTTATCACAATATCCATGCATTATTTTTGATATTTTTGTAGTGATTTTTTATTTCTAAATTTTGAAGGAAGTAATTAACATATTTACTGGGACTTACATGTCATCATTACTTATGTTTTCCTCAAAACTTATGTGTAGGAGTAAATCTATAAATGTGTAGATTTACTATAGGTTACTTCCCACCAAAATTATGCAAGTCCATGTGCTTGAGAAGGCAATTAATTTATCCATTTTACGCTCACTTTATTATTTCCTCACAAAGCAAGGTTATAGGATTCTATTTTCCTATTAGTGACCAATATAAGTTATAATTTTTTATGCAATTTTCCCCATAGCATAATTTTTTACTTGAGTAGGAGTAAGTTACCTTGCAACACTTGTTGATATATGCAATCACAACCCTGTCCATTGACAACTTGAACTTGAACAATATTTAATAATAAATATAGAAATATATTGAAGTTCATCAATTTTTATTATTGAATATAAAAATTTAATAACATTTTTTTAATAAAATAAATATAAATGCTTGTCAATTTATTTATGTCTATAGAAATGTATGTCTTGAGATAGGGTTTTTATAATTTTAATTTAATTTTCAATAATTATTAGATGGATGGTAGTGATTTAGCTTCTTTATAATATTATAGAATATTCTTAATAATATACTAAATAAAAAACTAAAATTTATTTCTAAAATAATTATTTATTTTTTATTATTTTAATTAATTTGATTAATTAAATCAATATAATATAATCTATTAATTAAAAAAATTATAAATTAAAAAAAAAATTATAATATTAACCTATAATTTTATATAATGACAAATAAACTAAAATAGTTAAATTTTGTAATTATAGTGCAGAATGAAAAACGTTATAAATGTAATGTGAATGATTTAACACTTTCCAAAAAGTGTAGGCCTACAATATTCACCAGCTCAAAAATTGTAATAAAAATTCAAAGTGAATCAATCGGCCTAAAATTTCCAAAATATAAGGTGATCCCCTAAATTTTAACAAAAAAATAACCATTTCATAAAACTAACACTGCCACAGGAAAAAAGGAGCATGGGCCAACATATAAAGATCACTTTCCTTCTCATTATTGAACGGGCCTGAACTTTTTATATTATCATAGCGTAACAGAACGCTATGGTAACGTTCTTGCTAATGAGAACAAACCATCCTATGATCGACAAAATAAAATTGTTACAAGGATAAGCACATGCATTGTACTGGTGAAACGTACAAAATATAATTTTGGTACAAGGAGAAAGCACATGCTTTCAACTGATGTATAGAAGCTGATAGTGTAATAAATCAGGGCAGGGATGGAATTTGATAGGAAATTTTCCTGTTAAATATAGCTAAAAATATTTCTTATAATTAACATTTTTTTATGTTAAAATGATAAAATAGTAGAATTTTAAAAACAATAAAATTTGATGAATGATTTAGATCTGAAATTTTTAGTCTGAATCAGAGAGTAGAAGAGAATAGAAAACACGGTTGTCGTCAATGTCATCATTTCATGTCAAATACATGATCCCATGTGTAACATAAATTTTCAAAACTAGAGCACCTTGGAAGAATCTTGAGTATGCAAACTAAATCGCTAAAATTTAAGATTTCAAGAAAAGTCGTCAGGATTTCAATTAGAAATGGCAGAAAAAATATGCGAAAAATAACAAAAACATCTAACAATTTCAATTAAAATTAATAAAAAACAAAACAAAACAACTAGAACATCTAGACCAGCAACTTAGCAATTACTACCAAACCCCATGGAATTCTTTCGCAAATTCAGATGATACTGTCGGCTCACCAAAAAACATGGAGATGTGTTTGCATTCAAAAGCTTGCATATTCGTTGTTCCTCGAAACCAAATTCTTGGTGATGTGAAGATTAATATCCTTCTCTGTAGGCAACATCTTCTCTGTAGGCAACATGGAGATGCATTTGCATTCAGTAGCTTTATTAATCTTTGTAATTAGTACGAGATGATCTTGGAGCATCGATTAAAGCCCTTGGCCCAATGATTGAAAGGAAAGAAATAGGATTTTAGTTAGAATAATGAAATAATGACTTATAATTAACTTATATCAATCTGTTTAATTAAATTACAAGTTTCCATGAAAATTGGTAATTTTCGTGAAAATTCGTGAGTTCTCACGGTAAGTGAATTTCATGAACAATATAAGACACATGTCTAGAAACTTGAAATAAGATAAACAAATTTTTAAGCTAATTAAATGTTAACCATTTGTTTTTAGTTAAAATAAAAAATACTTTAATTATTTATAAACTTAAACATTATAATTTTCTCAATGTAAAACTAATAGTGGTAAACATGCAAATGAATTGCTAAAGCCATCTCTCAACGAGCACTACAAATACTAATAAATAGAAAATCAATTGCTAGAGCCATCTCTCGGCAAGGACTACTAATACTAATAAATAACAGTGTGAACATTTAAATGAGGTTGACAACAAACATTTTACAACACAAAATTGTCGGCATTGAGTTTTGAAATATACACGACACAATAGTTGATTATGTGTTAAAGGATATGACATATATAATTTAATCGTGTTCCTTATTAATATATTTTTTATTTTTAGAAAGGATCACTTGCATGTTCTCTATTCTATGGCCGCTTTTTTCTGTTATCAATTTTTTTCGCAGCTTTTTTTTTGGTGGCCACATCCGCATGTGTACAACTGCCCATTAGCCTATAATGATCGCATTGTGGGTTAAGCCATGGACTTTCTTTTCCTATCTGGACTCAATGGAGATAGGGAAGTCCATGAAGAGTAGGGAATATGGAATTTTCAGCATGAAGAGCAGGAAAGTCGAAGAGAAACTCCTCAGGGCCTTGCAATACTTCACCAATCGAGAAAAGTGGGATGAATTTTTCAAACTCCGCTCAGACGAGCCCTTCTAATGGTATGGCAACTGGAGGAATCTTGCGAAGCCCCTCGCTGAACACTGCGGCCTCAATTATACTATTTCGAAAAATGGTCGGCCTCGACTTCTCTTCTAATCGTGTGAACATTTTCAACCACCCCCAAAACATATATATATATATATATATTCTTGAAAATTTGTTATCTCACACACCTTTGTGCGAAGTGAACACATTATATTAATAAAGATGGAGCAATGCTATGGCGGATCATACCACATTATTATATGATCGTGTTTATAACGCGGCTGCTATTATCTCTGCAGGTGAGTTCATTGTATTGCGTATTTTTGAGTCCAAGAAATGCCTCAGCAAGACGAGTTTGTGTTGTGGAATCCCTCTCGTGGTATGGACAACGCACTTCCACCACCTCCTAACGCGACATTTGATTCTGTGTTTGTGTGCGACAGCGAGAGCTTATATTTGTTCACTCCAGGCGTTGTAAGAGAAGAACGCAAGGTTTGGCATAAGGTGTACAAAGTGTGGTTACTCAATTTAAGAGAGTTTAATGTTGTTTGGAAAAGACTCCTCTGCCTGCCAATGTTAGGGGATTATATTTACGCCTCCACAACTTGTGGGGGACACAGCTACATATGGCAGCGAAGTGGATCTCATGCCTTAGAAACCAAGGTATGGAAACTGTCGAGAAATGGAGAAAATGAAAGCGACTGGCAATGGGAATATGTTAACGTTAATACTCAACTTCCCTGAAACTTGATTCTGGATAAATCAAACAGGCTGCCAACCTATATTGAGTTGAATCGTAGGATTAATAACGAGCTTGTTTACAAAAGTGCATTCCGAAGATGTCCTGCTCCAGACGACCTCTTTCCAGAGGAGTTGACTCTAAACGGAAGACGTCCGCCTCCCTCTCAGTCTCAAAACGAGGATTATATTTTCATGATACCGAAGGCCGATCGCGATGACAGCCAGCCTTTAGTCTATGGTCACTTGTATCGCTTGTATGTACATAAAGACATAAATGATGTACTGCTGTGCATATCGAAAGTAGAAATGGAAAATGTGGAGCATAGAATAGTGGGAGAGGGTACTGAAGAGTGGGATGAATTTGCGGGGCATTGGGATAATGGGCTTTTTTGGATCGACGACAACAACAGATTGCCTAGGCATAACCAAAGGTTCTCCACCGCCCTTCAAACATTTCTCTCACCTACTCCATGGAAAACACTGGATAACGCGTCGGATATGGAGATAAATAAAGCCTCCCACTTAATGTTGGCGCAAAATGGACCTATCTATTGGTTTGAATTCTTAGCTGGCAACAAACAATCGTGGGAAGATCAGTAGCCGTAGCCGTTTCTGTTTCAGCAAGATTAATCTTACATAGTTTGGTTTTGATTCAGGAATTGGAAGGAATTTTCGTTTTCAAATGTGATGCTATTAACCATTAAACTTTAGTGGTGAAAATGTGTACAAGGGTATTAAATCTTTTCACTGTAGATGCTTATGTTGATCAAGTTTCTGAAAAATGTATTATTGGTAATTCCTTTCCCACAGGGAAAATGTTGGAGAGAAAAAAACCAATGGAGTTAGTGAATGTAGATATATGTGGTCTTATGAAAACATTGTCTCGTGACAAGTCAAGAAGTATTCTACTATTTTTTGATTATTTTTGTAGAAGAATATGCGTATATTATATTAAACAAAAAATGATGTATTTGTTATTGTTCAACAATTTAGACGTTGCTGAGAGGGAAAGTGGATATGTACGGAAGACATTAATTATAGAATGTTCCCAATAGAATGTTTGCGAAGAATAGATCAATTGTTGAGATTTCTAGGAGTATGTTGAAAGTTAAAGGTCTTCCAAACACTTCTGTGGTAAAGCTATAATTACATCTATTTTTTTTTATAGATGTCCAATAAGAAGTGTGTAAAATATGATTCCATATTAAAGATGGACTAGAAGAAAATTTAGTGTTGTTCATTTCAAAGTTATTGATTCTATTGTTTATGCTCATGTTTATTTTCAAAAAATGATAAAAAAAACTAGATGATAAAAGTGTGAAATGGATTTTTATTGGCTATTGTGAGGCAACAAAGGGATGCTTGTATGAAAAATAAAAAATTACTTGTATGTCATGATGTGTTATTTGATGAAATAGAGGAAGGACATTGGAATCAAGGAATACAACAAGAAAACCCAAAAGTTATTTAACAAGAAGATGAATCTTTTGTTTGTACAAATCCATCCAGTACCCTAAATACTTTTCCCACTACATCCACACCATCGTCTTCTTCAAATTCAAGTACTATTACAAGATGAATTCCTCTTTTCATAAAGGTAAAATCTTTAAATGAAATTTAGAGATATACTATTTTTCCTTTAATGTCTCACATGGTTCAAAGAAATGGATGAAGAAATTGTGGCAATAGGGACGAATGAAACTAGGGAGCTTCTAGATCCTCCTATTGAAAAGGAAGTCACTGGAGTCAAATGGGTGTGAAAAAACAGTAGTTAGAATTGTGATCTATTGCAATTAGATTTAGAAGGAGGTGGTCACTATGTTCCAAACTCCAAGTTATAGTTATGGGAATGGGATCTAAAAAAAAATTATTTCTTCAACTTCCTCAAAAATTCAAATGGACAATATCATTGCATCCATCTCGTTGAGATGATTTCAACAATATAATTTTTTTTCTCAATCTGGTTCAAAGATCATAATGATGAACTTTTAAGCATAGGCCGTTTCAAACCTTACCACATCATCCGACCTCCACCTAGTAGCCACACAATAGCCCATGTGGCAAGTTATGTGCTTGCATCGCCATCGTGGATAGGTCCACGTGGCAAGTGATCCAAGCCTAAGGTAGTCGAAGGTCATGATTATTACTGTAACACATTGTTTAGAGACAATGTTCGACCCTATATGGATGCAACATTGATAAAGGGTGGGACTAACCTGACCCTCGACCTCGCTAACCATCTTGATCTTGACTCGGTCCATGGCTTGCTTCCTCCCCTTCTTATTATCAACATGGATGTAGGAAAAACATTGATATAATAATTTTGAAAACCTTTGCTTATATAAATGCCATAATATATTATTGGCAAAATAATGGGATGTAAAAAGTATCGGAGAAGCTATATGATGCAGGGTTTAAGTGGATAACAAATATTGACTTCTCTAAAGTGGTCATCGGGAATATGCTTCGAAAGCACCTTCGTGCCCGTCTCGGCATGCTCTAGAGAGTTATGGATATGACTAACATGCATGTTTTTAACTTACCATTTTTAAATTCTTTATTTTGTAGCTATGATCTTTTTATGACTTCCAGTGGTTTTGTATGGCATTGGTGTGAATCGAACTCGAGGTAAGGTTTACAGTATATTAATTTGTTTACATCCACTACCGCTGTAAGAGTTTTGGTCTGAGTATTATGTTATTGTGCAGCGATGGGGACCTATACAAAATTTAAATTGAACTTTGTTATGCTTGCCAATGATGCTAGCCCTTTCCATAGTGTCTACCTTTGGAAGAGTAGGATTATTAAGTTACTTTGGCACCACTAAACAACTTTTTCCTAGTAAATGTGATGGGGAAGATAATCACCAAGATCCCAGTATTTAGAACCGTGTGTACAAAAGTAGAAATAAATTACTATCTCACTAGCCAAACAAAGCAATGCCAAAATAACCTTACCCCCGGTACCTTCCCTTTGAAGTAACAATAATGGAAATGCTCTGGACAACTCAATATAAATATAATTTTTTTGTTGGGTTATACATATATATTCCCAAATAATCTTGATTAGTTGGGATTTAACTTGGGAAATTTATTGATTTGATTTATTTTCAACGATTGATTGGATTTTATTATATAAATAATTGAGAGAAATGAAGAATAATAATTTGTATAATTTTCGTTAAGGATTTATTTTATTTTGGGCAATTTATGGACTAAGTTTAGTTTGAATGATTGAATTATTATAGTATTTATTATTTTGAACCAAAATACAATTCTTTCAATTTAAAATTTCTATGGGCCTCTCCTTGCACCTTTTGGGGCAATTGCTAGTAAATAACAGTGTGAACATTTAAATGAGGTTGACAACAAACATTTTACAACACAAAATTGTCGGCATTGAGTTTTGAAATATACACGACACAATAGTTGATTATGTGTTAAATGAGATGACATATATAATTTAATCGTGGATTAGGTGTTAAAATGGTTGATTATGTGTCAAATGAGATGACATATATAATTTAGGAAATTCGATTGTGTGATCTCTATGAAAATTACATAACATTTATTAAGGTTCTGTCAATTGTAAATAGGATTGATTTTTTTTGTAGGGAAGCTTATCACAGTTCAGTTGTTAAATTAATTGTGGGACAATTATCATTGGTTGCTATTGGTTAATACAAGTTGATTAATCATTATTATTCAAGGAAAACCACTTCACTTCTAATTATCAACTCATTACTCGTAAATAAGATTGATTTTTTTTTGTAGGAAAACCTATCATAATTCAATTGTTAAATTAATTGTGGGACAATCATCATTGGTTGCTATTGGTTAATACAAGTTGACTCATCACTATTATTCAAGGAAAGCCACTCCACTTCTAATTGCCAACTCATGGTTCGTAAAAGTACAGACATTCAATCTTGTGAAATGTGTCTCTAGACCTTGGGCCATTAACCTATTTCTTTACTTTAGAAGAAGAAACACTCTTAGCTAAACAAAAATAATTTTAAAACATACTCCAAACACTAGAAAACTTAATTTTTGTCTACACTCAATTGAAAATAATAATTTCATTTTACTTTATATTTTTTAATCTCAAAAATTCTCATTATATCGTTTTTTCAAAAAAATACAAATATTAGATTTCAAATAATAAAAATCATTATTTAATATTTCTGCAGTTTTTAACATAACTTTATTGTAATTATACGAAGGAGAAAATCATAAAAGTCGTATCCGTACATTAAGCTTATGTCAATGTTCGGTGGAAAGGATATGTCACTTTTATTTTATATATATATAATTATGCGTACACGTTAAAAATGAATTTTATATTTTTAATATTCTGAGTTTTATTTCTATATCCTTGACACATCTCCACCTGCATATTTTCAATGTGCTCTCTCGGGCAGACAGCGAAGTCAGACATGCGTGAATAAATATAGTGTACACTTTCAGGCCTTCTTGATCCATTAGAAGTTGGTGGTTGTGTTTTTTTCAGGCCTAGTTGATTCCGACTACAATGGATTCTGGAGTGACGTATATGTGAAGCAAATCATTTCCATACCGTCCTGTCAGGCCAACCTGTTCTGCCCGTGTAAATGATTTTGCGATGGTACAGAGAAATTGTTGCCAGCTTACCTGTTACCTCCGAATCTACGACCGATTCCCATTACAATCGATTCTGATTGACGTATATGTGAAGCTAACTTGTTTTATACCGTCTAACTCGCCCATAAAGCAGTTCTACCTGTAGGCATATAGCGCTGTCTAAGATTTGATTATAAAATGTGTAGAAACCAGCGCTGTCTAAGATTTGATTATAAATGTAACTTTACCATATCCTTGTCACCACATCGTCCCCTTCCACAGTTCTTGCCAAGACTATAATGAGTAATCCTTACGATTGCTGATTTTGAAATTTATAAGAAATTTGATTAACATGACCTGTCTCAATTAATCGGTTAACGTCACTTATTTTATGACAATCTTATTTGACAATATTACAAAGTTTACAATAACCAAGTGACAGTCAGATCTAACAATATTCTAAAGTTTACGTCGTTTGACCTGGTGTTCGGGACGGTCGGTTTGTGGCCCCCACCAGGGTTCAATTCACTGTTGCATGATGCGCAGCTATGCAGTTATTTGTAAACATTGCGTTTCGCGGCTGCGTCGGTATGTTGAGTTGCCTGCGCGCAACTGATATTGATATTAATTCCAATGTACACATGACGTATATATTGTATATGTTACTTCTTCATTCCAATGTACACACGACGTATATATTGTATATGTTACTTCTTCAGCCGGAATGCTCTTCTAAAAAATTTAGGGTACCCAAGTGAAAGAATCCTTAAATAATCATAGATATTATATATAGTTTTGGATAACACTATATTCTGCTTTCTAATCGCTGGACATTATATATAGTTTTGGATAACATTATATTCTGCTCTCTAATGGCTGGTTCACATAACTTTTTGGTTATATTATTTTAAGTCAGATTATAATTTTTCATTTTCTAAAATATATTTTTAAATGATTTAGTTTTTAAAAAAATAGCATATTTTCATTTTACAAATTAAATTATTTAAATTCAAAATTTAAATAAAATTAACAAGAAAAATTACCATAAAAATAGCCACTTCATATATTAATTAAAATTAACAAAAAAGATTACCATAAAAATAGCCACTTCATATTTTAATAGCTAGCGTGCTAGTCTATTTTTCTTAGTTGAAATGCTCATGCTCAGTAAACCTGAAATGCTCAGTAAGGAAGGAAGGTGGTGGGAATCAATCTTACTTCATGTATCCACGTACACTCAAGATAGGACAGACCTTTTGATTCTGTATGATATCCAAATCTGCAACCAAAAGCTCAGGATAATATAAACCTATAAAACTTTTGGTCTTCTGTGTGAAAATGTTTGAACGACATTATTTGTCTGTTAATCTAAAGCATTTAATAAGTAAACTTGACTTTATCAGTTGCTAAAAATAATAATAATTAATAAAGTTGAAACAAACGTTCAATTTTTCTTTCATGAAAATATTATCAATTGCAAAACTATATAAACACCAAACGAAACATGGCAAACTCCAAAGCCTTTTCACTTGTTATTCACAAGAGTTCATTTCCATATAATGAATGACACCGTAACTTGATTTCCTAATCTCTATTACAACTCTCATGTTGATAGCTCTCGCAGCCGCACAACGACAAAAGAAATGTATAGAGTTAGAGACAAATAGGTCGTAACAATAAAATCAGAAGCTCTTTGTCCGAATATATGCATTCTGTCGGATGGAGAAGGTTTCACTGGCAGTCAACTCTCTTGTACATTTTACATGGATGAATGTGGTTCGTATGGGTAATAATACTAGCAATTGCTCCTTCATAAAGACGTAAAGATACACCAAAGGACAAAAGGAAGATATGAGCCGATCAATTTTCAACTTTAAGGGAGTTGAAGATACACCAAAGAACAAAGGACGATATGAGGAGACCTGTCACGCCCCTACACCTACGGTAGTCTTTCAACCGCATATAGCGAGGTGCGGCACTACCAATCATTTTCTTTTCACCAATACTTACGATTATAGACTATGCTTAACATTCCATACTTAGTCTTATTTTCGTTACCAAGTATTATTAATGTGTTCCTTTATACAAGTGAAAGCCCATAACATTCACATAAACAGCATTATACACGAGAAATGCACAACAGTATAAAAGGAGGGGCAACTCCCTGCAATATGAGTCTACCCGAATCAATAAATTATACAATTTTTCCACTTTTACAAAGTACAAACTAAGTCCTTGGGAAACTCCAAATTTATACTTAGCCAAATTTTCATAACTTTGGCAAACTCGGTTGCCCAGCTCGTCGGCACCTCCGCACGGTCGCTGCACGACTCTCCAACCCTTCGTTCACCTCATTGCACGATCGTGTTGTTTGCCCAACTCGAGCGCACCTCCAAGTCGCCACACACGGGCGCCTCTACCCGAGACACTCCTCTGTTCACAATCTCAACACTTCACCAAGTCACCGTGCACACTTGCACGTTGAGCGAGCGCTCCCCCGAGTCGCCAAGACACACGTGCCAAGTTGTCGCACAAACCGGGTGCTCCTCCGTTTCACCATCGGGCACCTTCGCACAAATCGGGCGCTGCACCTGTGCACACCTCAACCGTCCGTCGGGCGCCACGCACTCGTGCATGCCCTTCTTCTTCGTTCGGCGGGCAACCTTTTCCCGCGCCCTCACCCAAGTCAAGATAGCGTGTTTTCTCCCCGTGTAGCCTCGCCCAAGGTTGGGCGCATCGCCTTACTGTGACTTCCCCTTATCTGCTGCGGCTACCTCTTAACCCACGCACTTCTCCTTTTGGATGAGCGAAGATGATTGAATGATTTGCGATGGTGGAATGACTCAATGCACTCCTCAACATATACCCATGGGAGAGCCAGTTGGCTCACCCGTCCGACTCGTCCACCATGCTTCACATGCCCCCACTTTCCACAACTATGCCATTGGCTTTGTGCCTAAGTGTGGGTCGGCCTCCATAATGTTAAACACCATGTCTTTACGCATATATAACTCGTCCAACCTTCCACACACTTGTATTACTCCATAACACTTCGCAGGTTTCATGTTGAGCTGTTCGAACGACCTGCCAACCGTAGTCGCACTCTACCCGGTCACGGTCGTTCATCAGCGGAACCGCAGGTCGTTACATCCTCCTCCACCTGAAGTCGTTGTCGTCCTCGACAACATACCATCCTGGTAGCCATCCACCAATATCAATAACAACTGTATCATCTATGATGTCAACTCCTCCACATACTGCAAACATCTCTGCAACATATGTAGAACCATCCTCTCCATCATGTCTCGTCCCGGCAACCATCTGTCACCAAGATCACCATACCAAGGTATACACCCTGTCGGTATGTTATATATCAGAAATCATCTCAATCCATAACCATCGATCACCCTGTCACAATCTCCACACGCTGCTCCCATCGTGGAAGGTTGGTCCCTCCATCTCAAGCTACATGCTTCCTGCAACATCTCCTGTTGACCTCATCATGTGTCGTCCTCATGTGAACTGCTGCCATGATACTCCAACACAATGCTAACACATCTCTGTACACCGCTAGCCCCCATGTCTGAACTAGTTGGGTAGCTAATCCAACTGTCACGTTCAAACCATGAGAATGAACATCCTCATGCCATCATCAGTCGTTTCTCAGAACATCCTCTCACATCCTCAACCTAATCAAGAATCCATATCCATAAGAGTGTAAGCCATGCTCAGGTCCATGAAGTATTCCTCATCTCATCTGCAACATGTTGTCCATGATGTTTGGTGTCAATGTGCTGCATGAAATCAACTGCATCTATCCCAACATCATCATCCATATGTGTATCTCCTCAATGTGAAGAGATCATCTCATCAAACTCTGACTCTTGATGTGCCACATCCAGGTCCATGAAGCAACCTCCATCATATCTGTATGTTCCATCCCTCAAGTCTACCACAGAAACAAGTATACACCCGTCTCATCTATCCATGTGCTGCCCATGATCATAGATCAATCAGCTCCCATGTGCCAAAAGTGGTTAAGCCTTGGCTCAACCCATGCCCAAGTGTAGTCACTAAGGCATCATCATCATTGTAAATCCATCACTCCAAAGTGTCTCATATCGATCCTCCACATCAAGTCACTCTTCCAAGCCACACCCATACATGTGCTCGAAAGTATGCACCCCATCCTGCATCAAAGTCTCTGACCTCAGCTCCTCAATGCATCAGATCCTCCAAGTCCACCATATATGAAGTCCCTAAAATTCACAACCTCATGTCATCATGAGCTCCATGAGTCATCTCTGACCAACACTCTAGCAAGCATACAAGTCTCGTCCCAAAGGTCTCCCCAAGATGCCTCAACTCTCCATGTAGTAGGAATGCTCCATAGTCTGCTCACAACTCCATCCAAGTCCATGGCCTTGTTTTACAAGAGTGCATAATATCTCCATCGGCTCATAAGTGAAATATCTCCATGTCACACCAGCAAATCCACCTGCACAACATCCCTGCTTTGGCACTCCTCATTGGATGTCCATAAGTGACACCTCTACAAGTTCTCCTGCACAATGTCCCTGCATAAGACCTCCATGTTCCATGTTTCCAACCTGATGTCCATGACTAAGTTTCCCTTGTAGTCCAACCAAGTAGACTCATCACGACAATCGGTCATCCTCATCCAAGTCTGCAATCTTCGGTCTAGTGAACTTGGTCACCCAACCATCTCATCACGAGTCCCTTCCTTCATAGCACTCCCACTAAAGGTTCCACCAAGGCTATCTCTTGGTCTTGGCCATGAGAAGTCCACCCAAGTAACATCATACCTCGAGTGTGTGCCCTTCTCCAATCTATCCATGAGTCATGCCGGGCACTTAGCCAATTCTCCATGTGGCTAAAGCATGACCCAATCCTCCACAACGATCATCATGTTCCTCCCTTGTCACGGGCCTTTGTACCTTCTACCATAAGGTCACAAACAACCCCAACAAGTCTTGCAACAATCAACAATCCTTGCTTCTCCATACAAGGTCTCATCATAGACATCCATGGTAAGATGTTCCCTTGCATCGGCAAACTGGCCTTGCCCTTCCCTACATACGGTCCATCTACCAAATGCTCAAATGAAACACAAGTATCAATACTTACTTCATCATCATCATGAGGCTCCTCCATGTGAGTATCCTCATCCATCCATGTCTGCAAACTACACGATCCTGGTCCAACTTGATCAATCTCAAGTTCATCTTCCATCGTTGTCACATCTGCAACATCCTCAATCATCACAACTTCCTCTTCCTTGTTAGCACAATCTGCAACCTCATCCTGCTCCCTTGTCCAACCAAGTTGAATAAGTTCGTCTTCAACATTCTTTTCCAAGACTTCAAGTTCCTTTCGAATCTGGAGGTTCTCTTGTTTCATCCGCTTCAACCTGTATAAGGTAAGCTAGATATTCCCTTCGCATTCTTCCAAACCTGCCATGTCTTGCCGTTCAGCTTGGTCCAAGCACTAAGCTTCACCTCTGATAAACGTGTTTCACCATTCACCAGCTTCACCAAGTTCCCTGCAACCATGAACCGGCCCTTATTCCACTTGTATGTGAAACTAGCTTCCTTCACCTGCAAGTACCTGCTTCCACTGTCATCAGCTGTCAAGTACATCTACACCTACACTTCGTCATGTACCAGCTCTGATACCAACTGTCACGCCCCTACACCTGCGGTAGTCTTTCAACCGCTTATAGCGAGGTGCGGCACTACCAATCGTTTTCTTTTCACCAATACTTACGATTATAGACTACGCCTAACATTCCATACTTAGTCTTATTTTCATTACCAAGTATTATTAATATGTTCCTTTATACAAGTGACAGCTCATAACATTCCATAAACAACATTATACAAGAGAAATGCACAACAGTATAAAGGGAGGGGCAACTCCCTGCAATATGAGTCTGCCCGAATCAATATATTATACAATTTTTCCACTTTTACAAAGTACAGACTAAGTCCTTGGGAAACCCCAAATTTATACTTAGCCAAATTTTCACAACTTCGGCAAACTCGGTTGCCCAGCTCGTCGGCGCCTCCACATGGTCGCCGCACGACTCTCCAACCCTTCGTTCACCTCGTCGCACGATCGTGTTGTTTTCCCAACTCGGGCGCGCCTCCAAGTTGCCACACACGGGCGCCTCTACCCGAGACACACCTTCGTTCACAATCTCAACACTTCACCAAGTCACCGTGCACGCTTGCACGTCAGGCGGGCGCTCACCCGAGTCGCCAAGACACCCGCGCCAAGTCATCGCACAAACCGGGCGCTCCTCCGTTTCACCGTCGGGCACCTTCGCACAAATCGGGCGCCACACTCGTGCACGCCTCAACCGTCCGTCGGGCGCCACACACCCGTGCACGTCCTTCTTCTTCGTTCGGCGGGCAACCTATGCCCGCGTCCTCACCCAAGTCAAGACAGCGCGTTTTCTCCCCATGTAGCCTCGCCCAAGGTTAGGCACATCGCCTTGCTGCGACTTCCCCTTATCTGCTGTAGCTACCTCTTAACCCACACACTTCTCCTTTTGGATGAGCAAAGATGATCGAATGATTTGTTATGGTGGAATGACTCAACGCACTCCTCAACATATACCCATGGCAAGGCGAGTTGGCTCACCCAACCGACTCATCCACCATGCTTCACACGCCCCCACTTTCCACAACTATGCCGTCGGCTTTGTGCCTAAGTGTGGGTCGGCCTCCATAATGTTAAACACCATGTCTTCACGCATATATAACTCATCCAACCTTCCACGCACTTATATTACTCCATAACACTTCGCACATTTCATGTTGAGCTGTTCAAATGACCTCCCAACCACAGTTGCACTCTACCCAGTCACAGTTGTTCATCGACGGAACCGCAGGTCGTTACAAGACCAATTTTGAACTTTAAGGGAGTTGATATTTAGATCTAGACTTACAATGGATTAGTTTATTTTTAGCATGTTATATACTTTAATGTGTATATGGAAGTTCACTTTTATTAAAATAAGTTAGGTTTAAAAGAAGTTTTAAAGAAAAGTAAGGTTTAAATATATTTTTTAGAGGAAGTATTTTATAGACATATTTTAAGCTTTAAGGTGGTTTCATCATAATTTTTTTTTTATAGAAACTTTCTTCTTTTCTTTTGATAACTCTATATTTGAATCACTTATGAGTTATCATTCGAAATAGTTAAAAGGTAAATTCCTTGTTGCAGCGAAAATAATAATATAAATCTATGTTATATATTATTACAAGTAAATTCCAAAATTAGTGATATAAATTTGTGTTATTAAATCATTTTAACTTTGAATTTATTAAGAAAAAGAAAAGAAAAAAAAAATTGAGATGGAAATCTATAAAGATTTAAAAATTTTAAAGTTAAAATAAATTTATTATATATTTTTCCAAAAATATTATATATTGGTAAAAAACCATAAATATTATACTCTTTTAACTTTAAATTCTGAAAAATATTTAGCTTTTCTAAATATAAAATATATTTAGCTTTTTGAATACACTAATAAAAAAATGATATTAATTTCATATTAACTAAATAAATATAATTAATAAAAAACATTTAATAAAAAACATTTATATTCATCTAATAATAAAGTCCAAAATTTTTAATATATAAAAGTTATTTAAATAAAAATTCCAAAATAACCATCTTCCAATGTACTAAGAAAAATATAATACTAAAATCTACATTTCAAACTCAAGAGCATATTATCTATTAAAGAAATTGAGAATCATCAATTTCTTATCCTTTACTTTTTGGAATTATTTAACAATTTCCATATTACATACCAAATTGCAATATTACTTACCAAATTGTAATTGCTTAGAGCAATTTTACTATACAAAACTAATGTACAATAAATATACATCTAAAATAGAAACTTATTTTTAAAGTTATGTGAAATGGATATACATCTAAAATAGAAACTTATTTCAAATTTATGTACAACGAATATACATCTAAAATAGAAAGAAACTTATGTGCTGGGTAAAAACCTAAATAAATCTATCACATAATTCAAGATTTAAAAAGCTAAAGTGAAAAGTCCAGATACATATAATCTATTATACGAACACGGCTCCTAAATTACATCTATTATACAAACACGGCTCCTAAATAGAAACTTATTTCAAATTTATGTACAACGAATATACATCTAAAATAGAAAGAAACTTATGTGCTAGGTAAAAACCTAAATAAATCTATCACATAATTCAAGATTTAAAAAGCTAAAGTGAAAAGCCCAGATACATATAATCTATTATACGAACACATTACATCTACTATAAAAACACGGCTCCTGAATTACATTTTTGCTGGACAGCCAGGTACCCTCACATATGCAGATTTCAAATATAGGCCTTCCTAATTTATGAATAATCTAGAGAATATCGTTTATGGTTGTGAAGTTGATTTATTATATCAAGATTGATGCCAAAGACGCAGTTAGTTGTACATCACTTTTCAATTTAATTATATTTGGAAGGCTGATGTGAAAATGAAGATGACTTTGAAGGAGCTACAGACTATCGTGCAACAATTCACTTATATATACCTCAAGATCATGCATCAAGGTCAAGCTCACTGCATCCATAACTCATTTAATTATATTTGGAAAGCTGATATGAAATGAAGATGACTTTGAAGGAGATACAGAGTCACACACTATCGTGCAACAATTCACTTATATATACCTGAAGATGACTTTGAAGGAGATACAGACTATCGTGAAACAATTCACTTATATATACCTCCAGATCATGCATCACGGTCAAGCTCACTGCATTGATAACTCTATATCGAAATTGAGTTACAGAATAAACGTGAATTATAATCTATCTACATAGGACGAAAAGTATAATGTGATGGTGATGGTCATCAATTTGATCACCCTCATGGTAATAGTCTAGCAATGTTCAAAACAATTCGAGTTGGTAACTACTAGTTTTCTAAGAGGTTCATGGAACTTGAGTTATTGTCTGATAAGACATGGTAAAAATTGAGGCTTTTGTGAGTTTTTTTTTTAATCGTGTGTTTTTGGATGATTCGTGTATAAAATCCATGTTTATTAAATTTCGTGTTATTTCTATTTCTAGTCATGATATCTGGTTTACGTGTAGTCTAAAATACATTAAATTTTAGTGAGGTAGAAATATCTGTGTTACACATATTTAAACTTAGTTTTTTTTATTAGTTTTATATCATGTTAAATCACAAATTTTTTGGAAATATGAATTCTCTCAGAACGTTTTTTCTCGTTTTAATCTGATATTTTCTCATTTTAATCTCTCATATTGGGGTGACTTTCTCAAATTGGACTTGATTGGATCTTAGTCTCGTGTTACTTCGGTTTATCTTGGTACAAAACCAACTTATATACTTTACACTGCCATAATTCCTTCTTAAGATCATGGAATTCAAACAGATCAAGAGTTTAGAAATGCATCAAGGTTATGACCAAGTATTGTAGGTCACAAGCTTTGGCGATTGAGGTTCAACTTGATAATCCTTGGACCTATTTATAGAGATTAGGTTTTACAAAGTCATCCATTTATTTCTTTATTTTGTCCAACCAAGATCTCATATAGACTTCTTTGGATGCCAATGAAAATGCTTATAGAATGTGAGGATGCTTTGATGCTTATGGTGCATCCCTAAGGACCAAAGCCAGTGCCTTTTACCACATTTTCCACTGTAAGATTTAAGATTTTAGAAGATAGATGGTCAGTTTATGTTCCAATATTAATCGTATGTTCATATCCACGTGAGTGGAAATTGGTCCATAAAATCATCTTAAATACTTAATATGATAAAGTGGGTTATAATTACAGGTTTTAATATAAGCTTTTTAAGCTTCAAAGCATCTCTTATTTCTAGCAGAATGCATAATCCCAGTGTTGCTTTGTCTACAATACCGCATCACTGCACACCAACCTAATAATATTATTTTTTATATTCATTCTATACAAACTATTTATCAGTTTCTTGTCTCATTCCAACGTTAGAACCCAACTTTAGAACCCGGCCATAACGAGTGAGATAGTTTTGAAAAGCCAATAGAGCATACTCTGATATGGGTTGTTCATTATAACTAATAACTAGGTGTAAAAGCTTTGCCAATCATGCGTATCTATGCAAGAGTAAAATATGTCTGCAGTAAACAAAGAACATCGATATTCATGTGCAATTTAGAAATTCCTTCTTATGTTTTGATCCAGATCCATAGGCCTAGAAGTGTTATGTCGAAACCTAGTTGTGCTTTGGCCTATTGGAAAAATTTCAAAGCCGAACTAAGACAACTCGTTGTATCCAAAATCGCCTTTACTGTTCGTGGAGTTACTGAACACCCAATTGAGTAAGGGTTTCTTCCATGCCTACATTTCCCTTTTCAACGATTTTCCATATTTCCCCTAACATCCACATTTCCCCTAGAAAATCCACCAGCTGCCATTTTTTTGGTTGGGGTTGCGTAAAGTGAAAAGTATCTTTTCTTTCATCATTGCTTACGGTTTGTGATTTAGGGTTTTCACCTGCCTTGATATTACCTTATTTTCTTCGAGGATTCGAAGAAAAGTGGATACATCCATGGGGTAAAATTTATGGCTCTAACTTATTTCTTGAAAATGAGGAAATCTCTCACCATTTTGGAAGGTTTTGAGAGATGTGAAGTCTAGATTTAGTTGGCAAAGCTCCATTGTCAATGGCACAGCTGGATTGGCAAAGCTCCATTGTCAATGGCACAGCTGGATTGTTGAAATTGCTAGCCAACTTACCCTGATAGTTATTTGCTCAAATCAATGGTTGAAAAAAAATAGTAATAATAGTCACATGGTGTACAACAAAGGAGTAGATGATTATAGGCAATGAACATATTAAGAAAAGGACACCTTTGATATAGCCAATATATTCATTGTATATGTGACAACTTCCCCAATTTTTGTGATATGGACTCTAACGCATTTAATTTCATACATAAGATACGAGAATTTATTTTCAATCTCAAAAAATTTACTGGATTTAATATTTTCCAATTTAAAATTGAGAGGAGAAAGGTATCGCTTATTCTAATTGTTAGACGCTTTTGACTTTGTCCCGTGATAATTTTTCTATCTATTTTGTTATTCATTTTTGTTATAAATGATACGTTTGAGGGATTTTTGAGAGAGTTGAATTTCTCTATACATCAATATCATATTTTAAAGAGTAAAAATCTATAGCTAAAAAAAAATATTACTTTTCACCTTAAAAAATTACTCTAAACTGAATTGTTTCAATGTATTAGCGTTTCAATACATTAGAAAGTATTTCAATGTATTAGTGTTCCAATACATTAGAGAGTGTTGTTTTCCAGTAGGTGTGAGTAAGTGTGAGTTGTATTCAAGTAGCTGTCATTATCATCCCAACGTGTAATCAACAAGTTTAGAATATGCTATTAGGGTTAGTGGAAAAATGTATTATTTCAATGTAGTAGTGTTCAAATGTATTTTTCAAAAAGAGGGTTATTTTCCAATAAGTGTGACTTGACTGAAATTACTGAAATTTGGTATCATTATTATAGCCATAATTTATTTTTTATAATTTTTGGAAGTTATCACAACATATTTTCTAGTCCAATTTGTTTAGAATTTAGTAGGGATTTTTTGAAATTACAAGTATGAGTTGTTAAGTCAGTACAATCAAGTACCTCAGCATTTTGAGCGTTGAATCAATATATGTTGTCAAAAACCCATTTTAAATAATAAAGTCAAGATTTGACAAAAAAAAATTGGCCACATTTGCCCAAAAACTCTAAAATGTATAATAATCAAACACTATTATTATTTCAACTTGTAATAATCAACTTTTGAATATGCACTTAGAATTAATGAGAGAAATGTATTTTTCCATGCATTTGTAGAGAAACTATAATTATACTGAGCGCAAAACTTTACAGGGAATTCCACTGACTGTGTCAACTCAATTTTGACGGACTTGATCAAGTCAAAATTTCCTCTTGTTAATAAAGTCCTTACCAAAACCCTTCAATCCACTATGTATTTTCTCAGTAGCCTCATGTTCCTTTCTTTTTCTCCCTATTGGTTTCCCCCTTTCCTTTTGAGAGAGTTCAAGAGAAGTTTGGGCACGGCCTCACCCATAACTGTCTCCGAGCAACGAAATTTGGGCTTCCTCAAACTGGCTTCCCATGTGACCTCTATGATTAGCTCCACATATTACTTAAATTTAACAAATTAGTAAACATTTATAAATTTGTATATATATTTACACATCTAGCAACCATAAGTTACCAATAATAATTAAATATTTACAAATTTTACCAGAAATCTTACCTAAACAAAAAAATTAACAAATTCAATATTTAAAAATTATAATAATAAATATTTCATTTTAAAAAATATTATAAACAAAATGTATTCTAATCAGTAACTATAATTAATAAATAAAAGTTATTAAAAACTAAATACAATTTAAAGAACACATCTAAATTAATACATAATTCATTATTAATAGACAAAAATTATTAATTGAATTAAATCTACCAATATGGTCTTGATCATGAACCACACTTGTTGGTTCACCCAGAAAATCTCTTATGTGATTTCTACAGAAAGACTTTGCTTAATAAACATTTTATTTTTAAAAAATATTATAAGAAAAATATATTTTGGTTAACTATTAATTAATAAATAAATCAATTATAAACCAAATGGTATTTAAAAAAATATGTATTTAAAAAAATATGTATTTACATTAATAAAAATATATTAATTCTCAATTGGAATTATGGTTTCGGAAAAGGTTGTTATCTTTTCTAGCAAGTTGAAATCTTCATTATTGACATGATGAGCTATAATGTCTTGAACATTGTTGCAATGACTTAGCACCTATGAATATTGTTATATCGGTTTCTAGCCTTAGTAAAATCTTATCGTGGATTGATATGTCACCAAAAACGAAACTTTAGCAAAGTTCATTTAAAAAAAAACTCAATTATTTTAGCAAAAGAAAGAAAAAAATAAACATTACTACTAAAATAAAGTATTGAAGAAAAAAATCACTCACATTAATAAAGAAAGATTATTAATTTTAAATAAAAATAATATAAAAAAGCCATCATTTTATATAAACAATTTTGTATACATTAACATTGTTAACTTTGAATAATAAAATATTTAAAAAAAATCATATTAAAACCATGGATAAAAAATCTCTCATTTTTATTAACCGTTGTACTATATTTATAATCACATTATTACCCAATTAAAAACTTTCAAAACAATTATTCATTATTATTAAATAAAAACTAAACTATTTAACTTTTATTCCTCGATACATTTTAAAAATATTTAAAAATTATATTATTTAATAAAAACATCACTATACATAAAACCATTACAAACAAAACACTATTTAAAAATATTTAAAAATTATATTATTTAATAAAAACATCACTATACATAAAACCGTTACAAACAAAACACTATTTAAAAACACTTAGGTTAATAAATAGAAATTCTTAAATTTTAAATTAAAAAATTGAAATAAAAATTAAAAAGCCAAACATATGTAGACTCAACATTCCCATGATTACGCAAAGCATGGGAAGGGGATCATTGATACCTCTAACATACACCGGTTTACCTTATGCGAAAAAAATACACATTTAAAATAATAATAATAAGATATAGGCACACTATTTTTAAAAATAACAATAAAAATAAGTAACCATATTAGAATAATAAAAAAATAAAAAAAATGATGTTACATATAAGTAAATAGATCACGAAGTTAAGCTACCAATATCCTAAGAGCTAGAAGAGATGAAGGAGATGCAAGAAACAAGAAGTTGGAAGACCTTAGAGAAAAAAAGAAAGCTACAGCATCAATCTCGCCAAGAAAGACAAGGAGTCAGACAATTAAAAACTAAGAAAATTATAGGTCTGATAGACCAATTTGGTCTCAGTGGACGTTAACCACTATCATCATCATCATCATCAAATAAAAATTTGATATTACATATATAACTATTATTTATTTGATATCACATATATAACTATTGATAAAAAATTATACGTTTACTCACATTTAATTAAAATAATTTTTTTTTTTATTAAATTAATTAACATATTCTTGAAGCAGGGGAAAGATACATTTGAAAAAGAGAAGGTCGAAGGTCGATAAAAGGAGAGGAGCATGTAGTATTTAGGTTAATGGGTTAATGTGTCCAATAAAAAGTATAAAGTTTATAAAAAACAATAACAAAAATATTTGTGTAAAATTAATAATATGACATCAATTATAACAAATATGGTTAAATACATTTTATTATATCAAAATAGTGAAACTTATAAATGATAGATTCTTTCAAAGTCTAGAATATTAGCACTTACCAATTTTCTTTTCCCTTGAATATACCAATGTATCACATTATCTAATAATGAATTTGTTATACTTGGGTGGGCCAAATTTTTCCCTATTATAAGATTTACAATGATGGTCATGTAAAGATAAAGATAGATGAAGACCAATCTTATTCGAACAAAGGGTTTTTTTAGAAGAAACATATGGATGCCACATGTAAGTAGAGTTGTTGGAAGTGCTCACATTAGGAAGTATTATCATCCACTTTCTTTGCTCTCAATTACCTTACTAATTTATAATACTACATGGGGAGGGGAAATGCTTTGAATTCAATTAGCTAAATGCAAGTAACATATCATCATGCCAAAAAATCCAATTATAAAAGAAAATAAAATGTGTGTTCACTTGATATGCTCAAGGAACATATTATCACACCACCAATTCCAATTCCATGATGCTTGTGTAAAATATTGTCAAACTACTGATGTTTGCACTAAAAGGTCATAGTATTTATGTAGATACTATAATAGACCTTGAAGGGATCTGCAATGTTTTCTTGTAATAGAACCACATGTTCATAGTGAAAAAACAAATCTTAAATGAATATTTTAGAAACATTATATATAAATATCACAAGTCTTATTTTGTTTTCATTGGGTATATCTGGATAAATTACTTTTTATTTTGAATGGTTTTAACTTATATTCAATCTTATCAAAGAAAGTAAGACTTTGGCCAAATAAAACATTGTTTTGGTTGATTTTTGTTAAAAATGTTAATTTAGAGGTAAGAAACATGTGACAAATGACTAGATCATGCATGTGTCACATGAAGTTGAGACATTATAGGAGAGATCACCAACTAAAAAACCTAACCCTCTCTAATTCCATGATGTGGTCGCTCATATCAACCACAAAATGTATGTTATAACATGCAACCACATTACCATGAATGGAAATTTGTATAAATGTTTTTGTCATTTAATGTTTGTTGGGATTTTGTTTACTAATTAATAGGTTGGACACTTTTACCCATGTTAGCATGTTTTTATTCAACTTAGTTTGAAGTAAACTTAGTGGCTAAAAATAATTTGTTTGAAATCGAAAATAAATAAAAACAATTTTAATATTTAGGTTTATCCTCATGGAAAAATAAATCCAAATGTAAGTAAACCAACAAAGATCCATATTAACTTCGGATATACCAAGTGTCAAGAGGGATCACATATCGTGAGATGAAAACATTTTAGAGTGAATAGAGATTTGATCCCTCTCAACACTTGGTAGATCAAGAGTTAAGATGGATCTAGGATGGTTTAATTCCGTCCTTTAAATAAGTTATATTTCAAATTAATACCATGGGTCAATACTATGGGATCTCAAAAATCTGTAGCCCAAAAACCACTCATAACTTAACCAAGTCAAGTTTACCTTCACTACCCAACATAAATTAATTAAAAAAATAATAACTTAAAATTTATATTTATGTTATCTTTTAGTTTAAAGTTATTTTTATTTTAACATAGGGTTTTATTTATTTTATTTTTACTAGTAAAAATATTTGTAGGACATTACATCACATTACAATATCTCTACCATACTCGGCTAGAGAGTGCCTCCCAGTGCAATTAAGTGCAACACTAATAAAATTTCAAATTGATTAAAAAAAATAAAATTATAACATCAAAGTAAAAAAGGGAGGAGCGAGGACTACAATGAGATGGAAATGAAATGTATTGTCGAATTGAAGTGTGTATTATGTAGTGTTTCAAAGAAATGGACATTTTGCTACTCACTCTTGGGCTTCATTAGAGGTTGAATTTTTCCTAGTTTCACTAGTTGTCTTTGAATTCTAGGCTTTTAACATTTTCTTATAACATTTTAACGAAATTGCAGCATTGGCCATAGCTTAGGATAAATGAAACAATGGATTTTGAAGTTTTATGATTGTTTAAAAAAATTCTTAATTTATTTTTGTGATGGTGATAACTTGGGTGATATTTCTTATCTCTCCAACAAGAGTATAACTCTTTTTTTTTGAATTGTGGCATTATCTATGGCCTAAGACATGTGCAACAATGGCCTCTGGTACTTCAAGCTTGTTCAACACAAACCCCTATTTTATGTTTGTGATAAGGATAACTTGGATATCAATTAACACTCAATTCAACCTTTATATTCCATCCTTCTTGAGGATTGAGTAAAGGCATGTTGTATTTTTCTTTTTGTTTTTTTTAAATAAGGAATATAGTTTCTGGTATAAAATGAAAAGTTGAGGTAGATTCAATGCTCATTTAAGTATGCTGAAGGGAGGAACTAAAACAAAATATTGACAATTAAATACAAAATAATCCAAAGGGAAAAACAACACATGAAAACAAGTTATTTAACATAAGAGAAAACATTTTCAATACAAATCACAAAATTCAATAGAAAACTCAATGATATAAAACAAAACAAAGTAAATGAAAATTTTAAGAGTGAGAGTGCATACCATCATATTGTAGTTGGATTTAATTAATATCTCACAAGAGAAGATCATTCCTATATATGGTGAAAATCCAAGTTGTATGTAGAAGCATGTATATATGAAAATAGTTGACAACACAATAACCCTATGGATGAGCTATTGATTGTGATAGGTAATATATTTTTTTGCAAACTCTTTTGTGTATAATTGAATAGATATACAACTTCTTAAATTCGAAATTTTAAGGGAATTATGGGTAAGTTCTTTCCGAGCTATAATTTTCCTCCTTTTGAATGATAACAATATAAAAACCTTTTATTCTAGGGATGAATTATTTTCCATAGCTTATTTAGCACCCCCAAGTGAAATGCAAACAAAATAACTCAACAAAATAAGAAAAATGTCTTCATAATATGGAGATTACAAGTCTTCATTAACATTGGTGTGTAAATGCTCAATTGGTCTATAATCATTCCCAATGTCATGAAACTAATTCCACTAAATTCATATTCTTCTTGCTATGATGATGGAAATTAGAAATTGAAGAGAACAAATAAAATATTTCAACAGTTAAAAAAGAAGTTACTTTCCTAAAAAGAAGAGATATCGGTTTGAGGAAAGTCACACAAAAGATTGGTCTTGGATTATGACTTAAACTTATTTTTTTCTTGGTTAATAGCTCATCTTCCATCAATATAGGGAAACATATTAATGGTCCGGGATCTCGAGGTATTTGGTAGTAGTGAAAGCCTACTTCGTCATGGCCCACTAGTGGGTTATTTCAAGTGGAGTGGTGTTTTTTGAATAATGGTGATGTGTTAGCTCACATTTGTGGCTAATATCAAGTGATGACTATCCTCGTTATTGGATAACAATTCAGTTATGACATGTATTCAAACGAAACATACCCATATATTCTTATTTCACATGTAAAAGTAAAAAATATGTATTTACTCTACAAAAATGATCTTAGTTGAATTGGGGCTTCTATGATCCATAATAGTTGAAAGAATAACTTCGACATAAATCACATGTAGATAGACATTTGTCGACGCTTTTCAAACCAACAAGTGTGGTTCATCGTCAGGACAAGTTGAAGAAACAGATCCAGCTTAGCATGTTAAATAGTCTGACCAGAGACTCCAATGGCTAATTTTAACCTTAGGACCCAGGTCAATTTATTATTCATTAATTTAATATTATTATTTTTAATATTAATACATAAAATATTTTTAATGGTTAGTTTTAAAAATTAATTAATTAATTAATTAATAATTATATATATATATATATTATAATATTCGGTTATTAACATAAAAGTTAGGATTAAAAAATAAATAAAATACTTTGTGGTTAGTTTAAGAAGATAATTTACTTATTTATTTAAATTATTTAATAATTATTATATATATATATATATATATATATATATATATATATATATATATATATAATAATAGGTTGTTAAGGACGAGAATAATTTCAATGGTTAGCTTAAAAAGTAATTTATTAATTTATTTATTAATAATCTCATATATATATATATATATATATATTAAAATCATAAAGTTAAGTTTAAAAATATAAATAAATAAAATAATTTATACGGTTAGTTAGAAAAGGTAATTTATTTAATTTAATTAAATTATTTATTAAATATAATTAATATTATATTAGTAATATAGTCTTGATATTAATATATTAATAATATTAGTAGTCAAATAATAATAATAATTATTATTATTATTTATGGAAATAAGTTAAATTAGGTAAAAATATATAGATAAATAAAATACTTTTAATGGTTAGTTTCAAAAACTTTAATTTAATTTATTTATTTAATTTATATATATATATATATATATATATATATATATATATATATATATATATATATATATATAAAAGTTGTAATATTAGGTTATTAAAATAAAAGTTAGGATTAAAAAATAATAAATAAAATACTTTTAGTGGTTAGTTTAAAAAGATAATTTACTTATTTATTTAAATTGTCTAATAATTATTGTTAATATTTTATATATGATGATGATGATGATGATGATGATGATGATGATGATGATGATGATGATGATGATGATGATGATGGTGGTGGTTAACGTCCGCTGAGACCAAATAATGGTCTATCGGACCTAAAGAAACAAATTATCTATTTGGATTTAAGATTTTATTCCTATGCTCAAAAAGCTTGGAGAGAAGCCTCCCGAGCTCACTATAATTTTGACATTGTAAAAGGCTAGGAAGGTCAGTATTGTAACAAAGATTGTGAAACTAAGATCTAATGTGGTTATACACGAGGCACTCTAAGAGGAGTGGTTTTTATCCTCGATGTTCCTATTCTCACATATATGGCAGATCCTTTCCGTCCATGGTGTTTTAGGAACTGCCCAATGACCTGTTTCACTATGGAGCTCATGAGAATTCGTTCTAATCTTTGCTATATTAATTTTCTTCTTTGAGCTAGTTAAAATAGAGAGATACTTTTGATCTTCTAAGGTGGGGTTGATGACCTTCTTATAATAACTTAATTTTCTTTTAGCCGCTAAATCTTTCTCACACCACATTTTTTCTTTGAACTTAGAAGTAACAATATCTTTAATGTTATTTATGTTTTGCAATGCATCATTTTCGTTGATCTCCCAATAGTTTAACCAAGCCCTTGTGTCTTTATGCCACCCTCGATTGAGCCTTAGGTGGTTTTGGCTAGAATTTAAAGCTAGCTTAGGAAGTCTATGATCGTCTATGTTACTGATTTTGTGCTTGTACAACAGAAACCTAAGCATAGCTAGGATCTCAATAGGGGAAAGACCTGCTTCAATAAGGAGAATGGGATAGGGTGTATTACTTTTTATTTTCAAGTTATAAGTTATAAAACGCTTCTGGATTTGCTCAATATTTCTCCATGATTCTCTGGAGATGCTGCAACCCCAAACCTCACAGCCATATAAGATAACAGGAGTGACTAAAGTTTCAAAGAGGAACTTCTTTTTATCCCACATTACAAGGTTTTCTATTTTACAATTATTTTCAAGACCAAAGTAAGCTTTCCACCCCCCATTAATCCTTTTCTCAATGCTATGGTTCCAGTTGAGCTTGTGATGAATATCAATTCCTAGGTACTTGTAAGAATACACTTCCTCCAAGTTATTATTGTCATACATAAAATTAGCGTAAGTGTCCTTCTTGGATTTGATAATCATAACTTTTGTTTTGTCAGTGTTAATAGTCATACCCATGGTAGAGCATAAATCCTTAAGAAGCCTGAGTTGCTTATTAAGATCAGATGGGCACCTTGCCAAAAGAACAATATCGTCAGCATAAAGAAGAAGGATGACGACTATTCGAGCTAAGATCGTGCCATCACATCCTGCTTCCTCTAAATAGCCTTCGAGCTTATCGATGTAAATTCCAGATAGGGTAGGGGAGAGGGGGCAACCTTGTTTAACTCCGATGTTACACTTAATATCTTTCGACCACCCTTCATTGCTCTTTAGCTTGGCAATTACATTCTCATATAACCTTATATATATATATATATATATATATATATATATATATATATATATATATATATATATAAATTAAAATTATAATAATAGGTTGTTAGGGATGAGAATAAAAGTAATTTATTAATTTATTTATTAATAATTTCTCATATATATATATATATATATATTTTAATTAAAATCATAAAGTTAGGGTTAAAAATATATGAATAAATAAAATAATTTAAATGGTTAGTTAGAAAAGATAATTTATTTATTTAATTATTTATTAAATATAATATATATTAATAATATAGTCTTGATATTAATATATTAATAATATTAGTACTATATTATATATATTAATAGAAATTAATCTTAAAAAAATAAAAAATAAATAAATAATAAAATAAAAATTATTTATATATATATATATATATATAATAAGAGTTCAAAAACAAGGAGGAGGCAGAGAAACCGACTAAGAAGAGAGTGCCAGAGTCCAGCACCTACTTATTTTCCAGCCATCCTCTCTATTGAGATTGCACGGCCTCTTTTCAATCTCAATAGCTTCCCTAAATTTACGATGATGGAACTGAACAACTTTGGCAACAACCTTGGCCTCCTCAATACACACCTGATGCTTGGTCTTTTCCACATGCTCTGCCAATGCTGACGACATGGATCTCCCATGTCTTAGGTCGGCTGCATGTTTGCAGATCCTTTGATGGATGGAGTGTCCTGTTTCCCCAATATAGGGGGTTCCCCATGAACAAGGGATCAAGTAGACACCCTTCATGTCCTTAGGGTTAACGGGATCCTTCACCGATCGGAGGGAATTGCGAATGGTGCTGAGGGGCCTAAAGGTTGAGGGAATATCATACCTTTTAAGGATCCGAGCAATCTTGTCCGTGGTTCCTTGGACATAGGGAAGATGGACACCTAGACGGTGCTCTTTTGGCTCTTTCTTAATTAACGCATTTTTAGAGGCTTTACGGAAAGCCTTCTGACCTAGGCGCCTACTATATCCATTCTCCACAAAGACATTAAGGAGATGGGATCTCTCCTTATCAAAGCTCTCACAATCAGAGATCCTAAGGGCACGAGTAGCGAGGGTGTTAAGAACACCCAACTTCTGAGCAGGGAAATGATGGGAATCGGCATGAAGATACTGCTCAGTATGCGTCTTCTTTCGGAACACAGAGTGGGAGAGATATCCATCCTTACTCCGAGATATAAGAATATCCAGGAAAGGGAGGCAACCATTGACCTCTTTTTCCATGGTGAACTTAATGGTAGAGGATCTTTTTGTTAAGTTTAAATGTCATCATAAAAAGGATCCTTTCATCTATTTAGCATAACCCCATGTGTCAACTGTGATAATCCCATAATTTCACTATTTAAACAAAACACCTTTATAACACTATTTTTCTTTAAAAATTGGCCTACAACAAGACCTAACTACCATTTACATGCTAGAAGGGTTGTTATTAAGAAGTCAAGTCTTAATGACCCATTTATCTAAGTGGATGTCTTTCATACCAATGATAGTTATGGTTTCCATTATTGATGATAACTTACATTGATGGGGTATTTTCTCTATTAATAGAATCCCACATAGAACACTTGGCAAAACACATTATGTTAAGACTATCATTGGTTAAAACCATGACCAAATTGTATCCATGTTACAGGTAGACATGGTGCACCTAGTGGTTATAGTGGTAGTGGATGAATCAACCCCATGACACACAAGAACAAAATCATCCAATTTATCAATTCTGCTTGTCAAAAAACAAAACAAAAAATTGGGCTCAACAAAATATTTTTTAGTTGCCTCTTCTGTTACTTTTAACATCCCTTATTGACATCCTCTTCGTTATTCACACCCTTTATTTATTCTAGTTTGAATAAATTCACTTAATCTAATTAAGAAAAATCATTTGATCCTAGAACTTAGTCATTTTTCTAAAAGTCAAATAAACTATTTGTTAATGAATCGCACAATCATAAAACCCTTTTCCATTTATATAAATCTAGTATAAGTCTACCATATATTACCAGCAAATTTTGAGAATATAAAATGCTTTGTTTCTCTTCCTTTTTTCCTTCTCTTTTTATTTCTATTAGTTTATGTTGTTTTTATATATTATTTCTTTTTAATTTTCCTCATCTCTTTTTGTGTATAATTTTTCAAATTAATATAAAAATAAGAAACATAATAAAAATGACTCAACATATTATAAATAATTCAAAAAACACAAAGAAGATGGACAAAATATGTAGATCCGAAAACATAGGATATTAACTTACTCTCAATTAAATCCAAATGCAAATTTATCGGTATAAGATAACATCATAGAGGTACTAAATTATGAGAATATTCCACACATTTTCCAAAATGGAAGACCAAATTTGCACATTTAACTTTTATTTAACCAATCACTTTTTGTGTTACAACTATATTTGATATATTATTAGTCTTCTAGCAAGCTCTACGTTGTTGATTACTATTAGTTTAGTATTGACCAATGCAATTTAAAATATTTAACTTTGAGAAATAAATATTTATTTTCCAATATCATTAAAAAACTAATTTTCAAACAATCATTCCACCATAAATTGATGGTATTATTGCAATGTTTGCACACGATCATCCCATGAGGATAAACACGTCACATATTTGATGCCATAATTTATTACAATATGTGTGCATTATTTTTAGATATTTGTGTAGTGATTTTTTATTCCTAAATTTTGTAGGAAGTAAATAACATATTTACCAGGAGTTACATATCATCATTACTTATGTTTTCCTCAACACTTTTGTGTAGGAGTAAATCTATAAATGTGTAGACTTAGCAATTAATTTATCCATTCAACACACACTTTATTAATTCCTCACAAAGCGAGGTTATATAGAATTGTATTTTCCTATTAACCACTATTAATTTAGCGACCAATGTAAGTTATAAGTTTTAATGCAATTTTCCCCATAACATAATTTTTAACTTGAGTGGGAGTAAGTTAACGCAACCCTTGCTAATGTATCCAATCACAACTCACAACATTGTCCATTGACAACTTCAACTTGAACTCTATTTAATAATAAATATAGAAACATATTGAAGTTCATCAATTTTTATTGTTGAATATAAAAATTTAATAACATTTTTTTTAATAAATTAAATATAAATGCTTGTCAATTTATTTATGCCTATAGACATGTATATCTTGGGATCGGGATTTTATAATTTTAATTTCATTTTCAACAATTATTAGATGGATGGTAGTGATTTAACTTCCTTATAATATTAGAGAATATTCTTAATAGTATACTCAAATAGAAGGCCAAGTTTGTTTTCAAAAATAATTTTGCTTTTTTTACCATTTTAATTAAATTCATTAATTAAATCAATATAGTATAACTCATCACTGAAAAAAAAATAGTAAATTAAAAATAAATTATAATATTAACCTATAATTTTGTATAATGACAGATAAATTAAAATAGTTAAATATTGTAATTACCGTGCACAATGAAAAATGTTATAAATGTAATGTGAATGATTTAACACTTTCCAAAAAGTGTATGCCTATAATATTCACTTGCTCAAAATTTGTAATAAAAATTCAAATTGCATAAAACTAACATTGCCACAAGATGAAAGAATTATGGGCCAACATATAATTCGTTTCTTTAGGTCCGATAGACCAAATTTTAGTCTCAATAGACGTTAACCATTATCATCATCATAAAGATCACTTTCCTTTTAATTAAAATGGGCATGAACTTTTTATATTAATTCTTTACCTACAGTGATAAAAATAAAAATGGCCTCTATCTATTTTCTTTTAAAAATATTCATCGGGCTAAAATTTTCCTCTTCGTTCTCTAACGGTGGTGATAGAAAAGAAGATGGCTCCTGCCCTTAAATCTTGATGACAGAGAAATAAATCAAAATAGTAGCAGGAATTTTTAGCCAGAAGAATTTGGTTGAGAAAATCTAAAAGTTTAACTTTCATGACTAAAATGCCTTTTTTTACCTTTTAAGAAAGGATTGTATAAATTCCCTGCACCCTGCCCTCAAATCTTGATGGCAGAGCAATAAATCAAAATAGTAGCAGGATTTTAGCCGGAATAATTTGGTTGAGAAAATCTCAAAGTTTAACTTTCATGACTAAAATGCCTTTTGTTTTTTACCTTTTAAGAAAGGATTGTATAAATTCCCTACACCCTTCCCTTAAATCTTGACGACATATCAATAAATCAAAATAACATCATGATTTTTAGCCGGAAGAATTTGGTTGAGAAAATCTCAAAGTTTAAATTTCATGACTGAAATACCTTTTTGTTTTTGACCTTTTAAGAAAGGATTGTATAAATTCCCTACACCTTGCCCTTTTGTTTTTTACCTTTTAAGAAAGGATTGTATAAATTCCATACAGCCTACTATTAAATCTTGACAGCGGAGCACTAAATCAAAATAGTAGCACGACTTTTAGCCGGAAGAATCTGGTTGAGCAAATCTCAAATTTTAACTTTCATGACTAAAATGCCTTTTGTTTTTTGCTTTTTAAGAAAGGATTGTATAAATTCCCTACACCCTGCCCTTTAATCTCAACGGCAGAGCAATAAATCAAAATAGTAGTAGGATTTTTAGCCAGAAAAATTTGGTTGAGAGAATCTCAAAGTTTAACTTTCATGACTGAAATGCCTTTTGTTTTTTACCTTTTAAGAAAGGATTGTATAAATTCCCTACACCCTGCCTTTAAATCTTGATCACAGAGCAATAAATCAAAATAGCAGCAATATTTTTAGCCGAAAGAATTTGGTTGAGAAAATCTCAAAGTTTAACTTTCATGACTGAAACGCCTTTTGTTTTTGATCTTTTAAGAAAGGATTGTATAAATTCCCTGCAACCTACCCTTAAATCTTGACAATAGAGCAATAAATAAAATATGTAGTAGAATTTTTAGCTGCAAAACTTTGGTTGAGAAAATCTCAAAGTTTAACTTTCATGACTGAAATTCCTTTTGGTTTTTACCTTTTGATGACTCACCCAACTAGCTGAGGTGGATGTTGCATGGTAGCTGAATCACGTGATCTTCCTGTGCAGTAGCTGTAAGCTTTTGTGAGGTTTTAATGGGGCTTTTAATTCCACCACAGTTCTCGAGGTTTCGAATCTCGTGCTAGCTCTAAGGCAACATTGGTAACTTACTCTCGTTCATTCGATTCTCTCGCCGGTTAGCTTCACTACTTCATTCACTGTGTGGTTCTCTTCCTGGTAATGACAATGGCGCTCGGCCCTCTTCCGTCTGCTAGCTCCATCTGTAACTTTCTACTATAGGTAGACTGTGAAGGTGGTCTAAGTCTATGAAGTCTTGCTTTTCGCTGTTTGATGGTTTGGTTTTTGTTTTTAGAGCTTAGCTATTTACATGTTTTAGTGGTTCCACTGTCAGGTTCTCGGCCTGACCTCTCCGTGACAAACCTGCTTCTTTCACAGATAATTTGTCTCCTCTAGTTTCATTCCTCCTTTCTACAATTTAACTGCTAACAACCCTGCTCCTTGTGAACAGTTATGGTTTTGTGGTCTTGTGGTCATGGCTCAGACTCCTCTGGTCTTGTTGGGGCTTACAATCCCATTTTCCTCTTGGCTCTTCTGCTAGTTTGGGGTTTGATCAAACCCTCTCGTCCACTTAGGTAACCTCTGCTAATTTCTTTGCTCTCCTCCTGTTCTTCTCCATTTACTGTTTACAAATGGTTATACTGCCTCTAATTGTCGTTCGTTGTTGTGTTGTGCATGTGGCTCGTGTTCTGGTGGCTATGGCTTGGGTTTGGTGGCTCGTTGTCCTTCCTCTCCTCTGTCTCGGCCTTCGCTTAAAATGGGTAGGATCGCTCGTCTTAGATTGTATAGGTGCCTATCGAGAGCTCTATCCATTGAAACAATGTTATACTATCTCTCCCGTGAGCTCTGTAGGAGCATTGTAGTTTCAGGTCTTCATGAGCATGACTCTGTAGTTGATTTTTAGTGTGTAGTGGCCCGCAGTTGCTATACGATTCGGTTTTGTGGTTTGGTTTTGATTTTGCTCCTACTTTGGTTATGTCTGTCGGGAGTCACTGGTTGCCTCCTTTGTATGTGATATTGGACTCGTGGACTACTGGAACTGTAGTTTTAAATATAAAGTGCATGTATGGAACAGTATGGTATTTTGGAATGCTAATTTTCACAGTTATTTATGCAACAGTTTGATACATGTATACATATTTATGGAAAAGGGACTCAAACTAAGAATTGTGAAATGGTTAGGGTGTGTTCTGCGAGTACCTTGACTTTACTCTGAGAATGTCATGTCCCTGGTGTATGCACAGTCCTTATGTTTGTCCTCCGTTCATAGATTTTATGATCTCACAGTTTTCACGCTTTCTCTCCTTTCATAATTTTCACTTATGCACAGTACAGAAAATAAATCATGAAATAGAATCTTTGGTTACCTGAAAATAATCACAGCTTCTTCGTCTTGATTATTTTTTTAGCAAGCTTACAATCTCTGCAGTATTTCTATCTTTCTTTATCTGGGCAGCAACCCTTGTGCCTTCTATGAAATGTATTTTTATATTTCTGGTGGCCTCATTTAGTTGAGGAACTACCTATGGTTACATTGTGCAGTTACATTTCCTGTTATGGTTGTTAAACTAATCTAAAATCACATTCATAGTTTAAAAATAAAAATAGAAAAAAAAGAAATTTGGCTTGGCTGTGACAGGCTTCTTTGAAAAAGATAACAATAAAAAATAAACCAAGTAAAACTTTTTAAATTTTCTTTAGACAGCATTTCCAATTGTTGCCTCGCCATTGGATGCTCCTGCATCAAGATCCTGGGGTGAATGAAAACTCATGGGCGAATGAAAACTCATGGGCCCTGTCCATGAGCTTTTCAATCGAATATCCGGCATGCTGAACCTGTCCAGCATCCATCCAAGAACTGTCCTCTATTGGATGGTCCTTCCAATTAACCAAGTACTACAAGTACTCCTTCCGGCGTGTCCACCTATCTACCTAAGTGTCCAGTATTTTGTCAATCTCTAAGGGCTTGGTTGTGGGTAGTTGCTTGATCCATGTCCCTGTCTCTTCGTCTCCCTGGGTGTCCCATGTGTGACTAGTTGAATTGATCTCGGTGTCCACAGAAATATAGGTGTATAGGTCTACGACATTGAAGGTGGGCAAGATCCCAATACCCAGGGGCAATTGTAGTTCATAGGCATTTGTAGAGAATTTTCGTAGAATTCGGCAAGGCCCTATCTTTTTGAATTTCAGCTTGTTTTACTCTCCTTTGGGGAACCTTTCCTTTCATAGATGCGCCAATACCAAATCTCCTATATCAAATTGCACTTCACGTCGCTTCAAATCTGCCTTTTGTTTATACCTTTGACTGTTGTTCTGCAGCTTAGCTTTCACCTGTTTGTGAATTTCATTAATCATCTTGGCGATTTCTTCTCTGTTAGCACTCCTCCATTCCAACTGACCCGAATTTCGTAATTTGTGCACTCCTCGAGGGTGCAAGCCATACAAGATTTGGAAAGGGCTTCTGCCTATGCTCCTATTTGAAGAGTCATTATAAGCGAACTCTACCTAGGCGAGTACACAATCCCACTATCTTCAATTCTCTCCGACGAGGCTACATAGTAGATTTCCCAGACTTCGGTTTACTACTTCAATTTGCCCGTCAGTCTGTGGATGATAAGCTGAACTAAAACTCAGTTTGGTGTCCAATTTCTTCCACAAAGTTCGCCAGAAATGGCCCGTAAACTTCACGTCCCTATTTGAAAGAATAGATTTTGGCAAGCCATGCAACCTAACAATTTCTGTAAAGAATAGATGGGCTACATGTGTGGCATCGCTAGTCTTCTTACAAGGGATAAAATGTGCCATTTTTGTAAAATGATCCACCACTACCATAATTGAATCGTACCCTTTTTGTGTCCTCGGCAGACCCAAAACAAAATCTAAACTAACTGAATCCCAAGGTCTTTCTGGAAAAGGTAATGGTGTATACAGCGCCGTATTCTGACTATCTCCCTTCGCTAGTTAACACATCTTGCATCTAGCCACATATATTTGCACATCTCATCACATCCTTGGCCAATAATAAAAATGACTTACCTGGTCCAATGTCTTGTCTATGCCAAAATGTCTAGTTAGACCTCCATTGTGCTTCTCTTGGATTAGATTTTCCCTCATTGAACACTCTGGGATGCACAACTGTCGACCTTTGAGCAAGGATCCTTCCTGGAAGTTATAATCTAACCACAAGCTATTGTCCCTCAACAACAGTTTCTAGCAAGCTTCTTATGCTTCATGAAAATCTGCATATGTTTAATACAAATCCTTAAGATGCTCAAAACCCAACACCTGTATTCTACTTTCTTGCATGATCAAAATCCTTCGACTTAATGAATCTACCACTTTATTGGCTTTTCCACTGATGTGCTTTAACACAAACGTGAAACCTTGGAGATATTCCACCCACTTTGCATGTTTGTGGTTTAACTTGTGCTACTGCATAATATATTGTAGAGTAGAATTGTCCGAAAATAGTATGAATAAATTTCCCAACAAATAGTGTCTCTAGTGTTTCAGAGCTTGTACTACTAAATAGAATTCCTTATCATAGGATGAATATTTCTATCTGCTCTCGTTCAATTTTTCACTAAAATAGGCCACCGGTTTATCCTCTTGACTTAGCACTGCTCCAGTGGCTATCACGCTGGCATCACAACGAACTTGAAAATGTTTGTTAAAATCTGGCAATCATAAAACAGGTCGTTCAGTAATCTTCTTTTTCAACAACTGAAAACTCCTTTCAGCTGAATCAGTCCAATGAAATGGCTGATTGGCTTTCTTGACAATTTCCACCATGGGCGCACAGATACCGACTAAAATCCCTTATAAGCTTCCTATAAAAGCTTGCTAGCCCATGAAAACTTCGTATTTCAAATAAACTCTTTAGGGATGGCTAGCTAACTATCACTGTAACCTTTTCTGGATCCATCTTCAGCTCATTCTCTGAGATCATGAACCCCAAATAAATCAATTCTTTCTTGAAAAATGTGCATTTCTTCAAATTTAACAACAATTTATTTTGCTGTAATTTTTCCAAGACACAACTGACGTGTCTGAAATGTTCCTCCCTAGTCTTACTGAAAATAAGAATATCGTCCAAGTACACAATAACGAACTTCCTAATGTACTCTTTCAGCATCTTGTTCATCAAGTGCATGAATGTGCTAGGTGCATTACTAAATCCGAATGGCATGGCTAGCCACTCATGCAGGCCCTCATTCGTCTTAAAAGCAATCTTCCACTCATCGCCTTCCCGAATCCATATTTGATGATAACCGCTCTTCAAATCAATCTTCGAAAAACATGCTGCTCCACTTAAGCAGTCCATCATATCGTCCATGCGTGGAAAAGGAAACCTATATCTAATAGTAATCTTATTGATCGTTCGGGAGTCAGTACACATTCGCCACTCTCCTCCTTTCCTCGGAGCCAAAATTGTTGGTATTGTACACAGACTTAGACTTTCCCAAATCAGTCCCTTGTCCAAAATCCTTGTACCTATTTTCTAATCTCCTCATTGTCTTTCGGGCTCATTCGATAAGCGGATTTGTTGGGTAAGTTGGCTCCTGGTATAAATTCGATATGGTGGCTGATACTCTGTTTTGGAGGTAACTTATCTAGCAAATCATCCACCACTATATCATTGAATTCATGGAACATATCTTGGATTTCTTCTGGTAAATCCTTAATTTTAGTATGAACTAACACTGCCCTTGGTCTCTGTACGATTGCAAATTTAATTTTATCATCACCCATCTGCTGTAGGAACTTTTCCCCCGCTGGAAACAAGGCTTTCGGTCCACTACTTTTTGTTGTATCTTCTTCTTTCGTGGGTACCAGTGTATGTTTGACCCCATCCTTCACACACTTATAACGGTTTGTTTTTCCATCGTGTACCACCTTCCTTTCATACTACCAACTTAGGCATTCCTAGCAGTATATGGCATACATCTAGCGGCATAATGTCACACGTCACTTTATCCTTATATTTTCCAATATGAGATTCCACCTCACTCTGCTCATCAACAAACAGTTGGTGCCCTTTCTGTAGCCAAGACACCTTGTATGGAGTTGGGTGTTTTAATTACTTTAGGCCCAACTTCTCCACCATCTCCATGGCTACTAAATTATTCGTGCTTCCACTATCAATAATCAATTTACAACACTGCCACTGTGACTTACACACAGTCTGGAACAGGTATTTCCGCTATGTCGGATCAGCTGATTCTTTAGCTGGCTTCAACAAAACTTTATTTAGTACCAAGGCTTTGCCTATTTTAGGCATGTTCTTAAGTTCTTGAGGTGGGGACTCTGTCTCCTCGGGCTGATCCACATATGTTCCTCTTTCTCTTGCTTGATCACTTTCAAGACATTCAAATGATCTCTGCCCCCATTTGTGGCACTTGTATCACTGGTAGGCAGCTCCTCTACCTCCACCATTACCTCTACCTCGCTGCTAAGGCATTCCTCTCCTAGTGTTACCCTTTTTATATATTGACCCTGCAGCTTTCGAACTACTACCTTCATCATTGCTGTTGGCAGTCATGCCCTTGCCATAGGACTGTCCCTTTCCTCGTCCAGATCCATGTCCTCTCCTAGCATTCTGCCTTCTATTAACTTTCTCCTCCACTTTTAAAGCACTTTAATAGGCTTCTTCTATATATCTGGGAGAAAGAATACTAATCTCATCCACTATCTCCATCCATAACCCATTCACGAACCTTGCAGTATTTTCTAGGTTGTCCTCGACATAACCTGCTCACAAATTCACTCTATAAAATTCCTCTGTGTACTCTTTTATAGTCATTGGCCTCTGCTTCAACTTATGTACCTGTTTATGCAGTGCAATATGATAGTCTTTAGGTAAAAATTTATCGTTCAATTTCGCCACCATCCTATCCCACTTCTTAATTGTCGGTTTGTTGGATCTTTTTTGTTCCACTTGCACACTGTCCCACCAGAGTGTTGCATGCCCCTTCAAATCCGTAGCTGCAACCCTGATCCTCTTTTCATCACTAATCTCTTCACATTCGAGGTACTTATCTAGCTTGCTAATCCAATCCAAAAGTAATTCAGTAGATAAGCTACCATCATAATTTGATAGTTCAAGTTTCAGTTTTTTGTTTTCTAACAAGACAGATTTCAACAATCTTATCTCTGGTCCTTCCTCATTGGACCCGTCTGTCGTAGCTATAGTTTCAGCATCACTGTTGTCTCCATCCTCTGGATACCTGCATCTCTCTGCTTCCACTGCTACAAGCCTGACACTAAGGACCCTTATTTCTTCATGCAGTTCATCTTTGGCTGCTCTCCGAAGACCTCTTCCTCTTCCTCTTCTTCCAACCTCCATAATTAAACATTCTTCCATAAGGAAAGAACTGCTCTGATACCAAAAATTGATGACTCACCCAACCAGCTGAGGTGGATGTTGCGTAGCAGCTGAACCACGTGATCTTCCCACGCGGTAGCTGTTGAGCCTCAAACCTGCACTTCTTTACACATCCTCTCAGCCTCCTTTTCCTATTCATTTCCTTCTTTTGCCACTCATTCCCTCCATCAAATTGCTCAAATCATTGTATTTTAGGACTTTTTACATGGTTTGCTAATTATGCTAATGATTGTTGTTGGTTTAGAATTTTGGTTCAAAGTGCTGCGTTTCCGTAGCTCACACGGGGTTTCCGCAGCTGATCCCGGTTTCCGCAGCCAACCCCGGATTCCGCAGCTGTTTTATTAAATGATATGTTCCAGGTGTCCTCCGGGAAGAAGAGCCACATGGGAAAGTTCATGGAACCAAGGACATGGTGTGTGTCCTTCCAGCTCACCCAAACCGGTCATAAAAACCCGTGGTCAACGAGGAGGCAAATACGGTCAAAAAAAGTCATTGGCGGTGGCACGGCTCTGCGTGTTCTGTTTTGGAGCACGTGAAGAACAGGTGGCATCTTCCTCAGCCACGAAGACAGTGGGAAACATGAATCCAACAGCAGATTGAATGCCCACAACGACCGTTGCCTAAATCCGAGGACGCAACAAGATTACGTGTTTTTACACAGCTGCTTGAATAGCTTAGTTTTCGTTAAGTTAGTTTGCTTTCCTCTGTTATAAATAAAGCGTCTTTGAACGCTGGATAGTTAGTCGTTGTTGTAATCGCTTTGTAATTTTGATCTCCCCACTGTACTTTTACATTTGCTGTCAATACATGAGAAGACTGTTTTACACTTAAGCGTATAACTTCTCCTTGAACCGGCTAAAGTAGGCAGAGGGCCCCTGTTTGCTGAAGCCCTGTATAGTAATCTTTAATTTCCTGCATTTCTCTTTCTTGTTTCATGTATAATAGCTGTACAGATGTCTTTTAATTGCTGCATTTTTATTTCTTTTCAACATGTATATTAGCTGTACATAAACTTTGAATTCTGCTGATTTACATTTCTGCACTTTTGTTCATGACTGATTAGTGTGTTATGCAGGTTTCTTAGGCAAGCCCGGGACAATTTTCTTTCTTTTCTTTTCATAACTAGTGGCATGTGTGATCATCTTGTCTAGGCTGCTGACCTTTATTTTTCTGCAGTTTGATTTTCATTAGTATCATTTCTTTAACTTGCACTTTACTTTCTGCTCAGTAGTTATCAAGTTGTTCATTTATTGATGGTTCTTTTTCTATAATCAACTAACTTTATTGGAGCCAAAATATCACTTAGTGCAGCTTGGTTTATTTTGCTTTAAGACTCACATTACTGACCAGTTCATAATTGTTCTCACATGAATAAGAAAAGGTTAAAATAGTGTGATTTGTCTCACTTAAATTTCACATTGATTAGATTTAAATGAAGAGTTAAAATAGTGTAAAGTAGTGTAAAGTAGTTGTTCTTGCTTTTAATTGAGTTAATATAGATTTCATTTTCATTTTCATCAACAGCAGAGATACTGGGCCAATGCCATTAGTCCTTTATTTGATTTTAAGCTTTGATTTTATTGCAGTTGTTGTTCAAGATTTCTTGTAGAATACTTTTCATGTTTTGAAGAAATCATTTAGAGATCACCACAATCATCCACATTTCACTTGCTTTATTACTTCCATCACATCACAGTAGGAAAGATACATTCGAAAACAAACTTAAAAAGCTAAAAACGACAAAAGATTAAGAAAACGGTTATCTAAGTACATATAGTACACCTCACTTCATCAGCTTACGAGCCCCGGGTTGACATTTAAAAGTTGCAATTTAGACATCACTAAATTGACCAAACATTTTGGCGCCGTTGCCGGGGAAGTGAAATTAGGTAGCCAATTTCTAAAAAAAAAAAACAAGAAAATTTCAAGGAAGGAAAATTGATAACCTCTCAAAGTATGCTCTCCTCTTGCACCTAGAGTGATCTGGAGGATCAGAAAAGAGAAAGTTATTGGTTTAATAGTTTCTTGAGTATGCTCTCTTCTTGCACCTAGAGTGACCTGGAAGATCAGAAAGGGAATTATTAGCCCGACTTGAAGAAAGAATAAAAGATGACATGCATAGAGCAAGAGATTCTAGGGGAAGGTTTTTAGCTAGAGCCAAGAGTTTGATTTTCACAAGTCCATCTACTTCAAGGAATAGACAAGAGACACCTCCATCATCTCCAACTTACACTCCTAGCCCTAGGATTCCTGGAATTCAAGAGGTAGGAGTCGACTCTCCCATACCTTCCATCGAATCTGAATTAGAAGGAGATCCTTTCCTTTCTTCTACAGAGAGACAAATTGTAATTGAAGAAGTAGAATCATCTGAAGAAGAGGGAGAAATTCCTCCTCATACACCTTTAGTAGAAGAACCAGAAGACTCTGAAGTCTCCAGGGAAACTACCATGACAGAGGAAGGAGCAACTGGATTTGGTAGAGGTAGAGGTAGAGGAGGAGGAGGAAACAATGGAGGAGGTAGAGGTAACATTGGGGGAAATAGGGATGGGGATAACTCATTCGGGTTTCCTATAGTTGATGAGGACTCCCGAGCCACAATGAAAAACATCTCACCATCTGTCCTCCCAAACTTTCATGGGTTTAGGAATGAGGACCCTGAAACATTTCTATTTGAGTTTGAGGTAGTGTGTCGAACTTATGATTATCTGGATGACTCTCAAAAACTCAAACTGTTTCCTTCAACATTGAAAGGAGTAGCCTTGAAATGGTTCATGGGATTACTCACTCAATCCATTAGGTCTCGGAATGATATGAAACAGGCATTTTTGGATAGGTACCTGGACTATTGTATGCCCACCAATCACAAGGATGAGGTATTCAAAATGATGCAAAAAGAAGATGAAAACTTGGAGGAATTACTTGAAAGATTTCAATATACTCTGAAAAGAGCAAAAATGAGTAACTTGGATGAGGAGACCTTGAAAGCCCTTTTACTAAAAACCATTAGAGATGAATGGATAGATCTTTTGAATATGATGGGAAAAGGAGATGTATCTCAACTTCCACTTTCTGATATAGCAGAATTATGTGTCCATCTCTCAAGGGGGAAATCCAAAACTCAAAAATGGCCTAGAGATCCTTCTCTCATCAGAGGAAATAAATCTGCAACTGGATCGGTAAGCAGGGCTGAGATTGGCAACATGCTTGATGAATTCAAAACTGACATCTTAGGGAGTCTTAGTGAACAATTAGACACCCTTAAGATTCACAATAAACAGAAAGCAGAAGCTGAGGCTTTGGCCATCTTTTGCCCAAAATGTAGGAAGACACATGCTCTAAGGGAATGTCCCTTGGATGCAAAAGTTGTAGAAACATGTGTAATTTGTTCAGAGAATCATGAGACCAAGGATTGTCCTTCAATTCCTGGGCTCAAAGCTGTCTTTCAAGAAGATCCAAATACAATCGAATCTCTCTGTTTTGTTGCAAGGAGACCTTGGCAGGGGCAACAAAATCAAGGGTTTAGCAACTCTATGAATTTTCAACCCCAACCAAATTGGAATCCTTGGCAACAACCTTGGTCCCAACCTCAAAATCCTTTTCAATCATGGGTACAAGGTATGCAAAATCCTTATGGGAGATTTGCTCAATTCTACCAATATCCTCCATCTTTTCAAAACCAACAAGCTCCACAACTTCCAAATCAAAATCCACAATTATCATTGCCATTTCCACAACAACAACAACCTTCTCAACAGAATCCAAATTCTCAACTCTTGCTTCCATTCCAACAGAAGTCAAATCAACTTCCTTCTCAGCCATTGCCAAACCCCAATAATAAAAACCCTCAAAATGCTTACATGATGGAAGGACAACAATTTCCTACCTATATGATTGTTCCTCTCAATGAAGTACAACTCAGATCAGGTAGAGTCCTAGATAAACCTTCTATAAATGCTCAAAAGCAAAGCATTTTTGAGGAAGAGTCTCTTGAAGCCAATAAGGGTTCTGAAGCATCTCTTCAAAACCCAAACACTCAAAAAGAAAAAGAAAAAGAATTAACCCCCACAACTCCCATAGTTGAGCAACCTGCATCTTTATCCACACCTCCTTTTCCTGAAAGATTACAAATTGACAAAGGAGTGGAAAAACAAATTTGGTTGCCTGACTATAATTTTCTAGATGAATTGAAGAATGTCTGTATCAAGATTCCCTTGTTACAAGCCATTAAAGAGATTCCTATTCTAGAAAAAACAATAAAGGAGTTGAGTTTTAAAAGACCAGGAAGGAAACCAAGAGATACCAGAAGGATCCACCTGGTAGGAAAAATTGCAGATATCATGATGGGAAAAATTACTATGCAGAAATATGTAGATCCCGGTAGTCCAATTGTCAAAACACATATCAATGGGGTAGAAATACCAAATACTTTGATTGATTTAGGGGCTGCTATCAACATCATGAGTAGACAGACTATGGAACAACTAAAACTTCCTAATCTTCTTTTTTCACCTACTTTATTGCAACTTGCAGATCGATCAATTATTAAACCAGATAGTGTATTAGAAGACATTCCAGTCTCCCTAGACTCTTGGGAATATCCAGTGGATTTCATGATTTTAACTCCCAAGAGTAATCTAGGAGGACATCCTCTTATTTTAGGAAGACCTTGGCTAGCCACAGCTGATGCTTTCATAAGTTGTAGGTCTGGGGATATGTATATTTCTGATGGTAATTCGACAAAGAAGTTCAATCTGTATCCTCCAACAGAAGCAATTATAGAAATAGGAGATAATGAGTGGGTTGATGATGAAGATACTATACAACCTGTCTTTACCATTTCTGAGATTAGTGAAGATAGTCAAATTCTGAACACATTAGAAAACTTTGAACCATCTTCAGAATATGACCACACACAATTTCAGTTGGATTCTGACATTGAGTGTCTATCATCTAGACAAATGTCTCTTTTCTCTATGGAAGAGTTTGGTAGTTCTGCCATTGAGATTTTTCCAGAAAAAACATTGAATATCAACAGAAACTTGGAAAAATCACAACAGGGAAAGCTAACCAAAATCTTGCAAAAACATTCTACTGCATTTGCATGGGAGTATACTGATATGAAAGGTATTGACCCTAAGACTTGCATTCATCATATCTACATTGAGGAAAATAGTAGACCAATTAGACAACCTCAAAGAAGGATGAATCCAAACCTTAGGGAGATAGTGAAAGAAGAACTCCAAAAGTTACTTAATGTAAACTTCATTTACCCCATTTCAGATAGCCGGTGGGTTTCTCCTTTGGTTATAGTACCTAAAAATAATGGTAAATGGAGGGTTTGCATTGATTATAGGGAATTGAACAAAGAAACTTTGAAGGATCACTTTCCTTTACCCTTTATTGATCAAGTATTAGATACTTTAGCAAGCAAAAAGTATTTCTCATTTTTGGATGGTTTTAGTGGTTACAATAAGATTCAGGTAGCACCTGAAGATCAGGACAAGACCACATTTACCTGTCCATGGGGGACTTTTGCTTACCGAGTACTTCCTTTTGGATTATGTAATGCACCCGCAACATTTCAAAGGGCAGTACTAGGAATCTTTTCTGATCTAATTCATGATTGTGTAGAGCTCTATATGGATGATTTTACAGTCTATGGTAACTCATTTGAAGAGGCATTAGAAAATTTGGAAAAAGTCCTTATAAGATGTAAAGAAACAAATCTTTCATTAAGTCATGAAAAATGCTTTATGATGTTTACTGAAGGGATTGTTTTAGGACATCATATTTCAGGAGATGGAATTAAAGTTGATAGATCAAAAGTTGAAGTCATCTCCAAGTTACCTATTCCAAATTGTCAGAAAGATGTTAGAAGTTTTCTTGGATTTAATGGATACTATAGAAGATTTATTGAAAACTTCACTAAGATAGCATCTCCGCTTTTCAAATTACTTACAAAAGACTGTGAATTCAATTGGGATCCTAACTGCCAATCTGCATTTGAGACTTTAAAAACAAGAATATCTGAAGCACCCATTTTGAGAGGGCCAAATTGGAAACTTCCTTTCCATATTTCTACAGATGCTTCAGATACAGCTCTAGGAGTTGTGTTGGGTCAAAAGGATTTAATTCCCTACACCATTTAGTACACCAGTAAAAATTTGACTCCCACCGAGTTAAATTATACTGTGACTGAAAAAGAGTTCTTAGTCGTTGTTCATGCAATCAACAAGTTTAGACATTATATAACAGGCTATGAAACTTTTGTCCATACTGATCATTCTGCAATTAGATATCTCATGAACAAACCTGTTACTAATGGCAGAGTTACAAGATGGCTTTTACTTTTACAAGAATTCAATATTACTGTGTTAGATAGACCAGGAAAACAAAATACAGTAGCTGATTTCTTGTCTAGAATCCAAAATACTAATGAAGATTCTCCTGTAGAGGATAAGTTTCCAGATGAATATTTGTTTGCAGTAACTACTAAAACTCCTTGGTATGCAGACATTGCTAACTATTTGGTTACAGGGAAGCTACCTCCACATTTATTTCCTAATGAGAAAAGGAAAATCATTCAGGAAAGTTCAAAGTATTCATGGATTTCTAATGAATTGTTCAAAACAGGGCTAGATTGTGTGATCAGAAGATGTGTTCGGGAAGATGAAATGCCTGACATCCTTAAGGCATGTCATGATGAACCGTGCGGTGGACACTTTGCTGACAAGAGGACTGCCTATAAAATCCTTTCTTTGGGATATTATTGGCCTTCTCTCTTCAAAGATGCAAAACAATATGTTAGAAGGTGTGACAGCTGCCAAAGAGTTGGGAGACCAACTCTTTCAAATGAAATGCCATTACAACCACAGGTACTCATCGAACCCTTTGAAAAATGGGCTTTAGATTTCGTTGGACCTATTAATCCACCATCTAGACGAAAGAAGTATATATTGGTTTGCACTGATTATGTTACTAAATGGGTAGAAGCCAAGGCATTGTCTTCTGCCACTGAAAATTCAGTTGTTCAATTTCTTTTTGAGGATATTTTTACTCGTTTTGGTGTCCCAAGAGAAATTGTGACAGATCAGGGAAGTCAATTTACATCTAACTTGATGGAGAAGCTGATGAAAGAATACAAAATCAAGCACAAAAAATCTACTCCATACCATCCGCAAGCAAATGGTCAAGTGGAATCTACAAATAAAGTTCTTGAGAGCATCATCACCAAAACTGTTCATCTCCATAGAAGAGATTGGGCAGAAAGGCTTCCTGAAGCCTTATGGGCCTATAGAACTACATGGAGGAACACAACAGGACATTCTCCCTATGAACTTGTTTATGGGAAAGAAGTCTTGCTCCCCATTGAGTTTCAAGTCAAGACCTTCAAGATGGCAGTTCAGTTGGGGATGAATCTATCAGAAGCCCAAAAGCACAGAATGGAGCAGCTGAATGAGCTAGATGAAATAAGACAAGATGCAATTTTAACGACTCATCTAGTTCAGCAGCAAAGAACTAAATGGCATGACAGATATATCAAAGAGAGAAAGTTTCAAAAGGGAGATTGGGCGTTACTGTTTGATTCCAAGTTTAAAGACTTCAAAGGAAAATTTCAGACTCATTGGCTTGGACCATATGAGATTGATGAAGTCTTTAGCAATGGAGCAGTTCGAGTCAAGACTATTGATGAGTTTCAAACTCCTCTCATTGTGAATGGCCACCGATTGAAAATTTATCATAAGCCAATCTCAAAAGAGGACTTTGTCAAAATGCTTCAAGAAAATTCTGCAATGAAGCTGGTGGAGAAGAATTCTTCTCCTCCATCAGCCTAGTCTTTGTTTCTTTCAGTTGAAAAAAAAAAAAAAATCTTTTGTATAAGCCTGAAAACCAATCATAGATTGGCAGTCTTATATAGGAAATGTAGAGTGAAAATTAGGGACACCTGACACTCTATATTTTCAAAAAAAAAAAAAATCTGTCTTCCTCTCCATCTTCACTCCACTTGTCATTTCCATCTTCATCTCCATTCCACTTCACTCCACTTCACTTCCATCTCATTCCATTTCATTCATCTCATTTCATTTCCACCAGTGAAGTCCCTCTCAGGACTATTTCATTTAGTTAAGTCTTCTCTAACTATTTATTGTACAGTCAGAAGGGTGTTGTTTCAGTTTCCACAGCTGGAAACCGTTTCCGCAGCTCAAACTAGTTTCCACAGCCAGAAACGATTTCCGCAGCCAGCACACTCTATCTATACAACCAGGATTACTCTGTTTTCAAAAAATCACAGTCAGAGGTATCATCATCACCAAGGGCAGCAAGGATATGAGGTATCTGCAAGATTAGAAAGCAATAATGGGTCAGCAACCTTAATCAACAAATGGCAAACTTATGAAGGTATGATCAAAATCTTTTCCAAACAACAATTTAATGTCATTTTATGCATAGTTATTAAATCGTGGAAAGAGCCACTAAATGCAATGATTCGGCAAGATCATCCCACTCCTCCTCCACGATAATGCTTCATCCACCTCATACCTTTCTAACGGTCCCCTAATCATCATTAATTCAAAACTTGAAACGGGGCTGCTCCTCCATTACTGGCCGTACCTCTGTGACGTAACCCAATGTACCACGGCTCTCCTTACCATCATTTCCGCAGCCAACGCTGAGACGTGTGCGTAAGCCACCCGACTCTAAAGGATTCGGCCGTTATTCCGTCCACTTATCACTCCATTTCTGCATGCATTGAACTCATTTCTCATGTTTGTCTTCTACTCCCTCGTACTCACACCATTTCCACTCTCATTTCCGCTGCAAACTCCACAACTCTGTTTCAAACCCCGATTACAGTTCTGCAATACACCTTGCATTACGTTACGGCTACTCCACTTACAGCCGTAATCCACCTGTTTTTTTCCCGTGAGCATCCTCCTTGAGCATCCACACACAGTCAAAGCTTCAGCCAAAGTTGAGAGCCGAAGATGGGGAAGCTGCTTAGAGCTGAACCTGAGGGTCCGAAGTATTTAGAAGGGTATCCACAGACGAAGGAAGCATTAAAGAAAGCAAAGTGGTTGAAGTTTATTCAAAAATTCAAAGGGTATAATAAGGAGGTAACGAAAGCATTTGCTCGATCCTTCAATGGACACACCGTGGAAGCAGGGGACCTGAAATTCACAATAACAGAGAACACCATAGCAACAGCAACCAGTCTACCTCAGGAGGGAGAAAGATGGTTTAAGAACAGAGGGCTGGAAGATCAGGGATGGAAAGACATGCTTAAGAACCCAGGTATGGACACTTCAATATTCACTAAAGGGATTCCTGTGCATGTAATTAAGGAAGAATGGACTGCATTGTTATTACTTGTTCAAAAGTTTATCACATGTGAGGGCCGCTTTGGCACTATGTATATGTACCATGCAAGGATTATGATGAATTTCATGGAAGGCCATGCGCTCAATTTACCCTACTTTCTGTTAGCAAGCCTAAAGAAAATGAGTTCCACTGTCCAAAAGCATGTAGGCCATATTGAACCCCACTTGTATCATCACGGGTTCATTAGAATTCTCATAGAAGAGCAATTGAAGAATAACAAGGATACATGGGAAAAGTTTCTAATCAGAAACCATTTCCAAGAGGTGACTGAAGCCTCTAGCAGTTCCCCTAGAATCCCAAAAAGAAGTAGGAGAAGAGAAAGAGATGTTGCAGCCCAAGATCCTCCTACAGTAGAAACTCAAGAAATTGCTCAAGAAGAAGACGAAGAGGGAGATAAAACCAAGAAACAGAAAAAGGATAAAGGGAAAACAATTGTTCAAGAATCATATCCATCACCTGAACCTTCAGTATAAGAAGACTCTCAAACCTTGGCTGATAGACTAGCACAACTTCAAGCTACTACCCTCTCAAAGAAGAAACAGAAAGAAAAACAGAGTGCCCAGCAAAAGAGCACTAGTGCACAAGTGAGAAGAAGCAGTAGACTTAAAATAAAAATGAGTGTGACTAAAGAAAAACAATCACATTTCATTGATTTGGGAGAAGGTACACCTGAAAAGGCTCCAACTCAGCTTGACCTTGAGTCGAGTCCTCCACGTGTTGAGTCCACTCCTCCACGTGAAGAGAGTCCCTTTCAGCCAGAACCTCAAACAGAATTTGATTTTGAACATAGCCCAAGAAGAACACCTGAAATTGACCCTGACCAGCAGGAGGTATACAATTATTTGGAGACCTTGGAGCAATCAGTTGCAGGTCCAAGCACTATATTGCCTCTTGATGAACAGGTCCAATCTTTAAAACAGGAGGTGTTTGAGCTAGAAGTCCTGAACCGGCATATTAAACAAGAAAACGAAGCATTGAAAGAACAAAGCAAGGTGGACAAAATTGTCCATGAAAATACCATGCTTCACTTAGGACTTTGGCAGAAGAAGAACAAAAAATTGAAGAGAAAATGTAAGAAGCTGAGCAGGGCATTGATCAATTTGAAATTCAGGTGTTTAGTCAGAAAACCAAGGACAATTTTGGCAGCAAGGAGAAAGAGAAGAAGGCTAGATGTTTTGGCAGAAGCATCTGAGCACATGGATTGAAAAACAATGACAAAGTTTTGGTTGCATGAGGACATGCAACACCTTCACAGTGGGGGTATGTTGAGCCTCAAACCTGCACTTCTTTACACATCCTCTCAGCCTCCTTTTCCTATTCATTTCCTTCTTTTGCCACTCATTCCCTCCATCAAATTGCTCAAATCATTGTATTTTAGGACTTTTTACATGGTTTGCTAATTATGCTAATGACTGTTGTTGGTTTAGAATTTTGGTTCAAAGTGCTGCGTTTCCGCAGCTCACACAGGGTTTCCGCAGCTGATCCCCGTTTCCGCAGCCAACCCCAGATTTCGCAGCTGTTTTATTAAATGATATGTTCCAGGTGTCCTCCGGGAAGAAGAGCCACATGGGCAAGTTCGTGGAACCAAGGACATGGTGTGTGTCCTTCCAGCTCAACAAAACCGGTCATAAAAACCCATGGTCAACGAGGAGGCAAATACGGTCAACAGAAGTCATTGGCGGTGGCAAGGCTCTGCGTGTTCTGTTTTGGAGCACGTGAAGAATAGGTGGCATCTTCTTCAGCCACGAAGACAGTGGGAAACATGAATCCAACAACAGATTGAATGCCCACAATGACCGTTCCCTAAATCCGAGGACGCAGCAAGATTACGTGTTTTTACACATCTGCTTGAATAGCTTAGTTTTCGTTAAGTTAGTTTGCTTTCCTCTGTTATAAATAAAGCATCTTTGAACGCTGGATAGTTAGTCGTTGTTGTAATCGCTTTGTAATTTTGAGCTCCCTACTGTACTTTTACATTTGCTGTCAATACATGAGAAGACTGTTTTACACTTAAGCGTATAACTGCTCCTTGAACCGGCTGAAGTAGGCAGAGGGCCCCTGTTTGCTGAAGCCCTGTATAGTAATCTTTAATTTCCTGCATTTCTCTTTCTTGTTTCATGTATAATAGCTGTACAGATGTCTTTTAATTGCTGCATTTTTATTTCTTTTCAACATGTATATTAGCTGTACATAAACTTAGAATTCTGTTGATTTACATTTCTGCACTTTTGTTCATGACTGATCAGTGTGTTATGCAGGTTTCTTAGGCAAGCCCAGGACAATTTTTTTTCTTTTCTTTTCATAACTAGTGGCATGTGTGATCATCTTGTCTAGGCTGCTGACCTTTATTTTTCTGCAGTTTGATTTTCATTAGTATCATTTCTTTAACTTGCACTTTACTTTCTGCTCAGTAGTTATCAAGTTGTTCATTTATTGATGGTTCTTTTTCTATAATCAACTAACTTTATTGGAGCCAAAATATCACTTAGTGTAGCTTGGTTTATTTTGCTTTAAGACTCACATTACTGACCAGTTCATAATTGTTCTCACATGATTAAGAAAAGGTTAAAATAGTGTGATTTGTCTCACTTAAATTTCACATTGATTAGATTTAAATGAAGAGTTAAAATAGTGTAAAGTAGTGTAAAGTAGTTGTTCTTGCTTTTAATTGAGTTAATATAGATTTCATTTTCATTTTCATCAGCAGTAGAGATACTGGGCCAATGCCATTAGTCCTTTATTTGATTTTAAGCTTTGATTTTATTGCAGTTGTTGTTCAAGCTTTCTTGTAGAATACTTTTCAAGTTTTGAAGAAATCATTTAGAGATCACCACAATCATCCACATTTCACTTGCTTTATTACTTCCATCACATCACAGTAGGAAAGATACATTCGAAAACAAACTTAAAAAGCTAAAAACGACAAAAGATTAAGAAAACGGTTATCTAAGTACATATAGTACACCTCACTTCATCAGCTTACGAGCCCCAGGTTGACATTTAAAAGTTGCAATTTAGACATCACTAAATTGACCAAACAGTAGCTATAAGGTTTTTGTGAGGTTTTAATGGGGCTTTTAATGCCACCACAGTTCTCAAGGTTTCGAACCTCGTGTTGGCTCTAAGGCAACATTTGTTACCGACTCTCAATCATTCGACTATCTTGCTAGTTAACTTCACTGCTCCATTCATTGTGGGGTTCTCTTCCTGGTAATGACAATGGTGCTCATCCCTCTTCCATCTGCTAGCTCCATATTCAACTTTCTACTGTAGGTAGACTCTGAAGGTGGTCTAAGTTTATGAAGTCTTGCTTTTCGTTGTCTGTTGGTTTGGTTTTTGTTTTTAGAGCTCAGCTATTTACATGTTTTAGTGGTTCCACTGTCACGTTCTCGACCCAACCTCTCCGCTACAAACCTGCTTCTTTCATAGGTAATTTCTCTCCTCTGGTTTCATTCCTCCTTTCTGTAATTTATCCGCTGACAACCTCGCTCCTCATGAGTAGTTGGGGTTTTGTCGCCCTGTGGCCATGGCTCAGACTCCTGTGGTCTTGTTGTGGCTTACAATACCGTTTTCCTCTCGGCTCTGCTGCTGGTTTGGGGTTTGATCAAACCCTCTCATCTGCTCAGGTAACATCTGGTAATTTCATTGCTCTCCTCCTGTTCTTTTTCATTTACTATTTACAAATGTTTATACTGCCTCTAATTGTCATTCATTGTTGCGTTGTGTAGGTGGCTCATGTGCTAGTGGCAAGGGCTTGGGTTTGGTGGCTCACCGTCTTTCCCCTCCTTTGTCTCAACCTTTGCTTAAAATGGGTAGGATCGGTCCTCTTAGATTGGATAGGTGCTTATCTAGGGCTCTATCCATTGAAACAATGTATGGCTATCTCTCCCATGAGCTCTGTAGGAGCTTTGTAGTTTCAGGTCTTCATGACCATGACTTTGTAGTTGATTTTTAGTGTGTCATGGCCCGTAGTTTCTATACAATTTAGTTCTATGGTCTAGTTTTGATTTCACTCCTACTTTGGTTATGTTTGTCGGGAGTCACTGGATCCCTCCTCTATATGCGATATTGGACTCATTGACTACTCGAACTATAGTTTTGAATATGAGGTGCATATATGGAATAGTATGGTATTTTAGAATGCTAATTTTGATAGTTATTTATGAAAAAGTTTGATACATGTATAAATATTTATGGAAAAAGGACTCAAACTATGAATTGTGAAATCGTCAGGGTGTGTTCTTCGAGTACCTTGACTTTACTTTGAGAATGTCGTGTTCTTGGTTTATGCACAGTCCTTATGTTTGTCCTCCATTCATAGATTTTATGCTCTCACACTTTTCACACTTGTTTTCCTTTCATAATTTTCACTTATGCACAATACAGATAATAAATCATGAAATAGGATCTCTGGTTTCTTGAAAATCATTACTGTTTGTTCCTCTTGATTATTTTATCAGCAAGCTTACAATCTCTGCAGTATTTCTATTTTTCTTTATTTGGGTAGCAACCCTCATGCCTTCTATGAAATGTAATTTTATATTTTTGGTAGCCTCATTCAGTTGAGGAACTACCTGCAGTTACATTGTGCAGTTACATTTCCTGTTATGGTTGTTAAACTAATCTAAAATCACATTCATAATTTAAAAATAAAAATAGAAAAAAAGAAATTTGCCTTGGCTGTGACAGCCTTCTTGGAAAAAGATAACAATAAAAAATAAACCAAAGTAAAACTTTTGAAATGTGCTTTAGATAGCATGTCGAACTGTCGCCTCGCCATTGGATGCTCCTGCATCACCTTTTAAGAAAGGATTGTATAAATTCCCTATACCCAGCCATTAAATCTTAACAGCATAGAAATAAATCATAATAGTAGAAGGATTTTTAGTCGGAAGAATTTGGTTGAGTAAATCTCAAAGTTTAACTTTCATGACTCAAATGCCTTTTTTTTCACCTTTTAAGAAAGGATTGTATAAATTCCCTACACCTTGAGCTTAAATCTTAATGGCAGAGTAATAAATAAAAATAGTAACAGGGTTTTTAGTCGGAAGAATTTGGTTGATAAAATCTCAAAGTTTAACTTTAATGACTAAAATGCCTTTTGTTTTTTACCTTTTAAGAAAGTATTATATAAATTCCCTGCACCCTACCCTTAAATCTTGACGATAGATCAATAAGTCAAAATAATAGCACGATTTTTAGCTAGAAGAATTTGGTTAAGAAAATCTCAAAGCTTAACTTTCATGACTGAAATGCCTTTTCTTTTTGACCTTTTAAGAAGGGATTGTATAAATTCCCCGCACCCTACCCTTAAATCTTGATAGTAGAGCAATATGTCAAAATAGAAGTAGGATTTTTAGCTGGAGGTATTTGGTTGAGCAAATCTCAAAGTTTAACTTTGATCACTGAAATTCCTTTTGTTTTTCACCTTTTAAGAAATGATTGTATAAATTCCCTACACCCTGCCCTTAAATCTTGATGGTACAACCATAAATCAAAATAGTAGCAGGATTTTTAGCCTGAAGAATTTGGTTGAGAAAATCTCAAAGTTTAACTTTCATGACTGAAATGCCTTTTGTTTTTGACCTTTTAAGAAAGGATTGTATAAATTCCCTACACCTTGCCCTTAAATCTTGACGGCAGAGCAATAAATCAAAATAGTAGCAGAATTTTTAATCGGAAGAATTTGGTTGAGAATATCTCAAAGTTTAACTTTCATGACTAAAATGCATTTTGTTTTTGACCTTTTAAGAAAGGATTGTATAAATTCCCTGCAACCTGCCCTTAAATCTTAACAGCGGAGCAACAAATAAAAATAGTAGTAGGATTTTTAGCCGGAAGAATTTGGTTGAGAAAATCTCAAAGTTTAACTTTCATGGCTGAAATGATTTTTTTTTCATCTTTTAAGAAAGGTTTGTATAAATTTCCTGCACCCTATTCTCAAATCTTGACGGAAGAGCAATAAATCAAAATAGTAGCAAGATTTTTAGACAGAAGAATTTCCTTGAGAAAATCTCAAAGTTTAACTTTCATGACTGAAATGCCTTTCATTTTTTACCTTTTAAGAAAGGATTGTATAAATTCCTTGCATGAGCATGCCACTTCGAGGAGCCTACTAGTAGAAAGCCTCGAACACTTCTCAGCTTAAGCACTTGCAGAATGTGGCTGCAGCCACAAGACAAAACCCGGAGCTCCTCATTCGGAACGATCATCCTACCTAATTGAAGAGCCTTTAAACAAAGAATTGTCTAGAAAATCTTGTTAAGACTCGGCTCTGCATATCGAGCTACTCGAGTCTATAGGAATCAGATTAAGGGATTGACATATCAACTTGTGGATTACATTAGCATGATTTTATCAATACTTTAGCTATTAGAGTTTTAATATTTTCTTATGACAACCATCTCAATCAAGAGAAAACACATCATGTAAGTGTTTCTTTAGGAATGGTATAGTAGACACGAATTTACTAAGGCTTTCCTTTGAGTTGAAAAAGGCCCTAGTGCTAAGAAATATAACAAGGATCGATTTTTTGGTGTTCATCTTCCTTTTATCTAAAGGACCTCTAAGAAGATTGTGAGGATCCTAAGGAAGCATAATGTTGCTTCAACCTTTAGGGCTTCAAATAACATCCGGAGCTCGCTTATATCTGTAAAAGACCTAGTGGGCCCCAAGAATGTGAAGTGTGTTTACGTTATCCCATGCTCTTGTGGGACTCCCTACATTGGTGAGACTGGTCAGTCAATTAATGAAAGGATTTGTGAGCATGCGGCTGACATCAAGCATGGTAAGGTTCACTCCTCTACTTTTGCAGAGCATGCAGATAAATCTAAGCATCACATCTGCATTGAGGAGGCCCATGTCATTGTTAGGGTGAGTCATTTCCATCATTGTAAATTTAGGGAGGCCCTAGAAATCGAAAAAAAGCCAATAATTATAATAGAGATGATGGTTGGATTATTAGTAGAAGTTGGGTCCCTGTGTTGTCCTAGTTTTTTAGGTTTCTTTTTGGGATTTATTTCTTTTGTTTATTTATCTATGTAGGTATTGGTGTCCTTTTCATAGTATTTTTTGTTGGTTTATTCTTCTTTAGAGTTTATATCCTCGATCCTCCATGTTTCCTTAAGTATTTTATTACCCTATTGGTCCTTAACTCCTTTTAATATTTTTGTTTATTTGTTTAATGGGCCTCAACCCCGTATTTTATTGGTGACCCCGTTTTATTTATTGATTACTTATATATATATATATATATATATATATATATATATATATATATATATATATATATATATATATATATATATATATATATATATATCTATATATATTCCATTAAGTATTTTTTTTATTAAATGATATTATCTCAATTAGGGTCTTGACTCTTTTTTTATAATTTTTTGACTTCCATCCGTGTTTGGAGTTTGACTTTAATTTTTTTATTCTTGTTAGTTTTTTTTTTTTCTCTTTTTCTTTTTTTCTGATTATTTCCAAGTAATAGAATTTTTTAATAATATTTGACTTTAATAAATTAATTTAAATATTATGTTTCAAAACCTAGCCATTTAATATAGCTATCACTTCTTAATATTTGTTTTTAATAAACTAATAAATTATTATGACAACTTAAATATTATTTTTCAAAATCTACCCATTTAATATAGTCGTTACTTTATAATATTTTTTTTGATATATTAATAAATTAATATCATAAATTAAATATTATTGTTCAAATATAGCGGTTAATTGAAATTATGATCTCTACATTGCTCTTTATTTAATCCTTTGCCATGGTCTACAACTTCATCTGGTCCTGATGATGAATCACACTTGTTGGTTTGAAACGTGACAACCAAAAATTTCTCTTATGTGATTTCTACCGGAAGACTTTTGTTAATGGCTAAATAATTTTTGTGAAAAACCATTATATTATTGGTAATTAAGAAATGGAAAAAAAAGAAGGAAATTGATAAAGATAATGAAATAAAAAGTACAAACTGAATTATGAAATTTAGTAACAAATTCGTTAATATGATTGTTTTTCAAGTTTTATTATGTTCATTGATATCTTTCCACAATCACATGTATATATTTCCTATGCTACATAATATCCCACAGCCAAAAAACACAAAAAAACAAATCAAAATATAGTTGAATTAACTTGCTCGAGCCTTACTTCAAATAGGAATACGATGCAAAGTGTATAGGAATTGTCAAACAATCCTATCACTACTAATGAATAGTTGTGAATGGGAAGTGAGATCTCTATCTTTATAGAGAGGAATATAGAAGACTAACATTAGTGGAGGGTAGTATAAGATCGACCGCAGAAAAAAAAGGGAAAGTAAAGAGAAGTAGATTCAACTGACTTGACACAGGAGAGGATGGTCATGTTAGGATGACGAGGAAAAATGAGAATGATAGAAACATAGGTAAGGAATGCATATTGTTGTTTCACGCACCCCCAATGACAAAGGCATATTTCTTGTTAAATTTCTTCAATGGAAATTTTTTTATCCAAATTTTTATAATTTCAATTAGAAATTAGTAACTATGCCATAACATACTTGTACAAACATTGTCAACTTTTATCATGTAGACATTCAATTATATATATTAGGGATGTTATATAGCTATATCATAATATTGAATTGATATAACTCATATGTGTGGGGACAATAAATTCTATGAAAAATTAGTTGCAAATTATTAGGAAAGGAAAAAATTCATGGTAGTTAATCAATATTTTGAAATTTTAATTAGGTTAACCCATAACTTGATATCAGTTTAACCAATATATTAAATTTGATTCATCTTCAGTCAATTAGAAATTTTTCATAGTAAAGCAAGAAGTCATTACAAAATAAGAATTGGTACCTTTTAATATGAACATTTCATAGTAATAAATATTTATTTGGTTGTTTCCAGGTCTTTTTTATTATTTGAGTTGCATCGCCTTAACTTTTTTTTTAAACATCTCGGTAGGAAATGCCACAAGAAGAATGAGGATGAAGAAGAATGTTTGAATTGGACTACTTTAGTTTAACATTCAAATTACAACTACACACAAAAACACAAAGCCTCATAGATATTTTAATCCATCTCTACTTTGTGTGGAAAATGCATTATTGATATCCAATCAGTATATATTCACAAATAAGATTATGGAGTGGGACAAACATTATATTCTCTATGGATATATGAAATAAAATTCTGTGAAATTGAGAAAAAAAATGTTTATATTTGTATTGACTATTTTCAAATTATCTTTTGTATATATTTTTTTTGTTAGATGTATTATTAGTTGAGATTTATTTATAGGTTTTCTAACTCTATGTGAGAAAGATAACCTTTTTTTAACTTTTATTTGAGTAAATAATTTTTATTTGTATTTTGTTATATTTTGATGATTAAATTTGATAATATATATAATAAATTAATGTTTGTCTTTTTAAACTTAGAGTAATTCTTTTGTATTTTAATACATAATTTTTTTAGTAAAAACAATTTGTTAATGTTTTCAACCTTATTCTATGCTTCATTGAGTAGCTTTATAACCCATACTATTTTTTTCATTTACTATTTATATAATACATAACTTTCTTCCATGATTCTTTAACTAACTCTATAGCTCAAAAAACAACAATACGAAATTCTTTTTTTTGCTATTTTTTTTTTCATTTATTATGTATAGAATAGAAGGCATGCATGCTCATGGTTATCTATTTCTCTACACAAGAGACTTAATAATAATAACCATATTACCTAAAAAGAAAATGTCATTGTTTTATGTATTTGTTAACGTTGTTGGATACCGCCAACATGCAATGGGATCTCCTTGATGAAAAGTCTCAATTAGACTTCACACTAGTGTGGGAGCCCTTCCAGAATAAAGACCCAACTTCCATATTATTAAAGATCTTCTTTGGATTCAAATTTAAACACGAGAGTGTAACGCACATATTTTTTTTATATTAGCAAGTAGATGCCTTGTGGTTTTTCAGCTGCGGAATGTATCAAGGCTCCTCTACCAAAGTGAGAGATAAAAGTGAGCCTTTAAAAGACAAGTAATAGTAATAATATAGGAAAGACACATGAGCATAACATATGAATGAAAATTTGGAAAACCAATAAAATAGTTCACTTAGTAGCAATGATTGTTAACACATACAACACACCTTCAACAAGATAAGTACCAAAGCTACCAAAATAGTTCAATTTCCTTAGTACAGGTGGAAACAACATACATTGCAAACATTCATAGAATAGCCTTACAATATTTATGACATACACATGAATTTTTTTTGGCTCAATGAGCTGCTAAATAAATTATAAATTCCAAGATACATCAAGAAAATGAACACCACTAGCCCCATTACTAGAGCATTAGAGCAACCACTTGCTCCTCCAAAAGAACTATCTTCCTCTCTAATGCCTGGTAGGAGGACCCAAGGTGAAAAGTCCTTTACATGAGCAATGAGGGTGTATATATAACAAATGGGTGATCCATCACCTCCCTTGTGACTCTTCGACTACCCTCATGATTGTTTGACTTCTCAATGACCTTTCTACCTCCTACACGACTTCTCACACTACATAGATAACCCTTAGACTTCCACTTTAAAATTACATTTTCAATACATAACCCAAAAGATAATGTTGCACATGATGACTCATGACATGACATGACACTGATGACATGGACTAAATGATGACATGGCAATGTCAAGCCACTCTTTTTTGTTCATTTCTTTGTGTCTTCATGATAGATGGAACATTGTCTTCTTCTTCCTCCATATGGATTGTGCATAAGGATCTCTAATTGATATCACAACTAATGTTCCTTTGCCTTATCTTGATTGATCAAATTTTTCTTGCGGCTTAGAAGGTGTCTTCTAGCAAGGTCTCCTTCTTCATCCCCTTCATCATCATCTTTTCATAGCATTTTTGAACACCTATAACTAGAATCCACTCATGAAAAGAAGATGTCAGTCTGATAAAACCCTTAGTCTAACATGATGCATAACAATCCATTAAGTGAGCTGGAATTGGGTAGCAGGATGGGAATTAGGATAAGGGATTGTACAGTGTGCAACTTAGGATGTCAGGGTCAAGGAATGAGACTTGAGACTCTGTAGTGCATAGTTCATGAATACCAGGGCTTCTCATCTATGTAGTTGAGGGGCTCAATAGGTCAAACTAAGGGCTTGATTCTTGAGATTGCCCACTGCATAGTTCTAGAGGGATAAAGGTTGAGGGATTATGCATATGTCAAGTTCAATAGCTCAAGGTTGATATGTGATGCTTGGGACTGAACAATGTGTAGTAGAGATTAACGGAGGCCAAGGACTGCATAGTTCTAGAGCTCAAGTGTTGGGACAGAACACTGTCACTGCGTAGTTCGGGGAGGTAGGGACTATGCATTACATATTTCCAAGAAGAAAGGTTGAGTCTTGAGGACTGTGACTGCATAGTGCATAGTTCAAGAAGGTTGGGTGATGTCAAGTTTCTTGGTTAAGAATTTTTCAAGATCAGAGTAAGTGTGGGATCAGTGAACTGAAGTGAAAAATGATAACGCCTAAGTATGATCACACACTTAGAACACTTGAAGACACAACATTGGTCATCTAGAATACATGAACATTATACTTTCCTCAATGAAACGACATTGTGATGGTTTAATCCAAGTGTGACACCAAAGATACACTTTGCGATGACGGTGAAAACACTTGTGCGAAAATGTTTACATGGTAAGAACAACCCATTAACATGAATACCACCCCTTGAAACATACAAAAACTACGTTTACAAATTGTATGACACTTGTCAGTGCTAGAAGATGACACTTTGATTTCTTCAAAAGGAACGAGAATACTTGGAAAAATCACAAGCGATGAAACTCAATGTTTGTGATGACAACACGCAAAGACAAAGTAGGCTCCAAAATTGGATGTAGACTAAAATTTTGGAGGGTATTGTAGCAATGAAAACACTTAGTGACACACTAGAATTCTAGATTCTCTACCTTTGTTAATTCTTTTGTGCATGGTCTAGCTCCTCAGGGAGTATTGATTCATCGTTCAAATTACCCTAGCTTCCCCACTTACTTTGTGCATAAAATTGTTCCCCTTCATCACTTTTATTGATTCAACATAGGCATAAGACCAACAATATCTAATGTTTTTAATCAAGAAAGGGTAATATAGTTTGCAACTTTTATATTTTAAAAGTATAGTTATCATCTCTGGTGTCATTTCACTACCAGCAGACATAGACAGTACCTTGGCAGAGTCACTACAGGAACAAAAACATTTCTCCGACGCAAGTCAGCCTCGACAATACCTTGACAAAATTTCTTTCTTCAGCTCCCTATGTAGGAAGCATTTCTCTTCTTTCACCCTTTATTTATGTATTTTATATAGGACTATTCATTGAAACTTATTCATTTCATGAACAGAATTGGTATCCCAACTTATTGAGAGTAGAAGAGGATGTTCCTTCAGAAAAACATATATAAGACCTCTAATATTGGTTTCCTCATTTAAATTTTCCTCTTCTCCTTCTCTACTTGACTCGCTAAGCATGGAAAACATAAAAAAAAAGGAATTGAGTATAGCAATGAGGTTTCCATAATATACATGGGTATCATGGTTTTACACAAGCCTTTTTCCATGCAAGGAGTGTATTTTCCATTAGAACATCATCAACCAGAAGGTGTAGCCAAGAAAAATAAGAACGACGGAAGGTCAACCAAATGCTGCAATGTCATGAGATTCTTTTCAACGCGACAGCACACAATGCAACCAAAACACACTCACACAACACTTATTCACATAAAGGAATAAAAGAAAATGAAAATTACATGCAACCAAAACAAGACAAAAGACTATGTACATAATGTAGGGCACAACCCTAGATTCTTATTGAAAATGTTGTTTCAAATCTTAGCCATTTATAGGAAGAGATTTGATATTCCGATCTAAATATCGAAAGCGATAAGTGTGATGGCCAAGATTCTCGAGAACAACATATGGTATGATCCACAAGGATTGGAACTTAGTGTGTTTCCTCTTATCTTCTTGGGCTTTGTCCCATTTCAAGACAAGGTCACCTACACTAAATTCACTTATCCCTGTAGACTTCTTGTCAAACCATCTCTTGATACAAATTTGGTGAAGAGAATTTTTTTGTTTTGCTTTTTTTCTTTCTTCCTTTAGCTTAATGAGGGTTTCTATCCTACTCTGAACCAAGAGGCAAGGATTACCCTGGAATTATTGAGAAATTTGAAGGGAACACAGGTAGATGATTGGAGGTAGGATGACTTCTTTTACATACACTAGGAAGTAAGGAGAGGCATTCAGAGATGTTTTAGTCATGACACGGTTAGCCCATAGGGTGTTCACAAAAGAAGAATATCAGTTCCTATGTTCAGAGAAGACAATATTTTGGACTATGCAGATAAGATTATTTTTTGGTTGACTGAGCAAGATTTTTTCTCTGCAGGTAATAATTAGATGAGTGTTTTAATAGAATACCATTTTCCAATGCAAAATCATAAAGTTTTGGTGATGAAAGTTATGTTGCATTGTAAAAAAAACTGAAGTCTGAACGTCAAACCTGGTAATAATATTTTGTTTGAGGAAGTTGATGACTTCCTGATCATTCAGTTGCTTGAGGGGAACTGCTTCTGTCCACCACATAAAGTAATCTATAGTAGTGACAATATAATGATGCTTCTTTGATGAGTGCAGAAATATCTCACCGATAACATACAAACCCCACTATTGAAATGGTTCTTCTAACAATGCAATGTCGATGCTAACCTCTTTTCTCGGTCAACACATTTTTGACAAACTGGAGACTTGCAGGCATAAGCATGAGCATCATTGAAAAGTGTGGGCCAATAAAAACTAACTCACATAACTTTGTGCATTGTTGTGTCTCCCCTGAGGTGTCCTTTGACTGGTCTATTGTGGAGGTAACACAGAACCTTTTCTGAAGTAGGTGATTCCAAGCATCTAATTAGGACTCCATTATGGTTCTTTTTGAAAGGTAGTACATGTATCAACTCATAAGATATAGCTTTCAATTCGGTTTCCCTCTTTTGTCTTGAATTTAAGTGAGAAGGAAGAGTACCATGATCGATATACTGTTGCATGTTTGCGTACCAATAGATTTGTGTATAATTTTGGTTGGCACGTTCGATATTTTACATTTCAAACGTCTCCTCCCATCCAGAAGAATTTTATTTTGGTGCACTTACCACTTTGGTTGTTAGCCAGAAAATACCATGGAATTTGATGGTGTGAACTAGTTTGAAATCAATATTGTATTCCTGTAAGCCAATCATCTAGTTCACCCTTCTTTCACCGATCTCTTGTTGAATGAATAATGATACAACTGTTGGGTGTGGCACAAAGGCTATGCAATGATTTTTCATATGGTAGGTCCAAAAATGTTTTACTGCCTTATAAACTGTGTAATATTATTTGTCAACAGTGGGGTAGATAAAATTAGTCCCTTGTAAGCTAGCATTAGTGAATGATATAGGTCGTTCATTATGTTGATTATCTTTCTCTATAAGAACGAAAACAATAGGAATCAAAAATGAAGGTGTACATGAGGAAATACTTGTTGAAGTATGGACTGAACAATGTTCGCGCTCCAATATCCTGCTTTATATGGGAAAATGTGTGCTTTTCCTTCTTATCCCATTTACATATCGTGTGCTTCTTTACCTTCTCCTGCATCGATTTCATAATCTGGGCATAGTCGAAGATGAATTTGTGGAGGAAGTTAATTTTCCCCAAGAAGGACTGCATATATTTCTTTCTCATAGGGAAAGGAATCTATGTGATAGCTTTGAGCACTTCAGGGTCTACCCTAATCCAACCTTTTGTAATCATATGTCCCGAGATATTCCCTTCGTATACTGTGAAAATTCACTTCTTAGGATTAAGCAATATCCTGTGTTTATGGCATCACTCAAAAATCTATTTTAGCTGGTGTAAGTGATATGGACTTCTTTTATAAAACACCATTATGTCATCAAGGTAGACCATTGTGCTTTGACCAATCAGAAAATGGAACATGATGTCTATCGCATGTTCAAGAGTTTTTCCCACATTGATCAATCCAAACAACATTCTTTTAAAGAAAAATGTGCCCACTTAATTTGAAACATCGTCTTATGTCTGTTAGGTTATGACACTAGAACCTAGTTTTAACCTGAAAAACTGTCCAGTAGGGAAAACATCTCTAACCCCGATATTGTTTGTAGAATTTGCTCCATTGAGAGCACTGCGTAGTTAGCTTTGACCAAGGAATGGTTAATATTGTGGAAATCCACGCACAAGCTTATTTCCTCAGACTTCTTTCTTATAGGGACTAGATTTGAAACACATGTTGAATGTCTCACTTTGAAGATGATCCGAGCATCCAATAGCTTTCACAACTCCTTTTGAATCATAGGCTCAAGTGTATGATGAAATTCCCATAAGACCCGTTGAAAAGGCTTTTCCCCTTCCTTGATTGAAATCACGTGCTGGATTATCCGCGTGTCATAATTTTTGAAATCATCATATTTCCACATGAAAATGTCTCAATACTACTTAAAAATGCAGATGAAAGCTTCTCGCTCCCGCTGTGTGCAACAACTACTGAGATTGATGTACTTAGGATCTTTCTCTGTACCAAGATTGATCTACTCATGCAACAAAGTTGAACAGTGAGTTTTTGCATTCAACGTTCCCTTGAAGTGATTTTGCAAGTAATACAAGTTTTCCAATGACACCACACCCTTGGGCATGGGGTTTGCTTTTCTCATTTGCACTGCATCTTACAATTCTCTATCGTTCTCATCCTTATCAATGGTTACATCTTTAAATACATCAGTGTTCGCCATAAAGTCCTGTATTTTTTGGTCATCATTAAAAACATGAAAGTCAATTATGGTATCAAGAACAAATGGCTTATAAATAATTTCAAGAGAAAATCCATCCCTTAGCGGTGACAACCTAGAAGCAGAATTTGGCAACGTATCTGCAACGACATTATGAATCCTATGAACAAATATAATATTGAAAGCTTGGAATTGTGAAATTAAATGCTATACTTCTTGTAACTAGAACATGGGCTTCACTAGGGGAGAAATACCATACTACATGAGTTCATAATGGGGGATATATATTGAGAAAAAAATGACATAATATATTATGGGATATATAGCAGGAAAAAGGTTTTTATATTGGAAGGTATAAAAAATGGAGCTCAAAGTTAATGAAGAAATATAAAGGGTTATAAAAAATGTTAATGAGAAATGGATACCTAAAATGTCCAGTGGAAGAAGGGGTCTTTTAAATTGGGAAGCTGTATTAAGTTTGTATTGGAAGGGGGATAAATAATGTGCTATTTAGGATTATTTTGAAATATGTAGGAAAATTAAGGGTATTGTTTAATATGCCACAAACGCATGTGATAGGTTAGAGGCTCATTGAGTGAATCCCCTGTGTTAATTAGTAACCTTTTAGATTAGGTGACACACAATGTATTGTATTTCGTAACTACCTTACAACGATTTCAGAGTCACCTATCACTTTAAGTACCTCAACTTTGAGGTCGATGGAATTATTTAGACCCAAAATGAGGACTTTGTATTATCTGACATTGTTGGTGCACTCAAATTCCAAGATGAAAGAGATCATATGTTTAATATGGTGTGGTTTAACTAAAATAGAACCAACCCGAGATCCCTCTTGCATTTTCAAACCACTAAATATAAATTCCATAAATTAGAAAAACTAGAACTATGTCCTACCCTAGTACTATCTACATCTATTATACAAAGGTCATCCTCACTAGTTGGATTTCTAGGAAGGTGTTAGAGCTATTCATTTGGTGGGATTGGTGAAGGTTGAGCTAGATAGCATCCACGATTGACCTCCATAAAATAATTCCCAAAAGGATGTCTTATGTGAATCCTATCGGTTCATTTTTCTCTTCAAGTTGTGTCATGGTGTGCTTCATGTATGGCTCATGATCAACTTGAATATAATTATTATTTCCCATTTACAGAAGCAATAAGTGAGACCATTCATTCACAAAGTATCCTTGAAGTTTACTAGATCAATCTTTCCTTAACAGTAAACCATGTGCTTTCAGAATGTCCATAACCACAATATTGATACACTGGTGAACTCTATGATCAAATGAAAGACATATAAGAACATCCCTGAGTTCACCTGTAGCTTGGAAAAATTATTTTTCCAAATGTATAATTCATGAATCAGTATTATCCCATTGTATGTTGATTTTATTAGCAACTAAAAATGGCATCACATTCATGGATGCACTAGAATAGAATAAACAATTGTGAACATTATAATTAAAAATTTCCAAAGTTAACAGAAAAAGTGGGTAGAGTGTATTAGAATTTAAATTTACATCATTCACAATAGATTTGAGGATATCATGAGAGTTACTGGACATTACCTGTGATGTAAATCCATATTTACTTCCAGATAATGCGATGAGAGTGCTTGGGGAATCAGGTCATGCTAGTCTGTTATCCTTGTGAGCTCCAAAAGTGAAATGTTTGCACAAGCTCTTTTCATGTCTTCCACAATATTGGAATCTATGCTAACCATCACAATGGGATGTCCCGATGAGTCGATAGGTGTGGCATTATTCATAGTTGCAGAAGTGTTGGACTTATTTTTGTTGTTGCAGGAAGCATTCTTTGAGGAAAGAGAACCTCGATACTTATTCTATGAATTTTGAGTGGGATTTGAAGAAGAAGGAATTTTGCATGACAACTATTTCTTGATCTCTTTCTTAGAAACAAGTCATTTTCTCCTTAGATTTTACTGATTAATTGATTGCTTGGGTGGAGCTTCACTCGTTGTCAATTGATCAACACTCTCCTTTTCATAATTGTATACAATACTTAACATGTTAACTGAATTTTCAATGCTTGCCTTTTCTTCAATCACAACAGGTTTTCTTGTCTCTTCGTTTTGCTTAGACTGTTCCTTTATGAAAAGAGTATCAACTAGGTTTGTCCCCATAGTGTTCATATTATGGTTCCACTATGAGCACGTCTTCTCATAATGTTTCTCTTGATGGAAAGTACAGAAGTTATCCATGCCCAAAATTTCAATGTTGAACACTATGTTGAAAATCTGAAAAGATTTGGCCCGTTGTGAGTTGTTGATTCTTTTAAAGAATGGCGATTGGGAATATTTTTTTCTAGTACTTTATGCCTTTCTTTACCATCTCTTCAATTTTGAAACTTTTCTTATGATAAATTTTAGAGACTTGGTTAAGCTCTTCATGTTGAAACAATATTTCTCCTTTGTTATTCCGAAAGAGGCTTGATTCTTCTTACCATCCTCCTTGGAGTCTTTAGAGTCATCTTCATTTGTCATGAATCCAATGGCTTACAAATCTTTTTCTACAGTGAGATATTTTATAAATTTCAAGGCCAATGCTTCTTTCGCAATTGTCTTCATGAACATAGAATTGTTAGTCAGAAAGGCAGATGTGTAATAATATCTAGTGATATCATCATGGGTTTGAACATCTATGGGGAACTTATTTAGCAATCACATAAATATTTGATTCATTAGTTTTCCCCACTTTCATATTCTCAAGTTCTTTCAACAAAATGGTAGGAGTTTTCTCATCAGCGAATTTCTTAAGAAACAACTTCTTAAACTCCCTCTAGTTTTGGATTGAATTGTTAGAAAGATTGTTATGACATACAAATGCTCTACCTTATAAGGTATATTGAAAGAGTCTGCAAGTGAAATCATCGAAACATACCTCAAGCATATGTAGATACATGTATAACTCATCTTTATGATCTTCGGGTCTAGTCTCCTTGTCCAAATTGAGCTTTGGCAACAACTTTTCCAGATGTTTGGGCATCTTGCATAGATTAGCCGGAAGAGTGAGTGGTCATTGGTCCATCCAATGCAAATCTGAATTAGCCATATCTGTGTCTTTTTCCTCCTCTTCTTCTTAATATGAAGAGTCCTCTTGCTCATCATTAGAATCTACAATGTGGTCAAGGTGCTCCTCATTAGAACACTGAAAATCGTCTCCTTCACTATCTATATTATCCTTAATAGCTGGAGGTTCCCCTCATTTCTATGTAGGCTCAACCAACTCTTTGAGGATTTCAGTAACGAATTCTTCCATCAATGAAACAAGAAAAACACTTAGAGTTACTTCTTTTCTTACACACTTATGAGGCAGAATCATGGCGACAAGGAGTAGATGAAGAGATTTCACAAACTAATGAGTGATGGGTCATATAATTTGGAGTTGATGGTAAGTAACATCAAAATATTTCCCCAGGCTAGACTAAATTGTTTCTTAACTTTTAGGACTATGAATAGGAGTGGAAATGGGAATGTTTCTACCTTACGCAGAGTTTTATTTGTTAGGATGCAGAGAATTTTCAACCATGAAAAGATGGTTTCCCTCCTTCTAGTGCCAGAATTTTGATGGTGTTGGGTATCGCCAACATACAAGGGGGTCTCTGCGATGAAAAATCCAAATTAGAATTCACATCTTTTGGTGTGTAAGACCTTTTGGAATAAAGTATTGACTATCATATTATTAAAAATCTGCTTTGGCTTCAAAGTTCAACACGAAAGAGTAATGCATAGGTAATTTTAGATTAGCAAGTGAGTATGCCTTTTGGTTGTTTAGTTGTAGAATGTATCAAGGTTACTTTACCAAAAGGGGGAGATGAAAGTGAGCCTTTAAAAGACATGTAATAGTACTAATCTAGGAAATACATGCAAGCATAACATATGAATGAATCATTCGAAAACCAGTGAAATAGTTTACATACTACCAATGAGTGTTAACAAATTCAACACACCTTCAAAAAGATAAGTACCAAACCTACTAAAATAGTTAAATTTCCTTAGCATAGGTGGAAACAACATGCATTGCAAACATTCAAAAAATAGTCTATGCATGAAAGTATCTGGCTCTATGAGATTTTGAATTAAATATAAGTTGAAAGCTACATCAAGATAGTGAACACATCTAGACCCAGTAGTGGAGCATTAGAGAAACCACTTGCTCCTCCAAAAGAACTATTGTCCTATCTAACACTTGATAGGAGGAGCAAAGGTGAAAAGTCCTTTACATGAGAAATGAGGGTGCATATATAACAAATGGGTGATCCATCACTTCTTTTGCAACTCTTGGACTACCCTCATGATTGTTTGACTTCTAAATGGCCTTTCAACTTCCTACATGACTTTTCACATTTCATAGACGGCTCTTGGAGTTCCACTTTACAATTACATTTTCAATACAAAATTTACATAATCCAAAAAATGATGTGACACATGATGACTCATGACATGCCATAATTTGACACTAATGACATGGAAATTTCAAGCCACTCTTTGCTTCTACTTTCTTTGTATCTTCATGATAGATGGAACATGGTCTTGTTCTTCCTCCATATCGCTTGAGGATAACGAGTCTTCAATGTGATCATTGATCTTCAACTGTTGTCATAGATAATGTTCCTTTTTCTTCTCTTGATTGATTAACTTGTTATTCCAGCTCCGAAAGTGTCTTCTAGCAAGGTCTCATTCTTCACCCCCTTCATCATCATCCTGCTATAGCATGATTAAACACCTCCAACTGATATCCACTCATGATAAGATGACATCAGTCAGATAAAACCCCTAGTTTAACATGATGCATAACAATCCATTAACTGAGCTAGAACAAGGTGGTAGAGTGGGAATTAGGCTAAGGGATTGTAAAGTTGCATAGCTCAAGATGTCAAGGTCAAGGAATGAGCCTTGATACTGCACAGTTTAGGTAGGCCAGGGCTTGTCATCTGCATAGTTGAGGGGCTCAAGAGGTCAAGATGAGGGCTTGAGCCTTGAGGTTTCCCACTATGCAATTCCAAACGAACAAGTCTGAAGGATTTCACAAATGCAAATTTTAAGGGGTCAAGGTTGAAGCTTGATTCTTGAGACTATGCGATGTTCAGTAGAGATTGAATGGGGGAAAGGACTATGTATTTTTGGAGCTCAAGGGTCAGGAATGTGCACTATCACTACGCAGTGCTCAATTTTAGGAGGAAGGTACTACACATTGGGCAGATCCAAGAAGAAAGGTTGGGGCTTGAGTACTGAGGTTGCATAGTGTACAATTCAGGAAGTCTAGGTGATGCCAGGTTGCTTGTTAGGGAAGTCTTCGAGATTAGACTAAGTGTGGGATGAGTGAATTGAAGTGAAGAATGATAAGGCTTAAGTATGATCACACACTTAGAACACTTGAAGACACAACATAGATCACCGAGAAAACATAAATAGCATACTTTCCTCAATGAGATGACATTGTGATGACTTACCCCGAGTGTGCCACCAAGGATACACTTTGTGACAACGATGACGACACTTGTGCAACAATGCTTAAAACTTTGAGTATAAGTGTGATACATGCTTACATGGTAAGAAAAACCCATTAACATGAAGACCACTCATTGAAACAAACAAAAACCACATTTACACAGTGTGTGACACTGCCAATATTAGGAGACAACACTTTTATTTTCTTCAAAAGGAACAAGAATTCTTGGAAAATTCACATGCGTTGACTCTTAAAATTTGTGATGATGGCACGCAAAGACAAAATAGGCTGTGAAATTGGATGTAGGCCAAAATTTTGAAGGGTCTTGTAGCAACGACAACAATATCATAATTATTTTTATGATTTTTTAGTAACATAACAGCATCGACATAAACTAATAATATCAATCCATAAATTCCTATATGCATACTTCCTTTATTCATTATGATTCAATTTTCTAACTAATGTATATACCTCTATAATTCAAATAGAGGAGACATTCTTATTATGTTTCTATTATAATCTTGATTTTGACTAGTCTCCTAATTTTATCATTTATTGGAATCCTCAATTTTATCGTGAACTTTTCATGTAATCATAAAGTAACCCTTCTTCACTCTACTTGAATTCCTACTTTCTCCATTATTTTTTAAGTTTTTTAGACAATGTATGGTAAATTTTAGAAAAACCAAAGAAGCATTAATAAATATCATTCCTTCATCTCTTTTTCGAAACATCAACAAGTTGTGAGTTGGTTAATGGTTTAACTCTTAGGCCAAAAGAAACCAAAGAAAAATCCCTCACAATTTTCTTATTATAAGTCTCTTCTTAGGCAAGCTTTTAGCACCATGTTAAGTGCAATACCAAATTGAACAACACTATGTAATTTCACATTAAACAATTTGTAGTTTAGATCTATATGAATGAGACATTCATTTAGTTGTATATGCACATAATGTAAATGTGATTTGAACAAGTCCTACCAAAGTTACTACTTCCTAATTGAACTACTAGATTTTTTTTTAAGGAAAATATAAATTTTTAAACTTTGTCATATAAATATGAATACAATCATGCTTTGTAAAACAATTTCCTAGAATAATCATTTTTTGTTAGCTTACATATATGAAAAATATTTATTAATCTTCTCCATATTATTATAATATCAGTTTACATAGTTCGTAGTATGCTTTATATGTATCATGCTACCCATTTCTATATGAAAATTTTGTAGCAATATAATCCTTAATTTCAATGGCAAGGTCTACACAACCTTGAGCACTTGTTTCACTATAAATCTCACATTACTAAAATTTTAAATATCATAATAATTAATTAAAATATAACTTTATGATTGTTATTATTTATGAAAAAAGTAAACATATATATAAAAATATGGAACAATATTCTTAATCATGGAGATTTATACCCACATTACCATGAAGATTCTAGTTAATCAATTTAATTAAAAAGAAAAAAGGGCATAACTATGGAGATAAATGTCCACCTTTGACTTTTGTATACTACTATGAATAATGTAGAATATTCTTAACTGTTCTCTACCATCTACCTCATAATTAAATTGATAATTATTACATGGATGGTAGGAATTTAACCTCCACAAATTATTCTAGAACAGTATTATTATTATTCACAGATTAAGGTTGAGATTTATCTTCAAAGTATGTATGCCCTTTTCCTCTCTTAATTAAAGTTATGAATTACAAAAAAAAAACATTTGAAAAAGTGTCATATGAAATGAATTATGTTTTTTTGGGTATATGGTATTGATAAGTTATGGAATTGGTTGATGGTATTGTAACAAATCCTTTTAAAAATATGTTTTTTTTAAATGTCTATATATTTAAATTATAGATTAATTCTTTTAATAGTAATAATAATAATGGTATAAAATTAAGTTATAATTTAATTTATATTATTTTGTAATTTTAACAACATGGCATGTATCTTGATGTTAGCATTTTAATTCTTATCATGAATTAGTAAGCATTTAGTTTATTTGAATGTGTTAATTAAATTAAAATTCTAGAAACTAAAAGTTGACCAAATATAAATGAAAAGTTTCAAAAACCTCAAGATTGAACATTCAACTTTGAATGGTCATTCACTGAATAAAATTATATCTAATCAAAATTCAATAACGTTTATTGTGCCCCTCTATAGTCTAGTATGGGGGTAGGTCTTACATAAATGTAAATTTAAACATGTAAACATTTAACATGTAACGTTTGGCATTTAACTTTTAACTTTTTTAGTTTGTTAGCCTTATTTAAAAATAAATTTAATTATTATTATGTATAAACACAGTATAAATTTAAAATATGAGGAGGTTTACAAACACTCAAAAAAGAGGTATGGGAAATAAATAAAATATACATAAACCAAAGGTATGGTAAATAAAAAAAACCTCTTTTTATACTTTAGAGGTATGGTAAATAAATAAAAATATAAATAAACTAGAGGTATGGTAAATAAATAAACCCTCTTTGTATATTTACTCCATAAACTTCTTTATATTTACTAAAACTCAAAAAAGAGGCTTTATTTAGGTGAAGCCTATGGGCCAAATACCATGGGACAAATTATTATTAATGCCATGGGTAAAATACCATGGATCAAATACCATATTTATAAAAGAAGTATGGTATATAAATAAATATAAAAGAGGTATGAAGAGGTATGGTAAATAAATAAAAATATATCAAATAGGATTAGAAATCGACATCTAATTATAAGCCAAGCATATGGTCCAAATACCATGGACCAAATTATTATTAATACCATGCCAAAAAAGCATTATTAACCATAATATTAATATTAAAAGATTAATATTCTATTATTATTAAATCTAATAGTCATATTAATATATTATATTATTAAATTTATTAAATTTGATAACATTGAATTAATACAATATTAAACTTGTTATATTATAATATATAATATCTCTCGACCTCTATCACTCTATGTCTTTGTTCTTCCCTCCCATATATATCTAAACTTTATATATCTATATATATATATATATATATATATATATATATATATATATATATATATATATATATATATATATATATATATATAAACTTTAGATATATATGGGAGGGAAGAACAAAGACATAGAGTGATAGAGGTCGATAGATAGGGGCAATGATAGGGGAGAAATGGAAATAAGCTGAAGGAAAGTGGAGAGGACGAATGAAGAGAGAGAGAGGGAGAGGAGTGAGAGGTAGAGAAGGGTAAGAAAGGTAGAGGTAGACATAAATATGGAGGTGGGAGAGAGAAGGAGAGAGGAAGGGAGAAGGAGAGAGGGAGGGAGACAGTAAGAGGATTAGAAGGGGGAGAGAGAGAGAGAGAGAGATGGGGGAAGATAGAGGGAGGTATGAGAGAAAGTGAGAGAGGACTTGAGAGAGAGGAGTTGAGAGGGAGGGATAGAGAGAGGGAGTTGGAGGGGGAGAGAGGGAGGGAAGAAGAAATAGATAGAGAGTGAGAAGTGGAGAGAGGGAGGGAGTGACAAGGGAGAGACATAGAGAGAGTGTGTATGTTTAGGGCTGAGATAAAGAGACAAATAATTAGAGATGGAGACAAGGGGAGAAATAAGGAGAAAGGCAGGGATATAGTAACACAGTTGGAGAGAGAGAGAGAGAGAGAGAGAGTTATCGGGGAAGAGAGCGTAGGGGGGAGATAGAGGGAGGTAGGAGAGAAGGGGAATGAGAGGATGTTTAAGAGAAAGGACTTGAGAGAGAGGAAGAGAGTGATGGGGGAAGAGAGATCATTGTAGGGGGGAGAGAGAAAGAGAGAGAGAGAGAGAGAGATGGGAGAAGAGAGAGGGAGGTAGGAGAGAAAGGGAGAGAGAGGAAGGAAGAGAGGACTTGAGAGAGAGGAGGAGAGAGGAAGGGATAGAGAGATGGAGTTGGAGGGGGAAAGAGGGAGGGAAGAAGAAAGAAACAAAGAGTGAGAAGTGAAGAGAGAGAGGGAGTGACAAGGGATAGATGGAGAGAGAGTGTGTATGTTTTGGTGTGAGATAATGAAACAAAGAAGGAGAGATGAAGAAAAGGGGGGAGAGAAGTAGAGAGAGAGGCATATAGTAACAAAGTTTTAGGGTGAAGAGAGAGAGAGAGATGTTGGAGAGAAAGGGAGAGAGGAAGGAAGAGAGAGAGGGTGTGAGAGAGTGGAGAGAGTTATGGAAAGAGAGATGAAGATGGAGGGGAAGAGAGAGGGAGGAAAGAATAAATACATGGAGAGAGAAAGGTGGAGAGGGAGGAGTGATAAGGAATATGGATAGAGAGGGAGAGAGGACAAAAGGAGGGAAGAGAGATAGAAGTGGAGGGGAGAGAGAGAAAGGGAAGAGAGGGAGGGAGGGAGAGGGAGAGGGGGAGGGAGTGATAGATAGATAGATTGGAGAAATAGAGTGTATGTTTTGGCGGTGATATATAGAGACAAACGGTGATAAATATATAGATGGAAGGTGAAGAGGGAAGAAGAGAGAGATGGATACAGGGAGGGAGGGATAGAGAGATTGATAAATATGGAGTGAGAGACCATGTGAGTTTGGGGGGCTGACATAGAGAGACAAAGAGGGAGATTTGGAGGGATATATAGATATATATGGAGGGGGGAAGAGACATAAGAATATTTCTTATACTAGATGCATTGAGTTCAGTGTAGATGGTGATTTCTAATCCTATTTGATTTCTTGCACTAGCTGCATTGATTTAGTGTAGATGTTAATTTCTAATAATATTTGATTACTTGCACTAGATGCATTGAGTTCAATGTAGATGATTTCTAATCCTATTTGATTTCTTGCACTAAATGCACTAATTTCGATGTACATGGTGATTTATAATCCTATTTTATTTCTTGCACTAGATGCATTAATTTCTTTTTTTTGCTGAAGCAAGAGTCGAACCTTCTATTTCATTAAATCAAAGGAAAATTTACAAAGTGTACATAAACTTAACAAAAAAGATCACATGAGAACGGGTGATCCTGCTAAGGACAAGGACCCTCTCACTACCTCACGCAAGTGCAAAACACTAGAAAAATCCAGAAAGACCAAAACCATTTGGACAAAGCACCTCCCGGAGCCAACCAGCGACAGTGGTCAGACCCGACCCCCAATGAACATAAATGAAGGAAAGGACAAGGCGCGCCAATTGAAAATGGGGAGATGGCCTGTGGGCCCTACTAAATAGTGTGAACCATCCCAACCATCCATTCCGTATGCCAGATCCTATGGCTAGGGACAATATCGCAACACTGAACCCACCCACTCTTTATCTCGTGATGGAGGGTGGTATCCGCACCGGCCACCAAGCCACGTGTCGAGCGCCCTATGGGATTGCTCTCACAAATGCAAAACCACTTACCACTTTGAGTACTCGTGATCACCGGAAACCCGCCAATCGCCTAGACCGCTGACCCAAAGGCGGGAAGAGGACCTCTACTGTTGTACCCCATCGAATGCCCCTTCTGCCATCTCGTACCGAGAAACCTGAAGCTGCTCCCGAGTCTGTTAGAGAGATAAATCCACGGAGTGCCAACCAAAAACCTGGGAAACCCGGTCGGAATGATCCGGGAGAAGATGAGCCCACCCCTGCCTCTCATCCATTCTGGCTCATCCTTCAGGGCTGAGTAAGTATCCCCCGGCGACATCAATTTGTGGTTTTCAACCCAGCTTGAAATCGGAAAACCTCCCTGTCCTCAGCAGCTTGATCCTCGCAGATAGCCTTTAAACTACTTGGAGGAATTTCAAGCCACTTTTCTGCCATTCCACATTCAGCACTGCTCACACCTTGATTGGCCAATAAGTTTGCCAGTTTATTGGCATTACGATGAACATGGTTGAAACTTATGGTTCGAAGGCCCTGAAGATGCAGTTGGATTTTTTGATAAACCTGGACAAGTTTCCAATGATTCGAGACTCTTTCCGGCCTGGAACCCCCACTGATTCTTTTCACTGCATTGATGGTTATCTCAGAGTCTGCTTCCACAATGATATTTGAGCAATGACTCTGTGATAGAAACTCTAGACACTGCTCCAGAGCCATCACTTCCGCCATATTATTAGTCGCTCTACCTAAATGGTAGTGGAAGATAAATATAATGTTGCCCTCGTCATCCCTTAAAGCTCCTCCATAACCCGCGGTTCCCGGATTGCCTTTGGAGGCCCCATCAATGTTGTATTTTAGAAAGCCTTTTGGTGGGGGTTGCCAGTATTCCTTCTCTGTAACCATGGCTTTATCCTTACTGTTTCTACCTTGAGGGGTTGTCCCTTGCAATCCCAGTTGCCGGAGAATTCTCTGCTCTTCATCTGAGGGGGGATTCGTGGGGATATTATTAACAGTAGAACTGACTGTCTCTCTGATCTGTTTCAAGATAAGATCAAGAAGATGTTGTACTGAAGTCTTACCATTCTTGAAAATTCTTTTATTTCTTTCTTTCCAAACGTTCCAGATAATAAAGTAGGGAGTAAAGGCCCAGGCCAAATTTAGGACTTCATTCTCCTTGAAGTCTTTTCTCCAGTGGTTTAGGGTATTTATGATACTTCCTCTGTCCCTATCTGACTGCTGGAAAATTGAGGAGAACGAATCCCACAACCAGGTAGTATAAGAGCAGCTATTGAGAATATGTTCCATTGTCTCCTCTTGCTCCTCACAGAGCTAACATCTAGAAGGCCCCCTAATTCCCCTTCTCCTAATATTTTCCCAGGTCAATATTTTCTTGTGATGAACCAACCACATAAAAAGATTGATTTTCATCCAACTTTGTTGCCTCTAGAGATATGTCTAGGCCTTGTCTGGAATGCTATAGTTCAACCCAAGTAGAATACCTTTAGCCTCCTTGAGATTAAAGGCTCCTCGCTTGTTATTACCCCATCTCAATTGATCTTTCCCATCTGTTATTAAGATCATCCTTTGCTTGAGCAAGTCCCCAAGAGCCTCTGCTTTGATTTTTAGGGGGTTGTCCTCTCTGCATTCAATGTTTTTCTAGCTTCTCCACTTTTCGGAGGAATGAGAGAGCTCCCAAAAATCCTTAACTCTGATTAACCCTTGGGCATCTGTTTCCTGCTTAAGGCTTATAAAATTCTTTGTTAACAATGTTGGTTCCTACTGCCATTTTTCCTCCCAAAAAAGAGCAAGATCTCCTGCTCTAATTTCCCAGAAACTGTTCCTTTGAACTAAGCTTCTGTTCTCCCAGGCTCTGTTCCATATGTAGGAGCCTTTTATAGTTCCCGACATTCTTATGAGATCATTATTGTGCCACGAGCTAGCATATTTCTCTTTCCATATCCTGGCCCATTGAGCTTTTGGCTCCTGCACCCATCTCCACCATAGTTTGGCTCCTAGAGCTTTACAAAGAATCTCTTGATCATCCAAGCCGAGTCCCCCCTGACTTTTGGGTTTGCATATTTTTTCCCAGGAAACTAGGGCCCATTTCTTTCTAGTTTCCTCCTTTCCCCACAGGAAGTCTCTTTGTATGTCTCTGATTTGGTCTAAGACACCTTTTGGAGCTGGGAGAGCTGATAACATGAAAACTGGGATGGATTGAAGTACAACCTTTGTCAGAACTAACCTGTCGGCTAGGTTCAAGGCACGGAAGGTCCAATTTTTTACTCTGTCCTGCATCTTATTAATGACTGGTTCCCAAATACTCTTTTGCATGGGTCTGGCAGTAAGAGGTATTCCTAAATATTTAGAGGGGAGGGAATCTCATTGGAAGCCGAGAATTCTTGAGATATTTCTTTGGATAGCAATGTTAGTGTTGAAGAAGAATATTTTTGATTTAGAGAGGTTGACTTCCATACCTGTAGCCAATGAAAAATCCTTAAGAATTTGCTTGTAGGCCAAAGCCTCTTTGACTATTGGAATGCCTTGCAGTAAGGTATCATCCACAAATTATTGATGAGTCAGCTCAGAACCATTCTCAGAAGTTTGGAGACCCCTAATTCTTCCAAAAGCCTTGGCCTGCTTAATGGAACGCCCAAGCCCTTCCATCATAAGAATGAAGAGGAAGGGAGAGAGAGGGTCTCCCTGCCTGAGGCCTCTAGAAGGATTGAAGATAACAGAGGGAGAGCCATTTACTAGAATGGAAAAGTTGGAGGAGGTCACCAGCGCCATGACCCATCTGACCCAGTTGTGATCGAACCCAAAGGCAGAGAGAACTTTCTTGATGTAATTCCAATTCACCTTGTCATACGCTTTGGCAATATCATCCCCACCTATTTTTTACTGGTGAGCATGTGAACCACCTCATGAGCTTGAATAATGTTGTCTAGAATCTGTCTTCCCTCCACATAACCTGATTGCTCTTCTGACACTAGCGAGGGGAGGTGAAGTTTGAGTCTATTGGCCACTACTTTGGATATAATCTTGTAAACCACATTACATAAGGCAATAGGTCTGTACTTGTCTGCTGATTGAGCTACGTATTGCTTGGGAATAAGGGAAATAAAGGAGGTGTTGAGAGCTTTCAGTATAGTTTTGCTTCTCCTCGAATCCTCTACCACGTTCACAACATCCTCTTTGACAATATGCCAACACGCTTTAAAAAAATTCACACTGAAACCATCTGGGCCTGGTGCTTTGCCATTATGCATATCTTTCAGAACCTCGTTGACATCCTCTTCCTTAACTGGTCTATTGAGGTTGAAATTTTCCTCTCTGGACACCAGTTTTGGGATATGCCCTGTTATTCCCCTGATGTATTGATCCCTGTCTGGAGTGTTTTCCCGAGGGATGTTCTTGAAATGTTGTACAAGCACAGATTCAATGACTTTTTGAGTGGTCTGAATTTCCCCTCCCTCATCTTTGATCATGGAGATTCTGTTGTGAGCTCTGTTAGCCATTGTGGATCTATGAAAAAATTTGGTGTTCTGTTCTCCTTCCTTGAGCCACTGAATTCTGGATTTTTGTCTCCAAAATATTTCCTCTTGTTTGCATAAATTTTCCCAAACTAGATGGTATTTATCAACCTGCTCACTTTTGTCTTTGTCAAATCCATTGCTTATCAGAGCCTTGTTGAGTTCTAGAATTTTGATTTCCATTGATTGTTTTTCCTCAAAAATGTTTCCAAAATCTTTCCGGTTCCATTCATTTAGTCTGAACTTAATGTGCTTTAGTCTTTTATGCAGAAGGAAAATCTTAGAACACTGGATTTGCAAGTCGTCAGCCCACCATTTTTCAATATTACTAATGAAATCTGGGTGGGAGAGCCAGATGTTTTCGAATTTGAAGGGTCTGTTCCTGGGAGCATCTATACCCTTAATTTCCAACTAAATCAGCCAATGATCTGAACCTCCAAGAGGAAGCACTCTAGCTATTATTTCACTATTAAGGAACTTTAGTTCCTCTGATATCATGAATCGATCTAGCTTAGACGCTACCAGTGCCTCACCTCCTCTTTTGTTGTTCCATGTAAAAAGAACATTACTTGAATCTGACTCAACCAAATTCATATTGTCTGTGAATGATTGGAACGCTAAGGAGTCTTTGTTGAGCACTCTGGTGCCTCCTTTTTTTCTGAGAGAGATTTGATCATGTTAAAATCTCCTCCCAAGATCCAAGGCATTCTAGTCTGTCTGCTTCTGAGGTCACTAAGGGCTTCTAACAATTTGAGTTTATCATCTAATTTTTGGGGACCGTAAACATTTGTAACTAGGAATGTTTCCGAGACCCCAACCGGTTGAATGACCACTGATAGATAATTTCTTGATGCCTCTGCATCCATTATGCTGATCCTTTGGGGATTCCAAAGAGTAAGAATGCCCCCCGCTGTGTTCTCAACTTTAACCTCTAGAAACTCATATCTGATGAGCCATTTGCTGTGTATGAGTCTTATTTTCTGAATGGAACATTTCGTTTCCTGGATAAAAATCATATCTGGCATATCTTGTTTCATTCTATAACTAAGCAATCTTTGTTTTCTTTTACTTCCTAGACCTCTAATATTCCAAGATGTAAATTTCATATTTAAAGATTTGTAAAGGAGTAACTGGTTAGGTCTTTCATCTTACCTGAATCTATCATGAGCTTTCCACACTCCATCAAAAGTTCCTTCTACTTTTTCCGGCCTCTCTTCTTACCCGCATTTCTAGGAGCTAGTCCTAGGGTTGGTTTCATTGTTTTCACTCCTTTGTTTTCTAGCTTGTTAGTGGTTGTTCCTGTTTCTAACCCTCTTTCCTGAGACTTCCATAGAAACAACTGTTGTATTCTGTTGTAGTCCTCTTGGGGTAGTGATTCTATCCCTCCCGTGGTTCCCTGCATCAAGAACCCTTCCAGACCTAGGTGTTCCCTTTCTAGAATTTCTTGCAGTTCATGGTCTTCCAGATACGTTTCACTTTGGGTCATTTCCATATCCATTTCTACCTCAGTCTCACTATTCATAGTTTATTTCCTATTACAAATCTCTTGTGTTATGTTGTAGTTCTCCTCCTTCCCTTTTTCCTTAGGTTCTTCCTCCATTTCTTGATTTACCCTTCTCATTTCTTCCTCTTCTTCCAGTGCTTCAAACTGGTTCAAGTTGATTTGTTGCCCCTCACTGAATTGTTGTCTTGCTCCTTTTCTGCCTCCTTTTCCTTTACCTACAACTTTCTAAAAGTTTTTAGTCTCCTTCCCAGTATTAGGTTTTCCTTTATTATCTGCTTTACTAAGAGGATAGTCTCTAATGAGGTGACCATGTTCGTGACATCTACGAAATCTGAATGGGATATGCTCATAATCCACCGTTTGGACCCATTCCTCATCAAAAATTTCTAATTTTAGTTCATCCAGGAGAGCGCCTGATAGATCCATTTCTACGCAAATCCTAGCATAGGAGGTATATCTACCCCTTCTTGTGGCTTCTGAAGCTTTCACAAAACAACCTAGTTTATTGTCAATGGCAGCAAGCAACCCATGTTGCCAATAATCAAGAGGTAGGGAATAGAGCCTTACCCAAACAGGTACTGAGGTGAATGTCTCTCTCTCTGGAACGAATTTCATCTTCCATGGCCTCATATAGATGCCTATTGCTGCAAAAAACTAGGGTCCTCCTTCAAATATTCTATCTTTATCTTTAATATTAGTAAATACCACTGTAAAAAAGCCCTTTGACCCTAGATGTAGATCAATATTACCTTTGGGTTTCCAGTGGTATTTGATCCATGTCTACAATGCCTTTTAACAGGGCCGAATTCCCATGAATTTGCAGATTATGGCGTAAGTCCCCATATGTTCCCTGTGCTCCTGCAGAGCAGAATCATTCAACACTACTCTAGGAGTAATCTCCATTCTGGGTTTGCATGGTCCCTTCTGATATTTGTCCCTTGTTCCCTGGCTTTTGTCTTCTTCCTCTTTGTCCTTTATGCTACTGTTTTCCTTGGACCTGGCCCCATCTGACTCCTTTTCATTATTTTTCCCCCTTCTTCACCAGAACCTCTGACTTTTCCCAGTGGTGACTTGCCTCTGCCGACCATCACTTCCTTGTAGGAGGGAGTGGAGCTCCCTCCTTTGTCATGCTCCATGGGGAGCAACCTAAGAGCGCATCTGTAATCCTAGTTTCACGCCCTCGAGTTCACAGTTCCTTCTTGTTGATAATCGCTTGGGTTTGGCAAAAGCCACTAGATGCATTAATTTCAATAAAGATGTTTATTTCTAATTATATTTTACTACTTGTACTAATGAATTGATTTCAATGTATATGATTTATAATCCTATTTAATTTCTTGCACTAAATGCATTGATTTTAGTGTAGATTGTGATTTCTAATCCTGTTTGATTACTTGCACTAGATGCATTGATTTCAATGTAGATGTTAGTTTCTAATGTTATTTTCTTACTTGCACTAGATGGATTGATTTGAGTGTACATGTTGATTTTTAATCCTATTTGATTACTTGCATTAGATGCATTGATTTAAATTTAGATATTGTTTTCTAATCTTATTTGATTGTTTGCATTAGATGCACTGATTTGAAGGTAGATGTCGATTTCTAATTTGATGTAATTGGATGTATGATGGTAATTTTAAAGTGATTAGATCAACAGTTTGCGTTGATTTCTGTGTAAGAAAAAAAACAATATTGACAATGTACATTGAGTTTTATGTTATAGTAATTCAACCTATTAATATTGGAGTGCAAGAGGGACAAGGTATATTGTTTACTACAACAGCTCAAGTTAAATATCTAAATGTTTACAATTTCAATTGCCCTTTTCATATAATCAATATGAAAATATAAAAAAAACTAACAAGGGTGACAATAAGAATAGTACAAGAAAATAGCGTGAGATTGATCATAATGAAAACTTTGTAATTGTCTACTTTTCTTTTATTCACATTTTCTATCATTAAAGATTATTACATTGTCACTTTGTGATCCAAATTGGATCATTATATTGTTTTTCATCCATATTGATGCATTTGGAGTGGAAAACGTGGAGGATTCATCTTATGGAATTATTTTTACCGATGAGACCCAATTTTGAAAAATGGGGTTTGAAACCTTTCAGGACCATTTTGAGGCATCAAACGATATTTTTTATAGGTAAAATTTTGCCACTATAGAGATGCACTTTTTCATGCTATTTTACACATAGAGATCTTTCAACTCATGTAAGAAGCATTTCATTGTGATCCAGGTGGATATTGGTGGAACCCCACCTATTCCACACAGACCCCCTAGTTAGTTTCATCTATTTCTTTTTTCATTTCATCATTTACTATTTTTAGTAGTTTTCGGGGTCGTGAACTTCTGAAGCAATTTCGACACCCTAAATGGTGTTTTCTGGGGTTCACAGAAGGCCCATATCCATAAGAAAGGGCCTATGATGAAAATTGTAGTACTCAACAAGACCTTTCAAACAAGGTACTATATGCACCAAACATAGATAATATGACCAAGTTATGACCCCGAGAAGTTGCCTACCCATCTAACCCAAATGGGGCCCACAAACTCTTGGTGTTACATCTCCTGGGGTTAGGTTTTTTGTTGTTTAGGGTTTTCTCATGCTTTCCAGTAATAAATAGGCCCTTGAGCCTCATTGTAACATAGTTTAGAGGCATGTAGATGCCACATCTTTTCTCAGAGATAAGCTACAATCAATCGAGCTATCTTATTTCTATTTTGTTTATAAGCATAGTTCAATATTTTTCTATTAATGAAATGAAGTGTTTTTCTATTGCATCTCTCTGTTTATGATTATATTTGTAAGTTGTTGTGTTCCTATTTAATTTTGAATTAGTGGTATCAGAGTGGTCTGCTCTTTCTCTGTTTTTCTTCACATGTCCCCAACGAGGTCAGGGTATAAGAAGTTAGGGCTTGATCTAGTTGAACCATTGCAAGATAAGCCTCACAAAACTTACAACCTCCCATGGCGGAAGAAAAGAAAGATGAAGGGGTAGGATATCCTTTCAAAATGTTGCTCGAGGAAGCCCTCGAGCGACAGAGGGACGCGATGATGGATAAATTTTCCCAGATCCTTTGGCGACTACCCACAGGAAATGCATCTTCATCCATAAACCAGTCTATAGGCGCCACTCCCTTTAACGTACAAGTTAACTTCAATATTCCCATATTCTAAAACTTGATAGAGGCATATGTTGTAGATAAATGGTTAAATCTGTTGGAAGGATGTTTTCCAGTTCGTGACTTTTCTAATCGGGAAAAGACTACTTTTTCACTTCTCTAAGGTGCCCCACACATCGAGAACTCGTGGGAAACCTACTGTGAACAAAAGGATGAGGGTGAACGCTCGTTGTTTTCAGGCCCACCCACTTCAAATTCTTTCCAAGATGCCATCAAGGAACAATATTACCCTATCAGGAGCTATGAAGACAAATACATAAAGTGGACCATGCTACGGTAGGGAAGGGACCAAGATGTGCCAGAGTTCAAAAATACTTTCCATACCCTTTGCACAAAGCTAGGTATCAAGGATACTGAGTGGAATTTGGTGATCAAGTACTGCAACTATGTACACAAGTACATCCAGGATGAGATGTAGTTCTTTGACATTTTCTCGCTTGGCAGGATGTATCAATATGTTGTCAAGATTGAGCAGAAGTTTAAAGAGAAGAAGTGGGACTTTGGGTCTGCAAATCCAAAGCAAGGAAAATGTGCCCCCAAACCACAGAACAAAGGACCAAGCCAAGGTGAGGCTACCCATGACAGCCCGCCGAAGCCGTAAGAAAAGAACAACATGATGAAGATGAAAAAGGACACGAGAATATAGCAATGGTTCCATAAGATCTCGACTGAAAATACAAGTGTCGGGCCAAGAAGTCACTGGTGGCTGCACTGAAGGATTCTAAATCAGACACAGGTTCTGACTCTGAATCAAAACCTAATAAGGGAACTGACAAAGGGAAGAATATAATTGATGTAGAGCCTAGTGCCACTGTGGCCACCACCAAGATCTAGAAGATTGAACCTGAAGATCCAGAGGAGGGGGAACGCCTCTTCCACTCATAGATGTGGGTGAAGGTTTCTCTGTTGTAGTTAATTGTCGACAACGGGAGCCAAAAGAACCTAATTTCAGTAGAGGTTGTGAAATGGTTGGGCCTAAAGACTACCACACATCCACAGTCGTACACCATTGGGTGGCTTCACCAATTATGAGATCTTCATGTTAGCTAGTAGTTTCACCTTCCTTATAGCATCAAGCCCTTCATGGATGAGGTACTATGTGACGTTTCTCCTCTTGAAGCTTGTGATGTATTGTCAGGAAAACCATACTTGTGGAAGTGACATGCTCTATATGAGTCTAGACCTCTCTCTATGTTACTTTGGCTAATAAGTTATACAAGATACCAGAGGTAGCCCTGTGTACCACCATATCTTTGATCACTACAAATCAATTCAGTAAGATCATTTCCCAAACAAGGAATTTTTTTTTCCTTATGATTTGCCCCCAAGGAAAGAATAAGGTTGTGGCCATGGCTTCCAGGTAGGTCTCCTTTGCACAAAAACAATAGATGGACAAGGTCGTGGAGGAGTACAGGGGTATTTTCACCTCACCCACAGGGGTACCTCTGCATTGTTAGGTCGAGTAATCCATCGATCTGACCTCGAGCATGCTATTGCCCAATGGAAGATCTATCGATGCTTTTTTCTGGATAATGATGAGATCAAGAGGCAGATTCCAGAACTATTGCATAAAGGGCACATCAGGCCAAGCTCATCACCTTGTGGGAAACCAATTGTATTGGTACAAAAGAAGGATGGGACCTGGAGGCTTTGTATTGACTATCAGGCGTTGAACAACATCATTTTCTTGATTAGGTACCCTATCTCATGGATTGAGGACATTATGGACCAGCTCAAAGGGGCCAAATATTTCAGAAATATTGAATTGAAGTCAAGTTATCACCAAGTGCCTATCGAACACTACGATGTGTTGAAGACTGCCTTCTAATCCAAGGAGGGCCTTTTCGAATGGTGATTCATGCCATTCGGATTGACGAACACGCCTGCAACCTTCATGAGACTGATGGACGACATCGTACGACCCTTCACGAATTCATTCATGGTGGTGTATTTAGATGACATCTTGATCTTTAGCCAAATTTGGGAAGATCACCTCCACCATATTTGACAGGTCCTTAAAACCCTGCGATGACACACATTGTGTGCTAACTTGGAGAAATCCACCTTTGGACTTGGGATAAATCATTGATGAGCAGGGTGTACATGTGGACCCATCCAAGATATAAGTCATTCGCAATTGGCTAGCACCAATAAAATTAAGGATAAGAAGGGAAGCACCAATAACATTGTTGATTGCCTCAAACAACCATTGGTCATGGCATTGATCAATGTGCTCGACTGCTATGGGCACGAGACATTAGGATGATTGCATCTTTACAAGAGTGATTCAAAATTCAGCAGCATATAGCAGACATTCCTCGAAGGGAATCAAGTTCCAAATTTTCACCTTCAGGATGGAATGTTATGCCACCTTGGACACATCTATGTTCCTTCAAGTGAGTGTTCCAAGATGATGTGGGAGGCAGAGTACAGTGGGGTTGTTGGACATTTCGGAGTAGAGAAAATAGTGGCGGTATTGCAGAAATAATTTTATTGGCCGAAAATTAGTCAAGATGTTGGGAAGTACATTAGATCCTGCACCACCTGTGCCATTGCCAGACCAACCATCAAGGAGGAAGGCATGTATATTCCTCTACATACTCCTAGTCAACCTTGGGAATCTGTCTCCATGGATTACATGTCGGGTCTTCCTTCTACTAAGTAAGCCAATGATTATGTTTTCATGGTCGTCAACAAATTCTCTAAGATGGCCATCATAACAGCCTACAAGAAGAGTATTACAATAGAGGCCATTGCTAATCTCTTCTTTGAGTGAGTGTAGGTACACTCTGGAATCCCACAGTCCATTGTCTCTGATCAGGATAGTAGATTCCTAAGTGAATTTTGGTCACATCTCTGGTCGATGCTGGATACAAAACTTAATAAGTCCACAACTTTACATCCCCAAATTGATGGCCAAACAGAGGTTTTCAACAGGATGATCATACACATTTTACACATGTACAATTCGAAGCATCCACACACGTGGGATGAAAGTCTCCCCTATTTCCAGCATAGCTATAACAGAGCTCTCCACAGCTCAATAGGCCACAACGCCTTTTAGGTAGGGATAGGATTTCATCCATTATGCCCCATTGATGTGTCCATACCATTTACAGCCACTTAGGTAGATTCATCTCATGTTCAGTCCGAAGCTGAAAGGGCTAACATCTTCATTGAGCACATTGTTATGAAACCAGCTCAAGAAAAGATAGAAAAGATAGATCAACGCCTTAGAATTCAGCCTCTTCGAGGGGGAAACCTCCTTTACATTACATAAATGAACAATTCTTGGATGATACAAATGAAAAGACCCCCTTTGTATATATAGGAGTCTAAGGGGTTACAACATAATCAGAGCCGACATAACAATAATAATGTAAGGGCACAATAATAACAATAGTGGGCTTCTATGGGGCACAATAGTAACAATATGGGCACTACATGGGTACATCAATATAATAAGTGGGTTATATTAATAACAATAAGGGGTTACATTAGTAGTATAGGGGCCTAACATGCCCCTCTCCTTAAAAAAGAGTTGTCCTCAACGCTTAAGTAGTTCTTGATGCCTCTGTATAAAATTCTTGTCCTCCCATGTGGAATATTCAGCGGGTAATTTCTTCCACTTGACGAGATACTCTGAAATTGATCGATTTTGTAGCTCTCGGGTTCTTGTTTCTGTGACTGCTCCAGGTTCTAGTATGATTTTTCCTTTTTAATTTCTGGCAATATTGTTTGAATTGGGATCTTTTGCAACTTTTGAATAAGTGGCCATACTTCTTCGTCCTTCTTCCATTCATCCCTTGCTTCGTTTATCCAATCTGGTTGGATAATATAAATAGCACAAAACAATGCTTCTACATCCTCATCCTTGAAGAGTCTTCCCATTCGGTAAGGTCGCCATTTTTTAAGTGCATGTAGTATTGCCAACATTTCCTTCTCATAAATAGCTTGCTTGAGATGTAGCATTAAAAATACCCAATCACCTACATCAAAACATTTTTCACTACGATGTTGATCTACCTGTTGTTTCGTTTGATTTTGCACTGAAGTGGCGTTATCCTTTAAAAGTTGGAGAACTTGTTGTTGATGCTCGATGTGATATTTCACTGCTTGAACCTTTTTCTTCTTGATATGTCCTTCTATCTCTAGAGTTTGAGGAGTGGTAATTTCTTCCAATCCTTTACAAGATATGGTCGGATTCATTTCTTGATGCTCGATGTGATCTTTCACTTCTTGAACATTTTTCTTCTTTATATGTCCTTCTATCTTGATAGTTTGAGGAGTGGTAATTTCGAACAATGAATTACAAGATATGGTTGGATTCATTTCTTCTTTCTCGATGTGATATTTCACTTCTTGCACCTTTTTCTTCTTGATATGTCCTTCTATCTTGAGAGTTTGAGGAGTGGTAATTCTTGCCAATGCTTTACAAGATATGGTTTGATTCATTTCTTCTTTCTCTAGGGTGGGGTCCTCACGTATATCTTCTTCTTTGGTTGTTTCTTGATCTTTTTCTTCCTCCTCTTCATATTCAATGTAAAATAATTTCTTCTCAGCACACTTATGAGCTTTAGTGCATTTGCTATCACAATTGTAACAAAGCCCTTTTTCTCTTTTTTCTTCCAATTGTTGTGGTGTAACCCTTGTACGTTGTGGAAGGCTAGGAGAAACAACACTTCCATCTTTATAGTTGTGAGGGGTACGCTTCCTGGTTTCCATAATTTTGCTTTCCACTATGTCAAAAAACCCTTTTACTCTTTCCAATTGTTATGGTGTTGCTCTAAATAAGGTGTTGCTCTTTGTATCCTCATAATGTGCTATCATTTCCTCCGTGAAAATTGACCACGTAACAAGTTGTTTACGAGAACAAAGCCCTTTGTACCATAAAAATTTATCTGGTTCTAAATATGAAGATGCAATACATACCTTTTGTAACAGTTGTACACCATGTAGATCAAAATATTGCTCCATCTGAAGTATCCAATTTACCGGATCCCTGCCATCAAACTTCCTCATCTTGCTTTTTCCTGATTTTAGGAGCTCGACCTTGAAACGACTGTAACTCTGTACTTTCAGATATTTAAGTTCTGAAATTGCGACCTCTAGTAGCCCTCTGTGTCCCCTTTCCAATGCCACCAGTCTGATCCAAATTGGATTCTCCAAGAAAGAGTTATGCACAATCTCCCAAGATGACCTGATTATAGACTAGTTCAGTAGAGCGAACTTGTACGAGGTGCCACGAGTCACTGTTTCAACCTTTGGATCTGAAAAATGTATAGAAGAAAGTACAGTCAGTCCTCTTTTTGTACCTTCTTACGAAATTTCAATCCAATCCCCAGAGAGAAAGTTATGACAATTTTCCCCAAGTCACCTGTTTTGAATGTAATTCAGGAGTCTGCAAAAATACCAACTTCCTCAGATCATATCTCTGCAAATATCGCGCGAAATGCTCTAAAATTCGGACCCAAGGTTCAGTGTGATATCTTCTCAAATGGGTTTTTTTGCGACTTCTGAAACACCACAGAAAAAACGTTATAGCGAAAATGCCATGATGACCTGTTTGGAGCAGCGAAACCCTAGAATCCAAAGCTCTGATACCAAATGTTATGAAACCAGCTCAAGAAAAGATAGAAAAGATAGATCAACTCCTTAGAATTCAGCCTCTTCGAGGGGGAAACCTCCTTTACATTACATAAATGAACAATTCTTGGATGATACAAATGAAAAGACCTCCTTTCTATATATAGGAGTCTAAGGGGTTATAACATAATCAGAGCCGACATAACAATAATAATGTAAGGGCACAATAATAACAATAGTGGGCTTCTATGGGGCACAATAGTAACAATATGGGCACTACATGGGTACATCAATATAATAAGTGGGTTATATTAATAACAATAAGGGGTTACATTAGTAGTATGGGGGCCTAACACACATTCAACACATCTACCACCAAGTCCATGATATATTGGAAAGAGCCAATGCTAATTACAAGTAGCACCATGATCAACATTGAGTGTTGCACAAGTTCTAGGTGGGTGACAATGTTTGGCTACTTTTGCAAAAGAACCACCTTATTGGACCCCACAGCAAGCTTCTCCCACTCCAATATGGGTCATACACCATCGCCAAGATCGTCGGTGACAATGCCTTCAAGCTCGACATCCCACCGTTCCTTGGTCTGCACCTTGTGTTCAATGTAGATCACCTTTGGCCATACTTTCCACCATTATTGGACACATCTAAGATTGCAGAATAGCTCACATCAACATATCTCATCCGAGACTGCATGGAATAGGCCACAACTGATTAGATCATGGACACACAGATCACGAACAGTCACCAACAGAGGATACATTTATATCGAGTTGTCAAAGCATGGAAACTCCTTCACGAGGGCAAGTAATTCACCAGGGACGAGGTTCAACATAAATTTCCTCACCTCATGGAGACTCTGCATGCAATGCAGACCATTGCTTCCTAAGGGGGGATGAATGATCCAGGTGGATATTGGTGGTCAACTGCCTATTCCATTTAGACCCCCTAGTCAATTTAATACGTTTCCTTGTTCATTTCAACATTTACTATTTTTAGCAGTTTTTTAGGTCTTGAACTTCCGGAGCAGTTTTGACCCCATAAACAGTGTTTTTTGGGGTCTGTAGTAGACTAATAGTTGTAGGTAGGGGCCTATGGTGAAATATGTAGTATTCAGTGAGACCTTTCCAACAAGGTATCGTATGCGACAAACAGAGATAATATTACCAAGTTACGACCCTCGGAAGTTGGCTACCCAACTAACCCCAATGGAGCCCACAAACTCTTGGTGTTACATCTCATGGGGTTAGGGTTTTGGTTGTTTAGGGTTTTCTCATGTTTTCCAATACTAAATATGTCCTTGAGCCTCATTGTAACACAGTTCAGAGGCATGTATCCACCACATCGCTTCTCAGAGATAAGTTATCATCGCCCGAGCTATCTTATTTCATTTTATTTGTAAGCATAGTTCAATATTTTTCAATTAATAAAATGAAGTGTTTTTCTACTGCATCTCTTTTTTTATGATTATATCTGTAATTTGTTTCATTCTTGCTTAAGTTTGGATTACAATCAAAGTCCATATGAAAAAGTTATGCCACTAAAAACTTGACCTTCCTATTTTCACACCTATAGGTTGGGAGGATGTCGTGTCAGCCCCCATTATTCATGGAAAAGTGGCAAGCCGCATGTTTGTGATGTAAAATACTCTATAAGAGTCTATTCTGTAACTCTAGCTAAGATTTGACGTAGTCAAACTTAACCACTACTAGTTTATCGGGGTGCGTTATAACCAAGCCACTAGGAGGAAAAGACATTCCATTCTTTCAAGAGAATTTTATTCCATAGCTGAGGACAGGTAGCCAGCAGAGATAGGAGGTAGCAAGCACAAAGAGGATCTATGCACTGTAGCATCCCACATGCCACAGGCATTACTTCTTTTTACATATAGCCATATTTACAGATAAAGAAAGAGAGCGGAGCCGCCTCACCTTCCAGCTGGATTTTCTCCCGAAAGGATTTCCCATAGAGCATATATTGTGTCTTATGTGTGTGTGAGATTATCTTTTCGTTCTCTACTTTTCTACATAATTTCCATTCGCGTGCATGTACTAATTACAGTTAAATACACATATATTAAAGTTTAATAAACTATAATAGTGTAGAATTTGTGGATTTTTAATATAATATTATTAGATTTATTGTGACAAACTGTCTAGTGGAATATCTACGACAATTTATGGATAACTTTGCATTAAAAAAATTTATTTCATCATTTTCCATCATTAAAGTTATTAACAATATTTATCATCTCAACAAACTAAAGTAAGTAAGAAAATTTAAAATTAAAATGACGAGATAAATCTCAGACAATTTAGCATATTTAAAATGATTACATTAATTTTAGATGTATATACATATTATTGATAAAATTAATCATATGTTCGATAGATTTTCCTTGGTTTCACATGACAGAAACTAACCTAGATCCATGTTAACTTTGGATCTATCAAGCGTCAAGAGGGATCAAATCTCTCGAGTTAAAAAACCTTTCCTCAAGTTTTTCACTCAAAAAAGTGGTTTTCACCTCAAGATATTTAATCCCTATCAACACTTGATAGATCCAAAGTTAGGATGGATATAGGCTAGTTATTGTTCCACTGAACAAAGGTAAGGTAGAAGGGAGGAAGAGGTCGCCAATACATATCAAAGAGCCACTATATCTCTTATTGATATTTGCATATAAAAGTATCCTTTTATATTTTTTATCAAAGTTAAATTATAAAGGTCACCAATACATCTCAAAGAGTCAATATATGTTTTAATGATAATTGCGTATAAAAGTATCCATTTATATTATTGTAAAAGTTAAATTATATCCTTCTATAAGTAAGGGAATTTTAATATTTTATTTTTTTACAACATTAATTCCTTCCCATTTTAATTTTATTTATTTATTTATTTTTAATTTAATTTAATTATATTAATCTTATTTTGTTTCATGTTTTTTTTTATAGTAATTATGAAGTACATAGATGTTATTGTTAAAATAATTAAAAATATAATAATGACAAAAAAATTATTTAATTCTCAATGTTAAGGTTATAATTTAATATAATCTATGTTTATGTAAAGATGATGGAGAATATATTATTTTTATTAAATCCTATGACATTTAAAAAATGAAAGTTTCAAAAGTTCTAGCTTAAAATAAATATATCTTTCAAAACCCCCAAAGGATGGGTGAATGGATAGTACATGACATAGTCCCCAACAGGTGATATCACTCAGCATGACGCTTGTTGGGAGCTTTGGCGGTGGCCGAGAGATGTGGTAGGGGAATGTCGGGACCATCAAGAAGGTGCGGGGTTATTATATAGGGGAGAATGGAAACACCATTGTCATTTTCAGCTATCTTGTTATGGAAGGAAGGTTAAATACTTTTAATAAGACATAGTATGCATAGGAATACTTGTTCCAGATTTAAACATGAATGCAAGAAATTACAAATATGACCATAAATATAGAGATGCAACAGAAATAACACTTCATTTCATGAATAGAAAAATACTGAAGAATGCTTACAAACAGAATGGAAATAAGAGTAGCTCTGGCGATGGTGGATTCTCTCTAAGAAGGGATGTGGTGGCTACATGCCTCTGATCTATGTTACAATGAGGCTCAAAAGCCTATTTATTATTGAGAAACAATGGAAAACTATAAACATCCAAAAACATAACACTAGGAGATGAAGCACCAAAACTGTGAGCCATGTTTGGGTAAATTGGTACATCAACTTCCTGAGGTCCTAAGTTTGGGATACAATCACTATTTGGCTATCATAATGCCTCGTTTTGAAGATCTTGAAGAGAAGGGTGAAAAGAAAATGGAAATCCATTGATGGAAATTTTTGGTCTCTTCGTTTTCCCTAAAAACGTCGTTTAAGGCCTCAAAACGGCTCTGAAGTTCAAGACCCAAAAAACTGCCAAAAGTAGTAAACTGTGCTACAATTAAGGAAACCGAAAAACTAAAAGAGACAATGTTGGGGGTCCAAGTGGAATAAGTGGGTGGCCACCAATGTCCACCTGGATCACTCCTCCCCCCTTAGGAGGCAATGGTCCCCACTGCGTTGAGTGCCTCCATGAGATGGTGAAACTTCTGCTGAACTTGGTCCCTAGTGAGCCACTTGCCTTGGCGATGGAATTTGGCCAGATTTGACAACCTGATATAGTTGGATATTTTGTTGGTGAGTGCTCTTGATATGTGTGTGCATGATTCGATTAGTGGTGGCCATTTTCATGTAGTCTAGATTTAGCTCTATTGGTTTGAGTTGTTCTCCAACGTCAAATGTGTCCAACAATGGTGGAAAGTATGGTCAAAGGTGGTATACATTGAACACTAGGTGAAAACCAAGGAATGGTGGAATGCTAAGCTCGAAGGAATTGTTCCCTATAGCCTTGGTGATGGTGTATGACCCATATCGGAGTGGGCAAGGATTGCGGTGGGGTCTAGTGACGCGCTTGTAGGTTTTAACCCGTACAGAAATTACCTGAATATGAATTATAAAAAATAGAAATTAAACAATGGCGAGACAATAACACATAAAACAAATAAACACAAAGATTTTCCCTTGGATCCCAAGATTGGGACAACCAAATTGATTTTTCATTATGTTCCTTTCAATGTTACAATACATATATATACATGTCGAAGCATCCATAAACCCTAATCCATTAACCCTAGATTAGAAAATAATCGTAGTTCCCTTGACCAGATCTACAAAATACCATGGACTGAAAACGACCATGCCCAAAACCATGTGCAAAATCCATGCACAAACCCATAGGTAGGTCAGCCCACCTAATATATGGTACAAAAAAAATTCCTGGGGTAGTTCCTCGAACCCCGTGTAGGGGGGCTATCCCCCTACGTAACCCCCTCGGTAGTGCCCAATGCAACATACAAGGGGGGGCTACCGTCACCCCCTATAACCCCCCCCACATGTGGGCTAGTCATGGAAGGAATATAACACAACCCAACATTCTCCCACTTGTTTTTTTCTTTCGACAGTAGAGCTTAGTCATTGATCCAACCCTACAATGCCCATTGCTTCTCTACACCAAGAGAACTTATCAGTGCCCACAAACTTTGTCAATGCAGCTACAGTATTCTTCAAAGTTTCCACCTTTACTAGCAACACCCTTTTGTCTTCTACCATATCCCTCACAAAGTGATACTGAACATCAATTTGCTTTGTCTTTAAATGATAAGCAAGGTTCTTTGCCAAGAAAATTGCACTTTGGCTATCACATTCTATCCATATAGCTCAATGTACTAACCCCATACTTGAGCACAATCTCTATAACCAAAATTGTTCCTTGCTTTCATGAGTGGCTATCATGTATTCTCCCTCTGTAGTTGAAAGTGCCACTGCAGATTATCTCTTACTCATCCAACTGACTGAACCTCCAAATAGGTTAAGTACATATCCACTTGTAAATCTTCTCCAATCCATATCTCGAGCCCAGTCTTCATCAACAAAGCCATGGATATCCAAAACTCTGTCCAATCTTGGTCTTCCTTAGAAGCATAAACCATAATCACTAGTGCAATGCAAATACCTGAAAACCCGCTTCACTATATTCTAATGCTCCTTCCTTGGTTTTGACATAAACCTGCTCAATACTCCCATTGCATGTGAAATGTTTGGTCTAGTACAGACCATCACATACATCAAGTTACTGACTGCACTTGCATATGGAACATGGAACATGTACTCTTCCTCTTCTTGTGTCTTGTGACATTGTTTAGTAGATAACTTTACACCTACAGGAATAGGAACCTTCACCACTTTACTATCTTGCATATTAAACCTCTGCAGTATTGTCTCAACATACTTGCTCTAGTTTAACCAGAGCTTCCTCTTTTCCAAATCTCAATTAATTTCCATGCCCAAAATAGAGTTTGCAGCACCAAGATATTTCATCTGTTCTACCTCAAAATCAAAAGCAATAACAACAGATAAAAGTAATCCAATAGAAGCTACCATGGCAACAAGGAGAAAAAATATCACCAATATCAATTCCCAGCAATTGGGAATAATATTTCTCTACCAATGGAGCTTTGTATTTCTCCACCTTTCCTTCTACATTCATCTTCTTCTTGAACACCCATTTGCTGCCAATGGGTTTCCTTGCAGTCGGAAACTCCACCATATCCCAAGACTCATTTTTGTGCAAAGATGTCATTTCATCAACCATGGCCTCTCTCCAGAGTTTTCCATCCTCTGAATCTGCTTCTTCCTTCACAGTTCTGGGGTCATCATCAGTAATAGATAGATCAAAATTTGAATAGAATGCAGATGGACTAACCTTTCTAGTTGCCTTCTTTCTCGAATAGATCTTCTCACAACCAGAGTTTGTGGCTCTTCATCTTCTGATTCCTCTTCTATTATAGAGCCTAATTCTTCCTTCTTTAGCTCAGACTCTATTTTCTCAAGTTCCTTTGGTAGGACTTCATGTTTAATAACAAATTTCACCTCTCTAAACACCACATCTTGGTTGTACACAACCTTCCTTGTTACTGGGCTCCAAAGCTTATAACCTTTTAAACCATCCTTATACCCAATAAAAATGCACTTTCAGATTTACTATCCAACTTTGTTATTTTCGCCTTTGGAACATGTACATATGCATCACATCCAAATACCCTCAGATGTGAAAGAGAAATTTTCTCACCAGTCCATACCTCTTGTGAAGTCATATCCTCCAACACTGATGAAGCTGATATGTTGACCAGGTAACATGCAATCTCCACCACCATTGCCCAGAATTCTTGTCTTAACGTGACACCACTGAGCATGCTTCTTTCCCTTTTCATCAACATCTTGTTCATTCTTTCTGCAACTCCATTTTTCTCAGGTGTTTATGGAGTAGTCTTTTGTCGTGCTATACCACACTTCTTACAGAACTCTTCAAATACTTTCTTGCAAAACTCTCCACCATTATTTGTCCTCAGTGCCTTTATCTTCTTCTCTATTTGGTTTTCCACTAGAGCCTTAAATTATTTAAACCTGTCAAAGACTTCAATTTTATCCTTGAGGAAATATATCCATGTATTCATTGAGAAGTCATCTATAAATGATACATAATACATAGACTTACCTAGTGACGGAACCGACACAGGTTCAAACATCACTATGCACAAGCTCTAATATCTGTTTCACCCTCTTACCACCAGAGCGGAAACTCACCCGATGCTGCTACCCATATACACAATTTTCATAGAAATCAAAATCTTGAGAGCTATTAGACATACCTTCTACCATAACTTTACCATGAAGTATTCGAAGTCCATTCTCTCCAATATGTCAAAGGCTTTGATGCCATAGCCTGGTCTTTTCTCTAGAGACCACTAGGTTTTTTGCTCCACTTTCAGGAACCAGAGAACTATTGCACCCATCAATAACAGTGCTACCTTACAGCTTCTACAGAGTTCCAATCCAAACTCCCCACATCAATACTAGTGCTCTTTGAACCATCTTGCAGGTATCTTTATCAAACACTATTTTTACACCTGCATCATCTATCTTGCTTACAGAAATCAAATTTCTAGCTAATGCAGTAATATGCAAAACACCCGGAAGTGTTCTAATCCTTCCACCTTGCAACTTCAACTTGACTTTCCCATGACCAATGATTCTAGCCTTCCTATCATCCCCTAAGAAGACATCACCACCATCATATTTCTTATACTCGCAGAACCACTCTCTATGGGGAGTGAAGTGAAAGGATGCAACTAAGTCAATCAACCATGCCTCATGATCTACATGTGTACTTGAAGAAGAAGTCAGGTACACATCCCCACCTACACTTGATGTGGTTTTCACCTCTGTAGAAGGATCATCATCAAATCCCTTTCCTTTCTCATGAGATTTAGATTTAAAGTCCCTTTTGTAGTGCCCTTCCTTTCGACATTTCTAGCACACCTTTATAGGCTTTCCTAGAGATTTAGATTTCCCTCTAGATTTAGATCTCCCACTCCATGACTTATTTTTTTTTTTTTTTTTTCTGTGACCTTCCTTGTCAAGACAAGGCATCACCATTCTGGCTCTCCATATTTTCCCATCTTATCTCCCCCGTCAGCAAGGATGAGACTATTTCATCAAACTGCAAGGCAGTTGCATTGCTACCTATTGTAACAACTAGACTATCCCACGAATCTAGTAGAGAATGTTGGAAAATACTAAGAGGGGCGTGAATCAATATTCCTTATAAATTAGCACTTTTAAATCTTTTCAGAGCATTAGTTAATATTAAATTACTATTAACATTTATGCAGTAATAATAGTAAATAAAAGAACCTAGGAGGCACAAATATTTTAGGTGGAAAACTGCCTCTGAGTCAAAAACCACTGAACGCTTTTCTAATATATTATTTAATCTTCAGTGTCAACTGAAATGAAAGCAACAACTTCCTAGAATTCTAGAAAATCATTCTTCTCTATCTCCCACTCGATGGACGCTCCAATGCCCGAGATTCTTCAGTAGTCAACTGAACAGATGCCCCAACACCCAATGAGCTATAGCTCACCCTAGCACCACCCTACCACCCTAAAATTTTCACAGGCTTGAACTTGTTGGTGACTTGATGCACCAGCCTAGCACCACCCTACCACCCTAGAGAAGAATAAAAGAAGAATGGACTCTCGTACCAGGGAAAATGGTCCACTTTACAATGATATAGAATGATGTAGAAGAAGAAGACACACTAGACCATAACACCAACTATGACACAACCACCTAATGATGATCCTAGACCTCCCAACACTACCTCTTCAACTCTTGGCAGATAGACACTTGTACAACGTTTAAAATGATGCTTTTACAATGACTCTATACAATGATGCTTTTACAATGACTCTGTACAATGATACCTTTACAATGATTTTATGTTAGTGCTTCCCACTTGAAGACTTCATATGGTGAACTTCTTGTTGTTGTTCTGCACCTTCATTGCTTCTCTTCTCATGCTACCCTTTCTCACTCTTCACATTATATTATTCATTGATTATTCTCTTGATGAATATCTAATACCTACAAAAAGTCTTCAAGGAAATACCCATGACATGATAATAGCAAAACTTACCTCGTCTTGCAGAGCATATGTCAGTGCTAAAAAAAAACAACAAATTAGAATACAAAGAACCTAATGCAATTAATAAACTAACATGCATATACAGAAGATACTTACCTATAGCTTACCTCTACTACATCATTTTGCTGCACCTCGCTCTTTTCTTCCCTAGAAAGTCTAGTCCTTTGCACCCCTTGACAACTCTTGATCTACTTTCTCGTGCCTTCTAGGAGTACGATATTTAATATGACGTGTCTTTGTCATTTCATATCCCTAATATGTGATATTTGGTCCTATAGTATCCCTCTGAGGCTTCTTTCCAATGCCATGGGTCTAACTCGATTTGGAATCTTTAAGACAAAGTTATGCCCAATCTCTCACAATGACCTAATTATGGACTACTTCAGTAGAGAAAACTTGTACGGCATGCCACGTGTCGTTGTTTCCTCCCTAGGCTCTGAAATTGATACATAGAAAACTACAGTACATGTACTATCCGCCACATTTTATAGAATTCCAATCCTCTTCTTAGAGTGAGGGTTATGATGATTTTCCCAAGATCACTTCTTTGAGATGAAATTCAAGAGCCTGCAAAAAGCCTAACTTCCACAGATCATATCTCTAAAAACATAGCAAACCAAGATCTAAAAGTTAGTCATGGTATTCACTGGGATGACGAACCAAATGGGTTTACATTTTAGAATCTAAGACTTCACATAAATGAAGTTATAGTGAAAATTCCACGATCACTTCATTTGGAGGATATATGAGATTTATTTTTATAGAGTTGAGAGGGGCTTCTATAGAGAATGTTGGATAGATTTTAGGAGCTTAAAAAATTATTAATTATTGACTATTCAATGACCAAAACCAATTATGAGTGCCATGCCACAACCCCATAGGGTTTTAGCCCACTAATTGGGATTACTAACTTCAAACATGAATATCTCTCAAACCATGAAGAATTACTTGGCATGCCATATATCAACGGAAAAATCTCAACGAGTAGAATCCATATAGAAGATCCTTGACTCAAAATAGAGTAAGTTGTTAAGTCAAAATTCCCTTGCAAGATTAGGGTAGCCCTTGGTGCTACTTGGGTTGACATCAAGGACAACCTAAGATCATCTTTAGATCAACAATCTCCCCCTTTTGCATTGATGGCAACATAAGTACCCCCCCTGCGATTAGGGCAACTATTCCTACTACCTTCTATCCCCCTTTGACATCAATGGCAAAGGGTAACTCCCACAGAAACACAACCATCATGCAGACTTGTACACACTTCCACTCCCCCTTTATGTTTTGAATAAGGAAAATCTAATGAGGACTTGGGAGAATCCCAAGTGTCTAGTGAAGATATTCAAATGCTTCATGAGGTAAAATTTTAGTGAAGATATCAGCGATTTTTTATTTTGTACCAACATATTCAAGCTTGATATTATTTTTGGCGACCTTCTCTCTAACGAAATGATATTTAATCAGAATGTGCTTCATTTTGGAATGCATCACAGGATTCTTGGAGATATTGATGGCACTGGTGTTCACAAAATATGGGAATAGGCTCATCAAAATTGACCTGAATATCTTGAAATTTTTTCTTCATCCAAATAACTTGAGTACAACATGTTATTGCCGCGATATATTCTACTTTTGTTGTGGATAACAAGATTTAGGTTTTCTTTTTTATCAACCATGATATGGGACAACCACCTAGATAAAATGCTACTCCACTAGTACTTTTACGATCATCAACGCTTCCTGCCCAATTTGAATTTGTAAAGGCTTGAATAATGAGATTGTTTCCCTCGGGATAAAACAAGCCATATTCGGTTGTGCCCTTTAGATATCAAAGAATTCTTTTGACGGCAATAATATGTGATTCTTTTGGTGCTGCTTTGAATCTTGCTACTTGTCCAACTACTTGAATAACATCTAGCTCAGAGGCTATTACAAATAGAAGACTACCAATCATAGATTTGTACAAGCTCTAATCCACATCCTTAGATGCATCGTCTATGCTCAATTTGCAACCTATTACCATCGGAGTAAGGCTGAGTTTGCAATCTTCCATTTTGAATTTATTGAGCATTTCCTTGATGTACTTGGCTTGACATATAAATATTCCTTTCTCTTGCTGAGATACTTGAAGTCCTAAGAAGTATGTCAACTCACCAAGTAAAGACATCTCAAACTCACTTTGCATCTTTGTGGCAAAGTTATTACTTAGTCGATCATCATTGCTACCAAATATTTTATCATCCACATATACCTCAACGATTGTTAAATTATCTTTATCTATTTGTAGGTAAAGATTGCTATCAACAGTACCTTTCTTGAACCCTTGTTGATATAGATATCCGTCAATACAAGCATACCATGCTCTGGGAGCCTACTTGAGACCATACAGAGTTTTCTTTAACCTACAAACATAGTCTTCTTTCTCTGATAGTAGAAAAACTTCAGGTTGTTCGATGTAAACTTATTCTTATAATTATCTATTCATAAATGCTGACTTAACATCCATTTATTTGGATTTTTATTTTTCTTGAACATGCATTGGCGAGAAACATCTGGATGGCCTCCATTCTAGAAATTGGTGCAAATGTTTGGTCGAAATCAATTACTTCCACTTGTACATATCCTTTGTAGTCTAATCGTGTCTTGTTCCTTGTAACCTGTAATACTTCAACTATTTTTCTCCCCCTGAACCTTTAATGAAACTACCATCTTGTTAAAAACTAACTTCCTATCAATCGTCGACTTGTGCCATATACTGCTCCATAGAGTCCTCTTGTACAAACATTAAGGAGTCAACAAGCCAGATTGTTCAAAATAGTGAGTCACCTAACGAGCCATCTTGATTGGAGTCATTATCTGAAGAAACTACTATTTTATCATGACCTTTTGCTTTTAAAAATATTGATAACATAACTGCTGAAACCTTGTTATCTGTTTTGACTTCCTGTACCTATTTCCTTTTCGTGACCTTCTTATTCCTACAATCTTAAGCCATGTACCCATAGTTATGACACTTGAAGAATTCAATGTTGTCCATAGGCGATTCCATCTGATATCTACAACCACAAGTTCTATGGCCATAGTTATGGCATTTGAAACATTCAATATTTGGCCCATCTAGCATGTATTCTCTTCTAACAAATTCATCTTGGAACTTGTCTCGTGATCCTGCAAATGGCTTCTAGGGTTTTGCAGATAATGATTGTACCTGTCAAAAACTTCACAATCCCTAGACATATGTCCATAGTTAGCACATAAAAAGAAATAACCATTAAATAAACGAACATACCTAGAAGATTTTTCATTCTTCTTTGGAGGCGGTGTTGTAGTTTCTTGTGGTCCTTTGTTCTTGACTGCTTTGGTCTTGTTCTTTGGAGTTGCAACATTCTTCTTCGGATTTTCACTTTGATAAACTTCCTTCTTAGAATCATCCTATGAATCTGTGGAGCTTGTACCTTCACCAACTGGAGCTTTAGCATCTTTAATTGCCTTCATTTTTGCCTCTTCATTTGTCTTATCTTGTAATTATTCTTCCTGGGATCACGAGTTTCATCAAGTTCTTCTTGCTTTTGAGCAAGATATTCTTGAAACCATCTTTTCAAGATCTTCCTTCTTTTTTCTACCTCCTCAACCTGTAGCTTGAGAGGAGTGGTCTTCTCTACTTCTCTGTTGAGAACCTATATCTGTTCCTTCTACTTCTCATTTTCAATCCTGAGCCTACTTATTTCTATTGAAGATGTTTCTAATTCCTTTTGCTTCTGGTCAATGATGGATATGTATCTTTGATCAGATTCCTTCCTTCCAATTTCTGCTTCCTGCATTTGTTGTGTGATCCTGCTAATCTCTGTAAATGTTGTGTCGAGTTCTTGTTTCTTCTGTTGGACTTCTCTCTCGAGGTCTCGTGTCACTATATTATTGATTTCTTCCAACTTATTTTAAAGTGACTCTTTAATACATTTGTGTTCTTCAACTTCAATTTTGAGACCTTGAACTTGTTCTTCAAGAGTATTGGAACAGATCTTCTCAGCCTTGAGCTCTTTCATAAGCTTGATTACCTCCTTAGAAAATTCTTTTATGGTCAACCCTTCTTCATCATAATCAGAAGGATCTGAGTTTTCAATAACATCTTGACCTGATTTCTTTGTTGAATAGATATTATGAAGCTTTTCCCAAAGAGATTTAGCTATTGAACATTGACCAACTATTGTTTTCATAGAATTTGGCAAAACATTCAAAATTACATTTAGGGCCTTTGAATTGTACCTTTTATCTTCGTCGGTAGATGTGTCTTCAGAAACAATTGATTCCCATACTCCATGTGCCTGCAAAGATACTTCCATCCTAGATTCCCATATCCAGTAATTATCTGCATCAAAGTTGGGGGTTGGTACACAATACTCACTTTCCTGAGATTTTGTTGTACTCGTACCTTCCTTTGAAATCCTTGTAACCCACTTCTTTGACTTTCCCATCTTTATGCTCTGGAAACTGACTTATAGCGGTTAAGTTGTTATTGAAGGAACCAAGCTCTGATACCAATTGTTGGAAAATACTAAGAGGGGGGTGGGGAGGAGGGGAATCAGTATTCCTTATCAATTAGCACTTTTAAATATTTTCAGAGAATTAGTTAATCTTCAATTATTATTAACGTTTATGCAGTAATAACAGTAAATAAAAGAACCCAGGAGGCACAAATATTTTAGGGGGAAAACCCCCTCCGGGTCAAAAACCACCGAACGCTTTTTTAATAAATTCTTTAATCTTCAGCCCCAACTGAAATGAAAGCAAAAAATTCCTAGAATTTTATAAAAGCATTCTTCTCCAGCTCCCACCAGATGGATGCTCCAACACCTGATATTCTTCAGTAGTCAATTGAACAGATGCCCCAACACCCAATGAGCTACAACTCACCCTAGAACCACCCTACCACCCAGAATTTTTCATAGGCTTGAACTTGTTGGTGACTTCATACACTAGCCTAGCACTACCCTACCACCCTATAGAAAAATAAAAGAAGAATGGACTCCCATACCAGGGAAAATGGTCCACTTTACAATGATATAAAATGATGTAGATGAAGAAGACACACTAGACCATAACCCCAACTATGACACAACCACATAATGATGATCCTAGACCTCCCAATAATGCATATTCAAATCTTGGTAGATAGACACTCGTACATCTTTTACAATGATGCTTTTACAATGATTGTACAATGATACTTTTAAATTGATTGTATGTAGTGGTTCCCACTTGAAGACTTCATATGGTGAACGTGTTGTTGTTGTTCTGCACCTTGATTGTTGCTCTTGTCATGCTACCCTTTCTCACTCTTAAGAACATTAGATTATGCATTGAGTATTATCTTAATGAATATATAAAAATACCTATAAAAAGTCTTCAAAGAAATACCCATGACATGATAATAGAAAAACTTACCTCATCCTACAGAGCATATGTTAGTACTAAACAAAAAAAAACAAACTAGAATACAAAGAACCTAATGCAATTAAGAAATGGACATGCATATACAGAAGATAATTACCTATAGCTTACCTTTGCTACATCATTTTGTTGTACCTTTCTCTTTGCTGCCCTAGAAAGTCTGGTCATTTGCACCCATTGACAACACTTCATCTAGTTTTTCTCGCCTTCTAGGAGCATGATATTTAATATGATGTATCTCTATGATTTAGATCACTAATATTTTATATTAAGTCTTGTAGTATCCCTCTATGTCTTCTTTCAAATGCCACAGGTCTGACCCGATTTGGACTCTTCAAGGAAAAGTTATGCCAAATCTCTCACAATGACCTAATTATGGACTAGTTAAGTAGAGCGAACTTGTACGGAGTGCCACATGTCATTGTTTCCTCCTTCGACTATGAAATTGATACAAAGAAAACTATTGTCTATGCACTATTTGGAAATTTTTACATAATTCCAATCCTCATCTCAAAGTGAGAGTTATGACGATTTTCCCAAGGTCACTTCTTTGAGCTGAAATTTGGGAGTCTGCAAAAACCCTAACTTCCACAAATCATATCTCTGAAAATATAGTGAACCAAGATCTGAAATTTGGTCACGACATTCATCAGGATTGTAAATCAAATGGTTTTATATTTCAGAATCTAAGACTTTACAAAAATTAAGTTATAGCAAAAATTCCACGATCACTTCATTTGGAGGATATATGAGATTTCTTTTTATAGAGTTGAGAGAGGCTTCTATAAAGAATGTTGGAGGGATTTTAGGAGCTTAAAAAATTATTAATTGTTGATTATTCAATGACCAAAATCAATTATGAGTGCCATGCCACAACCCCATAGGGTTTTAGCCCACTAACTAGGATTACTAACTTCAAATATGAATATCTCTCAAACCGTGAAGAATTACTTGGCGTGCCATATATCAATGGAAACATCTTGATGAGTATAATCCATGTAGAATATCATGGACTCAATATAGAGTAAGTTGTCAAGAAAACATTCCCTTGCAATATCAAGGTAGCCCCTGATGCTGCTTGGGTTGATGTCAATGACAATATCAGATCATCATTAGATCAACAGAGTACACAACAAATTGATGCACTTCTCTTCATCTAAAATTTTAATATCAAGAGATAATAACTAGCTTACCACAATATTAAATGCATTCAGATGCTCTATCAGCAAGTATCCATCTTTCATCCTCAGGTTATACAACTTTTTCCATAGGAACAATTTATTCACCGGAGACTTAGATTGGTCCAAATTACCTAACTTGTAACACAAAGCCTTCGTCGTAGCTTCCCCTAATACGTTCATCAATACTAAATTTGAGACATACAATCATATTGTTCTTTTTGCCTTTCGATCCAACTTATTCCATTCTTCATCGAACACTGCCATTAGTTTAGTACCTGGATCTACCGCGATCCATTGATCTTTATCCACCAGCAAATCATCCATCTTGATTTTCCACAACTCAAAACTCTAACCATTAAATTTCTCGATCTCTATCTTTTCACTACTTGCCATCTTCTTTCACCACAAGAATCAATCCCACAGATCTCCCACTGAATAAGGTCTACCAAAGGCCTGAGAAGAACTCGTCAATAGCAAAGGCATCCCCTTGAAGCCAAAACAACTCTGATACCAAATGTAGCTTTTCACCCCATACATAAATTACCTGCATACGAATTCTAAAAAAGAGAACATAAACAATGGCAAGCGCATAACACATAAAATAAATATACACAGGTATTTTCCCTTGGATCCCAAAATCGGGACTACCCAATTGATTTTTCATTATGTTCCTTTCAATGTCACAATACATGTATATTCATGTTGAAGCATCCATAAACCACAATCCATTAACCATGAATTAGAACATAATCATAGTTCCCTTAACCAGATCTACAAAATACCATGGACGGAAAACCATCGTGCCTAAAACCATGTGTGAAATCCATGCACAAAAACATAGGTAGGTCTGCCCACCTAATATAAGGTCCAAAAAAATTTCCCAAGGCACTGCCCCACACCCCGTGTAGGGGGACTACCACCCCCATGCATAACCCCCAGCAGGGGGGGTAGCCACCCCCTTGTGAGCCCCCAACAACACTGGACGTAACATACAGTGGGCACTCCCACCCCCCCACACGTTCGCTATTCATGGAAAGAATATAACACAACCCAAAAGCACTCCTTTTGCAAATGTAGCTAAAATTTATCGCCTACCTGGAACTTGTGCGATACTCGATGCTGATCATGGTGCTTCTTGTACTTGGCATTTTCCACAATGAAGCGTCGATATATCGTTCCATTGGGTAGAGGTTCTCTGAGAGTCGAATCAAACGAATGCTTGACCTGACAGTGGAATGGTACCCCTGTGGGTGAGGGGAAGATGTCCTTATATTTTTTCATGATCGTATCCACCTACTTATATTGAATGGAGGAAGCCTTCCCAAGGGCCATGGATGTGGCTACGATCTTCCCCTTACTTTGAGAATGAACGAAAAAGAAGATAAATTTCCTAGTCTGGGAGATGATCTTACTGCATTTCTTGGTAGAGATCAAAGAGGTGGTGGTAGGTGGGGCTATGATCCAGATATTGGGGGGAGGCTCTCAAGATCTAAAAGATTGAAATAGATCTCGGGGGGAGGCCCCCAAGATCTAAAAAATTGAAATTGCGAGAAGAAAATGAGTAGAATGCCCAATAAACAAAACAAACAAGATTTTTTTTATTAAAAGTGATAATAATTGTAAGGACGACATTGTGGTGGACAATCTGTCCTTTTAAAAAATGTGACTTGTTACTTATAGTATTTTTCACTTACAATACCATGGGTCAATTCCATGGGTGAATGAATACCATGGGTGGATTTCACAATACCACGGGTCAATTCCATGGGTGAATGAATACCATGGTGGATATCACAATACCATGGTAAAATGCCATGGGTGAATGAATACCATGGGTGGATGTCACTTACAATACCATGGGTGGATAAATACCATGGGTGAATGCCACTTAGAATACCATGGGTAAATTCCATGGGTGGATGAATACCAAGGGTTGATGCCATTTTCCATTCGGATCATTCCTCTCTCCTTAAGAAGCAATGGTCCCCATTTCATGAAGTTCCCTCCTGCGAAGCCTTTGTTGAATATGAAGACCCATGAGTAGAAAGGTTTTATGTGGTTAACCCATAACCATGATGAATGAATATTCAAGGATAGAGATACCCTATAATGCTTGTGACCAACTATGATACTCACAGTGTGTGGCCTAGAAAATAGACTTCAATGAAGTGTGGGCTTGTGGATGACCCATAACCATGATGAACGGAGATCCGAGGAGAGAGATACCCTGTAATGCTTGTGACCAACTGTGATATTGATAGTGTGGGGCCTAGAAAATGGACTTCGATGAAGTGTAGGTTTGATGACGACCCATAACCATGACAAATGAAGATCTGAGGATAGAGATACCCTGTAATGCTTGTGATCAACTGTAATACTAATAGTGTGTGGCCTAGAAAGTGGACTTCGATGACAAGGATTTTGTGCAGTTGACCCATAACTATGATGTTGGCTATTGATGAAGTAGCATGTACCTACATAGCCTGGGGTGGGAGGGAACGTCTCCAAATAACCCAAGCTAAATGCTGCTATGCTGAAACTGATGAATGTGAACCAGGTGGAAACTAAAGTGTAGTGGGAGGGCACGTCTCCAACGGGAACCCACTCTGAATGCTACTCTAGAATCAAAATGTATACAACTCAGTCAATATAACTCAGAATTAAACCTGTTTTTGGAAGTAGAAGGGCCATTTTTCATCTTCCCATGTGTTAGAAATCCTTATCTGGACAACCTAGAATCTCAGATTTGCACTACAATTTTTCCGTCATCACAAAAGTTCTCAAAAAATAGTTGATTTTAAATCAACAATATCTCCCACATCATAACTCTGATTCGACCCATTTTTTTTGAAATTGGGTGATTTTTCAAGAGGAGCTTGGATCTACAATTCTTTTTCTGAAATTCTCCACAAAAACTTCAAAAACTTATAGGAGAGTCATCGTCTGCGAATTGTCGTTAGGAAAACATTCTACAACATAGCTGATTTTAAATCAGCGATATCTCCCTCATCCAGACTCTGATTCAACCGATTTGATTTTTAAATTTTGGTAATTTTTCGCAAGGAATATAGATCCATCATTTGTTTTTGTAAATATTGCACCAAATGTTTCAGATCTAATCTAAAAACTTGGCTCTCAAAAAAAAAAATCCTGCAAAAAAAGAAAAAAAGAAAAATTCTTCCTGCTTGGCCCAAGAAAGTGCTCTGTGGAGGTCAGTGCTCTGTGGAGGTCGCAGGGTGTGCCTGAAGTTTGTTGAATATTGCTAAAAAAAATTGAAACTAAAATATGCATGAAACCCTCATTCCCATGGAATCGTAACCTACTTTGATACCACTAATCCATGTCTTGGTGGGAAGCTCTCAAGATCTAAAATGAAATGGATCTTGGGGGGGGAGGCCCCCAAGATCTGAAAAATTGAAATTGTGAGAAGAAAATGAGTAGAATGTCCAATAAACAAAACGACCAAGAATTTTTTTATTAAAACAGATAATAATTGTAAGGACAACATTATGGTGGACAATCTGTCCTTTTAAAAAATCTGACTTGTTAGTTATACTATTTTTGACTTACAATACCATGGGTCAATTCCATGGGTGAATGAATACCATGGGTGGATGTCACAGTACCATGGGTCAATTCTATGGGTGAATGAATACCATTGGTTGATGTCACAATACCACATGTCAATTTCATGGGTGAATGAATACCATGGGTGGATGTCACAATACCATCGAAAAATACCATGGGTGGATGTCACTTAAAATACCATGGGTGGATTCCACTTACAATACCATGGGTAAATTCCATGGGTGGATGAATAACATGGGTGGATGAATACCAAGGGTTGATGCCATTTTCCGTTTGGATCAGGCTACATCTAGTATCTTGTATAACATATCACCCAAAGAAAGAAAGAGGTCTAGACTCATATACAACATGTCGCTTACACAAGTATGGTTTTCCTAATAATACATCGCAAATCCTGAGAGGAGAAACATCACACAATACCTCATCTTTGAAGGGCTTGATGCTATACGGAAGGTGACACTATTGGCTGACTAGGAGATCTCATCCTTCGTGAAGCCACCTAATGCTGTACGATTGTGGGTGTGGTATGGTTAGTAGGCCTAGATGTTTCATGGCCTTTGCTGAAATGAGGTTCTTTTGGCTACCACTGTCGACAATGAATTGCAATGGCAAACCCTCACCCACATTTGTGAGTGGAAAAGGCTCTCCCCCTCCTCTATATCATCGGGCTCATTCGTTTGGATCTTGGCGCTGGGCTCCGCATCAATAATTTGCTTCACTTTGTCATTCCTGTTGTCGAGTCCTGACTCAGGGTCGGAACATGCATCTGATTCTGAAGCCTTCAACTCAGCCACCAGTGACTGCTTGGTTCGACACTCACTTGTGTTTGTGAGTGGGGCTCTTATGGAACTCACACCAGTTTCATGTGTCCTTGTTTGACTTCATGGTGGTGTTCTTTTCTTGTAGCTTCAGTGGGTTGTCTTCAGTCACCCCGCCTTGGCTTTGTCCTTTGTTCTTCGGATTCACAGATCCAAAGTCTCACTTCTTTTGTTTAAACTTCTGCTTGATCTTGACAGCATATCGATATGCCATTCCAAGTGAGGAGATGTCCAGGAACTCCATCTCGTCCTAGATGTACCTGTTTTGGCAACTGTGGTCATTAGGGGATTTTTGAGGTCCAAAATGGGCCTCCTAAGGAAATTACAAAATAATAGTGGAAATAATAAAATAAGATTAGATTACATGACCAAATTTTAGAGGAAAAAAGAAAAAGTTATTTTTTCAACTCATATTTTCAACTTATCTCCAAATGGGTTTACTCAAATTTCAAGCCGAAACAGTTATTCGATGCAAAATTTGATTCCTCATCCAAAGAGTACCCATGTTGCATACTTTCTATGGACCCTAGTACATGAAAAACATGATTACAATAACGCTTTTTTTATTTAGTTCTCATTTTTCATGTAGCAGGGTCCATCGAAAGTATGCAACATGGGTACTCCTTGAATGAGGAATTATTTTTTTCATACAATAAGTACTCCCGCTCAAAATTTGAGTATAAATTTAGGGAGATAAGTTGAAAATACAAGTTTAAAAATTAGTTTAATTATTTTATTATTTTTTAATCTTTTTACTTTTTTACACAAAATGGCGAATCATCCCCCATGGTTGACATCATCATCTTAAATCCTATTGGTTCTTATAAAGTTTATTTTTGTTGTACATTTTTCTTAGGAGGCCCATTTTAGACCTCAAAATTCCACTAATGATTTGAGTACCAAATGGCCACTTTGAATCCTTGATACCTAACTTTGTGTGAGGGGTATGAAAAATATTGGTAAACTTCAGCATGACTTGGTCCCTTCCTTGCCAGAGTGTGGTCCACTTTATGTATTTATCTGCATAGCTTCTGGCAGGATAGTACTACTCCTTGATGGCATCCTAGAAAGAATTCCAAGTGCGTGCGGTTGAAAACGGTGAGGTTGTCCTTTCATCCTTCTACTCACAGTAGGTTTCTGACCAGTCCTTGACCTAGGGGTGATTTTAAGAAGTGCAAAAGTGATCTTTTCCCGAATGGAAAAATCATGAACAAAAAAATATCCTTCTAGCAGATTTAACCATTTATCTACGGCATTTGCATCTATTTCACCCTCAAATATGGGAATGTCAAAATTAATTTGTACCTTAAAGGGTGTGGTGCTTCTAGAGTAGTTGTTGGAAGTAGATGCATCACCCCTGGGTAGCCGCTAAAGGATCTAGGCAAAGTTTTCCATCATCATGTTCCTTTATCGCTCAAGGGCTTCTTCGAGCAAGATTTGGATAATCTATCATGCCCCCTAATATTTCTTTTCATCTGCAATGGGAGGTCGTCAGGATTTGCGAGGCTGATCTTGCAAAGGTTCAACCAGGTCAAGCCCTAACTCCTTATATCCTGACCTCATTGGGCACATGCAAAGAAAAAAAGAGAAAGAGAAGACCGCCCTGATACCACTGATCTAGATTTAAACAAGAACACAAAAAATTATAGATATAACCATAAATACAGACATGCAACAGAAATAACACTTCATTTCATTAATAGAAAAATACTGAAGTATGCTTACAAACAAAATGGAAATAGGACTAGCTTGGTCGATGGTAGATTATCTTTAAGAAGGGATGTGGTGGCTACATGCCTCTAAATTGTGTTATAATGATCCGAATTGGATCCTAAAACACTCTCTAAGTTTTCATAACTCTGTAAAATTCATGCCAAAGTTTCAAAGTCTTACAAAGGTCGAGATTATTAGAAATATCCTCGAACAGTTGTAATTTGTGAGCAGCGCCAAGAAATGAGGACCCTCGATTAAGCAGTAGACCATTGGCCCATGGTAATGTGCACTATCACTAAACAACAAAACGAGAAGTATTTTTGAGAAACAGGGCAGGTTTTTGATATGCGATTAGCAACAAGTAGCTAATCGCATATCGCTAGGAAAACCCCTCAGAGAAGAAAAAGCCCTGACCGACCCAGACCTGAAAAGTCAAAAAACCGTATGGATATCACACTGATTCCGTCAGAGGTGGGTCCCACACAAAAACCGGCAAGATATCGGAAGGGCTTTGAGCACTAAGTAGTTTCAACCGAGTGCCGCCCAATGCCACACACTGGGTGCCATGTGTCCAGTGGAAGAGAGAGAAAACTGCTCACATTGGACGGGTAAACCTCATGCTACTTACCCGCACGATATGGATGGAGACCATAGGATCTGGAGGCTCTAGATTGACGACAGAAATACGATCTGATGGATGACCGGATTCAACAGAATAAATAGGCCAAGTTGTATAAAGTTTGAAGTCCAACATGAATGATGAGTTGGCAGAAGAATCATGTTCGTGGGCATTCTGGGAGTTAAACGGAAATAATGACCATTCAAACGTTTCTAGGAGAACTGACACTTAGTTCATTACGAAGCAGGTGGCCACCTCCCTGTGAGGTGTTACACATTGATGATGACACAGAATAGAGGAATTCAAATGGACAGAGGCAGGGGAACCAGAAGGTCAGGAAGCAGAAACAAACAGTTAGAAAGCAAATTGGCTTCAAAGCCACAAACTGATAGAGAGAGTAGTAAGCAGCGAGAAAGCAGTAAAGCAGTGAGAGTTAGTTAGACTCAGAAAGCTAAGAGTAGAGAATAGAGAAGGTAAGTCGAGCTGACCTGCAGAGCAAAAGCAGCATCAAGACAGAGCCAGAGAGAGTCAGAGATTCTGTGTACTCCAGAGAAGGCTTGAGAGGTTCAAGCGTACTCCTCTGTATATGCCTGTCATGTATGAGTCTCAAATTGGGCTCGTACTACTGTGACCAATAGAGGTCTAGTTTCAGTAAGCAGAGTCTTTGTACACCAGAGACTTGGGGAATCCAAGTACAGTCCTACTCATTTATATCTATTGCGTGAGTCTCAAATTGAGCTCACTATTGTAAAAACTCTGCTCTGAAAACATAATAGAGAGGCCACCACTGAAGGCTAGACCAAGAGACATAGCCCAGGAGTATTGGGTGAACTTCTTATTAAATTTGTTGTGTTTACATGTTTGCCTGTTATGTTTTCTCTAACTTCTTTAGTGTCTATGTATTTCGCAATCTTATCGATCCGTTGCACAAAGTAACATAGGCACATCCATTCACATGAGTCTGTAATATCGTTAATTCTTCATCTTGGATAAATTCCATATCAAGTGGTATCAGAGCTCTAGGTTACTAAGGTTAGACAAGATTGTGCTGGATTTTGTTGTTGAATGCTAACTAGATCAAAGCTTAAACTAGGAGAAGGAGAGTTGGTTGAAGCTAACCCAGAAATTGGAAAAGTCTATCCTAGGAGGAAAATGTCAGATGAAAACCCCTTGGAATTAGACTCCCAGTTCATGGATGGTTACCTAACCATGAAAGCCATGGTAGAGGAAACGTATAGGAAATTTAAGAAAGGTAGAGATGAAGATTCATCAAACTCCAAATGAGATAAAGGAGCAGAAGAATCTCTCCTCCATGACCACTCTAAAGGCAAAGAGAAAAAATAAAAACTTCCCACACCTCGTAGTAGCCGTGAAAATAAAAAGAAAACATCTTTGATTAAATTAGATGTTAAACTTGATTTGCCAATATATGATGGAGAGTTGAATGCAGAGAAGCTGGATAATTGGATTAGACAGATTGATGTATATTGCAGACTGTAGAGCATCGATTCAGACAAGAGTAAGATTCAACTGACCAGCCTACGCCTTGCAGGCACTGCCTTGGTATGGTGGGAAGGTAGGACACTAGCTAACATGAAGAAGCATGGTAAAATTCTTTCTATCTAGAGTGAATTTTTTTCTGCAATTAAAAAGAAATTCTATCCACTAGCATATATGCAGCAAGCCATGATGAGTTGGCAAACTCTTCACCAATTAAAAGGGCAAAGTGTACAAGGCTACACCCAAGAATTTAGGAAAAGAGCTTTGATTCTAGGACTTTCTTTAGACTCACCTGAAATACTGCTAAAGTATATAGGTGGTCTACACAACTATTTAAGGCACACTATTTTCATGTTTAATCCCACTAGCATAGATGAGGTATCTATTCAGGCTACACATCTAGAGGCTAGAGGTAAGAATGTGAACCCAAAAGTTGGGGGATCATCAAAACCCACTGCAAGCAAGAATAAGGAAAAGAGAAAACAGAAATGGAAAGAGAGGAAGACAAATACTATACAAAAGACCAAATCTTCATGCACTCACTGTAAGAAGGATGGGCATGATGACGAACACTGTTGGATTCTGCATCTGAAGCTGAAACCCAAGAAGTACGATGGAAAAAAGAAGAAGATTGTTGCAACTATTCAAATTGATTTGGGGTCAGACTTTGGAGATGAAACAACGATCGCAACCACATGTATAAAAGGTTTTCCACTTTATAGAATGTAGAAATCAAGAAACAGGTTCGAGAGCTGCTCAAGAAAGGGTTCATAAGGCCTAGCACATCACCATGTGGGTATCCAATTATCTTGGTGAGAAAGAAAGATGGCTCATGGAGAATGTGCATTGATTACCAAGCACTGAATAAGATAACGATCAAAAATCATTATCCCCTTCCTCGCAAAGATGATCTATTAGATCAATTGAAAGAAGTTGTTTATTTTTCCAAGTTGGACTTGCATAGTGGTTATCATCAGGTCATAGTTGCAGAGTAAGATGCATGGAAGATTGCTCTCAAAACAAAGTAGGGATTGTATGAGTGGTTGGTTATGCCTTTTGGCTCAACTAATGCTCCTGCTACTTTCATGAGAGTAATGAATGATGTACTCAGACCTTTTCTTGATGATTTTGTCATTGTATATTTGGATGACATTTTTATATTTAGTAAAACATGGGAAGAACAATTGCAGCATGTAAAGTAGACTCTAGATGTTTTGAAAAGAGAAAATCTTTATGTTAAGCTATCAAAATGTGAATTTGGAAAAACATATTTGAATTATTTGGGTCATATTGTAGGGGATGGTGAATTGAAGATAGATCCCTCTAAGGTTGCAGTCATTATAAACTGGCCTAAACCCAAATCTACTACAGAAGCTAGAAGCTTCCTAGGAGCAACACAGTATTGGAGAGAGTTTATTTCTAACTTTTCCTTGATTGCAACTCCCTTACATGCTTTAACAGGATTGAACAAGGTGTTTCACTGGGGAGGAAAATATCAGAAAGCCTTCAACACCTTGAAAGAAAAGATTAGTATAGCACCAGTACTAGCATTGCCCGATCTTCAAAGACCATTTGAGATTGAAATGGATGCCAGTGACTATGCCATGGGAGCAGTGTTGATGCAACACAGCAAACCCATATGTTATCATTCTAAGACATTTAATTATGTAGTAGTAAATTATCCCACATATGATAAAGAATTGTATGCATTAGTACAGAGTGTGAAAAAGTGGAAACATTACCTAATGGGAAAAGAGATATTTATACATACTGATCATCAACCACTTCAATATTTTCACTCACAAACTAAGTTGTAGCAATCAAGACACTATAGGTGGATAGGTTTTCTACAACAGTTTCATATTGTCATCAGATATAAAAAGGGCATACACAATAAAGTTGTAGATATGTTGTCCCGACCAACCATAAATTCATCTACTATACTTAAGCATAATTCAGGATTGCATGAAAGCTACACTGAACAGTATGCTCAAGATATAGAATTTAAAGATGTATATGCAACTTTAAGTCATGGCAAACAAGTAGAAGAATTGGATTATCATGTTAAGGACCGACTCTTGTATCATTTTGGAAAGTTATGTATTCCACAAACTGAAAGAGTAAAGATAATTCAAGAAGCACACACTTCTCTAATATCAGGTCACTTTGGTGTAAGTTAAATAGTTGCATATTTGCAATGATTTTGTTATTAGCCAAAAATGAATGAAACCGTTTCTAGATATGTAAGAGGGTGTACCATGTGTGCTAAAAGAAATCCCATCAATATAAAACTAGGTTTGTACACTCCACTACCAGTTCCTTCTCATCCTTGGGAAAGTGTTTCCATGGACTTTGTTGGAGGACTGCCTAAATCTAGAAAAGGTCCTGACTATTTATATGTTGTTATGGATAGATTTAGAAAAATGTGTATTTTAATAACTTGTAACAAACAGATTACAGCTGAACAAACTGCGAAGTTGTTCTTTCAAAATGTATGGGTTCATTTTGGATTACCCACTTCCATTATATCTAATCGAGATACCTGATTTGTTGGGAAATTTTGGTCGAGTTTGTGGGAATTGATGGACACCAGATTGAAGAAGAGCACAACTTTTCATCCGCAAACAGATGGCTAAACAGAGGTGGTCAATAGGACAGTGATCCAGTTGCTCAGATGTTATTGCAACAAACATCCCAAGCTTTGGGATGAACATTTATGTTATGTGCAACATGCTTACAACCGAGACAAACATTCTTCTACACAGAGATCTCCTTTTGAGACTTGTTTTGGTTTCACACCAAGGTCTCCCTTGGATTTTGTCTTTGGTAAAGACATAGAAGTTGATGGACACAGTGATCTGGACAAGGCAACCAAGTTCATTGAACAAATCCAAGAGATTCACCAAGAAGTACAGGAATAGTTGGAAAAGAGCCAAGCCAAGTACAAGGCAACGCATGATAAGCATCGGATTGAGCATAGTTTCCAAGTTGGTGATCAATTCTGGCTGTATATCAGCAAAGACAGAATGGAAGGTGAAGGTAAGAAGTTGAAGCCAATAAGGTATGGACCTTTCAAGATACTTGAGAAAATTTGTGAGAATGATTTTCGCCTTGATTTACCGGCTTACATGCACATCTACTCAGTTGTTAATGCAAACAGCTTCACACTATTTGAACCTTCACTGATTGAAGATCCCAAAGAGTAGAGTCGATTACCTTCTATTGATGATCTCTTGCATGAATATCTCAATGAGTTGCAGGAAGATACAGTTCTAGACAGGAAGGTAAGAACTAAGCACAGAGGGGATGTTGAGTACCTCACGATTGGACTCAAAGGTTCAAAACCAAGCAGTTAAATATGGATAGAGATGAGCAAGCGAGGAATCTATACCCTCACTTGATTGATGCTTAAAAACCAACTTTTGGTCGTCCAAAAGATTTTTCAATGGGAAGGCCGTGATCTGAATTGGATCCTAAAACACTCTCTAAGTTTTCATAATTCTGTAAAATTCATGCCAAAGTTTCAAAGTCTTACAAAGGTCAAGCTTATCAGAAATATCCTCGAACAGTTGTAATTTGTGAGCAACACTGAGCAACGAAGACCCTCGGGCAAGCGCATAAATTGTTGGCCCATGGTAACATGCGTTGTCATGAAATAACAAAATGGGAAGTCTTTTTGAGAAACAGGGGAGGTTTCTGATATGAAATTAGCGACAAGTCGCTCATTGCATATTTCTAGGCAAACCCCTTAGAGAAGAAAAATCCTTGAGTGACCCAAAATCAAAAAATCAAAAAACCATACAAATATCGCACCAATTCCATTAGAGGCAGGTCCCACACAAAAACTGCCGGGATATCGGAAGGGCTTCGAGTGATGAGCAGTTTCAACCGAGTTCCACCCGATGCCACACACTGGGTGCCATGCATCTAGCGGAAGAGAGAGAAAACTGCTCACATCAGACTGGTAAACATCATGCTACTTACCCGCCCAATATGGACGGAAACCATAGGATCTGGAGGCTCCAAATCGATGGTGGAAATGCAATCCAAAGGATGACTGGATTCAACAGGGTAAACAGGCCGAGTTGTATAAAGTTTGAAGTCTGGCATGAACGATGAGTTGGCAAAATAATCATGTTCGTGGGCATTTTGGGAGTTAAACGAAAATAAAAACCGTTCAAACATTTCTAAGAGAACTGACACTCAGTTAGTTACGAAACAGGTGGCCACCTCCTTGTGAGGTGTTACACAGTGATGATGATGTAGAATAGAGGAATTCAAACGAACAGAGGAAAGGGAACTAGAAGGCCAAGAAGCAGAAATGAACAGTAGGAAAGCAGATTGGCTTTACAGCCACAAACTGACAGAGAAAGCAGTAAGCAGCAAGAAATTAGTAAAGCAGTGAGAGTTAGTTAGACTCAGAAAGCTAAGAGTAGAGAACAGAGAAAGTAAGTCGAGCTGACCTGCAAAGCGAAGGCAACATCAAGATAGATCCAGAGAGAGTCAGAGAGTCTGTGTACTCCAGAGAAGGCTTGAGAGGTTCAAGTGTACTCCTTTGTATATGCTTGTCATGTATGAGTCTCATATTGGGCTCGTACTACTATGACCAGTAGAGGTCGAGCTACAGTAAGGAGAGTCCTTGTACTCCAGAGACTTGGGGAATCCAAGTTCAGTCCTACTGATTTATATCTATTGTGTGAGTCACAAATTGAGCTCATTGTTATAAAAACTCTTCCTTGAAAACATAATAGAGAGGTCAGCACTGAAGGCTGGACCAGGAGACGTAGCCCAATAGTATTGGGTGAACTCCTTATTAAACTTGTTGTGTTTACATGTTTTCCTGTTATGTTTTCTCTAACTACTTTAGCGTCTATGTATTTTGCAATCTTATTGATCTGTTGCATAAAGTAACATAGGCACATCCATGCACATGAGTCTGTAATACCTTTAATTCTTCATCTTGGATAAATTCCAGATCATACAATGAGGCTCAAATGCCTATTTATTATTGAGAAACAATGTAAAACCCTGAACATCCAAAAAGCTAACCCTAGGAGATGAAGCATCAAAATTGTGGGCCTCGTTCGGTAAATTGGTACATCAACTTCCTGGGGTCGTAACTTTGGCATATGATCTCCATTTGGCTATCATAATACCTTGTTTCAAAGATCTCTAAGATAAGGCCAAAAGGGCTTAAAGAGTTGGTTCAAGACATTTTCGGCCTCTCTGTTTTCCCTAAAAACGATTTTTAGGGCATCAAAACGGCTTCAGAAGTTTAGGACCCGAAAAACTACCAAAAATAGTAAAATGTGCTATAATTAAGGAAACCGAAAAACTAAAAGAGACAATGTTGGGGTCCAAGTGGAATAGGCGGGTGGCCACCAATATCAACCTAGATTACTCCTCGCCCCTTAGGAAGTAATGGTCCCCATTGCATTAAGTGCCTCCATGAGATGGGGAAACTTCTGCTGAACTTGGTCCCTGGTGAGCCATTTGCCTTGGTGAAGGAAGTTGGCCAGCTTTGATAACCTGATATAGTTGTATCTTCTACTGGCAAGTGCTATTGATTTGTGTGTCCATGATTCAATCAGTGGTGGCCTGTTCCATGCAGTCTGGGTTTAGCTCTGTTGGTGTGCGTTGTTCTGCAATGTCTTTGTACGAAGGGTATGAAAAATATTGGTAATCTCTAGCATGTCATGGTCCCTGCCCTGCTGCAGCGTGGTCCACTTTATGTATTTATCCTCATAGCTTCCGAGAGGATAGTACTACTCCTTGATGGCATCTCTAAATGAACTCCAAGTGGGTGTAGCTGAAAACAGTGAGGTTGTACTTCATCCTTATGTTCACAATAGGTTTCCCACCAGTCCTTGATGTGGGCGACAGCTTTGAGAACTGCAAAAGTGATCTTTTCGCGGCTGGGAAAATCCTGAACAAAAAAATATCCTTCTCATAGATTTAACCATTTATCTATGTCATCTGCATCTATTTGTCCCTCAAATATGGGAATGTCAAAATTAACTTGTACCTTAAAGGGTGTGGTGCTTCCAGAGTAGTTGCTAGAAGTATATCTGTCGCCCCTAGGTAGCCCCTGAAGGATCTGGGAATAGTTGTCCATCATCACATTCCTTTGTCACTCGAGGACCTCTCCAAGAAAGATTTTATAAGATCCCCTACCCCCTCATATTTCTTTTCATCTGCGATGGGAGGTCATCGGGATTTGCGAGGCCGGTCTTGTAAAGGTTCAAGTAGATCGAGCCCTAGCTCCTTATATCCTGACCTCGTTGGGGACATGCAAATAAAAACAAAGAAAGAGTAGATCATTGTGATACCACTAATCTAGATTTAAATAGGAATGTATCAAATTACATATATAGCCATAAATACAGAGATGAAGTAGAAATAACACTTCATTTCATTAGTAGAAAAATACTGAAGTATGCCTACAAACAAAATGAAAATAAGACTAGCTTAGGCTATGGTAGCTTATCTTTGAGAAGGGATGTGGTGGCTACATGCCTTTGAACTATGTTACAATGAGTCTCAAAGGCCTATTTATTATTGAGAAACAATGGGAAACCCTAAACATCCAAAAACCTAACCCTAGAAGATGAAGTGCCAAAACTATGTGCCCCGTTTGGGTAAATTGGTACATCAACTTCCTAGGGTCATAACTTTGGCATATGATCTCCATTTGGCTATCATAATACCTCATTTCAAAGATCTCATAGAGAAGACTGAAAGAAAAAATTAATAAGCTAGATTGCGATGTTTTCGGTCTCTCTGTTTTCCTTAAAAAAATCGCTTAGGGTCTAAAAACAATGCCAAAAGTTCAGGACCCGAAAAACTGCCAAAAATAGTAAACTATGTTACAATTAAGAAAACCAAAAAACTGAAAGAGACAGTGTTGGGGGTTCAAGTGGAATAGGTGGGTGGCTACTACCTATGCATACCGTCTAGCCTAGATGATATGAGTTCACTCGTCGATGGAGAAGTGTGTTCGATGTGTAGTGGGAATCTTGACTAGGGGCTTTGTAGGATAGTGTGGGATCTGAGGGAAGAGGTTTGGGGTTGTCTATGGACTACATTTGTGGCATCCAAAGCTCTTATTTTTGTTTCAATTCAAAGTGTGATACTCATTTACAACCTTATGTTTCGAATTCTGGTTGGAATTGGGGTAACTGACACTTCTCACTTGGGCTTTTACTACATCTCGTCCTCTATTTTTGGTCAATGTTTAGTAGTCGTGGATTTGTTCCTATGTTGTCACTGGGTTGTTTTGGGTTACTAGGTCATCTAGAGTTGACTATTTTTGAGCCACTGACTCGATTCGGGTGTTGGGAGAGCTGGTTGACTACGTGCCTCTTTTGTCCATGGCTTTTTCATTTCTAATTATCTGAAAGATGGTGACAATTTAGACTGCAAGAGTCACGTCGAGCCATTCAAGAGACTTTCCTTCCCTAGTGGCTAGTTTGTGGTTGGTAGTAGACGTGGTCATTGTGGGATTCGGGTTGATGACTATCCTAAGTGGTGGTATTGTGTTGGTTAGTGGAGTGGGAGTGGCTTCAGTGTCCTAGGATCCTAACACTTCTTGTGTAGCATGCCCGTTGTAGGGATGAAATGTTAATGGGGTCAAGCATGGAGGGGTGGCAACCGTAGAGACTTGGATGGATAAAAATTAGATGAGGGAGATAGTAAATTTGACAAGTAGGGTGAGGTTGCCGACACCCATGCTTAGTCAAAGGCGGGTGGAGCAGGAGCCCTCGCTCACTTCAATTATTGACCAGTTGTGGGACATGGTGGGCAAGCTCGACATTTTGTGGGAGAAAAGGTATGCAGACCATAATGAACTAATTTTGTACGTTAATGATCCATAATTAAACCAATGGGAAACATTTGAGCGGCTCGCCTCTGTTCCTTGAACCCGGCATATAAGCAACAAGTGACTGAACAAAATTGAAGCTCACTCGGCTCATATTGATTTCCATGTTCATGAAGACTTGGGTTGCCTAGCTGACCATGGTGTTCTTCTGGCACCCGATCCTCCTTCGTAAATGCCAGCCATAGATTTCTTTAATATATATATATATATAGATATATATATATATATATATATAACTAAATTTGTAAAATTAATATACAACAATAAAGTTAGGCAATTTGCTTAACCTCGCATATGTATGACTAGTGGTTGACATTCAAAAGAAATTGAAAAGGTTTTAAATTTAAGTACATAAAAATTAAAATTAAAAATAAAAAATAAATTTAAATATTTGTAAAACATTTTTTATTGTTTTTGTTGATGATGATGATGATGGTTAACGTCCACTGAGACCAAATTTTGGTCTATTGGACCTAAAGAAACAAACTATTTATTTTGATTTAAGATTTTATTCCTATGCTCAAAAAGCTTGGAGAGAAGCCTCCCGAGCTCACTATAATTTTGACATCCTAAAAGCCTAGGAAGGTCAATATTGCAACAAAGATTATGAAATTGAGATCTAATGTGGTTGTACGTGGGGCACTCTGAAAGGAAGTGGTTTTCATCTTCAATGTTCCTATTCTCACAGAGATGGCAGATCCTTTCCATCCATGGTGTTTTAGGAACTGCTCAATGACCTGTTTCACTATGGAGCTCATGAGAGTTCGTTCTAATCTTTGCTATATCAATTTTCTTCTTTGAGCTAGTTAAAATAGAGAGATACTTTTGATCTTCTAGGGTGGGGTTGATGACCTTCTTATAATAACTTAATTTTCTTTTAGCTGCTAAATCTTTCTCACTCAACATTTTTTCTTTGAACTTATAAGTAACAATATTTTTAATGTTATTAATGTTTTGCAAAGCATTATTCTTGTTGATCTCCCAAAGGTTTAACTAGGCCTTCGTGTCTTTATACCACCCCCGCTTGAGCCTTAGTTGGTTTTGGCTAGAATTTAAAGCTAGCGTAGGAAGTCTATGATCTCCTATGTTATTGAGTTTGTGCTTGTACAACAAAAGCCTAGTCATAGCTAGGCTCTCGATAGGGGAAAGACCTACTTCTATAAGGAGAATAGGATAGGGTGTATTGCTTTTAATTTTTAGGTTATGCGTTATAAAAAACTTCTGGATTTGCTCAATATTTCTCTAGGATTCTCTAGAGATGCTGCAACCCCAGACCTCACATCCATATAAGATACCAGGAGTGACTAAAGTTTCAAAGAGGAACTTCTTTTTATCCCACATTATGAGGTTTACCATTTTACAATTATCTTCAAAACCAAAATAAGCTTTCCACCACCAATTAATCCTTTTCTCAATGCTATAGTTCCAGTTGAGATTGTAATGAATATCAATTCCTAGGTACTTGTAAGAATACACTTCCTCCAAGTTATTATTTCCATACATAAAATTCGCGTAACTGTCCTTCTTGGATTTGATAATCATAACTTTTGTTTTGTCAGTGTTAACAGTCATACCCATGGTAGAGCAGAAATCCTTAAGAAGCCTAAGTTGCTTATCAAGATTAGATGGACACCTTGTGAGAAGAACAATATCGTTAGCATAGAGAAGAATGATGATAACTATCCCAACTAAGATCATGCCAGCACAACCTGTTTCCTCTAAATAACCTTCAAGCTTGTCGATGTAAATGCCAAATAGGATAGGGGAGAGGGGGCAACCTTGTTTAACTCCAATATTACATTTAATATCTTTTGACCACCCTCATTTCTTTTTAGCTTGGCAATTACATTCTCATATAATCTTATAGTGGAATCTCTCAACTCGAAAGGAACCTTTAGCTCTTCTAATCTATTCCAAAAGTTGTTTCTAGGAACCATATTGAAAGCCTTTCTAAAGTCCACAAAGCAACAAAAGAGATTGGATTTATCATTACAACATTCCTCCACAATGATCCTAAGCGTAACAAGGTGGTCTGTTGATTTTTATTTTTTTTTATTTTTTTATAAATTTATGTATATAATGACACTCATGGTGAAAGTCATCCATTAAGTTAATTTGAATGAATATGGTTTATCGCACTTTTAGTACGGTAAGGGATTATTTGGTTTACTATATTATTTTTGGAATTTCATTATTAATGTAAGTATAAAGACGATATTCTAATAGTGTGTTTTTAATTTTATAAAGATAAAACATAATTTCAATTTATAAAGTTTTAAGAATTGTTTAATGTTTTTTTTTTCACTATAAAATTGATGAGAATTTGTTTCTTTTTTGAGAATAATTTTCAAGGTAAATCACATTCGAATGCATTGGTCGATGTGTTTCGAACCAACAAGTGTGGTTCACCATTAGGACAAGTTGAAGAATCAGATCTAGGCTGCATGTTAAATAGATAGAGCAGGACACCCAACGGCTATATTGAACTGGTAAGGTAGACTGGCTAATGGCTATATTTGACTGGAAACAGTTAGTTGGACTGGACCAAGGGACAGGGACAGGAGAACATAACTATATTTAAATAAAAATTAACCAACAGGAATTAATTAGTTACTGAAATTGCCTATATTTAAGTAATATAAATAAATATTTAGTTAGTTAATTGAAAGTTAGTATAATACTAGATATAGAATAAGTAATATATGAAACAAAAGTATTAAAGATACATAATTAAATAATTAGTAAACTAATAATAAGTTAGTTTTACTATTAAACTAAAAGGTGCTTAATATAAAATTTACATATAATTAAATACTTAATGGAAAGTTAGTTTAAAATCTATATAAATAAGGTAACATATTCAATTAATATGAATCAAAAGGGGTTTACATTAAATATACATAAGAGTTATATAATTAAATATTTTATATTATATTAAAATTATATAATTAAATGTTTAGTTAATTAATTGTAAGTTAGTTTTTAATTTGTATTTAATCAAAGGGATAAATAAAAATAAAAAAATTAATTGTGAGTTAGCATTATTATATTCATTACCATAACCACTAATTGTTGTTAAATCTATTAATAGATCTTATAAAATAAATTTAAGCCTTATCTAAAATATAATAATTCCTTCATGGATAAGTTATTAAGGTAGTTGAATAAAGGACCAAGGATAAAAATTAACTAAACCAATGGGAAAAAAGATGTCTGTTTTAAAGCAGGTCAGTTCATCATTTAATAATAATAATAAGAATTCAACTACCTTAGTTGAATTATTTTTTTTCCTAATTATTAATATTATAGTAATTAATAATATTGATAAAATAAATATAATACATATATTTAAATTTTTATTAATAATAATCAAAATATAAATATAATTTCCAATATAAATTTGGAATAATATAAATAATTCAAAATTCAAAATAACGCACATCGAGACACATGATTGTAATCAAGTATAAAGATTACCCAATCACATTGGGAAAAAGTGGAAATTCCAATGGTATTCAATGTCTAAATGATGAATAATCTTCTTTTTCCATGTACATTTTGTTTTGACATGGTCATTATGAATTGTGATGCTCACTTAAAATTTTCACTAACTAACGCAATAATATAAATTAAATCGTTGGAGATGTGATTTATACAATTTTAGTAGGAGATGTGTGTAAATATTATTTATAAAATAAAATAAAATATATTGATTTTTAATTTTAAGAATAAGTTGATAGAGTTATATTTTAAAATAAATTTGAAATAATATAAATGATTTATAATATATAACTTTATTGTTTTATATTTATTTTTTTATATAAAAAGTAATTAATAGTTAAATTAAAAAAGAAAAAACTAAAGATACCTATAAACAAATATAATTAAGTAAAATTATTACTTCTTCTGTCATTGTGTTTAATTATGACAAATTATTAAATAATAGAAGTTAAAGCACTAATTAAAATTTCCTATAAACAAATATAATCAAGTAAAAGTATCCCGTCGTCTTTCGCTGTGTTTAACTATGATAATTGAATGATGGAAGTTAAAACACTAATCAACTAAAATTTCTTATAAATAATATAATTAAGTGAAAGTATCCCTGCTCCTTTATTGTGTTTAATGATGACGATTGAACGATGCAAGGTAGTCACAATATTTATAACTTTTTTAGAAGCTATAATCCTTTTTTGAGGTATTTTGATATACAATTTTTGAGGTATTTTGATATGCAATAAAAAATCAATTTAAATAACACAAATCAAGATTTCACTTTTTTTGATGTTCAAAAAATTCTAGTAAAAACAACTCGATTATTATTTATTAAATTAAATAACATCTCTATAATAACTCTCCCACTTTCACGATAAAGACAACTCGATTATTATTTATTAAAATGACTCTCCCACTTCCACGAAAAGTAAAGTTAAGTTGATTTTGTCCTGCTTCGACTTTTCAAGGCACTTCGAGAACATCTTTTTAGATTATTTAATCTTTTCAAGTAATATGGTGTAAGTAATTTCCCAAAATTACAATGATATGATATTGTGAATAATAATGTTTTTAATATTAATCACATCTTAATGATATTATTATGTTTTAGCCTATTTTATATAAAATTAACATATTTTTACAAATTAACCTAAAAAACTACTATATTATATTATTATGAGACGGTTAAAAGTAAATTGAAATCATATTAAATAGTTTAATATGTAGTGCCCCTTTATTTTATTAATGTTCATAAAACATTATTTTATTAATTAGCTAATTATATTTGGTGGTTAATTAAACATTATTTTATTTATTAGCTTGTTATATTTGGTTCTTAAAAGTGGATTGGAAAGTAGGTTGGCACATTGTGGTAATGGAAAATGCCATCTATATAATCGTTGCAACCTTATAAATCCAACAATTATATAAGGAAATACCTTCGGACAGACTCGTTCAAGTGCCAGTACGAATGACGGAATTGTTTATGTTTGAAGCGTCGTTGACACATACGATAGGGTACGAATGATCGAGTTAATGATGTTTAAAGAGCCGTAGCTGCACTAAGTATAACAAGGAGCCACTGTTGTGGTGCTAGTCCCTGCCGGTTAACAGAACAGTTTGGTGAGTTATTATTATGAGATTTAATTTGTGTTTAATTTGCATTATCATCAGAGCTGGTTTGCATTACTAGTGTGTTGTAGGCATGCTTACTTGTATTAAGATTTAGTGAATTGGATAGCGAATTGTTGTATGGACTTTTTGACTTTATGCAAAGAGTGAAATATAATGAACTTTGCATTTGTTAAGTAAGAATTGTGATAAATGTAAGATTAGTTTTAGATGTAATTTTCCAATGTGGCATGATTTAAGAAATGTTTAGATTAATTATTAAAATGTAATAAAATTTAAGAGTGAATCATGGAAAACTTGACGGAAAAAAACTATAAAAGGTAATAATAATGCATTATAATGTATGAAGAATTAGAGAGTGTTAAAGTAAGTTATGTATTTTAATAAGCACGGGGTATAAAATATATTTAAATGCATAATAATGAATTCACGGTGCATAAAAGATAGAATTTTGTTATTTTTTTACATTTGAATATTATGGAAATATTCATAAAATGATAATGAGCAAATAAACATTATTATGAATAGAAATTTGTTAATTAAATTCGTGGTGGAGAGTGTTCAATATTTAGATAAATCATTCTGGAAAGTCAAAGAAGAACTTAAGCATTTAAAAATTATGGAGTCTTGAACCCATGATTAAAAGATTAGATATCTAGTAACATGTTTGGACATTAGTGATCCATTCAGGTTAATGTCAATGATTGGGGAATTATTCCATGGTCAAAAGAACAAAAGATATATTTATTTAAAAATATTGTTTATCATAACTTTAGTGTGAACTTTAAATTTGTCCAATTACTAATTAGCAAAGAAAATAAACCCTGCATCTAATTTCTAATTAGTAATTTGTTGCATTTAATTAATAATTTGTTGTGATGCAAAAGGACATGACTTTTGGTCTTTTTTATAGTTTTGGGTTAGTAAATATACGATCTAAGTACAATAGCAAAGTAATTTTGATAAGTTTATTTTATAAATTAAAAACTAAAATAAACAGATTAAAATTAAAAAAAACATTTAAACTTTACGAGTTGAAATGTAAATTGATCATGATCTGCAAGAAAAAATTCATTATCTTTTGGTGTTGTATACTCTTGTTTTCTTCAATATCTGTGTTCCATTTAACTAAGTTAATTTTTTATTTAAATTTTTTCGAAGTATGATGAAAGGACTTACGTCACAGATAAACAGATGCCATTAAACATAGTTGTTTTTCTATTTTGTGATTATCTTAATTAGGGAGTATAGTTTAATATAATTCATTTATTTGGCATAACATAAGCATAGGAGGTATGATGACATATAGAATGACGAAAAATGCGATAATTGAAAATAATAAAAGAATGGAGATTGACTATACCACTTCAAATTACTCTATTTATTAGTTAGAAATAATGTTTTGACAGCTAGATTTTTTAAAACTTATTATGTTATTAAACTTTATACCTGGTGACAAGAAAGGCTTACCTTGACATAAGCTAATTATTGCAGGTTAATACAACTGGGAGAAATGATATTACATGTTATAAATTATGAAAATCATATTCAATTAACACTGTTTTAAAAAATACATAAAAGTTCATTTCAATGTGGGAATCTTTTTATTCAAGGAATTATATTTCTTTGTGATTGGAAGTGTAATCTTTCCATTATGAATACTGAATAATAAAAATATTATAGGAAATTTATACTTAGTTAAAACTATAAATAATTTAATACTTATAATTAAATATGAATGGATAACCAGTATTTAATATTATATGGGTAATTTAAATCATAAAATGCATTATTTATTTAAACATCAAAGATAGAGTGTGATATTATAATTAAATAAAAACAAATAATAATAATATTTTTATATTAGATCAGAGATTTTTAAATTTAATTATAATTGGCATGTTTATCATGATTAATAATAGTAAAAAGTGTTTAATCACAATTAACATGGTTGTGATGCTAATGCATGGCCATCTCGCTAATCCATGTTCAAAATGGTCAATCATCATTAAAATGGTGAATGATGGTAAAACGTGTGCAATGTAGTTAACAAATATTAAAAATAAACAAACCCAACTATTAAATAAATGAGTTCAAGTAACTAAATATAGTAGATAGAAAATGGTGAATGATGGTAAAGCATGACCAACATGGCTATCAAATATTAGAAACAAACAAACCCAAATATTAGATAAATGATTTCAAGTAACTAAATATAGTAGATAGTAATTTATATTTATGAAACTTGTTCAAATTGAATTATAACATTGATTTTCTACATAAAATCAAATATATAACACATAAAGAGCCTAATTTATTAAACATTAGCATAATGAATCAAGAGCCATAGAGACAAAATAAAAACTGCCAATGCCAATTTTTATCAACTAATAATTAATGCAACATTCCACTAGATGAATGTTCAGATACAAGATGATCATTTAAGAACATATGATTTGTGCTGTAACATTTTGTCATTCTGTCAATACAATGTCATTTTGACAGCAATGACAGCACTTCATTCCAAGTCTGCATGTTTCAAAAATTTCAGTTGAAGGGGATCCCATGGAATTTGCAGAAATTTATGCTTCTTTATACCAGCTTAGCTGCTGAATTTTAACAAGATCATTTCCAGACTTTCCTAGAATGGCTGCAACTGTGCGTTCAGATGTTACAACTTCAACTGTAGTTTTTGTGATAAGCTGACCAGCTGCTGTCACACTGCCAAAGGTGATATACAATGCCAAGGACATTAGTACAGAAATAGTGATCAGCAAAACCAACATGATAGCAGCAATTGACAAAATTTTGCAAATGTTGTGTACCTTTCAAATCTGGCAGAAGTCCGTTGACGAAGAATTGGGTCCTCAAACTCAGAGAAATTGCCAATACTGTTTATATTGCGATTTGACTGAATTTTGAAACAAAGCATATAGTTAGTACTGCAGGGGTTGGTGTTTGCAGACAGATTTATGGTTAATTATCTTAAATAGAAATTTAATTGCAGCAAGGAATCTGCTTTTGTTCTAAGAAATCAAAATCAAAAAGTAGCAACAAAGGGACAGTAGACGAATTGTTGGAAAATGTTGGAAAATGTCGGAGGGAGATCAAGAACTGCATACAAAATTCCTTCCAGACTTGTCTGGTAAATGTTGTATGTACATCAAACATAACACGACACTTGTTTGGACATTATTCTGGTGTACTGATCTTCATGTGATGTGGTTTTATGGTTTCTTTTAATGCTCTAGATGTTTTAAGTTAACAAACTAATCTAATTGTAGAAAGAAAAGGGAAATACTGATTCACCTCCCTTTCAGTATTTCCCCTTTGTCTCTTATTCTATAAAAGAGAATTATGGCACTTCAATGTCATGTTAGACAGATAGAGTTTTGAGCTTGTTGCTTTGTACATCATTTCTTTCAAGATATCAAAAGTAATGTGATTCAGAGCTGCAAATTCTACTTGTTGTCCAAAGTTTTCTGAATTATATGTTTGTAGATCTAGCATTCCCATAACACGGTATTCAATAGAAACGTGTAGGGCATATTCAAGGGTAACTGTCTTTCATATTAGTTATAACTTACAGATTATCCTCAGAGAAAGTTCCTGCCGTCAATTATCTGTATGACTAATAGTTTGTCATGATTTTGTTTAATGACTTGATTTTGAGACACGAAAGAACTCTGCATATGAGATCACTTATATAATTGGCTCTAATTTCACTGTTTAACGTGTTGCTTAGTTATATTTGGGAGTTGTGTTTTTGACGCTATTGCTTTACATGTTACAAGTCAAATGAATTCATGGTCATAAGCTAATATACAAGTCAGTAATGTTGGAAAATAATTCAAATCAAATTGGATGAGTAGATGGTGTTGACATCCCAATACAACAGAGCAACTGATTGTGTTGATTAAGCTTGTTGAATGTTTTCTTTCAATGCAATGGCCATTAGTTCATTTTATTGCCATCAATGTCCTCATAGAGGTTCCACTTCAAAATCTTGGCCACGACCTGAATAGAGAACATGACAGTAAATGTCCAATATCCTCCAGAAGAATGTAGCAACAGCTAGATTAACCAAGAAGAAGAGGCCTACAAAAACCACAAAAAAATTGCAGATCAAGTTTGATTTCAATCTTCCAAGACAAATGAGGTCACTGTGGGGGCTCAAGGTGGCTTTTTTCCAGCCAGTGACCTTATGTGTCCACTGGAACCGAAAAATTATCTTACATGCCAAAAAACAATACAAGTAGTCATTAACCTCTGCAGCAGTAGAAAAATGAAATGTATCCACGTTATGCTTCGTTTTTATTTATATTTTAAGATGGCAAACCTTAGGACTCAAACGGAACTCGACGCTTAACAGGCACCCACATTCTCACTGATTTGGGAAGGGTGATCCTGCTTCAAATATTGACAAAATGTGATTGGTTTAAATGTCCCTTGTAGTTTTACTATCACTTTTCAAATTTCATACTTCATGCTTTGACAATTTAATGCAAAACTCGGTTTTGAAAATATTAGTAGACTCGTCTTAACAATATAATTGATGGTGTCGTACAGTAAGAGTTTGACAGGGGCTCAGGAAAAGCTGGGGGAGAACTCCGCAGCTAAAAAATACACTAAAGTTGATGAAAAAATATATTTCCACTAATATGAAAGATTAAAATAAACATGTAATGCAAATTTTAACTCATAAATTATTTCGACCTAGACAAATAAAAGTACATACAACGAAACACCATAGATTCTGTACAGATGAAATGTTTGCAGTTGGAAATCCATCAGAAAAAAGTAAAAACAAGAGTTCATCGTTTTATGGATGTGCGGCAGAATCTGACTCGCGAGACTTAGGAATTCGATTCGTCAAGTCGTGTTTGACTTGATACATTGAGTCAAACCCACAAGTACGACACAAGAACAAGCCAGACTCGGAATCGAGAGGACTTTGCCTAGTTTCCTCGCAGAACAGACGCAGGCCCAGGATTCGAAGTCCACTTGGAGGAATCCACCAACAGTCGTTCTAAATGCTTCAACTTTTCACTTTCACCCAACAGACAATCAGTCATCAATTCTCCTGGACTGCCAGGATTCTCATACACAATACTACAAGAGTTCCAACCGATAGAAACAAGACTCTACAACTCTACAAGAACTGCTGAGCTTACGAGCTGAATCAAAACTTCCACAAAATGTCCTGTGAAATCAGTAAGACTCGGTTTTAGCTAATAATTTTTGTCGATTACTGCATCTTTCGGAATGTACGTTCGCTGATTTTCTAGCAAAATTAGTTCAGGGAAAACAATAGAAGTAGCTAAGATTTAAAATGGCCATTGATTCCAATTAAGATATCCGGTAACCGTAACATTAAGGCATTATATTGACAAAATTGCAAGATTTCTACTACTTTTTCGGAAAGAGACAAAATGCAAATAAGATTTAAAATAACCAGATTTAAGAAAAAAAAGCAAAGTTCGAGGCATTGTCTTGACATTAACCGCGATTCGGCAATTAATGCCTCAAGATCATATATATATATGGAAGCAAATCGATTCGAAAAGAAAGAAACCATTAAGCCTGCCCAAAATTGGGGAATTCTTTGAGTGATTAAATACCTTTGAGCAATTGTGACTTATCCCTGAGATCTGCAGTGTAATATACTGCACGGCCCGATTGCAATGCCTGGCCCAGGGTTCCATTCTCCTCGGCCTCGTCCAATACAATTTCGGGGGCCAAATCGGCAATTCTTACAGTCCAGAGATTGGATTGGATGAGCTTCACTACCAAATGGCAAGCTGCGAAACCCCGGCCACCTGTCACCACGCAGCAGGCGCGGTCCATTTCCTCGCATTGTCCTTCAATTTGCTCCTCCGTCGCCATTGAAGCCTTTTGAAGCCGAATTGGCTGCCACTGAATTGCTCTGAAGGAGATTCAATGTTAAATAAGTTAGAGAATCTAAGGAAATTGCATGAACGTTCCAAGTGCTCTTTTTTTTCGTTTTCTTGTCGTGTGTATGCCTAAAATGTCATAAGGTTGTTAGAGGGGTTATGGTTGGTAAAAGTGTTAAATGGCTGCATGGTTTTGTAAAAGCGAGGTTGGTGTGTTGCCGAACTTACCAAAGCCACACCGAGCAGGCAGCAACTCCACCGCAGACGAAAAATCGCATAGACTGCAGAGCTAAACAAGCAAGTAACAATACCCGAGCAGGCAGGAACTCCACCGCAGACGAAAAATCGCACAGACTGTAGAGCTAAACAAGAAAGTAACAATACCAACCCAAAGGCCGTGAAGATAGTAAAACCCAAAGGCCGCGAAGACAGTAAAACCCAAGCCGAACTTTCCAGCATCTCGAGGAGGAACAGCTGGCCGCCGATCAGACCACCACAGCGCATGCTGACCATAGCTAAGACAAACCCTCAGTATTCAACGAGAATGCCATTAACTTATAATGCTCAAATAACCATGGACTCTTGCATGCAGGTAAGAGAAACCCTCAGTATTTAACCAGAAGACAAACCCTCAGTATTCAACCAGAATGCTATTAACTTATAATGCTCAAATAACCATGGACTCTTGCATGCACGTAAGAGAAACCCTCAATACACCCTCAGTATTTAACCAGAATGCCATAGAGTAGCCGAACTTACCAAAGCCACACCGAGCAGACAGGAACTCCACCGCAGACGAAAAATCGCACAGACTTCACAGCTAAACAAGCAAGTAACAATACCCGAGCAGACAGGAACTCCACCACAGACAAAAAATCGCACAGACTATAGAGCTAAACAAGCAAGTAAAATACCAACCCAAATGCCGCGAAGACAGTAAAACCCAAGCCGAACTTTCCAGCATCTCGAGGAGGGACAGCTGGCCACCGATCAGACCACCAGAGCACATGTCGACCACGTGCCCTTCACCTGCGCCACGTGCCCTTCACCTCGAACGATGCGAAGCGCGTAATAAGACCCCAAATCCTTTCCACCCTCAAAACCTTGGGTCGACTTAGGTTTTATCGCAAATATAATCAAAAATCGCATTGGTCAACCCAAAGTCAGCGATCTATCGATCGCATATAGTCCCCAGCAGGGACTAATAAGATCAAGCTGCTGAAAGGTATTTTATCATATGCACAACTCGGTACACACATGCAGTAGGGTAAAATGATGTTATGTTGTGCAAGAAAATTCATATGCTCCCAAATCTATACAAAATGTTAAAAGACAAGCTGGGGAGAGTCAAACAAGTCGGGTACCTTATCCAACTAAACCATAGTTTCTACAATTTGGCATTAATATATTGCATACCTTTCCTCTCATATTCCATGAACCTTCTCTTGGATTTTCTTCATAAGCCTTGTACATTATCTGCAATGAAACAAACGATACAGAATCCACAAAAAGCATTCAATAAATATGTTAGAAATAGATAATGCTCAAATATATGATCACAGGTACCTTTGGTGGAGGTAAGACCCTCCCGGGAACTTCTGTCATCAACGTGTTGATTTGAATACCAAATTCGGCAGCATCTTTGGCAGTTGAATCTCTCAATTGTCCTCCAATCTAAAACACATAAACACAAGTATATTGGTTCACTCTCTTGGTGTTGACTTTTGAAGATAAAACGAAAAAGGTAATGTTATTTCTGCTTAATACTAAAATGCAAGAACGTATGAAACAACATTGCCACGGATGAACGATCTATGGACTTACCACTTTAATTCTCTCCCTTCGGTCTTGGGGATGTAAACAAGTTAGATTTAATAAACCACTTCGTTGTTGTTCGGTTAGAACTTTGATATAAGGCTGATCCATTTGAATCCGACAAAGCTGCATCTGATAATTTTATAAATGACATGATGATGCCATAATAGAATAACTCAATAATTCTACAACAACCACATCACAATATTTCATAAATACGATAAGAGTTTACCTCGATGGGAATATATTTCTTTTTCTCTTTATTACCGGCTTCGATCGCCGGAAAGCCCCGCAATCGGAGAGTCAGCTTGTACTGTTGTTGGAAATAGTCGACAATAGAGAGTTGCACTCCATTGCTATCAAAACTGTTCAAATAAAACAATGCACGTGCTTTGAATTCCTAATAGGAAGAGACAAAAATCTGAGCAATATCTAGAAAGCCAAATAAAAACAATAAATTTCAGGAAGCCCCTTAAACCTAAGAATTAACACACCTTAAAACCTCCAAAGGCCTATCAGTCAAACCTTTAATTCGATAACTATGCCTGATATGAATAGTTTCGACACGAAGACCTTTAAGCAACCTTTTCAACTGCCGCACAAACATAAATTATATAAAAGCTACAAGTCACTTGGCCATATTTATGTTCCAGTTAGCAAAAGGAAAGGAAATCCCCAACTAGAAAAAGAAATCATGTCCTTGCAACCAAAACAACGTGAAGAAGAACGCAAACAAACTCCTCATACCCTGGATCGCATCTGGTTATCAGAACAACACCGTACCTATATTTAAAGTGAGAAGATTATCTTGCGCGGGCCGAATAGATTGATAAAACCCCCGATAGGCCACCAAACCCCCCTGAAGCTTCTCAACGCCAAAGTGTTTCCCAAAGAACGATCTCCCTTTTTCAACGAAACTACCAATGCAAACATTAAATACTGTAAGCATTTATAGAGCATATTTTATGGCAAATCCAAAAAGCAAAAAAAGCCACAATGTTATCATTTATTTGGTAAATTGCAGGTTTACACTCTCAGAGCTGCTTGACGAAGCACCACATCCATAACCTGCAATGCTTCTTGCGGAAGCGACATAACCATGGACTCTTGCATGCAGGTAACAGAAACCTTCAGTATTTAACCAGAATGCCATACAGTAGCCGAACTTACCAAAGCCACACCGAGCAGATAGGAACCCCACCGTAGACGAAAAATCGCACAGACTGCAAAGCTAAACAAGCAAGTAACAATACCCTAGCAGGCAGGAACTCCACCGCAGACGAAAAATCGCACAGACTGCAGAGCTAAACAAGCAAGTAACAATACCAACCCAAAGGCCGCGAAGACAGTAAAACCCAAAGGCCGCGAAGATAGTAAAACCCAAGCCGAACTTTCCAGCATCTCGAGGAGGAACAGCTGGCCGCCGATGAGACCACCACAGCGCATGCCAACCACAGCTAAGACAAACCCCCAGTATTCAACCAGAATGCCATTAACTTATAATGCTCAAATAACCATGAACTCTTGCATGCAGGTAAGAGAAACCCTCAGTATTTAACCAGAAGACAAACCCTCAGTATTCAACTAGAATGCCATTATCTTATAATGCTCAAATAACCATCGACTCTTGCATGCAGGCCACAAAGTAGCCGAACTTACCAGAGCCACACCGAGCAGGTAGGAACTCCACCGCAGACGAAAAATCACATAGGCTGCAGAGCTAAACAAGCAACTAACAATACCCAAGCAGGCAAGAACTCCACCCCAGATGAAAAATCACACAGACTGCAGAGCCAAACAAGCAAGTAACAATACCAACCCAAATGCCGCGAAGACAGTAAAACCCAAGCCGAACTTTCCAGCATCTCGAGGAGGGACACCTGGCCGCCTATCAGACCACCAGAGCGCATGCAACCACGTGCCCTTCGCGCGCGCCACGTGCCATTCACCTCGAACGATGTGAAGCGCGTAATAAGACCCCCAATCCTTTCTGCCCCCTAAACCTTGGTTCAACTTAGGATATATGGCAAATATTTCCAAAAATCGCGTCGGTCAACCCAAAGTCAGCGATCTATCGATCGCTTATAGTCCCCGGCAGGGACTAATAAGTAAACCATAAAACCGAGTAAGAAGATATCAGTGCGGAGCTATGACGTGCAGGTAAAATGGGTTTTTTTAATTGGTTTGCGATTAGGAAAGTGTAATTTGTATTTTTAAATTTTTAGTATTTAATTTAATAACTATGTTTTTCAAAATTTTAATAAAGGTAATGAAATGTGTTTAAAATTTTTCAAAACTAATTAAAATCAAAGCTTTTTGACCTGCAAATAAAAATAATATAACTTGCTTTAGGCCAGTGTAAAACAAGTGCTGCATGCAGCTGGTAGTCCCTGCCCAACCATATAATATGCCATTTGTTAAGGCTCATAACCGTTTTATACACATGGTATCCATGGGAGGGTTAGAAGTCTAGCAAAAACCCTATTTTAGGATATCATGAACAAATCACTTTTATCTTCACGTTAGGATAACTTCACACAAAGTTTGGGGTGAATTGAGAAATGTATGACGTGTAAACTAAGGAAGAGAAAGTCAATTTAGGAATTAAGTTGAATGTCTTTGGTACAACGGAAGCAAAATTCTTTTATTTCCTCAAGTCATACCTGTAACGATTGAAAATAATATAGGGGATTAGTATGTTTAGGTACGAGGTAAAGAGTCAAAAGAGGCTATTTATGGAAACCAAAAAAAAAAAAGACTTGCAACAGAGAATAATATCTAATAAAGAGCACATAAATTTCCTTCCTCCTCAACCTGGGGATATCAAGATAAAAACATTAGTAATATAAAATAAGAAGAGTAATATTTGAATGTAAAACCATGGAAGCGACCCCAAAGCACCTGAGAGCTCCATGGTTGTAACCATATTGTTTAAACCCTAGAGGGTCATGGTCTAAAGAATGATGACTGCAGCATAACGCATGTGGACCAGGTGGCCAAAACTGACCTGCCCACGGTGGATGAAGATGGCATGTAGCAATCTTAACAAGGCTTTCAAACTAGTATAAAATAGTAAAATCAAAGTGAACTGTAAGATTGTTTTCATGGTTTTAAAGTATTTTTCTTATTTTATGATATGGTAAGATTGTTTTGATAGTTTTAAAAAAATACCGTAATGTATTTTTCCTATTTTTAAAAACTCAAAGTGAACCGATATAGTAAGAAAACTTGTACTTATATATCTACCTCTATTGTCTATTTTTATTACATCTTCAAGTATAATCTTTTGAGTTTTCTTGTTTCTTTTACCTCTTCAAGTTGGTCCACTTATAGCGGAAAGTTGCAGCTTCTTTCATAGTTGCGACAAAGTTGTAGTTTCTTTTATCATTCTGGAAAGGGCAAGCTGTAGCTGCGTTCATCGTTGTGGCAGGGGAGGAAAGAAGTTACACTTGCTTTCATCATTGTGGTCCCACTTTAGACAAATTTATTTCAAATAAAGATTATCAAACGAAAGCTTTCTCGAAACATTTATGAACAGTAAAATACAAGTAACTAATCCATGTAATTTCTCTAATATGAAGAATCATAGTATCAAATAAAAAATAAACCAGTAGGCTGACTTCAATGGCCTCAAACCCTGTAAATACTGAATGCAATCAAATAAAGAAATACTTCAATAATCATTTTTTGTTATAGGCCTATGGCAGTTCACCAAAATAGAGTAGAGTAAATGAGAAGGGAAAGATAGCCTCAAAACACCTGTAGTATAATAGGTCGAAAATCCTCCTAGCTTAAAAACAAGCCCCGCAAAGAAATTCACATTTATATACAGGTCGAGATTGCTTCTATGGAGCTAGAATACAGAACAGAGCGCCAACCATAATTCCAAAAAAAAGGAAAACTAAATTTATATTTCCGAGGAAAGATCCGATGAGAGCAAACATATTAATTCAAGAGACAATTTTCCCACTGAGATTTATAATTCAGAGCCTGAGTAAGCTAGGCAACCATGATCTCTTGAATACAGCTAAACAAATTCGAAGGGGCTTGGAAAACTAGATATCATGAACTAAACAAGTAATTACACAGCGAAAGCTCAAAACTTGAAACACATTAACTATGCAAAGAAAAATTTACAGTGATATTTTGAAAAGGAAAAACCATTATATGTACAATCAAATTATAATGAAAAGCTAGAATGGCAACTTAATAACTAAACTTGCGATTTTATCGTGAAAGTATGGAGTTGGAACTTCATATCTTGCAGCAAAATAATAACGTGTTCAACAAGGGTTTGAAACCCTTATCAAAGTAATCCTCATGGGGATTAATAAACAAAATCCATAATGAACCTGAGGAATTCTCTGGAAAGGAACGCTCGCAAACTATATTCTGCTCAAATAAATATAACTTACTACATTGCTGAAAGCTTGCCTTAGAAGGGCGAAGCTATTCCGCATGCCCAAAATATTTAACAGAGTATCAACATCATTACGACTGAATGCTTTCGAGCTAGGCAAAACCCTACTACGTGAACTCAGGAGGAGGAAAATTTGTTCCGAAAACCGTAATCGAACCCATGAAAGCTCTGCCACCCATAGGCGACCAGAGAAAGAAAGAATTTAACACATACCCGAAGAAATCACTGTATCTAGAACACGAAGCCATGATAGAGCTTCGGAAGAGGCGCCTTGCATTGCAACCTATAGCGCTAAGATGCGTCTGGATGAAGATGAAATAGACCAAAGAAAAAGTATTACCTTAATGGCGGAATAAGGAAATAATAATACACAGAAAGAAAAGTTATCCGTGAAATGGTGAATACTTGTTAGGGTGGCACAATGGGAGAAATTTGCAGTTGCAAAAGAGTCAATAAGCCACGCCTGAGTCGCAGTAGCGCAGCGGATGGCATCTAGTGGTGAATCCATGGAGCAAATAAACCATCGCAAGGCCAAACCCAACACTGTATCACCCACACAGAAAACAATGAAACTCACTAATGAACTATCAGAGCTATTAGGAAACCTGGCTACCATCAGATGAATTAATTACTGAAGGTCAACGATGGAGCGGAGATGTCAAGGCGGGAACAGGAAGTTATTCCACTCACAAGGACAAACAACTCTTCATTAGCATCAGTCACAGGAATTGATAAACTAGCTAAATAAACGCATATGGTACCGGGATGATGAAGCTTATGAGTTCAGAAACAAGCAGGCAGAGATGTGTACCTTTAATTGACGTGACTATCTCAAATGGTTTCTTTGCTTGGACCTATGGTGACTACTGCAAATGGTTTCTTTGCTTGGAATGTGAGACATCCTTACTACCTGCAACCTGCTATGTGAGACATCTTACTATCTGCAACTTGTTATCAAAGTCTCTCAGCACAAATTGAAAATGAAATGAGTCATATCTGCAACTAAAAATTGAATGCCTAGCTCCAAATGTATATTTATCTCTGAATGTAAACCTATGGCGAGTTTAAGATGGATGAGCATGTGTGGCAGGTGTAAGCATGCTGTGTGGCATGTGTCAACTGTAAGTATGAAGTGTAAGCGTAAAGTGTAAGAAGCAAAACTGTTTACATAACATTTTATGCGGTGAGTGGAAATGAGCCATCCAAACTTTGCCTAAAATTCACAAAGCGAAATGAGCCATCCAAACTTTGGTCTAAAATTCACAAAGCGAAACAAGCCATCCAAACTTTGGTTAAATTTTTTTTTTGGATTTGGAAATTCAGCAACCCGGCAATAAGACCTCCAATATAAAACTTTGGATAAAAAGAAAGAAACATCAAGGCTCTAAAATAAAACTTGGGGTAAAAGCGAAAAACATCAATTAAATGCTCTGGTGAACCCAAATTAATAGGGAGTCAACGATGGATCGAACGCTATAGTCCCTGCTATGCCAGAGGCAGGGACTAATAACATACATAGACACAAATGATATATAATTAAGTATGAAAATTACCTAATCACATTGGAGAAACAAAAAAATGGTTATCAAATGGAATTTAGTTTCTGAATTATGAAAATTTTATTTTTTAATGAACATTTTGTTTTGGTAAGGTTAATTTGAAATGTGTGCTCACTTAAAATATTATTTAATTAATATAACTATATATATGAAATTTTTAATAAACATCAAAATATTTATAAGTCTCTATATTATTATTAATTTAGCATTGATTAACGTAAGTCTTTTATCAACCAGTGTACTGTAGTTGAATTTAATGTGATTATAGATTTCAAAATATACATCCATATTCAAACATATTTTGATGGTAGACTTTGAAAAAATTCCAAGAGATAACCTGTCCATTGAATTTCTAAATATTTCCTAAATCTCCTTATACTCGTATAATTAACATATTATTTTTTTCATATATAAATATAAGCTTTTTAGGAATTCAATATGGATGCCTTTGTGATAAAGCAAACTTAGAAGTTTATATTAGCAAAATCTTCTCTTGAATTCAAAAATCATTTTTTTGGTCTCAAAAATGTATTTAAAACCATAAATGATAGAGAATAAAGGTAAGTGCATTAATATGAGTTATAATAACACAAAATGTGTGAATAGACTCAAAGAAATATTTGTGTTTAGGTATAACTAATGCTATGGAAAACAAGAATTCAAGACTATAAGGTCATTTAATAAATAAAAATAATTAATAGAAAATCAATAAAATAAAACAAAAATATACTCAAGTCAAAAGAAATATATACACAAGCGAAAATAATATATATATATATAACAGGGTCAATAAAAAACGGGGCTCGAGCCCATTAAAAAAATAACAAAAATACTAAGAAGGAGTTATGAATGAATAGGATGATAGAATAATAAAGAAAATACCAAGGATCAAGAATATAAACTCTAAAGAAGAATAAACCAACAACAAATACTACAAAAGGGAAACCAATACTTACATAGATAAATAAACAAACAAGATGAATCTCAAAAGGAAACCTAAAAAACTAGGAGGATAGGACAGGGACCCAACTTCTACTACTAATCCAACCATTGTTTCTATTCAAATTATTGTGCCTTTTTTCGATTTCGAGGGCATCCCTCAATTTACGACGATGGAAATGACTCACCCTAGCAGCAACTTGGGCCTCATTAATGCAAATGTGATGCTTAGATTTATCTACATGCTCTGCCAAAGTGAAGGAGCGGGTCTTGCCATGCTTGATGCCAGTGGCATGCTCACGAATCCTTTGATTAATTAAGTGACCAGTCTCACCAATGTAGGGAGTCCCACAAGAGCATGGGATAACGTAAACACCCTTCATATTCTTGGGGCCCACTAGGTATTTTATAGATCTAAGGGAGCTTTAGATGTTATTTAAAGGACTAAAGGTTGAAGCCACCTTATTCTCCCTTAGGATCCTCACAATCTTGTTAGTGATCCCTTGGATAGAAAGAAGATGAACACCAGAAAATCGGTCCTTGGTATCCTTCTTAGCACTAGGACCTTTTTTAGCTTTGAGGGAAGCCCTAGTACATTGGTGTCTACTATATACCCATTATTAAAGAAAACACATAGGGTATGTGCTTTCTCTTCATTGAGATGGATGTCATCAAAAAATCTTAAAGCTCTAGTCACTAAGGTGTTGAGAACAATATATTCATGCTAATTCTCATCATTTCCCATCTCAAAATATTGGTGTTCTCAACACCTTAGTGACTAAAGATTTAAGATTTTCTAGCGACAACCATCTCAATGAAGGAAAAACACATCTCCTAAGTGTTTTCTTTAATAATGGGTATTGTAGACACCAATGTACTAGGGATTTCCTCAAAGCTGAAAAGGGTCTTAGTGCTAAGAAAGATATCAAGGATCGATTTTCTCATGTCCATCTTCCTTTTATCGAAGGGACCGCTCACAAGATTGAGAGGATCCTAAGGAAGCATAAGGTGGCATCAACCTTTAGGCCTTTAAATACCATCCAAAGCTCCCTTAGATCTGTAAAAGACCCAGTGGGCCCTTAGAATATGAAGGGTGTTTACATTATCCCATGCTCTCATGGGACTCCCTATATTGGTGAGATTGGTCAGTTAATTAATTAAAGGATTTGTGAGCATGTCGCTAACATCAAGCATGGCAGGACCTGCTCCTCTTCTTTCGCAGAGAATGCAGATAAATCTAAGCATCAAATCTGCATTGAGGAGGCCCAAGTCATTGCTAGGGTAAGTCATTTCCATCATCATAAATTGGGGGAAGCCTTAGAAATAAGAAAAACACCCAATAATTTGAATAGAGACGATGGTTGGATTATTAGTAGAAGTTGGTTCTGTGTCATGTCCTCCTAGTTTTTAAGGTTTCTTTCTGGGATTTATTTTGTTTGTTTATTTTTATATGTAAGTATTAGTGTCCTTTTTATAATATTTGTTGTTGGTTTATCCTTCTTTAGAGTTTATATTATTGATCCTTCATGTTTTCTTAAGTATTTTATCATCTTATTTGTTCTTAACTCCTTTTAATATTCTTGTTTATTGGTTTCATAGGTGTCAGCCCTGTATTTTATTGTTGACCATGTTATATATATATATATATATATATATATCTTGTTTATATATTTGTTTTATTTTATTTATTTTCTATTAATTATTTTTTTTATTTCCATTAATTATTTTTGATTTATAAAATGATCCTCGACTTCTTTTTAGAATTTTTGACTTTCATCCATGTTTGGAGTTTGACTTTGGTTTTTTTTCTATTGTTAGTTTAGTTAGCTTTTTGTTTTTTTTTTTTGTTTCTTTTTATCTGATAATTTCCCAGTGATAGAATTTAAACACCCAATAATTTGAATAGAGACGATGGTTGGATTATTAGTAGAAGTTGGGTCTGTGTCATGTCCTCCTAGTTTTTAAGGTTTCTTTCTGGGATTTATTTTGTTTGTTTATTTTTATATGTAAGTATTAGTGTCCTTTTTATAATATTTGTTGTTGGTTTATCCTTCTTTAGAGTTTATATTATTGATCATTCATGTTTTCTTAAGTATTTTATCATCTTATTTGTTCTTAACTCCTTTTAATATTCTTGTTTATTGGTTTCATAGGCGTCAGCCCTGTATTTTATTGTTGACCATGTTATATGTATATATATATATATATATATATATATATATATATATATATATATATATATATATATATATATATATATATATATATATATATATATATATATATATATATATATCTTGTTTATATATTTGTTTTATTTTATTTATTTTCTATTAATTATTTTATTTATTTCCATTAATTATTTTTGATTTATAAAATGATCCTCGACTTCTTTTTAGAATTTTTGACTTTCATCCATGTTTGGAGTTTGACTTTGGTTTTTTTTCTATTGTTAGTTTAGTTAGCTTTTTGTTTCTTTTTATGTGATAATTTCCCAGTGATAGAATTTTTTACTAATATTTGATTTAAATAAATTAATTTAAATATTATTTTTCAAAAACTAGTCATTTAATAAATCAATTACTTATTAATATTTGTTTTTAATAAATTAATTAATTATTATGATAATTTAAATATTTTTTTTTAAAAACTAGTCATTTAATATAATTGTTACTTAATAATATTTGTTTTTGATAAATTAATAAAAATTAATATCATAAGTTAAATATTAGTGTTCAAATATAGTCGTTACTTGAAATTATGATATCTATGCATCAGCTAAAAACTTCTGTTATGTAATTCTTGTCAAAAGAGCTTTCTTAATGACTAAATAATGTTTGTTAAAAGCCATTATATTATTGATAATTAAGAAATGCAAAAAATAAAAAAAATTGATAAAGATAATGAAATAAAGAGTACAAAGTGAATTATGAAATTTAGTAAGAAGTTCATACATATGATTGTTTGTCGAGTTTTATTATTTTCATTGATATATTTCCACAATCACATGGATATCTTTCCTATGATACACAAGATCCCATAGCCAAAAAACACAAAAAAAACAAATCAAAACACTGTTGAATTAACTTGGTCAAGCCTTACTTTAAATAGGAACACGAAACAAAGAGTATAATAATTCTCAAACAATTCTATCACTACTAATGAATAATTGTGAATGGGAAGTGAGATATTTGTCTTTATAGAGAGGAATCTAGAAGACTAATATTTGTGGAGGGTAGTATAAGATAGACTGAAAAGGAAAGTATAGAGAAGTAGATTCAACTGACTCGACACACGAGAGGATGGTCATGTTAGCATGAAAAGGCAAAATGAGAATGACATAAACATAGGTAAGGAATATATATTGTTGTTGTAAGCACCCCCAATGACAAGGGCATATTTATTGTCAAATTTTTCCTCAATGGAAATTTTTTTATCCAAATTTTTATAATTTCAATTAGAAATTAATAACTATGCCATAACATACTTGTAGAAACATTGTCAACTTTTATCATGTATGGATTCAATTATATAGATTATGGATGTTACATAGATATATCGTAAGCTTGAATTGGTATAAATCATATGCGTGGGGAAAATAAATTCTATCAAAAATTAACTGCAAATTATTAGGAAAACACAAAATTCATAGCAGTTATCACTATTTTAAAATTTTAATTAAGTTAACCCAGAACTTGATATCAGTTTAACTAATGTCTTAAATTTTATTCATTTTCAGTCAACTGGAAAAATTACATAGTAAAGCAAGAAGTATTTACAAAAGAAGAATTCGCACCATTTAATACAACATTTCATAGCAATAAATATTTATTTGGTTGTTTCCGAGTCTTTTTTATTATTTTAGTTGCATCATCTTAACTTTGTTTTTAAACATTGCAATAGGAAATGGCACAAGAAGAATGAGGATGAATAAGAGTGTTCAAATTAGAGTACTTTAGTTGCGCATACAAATTACAACTACACACAAAAACACAAAGGCTCATAGATATTTTAATCCATCTCTACTTTGTGTGGAAAATGCATTATTGATATCCAATCATAATATTTCACAAATAAGATTATGCATTGGGACAAACATTATATTCTTTATGGATATATGGAATAAATTTTTGTGGGATTGAGAACAAAAAAATGTTTATATTTGTATTGAGTATTTTCATTTTATTTTTTTGTATATAAATTTTTCGTTAAATGTGTTATTAGTTGAGATTTATTTATAGGTTTTCTAACTCTATGTGAGAAATATAACCTTTGTTTAACTTTTGTTTGAGTAAATAATTTTGATTTGTATTTTTTTATATTTTTTATGATTAAATTTGATGATATATATATATATATATATATATATATATTAATTTTTTTCTTTTTAAACGTAGAGTAATTAGTTTCTATTTTAATACATAGTTTTTTACTAAAAACAATTTGTTATTGTTTTCAGCCTTCGTCTATGCTTCATTGACCAACTTTATAGCCCATACTATTTTTTTCATTTACTATTTATATAATAGATAACTTTCTTCCAAGATTCTTGAACTAACTCTATAGCTCAAAAAACAACCATATGAATTTATTGTTTTTGTTATTTTGTTTTCATTTATTATGTATAGAATAGAGGGAATTGATGCTCATGGTTATCTATATCTCTACACAAGAGTTTTAATAATAATGATGATGATATTACCTAAAAAGAAAATGTCACTATTTTATGTATTTGTTGACGGTTTGGATATTGCCAACATGCAAGGGGGTCTCGCCAATTAATAGTCTCAATTAGACTTCACATCGTTTATTGTGGGAGCCCTTCCAAAATAAAGACCCACTTACCATATTATTAAAGATATTCCTCTCCTTCAAAGTTCAACATGAGAGAGTAATGCACAAGTAATTTTATATTAGAAAGTGAGTATGCCTTATGGTTGTTTAGCTGCGGAATGTATCAAGGTTCCTCTACTAAAGGGGGGAGATAAAAGTGAGCCTTTAAAAGACAAGTAATAGTACTAATATAGGAAGGACACACAATCATAACATATGAATGAAAAGTTGGACAACCAATGAAATAGCTCACTTAGTAGCAATGATTGTTAATGCATATAACACACCTTCAACAAGATAATTATTAAAACTACCAAAATAGATCAATTTCCTTAGTACAGGTGGAAACAACATGCATTGCAAACATTCATATAATAGTCTTACAATATTTACAACATACGCATGAATTTTTTGGCTCAACGAGCTTCTGAATTAAGTATAAGTTCTAAGATACATCAAGACAATGAACACCACTAGCCCCAATACTGGAGCATTAGAGCAACCACTTGCTCCTCCAAAAGAAATATCTTCCTCTCTAATTCTTGCTAGGAGGACTCAAGGTGAAAAGTCCTGTACATGAGAAATGAGGGTGTATATATAAAAAATGGGTGATCCACCACCTCCCTTGTGACTCTTTGACTACCCTCATGACTATTTGACTTCTCAATGACCTTTTGACCTCCTACATGATTTTTCACATTACTTAGATAACTCTTGGACTCCCACTTTACAATTACATTTTCAATACATAACCCACAAAATAATGTGGCACATGATGATTCATGAAATGACACTGGTGACATGGAATGCATGATGACGTGGAAATGTTAAGCCACTCTTTGTTTTTTCTTTCTTTGTGTATTCATGATAGATGGAACATGGTCTTCTTCTTCCTCCATATGGATTGAGCATAAGGATCTCCAACTTCTATCGCAACTAATGTTCATCTGTCTTATCTTGATTGATCAACTTGTTCTTGTAGCTTCAAAAGTGTCTTCTAGCAAGGTCTCCTTCTTCATCCCATTCATCATCATCTTTTCATAGCATGGTTGAACACCTGCAGCTAAAATCCACTCATGAAAAGACAACATCAATCCAATAAAACCCCCAGTCTAACATGAGGCATAACAATACATTAAGTGAGTTGGAACTGTGTGGCCGGATGGGAATTAGGTTGAGGGATTGCACAGTTGCAGAACTTAGGATGTCATGGTCAAGGAATGAGCCTTGAGACTATGCAGTGTGCAATTCAGGCATACCAGGGCTTCTCATCTATGTGGTTGAGGGGCTCAGTAGTTTAGAATGAGGCTTTGAGGCTTAAGGTTTCCCACTACATAGTTCTGGAGGGATAAAGGTTTAGGGATTGCACATATGTGAATTTCAAGGGGCCAAGGTTGAGGCTTGATGCTTGAGATTGCACAATGTGAAGTAGAGATTGACTGAGGCGAAGGACTGCACAGTTCTGGAGCTCAAGGTTCAGGACTGAACATTGTCACTGTGCAGTTCTAGGAGGCAGTGACTACACATTGCACAACCCCAAGAAGAACGGTTGAGGCTTGGGCACTGAGACCGTGTAGTGTGCAGTTTAAGAAGGTTGGGTAATGCAAGTTTTCTTGGTCAGGAATTTTTCGAGATCATACTAAGTGTGGGATCAATGATCTGAAGTGAACAATGATAATGCCTAGGTATGATCACACATTTAGAACACTTGAAGACACAACATTTGTCACCTAGAAACCATGAACAACATGCTTTCCTCAATGCAACAACATTGTGATGGCTTACCCCAAGTGTGACATCAAAGATACACTTTGCGACGACAGTGACGACACTTATGCAACAATGCTTCCATGGTAAGAACAAACCATTAACATGAAAATCACCCCTTGAAACAAACAAAAGCAACATTTACACATTGTGCGACACTTGTCAACGATATAAGACGACCCTTGATTTTATTCAAAAGGAGGAAGAATACTTGGAAAAATCATAAGCGATGAAACTCAATGTTTGTGATGATAAAACGCAAAGACAAAATAGGCTCGAAAATTGGATGTAGACCAAAATTTTGGATGATGTTGTAGCAATGAAAACACTTGATGACACACCAATAGAATTCTAGATTCTCTACCTTGGTTAATTCTTTCTGCATGGTTTAGTTCCTCGGGGAGTCTTGATTCATCATTCAGATTACCCTAGCTTCCACACTTACCATGTGTATAAAATTATTCCCCTTCATCCCTTTTATTAGTTGAACACAAACATAAGACCAGTAATATCACAATTTTTTTAATTAGGAAAGGGTAATATAGTTCATGAGTTTTATATTTTCAGAGTATAGTTATGATCTCTGGTGTTGCTTTGCTGCTAGGAAACCTAGATAATACCCCAATGGAGTCACTACTGGAACACAAGCATTTCTCCACTACCAGTGAGCCTGGACAATACCTCAATAGACATTCTTTCTTCATCTCCCTGTGCAGGAAGCATTTACCTTCTTTCACCCTTTATTTATGTATTTTATATAGGAATATGCATTAACAATTATTGATTTCACGAGAAGAAGAGGGGTCTCGACTTATTGAGAGTAGAAGATGTTGTTGTCTAGTCAATTTAGTGTCCTAAATTTCTCTACATAAATTATCAATACGGGTATTTTAAACTGATGAAGTGTGGTGCAACATATGTGCTTAGTTAACCCTTTTTCTTACTTCGTTGTTTATAGCTTATGTTGTTTTTTGGGGTTTTCTTTCTTATTATTAAGGAAATTAATCTAACAAAGAAAAGTTATGCTTCTAGATGAAATCTCTAAATGTTAATGGACAACTAAATCTAATGACTCTTAATGTTAAAATCTAATTTCTAAAGAAAGGAGAAAAGGAAATGAACATTAGATAAAAACAAATCAAAACGTTGAACAGTTAGACTAATCTAAGCCAACAAAATATCTATGAAATGAAAGTAAAAATGATAATGCTAGTTTAAAACAATACAAAAACAACTATGATCTATTTCAGGCTCAAATACCATTGAGAACATTCAATGTAGGAAGATGTTGAAATCATCTTCTTGAAATGACTTAAGAAATTGAGTATACAATATATGTGATCTTAAGAAAGCATGGGAAATGAATCTATCACTGTTGCGTGAACAAACACCCAAATTCAGTCCAATTGGAAAATGGTAGAGCCACCTTCTTGAGACGATTTAGTGAGCATAGGAAACACAGTGAGTTATGCTAATTTGAAATGGAAAGCAAATACAAAACATGTAAAGGAAAACGAATCTACTGTGTGCTCTAATGCTTCAAGCACCAATTGGAAAATAGGAGTACTACTTTCTTGGACTATTTTGTTAAGCATATATTACACAGTTAGATAAATCTACAAATGGAAAGAAAATACAAAACATGTAAAGGAAAACTAATCTACTGTGTGCTCTAATGCTCCAAGCACCAATTGGAAAATAGGAGGACTACTTTCTTGGACTATTTTGTTAAGCATAGATTACACAGTTAGATAAATCTACAATCAACTGGTTGAACACACTTGCATGAATTAAAATTGCATGAATGGAAAATCTAAACTATTAAACTTGAAAGCAATAAAATGACATACTTGAATGAAATCAAAGCAAAACTACAAAATAAAATCTACTCTACCTTACATTCTAATATGCTCCATGACATCTACTTTACATCTCCTTCCATGTTTAGAACATCAAAGCTTTATTCAAATTCTTCAAAATTACAAAGTACAACAAAGCTCTCCAAAGCTTTCCAAAGCTATCAAGAAAGACTACAAGCTCCAAGATCTAAGCTAACAAATGAAGAAGAGAGATCTCCTATTTATACAAAAAGATGAGAATTCATCTCATTAATGACAGTCCATGAATCTCTCCCTCTAACTCTAGAGTCCTAATCAAAATAGGAAATGATAATACACGTGTCTTCTTAGAGTTTCAATTCAAATAGGAAGTGTGACACATATTCGCATGATCCCATGATCCTCTCCACTCAAATTCGAATTTGGCCTTATGGTGCCACATAAAGGTCTTCTAGAAGCCTCCTTTTGACCTACACATGTGAACAATATCAACCCACTTGTTTGGTATAAGCATATGCACATTATTTTCTAATTTTTAGCCACAAATTCACTTAAAAAGGCTAAGAATTAATAAAGTTTGGAAAAACATATATGTGACCCAATGATAATGAAAGTGAGATGAATGTAGTGACATGGTAGTGAAATGGAGGTGATATAATGGACATAATAGTGAAAGTGTAATGGAAATGAATGACAATTTCAAGATCCAACAATTGTTCCTTCAAAGAATCATATATAAGCCCTATGATATTGATTTCCTCTTTTAAATTTTTCCCTTGTCTTTCTCTACCTGACTGGATAAGAGTGGAAAACACAGAAACATAAAGAACTGAGTATAGCGATGAGGTTTCCATAATATACATGGGTATCATGGTTCGACACAAGCCTTTTTCCACGCAAGGATCCTATTTTCCATCAGAACATAATCGACCCAAAGGTGTACCCAAGACAAAGAAGAAGGGCGGAAGGTCAACCAAATGTTGCAATGTCACAAGACTTTTTTCAACCCAACCACACACAATGGAACCAAAACCCACTCACACAACACTTATTCACATAAAGGAATGAAAGAAAATGAAAAGTACATGCAACCTAAACAAGACAAAAGACTATGTACATAGGGTAGGGCACAACCCTAGATTCTTATTGAAAATATTGTTTCAAATCTTGGTCATTTACAGGAAGAGAGTCGGTTTTCAGGTCTAAAGATCGAAGGTGATAAGTGTGATGGCTAAGATTCTCAAGAACAACATATGGTATGATCCACAGGGATTGTAACTTAGTGTGTTTCCCCTTATCTTCATGGGCTTTATTCCATTTCAAGACAAGGTAACTGACACTGTATTCACTTTTCCCTGCAGAATTCTCGTCAAACCATCTCTTTATACAACTTTGGTGAAAAGAATTTTTTTCTTTCTTCCTTTAGCTTAATGAGGGTGTCTATCCTACTCTAAACCAAGAGGCAAGAATTACCCTGGAATTCTTGTGAAATTTGAAGGGAACGTAGGTAGATTTTTAGAGGTAGGTTAACTTCTTTTACATACACCAGGAAGTTAGGAGAGGTATTCAAAGAAAGTTTAGGCATGATGCAGTTAGCTCATAGGGTGTTCACCAAAGCAGAATGTCAGTTCCTCTATTCAGAGAAGACAATATTTTGGACTGTGCAGATAATATTTTTTTTCTAGTTGACTCAGCAAGATTGTTTCCCTGCGGGTAATAATTAGGTGAGTGTTTTAATAGAATACCATTTTCCAATGAAAATCATAAAGTTTTGGTGATGAAAATTACGTTGCATTGTAAAAAACAAGTGAAGTCTGAATGCCAAACCTGGTAATAATATTTTGTTTGAGGAAGTTGATGAATTCCTGATTGTCTAGTTGCTTGAGGGGAACCACTTGTGTCCACCACATAAAGTAATCTCTAGCAGTGACAATATAGCGATGCTTCTTCGATGAGTGCATAAATATCTCACCGATAACATCCAAACCCCACTATTCAAATGGTTCTTCTAAAATGATGGGATGCGATGGGGTGACTAACCTCTTTTCTCAGTCAACACATTTTTGACAGAATAGAAACTTGTAGGCATAAGCATGAGCATCATTCAAAAGTGTGGGCCAATAAATATTGACTCGCATAACTTTGTGCATTCTTGTGTCACCTGTGAAATGTCCTTTGACTGGTCTATCATGGAGGTCACAAAAAACCTTTTCCAAAGTAAGTGCTTTCAAGAATCTAATTAGGACTCCATTATGGTTATTTCTGAAAGGCACTCCATGTATCAACTCATAAGATACAGTGTTCAATCTAGTTTCCCTCTTCTGTCTTGAAGATAAGTGATAGGGAAGAGTACCATGATCAAGATATTGTTTCACGCCTTTGTATCAATAGGTTGGTGTATCAATGGGGTTGGCACATTTGATATTGTACATTTCAAACTCCTACTCCCATCGAGAAGCATATTCTTCTGGTACATCCACCACTTCTATTTCCAACCAGCAAAGGACATGGACTTTGATGGTGTGAATTGGTTTGAAATAAATACAATATTCTTGTAAGCCTATCATCTAGTTCGCCCTTATTTCACCCATATCTTGTTGAATGAATAATTATTTGACTGATGGGTGTGGTGCAAATACTACGCAATGATTCTTCAGGAGGTAGGGCCAAAAATGTTTTACTTCCTTATAAAAATCGTCATCTTGTTTGTCAACATTGGGGTAGATAATCTTAGTCCCTTGTAGGCTATCATTAATGAATGATATAAGCCATTCATTATGTTCATTGTATTATTGTGTAAGAACAACAACAAGAGAAGAATCAGAAATGAAGGTGTACAATAGGAAATACTTGTTGAAGTCCAGACTAAATAATGTTGCTGCTTCTTCAATAGTTTTCTTTATACAATAAAATTTTTGCTTTTCCCTCTTATCCCATTTACATATTGTGTGATTCTTTACCTTCTCCTACATCAGTTTCACAATCTAGGCATAGTCGGAGATGAATTTGTGAACGATGTTAATCTTCCCCAAGAAGGATTGCATAGATTTCTTCCTCATAGGGAAAGAAATATGTGTGATAGCTTTGACCCCTTCAGGCTCTACCTTAATCCAACTTTTTGTGATAATGTGTCCCAAGATATTCCCTTTGGATATTGTGAAAATTATCTCCTTAGGATTAAGCGATATCCCGTATTTATGACATCGCTCAAAAGTTTGTTTTAGTTGGTGTAAGTGATCTGGCCTTCTTTTATAAAACACAATTATGTCATCAAGGTAGACCACTATGCTCTCAACAATCAGAACATGGAACATGATGTCCATCGCATATTGAAAAGTTGTTCCCACATTGATCAATCCAAACAAAATTCTTTTAAAGGAAAAAGTGGCCCACTTTGTTCAGAACATCATCTTTTGTTTGTTAGGTTATGACACTAGAACCTAGTTTTAACCTGAAAAACTATCCGGTAGGGAAAACATCTATGACCTCGATATTGTTTGCAGAATCTACTCCATTGACGACACTGGGTAGTTATCTTTGTTTGAGGCACGGTTAATATTTTGGATATATACGCACAAGCATATTTCCTTGGACTTCTATCCTATAGGGAGTAAATTTGAAACACATGTTTAATGTTGCATTTTGAAGATGATCCGGGCATCCAAAAACTTTCGTAACTCTTTCTGAATCAGAGGCTCAAGCGTCAAATGAAATTTCCATAAAAACTATTAAAAATCCTTTACCCTTTCCTTGATTGGAATCACATGTTGGATTATCCACCTTTCGTAAGATTTGAGATCATTATATTTCCACACAAAATTGTCTCGGTACTGATTAAAAATGTGGATGAAATCTTGTCACTCATAAGGTGTGCAACAAGTACCAAGATTGATGTACTTAGGATCTTTCTCTGTACCAAGATTGATTTTCTCATGGAACAGAGTTGAACTATGATTTTTCACATTCAATGGTCCCTTTGCAAGTAATACAACTTTTCAAGTGACACCACACCCTTGGGCATGGGGTTTTCTTTTCTCGTTTACACTACAACTTACAATTCTCTATCACACTCATCCTTATCAATGGTTATATCTTTAAATACATCAGTTTTCACCATAATGTCCAATATCTATTGGTCATCATTAAAAACATGAAAGTTAGTTATGTTATCAATAACAATTGGCTTATAAATAATTTCAATAGAAAATATATCCCTTAGTGGTGATAACCTAGCAGCAAAATTTTTCTAATGTATCAGCAACGACATGACGAGTCCTAGGAACAAAAATAATATTGAAAGCTTCGAATTCTGAAATTAAATGTCATAGCTCTTGTAACTAGCACAGGGGGATTCATTGCAGGAGAAATACCATACCACATGAGTTCATATTGCGGGATATATATTGAGGAAAAAATGGCATAATATATTGGGGGATATATAGGGGGCAAAGGGTTTTTATATTGGTAGGTATAAAAAATGGAGCTCAAAGTTAATGAAAAAATATAAAGGGGTATACAAATTTTTAATGAAAAATGGATACCTACAATATCTAGTGGAAGTAGGGGTCTTTTAAACTGGGAAGGTGTATTGGGTTTGTATTAGAAGGGGCCTAAATAATGTGATTTTTAGGAGTATTTTGCAATACGTAGTTAAATTAAAGGTATTGTTTAATATGCCATGAATGTGCATGATAGGTCAAAGGTTCATTGAGTGAAGCCCTTGTGGTAACTGGTAACCTTTAAGATTAGGGGACACACAAGTGGTAACTAGTAACCTTTAAGATTAGGGGACACACAATGTATTATGTTTCGTACCTACAGTATGATGATTTCAGAGTCACCTATCGCTTTAAGTACCTCAACTTTGAGGTTGATGACTTTATTTAGACCCAAAATGAGTACTTTGTATTCTCTAGCATTGTTGGTGTACTCAAATTACAAGATAAAATATATTATATGTTTTATCTTATGTGGGTTTACCAAAACAAAACCAGTCTGAGATCCCTTCTATGTTTTCGAACCACTAAATATAAAGTCTAGAAATTAGGAAAACTAGAGCTATGTCCTACACTAGTACTACCTACATCTATTATACAAAGGTCATTATAACTAGTTGGATTTCCAAGAAGGAGTTACAATTGTTCATCTGGTGGGATTGGTGAAGGTTTAACTAGATATCATATGTGATTGACCTCCAAAGAACGATTCCCAAAATATGACTTCTACGAAGCCCATCAGTTCATTTTTGTCTTCAAGTTGTGTCATGGTGTACTTCATGTATGGCTCATGATCAACTTGAATATAACTATTCCTGCCCTTTTATAGAATCGATAAGTGAGACCAGTCATTCACAAAGTATCCTTTAAGTTTACTGGACTAATATTTGCTTAACAGTAAACCATATGCTTTCAAAATGTCCACCACTACAACATTGATACAATGGTGAACTTGGTGATCAAATGAAAGATGGATAAGAGCATCCCTGAGTTCACCTACAGCCTGGAAAACTAATTTGTCCAACTGTATAATTCATGAATCAGTCTTATCCCATTGTCTGTTGATTTTCTTAGCAACTGACAATGGAATCACATTCACGGATGCGCTAGAACTGACTAAACAATTGTGAACATTATAGTTAAAAATTTCCAAAGATAACAAAAAAGGTGGGTAGAGTGTATTAGAATTTAAATTTATAGCATTCACAACAGATTCAAGGATATCATGAGAGTTAATGGACATTACCTTTAATGAAGATCCCTCTTTACTTTCCAGATAATGCGATGAGAGCACTTGGAGAATCAAGTCGGGCTAGCCCGTTATCCTTGTGAGATCGAAAAGTGAAATGCTTGCACAATTTATTTTCATGTCTTCCACAATATTGTAATCTATGATAACCATCAAAATGGGATGTGTTGATGAGTCAAGACATGTGGCTTTATTCATAGTTCCAGGAGTGTTGGACTTGTTTTTGTTTTTGTAGGAAGAATTCTTTGAAGCAAGAGCACCTCCAAACTTATTCTATGAATTCTAAGAGGGATTTTAAGGTAGAGGAATTTTGCATGACAACTATTTCTTGATCTCCTGCTAAAAAACGGGTCCTTTTATCCTTAGATTCTATCGATTAGTTTACTTCATGTGTGGATCTTCACTCGTTGTTGATTGATCAACACTCTCTTTGTCAACATTGTATACAATATTGAACATGTTAATTGAATGTCAAGCGCTTATGTTTCTTTAGTCACTACGGGTTTACTTCTCTCTTCATTCTTCTTAGACTCTTCCTCTGCGAAAAGAGTATCAACCAAATTTTTCATCATAGTATTAATATTATGATTGCACTATGGAAATTATTTCTCAGAATGTTTCTCTTGATGGAATGTGCATAAGTTATCCATGCCCATACTTTGAATGTTAAACACTATGTTGGAACTCTGAGAAGATTTGGCCTATTGTGAGTTGTTGATTCTTTTAAAGAATGGTGGTCTGGAATATTTGTTGTTAGTACTTGATTCCTTGATTGACCGTCTCTTCAATTTTCAATCTTTGCTTATGAGAAATTTTAGAGACTTGGTCAAGCTCTCCATGTCAAAAGAATATTTGTCCTTTGTTCTACCAAAAGAGGCATGATTCTTCTTACCAGCTTTCCTGGAGTCTTTTGAGTCATCATCATTTGTCATGACTCCAATGCATCGCAAATATTTTTCTATAGTTTGATATTTTACAAATTTCAAGTCCAAGGCCAATGCTTCTTTCGCATCTCTCTTCATGAACATAGAAATGTTAGTCAGAAAGGAAGATGTGTAATAATATCTAGTGATATCATCATGGGGTTGAACATCCATGGGGAACTTATTCAGTAATCACATAAATATTTTATTAAAATATTTGATTCATTCCTTTTCCCCCGCTTTCATATTCCAAAGTTCTTTCAACAACATGGCGGGAGTTTTGTCGTCAGCAAATATCTTAAGAAACAACTTCTTAAACCCTCTCCAGTTTTGGATTGAATTATTAGGAAGGCTATTATACCATACAAATGATCTACCTTCTAAGGTATATTGAAAGAGTCTACAAGTGACATCATCAAAACATACCCCAGGCATCCGAGATACATGTATAACTCGTCTATATGCTTCAGGTCTAGTCTTCTTTTCCAGATCAAACTTTGACAACAACTTTTACAGATGTTTGTGCATCTTGTGTATATTATCTAAAAGAGTGAGTGGCCCTTGGGCCATCAAATCCAAATATGCATTAGCCATATCTGCATCTTTTTCCTCCTCCTCTTCTTCTTAATATGAAGAGTCCTCTCCCTCATCGTTAACATTTACGACGTGGTTAGGGTGCTCCTCATCAGAACTCTGAAAATGTTCTCCTTCATTGTCTATATTCTCCTTAACAGCTGAAGGCTCTCCTCATTTCTATGTAGGTTCAACCAACTCTTCGAGGATTCTAGTGACCAATTCTTCCATCAATGAAACAAGAACAACACTCAGAGTTACTTCTTTTCTTACATGCTTATGAGGCAGAATCACAAGGACAAGGAGCAAACAAATAGCTTTCAAAAACTAATGAGTGATCGGTCATATAATTTTTAGTTGATCGTATGTAACCTCAAAATATTTCCCCTGACTAGATTGAATTGTTTCTTCATTTTCAGGAGTACAAATAGAAGTGGAAATGGGAATTTTTTTACCTTGCACAAAGTTTTATTTATTATGATGTAGAGAATTTTCAGCCATAAAAAGGTGGTTTCCCTCCTTCTAGTGCCAAAATGTTGATGGTGTTGGATATCACCAACATGCGAGGGGGTCTTTCCGATGAAAAGTCCCAATTAGAATTGACATCGCTTGGTGTGGAAGCCTTTTTGGGATAATGGACCGACTATCATATTCTTAAAGATATGCCTTGGCTTAAAGTTCAACAAGAGAGAGTAATGCATAGGTAATTTTAGATTAGCAAGTGAATATGCCTTGTGGTTTTTCAGTTGCAAAATGTGTCAAGGTTCCTCTACCAAAAGGGGGAGATAAAAGTGATCCTTGTCAAGACAAGTAATAGTAATAATCTAGTCAAGACACACAAGAATAACATATGAATGAATCCTTGGACAATCAGTGAAATAGTTTACTTATTAGCAATGTTTTTTAACACATACAACACACCTTCAAGAAGATAAGTACCGCACCTACTGAATAGCTCAATTTTCTTTAGTACAGGTGGAAACAACATACGTTGCAAACATTCAAATAATAGTCTTACAATATTCATGGCATATGCATGAAAGTGTCTCGCTCAGTGAGATTTTGAATTAAATATAAGTTCAAAGATACATCAAGATAGTGAACACCATGTTGGGTTGTGTTATATTCTTTCCACGACTAGCCCACATAGTTAATTGGGGGGTTAGAGGGGGGGCAGAGTCCCCCCTTCATTGGTTGATTGCGCAGTGGGGGGGTCACAGGGGGTTAGAGCAATCACTTGCTCCTCCAAAAGAATTATCATCCTATATAATGCCTGATAGGAGGAGAAAGGGTGAAAAGTCCTTTATGTGAGCAATGAGGGTGTATATATAATAAATGGGTGCTCCATCACCTTCTTTGTGACTCTTGGACTACCCTCATGATTGTTTGACTTCTTAATGGCCTTTTGACTTCCAACGTGACTTTTCACATTTCATACATGGCTCTTGGACGTCTACTTTACAATTTCATTTTCAATACAAAATTGACATAATCCACAAAATGATGTGGCACATGATGACTCATGACATGACATAACCTGACACTAATGACATGGACTGCATGATGACACGGCAATGTCAAGCCACTCTTTTCTTCTACTTTCCTTGTATCTTCAAGATAGATGTAACATGGTCTTGTTCTTCCTCCACATCGCTTGAGGATAAGGAGTCCTCAATGTGATCATTGATTTCCAACTGCTGTCATAGCTAATATTCCTTTTTCTTCTCTTGATTGATCAACTTGTTCTTCCACCTCCAAAAATGTCTTCTAGCAAGGTCTCCTTCTTCATCCCCTTCATCGTCATCCTAGCATATCATGATTAAACACCTACAACTAATATCCACTCATGAAAAGATGACATCAGTCAGATAAAACCCCCAGTTTAACATGATGCATAGCAATCCATTAATTAAGCTAGAACAAGGTGGTAGACTGGGAATTAGGCTAAGGGATTGCACAATTGCGCAATTCAAGATGTCACGGTAAAGGAATGAGCCTTGAGACTACACAATTCAGGTAGGCCAAGGCTTACCATCTGCGTAGTTGAGGGGCTTAAGTGTCAAGATGAGGGCTTGAGCCTTGAGGTTTCCCGCTGTAGAGTTCTAGAGGGACGAAGTCTGAACGATTTCACAAATGAAAAGTTTAAGGGGTCAAGGTTGAGGCTTGATTCTTGAGACTATGTAGTGTGCAATAGAGACTAGCTGAGGTCAAGGACTATACAATTTTACAGCTCAAGGGTCAGGACTGAGCACTATGACTGTGTAGTGCACAATTCTGGAAGGAAGGGACTGCACATTGCGTCGAGCCAAGAAGAAAGTCTTGGACTTCAGTACTGAGGTTGTGCAGTGTGCAGTTCAAGAATTTTGGGTGATTCCAGGTTGCTTCGTAGGGATGTTTTCAAGATCAGAATAAGTGTGGGATGAGTAAATTGATGTGAAGAATGATAAGGCTTAGCTATGATCACACACTTAAAATACTTGAAGGCACATCATAGATCACCTAGAAAACATAAACAACATATTTTTCTCAATGCGTTGACATTGCGATGACTTAGCCCAAGTGCGCCACCAAAGATACACTTTGTGACAACAGTGAAGATATTTGTGCAACAATGCTTAAAACTTTGAGGATGATTGTGATACATAGTTACATTGTAAGAAAAAATCCTTAACATGAAGACCACCCCTTGAAACAAACCAAAACCACATTTACACATTGTGCGACACTTGCCAATGTTAGAAGACACCACTTCTATTTTCTTCAAAAGGAACAAGAATTCTTGGAAAAGTCACATGCAATGACACCCATTGTTTGCAATGATGGCACGCAAAGACAAAGTAGGCTCTGTAATTGGATTTAGGTAAAAACTTTAGAGGTTATTGTAGCAGCGACAACAATATCACAATTATTTTTATCATTTTTTAATAACATAACATCATCCACATAAATTAACAATAAAAATGCATAACTTCTTATATGCATACTTCCTTTATTCATTATGATTCAATTTTCTAACTAATGTATATACCTCTATAATTAAAATAGAGGAGACATTCTTATTCCATTTCTATTATAATCTTGATTTTGACCAGTCTCCTAATTTTATCATTTATTGTAATCCTCAATTTTATAGTGATATTTTCATGTAATTAGAAAGTAACCCTTCTTCACTCTATTTGAATTCTTACTTTCTACATTATTTTTCAAAATGTTTAGTAAATGTGTGCTAATTTTTATAAAAACCAAAGAAGCAATAATAAATATCATTTCTTCATCTCTTTTTCAAAACATTGACAAGTTATGAGATGGTCAATGGTTGAATTCTTAGGCCAAAAGAAATCCAAGAAAAATCCTTCACAATTTTCTTATTAATAGTCTCTTCCTAGGCAAGAATTTAGCACCATGTTGAGTGCAATACCAAATTGATCAACAATATGTAATTGCACATTAAACAATTTGTAATATAGATCTATATGAAGGAGACATTCATTTAGTTGTACATGCACATAATTTAAATGTGATTTGAACAAGCCCTACCAAAGTTACTACTTCCCTTTTTTTTTTTTGGTAGGTAAGAACCCACGGGGGATTTGAACCAGTGACCTATCACAAGGACTTCCTTAATAGTGCACCCATTCACCATCAATGCAAAGCCCCATGGGCACCAAAGTTACTACTTCCTAATTGAATTACAAGATTTTGTTTTTTAAGGAAAATATAATTTTTCAAACTTTTTCATATAAATATGAATACAATCATGCTTTGTAAAACAATTTCCTAGAATGATAATTTGTTGTTAGCTTACATATATGAAAAATATTTATTAATCTTCTCCATATTATTATAATATTAGTTTAAATATTTGGTAGTATGCTTTATATGTATCATGCTACCCTTTTCTATATGAAAATTTTGTAGCAATATAATACTTAATTTCAATGGCAAGGTCAACACAACCTTGAGCACTTGTTTCACTATACATCTCACATTACTAAAATTTAAAAAATCATAATAATTAATTAAATTATAACTTTATTATTATTATTATTTACGAAAAAATAAACATATATATCAAAATATGGAACAAGATTCTTAATCATGGAGATTTATCTACACTTTACTATGAAGATTCTAGTTAATCAATTTAATTAAAAAGAAAAAGGGCATAACTATGGAGATAAATGTCAACTTTTGATTTGTGTATACTACTATGAATAATGTAAAATATTCTTAAATGTTAAATCTCTACCATCCACCTCATAATTAAATTGATAATTATTAGGTGGATGGTAGGAATTTAACCTTCGCAAATTATTCTAGAATATTATTATTATTATTCACATGTCAAGGTTAAGATTTATCTCCCAAGTATTTATGCCTTTTTCCTCTCTTAATTAAATTTATGAATTAAGAAAAAGAAGCATTTGAGCAAGTTTCATATGAAATGAATTATGGTTTTTTTTTGCTATATGGTATTGATAAGTTATGGCATTGGCCACTGGTGTTGTAACAAATCCCTTTAAAAATATGTTTTTTAAAATGTCTATATCTATATATATATATATATATATATATATATATATAACTTATATATTAATTCTTTTAAACAAAATAATAATAATAATAGCATAAAATCAATTTATAATTTAATTTTTATTATTTTGCAATTTTAAGAACATGGCATGTATCATGATGTCAATGTTTTAATACTTATCATCAATTAGTAACCATCTAGTTTATTTGATTGTGTTAATTAAATTAAAATTCTTGAAACTTAATGCTAACCAATTATAAAAGAAAATTTTCAAAAACCTCAAGATTGAACATTCAGTTTTCACTGGTTTTTTACTGAATAAACTTATATCTATTCAAAATTCAATAACATTTATAGCGCCAAGGGACCCTCTATAGTCTAGTACGGGGACGTAAACTTAAGCATGTAACATTTAATATGTAATGTTTAACATTGAACTTTTAACTCTTTTAGTCTCTCAATCCTATTTAAAAATCAATTTAATTATTATTATGTATAAACACAACATAAATTTAAAATATGAAGAGGTTTACGCACACTCAAAAAAGAGGTATGGTAAATAAGTAAAACCTCTTTTTATACTTCAGAGGTATGGTAAATAAATAAAAATATAAATAAACTAGAGGTATGTTAGGTGAAGCCTATGGGCCAAATACCATGGGACAAATTATTATTAATGCCATGGGCCAAATACCATAAACCAAATTACTATTAATACCATGCCAAGAAAATATTATTAACCCTAATATTAATATTATAATATTAATATTATTAAATTTAATAACTTTGGATTAATACAATATTAAATTTGTTATATTATAATATATATTAATATATCATGATATATATAATAACCTTAGATATATATGGGAGGGAAGAACAAAGATATTGAGTGATAGAGGTGGACAGATAGGGGCAGTGATAAGGGAGAGATGGAGATAAACTTAAGGAAAGGGGAGAGGATGAATGAAGAGAAGGAGAGCGAGAGGAGTGAGAGGTAGAGAAGGGTAAGAGAGGGAGAGGGAGACATAAAGATGGAGGTGGGAGAGAAAGAGAAGGAGAGAGGAAGGGAGAAGGAGAGAGGGAGGGAGATAGTGAGAGGATTGGAGAGAGAGAGAGAGAGAGAGAGATGGGGGAAGATAGAGGGAGGTATGAAAGAAAGTGAGAGAGAGGAAGGAAGAGAGAGAGGACTTGAGAGAGGAGGAGAGAGGGAGGGATAGGGAGAGGGAGTTGGAGGGGAAGAGAGAGAGGGAGGGATGGGGAGAGGGAGTTGGAGGGGAAGAGAGAGAGGGAGGAAGAAATAAATAGAGAGTGAGAAGTGGAGAGAGAGAGCTAGTGACAAGGGAGATATGTATAGAGAGTGTGTATGTTTAGGGGTGAGATAAAGAGACAAATTATCAGAGATGGATACAAGAGGAGAGAGAAGGAGAGAGAAGGAGAAATGGAGGGATATAGTAACACAGTCGGAGAGAGAGAGAGAGATATGTGAAGATAGAGGATTGGAGGGAAGAGAGAGAGGGCAGGTGAGGATATAGAGGGAGGCAAGAGAGAAAGGGAGAGAGAGGACAAACGAGAGAGAGGACTTGAGAGAGAGGAAGAGAGTGATGGGGTAAGAGAGAGGATTGTAGGGGGGAGAGAGCGAGAGATAGATGGGGGAAGAGAAAAGGAGGTAGGAGAGAAAGGGAGAGAGAGGAAGGATTGGAGGACTTGATAGAGGGGAGGAGAGAGGTAGGGATAGAGAGATTAAGTTGGAGGGGGAGAGAGGGAGGGAAGAATAAATAAACAGAGAGTGAGAAGTGGAGAGAGAGAGGGAGTGGCAAGGGAGAGATGGAGAGAGAGTGTGTATGTTTTGGGGTGAGATAATGAGACAAAGAAGGAGAGATGAAGAGAAGGGTGGAGAGAAGGAGAGAGAGAGAGGCATATAGTAATAGAGGTGGAGAGAGAGAGAGATCGTGAAGGGAGATGAAGATGGAGGGGGAGCGGGAGAGAGAGGGAGTGATAAGGAATATGGAGATAGAGGGAAAGAGGACAGTAGCAGGGAAAAGAGATAGAAGTGGGGGGTAGAGAGAGAAGGGTAAGAGAGAGAGAGAGAGAGAGAGAGGAGGAGGAGGAGGAGGGAGTGATAGATAGATAGATTGGAGAAAGAGTGGGGGTGATATAGAGAGACAGAGGGAGATAGAGATATATATGGAAGGTGAAGAGAGGGATGAAAAGAGAGATGGATACAGGGAGGGAGGGAGAAAGAGATTGATAAATATGGAGTGAGAGAGCGTGCACGTTTGGGGGGGGTGAGATAGAGGGACAAAGAAGGAGATATGGAGGGAGATATAGATATAAATGGATGGGGGAGAGAGGTAAACATATTTCTTGTACTAGATGCATTGATTTCAGTGTAGATGGTGATTTCTAATCTTATATGATTTCATGCACTAGATGCATTGATTTTAGTGCAGATGTTAATTTCTAATAATATTTGATTACTTGAGTTAGATGCATTGATTTAAATGTAGATTATTTCTAATCCTATTTGATTTATTGCACTAAATGCATTGATTTCAGTGTAGAGGGTGATTTATAATCCTATTTTACTGCTTTCACTAGATGCATTAATTTCAATGTAGATGTTGATTTCTAGTTGTGTTTTATTTCTTTCACTAGACGCATTGAATTCATTGTATATGATTTCTAATCTTATTTGATTGCTTGCACTAAATGCATTGATTTCAATGTAGATGGTGACTTCTAATCCTATTTGATTTCTTGCACTAGATGCATTGATTTCGGTGTAGATGTTGGTTTCTAATCCTATTTTATTAATTGCACTAGATGGATTGATTTGAGTTTAGATGTTGACTTTTAATCTTATTTGATTACTTGCATTACATGCATTGATTTTAGTTTACATGTTGTCTTCTAATATTATTTGACTGCTTGCATTAGATGCATTGATTTCAGTGTAAGAAAAAAAAATATTGACAATGTACATTGATTTTTGTGTTATAGTAATTCAACCTATTAATATTGGAGAGCAAGAGAGACAAGGTATGTTGTTTACTACAATAGCTTGAGCTAAATATTTAAATGGTTTATGACTTCAACTGTCCTTTTCATATAATCAATATGAAAATATGACAAAACTAACAAGGGTGATGATAAGAATAGTACAAGAAAACAGTTCCAGATTGATCATAATGAAAACTATTTGTAATTGTTTACATTCTTATTATTCACATTTTCTATCATTAAACATTATTACATTGTCACTTTATGATCCGAATTGGATGATTATATTTTTTTCCATCCTTCTCAATGCATTTGGAGTGGGAAAAGTGAAGGAATCATCTCACAAGATTGTTTTTAACCGTGAGATCCAGTTTCGCAAAACGGGGTCTGAAACCTTCTGGGAGCATTTTGAGACATCAAATGATATTTTTTGGGGGTAAAAATTTTCCACCAAAGCGATGAACCTTTTCATGTTATTTTACATAGATATTTGCAATGGTGCAAGAAGCGTGTCAATCAAAGTTTGTATGGAAATCTTAGGCCACTAAGAACTTGACCTTCTTGTTTTCACACCTATACTTTGGGAGGATGTCACGTCAGCCACCATTATTCATGGAAAAGGGGCTAGCCACATGTTTATGATGCAAAAGACTCTAGAAGAGTGTATTTTGTAGCACTAGATAAGAGTTGATGCAGTCAAACTTAACCCTTGGTAGTCTATTGGGTTGTGTTATAACCAGACCATTACGAGGAACAGTCTTTCCCTTATTTCGAGAGAATTTTGTTCCATAACTTAGCAGAGATAAGAGGTAGGGCACACAGAGAGCATCTATGCACTATAGTAGCCTATAGGCCACGGGAATTACTTATTTGTACATGCAGCCATATTTACAAACAGAGAAATAGAGCGGAGACACCTCACCTTCTAGGTAGATTTTCTCCCAAAAGGATTTCCCATAGAGCATATATTGTGTCTTATGTGCATCTGAGCTTATTTTTTTGTTCTCTACTTTCCTACATAACTTCCATTCGCATGCATGCACTAATTACAGTTAAATCCATAGATCTTAAATTTTAATAACCTATAATAGTATAGAATTTTTAGAGTTTTAATATAGCATTAATAGATTTGTTGTGACGAACTGTCTAGTGGAATATCTATGAAAGCTTATGGATAACTTTGCATTCAAAATTTTTATTTCATCATTTTCCATCATTGAAGTTATTAACAATATTTATCATCTCAACAAACTAATGTAAGTAAGAGAATTTACAATTAAAATGACCAGATAAATCTCAGACATATTTAGCATATTTAAAATGATTATGTTAAAATTATATGTATATACATATTATTGATAAAATTAATCATATGTTCAATAGATTTTCCTTGGCTACACACGACAGAAACCAACCTAGATCCATGCTAACTCTAGATCTGTCAAGCATCGAGAGGGATCAAATATCTCGAGGTGCAAACCGTTTCTCAAGTTTTTCACTCAAAAAAAAGGTTTGCACCTAGCAGACTTGATCCCTCTAGGCACTTGATAGATCGCGAGTTAAAATGGATCTAGGCTAGTTATTATTCCAATGAACAAAGGTAACATAGTAGAGAGGAAGATGTGACCAATACATCTCAAAGAATCAATATATCTCTTATTGATATTTGCATATAAAAGTATCCGTTTATATTATTACCAAATCTAAATTATAAACGTCACTAATACATCTCACAGAGTCCATATATGTTTTATTGATATTTGCGTGTAAAAGTATCCGTTTATATAATTGTAAAAGTGAAATTATATCCTTCTATAATTAAGGGAAATTTTTTATTTTATTTTTTTACAAAATTAATTATTTCCTATTTTAATTTAATTAATTAAATAATTTAATTTAATTATCTTAATCTTATTTTGTTTCATGTTTATTCTTTTTAGTAATTACAAAGTACATAGATGATATTGTTAAAATAATTAAAAATGTAATAAGTACAAAAAAATTATTTAATTTTGAAGATTAAGATTAAGGTTATAATTTAATATAATCTATGTTTATGTAAGGGTGATGGAGAATATACTATTTTTATTAAATCCTACAACATTTATAAAAAGAAGAAGCAAAAATTCTAGTTTAAAATAAATATATCTTTCAAAAACCCCAATGGGGTGGGTGAATGGATAGTACAGGACATAGTTCCCAACAGGTGATATCACTGAGCATGATGTGAGTTGGGAGCTTTGGCAGTGGTTGAGAGATGTGGCAGGGGAATGTTGGGACCATCAAGAAGGGGCAGGGTTTTTATATAGGGGAGAAGGTGAACACCTTTGTCATTTTCTGCCAACTTGTTATGGAAGGAATGTTAAATAGTTTTAATGAGACAGAGTATGCATAAGGCTACTACATGTGCATGCCCTATAGCTTGGGTGGTATGAGTTCACTCGTTGATGGAGAAGTGTGTTCAATATGCAATGGGAATCTTGACTAGGGGATTTGTAGGATAGTGTGGATCTGAGGGAAGAGATTTGGGGTTGTCTATGGACTACGGTTGTTGCATCCAAAGCTCCTATTATTGTTTCAATTCAAAGTGTGGTGCTCATTTACAACCTTATGTCTCGAATTCTAGTTGGAATTGAGGTAACTAACACTTCTCACTTGGGCTTTTACTACATTTCGTCCTCTACTTTTGATAAGTGCTTGGTAGTCGTGGATTTGTTCCTATGTTGGTACTGGCTTGTTTTGGGTTACTAGGTCATCTAGAGTCAACTATTTTTGAGCCATTGGCTCAGTTTGGGTGTTGGGAGAGGTGGTCCAGTGCGTGGCTCTTTCATACATGGCTTTGTCATTTTGATTGTCTGCAAGATGGTGACCATTTAGACCGCATGAGTCACGTCGATGGATTTGTTGATTTCTATTTTTGGAGAATTTGTGGTGTTTGGGGGTCCTGTGTCAAGCCATTCAAGAGACTTTCTTTCCCTAGTGGCCAGTTTGTGGTTGGTAGTAGACATGGTAATTATGAGATTCGAGTTGCTGACTATCCTTAGTCGTGGTATTGTGTTAGTTAGTGGAGTAAGAGAGGCTTCAATGTCTTGGGATCCTAACACATCTGGTGTGGCATGCCCGTTGCAAAGATGAAACACTGACAGGGTCGAGCATGGAGGGGTGGCGGCTGCAGAGACTTAAAGGGATAAAGAGCCAATGAGGGGGACAATAAATTTGACAAGGAGGGTGAGGTTGCCGACATCCATGCCTAGTCATCGAGTCAGGTGGAGCAAGAGCCCTCACTCACTTCAATTGCTGACTAGTTGCGGAACATGGTGGCCAGCCTCGACATTCTATGGGAGCAAAGGTACAAATACCATAATGAACTCATTGTGTATGTTAATGTTATGCAGTTCAACCAATGCGAAACATTGGAGTGGCTCACCTCAGTTCACTGAAACCAACATAGAAGCAATGAGCGGATAGACAAAATTGAAGCTCACTTGGCCCATACCGATTTCCATGTTCATGAAGACTTGGACTTCCCATTCATCCATGGTGTTGTTCAAGCAGTTGATCCTCCTCCGTAAATGCTATCCATAGATTGCTTCTTAGTGTTGTCATTGTTTTGGAATGTTAGAACTTTTTGTTTATGTAGCTCTTTTGAAACTTTGCAATATCTTTTGTGTTTTTGTATCACTTTTCTAGCTAACTAATCCATTCAAAGTGAAGTTGAGAAAAAAAAAATGATCTATAATGAAAATTATATATTTTGGAAACTTAATAAATATTTTTTGACCGACATAAAAACATATTAAAATAAAAATTAACAATAAAAATTAAATATTTAAAATAATTTACCTACATAATTTGTTTAAAAGAATAAAATTATATATATCTATATATATTAGAAATTAAATTTGTAAAATTAATATACAACAATAAAGCCAGGCAATTTGCTTAACCTCGCATATGTATGACTAGTGGTTGACATTCAAAAGAAATTGAAAATGGAAAAGCTTTAAATCTAAGTACATAAAAATTAAGAATTAAAAATAAAAAATAAATTTAAGTATTTGTAAATTATTTTTTATTATAAATATAAGTTGATGATTTTTGAATTTTTTTTAATGGTTTTATAAATTTATGTGTATATTGACGCTGATGGTGAATGTCTTACATTAAGTTAAATTTGACTGAATATGGTTTATCACACTTTTGGTACGGTAAGGGATTATTTGGATTACTAGGTCACCATAGTTTGAGTTAAAAATTTTGGAATTTCATTATTAAGTCGGGTATATGGAGGATATTTTAATTGTGTGATTTTCAATTTTAATATTTTCAATAAATAAAAATAAGAAATTATTTCAATTTATAAGGTTTTAAGAAAATAAAAATGAGAAATTATTTCAATTTATAAGGTTTTAAGAATTTTCTAATGTTATTTTTTCTTATAAAAGCAGTGAGAATTTGTTTTTTTCATAATTTTAATTTTAATTTATTTAGGTGAAATTGTTATGGACAAAGAGTTAAGATTTAATTCAAAGTTACTTATGTTCAATTTAATTAAGAAAATATCATTTCTATAAATATCATGTTAGGTTTGATTTTTATTTATGAAATTGAACTCTTATGATTGTTGCTTTATAATTCTTTATTGATTACATGTTTCTTAAATGTATACATTTTCATATCATATATTGATTTTTTTTTATAATAATAATAATAATAATAATAAAGAAGTTATAAGATAGTTAAATTTTGTCTTTATTTATTTAAGCTCTTGACCATGCCAAATATACATAAGGTAAATATTTTGATACATATTATGGATTGATGCATATTCATGTTTTTTAATTATTTAATTTATATAAATAACTTGTAATATCTTAACATTCTTTTATTTCTAATTATTTGTTGCAACAGTACCACAATTTCTGAAATTTAAATGTAATAATATTTTTAATATTTTTATTTTTAAATGAATGAAATTTTCAATATTAATATTGGATACCATTCAAGAAAATAGTTTCCTTCCACTTAAAAGACAATTTGATAATATCAAATTAATTAAACATATCAATTTTACTAAACTTAACATTTTCCTTTATTTCTTAATAATTTAACCGAGACTTAACATATTTAACATATTTATAAGGCTTAACTTAACAATAAAACAAAATTAAAAAATTATTGTTTTACATATTGTTTAACTTATTAGTGAAATAGATATCTCCTCATAACCATATTTTTAATGTGAAGAAAATATAAAATACTTTAAAATTTATTCTATCACAGTAATGTTTATCATTTCTTTATGATTCTCTAAAAATACAATAAATTATTTAAAACTAAAAAAACAAACCAACAAAATCATCTTCTATGAAAACGAATCCACTCTATTAAATTTTCAAAAGCTTTCTTCCCATATGATTTATATGAACGTGTAACTACATAAATTACATTCTTGTCCAAAACGTTGTAGTAATAAATTGGACCCCGTTGAAACCAGATAAATCAACCATGATTTACATATGATTAAGTTGTAATTATATAAATTATATTCAGCTCCAAAATTTCGTAGTAATAAATTGGGCTGGGTTGAAAGCATATCACTTTCCTTGCTATTATCTTCATCGTATGTTAGCTACATTGACATTTGTTTGGAAATGTGGGTAAGTAGTGAAGTGTTTTATTATTTAAAAGCAAAAAGTTAAATGGAAATATATATATATATATATATATATATATATAAAAGAATATATTAAAAAGTAGGGATTTTTTTTAATTTAAAAAAAGTTAGTGATAAAAAGCCGGAAGATTAAAGTTTCTTAGTATTTATATGGTTTATTGGATTTTAAGAATGTAAGAGATAAATAAAGATGGTTTAATATTTTATTTTTATATTTAAATAAAAAAGTGAGTGCAGTACTCTTAAATTATCATAATTTTATGGATTTAAAAGGTCAAGAAAGTTGAGAGTGTAATAAATATTTGGAAAATCAAAGTAAATGTCGGTGTAAAATGGATAATATAAAAAAAAGTGTTTTTCATTTTTAAAGTCTTTTATGTGGAAGCTATTAACCAATTGATCAAGCCCAAGTTTCGCTCTAAAGCTCATGAGATTAAGGAGAAAGATTTTTTTTTGTTTAAAAGATTAGAATTTATCATTATAATATCTCAGTTTTCTACTTAGATTTGGAAGTGATAATTTCATTGTTATCCTGACTAAGAAAGATGATTCCCTCCATTATAATTTAACTAGTGCAAATAAAAATTAATAATTTATTAATGTGTAAATTTTCTAATATTAAAAAATTAATACATTACATAAATTAAAAAATGATCGTCTCTTTCAATTCCAACTTATTTGTCTGTTATAAATATATTTATGAACCTCAACTGCATAACTAAGTTAGAAACATCCAAAATTTTGGTAAACACTTACATCGTTGAGGAAAAAAAAGGAGTCATCTAACGAGGCGGAGGAATTGTCTAGACGGTCAAAAATGGCGGGCAAAAAAAATAAAAAAAATCTTGTAGAGGCAGTGTTTAAATCGTGTTTTTGATGGTGGAAATGGATTCAGCACTATCGAAAACATCTAAGGCACCTAAAATTTTAAAGTTTAACAACTATAACGTGGATTTACAAAAATCCTTGCGAGATTTTCTCTAAATATAACTGAAATTCCCATAACTTTCAAAGAAACTCCTCGGCCTCGTTAAACTACGCGAAAAAGAACTCAGGTACATATCCATATCCATATCCATATTTTATAATTTAAAAAACATACATGTCATCTAAATATAACCACATCAGTGATCCGGGGTGGATGGCTTTTGCTGCTAGAACTGAGCATTCATTACGTCGAAATCTAAGATCAGTAAGCATTCATTATGTCGAAATCTAAAGTCACGAGTAATTCCAGCCAATCCGTATCTGCTCGTGTACTTAGTCGCCAAAAACAATAGGCCAGACCGGACTTTTTCTACTCTACATCCTTGCATATAAGATAAGAGCAGAACTTGTCTCTTGGATAAGAACTGGTTCCGTTCCGTTCCGTTCCTTTAAAATATACCTCCATATTGACTGTTCATGAATATTTCAGATCGTTTGGGTTCGTCCAACCATCATGGGGACAACCATTCAATTCGGAATAAACGGACTGAGTCTGAGAATCCTTGAATTTGGGAACAGTCAAGAAAGATTGGAATTACCTCGCATTTCAGTAGAGAGGATACAAAAATTTGTACAGCATCGAAACCCTAGACAACCTTTGACTTTGGAATTAACGGGATGAGTCCAACCAATCAGCAAAGCTTGGAATGACTCCAGATTCCAGCGGAGAGAATGTCAAAAAATTGTGGCCCTGCATATCGAATCTAATGTTTTATTTATTGAGACTTGAGATATTGTTTTTAGTTTAATTTCATTAAAATACGATGGTCAACACGGACAATCATGCTGCTGTGCACGTTTGCTTCATGACAACCACAAGGTTTCTGTTCATGTGCAGTGGCAAACATTATTAAAAGTCCATACAGCTAGCTGCTAGGTATCTTGCAATGGACTTCAAATTTTAGATAAGTTAGTTAACTGCCTCGTGACATCTGCCCTTTGATAAGTTCAAAGTGGCCGTCCAATTCAATATAGTGGCGTGCAAATTTAGTTAATCGAGGCAGGCCGACAACACCGTCATGCAAATTCTACTTAAGCCTCCAATCTGTTAGTTTGTTCACTGTATTCGCAGACCTAAGCATGGTGGTGAGAGCGAAGCTCAAAATGTTGCGATGGATTTGTCTGTTACTGTTGGTGAATTCATGGCTGTGGCTTCTGGCCGAAGGTCAAGGAGCTGCGTCTGTGGGTGACTGGCAACTGCTGGTAAAGAGTGCTGGAATATCATCGATGCACACTGCAGTTACCCGTTTCAACACAGTCGTTATGCTGGACCGGACCAACATCGGCCCGTCTCAGATAAAATTGCCCAACGGAAGATGCAGAATTAATCCACTGGACCAAATTCTCCAGCGCGACTGCACGGCCCACAGCGTTATGCTAAACCTCGCCAACAACGGGATACGCCCGCTGTTCATTCAGACCGATACATGGTGTTCGTCGGGACAGTTTCTGCCCGACGGAACGCTGCTACAGACCGGCGGGAACCTGGACGGTGGGCGGAAGTTGAGGAGAATCGCACCCTGTCCGGCGGCTGGAGCCTGCGACTGGGTCGAGGATCCCAAAACAGCGTTAGCCGAACCGCGGTGGTATGCGACCGATCAGCTCCTGCCTGACGGCAGAGTAATCGTCGTGGGAGGCAGAGCGGTTTTCACTTACGAATTCGTGCCGAAAGCGAGAGGAGAAGGAAGCTTTTCACTGCCATTTCTGAGAGCCACCAATGATGCACAAAACGACAACTATTATCCGTTCGTACATCTTCTGCCCAACGGAAATCTTTATATTTTCGCAAACAGAGATTCCATTGAATTGAATTACAATACCCGGGCCGTTGTCCGCAATTTCCCTACCATACCCGGGGAGCCAAGAAATTACCCTTCGGGAGGCAGCTCGGTGCTTCTCCCGCTCGACGGCCCGAGCGGTTACCAGGCTGCCGAGGTCCTTGTCTGCGGAGGGGCCCAGTTTGGGGCCTTTCGACAGCCCGCCAAACAACTTCTGACCTCTCCCTCATGCGGGAGAATGGTGATCACCGCGAAGGCCCCTGCTTGGGCCATGTCGAATATGCCCATGAGACGATGCATGGGCGATATGATAATTCTTCCTTCTGGCGAAGTGCTTATAATCAACGGCGCGTTGCGAGGATCTCAGGGCTACGGCGCTGCCTCGCAACCGATCTTGAATCCCGTCATATACAATCCCGTACGGCACAGATTTGCTGTCATGAAAGCGACTGCCATCCCTCGCGTGTATCATTCCACTGCCAATTTGCTGCCCGACGGTCGTGTGTTGGTTGCGGGGAGTAATACTCATCTGTTCTATACTTTCACTGGCGCCTTTCCTACGGAATTGAGAGTGGAAGCTTTCTTGCCTCCGTATCTCCACAAGAGTTTTAACGCTAGACGCCCCCAGATCACGAATGCCCCTGCTCGCGTTCGCCATGGACGGACATTTACGGTAGTTTTTACTCTTCCTGGTCCGCTCACAGCATTGGAAATGAATCTTCTGAGTGCGCCATACTCGACGCATTCGTATTCTCAGGGTCAGCGAATGCTGAGGCTGAAATTGGCGGCGGCGGTTCGCGTGGCAGCCAATAGGTACTCCGTCGCTGTTACAGCTCCTCCCAATGGGAATATTGCACCAGCCTCTTATTACATGCTGTTTCCAGTGACCCAGGGCATTCCGGGTAACGCGGCCTGGATTCAAGTCACTAATTAGAGATCAGGTCAGAAACAGAAAACTCATACTCTTAATAATTTTTAAAGTATTCTCTTTAGTTTTACAAAAACTGACGGTCCTTTACGTTGCTGCAGGCAGACGATCAGCCCTGGATTAGAGCACTGCTTGACCAGAAGGCTCTTATGCTTTGGATTGGCGCAATTAGATTGCTATCGAAATTTGAAATGTAAATTTAATCGGTTCACATCTGACAAAGAAATTTGTCATGAATGCTAAGTCAATAATGGGTGTTGCATCATTGAAATATGCTAAGTCAATAATGGGTGTTGCATTATTGAAATAATGCAGGTCGCAGCATCGATTTAGTACTTCCAGTACTCAATTGTGTGTTTGTTAATAAACAGGTCATATTAAATGACTCCGAGAAAATAACTACAGATTGAAATATCTATTACTGATCGAGTTGTCATTGGAAATGCCAATGGCATCGTTACATTCTTATTCGTATTTGATTGAATAAAAAAAAATTATGTTTAAAATTTGTTGTGGAGTCCAGATGCTTATTTTATTTTATAGGTCAGTATGATGTTTAAGCTTATTTGTTTGTCATCAAAGTCAAAATTTGTTTATGTTCACTAAAAATTATATAAAACATTTAAATAATATTTACTCAAAATAAAAATAAAAAAAATTAAATCTCTCGCCCAATATTAAATTTTATTTAAAATAAATCTACCATGTTTAAATATTTTACCAAGCCCTAATCTTAAATATTTTACCAAACCCTAATCTTAAATATTTTACCAAGTCCTGATCAATCAGTGTCTCAACTTCAATAATGGAAAGATATCCTTATTCATCTCTATCTGATTGGATAGGAGTAAACTTAAATGTTTGACTTATTCTTATTTATAGGATTAAACTTATTGACTTAATTTCAATAGTCTAAAATCTACACAATATTGACATAAAAATTTAAAATTATGAACAATGTAATTCATAAAATTTTATATTTCTATAGTATTGTTTTCTATTCTGTCCAATTTCCGATAGAAATTAAAACTACAATATGAACCACGTATGTTACATAAAATTTTGATTGAGACATACTTCCAGGCGTTCGCGAATCGATTTATGTGATCGAAATTTGAAAATACGAAACATTTATGAAAAATATGTACATGTTTGATTCAATATTTTAACGAAATTATTTACATGAGTGGAAATTTGATCATTATTGTGCTCAGAGAGGCAGTCTATTACCAAATTTAAATACGTTTTTCCTATATACCATTGCCAAAAACCTAATAACTAGATTTTCAATTTTCATTATTCATTAGAAAAAAAGTGCTTCACATCAATGGGCTGAAACGGTCAAGGTATAAACCTGCTATTTGAATCACTCGTAAAAATATAACGGCCATTCTTATTGACTATTTAAATTATCGATTATGGAAATTGAGTTTTTCATTTTTGCATATATATAGATAAAAAATGATATAGAATTAATTTATTCCATAATTTATTAAATACAAATATATTTAAAATTATACATGAATTGGATTTATATTAATAGATATAGAATTATTTTATTCCAAAATTTATTAAATACAAATATATTGAAAATTATACATGAATTGAATTTATATTAATATATTGAAAATTATACATGAATTGAATTTATATTAATAGGATAATGATGTTTGTTTGTTAAACCAGAACTAATGGCGTTGTTTTAAGATGTCACAATTTGGTTCATTCTCCTCAAAATTTGGCAAAAAAATTTTCAGAAAATTTCACTTCATTTTTGGGAGCGTTTAAATAGTATTTTTGATGGTGGAACACCATCAAGAATCTTTGGGGCAAACGTAACCAGGGTTTTTAAAAGAAGTTGTCAGACTGTGGAGATGAGAGTTTCTCTTCTCAATATTGTGAATCAGGTTACATTGGAGACATCAACAGTAAATGACTGTCGTGGGACTAAACTAAAATGGATTAACTGAAACTAAACTAAGACACTTGGATGGATAGTCCAAGTGGTTGGAGTTATATTCTCCAACACTCCCCATTAATTACAACCACATAAAAATTCAATTAAGATGTTTGTTGGTCTATGTCTTAGCTAGACTTACAATTTAAAAAAAAAATGATTTCAACTACATTTACTTTTCTTATTCTCTTCTTCTAGATCATGTAGCCTCTAAATTGTTTAAGTTTTTTTTTCTTCTTGTATCCTTCAAATCTTAGATTCTTCATTTGTTGGTGCAGGTATTCCATTGTTACATTGTCTAAGCATGTTTTGGACTTCTTCGAAAATCGGCTTGTATGTGGACTGCTACCACCTGCCATTTTTTTGTTGGGTTATCTTCATCATCAATTTGTTGCAACATAAGTTTATAATAAAAAATTTATTTCTTCAAGACTCCAATACTTGCAAATTTTATTAATCATCCAAGATGTCTTCAACGTGTTTGTATGTGGACTGCTACCACATGTCATCTTTTGTTGTGTGATCTTCATCATCAATTTTCTGCAACATAAGTTTATAATAAAAATTTATTTCTTCAGGAATCCAATACTTGCAAATTTTATTAATCATCCAAGATGTCTCCAACGTTCATTTTTGCAGCTTCTATGTAGACTTTATCAAGGCATGGTCTTGCAAACCATGCTTCAAGGAAATTTAACTCTTCTTCATAATCATTGTGTGTACCTGGCAACCTGTACACTGGAAATCAATGTTAAAATAAAAAATATTTGTTAAACCACATTGGTTCCGTTCTTTCTTCTCTGTAATGAGATCTTTCCCTTATTGCACTTCTAGCTCTACTCTTGCCTTTGTGTTTGTTTTCTCTTTGTTAGCTTCCTTCTTTGCCTCTGCCTCTATCTCTGTCTTTGTCTCTTCCACTTCTTTATTAACCTGTGGTGTTGCAAAAAGGTTGTCTTCCATTGACTCAAGTTTGTTTTTATCACTGTATAGAATCATGTCTATATGATGTTTTTTTTGCATCATCTGCAACCATTCATCATTAGACAACAAATATTCATCAAATTTAACATTCGCAAATTGAATTGTTGGATTACCATAACACTAACTTCTCTAATGGAAACTTCACTATCATCAGCAAGTTTTGTTGCTTGATTAACTAAATATCCATCCACTTGTGGTTGTGTATAGTTGAAATCATGAGCATCTACATACTCCTTCTCTATTGCTTCTCTAAAATTTTCACAATCATCATCCACTTGTGACTGAGCATAGTGGGATTCGCCAAACGTTTCATCTCGTTGTAGCTTTGTTGCTATAGATACACCTCCATATTCAACTTCAATGCTCCCCCTAACACCAAAACTCCTCTCAAGGGTATCTCAGGACTCCTTGGCTCTCTTGGCATCTGGAATGAGGGGAAGAATGTTGTCATCCATAGATTTTTTATGCATTTTAATGTGAAGACATCCTTTTGCCTCTTCACTTCCAATTGTTTCAAAAAAAATTCATACATCTCTAAATGTTTCTTAGACTTTCTTAGCATCTTGGCTTTCCCCATTTGCTGAACACTGATTGATTATGGCTCAAAAAGTAATTCATTTTCTATTAAAATTTTTTAGACATAGTAATTTCCTATGTGTACGTCTCTACGATGGCTTATTTACTACTTAACTTCCATAAAATACATGGAAAAACACTTATATAAATACTTTCACAAAAATATCACAATGCACATAGCTCATTGAAACAATGCCCATTTTTATAATCTCCTTTTCCAAAACTTTAAAAAATCTATTTTTTTAAATGTAACACTACTCCTTTTTATATATATATAATTCAAGTTCTTATTCTCTCTTGAAGACTCTATTAACAAAGCCCTTTGAATTCCCGGATGCGGGTGCATAAAGGCTGTGGGAATGGCACGCGCCATCACGTGGGCAGGTGGCATGCCCATGGCGTCCGTTGGTACCACGCGCAGCGGGGCATTAACCCGCTTGAATGCAAGGGAGGGAAGGCATTAATGCCTGTCTATTCGGCTCGAGGGAGAACGTTGGAGTTCGACGCTGTGATGAGGTTTAAACTGTGCAGGCTGGATCGGCAGGAGAGTATGAGTGAGCATAGTAAGGAGACCCTGCTCCGCTCAGACGGAAATGGGAAGGAGGAGCTGAGAGGTGTGCCGCCGGTTTGCAAGCCTGGTGTAGATTCTGGGCGCTGGTGTTGGTTCTTGCCGCTGGTGTTGGTTCTGGGAGCTGGGGTCGGTTCTTGGCGCTGGTGTTGGTTCTTGGAGTTGATATTAATTCTGGTCGATGTTGAAGTTCCGAGTGCCTGTGTAGGAGGGAGCGCAGAAATGCCGAGAGCAAGACCGCGTATGGGTAGCCGAAGAGGGGGAATTCAGGGCAGGGCCCTCCCGCAGAATGATTACTATTCGCCCTCTTCCTCCCTCGAGGTCACTTCGCTGCCTCAGAGATTTCAGGGCAGCAATGAGGAGGAGGGAGGGCATCATGGCATAGGCCCGAATTCTGAAGAAGGGCAGCGGGAGCCCCCCATGCTCAGGTATCGGCTCCCCTGCCCTCAAGTCAATTCCACTTTGGTTATTTCGATCGAGGTCGAGCCTGGACTCACTCAGAATGTAGAGGATGCGACTCTGCCGGAAGGGCAGCGCTCCAGCAGGGAGAATTCCCCTATTGCGTGCCTTCCGGTTGGAGCTGGAGCAGGCTGGTCGACACATGGACGTGAACCTGGGCCGAGTTGGTATGCGCCTGGTCGTGAACGCGGGCTGGATCTTGAGCGCCCTGCCACCAACTATGACCCGGATGCTGGCCCTTCTACGCATGCTGATTATGCTGGTCCGAGCAGGCCAGCCCGAGAGGGAAGCCCAGATGCGGTCATCCAGCTTTCAGATTCAGAGGACGCGCTCCGCTTTGGGTGTCGAATTGTAGAGGCGCCCCAGACTACTGATGAGGATTGAACTTGTCCCGGTAATCTCTCTAATTTTGATTGGGATCTCGATGTGTATCTCGGCTATGTGGCGGCATTATCTCTGTCAATGTGTCGAATGTAATGTTCAGGTGTCAACTGTAATGGTTCAGGTGTCATTGGTCTTTGTCCAGATGTCTGTTTGTCTTTGTCCGGGCCAGTTCATGGTCCTGGTGTCTTGGTGTTGTTCCAGTCATTTTATGTTATGTAACTGTGTCGGCTACAATTCCAATTTTGAATCCTTTCAATTTTGGATCTGATAACAGGGCAAGGCAAGGGCTGACAGGCAAATTTTCTCAGCCTTGCCCAATGTACTCTATTTTGTATTTTTGATTTGTACGATAATAGATTTAAGCATATTCAGAAAAAAAAAAAAAAAAAAACAAAGCCCTTTGAATGGACAAACAACACTTTTATATGAGGGAAGCCTTTTTTTTTAATATAAGCTCTTTAGAAAATGACATAACCCATCATAAAAAAATTTTAAACGAATTCATGCAAGCAAAGCTTTTAATTGGATGAGATAAGCCCACTTAAATTAAACCCCTTTCATAACATAAGGCCACTTAACAAAAAATTTAAAACGAATCCAAACAAATGATTTGTGACATCTCCATGAGGGTTATTTTCAATGAACAGAGCCATGAAAGGTCAAAGACATTTCGTTTTTCATTCTACTTGTCGTCTAGTGAAAAAGGCTAATTTGAGGACCTTTTGTACCTTAAAAAACAAGTTGCCCAAAAAAAAATTATCTTGTCATTTGCGTGGCTCCATAGGGAATTTATGCGCAATTTTACACACTCCTTCAACCATCGGGTGTGGCGACGTTTTTACTGGGATGTGAAACTGATGCACTTAGCTTTTTTGAGAGTTTCATAATTAACGCACTCCCTCTTCTTCAAAGGTGTGAAATTTAAACTACTTTCACACTTTCTCTTCGGCTTCTCGACCATGAACTCTAATGACATTTGCTAAAAAAAAATTGAGGCACTACTCTCGTTGGAGTCTTATGCGACTTCACGATTCTTCTGTGTACTTCTCTCAATGAGTCTTATGCAGCCTACGCTTTGATAACATGATAGAAAATGAAGATTGTGGAGCAGAGAGTTTCTCTTTTCAATATTACAAATCAGTGAAATAAGATTACATTGGGGACATCAACAATTTTAATCCTACTATAAATTTGCTGAAGGAGGTAGGATTATACCTAAGAAATTTGTAATATCACTTATCTTTGAGCTAGAAAGGGAAAGACACAAGACTCATAGATGGATGCAAATTGAAATATCCAAGAAGCTGGAAGATATGGGCCTCATGGAGGAAAAACTAAATGAAATGATCAACGAACTAAGTGGCATAAGGTTTAGGGAGTCAATCATGAAGGAGCAGCTACAAACAAAGAAAAAAGGCTAAGAGAACAATTGCAAGAAAAAGAGACACAACTTGCCACTATGGCAAGATTATCCATGGAAGCCATATAATGTAGGAAGCCATCCAAATACTATTCTATATTTCTCAATGAGAAGTCACGGGAATTTACATAAGGATATTAGAACAATATGTTTCTCTACCTTTCTAAGACTACAAAAAGTTCATTCACTTCTGCAAAACATAAGGTATTGAGGATAGAGCCAAATTGGCAGAGTTCTACATGCACAATATGGTCCTCCGAGACATGAAATTTTGTGACCCCAACTCTAGGATGGGGGACATGCAACTAATGTCACTAACCTCTTGGTTGATCCATGAAGAGACGAGATTTTAAGAAATAAGGAAGGTAATGGCAAAAGAAGAGAAGGAGCCTTTATACATAAGAGAAGAATTAGTGAGCCCCAAATCTATCATCAATAACCACCACCTCATCTCCACTAATCCTGAATTGGCACCTCCGTATACGAAAACCCAAGAAAAAACTTTCCTACATTTTGAGTACACCTTTAGGATGTTGGGGACAATATGTTTGCAGGCCTGCCAAAGATGATGGCATGCTCTTCCTTATAGTTTTCAAATCATAGAGTATCACTCTCCAGAAAGACTAAGGAGTGCCTTCGAGAGAACCCCACTCTAAAAAATAATCATGCAAATATTAAAGATCAGTTTGATAGGCCTCAAACTCAGTACTCCCTTACTACTAAGCCTATAGGAAATAAGGGACCACACAAAAGAACAAAAGGAGTGGGAAAACACATAGGAAAATGTAGGTTTCTATCCACATAAAGGCACACCATATGAAATTCCTTGGGATGTCAGAGAAGCCACTAGGGCCATGTATGAACTTCACATCAGAGATTGAATTGCTCATAGGGTGAGAAACACCTTCAACAAGGGGTTGATGTTGGGTCACATTAATAGATATATTTTTAGGCCCATTATGTTATCCTCCAGCCCTTAAAACTCTACTTTTCTCACATTAATTCAATTTTTAGTCATAATATTCTTAGTAGGAAGACTAAAGGGTGCTTTTCATTTTTCATGGCGTAATGTGATTAATATGTAGGAAAAAGAAGCACTTTTGGAGATATTTACTATGAAGGAGATGATTGGAGACATCTAGAGAGAATATAGGGGGGATTTTCAACTACATTAACTCCCCAACTCATCTTGAGGTAAAATATTCCTCACCAACAACTTGAATTCATTAGCAGCCAAGGAAATCAAGTGCATGAGAAGATTCAAGTAAACCAGACCCACCAATCTCAAGATTTTGAAGGGAATCACTCCTCTCTTCAAGGGAGCTGCCCCTCAACTACTTTTTGTATAAATAAATCAACCTAAAGGCTCATTAGGTTTGAAACTTTTGGGGGAGATAGGATAACTATTAAGAGCATATTGTTTGACACTACTTTTTTCATATTTCATGCCATGTGTGTGACTATTATTTTTTGTTAATGGAATGTTTACTATTGGCCTTCATCTGAGTTAGTTTTAGATTGCTTAAACCCTTGGGCTTGGGCCCAACCCAAAGGTTTTTGTCCCTCTCTTGTAATTTATTCTTGTTCTTTTCTTATGCAAGTCATTTTATTGCTTAAGTAGGATTATATTGCAAAATTGTAGTTGCAGGTTGGGCTACCACCTCTCTTGTGGGATCTGTGGTGGAAGACTTTACAAAAACAAGCTAAAAACTTTTGTTAATGATTTCTCAGAAATTATTTAGTTTTTGATTGAGGTTCTTCTGCATGATTGGTTTTTGGAATTTAGGAGTTATCAACATTGTTTTGGAAATTATATCAGATGCATGTTGTAGGATAGATTATATCTTCAAGAGATAAGAATTAACTCATGCTTTCCACTTTGATTGTGCTGCACTACTGGTCATTGAATGCATGAACTTAAATGACCTGCAGTAGTTGTTGTTTACTTGCACAAGTGGGCCAATTCTTCCACATCCACCTAGACCATTCCATCTACCTCCTGGACACTTCACATTATTTCTAAACTTTTCCACCAAGATCACTGTTTGAGAGAAAATGAAGGACATCGTGGGCATAAATGTTGATGCAAGCTAGGCCTTCGATGGATACTAGGCTTAGCTAACAGGATCCTACACCCTTCATGCACCATCATTATACTACTTATGTCCTCAAAAAACTCTTAGGCCCCCCCTCCTGTAGCAAATAAGGCCTCCTATGGCACCTCCTGTATCATTCCTATAACATTACTCCCTTCAACCAGGTTCACTCTAGAATTTGACCCTTGCACTCTAAAGTTGAACAATGGGCCCCAAGATTTGATTTCATTACTAAGGAAGACTCCAATAACACTCCAACCCCATCCTTTCCTCACTGCAAAGACAAGATGACAATTAAAATCAAACTTAGCATTTTGTTTATAGTTGTTTTGAAGGTTAAATCCCTCATTTTTAAAAAAGTTGCAAATAGATAAATCGTTCATGAAATTAGTCTATCGATTTGATTGAATGTGCAAATAGAGTAAAATGGTTTACTTATGAAACTAGGTGATCCCTTTCCCTTCTTTCAATTTCAATTATAATTTACATTTAATGAATGTTATTTTCATTTATGTAGTTAGAATCACGTTCATATCCTTGCAATAATGACATGCTTTCATAAGACATTATTTGTATAGTTAGTTGGAGTGGTCTCTCAACACCTTGATCTGATCAATAGTCTAAGGGTTACATGATTAGAACCTAACCTATTGTGCATATAGCATTGTCACCTTTAAGTTTGTTTGAACCCTATGTTGATAATTTAAGTTGAGAAGCCCTAGGAGTTGCAACATCCTTAGTGCCATATCAGGGCTCATCGTAAACCTTGGTCGAATATAAGGTATTCATGTGAATGGAAAATATCCAAACAAGAATCCTTTATCTAATTAGAAAGATTATCATTAGGACTAAAAAATATTAACTTGGAAACACCGAATGTCCTTTAAGAATGAACTTGAAACTAATAAATAGATGTTAAGGAAATATTCATGTGTGAAAATATAAATTCAGCTTAGTTTAGATATCTGAAGAGGATTGCAAGAACCTAACATAACCATCAGTAGGGTGTAAAGTGTCTCGACCACCTGATAGGTCTCTAAATTTTTTGACATTGTAACATCGAATTTGGGTGGCTTAGAACAATCGTCAGGTAGACATGCACCACTATCATGAGATGTATCAATGAAAATATTGTTACTGCCACTAGTTTGATCATATTTAAGATTAGGCATATCAAATTATTAATGGATAGAACATTTAAATGCATTGATTGGAACACTCCCTTGATCATATGGAATTGGAACACCTTCCTCCTAACTTATGAAATATTTATGTTTAACAAATCATGAATAATAGATTCAAACTTTTCATCCTCTGATTGTAAGATCACACCATCTTCTACCACATTGCAGCCATGACCAAATGGATAATTATCTAAAGGATTTAGAAAAACTTCTAGTATAACACACTTATAAAACATATTTGGGTAAAATGAATAGTGTGTGAGATGTGAAGAAGGATAAAAAGGCCAAGGAGGAGGAGCGTTGATTGTTACTAAATGGGAACGAGCTTGCAAGAACAATGTATTAATATAATTTTCATCAATATAATTGTCAAATAAAGGTATACCAATGTGATATTTAGATTGACCTTGGTTTTTTTCATCAGGGTATACCAAAGGTTAAAAATCCTAGAAACTTACCTCTTCAGGTTTTTCATCTGAAGATGTATGAACTAGAGGAATTTCAAGATATTTTTGAATTGAAATAGTATCCCAACTAATAAATGGATATTTTGAACTATTAGAAATATGTTATGGATCGATACCTTGGAAATATAGGTCCTCTAAAGAAGAAAATATATCATTTGATTTACTTGGGCACTCTACACCATATGTATTAGTTGAAACATGGATTTCAAGGTGATCGTTGTCCAAGGTCTCAACTTGAATGGAGGGTTTAGAATCATTTGACAAGTTATCGAGACTATAAGATTGATGATCATCCAAAGTAAAATTATCATCTTGAAAGAGGGAAGAAAGATAGAACACATATTCAACACTTTTCTCCTCTACAAGTGAAATGGAACTTGTTCCTGATTACTACTTAAAACAAAAATTTGAACATCATTAAGGGTTTAAGTAGGTTTATCAAGAGGACCGAATAACAAGGAATTAGGAAATATGGATGGTATATATTTAAGTGTATCCCTTGAGGAAACCATACTTTCGATAAACTAGATTTGTGGTTTAAACTATGAGTGTTAATATCATATTGAAAGATTAAGGGCTTAGTATTCATCTTAGGCTTCATGAACCACTCCAAGATATCCTCCATTGAACTCGAATAATGCAAAGTGGATGAAAATGGAGAAGACAAATCAAAAATTTGATTTATAGATTTCCCAACTTGAACATCTTCACAAGGAGGCACCCAAATTGGTACTAAAAAAGGAGGAGGAAAAGGAACAAAAGGAATAGTAGGTTCTTCCTCATAAATTTAAGATGTTTCATGCTTAATTTAAGTTGGAAGAGAGGATTCATCTAGGGGTTTTGATCCAAAATATTTGACGAAGAGAAGAATCAAGCTCTGAAACCTTTTGCTGATAAAATTATAGTTCTGTCTGAAGTCATTTCCTAAGACAGCTTGCTCGACAAGAAGAAGCGTGCTCCCGTGCTTTCAGGAGCTCCAAGTTATCCCAGTCAAAATCTTCTTTAGGAAAATCACAACAAAGATGAAGAAATTGATTAAGGAAAAACTCTAAAGGTTCACATGAATTCATTTTAAGTTGATCATTTTTATCATATACATATTCATAATCATACTTTTTAAAGGCTTCACGTAGCTCCTTAACAAGTTGCTAAAATGCAAGGATAGAAGTAGCAGGTAATGTATGACCCAATTTCTTGACTTGACCTTCAAATGTGAGGGTGAATAATCTGGCCATGACCTCCGTAAAGTGCATTCTATTAGAAAGAACAAAACGAGAAAATTGAAATTCATTTATAGGGATAGTTATTCCACCCTCACCATCAAACATAAATTGAGACAAGTTATGAACAATTTTGACAAGAATGGTAAGCTCAATCTCCTTAGAAAAAAATATCTGGATTATGATTTGGGAAAAATCCATTTAAGATAAGATATTCAAAACATACTCAATAGGGACAAGTTGTCATATGGCCCTCCTTCTAATGCTAGAATGCTGATGGTGTTGGACTCTTCCAACGTACAGGGATTGTCCCTAATGTGAAGTCCCAATTATACCTCACACCATTTGGAGTAGGAGCCCCATCCCAAGTATCACCCTGACCACCATAACTTAAGGTTATCCTTAGTTTCAATGGATAACATAAGAGATTATACACATAACCTTCAAACAATAAAGTATGTTACCATTGTGAAACACCAATCAGAATGTGTAAAAAGAAGACTTCATGAGAGGGGAGACAAAAGTGAGTCCTTGGCAGGAAAGTAATAGTACTATCCTAAGAGAGGCACACAATACCAAGGAAATATTCATTTGCTATCTAGTGAAATATTTCACATAAACACAACGATCGTTAAAGAAAATACAACACACATTCAACGAGATAAGTACCAAAGCCAATGAAGTAGTTTAATTTCCTTCGTAAATATGAATATAACATATACCAAAAACACCGAAAGACTAGCCCTACAACATTCATGATACATGCATAAAAATGTGTTGTCTCAATGATCTTCAATTATTAAATGAAAGGTCCAAGTACACATTTACAATGGTGAGTCAGTAGTACCAATAGTGGAACATCAAGTCACTTCTTTCTTCTCCAAGGAATGATCTTCCCTCCTATGTTAGGTGAGAGAAGCCAAGGATAGCTCTCAAAAGTTTAAGCCTCTAAAAATCATTTTTCTTGAGTCATGAGGTTTTTTTTATAACTGTTAAACACACATGGACAGCACAAAATATATGAACGATAAATCAGTGAGTGCATTTTTTATTAACATAAGATACACATTTATAGTACAATACATGACTCTTGGGATTCAGATCCCAAGGTTTCTTGGACTGCTTTTGTCCATTCGAATTCCACACTAACCCTTTAGGATTAGGTGTCCAACATTCCCCCCCTTAATCCGAAGGGTTATGTATGAGTCCAAGAAGAGAGCTGTAATACAAAATGTGAAAAAAATACATGGAAGCACTAGGCTGAATGTGCTCTATGAAATGTTGGTATAAAGGGCGGTGGTTTAAGGATGACCACCAACACTGGAACGCTTAGTGCAGTTCCAGGAACTCTTCCAAAACTGGCAAGAAACTGAAGTTTTCTGCTAGAGGAAGTGTTCTCAATCTGTGATGGTTTAAGGATGACCAACAACTCTGGAATGCTTAATGCAATTCCTGGAACTCTTCCAAAACTGGCAAGAAGCTGGAGTCTTCTGCTAGAGGAAGTGTTCTTAATCTGTGATGGTTTAAGGATGACCAACAACTCTGAAGGCATGTTCAGGCATCTTGTCTCTAGCTACAACTCTGAAACTGGTGTGGCAGGTTGTGGCTCAGGCTCGCTTGATGTGGCTTTGAAGCTTGTAGATGACCATCATTTCCCCCCCTGTCAGATACAAGGTGAGAAGATGGAGAAAACTCAACTGCAAGACTGTTCAATATTCTAGAACAAGTTCTAACATGCGTTTGGAATATCTTCTTGGCTGTTGATGCCCATTGCCAAGAAGCGATCCATCCAAGATGAATCTTTGTTCTTGCAGGACGTTTGTTTTTGAAGCATCTGTTTGAAGAATGACTGGTTTTATGACAGTGCTTACATGGATGAAGATCAAAACAGTGATCTTTCAAATGGCCAACTCGGTCACAGTGTTGGCATTTCACGATCTGTTGTTTTTGTTGTTGTTGTTACTGTGGAAGAGGGGCAGAATCTGGAACAGCTGGAGGTGAACTATCATGAGGAGCAGGTGAACTGTCATAAATGAATCCAGCGCTCTGAAACTGAATGGGCTTGGCATAGTCTGGAATATGAAAGGACAAGTCCTTGTCATATCCAAGACCAGTTCTGTGCTTGTTGTGGACAAGCTGTTCCCAAGGTCTGATGATGGGCTTGGGAAGTGCAGACTGAACTTCTGCATCTGCATGTAACTTTGCTGCTTTATCTGGATGAACTGTAACATTATTGACTTGCTGTTTATGGGAGTCTGCTTCATTGTTCTGAACAGAAACAGGTTCAGAATGATGACTCCACTGGTGTAATTCTTCCTGCTACAGTTTTGATTCAAGATGCAAAAACTCTATCTTTTCTTGTGCATATTGCAGGCATGTTTGAATGTCTGAAAGAGAGGCTTTGTTAATTTTGACTGTGCTGTTAGCAGTGGACATGATTAGAGTTCTCAATAACTCTAATGTTCTTTCAAGCTTAGCCATTTTTCTACACCTTAAAAATCTCCAAATCCCACAGAAAAATGTACGCTGCTAAATATCTTCAAGTTGCACAAGAGAGCCCTATAGCTTAAACGGAAAAATCAAGCAGAGATATCTTGAAACTGTCAAAATTATACAAATATCACCAGACTTTCATAGATTCTGTTCTTTAAATTCAGCAAATGTTAGGAAGAACAGTGGCTGTAGATAAGTGTAACCACAAAAAATACCTTTGCATGTTTCGACCTTCAAAGGATTGCCTTCGTCCCTTTCAAATGAAACTTGTCATGGCCACTCTTGATTCCTTGTGATGTAATGGACCGAACGCTCACCTCACTTGCAGATTCTAGCAAAATGAAAACTCAGCAAATTACAATAGCATCTACTGTCAACGGAATTCAGTTTGCTGGGACAGGTCACCAGATTCCAACGTGGCACTCCCGTTCACCAAATTTCGTACGGACTACTGGTTCGGGTGGGTTGGCACATAACAGACCTGCTCGAACTGATTACTGAATGTGAGCAGACACATCACAGTAAACTATAACAGGACTGGAATCTCCAAGAAAAAGAGCACAATGACAAAACAACACAACAACACTCTGCATACTGCAAACCAGAAGCAGCATCCGGGCGCAGAGCATAAGCTCCAATCTCCTCCCCGGTTTTTTTTTTCACTACAACTTACATCCCTGCATGAAAGTTACGAGGCCAAGTGGCATCTCTCCTCCAACAAACAGCTGAAACAAATAAATAACACTTCACATCACTAGCTCTGATATCAAATGAGAAAAGCAGACACAGACATACACACTTCAAGCACGCAGCTACAACTGCATAATTTCATTAACAAATGAGGTCGAGTGGATTTCGATTTTGTATCCTTTATGAATTCTTAAGCCCTGATTTGACCACAAGATTGCAATGATGAATAAAGAAGATGAACAGAGGCAACAGCTTCTTCAATCTTATTACACAGGCAAATCTGAAATAGCTGCTGGAGAAATGTAGCCGATTGTTTATCCGAAGCTGGACGCCGAGGGTCCGACCACCTCTGAGGCTGTTATAACGCTCCACCTTCCACACATGGTTATAAACTGGTGGCAGAGGACTGGCGCTCAACTGTGTTATTCCTGTAGAGGACCAAGCGTTAACTGAATATGGAATCGACCTCCAAACTTCACTGCTCGAGCATGGGCACTTGCGAGACTAGTGACTTGAAAACCTCTCAACTGCAACGTTGTCATCCAGTGTGAATACCACAGCAAACATTACTTTTATGACGCCTCTGGAATAACACGTGTAGCAAGCGTTATACTTCCGATCTCATATTTGCCTACCTTGTTCATAACCGTCTTCCTCGACCTCATCATACTTCCAATCAACCAAAAATATAGCGTATTTTATTGCTCTAAGTCAAGAAACTCCATGGCTGAAATCTGAAAGAAATCGCGCCGAGATCTTCCATTGCGTGAGCGTTAACAGTCCACTGACTTCCAAGGTGGAAGAGAAGTAAAGTTTGGCCCTCGTAAAAATTTAGGCAGCAAGGATTTTGTCGGAAATTTTTAGTTGATCGTGAGATCGATCCCTTGTAAGTCGTTCCCCGCTCCCACGCAATAGTCTGCTATCTGGACAGGCCGGACTTCATCGCCGCTTCGTAGCACCATCTTGCTTCTATAATACCAGTCTCTCTGAAATCTCTCCAATTCAAAGACTGCTGAAATCACTAAAAAATCTTTGGTTTCAAAAGCCAATTAAGGCATGCACATCAATCTGCTCATGGATTTTATGAAATCATCCCAAATTTCACCATTGGGACAGGCACTTAGGTATCCCTACTGAGATCAAACAATATTGCCCAACTCAGAGGTCCCCAATTTTCGAAAACCCTAATATAAATGTCTGAGAAATTGACCCTGTCATAACACTTTTGGAAAGCTCATCAAAAGCTGAGCGACCATAACAACAACAGCAAGAAATGAACATACAGCGCATGCAGAGCTCATGAGAGATCAACAAGGAAGATATAAAAATAAAGACTGTTTACAATGGCAGGTCGAGCACTTGGGAAATCAAATCAATCATCATTTGGGTTCATTTTTTCTGCTGAATTTAGTCGTTTGAATCCTCCTCCTGAGTTTATTCATTTGGGACTATTTTTGGGCAGAACTAGATCGTTGTATGCCATTTTTCCCTGTTTTACTCTGGCAATTGTCTCCACCACCAACAACAGCAATCACAATAGGTGAGACGTGAGCACAGTCCAGCAGAAGTTAATGGCGTGAACGCTCCGCTTCCCCTTGATTCTTCTACTAAGTTTAGCAGTAATAATTCTGCCAGAATACACAGCGAAACCGCTTCTTTCACGAGGCTAAAGCGGAGTCCAATTCCAGCGAAGCCAGAAATAATGGCAGACGATCAGCGGGTTTATCCATCCGCTGCCTCCTCATTCAGCGATGCATTACAATAGACTGGAGCAAAAAGAATAATGGCAGAAGCGTTTCAATGGAATGAAGAGAGCAGCACAGGTTTCATTAATGTCAAAACAGCGTTTCAGTCATGTCAGAACAGCGCACAGTAATGTTAATAATGAGGTGTAGTAAAAATGGAATGCGCAGAGGTCGACAGGCCTTTCTGATGCAGAGACGGAATTTAATTATTCAAACTGACAGATAGGGCGAGCCAATAGACAGGACAGCACTAAATTACCTGGAAACGCTTATGGACAGAGGTGCAGGACTGACATGCACATAACAGGCCACAGAAAAACAAGCGGCTCTGATACCATGTTAAACACACATGGACAGCACAAAATATATGAACGATAAATCAGTGAGTGCATTTTTTATTAACATAAGATACACATTTATAGTACAATACATGACTCTTGGGATTCAGATCCCAAGGTCTCTTGGACTGCTTTTGTCCATTCGAATTCCACACTAACCCTTTAGGATTAGGTGTCCAACAATAACAAGAGGAATAATTTTTAATATACCTATGACTCTTGAACTAACCACATGACTCTTAGACTCCTAAATGACCTTTGAAAATATGTAAGACTCTTTTGTCCAAATGTGACTTTACATATTCCACATATGGCCCTTGGACTTCTATCTCTTTTAAATTTTGTCATTTTACTCTTGATAATACATCATTACATTCCACAAATGATGTGGCAAGACACATTGACAAATATGGCATTGTGATGACACTTGTCCAAGCCACAACTTGACATTGATGACATAGAGCTTCATGATGATGTGGAAATTCCAAGGAGCTCCCTTTCCTGCTTTGTCTTCAATATTCACAAGACTTTTTCTTTGTTATTCATATTCACCCTCCAAGGGGTCTTAGATCAGTGTTGGAACCTTCTGAGGTAACATAATATTCTCCACTCTCTCATGGTCCACGATCCGCTTCATGTCTTCATGGTGGTTCTTTGTGTTTCTTCTCTGTAAGTAACTCTTTATTTCTTCTCCTTGGAAATCTTCCTTTAAGCACATCATATTTCCATGTTGAGGTGGTACACCTTCCGACGAATATCACTCATGACAAGGTAATATCAGCATTAAAATAATTTATTCTAACTCTACTTTTCTCATGGAAAAAGTTGCATGTGATAGGCCCGTGTGAGGAATGAAAGAGGAAGACTTGTTAAGAATGGCGTATTTGAGCTCAACATTGACTGAGGAATGCATCACTATCAACTAAAACTATTCCATGCTCTATGAGGAGGGGCTCTTCAAGGTCCAACACAGTGGGAAAGTTTAGGAGACAATGCGATTAGCTTGCTGACTAGAACTATGCTCTCTGCCATGTTTAAGGGAGAATAAGGTTGTGATAACATAGGTGATCTTTACAGTGAGCAAGGGATGACCCCACTATTCACTAGAACAATGCCATGCACTACAAACATAAGGCAAGACAAGGCTTGGTGTAGTGAGGAATATTAATGGAAAAGGGTTGAGGGATTGCTAACTAAAAGTGTGCCATTCCCTATAACTGAGAGGCATGCTAAAGAGAAGGTGTAGTTTTCTTCAATAATGATCCACGCGAAGCTTCTTTTCCCACTGGAATTGCATCATGCACTGGTAATATAGGCAGGCTCAAAGGTGCGTGTAGTTTTCTTCAGTAGTGGTTGACTGTTCACTAAAATTGAACCCTACGCACTATGTTAGTGCAATTTTCTTTAATAGTGGTTGATTTTTCAATAGAAGTGAATCATATGCACTATTATAGAAGAGGTTAATTCAATAGTGGCTAATTATTCACTAAAAATGCACCCTGTGCTCAGAAAGACTCACTGGAAGAGGAAATTTCATAGATGGCTTAAGCAAGCAAGAGAAGGTTAGGTCTCTTTGGATAGGAAAAGGTTTAATTTAGTTTGAGAGGGAAGATACTTTGTATTGCAAAATTTTATTTTGCAGAGGGCCACTAGAAATGCTCCATGTGCCCTACAATGTGAAATTACTCAAAAATCAGTGTAGTGAGTTAGTACAACCAAGAACGATTAGGTGACTATGCTTTGGAGGTTCTGACCTTGAAGAGGACTCAGTTTACAAGTCTAGGAGGGAGATATATCATCAATAAGGATCATTAAAAGCTAATTCTAATCACTTAGTCAAGGATTGAAGCTTTCATAACTTACACTAGGCAGTAGGACTAATAAGAGTTCCAAAATGGCTAAGTGTGGGATCAATATAATAAGATAAGGAAAGCATTCGAACGAGTCTCAAACATAGATCACACACATGGAAACCATCAATAAAAGAAAGGGAAATGAATTATACTTTTGAAAAGCAATCACCTTGAAATGATAACAAAGAGACACTTATTTCTAGGTGTGATAGTTAAGATTACACATTGCAACACTTAGAATACAAGTTGTGACAGAAGTTTTGACTGTGACCTGAAAGTGTGCTAAGTGATAGGAATGTGTCTAGGATATATTATATTGATTTGGAGGACCATATAATGTGGAAGAGTGCACTAGAATTGAATCTATTGATGTGTAACGACGTGACACATACATGAGTGAAAATGGTTGGAGGTGACACTTGCGACACTAAGAAAACATGAAAACGACACTTACAAAAGCTAAAGAAATTGAAAGTGACACATGCTAGAGTGAAAATAACATAAAAATGACACTTGTTAAAGTGAAAGAAATAAAAACATCAGCCAAAAAATGAAAGTGACACATATGAAAGAAAAGGTGTGCAAAAGTGACAATTGGGAAAACTCACTAAAATATAAGTACAATTGTAACCAAAGTGAGAGGGAGACGATCAATGGAGAGTGCACAGTAACTGTCAACTATCTAGGATTACATAAGAAAGGTGCACTCATGGCTTTATCAAGGACTACGCATGTGTGAGAAAGTGACTATGATACTTAGAATCTGAGAAGAAGAATTAAGCACTTAGCAAAACATCAATCGACCATAAACTTATCATAGAGTGATAGATTGTAAGATCTTCAATAGGCTCCAAAATTCAAGTGTAGGAAAAATTTTGGAGGTTTTTGATCACAGCATGAACACGATGGTAACCCACCACCTAGGCCAATTTTGGGAAATCTAATTTTGAATAGATTCAAATCCCAACATTTTCTCACAGATTCTATGATGTCCTACCAACAACAATGTTGTGCCATGAGTTAGGTATGTCTAGAAGAGGGATGTATTCACCCATCACCATTTTTACTTTCTCAAACCTCTGTTTGACGAAATGGATTCTAGGTTTAGAACAAGGAACCTCCACCATTAGAGTAGTAGTTGTGCCAAGATGTGATAAAATTTGAGATGAAACCCTACCCATTGAAAGATCAACCAATTTCCTTCAAGAATATGGAGGGATATTAGTCGAGGGTAATGAGCGAGGGAGAGAAATCAATATATTGTGATATAATTTTATAAATTTACCTATTAGCACAAGCTTGGGGAGTAAGAGCCCCATTCAAAGTATCGAACTTACCATGATAACTTAAGGTTCTCCTTAGTTTCAATGGATAACATAAGAGATTGTACACATAACCTTTGAACAAGAAAATATCCTAACGTTGTGAAACACCAATCACAATTTGTAAAAATAGGCCTTCATGAGAGGGGAGACAAGAGTGAGTCCTTGGAAGGAAAGTAATACTACTATCCTAAGAGAGGCACAGAAGGGAAAGTAAAGATTCATTAGTTATCTAGAAAAATAGTTCACATAGACAAAAGTCTCATTAAAGAAAATACAACACACATTCAATAATATAAGTACCAAAGCCAATGAATTAGTTCAATTTCCTTAGTAAATATGAACATAACATATAATGAAAACACCTAAAGAATAGTCCTATATCATTCAAAATGCATGCATCAAATTGTGTTGTCTCAATGAGCTTCAATTATTAATTGAAAGGCCCAAGTACGTAGTTACAATGGTGAGGTAGTAGTACCATTAGTGGAACATTAAATCACTTCTTGCTTCTTCAAGGAACGATCTTCTCTCCTATGTTAGGTAAGAGAAGCCAAGGCTAGCTCTCCAAAGTTTAAGCCTACAAAATGCCTTTTTCTTGAGTTTGAGGTTTGTTTTATAACAAGAGGAATAACCTTTCATAGACCTATAACACTTGAACTACCATAATGACTCTTGGAATCCTATATGACCTTTGAACTTCTATAGGACTCTTTTATCCACATGTGACTTTACATATTCCACATATGACAGTTGGACGTCCATCTCTTTTACATTTTGTCATTTTCCTTTTGATTATACATAATTACATTCCAAAAATGATGTGGCAAGACACATTGACACATATGAAATTGTGATGACTCTTTTCCAAGCCACAAATTGACAATGATGACATGGAGCTTCATGATGATGTGGCAATTCTAAGGTGATCTCTTTGCTTCTTTGTATTCAATCCTCATAATATTTTTTCTTTGTTCTTCATTTTCACCCTTCAAAGGGTCTTAGATCAGTGTTGGAGCCTTGTGAGGTAACATAATATTCTCCATTATGTCATGGTACAAGATCTTTTTCATGTCTTCATGGTGGTTCTTTGTGTTTACTCTCCTTGGAAATCTTCCTTTAAGCATCTCATATTTCGATGTTGAGGTGGTACACCTTCAAATGAAGATCACTCATGACAAGGCAGTATTAGTATTAAAATCATCTATTCTAACTTTACTTTTCTCATGGGAAAAACTGCATGTGATAAGATCGTGTGAGGACTGAAAGAGGAAGGCTTGTTAAGAATGGCGTAGTTAAGCTCAACATTGACTAAGGAAAGCATCACCATCAACTAAGACTATTCCATGTGCTATAAGGATGGGCTCTTTAGGGTCCAACATGATGAGCTTACTAACTAGAACTACACTATGCGCCATGTTTAAGGGAGAAGGAAGTTGTGATAGTGTAGGTGAGATTGACAGTCGGCAATGAATTACCACACTATTCACTAGAACTATGACATGCACTTCGGAGACAAGGCTGGAAAGGCTTGGGGTAGTGAGGAAGTTTAGTGGAAAAGGGTTGAGGGATTACGAACTAAAATTGTGCCATGTGCTATAACTGAGATGCATGCTGAAGGGAAGGTGTAGTTTTCTTCAATAGTGATCCACTTGAAGCTTCTTTGTCCACTAGAAATGCACCATGCATTACAAATATAGGCAAGCTCAAGGGATGTTGCAATTTTCTTTAACACTAGTTGAATTTTCACTAAAAGTGCACCCTGCGCCTTATGCTAGTGCAATCTTATTCAATAGTGATTGATTTTTCACTAAAAATGCATCATTTGCCCTATTCGAGCACATGTTACTTCAACAGTGGATGATTATTCCCTAAAAGTGTGCCCTGCACTCAGGAAGACTCATTGGAAGAAAAAATTGCATAGTTTACTAAGGCAAGGAGGAGAAGGTTCGATCACTCTTCCTAGGAAAAGGGTTAATGCACTGCGAGAGGGAAGAGACCTTGTATTGCATAGTTTTCCTTTTGGAGAGAGCCACTAGAAATGCTCTATCCATCCTACAATGTGGAATTTCTCACAAATCAGTCTACTGAGTTAGTATAAGCAAGAAGGTTTAAGCGACTATGCTTTGAAGGTTCTCACCTTCAAGAGGACTCAGTGCACAAGTCCAGGAGGGAGATATCTCATCAATAAGGATCATGAATAGACAATTCTCATCACCTGGTGAAGGATTGAAGCTTTCATAACTTACACTTGGCAGTGGGACCAATAAGAGTGTAGAAATTTTGAATAATAAACACTTATTCATAGAGATTATCCTGATTATACACTATTGCAGAATACATGCACAATACATAATCTCCTCTATGTTGATCATCAATTTAGCAGCATCAAAAAACAATGAAACATCAATCGCATGCACACATTAACACAGTATGTAACCCAGGGAAAGCTTACAGCTAAAAACCCCACACTATCTGTATATTAATGATTGAGAACATGTAACAATACATAGTACAATACTCCTCACAAGTATCCAACACTATCTCCACCTGTTACACAAAAACTAGCTCAGATCCAAACAAGTCACAGGTTCAAATCTCCTCCGCTGCTTTGCCTGCCTCTATTGCACAATACCAGTGAAAATCACGTGAGCATAGGCTATTTCACTGGGCATATACTGTACAATCCTCATGGGCATACTCAATCCATTGATTGTGCAAGATCTCATGCACAACTATAGTTACAACTGATAGCAATCTCAACCTCTAACACCTGTCTCCACTGAACTGTACATGCACTGAGTTAACTGATGTATTCTTCAGTTGAATTATGAGTTAATAATTAGTGAATTAATTTAATCAATTAATTCACATCACTCATCACTAGTCTATTTGCAGTTAGACTAATTATAACTAGTTTAACCAAGTAAAACTGAACACAACTTCATCAACTCCACAATCAACTCCACCAAACTCAATTGCTTGAGTTCTAACTGAAGTCTTGCATGCAATAGCTCAACTGACCCACAAAGAAAAGTGTATTTCCTTCTAACATCTGCATGTGCCACATCTGTAGCTCAAATTGAAGTGCTCCAAGAGGATAAGAAAATGTTTATAGTCTAAATATTATTATGAGACAATAATATTTGACTTTTCTAATTTTTTTAGCTTGGCAGTCTAAAAATAGACTCTGATCACTCTGCTGTGAACCAAAAATAGAAGTCCATCTATTTTTCCCAACATGACCAATCATCCATAAACAGCATCCTGCAAGTCATAGACCATGACCCATATGTCTAAAAATAGACTTTGCGCCAAAAATACCCTGCGGGCCCACTTAGTGAAGGCGACTTCTTTCCACTAAGCTCCATCATCTTGTTGCATTCTCAACACTCCCTCTCAACAAGATATGGATTATCAACAACCCCTATCCTACCTTGGTGGTATTCGAATTTGCTCCTGGTGAGCGCCTTCGTCAAGATATCAGCATCCTGATCCTCTGTTGGAATGCATGAAAGTAGCATGATTCTCCGCTACACACAATCTCTGATATGATGGTACCTGATGTCAATGTGCTTACATCTATCATGAAATACAGGATTAGCCAAGAGTTTAATGCAACTCTGGTTGTCACAGTAAATCATAGTAGGCTCCAAGTAAGAACCAAACAAACCGACCAGGATCTTCCTCATCCATATAGCCTCCCATGCAGCCAAACTTGCTGCCATATACTCGGCCTCTGCTAAACTGAGTGCCATGGATCTCTGCTTCCTGTTGTACCAAGAAACTACTGTCGACCCCATACTAAAGACCCTTCCTGATGTGCTCTTTCTATCCGTTGGGCTCCCTGCCCAATCTGCATTCGTGAAGCCACATAGCTTCACCTCATCCTCTTGTCTGTACCACAATCCATATCCCGATGTTCCTCTCAAATAATGCAATACATGCTTACATGCCTTCCAGAAGAGCTTGGTTGGCTTAACCATAGCTTGTGAAAGCTGGTTAACAGCATAGCATATATCGTGTCGTGTATTGACCAGATACATAATCGACCCCACCAATTGTCGATAAACAGTGGCATCCACTTCTTCTGCCGAAGTGGCATCCTCCTTCCTCCAACCTCCAGGAAGAGGAGTATCAACAAGTTTGCAGCCATGCATGTTGAACTTCTCCAGTATCTCCCGAGCATACTTACCCTGACAAACAAATAGTCCATCACTGCGCTGCCAAATTTCCAATCCCAGGAAATAATGAAGGAGGCCCAAGTCCTTCATCTCAAACTCCTTAGCAAGATCATCCTTGCATGAAAGTATCAATAGCTCATCACCCATTAGAATCAAATCATCTACATAAAGTACAATGACAAGCAACTTACCCTCCACCACAATCTGGTATAGGTTAGGATCTGCCTCACTCTTGGAGATCGACTGTTAAGGAGAGGGAGAGGGAGAGGAGAGGGAAAGATGTTCAAACCTCCGCCAAAGCATATATTCTCTATGTCATTATGCATGAATGAATTATATGTGTCATTACAAAACCTCCAGGTGAAATAACTGTCTATCCATGTGTACCAAGCATGTGGTGCTTGTTTCAACCCATATAGTGCTCTCTTGAGCCTGCACACATGCGACTCGCTGCTGAAGATCTCAAAACCTTCGGGCTGCTCAATGTACACCTTCTCCTTAATGACTCCATTGAGGAACGTGGTCTTCACATCCATCTAATGAATGTGCCACCCGATCTGCGCTGAGAGAGCAAGAATCATCCGTATGGAAGAATACCTTGCGACTTGTGAAAAGGTATCCTCATAGTCGATCCCCTCTATCTGTGAAAAGCCTCGGGCAACAAATCTTGCCTTGTACTTCTCCTCACTCCTGTTAGCTGCCTGCCTAACTTTGTAGATCCATCTTGAACCCACCGCTGATTTCCCTTCCAGTCTAGGAACAATCTCCAATGCACTATTTCTGACAATCGAATCATACTCTTCCACCATGGCGTCCACCCATGCGGGATCCTCCACAACTTCCTCGAAAGAGGATGGCTCAGTCACAACACATTTGCTCATAAGAGCCATGTATCCAGTGTACCATTCAGGTGACTGTATCTGCCTGCGTTGGGCTCTAGGTGGCCCTACAACTTTCTCTGCATCTTGAGCCAGTCGCTCAGCTTTTGTCAAGCGCTTTCGCCCTCTGATGGTTGGCGCTGCATGAGTGGTCTCTTCCACTCCATGAACCTCGTCCTGTGGCTGATCCATGTACTGAAGCTCATCCTTAGGAACTAATAGCTCCTCATCTGCATGAAAGTGTAGCTCCCTCTCAACCAAACACTTCATGGATTTCTCCTCCTGAAATTTTATATCCCGTCGCACAACAGTCTTGCCACTATCTTGCAAATACACATGATAGTTGTGGGGCGTATCAGTGTACCCCACAAATATCCCAACCTCTGCGGTCGGCTCCAACTTCTTCCTGGCATCCTTCGTCACATGCATGTAAACGTTAGCACCAAAAATCCTCAAATGAGAAATATCAGGCTTCTTACCAGAATAAGCCTCCTTGGGTGTACTCATGCCAAGTATCCTGTGAGGACAATGGTTCTGCACATATACTGCAGTATTGCATGCTTCCGCCCACAAGTGAAGGGGTAGGCCCTAATCATGCAACATCACCTGTGCAGCACCCACGATCGTTTTGTTCTTCTGCTCAGCAACCCCGTTCTGCTCTGGGTTATGGGGAGCTATGAGCTCTCTTTGAATCCCTTCTGCATTGCAAAAGTCTTTGAACTCGACAGAGATGTATTCACCACCATTGTCACTCCTAAGAGCATTCACCTTCTTCCCCAACTCCTTCTTGACCAGTGCTTTGAACTCACAGAACTTTGAGTATGTCTTGCTCTTCTTCTGCATGAAGAAGATCCAGCACTTACGAGAGAAATCATCAACAAAGATCACATAATACATGTGTTTTGCTGTCAAAGCTACTGAGAAAGGTCCACACACGTCTGTGTGAATTCTATCAAGGATCGTTGTGGCGCGATTATCCTTCTCGTGAAAGGTGGCTTTCACAAACTTTACAAAAGTACACCCCTTGCACTGATTTGACTGCGCAAGAGTGCCTTTAGGAAGCCCTGTAGTGATCTGCTACAGTATCTTCAAGGCTCCATGGTGAAGGTGACCCAATCTCCTGTGCCACAGCTCGCCATCATCCCGGCTCACCAATCCTTCTGCCTTGCATGCCATTACTATGCATCCATCTACATGCAACTGGTAGAGGTTCCTCACTCAAACCCCTATCTTTTGGGTTTCTCCAGTTGTCTTGCTACGCAGGAAAGCCTTTCCCTCGCTGAAAACAACATCATATCCCTTGTCTTCTAACATCGCCATAGAGATAAGATTCTTCTTCAATCCTGGAACATGCATCACTTCCTTCAATATGAAGGGTTTACCAGACTCCCTCTCAAAGGAAATGGTACCGATACCGGTCACACTGTATCTACCATCATCGCCCATCTCGATGTGCACTCCAAGATCTTTTTCCTCCAAATCAGAAAACAAATCTCGATGTCCTGTCATGTGAAAATACGCACCACTGTCCAAGAACCACACCGATCCCATCACACTTGAAACCAAGCATGCGATCAATGAAAAATCAAGCTCAAACTGCGAGGCTAGAGCCTCTCCTTCTGCAGATCCAGCAGCTTGCTTGTTCTTCTTCTTCTGTGGACAATTAGTGGCATAGTGTCTGTGCTGGTGACAGTGAAAGCACTTCACCTTGGACATGTCTTGCTTCTTGCCTTTCGCACTAGACTGAGAAGCTTTCTTGTTCTTCCCCTTCTTTGCTTTGGTAGCCAAAGTGCAATTTTCTTCATCAGGTCCCTTTGATGAAGATCCGTCCTTGGTATTCCGCTTGATCTCCTCCTACACAAGATCTGACCAAAGTCTCTCCCATCCTAGCAATTTCTCCTGACCATTGACAGAGTCCTGATAGGAATGCCAACTCTTCGAAAGACCAAGGAGAGCCAAGCTCACAAAGTCCTCATCATCGACAGTCACCCCCACACTTCCCAGCTCATCCCGACACTGAGTGAACTTCGTGAGATACTTGGGCATACTATCTGCCTTCTCACATTTGATGTTTCTGAGTTTGTCTTTGAGTGACAGCTTCCTCTGATCGCTCTTACTTTGGAATAGATCTATCAATGCTTTCCACATCAAGTATGGAGAAGCCTTTCCATGCAGGCTGGACACAATGTGATCCTTCACGCCCTCCAACAGAATCCTTCAACACTTTGCTGTCTTATTTTGCCAAGTATCAACCTTCAGTATGCTTTGGGACATGAGCCTCTATGAACTCCTTCAACCCATTATCATCCAACACTGCCTCCATCTTGTCCTTACATGCAATATAGTTCGAGCTTCCCTCAAGAGCATACTCCAATCGCAATCCATTGAAAGACATTGCCACGTTGATACCAAGAAAACACTGCTGCAAATTCAAATTCCACCAGTTCCAAACTCAACCGCCTCTGATCTAAAATTCGTGAGAACAAAGTATTTCTCGTACAGAGATTGATTGTATGGGCTTTTACCGGATATCTCACCTTCCAAAGGAAGGATGAATCTAGAGGCTACCTGGCTCGATTACAGACTCTGCCTGAAGGAATAATATGTAAACACGTTTTGAATAATAGATCTGATGATCAACAGCTCTGATACCATGTAGAAATTTTGAATAATAAACACTTATTCACAGAGATTATCTCGATTATACACTATTGCGGAATACATGCACAATACATAATCTCCTCTACGTTGATCATCAATTTAGCAGCATCAAAAAACAATGAAGCATCAATCACATGCACACATTAACACAGTATGTAACCCGGGGAGAGCTTACAGCTGAAAACCCCACACTATCTATATATTAATGATTGAGAACATGTAACAATACATAGTACAATACTCCTCGCAAGTATCCAACACTATCTCCACCTGTTACACACAAAACTAGCTCAGATCCGAACAAGTCATAGGTTCAAATCTCCTTCGCTGCTTTGCCTACCTCTATTGCACAATACCAGTGAAAATCATGTGAGCATAGGCTTTTTCACTGGGCATATACTACGCAATCCTCATGGCCATACTCAATCCATTGATTGTGCAAGATCTCATGCACAACTATAGTCACAACTGATAGCAATCTCAACCTCTAACACCTGTCTCCACTAAACTGTACATGCACTGAGTATTCTTCAGTTGCATTATGAGTTAATAATTAGTGAATTAATTTAATCAATTAATTCACATCACTCATCACTAGTCTATTTGCAGTTAGACTAATTACAACTAGTTTAACAAAGTCAAACTGAACACAACTTCAACAACTCCACAATCAACTCCACCAAACTCAACTGCTTGAGTTCTAACTAAAGTCCTGCATGCAATAGCTCAACTGACCCACAAAGAAAAGTGAATTTCCTTCTGACAGCTGCATGTGCCACATTTGTAGCTCAAATTGAAGTGCTCCAAGAGGATAAGATAATGTTTATAGTCTAAATATTATTATGAGACAATAATATTTGACTTTTCTATTTTTTTTAGCCTGGCAGTCTAAAAATAGACTCTGATCACTCCGCTGTGAACCAGAAATAGAAGTCCATCTATTTTTCCCAACATGACCAATCATCCATAAACAACATCCTACAACTCATAGACCATGATCCATATGTCTAAAAATAGACTTTGTGCCAAAAATACCCTGCAGGCCCACTTAGTGAAGGTGACTTCTTTCCACCAAGCTCCATCATCTTGTTGCATTCTCAACAAGGAGGTCCAAAATGGCTAAGTGTGGGATCAATAAAGTAAGAGAAGGAAAAGCATCTAAACGAGTCTCAAACATAGATCGCATACATGGAAGCCACCAATACATGAAGGGGAATGAAAGAGACTTATGAACAACAATCACACCTTGAAACGATAACAAAGTGACACTTGTTTGTAGGTGCGACAGTTAAGATTACACATTGCAACACTTAGAATACAAGTTGCGACATAAGTGTCGATCATGACTAGAAAGCCTGCTAAGCTATAGGAATGTGTCTAGCATATATTATATTGATTTGTAGGACCATTTAATTTACAGAGGTTCACTAGAGCTAGCTCTAGTGATGCAAAAAGGTGTGACGCATACATGATTGAAAATGGTTGGAAGTGAAACTTGTGACAATAAGAAAACATGAAAAAGACACTTTCAAAAGCTAAAGAAATTGAAAGAAACACATGCCAGATTGAAGATAACATGAAAACGAAACTTGGTAAAGTGAAGGAAAGAAAAACAACAACCAAAAACTTGAAAGTGGCACATATGAAAGCAAAGGTGTGCAAAAGCAACAATTGGGAAAACTCACTAAAATAGGACTACAATTGTAACCAGAGTGAGAGGGAAACGGTCGGCAGATAGTGCATACTAACTATCAACTATCTAGGATTGCATAAGAAAGGTGCATTCATGCATTTATCAAGGAATACACATGTCTAAGCAAGTGATTTTGACACTTAGAATTTGAGAAGAAAATTTAAACACTTAACAAAACATCAATCGACCATAAAGTGACCATGGAGTGATAGATTGTAAGGTCCTCAATAGGCTCCAAAATGCAAGTGTAGGAAAACATTTGGAGGGTGTTGATCACATCATGAACATGACGGCAACCCACCACCTGGGCCAATTTTGGGAAATCCAATTTTAAATAGATTCAAAGCCCAACATTTTCTCACAGATCCTACCATATCCTACCAACAATAATGTTGTCCCACAAAAAGGGGGATGTTTTCACCCATCGCCATTTTTACTTTCTCAAACGCCATTTTTACTTTCTAAAACCTCTGTTTGATGGAATAACTTCTAGTTTTACAAGAAGGATCCTCAACCACTGTAATAGTAGTTGTGCCATTATGTGTTGAAATTTGAGATGAAACCCTATCCATTGAAAGATCAACCAATTTCCTTTGATAATATGGAGGGATATTAGTCGAGGGTAATGAGCGAGGGAGATAAATCAATATAACGTGATATCATGTTGTAACTTCACCTATTAGCATGAGCCTGGGGCCACTCAAAGTGTCCAATCCTAAGAATTCCAAGTGATTCCAATCTGGTAAAAAGGAGGGCCATGAATCCATCAAATGTCTCACGCCACTTGCATGAAGGGCATGGAAAAAATAATCACCATCAAGGAAAATTATCACCAAAGAATATATATCCACTTCATAATACTCTAGATTAATTTTGTTAAGGCCTAATGGAACTAATCTTAAATGTCCCTTTGAAAAAGGAGTCTATGGAAGAACTAGGAGTCCATGTGGCACATGCAGAGGACGGAAAATTGTTTAAACCCTAATACATCTCCAAAACTATAGATCCTTCCACATATATTCATTATTTTTTATATCATCCACATTAATTTTTTGTATAATAGGTATAACTAATAAAAATAAAATTACATATTCGTATATAAATTATCTGAGCATAAAACCTAAAATATTCATTCACATCTATTAAGTCTTACTTGTGAATCCTAATATGAATTATGCTTAACTGTTTTTCTATCTTTATTGATCTTCATTGATATCTATTAATGGAAAAGTCTTAGTTGTGAAGACTAATATGAAAAAAATGGTCTTATTTATGTAACAAGTTGTGTCACCAATTCTTTTATGATAGCATCTCAACCATACACCCAAGTTTCAAAAAATAATATATATTTATTTCACTTAGAATCAAATTTAAAATAAAATATTGAATTTATATAAAAGCCATGACAATTCCAAAAAAATCCATAGTGTCTCAAATTCCTATTTATTATTATTTTTTTTTTTCTTCTAGCACTAACTTTTCAATTTCTAATTTAATATCTAACTATTATTAATATTCTTTTATTATTATTATTATTAAGAGCCGTCTACATCTATTTATTACAATGTCTGGATCTCGATCCTCATCTTGTTTTGAAGATGAATCACACCTCATCTTGTCTTGAAGATGAACCACACCTCATCTTGTCCTAAAGATGAACCACACTAGTTGGCATGTTAACTGGTTCGAAACACTCCTAAAGATGAACCACACCTCATCTTGTCCTGAAGATGAACCACACTGGTTGGCATATTAATTGGTTCGAAACGCTCCTAAAGATGAACCACACCTCATCTTGTCCAGAAGATGAATCACACCTCATCTTGTCCTAAAGATGAACCACACTGGTTGGTACACTAACTGGTTCGAAACACTCCTAAAGATGAACCACAAGTACACTAACTGGTTCGAAACACTCCTGAAGATGAACCACACCTCAGCTTGTCGTGAAAATGAACCATACTAATTGGCACACTAACTAATTCAAAACATGTCTACAAGAACTTTTCTTATGTAATTTTTATAGAAAAATACTGATACAATATTCTTCTCTTTTAACTTTCAAATTTCTTTTTTTAAATTTATTGTAAAACTTTTATGGACTAATATCTTTAATAATTTTAGAAATTATTAAACTACTTTTTATTGATAACATTATTATACTCATTAAAGTTTATTTGAACACAAACGAACATATTTTTATGCTTAATTACTTTTCCCTATCTTCATGGCAGTGACTGCACTAGTTTTTCCGCTTATTTTTAATTGTCAGGACTAAGCTAATAGTTTTCATCTTTTTCTTTTTTAAATAAAAAATTTAAAACAATTTTATTCATTATTTAACTCTTGAGGCGAATCGATTTTATTAAAAGAAAAAAATACAATCTTATTTTGTTAGGTTTATAAACTACTCTATACACTTATAATCTTACTTCTTCATTTAAAACTAACTCTATATACTTATAATCTTACTTGTTCATTTGAGACATTTTTAAATCATTGACATTTTTTGTCCATTTTTTTTCTTCATTTAACATTTTCTTAAAATCAATTTTATTTTCAGTTTGTATTTTATTTATTTTAATAATGATATTCTTTTAATCCGGTTTTCCAATAGTGTAAATTTTTTATAATTTAATTTTGAATTTGTATTTTATTTATTTTAATATTGATATTCTTTTAATCTTGCTTTCAAATAAAGTAAACTTATTATAAATATTTATTTAATAATGATATTCTTTTAATCTGATTTTCCAATAGTGTAAATTTATTATAATTTAATTTTCAATTTGTATTTTATTTATTTTAATATTGATGTCATTTTAATCTTGTTTTCAAATAGCTTAAACTTATTATAAAAATGAGTTTCAAGTTTATTTGAAATTTTGTTTTTCTTACTTGAAGTTTTATATATATTCACAAATTCATAAAAAAATTCTTAGAATTTTTTAATGAACTTATTATAGCAAGTTTTGGAATAATATAGTAATAATATCGTAATTTAGATTAAAGTTATAGTTTAATTAATTTTTTTAAATATATTTAACCTATGAATTAATTGTTTTTACAAATAATAATAATATAGTAATTATAATTTAATTATATTTATTATATATTTTAAGTATTTTAATACTTATTATATATAAAACTTATTTAACCATATTTACCAACCATCTAAATTATAAATTATATGATTACACTAACAACTAATACAGTGATTTGTAATGAAAAAAAATCAAAACTAGGACAAATGCACCTACAACCTACGTCAAATTAAATATTTAAATTATTAACCAAGGTCTTTCCCACTTGTGAGTCAAACCGTATCTTGGGAATGGAAAAAAAATTCGTGATTTTTTGAAAAATTTTAAAACATAAAGAAAATAGGAGAGAAATCCCTCTTACAGAGATGAACAAATAATTAAAAAGCACTTTCCCTTTCTTATTCTCGTTTTTATTTTTGATTCCTTCATTATTTCTTCCATATGTAACACTCATCCGTGAAGTAGCAAATCAAATCCACTCAGCTAATTTGAATAAATATTCTAGGAACCTAAACAATGACTTGATGTGGATAGTTCAAAAAAAGTGGATTCCATTTTATATGAATAACATGAATACTATTGGTGAATATTAACATGCACTACCATGTACCCAAACAGTTTTCCGAATTGAGAAAATCATTAAAAATTTTATTGACAGAGTCAAGATTTCGCAGCCTTGTAACATCATCTGCAACTTCAATTTGTCTTATCGGTTTAAGAAATATCTCTGAGAGGTTTTAATGGAACTACTTCCAACTCGTTTAAGAATGAAGTCATGGTCATTTAGAACAAGGCTTTGGCTAATGGAACAAGCATTCATAACATTTAATATTATACACAGTGAAACATTACTAAAACAAATAAATTATGGTATATCCTTTTGGTTTTTTTGTTTATATAAAAAAATATTATGGTTATCGATATAAATTATTTTTGTTTTTGTTTTTTTCTTAAATACAAGAAATACAAATACAAGAAGTATAAAAATATCTATAATATAAAAAATCTAATATAAAAAATTGAATTGAATGGATTTATTATTTTTATCAATTAAATTTGTTGTGGTGCAAAATTTGTTTATGTATAAATTTGAAGAAAATTTTGCATCCTAAAAAAGTTAATCTATGCTCATTTTTTATAATTTATAATATATATATATATATATATATATATATATATATATATATATATATATTATATTCAAATTTTACAATTATATATAGAAATATTGTTATTATTTTTAATTTGGTTAAAAGCTTATTATATATACATATATATGGGCTTATGGTATTTTTCTTTGACATGTTTTATAATTTTTTAGCGATTTTTTTAATGTGATACACATAATATAGATCATATAGTTGATATTGAAATGAATTATTTAGTATATGTTATAATATTGAACTTTGTTGAAAAAATAATGTCATTTCGCTTGGAAATCCATTGGGGCCTTTGCAGGAAGGCTACTTCCTCTCATCTAACCATTTATAACCCCCTCATATTTGCTCCATGTGCAACAAATATAACACATGTCCAACAAAAAAAAGACGAGAGATCCAACATATTGTTAACAAATAAGTAGTAAAATGCTAATTTTAGCTTTCAACCATACTCATTAGATTACATGAGATGATAAATTAGTGATTTCCATACAATCACATTGACCTCCTGAATTAATAACAAAACAATGGTAATAGTTGTAATGCACCCTGCTTCTATCACCAATTAATTGATTAAGGCCATGCTTCTTTCTATGGGGCCCAAATTTTCTCATTATTGACTACTCACATTTCTACAATATTTTCTTATTAGGGAGTGTAGAGGTAGAGTTGAAGTTTTCACTGTGCGTAGTGCTTCTCCGTACTCCCTTATCTTCGCACATACCCATTCTTTGGACACAATTTCTCTGCACACCCTTTCTCTAGCACTTTCTATACACCATTTCAAAGCTACTTCTACATACTTGGAATCACCATAATCTTTGACAACATTAGACAAAGTAGTAGTAATTTGAGGAATAATAGTGTTAGAGCACTCACGGATGAAATCACGAGTTATAAAATTAGTGTTTTTGTCCATGCCTCAACTCTGCATACTAAATTATCTTTATGAACACTTGGTGAATGCAAATAGAAATACACTACATCTTAAAATTCATTTAGGTTCTCGACGCTAAGTTGCATTTATGTGCATGAAAGCTTCATAAAACTTAGATTTCTTTGAGCATTTCTGAATTTAACACTTATTTTTTACCATTAAATGAAATGTGTTTTTAATTTGTGGTTTTTACAAAACAAGAAGTGTATGCAATAAAGAACACAATATTTCTATCATGATGTTTCACACTTCTTCATGCATTCTCCCTCCGCATTGTTCTCCTGCACACCTTCTTGTTGGAAATACTGAGAGAGGGGTAAATTAGTGTTTCTTAGAAATCAATAAGTTATTAATTTTTTCAGAGAATTAATTAATATTCAACATCCATTCAAAACATAAATGAGAATTAGACAGTAGACACATGAATTTTTAGGTGGAAAATCACCAAATACTTTTCTAATAATTTTGTGAGTACATCAAATACTTGAGCTCCAACTGAAAAGGGATGCCCCAACCCCCTATTACTCTAAAAATCATTCAATATTCCAGCTCCAAGTTTCCCTAGCACCACCCTACCACCATGAAGTGATTTTAGGTTCCAACTTGAAGGTGTCTACAACCACCTAGGTAGCACCTCCCAACCACCCTAAAAATGATAATAAATTTTACAATTTTTTGGGCTTCTCTACAAGGATAATGACCCACTTAAAATAAACTAAAGAACTGATATGACATTAAAATCCCAATACAAAAACCTAACTCATGAAAATCTCCAATAATAAGCCAAGGCTTGTTGAGATGACAACAAGGCACAACCAAATAAATGAAAATTCCATACTGATTAGATTATTTTCAGCCTTCACTGATGCTTAGATTGAATCAATTTTATTGTTCTGTCCCTGCTAGCCAAGATGATGAAGAAAGTACCAATGAAGTTTGAAAATAAAACCCTAACTGCTATATAGGTGAAATATTGCTACTTCCATCGAGAAATCACAACACTACTAATGAGGTGCTAAAACAAAAAATCTGTGTGAAGTGAAAGGTGCATGAAACCTTGATACATCCTTCTATTGACCACCCTTATTGATATATATTCTAGAGAACTGATGTAATGAATAATGATAACAAAGTATTGAGCTAATGTACCTTTAACTCGATATATGATGTCCTACAATCTTCTTTCTATTGAAAAGGAGTGTTACTATACCTTTTCCTTATGAACATGTGATCATCATGATTTCACCTAGTTCTTACAGTTTCAAACCTATTTATCTTGAATCAAGGAACTATAACGATGCTTCTTCAATAAAACCACTCCTAATCATATTTGAAGTGATCATTACTTTATATGAAGTTTCATTAACTTGTTATATGGATTGAACATGCTTTTGCTATAGGCATCTATACTTCCTTTGACAGAAGAAAGTAACTAGTATATGTATGTCTAACTTCGCACTATCATTATTCACGTCTTATACTCAAACTTCTTCGTTCATTCTAGAACTGTCACAAATGTTGTCTTATTTGATGCTTGCCCTCTCGAGTAATAGAGATCCACATGCATTTAAGGTAGTGTTGAAAGGTTTCTTTGTAAGTATATGTTTCTTCTTAGATATCAAAACAAGCTAATTCAAATTCAAATAGGCCTTAAAAACTACTTTATTGTTCTTTCAAATAAGGACATGTATATTCAAAATCCTGCACAGGATCTATTAAGAATAGTTCTTCTTCCAATGTTGCCACAATAGTTTAAAGACATTCAATGAATTGAAAATCTACAGGAAATGTAAAGTTGAGCCTCAAAATAGTTATTTCAATTAATGCTTCAAATTGATACAAGGTTTAACACTTCAGCAAACCTTAGTCTTCTAATTAATATCCTTCACATATTTGAAAGGAGCCAAACTCATCAATAAAAAATAGACCTTCGCTTGGTTTGAGACATCAAAGATAAGATGCAAAATATTCAGGAACCGAGCCCAAAACTTGAATTTTAAATCCTATACGAAGATATTTTTTTGTTGATTTCAGAGGACACAATAGAGTTTCCTTAACAAGATCAGTCCTTTGCAACAAACAATGAACCTTTAGCCTTAATCTTCTATCTCCTTGCTGGTACTATTATCAACATAACTTGAGGCTCCAGAATTTGTTGTGTTAGGGTTGATGCCATAAGACAGTTGAAGTCATTGCTCATATAAAATAAATCAGAACAATTGTTGAAATTTAGAATTGGTTCCTTCAAATCTTCGCTACCTAGATCATCAAAATCGAATCCCTATGTGGTCTCCCTTTTCAATGTAGTCTCCCTCTACACTAATATCCCTATCAATGAGGCCATTGAAGTCATCAAGCGTATTACAGATCCTGATACGGCTAAATTATTTGATATCTGTCTCACCTCTACTTCCTTCTCTTCTGATGGGGAATTCTATGAGAAAACTTTTGGTGTCACCATGGGTTCCACCCTCCCCTATGGTGGCTAATATATTCATGGAGGATTTTGAATCTAAGGCCTTAGAATCTTCTAGTCTTCTACCTAACATGTCGAAGACGTTTGTGGATGACACTTGTGTCATCTAGCCCTATGGTAAGGAAGATTTGGAACTTTTTTTTCTTCTTATTAATAATCAGCCTGGTTCCATAAATTTCACCACGGAATTTGAAAGAAATGGTAGTCTTCCCTTCCTTGACGACCTCCTTTCAAGGAATGAATGATGATGGATCTTTTTGTCATAAACTCTTTCAGAAGAAAACTCACATGGAGCAATATCTTCATGCTAATTCTCATCATTTCCCAGCTTAAAAGCTTGGTGTTATCAATACTTTAGTGACTAGAACTTTAAGATTTTTTCACGAAAACTATCTTAACGATGAGAAAGCACACCTCCTGAGTGTTTTCTCTAATAATGCATACAATAGAAACCAATGTAATAAGGCTTTCCTCAAAGCCTAAAAAGGTCTTAATGCTAAGAAAGAACCCAAGGATCAATTTTCAGGTGTTCATCTCCCTTTTATCTAAGGGACCACTGATAATATTACGAAGATCCTAAGGAATCATAAGGTTCTTTCGACCTTGAGGCCTCTAAATACCATCCAGAGCTCCCTTAGATCTGTAAAAGACCCGGTGGAACCCAAAAATATGAAAAATATTTATGTTGTCCGTTGGTCTTATGGGACTCGCTACATAGGTGAGACTGGTCGCTCGATTAATCACAGGATTCGTGAGCACATTGCTGGAATCATGCATGGAAGCACCTGCACCTCTGCTTTGACAGAACATGAAAAAAAATAAACATCACATATGCATTGAGGAGACCCAAGTCATTGCTAGGATTAACCATTTCCATCATTGAAAATTCAGGGAGGCCCTAGAAATTAAAAAAATGACCACTAATTTGAATAGAGATGATGGTCTGAATATTAGAAAAAGTTGGGTCCCTGTCCTATCCTCCTAATAAATTTTAAGTTTATTTTCAACATTTGTATCGTTATTTTGTATATCTTGTTTTTTTTTGCTCATTTTTTAATTATTATGGTTAATATTTTTTTATCATCTTTTCATCAATTAAGTTTTATCATCTTGATCATTCTTATCTCTTTTAATTATTTTTATCTTCTTGTTCTTTCTTAGCTCCTTTATGTATTTATTTTATGTTATGCTTTGTTTATTTTAATATTTTCCATGGTTCCTTTATTTATTTGTAAGGCCTTAGCCCCTTATTTTATGGTTGAATGCTTCATTATTTTGACTATTTTTGTTTGGATTTTATTTATTGTATTTTCTGATTTTTTTCAGTAATTTCTTTTTATTTATTAATAGGGCCTTGACTCCTTTTGTTATATTTCTGGACTTCGCTCCTTGTTTGAGGTTTGAATTTGAGTGTTTGATTCTTTTTATTCTATATATATTTCGAACCTTAGCCTACTACTAGATTTTATTGGATCGTAATAATTATTGTTATAAATTAGATAATATTATTCATAAACTAGTCGTTTATTATAGTCATTATATGAACTAAGGGTCTGTACATTGATCTCTATTTAAGTTGGTGTCATGATCTACCTCTTCATCTTATCCCCGATGATGAACACATTATATGGTTCAAAATGCGTCAGAAAAAAAATTAGAATGAGTAAATTGATGTGAAGAATGATAAGGCTTAAGTATGATCACACACTTAAAATACTTGAAGACACATCATAGATCACCTAGAAAACATAAATAATATATTTTTCTCAATGCGTTGACATTGCGATGACTTACCCCAAGTGCGCCACCAAAGATACACTTTGTGACAATAGTGAAGACATTTGTGCAACAATGCTTAAAACTTTGAGGATGATTGTGATACATACTTACATTGTAAGAAAATCCCCTTGACATGAAGACCACCCCTTGAAACAAACCAAAACCACATTTACACATTGTGCGACACTTGCCAATGTTAGAAGACAACACTTCTATTTTCTTCAAAAGGAACAAGAATTCTTGGAAAAGTCACATGCGATGACACTCATTGTTTGCGATGATGGCACGCAAAGACAAAGTAGGCTCTGTAATTGGATTTAGGTAAAAGTTTTGGAGGGTATTGTAGCAGCGACAACAATATCACAGTTATTTTTATCATTTTTTAATAACATAACATCATCCACATAAATTAACAATAGAAATGCATAACTTCTTATACGCATACTTCCTTTATTCATTATGATTCAATTTTCTAACTAATGTATATACCTCTATAATTAAAATAGAGGAGACATTCTTATTCCATTTCTATTATAATCTTGATTTTGACCAGTCTCCTAATTTTATCATTTATTGGAATCCTCAATTTTATAGTGATATTTTCATGTAATTAGAAAGTAACCCTTCTTCACTCTACTTGAATTCTTACTTTCTACATTATTTTTCAAATTTTTTAGTAAATGTGTGCTAATTTTTATAAAAACCAAAGAAGCAATAATAAATATCATTTCTTCATCTCTTTTTCAAAACATTGACAAGTTATGAGATGGTCAATGGTTGAATTCTTAGACCAAAAGAAACCCAAGAAAAATCCTTCACAATTTTCCTATTAATAGTCCAAATTCAAGGATTCTCAGACTAGTCCGTTTATTCCGAATTGAATGGTTGTCGCCATGATGGTTGGACGAAGCCAAACGGTCTGAAATATTCATGAACAGTGAATATGGAGGTATATTTTAAAGGAACGGAACCAGTTCTTATCCAAGAGACAAGTTCTGTTCTTATCTTATATGCAAGGGTGTAGAGTAGAAAAAGTCCGGTCTTGCCTATTGTTTTTGGCGACTAAGTACACGATACGGATTGGTTGGAATTACTCGTGACTTTAGATTTCGACATAATGAATGCTTACTGATCTTAGATTTCGACGTAGTGAATGCTTATTGATCTATGTTCTAGCAGCAATAGCCGTCCACCCGGGATCACTGAAGTAGTTATAATTAGATGACCTATATGTTTTTTAAATTATGGATGTGGATGTGGATGTGGATGTGGATGTGGATGTGGATGTAGATGTGAGTTTTTTTTTTTTTCCTCATCTATGTAAGTGTTTGCCCAAATTTTGGATGTTTCTAACTTGGTTATGCAGTTGAGGTTCATAAATATATTTATAATAGATAAATAAATTGGATCCATTGTAATATGTACTTATTGAAGGAGACGATCATTTTTTTAATTTATGTAATGTATTAATTTTTTGATTTTAGAAAATTTACACATTAATAAATTATTAATTTTTATTTTATTTTATTTGATATTGTAGTGAAAATTTAACCTATACCAAGGCTATTTATAATATCAAAATTAAAAGAAATATTATATATAGATATATTAAAAGCATGATTATATCTAGAAATTTTAAGTTTGGAAGTAAATAAGTTTTTTAATTTTTTTTTAATGTAATTGAAACTCCAACTTTCATGTATAAGGATGCTCACACTTATTTGTAATATTGGGGATAACGGAGGGAATCATCTTAATGAAATTATTAATTCCAAATTTAAGAAGAAAACTAAGATACTATAATGAGGTGATCAACTCTAATATTCCAAACAAAAAAAATCTTTCTTCTTAATCTCACGAGCTTTAGAGTGAAAATTGGGCTTGATCAATTCTTAAATAGCCTTGAGATAAAAGAATTTAAAAATGAAAAACACTTTCTTTTATATTATCCATTTTACACTAACATTTACTTTGATTTTCCAAATATTTATTACACTTTCAATTTTCTTGACCTTTTAAATCCATAAAATTAGAATAATTTAAGAGTACTTCACTCACCTTTTTATTTAAATATAAAAATAAAATATTAAACCATTTTTATTTATCTCTTACATTCTTAAAATCCAATAGACCATATAAATACCAATAAACTTTAATGTTCGGACTTTTTATCACTAACCTTTTTTTTAAATAAAAAAAAATCCCTGCTTTTATAGACAGATTTCCATTTAACTTTTTTCTTTTAAATAATAAAACACTTCACTACTTACCCACATTTCCAAACAAATGTCAATCTAGCTAACATACGATCAAGATAATAGATGGGAAAGTGATATGCTTTCAACCCAGCCCAATTTATTACTACGAAATTTTGGAGCCGAATATAATTTATATAATTACAACTTAATTATATGTAAATCATGGTTGATTTGTCTGGTTTCAACGGGGTCCAATTGATTTTTTTTTTTCAGAGAAAAAAAAACAAGAATTGATTATATTAAAGATAATATAACTGTCTAAGATGTACATAAAGGTGGCATTTGAAGCCACCGTCTATGATATAGAGAAATGATCAGAAAACAGATAGTCCAGAAAAAGAAATCATAAGGTAGATTGACCTGTGATTTAATAAAGACTGTAAAGCATATATGCATCACATCTTGGATCAGAGTTACCAAAATACAAAAAAACAGATAACTGTTGGATAGCTATGTTGAAATTGATTCAAATAGCCCAATGATGCAGAGGAAAATATTGGAAAAGGGAGCTTTTGAATCCTGGAATATATTGTGGTTCCTCCAGATCCAGCGCACCATATCATGATGATGAAAAGGAAGCTCATTGGCTTTTGTTGGGAGCTCCACCAGGCAAAAGCTCCACGAATAGAGTCAAAGACAACATGTGGAAAACCAAAATAAATTTCTAATTCATACCAGATAAGTTGTGAAGATCTGCATTGGACAAACATATGTAGATTTGTTTCTTCGTCAGATTCACACATCCTGCATCGGCTGGGACCTTTCCATCCTCTTCTTCTCAGATTATCCCATGAGAGATTCTTGTTGTAGTAGACCAGCCATGTGAAGAAGATCATCCTGGTGGCATCCAGTTTTCCAGAAAGACATGGAGAAGATTGGGGTCGCACGCAATGCCCTTGAAGAGATGATACCAAGATAGATTTCCTTCGCGCGTGCATGGTTCTGAGCACTTGACCAAACAAGGCAATCCAGGGAGCCAGGTCTACGGATTCCGCTACCTTTAAGAGAAGATTGAACGGCGATCCATGAAGAGCAGAGGTCATCGGGGAGGCCAAGGTCTTTCGCGTCCTTCCATTGGGGGACAGAGCCGTGCCAATCAGAGATGAGATGGTAACATGTAAAAAATCTTTTTCTGTGAAGTGCAAATAATAGTGGATTCTTTTTCATAGAAGATGATTTTGTTGGTTTGTTTTTTTAGTTTTAAATAATTGTATTTTTAGAGAATCATAAAGAAATGATAAACATTTTTACATTAAAAATATGGTTATGAGGAGAAATCTATTTCAATAATAAGTTAAACAATATGTAAAACAATAATTTTGTAATTTTTTTTTATTTTTAAGTTAAGCCTTATAAATATGTTAAATATGTTAAGTCTGGGTTAAATAATTAAGAAATAAAGGAAAATGTTAAGTTTAGTAAAATTGATATGTTTAATTAATTTGATATTAGCAAATTGTCTTTTAAGTGGAAGGAAACTATTTTCTTGAATGGTATCCAATATTAATATTGAAAATTTCATTCGGTTAAAAATAGAAATATTAAGAATATTATTACATCTAAATTTAAAAAATTGTGATACTGGTGCAACAAATAATTAGAAATAAAAGAATGTTAAGATATTACAAGTTATCTATATGAATTAAACAATTAAAAAACATGAATATGCATCAATCCATAATATGTATCAAAATATTTACCTCATGATATATTTGACATTGTCAAGATCTTAAATAAATAAGGACAAAATTTAACTATCTTATAACTTCTTTATTATTATTATTATTATGAAGAATCAATATATGATCTGAAAATATACACATTTAGGAACCATTTAATCAATAAAGAATTATAAAACACCAATCATAAGAGTTCAATTTCATAAATAAAAACCAAACCTAACATGATATTTATAGAAATGACATTTTCTTAATTAAATTGAACATAAGTAACTTTGAATTAAATCTCAACTCTTTGTCCATAACAATTTCACCTAAATAAATTAAAATTAAAATTATGAAAAAAACAAATTCTCACGACTTTTATAAGAAAAAAAAGAAAAAAAACATTAGAAAATTCTTAAAACCTTATAAATTGAAATAATTTCTCATTTTTATTTTCTTAAAACCTTATAAATTGAAATAATTTCTCAAAATAACTAAATTGAAAATCACACTATTAAAATATCCTCCGTATACCCGCATTAATAACGAAATTCCAAAATTTTTAACTCAAACTATGGTGATCCAGTAATCCAAATAATCCCTTACCGTACCAAAAGTGTGATAAACCATATCCAGTCAAATTTAACTTAATGTAAGACGTTCACCATCAGCGTCAATATACACAAATTTATAAAACAATTAAAAAAGTTCAAAAATCATCAACTTATATTTATAATAAAAAATAATTTACAAACACTTAAATTTATTTTTTATTTTTAATTCTTAATTTTTATGTACTTAGATTTAAAGCTTTTCAATTTTCAATTGCTTTTGGATGTCAACCGCTAGTCATACATATGCGAGGTTAAGCAAATTACCTGGTTTCAAAAATCATCAACTTATATTTATAATAAAAAATAATTTACAAATACTTAAATTTATTTTTTATTTTTAATTCTTAATTTTTATGTACTTTAATTTAAAGCTTTTCAATTTTCAATTTCCTTTGAATGTCAACCACTAGTCATACATATGCGAGGTTAAGCAAATTGCGTGGCTTTATTGTTGTATATTAATTTTACAAATTTAATTTCTAATATATACATACATATAATTTTATTCTTTTAAACAAATTATGTAAGTAAATTACTTTAAATAATAAATATTTAATTTATATTGCTAATTTTTATTTTCATATGTTTTTATGTCGGTCAAAAAATATTTATTAAGTTTCCAAAAAATATAATTTTCATTCTAGATCATTTTTTTTTCTCAGCTTCACTTTGAATGGATTAGTTAGCTAGAAAAGTGACACAAAAACACAAAAGATATTGCCAAGTTTCAAAAAAGCTACATAAACAAAAAGTTCTAACATTCCAAAACAATGACAACACTAAGAAGCAATCTATGGATAGCATTTCCGGAGGAGGATCAACTAACTAAACAACACCATGGCTGAATGCGAAGTCCAAGTCTTCATGAACATGGAAATCGATATGGGCCAAGTGAGCTTCAATTTTTTCTATCCGCTCGTTGCTTCTATGTTGGTTTCAGCGAACTGAGGTGAGCCACTACAATGTTTCCCATTGGTTGAACTGCAGAACATTAACGTACACAATGAGTTCATTATGGTCTTCGTACCTTTTCTCCCATAGAATGTCGAGGCTGGCCACCATGTTCCGCAACTAGTTAGCAATTGAAGTGAGTGAGGGCTCTTGCTCCACATGCCTCGATGACTAGGCATGGATGTGGGCAACCTCACCCTCCTTGTCAAATTTATTGTCCCCCTCATTGGCTCTTTATCCCTTTAAGTCTCTGTAGTCGCCACCCCACCATGCTCGACCCTGTCAGTGTTTCATCTTTGCAACAGGCATGCCACACCAGATGTGTTAGGATCCCAAGACATTGAAGTCACTCTTACTCCACTAACCAACATAATACCACGACTGAGGATAGTCAACCACTCGAATCCCATAATGACCATGTCTACTACCAACCACAATCTAGCCACTAGGGAAAGAAAATCTCTTGAATGGCTTGACACAAGACCCCCAAACACCACAAATTCTCCAAAAATAGAAATAAACAAATCCATCAACATGACTCATGCGGTCTAAATTGTCACCATCTTGCAGACAATCAAAAATGACAAAGTCATGTATGAAAGAGCCATGCACTAGACCAACTCTCCCAACACCCAAACTGAGCCAATGGCTCAAAAATAGTCGACTCTAGATGACCTAGTAACCAAAAACAAGCTAGTACCAACATAGGAACAAATCCACAACTACCAAGCACTGATCAAAAGTAGAGGATGAAATGTAGTAAAAGCCCAAGTTAGAAGTGTTAGTTACCTCAATTCCAACTAGAATTCGAGACATAAGGTTGTAAATGAGCACCACACTTTGAATTGAAACAATAATAGGAGCTTTGGATGCAACAACCGTAGTCCATAGACAACCCCAAATCTCTTCCCTTAAATCCACACTATCCTACAAATCCCCCAGTCAAGATTCTCATTGCACATTAAACACACTTCTCCATCAACGAGTGAACTCATACCACCCAAGCTATAGGGCATGCACATGTAGTAGCCTTATGCATTCTCTGTCTGATTAAAACTATTTAACATTCCTTCCATAACAAGTTCGCGGAAAATGACAAAGGTGTTCACCTTCTCCCCTATATAACAACCCTGCCCCTTCTTGATGGTCCCAACATTCCCCTACCACATCTCTCAATCATTGCCAAAGCTCCCAACTCACATCATGCTCAGTGATATCACCTGTTGGGGACTATGTCATATACTATCCATTCACCCACCCCATTGGGGTTTTTGAAAGATATATTTATTTTAAACTAGAATTTTTGCTTCTTCTTTTTATATATGTCGTACGATTTAATAAAAAGAGTATATTCTCCATCACCCTTACATAAACATAGATTATATTAAATTATAACCTTAATCTTAATCTTCAGAATTAAATAATTTTTTTTGTACTTATTACATTTTTAATTATTTTAACAATATCATCTATGTACTTTGTAACTACTAAAAAGAATAAACATGAAACAAAATAAGATTAAGATAATTAAATTAATTAATTAATTAATTAAATTAAATTGGGAAAGAATTAATTTTGTAAAAAATTAAAATAAGAAATTTCCCTTAATTATAGAAGGACATAATTTCACTTTTACAATAATATAAAGGGATACTTTTACACACAAATATCAATAAAACATATATGGACTCTGTGAGATGTATTAGTGACATTTATAATTTAGATTTGGTAATAATATAAAGGGATACTTTTATATGCAAATATCAATAAGAGATATATTGATTTTTTGAGATGTATTGGTCACATCTTCCTCTCTACTATTTTACTTATGTTCATTGGAATAGATCCATTTTAACTCTCGATCTATCAAGTGCCTAGAGGGATCAAGTCTCCTAGGTGCAAACCTCTTTTTTGAGTGAAAAACTTGAGAAACGGTTTGAACCTCGAGATATTTGATCCCTCTCGATGCTTGATTGATCTAGAGTTAGCATGGATCTAGGTTGGTTTCTGTCGTGTGTAGCCAAGGAAAATCTATCGAACATATGATTAATTTTATCAATAATATGTATATACATATAATTTTAATATAATCATTTTAAATATGCTAAATATGTCTGAGATTTATCTAGTCATTTTAATTGTAAATTCTCTTACTTACATTAGTTTGTTGAGATGATAAATATTGTTAATCACTTTAATGATGGAAAATGATGAAATAAAAATTTTGAATGCAAAGTTATCCATAAACTGTCGTAGATATTCCACTAGACAGTTCGTCACAACAAATCTATTAATGCTATATTAAAAATCTAAAAATTCTATACTATTATAATTTATTAAAATTTAAGATCTATGGATTTAACTGTAATTAGTGCATGCATGCGAATGGAAGTTATGTAGGAAAGTAGAGAACAAAAAAATAAGCTCAGATGCACATAAGACACAATATATGCTCTATGGGAAATCCTTTTGGGAGAAAATCTAGCTAGAAGGTGAGGTGGCTCCGCTCTATTTCTCTGTTTGTAAATATGGCTACATGTACAAATAAGTAATGCCCGTGGCCTATAGGCTACTATAGTGCATAGATCCTCTCTGTGTTCCCTACCTCTTATCTCTGCTAAGTTATGGAACAAAATTCTCTCAAAATAAGAGAAAGCCTCTTCCTCCTAATGGTCTGGTTATAACACAACCCAATAGACTACTAGGGGTTAAGTTTGACTGCATCAACTCTTATCTAGAGCTACAAAATATACTCTTCTAGAGCCTTTTGCATCATAAACATGTGGCTAGCCCCTTTTCCATGAATAATGGGGGCTAACACGACATCCTCCCAAACTATAGGTGTGAAAACAAGAAGGTCAAGTTCTGAGTGGCATAAAATTTCCATACAAACTTTGATTGACACGCTTCTTGCACCATTGCAAAGATCTATGTAAAATAACATGAAAAGGTTCATCGCTTTGGTGGCAAATTTTTACCCCGAAAAAATATCATTTGATGTCTCAAAATGCTCCCAGAAGGTTTCAGACCCCGTTTTACGAAATTGGATCTCACGGTTAAAAACAATCCTGTGAGATGATTCCTTCACTTTTCCCACTCCAAATGCATAGAGAAGGATGGAAAAAAATATAATCATCCAATTCGGATCACCAAGTGACAATGTAATAATGTTTAATGATAGAAAATGTGAATAATAAGAATGTAAAAAATTACAAATAGTTTTCATTATGATCAATCTGGAACTGTTTTCTTGTACTATTCTTATTGTCACCCTTGTTAGTTTTGTCATCTTTTCATATTGATTATATGAAAAGGACAGCTGAAGTCATAAACCATTTAAATATTTAGCTCAAGCTATTGTAGTAAACAACATACCTTGTCTCTGTTGCTCTCCAATATTAATAGGTTGAATTACTATAACACAAAAATCAATGTACATTGTCAATATTTTTTTTACTTACAATGAAATCAACGCATACTGTTGATCTAATCACTTTAAAATTAATTTAAGATCATACATACAATTACATCAAATTAGAAATCAACATCTACACTGAAATCAATGCATCTAATGCAAGCAATCAAATAATATTAGAAAACAACATGTAAACTAAAACCAATGCATGTAATGGAAGTAATCAAATAGGATTAAAAATCAACATCTAAACTCAAATCAATCCATCTAGTGCAATTAATAAAATAGGATTAGAAACCAACATCTACACCGAAATAAATGCATCTAGTGCAAGACATCAAATAGGATTAGAGATCACCATCTACATTGAAATCAATGCATTTAGTGCAAGCAATCAAATAAGATTAGAAATCATATACAATGAAATCAATGCATCTAGTGAAAGCAATAAAACACAACTAGAAATCAACATCTACATTGAAATTAATGCATCTAGTGAAAGCAATAAAATAGGATTATAAATCACCCTCTACACTGAAATCAATGTGTTTAGTGCAATAAATCAAATAGGATTAGAAATAATCTACATTTAAATCAATGCGTCTAACTCAAGTAATCAAATATTATTAGAAATTAACATCTTCACTAAAATCAATGCATCTAATGCATGAAATCATATAGGATTAGAAATCACCATCTACACTGAAATCAATGCATTTAGTGCATGAAATCATATAGGATTAGAAATCACCATCTACACTGAAATCAATGCATCTAGTACAAGAAATATTTTTACCTCTCTCCCCCATCCATCTATATCTATATCTCCCTCCATATCTCCTTCTTTGTCCCTCTATCTCACCGCCCCCCCAAACGTGCATGCTCTCTCACTCCATATTTATCAATCTCTTTCTCCCTCCCTCCCTGTATCCATCTCTATTTTCTTCCCTCTCTTCACCTTCCATCTATATCTCTCTCCCCCTCTGTCTCTCTATATCACCCCCAAAACATACACTCTCTTTCTCCAATCTACCTATCTATCACTCCCTCCTCCTACTCCTTCCTCTCTCTCTCTCTCTCTCTCTCTTCCCCTTCTCTCTCTACCCCCCACTTCTATCTCTTTTCCCTGCTACTATCCTCTCTCCCTCTATCTCCATATTCCTTATCACTCCCTCTCTCCCCCCCTCCCCCTCCATCTTCATCTCTCTTTCCACATCTCTCTCTCTCTCTCTCTCTCTCTCTCTCTCTCTCCAACTCTATTACTATATGCCTCTCTCTCTCTCCTTCTCTCCCCCCTTCTCTCCATCTCTCCTTCTTTGTCTCATTATCTCACCCCAAAACATACACACTCTCTCTCCATCTCTCCCTTGTCACTCCCTCTCTCTCTCCACTTCCCACTCTCTGTTTATTTATTCTTCCCTCCCTCTCTCCCCCTCCAACTCCATCTCTCTATCCTGGCCTCTCTCCTCCTCTCTCTCAAGTCCTCCAATCCTTCCTCTCTCTCCCTTTCTCTCCTACCTCCTTTTCTCTTCCCACATCTCTCTCTCTCTCTCCCCTACAATCCTCTCTTTTACCCCATCACTCTCTTCCTCTCTCTCAATTCCTCTCTCTCGTCTGTCCTCTCTCTCCCTTTCTCTCCTGCCTCCCTCTATATCCTCACCCCCCTCTCTCTCTTCCCTCCAATCCTCTATCTTCACACATCTCTCTCTCTCTCTCTCTCCGACTGTGTTACTATATCCCTCCATTTCTCCTTCTCTCTCCTTCTCTCCCCTCTTGTCTCCATCTTTGATAATTTGTCTCTTTAACTCACCCCTAAACATACACACTCTCTATCCATATCTCCCTTGTCACTAGCTCTCTCTCTCCACTTCTCACTCTCTATTTATTTCTTCCTCCCTCTCTCTCTTCCCCTCCAACTCCATCTCCCCATCCCTCCCTCTCTCTCTTCCCCTCCAACTCCCTCTCCCTATCCCTCCCTCTCTCCTCCTCTCTCAAGTCCTATCTCTCTTCCTTCCTCTCTCTCACTTTCTTGCATACCTCCCTCTATCTTCCCCCATCTCTCTCTCTCTCTCTCTCTCTCTCTCTCCAATCCTCTCACTATCTCCCTCCCTCTCTCCTTCTCCCTTCCTCTCTCCTTCTCTCTCTCTCCCACCTCCATCTTTATGTCTCCCTCTCCCTCTCTTACCCTTCTCTACCTCTCACTCCTCTCGCTCTCCTTCTCTTCATTCATCATCTCCCCTTTCCTTCAGTTTATCTCCATCTCTCCCTTATCACTGCCCCTATCTCTCCACCTCTATCACTCAATGTCTTTGTTCTTCCCTCCCATATATATCTAAGGTTATTATATATATCATGATATATTAATATATATTATAATATAACAAATTTAATATTGTATTAATCCAAAGTTATTAAATTTAATAATATTAATATTATAATATATTAATATGAATATTAGATTTAATAATAATAAAATATTAATATTCTAATATTAATAGTAGGGTTAATAATATTTTCTTGGCATGGTATTAATGATAATTTGGTCTATGCTATTTGGCCCATGGCATTAATAATAATTTGTCCCATGGTATTTGGCCCATAGGCTTCACCTAAGTAAAACCTTTTTTTGTAAATATAAAGAGGTTTATGGAGTAAATATACAAGGAGGTTTTCTTTATTTACCATACCTCTAGTTTATTTATATTTTTATTTATTTACCATACCTCTAAAGTATAAAAAGAGGTTTTACTTATTTACCATACCTCTGGTTTATTTATATTTTATTTATTTACCATACCTCTTTTTTGAGTGTGCGTAACCTCTTCTTATTTTAAATTTATGTTGTGTTTATACATAATAATAATTAAATTGATTTTTAAATAGGATCGAGAGACTAAAAGAGTTAAAAGTTCAATGTTAAACATTACATGTTTAAGTTTACGTCCCCGTACGTCCCTTGGCGCTATAAATGTTATTGAATTTTGAATAGATATAAGTTTATTCAGTCAAAAACCAGTGAAAATTGAATGTTCAATCTTGAGGTTTTTGAAAATTTTCTTTTATAATTGGTGAGCATTAAGTTTCAAGAATTTTAATTTAATTAACACAATCAAATAAACTAGATGGTTACTAATTCATGATAAGTATTAAAACATTGACATCATGATACATGCCATGTTCTTAAAATTACAAAATAATAAAAATTAAACTATAAATTGATTTTATGTTATTATTATTATTATTTTGTTTAAAAGAATTAACATATAAGTTATATATATAGACATTTTAAAAAACATATTTTTAAAGGGATTTGTTACAACACCACTGGCCAATGCCATAACTTATCAATACCATATAGCAAAAAAAAAACCATAATTCATTTCATATGAAACTTGCTCAAATGCTTCTTTTTTTTTAATTCATAAATTTAATTAAGAGAGGAAAAGGGCATAAATACTTGGGAGATAAATCTCAACCTTGATATGTGAATAATAATAATAATATTCTAGAATAATTTGCGGAGGTTAAATTCCTACCATCCATCTAATAATATCAATTCAATTATGAGGTGGATGGTAGAGACTTAACATTTAAGAATATTTTACATTATTTATAGTAGTATACACAAATCAAAGGTTGACATTTATCTCCATAGTTATGCCCTTTTTTCTTTTTAATTAAATTAATTAACTAGAATTTTCATGGTAAAGTGTAGATAAATCTCCATGATTAAGAATTTTGTTCCATATTTTGATATATATGTTTATTTTTTCGTAAATAATAATAATAATAAAGTTATAATTTAATTAATTATTATGATTTTTTAAATTTTAGTAATGTGAGATGTACAGTGAAACAAGTGGTCAAGGTTGTGTAGACCTTGCCATTGAAATTAAGGATTATATTGCTACAAAATTTTCATATAGAAAAGGGTAGAATGATACATATAAAGTATACTACCAAATATTTAAACTAATATTATAATAATATGGAGAAGATTAATAAATATTTTTCATATGTAAGCTAACAACAAATGATCATTCTAAGAAATTGTTTTACAAAGCACGATTGTATTCATATTTATATGAAAAATTTTGAAAAATTATATTTTCCTTAAAAAAATCTTATTTAGTTAGGAACTAGTAACTATATTTTCCTTAAAAAACAAAATCTTGTAATTCAGTTAGGAAGTAGTAACTTTGGTAGAGCTTGTTCAAATCACATTTACATTATGTGCATATACAATTAAATGAAGTAAATGAAGTCTCATTCATATATGTGCATATACAACGAAATGAAGTCTCATTCATATAGATCTATATTACATATGGTTTTATGTGCAATTACATATCGTTGATCAATTTGCTATTGCACTCAACATGGTGCTAATACCCCATGTTGAGTTTAGCCGGGTGGACGGCTATCGCTGCTAGAACGTACATCAATAAGCATTCACTACGTCGAAGCATTCATTATGTCGAAATCTAAAGTCACGAGTAATTCCAACCAATCCGTATCTGCTCGTGTACTTAGTCGCCAAAAACAATAGGCAAGACCGGACTTTTTCTACTCTACATCCTTGCATATAAGATAAGAACAGAACTTGTCTCTTGGATAAGAACTGGTTCCCTTCCGTTCCGTTCCTTTAAAATATACCTCCATATTCACTGTTCATGAATATTTCAGACCGTTTGGGTTCGTCCAAGCATCATGGGGACAACCATTCAATTCGGAATAAACGGACTGAGTCTGAGAATCCTTGAATTTGGAACCAGTCAAGAAAGATTGGAATTACCTCGCATTTCAATAGAGAGGATACAAAAATTTGTACAGCATCCAAACCCTAGACAACATTTGACTTTGGAATTAACGGGATGAGTCCAACCAATCAGCAAAGCTTGGAATTACTCCACATTCCAGCGGAGAGAATGTCAAAAAATTGTGGCCCTGCATATCGAATCTAATGTTTTATTTATTGAGACTTGAGATATTGTTTTTAGTTTAATTTCATTAAAATACGATGGTCAACACGGACAATCATGCTGCTGTGTACGTTTGCTTCATGGCAACCACAGGGTTTCCGTTCATGTGCAGTGGCAAACATTATTAAAAGTCCATACAGCTAGCTGCTAGGTATCTTGCAATGGACTTCAAATTTTAGATAAGTTAGTTAACTGCCTCGTGAAATCTGCCGTTTGATAAGTTCAAAGTGGCCATCCAATTGAATATAGTGGCGTGCAAATTTGGTTAATCGAGGCAGGCCGACAACACCGTCATGCAAATTCTACTTAAGCCTCCAATCTGTTAGTTTGTTCACTGTATTCGCAGACCTAAGCATGGTGGTGAGAGCGAAGCTCAAAATGTTGCGATGGATTTGTCTGTTACTGTTGGTGAATTCATGGCTGTGGCTTCTGGTCGAAGGTCAAGGAGCTGCGTCTGTGGGTGACTGGCAACTGCTGGTAAAGAGTGCTGGAATATCATCGATGCACACTGCAGTTACCCGTTTCAACACAGTCGTTATGCTGGACCGGACCAACATCGGTCCGTCTCAGATAAAATTGCCCAACGGAAGATGCAGAATTAATCCACTGGACCAAATTCTCCAGCGCGACTGCACGGCCCACAGCGTTATGCTAAACCTCGCCAACAACGGGATACGCCCGCTGTTCATTCAGACCGATACATGGTGTTCGTCGGGACAGTTTCTGCCCGACGGAACGCTGCTACAGACCGGCGGGAACCTGGACGGTGGGCGGAAGTTGAGGAGAATCGCACCCTGTCCGACGGCTGGAGCCTGCGACTGGGTCGAGGATCCCAAAACAGCGTTAGCCGAACCGCGGTGGTATGCGACCGATCAGCTCCTGCCTGACGGCAGAGTAATCGTCGTGGGAGGCAGAGCGGTTTTCACTTACGAATTCGTGCCGAAAGCGAGAGGAGAAGGAAGCTTTTCACTGCCATTTCTGAGAGCCACCAATGATGCACAAAACGACAACTATTATCCGTTCGTACATCTTCTGCCCAACGGAAATCTTTATATTTTCGCAAACAGAGATTCCATTGAATTGAATTACAATACCCGGGCCGTTGTCCGCAATTTCCCTACCATACCCGGGGAGCCAAGAAATTACCCTTCGGGAGGCAGCTCGGTGCTTCTCCCGCTCGACGGCCCGAGCGGTTACCAGGCTGCCGAGGTCCTTGTCTGCGGAGGGGCCCAGTTTGGGGCCTTTCGACAGCCCGCCAAACAACTTCTGACCTCTCCCTCATGCGGGAGAATGGTGATCACCGCGAAGGCCCCTGCTTGGGCCATGTCGAATATGCCCATGAGACGATGCATGGGCGATATGATAATTCTTCCTTCTGGCGAAGTGCTTATCATCAACGGCGCGTTGCGAGGATCTCAGGGCTACGGAGATGCCTCGCAACCGATCTTGAATCCCGTCATTTACAATCCCGGACGGCGCAGATTTGCTGTCATGAAAGCGACTGCCATACCTCGCCTGTATCATTCCACTGCCAATTTGCTGCCCGACGGTCGTGTGTTGGTTGCGGGGAGTAATACTCATCTGTTCTATACTTTCACTGGCGCCTTTCCTACGGAATTGAGAGTGGAAGCTTTCTTGCCTCCGTATCTCGACAAGAGTTTTAAAGCTAGACGCCCCCAGATCACGAATGCCCCTGCTCGCGTTCGCCATGGACAGACATTTACAGTGGTTTTTACTCTTCCTGGTCCGCTCACAGCATTGGAAATGAATCTTCTCAGTGCGCCATACTCGACGCATTCGTATTCTCAGGGTCAGCGAATGCTAAGGCTGAAATTGGCGGCGGCGGTTCGCGTGGCAGCCAATAGGTACTCCGTCGCTGTTACAGCTCCTCCCAATGGGAATATTGCACCAGCCTCTTATTACATGCTGTTTCCGGTGACCCAGGGCATTCCGGGTAACGCGGCCTGGATTCAAGTCATTAATTAGAGATCAGGTCAGAAACAGAAAACTCATACTCTTAATAATTTTTGAAGTATTCTCTTTAGTTTCACAAAAACTGACGGTCCTTTACATTCCTGCAGGCAGACAATCAGCCCTGGATTAGAGCACTGCTTGACCAGAAGGCTCTTATGCTTTGGATTGGCGCAATTAGATTGCTATCGAAATTTGAAATGTAAATTTAATCGGTTCACATCTGACAAAGAAATTTGTCATGAATCGTAAGTAAATAATGGGTGTTGCACCATTGAAATAATGCATGTTGCAGCATCGATTTAGTACTTCCAGTACTCAATTGTGTGATTGTTAATAAGCAGGTCATATTAAATGACTCCGAGAAAATAATTACAGATTGAAATTTCTATTACTGATCGAGTTGTCATTGGAAATGCCAATGGCATCGTTACAATCTTATTCGTATGTGATTGAATAAAAAAAAAATTATGTTTAAAATTTGTTGTTGAGTCCAGATGCTTATTTTATTTTATAGGTCAGTATGATGTTTAAGTTTAGTTGTGGTCATCAAAGTCAAAATTTTGTTTATGGCAATTTAAAAAAAATTAAAATCTAAAAAAATCATATAAAATATTTAAATAATATTTACTCAAAAAAAATTGCAAATATAAAACATTTAAATAATATTTACTCACAAAAATTTGCAAATAAAAAAGTTAAATCTCTCGCCTAATATTAAATTTTATTTAAGATAAATCTATAATCTTTAAATATTTTAGCAAGTCATAATCTTAAATATTTTAAAGTCACTGATCAATCAGTGTCTCAACTTCAATAATGGAAAGATATTCTTATTCATTTATATGTGATTCAATAATGGAAAGATATTCTTATTCATCTATATGTGATTGGATAGGAGTAAACTTAAATGTTTGATTTATTCTTATTTATAGGATTAAACTTGATTGACTTAATTTCAATAGTCTAAAATCTACACTATATTAATATAAAAATTTAAAATTATGAGCAATGTAATTCATAAAATTTTATATTTCTATACTATTGTTTTCTATTCTGTACAAATTCCGATAGAAATTAAAACTACACCATATGAAGCAGGTATGTTACATATAATTTTGATTCAGACATACTTCCAGGCTTTCGCGAATCGATTTATGTGATCGAAATTTGAAAATACAAAACATATATGAAAAATTATGGACATGTTTAATTGAATATTTTAACGAAATTATTTACATAAAGTGGAAATTTGATCATTATTGTGATCAAGGAGGCAGTCTATTACCAAATTTAAATACGTTTTTCCTATATACCATTGCCAAAAACCTAATAACTAGATTTTCAATTTTCATTATTCATTAGAAAAAAACGTGCGGCTGAAACGGTCAAGGTATAAACCTGCTATTTGAATCACTCGTAAAAATATAACGGCCATTCTTATTGACTATTTAAATTATCGATTATGGAAATTGAGTTTTTCATTTTTGCATATATATATTAAAATTGATATAGAATTAATTTATTCCATAATTTATTAAATACAAATATATTTAAAATTATACATGAATTGGATTTATATTAATAGATAGAGTAATAATTTATTCCAAAATTTATTAAATACAAATATATTGAAAATTATACATGAATTGAATTTATATTAATAGGATAATGATGTTTGTTTGTTAAACCAGAATTAATGGCGTTGTTTAAAGATGTCACAATTTGGTTCATTTTCCTCCAAATTTGGCAAAAAATTCTTCAGAAAATTTCACTTCATTTTTGGGAGTGTTTAAATAGTATTTTTGATATCTTTGGGGCAAACGTAACTAGGATTTTTAAAAGAAGTTGTCGGACTGTGGAGATGAGAATTTCTCTTCTCAATATTGTGAATCAGGTTACATTGGAGACATCAACAGTAAATGACTGCAGTGGGACTAAACTAAAATGGATTAACTGAAACTAAACTAAGACACTTGGATGGATAGTCCAGGTGGTTGGAGTTATATTCTCCAACACTCCCCATTAATTACAACCACATATTAAGATGTTTGTTGGTCTATGTCTTAGCTAGACTTACAATTAAAAAAAAAATGATTTCAACTACATTTACTTTTCTTATTCTCTTCTTCTAGGTCATGTAGCCTCTAAATTGTTTAAGCTTTTTTTCTTCTTGTATCCTTCAAACCTTAGATTCTTCATTTGTTGGTGCAGGTATTCCATTGTTACAAGTTGTCTAAGCATGTTTTGGACTTCTTCGAAAATCGGCTTGTATGTGGACTGCTACCACATGTCATTTTTTTGTTGTGTGATCTTCATCATCAATTTGTTGCAACATAAGTTTATAATAAAAATTTATTTCTTCAAGACTCCAATACTTGCAAATTTTATTAATCATCAAAGATGTCTTCAACGTGTTTGTATGTGGACTGCTACCACATGTCATCTTTTGTTGTGTGATCTTCATCATCAATTTTCTGCAACATAAGTTTATAATAAAAATTTATTTCTTCAGGAATCCAATACTTGCAAATTTTATTAATCATCCAAGATGTCTTGAACGTTCATTTTTGCAGCTTCTATGTAAACTTTATCAAGGCATGGTCTTGCAAACCATGCTTCAAGGAAATTTAACTCTTCTTCATAATCATTGTGTGTACCTGCACACTGGAAATCAATGTTAGAATTATAAATATTTGTTAAACCACATTGGTTTCATTCCTTCTCTGTAATGAGATCTTTCCCTTATTGCACTTCCAGCTCTACTCCTGCCTTTGTCTTTGTTTTCTTTTTGTCAGCTTCCTTCTTTGCCTGTGCCTCTGTCTCTGTCTTTGTCTCTTCCACTTCTTTATTAACCTGTGGTGTTGCAAAAAGGTTGTCTTCCATTGACTCAAGTTTTTTTTTATCACTGTATAGAATCATGTCTATATGATGTTTTTTTGCATCATCTACAACCATTCATCATTAGACAACAAATATTCATCAAATATAACATTCACAAATTGAATTGTTGGATTACCATAACACTAACTTCTCTAATGGAAACTTTACTATCATCAGCAAGTTTTGTTGCTTGATTAACTAAATATCCATCCACTTGTGCTTGTGTATAGTTGAAATCATGAGCATCTACATACTCCTTCTCTATTGCTTCTCTAAAATTTTCACAATCATCATCCACTTGTGACTGAGCATAGTGGGATTCGCCAAACTTTTCATCTCGTTGTAGCTTTGTCTTTTCCACAGAAAAAGACCATCCTTTTATTAAAAAAAGGGGTTACATAAAATATGTAAGCAAATCGCCGAGACTGTATCCACCAGCAAGCGGGGAAAGTCTCAGCCTGCTGCCAAACCTGCTCACTGATAAAACAGAGAAAGCCACCGCAAGAAGGAGAACCTCCTCCATATCCACACGCTTCGCTGAACTACTGCCAAGCCTGCTCACTGCTAAAATAAAACAAGCCACCACAAGAGGGTAAACCTCCTCCAAATCCACACATTCCGCTGGAAACAAGATCACGCGGGAGAACAACCAGAGCGCGATCAGAGTTTAAGGCCTCAAAAATCCACAATAAACACTTTGAGGATTCTGAAACTGCTACAGAGAAAAGACTAAAACCGCTTCACAGGCATCCACAAATAGGGAAAAGAGCCCAAGAAGCTGACAGGGAAAAACAGAGAGTAGAAGAACAAGGAAAAGAGCAGAAAAACAAAATGATTATTTACAGGAACCGAAGAAAAGAGAAGATAAGTTAAGCAAAGATGGGTTGTTCGACAGGTTGAACCACCCCATTTTCAACCTCCGAGATAGACCACGACCCCATCTCAAGTTCAACTCCTTCTTTAGAAAGACGGTCTGCGACATAATAACTTTCCTGGTAAATATGACTAAGAGAGATCTCATGAAGTGATTCCTAAGACGAGAAACTTCTCTGAAAAAAGGAAACAGAGTAAGATTGCTACAACGCTGAGCCCCGTTAAACCACTTCACCACATTCATGGAGTCCCCGAAAAGATGAACTTCTCTCACATTCCTAAGAATAAGCCAGCTGAGGAGGAGATGAAGGGCTTTCAATTCGGAAAAATTATTTGAACCTTGTCCCAGACCTATTGAAGCTTTAACAACCTTCTCCTCAGAAAAGTGAATGATCAAGCCAACCCCGCATCGACCATTAATATCCGAAGCCCCATCAAAATAAGCCCACGGCATAGAGTATCTAATGAGTTTTTGACAAACAGCTCTAGGAGGATTAAGAGCTTGAGGTATAGGAATAATTTCATAAATGGCAGCTCCTTCAGCAGCAAGTCTTCCAATAGGGAAGGCAAGAGTCCTTGAAAGTAACTTGATTTCTAGCTAGCCAAGTCCCCCATGTAATTGTTATAGACATTTTTGTGCCTTACAGCTATAAGCATGAAATGTCCATAAACCAAGGGATCCTAAGTCCCTAAAGGTGTTGTTCCAGCTCCTAAAGAAACAAGGTCAACAAATTACAGCTTCTCCCAGAAGTTCTCCACCAAAAAGTGCTCAAGACTAGTCAAAACAGGATCATTTCAAGTGCCCCACTAGCTGACTGCGTTGCAAAGCACCCAAATACACTGGCTAGGTGCATTGCAACACACTTGAATGCACTACCAGGGTGTGTTGAGCAGGAAATGACAAGTGGCAGAGTCATTCAACGAGGTGGAGAGACAATGGAAGCTTCCAGAATCTTCTCCAATGACACTTGCCTCACTGAATTCGACCAGTGATGAGTAAGAGGCTCTCAATCTCCAAGTGGAAGCAAGAACTGACAGAGAGAAGCCACTAATCAATTCAAGAGCTGACTCATCCTCTTTGCATACATCTATATATGGATCCCTCACCAAGAGATCCAGAGGCTGGAATTTTGTACATTGCAGAGAATTGCTGTTGGTTTTGTGATAGATATCAGAGTATTGGGTGATTTATGCTTTGTTGGAGGTGAAGAAGGGATTCTATGCTGGGAGGCTGATGCTGGATCAGGAATCATCGGTTGTAACTCCTCTTGGATCTTCTTGTTTTATCAATAAAACTACTTGAGTTTCTCCTACATGCTTGTATATTTGATGTGCGTTATATTTGTATGTTTAGCTTAAATCTGATCCTAAGCTTTTTATGAACATAAATCCATGTCTTTGTGTAGTTTCTCTCTTCTGTGAACTTGCAGTCCTGAACTCTGTGACGCTGGGCAAGTGAGGGAGCAGATCGTTGGGAGCTGGCAAAGAGAAGAGACATTGGATCGAACTACTAGCGCAAGACACAGGTCGGTTCATCTTAATCATCTTCGTTTATAGTTCATAAAGAAGAATACAAGAGTAGTTTTCCTTGTTTGTTTCTGAGGTCTCTATCACAACCCTGTGGGATAGGGTCGTTCTGAATAGACACTTTTCCCGAAAACAAAATGGCGACTCCACTGGGGATCGTGTCTATTTAGTTTATTTGTGTTTCTATTGTTGTTCATCTCATAAACTTAGGAGTAGCGAATCGAACTGCATTTGCCATTTACAAATGCAAAGTAGACATCTGCTACTCTAGTCCATTCACTGGACCTGTTTATGATCTGAGCAGTTGACTCAAAAATGATTTGATTACCCTTTGTGATAGCTCTCAAACCTCTTGTAAATCAACCCTCTGATTATGCACATTTGATTGCTTTTATCCGGCCAAAAACCATAGATTAAACTACAAACAGTGACCCAGAACCCAGAGAAAATTCTTGTTTCTGCTTCAGCGCAGGCTCTCTGAAGAGACTCTGCATTTCAGCACAGTTCCCAAGAGGGCTACCTGCGTTGCAATTCAGTTTCTCTATGTAGCAGGTGCGTTGATCAGCCTAGCCCTGCCTAGCTGAGGTTATTTGCTCACTTTTTCCAGTTTTACCTCTGATTTTTGCAGCCCGTGATCAGTGTGTTTGTCTGTTTAAAAGCCCCTTTTCTTTGCCTTAATTCCGCCTCAATTGTATAAAAGAAATTGTATTTGTTTTTGTGTATTTGTTACGTCATTTACAGTTTCCCATTGCAAAAGTAAACTGGTCATACTGTCGCCCTTAGATCTAGATCTGTCGTAAGTGTCGTTTTGATCTTAGGAGAAAATTTGTTTGCTGTTGACAGTCGATTACGCTTTTACTTTTGCCTTTGGCTTGAATTTGTGAATTTTTAGTGTCGAAACAAGTGTTTACTTCAAAATCATAAAGTGTCGTAATCGTCTCTACTTTTTTATTTCGAAAAGAAGCTTGTTTGTGTTTTTCACTTGAAATCGAGTTCAAATTTGTACAACAACTTTCTTTTTAGGCATCAATATTAAGAAAGTGAAAAACAAATACATGCACAAGTGCATTTGCATATTGACAGTTTGTATGGCTTGATTTAGGAAAAGTGCATTTACAGTGTGCTCTTTGCTCTTTGAGAAAAGATTGTGTCTTTCTTTTCCCCTTGTAGCTAGGATTTTCATTGCTGAAAAGAGATAAAAGCTTGCTTATCATCTTTAGACTGCATTTTAGGAATTACATCTACATCTCGTGGTGAACCCAAAAGGAAAACTTCATAAGAAATATCAACCTAAAATAAATTCAATGAACTTAACAACGCTTTGTAACTTAACGCACAACATCTAGAGGTCTAGGCTAGAGACGTATTCCAGCGTTGTAAAGCCTGGTAACTATTGTCCTCACTGTTGGTTGGGTGATTCCTCCACTTTGAGACGATAAGTGCTAGTACGGACTTGTGCTCCCACGTACCGTCGAGTATATATTGGGGGACCCCTATAGGCATAAAACCTTTATCCATAGGAAGCCATGTCAGCCACCCTACTGATCGCAATGCACTGAACACAGCATTCGGGAAGATTGACCGCCGTACCCTAAAAAGTATTCTACGGTTTTGCGATTGGTTTGGCACTCCCTCTACCTAGACCTCCAGAGTAGTCCCTTTCGTTCCTTTTCAGACTCCTTAACGGAAAAGGTCCATCTGAGCACTTGTCACTTCAGGCTCATTAAAAATCGAAGGAGACTAGAGTCATCTTTTGTTTTTTCTCGACTCTTTAAAACTGAAAAAACAAAGTTGTGTCAAAGCGTGTTAAAATTTATTTTAAACGGAATATTCATACCCTTTTTCCTGCGTTGATCTTTAGGTTGAGAAAATGGAGCCTACCAACCAAGGAATTCTCCTTGGTGGAAATCCTAGTCCCTCCTCCTCTTGGGGAGATGTTGGTGCACCCCATATGGCCACATTGTCGCTTCCAGGACTGAAAATTGGCCTGCCAGTATGGCTCTTCTCAACCAATGTCATTCAGAACACCACTATTCTTGAACAATCGAATCAGCAATTAGACGAGTCCAGAGTTTCCCACCAGCCTTCTACTTCCTCTAATTCTTCCTCTCTTCCTTCCTCTTCGCTTGACGGGACTGGTAAAGCTAAAAACCAAGTTCCTAAGGAGAAGAAGGAAAAGAAGAAGAAAGAGAAAAAGAAGAAGGAGCCAAAGGCGAATAAGGGAAAACGAGTGTCGTCTAATGAAAATCCACACACAGCACCGACCAGGCCTAAATCGCCATGTGTCATTTGTAGAGGAGACCACTTTCACAGAGATTGTCCTTGCATCCCCCGGATACTAAGGGACTGGTCTCCTCGTTTGCACAATCTGGTGTCATCAACCTCTGGAGATCATGTTGAAAGCACACCGTCAACTAGTGAAAGTGAAGCCCCAGGACAAAAAGGGAAAGCTAGATTTCCCTGTAGACTGTGCGAAGGCGACCATGCCCTCCACCGTTGTCCCTTCTTAGACGAGGCTAAAAGAGTTTTGGATGATCGCCCGGTTTCACCGTTACAACTTCCTCCTGGACACAAAAAACTCTTGCCAAGTCCGTCACTAGTTGAGAACCCAGCTGGCCAGCTCAAGTGGTCAGCTGAAGCGTCTATCATTGAGGATAAACCAACTAAATCCATACCAGACGAAAGTCAAAAGGTCGAGGCGGCAGTTGACCCGGTCTTGCCTTCAGAGGTTTTATCTTCGAATGATACAGTCACTGAAGAGGATAAGGATGACACCGTCCAAATTCTCTTCATCAACACAGACTCCGACGAACATGGGGGCAATCCACCCATTCCTTTACCGCAGGAAGGAAGTTCGTCAAAGCCATACCCAGCCGTGTACTCGGTCCCACCTCCAAGCAACCTAGTTGTATCCTTCGACTGGAATCAACTAGGCAGACCCCGTTTGCCAGCAAGCATACCATTCCGAATTATCGTTCAAATATACAGAATGGTCATGGTTGGCACCATCATAGATGAGGGGGCGTCTGTGAGTATCCTTTCCTCTATTGCTTGGAAAGCGCTTGGTTCGCCATCGCTGTTGCCTGAAATGAGAAATCTGACAGGCTTTGATAAAGGAACCAGTCGACCTTTAGGGATCCTCCCCGATGTGCCCATAACATTGAGAGGGAAGACAGTTCGCCTGAACGTCATGGTTGTTCAAGGACCCTTGGATTATAACCTACTCCTTGGACGAGACTATATTTATTGCATGGGAGCCATCGTCTCCTCGCTCTTTAGAGTAATGTGTTTTCCGCACGAAGGAAGAGTGGTCAAGCTCGTGGACCAACTTTCATTTCCCGGATCACGCATAGCAAATAGTCATATACCATCCCTAAATGGTCTCTTCACGCAAGAAATGTCTCAATTCCCAATCCGTCCTCCCGATGAGCGCGAGTAATTCGGAGGGATATGACTGAAACCCAGGGGGGCATGTGTCCTGGTCTGCTTCGGCAGGAAAACTTCAGGTATAGAGTAGGTTTCCACGGGAGAATATGACTAGTCCATACCCCGTCCGTGATTGGAAGAGGGGTTGTTCTAGAATAAGATTCTTTTGTCAAAGTTATGTGAGTTGACAGACGGAGTCACTCACCTTTGTTTATCTCGGTAGACATCGCCGAAGAACTGTTTTGTTTGCACCGCGAATAGAGCAATCTTTGGGTAACCTGTAAGAGGTAGGCCTCTCCTGATAGAACAAATGTTTTGTCTGCAAATTGAGGGGTAACTTTGAAACTCTGTTTTATACCTGGGGGCATGCAAACATTTTGGCATGCAAGCAAGGGGCGGATATTTATTTTTTAAATTTTTAGGACCACTAACCCTTTAAACTCGTAGGATTAGTCGTCACCAAACTTGCATAAAGAAAGGATGTGGGGCAAAAATCTAAAAGTTGTCGTTTTATATGAGGCATTCTTATCATATGACTGGCTTAATCAAGCAGTTTTAGCACATAGTTCAGGCTCGTTAAAAAATAAACATAAGATCGAGCAAGTGTTTCCCCCCGCGTTTAAGCTCGTTAAAAAATGAACTATCCTCCGGAAAATAACCATCGTGAATGAAGCATTTTCAACCATTAAAGCCTTGGTCGTGTATGCACCGTCACCTGCACTTTTCCATTGGCCGATCGTTCACCTCCATTTGATTGTTTACCCATTTTGAGGAACAGCTGCGAAGAGTGATTTCACTAGCCATCCTTGTGACACTGCCATGATTGGAGAATTCCGAACCTTACCTGGAATCAACTGCTACCCATTTTATCACTCGTTCCTCAAAAGACGAGTCTCCTTTAAGCTCTTTTCATCTGACTCGTAAAATATGAAAATATTGCCGAGTTTTGGCCTTCCAGCTCGTTAAAGCGACAGGAAGTGCTATCCCTCCTCTAGATTTTAATCTTTTAGGACCTGAGGGATTATTGCACAAAAAGATCAAGTGCTTGTTTTGTTCGGCTCGTTAAAACTATCGAAAATTCATCCCTTCTGTATTCTTTTATACTTTTTTGGACTTAAGGGATTAGATGACGAAAAAGGAATTCCGGAGTTATCTTTACGTACCTTTTCAGACTCCCTCAAAAGGAAAAGGACCGAGTTATCTTTGTCGTTAGGCTCGTTAAAAAGATTAATAGCGACAAACTTGTCTTTAGACGAGAACGAGTTTCACTATCGCTAGGCTCGTTAAAACATAGCGATGGGTTTGCCCGAAGGGAAAATTATAGAACAAGCATATGTTATCCTCCTCAAGCTTGACAAAAATAAAGAGGTACTAGTCAGAAATGACTGGGGAAAAATTGGGAAGAAAACTCAAAGAAACTTTATTGGTAGCAAGTCGCTCTTGAACATGACACTTCCACTCCGTGCCAGAGTCGGGTTGGGTTGTTTCATTCACCGGTCACATCACCATGGTCACGCCATACCATCCACATTTGGGGTAAATGCTACCGATCCATCACATAAGTGTCGCCGACATGTTCAAGAGAAGTCATCCAGAAAAGTCACCCGTGTCCCATCCACTACCATACATTATATTTCACTCTTTCATGACCACCACCCTGAACCGTATGTCACCAGATCATTTTCACCTCCATCAAAATCACCTGCTCCGTTCTGTGTCATTGATGTGGGATTCATTAAGGCCCTCCTTTGACGGATCGCTTCTTGTCGACATCAGTTCATTATCCAAGAAGGTTATCTAGGAACACCCCTTCAGTACTTTGAAGCTTGCATGCCTCAATGGCAAGTTTCTCACTTCCGGCAATAGGTATACATCAATGACCTTCGACCGAAAGATTTTGCGTGGTGTTCGACGCCAAGTCCTTTATTCACACCACGTAAATTGTACTACAGTACCTTGAGGGTCATTATCATTATCGGTGATTCCTCTCACGCTTGTTAACAGTTTACGTCATTGACTGGTAATCAAGTGATGTCTTTCCATGTTCGACTTCAAAACATTTCTCACATGGATCGACTTGTACTTAGAGTGAAGATCGGACGAGATTGAAGACCCCAGATCTAGTTTCATCCATCCGGGCTGCGATATATATTCAGGAAAAATAAAGACATTGAAATGTACAACATTGTAGCACAGATAATCATCCTACCAAAAGGATGATGACTTCACCAGAATCATCAGTCTACCATCAGACGATTGTCTGTCCTATGTACATGAAAATGAATTTATAAAGCTGAGCATGGGAATGCCCGCCTCAGCGAGATCATGAAAACATTATGAAAATAATGTATTGTATTGTATCTTATTAGAGGTCTCCTCTCCAGCATTAGAAGAACTTCGGATCCTCCTAATAAAGCATTTCACCCGATAAACGGCCTCATACTATAGGGGGCAACTGTTATAGACATTTTTGTGCCTTACAGCTATATGCATGAAATATCCATAAACCAAGGAATCCTAAGTCCCTAAAGGTGTTGTTCCAACTCCTAAAGAAACAAGGTCAACAAATTACAGCTTCTCCCAGAAGTTCTCCACCAGAAACTGCTCAAGACTAGTCAAAACAGGATCATTTCAAGTGCTCCACTAGCTGACTGCGTTGCAAAGCACCCAAATACACTGGCTAGGTGCATTGCAACGCACTTGAATGCACTACCAGGGTGCGTTGAGCGGGAAATGACAAGTGGAAGAGTCATTCAACGAGGTGGAGAGACAATGGAAGCTTCCAGAATCTTCTCCAATGACACTTGCCTCACTGAATTCGACTAGTGATGAGTAAGAGGCTCTCAGTCTCCAAGTGGAAGCAAGAACTGACAAAGAGAAGCCACTAATCATTTCAAGAGATGACTCATCCTCTTTGCATACATCTATATATGGATCCCTCACCAAGAGATCCAGAGGCTGGAATTTTGTACATTGCAGAGAATTGATGTTGGTTTTGTGATAGATATCAGAGTATTGGGTGATTTATGCTTTGTTGGAGGTGAAGAAGGGATTCTATGCTGGGAGGCTGATGCTGGATCAGGAATCATCGGTTGTAACTCCTCCTGGGTCTTCTTGTTTTATCAATAAAACTACTTGAGTTTCTCCTACATGCTTGTATATCTGATGTGTGTTATATTTGTATGTTTAGCTTAAATCTGATCCTAAGCTTTTTATGAACATAAATCCATGTATTTGTGTAGTTTCTCTCTTCTGTGAACTTGCAGGAACTCTGTGACGCCGGGCAAGTGAGGGAGCAGATCGTTGGGAGCTGGCAAAGAGAAGAGAGATTGGATCGAACAACTAGCGCAAGACACAGGTCGGCTCATCTTAATCATCTTCGTTTATAGTTCATAAAGAAGAATACAAGAGTAGTTTTCCTTGTTTTTTTCTGAGGTCTCTGTCACAACCCTGTGGGATAGGGTCATTCTGAATAGACACTTTTCCCGAAAACAGTAATGAGTAATGGAATGGTTCGTTCTCTTTCATTTGAGGAATCGTTCCACCATCTCTGCCAGGCCTCTAAGAGCCCCTGCCCTTCCCATCTATGAGGGACATTTATCATGCTTAGCATTTCTGCCCAAAGGCTGGAATTAAAAGGGAAAAAGAGAAATAAATGTTGAACTGTTTCAGCACTGTCTTTACACAGTGGACATCTACCAGGACCAATCCTACCTCTTCTTTGAAGGAAATCCCACGTAGGAACTTTCTGGAATAGGACACACCAGAAGAACAATTTTGATTTAGCTGGTCCTTTTAACTTCCATAACGATTTAGTCCACCAATCCGGATTCTCCCAACCATTTTGAGACATCATCCTTTTATAACCTGCCTTTGGAGAATAAAAACCATTCTGAGCAAAAACCCATTTTAGCTCGTCCTGGGAATCATAAAGCCTGACTGAGGAATTGAGGAGGTCCCTTGTATACCTGTCTGATTCCTCCAACCTATCATCGGTCAAATCTAAGTCTCTTCCTTGAAGCCACCCTTGATTCCAAATGAAAGAGGCCCGAGGATCAGCTACCTGGTTTAGAGTGTATAGACGTATGTCTTTTAAAGTCGCAACCAATCCCTGAGATAGAGTAAATCCCTCAGAACAGCCAATCCAAGGATCTCGCCCCAAACGGATCTGAGTTCCATCTCCCACATACCATGCCAAACCCTTCTCTATGATGTTAACAAATGCAACCACTGCTTTCCAGACCACCGCGGAATTTTTGGATGAGTTTTGCGGCAGTCTAATCTAATCTAGCGTTGATAATGGATCTATATATTTCCTTTTAGTCACAACAGTCCACAAATTTTCCACAGTAATGATCCTCCAAGCCAACTTTGCTACAAGTGATTGGGAGAAACTAGCAAGGTTTTTTATACCCCAGCCTCCCCACTCTTTAGGGCGGGCTATTTTGTCCCAAGTGATCCACGGGGTAACTCTCTCAGACTTAGACCCCGCCCACAGAAAACTGCTGCATAATTTCTCAATAGAGTTTAGGATTCCTTTGGGCACCCAGGTCAGGCTCACCCAATAGACTGGGATTGCCATCAGAAATGGTTTTATTAAAACAAGCCTACCTGCCCAAGAGAGCCACTTGTGGCTGCAATGTTTCAGTTTCGAATCCAATTTTACAAGGATCCACTTCCAATCTTTTATCCTATAATTATCTAGTTTCAGATAGAACCCCAAATATTTGAACGAATCCTCGAGCAATTTAACTTCAAAATTCAGAACCAAAGCCACTCTGTGCACCTCCTCTCTAGCCAGACCAGAGCAAGTAAGAGTAGATTTTCTCTCATTTATGCAGAGGCCAGTCACTTTCAGAAAGAGGTCCAAGATCCTCTTGAGCATCCTACAGTCTTCGAGGCTGCCATTACTGAAGAGTATTATATCATCCACGAAGAGAAGGTGAGTGACCCAGAAATTTGGAGCAACTTCGATTCCTTTCAGAAAACCTTGTCTTTTTGCTTCATGGATCAAACGACTGATTCCGTCTGCTGCCAGCAAAAACAAGAGGGGAGAGAGCGGATAGCCTTGGCGTAGGCCATGTTCAAGGCTAAAGAAACTAGAGGCTGCTCCACTAATCAGAACAACTATGGAAGAAGATGAAACATAGCTCATAATCCATCTTACAAATTCGAATCTAAATCCCAGATGAGTTAACAAAAGTCTCAGATATAGCCAACTGATTCTATCCTAAGCCTTCGATAAATCTATTTTCACAACGACTCCTTTTTTCTTTCCAACTTTAAGACTGTGGAGCGTTTCTTGGGCAACTCCCACAGCTTCATGAATTTTCTTGCCATCTAAAAAGCCAAACTGCTCCGGAGAAACATTTTTAGAAAGGAAGGGTTTTAGCCTGACAACAATGATTTTAGCAATTAGTTTGTAAACACATGTACACAGAGAAATGGGCCTGAAATCGCCAAAAGAACCTGGGAGATCAGACTTGGGAATGAGTGTTAAAAATGTAGCATTAAAGGGTTGATAGATAGAACCTGAACGCCTGGATTCTTCCACTACCTCCACTAACTCATCACCAATGAATTCAAAGAAATGCTGGAAGAATTCAACTGTCCAGCCATCGGACCGGGGCTTTTGTCCTTTTGCATCGATTTGAGGACGCTTGCAACCTCCTCTTTAGAAATAGGTGCCATGAGAGATTCATTGTCTTCCTCCTCTATAAACCGTGGGAAAATCTGGGCAACCCTTATAACTTCTGCAATTGAAGCTTCGCCTGGAGCTTTAAAGAGGTGTTTGAAATAATTAACCCCCTCAGTGGCCAACTCTTTGAAAGAAAGCGCTAAATCACCATTTGCTTTCTTCATTTCCCATATTGTGTTTGAGTTTTTTCTCCCTTTAGCATAATTCTGAAAAAACTTGGAATTTTCATCCCCTGCCTATAAACAGATCGCTCTGTTTTTAAGACGCCAGCTTTTCTCCCTGAGCTGCAGAATTCTCCTCCTTTCCATTTCCAACTCATGAATCCTCGATCGAGATTCACCTGTACCATAGCCTAGACTATCTGGATGTTCAATAAGGACGAGTTCTGAGTTAACCGCTTGCATTAATTCTTCTTTCTTCAGCTTATTTTGTAGAGCCCAGAGTTTTGAAGCGGCCTTCATCCTTAATAAATTTTCCATAAATAGCTAACTTCGATTCTCATTTTCATTGACCAGATCTTTCCTCCAAGTTTTATGAAAATGACTAGTGTAAGATGCATCCAAAAGCCAAGAGGAGTTAAATTTGAAAGGGATACCTGGCTTAGATAGATCACCTTTCACTTCCAGGAAAACCAGTAAGTGATCTGAGAGGCCACCATCTCCAACCCAATGCCTGAACGCCTGTAGTTTCTCAGCCAGCAGATCACTTATTAAGAAATGATCTAGTTTCTTCCCGATCCAGTCATCTCCAATTCTGCGGTTCCTCCAAGTGGGACACAACTTTGAAGGGATAACATCAACAAGAGGTGACAAGGCCAATTTCTGATGGAAGAAAGCAGAGAGGGGGTCCGCTCTAGCATTGACCCCCCAAGATTCAGTCAGGCCCAGAGAAAAATTGAAGTCTCCACCAATAATAAGATTTGGATGCACCAAAAAAGACTTAGCGAAGAAAGAGTTCTAGAACTTCTCCCGCTCTAAAATAGGACCATAGATATTTAGAAAAAGAAAGGGAATATAGAGTTCGTTGGAGAAAAGTTCCACCGCCAAAACGTTTTCTGATCCCCAGGAAGAGATTTCACGCACTACCTTCACGTTAAACCCCAAAAGCACACCTCTTGAATGACCATTTGCATCCATTGCATGAAAAATCCAACCCAGCAAAAGCTTATCAAGACAGCCTATAATTTCATCTCCTTTCCCAAGAGTTTCCTGAAGAAAAAGAATATCAGGTTTGTTAGACCCGACCAGATCCTTCAGAGCTAGTTTTTTGGGGATACTAGCAGGACCCCTCGAGTTATAGGATAAAATGATCATCTAAAAACCTTAGGGGGTGATTGCTTTTCTCTAAGCACCCCTGGCAGGGACAACTGCTTCCCTCCAGCAATATCAATGATAGCCTTCAGCTTTGCCTTCGACAAATCTGACTTCCTCCCTCTTAACTTCCTCGGACCTATGGACACCTCATCCATTGCCAAACCACCTACTACCAGCCCTTTTCCTTTCCTGGTGGCTAAAGGCCTTAGATTGTAATGAGATTCACGGCCTCCATCTCCAGAATGCGTAGAGCCGTGAGAAAGAGGGGATGGAACTGACATTAGAACACTATCAGTTGGGTTTAGTCCCTTATTCAGGTCTGTCATATCGTTTGAGAGTTGACATAATAGACCTAACTCGCCACTACACGACACATGCAAAACACTTGAAAAGTGAGGGGAGGAGTATTGAGGGGGGAGGGGACAAGCCTGATTCGATTCATCCATTACAGGGACTGCTGAGAAGCCAACTGTAGAGAGCTGAGTTGATACAACAGCACTCGCTATCACCTCAGGCTGAACGATTCCAATTCCCCCCATGAGCTCCGGACCCATCTCCTGAATGCTTGCCAAGACTTCGGCCTCCTTGAACTGAACCTCTTCCTTCTGAGCAGTAATCTTCATTTTTTCCTTTTCCTTTATCTTAATCCCATTTTTCCTCTACCTTCGACGACGACGATGGCCAAGAGGGCATTCCCGAGCCAGATGTCCATAAACTTTGCATCGATGACATCTAAAAGGAAGGTTTTCATAGTCCAGGGTCTGGATAAACTCTAGACCACGATACTTCAGAAGCATATCATCCGCCAGACCTTCTTTGGGGTTTAAACTTACCATAAGGCGGGCAGCGCTCCAATCATGAGTGTATAAATAGGATTTATCTGAATCAAGAAACTTACCCAGAGTGTTTCTGATTGAGGAGAAAGCCGAGTCAGTCCAGAAATGAGTAGGGAGACCCATTAGTTTGACCCATACTGGAAACTCCTCTGCTTTTTCTTTCTGGGCATCAAAGAGAGGTGACCATTTCCTAAATAAGATAAGCCTCTTCCCTAGGCTCTAGTGCTTTGCCAACACCCATTCGACATGCTCCTTTTGCCCAAACCGAAGACAGAACCAGCCTCTGTCAAGCATCTTGATCTCTTCTGGTTGTCCCGGAGCTTCTTTCCATTCAGCCAGAGCCCATTGCTTGATGAAGGCCACCGAGAACTTCCTTCCACGGACTCTGCCAACTAGAAGGGTTTCCGATGCTTCCAGCGCCCGGTCTATGTGGATATCCACTCCAAAAACACAACTAGGTCTTACCGCCTTTTTCCTGAAGATTTTGGGCTTCTTCCTCTTTCCACCCACTTCCTCCATCTTATCTTCTCCCTCTACAGCCTCAAATGACTCAGAACGCCTTTCAGGCTGAAGATAGGTGCCTTCATTTAGCTCCTCGGCCATCCTAGAACCCCCACCTGCCGATGCTGAAAAACAACTTTGATTTTGACCCTCTTTTCCTGAATCGTTCAACTCCCTTCCCGCCTCTTCTATAGTCGAGGGCCTAGCAGAGCTTGAAAACAATCCTTTCCGCATTATATTTTCCCTAGAACTCCGTTCAATGGCACCTTTTTCCTTTACTCCTGCTTCCACTGCCATTTCCAAGCTTGCTGACTTTACTGCCTGCTTCGGAAAGAAATAATGCAGGTTCTCCTCGGACTCTTCCAGTCCCCAACAGGCGAGGAGGTCTTCGGGTGTCGGTTCAATATCCAGCGACTCCTTTTCAAAATACCACTCCCGCGCTTCACCTAATCCAGACTCCATTCATGCCAAAAAGAAAACAGACTTCCAAAGACACCAGCGGCTTCGGGCCCACAGCATCCAGCTCCCAGAGCTCAGCCATGGCCACCATGGTAGACCGCGAGGGAAAACTTGTTCAAAAAATCTCGTTCTTCCATCCGAGATTCCAACTACCCGTTGTAGCTTTTTTGCTATAGATACACCTCCATATTCAACTTCAATGCTCCCCCTAACACCAAAACTCCTCTCAAGGGTATCTCAGGACTCGTTGGCTATCTTGGCATCTGGAATGAGGGGACGAATGTTGTCATCCATAGACTTTTTTATGCATTTTAATGCGAAGGCATCCTTTTGCCTCTTCACTTCCAATTGTTTAAAAAAAAATTCATACATCTCTAAATGTTTCTTAGACTTTCTTAGCATCATGGCTTTCCCCATTTGTTGAACACTAATTGATTGTGGCTCAAAAAGTAATTCATTTTCTATTAATTTTTTTTAGACATAGCAGTTTCCTTTGAGTATGTCTCTACAATGGCTTCTTTACTACTTAACTTCCATAAAATACATGGAAAAACCTTATATAAATACTTTCACAAAAATATCACAATGCACATAGCTCATTGAAAAAATGCCCATTTTTATAATCCCCTCTTCCAAAACTTTAAAAAATCTATTTTTTAAAATGTAACACTACTTTTTTTTTATATATAATTCAAGTTCTTATTCTCTCTTGAAGACTCTATTAACAAAGCCCTTTGAATGGAAAAACAACACTTTTATACGAGGGAAGCCTCTTTTTTTTTTAATATAAGCTCTTTAGAAAATGACATAACCCATCATAAAAACTTTTTAAATGAATTCATGCAAGCAAAGCTTTTAATTGGATGAGATAAGCCCACTTAAATTAAACCCCCTTAATAACATAAGGCGAGTTAACAAAAAATTTAAAACGAATTCAAACAAATGATTTGTGACATCTCCATGAGGGTTATTTTCAATGAACAGAGCCATGAAAGGTCAAAGACATTTTGTTTTTCGTTCTTCTTGTCGTCTAGGGAAAAAGGCTAATTTGAGGACCTTTTGTACCTTAAAAAACAAGTCGCCCAAAAAAAATTTATCATGTCATTTGCGTGGCTCCATAGGGATTTTATGCACAATTTTACACACTCCTTCAACCATAGGGTGTGGCGACGTTTTTACTGGGATGTGAAACTGATGCACTTAGCTTTCTTGAGAGTTGCATAATTAACGCACTCCTTCTTCAAAGGTGTGAAATTCAAACTACGTTCACACTTTCTCTTTGGCTTCTCAACCATGAATTCTAATGACATTTGCTAAAAAAAACTGAGGCACTACTCTCGTTGGAGTCTTATGCGACCTCACGATTCTTCTGTCTACCTCTCTCAATGAGTCTTATGCAGCCTACACTTTGATAACATGATAGAAAATGAAGATTGTGGAGTAGAGAGTTTCTCTTCTCAATATTACAAATCAGTGAAATAATATTACATTGGGGACATCAACAATTTTAATCCTACTACAAATTTGTTGAAGGAGGTAGGATTATACCTAAGAAATTTGTAATATCACCTCTCTTTGAGCTAGAAAGGGAAAGACACACGACTCATAGATGGATCCAAATTGAAATATCCAAGAAGCTGGAAGATGTGGGCCTCATGGAGGAAAAACTAAATGAAATGAGCAAGGAACTAAGTGGCATAAGGCTTAGGGAGTCAATCATGAAGGAGCAGCTACAAGCAAAGAAAAAAGGCTAAGAGAACAATTGCAAGAAAAAGAGACACAACTTGCCACTGTGGCAAGATTATCCATGGAAGCCATATAATGTAGGAATCCATCCAAATACTATTCTATATTTCTCAATGAGAAGTCGTTGGAATTTAGATAAGGATATTAGAACAATATGTTTCTATACCTTTCTGAGACTACAAAAAGTTCATTCACTTCTGCAAAACGTAAAGTATTGAGGATAGAGCCAAATTGGCAGAGTTCTACATGCACAATATTGTCCTCGGAGACATGAAATTTTGTGACCCCAACTCTAGGATGGGGGACATGCAACTAATGTCACTAACCTCTTAGTTGATCCATGAATAGACGAGATTTTAAGAAATAAGGAAGGTAATGGAAAAAGAAGAGAAGGAGCCTTTATACATAAGAGAAGAATTAGTGAGCCCCAAATCTATCATCAGTAACCACCACCTCATCTCCACTAATCCTGAATTGGCACCTCCGTATACAAAAACCCAAGAAAAAACTCTCCTACATTTTGAGTACACCTTTAGGATGTTTGGGACAATATGTTTGCAGGCCTGCCAAAGATGATGGCATGCTCTTCCTTATAGTTTTCAAATCATAGAGTACCACTCTCCAGAAATACTAAGGAGTGCCTTCGAGAGAACCCCACTCTAAAAAATAATCATGCAAATATTAAAGATCAGTTTGATAGGCCTCAAACTCAGTACTCCCTTACTACTGAGCCTATAGGAAATAAGGGACCACACAAAAGAACAAAAGGAGTGGGAAAACATATAGGAAAATGTAGGTTTCTATCCACATAAAGGCACACCATATGAAATTCCTTGGGATGTCAGAGAAGCCACTAGGGCCATGTATGAACTTCACATCAGAGATTGAATTTATCATAGGGTGAGAAACACCTTCAACAAGGGGTTGATGTTGGGTCACATTAATAGATATATTTCTAGGCCCATTATGTTATCCTCCAGCCCTTAAAACTCTACTTTTCTCACATTAATTCAATTTTTAGTCATAATATTCTTAGTAGGAAGACTAAAGGGTGCTTGTAATTTTTCATGGCGTAATGTGATTAATATGTAGGAAAAAGAACCACTTTTGGAGATATTTACTATGAAGGAGATGATTGGAGACATCTAGAGAGAATATAGGGGGGATTTTCAACTACATTAACTCCCCAACTCATCTTGAGGTAAAATATTCCTCACCAACAACTTGAATACATTAGCAGCCTAGGAAATCAAGTGCATGAGAAGATTCAAGTAAACCAGACCCACCAATCTCAAGATTTTTAAGGGAATCACTCCTCTCTTCAAGGGAGCTACCCCTCAACTACTTTTTGTATAAATAAATCAACCTAAAGGCTCATTAGGTCTGAAACTTTTGGGGGAGATAGGATAACTATTGAGAGCATAGTGTTTGACACTACTTTTGTCATATTTCATCCCATGTGTGTGACTATTATTTTTTGTTAATGGAATGTTTACTGTTGGCCTCCATCTGAGTTCGTTTTAGATTGCTTAAACCCTTGGGTTTTGGCCCAACCCAAAGGTGTTTGTCCCTCTCTTGTAATTTATTCTTGTTCTTTTCTTATGCAAGTCATTTTATTGCTTAAGTAGGATTATATTGCAAAATTGTAGTTGCAGGTTGGGCTACCACCTCTCTTGTGGGATGTGTGGTGGAATACTTTACAAAAACAAGCTAAAAGCTTTTGTTAATGATTTCTCAAAAATTATTTAGTTTTTGATTGAGGTTCTTCTGCATGATTGGTTTTTGGAATTTAGGAGTTATCAACATTGATTTGGAAATTATATCAGATGCATGTTGTAGGATAGATTATATCTTTAAGAGATAAGAATTAACTCATGCTTTCCACTTTGATTGTGCTACACTATTGGTCATTGAATGAATGAACTTAAATGACCTGCAGTAGTTGTTGTTTACTTGCACAAGTGGGCCAATTCTTCCACATCCACCTAGACCATTCCATCTCCCTCCTAGACACTTCACATTACTTCTAAACTTTTCCACCAAGATCACTCTTTGAGAGAAAATGAAGGACACCATGGGCATAAATGTTGATGCAAGATAGGCCTTCGATGGATACTAGGCTTAGCTAATGGGATCCTACACCCTTCATGCACCATCAATATACTACTTATGTCCTCAAAAAACTCTTAGGCCCCCCTCCTGTAGCAAATAGGGCCTCCTATAGCACCTCCTGTAGCATTCCTATAGTATTGCTCCCTTCAACTAGGTTCACTCTAGACTTTGACCCTTGCACCCTAAAGTTGAGCAATGGGCCCCAAGGTTTGATTTCATTACTAAGGAAAACTCCAATACCACTCCAACCCCATCCTTTCCTCACTGCAAAGACAAGACGAAGATTAAAATCAAACTTAACATTTTTTTTATAGTTGTTTTGAAGGTTAAATCCCTCATTTTTAAGAAAGTTGCAAATAGATAAATCGTTCATGAAATTAGTCTATCGATTTGATTGAATGTGCAAATAGAGTAGAATGGTTTACTTATGCAACTAGGTGATCCCTTTCCCTTCTTGCAATTTCAATTAGCATTTACATTTAATGAATGTTATTTTCATTTATGTAGTTAGAATCACGTTCATATCCTTACAATAATGACATGCTTTCATAAGACATTATTTGTATAGTTAGTTGAAGGAGTGGTCTCTCGACACCTTGATCTGATCAATAGTCTAAGGGTTACATGAGTAGAACCTAACCTATTGTGCATATAGCATTGTCACCTTTAAGTTTTTTTCAAACCCTATGTTGATAATTTAAGTTGAGAAGCCCTGGGAGTTGCAACATCCTTAGTGCCATATCAGGGCTCATCATAAACCTTGGTCTAATATAAGGTATTCATGTGAAGAGAAAATATTCAAACAAGAATCCTTTATCTAATTAGAAAGATTATCATTAGGATTAAAAATATTAACTTGGAAACACCAAATGTCCTTTAAGAATGAACTTGAAACTAATAAATAGATGTTAAGGAAATATTCATGTGTGAAAATATAAATTCAACTTAGTTTAGATATTTGAAGAGGATTGTGAGAACCTAACATAACCATCAGTAGGGTGTAAAGTGTCTCGACCACCTGATAGGTCTCTAAATTTTTTGACATTGTAACATCGAATTTGGGTGGCTTAGAACAATCGTCAGGTAGACATGCACCACTATCATGAGATGTATCAATGAAAATATTGTTACTACCACTAGTTTGATCATATTTAAGATTAGGGATATCAAATTATTAATGGTTAAAACATTTAAATGCATTGATTGGAACACTCCCTTGATCATATGGAATTGGAACAGCTTCTTCCTAACTTATGAAATATTTATGTTTAACAAATCATGAATAATAGATTCAAACTTTTCATCCTCTGATTGTAAGATCACACCATCTTCTACCACATTGCAACCATGACCAAATGGATAATTATCTAAAGGATTTAGAAAAACTTCTAGTATAAGACACTTATAAAACATATTTGGGTAAAATGAATAGTGTGTGATATGTGAAGAAGGATAAAAAGGCCAAGGAGGAGGAGCATTGATTGTTACTAAATGGGAACGAGCTTGCAAGAACAATGTATTAATATAATTTTCATCAATATAATTGTCAAATAAAGGTATACCAATGTGATATTCAAATTGACCTTGGTTTTTTTCATCAGGGTATACCAAAGGTTAAAAATCCTAGAAACTTACCTCTTCAGGTTTTTCATCTGAAGATGTATGAAGTAGAGGAATTTCAAGATATTTTTCAATTGAATTAGTATCCCAACTAATAAATGGATATTTTGAACTATTAGAAATATGTTATGGATCGATACCTTGGAAATATAGGTCCTCTAAAGAAGAAAATATATCATTTGATTTACTTGCTCATCACCATATGTATTAGTTGAAACATGGATTTCAAGGTGATCGTTGTCCAAGGTCTCAACTTCATTGGAGGGTTTAGAATCATTTGACAAATTATCGAGACTACAAGATTGATGATCATCCAAAGAAGCAAAATTATCATCTTGAAAGAGGGAAGAAAGATACAACACATATTCAACACTTTTCTCCTCTACAAGTGAAATGGAACTTCCTTGTTCCTGATTACTACTTAAAACAAAAATTTGAACATCATTAAGGGTTTAAGTAGGTTTATCAAGAGGACTGAATAAAAAGGAATTAGGAAATATGGATGGTATATATTTAAGTGTATCCCTTGAGGAAACCATACTTTCGATAAACTAGATTCGTGGTTTAAACTATCAGTGTTAATATCATATTGAAAGATCAAGGGCTTAGTATTCATCTTAGGCTTCATGAACCACTTCAAGATATCCTCCATTGAACTCGAATCATGCAAAGTGGATGAAAATGGAGAAGACAAATCAACAATTTGATTTATAGATTTCCCAACTTGAACATCTTCACAAGGAGGCATGCCAAATTGGTACTAAAAAAGGAGGAGGAAAAGGAACAAAAGGAATAGTAGGTTCTTCCTCATAAATTTAAGATGTTTCATGCTTAATTTAAGTTGGAAGAGAGGATCCATCTAGGGTTTTTGATCCAAAATATTTGACGAAGAGAATAATCAAGCTCTGAAACCTTTTGCTGATAAAATTATAGTCAAAATCTTCTTTAGGAAAATCACAACAAAGATGAAGAAATTGATTAAGGAAAAACTATAAATGTTCACCTGAATTCATTTTAAGTTGATCATTTTTATCATATACATATTCATAATCATACTTGTTAAAGGCTTCATGTAGCTCCTTAACAAGTTGCTAAAATGCAGCGATGGAAGTAGCAGGTAATGTATGACCTACGGAATTGAGAGTGGAAGCTTTCTTGCCTCCGTATCTCGACAAGAGTTTTAACGCTAGACGCCCCCAGATCACGAATGCCCCTGCTCGCGTTCGCCATGGACGGACATTTACGGTAGTTTTTACTCTTCCTGGTCCGCTCACAGCATTGGAAATGAATCTTCTGAGTGCGCCATACTCGACGCATTCGTATTCTCAGGGTCAGCGAATGCTGAGGCTGAAATTGGCGGCGGCGGTTCGCGTGGCAGCCAATAGGTACTCCGTCGCTGTTACAGCTCCTCCCAATGGGAATATTGCATCAGCCTCTTATTACATGCTGTTTCCAGTGACCCAGGGCATTCCGGGTAACGCGGCCTGGATTCAAGTCATTAATTAGAGATCAGGTCAGAAACAGAAAACTCATACTCTTAATAATTTTTAAAGTATTCTCTTTAGTTTTACAAAAACTGACGGTCCTTTATATTGCTGCAGGCAGACAATCAGCCCTGGATTAGAGCACTGCTTGACCAGAAGGCTCTTATGCTTTGGATTGGCGCAATTAGATTGCTATCGAAATTTGAAATGTAAATTTAATCGGTTCACATCTGACAAAGAAATTTGTCATGAATCCTATGTAAATAATGGGTGTTGCACCATTGAAATAATGCATGTTGCAGCATCGATTTAGTACTTCCAGTACTCAATTGTGTGATTGTTAATAAGCAGGTCATATTAAATGACTCCGAGAAAATAATTACAGATTGAAATTTCTATTACTGATCGAGTTGTCATTGGAAATGCCAATGGCATCGTTACAATCTTATTCGTATGTGATTGAATAAAAAAAGGTTATGTTTAAAATTTGTTGTTGAGTCCAGATGTTTATTTGTTTATTTGTTTGCTATCAAAGTCAAAATTTTGTTTATGTCACCTAAAATAATCATATAAAATATTTAAATAGTATTTACATACAAAAATTTGCAAATAGAAAAATTAAATCTCACCTAATATTAAATCTTATTTAAGATAAATCTAATATTATTTAAGATAAATCTACACTGTTTAAATATTTGGTACCAAGTCCTGATCTTAAATATGTTACCAAGTCCTGATGAATCAGTGTCTCAACTTCAATAATGGAAAGATATTCTTATTCAACTATATGTAATTCGATAGGAGTAAACATAAATGTTTGACTTATTCTTATTCATAGGATTAAACTTGATTGACTTAATTTCAATAGTCTAAAATCTACACTATATTAATATAAAAATTTAAAATTATGAACAATGTAATTCATAAAATTTTATATTTCTATACTATTGTTTTCTATTCTGTACAAATTCCGATAGAAATTAAAACTACACAATATGAACCAGTTATGTTACATATAATTTTGATTCAGACATACTTCCAGGCGTTCGCGAATCGATTTATGTGATCGAAATTTGAAAATACAAAACATATATGAAAAATTATGGACATGTTTAATTGAATATTTTAACGAAATTATTTACCTGAGTGGAAATTTGATCATTATTGTGCTCAGAGAGGCAGTCTATTACCAAATTTAAATACGTTTTTCCTATATACCATTGCCAAAAACCTAATAACTAGATTTTCAATTTTCACTATTCATTAGAAAAGAACGTGCTTCACATCAATGGGCTGAAACGGTCAAGGTATAAACCTGCTATTTGAATCACTCGTAAAAATATAACGGCCATTCTTATTGATTATTTAAATTATCGATTATGGAAATTGAGTTTTTCATTTTTGCATATATATATAAAAATTGATATAGAATTAATTTATTCCATAATTTATTAAATACATATATATTTAAAATTATACATGAATTGGATTTATATTAATAGATATAGAATTAATTTATTCCAAAATTTATTAAATACAAATATATTGAAAATTATACATGAATTGAATGTATATTAATAGGATAATGATGTTTGTTTGTTAAACCAGAACTAACTGGCGTTGTTTAAAGATGTCACAATTTGCTTCATTCTCCTCAAAATTTGGCAAACAATTCTTCAGAAAATTTCACTTCATTTTTGGGTGTTTAAATAGTATTTTTGATGGTGGAACATCATCAAGAATCTTTGGGGCAAACGTAACCAGGATTTTTAAAAGAAGTTGTCAGACTGTGGAGATGAGAGTTTCTCTTCTCAATATTGTGAATCAGGTTACATTGGAGACGTCAACAGTAAATGACTGTAGTGGGACTAAACTAAAATGGATTAACTGAAACTAAACTAAGACACTTGGATGGATAGTCCAAGTGGTTGGAGTTATATTCTCCAACACTCCCCATTAATTACAACCACATAAAAATTCAATTAAGATGTTTGTTGGTCTATGTCTTAGCTAGACTTACAATTTAAAAAAAAATGATTTCAACTACATTTACTTTTCTTATTCTCTTCTTCTAGATCATGTAGCCTCTAAATTGTTTAAGCTTTTTTTTCTTCTTGTATCCCTCAAACTTTAGATTCTTCATTTGTTGGTGTAGGTATTCCATTGTTACAAGTTGTCTAAGCATGTTTTGGACTTCTTCGAAAATCGGCTTGTATGTGGACTGCTACCACATGTCATTTTTTTTTTGTGTGATCTTCATCATCAATTTGTTGCAACATAAGTTTATAATAAAAAATTATTTCTTCAAGACTCCAATACTTGCAAATTTTATTAATCATCCAAGATGTCTTCAATGTGTTTGTATGTGGACTGCTACCACATGTCATCTTTTGTTGTGTGATCTCCATCATCAATTTTCTGCAACATAAGTTTATAATACAAATTTATTTCTTCAAGAATCCAACCACATTGCAACCATGACCAAATGGATAATTATCTAAAGGATTTAGAAAAACTTCTAGTATAACACACTTATAAAACATATTTGGGTAAAATGAATAGTGTGTGAGATGTGAACAAGGATAAAAAGGCCAAGGAGGAGGAGCATTGATTGTTACTAAATGGGAACGAGCTTGCAAGAACAATGTATTAATATAATTTTCATCAATATAATTGTCAAATAAAGGTATAGCAGTGTGATATTCAGATTGAACTTGGTTTTTTTCATCAGGGTATACCAAAGGTTAAAAATCCTAGAAACTTACCTCTTCAGGTTTTTCATCTGAAGATGTATGAACTACAAGAATTTCAAGATATTTTTGAATTGAAATAGTATCCCAACTAATAATGGATATTTTGAACTATTAGAAATATGTTATGGATTGATACCTTGGAAATATAGGTCCTCTAAAGAAGAAAATATATCATTTGATTTACTTGGGCACTCGTCACCATATGTATTATTTGAAACATGGATTTCAAGGTGATCGTTGTCCAACGTCTCAACTTGAATGGAGGGTTTAGAATCATTTGACAATTTATCGAGACTACAAGATTGATGATCATCCAGAGAAGCAAAATTGTCATCTTGAAAGAGGGAAGAAAGATAGAACACATATTCAACACTTTTCTCCTCTACAAGTGGAATGGAACTTCCTTGTTCCTGATTACTACTTAAAACAAAAATTTGAACATCATTAAGGGTTTAAGTAGGTTTATCAAGAGGACCGAATAACAAGGAATTAGGAAATATGGATGGTATATATTTAAGTGTATCCCTTGAGGAAACCATACTTTCGATAAACTAGATTCGTGGTTTAAACTATCAGTGTTAATATCATATTGAAAGATCAAGGGCTTAGTATTCATCTTAGGCTTCATGAACCACTCCAAGATATCCTCCATTGAACTTGAATCATGCAAAGTGGATGAGAATGGAGAAGACAAATCAACAATTTGATTTATAGATTTCCCAAGGAGGCACCCAAATTGGTACTAAGAAAGGAGGAGGAAAAGGAACAAAAGGAATAGTAGGTTCTTCCTCATAAATTTAAGATGTTTCATGCTTAATTTAAGTTGGAAGAGAGGATTTATCTAGGGGTTTTGATCCAAAATATTTGACGAGGAGAAGAATCAAGCTCTGAAACCTTTTGCTGATAAAATTAGAGTCAAAATCTTCTTTAGGAAAATCACAACAAAGATGAAGAAATTGATTAAGGAAAAACTCTAAAGGTTCACCTGAATTCATTTTAAGTTGATCATTTTTATCATATACATATTCATAATCATACTTGTTAAAGGCTTCACGTAGCTCCTTAACAAGTTGCTAAAATGTAGGGATAGAAGTAGCAGGTAATGTATGACCCAATTTCTTGACTCGACCTTCAAATGTGAGGGTGAATAATTTGGCCATGACCTCCGTAAAGTGAATTCTATTAGAAAGAACAAAATGAAAAAATTGAAATTCATTTATAGGGATAGTTATTCCACCCTCACCATCAAACGGAAATTGAGACAAGTTATGAACAATTTTGAGAAGAATGGTAAGATCAATCTCCTTAGAAAAAAATCTCTGGATTATGATTTGGGAAAAATCCATTTAAGATAAGATATTCAAAACATACTCAATAGGGACAAGTTGTCATATGGCCCTCCTTCTAATGCTAGAATGTTGATGGTGTTGGACTCTTCCAACGTACAGGGATTCTCCCTAATGTGAAGTCCCAATTATACCTCACACCATTTGGAGTAGGAGCCCCGTCCCAAGTATCACCCCGACCACCATAACTTAAGGTTATCCTTAGTTTCAATGGATAACATAAGAGATTATACACATAACCTTCAAACAAGAAAGTATGTTACCATTGTGAAACACCAATCAGAATGTGTAAAAAGAAGACTTCATGAGAGGGGAGACAAAAGTGAGTCCTTGGCAGGAAAGTAATAGTACTATCCTAAGAGAGGCACACAATACGAAGGAAATATTCATTTGCTATCTAGTGAAATATTTCACATAAACACAATGATCGTTAAAGAAAATACAACACACATTCAACGAGATAAGTACCAAAGCCAATGAAGTAGTTTAATTTCCTTCGTAAATATGAATATGACATATACCAAAAACACCGAAAGACTAGCCCTACAACATTCATGATACATGCATCAAAATGTGTTGTCTCAATGATCTTCAATTATTAAGTGAAAGGTCCAAGTACACAGTTACAATGGTGAGTCAGTAGTGCCAATAGTGGAACATCAAGTCACTTCTTTCTTCTCCAAGGAATGATCTTCCCTCCTATGTCAGGTGAGAGAAGCCAAGCATAGCTCTCAAAAGTTTAAGCCTCCAAAAATCATTTTTCTTGAGTCATGAGGTTTTTTTTATAACAAGAGGAATAACTTTTAATATACCTATGACTCTTGAACTACCCACATGACTCTTAGACTCCTAAATGACCTTTGAAAATATGTAAGACTCTTTTGTTTGAATGTGACTTTACATATTCCACATATGACCCTTGGACTTCTATCTCTTTTACATTTTGTCATTTTACTCTTGATAATACATCATTACATTCCACAAATGATGTGGCAAGACACATTGACAGATATGGCATTGTGATGACACTTGTCCAAGCCATAACTTGACATTGATGACATAGAGCTTCATGATGATGTGGCAATTCCAAGGTGCTCCATTTCCTGCTTTGTCTTCAATATTCACAAGATTTTTTCTTTGTTATTCATATTCACCCTCCAGGGGGTCTTAGATCAGTGTTGGAACCTTCTGAGGTAACATAATATTCTCCACTTTGTCATGGTCCACGATCCACTTCATGTCTTCATGGTGGTTCTTTGTGTTTCTTCTCTGTAAGTAACTCTTTATTTCTTCTCCTTGGAAATCTTCCTTTGAGCACATCATATTTCCATGTTGAGGTGGTACACCTTCTGACGAATATCACTCATGACAAGGTAATATCAGTATTAAGATAATTTATTCTAACTCTACTTTTCTCATAGAAAAAGTTGCATGTGATAGGCCCGTGTGAGGAATGAAAGAGGAAGACTTGTTAAGAATGGCGTATTTGAGCTCAACATTGACTGAGGAATGCATCACTATCAACTAAAACTATTCCATGCTCTATGAGGAGGGGCTTTTCAAGGTCCAGCATAGTGGGAAAGTTTAGGAGACAACGTGATTAGCTTGCTGACTAGAACTATGCTCTCCACCATGTTTAAGGGAAAATAAGGTTGTGATAACATAGGTGATCTTTACAGTGAGCAAGGGATGACCCCACTATTCACTAGAACAATGCCATGCACTACGAACATAAGGCAAGACAAGGCTTGGTGTAGTGAGGAAGATTAGTGGAAAAGGGTTGAGGGATTGCTAACTAAAAGTGTGCCATGCCCTATAACTGAGAGGCACACTAAATAGAAGGTGTAGTTTTCTTCAATAATGATCCACGCAAAGCTTCTTTTCCTACTTGAACTGCACCATGCACTGGTAATATAGGTAGGCTCAAAGGTGGGTGTAGTTTTCTTCAGTAGTGGTTGACTGTTCACAAAAATTGAACCCTACGCACTATGTTAGTGCAATTTTATTTAATAGTGGTTGATTTTTCAATAGAAGTGAATCATATGCATTATTATAGAAGAGGTTAATTCAGTAGTGGCTAATTATTCACTAAAAATGCACCCTGTGCTCAGAAAGACTCACTGGAAGAGGAAATTGTGTAGATGGCTTAAGAAGGAAAGAGAAGGTTAGGACTCTTTGGATAGGAAAAGGTTTAATTTAGTTTGAGAGGGAAGATACTTTGTATTGCAAAATTTTATTTTGTAGAGGGCCACTAGAAATGCTCCATGTGCCCTACAATGCGAAATTACTCAAAAATCAGTGTAGTGAGTTAGTACAACCAAGAACGATTAGGTGACTATGCTTTGGAGGTTCTGACCTTGAAGAGGACTCAATTTACAAGTCTAGGAGGGAGATATATCATCAATAAGGATCATTAAAAGCTAATTCTAATCACTTAGTGAAGGATTGAAGCTTTCATAACTTACACTAGGCAGTAGGACTAATAAGAGTTCCAAAATGGCTAAGTGTGGGTCAATAGAATAAGAGAAGGAAAGCATTCGAACGAGTCTCAAACATAGATCACACACATGGAAACCATCAATAAAAGGAAAGGGAATGCATTATACTTTTGAAAAACAATCACCTTGAAATGATAACAAAGAGACACTTATTTCTAGGTGTGATAGTTAAGATTACACATTGCAACACTTAGAATACAAGTTGTGACAGAAGTTTTCACTGTGACTTGAAAGTGCGCTAAGTGATAGGAATGTGTCTAGGATATATTATATTTATTTGGAGGACCATATAATGTAGAAGAGTGCACTAGAATTGAATCTGTTGATGTGCAACGACGTGACACATACATGAGTGAAAATGGTTGGAGGTGACACTTGCGACACTAAGAAAACATGAAAACGACACTTACAAAAGCTAAATAAATTGAAAGTGACACATGCTAGAGTGAATATAACATAAAAGTGACACTCGTTAAAGTGAAATAAGTAAAAACATCAGCCAAAAAAATGAAAGTGACACATATGAAAGCAAAGGTGTGAAAAAGTGACAATTGGGAATACTCACTAAAATATAAGTACAATTGTAACCAAAGTGAGAGGGAGACAATCAATGGAGAGTGCACAATAACTTTCAACTATCTAGCATTACATAAGAAAGGTGCACTCATGGCTTTATCAAGGACTACGCATTTGTGAGAAAGTGACTTTGATACTTAGAATCTGAGAAGAAGAATTAAACACTTAGCAAAACATCAATCAACCATAAACTTACCATAGAGTGATAGATTGTAAGATCTTCAATAGGATCCAAAACTCAAGTGTAGGAGAAATTTTGGAGGGTTTCGATCACAACATGTACACGGTGGTAACCAACCACCCAGGCCAATTTTGGGAAATCTAATTTTGAATAGATTCAAATCCCAACATTTTCTCACAGATTCTATGATGTCCTACCAACAACAATGTTGTCCCATGAGTTAGGTATGTCTAAAATAGGGATGTATTCACCCATCACCATTTTTACTTTCTCAAACCTCTGTTTGACGAAATGGATTCTAGGTTTAGAACAAGGAACCTCCACCATTAGAGTAGTAGTTGTGCCAAGATGTGATAACATTTGAGATGAAACCCTACCCATTGAAAGATCAACCAATTTCCTTCAAGAATATGGAGGGATATTAGTTGAGGGTAATGAGTGAGGGAGAGAAATCAGTATATTGTGATATAATTTTATAAATTTACCTATTAGCACAAGCTTGGGGAGTAAGAGCCCGATTCAGAGTATCGAACTTACCATGATAACTTAAGGTTCTCCTTAGTTTCAATGGATAACATAAGAGATTGTACACATAACCTTTGAACAAGAAAAAATGCTAACATTGTGAAACACCAATCACAATTTGTAAAAATAGGCCTTCATGAGAGGGGAGACAAGAGTGAGTCCTTGGAAGGAAAGTAATACTACTATCCTAAGAGAGGCACAAAAGGGAAAGTAAAGATTCATTAGTTATCTTGAAAAATAGTTCACATAGACAAAATTCTCATTAAAGAAAATACAACACACATTCAATAATATAAGTACCAAAGCCAATGAATTAGTTTAATTTCCTTAGTAAATATGAACATAACATATAACGAAAACACCTAAAGAATAGTCCTATATCATTCAAAATGCATGCATCAAATTGTGTTGTCTAAATGAGCTTCAATTGTTAATTGAAAGGCCCAAGTACATAGTTACAATGGTGAGGTAGTAGTACCATTAGTGGAACATTAAATCATTTCTTGCTTCTTCAAGGAACGATCTTCTCTCCTATGTTAGGTAAGAGAAGCCAAGGCTAGCTCTCCAAAGTTTAAGCCTACAAAATGGCTTTTTCTTGAGTTTGAGGTTTGTTTTATAAAAAGAGGAATAACCTTTCATAGACCTATGACTCTTGAACTATCGTAATGACTCTTGGAATCCTATATGACCTTTCAACTTCTATAGGACTCTTTTATCCACATGTGACTTTACATATTCCACATATGACTCTTGGACGTCCATCTCTTTTACATTTTGTCATTTTCCTTTTTATTATACATCATTACAGTCCAAAAATGATGTGGCAAGACACATTGATACATATGAAATTGTGATGACTCTTTTCCAAGCCAGAAATTGACAATGATGACATGGAGCTTCATGATGATGTGGCAATTCTAAGGTGATCTCTTTGCTTCTTTGTATTCAATCTTCATAAGCTTTTTTTCTTTGTTCTTCATATTCACCCTTCAAAGGGTCTTAGATCAGTGTTGGAGCCTTGTGAGGTAACATAATATTCTTCATTATGTCATGGTACAGGATCTTTTTCATGTCTTCATGGTGGTTCTTTGTGTTTACTCTCCTTGGAAATCTTCCTTTGAGCATCTCATATTTCAATGCTGAGGTGGTACACCTTCGAATGAAGATCACTCATGACAAGGAAATATTAGTATTAAAATCATCTATTCTAACTTTACTTTTCTCATGGGAAAAACTGCATGTGATAAGCTCGTGTGAGGACTGAAAGAGGAAGGCTTATTAAGAATGGCATAGTTAAGCTCAACACTGACTAAGGAAAGAATCACCATCAACTAAGACTATTCCATGTGCTATAAGGATGGGCTCTTTAGGGTCCAACATGATGAGCTTAGTAACTAGAACTACACTATGCGCCATGTTTAAGGGAGAAGGAGGTCGTGATAGTGTAGGTGAGATTGAGAGTCGACAATGAATTACCACACTATTCACTAGAACTATGCCATGCACTTCGGAGACAAGGCTGGAAAGACTTGGGGTAGTGAGGAAGATTAGTGGAAAAGGGTTGAGGGATTACGAACTAAAATTGTGCCATGTGCTATAACTGAGATGCATGCTGAAGGGAAGGTGCAGTTTTCTTCAATAGTGATCCACTTGAAGCTTTGTTTTCCACTAGAAATGCACCATGCATTACAAATATAGGCAAGCTTAAGGGATGTTGCAATTTTCTTTAACACTAGTTCAATTTTCACTAAAAGTGCACCCTGCGCCTTATGCTAGTGCAATCTTATTCAATAGTGATTGATTTTTCACTAAAAATGCATCATTTGCCCTATTCGAGCACATGTTACTTCAACAGTGGATGATTATTCACTAAAAGAGTGCCCTGCACTCAGGAAGACTCACTGGAAGAAAAATTGCATAGTTTACTAAGGCAAGGAGGAGAAGGTTCGATCACTCTTCCTAGGAAAAGGGTTAATGCACTATGAGAGGGAAGAGACCTTGTATTGCATAGTTTTCCTTTTGGAGAGAGCCACTAGATATGCTCCATCCACCCTACAATGTGGAATTTCTCACAAATCCATTTATTGAGTTAGTATAAGCAAGAAGGTTTAAGTGACTATGCTTTGAAGGTTCTCACCTTCAAGAGGACTCAGTGCACAAGTCTAGGAGGGAGATATCTCATCAATAAGAATCATGAATAGGTAATTCTCATCACCTGGTGAAGGATTGAAGCTTTCATAACTTACACTTGGCAGTGGGACCAATAAGAGTGTAGAAATTTTGAATAATAAACACTTATTCATAGAGATTATCCCAATTATACACTATTGCAGAATACATGCACAATACATAATCTCCTCTATGTTGATCATCAATTTAGCAGCATCAAAAAACAATGAAACATCAATCGCATGCACACATTAATACAGTATGTAACACAAGGAAAGCTTACAGCTGAAAACCCACACTATCTGTATATTAATGATTGAGAACATGTAACAATACATAGTACAATACCTTTCACAAGTATCCAACACTATCTCCACCTGTTACACACAAAACTAGCTAAGATCCGAACAAGTCACAGGTTCAAATCTCCTCTGCTGCTTTTCCTGCCTCTATTGCACAATACCAGTGAAAATCACGTGAGCATAGGCTATTTCACTGGGCATATACTGCACAATCCTCATGGGCATACTCAATCCATTGATTGTGCAAGATCTCATGCACAACTATAGTTACAACTGATAGCAATCTCAACCTTTAACACCTGTCTCCACTGAACTGTACATGCACTGAGTTAACTAATGTATTCTTCAGTTGCATTATGAGTTAATAATTAGTGAATTAATTTAATCAATTAATTCACATCACTCATCACTAGTCTACTTGCAATTAGACTAATTACAACTAGTTTAACCAAGTCAAACTGAACACAACTTCAACAACTCCACAATCAACTCCACCAAACTCAATTACTTGAGTTCTAACTGAAGTCCTACATGCAATAGCTCAACTGATCCACAAAGAAAAGCGTATTTCCTTCTAACAGCTTCATGTGCCACATCTGTAGCTCAAATTCAAGTGCTCCAAGAGGATAAGATAATGTTTATAGTCTAAATATTATTATGAGACAATAATATTTGACTTTTCTAATTTTTTTAGCCTGGCAGTCTAAAAATAGACTCTCATCACTCCACTGTGAACCAGAAATAGAAGTCCATCTATTTTTCCCAACATGACCAGTCATCCATAAACAACATCCCGCAACTCATAGACCATGACCCATATGTCTAAAAATAGACTTTGCGCCAAAAATACCCTGCGGGCCCACTTAGTGAAGGCGACTTCTTTCCACTAAGCTCCATCATCTTGTTGCATTCTCAACACTCCCTCTCAACAAGATATGGATTATCAGCAACCCCTATCGTGCCTTGGTGGTATTCGAATTTTCTCCTGGTGAGCGCCTTCGTCAAGATATCAACATCCTGATCCTCCGTTCGAATACATGAAAGTAACATGATTCTCCGCTGCACACAATCTCTGATATGATGGTACCTGATGTCAATGTGCTTAGATCTATCATGAAATACAGGATTAGCCAAGATTTTAATGCAACTTTGGTTATCAAAGTAAATCACAGTAGGCTCCAAGTAAGAACCGAACAAACTGACCAGGATCTTCCTCATCCATAAACCCTCGCATGCTGCCAAACTTGCTGCCATATACTCGGCCCTTGCTAAACTGAGTGCCATGGATCTCTGCTTCCTACTGTACCAAGAAACTACTGTCGATCCGATACTGAAGACCCTTCCTGATGTGCTCTTTTTGTCCGTTGGGCTCCCTGCCCAATCTGCATTTGTGAAGCCACATAGCTTCACCTCATCCTCTTGTTTTTACCACAATCCATATCCCAATGTGCCTCTCAAAAAATGCAATACATGCTTGCCTGCCTTCCAGAAGAGCTTGGTTGGCTTAACCATAGCTTGTGAAAGCTGGTTAACAGCATAACATATATCGGGTCATGTATTGACCAGATAGATAATCGACCCCACCAATTGTCGATAAACAGTGGCATTCACTTCTTCTGCCGAAGTGGCATCCTCCTTCCTCCAACCTCCAGGAAGAGGAGTATCAATAGGCTTGCAGCCATGCATGTTGAGCTTCTCCAGTATCTCCCGAGCATACTTACCCTGAGAAACAAATAGTCCATCACTGTGCTGACAAATTTCCAATCCTAGGAAATAATGAAGGAAGCCCAAGTCCTTCCTCTGAAACTCCTTAGCAAGATCATCCTTGCATGAAAATATCAACAGCTTATTACCCATTAGAATCAAATCATCTACATAAAGTACAATGATAAGCAACTTACCCTCCACCACAATCTGGTATAGGTTAGGATCCGCCTCACTCTTGGAGAATCCATGTCTAGTGAAATAACTGTCTATCCATGTGTACCAAGCACGTGGTTCTTGTTTCAACCCATATAGCGCTCTCTTGAGCCTGCACACATGCGACTCGCTTCTGAAGATCTCAAAACCTTCGGGCTACTCAATGCGCACCTTCTCCTCAACAAATCCATTAAGGAACGTGGTCTTCACATCCATCTGATGAATGTGCCACCCCATCTGTGCTGAGAGAGAAATAATCATCCGTATGGAAGAATACCTTGCGACATGTGCAAAGGTATCCTCATAATCGATCCCCTCTATCTGTAAAATCCTCGGGCAACAAATCCTGCCTTGTACTTCTCCACACTCCCGTCAGTTGCCTGCTTAACTTTGTAGATCCATCTCGAACCCACCACTGATTTCCCTTTCAGTCTAGGAACAATCTCCCATGCACTGTTTCTGACAATTGAATCATACTCTTCCACCATGGTGTCTACCCATGCGGGATCCTCCACAGCTTCCTCGAAAGAGGATGGCTCAGTCACAACACATTTGCTCATAAGAGCCATGTATCCAGTGTACCGTTCAGGTGACTGTCTCTGCCTGTGTTGGGCTGTAGGTGGTCCTACAACTTTCTCTACATCTTGAGCCAGTCGCTCAGCTTTTGTCAAGTGCTTTCGCCCTCTGATGGTTGGCGCTACATGAGTGGTCTCTTCCACCACATGAACCTCGTCTGTGGCTGATCCACGTCCTAAAGCTCATCCTTAGGAACTAATAGCTCCTCATCTACATGCAAGTGTAGCTCCCTCTCAAGCAAACACTTCATGGATTTCTCCTCCTGAAATTTTATATCTCGTCACACAACAGTCTTGCCACTGTCTAGAAAATACACACGATAGTTGTGGGGCGTATCAGTGTACCCCACAAATATCCCAACCTCTGCAGTCGGCTCCAACTTCTTCCTGGCATCCTTCGTCACATGCATGTAAACGTTAGCACTAAAATCCTCAAATGAGAAAGATCAGGTTTCTTACCAGAATAAGCCTCCTCCGGTGTACTCATGCCAAGTATCCTGTGAGGACAACGGTTCTGCACATATACTGTAGTATTGCATGCTTCTGCCCACAAGTGAAGGGGTAGGCCCTAATCATGCAACATCGCCTGTGCAGAACCCACGATCGTTCTGTTCTTCTGCTCAGCAACCCCGTTCTGCTGTGGGTTATGGGGAGCTATGAGCTCTCTTCGAATCCCTTCTGCATTGCAAAAGTCTTCGAACTCACCAGAGATGTATTCATCACCATTTTCGCTCCTAAGAGCCTTCACCTTCTTCCCCGACTCCTTCTTGACCAGTGCTTTGAACTCACAGAACTTTGAGTATGTCTCGCTCTTCTTCTGCATGAAGAAGATCTAGCACTTACGAGAGAAATCATCAACAAAGATCACATGATACATGTGTTTTTCTGTCAAAGCTACTGAGAAAGGTCCACACACGTCTGTGTGAATTCTCTCAAGGATCGTTATGGCGCAATTATCCTTCTCTTGAAAGGTGGCTTTCACAAACTTTCCAAAAGTACACCCCTTGCACTGATCTGACTGCGCAAGAGTGCCTTTAGGAAGCCCTTTAGTGATCTGCTGCAGTATCTTCAAGGCTCCATGGTGAAGGTGACCCAATCTCCTGTGCCACAGCTTGCCATCATCCCGGTTCACCAATCCTTCTGCCTTGCATGCCATTGTTGCGCATCCATCTAGATGCAACTGGTAAAGGTTCCTCACTCAAACCCCTATCTTCTGGGTTTCTCCAATTGTCTTGCTGCACAGGAAAGCCTTTCCCTCACTAAAAACAACATCATATCCCTTGTCTTCTAACATCGCCACAGAGATAAGATTCTTCTTCAATCCTGGAACATGCATCACTTCCTTCAATACGAAGGGTTTACCAAACTCCCTCTCAAAGGAAATGGTACTGATACTGGTCACACTGTATCTACCATCATCGCCCATCTCGATGTCCACTCCAAGATCTTTGACCTCCAAATCAGAAAACAAATCTCAATGTCCTGTCATGTGAAAAGACACACCAATGTCCAAGAACCACACCGATCCCATCACACTTGAAACCAAGCATGCGATCAATGAAAAATCAAGCTCAAATTGCGAGGCTAGAGCCTCTCGTTCTGCAGATCTAGCAGCTTGCTTGTTCTTCTTCTTCTGCAGACAATTAGTGGCATAGTGTGCGTGCTGGTGATAGTGAAAGCACTTCACCTTGGACATGTCCTGCTTCTTGCCTTTCGCACTAGACTGAGAAGCTTTCTTGTTCTTCCCCTTCTTTGCTTTGGCAGCCAAAGCGCAATTTTCTTCATCAGGTCCCTTTGATGAAGATTCGTCCCTGGTATTCTGCCTGATCTCCTCCTATACAATGTGATCCTTCACGCCCTCCAACAGAATCCTTCGACACTTTGCCGTCTTCTTTTGCCAAGTATCAACCTGCGCAGTATCAGTATGCTTTGGGGCATTAGCCTCTATGAACTCCTTCAGCCCATTATCATCCAACACTGCCTCCATCTTGTCCTTCCATGCAATATAATTCGAGCTGCCATCAAGAGCATATTCCAATCGCAATCCGTTGAAAGACATTGCCACGATGATACCAAGAAAACACTGCTGCAAATTCGAATTCCACCAGCTCCAAACTCAACCGCCTCTGATCTAAAATTCGTGAGAACAAAGTATTTCTCGTACAGAGATTGACTCTATGGGCTTTTACCAGATATCTCACCTTCCAAAGGAAGGATGAATCCAGAGGCTACCTGGCTCGATTACAGATTCTGCCTGAAGAAATACGATGTAAACACTTTTTGAATAAAAAGCCCACTAGCTTAGGAGGTTCCCCAACCAACCAACCAGCTAGCCAGGATTACATAGATCTGATGATCAACAGCTCTGATACCATGTAGAAATTTTGAAAAATAAACACTTATTCACAGATATTATCTCGATTATACACTATTGCGGAATACATGCACAATACATAATCTCCTCTACGTTGATCATTAATGTAGCAGCATCAAAAAACAATGAAACATCAATCACATGCACACATTAACACAGTATGTAACTCGGAGAAAGCTTACAGCTGAAAACCCCACACTATCTGTATATTAATGATTGAGAACATGTAACAGTACATAGTACAATACTCCTCACAAGTATCCAACACTATCTCCACCTGTTACACACAGAACTAGCTCAGATCCGAACAAGTCACAGGTTCAAATCTCCTCCGCTGCTTTGCTTGCCTCTATTGCAAAATACCAGTGAAAATCACGTGCGCACAGGCTATTTCAATGGGCATATACTGCACAATCCTCATGGGCATACTCAATCCATTGATTGTGCAAGATCTCATGCACAACTATAGTCACAACTGATAGCAATCTCAACCTCTAACACCTGTCTCCACTAAACTATACATGCACTGAGTTAACTCATGTATTCTTCAGTTGCATTATGAGTTAATAATTAGTGAATTAATTTAATCAATTAATTCACATCACTCATCACTAGTCTATTTGCAGTTAGACTAATTAAAACTAGTTTAACCAAGTCAAACTGTACACAACTTCAACAACTCCACAATCAACTCCACCAAACTCAACTGCTTGAGTTCTAACTAAAGTCCTGCATGCAATAGCTCAACTGACCCACAAAGAAAAGAGAATTTCCTTCTGACAGCTGCATGTGCCACATTTGTAGCTCAAATTGAAGTGCTCTAAGAGGATAAGATAATGTTTATAGTCTAAATATTATTATGAGACAACAATATTTGACTTTTCTATTTTTTTTAGCCTGGCAGTCTAAAAATAGACTCTAATCACTCCGTTGTGAACCAGAAATAAAAATCCATCTATTTTTCCCAACATGACCAATCATCCATAAACAACATCCTACAACTCATAGACCATGATCCATATGTCTAAAAATAGACATAGTCTAAAAGTAGACTTTGCGCCAAAAATACCCTGCAGGCCCAGTTAGTGAAGGCGACTCCTTTCCACCAAGCTCCATCATCTTGTTGCATTCTCAACAAAGAGGTCCAAAATAGCTAAGTGTGGGATCAATAAACTAAGAGAAGGAAAAGCATCTGAATGAGTCTCAAACATAGATCACATACATGGAAGCCACCAATACATGAAGGGGAATGAAATAGACTTATGAACAACAATCACACCTTGAAACGATAACAAAGTGACACTTGTTTGTAGGTGCGACAGTTAAGATTACACATTGCAACACTTAGAATACAAGTTGTAACATAAGTGTCGATCGTGACTAGAAAGCCTGCTAAGCTATAGGAATGTGTCTAGCATATATTATATTGATTTGTAGGACCATTTAATTTACAGAGGTTCACTAGAGCTAGCTCTAGTGATGCAAAAAGGTGTGACACATACATGATTGAAAACGGTTGGAAGCGAAACTTGTGACAATAAGAAAACATGAAAAAGACACTTTCAAAAGCTAAAGAAATTGAAAGAAACACATGCCAGTTTGAAGATAACATGAAAATGAAACTTGGTAAAGTGAAGGAAAGAAAAACAAAAACTGCAAACTTGAAAGTGGCACATATGAAAGAAAAGGTGTGCAAAAGCAACAATTGGGAAAACTCACTAAAATAGGACTACAATTGTAACTAGAGTGAGAGGGAGACGGTCGGCAGACAGTGCACACTAACTATCAACTATCTAGGATTGCGTAAGAAAGGTGCATTCATGAATTTATCAAGGAATACACATGTCTAAGCAAGTGATTTTGACACTTAGAATTTGAGAAGAAAATTTAAACACTTAACAAAACATCAATCGACCATAAAGTGACCATGGAGTGATAGATTATAAGGTCCTCAATAGGCTCCAAAATGCAAGTGTAGGAAAACATTTGGAAGGTGTTGATCACATCATGAACATGATGGCAACCCACCACCCGAGCCAATTTTGGGAAATCCAATTTTAAATAGATTCAAAGCCCAACATTTTCTCACAGATCCTACCATATCCTACCAACAATAATGTTGTCCCACAAAAAGGGGGATGTCTTCACCCATCACCCTTGTTGCTTTCTCAAAAGCCATTTTTACTTTCTAAAACCTCTGTTTGATGGAATAACTTCTACTTTTACAAGAAGGATCCTCAACCACTATAATAGTAGTTGTGCCATTATGTGATGAAATTTGAGATGAAACCCTATCCATTGAAATATCAACCAATTTCCTTCGATAATATGGAGGGATATCAGTCGAGGGTAATGAGCAAGGGAGATAAATCAATATAACGTGATATCATGTTGTAACTTCGCCTATTAGCATGAGCCTGGGGCCACTCAAAGTGTCCAATCCTAAGAATTCCAGTGATTCCAATCTGGTAAAAAGGAGGGCCATGAATCCATCAAATGTCTCACGCCACTTGCATGAAGGGCATGGAAAAAATAATCACCATCAAGGAAAATTATCACCAAAGAATATATATCCACTTCATAATACACTAGATTAAATTTGTTAAGGCCTAATGGAACTAATCTTCAATGTCCCTTTGAAAAAGGAGTCTATGGAAGAACTAGGAGTCCATGTGGCACATGCAGAGGACAGAAAATTGTTTAAACCCTAATACATCTACAAAACTATAGATCCTTCCACATATATTCATTATTTTTTATATCATCCACATTAATTTTTTGTATAATAGGTATAACTAATAAAAATAAAATTACATATTCGTATATAAATTATCTGAGCATAAAACCTAAAATATTCATTCACATCTATTAAGTCTTACTTGTGAAGCCTAATATGAATTATGCTTAATTGTTTTTCTATCGTTATTGATCTTCATTGATATCTATTAATGGAAAAGTCTTAGTTGTGAAGACTAATATGAAAAAAATGGTCTTATTTATGTAACAAGTTGTGTCACCAATTCTTTTATGATAGCATCTCAACCATACACCCAAGTTTCAAAAAATAATATATATTTATTTCACTTAGAATCAAATTTAAAATAAAATATTGAATTTATATAAAAGCCATGACAATTCCAAAAAAATCCATAGTGTCTCAAATTCCTATTTATTATTATTTTTTTTTCTTCTAGTACTAACTTTTCAATTTCTAATTTAATATCTAATTGTTATTAATATTCTTTTATTATTATTATTATTAAGAGCCCTCTACATCTATTTATTACAATGTCTAGATCTCGTTCCTCATCTTGTTGAAGATGAATCACACCTTCTCTTGTCCTGAAGATGAACCACACCTCATCTTGTCCTGTCCTGAAAATGAACCATACTAATTGGCACACTAACTAGTTCAAAACATGTCTACAAGAACTTTTCTTATGTAATTTTTATAAAAAAATACTAAATTATAATAAATTTATAAATATTGATGTCATTTTAATCTTGTTTTCAAATAGCTTAAACTTATTATAAAAATGAGTTTCAAGTTTATTTGAAATTTTGTTTTTCTTACTTGAAGTTTTATATATATTCACAAATTCATAAAGATTTTCCTATAATTTTTAAGTTTTATATATATTCACAAATTCATAAAAAAATTCTGAGAATTTTTTAATGAATTTATTACAAGAAGTTTTGGAAAAACGTGATAGATTATTTATATTAAAAGGAGAAATAAACCAACCAACCACCAAATTCATAAATATTTTCCACAAATTTTTTAATGAACGTGATAAACGTGATAGAATTTTTTATATTATAATAGAAAGAAAAATAAACTAACCAACCGCATCGAAAGAAAATTGTGAAGCTGATTACGTAAGGCTACGTGAGCATCCATCTCTAGAGAACTATGGATCTTCACGAGTCTCGGAGTAGGAATTTCAAATTCTAATCACTCGTTAAATTTGATGGTGGGTTGTTTCAATCTTTTTAATATTTTTATATTAAAAAGATTTATGAAAAATTTTGATTTCTATAATAAATAATTTTATCTCTACAGTTTTTCTATAATGCTGTGATATATGTCATCCGTTTTATTATGATTTTTCTCAAAGATGCTTTGTTTGGAGCTTCACAAGTCATTTTTTTGTATTCAATCATAGCTTTTTATATTAACTTAATATAATCTATAATACTTTTTCTTCTGAAAAAAAACAAATAATTTACCCATCAAATTCCATCCTTATTCAAGATAATGATCGATTTGCGCCAAAGAATCATCGGGTGATGACGGATCCGGAATTAGGGTTTGTACCGAGAACGCAGATTTAGAAATCTGCTCCCGTGTATCCTTGGGTCGTTGGTCTAACTTCTCGTTCGAATTCTTTCATTAGTGTCCAGTTAATTTGATCATGTTTATTTGTAAAAAATGATTTTCAACTTTTAAAATTAAATGCAATGCAATAATGTGTAATTTTTTTTATAAATAGATATTTTTTTTATAATTTAAGCTCGACATTGATGCTTTTTGGATTGCACTTGTAAAAGATAGATGTATGCTTGCCCCGAGTCTTAACTCATTCCTGGTTTGTTTGTTTTAGTATTAGAAGTCTAGGTTAAGAGAGCAGAGCGAGCCCTGTTGCTCTCAAAGCTTCACTTGTAAATCTGGGGTTTATCATATTGTTGCTACTTGTTTTAACTTTGGTGAAATCGACCACATTCAACTCGATTTGCGAGTAGAAACCTTTGTTGGATCTCTTTGGACTCTTTTGTTATTGGTTTTAGGGTGGTTGAGTGTATTATGCAGTGCAATTCGTGATTCTGGATTGATGTCATGTGGAGGAGGTGGCTAGTTGGCTGGTCATTGGGCCAATTTCAAACTTAGGGCCATCATTTTGGGGATTACATTTTTTGCACCTATGCTAGCGCGAGTGTAAGCCTTTTTAAGTCATTACTAGGACAGGGCAAGTGGGAATGTATTGCAATGCAAGCGGGGTCATGTGCATTGTTTAAATAAGTTTGTTTGGTATCGAGAAGTAATGATCCTTTGTTTCTCCTTAAAGATGCTCACTATGTAATGTCAATGTGGAAGAGTCAAGAAGGGGGTTGGAGAAGAGGAAAATTTAGTAGGCACAATTTAGAGGAGCCTAGCTAGGGAGAGGTCGCCAACCCCAATGTAGTCAATCCTATAGGCACTTATGGGATAGAAAATATCCAAGGCAGTCTAGTCAGGTGGCTTTCTCATATCACTAGGCTCATTGATTAGTTGAGTAGGGATCATGATAATGATACGAATGAGAATTTATTGCATGAACGACCTTCATAGAAATCAATGCTAGATGTTAGATAAGATGGCTACTTTGCAACAAAACTAGTGGCACATTAAAGACAAACTGGACTTGTTTGAAGGTAGAATGACACACATGGAGAACCAAAAACATTATGACTTCAGGCTTGCAACAACACCAGCCCTTAGACCAGAGAATCCTACTCTAGTCAATTCCACTAATCCATAATGATCTTGGGCTATATTTTGATTCTACAAGTCTTATGGATGTATGTTTCATTGCCTTTATGATTAGCTAAGTTTTTACCATTTTTTGTTATACTTTTTGGATGGCTAATAATAAGAGTGAGGCTAGCATATTTTTTGTAAGCAACAGACAAAAATATAAAAGTTTGGCATAATTAAAAATCTTAGATTCACCAAAAAAAATGTTTTTACCATTAATATTATTTGTAGAAGGAATTAATGTATAAATTTTTTATTTTTTTTAATCTAGGATAATCGGTAACTAGTGAGAGTTATCCTGAACAGGCCTAGGATCAAATCAAACCTAGGGTAGGTGCAACAGCCTACAAGCCACACACAATAGCAATTAACTTATGCCTCAACAAGAGGCGAGACATCCAATCAAACCTAGGGTAGGTGCAACAGCCTACAAGCCACACACAATAGCAATTAACTTATGCCTCAACAAGAGGCAAGACATCTGCTCGGGGATCGCCTACTCTTCTAGCCAAGACACAACAGGCCATATACTCAATGAGATTTGAATCTCCATCTCGTGGGTTTCACCCAGCGAAACTTACCATTAAACCCCATATCATTGTATGCATTAATATATAATTTTAACATATACACATTTAGAAAAGCATGGGACAAGACATTTATCCATGGAAATTCAAGGATAGGCTTCCATTAAACAACCACATCTTCTGGGCTGGCTTCATAACATTTCTTCCCTCAAAGAATCCTTTTAGCATATCCAGTTCCATCATATCCATGGGGAATTCAACTCCACCACAGATCGTTTATCCAAATCAGACATTAGGGAATCACCGGGCCTCATGCACATTTCTCTACAAATGGGCCATATCATCTATGATGTTGGGTCTATGGCTGACCTTTTTAATTTTTATGCTTTTCTGTTTATTCTTTTCTTTTCTTTTTTTAACTAGGCATGTACAATTTTTCTGATATTTTTTCATCATATACTTGCCAAGTCATGTGTTATATGCACATAGAGGATGGTGATAATTCTAAAACATTAGTTTTTTGTAGGAATCCTCTTATATGTTTGTTTCTTTACCCCTATGTAATCACTAGCATATGATAGTTGGACACAAACTCAATAGATTACATGTATTGATTTTAATATATAATACAAATCAACATTTTTTTCTTCCTGAAATATATATATATATATATATATATATATATATATATATATATATATATATATCCATGGAAATTTAACCTCATTTTCCATGAAGGTTCTTAATAAAATTTCTTACAACAACATGTGTCAATAACTACTAATGTGCTATGGGCTATGGGCATATTAAAAACCCTAACATATGCTAATTGTATGTTTATTTTAGAGTAGAGTTTTTAGAATTTAAAATTAATTATCAATAATTGTTAGGTGGATGGTAAGAATTTAACCATCTAAGCATCAATCCATATTAAAAATCAAAACATTTACTTCATCATAGATCTCAAATTCTTAAAATTTTAAAAATCATAAAAATGAACTAAATTATAACTTTATTTAAAATAATAAATTTCGATAATGATTTAAATTATTAATATAAGAGTAAAAATATATACATTTAACATAAAACATGTAACAAGATTTTTAACTATGGATATTGAACACCTACTTTATCAAGGATTCTTAGTCTGAATGGACTTTAAATATCCACTACTCATCGAGTGATTAATTAAAATTAAATTAAATTAAGCCCTATTCGAAAATAAACATGCCTATCTTCATAATTAATTATTTTTATATTTATTAAGAATAAAATAATAACAAGTTAAACTAAAGTTATAATTTAGTTAGTTTTTATGATTTTGTAACAATGTAAGACATATCATGAAATAAGTATTTTGATGTTTACTATGTGGATTGATGTTTATGAATACCCTAGTTAATTAACATATTTCTTATATAAGTTTCTTAAAATGTTTGTTTCAAAAAATGGATAGCTTGACTATATTATACTTCATATATACTATATATGTATAAAATAATTGTTAAAATAAAATATTTTAATGTGGTATATAAAAAAATATTCAATTTGAATTATCAATAAAATATGTTAATAGGAATTAATATTGACATATACTTAAAAATATATTAATAATAAAAAAACCATTTTAATTTGTGTGATAAAATGTGTCGTTGTACATGTTATGCAAAATATTTTAATGTGAATTACATATATATTACATATCATTTAAAATATTTATTTGGTCCTATGTATACTCTATCTAGTATTCAAAAATACAATTTGAGCAATGAAAATTAACACATTGTATTTTTCATTCTAGCACGTGAAGAAATTTGATCCCTCTCGACTATGTTGGTTGAGCCCAAAGACTCATTCAACAACACAATATGAGGGGATGTGTAAGGATGTCTACCCGCTGGTCACTCTCTAAAATAAAAATAAATAGACATGTGGACTGTAATAAAATAAAAATGAATATGTTGTAAAGTAATTAGAAGTTAAAAAAATGTGAGTAAGATGTTTAAATCTTATACTTTTCAAAAAGATTTAAATAAACTATTTGAAGATTTATATCCACTAATTTATGTCCATATCAACTTCATATATACTATATATAGAAAATAAAAAATAATTTTTCCTAATGTGATATATAAAAAAATATTCAATGTGGATTATCAATAAAATATTTTATTAAGAATTAATATTCACAAATACTTAAAAATATATCAATAATAAAAAAACCCATTTTAATATTCCTGATAAGATGTGTCAATGTACATGTTACGTAAAATATTGTATTTGGTCCTATTTTACATGCGAATAAATCTTATCCCTCTCGGATCATGTTTGATCCATACTTAAGACGGATCTAAGTAACTCTTAGATCCAAATCATAGCACATAATTTGTATCTTTTATTTTTATTTTAAAGAGTGATGGATGGACATACTTACACATCCGCTCATACTAGGATGTAATAACTTTAATTTATATTGATCCCTATCTGCTCATGTTAGATCCCTAGTTAAGATGGATCCCTCATACTAGGATGTAATAACTTTAATTTATATGATCAATATCTACTCATGTTAGATCTATAGTTTATGCTGGTTGAGCCATAAGGCTCATTCAACGACCCAATATGAGGGGATGTGTAATTATATCCGTTTATCTGTCAATCTTTAAAATAAAAATAATAAATAAATAAATATGTTTGTTATAATAAAAGAAAAATGAATATGTTGTAAAACAATTAGAGTTAAAAAGAATGTGTGAGTAAGATGTTTAAATCTTATACTTTTCAAAAATATTTCAACAAAAGATTTAAATAGTCTATTTGAAGATCTATATTAACTAATTTATGGCCATATCAATTTCATATATACTATATATAGAAAAAAAATATTTTAAATGCGTATATAAAAATATATTTAATGTGGATTATCAATAAAATATTTTACTTAAAAATATATTAATAACAAAAAAACCATTAATTTACATGTTATGTGAAATATTTTATTTGGTCCTATATATATTCTATTTAACATTCAAAAATACAATTTAAACGATGGAAATTAACACATTGCATTTTTCAGTCTAAAGAAGTTTGCACTAAAATTTGATCCCTCTCGGCCCATGTTAGATTGCTACTTAAGATGGATCTATTCTGGTTCAAATGATATTATTTTTATTCAAGTAATGATTTTTAATGGCATTGTATATCGAGGCCACAAATTCCCCTCAAAAGTTATTTTTCATCCGAATTTGGTGCTTTTTTTATAAATATGTTCATATGAATGTTTGAATCACTTTTTTGATGTGGAAATAGATTCAGCACCATCAGAAACCCCCTAGGAACCTAAAATCTTAAAGTTTGACAATTGTAAAGCATATTTCCAAAAATTCTGAGAAAATTTGACAAAATTATACCAAAATTTCCATTATTTTTTGGGTGAGTTAGTGGCATCATTAAACTCCTATATTTTTAATAAAGTAAATGTTTTTTCCTTAAAAAAGTCTTATTAAAACCGATTGTCTATATAATAAAACTTTTCTTACTAATATAATATGACCTTGACTAATAAAATTAATTAATTAGGAAAATTATAAACAAGTAAAATATTTTATTGGTATGTAAATCACATTTTTTAAAATTATATATAATTTAACTTACTTTTCAAATTTAAATAAGAATTATTATTAAATTTAAATATTTTTTAACTATTATATGTTTTGGAGTTTTTGGTTGGAATCTAGTAAAAAAATGGTGAAATTTTGATATTTTTTATTTATTTAAAACTAGTTTTTGATTGCATATATTGATTGAGCATCCTGAAAAACCACTAGGGAACTCAATATGTAGTCTACAACATTAATTTATATTAATTTTATTATTGTATATAAAATTAAGAATTATACCATAACAATTAAAATTTTGGTTTTATTAATAACATGTAAAGATACTATTATTATTTGATTATATTAGTTAGTTACAATTGTTACCAATTCATTATTAAGTTCATAGTTGTGTTTATTTTTTAATAGGGATTTCACATTTTTTATTTAATTATTAATATTATTAAGTGTATGGTCTGGATTTAATCTCCATATAATATATTATAATATTCTTATTAGTATACATAAATAAATAAAAAGTTTCAAATGAAGTGACTTATGGTTATTTTTTTCACACAAAAAACCATTGGTTTATATAATGTAGCAGTACATTCTTTAGCATAAAACATAATTACATAACTTCTATATACCTATATTCATGAAGGACCATATCCTTATATACTAACAAAGACAACATGTTCTAGCTATGTATCAAAAAGTACATCTCCTCTATAATATCATACCAAAATAAGTATCCAACAAAAGGTCACCTAATACAAAAAGTTGCAAATGTCTAGGGTAGAATAATGGATCCTTCATCTCTTATGTGATTATTTCCACATATGTATAGTTCATATGGCCCATACCATTAGATAAACCCTTTTTTGATAGAGAACCCACAATGGTATTTTCTTCCCTTAAAATGTGTTGGAAAGTGATTTGATGGAAACTATGTTTAAGATCATTGACATGAGAAATCCAACCAATAAGGTTAGGTGGGGAGAATGTAGTATTTTCCATAATCTCATCTATGAGTGACTCTGAGTCTCCATATATATGTATGTTATAAATATCCAGTATTCTAGACAACCATAGTAGACCCCAGAGTGCCAGAACCTATGCCCTCATGTTCATACCCGCTCCTACATTCCAAGAAATTTTGTAGTGTGTCCCATGATTCAATCTTAGCCATAGACCACATCTGAAGTGTTCTGGTTGTGCTGCTCCATTGGCTCTCTATTATAGAGTTATGGTATTTAGGCATGTGGTATTGATAAACCATGGTATTGGTCCATCGTATTGTAAGAAAACTTATAAATTAAGAATATGCATGGTAAATGGGCGTAAATCTTAAGCACTTATTTTAATGAAAGGCCATGGCTTCAATTCTCTATCCACTTTCACATAAAGCTTTGTGGATAGTGATCTCTTAGGGTGTATCTTCATTGTACAAATATTGAGTGGATGTAGTGGTCATCGATCTCCAAATTCTATGAACCCCACAAAAAAATACCAATAAAAAAAAAGTAGATCTTCATGATTAATAATCTTGTTCTATATTTTTTTAAATGCATATATATTTAACTTATAAATTGATTCTTTTTATAAATAGTAATAATATGGTAATTTAGATTAGACTTATAGTTTAATTAATTTTTTAAATATATTTAACTTATGAATTAATTCTTTTTACAAATAATAACAATATAATAATTATAATTTAATTATATTTATTATATATTTTAAGTATTTTAATACTTATTATATATATAACTTATTTAACAATATTTACCAACCATCTAAATTATAAATTATATGGATACACTAACAACTAATACAGTGATTTGTAATGAAAAAAAAAGTAATGAAAAAAATCAATACTAGGACAAATGCACCTATAACCTACGTCAAATTTAATATTTAAATTATTAACCAAGGTCTTTCCCACTTGTGAGTTAAACCGTATCTTGGGAATGGAAAGTAAATTCGTGATTTTTTGAAAAATTTAAAACATAAAGAAAATATGAGAGAAATCCCTCTTACAGAGATGAACAAATAATTAAAAAGCACTTTCCCTTTCTTATTCTCGTTTTTATTTTTGATTCCTTCGTTAATTCTTCCATTTGTAACACTCATCCGTGAAGTAGCAAATCAAATCCATTCAGCTAATTTGAACAAATATTCTAGGAACCTAAAAAAGTGAATTCCATTTTATATGAATAACATGAATACTATTGGTGAATATTAACATGCACTACCATGATGTACCCAAACAGTTTTCCGAATAGAGAAAATCATTAAAAATTTTATTGACAGAGTCAGGATTTCGCAGCCTTGTAACATCATCTACAACTTCAATTTGTCTTATCGGTTTAAGAACTATCTCTGAGAGGCTTTAATGGAACTACTTCCAACTCGTTTAAGAATGAAGTCATGGTCATTTAGAACAAGACTTTGGTTAATGGAACAAGCATTCATAACATTTAATATTATACACAGTGAAACATCAATAAAACAAATAAATTATAGTATATGCTTTTGTTTTTTTTGTTTATATATAAAAAGTATTAGGGTTATCAATATAAATTATTATTATTATTATTTTTAAATACGAGAAAGTATAAAAATGTCTATAATATAAAAATTTGAATTGAATGGATTTATTATTTTTATCAATTAAATTTGTTGTGGTGCTAAATTTGTTTGAGTATACATTTGAAGAAAATTTCGCATCCTAAAAAAGTTAATATATGCTCATTTTTTATAATTTATATATATTATATTCAAATTTTACAATTATATATAGAAATATTGTTATTATTTTTAATTCAGTTAAAAACTTATTATATATACATGTATATGGGGTTATGGTATTTTTCTTTGACATGTTTTATAACTTTTTAGCAATTTTTTTAATGTGATACACATAATATAGATCATATAGTTGATGTTGAAATGAATTATTTAGTGTATGTTATAATATTGAACTTTACTGAAAAATAATGTCATTTTACTTAGGAATCCATTGGGGCCTTTGCATGGAGGCTACTTCCTCTCATCTAACCCTTTATAACCCCCTCATATTTGCTCCATGTGCAACAAATATAAGGAGGCTTCCAACCCCTTATGACCCCCTCACACTGCTCCATGTGCAACAAATATAACACATGTCCAACAAGAAAATGACGAGAGATCCAACATATTGTTACCAAATAAGTAGTAAAATGCTAATTTTAGCTTTTAATCATACTCATTAGATTAGATGAGATGATAAATTAGAGATTTCCATGTAATCACATTGACCTCCTGAATTAATAACAAAACAATGGTAATAGTTGCAATGCAACCTACTTCTATTACCAATTAACTGATTAAGGCCATGCTTCTTTCTATGGGGCCCAAATTTTCTCATTATTGACTGCTCACATTTCTACAATATTTTCTTGTTACGAAGTGTAGAGGTAGAGTTGAAGTTTTTACTATGCGTAGTGCTTCTTCGTACTCCCTTATCTTCACACATACCCGTTCTTTGGACACAATTTCTCTGCACACCCTTTCCTAGCACTTTCTATACACCATTTCAAAGCTACTTCTACATACTTGGAACCGCCATAATCTTTGACATTATTAGACAAAGTAGTAGGAATTTGAGGAATAATAGTGTTAGAGCACTCACAGATGAAATCACCAGTTATAAAATTAGTGTTTTTGTCCATGCCTCGACTATGCATACTAAATTATCTTTATGAACGCTTGGTGAATGCAAATACAAATACACTACGTGTTAAAATTCACTTAGGTTCTCGATGCTAATTTGCATTTATGTGCATGAGAGCTTCATAAAACTTAGATTTCCTTGAGCATTTCTGAATTAAACACTTATTGTTTACCAATAAATGAAATGTGTTTTTAATTTGTGGTTTTTACAAAACAAGAAGTATACGCAATAAAGAACACAATATTTCTATCATGATGTTTCACTATTCTTCGTGCATTCTCCCTCCGCATTGTTCTCCTACACACCTTCTTGTTGGAAATACTGAGAGAGGGGTGAATCGATGTTTCTTAGAAATCAATAACTTATTAATTTTTTCAGAGAATTAATTAATATTCAACATCCATTCAAAAAATAAATGAGAATTAGAGAGTAGACACAAGAATTTTTAGCCGGAAAACCACCAAATACTTTTCTAATAATTTTGTGAGTACATCAAATACTTGAGCTCCAATTGAAAAGGGATTCCCCAACTCCCTATTACTCTAAAAATCATTCAATATTCTGGCTTCAAGTTTCCCTAGCACCACCCTACCACCGTGAAGTGATTTTAGGCTCCAACCTGAAGGTGTCTAGAACCACCTAGGTAGCACCTCCCAACCACCCTAAAAATGATAATAAATTTTACAATTTTTTGGGCTTCTCTACCAAGGGTAATGACCCACTTAAAATAAACTCAAGAACTGATATGACATTAAAATCCCAATACAAAAACCTAACTCATGAAACACTTCAAAATAAACCAAGGCTTGTTGAGATGACAACGAGACACAACCAAATAAGTGAAAATTCCTTACTGATTAGATTATTTTCAACCTTCACTGATGCTTAGATTGAATCAATTTTATTGTTCTGTCCCTACTAGCCAAGATGATGAAGAAAGTACCAATGAATTTTGAAAATAAAACCCTAACTGCTATATAGGTGAAATATTGCTACTTCCATAGAGAAATCACAACACTGCTAATGAGGTGCTGAAACAAAAAATCTGTGTGAACTGAAAGGTGCATGAAACCTTGATACATCCTTCTACTGACCACCCTTATTGATATATATTCTACACAAGTGATGTAATGAATAATGATAATCGAGTATTGAGCTAGTGTACCTTTAACTCGATCTATGATGTTCTACAATCTTCTTTCTATTGAAAAGGAGTGTTACTGTACCTTTTCCTTATGAACATGTGATCATCATGATTTCACCTAATTCTTACAGCTTCAAACCTATTTATCTTGAATCAAGGAACTATAATAATGCTTCGTGAATAAAACTTCTTCTAATCATATTGGAAGTGATCATTACTTTATATGAAGTTCCGTTGACTTGTTATATGGATTGAACATGCTTTTGCTATAGGCATCTATACTTCCTTTGACAGATGAAAGTAACTAGTATATGTATGTCTAACTTCGCACTATCATTGTTCACGTCTTATACTCAAACTTCTTCATTCATTCCAGAACTATCAGAAATATTGTCTTATTTGATGCTTGCCCTATCTAGTAGCAGAGATCCACATGCATTTATGGTAGTGTTGAAAGGTTTCTTGGTAAGTATATGTTGCTTCTTAGATACCAAAACAAGCTAATTAAAACTCAAATAGGCCTTAAAAGCTACTTTATTGTTCTTTCAAATAAGGACATGTATATTCAAAATCCTGCACAGGATCTGTTACAAATAGTTCTTCTTCTAATGTTGTCACAATAGTTTAAACGCATTCAATGAATTGAAAATCCATAGTAAATGTAAAGTTGAGCCTGAAAATAGTTATTTCAATTAATGCTTCAGATTGATACAAGGTTTAACGCTTCAACAGACCTTAGTCTTCTAATTAATATCCTTCACATATTTGAAAGGATCCAAACTCATTAATAAAACACAGACCTTCGCTTGGTTTGAGACATCAAAGATAAAATGCAAAATATTCAGGAACCGAGCCCAAAACTTGAAATTGAAATCCAATATGAAGATATTTTTTTGTTGATTTCAGAGGACGCAATAGAGTTTCCTTAACAAGACCAGTATTTTGCAACAAACAATGAACCTTTAGCCTTAATCTTCTATCTCCTTGTTGGTACTATTATCAACATAACTTGAGGCTCCACAATTTGTTGGGTTAGGGTTGATGTCATAAGAGGGTTGAAGTCATTTCTCATATAAAATAAAGTAGAACAATTGTTGAACTTTAGAATTGGTGCCTTAAAATCTTCGCTACCTAGATCATCAAAATCGAATCCCTATGTGGTCTCCATTTTCAATGTGGTCTCCCTCTACACTAATATCCCTATCAATGAGGCCATTGAAATCATCAAGCGTATTCTGAATCCTGATACAGCTAAATTATTTGATATCTGTCTCACCTCTACTTTCTTCTCTTCTGATGGGGAATTCTATGAGAAAACTTTTGGTGCCACCATGGGTTCCCCTCTCTCCCCTGTGGTGGCTAATATATTCATGGAGGATTTTGAATCTAAGGCCTTAGACTCTTCTAGTTTTCTATCTAAGACGTCGAAGAGGTTTGTGTATGACACTTGTGTCATCTAGCCCTATGCTAAGGAAGATTTGGAACATTTTCTGCTTCATCTTAATAATCAATCTGGTTCCATAAATTTCACCATGTAATTTGAAAGAAATGGTAGCCTTCCCTTCCTTGACGGCATCCTTTCAAGGAATGAATGATGATGGATCTTTTTGTCATAATCTCTTTCAGAAGAAAACTCACACGGAGCAATATCTTCATGCTAATTCTCATCATTTCCTAGCTTAAAAGCTTGGTGTTATCAATACTTTAGCGACTATAACTTTAAGAGTTTTTGACGGAAACTATCTTAATGATGAGAAAGCACACCTCCTGAGTGTTTTCTCTAATAATGGGTACAATAGAAACCAATGTAATAAGACTTTCCTCAAAGCCTAAAAATGTCATAACCCTAAGAAAGAACCCAAGGATCAATTTTCAAGTGTTCATATCCCTTTTATCTAAGAGATCACTGATAAGATTACGAAGATCCTAATGAATCATAAGGTTCTTTCGACCTTGAGGCCTCTAAATACCATCCAGAACTCCGTTAGATCTGTAAAAGACTCGGTGGAACCTAAAAATATGAAAAATATTTATGTTATCCCTTGGCCTTATGGGACTCACTACATAGGTGAGATTGGTCACTCGATTAATCGCAGGATTTGTGAGCACATTGCTGGAATCATGCATGGAAGAACCTACACCTCTACTTTGACAGAACATTAAAAAAAAAATAAACATCACATATGCATTGAGGAGGCCCAAGTCATTGTTAGGATTAGCCATTTCCATCATTGAAAATTCAGGGAGGCTCTAGAAATTAAATAAATGACCACTAATTTGAATAGAAATGATGGTCTGAATATTAGAAAATGTTGGTCCCTGTCCTGTACTCCTAATAAATTTTAAGTTTCTTTTCAACATTTGTATTGTTATTTTGTATATCTTGTTTTTTTTACTCGTTTTTTAATCATTATGGTTAATATTTTTTTATCGTCTTTTCATCAATTAAGTTTTATCATCTTGATTATTCATATCTCTTTTAATTATTTTTATCTTCTTGTTCTTTCTTAGCTCCTTTAAGTATTTATTTTACGTTATGCTTTGTTTATTTTAATGTTTTCCTTGGTTCCTTTATTTATTTGTAGGGCCTTAGCCCCTTATTTTATGGTTGAATGGTTCATTATTTTGACTATTTTAGTTTGGATTTTATTTATTATATTTTCTGATTTTTTCAATAATTTATTTTTATTTATTAATAGGGTCTTGACTCCTTTTGTTATATTTCTTGACTTCACTCCTTGTTTGAAGTTTGAATTTGAGTGTTTGATTCTTTTTATTCTATATATATTTCGAACCTTAGCCTACTACTAGATTTTATTGGATCATAATAATTATTGTTATAAATTAGATAATATTATTCATAAACTAGTCGTTTATTATAGACATTATATGAACTAAGGGTCTCTACGTTGATCTCTATTTAAGTTGGTGTCATGATCTACCTCTTCATCTTATCCTGACGATGAACCACATTATATGGTTCAAAACGCGTCAGAAAAAATTCTCCAATGTCATTTCTACCGATTTTTTTTTTTTAATTTAATATGGATCAGAGAAGCTTGAATTCAAAAATTCAAGAATTAATTAATGCTTAGAATTACTGTTAATATCTATTTAAAAAATCAATATGAAATTAAGTCATCACTCAATTTCTTAATAAAATTTACTCTCTTGCATTGTGTAATGATCATTGGATGCAAACATATCACTAAAATTGTTATCTTTCGATATTATAAAATACTCTTTTCAGAATAACTAGTGAATCAATGCATAGTCAACACATCGTTCTCGTGCTTAATAGAATTTACTATTTGTAAATAATTCAGGATTATGTGCATATCTTTCAAATTAGTATGCCTCATAGAAATTTGAGACAATATGTGGATCTCCTTTGCACACTTTTATTTTCATATTTATTTTTCACAATTGAAACTTCCTCCACATCCTTACACTATGCACATGTATAATTATTATTGGTCATAAGCATATCAAGAAGAGTGCATTTATCAATATTATAAAATAGTATTTTCACCATTTATTCAATGAATCAACATGTAATTATCACACTTGTTAACAAGTATATGTTATAGTAAATTGAAATGATATGCCTCACACACTTCTTGTGTACATTTCCATGTTTGTCGGTAACATTTTGGTGATTAGAAGGTACAAAATAATAATCGATAGGTAATTAGTACATCATAAAAACCTAATTAAGGTTGAATTCTATGATTAAGATATATATTTTCAGATATTAAAGGTAGGTACTATGAGATCACAAGCATTTGTAGCAGAGTAATGGTAAAATCATTATATATTCACAGCTTATGCGAATTCAAGCCTATTGAACTTTGCTAATGGTTTTTGCTTCTTGATTCTTGTTTATTCATGCTACATAACTGTTTCAATTTTACGTTGTTTATAGTAAGAACAAATTGTAACGAATACCTCTATTTAGGTTATTTAGATATGAAATGAGCTTTCCTAAACAATGTAACTATGCGTATATCTCTATTTTCTATACTAGTTACATCGACAAAATCACATTAAATATAAAGAAGCATCAATTATTATTTATCCAAATTGCACAAATTATTGACTTTATTCTAATTACATGTAATATAGTTATCGCTCAATAATTTTTCTATTAACAACAAAATCCTGAATGCCACATTTCTTTAATCAATTAATCCCACATCCTCATACTCAACAAATTGCAATGTGAGGCATAACCATTTCATTATTTTTTATTTTTTTTAACAGAAACGGTTATGGGGCTTTCATTGACTAATTGGAAAAATGCCTTAGATTCGGTTACAAAAGCTGAGACTGGTTTCTTGGAATCTCTCCAACTAGTTGAGCATGCCACATTCACTTATGAATCACATTTTTTTACAATTTTTCACTTGGTCTTTTCCAGCTGATTCCCAAAGCTTATGGATACAAACGAATTGATTTAGCAAAAGACGGTAGAACATATCGGTTTTTTAAGGGATTGGTTCCCATGAGACTTCACTGTCTCTAAGGATAGTTCTAGCATCTAACTGGGCTTCCTTATTTGCTTCTACATCTACTTCTTTGTTGTTGGTTCTCAGGATATGGAAAAATTCTAGTCTCAGGAATTTTATCATGCCTTTAATTCTTGAGATTTTCTTTGCCAGCTGAAGATCTATGAGATTTGTTTTGGTCACCATAGCATTGATAATGACTTGTGAATCTCCTAGGACAGTTGCTTATGTGAGTCCCAGAGCCTTAAGCATTTTGATCCCTTGGAACAGCGCCATGACTTCATGTTGGATGCTTGTGGTGTGGCCTGGACCCCATGAAAAATTGTGGGTGGAAGAATCTTTTGGACTTATAATTATGCCTCCTGCTCCAGCACTTCTTGGATTTCCCTTAGCTGCCCCATCAAAGAACATGGAGGGAAGAGCTTGACTGGATAACTAAGCTTGAAAATCTTCTCCGTTTTTCCTTATTTGCCAGTCTTTGAGGCATATGAGTGGTATTATCGACTTTTGGAAGCTTAGATTGAGAGCAGCTCCGAACTCAATGTCATGCTGGCTTAGATTTGTGTCATCCTTTTTATCACTCAACCATTCATTTAGCTGTCCTTTAATTGAATTTGCAACAACCTTGTATTTCTGTTCCTTATCTCTGAAGATCCTTCTGTTTCTCTCCAACCAGGTTTGCCAACTGATAAATTTGGGCAGGGCAGTCCAAGCAAGTTTAACAATTTTGTTTTTTGGGCCTGGGCCTGGGTATCTTGCCAACCACCCATCAAACAAATTTGGGACTGTGTGGGGGAGGATGGGCATCGATTTCAACGTTCCAAGGAGCTCTTGCCAGACTAGAACTGTAAATTTGCATTCCAAAGAAATATGAATAAAAGATTCGGAATTTTCTTTGCATAGAACGCATCTTGATGGACCAAGGAAACCCCTTTTCTGTAGCCTATCTTGTTGGAAATAATACTGAGAGGGGGGGTGAATCAGTATTATCAAGAAATTTACCAAATCTTCCTTATTTGATCTTTTGAATTATTCTTGCATATCAGTACCATAAAATAATGAGCATGAAAAATAGACAGTCACACCAAAGAACACAAGATGTAAGGTGGAAACCCAATGCGGGAGAAAACCACCTGCTGCAATATGTCTCTATCTTCTTTCAAGAAATTCTTTTTACAATGATTTTGTACTGGTGCAGTCCTTTACCAGCACGCAGGCTGCAACCTACAGAGAGCTACAACTCTCTCTCGTTTTCCAGTCTCTCCTGGAAGGGAGCTACAACCCCCTACTTCTTTTCATGAAGAATCAAATGATCAACAAGTATACAATAGATACAGTCCACTACAGATATCAGATCAGTAATTACAGAAATAACCCAGAACACCTTATGAACAGAAATATACAGTTAACAGATCATCTTAAGACAGGGACGCATATTTTCTTTCTGTGACCTGCGACTGGACGCAGTCTACCTTCCACTGATCTGCGTGCCGACGCACTGTTCCTCTATGCTTTTCTGCGACCGGCGCATCCAGAAACACTATCGCGCCGCGTCTTTTGCTTCAGAGACGCACCCAATAACACAGTCGCGCCGCGTCCTTTGCCTCAGAGACGCACCTGAGCCTTTACTGTACTGCGTCCCAGCGCACTTTCCCTTCACTGAACCTGCGTCCCTTCAGATATAAAAGATATGAGGACTTCAGAACCAACCCAAACACTCAGATCCACAATTCTGATCATGCGCCATAGAGATCACAGTCCATTAGAAGATTCGCCTTCATAGATCTGGACTAGATCTCACCAAAAGATATTCAACCAAGATGATACTTAATCCAAATGAACTCCTTTCCTTTATATAGGCAAGCTTCTCCCCAAAACATGGAACAATACCACGAGCCGACACCATAGAAACACAAAACCGTCGGCTAGATACCACGCAAGAAACCCCCACGTGTTTTTCTCTGCCTTGAAATGTGTGCACTGGGCGGACGCACCTCCTGAACGGCTGGCCGGCGTCCCTGGACGCGGGTTCTCTATGGTATACCTGCGGGGACGCACTTGCTGAACATATTTCCTGCGTCCTTCTTGATTTATCACCTGAATGGGTTTGCCATCAAGGACAACACCTGAATCATAATGCCAACAATCTCCCCCTTTGGACTTGATGGCAACCACATAATCTTCAGCTTCATTCTCCCCCTTTGACATCAAGAGCAAAGGGTATGCTCCCCCTATGCTCATGCATATCCAGATCTGTAACCAGAAATCCATCATGAAGGAGATAGAGACATATTGCAGCTATTTCCAAGATCTCCTTCTCCATAATGCCAACAATGCATTATGTGCTCCCCCTGAGCCTATACCACCAATAGGAAGATGATCAACAGTAAGATGATGCATCAACAACCCCCAGCTTTTGCCTGAGGTATTCAAAAGTGTCCCTGGGCAACGGTTTGGTGAAAATATCAGCAACTTGTTCCTTAGAAGGAACATACTCCAACTTGACCTTCTGTTCAAGTACTTGTTCCTGGAGAAAATGGTACTTGATTGGTATGTGCTTGGTTTTTGAATGCATAACCAGATTCTTTGAGATGCTGATTGCACTTGTGTTGTCACATAAGATAGGGATTGGAGGAGTACAAGTGATTTGATAATCCTGCAAATTCTGCATCATCCAAAGGAGTTGGGTGCAACAAGATGCAGCAGCAACATATTCCGCTTCAGCTGTAGACAAGGCAATTGAACTCTGTTTCTTGCTGAACCAAGAGACCAGTCTGGGACCCATAAAGAACGCACCACCACTTGTGCTTTTCCTGTCATCCACGCTTCCGGCCCAATCTGCATCTGTATAGGCATGAAGAGTAAGATCTGTATCTCTAGGATACCATAAGCCATAATTTTGAGTCCCTTGAAGATATTTGAAAATTCTCTTCACTGCTTGAAGATGAGTCTCCTTCGGATTTGCCTGAAATCTTCCAACTATTCCAACTGCATGCATGATGTCTGGTCGGGTACCTGTCAAATATAGTAAACTTCCAATCATAGATCTGTAGGTTGGTTGATGTACTGCTGCAGATTCATCATTTTCACTGAGACTACATCCTGTGACCATGGGTGTACATACTGGTTTTGCATCTTCCATGCCATATTTCTTCAAAATCTGCTTGAGATACTTGGTTTGAGATAAAAGGATTCCTCCTTCCTTCTGTTGGATTTGCAAACCAAGGAAATATGTCAGTTCTCCTAGCAAGGACATTTCAAATTCTTTCTGCATGACTGAGGTAAAGCTTTGACTCATAGCTTCTTCACTGCTGCCAAAAATAATGTCATCTACATACACAACAAGTATTAGCAATTTGTCATTTTCAACTTTTATATACAGATTGCTATCTGCTGAACCTTTTAAGAAACCTTGTTGATGAAGATATTTGTCCAACCGGTAGTACCAAGCCCTTGGAGCTTGTTTGAGACCATAGAGAGCCTTTTTCAATCGGCATACAAGATTTGGATCATTTCCAAGAATGAACCCATCTGGCTGTTCAATGTACACTTCTTCTTCCAAGTCTCCATTCAAAAAGGCTGATTTCACATCCATTTGAAATACTTTGAAGTTCTGAAAACTTGAGAGAGCAAGGAACATTCGGATGGCCTCAAGTCTTGCAACAGGAGCAAAAGTTTCTTCAAAGTCTATTCCTTCTTGCTGCGCATACCCTTTACAGACGAGTCTGGCTTTGTTTCTAATTACTTCTCCATTTTCATTCAATTTATTTTTGAAGACCCATTTTGTTCCAATAACATTCTTATCTTTTGGTCTAGGAACCAGCTCCCAAGTGTTGTTCTTTTCGATTTGCTCAAGTTCTTCATCCATTGCTTTCACCCAACATTCATCTTTGCATGCCTCTTTCACATTTTGTGGTTCGGTGGAGGAAAGTAATGCCAAATAGCTTGAAGCTTCTGCAACTGTTCTTCTAGTTTGTATACCTGCTTCTTTTTGTCCCATGATCTGAGATTCTGGATGGTTCTTCTGAACATATCTGGATGGAGTCTTTTCTTCTATTCTTGTCCGTTCTTCTGCTTCTTCGTGAGGTTCTTCTTGAGATTCTTCTTGAGGTTCTTCTTCTTCATCATTCTGTCTTTGAGGGTAGCTCTCATCTTCTTCGATGTCTTCACGATGTATTTGCCTAGGAATATATCCCTTTTCATCAACCACTACATCAATGCTGTCAACAATTCTGCCAAGTCTTTTATTGTAGCATTTGTATGCTTTGCTATGTGGAGAATAGCCAAGAAGAATGCCTTCATCTGCTCTAGGATCAAGTTTGCCAAGCTGCTCCTCAGTATTCTTGATATAGCATTTGCTCCCAAATATTTTGAAGTGCTTTACCGAAGGAGTTTTACCACTCCAGAGCTCATGAGGGGTTTGAGTGCTGTTCACCCGGACATTTGTCTTGTTGAGAATAATAACCGCAGTATGTGCAGCCTCACCCCAGAAGGTTGCGGGGGTTCCTGATTCATCAAGCATAGCACGAGCCATTTGTTGGATTGTTCTGTTCATTCTTTCAACAACTCCATTTTGCTGAGGCGTTCTAGCTGTAGAGAATTCTCTCCTTATCCCATGTTCATCACAGAAATCGAAAAATTCATTTGAAGTAAATTCCCCACCTCTGTCAGATCTGAGGCACTTAATTTTGTGACCTGATTCATTTTCAGCCAAGGCTTTGAAGGTTTTGAATTTTTCGAATGCTTCATCTTTGTGCTTCATAAGACCTAACCAAACAAACCTGGAGAAATCGTCAATAAATAATATCAAGTATTCCTCTCCTCTAGGTGTTCTTTTTCTGAATGGTCCACATACATCTGTATGTACTAGCTCAAGAGGCATGCTGGCTGATCCTTCTTTCTCTGGAAAGTTAGTTCTGGTTTGTTTTCCAAACTGACATGATCTGCATATGGTGTTGTCAGGAATTTTGATATCTGGAAGATCGCGAACTGCCTGATATTTGCAAGCTTTCCTTATTTGTGAGAAGCTTAGATGTCCCAACCTTCGATGCCATAACCAGTGCTCTTCATTCTTTCTTAGATAGCATTGTTGTTGTCCTTCATCAAATATGTATAGATTATTTGGAGTTCTCTTTCCTTTGAGAACTGTTTTACCTGTATCAAGATCACGAACAAGGCATCCATTTGATCTGAATATAACCTCGGTTCTTTGATCACACATCTGGCTGACACTTAGTAGATTATGCTTCAATCCATCAACAAACAAAACATTTCCAGCCTTAACATCTTCTTTTAAAGGAGCAATACCTTTTCCTTTTATAGTTGCAGGAGTATCATTTCCAAAAGAGACTTTCTTTCCCTTTTCTAAATTAGAATAAGACTCAAGTTTTTCTTTATCACCTGTCATATGCTTCGAACATCCACTGTCAATGTACCATAGATTTTCTTGTCCTTCTGCATAAAATGCTATCCCACATCTTTCTGTTTGAGGTTCCTTTATTCTCCATGTTTTGGCGCCTGAGGCTTGTTCCTTTTTCTGCTCTTGTACCTTTCTTTCCGGATACCTGCTTCTGCATTCAAAGTCTTTATGTCCAAAATTATTGCAAATAGAACATTCAACTTCATTTTCAAGAGCTGAAAAGTTGTTATAGGTCCTTTTTGTAATCCCTGTCATACTTCTTTGTTTTTGAGCTTCCCTAGTCATGATTGTTTTATACGCAACACATTGAGCTGCTTTGTGACCAAAGTTATGGCAAGAAAAGCATTGTCCATTGAAGAAGCTTCTGCGATTATTGGATCTACCAGCCAACTGATTGTAATTTCTATTTTCATCTATTCTTGAACCAAATTGAGAAGATTTTACCTGTGGCTGGTTGTGGCTTTTGTTCATCCTTAAGCTGGATTGCCCCTGATAGTTTCTGCTTGACATTTGTCCCTGCTTTACCTGATGATCTTCCTTGTGCTCTTGCTCATTTCTTCTTGCTGCATCAAGATAACTTTTTGAAGTGGATGCTTGAGAAGTTTCTCCATTATAGCCCAAACCTGTCTTATTTAGTGGAGACCGCTGCACACTGATAATCTCATCCAAAGTTTCAGATCCTTTGACAAACTTGAGATTAATAGTTTTTGTTTTCTCAATTTCTTTTCTAAGACCAACAATTTCACCTTCTAATTTTTCAAGATGTTTTTCCTTTTCATCAATTTGGAATTGTAGAGTATCAATAATCATGTTCTTTTCTTCTATGCATCTCTTGAGTCTAGTAATTTCATCATAAAGGTTATCCACATCTACAGCATCCTCATAATCATCATCTTCAAATGCCATTAACAACCTATATTTATTACCTTGTTCATCTTCATCACTGTTTGATAAGCCATCACTATCTTCATGGGTGTAGTAGCTTTTCTTATTTGCGCTTTGTTTCTTGTTCCATCTAACTGGTTCCTTTCCTTTATCCTTATAAGAACATTTTGCAGCATAATGACCTACTCTTCCACAAGCAAAGCATTTGAAAGGTAGCTTACCTCTGAACCTTCCAGAACCTCTTTGAAGATTTCTGACAAAATTTGATTCTTCTTCCTCTTCTTCTGGATCATGGCTTGCTTCATAGTAATCTTCTTTGCCTGATGCTTTAAAAGCAGCCTCCCTTCTGTCTGATGGTCCTCCCTTTCTCATTTCATAAGCAGTTAGAATTCCATGTAGCTGAGACATAGTAAGAACACGGAGATTTTCTTTTTCTTCTATTGCAGATACTTTGGATTCAAACTTGGGGGATAATGATCTTAGAATCTTTTGAACTACTAGAGACTCCTTTACTTCTTCACCCAAATTTTTCATACAATTTACAATCTCATCTACCCGAAGAAAATAATTAGCCACACTTTCATCATTATACATCTTGAGAGTCTCATATTGAATTCTGAGAGTTTGAAGTTTGGCTTGTTTTACCTGTTCATCTCCTTCATAGCTTGTGATCATTTTGTCCCATATTTCTTTTGCTGATTTGAAGTGCATTACCTTCATGAATTCTGTTTGGGATATACTTCCTAATAGAGTACTGACTGCTTTTGCATTTGTTTCATACTTCTTTTTCTCAGCTGGATCTGTAGGAGTAGCTGAAGGAAAAGCATAGCCTGTTTCTACAATGTCCCAAACTTCAGTACCAAGAGATTGAAGATATGCAGTAACTCTTACCTTCCAATAATTGAAGTTTGTCCCATCAAAAACTGGTGGCCTGATTGATGCTTCTCTCTCGTAGTTGCTCATGATGAACGATCTACCTTCAAGCGATCAAGCTTTTCTGAAGGACCTGCTCTGATACCAATTGTTGGAAATAATACTGAGAGGGGGGGTGAATCAGTATTATCAAGCAATTTACCAAATCTTCCTTATTTGATCTTTTGAATTATTCTTGCATATCAGTACCATAAAATAATGAGCATGAAAAATAGACAGTCACACCAAAGAACACAAGATGTAAGGTGGAAACCCAATGCGGGAGAAAACCACCTGCTGCAATATGTCTCTATCTTCTTTCAAGAAATTCTTTTTACAATGATTTTGTACTGGTGCAGTCCTTTACCAGCACGCAGGCTGCAACCTGCAGAGAGCTACAACTCTCTCTCGTTTTCCAGTCTCTCCTGGAAGGGAGCTACAACCCCCTACTTCTTTTCATGAAGAATCAAATGATCAACAAGTATACAACAGATACAGTCCACTACAGATATCAGATCAGTAATTACAGAAATAACCCAGAACACCTTATGAACAGAAATATACAGTTAACAGATCATCTTAAGACAGGGACGCATATTTTCTTTCTGTGACCTGCGACTGGACGCAGTCTACCTTCCACTGATCTGCGTGCCGACGCACTGTTCCTCTATGCTTTGCTGCGACCGGCGCATCCAGAAACACTATCGCGCCGCGTCTTTTGCTTCAGAGACGCACCCAATAACACAGTCGCGCCGCGTCCTTTGCCTCAGAGACGCACCTGAGCCTTTACTGTACTGCGTCCCGGCGCACTTTCCCTTCACTGAACCTGCGTCCCTTCAGATATAAAAGATATGAGGACTTCAGAACCAACCCAAACACTCAGATCCACAGATCTGATCATGCGCCATAGAGATCACAGTCCATTAGAAGATTCGCCTTCATAGATCTGGACTAGATCTCACCAAAAGATATTCAACCAAGATGATACTTAATCCAAATGAACTCCTTTCCTTTATATAGGCAAGCTTCTCCCCAAAACATGGAACAATACCACGAGCCGACACCATAGAAACACAAAACCGTCGGCTAGATACCACGCAAGAAACCCCCACGTGTTTTTCTCTGCCTTGAAATGTGTGCACTGGGCGGACGCACCTCCTGAACGGCTGGCCGGCGTCCCTGGACGCGGGTTCTCTATGGTATACCTGCGGGGACGCACTTGCTGAACATATTTCCTGCGTCCTTCTTGATTTATCACCTGAATGGGTTTGCCATCAAGGACAACACCTGAATCATAATGCCAACATATCTTTTGTTCGGATTTTTTGATGGCTTAACAGCCAACAGAAGAAATCAATCTTTGGAATAGTGGAGAAATTCCAGATGTTGTTCCAAGGTGCTGGGTTGAGGGGAACATGGGGTCTTTCCTTGATTTTGGCATAGCCCTGTGCCACCGAATAACCAATCTGCTTTTCTCCCTAGCCTCTCGAGTCCTTCTTTTTTGCGTGTATAGGGGTAGATCCATGGAGCAACTGAAGCAGCGTGGCATATTCTGGCAACCATGCAGCTGGGACATTGGGCGTTTTCCAGCCTGCCCAACTATCTCCATGCCAATCCGATATATCCCAAAGCGATTTTATGTTAGCTTCGTCCATCCACGTCTTCAGCTCTCTCCTTAGACTCGAATTTGCTAGCGGAGGTCTGTTCATAATACTATCCTCCCAAATTCTGATATGTTTACCATTCCCGGGTATCCAATAGGCATTATCTCTTATTAGTGGCCCAAATTTGGAGATTAGATTGTTGAGAGGGGATCTAAGATGGTCCTTTTGCTGCTCCAGACACTGAAATCTCTGGTCTCTGAAGCATTTCTTCCACAGCACCAACTGAACCCATCCAGGATTTGGCGTTATAATCTTCCAAATTAGTTTAGCTCCCATTGCTAAATTCTGAGTGTTTAGATATTTAAAATTTAATCCTCCTTCCTGTAGCGGCCTAGATACTATTTCCCAGTTTACTAAGGAGAGTCTCTTCTCATTATTCGTGCCTCCTTTCCAAAGGAATTTTTAGATTAGCTCCTCCATGTTTTTAATGATTCCCATTGGTGCCAAAAGAACAGAAAAATTAAAGAGAGGCAGGCTGCTCAACACTGATTTAATTAGCACTGATTTCCCGGCCAAGTTGAGCCAAGATGTCCCCCAGGCCTGCATTTTGGATTTGATTTTTTCAATCTGTGGGAGCCAATCCTTGCTTGTAGCTCTCTTGTGGAAGACAGGTAGCCCGAGGTATTTGAAGGAAGTCCAAGATGCTGAAGCTGCAAAGCCCAGACATCTGGCTATGGAGCTAGCAGCAACTACTGAAACATTCCAGCAATAAGTATGGCACTTACCCCTGTTTAATTCACTGCCCGAATCTTGGCAGTAGTCTTCCAGAACCTCTTTGAATTTCCTTGCCATCAGTTGAGAAGCAGCCCCAAGGAGCAGAGTATCGTCTGCAAAGAGTGCATGATTGATGCTTTTGGTCCCTCTTGCTATGCATAATCCAGCTATCTCTTGGTCTTGTTGTTTCTTGTTTAAGTGAAAACTAAGGGCAGAGGCCTGCAACACAAAGAGGAGAGGTGATAGGGGGCACCCCTGCCTCAGCCCTCTAGATGCTTTAAAGAAATCTGCAGCCCTGCCATTCACAAGAGGAGCAATCCAAGGTTCGGAGATACAAGCTTTGATCCATTTGATGAAATTTTGTCCAAATACCAGTTTGTGCATTACATCAAATAGAAATTTATGTCTAACACAATCAAATGCATTACCTAGATCGAGTTTAATAACCATAACTTGTTATTTTCGGCGCTGACTCGAGTGGATCACCTCTTGGACCAAGATGAAATTGTCTACCTACTACCTGCCTTGTATAAAGCCGCCTTGGTTCTCCAGGATGACTTTAGGGAGGATTTTCTTCAATATGTTTGCTATAACTTTAGTGATCACTTTGTATCCAATGTTGCATAAGGATATTGGATGGAATCTATTAAAGGAGTTAGCCCCTTTTTCTTTGGGAATAAGGGCGAGGAAAGTTGAGTTTGTGCAGCCCCCAATTTTCTGGCATTCTTGGGATTTTTGAATCATTTTCATAAAATCCTTCTCCACTATCTGCTAGCATGTTTGAAGAAACCTGGGTGTGAATCCATCAGGACCCGGAGCTTTGTCGGGTTCCATTGCAAAGAGCGCATCTTTGACTTCAATTGTAGAAATTTTATTTTCGAGAATTTGATTCATTTTTGTAGTGATGAGCTTGGGGACATCGTCTAACATTTTGGCGTTCTGGATGGTCCCCACGACTTCAGAATACATTTTTTCAAAGTGATTTGATGCAGCCTTCTTGATGCTGACAAAGTCTTTTAAGGTGCTATCCTCATTTTTAATTTCTGAAATACTGTTACGACATTTTCTAGCTTGGGCCTGCTTATGAAAAAAGGAGGAATTACAGTCTCCAGCCTTGAGCCATAGACTCCTTGACTTGAGCCTCCAAAATTCCTCTTCTGCCAGGCATGCCCTATGGAATTTTTGTTGCAGCTGGTATTCCTTATCTAGCTCTTCTTTGGTGATTTCGGCAACTTCCAGATGAAGGTGCTGAATTTCCAGATCTTTTTGAATTTTTTTCCTGTCCATTGCAGGATTAGGCAAGGTCTTTACCCAGCCCTTCAACATCTTTTTAACCCTGCGAAGTTTTTCCTCCCATACAAAGAATGGAGATCCCTTGACCGGCTCTTTCCAGCACTCTCTAATCTTTTGCAAGAAATCTGTCTCTTTGGTCCATAGGGAGCTAAACCTGAAAGGTATAGGCCCTAGATCCTTAGAAGGAATCAGTTCTAGACTGATAGGCTTATGATCTGAGACACTTCTTTGGAGAATGCGCATTCTAGCCTCCAGCCCGAAGAGAAGGAAGGAGGTTTGAATAAGAAATCGGTCAAGTCTTGCTGCTATGTGTCCTGGCCCTACTCTCTTGTTTGACCAAGTGAATGTGCCTGTGATTGGTTTTATATCTTGCAGGTCCCATTCTTGCATGAGATCTTTGGCCCATTCTCTTGTCGAATCCTTGAATATGCCGCCTCCTCTTTTTTCTGAGGCTCGGAGTGTGAGATTTAGATCTCCAGCAATTATAATATTTTCCAAGTTCTATAGATCTACTAGACTTTTGATGGAGTCCCAACAGTTCTTTTTCTCACCTGCATTGTTAGGAGCATACACATTGAATATACAAATAATCTCCTTTGTTTCTAAATGCTGCAACTTTAAGAAAATCCAATGGGTATTTAGGGACTCAGAGATTAGTGAAAACTTGTTTGAGTTCCAGAGCACCCCAAGTCCTCCTGACGCTCCATGGGCATACATTGCATGCGCTCCATTTTTTTCCAAAATTTTTTGCTTGCTTGGAGGAAGGCTGAGTCCTCCAACTTGGTCTCCTGGATGAGGAGGATATCTAGGGATTCCAATCTTATTAAGCTATGCATTTCTTCTTCCTTAGCTGAGGTACCCATCCCCCTACAATTCCAGGAGACTATCTTCATTATTTATTTTTGCCTTGGAGGGCTCCCTTAGAGCCCTGTGATTGAATCCTAGTCGCCTTCGGGGTTTTAGCTAGGAGCTTCTCTAGTGTTGGCTGGCTGCCCTGGAATTTGTCCTTGTAGGTTTCTTGTTCTCTTTTATCTTTCGCAGATTTGCCCCTAGTGTAGATCTTTTGGGAGAGGACTGGGATTCCCTGATTTCCCCTTCTTCCTCTGAATCTTCGGATTCTTGGGTTTCCTCCTCTTCTTTTGAAGCTTTCTCTTTGGTTCTCTCTGGTATACTTTTGATGGAGGGGGAAGCTTTATGGGCAGAGATCTCTTTTGGTACTTCTGTATCCTGTGTGATCATGGTTTTAGATCCAAGGATATCAAATTTATGTCCTTGGCTTTCCCTGGCTGATTTTTGAGCAATGCCCTCTTAAGGGATTTTGGTACTGCCATTTTTGTTCTTCCTGTGAGAGGTTTTGGATCGCTTTGCCTGATTCCATCCATATTCCTTTCCTTTTTCTTCCATCCCTTTGGACGGACAGTCCCTGGTAAAATGCCCATAGACATGGCACTTCCGGCATTTGAATGGCAGTTGCTCATAGTCCAGTTTCTGTATATGAGTCCAGGGACCAACCACTATTTTGATGGCTTTCAGCAGTCCTACCTCCAGATCTACCTCTACACAGATTTTGGCACAGTCATATTGATCCTTGCTATTAGCCTTGTCTATGAATTTTCCAAGGGTGTTGCCAATATGCTTCAAAGAATCCCAGTTCCAGCAGTGAACTGGTAGGTTGGGGAGTCTCACCCACACCGGGACCGCTGTGGGCACGTCCACTGCTGGATCGAAGTCTGGTGTCCATTTGTTTAAGTACAGCCCTTGGGGGCCCATGAAGTAGGGGCCATTCCTGAAAATTAGGTCTTTGTCTTCTTTTGTAGAAAATTCAAACAAGAAGTAGCCTCTCCCGAGGAAGTAAGAGGTTACCTTATTTTGGATCAGAGGTGCCCAGTTCCTGGCAACCCAGTTCTCGGTTGTCTTCGGGGAAGGCCAGAGTCCTGTAAACTGACCTACCAGAGCCCGATCTACCAGAGAGAGAGCTACTTGGATCGGCCCTTCCGGCGGGAGAGCGATCTCTGGGATATCTTCCAGCCTTTTCACAAACTTCGCTGCTTCCGTGCATTTCTTCTTAGGCAGGGAGGCTAGAAGGGTTTTGAAGGCCTCTGCTGCAGAGGGAGGAGGAGGAGAAAGAGGAGGCTCCTCCATGGTGAGCCAAAAGTTCCAGCCAGGGCAGCCGCAGCCGGGAGCAGGACCCTCGGCGAACCCTCACGAGCACCAAGACGGACCCTCCGTGATTACCCTCACAGGCTCTAGACAGGATTTTTAGTGGTCTCCTATGCAGGCTTATAACGCGTGGTGAGCGGCTGCTCACAGAGGCTCGGCTCCCGCAGAGTGCGGGCTTCACAGGTTGCAGAGCTCGGGCCCTAGATTTCCCAGCGAGCGAGTTGACACAACCATTTCATTATTAGCCTTAGTTAAGTTTCTAATATTCAGTAATCCACATGCCAAAAAATTGGTATGTGCAGATGGGTAATGTATACAAAAGTGTAAAAGAAAAAGGAACAAAGGTTATATGAACATATTGTTTTTCACAGGAGCAATATTTATGCATGCATTCGCTAAATAAATGCCAAAATACTATTTTATAATATCTATCGATTTGTTAAAAATAAATAATCATTCTACAAAGTGTTAAAGTGTTATTAAGCATTGAAATGATCTATTAATTATGTGTGGATTTACTGAATAAATTATTACGTTAACCAGAAATGGAAATAGACAAATACTTAAATATTTTTTGTATGTGAAAATATTGGGAAAATAAAATTTTACACCTGAAGTAGAGAACTGGCTAAATCAAAGGCGATCTACATTGACATAAGGTTTAGCCAATGAATTAAAAAGAGGCATATAGGTAAATTTCATCCATGGAAATTAAATTTTGCTTATTTGGAAAATATGATGATATGTTATTCTGTTATTTCTAAATTCAATAAGGAACTAAGGTGGAATGCTTCTATGCTCCAGTTTCACTATTTTGTGTTATTATTAGCTATTATTCTATAACTTTTTGTTTTCAATCTGTGACTATTAATTTAGACAATTTATTTTGGGACAAGGTCCTACCTCATGATAATGCAAGTCTAAGTGGGTTTTTGTTGTTATTATCTGACTCGTTGTTCTGTTTAATATAAAATATCATGTTATTTTAGCCTGTCTATAACATTATTGCATTAAATTCTTCTTCTTTTTTTTTCTAGTGAAATACAAGATAGCTCGTGAGTGAGAGATTCATGTCGATGTCACCTGGAGAACATTGGTAAAGGGGGGGGGATATAGATCCTAGCCCTATCATCAACCCTAATTTTAACAACTCTGAATTTGATCAATGTAACTTTGGTAATGAGCTTGCATATCTCAAAATGCTTTTGGAAGAACTTATAAGAAACAAACATGATGATTAGAATGTTATCATCTCGTTCATGAATTCTCTCCAATGTAACTAGTGGTAGATGCAGGATAGATTAGAAAATTTGTAGAGGGGTCACGAGCACTTACAAGAAAAACTAAATTGCTTTGAAGGTATATTGGATCATATGTAGAAACACATAAACTATGAATTTTATCTTTTGCCTTAAACGAGTTTAGGAATAGAGAATCCTATTCCATAAATACCACTCATAGTTAATAACTTTTGGGTATGTATTAATCCTGAATTTTTTCTTGAACTATGTTTATTTTTCTTTTGTGGAAATGAAGAAAAATTTTGTCAAGCTATTATTGACACTTTAATCCTTTTTCTTCATAAATTGATACTTATTTCCATTTACAAATGCTTCTAGAATTTTTGATCATTCGAGATTTTCCTTTTCCTACCATGGCATCCACATATTCTGTTACCCTTGTATTATTTTTATTTAAAATTTGATGAGACTATCATTTTGTTTCATTGGGATGTTGTATCCAATCCACGTGTGCTCAAATTCATATTTAGTCTTTAATATCTTATCATTTACACTTTATTGATCTTCAACATTTTTTTTGATGAATTAAAAATATTTTTATTTAGCATATTGCACAACACTATCATCAAATGTTAAAAATGGAAAAAAATAAAATGAAAGCTTCTTTCACACCTTTGCTACAAATGTAAGAAGTTAGAACTAGATAAATATCTAAATAAAATACTATACGACTATAATATGGGTACTATAGCATTATATAATATTAGGGACTAGTTGTAATCTCAATTATAACATTGTTTGAGAGCTCATTAACTAAATAGCCATTGACAAAATTAGCCCTTTTTGTCCATGCCTCGACTCCACATACTAAATTAAATTTATGCACACTACGGAGGAATAAAACATGACTCGATATTGTCAATGTTCATTAACAAACTCCCCCAAATGCAATTTCTCCACATGTCCTTTTTGTTGCAGTTCCCCCCATAGCATTTCTCCTTCCTTCACAAATTAATTAGAAAGATTATCTTAGAATTGACTATTGCAAAATGAAATATGTATTTTTTCACAACACTTTCAAAAATAAAACGCATAGTTTAATGTATGATGAGATATTTCTTTCAACTTCAAAAAAATAATTTATTGTATTTGTAACAAACCTAGTTGAATTCCTATGTAAAAATAGAATAAAAATAAGACCAAGATCACAGGACATGTATTCCAAGCTAAATATTGGGAAACACATAGTGATGGGGTATCACTTGTCGTTAATTAATGACTATGGAAATTGGCCAAGGCATTGGAAAAGATGAAGTGGCATTTATTTACATTTTATTTATGAAAATAATGAAAATAGGAGAAAATAAAGGTGGAAGGTCACATAATTTCATGTGAGGAAAATTGAAGGAAAATTGAGGAAAAGTGAAGAAAATAGAGGCCTTAATGATAAAAAGGCTTTTAAGGATCAAATCACAGTTTTTTTAGTCAGTGTGTGAAACCTTTTGTCATTTTTATCTTGGATCTCTCTCTATTCTCTCTCTCTCTCTCTCTCATACTCTTGCACACTTAGAGAAATCTTGGAGAATTGTTGGGGCATTCTTGGAGCACTCCACGTGGGATTCACTCAATGAAACTCTAACATAGCACATGTGTACGTGGTATACTAAACAACACCCTTAATTTTACTACATATTAGAAAATACCTCTAAAAATTACTTTTTTTATTACCCTACCAATAGGAACCTAATCCGTCTTCTCAATTTAAAAAACCCTTGCTTTCACTAGATATTGTAGGCATCCAATTTTTTATTAACATTTTTTATATCCCTTTATATTTATATCCTTTTATTTTCATGAACAATGGTAAGGAAAGAATAACCTAAATAATAGGTAGTTGAAAACTTGAAAGTTTTAATTAAAAAAGGCATATATGAGTTCATCGATTTACAATTACATATTCTGGAAAATTCGAGTGGAAAATACATAGATTTGAACTCTCAATTTCTTCTATATTGTATTAAATCTAGAAAAGGTACACTACAATAGTTCAAAACAAAATCTTGATAACAAACACAATGGGGCACCTTTCATCTCTCTTATATAATAGGAAGAGTAGAGAAAGTACAATGATTATGGACACATGAAAAAGCCTACTTAGGTGGACTTTCTCAAATTTTAGCCCTAACCTAATCACCTAGTGCACCATAGTTGCATGGTAAGAATGTCAGGTAAGTGTATCTCCATTAGAAGATGACCTGGAGCATGCAAGAATGCATCCCTTCCTTGAGATTTGTGTCCTCTACCTAGGATGGGAATTTCTCATTCATTAGTATTCTAATTGACTAGGAATATGCACCCTTCTAATAATAATAGACCATGCATGCTAAAAATAACAAAAGAAAAGATATGATAATAGAAAACGCTATCCAAAATTGAAATTCTTGAATCTAAAACAACATCTAAATTGGAATTAACTGAAGGTGGCATATGCATGCCCTCAACCTGAAATAGTCTACTTCACTATCTCTTGTGGCATGTATGTTTCCTCTAACAAGAAATAGTCAATATCATTGTCTCTTGTACTTTCATTCAGCTGGTTCATCACAAATGAAAGGGAAAGGTGATGGTTCCATATCCATTGTCTTCTCTGCTACCCCATCATTGGGAGGATCACTAATAAAGCAATAGGTAAAAACTCTTAACACATGCATTACACATAGATCATAGAGGCACTAGTAACATGATGCATTTTTTTTTGGATGAAGGATACTTGGGAGTGGGAATGGGGAGCGACATTTCAAAATCCCTTGTGTTGCAATCGATTTTGGGGCCGAATTTTATATAATATATATTTTTATATATTTTGATGCATATGTGTCAACAAAAATGTGTATAATGATGAACTAGTGATAAAAAAACATTAAAACATGGATTAAACCATATAACATCATTCATTTAGTAGTTATAATATTCATCAATGACAAGTTCAAAAATTACAAGTTCTCATTTATATAATAGGTAAGGGTGCACATAACTAAAATAACATCGTGTGCAATCCATTTTTGAACTGAAAATTCATCAAAAATAGTCTCTAAATGGCCTCTAACATCCAAAAAATCATGCTACAACAAATACCTACATATCATAAAAATCATTTCCTATCTTTAGATCTTTGTCATTAATATCACCCTCTAAGCATTAACGTAAGATATAAAAAAATGTAGCATGTCAAGTGAAGATTTTGTTTAGGTGATGGGTACATTTTTAGTAGGGTCATGATAGAGGAGTTCAACAACTAATGTCACTAACATCAAGGTACATAAAGGGATTGATTCTCTTGATTAAATACGAGTTTCATGCCCTAGTACATGACAAAATCCAATAGAAACCTTCCAATACACCCAATCCTGAAATCCTAAAAAACTGATAAGTCTGCTAGATTTTGAGTGAGATCTAAAATTCTACTTTCTCCTTATGAAATACAATGAGGTCGGAACCACTCTCAAACATCCTGAGTAATTTCATGCTAATGTTAAAAATTTAGGCAATATTGACATTCTCCTTTATATTTCATCCATTTAATTTAAGAATTTAGCATTACCATGAATTGCATATCAATACTAGGGTCATAGGCTTAAATATTAGGCTACTCTAGACCTAATATTGATATAATTTTTTCTTTCTCCCTCCCACTCATGATACTCCCACGATACTCCTAAGCCTCTATTTGTCCATCCCACTTGTTTTTTTCCTCTGCGAGGAAAATATATTTTATAAAAAAATACCTTATAATACACATATTTCTATACAACATATAAAAACCATTTACCCCCCAATTATATTCTCAATGTATTATTTCATTTTTTATGCTGCAATATGAATTCACATGGTATGGTATTTATTTACCAGTGAAGGTCCCGTGGAGCACTCTAGTTTTCATTGGATTTGGAAAAGAAATCAAAGAAAAATTGGAAAGCACAAGGGAATAACATGATCAACAACTATAGCGAGATTGTTTTAGAGGTAAGGAGTTGCATGTATGATTTACTTACTATTTTTGGCATGCATGGTATATGCATGTGATTACTGGGTTATGATCTATCATTGGCATAGACGATTTCCTGGATTGACATCAGTTGTACCTAGCCTTGCTATTTCCTAGATAGCCATTATGTTGTGGGTTTTCCCATTTATATTCTAATTTGTGCTCGTGTTCCTTATGGTTGTGGGATGAGTTACTAGTTCATGGAACCTTGATTGGAAAAACATTATGGAACCATTGGTGGGTTGAGTTACTAGCCTTGGATTCTTGGTTGGACAAATTCTCTAGAGCCCTACGACAATTGTGGGTTCAATTACTAGTGTTGCAGCGAGTTGGAACAAATATTGTGTAGCCTTGTATGGCTTCGGTAGAGACTGATCTGGTGATGGTCAGTGATATTAAACGATGAGGTGGAATCACTGGTTGTGGGTTGAGGTGATTTTGCCTCTTGAAGCCTTGGTTTGTTTATTTTTTTTCTTATTCCATTAGATCCGACATTCATGCTTGGAACATGGCATGCAGTTGATTGGATGAAAGGGAGATTTGGCTCAACCCAATATATGGTTGGGTGGTACGTGGACATCCTTGACTTGGTTGGTAATTGTATATGTTAATAAGAGAAATTATTATATTGTGATTGATCTATATATGTTGGCAATATGTTGGTGATATTATGGCCTAGCTACTATGGTTTACATGTTTGTTAATTTCTAATTATATGTTGTTCATATGATGTGTGTCTTTTGTGGTTCTTCTAATGATTTGTTTATCTATTGTTTGGTCAATGAATGTGTGAGCTAACAAATGTTGTTTAAACTATTATGATAGGGTATTAGACCTCATTTGTGAATCTAAGATAAGTTACAGACCGCTCTGCTCAGATATGCATCCATGACCTATAGATTACATGTCTGCCATATGTTTGACGAAATCTCTATCATCATTAGGTTTTGTTAGGTCAAATCCTTGATCAAGTTTTGTGTTGGAGGATTTTTATTTGTGTAATTTATTGTTTTTGAAACTCTCATCAAGTTTTGGGTAGTGATCTAGAGTCTAGTGCTGAAAAGGTGACATTGATGCCACGGTTGCAGGCTTAGAACTATAGAATTCCTTCAGAAACTCTGATAGATCTAGAATTCTAGTTAAATTAAACACAAGTAATTTGTTGATATTTAAGAGAGGAGAGAAAGAATTTTCTCCATAAAATCAATGTATTAAATTAATGAACAATAGTAATACATTAGCAACCAAACCTCTAATCCCAAAGGGAGGTGGTTATAAAAAAATTGTCGAATCTAGAAAACTAGGAAAAATAGTAAAAAACTAGAAAAGGCTAAGATAAGCTAAAGGGAGGCCTAAAATAGCAACAATGACTCAATAAAACCTATGCCAACTATCAGCCATGAGGAACGCATGAGGAGGAGCATATTTCCCAAGGAAGGCAACTTTTAAACATGCTAAAATGGTCCGGGGGACCAAATCCCTTGATTTAAGGGCGAAACTTCATGTGGGATGCTAATCCTCAAAGAACTCAAGTGGATGAGATGTGGTTAGGTGAGAACATGAAATTAGATGTCTAAATGGTTTATGAAAATGGTTCGACCAATATTTCCATAATATTAAGCCTTTAAAGTCAAAAAACAAGGAAAAGTTGGTCCACCAAGCTAGTTCACCAAAAACCAAGTGTGAACATGATTTTTAGTGCATGTGGCTAAGTCAAGGATAATTAGGCTAAAAAATAAATGTAGATGTTAGGATTATGTTCCAACACCCCCCCTTCATCCTAACTCACTTATCTAAACTGAGTCCTGTCCAAGATGCCATGTTAGGTACTCAGGTACAACAAATAAAAGATCCCCATAAAATGAAAAAAGAGGGAAAACCTCATGGGAAAACCCCCCCTACAAGAGGAAAAAAGGGCTAAGTGGCCAGAAGGGCCTACTTAGCTATCTCCACCACTCCAAGCATAGCTCTCATTTCTAAAAATTTCTTTTTAGTGAAAGACTTGGTGAAGATGTCTGCAACGTGCTTCTTAGTGGGGCAGTACTACAATGATATGACTCAGTCACAAATCAGCTCACGGATGTAACGAATGTGAATCTCGATGTGCCTGGTCCTCTGCCTCTGAAATAGATTAATCAATATATGAATGGACCCCTGATTGTCATAAAATATGATAGTCAAAAGTGGATACTGAATACCAAACTCGGAGAGAAGCCCTTGCAACCAAACAACCTGTGTAGCTGCATTCACTGCACCTCTATATTATGCCTCAGTTGTAGATAAATAAATCATGGATTTATTCTTGGTAGACTAGCAAAAGGACCCTAAACCAAAGTGGAAAACATAACTAGAGGTGGACTTGCGGTTTGTACCATCGCTAGCCCAATCAAAATCTGTGTACCCAATCAGTGAAAGTGGGCAATTTGCAACATAAAAGATACCAAAACTGGAAGTACCTTTCACATATCTAAGGATTCTCTTTGCATATTTCCAGTGAAGGTCATGGGGCTCCTGTATATATCTAGAAAAAAACTCCTACTGCAAAATATATATCAGGTTGGGCGTGAGTAAGATACAACAAACTCCCAACCAACTATCGAAATAGTGTACTGTCCACCAAAGGTGTAGTATCCGCATCCTCAAATCTGATCCCCAAAAGAAAGAGAGATGTTGCTAGCTTGCATTTTGTCATCTGAAAGCAGACAAGTAGATCTTATGCATACTTATACTATGCCATCTTGATCCCTGAAGTAGACTGAGAAGCTTCAAGACCAAGAAAGTAGTGGAACAGTCCCTTTGTCATGGAAAATTGATCGTGTAATGTTGATTTTAGTAAATCAGTAATTGAGGTAAGGTTCCATGTCATCAATAAATCATCTACATAATGTACTATCTACAAAATGGAATCATCATGTTGCAGCAAATAAACATTCGGATCAGATTTACATCGAATGACTCCAATGGAAAGCAGGAAAGAATCCATCTTTGCATACCAGGCTCTTGGAGCCTGTTTTTGGCCATAAAAATATTTCTTTAATTTGCAAATGAGGGAAGAGCTCTAAATCTATCCATGTGGTTACTCCATATATATCTCCTCCTTGAGATCTCCACGAAGAAATGTACTCTTCACATCCATGTGATGAACTTCCCATCTGTGAGAAGCAGCAATGGCTAAAACTAGTCGAATGGAGTCCATTTTTGCAATAGGTGAAAATGTCTCTGTGTAGTCTATGCCATGTACTTGTGAGTCTCCTTTTGCAACAAGTAAAGCTTTGTACTTTCTGATCTCACCATCTTCAGCAATCTTTGTTTGATAGATCCATCAACATCGAACAATATTTCTTCCTTTCGGAAGTGGAACCAAGTCCCATGTGTTGTTTTCCATGAGAGTAGAGTACTCTTCATCCATGGCAGCATCCCAAAGCGGGTTTCTAGCAGCCTCAGAGTGTATGGATTTGAACCATGTATTATATAGCAATGTATGGGAAGCAATGGTTCGGTGGTAGCCAGGGCTTGAGGAGCCCCAAAAAATTGTGATCTAGTCCTTCTCGCATCTGCAGGATCACAGACTAGTTCACCCACATCTTGCAAGTCTTTCCTTTACCAAGTTGGCAGCTGAGTTGGAGCAGCCATGACCTATTCCTCATCCTTAAAATCATACCCAATAGGCTTCTCTGATGGCTGTTCTGAAGTGCTCGAAGAAGTTTCGAACTCCTCCTGATCAGTGGCAACAAGCGGTTCCTCGGCAGGGTCTGCTGAAAAATCATGCAGTGATTCTTCTTCAAACTTCACACTTCGAGCTACAAGGAACTTTTTAGTGTGAGAGTCCAGCAATCTATATCCTTTGACACTGTCAAGATATCCAACAAAGATACATTCAACACTTTGAGGCTCCAAAGCCTTCCTCTTATCTGTCGGAATGTGAGCCCATGCTTGTGAACCAAAAATGCGAAAGTGCGACACTTTTGGTTTCTTACCAGTCCAACATTCAAATGGAGTGGTCCCTTTGAATGCTTTGTGAGGAACGCAATTCTAAATGTATGTTTCATAATTAATAGCTTCAACCCATAGCTTAGGAGCTAATGGTTTGGATTGCAGCATAAAATTGGCCATCTCTTTTAACGACCAATTTTTCCTCTCCATGACACCATTCTATTGTGGTGTATATGGAACTGTGTGTTGTAACTGTATACCTACATCAATACAAAGTTGTTGCACATATTTGTTGACATACTCCCCCCCATTATCAGTACAGAGTATCTTAATCTTACACACAAACTCATTCTTAGGAAGTGCTTTAAATTCTATAAGGCATTCAAATACTTCCGATTTTAATTTCAGAAAAAATACCCAAGTAAAGCAAGAGAAATCATCTATGAAGGTGAGTACATATCGAGCCTTACTGATTGAAGGCTGCGGGAATGGACTCGTGATGTCACTATGAATCAGTCCAAGAGGTGAAGAAGCTCTCTGTGTCTTCCCTTTGTCAAACTTTTTCTCTGGATGCTTGCCAAGAATGCATCCTTGACATACACCGCTTGTGAATTTAATAGCAGGCAATCCTTCTACCATGTTTTCCTTGATGAGTTGATGCAGGTACTTATAGTTTAGATGGACAAATATTTCATGCCATAACCTATTGATATCATTAGATTGTGATAGAAATACAGTGCTAATAGATTTAGAACAAAGTGGGAGAATAAATACAAATGAGAACTGTGATCTACAATTCCATGTGCAAGCTGTGAGCCCATGGAAATGTCAGTAATCACTGTAGAGTTCGGAGTGAACTCCACCTTCCTTCTAGAGCCAGATTGAGTGATCTAATATATTGAGAGAAGATTTGTGGACAGTGAGGGAACATGAAGAACATTTATGAAACAACCTCCTCCAAGGTCTATAATTCCTTCTCCGCACACCTTTGCGGGTGTGGCATCTCCCAAGTAAATTGGGGATCTGGTGCTTTCTTCGATGGAGGAAAATTCATCTTTTGATGCATCCATATGGTTCGATGCACCTAAATCAAGGATCCAAGCTGATGGAGTGGATGTGACAGCCATTAAAGCATGACCATCTCGTGGTATCCCTCTCCCATTTCCCGTTCTGTTATCATGCTTCTTCTTTGCATTCTCGAGCATGGTGAGATTTTGTTGCTACAATTGCTTAGCCATCTCATCGATTGTTTTCCTCATGCAATTTTCTCTAGGATGAAAACCTTTGGAATAGTAGCTGCAAAGTTTTCTTTCCTTATTCTTCTTGCCCTTGGGCAAAGAAGAGCTCTTTGAAGATGGTACGGGTCTCTCCTTCTTCGATTCATTAAATTTACCCTTCCCTTTTTTCTTGTCTCTTCCCCTGCTCTTTGGAGCATTAGTAGCTGTAAGTGCTTGGTTCTTTGAACACTTGATGGCACTCATTTAGACTAACTTAGCTTGCTCTTGAGTCAATGCTGCAATGAAGTCATTCAATGGAGGCATTTTCCATTTTTCTGAGTCAATTTAGATTCTTGAAAAGACGACACAAATACGGAATATTCAAGGCCTAATTTCGAGAGAATCGAAAGGATGAGTTGATCTTCCTCTTTATTGACTCCACATGCATCAAGTTCAATGAGTAGGGATTTAAACTTGGTGAATTATTCTTGCAGGTTGCTGAAATGAGTTGGACTGAGGGATATGAGTTCATTCTCTAGTTGATGCACTCTCATTTCATCCTGCTTGTCGAATAGTCCTTCCAATGTGGTCCAGACCGCATTGAGAGTAGTGGCTCCGCTAACATGAAAGAAGAGTTCTCTAGAAATTGATAGGCATATCTGCCCAATTGATTCATCTAATTTATTGAAATACTTGATCTTCTTCGCTACAGAAGTCGTTACAGTCTCAGTTCGCATTGTTACCCTATAAATCCCTTTACTTCAGAGGAGTAGAGTAATCTCTGTCTTCCATTCAAAGTAATTGAAAGGATTTAGAACGAGTTTGGTGGGATGAGAGAGATGATCCATTGCTGCTTTTTTCACCTCCTGATGATCTATACCTGCAAATAAAACCATGTAAAATCCACTAGATTTGAACTAGCTTTGATACCATGTAGAATTCCTGCAGAAACTCCGATAGAACTAGAATTCTAGTTAAATTAAACACAAGTAATTTGCTGATATTCAAGAGAGGAGAGAAAGAACTTTCTCCATAAAATAAATATATTAAATTAATGAAAAATAGTAATACATGAGCAACAAAAACTCTAATCCCAAAGGGAGGTGGTTATATAGAAATTGCCGAATCTAGAAAACTAGGAAAAAAACTAGGAAAGGCTAAGAAAAGCTAAAGGGAGGCCTAAAATAGCAACAATGACTCAAGACAACCTATGCAAACTATCGGCCATGAGGAAAGCATGAGGAGGGGTGAATTTCCCAAGGAAGGCAACTTTAAAACATGCTAACATTGTCTTGGGGACCAAATCCCTTGATTTAAGGGGGAATCTTCATGTGGGGCACCAATTCTCAAATAATTCAAGTGGATGAGGTGTGGTTAGGTGTGAACATGTACCTAGATGTATACATGGTTTAGGAAAGTGGTTTGACCAATATTTCTATAATATTAAGCCTTTAAAGGCAAAAACAAGGGAAAGTTGGTCCACTGAGCTAGTTTACCAAAAACCAAGTGTGAACATGATTTTTAGTGCATGTGGCTAAGTCAAGGATACTTAGGCTAAAAAATAAATGTAGATGTTAGGATTATATTCCAACAAGAACTAGGAAATTATGAATATAGTTTCTACCTTGCACATTTATGAATGCAACTAGATGCTTAAAATTGCATGGATTCAGGATTATGCAAGCGATTGGGAGTCCAAGTAAGTTAAAAATAAGTATAGCTCAGGGTTAGGGCACATGGAGTGGTTGTTTAGCTCTTGGGGGTCTTTTAGCTATTAAGGAAGGTCAGTAAGTTTCTATTTGTTGGCCCCATCATCTTAATTGTATCTAGGAGGTTGAGTCATATCATACTAACTCTTGATCATATGTTTATCCAGGTAGACCAATGAGATTGAGTAAATGTGGGAGGAGGGTGTTACATAGTGGTATCAGAGCTCCAAGGTTCAACAAGTGGACTAGATGGGAAGAATGTGTTTGTCATGCATGTAAGTTAGTTGTATATGTTCTTCATATGTATGCATGGTGTTGGTAGTTGTTCCAGTTATGTGTCGTCATGTAGAGTTCGATGATGTTGGGGTTGGTATGTTTGGTATGTTGATTTCATTATATACATACATATATTATGCTAATTTGGATTCATTGGTGCAGATGAGATAGCCTCCCCTAAACTTCACTGAGGTACATTTTATTTTGTTTATATTTGGTTATGTGACCTGGTATGCTTGCAAGAAGTAGAGGATCAAATTTGACAAGCTAGACAGTGGACTATAGTTCACATGATTATCCCTACAAATCAAATGAGAAACATGGTGATGAGTACTCCCCTAACATAGAAGACACATTGAGAAGTTTGAAATCAAAGATAGGAGTTATAAGGCAGATAATGAAAAAATAATTTAGTCATAGCAAAGACTTGTTAGGGCACAGGAGAAAAACGTATAGGTTAATGCAATTATCCTTTAGATTTTTTCAAACTTGCAGAGATAGGGACTACCTAGGATTCATCATGGACAAGAGGAAAGGACCAATGGGGCATATGGTAGCAGGTCTCCATCGGGATACAGTTTTGACAAGGATGACACAGTTAGAGATGGTAGGTTCTTGGACACACCTAATAGGAGGGATAATTATTGTGGATTTCATTCTAGTTTTAGTTTAGAGAGACAACATCATCATCACCATCACCATTTATACAGGAGGAGTGAGAAGTAGTAATTTCCAGAGGAATTCAAGAAAGAAATCCTCCCACATTTTATGGAGAAATGAAGAAGTCACAAGATGAAAAATATTGGTTTCTTGGGATGAATATAGAATTTCATAGGTATTCAGGAAGAGGAGTTGACTTGGAGTGAGATCGAGAGAATTTTTAGGAAGAAGTATCTATCTGATAGATACTATGATGACAGGGCAAAGGAGTTATATGAGTTGGAGATGGGATCTATGAAGAATTAGGAGTATACTAGTAGGTTTTTGGGGTTGTTGAGATATGTGCCTTATCTTAAGGAGGATAAAACGAAGATTCATCCGTGGGTTGTTGATAGCATTCAAAGATAGAATTGAATTTTATGAGCCTAGCGCATTAGAGGAAGAAATCAGAAATTTGACACATTGTTATGAGAAATCGAAACACAGGTCTGAGACTTAGCAGGATTTGAAAGGTAATGATAACAACAAGGGAAAGTGGATTAAGAAGGGAGGAAACCCACAAGATAGAGATGACAAGGATAATGCAACATCGCATAAGAAGTTCAATGGGGCTAACATAAGATAGGGATTTTAGTGTGAGGAGGAAAACAAGGGTGATGGTAGGAATCCTTTGAATTCTTCGACTCATGGAAAGGATCAACGAAGGAGAGATTTTACACAACATCAAGGTGGCAGAACATAGATTTATAGTGCTCAGGAAGCGCATAAAATTAGGGATATTAGATAGATTATTCCGTGGATCTATGCATCATCAGATAATAGGAAGGCTGATCATCAGGCATTTATTATCAAGATGGAAGGTAATCTTTTTTATGAAGTTGTTTATATTTTGACTGACCTTGGATCTGGGTATATTTATATCAATCCTCACCTGGTGGATAAGTGTGGTTTGAATAAATAAGTGCATGCAGAATATTGGTTAGTGCAATTGGTTAGGTTTACTAAGAAAAGAGTGCATCATTGGGTTAGGTTTACTCTCAGGTTATGAATTGATCATAGGAAGTTGAACATGGTGACGATTAAGAACAGGTATCCTTTATCGTGGATTGATGACTTGTTCGATCATCTAGAGAGAGCAATAGTGTCCTCAAAGATTTATTTGACATCAGGATATGACCAGGTACACATTAAATAAGGGGAAATATACAATACTTCTTTCCAGACTAGGTATGGGCATTATGAGTTTGTTAAAGTTCCTTTTTCTTTGACTATTTCTCTAGTTGCTTTCATGTGTTTGATGAATAGTGTGTTGCATCCTTGTTTGGAAAAGTTTGTGATTATATTCATTGATGATATATTAATATATTCTAAGAAAGAGGAAGAGCATGCCAAACACTTAGTAGCAGTGTTAACATTGTTGAGAGAGAATTAGTTGTATTCTAAGCATAAGAAATGCAATTTATTTTAGACAAAGGATCATTACTTGGGGCATGTGGTTTCCAAGGAAGGTATAACAATGGATCTAGAAAAGATCAGAGTTATCATGGAGTGGAAGACTCCTAGAAATATGGATGAGGTCGTATCATTCATGGGGTTAGAAGGTTATTATAGGATGTTCATCTGGAACTTCTCACAGATCACATATCTTACTACATCCTTGCACTGAAAAGGAAAGAAATTTGAATGAACGGATGAATGTGTAACAACCCTAGTGAAAATTCCATGTAATAAAACATAAAAACAATAACGATGGATGAATGGGACATTTATTCCAAGTTGAATGTTGGGTAGTACATCATAGGTGGTGTTCATTTAGTTGTTTATGGCTAAAGAAATTGGCAAAGGAAATGGATAAGGCATTAAAAGGCATTTTGGCACATTTATTTATGAAAATAATGGAAATTAGGAGAAAAAGGAGGTGAAAGGTCATAGGTTGCATGTGAGGAGGAAAATGAAGGAAAATAATGGAAAATGAAAAAAATAGAGGCCTTATCCATAAAAGGGCTTTTGAGGATCAGTTGGTAACCTTTTGTCAGTTTAGCTCTGGAGCTCTCTCATTACTCTCTCTCTCACACACACTCTTGGAAACTTTGAGTTTTCTTGGAGCACTTTGGCATTGGAGAAAGAAAGGAAAAGAAGGAAAGAGGAAGAAAAGATCTAGCAGGGAAAGGCAGGATCAAGTAGCTACAACATGCTTCATTGTAGGTATCAACTTGCATGTGTATTTTCCTTGCTAGATTTGGCATGCATGGGATTGCATGTGTTTCTTTTATACCATGGAATGGGTTCTTCCAATGTGTGTAACAATATTTTTATCTGAGCCTTACCATTTCCTTATAGCTTTGACCAGATGGGTTCTCTCATGTGGTTTATGTGGGATGGTTGGATTGGATTCGAAGTTGAGTGGGGTCGATCTCTGAATTGACAAACACATGGTGGTAGTGGTCCCTGAACCAGATTAAGGATGCATGAAGCCACTGGCCTAGTAACCTCTGAATCAGATTGTGGGTTGTGGTAAAGCCAGATTGTGTCCCTCGATGAGGCTAGGTATCCTTTTCGGTGAATGGTGAGATATACTATAAAGCCAAGAGGTGTATTTTATCTCCATTAGGCCTAGTGATTTGGGGATGGAATCCACGATAAATATTGGAGAGCATGTCCTGGTGTAGGTCCCAATGATCCCTGGATCACAATGTGGATGCATGGTAAAGCCTAAGACACTAGGAGACGCTCAAATTCCTCATGGTGTAGGTAGATAACTCTGGTGGCATCCACATTGATTGGTTTTTTTATGGGTTCCATGAGTCCCACATTCATGCTTGGAATATGGCATGGGGGTGATTGGATGAAGAGATACTTGGCTCAGCCAATATATGGCCAAGTGGAACATGGTAATCCCATCTCTAGTTGGTTCATTGCATTGATTAATGAGAAATTCATTCCATTGATTTTCATGTGTAAATGTACTGGTGTATATATGGATTTTTATGGCTTATATGTTTATTGTTATTATGTTCCTATTATTGGTTATATGTTCATTTTGTGGCGGGAAATATGTTTGGCTTTCAGCATGCTTTTACTTGTATTTGAATGGATATTATATCTATGACCTAATAAGTGATAAGGCAATAGATAATAAGAGGAAATAATGTTTCATGGCGATTCTCAGATAAGTAAGACATCCCTACTCTTAACTCTGTTGTTTACACCTATAGGTTACATGTCAATGATATGTTTGATGAAATGCCCATCATGACTAGTAGGGATTTGGTTAAGGCTTTGATCAACTATTTACTTTTTCATCATTGTTTCCCTATACTTTACTTAATTTCCAGCTTTCATTCCATTCTGGATAGTGGCTTGGGTTATAGGCCTGAAAAAGTGGCTCAAATCCTGAAGTCGCCGACATAAAACTCACAAGTTCCATCCACAGTCGTTGGCATGTAGGACTATCACAATGACTTTAGGTCTCTAGTCGCTCCCTTTCCCATAGCATGAGAGAAACTGAACCTTAAATTGTTTATAACAACAGTGGGACCCAGGGACAAGTTGCCCGAGTGGATGACTTGTCTCTTGAGGGTTTTGTTGATGATGTTGGATGGTTGTGAGTGATGTTTCATCGATTCCACTTCCTTAAGGTTACCTAGGAGGTTGGATTTGATCATAGTAATCTCTTGTCTCATGTTTACCCCAGATGGCATGGTTACTTGGGTCAATGTGGGACGATGGTATTACAGAGTAGTATCAGAGCATGGTTCAACTCTTGGATTGAACGGGTTGAATTTGTGTTGGTCATGGATGCCTGTTAGTTACATGTGTGTCTCTTACACTTATATACTTGTTTCATTTTCTTGATGATGGGTTATGGTTGTAGTATTATTATCATGGAGATTTTGATGTTGATTTCTTGAAGAGTATTCGACATTAGTATGTGACTGACTGGATATCATTATTTATCACTTACATGTTGATTTTATGTCGTCTACTTACATCCTTGTATGTGTGGTTACATTTTCAATATTTTGAATACATGCATTAGTATTATAGGTTGATTACAAGAAGTGATCAATTATGTTAAGCTACATGTAGTTATGCATATTAGTAGTTGGTTAGGCATCACTTGTGCATATTTTCAGTTGCATCTAGAAATGTGTACAATGGAGTAATGGTTGTTGTCATGCATGATGTCATAGCATGCACTATTGATATGGCCTTGCATTGATGACTAGATCCTAGTTAGAATGATGTTTATATGTTGATATATTTACTTGCGTGTGTCAATACGTTGTTATGATTATGTTATACATGTATCACGTTGATTTGGTGATCTTGTAGACAAGGTATCCTCCCCATGCTATACTAAGGTGCATCAATTTATTATGAATTTGTTTATTTGACATATTATGCATTGAAGGAAGAAAGAGATAAAATGGCTAGCAAGGTGGTGGACTACGTAGAATCACCCTATGCATCAGATGAGCAATGTGGTGTGGGGCATACCTCAGATTTGGCCGATACATTGAGGAGCTTGAAGGAAGAGATAAGGATTTATAAGGCAGATAATGACTAGATCATATAGGCAAAAGAGAAGTAAGCATAGGTTAATGATATACTTACTCAGAGTTTTTCAGACTTGCAGTGATAAGGGTTGCTTCAGATAAACCATGCACTTGAGGATGGGACTAATGGAACATATGGCAGTAGATCTCCTAGTAGACACAAGAATAGATTTGACATGGTGAGAGATGGTAGGTTGTTGGACACTCCAAAAATGAGGGGCGATGAGTACAAGTATTATTCTAGTTTTGGTTTTGATAGACATCATCATCATCATCACTATCATCCTTACAAGAGGAATTATATGAGGTACTTTCCAAATGAATTCAAGAAAGCAAAACCTCCTACTTTTGATGGAGATGTTAAGAATCCAGAAGATGTAAAGGCTTGGATACTTAGCATGAACAAATTCATTGAGCTACATGAGTACATAGATAACATGAAGTCCTCAACAACTATCTTTAGCTTGAAAGGTAAAGCAAAAATATAGTGGGAAGATATTAACCAGGTTAGAGACATTAGAACATATGACTTGAGATGGTGGGAATTCAAGAGGATTTTCAGGAAGAAGTACTTATTAGAAAGATACTACGATGGCAAGGCTAAAGAATTCTATGAGTTGAAGATGGGGTCAATGACAAACAAAGAGTATACGACCAAGTTTCTTGAGTTATTGAGGTATGTACCATATCTTACTAATGAGAAGGCTAACATTCAAATATTTTTCAGTGGTTTTCCATTAAGATAGATCAGATTGAGTATGATGAGCCTCAATCACTTGAGGAAGTCATTGGGAAACTAAAACATTTCTATGAGAAATCAAAGCATAAGAATGAATCTTAGCATGGATGGGAAGGAAAAGGAAAAGGAAGAGGTAAATGGCTACCTAAGAGGACAAGGCCTTAACATGCATATTGGAAAGAAAATGTGGCACCTCAAAAGAGGCTTAATGCTGCTAGACAAGAAAATAGGCCACAATAGCAACAACATAGAGGTGAGGGCATTGGTCGGTTGGAGTGTTGGACATGTGGTGAGGAGAACCTTATGAGAGACTGTCCACAACGTCAAGGTGGAAGGCCTAATATATACAATGCACAGAAGGCGCAGACTTTTGGGGATGTTGGTTAGAGTGTTCCATGTATCTATGGAGTAGTGGATAGTGAGCATCTATCATTGAGATGGGCGGTAAGCTTTGTGATCAAATTATTTCTATTTTTATTAACCCGTGATCTAATTATAGCTATGTTAGTCCTAAATTAATGGATAAGTGTGGGTTGAATAAGGAGTTGCATGCAAAGTCTTGGTTAGTGCAGTTGACTATAGGTACGAAGAAGCGAGTTCATCATTGGGTAAAATCTTGCACATTTGACTTAAATGGTATGCCTACCACAACACTTTTGAATGTATTACCATTGGGTTCATACAACATGTTATTAGGCATGGACTGGTTGTATCCACATAGAACCAAGGTTGACTACTATGACAAATATATTGAGTGTATTAACGACAATGGAGAACCAGGAGTTTTGCAAGGTAATAAGAAAGCCACATTAGCTAGGATGGTGACATCTATGTAAGCAAAGCATAGCCGCATTAAATGGTGCAAGCTATTTCCAATACAGATTTCTAGTGATACGAGCAAGGAGGTTGAGGATGCAGATGCGTTGAACAAGGACCCAGTTTTGCAGTAGTTCAAGGATGTATTCCTTGAGGACACTATAGAGTTTCCACCTCATAGGGAGGTAGACGTTTCAATTGAGTTAGTGCCAAGGGAAGCTCCAACATCGAAATCACCTTAGAGGATGAACACACCTAAGTTAGTTGAGTTGAAATTGTATTTGAAGGAAATGTTGGACAAGGGATTCATTAGGCCAAGTGTATCGTGTTGGGGTGCACTGATCTTGTTTGTGAGGAAGAAATATGATTCCATCAGATTATGCATTGATTATAGGTAGTTGAAGAAAGTGACAATCAAGAACAAATATCCTTTGCTGAGGATTGATGACTTGTTTGATCAACTGAAGGGAGAAGCAATATTCTCGAAGATTGACTTGAGATCCAGATACCATCAGGTACTCATCAAGGAGGAGGACATTTAAAAGACTGCATTTAGGGCCAGATATGGGTATTATGAGTTTGTTGTTGTTCCATTTGGCTTAAATAATGCTCTAGCTACATTCATGTTTTTGATGAATAGTGTGTTGCATCCATATTTGGATAAGTTTTTTATTGTGTTCATTGATCATATACTGGTATATTATAAAAATGTGGAAGAGCATTTCAAGCACTTAGCAGTACTGTTGGGATTGTTGAGAGAGCATCAGTCGTATGCTAAGCTCAACAAAGGTAGTTTCTTTGAGATTGAGGAGCACTACTTGGGACATGTTGTCTCCAAGGAAGGCATTGTAGTAGATCCAAAGAAGATAAGGTCCATCATGGAGTGGGTAGCTCCTAAGAGTGTGGATGAGGCGAGATATTTCATGGGCTTCGAAGGATACTATAGGAGGTTCATTAGGAACTTTTCACATATTTCTTATCCTATCACATCATTGCAGAGGAAATGTAAGAAGTTCTAAGGGACTGAAGAGTGTAAGTCTAGCTTGGAGAATCTCAAGCAGTTGCTGACACATGCACTAGTGCTACAAATTTTAGATTCAGATAAAAAGTTCATAGTATGTACTAATGCTTGTAAGAGAGGACTTGGTGGAGTCCTTATGCAAGATGGACAAGTGGTATGTTATGAGTCCTAGAAACTAAACGAACACACAACAAAACTGCCCAACGCATGATCTCGAGTTGTCAGTGATTATACATGCACTGAAGATGTGGAGGCATTATCTTCTTGGTAGGCAGTTCATTCTTATGAGTGATCATAGTGGGTTGAGGTATTTGTTTGACCAGCCAAATCTGAATGCTAGGCAAGCTAGATGGTAGGCCATGATCAATGAGTTTGACTTTGAGATCAGGTACATCAAAGGTAAAGAGAATAGGGTGGAAGATGCTCTCAGTAGAAGGATATAGATACATCACTTTGCAACTATGAACTCCTATGGGATGGACTTATAGGATAGGACCTTGTAGGCAGGACAACATGATGTCAGGTATATGGACATTTTCCAGAGGTTGCAGTAGGGTGATAATATAGGTACATGCCATGGTATAGGTACAGGTATAGGTGCAGGTATAGGCATATATAGTGGTATAGGTACAGGTGGTAGTATAGGTACAAGTACAGGTGCAAGTGTAGGCGGACAGGATATGGAGTATTGTCTTACACTAAATGGATTGGTCAGGTTCCGAGATAGGATATATGTAGTAGATAGCAATGAGCTGAAGAAGGTGTTCTTAAGGGAGTTTCATGTGAAACCATATTCAAGTTACCCAGGTTATTAGAAGAAACCCACAATGGTGAAGGGATATTACTATTGGCTAATTCTAAAGAGGGATGTAACAGTGTTTGTGGCTAGATGTTCAACTATCAGCGAGTGAAATCAAAGTGAAAATATCTGAGTGGACTGCTACAGTTGATCACTATTCTGGAGTGGAAATGGGAGGTCATTTCCATGGATTTCATCATAGTGCTGTCGAAGACAATGAAGCAGCATGATTCCATCATGGTCATTGTGGACCGGTTAATAAAGGTTACACACTTTATTTCAGTAAAGTATACATTCTCAGCTAGTGATGTGGCATAGGTATTCATCTGAGACATGGTTAGACTACATGGTTTTCCAAATAAGATTGTCTCATACAGGTATGCGAAGTTCACTTCCAAGTTTTGGAAGGATTTATTTTCAAGTTTGGGCACAAAGTTGGTCTTTATCATAGCTTATCACTCACATATAGATGGATAGACAGAGAGGGTCAATATGATATTAGAGGACATGTTGAGGATGTATGCGATGCATTAGCAGTGCAAGTGGGAAGAGTATATTCCTTTAGTAGAGTTTGCATACAACAATGGTTATCAGGATTCATTGAGGTTGAGTCCTTTTGAGGCATTATATGGGCAGAGTTGTAACACTCCCATTATTTGCAGTGATCTAGTTAGTAGGGTATTGATTAGCAAGATATTGATTGGACAAGATATGTTGGAAGACATGGAACATGAGTTGCATGTGATCAACAAGAATCTCAAGGCAGAACATGATAGGTAGAAGAGTTATGTAGATAGGAACATGTTGTTCAAGGAGTTCCAGGTTGGGGAATAGGTGTGTACTTGTGCATCAAACCAAAGAAGAGCTCCTTACATATTGGCTCATGTGCCAAGTTGGCACCACGGTTTTGTGGACCCTTTGGTATTATTGAGTAGATTGGGCTAGTAGCCTATCAACTTGCATTATCTCCACTAGTGAAAGTCCATGATATTTTCCATGTCTCATTGCTTCCGAAGCATGTTAAAGATTCTAATCATTTGATTGATTGGTCCTTATTGTAGGTGGAATCATATGGAGAATTCCAGCCATAGCCTCAGTGTATATTGCATAAAAACGTGCTCATGTTCCGAAGCCAAGCAATCAAGCAAGTTAAAGTGCAATCGAAGCACTTTGGGCCCAATGAAGTTACTGGGAGATGGTGGATCAGATGCGGGCTACATATCCTTCCTTGTTTGTCAGCTAAGGAAAAACAAACTTTATATGGTGGTTTAGTGATTGCTTATGGTCGTTTGGTGATTGCTTATGGTGGTTTGGTGATTGCTTATGGTGGTTTAGTGATTTCTTATAGTGGTTTGATGATTTCGTATGGTGGCTTGAGAGTTTCTTATGGTGGTTTTGCAGTCTCTTTATGGTGGTTTAGTATTTTCTTATGATGGCTTGGTGTATGCTTCATGGTGGTTTAGTATTTGCTTTATGTTGATTTAATATATGCTTTATGATGTTTTGATATATTCTTTATGATGTTTTGATATATTCTTTATGATGTTTTGATATATGTTATATGATGTTAGTATAAGTTTGATATATGTTTTGGTATATGATTTGACATATGTTTTGGTATATATAATTTTGATGATGTTGTTATATTTACACCCATGTATGGATGTAAATATTGTAACAAGCTATGCTATAAATCTCCACTATGTGGTACATGTTTCATGTTATTATGATTATGTTGTTAGGTTATTATGCTATCATGTGGTTATGTTGTCATGATGTTATGATGTCATAAGGACTGGCATTCAATAGGATGATCATTGTAGATACCGTAATGAGTTGTGTTATAAAGCTCCACTATGCGGTATGCTGTCATGATGTTCTTATTGATCTAAAGATGATGTGAGGTTGTCATTAATGTCAACCCAAGTAGCACTAGGGGCTATCCTAATCTTGCAAGGGAATTTTGACATGACAAATTACTCTATTTTGATTCAAGGATATTCTATATAGATTCTACTCGTTGAGATGTTTCCGTTGATATATGGCGTGCTAAGTAATTATTCACAGTTTGAGAGATATTCATGTTTGAAGTTAGTAACCCCAGTTAGTGGGATAAAACCGTATGGGGTTGTGGCATGGCACTCATAATTGGTTTTGTTAATTGAATAGCCATTAATTAATCATTTTTTTAAGCTCCTAAAATCCCTCCAACATTCTCTATAGAAGCCCCTGTCAACTCTATAGAAAGAAATCTCATATATCCTCCAAATGTAGTGATCGTGGAATTTTCGCTACAAATTCATTTTCGTGAAGTCTTAGATTCTGAAACTAAAACCCATTTGATTTGTAATCCGGATGAACGTCGTGACCAAATTTCAGATCTTGGTTTGCTATATTTTTGGAGATATGATCTATGGAAGTTATGGTTTTTGCAGGCCGACGAATTTCATCTCAAAGAAGCGACCATGGGAAAATCGTCATAACTCTCTCTCTGAGAAGAGGATTAGAATTCTGTCAAAAGCGGTGGATAGTAAACAGAATGTAGCTCTCTGTGTATCAATTTCAAAGTCGAAGGAGGAAACAGTGACACGTGGCATGTCGTCCCAGTTCACTCTACTGAACTAGTCCATAATTAGGTCATTGTGAGAGATTGGGCATAACTTTGCCTTGAAGAGTCCAAATCAAATAAGACCGATGACATTGGAAAGAGTACCCAGAGGGATTTTACAAGACTGAAGATCACATCTTGGTGATCTAAAATCACAAAGATATATCAGATTAAATATTGTGCTCCTAGAAGGCAAGAAAAACTAGATCAAGTGTTGCCAAGGCGTGCAAAGGACCAGACATTCTAGGGCAAAAAAAAGCAAGGTGCAGCAAAATGATGTAGCTCAGGTAAGCTACAGGTAAGTATCTTCTGTATATGCATGTACATCTCTCAATTTCATTAGGTTCTTTGTATTCTAATTTGTTGTTTTTGTTTAGCACTGACATATGCTCTGCAGGATGAGGTAAGTTTTTCTATTATCATGTCATGGGTATTTCCTTGAAGACTTTTTGCAAGTATTATATATTAATCAAGATAAGACTCAATGCGTAAGATAATTTTAGAAGCAATCAAGGTGGAGAACAACAGCAAGAATTTCACCACATGAAATCTTCAAGTGGGCGGCACTGCATATAGACATTGTAAAAGTATCATTGTACAGAGTCATTGTAAAAGCATCTTTCTAAAGGTTGTACAAGTGTCCATCTACCAAGAGTTGAAGAGGCAATGCCAAGAGGACTACGATCATCATTAGGTCGTTGTTTCATAGTTGGGGTTATGGTCTAGTGTGTCTTCTTCCTCTACATCATTCTATATCATTGTAAAGTGGACCATTTTCCCTGGTACGAGACTCCATTCTTCTTTTATTCTTCTATACGGTGGTAGGGTGGTGCTAGGATGGTGCATGAAGTCACCAACAGGTTCAAGCCTGTGAAAACTTCAGGGTGGTAGGGTGGTGCTAGTTGAGTTGTAGCTCATTGGGTGTTGGGGCATCCATTTAGTTGACTACTGAAGAATCTCGGGTATTGGACCGTCCATCCAGTGGGAGATGGAGAAGAATGATTTTCTGTACTAGGAAGTTGGAGCTTTCTTTTCAATTGGAGTTGAACATTAAAGAATTATTAGAAAAGCGTTGGGTGGTTTTTTACCCAGAGGGGGTTTTCCACCTAAAATTTGTGTGCATCTTATGTTCTTTTATTCACTGTTTTCACTACATGAACATTAATGATAATTGAAGATTAACAAATTCTTTGAAAAGATTTAAAAGTGATAATTGCCAAGGAACACTGATTCACTCCCCCTGTATTTTCCAATAATTGGTATTAGAGATTGGTTCCTTCAATAGCAATTTGAAAACTAGAAGGAGATCATGGAGCATCCCAAGAATGGTGTACCTCTATTCAATGAAAATAATTATGCACTCTGGAAAGGAAGAATGGAGGTATATCTCTTGGCGCAAGATTACGAAGTATGGGACACTGTTCAAAATAGCTTTACACCAACCGCGGATGAACAAGGTAAGAAGAATTTGGTAAATGATGCAAAAGCAAAGAATATTATTATCAATGGACTTATTTAATTTGCTTATCATAAGGTGTTGGGTTCTAAAACTGCCAAAAATTTATGGGACAAGCTTGAGAATATATATGCAGGTGACTCAAATGTCAAAGAAGCAAAGCTTCAAATCTACAGAGAAAAATTTGAGCAACTCAAAATGAAAGAAGATGACAACATTATTGCATACTTCCAACACATTGATGAAATAACCAACACTCTAGAAGGATTGGGAGAGCCTATTGATGAGAAGACTATTATATGAAAGATTCTTAGAACGTTACTAGGAAGATTCAACCCAAAGGTATTGGTCTTAGAATATAGTGAAAATATGGAAAAACTCAACAAAGAGGAATTACATGGAGTTCTCATAGCTTTTGAAATGAGACTTGATAAAGAAGAGGGTAATTCGCATCTAGAAACTACGTTCACTACATCTAAGAAAACCAATAGGGACAAACAACCTTCAAAGGCAAAGACATGCACCTACACCTGTAAGTGTGAAGAGAAGGAAGATGATGAAGAAGGTTTTTCGGATGGAGAATATGCTTACTTTACGAGAAAACTAAAAATTGGTAAGGGAATATTCAAAGCTAAACTTCCATTAATATGTTTTGGTTATGGTGAGGTTGGGCATTTCACAGCAAAATGTCCAAACAAAAGTGATGGAAACTCGAAAGGAAAGAAAGGATTTAAGAAATTCAACAAACAAGGCAAGAAGAAAGGATTCGAAAGGAACTTTTTCTCTAAAGAAGATAGCTCATCATCCGACGAAAATAGTGACAATGAAGAATAAGTCAATGAGGGAGTATTGTTTATGGCCAAGCACAATAAACAAAAGGTATCAAACAATGAAGAAGAAGAGTTGACCATAGAGTAATTTTCCAATACTCTTGAAGAACAAGTTCAAGGTCTCAAAATTGAAGTTGAAGAACACAAATGTATTGAAGAGTCACTTCAAAAGAAGTTGGAAGAAAGCAACTAAGAAAGGGAAGCATTAGAGGCTGAAGTAGTCTCATTGCATAAGGAAGTGAAGAAGGGAAAAACTGTCCAAAACTATGTCAACAGCTCAAGGGCATTGGGAGAACTCATCAACAATCAATGATATTATAATGACAGAACTGGCCTCGGTTACAAAGAGAAGAAGTAGGACCTTCTACAACAAAATACAATGACCTATGAGATTTGATAGGCATGTAGAATTCATTGAATAAGATTCGCAAGAACAGCCTTAGAAGACAATTCCTCAACAAATATTTCCATCTAGGTGCCAACATATTTTTCATGGCTATTGTTATTCATGTTGAAAATTTGGTCATAAAGCAACAGAATGTCACACGTACCCTAGGAACCAATACAATTCCAAGAAATCTGTCAAATATGAACCTCCCAGGGCTCAACAAAACATCAATAGATTTGAACATTTAAGAATTAATATTGAATGTTACAAATGTCGAAACTTTGGACACATAGCCAAAGACTGCAAACTTGAAAATCCTCCAGAAGAATATTTGAAGCCACAGAACGGACAAACATGGAAGAAGAAGAACATTGATAATTGTGCTCTTGCTCTCAAGGCTAAAAAACAAAGGTGTGTGGTATTTTGATAGTGGTTGCTCAATGCATATGACTGGAGATAGAAAGAAATTTGTATCTCTGAAAGAGAAGAAGGATGGGATTGTGTCCTTTGGAAATGATGGATCTTCAAATGTTATAGGATCAGGTACCGCCAGTCTTGGAGGCAACGATGCTCTAGCCAAGAATGTTCTATCGGTTGAAAACATGAATCACAATCTGCTAAGTGTTGGACAAATGTGTGATCAAGGACACATAATGTTATTCAACTCCACAAAATGTGAAATCAGGAAAGGAAGGTATGGTAAAATTGTGGCTAGAACAAGTTGAGCTCCAAATGACATATATGTTCTAGATGAAGCAACTAAAGCATGTCTACTAGCTAAAGAAGATGAAAGTTGGTTATGGAACAAATGAATGGGTCACATAAACTTTGACAGTCTTGTCAGGATAAGAAAAAGGGAAGCCGTACGAGAAATGCCAAAAATCTCAAAACCTTCCAGCATGGAAAGAAGATAAAATGCAGTTTTAAAACAAAAGAACACTTTGGATCACATCTATTGGAATTGATACATACTGATGTATGTGGTCCTATGGGAACAAAACTCTTAAATGGGGAATTATGTTTCATGTTAATAATAGATGACTATAACGGGATGACAACCATCAGTTTCCTAAAGAAAAAATCTAAATAATTTGAGTGCTTTAAGATCTACAAGGAGTTGGTCGAAAATGAAACTAATCTAAAAATAAAGTGCCTAAGATCAGATAATGGCAGAGAATTGACTTCCAAATTATTTCAGCAATAGTAATAATGAAGAAAATGGAATAAAAAGACAATTTTCAATAGCATGAACACCTCAACAAAATGGAGTTTCTGAAAGAAAGAATAGAACCGTACAGGAATTGGGTAGACGGACTCAAAATTAGATGAAAATTTTTGGGTTCAAGCAATTAACATGACTGTATTCATTATCGTCAGAAGTCTTCTCAGAAATAATTGCAATAAGACCCCATATGAATTATGGAAAGGAAAATCGGCTAATCTAAAATATTTCAGAATCTTCAGAAGCAAATGTTATATCAAAAGAGAAGATCAAAACTTGGGTAAGTTTGAATCACATTTTGATGAAGGTGTCTTTGTTGGTTACTCACGCAAAATAAAGGCCTATAAATGATATAATCTAAGATGAAAACAAATAGTGTACAACATAAATGTTATATTTGAATAGATAGTGTTCTAACGAATAACAATGAGGATCTAGAATCTTTGAAACTTGAGACAGAGGCTGAAAAAGGTATAGAGAAAATTCTAGAACAAGAAGCAACTATCAACCAGGAAGAAGTAAATAATGATCAACAAGATATATAGGAACAACAACAAGAATCTCCTCCAAAGAGAACAAAATAGTGTATTCAAAAGAACCATCCATCAAATCAAATCATTGGTGACATAAATGAAGGAATTGTAACAAGAAAAGGTCGACAACTTCATTCATCACAACAAGCTCACATTGCTTTTCTAGCAGCCTTTGAGCCTAGTAGTTTTGAGGAAGTGAGCCAAAATGAACATTGGGTAATCACTATGAATTAAGAATTAGATCAAATAGTGAAGAATAAGACCTGGGAATTAGTTCCATGACCAAAAGATAAAAATGTCATTGGGACTAAATAGGTGTTCAGGAACAAATTGAATGAAGATGGACAGGTTACCAGAAACAAAGCAAGCTTGGGTTGCAAAGGCTATGTACAAGTGCAAGGAATTGATTTCAACGAAACATTTCCACCAGTTGCCAGAATGGAAGCCATCTGGATGTTTATTGCCTATGCATGTTCAGAAAATAAAAGTCTAACAAATGGATGTTAAGTCAACATTTCTAAATGGAGAATTAGAAGAAGTTTACATTGAACAAGTTGAAGGTTTTCTACTATCAAAAACAGAAGACTATGTTTGCAGGTTAAAGAAGGCTCTTTATGGTATCAAGTAGGCGCCCAGATCATGGTATGCTCGTCTTGATAGATATCTACATCAACAAGGGTTCAATAAAGGTACTGTTGATAGCAATCTTTAGGTATAAATAGATAAGAATAATTTAACAATTGTTGAGGTATATGTGGATGATATAATCTTTGGTAGCAATGATGATCGACTAAGTAAGAACTTTGCTACAAAGATGCAAAGTGAGTTTGAGATGTCCTTACTTGCTGAGTTGAGATACTTCATAGGGCTTCAAATATCTCAGCAATAGAAAGGAATATTTATATGTCAAGCCAAGTACATCAAGGAAATGCTCAAGAAATTCAAAATGGAAGATTTCAAACCCGTCCTTACTCTAATGTTAATAGGTTGCAAATTGAGCCTAGATGACTCATCTAAGGATGTGGACAAAAGGTTGTACAGATCTATGATTGGTATTCTTATATTTGTAAAACGTCCCGACCAAATGTTATGCAAGCAGTTGGAAAAGTAGCAATATTCCAAGCAGCACCAAAAGAATCACATATTATTTCTGTCAAAAGAATTCTTCGATATCTAAAGCGAACAACATAATATGGCTTGTGGTATCCCAAGGGAAACAATCACATTATTAAATCCTTTACAAATTCAGATTTGGTAGGAAACATTGATAATCGTAAGAGTACTAGTGGAGCAGCATTCTATCTTGGTGGTTGTCTAGTATAATGGTTGAGGAAAAAGCAAACCTCAATCTCATTATCTACAGCTGAAGCAGAATATATTGCAGCAACAACTTGTTGTACTCAAGTCCTTTGGATGAAACAAACTTTGCAAGATCTTCAAGTACAATTCAGTGAGCCTATTCCCATCCTTTGTGATAACACCATTTCCATCAACATCTCCAAGAATCCTGCCATGCATTCAAACACAAAACACATTCCAATAAAATATTATTTTGTTAGAGAACAAGTTGCTAAAAATAATATCAAACTTGACTATGTTGGTACAGAAGAAAAATTTATTGATACCTTCACTAAATCTTTACCTCGTGAAGCATTTGAATATCTTCGCCAGAAGCTTGGGATTCTCCCAAGTTCTCATTAGATTTTCATTATTCAGAAAACAAAGGGGGAGTGGGAGTGTGTACAGGTCCATAGGATGCTTGTGTTTTAGGGGGAGTTACCCTTTTCCATTGATGTCAAAGGGGGAGAGAAGGTCGTTGGAAGAAGTGCCCTAATCGTAATGGGAGTACTTGTGTTGTCAACAATGCCAAAGGGGGTGATTGTTGATCTAAAGATGATGTGAGGTTGTCATTGATGTCAATCCAAGCAGCATCGGGGGCTACCTTGATCTTGCAAGGGAATATTGACTTGAAAAATTACTCTATTTTGAGTCAAGGATCTTCTAGATATATTCTACTCGTCAAGATGTTTTCATTGATATATGGCACACCAATTAATTCTTCACGGTTTGAGAGATATTCATGTTTGAAGTTAGTAATCCCAGTTAGTGGGATAAAACCCTATGGGGTTGTGGCATGACACTCATAATTGGTTTTTTTCATTGGATATTCATTAATTAATAATTTTTTTAATCCCTCCAACATTCTCTATAGAAGCCCCTCTCAACATTATAAAAGGAAATCTCATATATCCTCCAAATGTAGTGATGGTGGAATTTTCGCTGTAACTTCATTTCTATGAAGTCTTATACCAAAATTAAAACCCATTTTATTAGCGATCCTGATGAACTTTGTGACCAAATTTCAGATCTCCGTTCATTATATTTTCAAAGATATGATCTGTGGAAGTGAGGGTTTTTGCAAGCTTCCAAATTTGATCTCAAAAAAGTGACTTTTGGAAAATCATCATAACTCTCTCTCTGAGAAGAGGATTGGATTTCCATAAAAAGTGGTGGATAGTGCATAGACTGTAGTTTTCTATGTATCAATTTTAGAGCCAAAGGAGTAAAACAGTGACATGTGGCACTTCATACAAGTTCTCTCTACTGAACTAGTCCATAATTAGGTCATTGTGAGATATTGGGCATAAATTTGTCTTGAAATGTCCAAATTGGGTACGACCTATGCCATTCGAAAGAAGACTCAAAGGGCTTTTACAAGACCAAGGATCACATGTTGGGGATCTGAAATCACAGAGATACATCAAATTAAATATAGTGCTCCTAGAAGGCAAGAAAAACTATATCAAGTGTTGTCAAGGGGTGCAAAGGACTAGACTTTCTAGGGTAGCAAAAAGAAAGGTGCAACAAAATGATGCAGCAGAGGTAAGATACATGTAAGTATCTTTTGTATATGCATGTTCATCTCTTAATTGCATTAGGTTCTTTGTATTCTATTTTTTTTTGTTTAGCACTGACATATGCTCTGTAGGATGAGGTAAGTTTTGCTATTATCATGTCACGAGTATTTCCTTGAAGACTTTTTCTAGGTATTATATATTCATCAAGAGAAGACTCGATGCATAATATAATATTTTGAAGAATGAGAAAGGGTAGCATGAAAATACCAGCAATCAAGGTGCAGAACATCAACAAGAGGTTCACCACATGAAGTCTTCAAGTGGGCAACACTACAAATAGACATTGTAAAAGTATCATTGTATAGAGTCATTGTATAAGCATCTTTGTAAAAGTTGTACAAGTGTCTATCTGCCAAAATTTTAAGAGGCAGTGTCGAGAGGTCTAGGATCATCATTAGGTGGTTGTGTCATAGTTGGGGTGATGGTCTAATGTGTCTTCTTCTTCTACATCATTCTATATCATTATAAAGTGGACCATTTTCCCTAGTATGAGAGTCCATTCTTCTTTTATTCCTCTATAGGGTGGTAGGATGGTGCTAGGCTAGTGCATGAAGTCACCAATAGGTTCAAGCCTGTGAAAAATTCAAGGTGTTAGTGTGGTGCTAGGGTGAGTTGTAGCTCATTCAGTGCTGGGGAATCCGTTCAGTTGACTACTGAAGAATCTCGGGCACATCCATCCAGTGGGAGCTAGAGAAGAATGATTTTCTAGATTCTAGGAAGTTGGACCTTTCTTTTCAACTAGAGTTGAAGAGCGTTCGATGGTTTTTGACCCAGAGGGTGTTTTCCACCTAAACGTTTTCTGCCTCCTGTGATATTTTTATTCAGTGTTGTTACTACATGAACATTAATGATAATTAAATATTAAGTAATTCTTTGAAAATATTTAAAAGTGATAATTGCTAAGGAATACTAATTCACCCCCCCTCTCTTTATTTTCCAACCGTTCTTCTCTTGAGAAGATCTTCGATTGTAAACACTGCATCATGCTGTGGTATAAAGATCCATAAGTAGTATGTGTTCTTTCAGCAGGTTGTTGAGGTATATGTGTGATTGAACACTAAGGACAATGGCCCCCAAGGAGGAAGGTTCTATAACAACCCTGATGAAAATTCAATGTAATAGAAGATAAAAAAAATAACTAGGGATGAATGGGAGACTTATTCCAAGTTGAATGTTGAGCAGAACATCCTAGGGGGTGTTCAGTTGGTTGTTTATGACTAAGGAAATTGGTAAAGGAAATGGCTAAGGCATTTAAAGGTATTTTGACACATTTATTTATGAAAGTAATCAAAATTAGGAGAAAAAGGAGGTTAAATGTCATAGGTTTCATTCGAGGAGGAAAATGAAGGAAAATAATGGAAAATGAAGAAAATAGAGGGCTCATAAATAAAAATGCTTTTGAGGATTAGTTGGTATTTTTAGTTTAGCTTGGATTTTCTCTCTATTGTGATTAATGATTCCAGGATGTAATGTATGGTAAAGCCTAAAGAGTATGTCTTGGTGTAGGGCATAGTGATCCCTGGATCAGACTTCAGATGTGTGGTAAATCCTGAGAGACTAAGAGGCACTCAAATTCCTCATAGCCTAGGTGGAGAAATCTAGTAGAATCCAAATTGATTGGTGCTTTTTATGTGTTCTACGAATCCCACATTCATGCTTGGAATATCGCATAGGTGTGATTGGCTGAAGAGAGACCCGGCTCAGCCAATATATGGTCCGGTGGAACATGGTATTCCAATATCTGGTTGGTTCAATTTTTGGGTTATCGTTATCGGGATATTATTGGCAAGGGAAAAAAAGGGGGAAAATTGGAAAAAATTGTAAAAATTAGGAAAAGAATCATAAAATACAAAAATATTCATCTTTTTTTCAATTTTTTTAATATCTAAAGCATCTACAACACAAAATAAATACATTGACACATAAATATGATAAAAGAACTAATATATAAGATGTGTAATATCATTTCTAGTGCTACATCACACATAACAGTGAATCATGTTCTGAATAGTAAGTCCTGACTCCTGACTCCCAACTTAGCCTCAAAATATCAAAAAAATATAATAATGTGTCTCATATCATGAGTCATAATGTCATATACAATTAAATGAACCAAATAACTAAAGCCTAATACTATTGGTTTCCTCTACCCCTCTTGCGAGAAAATGAAAAAGCCTTCCCTTTCCCTCTAGATATAGATGCCGGTGGAGTTGGATGTTGACTCCATTGTCCTATAGAAGTTGAAGAAGTAGGAGCTATAGGAGGTAGACCACATCCTCTACTGGTGGCAGGGGTAGCCCAGGTAGGTGGTGTCACCTCCTCCTCCTGTTGCTCCTCCTCCTCCTCCTCCTCCCCCTCTATGCCTTTCACTACCTCCTGCTCTAACCAATCATCGACAGACTCCATGAGAGGCCTCTCGACCTCAACCCTCCATGCATCAGTGGTGTCAATCCCATACAATGAGGTGGATTCCATATCAGGTATCCTCTCAAGTTGCCTCACCCACAATCAAAGATTATAGTAGACGTAGACCATGTCATTAAGTCGTTGGGACTCCAACCTGTACAAAGATCATGAAATAATAATTATAAAAAAAATATTTTTTAATGAATTCAAAAAATTATTTGGAAATTTGCAATATTTTAAGTTTTAATTTTAACATGTTGCACTTCTTGTTGTGTATTTTCTCAAATACACTCCAGTTGCACTCGCATCCTAAGGAGCTACATGTTTAGTTAAGGATTCGAATGGCAAGATTTTGCAAAAGTGGTACCCTCGCACCATACATTCTCCACCATGCATCTACAACAAAATTAAAAATAAATTTTTAAATAAACATAAGAAAAAAAATGAAATTTGAAAGTTGAATCAAAGTATGAAGTTCTGAACTTGAAGAGACAATGAAATTTGAAATAAAATAAAAATTACTTTCCATTTTAGTCATCCTATTAGTCATAGCAACGTCAAAGCCAAATGTGCCACCTGCCATCCTGTATGTTTCAATTTCTTTGGAGATTTCTGTACATTCTGCTGGAGATCGTACCATCCTCTGAACATAGCTTAAGAATCCATCCATGATCTCAGCATCAAATATGAACCCACATGGGTAAGAAAATGCGAGGTTCAGGTAGATCCCTGTAGCATGAATGGGACGATGGAGTGTGTTGTTCCATCATTCATCAATCACTTCCCATAGGAGGAGTTGTTTCTATAACCTCTCAACTCCCTTATCATCAGAGTATGCCCAAATGGATTCTTTGTCCCTATCCATGGCCTCATACAAATATCCCATTTTGGGCTTCTCACCATCAACTAATCGAAGAACCTTTACGAAAGGTTCAGTAATGGTGCACACCTCCTGCATTCCCACCCAGAAGTCTTCTTGGTGTGAAACTAATCTGCATATGGCCTCTCCCTTTGGTTTGCGGCTCATTATCAAAGCATGCCACTCCTATGAAAGAAACATTCTCTTAACATCCCACATATAATTCAAGAGGGATTGAAGAGATATGAAACTGGTGGCAAATCGTGTAATGGCAGGGCACACCAAATCCTTGTTGTTGGTGAATTTTCTCATCAAGCTAAGCATAGATGTATGATTATATATAAATTTTGTAGTTCTTTTTGATGAGTCAACAAAATCTTTGACAAAGGAAACTTTTCCTATGTCTTCCAACATCAAATCAATACAATGTGTAGCACAAGGTGTCTAAAATAAAGTAGGATGCCTCTCCATAAGCATCCTGCCGGCAGCAACATAATTTGTAGCATTGTTTGTTATGACTTGGACAACATGTTCTGCACCCATATCCAAAATAAAATCATCCAAGAAATCACATAAAGTTTTTGCATCTTTGATATGTGAAGATGCATCAATAGATTTCATAAAAAAATTTCCCTTCGGACAACTAACCAAGAAGTTTATAAGGGTTCTCCCCTTTTGTTAGTTCCAACCATATGACATCACAGTGCATCCTGTTTGTGCCCATGATGCCCTAAACTCCTCCAATATTTTGGTGTAATCAACCTTTTCAGTTTGAAGAATCCAGCCTCTAAAGTCATCATAAGAAGGGATTTTGTATCCTGGGCCAACAGTTGCAATAACATCAAAAATAGGCTGGAAAAATGGATTCTTCCTTGCAACGCGGAAAGGAATATCACTCCAAAGGAGAAATTTGGCCAAAAACTTGTCAGCTTGTTCTTTATCAGTTTTTTTAAGCATTGAAGTGATAGATGGTTGTGAACCAGGCGTGGTTCTAGGAACAAAAAAGTGATGAGGCAGCTACTAGGTAGGTTGTATATATTGATGCTGAAGTAGAACCAGGGCCACTTCCTTGCTCACCTGAGCCTAACACCCTCTTTTCTAGTTTCTTCTTCATTTCTGCTTTGGCCTCTCTATCGTGCTCTAATTATTCCAATGATCTCATTAATCTTTGGATTATTTCCGGATTTGTATTTGTGCAAGGCCCTACATCAAATCCAGGGATTTGTGCAAGGTGATACTTCAATCTATAAACTCCCCCTGACATATGATTCCCACATAACTTGCAACTCAATTTTATTCTATCAAACCCTCCATCAGGTTCACCAAATTCCCACAGATGGTCCAATTTCCTTGGCATGTTTGTAACTTGGTTGAACTCTTGACTCTTGACTTTTAAATTTGTAAGTTGAAGTTTAAACTTTGACCTTTGAAGTTGAATGGTGAACATATGGCAATATAAGGATTGCAAGTTACAAAAATTTAAAAAAAATATTACATACATGAGTAACATGACAAAACACATTGAATTTTTGACAATTTAACAAACAAAAACACCATCAAATCAACTCAAAAATATTTGATAAACCAATGGGTTATCCAAACCCAACCAAAAACAAAAAAAACAAAAAAACAAAACACATAAATTTGGTGCCCATTCTGGTTTGTTGGAGAAAATTGATCCTTTCCTCCTCAGCTCTCAATCCACCAGGTTTTTTGAGTCATTTTTCTCCTCCAATCAACTCCTAATCGATCAAGGTTTTTCTCCTAGGTCACTCTCAATCCACCATTGCCGCTGTCTGTCAAAATGAATAATTCTTTATTTTTTATTTTTTGGTGTTATAAACCTATTATCCACTACCCTGATGATAAAAACACCATATAATTGCGATAATTTCGTTTTTATCACGATTTTTTCCGAAAAAATTGTGAAAAAAAATACACATAAAAATGAGGCGATAATATTGTTGTTTTATAACAATCGTGATAATCCGATAAAATCACGATTTTTGCATCACTGGGTTGGTTCATTGCATTGGTTAATGAGAAATTCATTCCATTTATTTTCATGTTTAAATGTACTAGTGTATATATAGATTTTGATGGCTGATATGTTTATTGTAATTATGTTCCTATTATGTTGGTTATATGTTCATTTTATGGTAGCAGCTAGGTTTGACTCTCAACATTTTTTTACATGTATTTGAATGGATATTATATCTATGAACTAATAAGTGATAAGGTAGAAAATGACATGAGGAAACAATGGTTCATGGCGATTCTCAGATAAGTAAGAGATCCCTACCCTTAACTCTGTTGTTTACACTTGTAGGTTACATGTTGATGATATGTTTGATGAAATTCCTGTCATGGCTAGTAGGGGTCTGGTTAAGGCCTTGTTCAACTATTTACTTTTGCATCACTTTTTCCATGTGATTTACTGAATTTTGAGCTTTCATTCCATTCTGGGAAGTGGCCTGAGCTCCGGGCCTAAAAAAGTTGCTCGAATCTCAGAGTCTTTGGCACGCAATTGGAAAGTTTCATCCACAGTCACTAGTATGCAAGCCTATGAGACAAACTTTAGGTCTTTGGTCACTCCCTTTCCCATAACATGAGATTGAATACGCCTTAAATTTTCTAGAACAATAGCGGCACCCAAGGATAGGATGTATGAGTGGCTGGCTTGTCTCTTGAGGGTTTTGTTGATGATGTTGGATGGCTGTGTGTGATGTTACATCAATTCAACTTCCTTAAGGTTACCTAGGAGGTAAAAAATGATCATAGTAGCCTCTCCTCTCATGTTTACCCCAGTTGGAATGGTTACTTGGGTGGATGTCGGAGGAGGGTGTTACAAAATGTGCAGTGAGTTATGAGCAATTGAAAAACTTGCTTACAAATCCTCCAGTTCTAAAGATTGGAGATCCAGATATATACATTGTGGTAGGTATAGATTTTGCAAGGGAGTACTTTATGGAGTCCTACTGTAGGAAGGATGGGTAGTATGCTATGAGTCAACGAAACTGAATGATCATGAGCGCAACTATGTGACACATGATCCTGAGATGGAAGTGATCATTCTTGGATTGAATATGTGGAGCCACTATCTTCTCAACAGTAGGTTCATCTTGATGAATGATCACAACAGACTGAGATACTTATTTGACCAACTGAATCTGAATTGTAAACAATCTAGGTGGTTAGCTACACTTAGTGAGTTTGACCTCGAGATCAGGTACATTAAGGGAAAAGAGAACAGGGTTGCAGATGGTCTTAGAAAATGGGTACAAGTAAATCACATAGCAACTATGAGGTCATATGTGACATATTTACAAGATCAAATCTTGCAGGTAGTATGATAGGATGACAAGTACCAACATCTTAAGCATAAGGTACAACAACATGGTACATGTGAATAGGGTGTGGGCTATCATCTCATGACAGGTAGTTTGGTGATATTTAGGGACAAGATGTATGTGCCAAACAACATTGAGCTCAAGAAGCTTATATTGAGGGAATTTCATGTTCATTTGTATTTAGGTCATCTAGGATATCAAAATATATTCATAGTGGTTAATAAGTTTTACCATTATCCATATTTCAAGAAAGAGGTGTTAGATTTTGTCGTGAGATGTTTGGATTGTCAACAAGTAAAAGGAGAGTGTAAGAATTCAGGTGATTTATTGTAGCTGATTCTCATTCCGGAGTGGAAATGGGAGGTCATTTTCATGGACTTCATTATAGGTTTTCTGAGGACATCTAGATAGCATGAATCTATCATGGTTGTGGTTGACAGGTTGACAAAGGTAGCTCACTTCATTCCAGTGAAGTCTATGAATTTAGCTAGTGATGTAGCTCAAGTCTTTATTATGGAGATAGTGAGCTTGCTTAGTACTCCTAAGAAGATAGTTTCAGACAAATATTCCAACTTCACTTCCAAGTTTTGGAAAGAGTTATTTGCAGGTTTGGGTATAAAGTTGGCTTTTAGTAAAACTTATCATCTGCATACAAATGGACAGAGAGAGGGTCAATAGTATTCTTGAGGACATGTTAAGAATGTATGTTATGGATCAGCAAAGGAGGTGGGAAGACTATATTCCACTAGTAGATTTTTCTTACAATAATGGGTATCAATAATCTTTAAGGATGACTTTGTTTGAGGTACTTTATGGGTAGAGTTGTAACAATTCTATAAGTTGGATTAATCTAGTGAACATGGTATTCATTGGACCAAACATGTTGGCAAAGATGTAACATGAAATGTAGGTTATTAAGAAGCATTTAATGGTACCACACGATAGGAAGAAGAGTTATGCAGATCAACACAAGGTGTTTAAGGAGTTTCATGTTGGGGAATAGACGTACTTGTGCATCAAGCCCAAGAAGAACTCCATGATGATTGTGTCATTTCCCATATTGCAAGTCATTCAATATTCTTGAGAGGATTGGAACAGTAGCTTACCAACTTACACTACCTTCGACAATGAAATTCCATGAATTTTTCCATGTGTCATTGCTTAAGAAGTATGTGAAATATGTTGATCATGTGACTGACTAGTCTGTATAGTAGGTGGATCCAGAAGGACAATTCCAGTCAAAACCTTTGTGAATTTTGTATCAAAATATGCTCATGCTCCAGAATCAAGAAATTAACCAAGTTAAAGTGCAATGGAATCATTGTATACCCAAAGAAGCTACGTGGGAGATGGCTGATCAAATGAAAACTATGTATCCTTCTCTATTTGTTGGTTGAACAGATGTATTTTGGTATATGTTTTGATGTTTTGTTTTAGTTTTCTCTATTTATATGCATATGTATGTAAATAATGCATCAAGCTCTATTATAAAGATCCATGGGAAGCATGGGTTTTTTTGGTTTATAAGTATCAATGAACACCGAGGATAGTGTTCCCCTAAAGGGGAGATTTCTTTAATAGCCTTGGTTGAATTCCTATGTAAAGCTAAAATAAAAATAAGACCAAGGTCATGGAACACATATTGCAAGTTCAATGTTGGGAAAAAAATAGTGATGGGGTATCACTTGTGATTAACTAATGCCTATGGAAATTGGAAAAGGCACTGGCAAAGACAAAGTGGCATTTATTATAATTTAACTTATGAAAATATTGGAAAATAGGAGAAAACTTGAAGGTGAAAGGTCACAGAATTGCATATGAGGAAAATTGAAGGAAAAATGAGGAAAACTAAAGAAAATAGAGGCCTCAATGATAAAAAAGTATTTTGAAGATGATTTCACATTTTTTTTTAGTGTGTGAAACATTTTTTCAATTTTAGCTTGGACCTCAATCTCTATTCTCTCTCTCATACTCTTGCGCACTTAAATAAATCTTAGAGAATTGTTGGAGCATGCTTGGAGGACTCTAGTTTTCATTCGATTTGGAAAATAAGGCAAAGGGAAGCAGGGAAGTGCAAGGAAACAACAAGATCAAAAGCTACAAAATAATCTTTTTGCGGGTATCAAGTTGCATGTATGGTTTCCTTGGTAGTTTTGGCATGCATGGTATATGAATGTTATTATTGGGTTATGATCTATAATTGGCATGGAGGATTTTTTGGATCGATAGTGGTTTTTGCTAGCCTTTCCATTTGTTAGATATCCATGGTGTTGTGGGTTTTCCCATTTTTTCCTACTTGTTGCTCATGTTCCTTATGGTTGTGGGTTGAGCTACTAGTTCTTGGATCCTTGGTTGGACAATAACTCAGGAGCCCTTGGTGGGTTGAGTTACTAGTTGTGGAGCCTTGGTTAGAAAAATATTCTAGAGCCTTACGACAACTGTGGGTTGAGTTAGTAGTCTTGGAGTCGGGTTGGAACAAACACCCTGGATCCCTAGACAGCTTGGGTATAGATCGATCTAGTGATGGTTAGTGATGTCCAACCATGAGTTGGAATCACTAGTTGAGGGATGCGGTGTTTGGCCTTTGGAAGCCTTGTTTTGGTTTTGGTTGGTTTATTCCATGCGATCCCACATTCCCGATTAGAATATGGTACGAGGGTTATGAGCTGAAAGCAATGTTGCAGTTTTCGTTATTGGGATATTATCAACAATGGAAAAAATCGGGGAAAAAACATAAAAACTGAGAAATAATCAGGGAAAAATTGTAAAATACAAAAATATTCATTTTTTTCATTTTTTTTAAATATCTAAAGCATCTACAAGATACAATAAATACATTGACACATAAATATGATAAAATAACTAATATATAAGATGTGTAATATCATTTCTAGTGCTACATCACACATAATAGTGAATCATGTCCTGAATAGTAAGTCCCAACTCCTGAGTCCCAACTTAGCCTCAAAATATCAACAAAAAATATAATAATGTATATCATATCATGATTCATAATCTCATATACAATGGAATGAACCAAATAACTAAAGTCTAATACTACTAATTTCCTCTGCCCCTCTTGCGAGAAAATGCAATAGCTTTCCCTTTCCCCCTAGATGTAGATGTTGGGGGAGTTGACAGTGGACACTGATGTGCTCTAGAAGCTAAAGAACTAGGAGCTATAGGAGGTAGACCACATCCTTGGCAGCGGTAGCCTGGGTAGGTGGTGTCACCTCCTCCTACTGTTGCTCCTCGTCCTCTTCCTCCTCCCCCTCTAGGCTTTTTACTTCCTCCTACTTTAACCAATCATCGACAAACTCCATGAGAGGCCTCTCAGCCTCAACCCTCCATGTAGCAGCAGTGTCAACCCCATCCAATGAGATGGCCTCCATATCATGTATCCTTTCAAGTTTCCTCACTCACAATTGAAGATTGTAGTAGATGTAGACCATGTCATTAAGTTGCTGGGACTCCAACCTGTACAAAGATCATGAAATAATAATTCTAAAAAAATATTGTTTAACGAATTCAAAAAATTATTTGGAAATTTGCAATATTTTAAGTTTTAAGTTTAACCTGTTGTGCTTCTAGTTGTGTATTTTTTCAAATACACTCCAATTGCGCACGCATCTTGAGGAGCTACATGTTTGGCTGAGGAATTGAATGGAAATATTTGGTAGAATGGGTACCCTAGCACCATACATTCTCCACTATGCATCTACAACAAAATTACAAATAAAATTTTAAATAAACATTAAAAAAAAAATGAAAGTTGAAAGTTGAAGCAAAGTATGAAATTATGAACTTGAAGAGACACTGAAATTTGAAACAGACTAAAACATACATGGCATTTTAGTCATCCTATCAGTCACAGCCATGTCAAAGCCAAATGTGCCACCTTCCATCTTGTATGTCTCAATTTCTTTGGAGATTTATATACGTTCTTTTGGAGATCGCACCATCCTCTGAACACAGGTTAAGAATCCATCAATGATCTCAACATCAAATACGAACCCACATGGGTAGGAAAATCAACGGTTTAGGTAGATCCCTGCAACATGAATGGGATGATGGAGTGTGGTGTTGCATCGTTCATCAATCACTTCCCATAGGAAGAGTTATTTCTGAAACACCTTATCTCCCTTATTATCATAGTAGGACCAAATGGATTCTTTGGCCCTATCCATGGCCTCATAGAAATAGCCCATTGCGGGCTTATCACCATCAACTAATCGAAGAACCTTTACCAAAGGTTTAGTAAGGTGCACACCTCCTGCACTCCTACCCAGAAGTCTTCCTGGTATGAAAATAATCTACATATGGCCTCTCCATCTGATTTGCAGCTCATTGTCAAAGCACGCCACTCCTTTGAAAGAAACGTTCTCTTCACATCGCACATAGAATTCAAGAGGGATTGAAGAGATATAACACTGGTGGCAAACTATGTAATGGCGGGGTGCACCAACTCCTTGTTGTTGGTGAATTTTCTCATCAAGCTAAGCATAGATGTATGATTATATATAAATTTTGTAATGATTTTTGATGAGTCAACAATATCTTTGACAAAGGAAAATTTTCCTATGTCCTCCAACATCAAATCAATACAATATGCATCACAAGGTGTCCAAAATAAAGTAGGATGCCTCTCCATAAGAATCTTGCCAACAACAACATAATTTGTAGAATTGTCCATTATGACTTGGAAAACATGTTCTACACCCACCTCCAAAATAAACACATGCAACAAATCAAATAAAGTTTTTGCATCTTTGATATGTGAATATGCATCAATAGATTTCATAAACTTTGTCCCCTTGGGACAACTAACCAAGAAGTTTATAAGGGTTCTCCCCTTTTGTTCGCTCCAACCATCTGACATCACAGTGCATCCTGTTTGTGCCCATGATGCCCTAAACTCCTCCAATGTTTTGGTGAATTCAACCTTTTCATTTTGAAGAATCTAACCTCTAAAGCCATCATAAGAAGGGATTTTGTACCCTGGACCAACAATTGCAATAGCATCAACAACAGGCTAGAAAAATGGATTATTCCTTGAAACACTGAAAGGAATATCACTCCAAAGGAGAAATTTGGCCAACAACTTGTCAGCTTGTTCTTTCTTAGTTCTTTTAAGCATTGAAGTGATAGATGGTTGTGAACTAGGTGTGGTTCAAGGAACAAAAAATGATGAGGCAACTAGTAGGTTGGTTGTAGATATTGATGCTGAAGTAGAACCAGTGCCACTTCCTTGTTCACCTGAGCCTAACACCCTCTTTGCTAGTTACTTCTTCATTTTTTCTTTGGCCTCTCTATCGTGCTCTGATTCTTCCAATGATCTCATGGCTCTTCAGATGATTTCCAGATTTGTATTTGTGCAAGGCCCTACATAAAATCTAGGGATTTGTGAAAGGTGATACTTCAATCTATAAAGCCCCCATGACATATGATGCCCACACAACATGCAACTAAAGTTTATTCTATCAAACCCTCCATCAGGTTCACCAAATTCCCATAGAGGGTCCAATTTACATGGCATGTTTGTAAATTGGTTGAACTCTTGACTCTTGAGTTTTAAATTTGTAAGATGAAGTTTGAACTTTGAACTTTGAAGTTGAATGGTGAACCTATGGCAAAATAAGGATTGCAAGTTACAAAAATTAAAAAACCTTACATACATGAGTAACATGACAAAACAAATTGAATTTTTGACAATTTAACAAACAAAAACACCATCAAATCAACTCAAAAATATTTGATAAACCGATGCATTATCCAAACCCAACCAAAAACAAAAAAAAAACAAAACAAAACACATAAATTTGGTGCCCATTTTAGTTTGTCAGAGAATATTGATCCTCTCCTCCTCAGCTCTCAATCCACCAGGGTTTTTGAGTCATTTTTCTCCTCCAATCAGCTCCCAATCGAGCAAGGTTTTTCTCCTAGGTCACTCTCAATCCACCATTGCCACTGTCTATCGAAATGAATAAAAATAAATATTTTTTGGTGTTATAAACTTGTTTTCCACCTGCCTGATGATAAAAACACCATTGAATCATGATAATTTAGTTTTTATCACTTAAAAAAAAAAACGCGAAAAGATACACATAAAAATCGGGTGATAATATCGTTGTTTTATAAAAATCACAATAATCCGATAAAATTGTGATTTTCGCATCACTGGCTAAAAGAGAGATTTGGTTTAGCCCAATCTATGTGTGGGTGGTACGTGGAAGTCCCTAACTTGGTTGGCAATTTCCTATGTTAACAAGAGCTATTCTTCTATTGTGATTCATGTATATATGTTGGCAATATTTTGGTGATATTATGACTGAGTTGCCATGACTTACATGCTGGTTAATTTCTGATTATATGTTGTTCAGATGATGTGTGTCTTGTATGGATCTTGTCATGAGTTGTTTATTTATTGATTGGTGAAAGTATGCATCAGCTAAAAAATATTATTGTAACTGTTACACAGTAATTTGTCACTGCCTTCCTGTCAGTCACCCTGCTGTGTCAATCACTAAGCTTCATGCCTTTTGAACTAGCCCAGAAACCCATTTTTCTAAAGTTTTATGCATCAGCGCGTCTGTTTGAAAAATATCCGCGATTACTGGCGCTCCATAGTGTATTTAATGCGCTGACAGCTCAGAAGGACATCACTTTTCCGCGCTGGTCGCCAGCGCGCCTTTCCCATGTTCTTCCGCGCTGACATGACTGCCCCAGTTATTGAGACGCGGCGACAGCGCGACAGTTTCCTAATAATCCGCGCTGATCCAGTTTGGGCGAATTTGTTCAAACAACCAGCCTTCCAAATAACTCCAGGCTTGGTTGTTAGCTTTGTGAATGTCGACTCCCTTCTATGGCATGTCTGTTCGACCCTTTCCAACAACTTCCCTTGAAGATAAGCTCATCCTTCCACCCTTATAGGAGACTCCTTCTCCTATATAAACTCCCACCATTACCATGAGCAGCTAGTTTTGGATAGTTAGACATAGCTTGGATTGTATAGAGCTTATAGTGCTCAGATTGCTGCTACTATAGGTATTTGGTGTGCTAGGTGTGGAAGTGATTGATTGCTTAGGGAAGGTTGTTTTGTGTTGCTTGTGTGAGAGAGAGAGTTGTTTGTCTTGGGAAAATCATCCTCAAAGGTGAATGCTTGAGATACATGCTGACTGGCCCCTCCTGAGAAGGTTACCGACGTCAGAACATTTGGTTGTACTCTTCTCTATTCTGATTAATAATAGATGACTGCTATTATTGTTCCATTCTCATTTGTACTTGCAATGGTTAAATGTGAATTACATATTTTCTGACCGATGTATGGTTGCTTTTACTAGATTTCACGCTTGTGTTTGTTTCCTCTTCGTGTGTGCAGGTATCTATTCGCGGAGATCGCGGAGGATTGTGACCAGCCAAAGCGAAGGAGCGAAGGCAACATCTCTTCGTTAAACAACAGCGCTGGAATCCAAGTAGGTGCTCTTTACCTCTTGTTTAATTGTAATTAGGAACATGCATAGCAACATTGTTTGATTGTTGCTAGACCCTTGCTGGGCTAGTAGGGATCGCCTCTATCCGTAGAGGGGATTTACCTCTCCAACAGTAACTATTATGAGAAGGTATTAGACCTTCTTGGTGAATCTAAGATAAGTTTCAAACCCCTATGCTCAGATATGCATTCACGACCTGTAGATTACATGTCTTCCATATGTTTGACAAAATGTCTTTCATTATTAGGCTTGGTTAGTTCAAGTCCCTGATCAAGTTTTATGTTAGAGGCTTTCTCCTTTTGTCATTTATTGTTTTGGAAAGTCTCCTCAGGTTTTGGGCAGTGATCTAGAGTATAGCCTTGAAAACATGGCACTGATGTCATGGTTACCAACTCAGAACTAGGAAGTTGGGATTGTAGCTACTACCTTGTAGGCTTATGCATGCAACTGGAGCACTAAATTTTCATGGATGCAGGCTTGTGTAAGTGACTGGGAGTCTAGGTCAATGAAAAACAGTCTTGATCAGGGTTAGGACACTTGGAGTGGTTGTTTAGGTCTTTGGGGTCCTATAGATCTTGATGAAGGTCAGTAAGTTTGTAATTTTCGGCTCCACTTTTGTAATTGTATCTAGGAGGTTGGAACATATCATAGTAACTCTTTGTCACATGTTTACCTTAGTAGACCATTAAATTTGGTAAATGTGCAAGGAGGGTGTTACAATATCATAAGTAAAATTTATAAAAGTTATTATTAAATAAATTTGATTTGGTCATAATGTTAAAGGAAAATTTGATTTGGCCATAGCCAATGTTTCATTGTGTGGAGCTTTACTTTTGCAATGCGACTGGGGTTTAGTGAAAAATTGTCGCCTTTTGGTCAATTGAAAACAATGATAAAATGCATGAATAGATAAATAAATAGTTTAAAACATGTTTACTTGGATATCTTATGTAACTTTATTTAATTACAAAAATAGTTTTTCTTTTGAATTGCATTTTGGGAAAATGTGAAATATCTAAACAATATATGTAGAGTGTGGATGAATCCTTCATTCTACCTCATATTCATTCTTGCACATTGCATTACAGAAATTACAATGTCAGGTATAACCATTTCATTATTAAAATAATGAAAGAAAAATTACAAAAGAAATCTCTGAAGATAAAGTAATTGCTAGACTTGTTTTATGAATAAAAATATTGTTTCCAAACAATATAATATGTGTATCAAATAACGTAAAAGTTGATGATTTGTAGTTTGCAAAAAGAAATGTATGGAGGAGAAATTTGATTTTAAATATTTTTATTCTATTTTTGAAACATTTTATCTATTGTGCAGAGATGAGTGGCCTAATATCTATTTTATGGAGCTTTTTTGGTTGTGTGAACTTCCGCATCTCCACACTTACTTTTTATCAAGTCTCAAATTTGAATATTGGCACCAAAAATTATAGAATGGTATCTAGTTGAATTACACCAGGTATCAACAAAAATGCACTCAGTTACAAGAGCTATTGCAAAACATGAATGGCACAATCATACTTCCATTCTCGTAGCATAATCACTAGAAGCTTTGACCTTGAATAAAAGATGTTGATTAATGAAGAGAACGTTACCAAATTTTGCTACTTGCTCAACCAATTTTGACATTCAATATATGATCAAGGCTATATAATGTAATTTTCTCAGCAAAGTAAAAAAAACATATGGGAATATTGTGTAATTTACATGTATGTATATATGAAAAATATTTTCTAAGTTATGTCATACTCTTCAATGCATTGTTTCTTCAAATAAGCATTCAATTTACAAATTTGTGTCAGTTATATATGATAATGATTGACTTAGAAATTTGTTTAAATTTTGCATGATAGACCTTTTTTTATAGAAATTAGTTATAACAAGTCATTAGAAATATTTTTTCTAATATTGTTTGAGTAATTATAGGATTTTCGAATTTGATAAATCAATAAAATAATGTAACCAATCACATCATAAAGAATGTTGTGAAACCAGCTCAAAAGAATATAGAAAAGATAGATCAACGCCATAGAAATAAGCCTCTTCGAGGGGGAAACCTACTTTACATTACACAAATGAACAATTCTTGGATGATACAAATCACAAGACCTCCTTTCTGTATATAGGATTCTAAGGGATCATAATATAGTCAGACCGACATAACAATAATAATGTAAGGGAAAAATAATAACAATAGTGGGCCTCTATGGGGCACAATGATAATAATATGGGATTACATTGGCACAACCATATAATAATTGGGTTGTACTAATAACAATAAGGGGTTACACTAGTAGTGTAGGGACTTAACATGCCCCTCTCATTCAAAAGTGTTATCCTAAATGCTTGAGTAGTTCTTGATGCTTCTATATAAAATTCTTGTCCTCCCATGTAGAATCTTCAGTGGGTAAGTTCTTCCACTTGATGAGATACTTCGAAATTGATCGATTTTGTAGCTGTCGAGTTCTTGTTTCTGTGACTGCTCCAGGTTCCAATATGATTTTTTCTTCCTTGTCAAGTTCTGGAAATATTATTTAAATTGGGATCTTCTACAACTTTTGAATGAGTTGCCACACTTCTTCATCCTTCTTCCATTCATCCCTTGCTTAGCTTATCCAATCTAGTTGGATAATAGAAATAGCACAAAATAATGCTTCCACATCCTCATCCTTTCTTCAGAGTGCATCTGCAACAACATTTTGCTTCTCTTTTTTGTATATGATTTCAAAGTCATAACCCAACATATTTGTGACCCACTTTTTTTGTTCTTCTAAAGATAATCTTTATTCTAAAAAGTTTTTAAGACTGTCATGATCCCGGTTTACCTTGAAGTGTCTTCCCATTAAGTAAGGTCACCATTTCTTAAGTGCATGTAGTATTGCCAACATTTCCTTCTCATAAATAGTGTGCTTGCGATGTAGCCATAAAATACCCAATCCCCTACATCAAAACTTCTTTCATTGCGATGTTCATCTCCCTATTGTTTCATTCAGTTCTGCACCAAAGTGACTTTATCCTTTAAAAGTCGGAGAACTTCTTCTTGATGCTCGATGTGATCTTTCACTACTTGAATCTTTTTCTTCTTGATATCTCCTTCTATCTTGAGGGTTTGAGGAGTGGTAATTTCTTCCAATGCATTACAAGATAAGGTCAGATTCATTTCTTGATGCTCGATGTGATCTTTCACTTCTTGAACATTTTTCTTCTTGATATGTCCTTCTATCTTGATAGTTTGAGGAGTGGTAATTCTGGCCAATGCATTACAAGATATGGTCGGATTCATTTCTTCTTTCTCGATGTGATCTTTCACTTCTTGAACCTTTTCCTTATTGATATGTCCTTCTCTCTTGAGAGTTTGAGCAGTGGTAATTCTTGTCAATGCTTTACAAGATATGGTCGGATTCATCTGTTCTTTCTATAGGGTTGGTTCCCAGTGTATATCCTCCTCTTTTGACATTTCTTGATCCTTTTTGTCATTAGGATGCCTTTCTTGTAGCATCTTTGTCCCACCTCCCTTGAAACTTTCCATGTCTTTCTTCAAATCTTCCATGTCTTTCTTCCAATATGCTTTCATACCATTGATATCAGCTTCCATGGCATAGATTATACTATTTATCTTTTGCTTCTCTAGAATATCATTTACCCTTATATTCAATTTTTTAAATTCCTCAATTTGCTTTCCCATTGAACCCTTTTGTTTGAGATTTATCAATTGGCTAAAGAAGGTGTTTCTCTTGGTATCCTCATAATGTACTATCATTTCCTCCATGAAAATTGACCACGTGACAAGTGGTTTACGAGGACAAAGCCCTTTATAGCATAAAAAATGATTTGGTTATAAATAATTATATGCAATACATACATTTTCTAACAGTGGTACACCAAGTAGATCAAAATATTTCTCCATTTGTAGTATCCAATTTATCGGATCCTTGCCATCAAACTTCCTCATATCGCCTTTTCTTGATTTTTGGAGCTCGATCTTGAAACGATTGTAACTTTGTAATATCAGATCTTCAAGTTCTAAAATCACAATCTGTGGTAACCCTCTGAGTAATATTTCTAACCCTGCAAGTCTGGTCGAGATTGGATTCTCCAATGAAGATTTATGCCAAATCTCCCACAATGACCTGAGTATAGAATGGTTCAGTAGAGAAAACTTGTACAATGTGCTGCATGTCACTGTTTCAACCTTACATTCTGAAAATGCTACCCCAAAAAATATAGTCCTTCATCTTTCTATAACTTCTAACGAAAATTCAATCTGATGCTTAGAGCGAAAGTTATGATGATTTTCCCAAGGTGACTTTTTTGGAATGTAATTCGGTGGTCTGCAAAAACCCTAAATTCCTCAGATTATATCTCCAAAAATATAGCGAGATAGGATCTGAATTTTGGAACTGAGATTCAAAACAATTTCTTCTCAAATGGGTTTTTTTTAGCTTCTAAAACTTTGTAAAGAAATAGTTATAGTGAAAATTCCACCATGATCTGTTTTAGATGAAATTCTTGAGCTTGGAAAAGCCCTAACTTCCTCAAGTCATATCTCTGAAAGTATAGTGAGACGAAATCTAAACTTTGGACCGGAGGTTTAGTGTGATTTTTCTCAAATGAGTTTTTTAGTTTCTGAAACATCACAGAAAAAATGTTATAGCGAAAATGCCACGATGACCTATTTGGAGCAATGAAACCCTAGAATCCAAAGCTCTGACACCAAATGTTATGAAACCGACGCAAAAAAATATAGAAAAGATAGATCAACGCCTTAGAAATAAGCCTCTTTGAGGGGGCAACCTCCTTTACATTACAGAAATGAAAAATTCTTGGATGATACAAATGACAAGACCTCCTTTCTATATATAGGATTCTGAGGGGTCATAATATAATCAAAGCCAACATAACAATAATAATGTAAGGGAAAAATAATAACAATAGTTGGCTTCTATGGGGCACAATGATAACAATATGGGGATTATCTGGGCACAACAATATAATAATGGGGTTGTACTAATAACAATAAGGGGTTACATTGGTAGTATAGGGACCTAACAAAGAACCAGACATGACATAGGAAAATGAAAAACATAATAAATAAAGTTAGTAAATAGCATAGTATAAACATCAATATTTGATAGGGGGAGGGGGCATTGTGGGAAGCACAAACAAAAAAGCGACCAAGTGAGAGGGGGAACAAATCTTCCTCTGCACCTCTACATAATGTATCAATGTTAACAGTTCCACAAACTATGTAAAAAAAACATACTAGAATATTATGGAATATATATGTATGTATACATGCCATATATTTTCTAAGTTATGTCATACTCTTCCATACATCATTTCTTCAAATAAGCATTTGATTTATAAATTTGCTTTAAATTTGTATGATAATGATTCATTTAGAAATTTGTTGAAATTTTTCATGACAAGCCCCTTTTTATAGAAATTAGTTATAATAACAAGTTATTAGAAATATGTCAATGTATTGTAAAAAAATGGAAATATGTTTTCTAATATTGTTTGACTAATCATAAGATTCACAATTTTGATAAATCAATAAAACAATGTAAGAAATCACATCAAAAAGAAGAAGACATGACATAAGACAATGAACTAGATAGACATTACAATCAAAACATAATTTATAATACTTGTAAATAGCATAGTACAAACATCAATATTTGAGGTCCGGGGTAGGGGGCAATGCGTGGAGTGTGAAAGAAAAATGACCTATTGGGTGGGGGGAAATAATCCTTTGCACAATGTATCAATTCTAACTATTCTGCGAACTATGTAAACATATTGAAATGAGAAAGAATCTTTGTTAACTTGACATGAATGAAGCTTGGAAATTGTTTTATTCTACAATGGAAATGTAAAACCTAAGTTTAAAACATAGTTAAGTGCAACATATCGTATTCTTTATTTTCAAATTTTTGTTTTTAAACTTTGGAAAACTAAAAATGAAATAACAATGTAATACTGGTAGTTCTTATTTCATGGTGTAAATTTTTGACACTTTGAGCTAAACTAAAAAGCATGACAATCTTGTTCAAATATTATTAATCAGAACTTGTGATTTCTAAAGACATCAAACAAGTATTAAGGATCCATATAATGTTTAAACCTTCAAATATAGAGACTCCTCACATATTTGTTTTGCTAACATAAACTATGTGGAAAGGAAATATGTTTTGTAATATTGTTTGACTAATTATAGAATTTACAAAATTTATAAATCAATCAAACAATGTAAGTAAACAAACTGCAAGAAAGAAAACAAGCCATAACAATATGAACCAACTATGCATTACAATCAAAACATAGTAAATAATATTAGTGAATAGCATAGCACAAAACATATAACTTGAACAACTAAATTCATTAAAATACATTTTTGTACAATGTTAATAGCTACAGATTACGTAATCACAAGATGAAATCATATGTCACTTCCCTGATAAAAAATCTTTAGCAATGCTCAAATTATTGAACCGGAAAGTAGAAGATGATGTTAAGATTGGAAGCATGGATATACGGAAGCAAGGAAATGTAGATGATGTCATACGCCTCACCAATGTTTAATGGAAATTCAATCTTTACTAGTTATTGCTAAAAGAGATATCCACATTATCCGTAGAACACCTCTTGATTTTGAAATCATGAAAATAATACTATCTCCAAAATACCAATAGTAGATTACTTGATAATGAAATCAAAGAGAATAGTAGTTAAACTATCCGTAACATGAAATAAAATCCCAATCATCCAACAAACCAAAAACATTGTTTGGAAATTGTCAAAGTCTTCAAGCAAAAAGTATAAGGTAATGTTACGATTGAGACTATGAATATGTGAATTTGTGGAAATGCAAACACTTCCCCTTGTTTGATGATGATTTACGAGACTATGAATATGTGAATGTGTGGAAATGCAGACGCTTCCCCTAGTTTGATCATGACTTACGAGTAATTATTGAAAAGTTTGGATCCCCTATTTATTTCCAAGCATAGATTAGGTGGAAGATGAAATCATATCCCAGTCATCTAGCAAATTGAAAAATCTCTCCAACAAGCTCAAATTCTTCAAGTAATAAGTAAAATGTAGTGTTAAAATTGAAAGTGTGGATATGCCGATGCGTGGAATCATCAATATTTTTCTTGAAAATGTAAGCAAAGAGAACTAGAATACCATCGCTAGTTTGCTTGATATTGCAAACAAAGAGAACGAGAATACCATCAGTTGATGACTTGACAATAAAAGCAAAGATAATTATATCACCACTAGATTCACCATCAATGTAAACAAAGATAACCATCATTGTATACATATAATCACCTGTAAATGGTTTATTATAAATGTGCCATATATCTCAAAACTAGAGAACAAATTAATAATAGCTAATTTATTTGCATAATAGTGCTCATAGGTAACGTTTCGTAGATCAGGTAATATTTTATCTAGTTCCACACCTCTTAGAACGTTGTATATTTTAGTCTTGTCACTTTCATGTATGATATAGTTTAATCAATGGAAATAAATAAAGCAACATTATTCATTGCAGTTGGTACAATAAACCAAGATTTACTCAAGGTTTTAGCAGTTATAATTGGAATACTTCATTTTTCACATAAGTCTTAAATGGATTTGTATATGCACTAGTCACTGTCAATTTCCCTTGGAAGTGTTGTAAAATTGATATATAAAAGCAAGGCTTAGAAGCTTGAAATCAAATGTGTTTATATCCTTCTTTATTTATCTATATCTATATATACACATAATATCTACAATATAATAAAGTTTACCATTCATATTTGACTCACTGAAGAAAGAATTTTTCTTATATTTTCAACATTCTTTTATATTTTCAATGAACATATGAATTTCGATTTTGAAGACTGGAAAACTCATTTTTTTTTCTATAACTATATTTTTTAGCTAGATGAATGGAATTTTTTTTCTTTCAATTGTCTTTGAATTGAAAGATATGATGAAAGAAGTTTGTTATGTACTTGAACCTGTTACATATGCAGTATTCGTAAAAGAATACATGTAAAATATACAATGGATGGAAAAAAAATCTCCCACAATGAAACATTAAAATAAATGAAATCTTATTGTTTTTCCTATCCTATTCGGCATTCATGTCTTTGATTTCTAGTACAAATTGCATTGTCATCTACATTTTTGAAATTGTGATGGCATCGATTGCGCAAACTGGAAATGTAACTTGAATACATGACAAATTTGAAATCCTGATATTTAGAAAGAATTGGTACTCTATAGAAACATGACAAATGTTTTCTACAATGCTAAATCTATTTAGACAAATAGTTTTTTCAGAGTCACCATTATCGTATTTATGCTTTAGAATTATTTTGAAATTTATAATAGAAACACCAACATTTGCAATAGGTTTTGCCTCATGTTGTTCGATAAAATGTGTTGTCATAAGCAATATTATTATTATTTCAACTTTCTTCTCCATCAAATTTGCATGGAGTATTGTTTTTTTATTCTTTTCTTTGTCCAAAAATGTTGAGGATGTAACTAATAAAATGCCATGAAAAATGCTCCCTGGAATATTATTATTGATATCTTCGATCAAGAATGGAATAGAATTGATCTCTTTTTTTCCTAATAATGAAAATTTAATTGAAATTAATTCGAGAAAAATAAACAAACATGATATACAATTAAATAAAACTAGATATAGATACCATTTTCTTTTGTTTCTTCCCTATTTTCTATTCCTTTTGTTTTGTCTCCTGTGATATATGTGTCTGTAAAAGTGCTCATTGTCATCTATACTACCTCATACATATCTAATGTCATATCTGGTGAGCCCTGGTATTATACCAAATGTGTTGTAACTCCCAGAGGTTCCTCAACTCTATTTAGCAACCCAGGGTTCTTACAAACATAGAGGTGATAGTGTTGTATACATAGTAGATGGAACTCTACTCATGCCACCCTCAACTAGGTCATTTGATAATTAGGGTTCCAAGACCATTCTTTTACTGAATTAGGGGGAATTCACTACTGATAGTGCAATTTAAAAGCTATCCCTAGTGTAGAAAGAGTAAATTATTCTCAAATCCAACTTGTAAAAGCTGTTCACTTATACATGTTATGAAAAAACACAACATTTATGCTACCTACACGAAGAAAAATACACTAATTTCAATCAACCATATAGTTATCAAATTCACTCGAAAAAAACAGATTATTCTACCAACTCACAACTAAATATTTCATGCATCATTTATCTAATTCACACTGCATATTAAGTAGTATCCTATTTGCCAAAGCTATGATGAAGAAACTAATGATATTTTTTCTTGCAGCAAAGGAAAAGGAATGGATGGAATGGACTAGGTGGTACCTATGATCATGAATTCCAATATGGGGGGTCAACCTACTCCTAAACTAAGATATCCTGGCATTATAGGTCAAAACAAGGGAAAAACATGCTACTACAGGCGTGCTACAAGAAGTACTAAAATGCTACAGGAAGTTTCCCGAGAGGGTTTGGAGGGTAAGGATTATGGAATACAATGATGGAAATATGGATGAAGGTTATGGAGGATGGATGAAAGGTGACCAACACCCATATCCAAGCTCAACACTTCAGGAAGGATAACTTTGGACTAAGAGGGTTGCTCATGGCGACTAAAAACCCAATATGGAGACAATGGTTGGGATTCATCAAAACAGAGTGGAGGATTCCTGGATGGAGATGATGAAAATGTCCCTTTCCTATAGGTCCAAAATTCCTACAACATCACATGCACCTATTCTTATTTTCATTTTCAAAATATTATAACCAATGGTGGAAAAGGTGAGTTGAAATCGAAAAAAATCTTACTGATGCTAAAAACCATGATCTATGCAATGGATTCACTCCTAAGCTACAACAATAATATGTGAAACAAAATAAATAATATATATCTTTTTCCAAGAAATCAGAAATAAGATATCATAACATAATTTTTTTGGGCACTGAGTGTGGATTCCTTTAGTTAGGCTCCCATGAGAGAGATGAGATAGAGGCACAATCAAAGTCTTTTTGAGGAATATATTCTACTAAAGTGTAGTAATTAATAACCATTCTAAGCTAAATAAAAATATCAATACAAAAGAGGGACCTAAGCTAGTGGTGTTGGGCCCAAACCTAAGAGCCTCGACCCTCTAAAATAACTCAGTGATGGATCAATAAGAAACTTCTCATTATCATTGCAAAAATGTCAAATACATCACATAATGAGTAAAGAATAGCAGTCACAAGTGCTTGAGATTAATATCTTCTTAGTTGTAACCAAAATTCGAACCCTAATCATAGCTCCTTGGCATGTTTTTTTATAAAAAATGTGTAGCTACCAACAACTCTCTAGAAAATATAGGTGTTTGTCTCCCAAAACTCAAGAAAGGTAGATTGAGATCTTTCTTGAACTACACTGGCTTGGCTTCTAATTACCTCCTCCTACTTGGTTACCAATGACTCCTAGTTAATGAGAGACAAAGTGGTGATCTTAGATTAATGAAGGAGTTAATGAGGTAGACAACCTCCTAGAATCTCTTCCTATTGTCTACTCTAATCTCCTGCTTTGAAATTATCTCAAAATTGTCCCAATTCATGCATCTAAACCATGTTAGGCCACATGACATAGAAACACATCTTTTATCATCCTCACTAAGCATAATATAACAAAAATTGTAAATAAATGTGAGAAAGAGATAACTCTAAAGTTGTAGGATGGAATTATGACCCTTGTGATATACCTATTGATGAGCCTCATCAGCAACCCCCTACTAAATTTGTTGCTCATCCTCTGAGAAAATTAGTCATCTATGTCCATGTCTTCAATGGCCCTAGTGGCCTTTCTGACATCCCGAAGTTGTTGGGTGCAAGATCCCCCAAGGGATGTTTTGGGGCTTAAGCATCCAATTTTGTAATACAAATGAAAAGACTCTACATTTTGTGGTTGTGGAGCGCGTAGTTGTTAAAGAGTCATAGGGTTGTTCGCCCTTATTTTGAAAATGTAATGTTGGCTGTAGAAGATATACCCATGGTCCATGGACCATGGATTGTATAGCTAGAGCTAAGACCTAAGTAGTTAAAGGAAATTAGAATGGAATAAAAGAAGATCGAACATGTATGAGAGATAGCTCTGAAGTTTAGGTTTAAGTTTTGGGTCATAACATATGTAGAGGCTCTGCAACTGAGTGTGCAAAGGCCTAAAAGTCCACAACTGAGAGCGTGGACCCATGCAGTTGAGTGTGCAGGGTAGGTTGAATCTGTAATTGTTCAGAATTATAAATAAAGAGAAGTATTCTATAAGTTCTGTGTCTTTATTTCTTTTTTATGCATATGTTGTATTGGGTATAAATTTCACTTCTAATTCTTATATGATGCATGAATATATGTAAATGTATTGGTTAAGTGAACACAAGAAAGAACATCTATTTACGCGAAGCTAACTAAGATCTGTTAATAAGATAAGTACGATACTTAACATAGTTGGGAACATATCACAATTCACTACCCTAGTAGCATGAACGCATATCAGCCCTAGGTTAGGGCTGTGCGAAAGCTGATTGTACCATTTCACGAAGGTGTTGAAGGACGAATAGAGGGTTAAGCCACCTGTGCACAGGTAGTTATAGCTAGGATAAACCTTCATCACATCCATCTCAAGAGTGTGGAAGCTTGGTTCTAGCATCCCTCCATATTGCTTCGGGTGAGACTTCAGTCCGCGCTCTGCGGGATGATGCTGAAAGGGCCAGTAGTGTATGGATTTTTATGGATAACTAATGTTGAACCTGGGTCAGTTCCCCTCAAGCCAACAAATGGTTCCGTTGTCGGGGCAGGAATCTGCATGAGGGATGTATGATGTCGTATCACTAGAATCCGACTAAGAAATAAATCGAAGGATGGTTGGATAGAATGAATCACAATTTCGCGGCACAAGAAAACAGAAACCTGCAACTGTCAAAAGAACAATCGTTGGACTAATACTTGTATATAGGGATCTACAAAAAAAATTTCGCCTCTTTTGCTACTAAGCTATACAAGTCAATCATGAAGCTAGTAGACAACCAAGGAAGGTGGAAACTTGATGGTCCTATTGTGTGGACCCTAGATCTAGTACATAGGTTGGAAGCATCAGAGGATAAGATTGCACACGTCGTCGATCATTGGCTTGATCGCACTATAAGAGGATTTGTTACTGAGTTCACGGTCAACATCTCAGTCAACTATAGCGAGGTAGACGATGCTTTTTCAAAGGACCGCGAGGTAAGTATGTAAAATCTCTGAATACTTGGATTAAAATTTTGTTGTGCGAAAAATGAGTTATGCATTTACCTTGATGTTTTGGACTATGCAAAGTGGAAAAAGTTACAGAAATGAAGGAAATAAGGGTCTAGAGTATATTCCCTTAATTTCACCAGAAGGGATGAAGAAGGGATAGCGAAGGTCTCTCTCTAAAGTGTTATTTAGTTCATAGGACAAGGATTTCTGCTAATACCACCTTCACCCACACCACTTCCATCTTCGCCACCATCACCTCCAACATTTCCCATACCATCTCCGCTACCACCGCGATTCAGTATTGAAAACATAATGAAGTTGCCTTTGTTCAAAGGCTTAGAAAATGAGGACTCGGACCAATTCTGGTTCATTGTGAGGACTGTATGGGAAGCTCAAGTTGTTACAGATGATAACATAAATAGGGCAATAGTGGTTAGTTCTCTGCAAGATCACGTGCTAACCTGGTATATGAAGTACTCCATTGATAACTCGAATGCTAGAGTAGTGGACATCCAAGAAACACTGAATAGGGAATTTAGCAGGCCTAAATTTGAAGTGGAGTCGATTGTGGGATTCAAAGAGATCATGATGCTACTAGGCAAGACACCTTGGGAACTAGATCAGAGGCTAAAATGTACGATCCGCGAAGCCAACACGAATTTGACAGATGGACAGCATTGCGAGTGGTTTGTAGCTTCACTACTACCACACCCAGCAAAAGAAGATAACAACTCAAGCAGCAGCCTCAGAGATTTCCATGAGGCTACATGAAACCCCGATGTAAGATCCGAATCTAGGAGTTTAGCATATCCATGTGAAGCTAAAGAATATGTGCCTTGAGATGCAAAGATTGAAACAAGATAGGACGGTTCGGTGAGAGGTACACGAAGAAGTATGGTGTGTGAAATGCAAGAGTTAGGGTCATGACAAAGACCACTACCGGGTCTTTACAAATTACCTTACAGGAGGAGGACCGATGCCTTTAAGGCTGAAAGCTCAAGCAGGACCTAGCGTGACACCTTCTTTGTGGTGTACTATCTGTCAAATAGTTGGAAAACATGCCACGGATAATTGCCACTTGTTACAAAAGTATACACAAACTATGCAACAGTTGTTCTACAACTTCTGTAGGTTGGTGGGACATGATGAGCATACTTGTAGGAGCTATGGATTGATGATGGATAGAATGCCCGCCTACAGAATTCAAGCCGAAATTCAGCCCCTTGACCAGAATGCGAGGATGGTGCCGATAGGATTTCAAGGGCATGGACGAGACCGAGGTGGAGGATGACCTGGTAGAGGTCACGAACAGTTGATTTTCTACAATTGCGGAGGGCTAGAACACTATGCTCATGATTGCACTAATCCAATGCATTTGTCGTGCAAGTATTTCAAATTGTTTGATCATGAAATAGAAGATTGTCCTACATTGATAGCTAGGATACATGATAAAGGGGTGCTACCACCTCCCCTGACTTAGAACCTATAGATGATGAGGTCTGAGCCGCGTGAGGAAGATCTGAATGTAAATATAGTGCTTCGAAATGGAATCATGATGGAAGATGACAAGGGGAAATAGCTAGAAGATAGCACCTGGGTTTGCAAAGCCCCGGTGAAAGACGCTGAGTTTGATTTGTAGCGTGCTCAGGAAACCTTCGTGGAAGCTAAGAAGAGCTTCGTCGAGGCCTCCACTTCAGAAAGAAAAGATAAGCTTGAGTCAGAGATGGACCCCTCCATGCTCAGAACTTTCCTGGAATACTGTATGAAGTTACTACGCGACATTAAGGCTGTAAAAGGGTTACAGGAACTCATCAACAGGTGTGTTGGGACCGTGCCAGGAGAACCACGCGTAGTCTGTAAGATCAGAAAGAATAAAATAGGGATGGGGTCTGAAATGAGACTCACCACGTAGATTGAAGAATACGAGATTGAACAAGTCATTATGGATTTGGGATCAGATCCGAATGTTTTACTAAAACAAAAACGGGAGTGAATTGGGAGACTTGTGCTTCAATGGTCTCTAATTCAGCTAAGAATGGCTAATCAGAAGAAAATCATACCCATGGGGCGACTCGAGGGAGTAACCATGGATATTGACGGAGCGAGTGCGCAGGCAGATTTTGAAACTGTAATAGATATTTTTGATGACATCAATCCCTACCTTGCGCTCTTTGAAATTGACTATACTATTGATATGAATGGGGTAATCAATCTAAAGAAGTGAAAGATGATATTTGAGAAGAAATAACTACACGTAATAATACCCTAGATCCTGCTGAGGGATCACGCTATACAGAACCATTCGGTGACTATGAAAGTGATGATGATTTGGACTACATCTATAAGATAATAGCATGAGACCAAGACTAGGTGAACCCACCACGAATGGGTGGATTACATGGGAGCGCGAGAGTTCCTGCACTTCGGATTCCGATGAAGAAATAGAACACCGGCATAATTGGTTACACAAGGTAACTATGTTGAATTGAAACATGATGACCCGGTCGCTACGTTGCGTGCCATCAGAAGTAAGAAATCTGCCTACTTATGATGGTCTAACTAAGGTATATATCTTCTTAGATACATTTGAAAGGGAGGTGCCAAAAAAGCAATGCTTATAGGCCTTGGACTGGGTACTACGCTCTACGTCCACAAGATGGCAGGGTACGCACAAAGGAAGCTTTGATGATTGGCGTGAATATAGGAGGATGATGAGAGAATGATTTGGGAAACCTAATATGCGACTGATAGAAAAGTATGATGGGTAGCATGATCCATGCGCGCATCTGGCCAAATGGACATAGGTTTATGGAGAAAAGCCACAACCTGAGTGGGTGCACCTATTCTTTCACACCCTGGATGTTGTCCCAATGAATTGGTATATAAAAATAGAGCTATTCCATGGCACAAGCGAATGGGATATCCTGCGGGAAGGATTCATGATGACCTTTAGTTTTGAGGACGAGTTTGACAACATTGATGAAGTGCTACAAGAGGTGAAAGCAGCCATCTTCAGGATACCATAGGATCCTTTAGACCTAATGCATCCTGAATGGGCTACTCAGCTAAGTCACACGCTGGAATGTTATAATGTAACTGTTGAAGAGGAGGATGAGGATCTGTGAAAGATTAACATTCGAGAGACAAAACGCCACTGCGAGGTTCAAGGACCACAAATTGAGAACCCTGATATAACCGTACCGGTGAGAACTAAACAAGTGAACATTGGTATGGAGGCAGAACCCAAATTTTTGAATGTTAGAGACTACTGGGATGACACGACAATGAACAAGGTCATTGAATTGCTTCGTGAATAGCAGGACTTATTCCATACCAAGTTTACATATTTGAAAGGAATAATTAAAGATCTAGGAGTGATGAAGATCACGTTAAAACCTGATGTGAAGCCAATTAAGTAGAGGCCTTACTGTCTAAGTCTAAAATACAAGGACAAGTTCCGTTTAGAGCTAGACAAAATGCTAGCAGCAGGCATCATTGAGCCTGTGGAACAGTCCGATTGGGTAAGCCCAATGGTGGTGGAAGAGAAGAAGCAGAAGGATGAGATAAGGATATGTGTGGACCTTAGGAAGCTGAATGACACTTGTGTGCATGATCCTTTCCCAACTCCATTCACAGATGATCTGTTGGACAATGCAGGTGGCCAGGAGGCATATTCCTTTACTTATGGGTTCTTTGGGTACCACCAAATCAAAAATTGCGTTGGAGGATAGGAGGAAGACAACCTTCATGACTGAGTGGGGTTGATTTTAATATACTATAATGCCATTTGGGTTGAAGAATGCATCTTCTATATTTTTGCATGTGGTCATTGTGGCATTCAAGAAATTTATTCATAAGTTCCTAGAGGTATATTTTGATGACAGGACTATATTTGGATTAGTTAAGCACCATGTAGGGAGCTTGCGCTTGATGTTGGATACCTGCCGAAGATACCAGGTCACGCTCAACCTTAACAAGCGTCTGTTTTGTGTTCCTTTTGGGAACCTAATGGGGCATGTGGTTTGTAGACAAGGGCTGATGGTAGACCCCATGAAGATCACGGTGATTCTAAACTTGGAAGCATTGGGAAGTGTGAAACAGTTGCGTGCTACTCTAAGGCATACAGGATATTACAAAAAGTTTATCAAAGGCTATGCCCAGATAACCGTGCCGATAGAAAAATTATTGAAGAAGGATTTCGCGTTCTATTGGAATGATGATTGTAAGAAAATCTTGGATATATTGAAAGAAAAGATGGTTATTGCGTCGATTCTAGTCTTCCCAAACTGGAAGAAAGAATTTCATGTACATGTTGACGCGTCATGTACACCATGGGGGGTAGTACTAATACAAGATGGCGAAGAAGGCTTAGACCACCTTATCGCATTTGCAAGTCACAGATTATCCAAAGAAAATAAGAACTATTCCACCACTGAATGCGAGAGAGTGGCTATGGTGTAGGCGCTCCAAAAGTATCAGCACTACTTGCTAGGAGGCCACTTTAAGATATATACGGATCACTGTGCACTCAAGTACCTAGTCAATAAGCCTGTGTTGGGGGGGGCGCATCTACAAAAGAATTTTATTGTTCCAAGAATACGATTTTGAAGTTGTTGTGAAACCCAGATGATTAAACGCGGGACCTAACCACCTGTCGCGCATTAAGACATGGTAGAAACCCACTAATTTGGAGGAAGGATTAAATAAAGCACAAATTTTTGTTGTGCATGTTGTGGATGGAAATTTTGAGGATATAATACACTTTCTAACAACTAGAACTATGCCAAAAAGATACTTTGTCCAGCAAAAGAAGGAATTAGTGGTGTGTGCAGCAAACTTCTCTGTCATTGTTGGGCATCTATACAAAATGGACAAATACTATGAAGGTATGTACCTAAGTTTGAACAAAGTATCATCCTCGCAGACACTCATGGGTGTGCCGCGAGAGGACATTATGAAGGGAGAGAAACTACACAGAAGATTCTACATGTAGGGTTGTGGTGGCCAACCCTCCAACAACGTATCTCAAAGAACAGGTAGGCCATTGTAGAGGCATGAAATGCCTTTGAATCTAGAAATGACGTTGCAACCTTTCGAAAATTGGGCAATAGATTTTGTAGGACCTATTCAGCCTCAAGGGAAGATAGGCATGAGGTACATTATCATTGTGATAGAGTACTTGACTCATTGGGTAGAAGCACAGTTGGTGAAGGATTGCATGGGTGCGATTGCAGCGAAGTTTCTATTTGATCATGTACTGACGTGATTTAGATGTCCAAAGATCTTGATGAGCAATCACGGTATGCACTTTTTGAATGAGACTGTAACATCATATCCGAGGGTCTTCTACCAGATCTATATTCTCTAAAATTAAAGGCAATAAGATGCAATAATTTATTTTCTTACAAGACATTTAAATGATGATAATTTACCATTTAGAATCTAATTCCTACAATTTAATTAGTGAACATTTCATTTCAATCACTTACATGAGTAATCTATGCATAGACGAATACCTGTACCGCTGGCCTGGTGGAGATGCCCTTGAGCTACTGCTCCTACTAGAATGCTCCTCTTAACTACTGACTGGATTTACCTCCCAGACAACTAGGAAGTAATTCCTAGCCCAAGAAACCTCCACAGGTTCCCTAGCCCTTCGAGCCCAAGTCCAACCAGATGTAGTGGGTGTGTCCAAGACCAAGATAAACAATACTCCCTTCCTCTCTCTCAAAAATTTCTCCAAAATCATAGCCAACAAAAACCAAATCATGACGCAAAATCCCCCTTCCTATATTCCTCCTTCCTCTTTTATGCCCCCCACTCTCCTCTCCACCTCAACCACCTCACATTAATTTCATAACTTCTCCCTCATCTTTACAGTTGAATTCTCTTCTCCCAAGTAAACATGAGAGGACATTTGGGAATGTGATAAGAATAGAGTACATTTTGGGAATGAGAGATGAAAATATAAATTGGTAATTAGTTTGAGAGGACCATGTCTTCTCCCTTCTCTTCTTCTTCACCTTTATCTTTCTCTACTTCTTCCTCTAGGTCTTCCTCTATTTTCTCTACCTCTATCTCTCTTTCCTCTTCTTCCTCTACCTCTTCTTCTTCTTCGCCCTTCTCTTCTTCTTTGCCTTTATCTTTCTCTACTTCTTCCTCTAGGTCTTCCTTTATTTTCTCTACCTCTATCTCTCTTTCCTCTTCTTCCTCTACCTCTTCTTCTTCTTCTGCCTCTGCCTCTTCTTATTCTTTTTCCCCTCTCTTCCTCGAACACTAGATGTTAGGGTCTCACTTGGTGTAAGGGTTTGAGTGTAAATGAAGGTCTCTCTATCCATATCAATGAATTTATACCAAAGGATAGGGATCCTTGGTTTGTTCAAAGCATTTACCACTATCATTTTGACGAGGCCATGGTGGCCTAGGTGTTGGTTTTTTCCCTGTCTCACTTTTTAGCTCATGTCCCTGATGGATTGTGGGAAGAAATATGATACACTAATTCTTTGGGCCAGGGGAAATTTTTCTTGAAATGTTATTTCATGGAGTAATATAAAATTGTATCCGTATACTACACTTAGCGTTCCTTCATAGGAGATTTATTTTAGGATATGTTAGTCCACCTCATCCTAGGGATAGGGTAGGATCTCCCTCCTAACTCCATTCTTGTCTTCAATAGGTTTTTCATCAGCATTGAAGAACTTCTTTTTGGTGATGGAACTAGTGGTTTTTTATTGTCTGTTCCATTGGATCCCTAGGGGAAGGGTTGCTACCTTGCTAATTAGCTTAGGACTGATTGAAATAATGAATGCCCTCACCACAGTGATGGAACTGACTTATGTCTGAGAGCTTAGGGCCATGTAAAATTCATATGCAATGTCATCATAATATCCCTTCAACGGTTCAATGAATCCTAGCCACTGATTTTTTCTAAAAATGTCTAATAGAGGAGGGTGAAGATGAATCCTTTTAGTGTCTGAAGGCTCCCTTCTATTAAATCCTCCCCCCATCTCTTTTCTTTGTTTTCAACTAAGTGAAGGAGGGATGCTTTATGTAATATCTATGATGTATATTTTAGTTTAAGTACATGGTTTGACTCTCTAGTTGATGAAAATTTTATATATTCCCTCTAAAGTAAATCTAGAAAAGTTCTTGGAATCCACAATTTGACCGGTATTTCCTACAAACTTTAGGGTGCACTAGCATACAAGTTATGGATAGATGAGGGAGAGGATGCACTTACTTTTACCACATGGCCTGTGATGAATATGACAAATTAGAGATCAATTCGGTGCTGGGGGTGTTCTTTCACATTTTCAAGCTTCCTGTAACAATTCCTCGGGTTTCATGTAGCTTTTAGAGGCTTCCTATAACTTCTTGCAACTTTTATAGGCTTCCTATAACTTCCTCCTATAGAAATGGTAGAGAAGGGTTCGAATCTCCTCGATGGATCCCCAAGCTCTTCCTCACCTTACCTATTTTTGAAATGAGCATAAATTCAAGAGAATTTGAGACCCAAGACAATATATGCCAGTTTTGGCTTGGGCTTGGAGCATTGTGATGACTTGGAAGAGGAAAATGGTTTCCTCTTTTGGACCATTCTCCCAAACTGTAGTAATCATTCCCTCATTCCTCATAATCAACATCCACTCCATGTGATCCTATCTTGAATGATATGACACCTCCACGTTGCATGAGGGATCATAATCACTTTTGGTTTACTGACCGAGGGTGGCCAAGTTGATGGCCAACTCCAACTTATAAAAATACTTCCTCTTGACATTCATACATTTTTCATTATTTACAAAAAGGAAGGAGATGAGAGGTTCCCATACCTGTGCCTACCTCGTGATCTAATAATGTAGGAATGTGCATGCTGGAGTGTTGGACCTTTGTATTTCCACCAAGGGAGTTGTCTTGGTATTTTTTTATATTACTGTGTGTATCTTCTCTTCTCCTCATGGTATTTGATTGTTGACATTGTCTCTATGTATGCAATTCCTTTGTTGATGTCATAGGTCATGTTTCTTCTATTGGAGAGTCCTACTTGGATTGGTAGGGTTACTACATATTGGCTCATGAGTTGGTACCCCCCCCCCTCTTCTTGAAAGGAAAGGAAAAAAAACTAGGATTATGGAATTTCTGTAATGGTTGCATACACTACTACATGAGGAGGTTTCCTTCCTATCGTAGTGCTTTTTTCCTCTTCCAAGGTATTTTAATTGCATGGGAGTGATGTGAAAGGGTGTGGAGGGTGTTAGATTCGGTCTGGTCAGTCCTCTGTAAAAGATCAAAACTCTTTACGCATTTCATTTTTAGGAGTCCCGCTCCATTCATATAGCTACATTCTGCTAGGGGCATGCCATAATCTCATGGAAAAGATCATTGCTAGTCATTTTCCCCCATGTCTGGCTCCTGTTGGCTTAGGTCTTTTGTCAATGATCACCAAAGTCTATGACAGCCAAGGTCTAGTCCTTTAATGGACAAAAGTCATTTTCGATCATTAGGTCTAGGGATTAATAAATTTGGTCTTTAAATATGTCTAGTAAATCCAGGCAGGCCAGAGTGAGGCCCTTACAAAGTAATGATTTAGAGAGTTTCATCGGCATATTGATAAACTTTGACTGTTCTTCAAAACTCTGTTTTGAAGAAAAATCAAACAGTGTCATTGGTGATAAAATTTTCAAAAAAGTCGTCAGTTGATTTCTTCAGGTGTAGACATGGTTTCCGTGGCCAAATGTCCTATCATGCAATCCCTGCAAAAAGTGGCGAAAATTTCATCATTTGAGCTAAAACTTCAAAGGGAAAGTGAAAATCAGTGTTGCTTTAAGTCAGTGAAAAAGTGTCAAAACATAACATTAGAAAAATGGGTTTTTGGAGAAGCAAAAATTTAACCCATGTCTTCCAAGTCTTTATATACAAGTTTCCACCAAAATCAAAGCCATTTTTCAAATCAAGTGCATAGGGAGAAATTGCAAAGTTTTTGAGTGTGCATCGTGCGTGTTTGGAGCAAGGTTGGAGGCAGTTTTCAGGGCGTGGCACATATACACAGGGGCGCGATGCACACAGAGGGCACGGCGCACACAGAGCCACCCCTCAGTTCAAATTCTATATGGGCGCAGCACACACCTAGGGCACGACGCACTGGGTTTGGCGTGCAGCGCACACCCACAAAGGGCCAAAACCGTGCCAAATCACCTCAAATTTTCTGCGAAGCCCATCAAATTGAAAGGTAGGCTCTATGACATGACTTGTTCATCAAAGTTTATAAATGATATGGTGGTTTATGGCTATGTTTGAATGCAACAAAACTCATAAAATCAACCACAAGAAAACACCAAAGGCCATTATTGCTAGGGTTGCATAATTGTGGTATTGAGGCCAAGGTTCCATTTTCATCCACCATTTTTCCCTCACCTACCATTTTTTCCTATCCTCCCTTTCTCATTTTTCCTATTATCCCTACCCTAAAACACTACCAAACCCTATTCTCTTTCCCCTCCTCTTATTTGTCAACATAGCACCCCAAAAACCTACCCTATCAAATACCCAAAACTCCCTACATATCCATAAACAAACTTCTCCCCATAACTCCTATTCCCATCACATTACTCCCCTCCTAATACTCCCTTTTGTTTCATTGTTCCCCTTGGTGGCAGATATGACAAAAGCACCCAGCTTCACACCATCATCAAAGGGCAGCCTAAATACAATACACACAACAGTCATGGCATCACAACATTCATCAGAGTATGAGATGGAGACACAAAGTGACTCATCCTTGGAAGAGCAGGCTCCTAGGAGACATCACAAGAGTGGCAAACATGTTAGGGATGAGCCAACCACCCTCACAGAATTGCAGGCATGCCCTCTTGCTATGTCATGTTTTTAGCATCTATCATGTTTTGAGTTTTTTCAAAGAGTGGCTAATGTTCGAGTTCATCATGAGTTGGCCCGTATTTTTGTGCTTCACCTACATGGAGATCACTCTATATTGGCCGGGGTCACCTTCACATTGACACCCGAAACTGTCTCATTAGCAACCGGTATACCTAATGTTGGAGAACCATGGCACAAGAAACAGAAATTTGATCGGCAGCATTATGAGCCTTACATTAAGGCCAGTTTATTGAGGCACCTCACAAGAGTCTTTCCATTCAAATATTTGAAAGATGAATATGCTCCATTCATGAAGTTGATCATGAAGTACTTCAGCTGTGAGGGGAGGTTCTCCCATCTATATGCCTATCACATCAGGTTTCTCATGCACTTTACCAGGGTACGGATGATGAACATCCCATTTTTCATTTGCAGGAACATAGAGAGGATGAACACCTTCATGCAGCACAAGACCCCTCAGCAGCAACTTAACAGTGTTTATCACTTTGCTCTTATTAGGATTTTGGTGGATCATCAGCTGGGATTGCAGGGCATTACTTGGGAGGACTTCATCTCCCGTGACTTCTTCAGCACTTCATAGGTATTATCAGAGGTTAAGCAAGAGGGTGAACCTTCTTGTCAGTATGAGCGCCATGAGACTGCTAGTGTGCTGGTTTTCATTACATATTAGAAAGGCACTCGACGTTTGTTTGCAACGGCAAAGCGAGTGTTATCTCCACCCGGGGTGGAAGGGGCCTCGCTTCCTCCATCAGCATCACAAGAACAGGACAAAGGCAAGGAGCCAATGTAGGATGAGGGGCTTTCAGGTGAGCCATCAGGTGAATGAGAGACCAAATTTTTCTCCTTCATGATGATGAGACAGATACAAAACCGACAAGTGCACAACTCAAAGAGATCATCCACGAGCAGAAATCAGAGATCGAAGCCTTATCCCTTGATTTGGAGAGTGCTAGTGGAACATGAAATATCTAGAGCAGAGGAACAAATAGCTTGAGGATCAGCAAGTGATCATGGAGCTACAAAACATTCGTGAGCATCGCCAAGCTGCACAAAGGAGAAAATTTGAGCTCACGTCATTGGAGCAAGAGATCAATGAGGATCGGGAGGCCAATCCCGAGAGAGTTAACATGCACTTGGAGAGGCTTCTGGACAAGGCTGAAAAGGACCATCCATTGCTGAGACACATGGCTTTCCACTACATGGCGCGAAACAAAGTATGCAAGGCCCAAATCAGGAATTTGAAGGCGAAATTGAGGAAGGCAATCAAGAAGCAAAAGAGGAAAAGGGAGCTTGATCGACTTCAGATATTGGCCAAAGCCTCTTTGGCCTAGCATAGCACCTCATAGAGGATCTCCAGCCCAAATTTCAAGAAATTTGGGGCAATTTTGGTCACATGGCAAATTTTTGGTCACAACACAGGTTTTTTCTCCCTGTGCGTCGTGCCAGTGGCGCGGCGCTTAGGATTGGGAGCTCCAAATCACAAATGGTTTGGATTTTTGGATTTAGCATGCAAAATCACGACTACTAGTGCTTGGAAAAGAAATTTGGGCATGATTTGAGTCTCCAGGAGGTCAAAAACACTCAAAAAATGACCTCTCTGCCCCTATTTTGACACACAGTAAGCAGTCTTGGGAGAATGAAGATTTCGAGGGGTAGATGAACACCAAATTCAGAAATTCCAATTGGGTTGGAAGGTAGACAGGACAGGATTTCCAACAAGCACACTTGGGCACATTTTGGACTCCTACAAGTGCCTCAAAATAGGCTCCAAAGTGGTGCGGCACATATAGAATGTGGCACGACGCATATAGGGAAAAAGGCCAATTTCACCTCCGTTTCACGAAATTTCAATTTGCAACTTCTCCAAGTGGGCCTGCTCATCTACATTTCACTTTTTCGGCATGTAAGGTGGCATTTAAAGTATTTTCACTCCGGATTGGCTTCTATCCAAGTGGCAAAGGAAGGAAAACAGTCACCCAAGCCATTTGTCATGTTTGTAACGTTGCACCTGTAGCTAATGGTTGGCTTTCCACCTCCATTTTGTAATGATTCGAGTAACTCCCCAACCATTGGGCGTTCTATCTCTTCATGGCACATTCTATATATTGTATGCAAACTATTTGCAAAGGGTTGGTTGGCTGGTAATTTCTGGGAGACTGTGGGAGAGAAACTCAGTGCTTCATTGTATATTTTGACAGAGGATTAATGAAAGGTTGCGCCTCTGTTTCATGAGATTCATGTGGTTGTGAGTGTAGAAAATGTGTCTCTTATGTTTCATATGTATTTCCTAATGTTTCACAGCTCATTTCATATTCATTCCCAGTGAAATTTTCTAAGTTAGATAAGGTAGAATTCATTTTTATTGCTCTACTTGTGGGAAAATTTCATGTTCAGTGTTCTTCTTTTGTTGAAAAGGATTCATGTACTTATGCCCTTTTCACCCTCCTAAGCAATTCCTCCATTCCACGTTATTTCAAACTAAATTGCTAAACTTTTCGCCTGTCTTGCCTCACGAAGTAATCTGTGCCTTTGTATTAAATTCTCTACCCATTGCTGTCCGTTGGTCCCATACCATTCTAGAAACTCAGTCATTCATAAAAAATTGTTTCCTATATCCATATTTACTTACTAGCCTAAAATCAATATTTCACTGTTAGTCATCTCAGACCATTTCGTTTACTTATTCGTTGACCATGACTCCGAGAGAGTCCTCTCCTGTTCTGGTAGGGCTAGCTACTAGACTGAGTGTGGTTTGTGGTTACCCTGAATTTTGCCTTCCTTCAGCCTAAGGAAGATTTAGGTGCTAACAGAGGGCTTGGAGGATGATTCTAGATCTTTAAGGGATTAGTGTAGGTTTGTGAAAATGGAGAGGATGTGCTCTGGTTTTTTCAAGAAATTTTTTTAGGATGAGATAGCGTGGAGGGTTGGTTTTGAAAAATATTAATTTCTCTTCTGAATAGGGATGTATGAGTGATGGATAGATGGTGGATCAAGGTGGTAGAACATTCTTTACCTTTGGCAAGGTCATTCTTGGTGGTCCTTTCATTCAAATTCTTTTCCTCTAGTCTTTCAGGGTCCTCATTTAGTGCTATGGGATCTTCCTATAGCAATTATAGTCTTACTGTAGCAATCCAAAGAGGGTCTGAAATTTGATTTTTGAGCTACTGGGATGAAGGAGAGTGATGATAACATGAGTTTGGATGGAGGGAGAAGTGGAGAGAATCTTGAGGATGTCTTCCCTGTAGCTCTGGAATTCTTCACTGTCCTCCAACCTACAAAATGACAATAATAATTAACAGACATGTTATGGACCCATGTCCTAAGATTCTTCTTTGTTTTCCTCTTTGTTTGTTCTTCTTTTCAAGATACACAAGCCACCTCATGAGTGGCTTTGAACTTGTATGCCTACCCTGAGCACCTTAAGAGAGTTTTCACCAAGGGATATGTATTCTTTTTCTCTTCACTCCTCGGCTGCCTAAGGTAGGTTTTCAACCCAACAGTTGGTCTCAGATGCCTCACAAAGGTCTTCACCGAATCCTTTTATTGTTTTTTTTCCTTTTTTTAATAGTGTCTAGGAATGTTGTGAGTTGGAAGCTATGACAAGTCTTCCTATCACACTAACATCTCTACAGATGGTGTTGATGAAATCTTCCTTAGACATAGGCTTTTTGTATACCTTCAATCGATAGCCATTGACAAGAAAGGGAATCCCTCCCTCATGAATGGTCTTGATTTGAAAAACTCCGTTGTCATGAAATTTCTCTATCAGGTATGGGCCTAACCATCTTTCATCAATTTTCCCTTGAAATCCTTGAACCTAGAGTCATATAGTAAGGCCCAGTTCCCTTCCTGAAAAACTTTGTCCTTGCTATGTCTATCATGCCAGACCTTCCTCTACAATTGGATAATTTTGGTGTGTAAGAGGGCCTACATTCTAAACTCATCCAAGCCATTTAATTGGAGCAATCGCTTCTACTATTCTTTGGTGACATCTAAATCCAATTGGGCTACCATTATCAAAGTATTATGCTTAGAGTGAATAGAGAGAAAATTTTTCTTTACATAAACTAGATGATATGGAGCAAAACCAGTAGTTGTTTTCCAAGTTGTGTTATAGGCCCAAGTGGACTCCACTAATTTTTCTACCTACTCCCTCCTCCTGTTACTCACAACCTTAGTGAGGATGCCCTCTAATGCTCTATTTGTTACATCTATTTGTCCATTGGCCTGAGGGTGATAGGAAGTAGATTTTCTATGTTTGATATGATGTTGTCTTAACAGATTCTTGATCATATGTGATGTGAATTGAGCTCCCTAGTCGGTGACTATATATCTGGGGTACCCAAATTTGTAGAACACATTCTCCCTTAAAAACTCAACCACTTTCTTCTTCGTTGTTTCCTTGACAACCTTTGTCTCAACCCACTTTGTCAAATAATCAATGCACACAATGATGTACTTTCTCTACCCTGATGGTGGATAAATTGGCCAAATGAAATCCATGCCCCACTTGGCAACTGGCTCTAAATCCACCTAGGGTTCTAGGGGAATTTCATCCTTGGGTGTGGTTTTCCCCATCCTCTCGCACTGATCACATCTTAGATTACACCTTCTTGCATCTTGGTGGAGAGTGGGCCAATAATAGCCTGCTTCTAGAGCTTTGAAAGTTCTTCTCTTGGCACAAACATGACCTCCACAAGACCCAAATTGAAGATATTTCCCCCAATCCAAGTGAAAGGGGTGCTCATCCTTACAATTATGTTCTCCTCCCTAGGTGAAAATTTTGGAGCAAATATTACAGCCATTAGGTAGTTTTCTATGTCAAAAAACCATGGGGAGAGCACTGAGATAGAAAATAAGTGATCTTATGGAAGTTGATCATCGACCTTCCCTTCATCACTTATAGGAAAAGTAAGTCTATATAGAAAATCTCCAACTACATTTTATTTTATTGGCTTGTCAATGATAGTTAAATCAAATTGCTGTAACAATAGCAACCATCTAATGATTCTAGCATTCACATCAGACTTGTTCATCAAGTATTTGGTAGCTGCATGGTCAATATTCACAAAATTTTGGCATTCAGTGATGTAGTGTCTGAATTTGTTCAAAGAGTGTACAACAACTAGGAGTTATTTCTCAGTTACAGTGTATTTCAATTCAACCTTAGACATATTTTTACTAATGAAGTAAATGGCAAAAGGTAACTTACCATCTATTTGTCCTAAATTTTCCCCCATAGATTTGTCATATGCATCAACATGGATATGGAAAGGAAAAGCCCAATTTGGGCCTCTAAGTATGGGTGCAGTGGTTAATTTCTCTTTTAATATCTCATGGGCCTTTTGCTAGCTATTTTTCTAGCAAAATTCTGAGTCCTTGGCCAGCAACCCAAACAATGGTGAAGCCACTTTTCTAATGTCCTTGATAAGCCTCCTATAGTATCCAGCTAAGCCTAATAAACTCCTAACATCCTTCTACTTTTAAGTAGTAGGGACCCTTTTTATGATGGAAATTTTGTTTCGGCCCACTTGTATTCCCTTCAGAGATATTGAATGGCCAAGGATAGTCCCTGCATTCATTAAGAATTCACACTTCTCAAAACTAAGTGAGAGGTTCATTTCAATTCACTACTTCCCTAGATTAGAGAAAGCCTCTAGGAAGTCACACCCATAGGAAGTGAAATCGTCCATGTAGATTTCTATGAATTCATGTATCAGTTCAACAAAGATGCTCAGAACTGCCCTTTGAAATGTGGCATGGGTATTACATAAACTGAAATGAAGGACCCTATAAGAAAAGGTACCACAAGGGAAGGTGAATGTAGTTTTGTCTTGATCCTCAGGGATGTTCTGGATCTGATTGTAACCACTAAATCCATCTAGGAAAGAGAATACCTTCTTCCCTACAATACCATCTAAAACAAGATTAATGAAAGGTAAAGGGAAATGGTATTTCTTGGTGGATTTATTTAGCTGTTGGTAATTGACACATATCCTCGACTTCCCATTCTTATTTGGGACCAAAACTAGAGGGGACACCCACTCGTTATCTAATATGGGGTATATGAATCCTATATCCAACAACTTCTGCAACTCTTCCTTTACTATGTCCTTGAGGGATAGGTTCATTCCCCTCTTAGGTTGGCCCATAGGTTTGCATCCATCCTTGATGTACATGTGATGAGTACAAACTAAAGGATGCACCCCTTTCATTTCTTTATATCTCTAAGAAAAAGTATCTAAGTGCTCGCTTAGAATTTTGTGCAACTTCTCTTCTTGATTGGTTGAGAGAGATAGGTTAATCTTGAAGGTTCTAGAGGGTCAAAAGTCTACAACTTTGATATGTGTAGGACTTGGGTCAATGAGACATAACTTAGTCTAAGGATTACCTTCAGATTCCTTCACAAGCTCAACAAGAGGCATGGTATTGGGGGGTTAGTTCTGGAGGCTTTGGTAAATAATGTCAACTTGATTAGGTTACCCCCTCCTATAACATTATCTAGGGTACATATTGGATGGGATTTTGTATTATACACTTCATCTTCCTCCTCCTCTTTTAACCATAAGGGTAATTCATGCTCAATGGATGACTAAGTAGGGGGGTACAATACCAACAGTTTGGAGAAATGCCCATTCTTAATGGTCATGTGACCAGCCCTGCAACTTATGTAATCATTAGTAGCGGCTAGCCATGGTCTTCCCAAGATGAGAGGATATCCATTGAATTTGGTTTTGGTCTCGAGATCAAAGAACTCAATAGGATACTCCTAGGAGTCAATAGATACCATTACATCCTCAACAACTCCCTCAGGAGATATTTTAGATCTATCTACAATTTACAACACAATAGTGGTCTTTCTCAAGGAGCCTTGGAGGTTTATTTCCAGCGTGGTTTATCTAGTCATCACATTGATGGTAGCCCCAAGATCAACCAAGGTGTGAGGGATAATGATGCCATTAATGTTCACATAAACCATAAGACTTCTAGGGTCTAGATATTTTGGAAAAATGACTCTCCCCAACATCAAATCAGATAATTGTCCAATAACATTGATGGTGGGGGTGTCTCTTTTTATCCTCTTAGGGTGTTTGAAACATTTCTCTTTGATAGGATTATTGTAGATGGTAACATCCTTAATACATTTTAACAGAGAGATTCTTCAGTTCTCCCAGAAGTTTAGTTTCTTATGGGGTGTGCTAGTTAGAATGGATCAATCTCTTAAGAAACGAAGGTGGATTTACTTGAGGTCTATTCTCTTCCTTTTCCTCTTCAAGCTCCTCAAATGGAGATGGAGGTTGGTTATCTGGGAGTACTCTTCCATACCTGAGGTTTATTTCTTCAATATCCACAACGTAGGAAGGGTAACATGTCTCTCCACTATAGAACTATTGTGCCTTCTTGTTATTCAGGTTTAGATTAGGTTGAGAAGGTATCTAAGGTTGCTGGCATGGAGCAGGATGAGTGAGTTTTGGTTGAGATGGAGGTTCAGGTAGTAAAGAAATAGGTTATTTGAGTTGAGGCCCCCACCCTTGTGATGGGTTATTCCACTAAGGACATGGAGAAATATATGGCTGAAATGGATAATCGACATTGGGGAGGATATTGAGGTGCATATTTCCAATAAGGAGGTGTGTACCGTGATGGATGATGGAAGAGGACCAAGGTGGAAAGGGTGCATTCTAGTTATGATGGTAATGAGGATAGGATGCACCTTGCAAGCCCTCCTGGTATGAACGAGGTCCTTGAGGCCTCCCTTGATTGATAAAATAGAGTTTCTCAGCCCCACCTTCTATCCCTTGGAATACAACTTTCAATCCAAGTAAAGAAGGACACTTATATATGGCATGGTTTCTCTCATAGATTAAACAAACCTCTATGACATTTAATGGACATTCATTTATGGGGTGCCATCTAGTGTGTTTAGGGAAAAAAATGGATAAGACCCTCTCTTCTTCCTCTTGTATCCTCTTGATCTACATGGTATCCATTTGCAAATCAAATGTTTGCAACATTTCACTTTTAAATTCCTCCAACATGTTTCCAATTTTATTCTTGATGGATGTTGTGGAGGGAGAGGAACTGACCAAAGATTGACTAGCCCTACCCTTCTTCCTAGCAGCCCTAGAATGGTTTTTGAACATTGTTTTGATGTCCTCATAGGATAACTGATAGATGTCTCCCCCAGACAACATGTTGAGGGTTTCTACCATGTCCTCCGTGATCCCTTGGAGAAGAACTAACTTGAGTGATTCAAGATCGAGGGTGCATCTGGCTCTCCTATAACTAAGCCAGAATATTTCCTCATAGTACTCTAAGGATAAATCAAGTCCAAGAGTTATTCTAAAGATTCCTTCTTTGGTCTCTTTGAACCTACAATAGTTCCTGTATTTGTTGTTAAAGGTTTGTTGCATTTGTGCCTAGGTAGTGATTTTATCCCCAGGTAGACCCATAAACCAGTGCAAGATTGCATCCTTAAGGGTAGATGGGAATAAATTTGGCTTCTATTCATCATAGGTATAATCATAGGTCCTACAGACAACAACAAAATCAAACATAAAAGTATCAGGGTCCTCTTAGGTTAAGCCATGGATGTGAGGAAGGATAGTAGGGCTTATATTCTTCATTCTAGCCTCTCCATTAGTTTCTTTGATAGGGAAAACCTCCTCATTCCTATCTTCACCCATGGCTTTTCTAGGTGAACTGGGTTCTTCTTCTTCCCCAATAGGTTCTTCAAAAATCTTAGGTTCTTCACCTAAGGGGTTTTTTGACTCCCCTATAGTGAGAGAGGTAAGTTGACAGTCACCAAATAAGAGTGACGGTTAACTATTTGATGGCGTGGGGGAGTTTGGTAAGAATTTTCCTTGAGTATCTCTAATCCTATGAGGCATGAAATAATTTTTTTTCTTTTATGTGATTTTTTCAAAAGTGAATGCAAAATAGAAATAAATGCTTAAGGAAAAATAACATCTACTTAGACACCTCCCTAGAAACGACACTAAAAAGTGATGAGTTGTAACACCCTCCCTCCCACATCTGCCCAAGAAGTGATCCAATATGGTAAAGATGCGATGAGAGGCCATTATGATATGATCCAACCTCCTAAGTCACATTAAGGAAGTGGAACCAATAGAAACACACCTTAAAACATCCAACATCATCAATAGAACCCTCTAAAGGTAGGTCAGCTGCTCAGACAGCCTGTCACTGGGTACCACTATTGTTTTAGGTCTGGAGGGCCATATTCTCTCTCATGCTTTGGGCAAGGGAGCAACCAACAACTTGAAGTCACTCTCAGAGGCCTGCTTGCAAGTGATTGTGGACCAGAATTGTTAGTGTTGTGCCAGTGACTTCAGGATTTGAGCCCTTTTTAGGCCCAGAGCTTAGGTCTCTACCCATAACTGATCCATCTCTTTGAATCAGCAAATTAACATCGAAATGACAATAATAAAGAAAATACTTTCTAAGACCTTGATTGGACCCCTACTAGCCATGATAGGATATTCTTCAACCATATCATCGACATGTAATCTACAGGTGTAAATAAAAGGGTTAAGTGTAGGGATCCCATACTTATATGAGAATCTATATGAACCATTGTTCCCTCATGCCATTTGCTACATATTCATCTATTAGGTCATAGACACAATATCCATTCATAAACAAGTAAAAACATGCTGAGAGACCTACATATCCATTGTCACAAAATACATACATAGCTAGCATAATAGGGACAAAAATACTAATGAAATCGTAGCCATATGTACCACATATAATCCATCATAATGCTCATAGAGATACAAGGAGAAATAACCTTTCATTATTGATGTAAAAATCCAAACTCGAGATGGGACATCCACATTCCAACCAACCGTAGAATGGTTGAGCCAAATCTCTCTTTATCCATTCACCCTCGTGCCATATTCCAAGCATGAATGTGGGATCTCATAGAACACATCAATCAAAACTCATCTAGGGTTTCCATAGGCCATCCACCTCAACCCATGAAATAATGATTCCACCTCACAATTAGACATCACAAAATGAACATCAGATCACTCTCTATTCCATCCTTACAGGGCTCTAGAGTATTTTTTTCCAACCTAGTTCCCAGGACTAGTAACTCAACCCATGGCTACTACGAGGCTCTAAAGAATTTTTCCAACTAAGGCTTCTAGGACTAGTAAGTCAACCCAAGCTGTTACAGGGCTTCTAGAGCATTGTCCAACCAGAGCTTCCAGGACCAGTAAATCAACCCACTAAGGGCTTCTAGAGCATTTTTCCAACTAAGGATTTGAGGAATAGTAACTCAACCCAAGCTGTTATAGGGCTTCCAGAGCGTTTGTCCATCCAGGGCTTCCAGAACTAGTAATGCAACCCAATCTATTACATGTCTTCTAGAACGTTAGTCCAACTAGGGCTTCTAGGAAATATAATAACGCAACCCAAGCTAAACATGAGAACCAACCCAAAAAGGAAGCAAATAATCCCACAACACCATGGTTATCTAAGAAATGGAAAATCTATGCAAATCCACTATCAATCCAGGAAATCCTCCATGCTAGTGATAGATCATGACCAGTAAACTACATGTATGTGCCATGCATGCCAAAACTAGTGAAGAAAACATGCATGAAACTTGATACCTACAAGAAAAACTCGTTGTACTAATGATATCGATGTGATATTCCTACTCTTCCTTTGCATCCTTGCTCCAAAACTCCAATTATGCCACACCGTCCAAGAGTGCTCCAAGAAAAATCCAAGTATCCAAGAGTATGAGAGAAAGAGAGAGAGAATAATGAGAGAGCTCCAAAACTCAACTAATCGATTCTTTCCCACTGATCCTCAGAAGACATTTTATTAATGAGGCCTCTATTTTCTTCATTTTCCATTATTTTCCTTCATTTTCCTCCTCATAAGCAACTTGTGACCTTTCATCTTCCTTTTCTCCTAATTTCCCTTATCTTCATAAATAAAATTCCAACTAATGGCTTATGCCTTTCCAGAGCCTTAGTGATTGCCTTTGCCAATTTCCTTAGCCATAATAAACCAAATCAACACCCACTAGGATGTTTCCCCTACCATTCAGCTTGGAATATGTGTCCATCACCATGGCCTTATATATTTTTACATGGATTTTTTTTAACCAGGGCTATTACAGAGCCCTCCCCCTTGGGGGAACAACATCTTTGGTGTTTAATGACACATATACAAACAAGAATGCTATAAACTAAACATACTGCTCATGGATCTTTATAATACAGCTCGTTGCAGTATTTATAATGAAAAGCCTGCTCACAAGCAAAACATCATGACAACATACCACATACTGGAGCTTTATAACACAACTCACTACATTATCTACAATGACCACATATAGAAAAACACATTTACTTCAATAAAAAAATAACTATATTGTGTATGGAGCTTTATAAATCCAGTTCGATACACCTTTATAATAATATATGCATATACACACTTTCTCAACTAGCAAATAAAAAGATATGATGCCTGCATCCACAACAAGGGTATCCATAAGCTCACACCTCCACCCTCAGGTAATACCAAGATTCAATGAAGTCCAGAATCCACTGCCACAGTCAATGTACATTCAATGTTTAGCGCTATAATCCTACGCCACTTGCCCTCTCAGTGAACATTTATCAACTCATTTTTCTAGGGCACACTCCCAACGTGCATCTGATTCCATCTGGAAATTCTCATGAAAAAAAATCTCCATCCCCAACCTTCTCTTCTCTATGATACAATCCCTAGGGCAATCTGGTCAACAACTTCCATGTAGTCACTCACCTTGCAACTTCTGCTGGCAGCCCCATCCTGGGTAGTCCATCCCTTGGCAAGACTTCCTCACATTGGAAGATACAAAAGCCAAGGCATATACCTGCCTCAAAACCATCATACCAATCATAGCATGCTCATGGAAATTAATGGACACAATTGGGTACTAGTGTCCCACAATGGCTGTGTTCCTGAAGTTCTCTACCAAAATACTGCTACATATTCAAATTATTTTGTTGTTGTAAATTATGAAAGTTGATTTCAATCACCCAACCGAGCATTTCATGCATTCCTATTCCAAGCATATATCTTCCATTAGATTTAAAATAAATTGAAATAAATTCACATCATACCTCATTGGTAGCTTGTCAATAGGGTACATTTTCAATCTTGTTTTCTTCCTGTGACGACAAGTCAAACTAACATATTTGACCAAAACATGTATAAAAATATCACATGAGGTTAGCTCAAAACATACCATCAAAATCATAGATCACATGTAACCATCACAAACTAGAATCATAATTCACATGTAATCATCATAAACAATAATCATAAACCACATGTATAATAAAGCTGAAATAGAATATCGATACTTATCCTTCATTGATCCTTAGTTCTACTATTGTTCTTATTTCGTATGCACACCGGATTAGTTACCACACCCGACAAACACATAGTGCTTTCCCCTCAAACAGTTGCACATATGCATATTGTGCATCACACACATACGATCACACACAACATACAAATCCATGCCCCTACACCTGACACACAACACATACACCTACACCCAGTGTATACAATACAATACATATGCCTACATCCAATGCATAAGATAACACATAAACCTACACCTACACCTAGCATACAACACAACACAATACATCCATACCTAATGTACAACACCACACAAAGCATGCACCTACACCATGCACATACCTAGTACCATATTCCCTCAAGAGAGCATGTATGACATCCACACAATACCATACATGTACTAGTACCATACGTACAACATGTACACAGTACCACCTATACACCACACCACCTGCACAATGTGTGCACATCATCACTTGTACACGGTGCCACCTGCACAATGTCTACGCAATGCCATTTGTACACTACACCATTGTACAATGTGTACGCAATACCACATGTACACAGTACCACACACATGACATGTACACAACACCACTTGTACACAACACCACTTGTACACAACACCACATGAAATATAGGTACATAGCACCACCTACACACAACACCAAATGCACACAACACCACTTGTAAAATCATGCACACCACACCATATGTACATAACACCACAGGTACAACATGCACGCAACACCACATGTACATAGCATCATCTATACACAACACCACATATCCAACATGTTTAGGGCACAATATGCATACAATGCGACATATCGATCATGCACATAGTACAATGTGTACATAACATCGTATATCCAACATGTACATAGCACCATCTATACCCAAAACTGAATATGCAATATTCATACAACACTATCTGTACTAAAACCATGTACATAACATTACATAATCAACATGTACACACACTACATATGCATAATACTGCATGTGCACAATCATCACAGATGTGACATGCACAACATATGCACAATAGTAATACCACACATTCAAAACCAAACTGTCCTTACCAAGAAACCTTGCTTCAAGTGTCTAATCCATGCTTGTCCTAACATGCCACAGACCACACTGCTTTAATCTTGAGGATGTATCCCTTAGTATAACCTATCCATAACATAGACATAATATAAGCACATAATATCAACTCATAACCACATGATATTGACCTCATATACCTTTCATGACTATTCTTCCCAATTGATTCCTAGTAAGACCAGGAACCTATTCATGTCATTTTCCTATGTAAGTAATCATTCCTCCACTAGAACGATTCTTGATGACCTCGTGAGACACTGACACAGATACATACATACATACATACATACATACATATACATAAACATTAGCATAAAACAATCATGATCCTTGATGACCCTGTCAGATAACAACATACATACATACATATATCAAGGTCAAGGCTAAGAGAACCTCCTTTACTCATGCACAACATTGAGAACCACCATTCCTAACTTAGTCAATCCACTTGAAATCTCTGGTGCATTTACTTTACCTTTTCTAGTTACCTTTCTCATGACTATATTGCCACCATCCATTTACTGCAATGGACCCAACCAGACAAACCAACTACCATAGTCTTACCTTCTGTTGCACTTACTCATGCACCAAGCTTCAACTATGTCTTATATTACCTGTTGAGTACCACATAGCTCTCCCTGAGCTCCATTAATTTTCCTCTTTCCCAAAAAGTTCCCAAGACAACCAAAACATAAAAGGCAAGACAAGAAACAACTAAGAATAAAACCATGAAATCCAATAACAATATGACACCACGACAAAGTGGAAAGGACTTGCACTAGACATAAAAAAAAATTGCAAATCAAGCTCAGCAAATCATAAAATACAAAAAGCACACAACTAACAATAGACACCATGACTCAATCCCCATGGTTCCCAAGGAAAGCTCAACTTGATCCTTCTTCAAGATTTCATGTCAACCTGTCTTTCCATGAAAATCCCTACCTCATACTGCCATAAACACATAATTGTTAGTGCATAAATAAACATAACAATACACCAGTTACCTTACTTGGTTGTGCCAAGTACTTTTCTTGCAACTGAACACATCCACACCATCTCTCAAGGGACTCCAATTCCCTTGACATATCCACCTGTAACTAGAGACTGGCTGATATACCTGTCAAGTACATATTCATGACTATAACACATATCCACATAAAGTCAGACAAAATCATGGTTAAGAGACTCTCTGTATGAAAGTCACTCATTTTTATGGAATTAGGGTTTCCAAACATAACCAAAGGAATTATTACTTGATTCCTTTCTTTTACCTTTACCCTGTTGCAACTGAGTCTTACTATATACTGTCACATCACCCAACTGTTAGCTATATAAAGACATCAATTATTACCTCGTCACGCTAATGCCAACCATGTTTCCAACAACTGTTCACACATGTCAACCACATGTCCCAAATATCAATACAATCATATCTATCAATTTGAGATCAACTTTTACAAACAATCATGTCATAATCCATAGTCAACTCCTAGTAATTAGACATAATGCTACAACTATCACCTACTCCACTCAAGTACATATCAACTGTCTCAACATACATGTGTTAGTACAATCATCTTGAAATAAGATCATTTGAACACATACTCATATCGTGCAACTCATCAAACATTCAACCAACTTGCAAACATAACATGTTAAATCAACTAGATGACATGGAGACACCAACCACTCAACATCAAATAGATTACATAATGAAGAATGAAGCACCAAGTATACTACATAAGAAAACTCATACCTTCGTGTAGCTCAGGGGAGGAAATCTCATCTACACAATCAATCCATATTATCACGATGTATCTTCCCAATATATTAACCCAAACATAATAATATCATGATGTCCAAATAGTCACTAGCTAACATGCTTACATCATAACTCTTACAAAATTATCTTTCACAAATATGCAAAGTCAATCTACAACTATGTCAGCTCATACCTGAATATCGCAACCATAACCATATTCTTAGGTCAAACCAAGTTAACACAATACATATAACATTTAGATATTTAATACAATGAACATAACCATCACACATATGACCAATCTAAATTACAACATCAAGATCTCAATGAAATAACCCTAATCATCAAGTTAATAGCACATAAAAACAATAAGCTATATATCATGCTTATCAACATCATAAAATCTAATCTTCAAGTGAACTGTCATATAGCAACAAAAAGTTAACCTATAGCATCCCCATTAACATCATCTAGCATAATCATCTGGTTATCTAATATAAAACAACAATATCAATGCATTCAACTACAAGTTACTATCATTCTTTACTATCCAACACATGTGCATATAACTACACTAATCAACTAACATCGATAATGAATGTAGCCATAACATCAAAACACATCTACATAAACATAATGTATATAAACATAATGCATATGATAATCCTTAACTCAATACCTGCGTACCCAACATGCAGTACCTGTACAATGATCTTCTCTTACCCCAAAGTCTAATACTACAACCTCATTATGACGATTTGCATCTCCTGCTCTATCTTAGCCAACACATTATTATCATAACAACCAATAGAATCATGATGATCTAAATTGCATGAAATGACTTCACAAGGAATATTTGACCTATTATTCATGCATAACTATAACCAAGACCATAAATGCATAACAACTAAATATATACATATAACACATGAGTACAAAACCATATACACACCTTCTAGCTAGAGTCCAGTCATCAATGCATGACCATACCAACTACACAAACCATGACCTCATGCATGACAACAACAACCACCTCAAGTGCACTTCATAATATGTGATCACGAACATGCATAACAATGCATAATCAACCATACACACATGAAGACATACTCTGTGACAACACCTTCAATCTTCACATGGAGACATCACTACAACCATGATCAACACCATTCAAATGTAACAAGCACATGGATTACATGCATACGAAACACATATGCAACCATCATGAAATAATGACCAACATACAGCCTAAGGAGAGCACAACCACGCTCTCTTGCCACTCTGTAACACCCTCCTCCCATTTTAACCCAAACAACAGGCTTGCTAGGGCAAACATGTGACAAGAGGCCACTATGATATGATTAGACCTCCTAAGTCACATTAAGGAAGTGGGAATGACATAAACACACCATATAGACATCCAACATCATCAACAAAACCCTCAGAAGACAAGTCAGCCACTGAGACAGCTTTTCCCTGGGTCCCACTATTGGTTTAGGTCTCTTGGGCCATAGTCACTGTCATGCTATGGGCAAGGAAGTGACCAGCAACCTAAAATCACTCTCATATGCCTACATGTCAGTGACCGTAGACCAGAATTGTCTGTGATGTGCCAATGACTCCGAGATTTGAGCCACTTTTTTAGGCCCAAAGCCCAAGTCTCTACCCAGAGCTGATCCACCTCTTCAAAATAGTAAAGTAACATGGAAATGAAAGTACTAAAGAAAATACTTGTTGAGAACCTTGATTGGGTCCCTACTAGCCATGAAAGGAAATTCATCAAACATATCATTGACATGTATTCTACAGGTGTAAATAACAGAGTTAAGTATAGGGATCTCATACTTATCTAAGAATTTTTATGAACCATTGTTCCCTCATTCCATTTGCTGAATATTCATCTATTAGGTCATAGACACATTATCCATTCATGTAAAAGTAAAAACATGCTAAGAGCCATACATAGTTGTTGTCACAAATACATACATAACCATCATAATAGGGACAAAAATACTAATGAAATCACAACCATATATACCACATATAATCCGTCATAATGTTCATAGAGATACAAGGAGAAATAACCTTTCATTACTGATGCAAATATCAAAACCTGGTATGGGAATTCCACGTTCCACCTAATTGTGGAATGGCTAAGCCAAATCTCTCTTCAGCCATTCACCCTCGTGCCATATTCCAAGCATGAATATGGGATCCCATAGAACACATCAATCAAAACTCGTTCAGGGCTTCCAGAGGCCATCTAGCTTATCCCATCAAACATTTCTTCCACGTCATAGTTGGACATCACAAAAAAAATCAGATTGGTCTCTATCTCAACCTTCCACAACTCTAGGGTGTTTGTTCTAACTTGACTGCCATGACTAGTAAGTCAACCCAGGCCATTATAAGGCTTCTAGATAATTGTCCCAACCATGGCTTCTAGGACTAGTAACTCAACCCACTAAGGGCTTCCAGAGCATTTGTCCAACCAAGGCTTCCAAGACTAGTAACTCAACCCAAGATGCTACAGTTCTTCTAGAGCATTTGTCCAGCCAGAGCTTCCAGGACTAGTAACCCAACCCAAGCCCTTATAGGGCCTCTAGAGAGTTTTTCCGACCAAGGCTTCCAGGAACTAATAACTAAACCCAATATAAGGAATCATGAGAACCAACCAGAAAAGAAAGAAAACAAACCCACAACACCATGGTTATCCAGGTAATGGAAAGGCTAGGGAAATCCACTATCAATGGAGGAAATCCTCCATGCTGGTGAAAAATCATGACCAATAAACTATATCCATGTGCCATGCATGCCAAAGCTAGCGAGGAAAACATGTATGGAACTCGATACTTGCAAGAAAAACCCATTGTACTACTGATACCAGTGTCCTCTTGCACTTTCATGCTCTTCCTTTGTCTCCTTGCTCCAAAAATCCAAGTATGTCACACCCTCCAAGAGTGCTCCAAGAAAATTCTAAGTATTCAACAATATGAGAGATAGAGAGAATAATGAGACAATTCCAAAACTAAGCTGAACAAGTCTTGTCCCATTGATCTCAGAATCATTTTTATTAACGAGGCCTCTATTTTCTTCATTTTCCATTATTTTCCTTCATTTTCCTCATCACATGCAACCTGTGCCATTTCACCTTCCTTTTCTCCTAATTTCCCTTATTTTCATAAATTAAATTCCAATTAATGCCTGATTCCTTTCCAATGCCTTAACCATTGCGTTTGCCAATTTCCTTAGCCATAATAAACTGAATCAACACCCACTGGGATGTTTCCCCCACCATTCAGCTTGGAATATGTGTCCCATCACCATGACCTTATATATTTTTACATAGACTGTTTTAACCAGGGTTGTTACATGAGTCCTAGTATTGCACCAAGAGTGTTGCAACTCCGAGAGGCTCCTCAAATCTATTTATCAACCCAAGGTTCGTACAAACTTAGAGGTGATAGTGTTGTATACACAATAGATGAAATTCTACTCATGCCACCCTCAACTAGGTCATTGCATTGTTAGGGTTCCAAGATCATTATTCTACTGAATTAAGGGGTATTAACTACTGAAAGTCCAATTCAAAATCTTTCCCTAGTGTGGATAAAGTAAATGCTTCTCAAATCCAAGTTGTAAAAGTTGTCCATTTTTACATGCTATAAAAAAAGACACAATAGTTATGCTACATGTAGGAAGGAAACTACACTAATTTCAATAAACCATATAGATATCAAATTAACATGAAAACATAAGATTATTCTACCAAATCACAGTTGAATAGTTCATGCATAATTTATCTAATTCACACTTGCATATTAAGTAATGTCCTAATTACCAAATCTGTGATGAAGATATTAATGCTATTTTCTCTTGCAATGAAGGAAAACAAATGGAGGGAATGCCCTAGGTGGTGCCTTTGATCATGAAGTCCAAGTTGGGGGGTCAATCTACTTCTAAACTAAGCTATATTAGCATTATAGTTCAAAACAAGGTCAAAACAGGCTACTATAGGTGTGCTACGGGAAGCTGCTTCCAGATTCCTGTATTGCTATACGAAGTCTTGAAATTCTACAAGAAGTTTTATGAGAGGTTTTTGAGAGTAAGGATGATGGGATAAAGTGATATCAATATGGATGAAGGTTGTGGAGGATTGATGAAAGATTACCAACACCCCTAGCCAAGCTCAAGACATCAGGAAGGCTAACTTTGGACTAAGAGGGCTGCTCATGATGACTAAAAATCATATATCAAGACAATGGCTGGGATTCATGAAAAGAGAGTGGAGAACTCCTCGATGGATATGGTGAAAAATTCCCTTGCCTGTGGGTCCAACGTTCCTACAACATAACATCCACTTGTTCTTCTTTCATTGGGAAAATATTATAACCAATGGTGGAAAATATTAGTTGAATTTGAAAACTATATAACGGATGCAATGGATTAACTTCTAATCTACAGCAATCATATATGAATCAAAATAACTAATGTAGATTTTTTTCCAAGAAATCATAAACAAGAAATCATCACATAATTTTTTTTGGGTTATGATTATGCATTCCTCTGTTTAGGGTCCCATGAGAGAGATGAGATAGAGGCACAATCACATGTTTTTTGAGGAATTATATTCTACTAAAATGCAATAACTACTAACCATTCTAAGCTAAAGTAGAGTATCAGTACACAAAAGTGACCTAGGCTACTGGGGTTGGGCCCAAAACCCAAGAGCCTGAACCCTTTGAACTAACTGAGTGATGTAAGAAACTTCTCATTATCATTGCAAAAATGTCGAATACATCACATAATAAGTCAAAAATAGCAGTCACAAGTTCTTGAGCTTAATAGCTTCTTAGCTGCAATCAAAATTTGAATCCTAATGAGTTCCCTGGCATGTTTATTTATACAAAAGGGTAGTTACCAATATCTCCCCAAAAAATAAAGGTGTTTGTCTCCTAAAACTTGAGAAAGGTAGATCTAAATATTTCTTGAAGTGCACTGGCTTGGGTGCTAATCACCTCGTCCTTCTTTGCTTCCAATGACTCTGAGTTGATGAGAGAAAAAGTGGTGATATTGGCTAATTGAAGGAGTTAATGAGGTGGACAACCTCCTAGAATCTATCCCTGTTGTCTACTCTGAGCTCCTGCATTGAAATTATGTCAAAATTGTCCAAATTCCTGCATTTAAATCATGTTAGGCCACATGACATAGGAAAACATCTTTTATCCTCTTCACTAAGAATAATATGACAAAAATTGTAAATAAATGTGAGAAAGAGATAATTCTAAAGTGGGAGGATGGAATTATTACCCTTGCGATATATGTATTGATGAGACTCGTCAACATCATTTAAATTCGATAGTTTTTCCTGTTCACAAATAATGTATGGAAATCAATACTTAAAAGGACATTATATTTGATACTACGTAAGAACTGACTCATGAAGGCATATTCAAATAGTGCAAAGTCATTTCTAATGTATACTCTAATATTAGGTTCATAGTTACCAAATAGAATATGATTTTTATGCATATAGGTAAAATACTAAATAGATTTTAGTTTTAATAGATACAAATGTTTTATAGAAATATTGAAAGTACCTTTTTCTTTGTAATTGTTGTCTTGGATCCAAATGTCTTAGTGTTATATGTTTCCAAAAATTGAAAAATCCTTTTTTTAGTTACAATACATAAAAAATATAGCAAAGAAAACATGGTGTTGTATAATGTAATAATAATCAAATGATAATAAATAGAATAGAAACACACCTCTTATTAAAGATATCATTTTCTTTAACTATATATGTTTTACTTCTATTCATCTTCCCTGCTTTGACGATATGAATGAGCTCAAATATATAGAAATAAGAAGAAAAAGAGGTTCAAATTTCATAACATTAAAATTATTCAGATATAACAACTACATGACATATTTGTATATTGTATCAATATGTTTAACAATCTCACATTATCCACTTTTTAACTTCACACCTCATTGATATAGGGATATAATTTATATTATATAAACAATCTAAGTACTCACATATAGAAGAAATAATTCTTTGTTTACCTGACAAAAATTCTACACATTTTTCACCTTTGTTTGAAATGAACTTGCAAAGAAAATCCCTCACACCATGAAACTACAAGAACAACATTATACAACTTGACAATAAATCTATTTGTAACCAAATCCCTCAAAAAGTAATTGAACATGCATTCATAACGTGTATGGTAAAAAAAATTGCATGATAAACACCTAGCAAATACTCCTACGAACAACATCATTACAATTAATGGTTATATGTATCCATTACCTTTTAAATTTTCAACATACATATTAGATACTAAGTAAATAAAAGCCTCATTTATCTAGTGGAAAATTAGAAATAATATTTCCATAAATTAGAAAATTGTTGGCATTATGATACATATGTTGTACTTGATGGCAACCCACTCATCTCAGATAATAAATTATAGTGTAGAGAAAAGTTCACGCACTTATATGCAGAGAAAAGTTTATTTCATGAAGAGAAAAGTTCACGCACTTTTATGCAGAGAAACGTTTATTTCATGTAGAGAAAAGTTCACGCACTTTTATGCAGAGAAAAGTTTATTTCATGTAGAGAAAAAGTTCACGCACTTTCATGCAAGGAAAAGTGCGTATATGTTGGAGAACTTACCTTTGTTCCATGGTAGTTAGTCCTTGGTATCTGAACCTATGAGGAAAAGCACGTATATGTTGGAGAACTTACCTTTGGTCCATGGTAGTTAGTCCTTAGTATTTGAACCTATGAGGAAAAGCGCGTATATGTTGGAGAACTTACCTTTGGTCCATGATAGTTAGTCCTTGGTATTTGAACCTATGGTTTTGGACCATGGTATGCACTTTCATGCAAGGAAAAGCGCGTATATGTTGGAGAACTTACCTTTGGTCCATGGTAGTTAGTCCTTGGTATTTGAACCTATGGTTTTGGACCATGGTACCTCGTCAAAAGTGTTGATCTCATGCACTTTCATGGTTGGTTCATGGTATTAGTCTGACAGTTTTTGATCCTATGGTTTTGGCCCGTGGTATTGCATCCAAAAGTGTTGATCTCACGCACTTTCATGGTTGGTTCATGGTATTAGTCCAACAGTTTTTTGATCCTATGGTTTTGGACCATGGTATTGAGAAAGGACTAAGGCTATAAAAGAGGAAGGAGATCATTTGGCAAGGCATCTTCTGAATTATCGAATATCTGATAAAGTGCTAGATCTGGAATATTGTGATTGGGTTATGGTGCAAATCTGGATCTGAATGAAGAAGGAACCTGAGCGTAAGGAGAAGGATAAGTTCTATTGATGGGTCAAAATATTAAGGCTGGAATAGTGGTATCTCTATATGATTTTGATTTGTGATATGTGGCATACGCTTGATCTATAAATCTAATAATCTGGGTCTGAATTATTGATGCATGTTTTATTTTACACATGTTATGATCTGGGTATGTCTGATGTAACAACTGCAAAGTTATAAGGAAATATTTGCAAATCTGTATGCGGGTTGGCTTTGGTGAAATCAGAGATTGATGATGCAAGTGTATTTGATGGGTTTTTGATGTTCTTGGATGCGGTTTGAAAATTTATGAAAAGTGGTCCTTGAAAGAAAAGAAGTAGGGGGTTGTAGCTCCCTTCCAGGAGAGACTGGAAAATGAAAGAGAGAATTGTAGCTCTCTGCAGGTTGTAGCCTGCGTACTGGTAAAGGACTGCACCAGTACAAAATCATTGTAAAAGGAGTTTATTATTAAAAGAAGATAGAGACATATTGCAGCAGGTGGTTTTCACCCACATTGGGTTTCCACCTTATATCTGGTGTTCTTTTGTGTGACTATTTGCTTTTCTTGTTCCTGCTCATTATTTTATGATTTTGACATACAAAGTAATGATCAATGTTTGAAGAATTATTCAAAGTATAAATAAGGAAGATATATTGAAAAGAATTTGATAATACTGATTCACCCCCCCTCTCAGTATTATTTCCAACAATTGGTATCAGAGCAGGTCCTTCTGAAGAAGCTTGATCGCTTGAAGGAAGATATAACATCATGAGCAACTATGAGAGGGAAGCATCAATCAGGCCACCAATTTTTGATGGGACAAACTTCGTATATTGGAAGGTAAGAGTTACTGCCTATCTTCAATCTTTGGGTACAAAAGTATGGGACATTATAGAAACAGGGTATACTTTTCCATCAGCTACTCCTACAGATTCAGCTGAGGAGAAGAAATATGAAACAAATGCAAAGGTAGTTAATACTCTTCTAGGATGTCTATCTCAATCTGAATTCGTGAAGGATATGCAATATAAATCCGGAAAAGAAATATGGGACAAGATTGTTTTGAGCTACGAAGGAGATGAACAGGTAAAACGTGCAAAACTTCAAACCCTCAGGATTCAGTATGAGAATCTCAGAATGTATAAAGATGAAAGTGTGGCTAACTATTTTCTTCGTGTGGATGAGATTGTTAATTGTATGAAAATTTTGGGTGAAGAAATAAAAGAGGCTGTTGTGGTTGAAAAAGTTCTAAGATCTTTGTCACCTAGGTTTGAATCTAAAGTTTCTGCTATAGAAGAAAAGGAGAATCTACAACATCTTAAAATGTTACAACTACATGGAATTCTAACTGCTTATGAAATGAGAAAAGGAGGTCCATCTAACAGGAAATAAGCTGCCTTCAAGGCTTCAGGTAAAGGAGAGTACTATGAATCAGGACATGGGTCAGAAGAAGAAGAAGAATCAAATTTTGTCAGAAATCTTCAACGGGGTGCTGGACGGTTCAGAGGTAAGTTACCCTTCAAATGCTTTTCTTGTGGAAGAGTAGGTCACTATGCTGCCAAATGTCCTCATAAGGATAAGATCGACAAGGGAAAGGAACCTATTAGATGGAACAAGAAACAGAATGCAAATAAGAAAAGCTACTACACTCATGAAGACGGTGATGGTCTATCAAATAGTGATGAAGATGAACGAGGTAATGACTATAAACTTTTAATGGCCTTTGAAGATGATGATTACATGGATGCTATAGATGTGGATAGTTTTAATGAAGAGATTTCTAGACTTAAGACATATATAGAAGAAAAGAATATGATCATTGATACTCTACAATTTCAAATTGATGAAAAAGAAAAATATCTTGAAAAGTTAGAAGGTGAAATTGTTGGCCTTAGAAAAGAAATTGAGAAAAAAAAGGCTATTAATCTTAAGTTTGTCAAAGGATCTGAAACTCTGGATGAGATCATCAATGTACAACGTTCTCCGCTAAACAAGACAGGTCTGGGGTATAATGGAGAAACATCTCAAGCATCCACCTCAAAGAGTTATCTTGATGCAGCAAGAAGGAATGAGCAAAAGCACAATGGAGATCACCAGGTAAAGCAGGGATGAATTACATCAAGAACGAACAAAGACTATCAGGTAAACCAGGGGCAACCTGTCTTAAGGATGAAAAAAAGCTACAACCAGCCACAGGTAAAATCTTCTCAATTTGCTTCAAGAATGGATGGCAATAGAAATTACAATCATTTGGCCGGTAGATTTGATAATCGCAGAAGTTTCTTCAATGGGCAATGTTTCTCATTCCATAACTTTGGTCACAAAGCAGCTCAATGTGTTGCATATAAAACAATCATGACTAGAGAAGCTCAAAAACAAAGAAGTATGATCAAGATTACAAAAAGGACCTATAACAACTTTTCGGCTCTTGAAAATGAAGTTGAATGTTCTATTTGCAATAACTTTGGTCATGAAGATTCTGAATGCAGGAGCAGGTTTCAGCAGACAAAAGAACAAGCCTCAAGCACCCGAACATGGAGAATAAAGGAACCACAAACAAAAAGATGTGGGATAGCCTTTTATGCAGAGGGATAGGAAGATCTATGGTACATCGACAGTGGATGTTCGAAGCATATGACAGGTGATAAAGAAAAACTTGAATCATATTCTGCTTTAAAAAAGGGAAAGAAAGTTTCTTTTGGAAATGATACTCCAGCAGCTATAAAAGGAAAAGGCACAACTCAGTTAAAAGAAAAGGTCAAAGCTAGAAATGTTTTGTATGTTGATGGCTTGAAGCATAACCCTCTGAGTGTCAGTCAGATGTGCGATCAAGGAACCGAGGTAATATTTCGATCAAATGGATGTAGCGTTCGTGATCTTGATACAGGGAAAACAGTGATCAAAGGTAGAAGAACTCCAAATAATCTATACATATTTGAAGAAGGACAACAACAATGCTATTTGAGCAAGGATGATGAACACTGGTTATGGCACCGGAGGTTGGGGCATCTAAGCTTTTCACAAATAAGGAAAGCATGCAAATATCAGGCAGTTCGTGGTCTTCCAGATATCAAAATTCCAGACAACACCATATGCAAATCATGTCAGTTTGGAAAGCAAACCAGAACTAACTTTCCAGAGAAGGAAGGATCAGCTAGCATGCCTCTTGAGCTAGTCCATACAGATGTATGTGGTCCATTTAGGAAAAGGACACCTCGAGGAGAAGAATACTTGATATTATTCATTGACGATTTCTCCAGGTTTGTTTGGTTAGGACTTATGAAGCACAAAGACGAAGCATTCGAGAAATTCAAATCCTTCAAAGCCTTGGTTGAAAATGAATCAGGTTATAAAATTAAGTGCCTCAGGTCTGACAGAGGTGGGGAGTTTACCTCAAATGAATTTTTCGATTTCTGTGAAGAACATGGGATAAGAAGAGAATTCTCTACAGCTAGAACTCCTCAGCAAAATGGAGTGGTGGAAAGGATGAACAGAACAGTCCAACAAATGGCTTGTGCTATGCTGGATGACTCTAGAACTCCCACAACTTTCTGGGGTGAAGCCGCATATGCTGCAGTTGTTATTCTCAACAAAACAAATGTCCGAGTGAACAGCACTCAAACTCCTCATGAGCTCTGGTATGGTGAGACTCCTTCGGTAAAGCACTTCAAACTCTTTGGAACAAAATGCTATATTAAGAATAATGATGAGCAACTTGGCAAACTTGAACCTAGAGCAGATGAAGGCATTCTTCTTGGTTATTCTCCACATAGCAAAGCATATAAGTGCTACAATAAAAGACTTGGAAGAATTGTTGACAGCATTGATGTAGTGGTTGATGAAAAGGGATACATTCCTAGGCAAGTAAATCATGAAAATATCGAAGAAGATGAAGACTACCCTCAAAGATAGAATGATGAAGAAGAAGAACCTCAAGGAGAACCAGAGGAATAGATAAGAATAGAAGAGAAGACTCCATCCCGGTACGTTCAGAAGAATCATCCAGAATCTCAGATTTTGGGGCAGAAAGAAGCAAGTGTACAAACAAGAAGAACAATTGCAGAAGCTTCAAGATATTTGGCATTACTCTCCTCCACTGAACCACAAAATGTAAAAGAGGCATGCAAAGATGAATGTTGGGTCAAAGCAATGGATGAAGAACTTGAGCATATTGAAAAGAACAACACTTGGGAGTTGGTTCCTAGACCAAAGGATAAGAATGTTATAGGGACAAAATGGGTCTTCAAAAATAAGTTGAATGAAAATGGGGAAGAAATTAGAAACAAGGCAAGACTTGTCTGTAAAGGGTATGCGCAGCAAGGCGGAATAGATTTTGAGGAAACTTTTGCTCCTGTTGCAAGACTTGAGGCCATCCGAATGTTACTTGCTCTCTCAAGCTTTCAAAAGTTCAAAGTATTTCAAATGGACATGAAATCAACCTTTTTGAATGGAGACTTAGAAGAAGAAGTATACATTGAGCAGCCAGATGGTTTCATTCTTGGAAATGATCCAAATCTTGTATGCAGATTGAAAAAGGCTCTCTATGGTCTTAAACAAGCTCCAAGGGCTTGGTACTATCGTTTGGACAAATATCTTCATCAACAAGGTTTTTCAAAAGGATCAACAGATAGCAATCTTTATATAAAAATTGAAAATGACAAATTGCTAATACTTGTTGTGTATGTAGATGACATTATCTTTGGCAGCAATGAAGAATCTATGAGTCAAAGCTTTGCCTTGGTGATGCAGAAAGAATTCGAAATGTCCTTGCTTGGAGAACTGACATATTTTCTTGGTTTGCAAATCCAACAAAATGAAGGAGGGATCTTCTTGTCTCAAACCAAGTATCTAAAGCAGATTTTGAAGAAATATGGTATGGAAGAAGCAAAACCAGTATGTACACCCATGGTCACAGGATGTAACCTCAGTGAAAATGATGAATCAGCAGCAGTGCATCAACCAACTTACAGATCTATGATTGGAAGTCTACTTTATTTGACAGGTACCCGACCAGACATCATGCATGCAGTGGGAATAGTTGGAATATTTCAGGCAAATCCAAAGGAAACTCATCTTCAGGCAGCAAAGAGAATCTTCAAATATCTTCAAGGGACTCAAAACTATGGCTTATGGTATCCTAGAGATACAGATCTCACACTTCATGCTTATACAGATGCAGATTGGGCCGGAAGCGTGGATGACAGGAAAAGAACAAGTGGTGGTGCATTCTTTATGGGTTCCAGATTAGTATCTTGGTTCAGCAAGAAACAGAGTTCGATTGCCTTGTCTACAGCTGAAGCATAATATGTTGCTGCTGCATCTTGCTGCACTCAACTCCTTTGGATGATGCAGACCTTACAGGATTTTCAAATCACTTGTACACCACCCATCTCCATCTTATGTGATAATACAAGTGTAATCAGCATTTCAAAGAACCCAGTCATGCATTCAAAAACCAAGCACATACCAATCAAGTATCACTTTCTCTGAGAACAAGTGCATGAACAAAAGGTCAAGTTGGAGTATGTTCCTTCTAAGGAACAGGTTGCTGATATACTCACCAAACCATTGCCTAGGGAGACCTTTGAATACCTCAGGCAAAAGATGGGGGTTGTTGATGCATAATCTTGTTGTTGAATCTCTTCTGATTGTTGGTTGTACGCAAGGTTCATCTGAAGTATATGCGTACATGTGCTGGGTTGCAGATTGGTCAAAGATCGAATGGCACAGGTTCAGGGGGAGCATATCATGCATTGTTGGCATTATGGAGGAAGTACAGAAGGAGATCATGGATGCTGGTCTAAATATTACTGCAATACGTCTCTATCTCTTTCATGGTCATGGATTATGGTTCTTCTTTGCAGATCTGGTTTATAGTCAGGGGGAGAATGTTCTTAGGGGGAGCATAACCCTTTGCCCTTGATGTAAAAGGGGGAGAGTAATTGGTTGTTGTTGCCATCAAGTCCAAAGGGGGAGATTGTTGGCATTATGATACATATGTTGTACTTGATGGCAACCCACTCATCTCAGATAATAAATTATAGTGTAGAGAAAAGTTCATGCACTTATATGCAGAGAAAAGTTTATTTCATGTAGAGAAAAGTTCATGCACTTTTATGCAAAGAAAAGTTTATTTCATGTAGAGAAAAGTTCACGCACTTTTATGCAGAGAAAAGTTTATTTCATGTAGAGAAAAAGTTCACGCACTTTCATGCAAGGAAAAGCGCGTATATGTTGGAGAACTTACCTTTGGTCCATGGTAGTTAGTCCCTGGTATTTGAACCTATGAGGAAAAGCGTGTATATGTTGGAGAACTTACCTTTGGTCCATGGTAGTTAGTCCTTGGTATTTGAACCTATGAGGAAAAGCACGTATATGTTGGAGCACTTACCTTTGGTCCATGGTAGTTAGTCCTTGGTATTTGAACCTATGGTTTTGGACCATGGTACGCACTTTCATGCAAGGAAAAGTGCATATATGTTGGAGAACTTACCTTTGGTCCATGGTAGTTAGTCCTTGGTATTTGAACCTATGGTTTTGGAACATGGTGCCTCGTCAAAAGTGTTGATCTCACGCACTTTCATGGTTGGTTCATGGTATTAGTCCGACAGTTTTTGATCCTATGGTTTTGGCCCGTGGTATTGCATCCAAAAGTGTTGATCTCACGCACTTTCATGGTTGGTTCATGGCATTAGTCCAACAGTTTTTTGATCCTATGGTTTTGGACCATGGTATTGAGAAAGGACTAAGGCTATAAAAGAGGAAGGAGATCATTTGGCAAGGCATCTTCTGAATTATCGAATATCTGATAAAGTGCTAGATCTAGAATATTGTGATTGGGTTATGGTGCAGATCTGGATCTGAATGAAGAAGGAACCTGAGCGTAAGGAGAAGGATAAGTTCTATTGATGGGTCAAAATATTAAGGCTGGAATAGTGGTATCTCTATATGATTTTGATCTGTGATATGTGGCATACGCTTGATCTATAAATCTAATAATCTGGGTCTGAATTATTGATGCATGTTTTATTTTACACATGTTATGATCTGGGTATGTCTGATGTAACAACTGCAAAGTTATAAGGAAATATTTGCAAATCTGTATGCGGGTTGGCTTTGGTGAAATCAGAGATTGATGATGCAAGTGTAGTTGATGTGTTTTTGATGTTCTTGGATCCAGTTTGAAAATTTATGAAAAGTGGTCCTTGAAAGAAAAGAAGTAGGGGGTTGTATCTCCCTTCCAGGAGAGACTGGAAAACGAAAGAGAGAGTTGTAGCTCTCTGTAGGTTGTAGCCTGCGTACTGGTAAAGGACTGCACCAGTACAAAATCATTGTAAAAGGAGTTTCTTATTAAAAGAAGATAGAGACATATTGCAGCAGGTGGTTTTCACCCACATTGGGTTTCCACCTTATATCTGGTGTTCTTTTGTGTGACTATTTGCTTTTCTTGTTCCTGCTCATTATTTTATGATTCTGACATACAAAGTAATGATCAATATTTGAAGAATTATTCAAAGTATAAATAAGGAAGATATATTGAAAAGAATTTTATAATACTGATTCACCCCCCCTCTCAGTATTATTTCCAACAAAAATGATTTTTGAATTTACAAGAAAATAGGAATATCAACATTTTACCAAAACTATGGTCAACACATTGACATAAACAATCAATATTCAATAGACTTGAACCTGCAGATAGAAAATTGTAGTAATAAAAAACTTGGTGAAAAAATTGATTATCAACACACTTCGACCATGAAGTGAGTGCTACTAATAATAAAAAATTGAGAAAATAATTGATAGTCAATGGACTTTGACCGCGAGAAAAGTATTATAGTCCTTGGCAAGGCAGGGAATAATGATAATAATAATAATAATACTAATAAAATAATTAGTAATTAGAATTGTCATATTAGGTTTCAAAACTTCATGATATGTTTTAGATACTATGTAATGATAATAATTAATTAAAGAATAGTCAACGAACTTTGACCAAGAGTCGAATATTAGTCCCTGCAAAGTCACGAACTAGTAATAGGATATTTGTGTTGCAATTTTCTGAGTGTGGAGGTGTGAAGAAAGAACAATGACACTTTGGTCGTTAGCATAAACTTGTAATTCAATTTAAGTCTCGCACTTTATTTGTCAATTTTTATTAATGTAAGAAACTCTTTCCATAGTTTGTATGCACAAAATATTTATTTTTGAAATATTAAAAAAAAGTATAAACAAGATGCAAAGCATAAGGGTTCTATTTCAACATGAACACATGCTATTTGTTATTGGAATGCAAAAGCATTTGTTTCAGCTAAACATTTCATTCTCTCTTCTATATGCAAGTACTTAGAGTGTTTATACAATATATGTTGGAAACTGAGACAATACTGAGAGCAGGGTGAATGAGTATTGTAACAATTTTACCAATTTAAATATGTATTTTAATTAGTGCACATAATTGAATACTTCAACAATAACATAAATAAACATAATAGAGATTAACATCAATAATCACAATGGAACACACAAGAACACCAACTTCACCATACCAACACCTCTCTCCTCCAAAATCTTTGTCCAAAAAAAATAATTGTTGCATTCTTCTTGATTAGACCTTCATTTATAAATTTTCTTTTTCTATGTTTGGCTTTGAATTTGTGCACTAAGTATTTATTTTTTCCTTTTTCCTACTTATTTTTTCTTATGGACCGTGTTTTCTATTTTGGGCTCCATCTCTAAGTTAAACTGACCTTCTCTATTTTTCTTCCACTTAAAGTAAGTTTTTCTTCTAATTCTCGTAAGTTACAGGTTTTAGCAATGTTCCTTCTAATTTTTATTACAGTTCTGTTTTGGTTTCACTACCATAACCAGCTCTTAACTGGAAGTTCCACCTTTTTCTCTTTAAGCCCCTTTCCTTTTGGCCCTTTACCTTATTTTCTTCCATAAGACTGTTATAGCTCCAAATCCCACTCTTATGGTTTGTGATGCTGCACTCATGGCCTAGGGCAACCCCTCCTTCCAGACCTGGTCCTAAAATTTATAAAACAATGTTTTATCCCTTATACGCGACATTGCCCTGAGTTAAACGCGTGTACACGCGGGTTTGTGTATACCCAACCTGTGTGTATGTATTAAAACACTTAAAAAAATAAATAATTCCTTATTTTTGGGTGGAGATCACGGGTTTTACCTGCTGATCACCTGTTAGTGCCCGTGGCCCAACTGTTCCCAACCAACTCCTAACTAAAAAACTACTTTGGAGATGGTATAAAAAGACATCAAAGGGAAGGCCTAAGAGAGAGAGAAAGAGAGAGCAAGATTATTATGCTGAGATTTTCCCCTTAGACCAGGTCTGAAGTCCTTGGTGCTTTCTGCACTTCCCCCACTTTGCATAGGAAACCCTTGTTTCCATGTGTATTGGTGATCATTCATCCTTTATATCACCATTGAGTAAGACTTGGAAGGAGCTCTTGTTGGAGGCTTGAGGCTGGAACGAATCCGGGAGGAAGCTTTGCTTGGAGCCTGATGAAGGTGTTTCAGGTGAAATCTTTCTGTTATATGTACTTTACTTGCCTTTATATAAAGAAACACGTCTTGGTTCCCGAAACAATCTTTCTTTATGCTTATGAGATTCTTGTCTTGAATTCTTATGCAAGTAGTTACTTAAAGATTTTTATAACTAACTTTATAGCATGAAGATGGTTTGTGTATAAGTATTTGTCCATGTACTGCTATGTTCTTTGATTTGTTTGTTTTACAAGTCAAAGGAGAAGAAGGAAACTCCAAGAAGGGTTTGCACCCTAAAGGCCTTCTCAAACGTAGGACCTTAGGTACGTACCCTCAACATTAGAATTTGTTTACAGTAAAGATAATGGCTGTGTGTGTGTTTCTTTGAATAAGCAATTTTCAGTCTGGTAGAGTCTTAACCCAAAGGACCCTAGGGGTACTTTCTCCTCAACCAGAATTGGCGACTCCGCTGGGGAACAACACTCTTGTTGTTCCTAGTTTGGGTAGTCTTCAAGCCAATCAAGGCTCAGCCCCTCTGTTTGCTGGCTCTGACTGTCTGATCTGTTCTTAAACTCTAAGCTTTTCCAGTTTTTTCAGTATGTATTTTTTATTTTTCTTGAAAATATTCAGATACGCTGTTTTGCTGGATTACAGAAGCGTATATACGCAAGTTTAACTAAGTAAACCCACGTATACGCAGGTTTCCTCAGTTACAGTCGCGTGTACATGCACTCTGCACATCACTGCAGGTGCATATATTATATAATTTTCAAGATTTATAAATTTTCTTTTTGCTGAATGTTTGTCTAGTGGTTTGGGTCAGTTTGAAGCAGTCATTTTCCAATAACAGTCCTCTATTTAACAGGGGGCATCTTGTTCTGAACTCTCTCTAGTCATAAGGAGTATTAGTCTTGTTTTCGTTGATTACAAGCGTCATTGTTTTTTGACACACAAAATTTCTGGTTAAGAATCTTGACTGCTCTGTTTTGGTAGAGTAGGAAGATTGGATTCAATCTTTGTGTTCATTTTGTTTTGGTGACCTTTTTGTTTGCTTAACGAAACCATTTTTGTGACCATTTTCTCCTTCGTTTCGGGAAAGTTGTTTGTTACCATTTCCTTGAAACTTGTCTTTTGATCTTTTGGACTTTCATTGCTGCTTTTGATTGTCAAGCGCGATTTCAAACGCATTTATTTTTGTTGGGTTTTCATCATTTGAAAGGTGTCAATTCAAAAAAGTGTTTGGTTGCCTATTCATCAATCATTGGTGTCAACATTTTTGAGAGCATTCTTTGAAAAATACTTCTTGGCTTCATTGAAAGAAAATCTTTTGAAAGTTTTGAGTTTCGCTTTCTTAAACTTGCTTTTCATTTGATTTCCTTTTTTGCGAAGTGAAAGTGCTTTGTGTTTATCTTAGAACTTGTTTTTATTGTTTGGACGAAATGATTGGTAACACATCATCTTCTATCTAAGCATTTTAGTGGCAAGACAAATTTGATAAGGCAACAACTTTCCTTCTTTGTTTTTAGAGTAGTCTTTAAATCTTGCATCCACATATAGTTCTCGCATTAGGATAGATTTGCATCTCTTTTTTAGGAATATATAGTTTTGTTAGTTTTTGTGAGTGTGGAGTCTGAAAAGAAAAGGAAAATTTGTTTATATTAAAAGTACCTCTGAACCTCATAGAAATTGCTCTTCATCGAAAACAAAAAGTGCATGTGCATGTAGCTAAGTTTTATTAATTTCTTTTGCGTCCATAAAAACACCGCAAGTTTCATCTCCATTACCTTGTGACTTAAAGAATACCCTAATAAAATCAAGCGCTAATTAAAATCCACTAGAACTTTTTGTTTTAGTCAGTTACACCAACAAGTTTAGGATTTTAGGGCCTTGGATTAGGCGAGTGGAGAGTTAACTCTCCAAGGCCACATAAAATGTCAAACATAAGAGTCTGAATAACGAGAGAAAATCCAATAGCGTTAGGAAGACCAGGAAAGCTCCAGATCTGGGAGTTAAGCACGAGGGTCTGTGAAGACAGGGAAGAGAGATACCCCCTCTCCTACTTGTCCAAACTTACCTCACGACTGTTCCGCCTGGCTTCTGCGATGAGTTGGTACCCATAGTTGCCTCTCCTAGGGATCTTCACAGGTGGCTGCGGAGGGGAATCCCGTGGCACCTGAGGTTGACGTTGTATCACTCTCGACGGTACTACTGGAGGGCACCCTTGCGAAGCTTGGGGGCTTGCACCGGCGCAGGCTGTTGTTAGGAGGTTAGCGTAACTTCCTCTGATACCTTCGCTGATAGGACTGGGCCCTCATCATCCTAGACTATCTTCGGAAGGCCCCTTATTTCACTTTCTCGTATTTTGGTGTCTGGTCCTAATCACCCGGAGCGGAAATACTTGGAAGTTGTTTGACTGGCTGTATCTTTAGGGACTTTATAGTGTGTGCTCTGTGCTCCTAGTTGGCCTAGCTTTCAATTTTTTGAGTCTTTAGTTAGATCATAACAAAAAATTCAAAGTGGCTGACTGATCTCCAAGATGGTCTCGAAGACTTCGTGGTCTCTTGCCACCATGTTTAGAGCCTTCTCCTAGAAGGCGCAGGGGTAATACTACCGGTGGGGTCCGACCCACACCGGTTGATGCATCGGGGATTGATCCTCCTCTCGGGGCAATTAGCGGCCAAGCAAGGCCTGGCACTTCTGAGCAAGAGAGGGACACTCCAGTCCTTTCTCGAGTTCGCTTTCAAGCGGAGAATGACGTAGAGGTAGAAGAATTTTCAGAGTCATTAGTGGCTCCAAATTCTCCACTACCATCTAGTCATCCAGACGTATTGCAATACGTTGGGACTCCATCACATAGACCATCAAGTCCAAGTTACGCTACGCGCTTACCATTCATGACCACTACTGGAAGCATGGCTTCTACGAGTGCTACGACTATGCAAACCCCTACATCGGTGCAAGGGGGAGGAACCATTTCCATCCCCTCCACTTCCTTGTTCGGATCTTTTGCTAGCACATCTTTAGTGGGGTCTACCTCCATTCCGTCCACGAGTGGAAATGCCCAAACCAATGCTTTTGGTACTGGACTCTTCCCTTTTGGCACCCAATCACAGGGTATTCCAGTGGTTCCGTTTAGTGCCGCTACGTCCATGATGGGCGGATCGGCTTCATTCCAGGGTTTTCCTTTCGGAAGTGGTCATATACCACATTCCAACCCAACGGTAGGATCCATGCCTTTTTCTTCTATAGGACAAAGCAGCAATCCTTTCCAAGGTTGGAATAACCCCGGGGTTAGTAGCACGGGAACTGGGAATTCGTTTATCGGCCAACAAGGGAATAGGCCGTACACCACGGTTAGCATGTTTCAAAGTATTCCTCCCCTTGCTTCGGCTTGGAATCCATATCAGGGGTTATCGACTCCCTACAATCCTTCTGGAGGAAACTTTGCCGGTTATGGAGGTTATACGGCAGGAGTTGGTCAAACTCCGAATTTTGCTGGACCACAAGGTTTGCCTTTTGGTTCAGCTGGTTCTACTGGTCACTTCGGGCAGCCTGGTGCCTTCCAAATCCCAGGACAATCTTTTCAGAACTTTGGGAGTTCTGCCCAGTCTGGGTGGAATCCCCAAGGTCCTCCTAGGCTTCCGTTTCTGGCAACGTTAAACTTGCCAGATCTCACTAAGTTAACAAATGACCCAATCAGGTATAATCCGGCCTGGCCTCCGGTCCCAACCAAACTCCCTTCGGACATACCAAAATTCGAAGGGAAGAGTGGTGAAGACCCTGGCGACCACGTAACCACATTCCATTTGTGGTGCTCGTCCAACTCCCTTATCGATGACTCGATTAGGTTGAGACTCTTTCAGCACACCTTAACTGGTAATGCGGCTAAATGGTATATAGAGTTTCCAGGGGGCAACTTTACATCGTTCGCTCACTTAGCCAATATTTTCTTAAATCACTTCCAGTTGCCTGTCCGCTATGATGCCGGAACTGAACTTCTGGCCACCTTTCGTCAGGATAAGGCTACTCACATTTCCAATCACATTCAGGAATGGAGACGGAGAAAGAGGCTCATTAAAGCCGAAATTCCTCCGGAATACCATCTCGAGTGGTTTTTGAAGTCTTTACAACCCAAGATCCCCAAGGATGTCTCCATGTCTGGGGTCTATTATGAGGAGCAAGCCATTTTTAGGGCCCAGCAATTAGAATTGATCTACTCTCAGTCTGGGATCCTACAAAAATACTTGCCAGATGCTCCTGGATCTAAGGTTGATTTAGCTAAGCCGAAGCCAGGTCCGCATGCGGATGGTATCGTTGGGTCAGTAGACACAACTACAGTGAACTTGTTGAATCAATTGCAGTAGTTGTCTTTGCAAACTGCTTCTAACAACCAAGTCACATTGTCTAATCCTCCCGCTTCCCAAACTTCTTCAATTAATGCCGTCCAATCCGATAACCCCAAAGGAAATCAAAGTTCCAATGGGAAAAAGAAAGGACGTGGTAAGAAGAAGAACTCGGATGGGAAGCCCGATGCAAATAAATCTGGTAACAACGCTGGTGGTGGTAAAGGTGAGTCGAGAAAGAAAGTTAAGTTTCCTTGCAAGTTATGCAGTGGAGACCATCTAACTCATCTTTGCCCTAGGATTGAAGACGCTCAACGCTTGTTAGGACAGCAAGGGACTTCTAGTTCGCAAGCTGTGTTAACTAACCCGTTTCCCCAAGGGCAGCAACTTCTTGCTGGCGCGAGTTCGAACCCTGGGACCTCCTCAGGGGGAAACCAGGAAGGGGAAAAAGCATCAAATGTTTTTATGATGGTTTCAAATGTCCATGTGACTACTCGGTCACGTGATTATGGTGAAGCCGAAACATCTAAAGATAAAACTATTCCCGGAGGTACTGATCTTCATATTGAGCGACCCCCTGTTGAGACTATACCTCGGATACCGAAAGGTTTCGCCAAATGCGCGATGATTAACCCTAATGCTAGGGCCACCCAGAATTACTCCATTGTGGAGGATCTGGCTCAAAGCCCATGTGCTATGTCCGCTTTAGAGGTTCTCCAGTCGTGTCTGGCTCAGAGAAGTGCTTTACTCTCCGAAATTGGAGCAGTTGATCCGGCTAACTCTTTAGTGCTCACTTTTGACATGTTAAATGTCAAAAAGCGACTCCCTCATCATATGGTTTTTCAGATAAAGTCTACATACCGGAAAATCAATATTTTTCGCACCGTTATAGATGAAGGAGCTTCCACATGTGTCATGTCGATGTCATGTTGGAAGGCTATTGGTTCACCTTTGGCTGTTCCTTCACCAACCGTCTTGACTGCATTTGATGGTCATTCTCACAAGCCGCATGGGATTATCCCGGCCTTTCCTATATGTGTTGGAGGGAAGGTCGTTAATATCGAAGTTGAAATCGTAGATGCTAACCTAGACTATAATCTCCTATTAGGAAGGAACTGGGTATATGAAATGGAAGTCGTTGTATCGACTCTGTTTCGTGTCATTTGCTTTCCTCATGAGGGGAAAATCGTTAAGGTTGATCAATTGGACTATTCCCCAATCGATCCTCAAGCAAGCTCCAACTCTACTGTTCCTTTGGTGGATAACCCTCGCCCGCCGACTGAGAATTTAGGAGTAGGGATGTATTCCTCATTGATGGGTACGTTTGATCTTCCCTCTCCTTTTGCAAAAATCAATGCTATTTCATCATCCAAGGAGTCTCCTCGAGAAGAGTTCTTCTGAACTCATTATTTTTCCGACCCTTGGACCTTGCCTTCACCTACGACCACATTAGTTGAAGGACAAGTAAATGGAATGGCGTTTCCTATATTCGCAGCTGAACTTAGATATCAGTCTATCGTAGACGCTGCAGATAACCACTCCACTCCTTTTTCTGAAGAAGAGTTGGATGGTCATGTGGCCCCCGCCTGGAGCCTAGATTCTATCTCTACCTTGGATTGCTTGGATTCAATTTTACCTTCTGAAGAAGCAATCCTTGAAGCAATGATGGGTATAGATCAACCTTGGGAAGACTTACACCATCGTTCATACTTTCTTCCTCCTTTGCAGGAAGTGGAATCTAGGTTTTCCGAGCTCTGTACTAGTGATGTTGATATGGTGTCAAACCCTTTGGCTCCAGCACACATTTGTGCCGAACGTAATATGTCGGTAATTTCAAAAACGATACCCATCAACATCTCTAGGGACCCTAACATCATTGAGAATATCTTCATCGGAATTGAGTGTTCCCCTGAAGAAATTCAAATCTACACCGACCTCTTTAAGGAATATCGTGACGTATTTGCTTGGTCTTATGAAGAAATGCCTGGCATTGATCCTTCTATAGTTCAACATGAGATCAAGACATATGAAAACGCGAAACCTGTTCGTCAAAGAATTCATCCGGTTAACCCTAGGAAAGCAGCAGCTATCAAAGCTGAAGTCCAGAAGCTGCTAAAGGCGGGATTTATATACCCTGTTCCTCTTACCGATTGGGTTTCTAATCTAGTCCCCGTAGATAAAAAGCAAGGAACAATCCATGTATGCATCGATTTTAGGGATCTAAATAAGGCTTGTCCAAAAGACAATTACCCCACGCCATTTATTGATCAAATTATCGACGAGTGTGCGGGTAACGAGATTTTTTCCTTCATGGATGGTTTTTCAGGTTATAATCAAATTTCCATCCGTCCTGAAGATCAGCATAAGACAGCCTTCATATGTCCCTGGGGTACCTTTGCATATTGAAAGATGCCTTTTGGTCTTAAAAATGCTGGAGCCACTTTTCAGCGGGCCATGTCATACGCTTTCCACGACATCAAACATGTCATCGAGGCATACTTAGATGATCTCGCTACTCGTTCTCAAAAGAGAACAGATCACCCTAGTCATCTTCGATTAGTCTTTGAGCGATGTCGTTTTTATAAAATCCGGTTGAATCCCAACAAGTGCGTTTTTGCGGTTACATCCGGTCGGCTGTTAGGGTTTATTGTGTCCAATGAAGGGATTCGGGTTGATCCCTTCAAGGTTGAGGCAATAATTCAGTTGCCTCCCCCGTCTTCACTTCGGAAACTTCAAAGTCTTCAAGGGAAGGCTAACTTCTTAAGATGATTTATAGCAAATTACGTCGAGATCACTAAAGGGTTCATGCGTCTACTACGGAAAGGAGTTCCATTTATATGGGATGACTTTGCATAGCAGTCGTTTCATGCTTTGAAAAAAGCATTAGTCTCTGCCCCGCTTTTGAGTCCACCGGATTATGGTAGAGACTTCCTTTTATATCTTGCTGCAGCAGAATCAACCATTGGTATGGTTCTAGTTCAGGAGGACGATGCTCTCGCCGAGCACGTCATTTATTATTTGAGCCGAGGCTTAATAGGCCCTGAACTTCGCTATTCTCCGGTTGAGAAGTTGGCCTTGGCAGCTGTCCATGCTGTCCAACGGCTCCGTCATTATATTTTGCTACGTAAAACTTTTGTCTTAGCGGCAGTCAATCCATTTCAATTTGTCCTCAGTAGGCGAGTGATTGGGGGCAAATATAATAGATGGATAGTCATTTTGCAAGAATTCGATCTCGAGTTCTTGTCTGCCAAATCTAAGAAATCCATGGTTTTTGCGGAACTTATCTCGGAGCTACCTTGTGGAGATGATATTGTTTATGAGGAAAGTTTACCCGACGAACATATATTCCTCATCTCTTCACAAGACCCTTGGTATGGAGATATCATTGTTTATCTCCAGACTTCGAAGTGCCCCTCTACTTTCTCCAAGGATGAACGTCGCAAATTACGTCACTTGGCAAAAAACTATGTTATTGTTGGTGACACATTATATCGTCGAGGGGTTGACTCAATCCTCTGGTGTTGTTTAACCTTAGAGGAAGCAGAGTTCGTGCTCAATGATTGCCACAGCGGAGCTTGTGGTGGTCATCTATCAGGGCTTGCTACAGCCCAATGCATCTTACGTGCTGGCTATTTTTGGCCTTCACTTTTTAAGGACTGTGTGGAAGCGGTTAAACGCTGCCACCCATGTCAAATCTTTACTCGGAAGATGCGTGCGCATCCAGCTCCTCTTTTTCCCGTTGTCACCGTCGGTCCCTTTACTAAGTGGGGCATTGACTTTACGACTTGTAATCTGCCTTCAGCGGCGAATCACAAGTACATTATCGTGGCTGTAGACTACTTCACGAAGTGGGCTGAGGCCATGCCTACTTATAAGAACGATAGTGACACGGGAGCTTTGTTTCTTTTCAATCAGATCATCTCAAGATTCGGTATCCCAAAGGAGATTGTCACTGACCATGGCAGTCATTTCCAGAATCAACTGATGTCCGAGTTGGCTCGTAAATTAGGCTTCCGTCAGGAGCATTCGTCCCCTTATTATCCTCAGGCCAATGGGCAGGTTGAGGCAGTTAACAAAACTCTTAAGACAATACTCCAACGGACAATCGATAAAAATCGGTCCAATTGGCACATTATGTTGTATTCGGCTCTATGGGCATACCGAACCTCCATCAAAACAGCTACTGGTTTTACACCTTTTCAGTTTTTTTATGGGATGGAATCCATCTTCCCGATCAAATGTGAAATTCAATCTCTTAAGTTGGCTGTTGAACTCCTTCCAGAGACTTCGAGTCTCGAAGAGCACCTAGTTCACTTGGAACATCTCGATGAGCAGCGTCGAGACGCTGCCACGATGAATGAGGCTCATAAGAAAAGGGTTAAAACGCAGTATGATAAGTCTGTCCATCCTCGAGTCTTTTCTGAAGGTGACCTTGTCTTGGTCTACGACCAAGATAAAGACGCCTTGGGGGCAGGCAAATTTAGGCCTATGTGGTACGATCCTTTCATTGTTAAACGAGTTTTAGAAAAAGGGTTGTATGAGTTAATCGACTTTGAAGGGAACAAGCTGGCGGAGCCCCGAAATGGGCTCTATCTAAAGAAGTACTTTGCTTAGTTCAGGCTGGGCAATGACTTCTTTGTACTTTATGTATATATTTATACATAAATCGTCGAGCGTTTTCTGATATCAGTGCTTTTTGGTCTGCCGTGGCAGGTGCTGATGGATGATTTGGTCTATTTTGGGTTCGCTGATGGTGCTAGTCGACACACTCTGAATCTTGCTTCCGCAGCTTGGGTACTTTATTATCCAACTGGTCAATTGATGGTATCGAAAGGCGTGTGTATCGGTCCTGCTTCAAACAATATGGCCGAGTATACAGCTGTTATCAATTTATTATCCGAGGCAATCTCTTATGGGATCGACTCGTTGGTAGTATATCTTGATTCTCAATTGATAGTGTCTCAATTAAATAACATTTATCGGGTTAGAGATCCATTATTATATCGCCAATATTTAAGGGTGAGGTTGTTGCAAAGATCATTCATTTACATTAATTATTTGCACATTCCAAGATCTCAAAATTGGTTAGCTGATTCTATCGCTAATCAAGCATTAGACTGGCATATCAATCATTCATCATCATAAAATCATGCATCAAAAAGTCAAACTGTATATATATATCATAAAGCGCCGCGAGTGTACATATGTGTGTCCAAAAAATATACAAAATTGGGACTCAAATGTCCATAATCATGTCAGGCATATCTAACGCCTCAGCTCATGATGAGCGTCTAAGTATGTCACTATAGCGTTGGCCATGCGCCGAAAGACGCGAACCCAGTCACGTGGCATGCCAACCACATGACGCTGCATATCCAGAGGAAGGTCCTCTATCTCGGCCATCAGTACTCGGCAGCTCAGTCTCGCCAAGTGTCGTTGGACGTTGTTTAAGGTCCGTTCTGTATCCGCAGCCGCCTCTTCGGCTCCTCGGCCACGCCGTCCATGCCGCGGGAATCCATCTGGTCGTACAGGCCCAATGTCTGGAACATGATCATCATATTAGTCATTTGAATTTCATCAAAAAAATATTTTTCAAAATTTATCATTATATTTGAAAAATCCAAAAAATCATAAAATAATAAAAATTCTTACCAATCTCGCCCCATGCTGCATCCGGTGGTAACACTAGATCAGGATCTCCTCGGAAATCCAGCCCAGCATAGGGGTAGTCATCCACGGCGATGATTTGCTGCTCCCACCAGGTAAAGAAGTCATCGTCAAATGCATTCCTTGGGACTTCCCCACCCCCCAGACGTTTCATCAAGTCAGCCCACCGGCCCATGCGTGGATCACGTGGGCTACTGATGGCAACTGCTACCCTGGGGCGGAGTGCGGGAACCTTCTCGAAGAAGAAAGTGCACAAGATGGTTCCGAACCCAAAGTTCTTGGTATGTCCCCTCCTGATAGAAGTGAGTTGTTCCTTCATGTTGGCCAGAAGAGGAGTACATCAGTCAAACACAGTAGTGAGACAGTCTACTGCCACGCTCATGGTCACCCGTGACACCTGATGTAGTGAGGATGATCCGTTCACTCGAGCTATGGTGAACAAGATTATCCTGAGTGAAAAACTCGCCACATGTGGGATAGAGATCTGGCTCCCGACCTTTCGATGACCCGGGCAGTAAATCTGTACATAGTCATCTACACTGAGGCTATTTCGTGTCCTGCCCCAGGAATGTACTACCTCTCCCCTTCAGGAAAGGCCCGTGATAAAATATATGTCTTCCACTTCTATCCTGAGTGGCATCTGATCAATTATGAATGCTTCCTCATCGACATCCCAATAATCAATGAGCCTCTCAAGCAGACGCGTGTTCGCTTTCATATTTGGCAATTTGAAGAATTTAAGCAACCCGCATCCCCGTAGGGCATCTAATGCCTCATCATTGCCCATAACTTCATTATCCACGGCTGAGTGCTCTCTTTCACGCCATGTGATAGTCATCCTGGAAGAAAAAATCATTTTCATCCGTTAGTTTTGTTTATAAAATTAGTTCGTTGTGCACACGCAGGTTCCTATATACACAGTCGCATGTAGGGCCGTCGTATACGCGAGTTTAATATTGCCAACCCACGTGTATGCCGCGAAGGAATTTTTTGCAAAAATCCAACAATAAAACATCAACTAAAATTCCTAAAAACTATCACAATTGATTGCAAGACAAGTTTAAGGCTTACCTGGAAGTTTTCGGCAAGTTTGAACGGTTGAATTGGTCACAGGGAAGTTTTCTCCTTTTGCTCCACAATTTTTGCTCTCCAAGTCAAATGGTGAAAATGGTGAGTCAAAAATGCCTTTTATAAGTTTTGAAAATGCAAAATTTTTTCAAAATTTTATTTTGTTTGGCCTCATGTGACTTTTAACTTGGGAGCTTGGAATGCCGAGTTTGGTTTGTTTTTCAGGACATTTTGGACATTTTTCGACAGTCCGAGACGGTTCCATGACCGATGACCCGTCATGGCAGGTATCGTGTTTTCACTGGCATATAGGTTAGGGACCCCATTTTTCCGTTGCATTATGCATACTAGCCTCCATATGACCGATACATCTGCCGTAGGGTCCACCCTATCGTGTTATGGTTCGTAAGCCATTTTCACTCGCCGATTCTTTAAATCATGACACGATGGTAGAGCCATCCCTTTAGATGGGCATCGTAGTTAGCACCTCACTGACATTTGTTGCCCATGCTGCTTCGTTTGAGTAGGCTCGGGAGTCCTCTGTAGTCCCGCCATGACTTATGCGTTGAAGACTCATTCCTCTTTGCTTCTTCGCTTCGTTCTGGCCTTATACCCTAGAGGCTCCTATGTGTGTCGAGTTGTACTTCTGCATTGCATGTCGACCATTGGCACCTTTTGGGCTAGAGCCAGCTTCACTTGGACTCGTGTTTAAGCCAACTTTTGACCATGACGTTTGCAAAATCAACCTTGAATACCTTTGACTTCTGCAGCTTGACATACCTAGATCCGTCGAAGGAACATACCTCTGAGTGTCACTGACCAGTTTTCACCTCCCTGCATTGAGCATAGGAACGTTCCTTTCCCAGGAACTAGATCATCTGTTTCACCGACACTCGTTCTTTCCACTGTACCATAGCATTCTTTTATTCTTTTTCCGGCTTAACAGAAAAAGACAAAAGAAAAATTAAATATTCCAAAAAAGAGCGGGAACAGGGACATTATTTCCATTTATTGTTGGCAACTAGAGTCAGTTGTGTCGCCCTTGAACAAAGCACTCAAAACAAAGTCTCCTCCGCATGGGTGGGATTTAGTTTGACTTAGGTATGCCATAACCTTGTTATTGAGTCAGTTCTCCCCCGATTGGTTATCTCTTCCAATCATATGGAGGGTTCATTCGTGCCTCCTGCATGGCGAACTTATACAGAGTCATCATATGCTGCCACATAGTCATATTGAGTCGTTCTTTTGTTCAAGGGAAGTTAGCCTGAGTCGGCCTCTCTGCGGTGTCTCTTGACTCATTTTTCAGTCGGCCATCCCTGGTTGTCAGTATCATTTCTATCATCACATCAGTTATATTGGTCCTTTACTCGTGCCGGTTTGAGAAGGTCCCCATTGACTTCTTGCTGGCGGGCCTTGTCCTTATCGACGATGACACCTTGCTCTGAGGACAGGCCTAGAGTCGCACCCTGGCCCTATTTTCATTATTGATAGGTCACCTTGTGCTCAGCATCGATCAGTATCATGGGTCTTTGACTGAGTGGTTTCCCTTGTGTTCGACATCAGCATACATTATCACACATTGGGATTCGTGCAGTACCTTGGTTTCCATTTGACCCTATTGGTGGATACCTCGCCTCTGTGTCAGCTTTCATTATTGGTTGGTTCAGAGGGTTTCTGCCGTGCGCTAGTCACATCTTGTGTACGCCAGAAACGTACTTCGGTTGGGTTACTACATCTTTTTCATCCGATTCCTTCCACATTATTGGCCTACGGGTTACACTCGCGCTAGATTGATGGAGGATGCCTTAATGCCTTCCTTCTAGCGGATCTTTCCCTATTGACTCCGACTCATTGCTCTGGGGCAAAGATCTAGAGTCCATTTGGCAGTACCTTGGGGTTTGCAGTCATTAGTGGCAGATTCCTCGCAATAGACAGTGGGAAACCATCATTTTCTCCTGATCGATAGATTCTTACAGGTGTTCGACTTCAGCTCATCTATTCACACTTGTTAGATTGTACTGGGTACCTTAACGCTCATGGCCACTAGTTTAGGCTTCAGTCACTTAGCCTATTGGAGCCCTTTGTGAGCCTCTTTTTTTGTAAATGACTCCACGTCGTTAGTCACACCTCTATGCAAGGTGACCAAAGACTAGCCCAAATGCTAGTGATCTTGATCTTGGCTCTTCTATCTAATTGTAAGTCTTTAAGAGTTACGAGATTCCAGGATCTAGGGTTGGCCCCATTTCTAGTGTCATTATGCCCCTAGTCCTCCATTATTGCATGGAACTTGTGTCGAGCGATAGGGAAAGAGCTCCCTTTGACACATCAAAGGTCTTTTCATTGGGTTAATGTGTCCATGGGGACTTCCTGATTCTTTCTATATTGGATGTCACTTCTGCTACCATGGCTTGGCTCTCTCTTCCTGGCATCGCCGCCATTTTCATTTACCAATGTCATTGACATAAAGCTCATGGGATGAAATCTCCTGTGGGATCCTCCTCGACACTTCTCTAATTGGATACTAACTTTTAAACACGCTGACGTGTCCTAGTATCCACCACTCGGAAAAATATCTTGTGAAACATTTTAAATATTTCGAGCTTATTTCATTGGGATGGCGTCACTATTTCCATGTGTCATCCTGTGAGTGGTGATATATGTCACATGGAAATGGGCCACTTGGGTGCCCAAAAACACTGAATCTACTTGCCACATGTACACCTTCTATTGGTTGATGTTGATGTTATCATTTGATATAGTTTGGGGCAATCATGAGTTACCACCTCTCTTGTTGTCAGAGAGGAGAGAGAAAAGGTCCTTCCACACCACTCCTGAGTGGATTGTAGTTTTGGGATGGGTAACCCCAATGTAGTTCTCCTTGATTGATTTGAACGATCAGTTGTGTAGGAAACCATTTTTGGGACCATAGATCCCATCTAACGAATTGTGTATAGTGAACCTCCAAAAGCTACCAAATAGCCCGATGCTTTGATCCCTACGCTTAGCCTTGGGTTCTAAAATGATTTTTTCATTGTGAACCCTTTAAGACAACCTGTTAGATGGGCTTTACCTATAGCCAATAAAAAAAAATTGTGTTGCTATTATGGCCTCTACTTAAGCTTAGATCTTAGTGTAGAGGCTCCACTACTAGATTTGGCACTTTTTCCATCTTTGGCTGCGCACCTAAGGCTCCTCTAAACACCTTTAACACTGTTATTCTACTTTGGGGCCATAGAGCTTTGAATTTTTCTAACTTTTGATTCAGGAGGTATTTTTAGGACTTCCATATACCATTGGAAATCTATTTCATAGCTCTATCCATATGGGTGAGTTTCCTCTGGACTTGAGATGATGTAGTGCTCCAAAATTGGCTCCAAAACTACTGCACTAATTATGATCTTTTGGCCTTCTTGTGTGCTTGGAACCTACTCGTTGACATATTTATTTGACACTTGTACCTCTTATTGAAACCTATTGTCATATGTTGACATCAATGAAATTTTTTTTCCAACATTATCCCCCTTTTCCATTGATTGAAACACCAAAATCAAACAAAACACATTTTCTCTTCTAGGAACACCCTCAGAAAAAACATGAGTGTTGCCCCTCACGAGATAAACTTCTGCTGGTGTGCATATGACTATTTTTCTTTTGATCTTATACATTTCTCTACCTTTGTATTTCTCCTTCAATATATATCTCCCTCAATTTTAATTTTGTTTGATTCCACTAAATATCTCCCCCTTTGACATTAATGGCAAATACGTCAACATGCTCCCCCTATCACCATGCTCCATCTTTCAATTGTATTTCTCCATCATGTAGATCATGTGGAACTAGAAGCTTCACCTTAATATGATTATAATGAAACAACTTCCTTTCTTCCTCTTAGAGGAAGAGCTAGTGGAGGGACTTGAGAGGCACAACTCCTAATCTTTTCCTCCAATACTCAAATTGTTCTCTAGGTGGTGGCTTAGTGAAGATATCAACAACCTACTCTTTTGTAGGTACATACTCCAACTTTACAATTTTAGTTGCTACTTGCTCTAGTATTAAGAAATTATACTTGATGGGAATATTCTTAGGCTTGGAGTGAAAAGCTGGACTCTTTGACATGCTTATAGCACTTGTGTTGTCACAAATTATGGGTATCGACTGCTCATAGACCACTTGCACATCTTGCAAAGTATGCTTCATCCACAAAGGTTGGGTGCAACAAGAAGATGCTACAATATCTTCTACTTCAGTTGTAGATAAGGAAATGGAAGCTTGCTTCTTTCTCAACCATGAAACTAGACTTGCTCCAAGAAAAAATGCAACACAACTTGTGCTTTTTTTATCATCCACATCACCTACCCAATCAACATCAGTATAAAAATTAAATGAGAAATATTTACCTCTTGGGTACCAAACTCCTTAGTCTATCGTTTCTCTAAGATGTATGAGAATTATTTTCACTGCTAAGAGATGGCTTGGTCTGGGAGCTACTTGAAATATTCCAACTATAAAAATAACCTGCATGATGTCTAGTCTTGTAGTTATAAAGCATAAAAGGATGCCAATTATGGATCTATACAAATTCTAGTCCATTGCTGGAGTTTCATCCACTTGCTAAGCTTGCAACTTGTCACCATCGAAATGTTGAGTAAATATCATTCTTCCCTGCCAAAATTCTTCAACACTTCCTTTGAGATACTTGCCTTGAGAGATAAAAATTCCTTTGGGGGTTTACGCAATCTAAAATCCAAGGAAGTAGGAAATATCTCTAAGCATGGACATCTTGAACTTTGCCTTCATGTCAACTAAAAATTCATTTTCCATCGAATCTGAATTACTTGAAAAGATGATATCATCAAGATATACTACCACAACAATGAGTTTTCCATCCTTTTCTTTGACATATAAGTTATTGTCAGTTGCACCTTTCTTGAATCCACACTTCAGTAGGTAGTTGTCTAGCTTGGAATACCAAGCTCTGGGGTAATTCTTGAGACCATACAAATCCTTCTTAAGTTTGCAAACATAATGTATTTTATCTGTCATCTGAAAACCATCTAGTTTCCCTATATACACATCCTCCTATAGCTCTCCATTGAGAAAACAAGATTTGACATCTATTTGATAAATTTTGAGATTCATAAAGCAAGCATATGACAAAAAAAATCTTATTTCTTCTAATCTAGCAACAAAAGTAAAAGTTTCATCAAAATCCAAGCCTTCTATTTGAGCATAGCCTTTCTATACCAACATGTCCTTGTTTCTTACTGCTTCTCTACAATCATTTAATTTATTCCTGAATACCCACTTTGTGCAAATGACATACTTACTTGCAGGTCTTGGAACAAGTTCCCAAGCCTAATTTTTCTCTATCCTGTCCAATTCTCCATTCATGGCCCTTAGGCATTGTTGATATTGACTAGCTTGAAAAATATCCTTTGGTACCCCCATGGATTGTAGGGAAAAATGTGCTTTTGTAGGGGCATTGAGAAACTTCCTTCTTGTCTGCACTCTAGAATTTAATTCACCAACTATTTGACCAGCTGAGTGGTGTTTTTGTACATACCTTTGGGGATATCTAGCTTAAGGACTAGAGGGTTCTTCCTTGATTTCTTATACAACTACCTCATCATTCTCATTAAGAATGATTACTAGTTCATCAACACTAGCTTTTTTTGTTTCTTTCACTTCTTGGTCATCATGCTCATTTACCTTCACATCGATGAATTCAATGATTCTCTTGGTAACTCTATTGTAGCACCTATAACCCTTGTTATTATGTGAATAACCAAGAAAAATGCCTTTATATGCTTGAGCATCAAATTTTCCAACATTTTCATCATTTTTATTAATGTAGCATCTGCTGCCAAAAATTCTGAAGTGTTTAACTATTGGAGGTCTTCCAACCCACAACTCATACAGAATTTTGTCATTGTTGTTGGGTGTGGAGCCTGATTATCTTCTGTATTCAAAAGCATTGCCACATTGGACCCCAGTCCGTAATGGAGTGGCAATGCCACCGGTAAAATATTTGTTGTAGGTGGGTCCAGGGGGGGTCGGGGATAGTGCCCCCGAAGCTAAAAATAGATGTAAAATTTCCTTGTAAAATGTTGTAATTTTGTAGTCAATCTAGGCCGTTCATAGACAGAGATTTGATGGTAGAAGTTATGTTTAAGTTAAGGTTTTTCCTGAGAAGGCAACCCCTCACTATATATGAGGGAACTGTATTGCGTTTATGTAGATCTGCATTCTGAGTGAGGAAGAGAGAGGAGATTGAGAGCAAAGAGGGAGTTACAGTGGATCTGTTGTAGGTTGTATCTCTTCAGTTTGTTGGATGATATAAAAGGAAGGACTGGTTGTTTCTTCATGCACGTAGCCCAAACTGGGTGAACCACGTATATCTGTGTCTCTCTTGTTTTATGCATTTTTTGTGTTTATATTTCCACAATATTTTATGTGTTCCATTGCTCTGTAATATATAATTTTCTAACAACTAGTATCAGAGCTGAAGGTCTATTTTGCTTATAAAATTGCAGGAGAGAAGGGTTCCTGGTTCGAGTGGGAGCAATGGCATAAGATGGTAGGTTTAGGGTCGAAAAATTTAACGGCCAAAACAACCAACTGTGGAAGATGAAGATGGAAGATTATATGTATCAGAGAGATCTGTACCAACCATTGAGTGGAAAGGCAAATAATCCAACGAGTATGACAAACACAAAATGGGATATTCTCAACAGAAAAGGTGCTTGGAACAATACGGTTGTGCCTAGCGGTGTTGGTAGCGTTTAATATTTCAAAGGAAACGACAACAGAGGGTTTAATTTTGACATTGGCCAAACTATATGAAAAACCCTCGGCCTCAAATAAGGTATTTCTTATGAAGTGTTTATTTGATAAGGAAATGGCAAAAGGTGGATCTATTGCTGATAATTTAAATGAATTTAATACAGTAAACAGTCAGTTAAGTTCTGTAGGGGTAACTTTTGATGATAAAGTTAGGGCTCTGTTATTTCTATGCTCATTGTCAGAAATTTGGAATGGTTTAGTTATGGCCATTAGTAAATATGTCTCTAGATCTAGTACTTTAAAGTTTGATGATGTTGTCAGTGCAATCCTTGGCAAGGAAATGCGACAGAAAAGCTTCGGTGAGACATCATGCAAGGATTTTACTGCAGATACTAGGGGAAGAAAAATGGAAAGAGGAAAGAGTCTTGGATATCACAGTAAGTCAAGAAAAGGAAGATCCAAGTCTAGATCAGGGATAGTGTGCAGGAAATACGGGAAGAAAGGACACTTGAAGAAAGACTGCAAGTCTCGAAAGGGAAAAGAAGGAGACACGCAACAAGAAAATAATCATGAAGCAAATGTAACAAGTGAGGTGTTGCAAGATGCTTTGATTCTTTCTTTAGAAAATATTATTGATGCCTGGATGGTAGATTCAGGGGCCTCATTCCATGCCAAACCTGATAAGAAACTTTTTCATGATTATGTTCAAGGGGATTTTGGACAGGTTCAATTGGGCAATGATAAGCCCTGTAAAATCATTGGAATGGGTACAGTTTTCATAAAATAGCAAAATGGAAATCAATGGATATTGAAGGAGGTAAGGCATGTTCCAGATCTGAAGAAAAATCTTATTTCAACAAGGAAATTGGATGGTGAAGGTTGTGTGACTACTTTTACAGATAAAACCTAGAAGGTTAATAAAGGATCCCTGGTAATAACAAAAGGAGAAAAGGTTGGTACATTGTATTTATGCAATGGCATTTCTAATTCTGTTAATTCTTTAACCTCTATAGGAGAAGATAAAACATTGTGGCATCATAGGCTCAGGCAAATGAGTGAGAAGGGGATTCAGATTCTTCACTCAAGAAATTTGTTTCCAGGTTTGAAGCATGTTGATTTAAAATTCTGTGAGAATTGTGTTTATGGAAAATAGAAGAGAGTCAGATTCCTCAGAGTTGGGAATGAAAAGAAGAACAAAAAATTAGAGCTTGTGCATATAGATGTATGGGGCCCTGCTCAGGCATCATCTCTTCATAGCTCTCATTATTATGTTACTTTTATTGATGATGCAACCAGAGAAACCTAGATTTATTGTTTTCGAAATAAATCTGATGTATTTGACACTTTCAAGAAATGGAAAGATTTGGTTGAAAATGAGACAGGAAAAAGGATGAAGTATTTCAGATCAGATAATGGAGGTGAATAATGTAGCAAATAGTTTGATACGTATTGTTCAGAGAATGGAATTCAAAGAGAAAAGACAGTTGCAGGAACACCACGAGAAAATGGTGTGTCAGAAAGGATGAACACGACAATCATCGAGCATGCAAGGTGCATGAGATTGTATGCATGATTTCGTTTACAATTTTGGGTAGATGCTATATATATTGCTATTTATCTAATAAATAGAGGCCCTTCAAGTTCCTTGGATGGTGGTATTCCAGAGGAGGCATGGACAGGTAGAAAGGTAAACTACTCCTTTTTAAAGACTTTTGGTTGTGAAGCCTTTGTCCACATTAATAAAGAAAATAGAACAAAGCTTGAGGCAAAATCAAAGAAATGTACCTTTATTGGATATGGTGTTAATGATTTTCGTTATCGATTTTATGATTATGAAAAACAAAAGATCATTAGGAGCAGAGATGTCATATTTAATAAAAAGGTTTTGTATAAGGATCAACTGTAGGAAAAGAAATAGGAAAAAGAAAATAGAGAATACACGCTGCCTGACTTGATCACATAAAAAGTGATGGTGCCTGAAAATCATAATGATCAACATCCAGAACAACAACCAAAACAAAAACAAGCACCTCAAACACCTAAAAGTGGTGATAGAAGATCTACCAGGATAAGTAGACCCCCTGAACGATACTCTCCTTCATTATATTATGTATTGTTGACTGATTCTGGTGAACCAGAATGTTATGAAGAAGCAGTACAGGTAGAAACAAGGAAGAAGTGGGAGCAAGCCATGAAAGAAGAGGTGGACTCCTTAGCACATAACGAGACTTGGGACTTAGTCAAGTTACTTGCAGGTAAAACAACATTGCAGAATAAATGGGTTTACAAGTTGAAGGAAGAAGATGGAGGTAGAAAAGGGTATAAAGCTAAACTTGTGGTGAAAGGGTTTAGACAGAAAAAGGGTATAGAATTTGATGAGATATTTTCTTCCATTGTTAAATTGACTTCAATTAGAACTATTTTAAGTCTAGTGGCAGCTGAAGATTTGCGTCTTGAGGTGTTAGATGTGAAGACAGCCTTTCTCCATGGGGATTTCGAGGAAGAGATATATATGGAACAGGCACAAAGATATGAGGTAAAAGGGAAGGAGAAACTAGTGTACAAGTTGAAGAAGAGATTGTATGGCTTAAAACATGCTCCAAGACAGTGGTATCTAAACTTTGATAGGTTTATGTCTAAACAAGGTTATACTAGATGTCACTCTGATCATTATGTTTATCTCAAAAGGAAAAATGATGGCAGCTATATTATATTGTTATTGTATGTAGATGACATGCTTGTTGCAGGTTCTAACATGCAGGAAATAAATGTGCTCAAAAGAAAATTGGCGAACTCATTTGCAATGAAGGATTTGGGTGTTGTAAAACAAATCCTTGGTATGAGAATAACTAGAGACAGGAAGAATCACAAATTAACATTGTCTTAAAGTGAGTACATAGAAAAGGTGTTGAAAAAGTTTAATATGTAGAATGAAAAACTAGTTAGTATACCTTTGGCTAGCCATTTCAAATTAAGTAAGGAGGAGTGTCCCAAGACTCAAGAAAAAATGGCTCATATGTCTAAAGTTCCATATGCATCAATAGTTGGAAGCTTAATGTATGCAATGGTCTGCGCAAGGCCTGATATTGCACATGCAGTGGGAGTTGTAAGCAGGTACATGAAAAATCTAGGAAAAGAACATTAGATAGCGGTGAGGTGGATTCTCAAGTATTTGAGAGGTACCACAAATCAAGAATTATGCTTTGGTGGTTCAAACATTACTCTACAGGGATATGTTGATGCAGATATGGTGGGTGATAGAGATAACAGGAGGAGCACAATAGATTATGTGTTTATTGTAGGTGGAACGGCTATCAGTTGGGTCTCAAACTGCAAGGTGTTGTTGTACTCTCAACAATAGAAGTAGAGTATGTTGCTGCTACGGAGGCTAGTAAAGAAATGATTTGGTTACAAAGGTTTCTGGATGAATTGGGTAAGAAGCAGGAGTTGGGAATGTTATACAGTGATATCCAAAGTGCCATACATCTTGCAAAGAAATCTACATTTCATTCCAAGACTAAAAATATACAACTCAAGTACCATTTCATACGGGCAGGGTTGGAGGATGGATAGTTGAAGCTGGAAAAGATACACGCTAGCCAAAATCTTGTAGATATGTTAACAAACGTTGTAACTAAGGAGAAAATGAGAATCTGCTTAGTTTAAATTGGTCTTCAAGAACGAAAAAGAAGATGAGAAACTACCAGGTCGAAAGTGGAGTCATTATCCAACAAATGAAGTAGCGGTGGAGTTGCTATAATCAGTCTCCAAGTGGGAGATTGTTGGGTGTCGAGCCTGATTATCTTCTATATTCAAAGGTATCACTGCATTGGACCCCAGTTCGTAATGGGGTGGCAACACCGCTAGTAAACTATTCACTGTAGGGGTGGTCTGGGGGGGTCCCTGCGACCTTTGGGATCTCCCCCTGGTGTGCAGATCAAGGGTAGCACCCCCAAAGCTAAAAATAGATGTAAAATTGCCTCGTAAAATGTTGTAATTTCATAGTCAATCTGGGTCGTTCATTAGGCAGAGATTTGATAGTAGAAGTTATTTTTAATTTAGGGTTTTTTGCCCTAGAAGGAAAGCCCTCGCTATATATGAGGGAATTATGTTGCTTCTATGTAGATCTGGATTCTAAGTGAGGAAGAGAGAGAGGAGATTGAGAGCGAAGAGGGAATTACAATGGATCTATTATAGGTTGCATCTCTTCAGTTTGTTGGATAATATAAAAGGAAGGACTAGCTGTTTCTCCATGGACGTAGCCCAAACTGGGTGAACCATGTATATATGTGTCTCTTTTGTTTTATGTGTTTTCTGTGTTTATATTTCTACAATATTTTGTGTGTTCCATTGCTCTGTAATATATAAGTTTCTAACAATTGATGGGTTAAAAATAAACTTTGTTGTGAATGAATTTTTTTGTGTGAATAATGTCTGTCAAAAAACTTTGTTAACCGTTGTACTCACCTATTTCCTCTCTCTGCAACACCATTTTTCTAGGGAGTTTGTCCATTGTCTAACATTATGCTTTTGATTTTGCAATCAATTTCATTTTCAACCATTGCTGCAAACTCTTTGAATTTCTTAAAAGCTTTAGATTTCTCTCTATGGAATGAAACCAATATCATCCTATTGAAATTGTTAATGATTAGCATAAAATATAGCTTACATGTGGTTGACTGCATTTGAGATGGTCCACACAAATCCATGTGTGCCAACTGCAATGGTTTTCATGAAGTGTTTTCCTTTTACTTGAAAGAAACTCAAGCTTTATTTGTTGGAAAGATTTGCAGATAATATTCTCTGGCTTTGACATCTTGGGAAAATACTTAATTACATTTTTCTTCCTAAACTTGAAAATATGTTTAAATTTCAAATGTCCAAGCTATTGGTTCCACATCTAGATCTCATATGTCTTTGATAAGAAAAAAAATTCTATCTTTTCTTTGAGCACATAGACATTATTGTCTTTTCTTACAGCTTTAAAAACTATTTATCGTGTACCTGTGGACTTGATTTGACAATTTTTATCTTTGAAAACCACATCGTAGCCTTGATCACACACCTAATCTACACTCATCATATTATGTTTTAGCCCATGAACATAAAAATTGTTCTTAGATTTACCTTTTCCAATTGAGAGGTTGAGCACTCCTTTTGTAATTATTTTTCCTCTAGCATTGTTATAAAAGGTCACATTACCTTTGTCAACCTCTATGTCATAGAGCTACTACGAAAACAAGGTCAAGGAATTCTATTATTTAAATATGGGATCGATGATAGATGAGGAGTATACGACCAAGTTTTTGGAGCTATTGAGGTATGTGTTGTACCTTAAGGACGAGAAATCCAAAGTTCAGATACTTTTCAATGAATTACCATTAACATTTAGAGATTGTATTGAGCATGATGAGCCTCAGTCACTTGAATAATCCATTTGTAAGTTGAAGAATTTTTATGAGCAATTATAGTGTAAGATAGAATATTAACAACGTTGGAAAGGGAAAGAAAAGGATAAATGTAAAGGGTAGCCAAAAAGAACAAGATCCTAGCATGCAAGTGAGAAAGAAAATGTTGCACCTTACAAGAAGTATAATGGACCTCAACCTCAAGAACATTAGAATAAAGTTGATGGTAAGGGATGGTTGCAGCGTTGGACATGTGGTAAGGAGCTTCTCAAGAGAGATTATCTGGAGAACCAGGGTTGTAGACCTCAGATCTATAGTGCATAGGAAGAAGAAAATGTTGGGGATGTTGGGCAGAGCATTCCTCATATCTATGTAGCATTGGATAACAAACTGGAAAATCACCAGGTATATATTCTCAAGATGGACGATAAGCTTTGTGATCAATTTGTTTCTATTTTGATTGAACCTAGATCTAATTATAGTTATGTTAACCTTGACTTGGTGGATAAATGCGGTCTGAATAAAGAAGTCCATGCAAAATCTTGGTTAGTGTAGTTGGATACAAGTACAAAGAAAAGAGTTCATCATTGGGTAAGATATTTTTCATTTGATTTGAATGGTATTACTACATCAATGCATTTGAATGTACTTCCGTTGGAATAGTATAATATGTTGTTTGGTATGGATTGGTTGTATCTTCATAGGACCAAGGTGGATTGTTATGACAAGGCTATTGAATGTTTCAATGACAATGGAGAATAGAGAATCTTATAGGGTAAGAAGAAGGCAACATTAGTTACTATGGTGACATCTATGCATGAAAAGCACAGTTATAGAAAATGGTATGTGATATTTGCAATGCATATTTCTAGTGACAGAGGTGAGAATGTTGAGGATGCATAGGCATTGAGCAGGTACCCAATTTTATAGAAGTTTTCAGATCTGTTTCCTACAAATATTTCAGAGTTTCTGCCTCACAGGGACGTGGAATTTTCAATTGAGTTGGTACCAGGGGTAATGACAAGATCAAAGGAACCATACAGGATGAGCACGTTAGAGTTAGTAGAGTTGAAGTTGTAATTGAAGGAAATGCTTGACAAGGGATATATTAGGCCAAGTGTGTCACCTTGGGGTGCACCAGTATTGCTTGTGAAGAAGAAGGATGGTACTCTTAGGTTATGCATTGGTTATAGGAAACTAACCAAGGTAATTGTCAATAATATGTATGTTTTGCTGAGGATTGACAACTTATTTGATTAGTTGAAGGGAGCAGCAGTGTTCTCAAAGATTGATTCCGAGATCAAGATATCATCAGGTACGCATTAATGAAGTGGACATCTACAAGACTGCTTTCAAGGCTAGGTATGGGCATTATAAGTTTGCTATAGTTACATTTTTCTTGACTAATGCTTCAACTACTCTTATGTGCTTGATGAATAGTGTGTTGCATCCTTATCCGAACACGTTTGTTCTTGTGTTCATTGATGATATATTGATATACTATAAGAATGAGGAAGAACACATTGAACATTTAGCAGCAGTGTTAAGACTACTAATAGAGCATATGTTTTATTCCAATATTAGAAAATGAAATTTATTTTAGACAAAGGTACATTACTTTGACCATTTTGTTTCAAGGGGAGGCATAATAGTGGATCCAGAAAAAATAAGAGCTATCACAGAATTGGAAGCTCCTAGGAATGTGGATGAGGTAAGGTCATTTTTGGGTTTATCAAGTTATTACAGGAGCTTAATCAAGAAATTCCCATGGATTTCCTATCCCATCGTGTCATTGTAAAGAAAATGTAAGAAATTTTAAGGGATAGAGAAATGTATTGCAAGTTTTGAATAGTTGAAGCAGTTGTTGACAAATGTTGTAGTTCTAAAGATTGAAAATATGGATAAAGAGTTTTTGGTGTGTACAAATTCTTGTAAAAGAGGACTTGATGGAGTCCTTATGCAAGAATGATAGGTGGTATATTATGAGTGAAGGAAATTGAATGAGCACGAGAAAAATTATGTGACTCATGATCTCGAGTTGGGAGCCATCATCCATGCTTTGATGATGTGGAGGAACTATCTTCCTAGAAGTAGATTTGTACTAATGAGTTATCACAGTGGATTGAGATGCTCTTTTGACCAATGGAATATGAATTCCATGCAAGCTAGATGGTTTTCCAAGATAAGTGAGTTTGATTTTAAGATTGGGGACATTAAGGGAAACGAAAATAGGGGTACAGATGATGTTAGTAGAAGAGTTCAGGTGAATCATATAACATGTATGAGCTCTTATGGGACATATATATAGGATTGGATCTTACAGGTTGGATAGTAAGACAATAGGTATAGGGAGCTTAGGCACAAGTTACAACAGGGTACATGTGATCAAGATGTGGATTATTATCCCATAGAAGATGGTTTGGTCAAATTTAGGGACAAGATCTATGTGTCAGACAACAGTGATCTTAAGAATCTTATCCTAAGAGAATTTCATGCTAAATTGTATTTAGGTCTCCGAGGATATTAAAAGACATTGACAACGGCGAAGAAGTTCTACTATTGGCTAAATCTGAAGAAGGAAGTGGCAGAGTTTGTGGCTAGATATTTGGATTGTCAATAGGTAAAAGTAGAGTGTACACATCCAGGTGGTCTACTAAAGTTGATATCGATTACCAGGTGGAAATGAGAGGGAATTTCCATGGATTTCATTATAGGTTTTCCAAGGAAATCTAGATAGCATGATTCCATCATGTTTGTGGTGGAAAAGTTGACAAAGGTAGCACAATTCATCACAATGAAGTCTATTTATTCAGCTAGTGACATAGCACAAGTCTTCATTACAGATATAATAAGCTTGCATGTTGTTCCAAAGAACATTGTGTCAGACAGGGATGCTGAGTTCACTGCCAAGTTTTGGAAGGCGTTCTTTGTAGGTTTGGGTACATAGTTGGCCTTCAGTATAGCTTATCATCTGCAGACAAATGGATAGACAAATATGGTTGAAAGGATATTGGAGGACATGCTAAGGATGTGTGTGATGCATCAACAATGGAAGTGGGAAGAGAATCTTCCACTTGTTGAATTTTCTTACAATAATGGCTATTAGGAGTCACTGAGGATGATTCTATTTGAGGCACTTTATGCGTAGAGTTTTAATTCTCCTATTAGATGGAGTGATCTAGTGAATAGGGTGTTGATAGGACTAGACATGGTAGTAGAAATGGAATAGGAAATTTAGCTTATCAAGAAGAATCTAAAGGAAGCACAAGTCAGACAAAAACATTTTGTAGATCAATACAGGTTGTTTAAGGAGTTTTAGGTTGGGGAACATGTGTGCTTATACATCAAGCCCAAGAAGGGCTCCTTGAAGATTGGATCATGTGAAAATATAGAACCTTAGTATTGTGGGATTTATGAGATCATTAAGAGGATTATACCAGTGGTCTATCAACTTGCACTACCTCCGAAAGTGAAAGTCCATGATGTTTTCTATGTTTCATTGCTTAAAAGATATGTAAAGGATGTTGATCATATTATTGATTTGTCTGTATTGCAAGTGCAGCCAAGAGGAGAATTCTAGCTGGAACCTTAATGTATTTTGCTGAAAAAAGATGCTCATGCTCTAGAATCGACCAATCGAGCAGGTTGAAGTGCAATGGAAGCACTTTGGGTCGATGAAGCTACATTGGAGATGGTTGATCAGATGCAGGCTATGTATCTATTGTAGCGGCTGCAACATCCTCAAAATTTTGGCTTGCATCCAAATTTCCGAGCCTACCATGGATCGTGTGATCAAGCGTTCCTTAGTAACTTATTGGTAAGATGATGATCTCAAGCCCCCTCCTTGATCTTAAAATTTGTCTATGTTCCTATGTTTTTACAGCACGTGTCATCTTTGGGCATGGGGATTATCATTTGTTAAAAGGGAATTTTTTTCTGCTACAAGGGGAAATCTTTGTTTGTATGAGTTGTTCTCATTACATAGACATGTTTCACACTCACTTCACTCACTTTTTTCATGAAGGTCGTTGCATCAATTATAGTATGTTTTATATCCTCTAGATGGTATATGTTGTATCACTAAGTGTTACATTGTGTGATCATAGTCAAGTTCTATCACTTTTTACATCAGTTTCATTGATCTCGCACTTAACCAGTTTCCCGAGCAACCTAGCCTCATCCAACTTTTCGAAGCTACATGCTCTTCTTTTGCAACCCTCAAGATTTTTTCCATACCTACTATAATTGCACAATGCACAGCAACCCTAGCCTCCCTTGGCATCCAAAACTGCACAGTGGTCTCCTCTAGTGTCCTTCCCTCAGCTGGAACCCACTGTCTCCAAAATCTGCCCAGTGTTGTCCCTTACCTGCCTAGCTAGCATTGTTCTCTAGAAATGCACAGAGTAGGTAGGCAGTTGGCACTACTCTCTAGAAATGCATAGAGTAGTAAGGAAACCAACACTACTCTCCAGAAATGCACAGAGAACTTGAATAGCCTTGCTTAGGAAAATTGTACAGAAATATCCTCCCATGACTGCATCCTGTAGCGGTGTCTTTCATCCCAAAACTATGCAATATTGTCCTAGTTTTCCAGTCTGTGTTGCATATAGAAATTGCACAAATGTGCCTCGCAGGGCCTCATCCCGACAACTGTCATTGCCTGCTGAAACTACACAAATCTATCTCTCAGTGAACACATGGAAATATGACATGCTAGATGACTCTTAAGGAGTTGAGGAGAAATACCAAGGAACTGCATTATGATAAAATATCAGGACCGCATGCAATCTTCGTTGAATGCATTAACGTGTGGAGGGTAAGTATGTTCTTGTTCCCTTTTGCTTGTTGCACCATCGATTGTCTTCTGGCATACGAATTGCTTTTTCATGCTTGAAATAATGTTTTGATGATGTTGAAGGTTTTTCTTTGTGTGCATGAGTTGTCTTTGCTCTGTGAACATCAGTCGCACTCACAAGAAAATTTGCAAGAAAATTCACACAAGTGTCATCACTGTTGTTCGAAGGTCTATCTCAAGTGTCACAATTGTCACTCTTAGCTTTATAGTAGTCTCACTGAGCACATGTTTTCTCTTGTTGGTTAGTGTTGTCTTGTCCTCAAAATATGTTATGTCTATGATCAAAATGTCATGTCTACATGAGTTCACTTTCTCTCACACTTAGCCATTTTTCCTGAAAAATATGTTGACCAGACAAACCCCTTCAAGTGAACCCTAATCTTGATGACCCTGCTCTACTGCCCATAAATGCACAGTGCTTGAGACTATCCCCAGGTAGCTGCATTGCGTAATCCTGAAAGTGAGTAGGTTGTTTGTCTCCCAGAACAGTGTAGAAGTTACTTCCAAGACCGATCCAATTTGTGCTTGCTACAAGATCAACTATCAAGTCTCCCTCAGGTCTACTAGAAATTTGCTCTACACTCTGACCAGGACTGCACTGTTCCCCATAAATATGCAAAGCAGCCCAATTGGTCATCTGTAGTCCTGCTCTGTACTATTCCTAAGAATTATGTAGAGCTTCCCAGATGATTCATGTTGGCCTGCTTGGCTCTGCTTGGCTTTGCCTCCAAGAAATGCACAAATTTTCCCAATAGCCCACTTGGCTCTGCCTCCAAGAAAGGTGCAAATTTTCCTTATAGCCCCTTGGACTGCTTGTCTTGCACTATGCCCAGGAAATGCGTAGAAATCCTTGGCAGTCCTTGGGCTTCCTGTCTTGTACTGCTTCAGAAATGTGTGAATTTTCCCTACAGTCCCTCAAGCTTCCTATCCCGCACTGAGCCTAGAAACTGTATAAATTTCCCCCAGCAGTCCCCGAGATATTTTTCCCACATTATCTCTCAGAAATGCACAGTTGTTACCAATAGCTTCCCCAAGTCTAATCATGCCTTCCTCTGGAAACTTTTTCAGAATGTCTTGCCAATGCTTCTTCCTGCCCCACTCTGTCTCCCTTGCGAAATTGCGTAGAACTATCCAACAGTTCCCTGAACACCCTGCCTTGCCTTCCTGCTAGGAATTGCACAGATTCTCCCCAGTTAGTTTTCACCTAGCATCTAACACTGCTCACCCTGATTGCACAAATTTTCCTCCCAGTCACTTCTATGTGGTTTCTACTGATAGTAATCCAGAAGCTCTCATCGTGGCCTCAGTTTTTCTCTGCGTAGTTTCAATGCCTTATCCTCTTTCCTGGTCACCTAGACCCAAAACCGAAAACAATGCATCATGCTAGACTAGGAGATTTTTGGATTTGATGTCGTCCCGTCATGAGTTAACTGCAAGAACATGTACATGGCATGACGACGAACGAAATGAAGAAGGATCCAATACTAGAAGACTTTCTTGTAGATGGATAGACGTACACATCACATCAAGCAGCATGTGAAAGAAGACATGCATGGGACCATCAAGCAACACCAAGACCATCGAAGACCCCATGACACTTTGCCATACGAGGGTAAATATGTAACACACCGAGAGTACATCCATCACTTAGCAGCATAGCAGCTTGACATGGACACCACAGTCATCCAGTACATGTCAACAATGTCATGTTGAGTCATGTCATTAGTCATCTCAGCCACATCACTGCTATGGGCCATACTTGTTTTAATGAAATGTAATGTAAAGTGAAAGTCCAATCGACTCACATATGAAGTTGAAGAGTCACATCAGTTGAAAATTCATAGGAAGTTGAACGGTCATGAGGGAAGTCCAAAAGTCACAAGGATCAAGCATCACTCTTGGCTATATATTCACCCTCATTATATGAGCAAAGGAATTTTGACATTAGCTCCTGCCACATAGCCTTTAGAGTTTGTAGTCTGTTCTTTGACGAGGGAGGAGTGGCTCCAATGTCCCACTACTAGGGCTAGTGATGTATGGTGTACAGATGTGTCTTAGAATGTTTTCTTAATTCAGAAGCCTGTCTAAGGCTAGCACATTTTCACGCATGTTTTGTATCCGTTTGTAAGACTATTCTTCAAACATTTGTAATGCATGTTTTCTTAACATGTACTAATATAGTTGAACTACTTTAGTTGTTTTAGTACTTAAATTACTAAAGATCTGTGTTATTGTTTATCACTATTGTATCACACATGTGGACTACTCCGATGGACATTAGATAAACCATTCTTGTTTTGTTGGTCATAATGACCATCACCCCCATTTGGAATACTCTATTGGATGGTGCATGTGTTTTCCCTTGCACTTTGGTTTAATGACTGTCGCACCTGCTATGGACTACTCCACTGGATGTTGATCAGACCCTTAATGTTTCGTGTGTGTCTTTGCCTAGGTGGTACCACTGCCTCTCATCTAGAGGCTCAACTTTACCCTCTCCTTTATAGTAAGATCCCAGACACAAGTTACATTACGCACTCACCAGGAATACCCACCTTGCATTTTGAATTTACAAGCCTAACTCTCTCATGTGCTGAAGAGTAAGAGCTAAGGAAAATATGTAAGATAATGGAAACTAAGCCATTGTACCATATGGGACTCCTACACCAAACGGAGTGAGGTCTAGTTGGGACTTCATACCAGTGAGATCCCCTTTGTTGGTGGGTCTAGCACCGTCAATAAAATGGCACTAGAAGGAGGGCCAAATGACAAGATGAGCCCGTTGCATCTGGTTTGAATATTTTATCTAAAATGGTTCATACAAAAATCATACTACCAGGGTGTTTCTCTAATTTTTCCCTTGATCAATTTTCACCCACGATGAGCTTCTCGATCACTTGTCCCAATCAAACTTTCATGGTAAGGACGGAATGTCCATAACAAAGCCCATATATGATTTTATTCAATTTTTCGAACCTTATGAAATCGATAATGTAGAGTTTTCTTGTGTTCTTTTCTTCCTCACCCTTGAAGGTTGGGCTAATTGGTGGTGTCATACATTGCCACCTGTTCCATCGATTCCCTTATCCCTTTCCACAGGTAGCTCCATCAAGCCTTCGGTAAGTATAACTAACAAGATGTTTGTGGAGGGATCAACCTATTAAGAATGGAGTTTTTATCACCAAAAAATTGATCATCTAGCCTAATTTACTAGATGGATCGAAGTACACCATTTAAAGCCAATTTTAGCATCGTAAAATTTATTTCACTGTGAGAAATTACTTAATAAACCACCTTTTTTAAGTAATTTATAGTTAAACCCATGAAGAATAATTAAATAAATCATTATTTATTTGATTTTCTTCTAGGAATAATTAATTAAACCATTCTTCAATTATTATTCCTTGTCATATTTGACCCAATCATGAAAAATTAATAGATAAATCATTAATTAGCTTATTTTTCTCTAAGAATAATTAATAAATCACTAATTAATTATCATTCTTTGTCAAATTTGACTAAATCCCTTAGGAATAATTAAATTAAATCCTTATTCATTTACTATTCCTTAAGCAATTCCTTGAGATCATAAATATATCATTTACTTATCTATTATTTCTTAATAAAAGTTTAAATACTTTTTCCCTCCTAAGCAAATATAATAAAATATTCCAAGTGGTTATTCCAAGAATGGGGTTAATAATATTTTATTATTGCTCATTATTCAAGGATAACTCAATATTTTGTTATAAATAGAAGGGTTTTCCATTCATTATTCACTTTTGATTATTTTCATTGTTGCACTCACTGTTGTAACTCTAATTATTTTCATTGTCGCACACCATATTTTTGTTAGGTTTACACATTATAGAAGAGAGATACTCTACACAAGCTAAAGATGTTTGAGGATAGACAAGAACCAATCCCATAGAGGGGGACTAGTAACATTTATTTTTTCCCTTCACAGGTGTTATAATAAAACTATTCTTTGTATATCTGGTTTCCATTGGATGATTGAAGTTATTACTATTTCTTTTTCTTGTTTAACTATGATTGTGGGATAGATGAGAATTTTGGCAGGTTTCTTTTCTATCAATTACTGTGATATACACTGTTTAGCGGCCATTTATATTGTTGAGAGTGTTTGTCATCCACAATGTTAAGTGGGTTCTTTTCGTACATATTTGAGAAGAAAACACTACAACAAAATTGGCAACTCCACTAGTTTTATTAGATCCAGAAACTTGGGTGACCTTTAGTTTTCAGCTTAGGATTTCTTCTGTTTTCAAGTCTCTTAATGTTTCCTAGCTTTTTAATCCTAGATTTAAATATCTGACTTCCGTAAGCCTTCTGGTCTTTTCTGCAGGTCACAAGAACCAGCTGCGACAAAGACGACAATTTTTTCCAATATTATCGGAGCAACAATCATGGAGCAGAAATTGCACCTTTTAGGCCAAAAACTATGATATTGGCTCCATAGTGCACCTTTCAGCCAAAAAAGTGTGATCCCACCTGAAAATATATCAGTACCTGTGATTTTTCGGTTTTTTGGTTTTTCTTAGATCTGTTTTTGTTTTTTGCTGAGAGTTTTCTGCTATATTGTTTGATCTCTGTCTCATCCCACTGTGGCCTTGATCCACTATAATTTACTCGTCGAAGTGTAATTTTTCCCCCCCTAGGGCTTCTAGTACGCTTCCACCTTTATAGGAGTTTAGCTAAGTGAGTAGTTGGAGTTTTTGCAGCACTTCTAAATGTATTTTCTAGATCTGTACCCTTCTATTTTAGATCTATAAAGATAATTTATCACCATCCATACTTTCATATTAGAAATTGTTCAATCATTGAACTTAGGGTCCCATCAGTTTCCATAGGGTTTTCACCCATCTCCTTATCCTTTTGCAATGATCTTCATCACTAGTTTTTTGTTGTTGCTACACCACTTTCGAGCAGCCTAGTGTCATTTGATCCTAGTCACACCTAAAATTAGATCTCTTGACCCTTTTAGTGTGTTTTCTGTTGATTTAGTGACCAACCAGCACAATGTTTGCAAACCCAGTTTGGTTGGGGCTTAGTTAATTGTTTTGTTGTTCATTTTTTGTTGTTAATTTCAGTTTATTTTCAACAAACGTTTTTCTTTTTTACAAACATGATATGGACTTAATCAATAAATACACTTTCACACACAAAGCACAGCTTAAGTGAAGGGCACTTGGTTTACACCACCAAGCTAGGACTTAACATAATAAATTTATCTCCCCTCATCGAGACAAAGGCATATTGTTGATCATTTCCGTGTCACATGTGTCTAACCACCATTGCACTACCAAGGCATTTGTTGTGGAGACTATTAGGCCTTCACCCCAAGTTTTTTCTTGGGCATATTACCCCTCCCCGTCGGGTTCGAGTTCATAGCCCTCCGAGTCCCCATACCCACTCTTCTACTGGTTCATCTGATTCCTCATCTGATTCTGAGCCTCCTTCACTACATATCATCACCATGTCTAGACCCACAGTTGGTGCAGGAACCTAACCCAGTGTTGGATCCCATTCTATCCCAGTACTCACATCAAGCATAACAATCTCAGGAACCATTTCGGCAACCCCCATGCTTCCTTTTATGGCTGGGTTAAGTCTACCATATTTTACAAGTTGATAAACGACTCCATACACCACAATGCTGGTTGGCCTGCTATGCCAACTAAGCTTCCCTCAGACATCCAAAATTTGAGGGTAATTCTAGAGAGCATCCTACCAACCATGTCCTCTCCTTCCACATGTGGTGTTCATCCAAATCCATTACCAATGACTCCATTCATCTTCGGCTATTCCAATGCATGCTCATTGGAGACACTGCAAAATGGTATGTTGACGAACTCTCTGAATCTCATTTTATTTTCACGATTCTTGCTAAAACATTCCTCTCATATTTCCAGTTACCTCTCTAGTACGACATTGGTACGAAGATATTGAACTCATTCCGTCAGTCCTCAGCCACTCACCTTTCTGACCATGTTCAAGAGTGGCATAGAAGGAGCACATGTCATTCACCGCCCTTCGAAGACCGTGTATATCTAGACTGGTTTCTAAGGATACTTTTATGCCCCCATTAGAAAAGATGTCATTTCCCATTTTCCTCAGACAGAGGAAGAAGATCTCCAAACCACCATAAGATATGACTTGATCTATGCACAATCATGTTATGTCTATACCTTGATTCCAGACCTTCCTCATCCTAGAAGTGCTAATGCACCGAGGGAATCTCACGACACTGACGGCATCATTTGAACCCTTTCACACCCTTAGCCATATACTCAGCAAAGTTATGGATATGCACAGGGGGGACACCAATTCCTGTAACACTTATGCCCCACCTATTAGCAACATGTTTTTAGGGCCTCAACCTGTCTACCAAATCGTTTCTCCTCCTTATCCACAGCCGAGTGCTCTAGTCCCTCAAAGGTTAGCATCATAGCCTCCCATGCATCCTCAGCCCCAATAGCCACTTCCCCCTTAGGGTCAAGTGTTTGCATAATAGAGTGTGACGAATCCCAAAAATTTGAAGAAAAAGAATAAGGGGAAGTGTAGCAAGGGTAACCAGGGTAATTAAGGTAATCAACCTAGTGAACCCTAGGGGAACTAGCCTAACACCAATGACTAGCAACAGGGCATCCATCCCAAGCAGAACAAGGATATTCATATGAACAAGCCTTGCACATGTTGTGGTGTACATGGCCATTATATTGATGAGTTTCCTCTCTTACCCCAGATTCACCAAATGGGGGAAGCTCAAGTAGCTTCTAGAAGTCAACAATCATGTTAGAATCCTACGCCATCTCAACCAATAGTGCTTACAAATCCTTTCCTTCAGCAAGGATTTATCACTACTCAACCTTAGTTAGGTCAAGTAGCCCATCCCCCCCAACCTTCCGGTCTTGGTGACTAGTAGATACTCATGATGAATTGTAAAGAGGTCAACCCCTCCGATATCAACCTGCAAACTCGGTCGCATCAATATGACTAGCCATCGAATGCATTTTCCACTGAGTCCAAAACCAAAGAATCTACTAAGACTCTTATGACACCAAATGGTTCATTACAGATCCCTCAACCTAAATTTGATGTCATTCCTAAGATCCCCAAGGGATCATTATGCTATAATGTAGCTCCTAACTGAGTTTCCCATACATACAGTATAGTAGAAGACTTACTACAATCACCTGCCGCTATGTCGATGCTGGAAGTACTCTAGCCATGTCCATCTCAAAATAAAGATCTACTAACTACTTTGGGTGTAGTATATCCTTCTGACAATCGTTGATTGTCTTCCCTGTTGATACATCAGAACATCCCCCATTTCCTTCATCTATTGCTTTCCAGATACCAGTTCGAGTCTGTAATGCCATCACCTCCCGATGCATTATTGACAAAGGTGCATCCACCTTTGTGATGTCCACTATTGTTTGGAAACAACTTAAGTCACCTAATTTGTCCCCCTCCACCATCACTTTGCATGCTTGGGGACAAACACTCTTCCCAACCCCTTCGCATGTACCGAAACTATCCAGTGAGCCTTGCGAGAAAGACTGTCCATGTTGACATCGAGGTTATTCATGCCCCTTTGGATTACAAAATTTTGTTAGATCATAGTTACACATATCCCATGTTAGCCATCTCATCTACGTTTTTCTGCAAGATGTGCGTCCATCATGAAGGGAAGATCGTTACCATCAATCAATTGACTTACTACGAGTCGGCATCCATGACCTCCCCCGAGTCCATTATCTTATCCATGTTAGATAAGAAGTCTCCAACCCCTCTTATGAGTGTTTCACCTGGAGTCTATAAGGATTCCTCATTGTTGGATAAGGATTCCTCATTGTTGGGTGCTTTCCCTGGTCCTCCCCCTCCCATCTCAAAGCCTAAATTTATGAGTGTTTGCATATTACAAGTGTCACAGGTTGCTCTCAAGTAGTCTGGTACATCTAATCAATAGCCAACTCCTCATCACCCTACTATTACCATCCTAGCTGAGCCCTATGAATCCACACCCCTTGGACCTCCTTCGTTTTTGGGTGCCTCTCCTATGTTTCCACCAGGAACTTTTCCTCTAGGTCTCAATCATCTAGGAGCTATTGTATGAGGACATTACCCTACAGGCCATATACCTTTATTATTCCCCCATTCGGGGATATTTTCTATCCCTATAATGGCTTTATTGGTCCTTCTTGACATGACCTTGGGGATCCCACTATGGTACATTGATCCCCCTGCAAACATTCTGCCTGCTCAGCTAAGAGCTTATCTTGCTTTGACCTTGGTTGAACCGGTCCCTATGACCCCTGCCACTGCTTTAGTTCCATCACAATCTCAACAGGAACCCACTCCTGTTGCAAAAGAATCTAGATAGGGGGAAAATATAAGAGGAAAGAGCCTAAGCACAAGGCTCCCCAAGCTACTCTAGCCCCTAAGGCCCCAAAGTCATCATCTCTGTGCACTTTGTATAAAGTTGTTGGGAACACCACCAATAATTGTCCCAAGCTTCCTCAACTCAAATGTCTGGTTCATGAAACATTCCCTAAGTCAAATATCTCTGAAGCCAATGTTAACTTGTCGGGTCCACCCAAGAAACTCAAAAAATTATGCACAAACCACCCTTGTACCTTGTGTGATCATCATGGTCACTATTCCCAATGTTTCCCTCGTCTCGATGAATTTCACGATTGCCTTGAATTTCTTTGCGAATATGAGGCCACTTGTAGTCGAACCCCTACTCCTCTACCCATGGATTCTAGTACCCCTAATAAACCAGAAGAGGGGGACTCTGGTCCCACGATCATGATCCCTCCCCACGGTGTCGAGATGATGGACACTACAGGCCATATCCTTTACCTGTCATCATCCTTGAGTTCCTCGCAGGAAAACCTTTCTAAGGTTTCCATGCACACTTCTATCATACCTCTTTTGATAGAATCCTAGGTCTCAACATCCGTAGATCCTCCATCTACCATCTCGTTGTCCACCACTCCAGATGATGTGTATGTGAACCTTATTTCTTAGGTTGATGCACTAGGTAACACTGCCACATCATGTAGTTAGTATTCCTCCTAGGTGGCAATCTTCTAGTCTAATGAGGACATCATGGAAGCTATGTTTACCCCTGATTACCCTTGCACTTAGGCAAGGGGGCATATTTTTGGAGGATTCTGAAGGCCATTTCCTTCCTAATTCTCCCAGTCCACTCTGCCTCAAGAAATGTCACTCATAACACATCCCTATGATTTGCATGTGTTTATTTCTACCATGAAGTTAGGCAGATTGAATCATCTCATCCATTGTCTTTTACACCTTTCAAATGGATCCATCATCCACACCATATATCGGTCATGCCAATGGTGCGAGTCACTTCTCTGGGAATCTAGCCTCGACAACCAAGGCCATTTTTAGCCCCCTTGAATACGTTAGTCCTTTCAAATGGCGTGTGCATTGGATCTGCCACCAATAACTAGGCTGAATATGATGCAATGATAGGTTTTTTAGTCGATTCCCTTGCTCATCACATCCTTCATCTTCATGTTCATTTAGATTCCTTGCTACTTGTCATGCAATTGAATGGTGTCTATCATGTTCATAACAAAGTCCTATTTAGAAAATATCTACGAGTTAAGTTGTTTGTACATGAATTTGAAACCATTACATCCAGTCATGTTCCTAGAGCCCAAAATGGCTATGTAGATACCATTGCAAATAACACTCTATATTGGAATTTATCACTTGTATACCACATAAGACAACCATAAACTCAACACATGACGAACCATCATCATCATATAAAAATGAATAATCATATTATGTATCACATAAAAAATATAAGTGTTTGGATCCCATAGCTCTTAATACATCTAGTATTCCCATAGCATACTAGGGGGCACATAGACCCTTACATATCCTTTTCATCCTTTGGAGGATCTTGTGCCAAGTTGGGTCGAGATGCTTGAATCCCTTTTTTGAGCATTCAGAACACAAAGGTGCTCCACAAACTCCTCCTGCTAAGGGGCATCATTCGACTTTTGCATACTAGATCAATCCCCTCCATCACATATGCTTGCGGAAAATATCCTATGGTTGGTGACATGATGGTTTTCCCCTAACCATCTTCTCAATTAAGTCTCGGCTTAGATCCCACCGAATCTAGGTATGGTTGATTATCCTCCCATTCCATGGATAGTTTTTTGTATCAACCTCTCCGATTAGCCATATGCACATCGCATATCATAGATGTTTGATACCATATCTTCAAATATTCTACTCTATGTCAACATAGTCGCCATGTTTGACTTCGTGGGTGAGGATGATTCTAGATATTTTCTAGTAGTTAATTCTCGTTTTCCTCTTCCCTTAATTCTTCACCAAGAACCATCATTCCAAGAAGCATTAAGGCCATATTTAGACAAGTAAGGCCACTTGCTTCAAAGTCTTAGATCCCAATTCTAATGGTCAGTTTCTCTGCTACAATCTCCATAAGATTTAGGGTCTTCTCCTCCTCTCAAATTGGAGGGAAAATACCCTTTTATAGGAAAACCCACATTTTTTCTATCACACATTGTGCCAAGACTGTAACCCCATTTGATTAACCATAAGAACCATTGGAAATCTCTCATCGAGTACTATAATGGGTCTTTCTCAGACATTTATGATTTGATACTTCAGAGGAAATAATTTTTCCAAGAAGGGTCACTTTGTCGGCTCTCAAAATCAATTTTCTTCATATGTGTTTCTTGTACTTTTGGGACCACCTTCCCTTGGCGCTTGTCATATCACGTGTTGATTTTCTTCATGAGTAACCATCATTTTCTCATGCATCAATGGTCCCCATTAGGCCTATTCTATGTGGAAGTGTGATCGAGTCACCCTTGTTAACAACATTGGTGATGAGTCACATTTGCATCCATGGAGTCTGTTTCACGTCCCACTATATCATGTCATAGTATTCCATCCATATTTGCATATCGTTCATCCTATGTTGCCCATTTTGGCTTCCATTCATATTGTACCCATCCCCTCCGGTGTTCAGCCAGTTACCGCTAGGTCAACCATGCACTTTATTCTCTGACAAGGGAAGTCATCTGTTTGTCCCTCAGTACCACTTTCATCATTATCACTTATATCAGTCCATCAGTCAGATTACTATTTTCCCTTGTGCCTTAGTTGAGAATCCTCATTTCCTCACCTATTGTGGGCTCTATTCTATTGACATAAGCTCATTTATTCCAAAAGAACATCCTAGAGGGCAGTGTATCTTGGTTCCAGCTTCCATTCTTGTTTGGTGCCTCAGATCAAGTAGAGAGTTTCATTATTTCCCTTTTATTTGGTTGTTTCATGTTCGTGATTCATACACTTGATGGTCTAGTAATGTAGCAGATTGTAGCAGTGATTCCTGGGTGTGTGTGAGATTTTTCAGACCTCATGAGGGGGTGGCCCTTCATGTAGCCCCCCACATGCTCTAATTCATTCCTATTATGCTATAGCCTCAGATGTAGTTCCACAGATTTAATGGGTTTGGTTCCTACTGATCATAGTGTTCATAGCATGCACATCTCCTTCAGATGATCCATTCAGTTTTGCAAAACCCTTCACTATTCAGTGGGCTTCTTCGGTTGTTTGACCCTCCCTCCCACCCATTTCTTAGGGAAGGGCCATTATATCTCATGTACTTATATATTATTGTATTCAATCCTGACTCATATTTTTTCTAGGTGCATTATGTTTATGGGACACTTTTTATTATTTTTTGGCTCTGTTATGTCAGCATGTACTTCATTGCTTAGTTTTATGTTTCTAGGTGCACCATTATTTTTGTACTAAGTTATCTCAGTGGGTATGGGTATGACTCGCCCACCTCATTGAGGTCCGATACCACAACATAAAAGGAGACTTGTATTAGTCTCGCCCCCTCTGTCCCTATCCTGTTTCACTTCATCTTTATTGGTCTCTCTCTCTCTATCTCTAATTCCCCTGTGTTGTCTAGTGATTGTGACTTTACAATGTACTTCGATGATCTATTTTTCTCCTAACATTCCTACGTTGGTGGGAAATCTGTTATCACCAAAAATTTGATCATCTAACCTAATTTACTAGATGGATCGAAGTACATCATGTAAAGCCAATTTTACGATAGTAAAATTGATTTCACTATAAGAAATTACATAATAACCACCTTTGTTAAGTAATTTATAGTTAAACCCATGAAGAATAATTAAATAAATCATTATTAATTTGATTTTCTTCTAGGAATAACTAATTAAACCATTCTTCAATTATTATTCCTTGTCATATTTGGCCCAATCATGAAACATTAACAGATAAATAATTAATTATCTTTTTTTTCTCTAAGAATAATTAATGATCACTAATTAATTATTATTCTTTGTCAAATTTGACTAAATCCCTTAGGAATAATTAAATAAATCTTTATTTATTTATTATTTCTAAATAAAAGTTTAAATACTTTTTCCCTCCTAACCAAATATAATAAAATATTCCAAGTGGTTATTCCAAGAATGGGGTTAATAATATTTTATTATTGCTCATTATTCGAGGATAACTCAATATTTTGTTATAAATATAAGGGTTTTCCATTCATTATTCACTTTTGATTATTTTCATTGTTGCACTCACTGTTGTAACTCTAATTATTTTCATTGTCGCACACCATACTTTTGCTAGGTTTACACAATATAGAGGAGAGAGACTCTATACAAGCTAAATACGTTTGATGATACCAAGAAACCATCCCATAGAGGGGGAATGGTAACATTTATTTGTTCCCTTCACAGATGTTGTTGGGACGAGGAAAAGTTATGTTTTCTCCTCATAAATAGAATAATTAAGCATTTTTCTTCACATGTTTGTTTTTATTTTATGGATAAAAATAGAGAAAACAAAAACAAAATATGGGTAAAAGCGGTTAGTACAAATTAGATAAATCTAGGCATGGAAAACTGACTTTCACTATCTTTTTATGCAGGGACATAGATTGGACGATTGATGTTCAATTGTTGGGCATGGAATCCCCTCCAAGGGATGTTTTGGGGCTTAAAGCCCATGTTTTGGCCAAATCTTGTTGTAAGAGTTCTATGAATTACGGGCATAGGGCAGAAAAGTATGATAGAGTCACAGGGTTGTCTTCCCTAGTTTTGTAATGTAATGTCGACTAGATAGACCTACCATTGGTCTGTGGACCATGGGATTGTATAAATAAAGTGAGGCTCTAAGTGTAGAAAAGAAGGAATAACTAATGAAGAGAATAGAAGGATGAGAATTCTAAGTGATTGAGTTGAAGTGTAAAGTGTGTATGTGGGTCGTAGAGTAGGACAAGGCTCTACATTTGAGTGCGCAGAGGCCTAGTAGTCCACAAATCAGTGCGCAGACCCCTGTAGCTGAGTTCACAGGGTAGGTCAAGTCTGTAACCATTGGAGAATCAATAAGGAGAAGTTTTACTATAATTCTATGTATCCTTTCTTGGTTTAATGCATGATTAGATATAATTTGCAAATATACTGTTTATTTACTGCATGAACCTGTATGAATGTTTTGTATTGTTAAGTATAACTTAAGACAATTAAGTAGGCAAAGGTACTTAAATAACACTGGAAGATAAATAAGATCTCAGGTAATAACACAGAGTGTGGCACAACCCCTGGTTACGGCTGTGTGAAGGCAGGGTATCAGGCCGCGAGGAATAGAAGGTGTACAAAGCCACCTGCATGAAGGAACAACCAAAGGACCAGTCGAACCTCTCGGAGATCTCAAGGGTGTGGAAACCTAGTTCTAGCACCCTGCCATACTACTTCGGGTGAGACCTCAATCTGTGCTCTGTGGGTTGTTGCCGAAATTTCTAGTAGTACAGGGATTTGTTTGGTTAATTAACTCTGAACTTGGGTCAAGCCCCAATAAGCCAAGAAATGGTTCTGTTGCTGAGACTGAGATCTGCATAGAGATATCTGATGTCATATCACTGGAATCTGAAAAAGAAAGGAATTGAAGATTGGTTGGACAGAAAGATTCACAAGTTCATGGCACAGGAAAACAGGAATCCATGACTATCAAAGGAAGGGTGGTTATATTTCTACTTGTATATGGAGATCCACGAAATTTTCTTTGCATCCTTCCCTATTGAGTTGTACGAGTGGATGGCGAAGCTGGCAAATAGCCAACGAAGGTGTAAACTTGACAAGCCTATTGTGTGGACTCCAGAATTGGTGCGCATACTGGAAGCATCAGAAGATAAGATCGCGTGTGCTATCGATCACTAGCTCGATCGAATCTATAGGGGGATTCATCATCGAATTCACGGTAGATACTTTAGTTAGCTATACCGAGGTAGAACGATGCTTCCTCAAGGGACCACGAGGTAAGTATGTTAAATATTTGAACACTTGGATAAAAATGCTACTGTGTGAAAAGTGGGTTTTGTGAATAAATTAATCTTTTGGGGCTACGTGAAGTGGGAGAATCTATAGAAACAAAGTTAGCACCGAACTAGAAACTAGCCCCTTAATTTCACCTCTACAAGGAGGTAAAGAAGAGCTCTCAAAGGTTTCACCAAGAAGTGAGATCAATCTGATAAGGTAGAGAATTCCATGCATACCACCCTCACCCACACCACCGGTTTCACCATATTCACCCCCGACTTCACCCATACCACCTCTGCCACCACTGCGAAGCAGTATGGCCAGTGTGATAAAGCTACCAGTGTTCAGGGGAGTAGGGAATGAAGATCCAGACCGATTTTGGTTCATGGTAAAAGTTGTATGGGAAGCACAGGGTGTCAAGGATGACAATATAAAGAAGGCAACATTGGTCAGCGCTCTATAGGATCCCTTGCTAACCTAGTACATTAAGAATTCCAATGAAAATCTGAATATGGGGATAGTGGATATTCAAGCTACACTAAACAAGGAATTTAGCAGGCCAAAATTGGAGGCACAGTCAATCATTAGATTTAAGGAAATCACAATGCTACCAGGCGAAACCTCGTGGGAGTTGGATCAAAGACTGAAGTGCACAATTTGTGAAGAGAACATGACCTTAACAGCTGGGAAACACCGCGAATAGTTTGTAGCATCATTAACACTGCATCAACGAAATACATTTTCGCAACAAAGGCTAACCGCTTAGGCTGAGGCTTTAGAGGTTGCGATGAGTTTGCATGAGACTCTGATACAAGATCCGAAACTGGGAGCCCAATAGATTCACACGCAGTTGAAAAACTTGTGCCTTTTGATGTAGAGTTTGAAACAAGACAGGACGACTCGTCCAGAAGTGCGCAACGAGGTATGTTGCATAAAGTGCAAGGGCCAGGGCATGACAAGGACCACTCCCCGGTGTTCATGAATTACCTCATGGGAGGAGGACCAACGCCATTGAGATCGAAGGCATAAGTAGGACCAAACGTGACACCTGCATTAGGGTGCTCAATTTGTTAGATAGGAGGAAAGCATGCTGCAGACAACTTCCATCTGTTACAGAAGTATACGGGGAATTCACAGTAGTTTTTCTATAATTTATGTAGATTAGTTGGCCATGATGAGTGCACCTGTAGAAGTCATGAGTTGATGATGGATCAGACTCCTACCTACATAGTTTTGGATGAAACACGACCCCTTGACCAGAACGTAGGCATGGCACGAACCGGATTTCAGGGGTGCGAGCAAGGAAGAGGTGGAATGGGACTAGGAAGGGGTCGCAGACAGCTGATATGTTACAATTGATGAGGGCCAGGACATTATTCCCATGATTGTAAAAATCCAACGTGGCCATCATGCTTGTATTGTACATTGTTTGATCATGAGATAGAGGATTTTCCAACACTGATAGTGAGGTTGCATGATAAAGGCGCACTCCAACCTCCCCTGACTCGGAACCTGTAAATGATGAGGTCTGAGCCGCGTGAGGAAGACCCTAATGTAAATATCATGCCCCAGAGTGGTATTACGACAGGGGATGAAAAAGGAAAGCAGCCTGAAGAAAGTACATGGGTTCACAAGGCTCTAACGAAGGAACCAAAATTTGATTTGCAATGCGCTAAGGAGACCTTCATGGAAGCTAAGAGAAGCTTCAATGATGCCTCCATTTCAGGAAGTAAAGATAGACTGGAGCCAAAAATCGACCCATCGATGCTCACTATGTTCTTGGAGACATGCATGAAGATGTTGCATGACAACAAGGCTATAAAGGGGCTGCAAGAACTCATAACTAGATGTGCTCAGACTACGATAGGAGAACCATGTGTAGTCTGTGACCTCGGGAAGAACACAATGCAAATAAGAAGGGAGATGAGATTGACTGCGCAAATCAGTGAATATGAGATGGAGCAAGTGATTTTGGATCTAGGATCGGACGCGAAGGTCCTGCCAAAGCAGACATGGGAGCGCATGGGCAGGCCTGCGCTGCAATGGTCTCTTATCCAACTACAAATGGTGAACAAGAAAAAGATCCTACCTATGGGGAGATTGCAAGGAATCACAATAGACATCGAAGGAGCAAGCGCACTAGCGGATTTCAAAGCGATAGATATTGTTGATGACAACAATCCTTACCCTGCGCTATTAGGAATAGATTGGGCCATTGACATGAATGGAGTGATAAATCTAAAGAATCACAAGATGATTTTTGAGTAAAAGCCTTTGCACGTAGTGGTACTGTTAGACCCTGTAGAAGGATCGCACTACATAGAGCTAGTTCACAACTACGAAAACGATGATGATCTGGACTGCATCTACAGGATAACCATGCAGGAGCAAGATTGGGTAAATCCAACCACGAATGACCGAATATCATGGGAGTGTGAAATCTCCTGCACCTCAGATTCTGACGACGAGATAGAGCAATGGCAGAACCAGTTACACAAGGTAACCATGCACAACTGTAACATGATGACAAGATTGTTGCACTGCATAGCAATAGAGGTACGAGATCTACCTAAGTATGATGGGTTGAGCGAGGTGGATGACTTCTTGAACAATTTTGAAAGAGTACCCGAATAAAAGCGTTTCGATGCTCTAAAATGGGTACTGTGCTCTACACCCACAAGGTGGTGGGGTATGCACCATAAGAGTTTTGAGGACTAGCATGACTATCGAAGGATGATGCACCTATGATTTGGGAAGCCTCAGATGTGGTTAAAAGACAAGTATGACGGATGAAACGACCTACACACCCACCTTTCCAAGTGGATACAAGCATATAGTATGAAACTTGCAGGAAAGCACACAGTACTCGCAGTAGGATAAGCGATCGGTAAGAAGGTGTGGGCAAGAGAATGGCGTGAATGACCCCTCTGGTTGGGACCAAAAAGTATAGAAAGACCAAGTGCACAGAAGGATATCCACACACAAGCCTTTAACCAAGTATCCAAAGTGATGAACAAGGTCCACAATATGAAGTAGACTGACTGAGACTTGCGCGTATCAGCGGTTCTATGGGCGTATAGGACTGCATGAAAGCACTTGACCCCATAGGCACCCCCAAGACTCGAGTATCAAGGAACCATTGTAAATCATATACTACAGGGAAATTTTGGACCATTCATACTAGCATTGATAGATATGGTAGTTCGAGGAACCCTCGAAGAAGAAATCCAACTGGGAAACTCTAGGCTCCAGCAACTTGAAAAAGAAAGGGTACGATTAGGAAAGAAAAGAACTTTGGTCGACATGGAAGTCAAGAAGCTAGAGGACGAAATAAGGGAATATTTCCTCGATAAAAAGACCAGGATGATAAGACAGGGTGCGCATGATCACACTGACAAGTTTCAGGACTATTGCCACGGATTGATTAGTCTGATGCCTTGGCTTGGACCACATATTACTAAGCAAAGTAACTAGGGTGGTGCACTGCAAATGATGAGGTACACGATGCTGCCGGTAATGGGGAAAGTTTGGTATTTCCTAGGGAGAATGATGGATGACTGGAGGAAACCATACTCAGGTGGTGTAGTCACCTGACTATTCAAGAGAAGTATAGTCTTAGCGCTCCAAGTAGTTGAAAGGAAGCACGGGACTATAAACTACTTTTCCCGTGAGCTACATGATGTTGGAGCTATGCACAGAAACAAAATGTCACAAGGTCCATGACCACGCATGGGGGGCAGTGCTACTGCGTGGGTTGGCTAGAAAGTGATCATTGAAGTCACTGTTCACGATGGGATGCTCGACTTGAGGCCAAATGGAGCGGGCGACAGGCATTTAAGACACGATTTAAGGGAAATATTTGGGAAAATATACTGCCAAGGGAGCATTAATGAACTGGATTTGGGGGGAACAGTCGAATTCAAATTCAAAAAGCACTATAAAATACAAAGGGATACCCAGCAAACAACACTTGGTCATTTTCGAATTGAGCCATTGAGTAGATCCTTGATTGTTGTGAGCTAAGCGTCGATTGATCCCCTGACTTTGAGAGTGCTAGATTCCTAGAAAAACATGATGGCAACAGCTGCAGATGTTATGGACATAACATAAATAACCACCGAAGAGGTCGCGCAGTTCCTGATTGTCAGGGATGCTCTAGAAGGCGCCGGATTGTGGCAGAAATCCTGAAATCACCATGCATGCCAAGACCCAAGAAGGACAAACAAGCAATGGTCATCATATGTGTGTCCCTACGAAACTTGCTATGCACCAAGCTGACATTGGAGGACAAGGGGAAAGGCATCACCATCGAAACCGATGAAGAAGAAGAAAACCTAGAGGACCTACTCATCGCAGGAGACAAGGATGAAGGCATGGAGGTAGAAGCTGAGACTGCGCACCCTCCCCTTACAAAGCTACCCACCTATGTTCCCCCATGGAAAGGAAAAGCTAAAGTTCCCAAGGACTTTAACGAGACCAAGAGCTCGCTCGAGACCCCACTCCTCCCAAACAACATTATCTTTCAGGGCACACACCTGGGACGGGTGCCGAGCTTAAAATTCAGAGACTGGGATCTCGCTGACCATGCAAAGTTCCCTCACCTTGAGACCCTGCACCTCATGAAGCCCAAGTAGAACATCGTGGCAGGGGTGATAGAATTAGAGCCGCAGAAGTGGTTACGCGGAGTGGAAAAGGTTGGGCTACTGAATCTGCTTTGGGTGCCGCACTTCCACTCTGCACCAATAACCATTTTTGTCATCAAGAAGCTACAATGCTTGATGCATGATGGGTGTTTGTGGTTGGAGGAGGCCATCCCCATCATGGTAGACTTGATTCACTACATTTCCTGGCTTCCATGAAAAGGAGAAGACTCCACAGTCATATCGGAAGGGAAGAGTAGTGACTTGTCCATCGCGGAGGCCATGAAGAAAAGGTACAAGCTGGAAAAGAAGAAGAGGGGCTATGCCATCTCTAGCATCAAGGACAAATCAATATGTTTTGCAACCCAAATCCTTGCAGGAAAGGTTATGCGCAAGTGTTGAGCGTACGAAGTGCCCACGCCGCTGGTAGCACTGGCTAAGAAATGTGCAAAGGGGGTCCAGTTTAACTGGTCCATGTTCCTCTGTAGGGAATTCTTGGAGAATTTCCATGAAGCCCAGGAACAAGGCAAAATGTTCCACTATGCATGACTTATGTTGTCCATAGTGCTTGTGGCTAGGGAATTGCTAGAAGATAGTCAATTCCCCGTAATTGACAGGGATTTACTAGAGGTCGCGAAGTACACTTCACATTGGGCCACAGAGGATGCCATTAGGGTCCACGAAAACAAAATATTCTCGGTGTTCATGGAGATGAACCTCAGAATGGGGATCAACTATAAGCTGCAGTTGTCACCCACTGTCTACAACAGTCTGCAGAGTTTTGCAGAATTCAATATGGGCATGCATAACATTTATATGAGAGTGTGCAAGGACCTGACTAAACAATGGAGGAAGCTACTTTTTGTAGCCACAGACAACGTCATCTTTAACGTCTTGTAAACATGGCCACTAGAGTGGCACGCCCCAGACATTGTGGACAAAGAGAAGTCGGCGACACAAAGGAAGAAAGAAGAGGCCAAGCTGCGCATCTCACAGTTGGCAGAAAAGAGAAGGGAGGCAGCAGCGGTAGCAATAGCAGCATAGGAGGCAGTTGTGAAGGCAGGTGAGGGCCAAACGACACCTTCATAGTGGTATAAAGTAGAGGAAGTATAGATGGAAGAGGGAGGCATGGACCCACAAACCGCATCAACACAGTTGAAGCGGTAGCACCCAACAAAGCGGGTAGGGTCGCGTAAGAAGTTCAAGGCATTGAAGTTGTCTATTTTCCTGATCACCCTAAATGAGGGTGATCTACACGACATCGATGAGACAGTGCGTGATGTCACCTCTGAGGCTCTCCAAGATTTCATGTAGGAGAACCAGATTGTGTTGGGGGTCCTTAGAGCGCAGTTGCAGGAGTTACAGGCGCACCCTTCGCAGGTTGGTACCCTTTCAACTAGCCTCATAGTTGGAACAATGGCAGCAGAACAGATGTTGCACGCACAGATGAAAAATACCATAGTGCTACCAGAAGGGGCACTTGTGACAACAAATGAGGTCGACAGGCCTACAGTGAGCGTGTTGAAGGGTCTCGGTATTAATATGGTTGCACTCTCGTGAGAGACCTTATATGTTTTGTAGGATGGGATAGCTGCAGAGTTGCGAGCTAGGGAGAGCCGCACACTGCAAGTTCTCAACGAGCAGAAAATAAATATGGAACAATTAAGCTTGCAGTGTGATGAATTGGTGTCATAGAATCAACAGTTGGTATAGGTAATAGACGAAGCTTGCCAATGTGTCCCGGAGCTGGCCATCCCAGCAGACATAAAAATAGAAGCATGCATCCATATATTAGTAGTAGGTGTGCGTGAGGAGTGGGAGGAAATGACAAAGTTTCAACTAAAGGTGAACCTTCAGATCATTGAGTTGCGGATAAAGGCACAACCATCCACCCCTTCAGAAGTCAGAGAACAGCACGCTAGCGCTATCATAGTGGTTCTGAACGAGATTGGCAGTGCAGTGCGAGACTGCACTAGTATTCTGGAAGAATCATTTGAGGTCCTCATAAATCTGTAGGAGGACCCCAACATCCAATGTTTAGAGACAAAGGAATGAGAACTCCAACAGAAGTATGGTAGCATCTGAGGAACTGTGTAGGCAGTGGTCCTCACTCAGAGGCTCGCATGGATGTAACAGGCTAAAGCACTGAAAGAGTAGGTGGATGTGGCAGAACATAAGGAAGCAGTCCTAAAGGTGCATGTTTAGCCTTGGATCAACGAGACCTTCACCTTCATAGCAGAAATTGAAGGCAAGCTCGCACACATGTAGGGGATGCACGTATTGATGTAGAGAAGCACTCCTAAAATAGGGGTCTCGGAAAAATGTATGCAACATATCTAGAAAGCAACAGCTCAGTGTGCTACTGACCTTACCGTAGTTTAAGAATAGTTGGAAGGACTCCACAAAAAGCTCTTCGTGACAATAGAGTGACTCAAGGGTGAGTCATGATGTTTGTGTTGGGGGCCTGTTGGGTATGGAATCCCCATCAAGGCATGTTTTGGGGCTTAAAGCCCAAGTTTTGACCAAATATTGTTGTAAAAGCTCCGTGAATTGTGGGCACGGGGCACGAAAGTATGCTAGAGTCACAGGGTTGTTTGCCCTAGTTTTGTAATGTAATGTCGGTTGGATAGACCTACCCATGGTCTGCGGACCATGGAATTGTATAAATAGAGCGAGGCTCTAAGTGTAGAAAAGAAGGAATAACCAACGAAGAGAATAGAAGGATGATAAGTCTAAGTGATTGAGTTGAAGTGTAAAGTGTGTCTGTGGGTCGTAGAGTAGGAAAAGGCTCTGTAGCTAAGTGCACAGAGGTCTAGTAGTCCGCAGCTGAGTGCGCAGACCCCTGCAGCTGAGTGTGTAGGGTGGGTCGAGTCTGTAACCGTTGGAGAATCAATAAAGAGAAGTTTTTCTATAATTTTATGTATCCTTTCCTGGTTTAATGCATGATTAGATATAATTTGCAAATATACTATTTATTTACTATGTGAACCTGTATGAATGTTTTGTATTGTTAAGTATAACTCAAGACATTTAAGTAGGTGAAGGTATTTAAATAATACTGGAAGCTAAATAATATCTCGAATAATAGCACAGATTGCGGCACAACCCCTGGTTAGGGCTGCGTGAAGGCAGGGTATCAGGTCGCGAGGAACGGAAGGTGTGCAAAGCCACCTGCATGAAGGAACAAACAAAGGACCAGTCAAAACTCTCAGACATCTCAACAGTGCGAGAACCTGGTTCTAGCACCCTCCCATACTACTTCAGGTGAGACCTCAGTCTGCACTCCGCGGACTGTTGCCAAAAGGGCCAATTGTATAGGGATTTTTTTGGCTAATTAACTTCGAACCTGTGTCACACACCAACAAGACAACATCAATTAATAGAACAACAACAACCAGTAAAGGAAAAAAGAGAGCATCTTGAGCATGGAAGACATCAAAAGACTAGGAAGACAAGTGCTATTTTATGATGAAATCAGATGGAGTGTTGTGAAATCCTTAGGATACCTATATCCTAAGGATTCTCTTTTATCTATTTACTTTTCCAAATGTTATATAAAGCCATAAGGTGAACTGAACACCTTGTTTAGGAATTCGCAAATTGTAACTATTATTTTTGGAAATATAATGCTTTCATCTCAATGATGATGTAACTATGTTATTGATTTTAATGAAGAAGATTGCGTTTAATTGATAATCATATTATGAATATCTAACACTGGGGACTTATGGAGACTTTGGGCCCAGTCAATAGAAGATCTACTGCTTCAATTGTGTTATAATCATGTCCATTTATTCTTCTTTGTTTATTATTAGTTTGCAAAGTTAGTATCATTCTGATTACTGTGAGGATTGATGATTCTGATTTGTGTTTGTTGTTCAGTCAAGATTATAGATTTAGCTATGTGATTATATATGTGTGATGCTCTTTATTGAATTGGTTATGTTAATTCTAGATTGTTGTTCATTCTAAGATGATGTTATCATAGATTTCAAAGCTAGAGTGATTTCTTTATATGAGATTTTTATATGGTTATTTGTTGTTCAATTGTCATAGCATTGCGTCATGTTAAATGACTTAGTCTCAATATGAGTTAGATTGTCAAGTGTGATTCTTTCTATTTGCATTTTGATTCAGTTTCTTGTAGAATAGATTAAGTAGCTTTGAAAGTGTGTTATGAATTTCTTTAAGAAGTGTTTGGATTGAATTTAGAGAAGTAAACATTAGCAATTGCAATGATTCCAACATGAGTTGACCTACGAATTCACTGCATATATAACGTTGACACTCTTGAAATAAAAAGACTTGCCCTAGGTTGATGATTAATGTAGGTATTAAGATTTCTTGTAATAAGACATCTTAGTGCACCAACATTTGTGCGTCGTTGTCGGGGAGAGTGTTTCAAAGTGATTTCCTTTTATCTTGCTATAAAAGAATTGGGTTTTAAAAATGAGAGGTAAGAACCTGCTTGACCAGCAAGTAAAGTACTTTCTCATCACCCAGATTTTCAGCAAAAGCATAGAGGTTAAATAGGAATAATTTTTTTATGAATGAATAGGAATAGAAAGATAGAAAAAGATCAAAAGCCCCCACCTAAATCCATAAAACCCAATGGATCGGTGAGCCTTGGGAGAAAAAAAAAATCTGACGAAATCGTAAGAAAAGCAGAGTCTCAAGCATCAGTAGGATTCTGGACTGTCTTTGGAAAATGGCCTACTATAATCCCTCAAGCAGTAAGCTCACCATTTGTAGCCTACGCTAAGATTCATAGCCAAATTGGAGGATATGGACAGAGTTTTCAGGTTACAAAAAATTTACATTCTAATCCTATACAAGAGGGACAATTGTGCAACTTAAGAGAAGGAGAGGGAGAAACCAGTGGAACTTCGAAGGTAGAACCTCAAGTATCTAAACAAGGATCTCATGTGACCCTAGATCTACGAAGTGCTGCAAAACCAACTTAGATTGCGAATCCTCGGCTTGCTCAAATAACACCCTTTGAAATCCCTGAAGGATATTGGCATATTTTTTACCAAATGACGAATCTACCACCTCAAGGTCAGACCTCGACACTGGAATACCCCATAGTCGACCAAGTGGTCAATGCCCTGATGAAATATATTCCCTTGAAAAGCATCACAAATGGGATGATCACATAGGATCCAGATGCCTTCTTGTTTGAGTTTTATGTCCTTTGCAGAGGATATGACTATAACACCGACCCTCAAAAACTAAAAGTGTTCCCTTCTACTCTAAAAGGAGCAGCTTTGAGGTGGTTCATGGGTCTAGGTGGACGTACTAGTAACTCTTGTAATGACGTGAAAACTTATTTCCTCACAAGATACCAGGACTTTTGCAAGACTAGGGAATTAAAAGATGAAATCTTGAAGATGGTTGCAAAGGATAATGAAACTCTAGAAGAATATGTCGAATGATTTCACTATAATTTGCAGAGATCCCCTCACACCACTTTATGAAAAGAAGTCTTGAGAGATATCTTAATGAAGGGATGAAAGAAGAATGGATAGAAACTCTAAATTTGAGGGGGAAATCAGATATTTATCAAGAATATTATGATGAAATCATTCGCTTGTGTATCAGGTGTTCGCGAGGTAGCACATGCACAGGGTTAGGAAGCCGAGATACTATGACTAGAGGAAGAAAACCACATAGTGGGGGAATAACAAGAATGAAAATCGGTAACCTCTTCGAAAACTTCAAGACGGACATCTTGGGCACCCTCACAACATATCTAGATGTCCTACAGGCTAAATAGAAACAAGCCTTAGCAGAACAGAACTTGGCCATTTTCTACCCATGCTGCCAGAAGAAGCACAACCAACAGGAGTGTCGATTGGACATGGTCCAGACATACGCCATCTGCACTAGGGATCACACCACTGAATAATTTCCATCACTTCCAAGGTTGCAAGCAGTTTTCAAAGGAGCGGAAGAAGAGACAGAGATAGTATACTTAATGAACAAAAGTCAACAGTGGCAGGCCCAACCTACAGGTATGTCACAACACACATCCCAGTTCTTTCCTTCTTCACTATTTAATCAGCAACAAAACTCCAGGACAGTGTGGCAAGGCCAATCACTTTACTCGAATTGGAAATCCCAACCATTCCTTATGACACCTTGGCCAACTAAGTCCTTTCTGGGTAATGGCTGGCCGAATTCTCCTTTTACTCCTATTTGGTAAGGTAATCCATATCCATCCTAGTGGCCTCCCTCTACTTCTCAAAATACAAACTGGTCTCCGAATTGGCAGCGACCTTTGGGGATATCCAATAGACCTATGGGGATAGGTCCTCAACCTAAAACCTACATTATCAGCCCCATATCCATTACAGAAAAATCTCCAGCCCCTTCTACATCCTCAATTGCTAGCTCAACTGAATCCGAATCCCAATAACGGACTGGTTTAGTGGTGCAAATTGTCGAAATATCACACTATGAGATTGAATAAAAAGAACATAATGAATTTAGATTTAGGTCAGGATATATCATCACCCCCAAGGAAAATAGAGACCAGCTATCAATTGAGTTGGAAACCCCACCTGTATATATAACATGAATTGTAATTGACACAAAAATAAAAAAGGAGAATATACAGATCAACATAAAGATCTTGAGAAACTCATAGTCACTTCTCCCCCATTCCCCGAAAGGTTAACAATACACAAACCAATTGTTTATCCAGATTTTCATCTTCTAGGGGAACTAAAAAATCTTTGTATTGAAATTCCTCTCCTCCAATCCATCCAAGATGTTACTATTTATGCTAAAACGATTAAAGAGCTATGTGTAAATAATCTTGTGGGGAAAGCAAAAAATTCACCCACCATTCATGTTTTAGGGACCTTATCTGATTTACTCTTGGGAGGGGAAACTCTCATAAAGTATGAAGATCCTGAGAATCCCATAGCTATAGTTCAAATATATGTCCTCTCCTTTCCAAACAGACTAGTTGATCTAGGTGCATCCATTAACATCTTAACAACAGAAACCTGTCAGACACTCGGTGTTACAGCAATGGAACCAACCATGACCCTGCTATAACTTGATGATCGTTCGATGGTAAGGCTAGAGGGAAATTTATAGGATATTCTGGTTTATGTTGATTCATGGGGTTATCCAGTAGATTTTTCTCGTTATAAAATAGAAGATTTGATTGGATGGGCACCCTTTGATTTTGGGCCAACCTTGGCTGGCAACAACTAATGCTTACAAAGGCTACTAGGAAGGCGACATAACCATTGCTAAAGGGGATGCTGTAAAAAATCTTGTTTTATATCCTCCTGCCAAACCAAGTTTGCTCATTGTAAAAATATGTAAACAACCACCCACATACCTAGAAGAAAGCATCTTTTCACCACTTGCAATAGTACAGGCACATGAATTCAAGAATCAAACTGAAGATGATGTTATCAACAATTTTATCAATCAACCAGCAAACGTGAACAATGTAAAATATCAAATTTTGAAAGAAATTCTTGATAATGAAGCCTTGGAAGACCCTTTGAAAGATACTAATGATCAACATATCCAGCCAACTGTTGTTAATAACAACAAACCTATTGAAATTGAACCAGGAAAGGTTTTAAACATTAATGATAGCCTAGACCACGACCAACAACAAAAACTCATTTATGTCCTGCAAAAATATAAAGGGACTTTTTCCTGGGAATATCCTGACATGAAGGGCATAGACCCATAGCTATATACACATCATATCTACACCGAAAAGGATGCTTGTCCTATTTGGCAGCCTCAGTGGAGATTGAATCCACATCTTAAGAACATTTTAAATGAAGAGCTACCAAATTTGTTGGACGTGAATTTCATTTATCCCATTTTGGATAACAAATGGGTCTCTCCAATGGTAGTTGTCCCCAAGAAAATGGGAAGTGGCATATCTATGTGGATTATTGGGAATTGAACAAGGCAACACAGAAAGATCACTTTCCACTTCCATTTATTGATCAAGTCCTTGATACTCTAGTAGGGAAGAAGTCCTTTTCCATTCTAGATGGCTTCAATGGCTACAATCAGATTAAAATCGCCATTGAAGACCAAGACAAAACAACCTTCACCTATCTGTTGGGTACATTTTCTTATAGAGTATTACCATCTGGCTTATGGAATTCCCCAACTATGTTTCAAAGAGCTATACTAAGCATCTTTGCTGATCTGATAAATAAAGGACTTGAAGTTTACATGAATGAATTTACCTCGTATGGCGATGACTTTGATCAAGTGCTACAAATATTAGAGAAGGTTTTGGAATGATGCATCGCTAACAGGTTGTGTTTAAGCAATTCAAGTGTCACATGATGATGACAAAAGACATAATCCTGGGCAATTACATTTATGTAGTAGGGATATAGGTAGATCCAACAAAGATATAGGTAATTCTTTTACTATCTACACATTGTACTCAGATAGAGGTACGTAGCTTCATTGGATATGTAGGCTATTATCATAGGTTTATTAAAAAAAAGTCACAAATTGTTGCGCCTTTATATGCCTTAACTGGAAATGTTGACTTTAAATGGTCTAACAAATGTGACACAACTTTTACATATTTAAAGAAACTAGTTTCGACGACAACAATATTACGTGGACCTAACTGGGAGATACCCTTTCACATCTCCATAGATGCATCAGATGTAGCAATAGGTGTTGTGCTCGACTAAGAGGACATAAAACCTTATGCTATATATTATATCAGCAAAAACCTTACTACTGTTGAACTTAATTATACAGTAACAGAAAAGGAATTATTATCTATCATTTATGCCATAAACAAATTTAGACATTATATAAATAACTATCAAGCTTTTCTTTATACTGATCATTTCGCCATTAGGTACTTAGCTGTAAATAATGTATATATTCTTTTCAATTGATTGTAATCTAGTTAGGCATCACCATGTAAATATGAGGATTTTGCTTGTCTTTGGGTACGTTTAGTAAGTGTTGTTCAATCAATTGAACACCACATATTTTTTTGTGTGTATTGTTGTTCAATCAATTAAACTTAACTTATTTTTGTGTGTGTATTGTTGCTCAATCGATTGAACAATTATTGTTCAATCAATTGAACAACATTTATTTTTTTGTGTGTATTGTTGTTCAATCGATTGGGTGATTGTTGTTCAATCAATTGAACAACACTTATTTTTGTGACTGTATTTCTATTCAGTCGATTGAATGATTGTTGTTCAATCAATTGAACGACACTTATTTTTGTGTGTGTATTGTTATTCAATTGATTAAATGATTATTGTTCAATCAATTGAGGAACACTTTTTTTTGTGTGTGTTTTGATGTTCAATCGATTGAACGATTGTTGTTCAATCAACTAAACAACACTTTTTGTGTTTTCTTGTTCAATCAATTGAACATCACTTATGTTTTCTACTTTGTTGTTCAATCAATTGAACAATTGTTGTTCAATCAATTGAACAATTGTTCAATCAATTGAACAACACTTATTTTTTTGTGTGTGTGTTGCTATTCAATCAATTGAACAACACCTACTTTTTGTGCTTTGTTGTTTAATCATTTGAATGATAGTTGTTCAATCAATTGAACAACATTTTTTCGCATGTTTTGTTGTTCAATCGATTGAATAATTGTTGTTCAATCAATTGAACATCACTTTTTGCGTCTTTGTGTGTTTTGTTGTTCAATCAAATGAACGATTGTTGTTTATTGAATGACACATTTTCATGTGTTTCATTGTTCAATCGATTGAACGATTGTTGTTCAATCAATTGAACAACATGTTTTCATGTGTTTCATTGTTCAATCGATTGAACGATGGTTGTTCAATCAATTAAACAACACTTATTTGTTTACGTATGTTTTTTTGTTCAATCGATTGAATAATTGTTGTTTAATCAATTGAACAACACTTATTTGTTTGTGTGTATTTTGTTCTCCAATCATTTGAACGATTATTGTTCAATGAATTTAACAACACTTTTAGTGTGTTTTTTTGTTCAATCGATTGAACAATTACTGTTCAATCAATTGAACAACACTTTTTGCATGTTTTGTTGTTATATCATTTGAACGATTGCTATTCAATCAATTGAAAAACACTGATTCCTTTTTTGAGTGTATGATGTTCAATCAATTGAACAATTGTTGTTCAATCAATTGAACAATGCCGATTTTGCTTTTTGTGTGCTTGTTGTTCAATCGGTAGAATGAATAACTGTGATTTCTTTTTGTTGTTTTATCACCGGTCATTATTTTTGCCATTTTCTTTCTCTTTTATGTTTTGAATAAAAACCATCTGGTTGGATATGTGCCTAAGATAAAGAAAAACAATAATGCTAATACCATTATGATCTATGAAACCTTTTTATGGTCATCTTTATTCAAAAGCTGACATGGTGCATCTCTATAATGACTGGCTGAATATCTTCCCTTTGGACACATCATAAAATGATTTATTATTCTAATACCATGTTGGTTTATCTTTTACACTTTCAAATGGATAAATCCCTTTGATATGATGATATGGGGATAAAATCATAACTTTCATTGGAATTCTTTTACCTCTTACGCCATCCTTGACTCTTAAGGAGTAAATGAGCCTCCCTCTTTTTACAATAAAAGCATCAAAATATGAAAATATAAAAATATGAAAATACAACAAACATTGTTTTAAAGAGGATAGGGGGTCTCAGTATGAACCAACCTACCATGATCATAAGGATGTAACAGGTGACATTCCACTATGGCCACCAAACCAAGGAAATGACCTTCTTGATAATTGAATCTGTTAGAAGGATAGGGGGTCTCATCACAAGCCAACTTGATCACTTTGTTATATCCTAGTTAATGAAACTTCAATTACCTGGTTACGATGCCAGCATAGTTGTCTATTTATAGAAAATAAAAAGACAAGATGCTAAATAATAAAAGATGGACTCTGGCTCATTTGTGGGGTTAAAAAGAAACCCTATCGAGGCTATGGATGTCTATTGGAAGTAGTGACTCTTCTTGTGGTATTGAAGTACTATGTGATACTACCAAATGCTCTCTATTCTATTACCACCTATGGATTCATTTCTAAAGGAAAATTTCCCATTTGACAGGCATTCCTAAAAGCCAATATGCATGGTAACTTATATCTTATATTCATGATATCATATTTTCCCAATCACTTTACCACCAGTCATTAATATTTATCTTTGGACATGTGTTTTCCACTTTGCCACCTTAGGTAAAAATCTATTGACATAATGGTATAAATCTGTGTTTTATTTTACGGTCATTTCAAATATTTTGATGTGTACTGCTTTGATTTCCATTGTCATATATTACACCAATTCTATTGATTGGTTGCATGCATCTATGATTTACTGACTCTTTCTCCTTTATTTCCCATGCTTGGCGGGCGTGGATGCTCTTTCCTGATTGGAGGAGGGATGGTTTCCGTATGAACAACATGTGTGACAATTTATGGATAGTTGTGTGATGATTATTAAAGTGATTTCTAGTTAAAGGACTACATGATGATTGCGTGTGTGTAATAAGTATCAAACCATTTCTGATTGGAGGAAAGAAGGCAACCATTATGGATAGAATGTGAATTGATTATGATCCTATGCCAAATATTGCTGACGAGAAAAATGACTTAATTGTATGTGATATCAATTCTCAAAACAATGCCATTTTCCTATCAGTAGCTTTAATGTTCTCTTCTATTGTTCCAAACTATGAAAGTGTGAGAGAAGTGCATGCAACTGAATTAGCCACATGAAAACAACAGCCATGGGAGCAAAAGTCATTCAAAATGAACCCATAGTGCTCGGGGTACCAGACCAGGCTCATGAAATTCTTGAGCACACTGGTTGGCTACAATACTTGACTACATTACAAGGATTTCATGAGGAGATAATATTTGAATTTCTGTAGAATTTACAGAATGGCCACACCATGGTGAAAGGAAGGAACATAACAGTCTCTGAATCAGTCATAGTTGAAGTCATTGGGCTTCGAGTAGAAGGAATAAGATGGACAGACAAACATGTTCTTCTGTAGGAATAAGTCACAATATTTTAGGACCCAGATGAGCAATTGCTGTGAAAAAGAAAAGGGGTTCACCCTACAACTTTGAGACAACCATGGTAGGAATTGGAAGCCATTTTTCAGAGGTACATCATGTGCAACAGATGACAGGACATGGTAAAACATCACTAACTTAAATTATTAGCTATTTTCAAATAGAAAATTATAGTTAACTTGCCATTTATTTAAATTTTGTAGTGCATGATGTTGCTCGTAGGGTCAGGAAGGAAAAGGACCCACATATAGTCATAAACCATCATGAGTTGATCAAATTAATCCTAATTCATGGACTGGCCCAGCAGCAGCTAACCTGGGATAACCTTGTGAATCCTACTTTGGCCCCGCCTATAGAAAACCTGACAATTGAACAACAAGGGCCAAGAATGACAAGTTCGAAGAGGACATAGAAAATGAAGAATCCCTCTTTGGCCTCGGGCCCAGCAAAGCGAATACACTCTACAAGGTTAAAGTCACAGTCACACACTACAATTCAAACAGACGAGGCAAGGCCATCTCACATACCCCCTGCAAGTCCATAAGATAACTCTCTGCAAGACTATGAGGAAGAGTCTGCTTGAGTAGTGGAGAATATTGGGATATTCAATGAAGGAAGGGAGCAATTCAATAATTCTGAAGGGAAAATTTATGCCCCGAACTAGTCTGCCCCTGCTGGTAGTCCTGGTCATGATGAAACCCTATCATTTACTAATAATGTGGAAGAACAGAGGGAACCAGTTCCTTCTATGGAGAAGCCCCTTGAAGTAGAAGTGCATGTAGAGGAAACCATTAGGGAAGGAAATCAAGCAGAAGCTACTGGTCCACTGGAACCCCCAGCTAAGGAAAACCCTATAAAAGAAACCCTGGAAGGTGAAAATCAACCAGGGAGCACCATTTTTATGAAGTCCCCAGAGGATGAGGCCCATCTTGAAGAAGACCCTAAAAATGATAATTGCTCAGGAGACACCATTCCATTGGGGTCTCTTGAGAGGGAAGCTCATGAAGATAGAGACCTGGAAGGTGAAAATCCATCAGGAGACACGGTCCCATTAGAACCCCATCTTGATGTTGACACAATTTCACCTGAACATGAACCTGAAGTAAATACAGTTGTACCACCACCAGTTAGAAGCCTCACAACAAAGAAAACATACAAGGACAGACTCAGGAAGATGCTTAAAAAGTATAGGAAGCAAAAGAAAACAATTAAGCAGCTAAGACATTGGTTGAAGGAAGTAGTCAGGGTTAGGAAAGTGAAAGCAGAATTGGAGACCACAAGGACCCAAACTGAACATTTCTTTAGGGAAGATGTTGAAACCCAGACTGAGGCCCTTTTGTTTTATTTGAAAGAAACTCAAACATAGCCTATCCATGTCTTTTAGAAGATAGTGAAATGCAGACATAAGATCCTTGCATTTTCCCACAGGAAACCCAAGTGGACTTCCATACTATTGATGTTGTTGTTCAAACTGATACTGAAGAAAACACCCAATCTTATTGTTGCATGATTCAAGAAGAGGTCGAAGCTACTGTTCAGACTGATCCAATGGAAACACTGGATGATAAGGCCCAAACAGAGGAGACACCTGCCTACATCCCACTTGTAAGGGAAGTGGTCATTAGGAAATTACAGAATGAACTAGTAGTCAAGACTCAAGAGGAATTGACTCGGCATTAAGAGGAAGTAGTGCCCCTGAGAGTACACCAAGAGTTACAAAAGAAATTTGAGGTACTCACAGTCATAGAGGATGAGAATTTCTCTAATTACAAGAATGAATAGAAAGTCAAAAAAGCACAGGTCAAGTTGCAGAAAGCTAAAGAGAAATTGGAGACTATTTTCTCTCTTTATTCAGATGCCTTGTCATGTCGAGCTCCTACCACCAACTATGCATTGTTCCTACTAGAAAGATACCTCTTATTGAAGTTCAAAGTCATTAAAGCTGGCAAGTCAGTGGAAATTAAGACAACCCCAGACTTTGTCAAGTGTTTCAGAGAGAAGAATGAATAGGTACAACGCCTCTTGTGTGAATTGTACATGCATAATTTCTTTTTAGAAGATGATTTAGACAACAATCTTGGCCCCTTCATAAGGGATATCCAATTCCAAGATTTTCTTTCCTTTTCCACTAACCAGATCAAATGGGCTAAAGCCCATAATACTTTTATAAAGTGAGAAGATGGCATAGACTTATGGGTTAGAGGAGAACCTACAAAACCCCTGTACCTCTCTGTCCAACACAAACAGTTCATGAAACAAACGGGTGTTGTGGGCCAATTAGGACTGCTACACATAGACATCATACAGGAAGGGAAGGAGTACTTCTAGGAAATCAAAGAAGAAGCTTTATCTATAGCTAGACAGAGATGGGAAGCCTCCAACAATAGTATGAGGAACAAAGAGCCATTTGGATTCATCAATTTCAAAGTCACCTCCACTCGCTCACACAAATACAACAACATGGTCTTGAGCATGGGCCCTGATTAGATAGGGCATCGATATAGAAGTCCAATTATCTGGTATCCTCCATATGGGTACCACAGTGATTATAACTTGTCAGACCAACAAGTGAACCAGGCTTTTGTAGTGCTCAAAAAGAAAAATGGTTTTAGGCTGTATAAGGAGGAAGTATATCCTGCCTATTCCTTAACTCAACTACACCTTAACCATCTAATTACATGAGGACATGCAATAAGGTAAGCAGGGGAGTATGTTGGGCTGAGGAAAAGGTATGTTTTCTCCTCATAAATAGCCTAATTAAGCATTTGTCTTCACATGTTTATCTTCATTTTATGGATAAAAATAGAGGAAACAACAGCAAAAGCTGGGTAAAATCGATTAGTAACAAATTAGATAAATCTAGGCATGAAAAAATGACTTTCACTATCTTTATATGTAGGGACACGGATTGGATGATTGTTGTTCAATCGAGAGAATAGCAGTAGCCAGTAAAGGAAAAAAAAGACAACATCTTGAGCATGGAAGACAATGGAAGATGAGGAGGACCAATGCTATTTTATGAAGAAATTAGATCAAGTGTTGAGAAATCCTCGGGATCCCCTGATCTTGAGGATTCACTTTTATCTGTTTACTTTTATAAATTTTATATAAAGACGTAAGGTGAACTGAAAAACTAGTTTAGGAATTCGCAAATTATAACTATTATTATTGGACATATAATACTTTCATCTCGGTGATGCTATAACTATATTATTGATTTTAATGAAGAAGACCATGTTTAATTCATAATCATAATCTGAATATCTAACAACCGGGACTTCTGGAGACTTTGGGCCCAATCAATAGAAGGTCTACATCTTCAATTGTGTTATAATCGTTTTTGTTTATTCTTCATTGTTTATTATTTTTAGTATGCAAAGTTAGTATCATTTTGATGACTGTGAGGATTGATGATTCTAATTTGTGTTTGTTGTTCAGTCAAGATTCTAGATTTAGTTGCGTGATTATATATGCGTGATGCTCTTTATTTAATTGGTTATGTTAATTCTAGATTGTTGTTCATTTTATGTTAATGCTATCATAGATTTCAAAGCTAGAGTGATTGCTTTCCATGAGATGTTTATATGGTTATGTTAAATGATTTAGTTTCAATACGAGTTAGATTGTCAAGTGTGATTCTTTCTATTTGCATTCTGATTCAGTCTCTTGTAGAATAGATTAAGTAGTTTTGAAAGTGTGTTATGAATTCCTTTCATAAGTGTTTGGATTGAATTTAGAGAAATAGACATTAGAAGTTGTAACGACTCCAACATAATTTGACCTCTGAATTCACTGCATATATATTGTTGACACTCTTGAAATAAAAAGGCTTGCCCTCGGTTGATGATTAATGTAGGTATTAAGATTTCTTGTAATAAGACATCTTAGTGCACCAACAGGTCTTAGAATAAAACTATTATTTGTATATATGGTTTCCATTGGATGATTGGAGTTATTACTATTTATTTTTCCTATTTAACTATGATTGTGACATAGATCGGAATTTTGGGAGGTTTTGTTTCTATCTGTTGTTGCGGATCTATAATGTTTAGCAACCATTTATATTGTTGAGATTGTTTCTCATCCACAATCTTAAGTGGGTTCTTTTCATGCATCTTTGAGAAGAAAACACTACAGCATGAGCCTAATGAATCACTTGAGAATTTTTCTGATTGATTCCTTCACCTTTGCTATGAAATTCCAGAAGAAGATTTGAACTAGGATTTCTCGAAACAAGAGTTTGAGGGCTTGGTTCATGTCTCTTCATACAGTGAACCCGAACCTCCTTGTGTTTATGCTTCCACAACTCTTGCGGATCATGAGGCACCAAAAATTATAGAGAATAAGCCCAAAACCTCATTTATTCCTTATCCTCCTCCCTTCCCGATCCAAATGTTGGTGCCCCCTTGAAGTGATTACAAAGTTGATAAATTTGCACAACATGTCCCCAACCCATATTCTCATTTGTCTCCCACTTCCATGGAGGAAGTTCCAGAATGGCTCAGAAAGCCTATAACCAAGACTCACTCCTACATTCTACAAGAGGACATCACCATTCTTAACTCAAGTCTTGAAGATGATCTACCTCTCTGGTATGCTGCATCATTCACAAGCCATGACTCCATGTATGATGACTTGCTTGATCAATATGTTTCAAGAGGTAGTTGTGCGCATTCTCTCGATCTCAAGATGTTGGTTCAAATTGCGATCAGGCGCAAGGTAGGCACATTACACCAATAGAGGATCAGAAAGGTGAGGAGACTATCAATTCCCCCTCTTTGCATAAAAATTGTCCACATCAAAACAATGAGCTTCCATTATCTAACAATTCTCAATCTATTAATCTCGATGAAACATCTTGTACAATTAATTATTTCTATCAACCCCTAGTCTTGGGTAGTCATCACTCCCATGCTTCTATATGCTGTAACGAATTCCCATGAAAATCATGTGATTCAGGTTTTCTCATGAAGACTCTAACTCAGATCTAGAATGTGTTCTAGTCAAAGAAGACATTCATATCGAAAATTCCTTTTCACTTCACTTGCCTATGTGTCCTACCATTCACAATGCATCCACATGCATCAGAGATACTCCATGTTAGATCTAAGACCTTTGTGATCCATAATGTGGAAGAAAGTCTTTCAAATTAATCACATAGTTAGGATTTGGTCGACGTTTCGAACCAACTAATGTGGTTCATAATTAGGACAAGGTGAGAAATCCATAGATCAGAAGGAATAAATAGTAAGGGCGCATCATTGCCCAGAGTTAGCCGTTAAAAATTAGCTGTTGGTGGACTAGTTTTTTTATTGCGCTCCTCTATTAGATAATTTTAAACATGTTAATATTATTAAATTAATATTATTTTTGATCCATTTTTATTAAATTTATTTTCCTAACAACTATTTTTCTAATATGAATAAGTCAACCCATAACAGATAAGATAATATTTAATTACTATTTTTATCCTTACAACTATTTTTAACTAAATATAGAATATTTTTCCTTAGCTCTAGTCCCTAAATAATTATTTTCTTTACCTTCTAACTAATCCACAAAAAGCTAATTTTTAACAGCTAACTCTGAGCAATGCTACATCCTTGCTATTTATTCCTTATGATCTGTGGATTTCTCACCTTGTCCTGAGGATAAACCACATTAGTTGGTTTGAAATGCTGACCAAATCCTAACTATGTGATTAATCTGAAAGACTTTCTTCTATACTCCATGTTCTCTTGCTACTTCATTCGATGAGATATCTTCTTAGTTGACACAAGGCAGTGAGGTTGTCCATGCTAAACAAAGTCTAATCACAAAGTGTACTTCCCATTCCCCATCATCTCTTCTCTTGCATGGAGACAACTCTTATAGTCAGCTTTCTAAAGCTGAAAAATCTGGTGCAACCTGTGACAAAGATGGATGCAATCCTAAGAGAAGTTTTGAAATCAGCAATAACAACCACCCTCAAGCCATGCATGGTCTAATTCATGGTTTAAATTGTGATTATGTAATTTTGGAAAGTTCTAGGATGTGCCAGGGAGTTGAGGCACTTCAATGTTGGTTAATGGCTATGTCAGGATCTCACGACTCTGGTAAGCCCCCTGAATCCAATCAGATCTTATTTCACATGAACAACCCATTTATCTACATGGTTTCATTAGGTGTGGAACCCCATGTAATAAGTGTTTGGTATTTCGGGTGTGATCTTCCAAATTTTCAAAATTTCACTCATGACCGAATCCACGAATCTGTCATAGTGCATCCGTCTTCATGCACATCTCTTACATCAAACTTAGGTTGGGAGTGTCTGTCCTTCATAAAATCCTGGAATTGTGAAGTTTATCATCTCAAAGACTGTCTTTGCTCGCAATCATACTTATCAAATCTTCCCTTCCCTGATCAGCCCCTCGGTCTTCTTGTGAACCTTGCACTGCAAATCTGCCTATCATATCTAGCTCATAGTGAACTTGGTTCGATTATGCAGACTGTTCATAAGATTGTTCAAATTTCAAATTGGGGACTTGACATTGAGGGGGATTGGACCCAGGTTTAGAGTTAGTTGTGCTAACCTACAAACCCTACACTATCGCCGCTTTTGGAAACAACCCACTTAGCGTAGGCTGTAGTCTCACTTGAAGCAGTATTGGGGGATGCTAGAACTAGGTTTCTACATCTAGAAGGTGATATGATGTGGGGGTAAGTCACTTCTTCCATTTAAGGTTTGATCTGACCTTCACAAAAACTTATCCTCAAAATCCCCAAAGTTAAAGAAATTTCCAGTTAAACAGAGTTATGAGCTTCGCCTAATGGTCTAGTCATGCATAAAATAACATATAACAATAGATCCAAATCTTCGCAATGTAATTAAGACAATAATACTGATAAATGGCATTCAACTGAGCATAAATACAGAAAATTCATAATTATACTGTTCAGACATATAATTGCTTCAAATAATCTTTATTATTCTAGATCTTCAATACATATACATTCAAACCCCACGCACTCAGCTGTAGACTTACCAAGGTCTCCACATACAGAGTAGCAGGAGCCTTCCCCTTCTCCCGAATATCGAAATATCTCACAATTACATACTCAAAAGCATATCATCCCATGAGATGTATTGCCTTAAATATGATAAGACATCCATTTATATATCATTTATCCTTACAACACCATGGTCTGCAAACCATGGGTGGAGCTCAAACCAATACAAAAACCAAGGGGTTTTGACCTTCCTAAAACCCCTTCACTCTTGTGACATGCGCGTTACACTCTTTGCTCCTTAAAATGCAAAGGATTTTAAAAAACTTAGTCAAAATTGAACCTGGGGGACCCCGTCCCAACTAGCCCCCAACACAAAGATGTGTCTTGTCCCCAAGTCACTCTGTTGGTATATCCTCGATGCATGCTTTAAGGTTGTTGAATTCTGGCTTCAAGGCTTGAAGTTCTGTTGTACTCTGTGTGGCGACCTACCGAACCTCTTCAACCAACTTCTCTGTAGTTCACCTTACGAATTCTATGCTCATCGCCCTCTAAGTTTGTTGAAGGCCTTTCAATTTTCTTTGTAAATTTTGCGACAATTGGCTTGCTTCATTAGCCCATGGTTGCATCCTTGCTGAAATTATAGAGGCCTTTTGACGCAACTCATCAATATGAGTCTGTATGAATTTCCCTTCTTGGAGTCTAGTGAATCTCTACACAGGTGTTATGGTCCATGTTATGACCCTAATCTCATCAAACTATAGTTGCTTCACACGGGTGTTGGCTTCAAGTTTCTACATATGTGGGTCCTCCTGGAGCGAGGCCCACATTTCCATCGTACTTTCAAAAAAATTGTTGTAGTTGTTAACTGAAGTGATAAGAACTTCCATATCATCTTTGATAGTAGCCTCACACTAGTCTCGACTTTAGGAGCGGTGGTAGGCTGCAACTTTATCTAAAGCTCTAAAATATGCAGCTGCAGCTCAAACATCACCTTGCCCACTTCAGCCTTAGATTCTTTTACTATGGCTACCATATTTTGTAATTTCTCGACTGAAGCTTCTTCTGTTGGAATCTAGAGCTCAGAAAAATTACTGCATAACTCTAGTATCGCTGCCTCTAGTTGCTAACTACGTGCAATTACCTCTTCTCATTCCTTTAGCACCTGTGCCTTTTCCTCAAATATTTGCTAGTTGTTAGTCTTGACTTCATTGATAACCAATAATTCGCATTGTTCGTGGGCCCTGAGCTCATCCGATACTCCTTGATGCAACTCATGCAATGGCTGAATGGGAGTGACGTAAGGTTAAGGCTCAAGTTCTTCATATGCAATAGGCATGCCCTATCCTCTAAAGTTTCAACATGCAATGATCCCTCTGGAAACTACACTGTGTGGAGATCTATGGTAAGATCTACTATTGAGGTTGTCATGCTCACTTGTTTCAAGCTCGCTTGACCCGTGCTCACTTGACCAAGGCTCTCTTGTATAATGCCTATTTTTACTTGCAATTATTTAAGGCTGTGTTGGACCTTCATCAATACTAATTGGTATTACTCTTCGATGTGTCCCTAGATTTCTTCCATCATGAATCTGACAATATCCCCAATTTCATCAAGGTCCGTACGTGAGGGCCAGTGGCTTGACGCTACCAGACTTGCCCAAATTTTTTTTCTTTCATGCACCTCGAGCTCTCCACTTGTACCACTTCTTGATAATGAATGGAGACTCAAATTTGGCCATGCCCACAAAATGGTTTTCACCACCCTCGTCCTCCTTGGCAATCTCCGTGTTGACTATGCGCTATGTCTCTAACATAGTGGGTTCCTCCAGTTTAATCGTGACCTTCTTTGGATCTTTCTTTAGGTCTTTCTTTGGATCTTTCTTCACAACATTCATCTCTGTAGTGGTCTTGCTTGTGCCTGCTACTATCATTGTGTCAGCCGAGGTGAGCCAATCGCTCAACCACTTACTCATAATAGCCAAAATATGTTTTTCTTCTACTACATATGGTAGCACATGCCAATCTTCGGTCAAATCCTTCTTGGAACATATATATACATTGTGAAAATTGGACTTGATCTTTGCAAGATCGCGTGACTGAGATAATAAGGAAGGTGATAACTGCAGCCATTAGTTAATCACCATGCATAGCACCATTTCAAACATAACCCAAAACATCTTATTCTCCATGGCCCTTGTAGGGTCTTTCGATTCCCACAATGACACATATTGTGCAACTTCATAGATATCTGGGTCCACCGTGGGGAATTGCGATTCCTCCAGTGCTCTCCAAGTTATTAATGAAATCAGAAGTAACCATTCATAATTAAATGAATTTCCTTACTCTTGTGCTTTGCTAAAATCATCTAGGAATTCTTGACAGAGGTACGTTGCATAGTTGAATTGGACCCCATGGTTTCATTACGCAATTAAGAGATAATAGGGGTCGGCACTTCATCTATGCGACACTTTCTCATAATCTTCCCAACCAAAATAGAGGCAAGAAACCACATAGCCTCATTGTTGATAGAGGTAATGGCGTAGGCCAAGGATTTCTTAATCAATCCAAAGTCACTCTTCATTTGATCTGCTAGTTTCTTCTCCTATGACTTTCCTACAAAAGAATCATCTGGATTTTCCCCTTAACAAGGTAGTACGGTAATCTGTTTGATCAACATCTCATCAATAGGGATGGGCGTCCTGAGCCAAAGGCGCTCATCATGCACAAAAGCTAGAAATTTGTGCACAAATATAGTATTTATGTTACTACACCTAAAATACAGAACATAAAGCATGTTCAACAATCTCGCACGCTAAATTCTAGTAGCCCACTTCATTGGTACAACTTGGGTGATTCCTGCTTCTTCATAATAGATCGATTTTAGGTACTGGTTGGGCTCAAACACTGGGTATTTACAGTGATCATTTAAATCCCAATCTTCCATTTTTAGTTACAGTACATGAGGCAACAATTTCCCTCAATAGGTATGTATTCAAGTAACAACAAATTGAAAACCTTATATTTAATAACATCAAGACCCTTCATGACCTTAGATGTTGGCTTCCGCGGTGGCAAATAGAGAGGTAACCTAGAAATGGGTTCTACGCCTTTGGTGCTAATTTCTTTAAGGCCACTGACAAATTTCTCTGAATCCAAGGCCATTGGCTACCTTTTTTAATCCATTCTACCCTTTTGTCTCTACTCGGTTGGAACTTTCTATGGTGATTGCCGAACTGGGGTTTGGTGGTTGCTACAGAGTTAGTAGGTTGCTTTCTAGGGGATCTCGTCATTTTAGTATGGGAAAGTGGTGTAGAATTCATGATATATCTAAGCCCTCTCTACAAGAATTCCTTCTCTAAATCTACCGAATTCCACTCAGACATCCAACAATTCTCTCGGCTCACACTTAGGTGAAAATTCACAAAATAGACTCTTTGAAAGAAAAGTGTGTAAATGTCGAGCAGGGTGACATATGTACAGCCTTTTACGAATTCAAACCACTTGATTCCCTCCAGATCTTCGTCATTAATTTGTTTTTGGAGGCAGATTCTCATATGCTTCTTAAATGCATTTCCCCCACTCCTTTTAATGGAAAATTTGTTGTCAAATCAATTCTAGTATTTCCAATAGTCACTTTCTGAGTAGGTTGTGTGAGAACCCTCCTTATGATGCAACTACCTCATCAAATTTTACACCTACGCCATCTTCCTAAACATTGCAATACCCTCCTTCTTTGATTGAATTTTTCCTCGACATAGTAGTTTATAGTCCTGCGCTCTCTTTCAACTGCCAGAAGCAATAAGACTTTCCTGTTGTCATGTAATCATTACGCAGGGGCAGAATCATCCCTGTAAACTTTCAATTTGCTCCTATTAATCCTACCAGGGAACACTTCCCCATTCAGCTTCGCGAGATGAATTACGCCACCATCCAAAATATCCTTAATCACATACGGTCCTAGCTAATGCATTTAAAAACTACCCCACAAATTTGGCAAACTTGTTATCATACATGAGGACCAAATCTGCATTCTTGAATCTATTTTATTTAATGTGATGATCATGCCACACATTTTCTATATATTTCTATGCCTGCTAATGAAATCCATCCAAAAAGTGGTCTTCCTCTAATGCAAGAAGCTATGCTAGGCGGTCCTCCATTACATCGCAATCTGCCATCTCAGTTTTTGTTGTGATCCTGAGGTTGGGCACTATATGTTCCATCGAAAGCACTAATTCTTGTCCATAAACTATTCAAAATGGTGTTTTCCCAGTCATTTTCTTAGAGATCATCCAATATGTCGTAGAACCATCGGTATGCACACATCCAAATCATTCCTATTAACAATCTAGACCTTTGTTAGGGAATTCTCCAAGATCTTGTTGAAATCTTCGACAATTCCATTCGCTTGGGGCTAATATGGTGTATTCTTCTAATGGTACATCTGGAATTCTTTTGTTAAATCCGAAATTGTCTCATTCAAGAAGTGTGAACCTCTGTCACTCATCAAAATATTTGGGCATACAAACTAGGATAGAATAAATTTTAATATCGCAATTTTTGCACTGCAATCCTTCACGGGATATGCCTCGACCCATCTGGTGAAGTACTCTGTCTCAGTGATAACATAATGTGCTCCCGTCTTCTTCCCTGGTGGCTGAATAGGTCCAATGAAGTCAATTTCCCATTTATCAAATTCTTGTAGCATGAATTATGGATTTAACGACATTTTATCCCTTCGCAATGGCCTCCTTATACTTTGACACACATCACATGCACTGAAATACTCCTTAGCATATTTATGTACCATAGGCCACCATAATCCTACTCATAGAACCTTTTGTGTAGTTTCCTTGCCTACATAGTGTCCTCCAATGACACCACCATGTGCTTCAACTAGAATATTGTGTATTTCTTATTCAGGCACATATCGATGTAGAACTTCATTTGATCCCATCTTATATAAGTGTCATACAATCATGAAAAAATGTCCAACCCTAACAACTAATTCCTTATTTGGTTGTGTCTTATAACTTTTAGGAGCTATGGTAGTAGATAAAAAATTAATAATGTATGCAAAATTATCATCTACAACTCTGACAGCAAAGAGTTGCGTGTCAGGTAATCCTTCTTCAATATTAGTGGGCTCTTTAGCATTCTCGATCTGAGATAGGTGATCAGGTCCAATATTCAATCTCTTAGGCTTAACTATCACTTCAAAATCATACTCCCAGAAAAGAAGAAACCATCTACACATTCCTTCCCCCAACATAGGCTTATTGACCAAGTACTTCAAAGCAAAACGGTTTATGTACATTTTAAAGTGCGCACCTAGCAGATAAATTTTTGTAGTGCATAAACCATGGCCAATCCTTATCGTTGTGGTTGAATAGTTCTTCCCTACCTTAGATAGTTTTCAACTGATGAACGCAATTGGGTGATCAATATATCTTGCCCCTGGTTAAGTTAAGACAACTCCCAATAGTATACAACACACATCCATATGCACATGAAATTACTTCTTCCAAACTGAGAATACTAGGATTGGTTCGTAACCATCTTTTCCTTCAGAATATCCAATGTCTTCTAATAGTTGTCATCCTGGCAGAACATAGCATCCTTCTTTAACAACTTCTCCATGGGCGCAATGATTTTCAAGTTGTGGTGAAGTAAAATTATAAGTACGAACACAAACAAATTCTTGTAGCCCGATAATGGGTCTAACCACAACAGATACATTCTATGGAATATTTCCTTAGGTTAGAACCAATTAGGAGGGCATACCTCTTAGTATGCTTATCCCTTTTGATGATTTCCTTGCTTGCTCACTCCAGATACCTCTCGCTTCCTTCTTTAAGCACCTTAAACAAGTAAACAACATCAAATAACAACCATGATAATAGACAAATTGTAATTCAACCTACTTAACAAGTCAAGAAACATTAAGCCATGAATATGTAAGATGACAAATCATGTAGGTAATCAATAGATAGTTGCATATATATTGATATCAAAGAGAGATTACAACCATTGTCTTGACATTGCAGTTCTCCTCTGACAAGACCAGGTTCCCACACACTTCTGCTAGCATTCCATGATAGCCTCAATCAACAATAGTTTTAAGGTTCTTCCTTTTAGGCTTCACTCCAAACCAAATCACACTTCTCCCTCACACAACTAGATAGCTATAGCTATGAATAGCTTGTTTTTTACTCCAAACAAAAATAACACTAGCACACCAACATTAACACTTCAACACTAACACTAGTTTGTACCTGGGAAAAAGGAAGGTTTATATAGGATGAATGGATGGGAGATGGATCCTCTTCTCATGGGAGAAGGTCTTATCTCTTGAGTTAGTTCCATCATTATAGGGGAAAGGAGATGAAACTAACATCTTCGACTCCATCCAGCCAAACCATTTACCAGAATTCCATTATGAAGCTTCTAGAGCTGGAAGCTTCAGCTCCTAATTTAAAAAAAATTCATAACAGGACCGGTGTGACTGGAACACAGCTTAGTCACTTCGGTCAGTGCTAGGGATAGTGCTAATCTCTGAACATTGGAGTGGGGGAGACAAAGGCCATTCGCATCGGTCTTGTAAATTGGGAAAAACATAAGTTTCAAGGGAAATGGTGCAAAAGGGAATTGATCTACTCATGAAGAGGGACACAATGGGAGTTTCTTCATGAAGGTAAAGAATGTGGGGTTCACTGTAGAGGTCCTCCAAGATCAAGGAATGGGGAGTATAGGGAAAATGACAAAATGTTGTGTTAGGGATGCCCCCTAAAGCATGAAATACAAGATAGAGTGAGGGATGAAATGCTTTATTAATCAGTGTGGGGAATTGTAGTTTGTCGTCAGAAAACCTGCAAGAAAGTACAAATACATATACATAACTGGGAACTCTATCAAATGATAGATGAATCATGGCATGGACATAACCATCCAGAGAATGATCATGTAAATGGATCCAAGTATGGGCGCAACCATCCATCAAGGAGGATCATAATGAAACCAAGGTATGGTCGCAACCATCCAATAATGAGAAAGATCACATACGATAACTCATGGTATGGTCCCAGGAATCCATTTGAAAGAGGCATGCATATCAACATAACCATGTCACATCACTTCACAACTTGGACTTTTGTGATATGAGTCCAGGATCTTGCACTCCAACACGACCTGGTCCAAATAAAAATTCTAACATGTGAATAGATGTGTTGATGTTGAACATGCTAGAAAGTCGCTTGATTACCAGTCAATGATGTAAACTGTTAACAAGTGCTAGAGGAACCACCAATATTGAAAATGGTCCTCAACGTACTATCAACACAATCCACGGAATGTGAATAGAGGAACTAAAGTCGAACACACCTGAAAGCACTCAATCTAAATCCAATGATGTGAACTTGTCATCGAGTGCAGAGAACTTTCCATTAGGGCATGCAATCTTTGAGGTACTGGAAGGGAGTCTCTCAGTCAACTTCCTGATTAATGAGTTGAAGTCGACGGGAAGCAACCATGTCGATGGAGGGCCATAATGTATCCCACATCATCGATGTGAGACAAAAGGATGCAAAATTATTTTTGGTGGTACAGAGAAATAGAGGTAAGTGTAACTGCAGAAGGACAACTCTTGAATCATATTGGAAAAACCACTAGAAGTTTGGTAGATTTTGGATCCATGGGATCGGTGGTCATGATGATGTGGCAGAGATCAAATGGAAGGAAAAATGAATGGCCCAATGATACAAATGAGGATATCCCAACCCGACACGAAGTAGAAAGTGTCATGTTCAAGAGTGAGCTGTCGACACAACTGATTAGATTTCCAAATTTTCCCCCACCATCTCTGGCAGGTACCCCAATTATATTTGAATCACAATCTTGTAGGGGATACCATATGCTTGCACTGTAATCTCATCCTTCAAATGAATCCAACCTAGTAAGTTTAACAAGGCCTAGGAAGGAGAATCTCATGTTCGTCATGACGATGAATCCGATGTCATTTAATATTTTAACGAGTCCGAAAAAGGTGTATCTCAGTATCTTTTTTAATGTTTAGAGAGTTTGAAAAAGACGCGTAAAAGAAAACTCCACATAGTCCCTTTTCATACATTTGTGTCTCTCGAGCTCGAAAAGGTAGAAAATGATACTTGAGAGAACAACTTGACCATCTCAGTCAAGGAGTACCTTTTTCGTAAATCGTGCCTCCTAACCCAAAAAATGGGTAAACATATACTGGGCGCATGACATTTCACATTCATTAAAGAGTTCAAAACAATAAGGGCTTGGCTATACATGTTTAAAGGGTTAGAAAAGAGCTTGAAAGCAGACCCCCCGTTTTATTCTCTTTTATGAGTAAAAGGGGAAAAATACTCGGCGATCTTTTCATTTTTTATGAGTCAAAAAAGAGCTTAAAGGTGACTTGTGCTGGAGGAATGAGTGGTATAAAGGGAAGAAACTATTTGCAACAATGGTGGAACTGCTCAAAACATGTGATGGTCAAGAGGCTAGCTAATAAAACCACTCATCGCTGCAGTCCCTCAGGAAAGAAAAAAAACCAAGTGAAAGCATATGATCGGCCAAAGAGATGGTGGTGAGGGGATGAAACAACTAAGGATCATTTAGCTGATAAAGATGAAAATCACGAGATGTAAACTGGGCATGGGTTCATTTTTACACAAGCTTGAACCATGGAGAACTTTTCTTGGATTTAGTTTCATGTTTACACAAGCTTGAAATGAAAAACTATGCTTGTTATAAGTTTGCATGCCCCCAGCATAATGACTAAATTGAGGTACATGCCCCCTAAGCTTCATTTCAATCAACCAAGTGGATGGAATGAAGGTTCACTTACGAGATCTTAGAAAGACTCAAATAGGATTTTACGAGATCTTAATCAAAGACTCGAGTTGGAAAAGGGAGTTCTTTCATTTTTTTTAATGTGGTTGACACAGTAAAAGAACTATCCTCATACTCTTGTTTCACTTTTTAATGAGATTTTCACAAGACAAGGAACTATGCTGACAACTCCTTGTTTCATTTTTTAACGACGTTGACATAAGAACAGGGACTATCCTCATGACTCCTTGTTTCATTTTTTAACTAGTTTGACACAAGTCCAAGAACTATCTTCATATCCTTTGCTTCATTTTTTAATGAGGTTGAAACAAGAACAGGAACTATCCTCATACATCTGTTCATGGACCATACGAGAACATGGCTTCCAAGAGGTCTTCACTAGATGGAAGGACCACTCTCTGAGAAGAAAACATGTCAATTGATATCAAAGATAGATTGAGTTCCAATTTCCCTTGTACATAATGTACAATACGATCTGTGAGATCATCAACAGATGCAGAGACAAAACGGGTAGTCACATAATTGACCTGTGGTGAGGAAGGTACTTCTTGAAAACAAGAACTGATAGGGGATGATGGTTGCAAAGGAGGCACCTAGTGACCAATGAATGATAATTGATCAATGGTCACTATCCTCCATTCGTGTGGAAAACAAACCACACAGAAAATCGAAGAAACAAGAGCTCCCATGACATAACCATAGTCGTGTCCAAGGAGAAGATTGAAATCTAAGGGTCCTTGGACTACCATCACGTATATATAGATGGTCTTTCCTCCCAAAGTAATAGGGAACTTCGGAAGGATCCCAAAGGGTTAATTGGTTCCTTCGTTGAAAGCCAACAAATTTTGGGTGATAGGCACAAGTTGTGGGGAACCTAAAGCTTTCCAAGTAGTAGAAGACATGATGATAATAGATGCACCTTCATCTAATATAATGCTAGGTACCACCATATTATAGGCTTGTACTCTGATCTAGAAGAGCAAATAAGATGGGAGGTAGAAAGTAGTCAAGTGACTCCAATCGAAAGAAACAACAAAACTACTTGCTGGGGGCATAATATGATTGCCCCCATTCTCCGCAGGAATAGAATAAGGACTCTCTTGAATAGCTGGGATAGGAGGGTCACTCTTCGATTTACAAGAAGAACTTGAGCAGTATAATCACCACTCTCTCTTGGAACATAGTGAGAAACTGGTGGTAGAACCAACTCGGCACTCTTTTTGACCAATGGTTGGTCGAGAACACACATAAGAGAGTCTCGCTTAGGAAGAGCAAGATGGGCAAGAGATGAATCCAAGTCAATGTCTTTAGCAACGAGGAGAGGGTTAGAAGAAAGCCTCTGATAAACAACATGAAGTTAGGGTTGAGGAGCTGCAAAATTTTCCAAAACTTTGGAAGCTTTACCCATAAGAGGACAAAGGTGAAGAAGATGCTCTCCTTCACATAACCTACAAGGGAATCTAATCTTTCCCTTCTTCTTACCATCACTAGCTGAAGGTGTAACATCGACATGATCTCTAGAGGTCGATGGAGATGGTTGGTTTAGGTTTTGAGACCATACCTCTAAAAATCTGGGAATTCCAGGATAGTCTGGAAGCATATGGTCACCCTCACATAGATTGTAAGGGAATCTAACCTTCCATGGAGGATTGGGAGGATTTTCTACGGGAGGTGCATTTAAAGTAACATCTGCACAGTTTGCCTCTCTCTTGTATGACTTCTTCTTCTTCATCTTCTTCTTCTTCCTAGCTTCCTGGTTACTATATTTGAAACTTTAACTAGGGGAAGTAGAAGAGGAAGGTGGAGAAATAAGGGAAGAAGGTGAGAGGTCAACCTTAGAATCAACATGATGTGATTCAAATGAAGGATATGGAGGGCTAGGAGTTGGGACACTCCGTACCACCGAGGTTGAAAATAACCAGATAGGTATAGAAATGGTTAACCCAGGGAGGGACAATGTTGCCATATAAGGAGAACCAACATTTCCAAAAGAAGGAAAAGAACCAGGATTCCCATCCGAGGGAAATCCTTGATTGGTAGATTCTAGAAATGTTGCCATTGGAATCAACCCTAAAGAATTAGTAATTAATATAACTTTAACTAGGAATATTTTGTGGGAAGTTAATTTTAGAACACTTAAACAAAACTTTTCCTTTTCATGTTTTAAGAGTCAAGAAAAGGGAAAAAGGTGACTCTAGTTGCTTTTAGATTTAACGAGACCGAAAGGACAAGTTCTCGATGATATTTTAAATTTAAAGAGTCAATAAAGATAAAAAAATGACTACTCAGGGTACTCTAGGCATAAAGAATTACCAGGTAACCATGAACTACAGAATAACTCTCGGTGAACTGAGAAGTATAGGCAGACAATCTCGCCGAATGTTGTGTTTGGTGTATCACGTTTACAAGACAGTCAACTCGGCTTCCTAAGAATAAAGGATTGCAGCCTAGAGGGGTCTCCCATTATATACACAATGATAAAGGGAGTACAAGTCTGTACTAGCATTGTCTAATGCCGAAGCAAATGACAGTTGCTAGGTTTAAAGACGTCGGAACATGTCTCTAGCCCAGACCACTAAATGTGAGCGTTAAGTTTCAATGCTTCCTTAGGTTCATTCAATAAGTTTTAATGGTTTGTCTTGAATTAGGTTTCTTACAAGGCCCTACTGCTGTCATCTGACAAAACTCCTACATGTAGCAATATGAGAAAATAGATCTTTGTCTTTGATGAAAGTTAACACTAATTGAGGGATAGAGAGCACACAATCAATACAACAATCAAAGAATGAAAACTTTCACTAATACATATCCTAAATGAAATTAATCTTCCCTCAACAACAAAATAAGTTTCATTTCATTTCCTATGCTTATGATGATGCAATTCTAGCTTTTTAGTGGCACTACTAATGCAATTTTTTCACTTAAGTAAACTAGAATGATGTTCTTATTTTCATAAAATGTAAAATGAATCTTTCACATACAACAATTTAACGAAAATTTTCACAATTCTGAACAAGAAAGCATCAATCAAATCCAAAGCATGATAAATGAAACTAAAAGCAACTTCTTCCTTGAATCGAAGAAACCAAACACATAAATGCTTCAATAGAAAAACCAAGCAATGTAATCTACACTTGGAAAGAGAAAAGAGACACTCTAAATAAGAGAACAAATGAGACTCTTTCACTCATTCAATTGAAAATGAAGCAAACAAAGCATCATAGTCACTTTTAGGCAAAAGAAGAGCGTCTAACGGTCAAGATACACTGGCATTGAAATGGGAGAAATTTTGATTTTTCCTTAACTGAGAGACCGGAGCGACTTTTGGGCCAAAAGTAGCATTGATTGTCACGACTGGCACAACTTCCAAGCTAAAACTAGCACTGATAGGCCTGATCGATGCGACTATTTGGCCAAAAATAGTGCTAATTAATGGATTCAACGAAAAAAAATAAAAAAGAACTTCACACAGGGCCAGACATAACACATCAGAGGGTGGGATAAACCAAGAAAGAACACAAACCAAGCTAAATAAATCTCTCTAGTCAGGGAGAAAACAGTCTAAAAGGCTTACAGGGTCGAAATCATGAGAGAAAAACACATTGGCCAAGATTGGGGACAAACATTAATCTTCACTTACAGGCATCGACGTGACTACCTAACTGACAACAAGCCCAAGAGGCTGGTCAGCACGACTATTTCCCAGTAAACTATGCTGATCAGCGTCACTGTTAGTGGATTAAGCACGCTGATCGAGTGAGCCAAGAAAATAAATAAAAAAAATTGAAATAGGTACCAGATTTTCTACTATGAATTTCAACCTCATAACAATAAGCAAAGGAAAAGAAAAAGAACCAAAGAGAAAAAGTGGAACTAGAAAAGTTCAAACAAAATCACCAAATCTCAAACAAGACAAATAGAAGGATTATCTCCCCAAGAGTCGCAAATTTGTGGTGAAGTAAAATTATAAGTTCGGACACAAACAAATTTCTCTAGCCCGATAATGGGTCTAGCCACAATAGATACATTCTATGGAATATTTCCTTAGGTTAGGACCAATTAAGAGGGCCTACCTCTTAGTACGCTTATCCCGTTTGATGATGTCCTTGCTTGCTTGCTCCAGCTATGTCTTGCTTCCTTCTTCAAGCACCTGAAACAAGTAAACAACAGAAAACAATAGTTGTGATAATATACAAATTGTGATTCAAAATACTTAACAAGTCAAGAAACATTAAGCCATGAATATGTAAGATGACAAATCATGTAGAAAATTAATCGATAGTTGCATATATATTTATATCAAAGAGAGATTACATCCATTGTCTTGACGTTACAGTTCTCGTCTGACAAGACTAGGTTCCCACACATTTCTTCTACCATTCCATGATAGCCTCAACCAATAATAGTTTTAAGGCTCTTCCCTTTAGGCTTCACTCCAAACCAAATCACACTTCTCCGTTACACAACTAGATAGCTACAACTATGAATAGCTCAATGTTTACTCCAAACCAAAATAGCACTAGCACACCAACATTAACACTTCAACACTAACACTAGCTTGTGCTTGGAAAAAAGGAAGGTTTATGTAGGATGAATGGATGGGAGATGGATCCTCTTCTCATGGGAGAAGGTCTTATCTCTTGAAGTAGTTCCATCATTATAGGGGAAAGGAGCCCAAATTGACATCCTCGACCCCATCCTGCCAAACCTTTTACCAGAATTTCATTACGAAGCTTCTAGAGCTGGAAGTTTCAGCTCCTAATTTAAAACACTTTCCATAACAAGACTTGTGTGAATGGAAAATAGCTCAGTCACTTTGGCCGACGCTAGGGATAGTGCTAATCTCTGTGCATTAGCGCAAGGGAGACAAAGGCCATTAGCGCCAGTCTTATAAGCTGGGTAAAACAAAAGTTTTAGGGGAAATGGTACAAAAGGGAATTGATATGCTCATGAAGAGAGACACAATGGGATTTTCTTCATGAAGGAAAAGCATGTGGGGTTCACTGTAGAGTTCCTCCATGATCAAGGAATGAGGAGTATAGGGACAGTGATAAAATGTTGTGTAACACACGTACACCTTAATAAACTTCTTGTAGTACCCAGTATGACCCAGAGTCGCACATAGCTACTTTGAGTTCTTAGGGGGATCCAAATTGATAATTACAAAAATCTTGGCAGGGTCTACCATCAATCCTTACTTATAGTAAACATGTCCCAAAAGTATTGCATAAGGTACAGAAAAATGCATTTCTCAAATTCAAGGAAATCTGATACTTTCTACATGTATCCAACATTAGACGTAGACTAGAGACATGCTTCTTGACTAGCCTAAACATTATCCAATCATCAAAGTAGACTTCCAAAAATTTATGAATGAATTCCTTGAATGCTAGAACTACCACCCCTGTGAAGATCGCAGGAACATTTTTTAGTTCGAAAGGCATGATTGTATATTGGAAAGACCCCCATTTTGTAGTGAAGGGAGTCTTTCTTCTATCCTCTCGTGCAATCTTAACTTGGTGATATCCAGAAAGCCCATATGTGAATGAATAAGCTTCCTGCCCACCAAAATTTTATAGAACTTTATCTATAAAAGGCATAGGAAATGGATCATGTACACATGCATCATTTAACTTCTGCAGATCAATGCATATCCTAATATCACCCTTTGTTTCCTTCTCTTGGACCACCATAGGACTGACCCATTCTGATTGTTCCACGGGCTCAATTATTCCCTTGATGAGCATCTTATCAAGTTATTATGTTACCTTTTCCTTCTATTTGGGATTCAACTAAATATGGGTGTTGCTTGTTGAGTCAAATTGTAGACTTATAATTTGTCAACATAAATCATCAACCCAAGGCAGGTAAGCTTGTGAGACGCTGCACAAAATATATGCAGGCTTAATACCTTAAGTGTTTATTAAGCTAACCAATCAACCATACACAAAACTAATGCCTGTTTTTTGCATCAACATTTACTAGCAAAGGCTATGGAGTGGATGGAAACATCCCTCTACAGCTCTTGGTATTGCTAATGTTTACTAGAAAATATAATAAATCAAACTTACAACAACTAAATAAATCACTCAATAATGTAAATCAAATCTTTATTAAATGAGATCAACACATTAACATGAAACTTAATCATTCAATCATTTTCCCTTGATATATCAAAAAGAGTACATTAGTTGTGTAAACAAATTATTATTGCATAACATAACTAAAATACACACATACCACACTAAGGGATTTGTGAGCAAAGGGGTTCCTCCCTCGCTCATGACCCATTCAAAATTAGAAGAGATTTCTTAGTAATATAGATAAAACGTATAATATTATATTAATCTGAAAATGTTACAGTCAAGTATGAAATGATATATACTATCAATGATGCCAACCCATAAACCCCTTACAATATAAAATAGAGTCAAATTTATAGAAGTGCAAAAGCCCATATGTGGCTCAAAATAAGGAAAACTACTAATCTCAGCCATTAGCTAATAATATAGGTACAAAATGTCAAAATTAGCTATATTAAGTCTAATCCATGATTGAAAACATGGATTAGAAGAAATTCGTTACATAGCTAGAGTTTTCCTTCATACGACAAACAAGAAGAAGTATGCAAATCTAGGCAGTTTCGTTGGTGGATTTGAAACAACCAATAGGATAGAATCCATGTATGATGAATTCCCCACAAAACCCATGTTCTTGTTTGATTTGGAAATAAGTGGAACATAGCTAACCACCAATTTTGTTGCAGGAAATCTGGGTGGTTGCAGGAAATCTGCATCTGTAGGAATTTTAGAGTGTCTATAGGAAATAGTATCGCACAAGATATTTACAAGAAATGTGGAACTATTTCGAATCAAAACAAATATGCACAAGAACTCTATATTAGTTGGCATGATAATTCAATAAGGAGACATCTAGCTTAAGGAATGCTTAAGATTAAGGTAAAAGACACTTTTTTATGTTAATTTGAATAACTCAAGCATATAACACCCTTTTGGCCAAAACCTAGATGTTATAACTAAAATAAGCATAATAGGGGTAAATGATAGTTCAAAATGGGAGAGGTAGAGTCTAGAAAAGGTGTCAAAATTAGGCAAAACCAAGCCTCAACACTGCTTAATTGGCTTTGCATTTGGTTTCAGATTGATCTTCATCATACCCAAATCTCCTACTATCACCTTCAAGTCAGAGAACTTATCTGGGAATAAATCTTGATATTCGTGTAATAATTCAATGACCTTATCCAATATGTCTTCATCCCAATAGTCGCTAATGTTTGCGAATTTTGGTTCTACTTCTTCACCAATATTTACCTATTTTGTATGCACCTATTGTGACATATCAGGGATCACCACATTAGGTCCAGAAACCTTGCGTAGTCCCTCTGACTCAGGGATATTAATATTTTGCGGATCCTCATCACCTTCTTCCATAGTAGCATTGTAACATTCCAAAGCATGTTGTAGTTGCGTACTCTAGTTAGTCTGTATCAAAGTGATAGGCTCTACTGGTGTTCGGAATATAGCTTCTTTAATATCCTAAAGTGCTTCATCAATCCATTCGAACCCGTATTCAAAACTAAATGTCAGGAAGAAACTCTCCTTCATTTCATCCCAATCACCAGTCCCATGTCACAGCTTTGTGTCTAAATACTAGTTCCTTGGGATAACATCCAAGGTATGAATATAGATGTGTACCCACTCCAGTTGAGGTACTCACCCCATGCCTTAGTCCATCAAGTTAGATGTTCATGCGGATCATCCTTTCCTATGTATTTTTCGTTGAGTTGGGTGTTCGCGTAGCCAAATCTTAATCGCATGATTCTACAATATTCCTTCCAATCAGCAATATTATCATTGTGCATACCCCACCATCTTGCAGGTGTAGCTCTTAATGCTATATCTAAGGCCTAGAAACGATGCTCCTTTGGTACATCCCTTTCAAAATGGTCAAGAAACATATTTACATCATCCAAGCCATCATAATAAGGCAACTTACGTACCTCCGTGGATAGACAACGTAATGACCTTGTAAGCCGATTGTGCCGCAGCATAGAGACCTCAAGCAACCGATTTTGCTAGTTTTCTAACTCTTCATCTCAATCTGAGTCACAGGAACTCTCCTTCTCCTAGTTAATCCTTCCATCCGCAATGGAATTGATCCAATCTTCATTTCACGTAGTTACCTTATATATGTTCTCAATGTCTTCATCTTCATAATAATGATGGACTGGTTCTATGTATCATGCACCTTCGGCTGGATCTAATGAAATAATCAATCGAAGATAATTCTTTTAAAATACCATGTTTTTCTTCTTTAAATTAATGATTTCATTCATGTTGAAGGCCCAATCCATCCCAAGCAACATTGGGTATGGATTACTATCATCTACTATCTCAATAATTTCAAAGTCTAGCACCGTGCTTGCGCCTTGAATATCTGTAGTTACTCCATGCAAGCAACCCTTTGGAATTATCTTTTGTTGTTTCACCATGCGTAGCTAAATTGGCGACCACTATAACTTAGGATTCCCAATTCATTCCCAAGTTTTGTTTGGCAATACATTAGCATCAGAGCCCAAGTCTAGGATTACCTTGTCCATCTCGAAATCACCAATCTATGTTGTCAACTCCATCTCCCTACTAGTTGTCTTTTTACATCAGTTGACCTTATTGACTGCGCATTGTTCTAGTAGCAACTTATCCTTTCTGGCGCAATTATCTATTAGCTCTTGTTGTCCTTGAACTACCTTATGATTGCGTAATAACTTCATGTAGGTCTACTTAAATGATTTTAATACCATGGGATTTGAATTATGCATTGTAGTAAGTTCTTCAGGTTTCTTCTTTTGTGGGACTAGTGGAATTTGATTCTTATATGTAGAAGCAGCCATATCCATTAAAATTTTCCGTGCCTCCATGAACATCTATTTTTATTTATCTAAATCAAACCCAACGTTCTTCTCACTGGCTCTTCAAAACCATAGATTCGATGCTAGCTATTTTTCTTCGACCTTGCTTTCACTAGTGGATATACCACTTCGCGTGATTATATTGATATTGGAATCATCTTCATGTGGCTCACATCTCATCATTTGAATATTCTACATTGGCTATTGTTTCTTCTTCTCTTGAATCTTCGCTATAAGTACTGGGAAATCTTCTATAATGTGACCAAATTGGCGATAATATTGAGAATAAGGGTGAGTTGGATTCTGATAGTTGCACACAAAGTGTCTTGGTTCTCCACAGTTTTAGGAAATGATCTATCCCCAACCTCTTCCATCTCCTCCTCCTTTTCCTCTTCCCCGTCCTTGGAATCCTCTGTGAGCCATAGGTGAGCCTTGATCATTTTGAGCATAAATTTCATCTTACATTGTATACATCAGATTCTTTTCCATCATCAATTCATAGCTTTGAAAATTCCTTTCATCATGACCAATTTATTTACAAATGTTACAAAAGATTTTCTTTAAGACTGTACAAAATTCTATAATAGAGAACAATTCTCTATCAAATGTTATCCAGACACTTGGCAGATGCTACACTAGCCACATGCACTAGTGCTTGATCTAGCAGAATATTTTAGTTTTAGTGGGTTGGGACCCCTCGTAGTTATATAATCCCAAAATACAGGGCATTGATATTTATGATGACCTTTAGTCTTTCACTTTGTGCACTAAACTTCAAAATGTGTTTCCTATTTAACCTCCTTTCCATTCTTCTGATTGTGCAACTCCATATGAGGGCTTGCTAACTATGACTAGATTTTTTGAACTCCTATATTCATGTCTTGGATCGGTGAAGCTTCTAGCTTCATCACGATCTCCAAAGCTTCAGCCTCAAACACAGTCTTCTGCTGAGATAATGAAAATCGTAAGTGAGATAATAGTGTAGATATGTACCAGTCCCTATGATGTTCATTTGAAATCTAAATATTAGCTTGGATTAGTAAGGACCTTAGTCATTGATCTATATCCCATGAAGAATCATTAACCCTCTGCTTGATCTCCTTTATTTCGATCACACACTGAGCTTGTGACTTTATCTTCCCAAATTCTGCATTCAACGCATCCTTCGTGTCAACTAACGAAGCAATGAGATAAGTCATACTATATATGATGTAACAGGTACGTGCTCTATCACGTAGCATTGTAACTAGTTGCACTTTCTTCATCTCATGATTGTTGAACTGTTGTGCCTTCCACACAACTTCCATGATGAACCAAAACTGATTAGGATCCTCTAATCCCTGACCCCTAGATACTAGAATTTTCACTGTATTGACGATACTGAATAGCGGAGGTGGAGGTGGAGGTGGGAGTGGAGGTGGAGGCATAGGTGTATGAGGTGGAGGTGGAGGTGGAGGTGTAGGTGTATGAAGTGGAGGTGAAGGTGGAGGTGGAGTGGATGGATGTAGAATTTGAGATGTATTATGGTCTACTGACTGCGTCGCACCTTTGTGTGTACTAGGGATACTTCTTTTTTCTTCACTTCTAGATTCTCCCAATAAAGGGTTCTATTCACTCCCAACGAATTTGTCTAGATATACTTTGAATTGCTTTCCACTACGTGTAGATCTAGTCTAGCCTCTCTTAAAAATTAATGTAAAGGCATAACCCCTTTTTCACACAACAACATTTTAATCCAAGTCTTTAGCGATTTTAGGTACTTACCTCTTGGACCTTTGAAGAATCGGTGTTCAACTTCACTATAAGACAAAAATGTATCGATTGCAAATTCAGTGATGAATCCGCGCAAGATATAAAAAATATTAATCAATAGCCCTTGCAACCTTATAATCAGATCCTTCAAGATGTTTGACTAATTATGGATTCCACAAAATAGGATCATCATGCTTCCAAGAAGGTTTGTTATCCACTAATTTGGACAACCACTCGTGTAATTCACAAGGAAACGTTGAAAAGAAAACTTTATGCACTTCTGTGTAGAGATATCTTTGTAACCACTTTTATTTTGAAAAATGTAGATTCTAATTCTCCTGAGCTGCAAACTTGTGCAACTTCCACTATCCACTTCTTGATTTCTTTCTTATTCGGTCTCCATCGATGCCACATCATAGATCCCTAAGATAGATCTTTGTCCCGACAACAAAACCATTTGTTTGCTTGAGGTGGCTTGGACCCAAGTTCAGAGTTATCTACGGTAACCAACAAACCCTACAATACCATCATGTTGTAGTGGCTACAACCACCCTCCAAAATTTTTCCTTAGCTTCATTTTTGAGCCTCCCTACCAACCATCCCCAACAACATGTCTTGCACTGTCAAGTACATGAGCTTCAGTGGTTATCTAGCAGATTGACAGCCTGTGCATGATAACTTGTTGCATCCCCCTCATAGGTTGCTTCTCCAGACTTGGTCCAGCTACAAGCTGAGAAACTCCCTCAAAAAATTTCACAATTATGGAGGGGAACCAATCTTCCCTCTAGAAATTGCACAATCCTGACTGGCAGCCTGCTGAGCTCTAGAATTACGTAATTCTGCCTCTCAAGCTTCACTAGAAAAAATGCACAATCTGTCCCAGTAGGACTGCTCAACCCAGAAATTGTACATTTCTGGGTAGCAGTCAGTTGCCTCATTCCTCACATCGACCTTGCATCTCTGACATCCCACATTACATCTAGGAGTCGTCTGCACATTCAGCTCAGCAGTTTTGGGGTATGCCCACTTTTCATGTCTGCATTGCATTTCTGTCGCTTTTTGTGTTTCGCTTTATGTGAGTGTTTTCTACTTGATTTTAGTGACCGCTTACTGTCATTTTTATGTAGGTTAGATTGTAGAAGCTTCATTTCATTTTTCATTTAGATCTTACTACTGTCGCATGCATGACACTATTTTTCACAGACAGTCACCGTTGTGGCGACTTGCTTCACACACTTGCATGCTTTCCTGTTTTCTGAATCCTGCACTTGTGTTTTGCATGAATGATCATTCACTCTTGTTTGCACTCATCTCACCATGCATCCATAATTCTCATGTTTTTAGTCACTTTTCGGCTGGTCTAGACTACCTTGGCCCAGACCATAGCCTACCCTGCTAGCATTGCACATTTCCAGAAGTAAAGGCTCTGCCTTCCCTCCAGAAATTGCACAGGTCTGGCCTAGCAATAACCTCTAGACTTGCATTATGTAATTCTTGGAGGCAGTGTCCTACTGGCCCCAGAGACTTCACAATGCAGTTTGCTGGTTGCATGTTAGTGTTGACTGAAATTCCGCATTACACAATTTCATTCCTTAGTAGGCCAAGCTAGACTATGCATTGCTCATTTCCAGTAGTCAGTCAGTCTCTTGATAGCCCAGAATGTGACTTGCATAGTTTTGGTCGTCAGTCTCCCGACCTATCAATGGAAATTAAAAAACCTTCACGATCAATCACACTGGTATGTTGCAAGTCATTCCTCAAGTTTGTTTTGGCTTTCGACTGACAGATTGCTTGCTAGGAATGTTTTTATACCTCTAGGAATCATAGGTATTCATCTATCTCTTAGCACCAAAAGTACAATGGCCTATATGAGAGTAGATTCAAAGGACATCATTGAGAGCACAACGGGGTTTGCAGCCAAGAAAGTGTCTATGACCTCGTCTACCTATGAAGAAATCAAGTTGTTCGTAGACATGGACATCAAGAAAATATGGAAGTAGCATTATAGCAAGAAGAACCATCAACAACAGTAGAAGGTAACACACCTAGATGCAATGAATGCAAGAGGAAGTTTTTTGAAAAAATAGAGGCGGAACAAAGTTGCAAGATCAAGTAGATCCATTAGTGTTGAAAGAAACTTTGGAGACTGAGCCTATGAGGTGACGGTGCGACATGAAGATCGCGCAAAGGTAGAGAACAGGAAAAAGAAGGAGTTGCATGTGTTGAAGCAACAACTCAATGAAGAACAAGAGCTACATAGGCGAGAGAATGAGTTGTAACAGGAATAGGTACAACAGGGATGACACATGAACAGACAGATGAAACTGTGCCTGTACAAGTTATAGATCCATCCCATCAGCTGGCACGGAGCAGACGAGGTGAGAAATGTTGTTGATCACATGCAAGGGAATTTAGCAACATGCATGTTATTGTGTGCACGCATGCGATCCCACCCATTTGGCACACTCACCAAGGTGAAGACAAGAAGCAAGTTCAATTGGAGCTAAACATGTATTTTGACAAGTTGATGGGCACAGGCACTAGCACATGCTTGGAGAGAAACATAGGCACTATGCATCAACATGTTGTTGGTCCAGTCGCACCCAAGACAACCATGTGCATGGTATCAGACGAGTTGGACAGAGGAGCAATATCAGTGCACTTGGATGTAATGAAGGCAAGAGTTCGCTTCAACAAGATGTCACCATTGAGTGCACTGACACCATCACAGACAACCAAGCTTCACATCGGCTCTCCACCTTTGACCAACTCAAGGATGTCAAAGAGTTGGTATCACCACAACAGTCCGAGGGCCAAATAACAAGCTGAGTCCTCACATTTGTTTTAAATCTCTACATATCTATCATGACTAACTACAAGGTTTCTCTTCTGGAAGGTATGTCTTATTGAAACAACTTCATTATCTTGAAAAATATCTTAGATAGCTTGTTGCATAAAGCATATGATGGTGGAGGCTATGAAGCTTTGGTTAGGCACACGATCAACATTGTAGGCTCATGCAAAAGACATGGAATATTTGAAGAGTACATGAGTTGCGTGTTTTTCACCTACACGCTTCGAGGGCACCCAATGCACTAGTGTGCCATGCTGCCAAAAAAATATATTCATTCTCTTGCTCATCTTGTCCCAAAGATAGACCGTGGTTTCAATCACTTTAGCCGTAAAGCACTTGATCAAGAAATTATGAAACTACGAAAAGCACCCGATGAATCCGTTGAACAGTTTTACATGTGCTTTTGTAATCTTGCATATTGATTCCCAGAAGATGATTTTGATTGGGAATTTCTCAATGGAATATTTGAGTATCTTCTTCACATATCTGAACCCCACTCAGCACACTTTGGTGATGGATCTGCGCAATCGCAGGCAGGTGTAGTTGTTGTCACAAGTCATTATCCGCCTTCACCTCATCAAACAACACCACCACCACCACATAGTGATGTGGGAGATTATGCACACACATCTATTGAACTATCACATCCTACAATCCCAACTTCTCTTGATATCTGAGCAGATTTGGCTTGTAAGGCTGTTGGTTGTCATGTGGATTCGTTCTCTCAACATCTGTCCCCACATTCTGTTGATCCTCTGGATTGCACTGTCTCGTGTTCTTCCATTCTAGACTTCTCACCTGCTGTGAACGAGGATCAAGTTTTCAATGGAGTTGGTGTTATGCAGCCAACCTCTGCCATCATTCATGATGAGTGTGTGCGGGAATCTAAAGAAGAACTCAAGGTGAAAGATGACTCCCTTCCAACCACGCCTCATCCGCTTTATCTTGACATCCCTTGCGATTCTTCCACTATTGATTTCCCCTATGAAAACTCATTTCCATATGTTTCTACTTCCAATCATTCACATGACACGCCAGATGTCAATCTATTATTTCATTGTGGAGAGGGCACATCTTCCTCCGAAAATTTGTCCAATCTATCATCTGTCATTTTTAAAAACAGAGAGGGTGAAGATCCTTGCTTCTCATATACCCCTCTGCAAAATTCATCAAATCATGAGGATGTCGACAAACATCCCAAATTTTCTGATCTTGGTTGTCATTATATCTCTACTTCATCTGATCATGATGTTGATTCAATCGTTGTTAATCTCTCTAAGACTTTGGTCTATGATGATCTATTTGTCAACGAAGTCGAAACCCCTGAGATTGTCAAGGCACTTCAGCCCTAGATGATGGTTATGTCAGGTCCTTGCTGTCCAGAGGCTGTTTTTACTTTCGATCAGGAAATTGTTGAAACATGTAAGGCTCCTCATCACTCTCTTCTTTGCATATTTGAAGATCAACCAAACACCCAAATTTTGCTTCCTCCACTCGAACTACACGATCCCATCATTCATGCATTGGAGGAATCTTACATAGAAAGCACACTTAGGCAACGTAAGTGGTCTACCTTTCTCACATTTTCCTGCATGTCATAGTCAAGATAATGGATACGCTCAACATTTGCACACAATGTAGCACAACACCATGGAAAGTCCACAGAGTGCATGCCATGCACTTTCACTCATTTTTGTTCTATGGGGACATGTAAACTTGGAGTGTGTTTGTCTTCACTGTTATATATTTCTTATTTTCTAGTTCGCATAGTTTTCTTGTTCGCAAACCATGCCTTCACCAACATGGGTCGACCAATGCGTCAATGGCTGCATTGGAAATATCACTTCATGTGATCAGGCCCATGCACTGTTAGCTTATGAGTAGGAGTATTTTTTGATTTTGAGTTGTTTGCTTGCATGAATATTTGCTTCTTTCCTTGTGTGTTTGTTTGCTTACTCACTTGTCTTTCAAATTTGTTTCTACTTCTTTCTTTGCTTTTTGGTTTGCTTTCTTGTTATTGTCCATAGGTTAGTTTCACATGGACCGTGTGCAACTCTTGAAACAAGTTGGCTAAAGTACAAGAGGACTTGTAAAACTATGAAAATTTGGGTATCTGTTGTTCGCTCTCTTCTCTAAGAACAAGTTGTCTTCAATCCATGATACATTAGTGGAAAATACATACTGTTCGAAGTGAACCTTGATGAAAACACAACGCTTGTAGGCTAACTAGTATCACCTACTCTAGTCAGTTGTTCTTGGGTTAATCCTTGTCAGCTCAGTCAAGTAGAGTAAGGTGAGGGGGAAAACCTTAACAAGCACATCAGAAGTATATAATAAACTAATTCTCTGAAGGAACAACCTCTTTTCATCTCAACAAGATTGGATCCCTCTTCCACCTCTAAAATTACTAAGTGCTATGCACAGTTATGAAAATGAAAAATGAAAAAATGAAAAAGTGGAAATTTCCAAAAAGATGAAAAATGAATAAGGCAAAAGAGGATAAAGGCTTCCTACACAGAGAGGTGATACAAGTAACTTCTCTGGGGTACTAACAAGGCTCACTGGTAGCGAATCGATGCTTGTGTTCCTACGTGACTCTGTCGGGGTAATGTCGAGGCCTGCTCGTAGTGAAGCAACACCAGAGATGAAACTAAAACTCTGATGACTATACTTCTTAGGCACCAATATACCCCTAATGCCCAATTGAAACAAATGTGTTGGCTTGGCTTGTAATGTGTGTCGACCAACCAAAGGCTTGGTAGATGCTACATCTTACAATCAAGCAAGTGTGGAAACCAAGACAAACAGAGAAATGAACAATACTTTCGAAGTTGTTAGACTTTCTTTTCATGAACAACGTCCATTCAGGGAGCTGGAGTTCTACCAGTGTGTCACTAAGTGTTGTAGCGGCCACAGCCACCCTCTAAAATTTTTCCTTAGCTTCATTTTGGAGCCTCCCTACCAACCATCCTTAGCAGCATGTGTTACATTGTCAAGTACATGAACTTCAGTGGTTTTCTAGCAGATTGCCAGCATGTGCATGATAGCTTATTGCATCCCCCTCATAGGTTGTTTCTCTAGACTTGGTCGATTTGTAGGCTTAGCAGCTCCCTCAAGAAATTGTGCAATTTTGGAGGGGAACCAACCTTCCCTATAGAAATTGTATAATCCTCACTGGAAGCCTGTTGGGCTCCAGAATTGCACAATTCCACCTGTCGAGCTTCACTAGAAAAACTATGCAATCTATCCCAACAGGACTGCTCAGTTGAGAAATTGTGCAATTTTGGTCAGCAGCCAATTGCTCAGCCTAGAAATTGCACAGTCCCTCTGGGCAACCAACCTAGATCCCTCCCAGAAATGCACAAATTTTCGCATCAGTTAAGAAGGATGTTGCATGTGCCCTCAAGTTGATTGTTTCCCTCCAAGATTGAGCAAAAATGATTTACATGCATGGAATACTTCTCCCAAGATAGCATGCAAAGGCATCCCTTGATTCAGGGATCTATTTTTAGCAATTGGAGGTTACATGCAAGGATCATTTCAGAAACCTCCCGCCAAGGGTGTCTTTTCCTAGATTTGTGGCATGCACGTCACCACCTCGATTTTATCAAAACTCATCAACCAGATGTTGTAGAGCTCATTGCTCACATCGACCTTGCAGCTTTGACATCCAAAATTACATCTAGGAGTCGTCGGCACATTCACCTCAGCTGTTTTGGGGTATGCCCACTTTTCATTTCTTGTGTTGCATTTCTATCTTTTTGTGTTTCTCTTCATGTGAGTATTGTTTGCTTGATTTCAGTGAGCATTTGTCATTTTGATTTATGTTATCTTGTAGAACCATCGTTTCATTTTTCATTCACATCTCACTGCTATCGCATGCACGACACTATTTTGCATTGACAGTCGTCGTTGCGCCGACTCGCTTCACACACATGCATGCTTTCCCATTTTCTAAATCTTGCACTTGTTGTGTGCATGAATGATCATTCACTCTTGTTTGTACTCATCTCACCATGCATCCAGACTTCTCATATTTTTAGTCACCCATCGGCCGGTCTGGGCTATCTTGGGCCATACCATTCCTTGCCCAGCTAGCACTGTGCATTTATGGAAGTGAAGGCTCTACCTTCCCTCTGGAAATTGTACAAGTCTGGCCTAGCACTGATCTCAAGACTTACATTGCACAATTCTTGGAGGTAGTGTCCTGCTAGCCCTAGAAACTGCGTAATGCAGTTTGCTAGCTGCATGTAACTGCTGACTGAAATTGTGCATTGCATATCTATCCTCAACAGGCCAGGTTGGACTATGCATTGCACAGTTCTAGCAATCAGTTAGTCTCTTGACAGCCCGAACTATCCCTTGTGTAGTTTTGGCAATTAGTCTCTTGACCTCCCAGTGGAAATTGCACAACCTTCACAATCAATCACACATGTAATTTACAAGTCAGTACTCAAGTTTATTTTTGTTTTCGACTGGAAGATTTCTTTCCATGAGTGTTGTTATTCCTTTAGGCATCATAGGCGTTCGTCTATCTCTCAGTAGCACAAGGACAATGGCCTTCGGGAGAGTAGAGTCAAAGGACACTATTGAGATCACAACTGTGTTTGCAGCCAAGAAAGTGTCTATGAGCTCTTCTACCTATGAAGACATCAAGTTTTTTGTAGACAAGGACATTAAGAGAATATGGCAATAACATTACAGCAAGTAGCACCATCAGCAGTAGTAGAAGGCAACACACTTACATGCAATGAATGCAATAGGAAGGTTGTTGACGACATAGAGGCAAAACAAACTTGCAAGCTCAAGCAGATCCATTAGTGATGAAAGCAACATTGGAGACTAAGGCTATGACGTGATGACGTGACATGAAGATCATGTGAAGGTAGAGAATGGATCAGAGAAGGAGTTTCATGTGCTGAAGCAACAACTCAAGGAAGAACAGGATCTAGACAGATGAGAGAATGAGTTGCAGTAGGAATGGGTACAATAGGGGGTGCAACATGCACAGATGGATGAAACTGCACCCGTACATGGTATAGATCCATCCCAGTAGCTAACACGAAGTAGAAGAGGTGAGTACTGTTGTTGATTGCATGCAAGCAAATTCAGCAGCATGCATGTCATTGTGTGCATGCATGTGATCCCACCCATTTGGCACACTCACCAAGGTGAATACAAGAAGCAAGTCCAATTGGATTTGAACATGTATGTTGACAAGCTAGTGCGCATGGCCTCCAACACATGCTTGGAGAACATCATAGACACTATGCATTAACATGTTGTCAGTCTGGTCACACCCAAGACAACCATGTGCATGCTATCAAACGAATTGGACAAAGGAGCCATATCAGTGCACCCAGATGCAACGAAGGCAAGAGTTCGCTTCAGCAAGATGTCACCATTGAGCGCACGGACACCGTCATAGACAACCAAGCTTGGAATCATCTGACCACCTTCGACCATCTCAAGGATGTCAAAGAGTTGATCTCACCACAATGGTCTGAGTGTCAATGATGTCTTGCATGGATTTCTCAAGCCATTTTGTCTCACAATGGCACATTTTCATCGTAATGTGATGTCTTTTCAAGTTGAAGTTCAAGTGTCGATATTTGAATGTAAGAATCATAGAGTAGTTGAAGAGTCATGAGGATAGACGAATGGTCTCAAAGGGGAATGTCAGGGGTCACCCCACCCTTTGCTATAAATAGTACCTCATAACTCATTGTAAAGGATTTTGGTCAGCCAAGCTTCCAATAGGACTATCTTAAAGAGAGCTTGAACAGTATTGTAATGAGCCTTGGCTTCTCCACTGTGCAGAGCTAGTATATCTCTTTGGAGGAGTAGGCGGTTTGGTTGTAATGTTCCGTTCTCAGAACTAGTGGTTGTACATGGATGTATTGTATGACTGGAACTTACACTTCTGAATATAACAGAGCCAACACATTTCATGCATATGTTGTATTCTATTTCAGCTATCTTGGGTACTTTAAATGATATATGTATCTGTTTGCTTACACATGCATGTGTAGCTATTTATGTATATGTATGTATGAATCTTTCTGAAATGTGTTGTTGGTTTAACCATCTCTTTGGATTGCTAGCTAACTTGCCATGTTGGGATGCATATTTCCTCATGTGTTCCCTTCTTAACTCTATGCTATGATAGGTTTCCAAGGGATGCACTCACCTCATCCTCTGTGTGTTAGAACTGCTCATGCGCCATCCTTGACTTACTACATATCTCTCTGTTAGGATATTCTGACACATAGGAAATAGTTAAGTATAACTTGGTCTAGTGTAGAGTTAGGTAAAGTGTGTTTCTTTACTATGTACATTTTGTAACTTACAATCCGACGGTCATGATATGTAGTGATCCGACGGTTCATTCTCTCCTCGGTATTACCGACACTTGATCCATGGCTTAACACCCGATTGGTCCATGATCTCTACTTAAAGAGCATGGAGGGTCATTTCTAGGGTAACCATTTATGAGAGAAGCTTATGTAAATTTTCATCCTTTTTATTAATATATTGCCTGAAGTGGCCGCGTTGGCTCAGGCCGTGGACTGTTTCCCTCTTTGAGGGTTTTAACCACGTCAAAAATACTGGTGTATTGATATGTGATCTATTTGTGAGAAGTGTCCTTTGGTGTTCTATCTGAGGAACTTACCATGTAAATTCCTACATGGTATCAGAGCTATTTGAAGGCCGTGTCCATTGGTGATCCAAATTTGAAGCCGGTAGAACTGCATCGGAGTGTCGTTTCCTATATCTACTATTTCTGACTACTTTCGGGCCGAGAGGACTGCTCTATTGTGTTAGCAGCATCTGTTTCAGTGAAGAACCCTTTTCGTTTCAAACGAAAAGGTTTCCGGCAGCCCTAGCTACGTCATTTTTAAGATCTGGAGGTATACAGTGTTTATTTGCAGTTTACAGTTATTCTCTCTCTATTTATTTTGGTTTATTTAGCTTTTTGTTTTTTTTTCTTTTTTTTACCAGATCTATACCTTTCATTTTTGCGTATGCTATTTTCCCCATGACTCTGTGTGATCTGGGCAAATCAGAAACAAAAAGGAAGGATTTTTCTCATGCGTATGCTCTTTTCCGCCGTGCCTTAGTGTGATCTCGGAAAATCAGAAACATTGAGGAAAATATTTAGTTTTCGGCTAAAGCTAATTTCAATCCGTAAGGTTTGGTTTTTTTGTATGTCCGTGTTGGGTTTTGTGTTTTTGTTTTGTAGGGAAAAAGAGCCTTCTCAAATTAAGCATGCAGCCCAAAGCTTCAGCGACTGGAAAAAAAAATAAAAAATCATAATAATAATAATAATAATAATAATAATAAAATAATAGCTCACTGGTTCAAAGCTACTTTATGAGAGTAGAGGTCTTGAGTTCAAGTATTTTTTTTGTTGAGCTAATTAGATTAAGTTTGGAAAGGGGGCTGTTTTTTTTATAACATTATCATTCATTTCCGCACATTCCCGCACTTCATCGGCATCTTCATCAAATTTTCTTCAAAAAGTCATAACTTCTTCATCCAGAAGCCGTTTTCAGAGCCGTTTTTTTTTTAACTAGCCTAATATTTCGAGATCTTTCCATTGGAACACTTAGTTTCAACATATATAGCTTCAGTTTCTATTAAAATGGAAAGTCCATGCCAAGTTATTCTTGACAACACCAACTACTTCCAATGGTGGTCCTACATTGTGGATTTACTTAGAAGTAAAGGTCTCTACAGAATAGCCTCAGGCCAAGAGACCAAACCGAAAGATGAAGATAAGGTAGCTAAATGGGAAAATAGGCAAGATCAAGCACGAGGGTTGATAGGGATGTCTATTTCTCCAGATCTTAGATTCCATATTGCAGAACTTGATACTCATGAGGAAGCAATGAAACAAATCACTAAAGTTTTTGGAATTAAAAATGAACTTAAAGCCCATCAACTTGAAAATGAGTTGCTTACATTGGACCCCAATAATTTTTCTTGCATTGAAGATTTTTTGTCCAAGTTCAAGACCCTTAGACTTCTCTTGGAAGGTGTTAAGGTTAAGAAATAAGATAGTAACCTTATCTATTCCATTCTTACTAAGTTGGGACCAACCTATTCTATGTTTGTTTCCACCTTCCATTCTACAAGAGAAGCCTTCATTTCTCAAGGACAAGCCTACAAGTCCCCTTCCTTTGATTCCTTTTGTGATTCTTTAATAAGAGAACAAGAAAAACTCTTACACCTTGGTCTTCTTCATCTTGGAAACTCTTCTAAGAAAGCGTTAATCACCCAGCAGCAACCAAATTCAAAGAATCCTAAGAAGTATCCTAAAAGGAATGGTCCTAAACCAAACAAGGGTCCTAAGCAATTTCGGCCTCAAAATGAAAAATCATTTCAACAAAATGATAAGACAAATAAAAACAAAGGGAAGAAGACTGATAGACATTGCAACTTTTGTAATCGAGATGGCCACTTAGAATCCAAATGCTTTAAGAAGATGGAAGCCTTGGAAGTAACAATGAAGAAGCATAACATCCATTTGGAACACTCTTCAACTTCAACTTCATCTTGAGGAATAGCACTTTTTGCATGTGGTTGTCAAGGATCTCGGTCTGGCTATGCACTAAATGTATCTTCTTCTTCTCATTCTCATGAGTGGATCATTGATTCTGGAGCTTCTTATCAAATGGCCAAAAACAAATCCATGTTTTCTTCTTTAAATGATTGTAACACCAAAAATATATATGTTGGTGATGATAGATCTCTTAGTATTGTAGGGACTGGAACTGTTCATATAGACAATGGTTAATTTAATGATGTATTATGTGTTCCAACCTTATCCTGCAACCTTATATTTGTATATCATATATCTCATTCAGATGAAGGTAAAATCATTGAATTTTCACCTCACGATGTTGTAATTAAGGACATAAGAGATCCTAGATAGATTTTAGCTACTGGCATTGCTGATAATTCGACAAGGTTGTATAAGTTTCACAACTTTGGGTCATCAAATCTTCCCTCGGTATTTGTTGCTCATAATGATGAAGTGAGAAAACTTTGGCTTGAGTGATTTGGTCAATTAAACTATTGCTCCCTTCATAATCTATGTAAAGAAAATATGGTGACAGGTCTTCCAATGGTATCTTGCAGAGATGGTGTTTGTTCCGGATGTGTACTCGGAAAACATCATCAGGATAGTTTTGAAAAACATGCCTCTTGGCACGCCTCAGCCCCTTTACAGCTTGTGCATAGTGATTTATGTGGTCCACTTCTAGTTTTTTCATTCTATGGCTACAAGTATTTCTTAACTTTCATTGATGATTTCTCTAGACGCACTTGGGTTTACTTCTTAAAACTCAAGAGTGAAGTATTTAACATGTTCTTGGCCTTTAAGGCCTTTGTTGAAAAACAGTTTGGACATCAAATTCTTAAGCTAAGATCTGATAATGGTGGAGAATATGTTAACAACAAATTCATCAACTTTTGCACTGAGAATGGAATTCAAATGCAACATATTGTTCCATATAATCCACAACAAAATGGTGTAGCTGAAAGGAAGAATCACACGTTAAAGGAAATGGCTAATTGTATGCTTCAATCTAAAGGACTTGGTCTTAATTTTTGGGTAGAAGCAATTAACTGTGCAAATTACATAATAAATCGCACTCCTACTAAGGTTTTAAATAATATCACTCCAGAAGAAGCATGGAGCTCAATTAAACCAGATGTAAGTCACTTTCGTGTTTTTGGAAGTGAAGCATGGGCCCATATTCCAGATGAGAAACATAAAGCTTTAGAACCTAAGAGTGAAAAATGTATTTTTGTTGGATATTCTAAAGATGTCGAATGATATAGACTTATTCCACTTAAGTCCAAAAATGTTATCATTATAAGAGATGTAAAGTTTGCTGAAAATATATCGGCCTACGAGCCTAGTTCGGCGGATGTGCCACCTCTCCCTATCTCTTCTACTTTTGAAATTTTTTCTTCTTCAAATGATGAAAGCGAGGATGACAATCCTCCCCCACCTTCTCAGGATCCTCCTTCAGCTCCTCAGCTTCCAAAATGGGTCCGTGCTACTTGGGATGCAGCAGGTGATCTTACCGGTGATCCTACGAATCAACGACGTACATGTTCTCAGTTCGATAGAGCCTCTTCTTTACTAGCTCAAGCTTCAGCGAATTATGATCCTGACACCTTTGCAAAAGCTTCAGGCCATCCAGATTGGGAAGCAACTATGAATGAAGAATATCATTCATTATTAGCAAATGATACATGGGATCTTGTTCCTCTACCAAAGGGATGAAAACTTGTTAGATGCAAATGGCTTTACAGAACCAAGTATGGACGAGATGGGAAAGTTGATAAACATAAAGCTCGTCTTGTTGCTAAGGGTTTTTCACAAATTGAAGGCATTGAATACACTGAAACCTTCTCCCCTGCTGCCAAAATGAACTCTATCCACCTTGTTCTTTCCCTTGCTGCCTCTTTCAAATGGGAAGTCCATCAGATGGATGTTAAATCTACCTTCTTGCATGGGGACTTGCATGAAGAAATCTATATGGAACAACCTATTGGCTTTATACAAATAGACTCCAGCCTTGTATGTTGGCTTAAGAAATCCCTTTATGGTCTCAAGCAAGCTCCTTGAGCTTAGTATGCCAAAATGGATAACTTTCTTTTAGAAAATGGATTTTCTAGGTGTCATTCTGACAGTACTGTCTACACCAAGACAGTGGGCAAGTCTCTTATCATTCTTGTTCTTTATGTTGATGATCTTATCCTGACTGGTAGTGATCCCAACCTTATAAACCATGTGAAGTCTAGCCTTAAAAACAAGTTTGAAATGACAGACTTAGGACACTTACATTATTTTCTTGGTCTTCAAGTCTTGCAATCCAAGGAAGGTATTTCCCTTTCCCAGTCCAAGTATTCTTGTGATATTATACGCCATTTTCACATGGAAGACTGTAAGACATCCCCTTCTCCCTTTCATTCTGGAGTCAAACTTTCAGTCACTTGTACTTCTCCTGAAGTTGATGCTACCTTATACCGTTAACTTGTAGGAAAACTTTTGTATCTAACCCATACTCGTCCTGACCTTTCCTTTTCTGTTGGCCTTGTTGCTTGGTTTATGCAAAACCCACATGAAAGTCATTGGAAAGAAGCTAAAAGAATAGTTCATTATGTTTGAGGTACAGTTCAGTTTCGGATTCATTACAGTGTCGAAGCATCTCCTCTATTGGTTGGTTTCGCTAATTCCGATTGGGCTGGTGACCTTGATGATCGGAATTCTACTGCAGGTTATGTGTTCACTCTTGGTTCAGGACCTATTACATGGGCTTGCAAGAAACAAGGTGCCATTTCTCTTTCTTCAGCAGAAGCAGAGTATCGTGGTGGCGTAGAAGCTAGTAAGGAAGCCTTGTGGCTTCGTTAGATACTGTTAGAGTTTGGCTTTCAGCAGCAGCATCTGACTACACTTTGGCGTGATAATCAAAGTGCCATTCAACTATGCAAATATCCAGTCCAACATCAGCGCAACAAACACATTGAACTGCACATGCACTTCATGAGAAAGCTCATTCATGACCATGTTCTTGAAGTGCAATATTGTTCAATAGATGATCAAGTTGCAAACAGCTTTACAAAGGCTCTCACAGAGGTGAAGTTTACTAAACTTCAATTTATGATTGGAGTTCAGGAAGTTGTCACTAAGGGGGGATAGGCTCTAGTGCCTCCTTCCTTCTCCTATTGTGTCATATTTGTAAATCCTTCAATCCTATCCCAAGTTGTTCTTAAGGGGGGATGTTAGGATATTCCGACACATAGGAATAATTAAGTATAACTTGGTCTAGTGTAGAGTTAGGTAAAGTGTGTTTCTTTACTATGCACATTTTGTAACTTACAATCCGATGGTCACGATATGTAGTGATCCGATGGTTCATTCTCTCCTCGTATTACCGACACTTGATCCATGGCTTAACACCCGACTGGTCCATGATCTCTATTTAAAGAGCATGGAGGGTCATTTGTAGGGTAACCATTTATGAGAGAAGCTTATGTAAATTTTCATTCATTTTATTAATATATTTCCTAAAGTGGTCGCATTGGCTCAGTCCATGGACTATTTCCCTCTTTGAGGGTTTTAACCACATCAAAAATACTGGTGTATTGATCTGTGATCTGTTTGTGAGCGGTGTCCTTTGGTGTTTTTTCTGAGGAACTTACCCTGTAAATTCCTACACTCTCACCCTTACTACTAATAGGGACATCTTACTAGCCTTTGTGCAAAACTGCGGTTAATGAATTACTGTATGACCCACTACTGGGACTCCTACACCAAATAGTATAAGGTCTAATTGGGACTTCTTACCGGGGAGATCCCCTAACATGTTGATGGGTCTACCACCATCAACACATCCCTTTCGGTAACAACCTGCTTAGCGCAAGCTGCAGTCTCACCCGAGAAAGTATTGGGGGATGCTAGAACTAGGTTTCTGCATCCAGAAGGCTATGTGATGTGGGGATAAGACGTTTCTTCTATTTAAGGTTCGATATGACCTTCGCAAAACCTTGTCCTAAAAATATAGAAACTTAAAGAAATTTCCAATTAAAGAGATTTATGAGCTTCACCTAAGGGTATGATCATGCATAACTAACATATAACCATAGATCTAGATCCTTGTGGTATAATTAAGTCAATAATATAGATAAATGGCATTCAACTGAGTGTAAATACAGAAAACACATAATTATATGTTTCAGACACAGAATTGCTTCAAATACTCTTTATTATTGCAGATATTCAACACATATACTTTCAGACCCTGCGCACACAGCTACAGGGGCCCGCACACTCAACTGCAGAGTTAACAAGGTCTCCACACACACACCAGCAGGACCCTTCCCTTTCGCCTGAGTACAAAAAGTTCTCACAATTACAGACTTAAAAACATATCATCTCATGAAATTGATTGCCCTAGACTTGCTAAGACATCCCTTTATATATCATTTACCCTTACAATACCATGGTCCACAAACCATGGGCAGGCTAAAAACAATACAAAAGCTAAGGGACTTTGACCTTCCAAAAATCCCTTGACTCCTAGTGGCCTGTGCACTACACTCTTCGCCCCTTAAAATGCAGAGGCTTTTACAAAACTTAGTCAAAATTAGACCTAGGGACCCCGTCTCAACACCTACATCCAAATTTCAGAGCCTACCTGCATCCAAAAGTTGTCCACATTCCCATCTTTATACAACGTGTGTCATCTTTGGGCATGGGGATAATCATTTTTCATGCAAACGGAAGTTATTTCTGCTGCAAGGGGAAAGCTTTGCATGTATGAGTTGTTTTCATTACATAGATATGTTTCACACTCACTTCACGCATTCTTGTCACGAAGGTCATTGCGTCAAGAAGAGTATGTTTTATATGTTCTGGATGGTCTATGTTGTATCACTAAGTGTTCCAGTGTGTGATCATAGTCAAGTTCTATCATTGTTTACATCAGTTTCATTGATCTCACACTTAGCCAGTTTCTCGAGCAACCTAGCCTCATCTAGCTTTTCAGAGTTGCATGCTTTGCTTCTACAACCCTCAAGATTTTTTCCTTGCCTACTGGAACTATGCAATGCGTAGGAACCCTAGCCTCCCTTCACATCCAAAACTGCGCAGTGGTCTCCTCCACTGTCCTTCCCTAACCTAGAACCCACTATCTCTAAAATCTGCAGTGTTGTCCCTCAACCGCCCAATAAACACTTCTCTCCAAAATGTGGAGAGAAGGTAGGTATCCAACACTGATCTCCAGATATGTGTAGAGAAGTTAGGCTACCAATACCACTCTCCATAAATGCGTAGAGTAGTTGGACAACCTTGCTCAGGAAAATTGCACAAAACTTTTCTTTCAGGACCCCATCTCGCAACAATGTTTTGCATCCAAAAACTATATAGTATTGTCCTAGCTCCCAAATCTATATTGCATTAGAAACTACGTAGATGTACCTCCCATTGCCTCATCCTAGCACCAGTCATTGTGTGCTAAAACTACGCAGATCTATCTCTTAGTGACCACAAGGAAAGATGACATGCTCGATGACTCTCAAGGAGTTGAGGAGAATGACCAAGGAACCATGTTATGATAAAATATCGGGACTGCATGTGAACTTTGTAGAATGTATAACCATCTGGAGCATAAACATGGTCTTACTCCCTTTTGCTTGTTGCACTAGAAGTCTTCTTCTGGCATATAGATTCCGTTGTCATGCTTGCGATCCGGTTTCGGTGATCTTGAAGGTTTATCTTTGTGTCCATGAGTTCTCTTCACTATGTGAACATCGGCCACACTCACACACAAGGTTTCAAGCACAATCATGCAATTGGCATCACGGTCATTCGAAGGTCTATCTCAAGTGTCACACTTGTCGCTCTTAGCTTTAAGATAGTCTCACTGAGAACATGTTTTTTCATGTTGGTCTTTGTTGTCTTGTTGTCAAAATATGTTAAGTGTATGATTTCTGGCCTGCTTGACTCTACCTCCAAGAAATGTGCAAATTTTCCCAGCAACCCCCCAAGCTACCTAGGATGGTGTTCCCCTAAAGGGGAGGGGTTTGTAATAACCCCGAGTTAAAAATCCACATAATAAATTTAATAAAGGAAATATAAGACGAAGGTCATGGGACACTTATTCCAAGATGAATGTTGGGGAAAACATCCTAGTGTGGCTGTTCATTTGGTTTATTATGGATAATGGAGATTGGCAAAGGCAATGGAAAAGGATTTGGAAAGGCAAGTGGCATTAATTGGAATTTTATTTATGAAAATAAAGCAAATTAGGAGAAAAAAAAGGTGAATGGTCATGGGTTGCATGTGAGGAGGAAGCTAAAGGAAAGTAATGGAAAATGAAGAAAATAGAGGCCTTATTAATAAAAAGGCTTATGAGGATCGATTTACATTTTATTTTAGTTCAGTATTGGAGCTCTCTCTACTCTCCCTCTAATACTCTTGGACACTTAGAGAATTCTTGGAGCACTCTAGCATTGGAGAAAGGAAAGAAAATGAAGGACAAATAAGGAAAAGGGAAGTAAAGACCAAGCAAGGAAGAATTGGATCAAGCTATTACAATGAGACTACTTGCAAGTATCGAGTTGCATGTATCATTGCCTTGCTAGTTTTGGCATGCATGGTGCATGCATGTTTGTTTTTATTTCTCTTTCTATCATTTTCATTATTTTTCTAGGTATGAAAATGGTTTTCATCCTTACCTTTCCATTTCCAGATACGTGTGGTGTGATGGGGTTTCTCTTACTTTGTTGAGATGGATTATCGGATGGTTTCAAAACTAAGTGGGGTGGTCTCAAGAGGAAACAAAATGCATGGGAATCCCTAGACCAGTGAAAGTGGGATTGTGGTAAAGCCTCATTATGTATGGCCTCGTTAGGCCTAGAAGTCTTTGACCAGTGAATATAAGGATATATGGTAAATCCTAGAGGGTGGATCCTCATTGGGCCTAGGAATCCTCAACTGGTAAATGGCAGGATACACGGTAAAGCCTAGAGGTGGAGACAAACAAATTACTCATAGTGTAGGTGGAGATATCAGGAAGCATCCATGATTGTATAGGCCTAGTGATCCACAGACCAGTCTATTGGTGGATTACAATAAAGCATGGTAGTATATGTTTCTTTTTTGGGCCTAGGAATCCCTTGGCGAGATTGTGGTAAAGATTGGTTGTAGAGATTAGGGATTAGTACTAGGAATTCCTTGGTGGATTGTAGTAAAGGTTGAGGAATCCTTGGTTATTTTGTTATAAGTTGCATATTCATGCTTACAATATGGCACAGGGGTGATTAGCTGAAAGAAAGATTTGGTTCAACCCAATCTATGGTCGGGTGGTACGTGCAAGTCCCTGGCTTGGTTGGATTTTTGATATCTTAATAACAGATCTTTTGCTCTTGTGTATTATGTGTAAATGTGTTTGTTAATATGTGGTTTTAATGGTTTTTCTGTCATTTTTATTATGTTGGTTATATGTTGGTTATAAGAATGGTTTTATGACAAATATTATTCATGCCTCTCATCATGTTTTTATTAGTAAATCAATGAATCATGCTCGTATGACCTAATAGAAGATAATACATATATTATGAGAGGGGATCATACCTTCTTGAAAACTCTCAGACATGTATGAAGTTCCTATGCTTAGATGTGTTAATATGACCTGTAGATTACATGTTCATGATGTGTTTAACAGAATGTTTGTCATGGCTAGGCCTTTCTAGGTCAGTAATAGATTCATTTTTTTCTTTAGAGGGCTTGTGGTCATGTTATTTATCATTTCTAGAAGTTTTATGGAGTCATGGGCAGAGGCTTCAGTCCTAGATCTGAAAAAGTGGCTAACAATCTGGGGTTGTGTGCACAGAACTACCTGAAAAATACCAAAATCACATGGAGGCCATGTTTTGGGAGTGACTAGAGGGTATCATTTGCATGGAAGGCTTGTCAAGGGATCGTTTGGTAGTCTAATTCATCAGAACATCTAGTTCTCTAAAGGGTTGGACACTTGGAGGGGTTGGTTGGTTGTTGAAGGTTCTGCAACATCTGTTTAGTCAATTCCACTTCCTTAATTGTACTTGGGAGTTGAATCATATCATAGTAACTCTTCATCACATGCTTACCCTGGTTGACGGTTAGCTTGGGTAAATGTGGGAGGAGGGTGTTACAACATCAACAACATTAAAATATATATATATATATATATATATATATATATATATATATATATATATATATGAAACTTATTTCATTATTGAATAACCTTTTAGGCACTAACCTATTTTTACATTTATTGGCACCAACCAAAACAAGGCACTAACCCCTTGATATTTTTTACTATAACGAATTTGAAGGAGATAGTAGTCCCCTGAGAAATGCAAGCACCAACTAGATGGATACATTAGTCCCCTGAGAAATGTAAGAACCAATCATGAGTTTCCTATTAGATCTATTCTTTATATATTCAAGTCAATTTTATAACAGTTCTTGTATGCTACTCCTACTTTTTTCTCAACACTCCTTGTTTTGTATATCTCAATTTTTCATATAGTATTTTTCTATATATTTTTCTCTCATCCCAAAAATCTTCCTTGGTCACATGTCATCCATAGAATTCATTATCATACTTATTTCATTCTTGATCACATAAAGCTCCATTTGGCTTCTCTATTCCTTCTCACTCTTTGTAAAATAGAAACACCACAACCCTACCAATGACCATTCCATAGAAAGCTTAGACTTCATGCAAAGTCACATCTCTTTTTCTTACAACCTTCTAGCTTATCTTTTTTAAATTATTTGTACTAAATTTGTCAACCAGAACATGTCAATGTTGACTCTTCATTAGGAGCGATCCAGAAAACTTGCAATATTAATTTTATTTTTGTTGTTGGAAATCCAATATGGATGACCTGAATAAAGTTTATTTCAATGTACCCTTATCTGCTTAGGGGATTTTTTAGCTTTCGTTTCATGAAACCACACAATATTCCCTAGTTACATAAACATTTAGGAATGTGAGTGAGTACTAAAAACCCAGATCTTTTATCTACCGACATTGTTTTCAACTCTATCTTTAGGGAATTTAATGTCATTCCATATTATTAAGAGAAAGAACCATAACTTTAAAAACTAGTTCATCTATTCATTTTTATCTAGATCCACACTTCAATTTTAATACACTCACTTGTTTCATACTTGGAGGCCTAGATAGCAGGATAACCTCTTATGCGCAAAACCAAGACCAATTTTGGAACCTCAACCAAATCCATTGGTTTTTATGTATTTGGATCTGACCCATTTTCTAGTGACAAATTTGCATGCACCCTGGGTGTGGATACCCAGATAGCTTGCTACAACATGGAACCGTCACATGTGGAACATTGACTAATATTCCATTTTAATTATTTCTATATCTAGGTTTCAATCTTATTCATATGGTACCTGCACCCCCAAACCATTAGATATCTGGTCAACCTCACACAATCCCTACATGAGAATATTAAAATACAATGAAAAATTCTCACAAACTAGTCCTTGGCATGAATCCTGAGACTTCAGAACCTACCATGTCACAACTTTAAGAACCACTCATAAATTTCCATGTGGTTCTCATGCGACATCAATTCTGCCATGTAACTTCCATGTCATCTTCCATGTTAGTACACTATGATGTGTTATTCTCTTCTACTACCATGTGCCTAAGTACCTTTTACACAATACTACACATAGGAATAAATTTTGACGAAATAGTATGATGGTATGGCTAAAATTGGCCATACTGTAAAAAATTACAATTTTTTTTTCCTAATCCACTAATGTTCCATGGTATTGAAATGAACTATATCAAGTTCATCATTCTTGTGATGGTTTTCCATGTTTATTGTAATATGGATGAAAAGGTATTTATGATGAGGGAACTTCTATCGATTGAGCTATTTAAACGGTAAACCACTTTTGGACTTGTCAAACTTAACTTGGTCAATAAAAATCATGTTAGAAATGAGATCACCACTGAGCGGGGTGTGAATCAGTAGTAATATGACTTATATAATTTAAAAAAAAATCCAAAATCTTAAATGACTAGTAACCCAACATTACTAAATAGAGCTGAAAATGTAAACTCAACATCAAACTAATGCATAAACACCATAACAAGTATCAAGAGAATCATGTACAAGGAGACACAAAATATTTTTGGTGGAAACCCTCAAAGGGAGAAAAACCACCCTGTTGTTGTTGTGCTACTCAAGGTTTTCTATGATCTGTCAATCAAGTCTTTACATAGATCAGCTGGCCCCTACCAGTGAGGAGACATGACTCCAACTATAGTTTGTTGGCCACCACCAACTAAATCACCTCAACTTTCTATCAACTATTTGTTGGCCATTACAAGGAAGAAGTCATGCTCCTATCCTGGGAAGCCACCACTTTCCAGAGGCCCCAAACTCCTCAAATTTTATGTAGACCTCGTTTCAGAGTTTTCAAATTGAGCCTAATGATCTTCTTAACATGAACATTACAACAACATCTTGATTTTTAGATCAAATTGTGTCTCGAAACAATCCACACATGCAACACCTATAATAAAAACAATATCAACACATAATTCTCTGATCCATGTGCTATATCTTCTCCTATCACTATCAAATAAATGTTCTTCAACAAATTTTCACTCTGTCTCTTCATTTCCTACACAACAAACTCTGATTTATTTATGATATATAATCTTTGAAGAATTCTAAAATTTTGCACAGTCTGCTACAACCACCGGAAACTAAGAATTCTCTCCTAGCATACCATGCACAATACTCTCTCCCCCTTTGATGTTAATGGCAAGGGAAAAAAAATGTCAAGGCCAACATCATGCCTTCTCAAAGTTGAAATTACACCCTTTGTACATGTAATATTGAGATGCAATCATATTCTCAATGTTGTTGACATTCTTCTCCTAAAAAAGGAAAAAATATTTTCCTTTGACCCAAACATGCCAACATTTTCCTGCAAATATCTCATCCACATTGATGTACGTCAACATTCACTACTAGCTATGCCTCCTGCAATAGGTCACATCATTCAATCAAGAACTCCATTATCATGAAAATGTGATAAAAAATGGGATACATGGCTAAAAATGTCAAATCAAAGTGAATGATTCCAACAGTAATGTAGTTGGTAAAGATGTGCAATAAACTCCCCCTGAATGCAAACTAGATCTAATCAATGACACACTAAAGCCAGAATACACTTGTCCTTTCAACATCAACAAAAAAATTGAGCAACCATAATGTTCTTTTAGGTCATAGTGTTGGCTTAGGGAGTCCTGACCCAGGTTTAGAGTTAGCTGCACCAACCAACAAAACCCTACAGTACTGGCTATTTTGGCAACAACCCGCGTAGCGTAGGCCGTAGTCTCACCGAAAGCAGTATGGGGGGATGCAAGAACCAAGTTTCTGCATCCAGAGACTAGTGTGATGTCTTTTAGCACCTTACATCTTCCTTCACGCAGATCGATGAACTCTTAGGGCATGTGCAGAAACTTTGTTAAACAACCTTCAGACCTTCGTGAAGGTCTACAATCAGTTCTTGTGGACCTTTAATAGTCAATTTTCCTAGTTACGTGCATAAGATAGTAGTCCTAAATTAGTCTTTGTGTAGATTTACTTAAATCATTAGTAAACATAAGAGAAATTACCAAGGTCTTTGCGAAATTATTTAAACATACATTATGCACATGATTAAGACTTATTCAAGAAGATCGTGTAGCATTCAATCAATATCTGATAAAACAAATCATTCATTAGCAACATATAACATTAACATAGATAAACATAAATACTCAGGAATTCTTCGGAAAACTGTCTTTATTGATCTTCAATTCAAGATTACATACTCAAAAGTTCCCTGCACACACAGCTAGAGGGGTCCATGTGCTCAAATGGACTCTTCCTAGGCCTCTATGCACTCAGTTGTAGAGCCTTTCTTCTTCTAAGCCTTCCTAAGCCTTTCTCTCTTCTTTGTTACCCTATTTTACTCCACTTTCATAGACTCTCTAAGAGACACCTATTTATAGTCTTCTTCATACAATGCCAAGGACTATGGACCATGGGTGAATCTAAAAACTTATAATAAGGGGCTAAGCCCCTTTGGCTCCTATTCACCTATGCGCTCCACATCTATAACTCATGAATAATTTACATTATTTACAAAATTGTACCAAAAATTGGGTTATCTTAACCCAAAACTAAACCATGGGAACCTTGAGTCACTCTGCTGGCATTGTGATATTACTATAAAGATATCCCAACTCCACTCAGATTACTGCAACTTCAGCAACACTCTGTGCCGCTGCAATGTTGAACATCATCTATCAATTTTTCAGGGGTTGATCCCTCTATTTCCAACCTAATTATCTATTGTGCATGATGCAGTCCCTTAAGCTTACCTTGAATGGAAGTCATGATTTGATAAGCCTCCTCCAACCAAGGTTAAAACCGAGCCTTTAGTAAGGCCTCCTTGTTCTACGGTTCCTCTACTTGTGCAAGTAGCTATTTTACTTCTTGTAACTTGGCAAGGTGTTGTGCTGGTGCTGAGGTGTGCAGTCACCCTATCCTCGTCATATTGCTAATGCCTTTCCCTTACTTCTATGTTCAATGTCTACAGGTTCGGGTCCTCTTATACATTGGTCAAAAAATCCATAGCTTAATCAAACAGCATCACGTAGTCAGTGACTGTGGCGTCCAAGGTATCCATGCCTTCCTTAATGGAAAATCCTCTCTTCTCCCTTACCTCAGGTGAAGTTGTGGGCTGCAACTTTAATTGTAGTTGTACAATATTCATGTTGAACTCGAAAGTGACTCGTCCAACTTTTGTTTTAGCCTCACACACTAGCAGCTAGCTTTCTGATTTTGGCTTCTGGCTGTGCATCCTCCAGGATGTGAAGCTCAGGCACTTTCTTGCATGATTCTGCTGCTAATGCCTCTAAACATGAACTATGCACCTATAGGGCCTCATTTTCCTTCAGATCATGCGTCTTTTCAATGAATAGTTGTTGACCATTGACTTTAAACTCACTGATAGTAGTGAATGCTCATTGTTCTCTCATCCCGATCCCTTCCATGAATCCCTGAAGTGATGCATGTAAAGATTCAAGTGACATTGCGGAAAGGTTTTGTACCATGTTTGTGACTTTGTGAAGTAATTCACATTGTTCATCTATGTCTGCAGACTAAACCTTCAAAAAAAGGGAATAATCTCACATCCTATAGCGAAGCCATCTCTGTGACTGTGCTCTTTCCTCATGCCAAATTTCCTTGCGCTCCACTCTCTTTCCCAACATCTTCTTGTATTCAGGTTTCTTGGAGCTGAAATTCATGTAGATCCTTCTGGACACCCCCAAGTGTATGCATGTATTGCTACTCGAATTGCTACAACACTTCTGTGGTGGTGTCCCGAATTTTATTGTCGATCTCATCACGATCACCCTTTGTTAATACCATGGGATCAACCCATGTTCTATCAGATTTCTGCTTCTGACGCATTCCTCCTTGCTACTCTGTGCCACATCTTTTCAAAATGAAGGGGGTGTGCTGCCCTTCATCACCTCTGTCGCCTTGTGCTGAAAGCTCTTTTTCGTCTGTCTTCAGTGAAGGTGACTTATCACCTTTCTGTGACTCGTGCTACTCTTGTTTCGCCTACTCCTTATCATCACGTTCTTGTTCTCTATGAGCCTTTTCTAAAACTTCCTTCTTTCTCTATTCTACTAGGCTACGCGCAACTTTGTTCACAGCATCCTTTCTTTATTGCACAACAAAACTTTCTACACCCGTGCTTGTTCCAACATCTAATTTTGATGGGGCACACCATTTTGTAGGCCATGATGCTACAACCTCATGTACCTATGTTTTTGACACCAAATATGGCAAGTGGTGCCATTTCTACTCTGGATCATTACACGCTTGGATATAGACTCTATGGAAGTCTGCCTTGAATGCTGCGTAGGATCACGACTATGTGAGCAAGGTTAGGGACAACCTCAAAATTTTATTGATTTCCATATGGAGATCCATTTCCTCAAAAATCCAAAATTTATTTGTCTCTGTAATCCACACGACATCCTTTGTATACCATAAGGAGGTGAATTACATTGCCTCTGGCAATCCTTCCTTGAGTGGAGGAAATTGGCTATCCTCCAAAAATCTATATGTAATGAGCATAATTAGCAGCAACAACCAAGAATAGTGTAATGGCTTAGTTTTTCCCTGGGCTTCGTAGGAGGTCTCTACAAACTCTTGAAAGAGGTACCTTGCCTCATTAAATTATATGCCTTTCGCACACTGTGTAGTAATGGAAACCATTGGAATCGAATCTTCATCTGGGTGACATTTTCTCATAACCTTCCCTGCTAAAATATATGCAGCGAATTTAACTTCTTGGTCTGTTATAGTGAGAGTGGAGTACCCTTGCGATTTCTTGAGGAGGTCATACTCCTTCTTCATCTTGTCTGCAAGATCTTTCTCCCTAATCTTCCCTCCAAACTCCTTTGCTGAGTTCATGCCTTTATAAAGAAGTTTCATGATTATGTGAATTAGCATGTCCATGATGGGGATAGGCTCTCCTGGCCATAAAAATCCATCATGCACTAGTGTGAGGAGTTGGCGCACATATATCGTATTAATGGGGGTGCGGTGATAATGTGGCACCAACAGCAGATTGAGCAGCCCTGATGGCTTGACACCATGGACCTATTCCTTTGTCTCCAATGTTATAACAATTGTCTCTTCATAATAGTCCTTTCACATATATTTATCTGTCACCAAATGTGGAAACTTATTGTGGTTTGCAAGGTCCAATCGTCCATTTTTAACAACGGGATCCTCGCGAGCCGAGGGCCTTCAAAAGGGACCTACTCAAGTAGTAGGGACATGGATACTACAAACTTCTCGGTATCTAGGTCCTTCGTGACATTTACTTTTCACTTCCGCGGACAAATATACTTATGTAGTCTTGTCATGGGTTCCACCCCTTCAACATCAATATCCTCTGTTCCTCAGAATTCTTCTGCCTCTAAGTCCACTACTCTCTCTAGCTCCTTATCTTTCTTTTGCTTGGCCTATGTTTTGGTATGCTTCCTTGGCGATGCACACACCAACACCAGCCTTTTATGCTTTTCCTTTGCTACATGTTGCTTCTCTTTCATTACAGGTTGTTTGTCTTTTGTCATGGTCCTTTTTGGCCTAGGTGACCTCGGCGCTATGGGCACTATAGGTGTAGCCTCTACACTTGACACTTCTGGTCTTGGTGCTTCAGAAACAGCTGCTTCCAAATGCAAAGCTTTGGCAGGGTTCGTGGCAGTCATTCTGTCCATAAACAACTCGTGGGCTATGGGAGAAACGTTTGCTTGTGACAGGAATTCTTCCCAAAACGATAAGCTCATAGGCGACAGACAACGAAATTCAAGAATAGATGTGAGAGCACAAAGTGTTCTCCATTAGACCAAAATGCATAATTTATAGGGGGTTTTGAATTCAAATCCGACTATTCACCCCAATTTTTGATAATAAATGTTGTTTTGGTGCCAGATCTTTAAAGATTTTTTCCTTCGCCCCACTCAACTTAACCGTCTTTTGGCTATCAAGTCATGAACAGTAACTCTAACAATCACTTTCCTGCTGCACTGCGTGGTAGCATCCCCCATGGCACAACTTCCTAATTGCAACTTCTTGGGTTACATGCCCATCATTCTACACATAGCTTGCTCATTGTGTTTTCCTTCAGGCTGGGCAATGTAGTTGATAGTCCCGCACTCCCTTGCAATTGCCTGGAGCACTAAAATTATCTTTCTTCCATATAGTCATTGTACAGGATCCCTTATATACAACTTCAACCTGCTCCCATTCACTCTTCCTAGAAAGGGTTCCCCATTCAGCTTCGTGAGTTGAACTGTGCCACCATCTATAATTTATTTGACATTATATGGCCCTAACCAATGCATCTAGAATTTACCCAGAAATTTAGTGAGTTTACTATCATATAAGAGGACAATATCATTTACCTTAAATGTGTGAATATTGATATGGTGATCATGCCATGCTTCTTCACGTTCCTTCTGTACTTGTTGATGGAATCCTGCCAAAAATTGATCTTCTTAGAGATCTATCAGCTACGTGATCCTTTCCTCCAAGGCCTCGTGATCTGCCATATTCGTCAGAGCTTCTATGTGCAGACTACACATAATGTATTCCATTGGCATTATGGCTTCGACCCTGTATACTAATCTGAATGCCCTTTTCCCTGCCAGCTTCTTAAAAGTTGTCCTATAAGCCCATAGTACTGCAAGTACATGCACATCCCAGTCATTTCGCTATGCATTACAGATCTTTGTCAATGCACTCTCCAAAATCTTGTTAAAGGCCTCAACAGTTCCATTTTCCTGTGGGTGGTATGGTGTACTCTTCTGATGGTAGACCTGGAATTCCTCTGTCAATGTGTTGATTGTTTCGTTCAGAAAGTGCATACCCCTGTCACTCATCAATACTTTTGGGTAGCCAAATCTGGTTAAGACATATTCAAACAATAATTTTGCTACCATAGCCCCTATACAATCCTTAACCGACTGTGCTCCCACCCATCTGGTTAGATATTTCATCGTGGTGATAATATAGCGTGTTAGAGTCGGTCTGGTTAGTCCTCTATCAGAGATCAAAACTCTTTATGCATTTCATTTTTAGGTGTCCCTCTCCATTTACTCAGCTGCATTCCGCTAGGGGCATGCCATAGTCTGATGGAGAAGGTCATTCTAGTCATTCCCCCTCATGTATGGCTCCTGCTGGCTTATGTCTTTGTGTAAAATAATCAAAAAGTCCATAACAGTCAAGGTCTGGTCCTTCAACGGACAAAAGTCATTTTTGGTCATCAGGTTTGGGAATTGATCAGTTTGGTCATGAAATATGCCCAGTAAAGCCATCTAGGCCAGAGTTATGCTCTTGCAAAGTAATGATCCGCAGCTCTCCATCATCTTATTGATAAAAATCGATGGTTCTTCAAAACTCTGTTTTGAAGAAAAGTCCAACAGTGCTATTGGTGACAAAATTTTCAAAAAGGGTCGACAATTGATTTCTTCAAGTACAGTCATGGTTTCCATGGCCAAAGTGCTCTGTCATACAATCCCTGCGAAAAGTGTCGAAAATTTCATCATTTGAGCCCAAAATCCAAAGAAAAAGTGAGACTCAGGGTGTATTAAAGTCAGTGGAAAGAGTGTTGAAACAAGACATTAGAAAAGTGGGTTTTTGAAAAAGTTAATTTAAAAGTGACCTCCAAGCCTATATACACAAATATCACCATAAAACAAGCTCATTGTGGAAGCAAGGCATTGGAATAAGGGTGCAAGGTCGTGAGTTGAAGAATTAGAGTGATTTTGAGCAACCTCGGGTGATCTCAGACCGCGCGACGCACATAGACAGGAGCGCGGCACACTCACCGGGTGCGGCGCACACAGAGCCCGCCGACCGTTGAAAATCATCACTGGTGTGGCGCACTCAGGGCGCGCGGCACATAGGGGTAAAACGCCCAGAAACCACCCAATTCACCCAAAAATTTTTGTGGAGCTCATGCAATTGAAAGGTAGGCAACCTACCTCCACTTTTGCATCAAATTTGAAAGGAATATCATGGTTTTATGATTATAAATCAAAGGCAAAATTTTTTTATAAAACAAATACAAGAAGACCTCAAGAAAACCATGATGCTAGGGTTTGTGCTATAGTGATATTGCTACCAAGGTGTTTTTCCTACCCTTCCCCTATTACTCATTCCCCTATGCCATTTTCCCCATAATCACTACCCTAACACTACTAAAATCATACTCCCTTTCCCCCTCCTCTTATTGCTCAAAAAACCCAAACCATACCTTGCCAACAACACAAACCTACCCTATCAAAATACCCCTAAACCCCCTGTATATCCCTAAACAAAATCCTCCTATAAACCCCTATTCCCATTATATTATCCCCCATCCTAATGCTCCCTTTTTAATTGTCCCCTTGGTGGCAGATTGTCAAAGTAACTACCAGCTTCATTTAAATCAAAGGGCAGCCTGAATTCAGTTTACAAAATAGCAGTTATGGCATCTGAGGTTTCATCAGAATATGAGGAGGAGACCCATAGTGATATAGCTTAAGGAGAACAAGCCCCCAGGAGACATCACCAGAGTGGCAAACATGTTAGAGATGAGCCAAACACCCTCACCGAGTTGCAAGGGGGCAAATGTCAGAGTTCATCATGAGTTGGCCGATCTTTTTGCACTTCACCTACATGGAGGACAATCTATATTGGCTAGTGTCACCTTCATATTGACACCCGAAACCATATCAGTGGCAATATGCATACCAAACATTGGAGAATAGTGGCATAAGAAGAAGAAGGTGGAGAGGCATCATTATGAGCCTTACATTAAGGCTAGCTGTTTGAGCCAGCTCACGAGAGTTTTTCCATTCAAATTTTTGAGAGATGAGTATTTGCGGTAACATAGAGAGGATGAAAAATTTCATGCAGCAGAAGACCCCTCGAAAGCAGGTCAACAGTTTTCATCACTTTTCCCTTATCCAGATTTTGGTAGACCATCAGTTGGGATTGCAGGGTATTGCTTGGGAGTACTTCATCTCCCATGACTTCTTCAGCACTCCACATGTAGTATCAGAGGCAGAGCATGAGATAGGTGGCCAATCTCATCAGTATGAGCGACATGTGACTGCTACTGTGCCATTATACATCTCCTATCAGAGAGGCAGTAGACCCTTATTTGTAGCGGCAAAGCGAGTGTTATCTCCACCTAGGGTGGAAGGGGCCTCGATTCTGACATTGGCATCACATAAGCAGGGTAGCAGTAAGATGCCAGTGTAGGAGGAAGGACCATCAAGTGAACGAGAGACCAAATTCGTTCTCCTCCATGATGATGAGACAGATGCAGAACCAACAAATGCAAAGCTTACAGAGATCATCCAGGAGCAGCAATTAGTGATTGAGTCCTTATAACTTGACTTGGAGAGGGCCAAGTGGAACATGAAGTACCTGGAGTAGAGAAACAAGCAGCTTGAGGATCAGCAGGCGATTATGGAGCTGCAAAACATTCGTGAGCATCGCCAAGCTGCTCAAAGAAGAAGGGTTGAGCTCACATCTTTGGAGCAAGAAATCAATGAGGATCGGGAGGCCAACCTTGAGAGGGTCAACATGCATTTGGAGAGGTTTCTGGACAAGGCCAACCTGGACCTTGCTCTACTGAAACACATGGCTTTCCGTTACAAGGAGCGAAACATGAGTGCACAGGCTCGAATAAGGAGTTTGAAAGTGAGATTGAGGAAAGCAACAGGAAAGGCAAAAGAGGAAAAAGAGCAAGATCGGCTTCGAATCTTGGTTGAGGATTCCTTTGCCCATCATAACACTCCATAGGGAACCTTCAACCCAAATTTCAAGAAATTTGGGGAAATTTCGGTCACTTCACAAATTTTTGGGCAAAAAACAGGGTTTTTCTCCCTGTGCGTGGCGCTGAAATTCTAGAGCTCCAAATGAGGAATGGTTTGCATTTTTGGATTGAAAATGGAAAATAATGACTACTGGTGTCCGGAGAAGAAATTTTGGTGAGGTATGAGTCTCCAAAGGGTCAAAAAACACCCAAAGAATGGCCTCTCTGCCCCTTTTTTGACACACAGGAAGCAGTCTTGGGAGAATGAAGATCTGGAGGGGAAAATGAGCACCAAATTCAAAAATTCTAGTGGGGTTAAAAAGTAGACAGGATAGGCTTTCCAAAAAGCCCACTTGGGCACATTTTGGACAAATGCAAGTGCCCCAAAACAGACCCCAAAGTAGCGTGACACACAGAGAAAATGGCACGACGCATAGAGGAAAAATTGCCCAATTTGCTTTTGTTTCAGGAAATTTCGGTTTGCGACTTCTCCAAGTGGGCCCACTCATCTACACTTAAGTTTTTTGGCACCAAAGGTGACATTTAAAGTGTTTTTTCTCCAGATTGGCTTCTATCCAAGTGGCGAAGGAAGGCAAACGGTCACCCAAGCCAAACGTCATGTTTGTAGCGCTGCACCTGTAGCTGATGGTTGGCTCTCCATCTCAATTTTGCAATGATTCGAGTAACTCCCCAACCCTTGGGAATTCTATCTCTTCCTTACACATTCTATATATTGTATGAAAGTTATTTGCAAAGGGTTGGTTGGCTTGTAACTTCTGGGAGACTGTGGGAAAGAAACTTTGTTTCTTCACTGTGTATTTCTTACAGAGAATTAATGAAAGGCAGCGGCTCTGTTTCATGAGATTCTTGTGGTTGTGAGTGTAGAAAATGTGTCTCTTATGTTTTCATATGTATTTAGTTATGTTTCATAATTCAATTCATGTTCATTTCCACTGAAATTTTCTGAGTGAGATTGGGTAGAATTCAATTTTATTGCTCTGCCTGTGGGAAAATTTCATGTTTAGTGTTATTCTTCCGTTGAAAAGGATTCATGTCACTATGCCCTTTTCACTTTCTTCAGCAATCTCTTCATGTCGCGGTACCTCAAACTAAATTGTTACATTTTCCACCTACCTTGCCTCATGGAATAATTTGTGCCTTTGTATTAAATTCTTTGTTCTTTGCTGACCGTTGGTCCCATACCATTGCAGAAGCTCAGTCATTCATGAAAATTGTTTCTCGAATCCCTATTCACTTACTAGCCTAAGGTAAATATTTCATTTTAAGTCATCTCAGACCGTTTTCGATTATCTATTCCCTGAGCGTGACTTAGAGAGAGCCCTCTCCTACTCTGGTAGGGCTAGCTACCAGACTAAGCGTGGTTTGTGGTTACCCTAATTTTTGCCTTCCTTCAGCCTAAGGCATATTTAGGTGCTAAGATAGTGGCGAATCCACTGGGGACGAAACTGAAATCAAATCCCCTTGTTTCATAATAATTCTAAGCTTCCGGATGATGAGCTTAGGATTGGAAAGGATGAGTAAGTCGGTTGTGTCCTGTTATTTTTCTCATAGCACGCTAGCTTCGAGACAATATACTAGAGCCAATCCAGACACGGATCCTCCTCATATCTACGAAAACCCCAATTTGGTCCCGAGACTCCTTTGTCTAGAAAGCACCATAACTTCCATGTTCAAATCCCATTCATGTCCCGACATTTTTGAGTATCTTGAAGAGCTTGAGTTTGACGAACAGTTTGAGATATCATTGTTTGAGTCTAAATCCAAAAGGGCAGTTGATTATACTGTCCCCGATCCGCAATTTCTTGTAGACCTCGAAACAGAAAGAGCTAATAGGTTAATTGATAATTATATTGCAACACAGCCCCAAACTCCAATTGCAAGCCCCTTACAAACTGTTCACACTCCTCCAACACCTCCAAGGCCAAATCCACTGAGAATGATGGCTGCCCGTTTCGCACCCCTTGTTTTGCCCCAGGTTCTAGATGATATGCCAACAGATTATCAAAGTAAAATCCTATTTTTTGATGGAAATCCTAACAACATTACTGCTCAGCAACATGTAGACAAAATGGTATACTTCTATGAACTTCATGAGATCGATGCGAAGAACGTGGTGATGAGACTCTTTGTACAGACATTTGCAGGTGATGTGAGGAAATGGTTCAGAGGTTTGCCAGCAGCAAGTATGACTACCTTGGTTGAGCTACAAAGAAAATTTTTAAATTGGTGGGAAGTGAAAACGAATCCCTTCCAAATTCTGGCCGAATATGAACAAATCAAATGAAACGTTGGTGAGTCGGTCCAAGATTATTGTGTTATATTTAATGCAGTCTATAACGAAATTTCAGATCATCTAAAGCCACCTGTGGGACTAGATATGATGAAGTTTCCATATGGTTTTGATGCTAACATGGCCTACCAATTAAGAGAGAGAGAACCGGCCACAATGGAAGACATGTAGAAAATTGCGGTTAGCGTTGAAGCAAATTTGTTGTCCAAAAGAGCTAGAGTGAAAGCAGAAAAGAAAATCACTATGAAAGAAGAGTCTTCTTCAATGGATCAACTACTCAAAAAGGTAGAGCAGATGCTTGAAAGGGTGAAGCTCGACAAGCCTGAGCCACAAGTTAGAAATCCTAACTTTCGTGGCCAACAACAGCCACAATATAGAATAAGACAGAGAGATCAGCGAATCCAAGAGCAGACAGCACAACAGCCAGTACAAACACCTTTGTAGCAGAATTTTGTTCATGGACCGGAGTCAGATGAGGACAAGAATTTAATAGGTGAAGAAAACCACCTCTTCACTCCAAATGAGCTGCCTACTTACATTACCGAAGAAGAAGAGTGTGCAGCGAGTTCAGCTGCACACCAAGACACGGATTTCGTTCTAGCTAGCGACACTTTTTTAGAAGAGGAATCATAGGAGTATCAAATGGGGTATATGAATGCTTTGTCTGCACAGCAGCAACGATATTCACCTAGAAACAGAGATGTGCTGGCCAAACCAATTTAGAAAAAGAAGGAGGTTGAAATGGCAAAGAATGATTCATCAGCTACATAAAGAAAAGGAAAAGAGGCAGTTGGTCCAGAGAGCAACAAATCAAAATCAGCAGAACAATCACAGTAGCAAGCTGCATCAAAGGAAAAGGAAAGGAAAGAGATCCCAGTCAAAGAGGTAGAAAAGAATCCCGATTTTAGCCTAGAGAATGAGATTTCTAAGTTAAAGGTATCCATCCCCTTGACTGAAATAATGAAGAACAACAGCTATAGAGGACAAATATCTAAGATGTTGAATTTGGACCCCAATGTCCGACATGGTAAATGTAGAAGATAATAAGCTTGAAATGATTTTTGGACCAGCATCGAATGGTGAGTCTCCTGATAGCGATGTGCCACCCTTCTATATCAGTTTAAGATTGTATGATTTTGTGTTACACAATGCCATGTTCAATTCCGGAGCTTCTCACAATCTCATGCCCAAGGCTATCATGGATAAGCTTGGTCTAGACATCACCTGGCAATATCATGATCTCTATTCATTCGATTCCAGCAGAGTAAGATGTATAGGAATCATCAAAGACTTTGTTGTGAGTTTGGATCAGCTTCCCATGAAAAATGTTTTGATGGATGTGGTGGTAGCAGATATTCCTCCAAGGTTTGGCATGCTTCTTTCCAGGTCTTGGGTAGCGAAATTGAAAGGGACACTACAGCTGGATTTCTCCTATGCAATGATCCCAGTGTTTGGAAAAATGAGGAAATTATATCGTGAACAAAAAATGAAATATATGATCACAAGCAAGGAGAAAACTATAAATCATCCTATTAACTATGTACATACAGATTTAGAGTCTTTTGTTTTGTTTTTAGATAGTTTAAATGACATATATAGTCAGATAGTAGAAGCAGATGATATTCCGGAAATAACAAAAAATTTCAGAGAAATTTTGAAGAAAGAAGGACAAGAAAAGCAGAAAAATGTTGGGCAATCAACTGAAAGTAATGGACAACAAGCAGACAAGGCACAACAAACAAATTTCCAGCACTTACAAGAGGAGGAAGAAGGCTTGTGGACCATGGATTTTGATGGAGTAGTAGGAAATGATGGCACTAGAATTGGAATTTGGGTACACGGTCCTTTCTCCGCCCCAAACAAAGTGCCTAGTAGTGTGAGGGCTTGCTATTACAAGCTAGCCTTTGAGTGTTCAAACAATGAAGCTGAGTATGAAGCTCTGATTGCTGGCCTGAAGATTCTTAGAAAGCTGAATGCAAAAAGGATTTCGGTATATGGTGACTCCGAATTGGTAATAAAGCAGGTCAGAGGTGAGTATCAAGCCAAACATCCTAGGATGCGGGCCTATCATAATGCAGTTTTAGACATCTTAAAATTATTTTTAGAATACACCTTGACATGTGTGCCTCGTATACAAAATAGTATTGCTGATGCACTTGCCAAGGCAGCAAGCAGTTTGAAGATCCCCATGAACTCTAGCAATAAATTTGAAATCCATGTCAAGCATCATCCAACCATTCCAGATAATCAATGATATTGGCAAGTGTTTCAAGATGATGAGGAGATTAAAGATTTTTTGCTAAAAAAAGGCAAGTTCGAAGAAACCTCAATTGATGTAGAAAACGATGATGGCAAAGGGAATGGTACAGATGAAGTGCAGATCAATGAAATGGACGTCTTGTAGCTGAAGAATAACATTATTCCTAAAGGCTTGATACCTCTAGAAGAACTTTTTGATCAAGATGATGTAGCCCGCAAGCCAACATTGCAGCCAACATAGAAGGGTGTAGAAGAGGTCAACATCGGAACATCTGCCAATCCTAAGTTGGTAAAATTGTCTAAAGCATTACCGCCAAAGATCAAGGACAAATACATCAGTTTGATGGCTTCATTTGTAGATGTGTTTGCTTGGGATTATTCTAATTTAAAGACCTATGATACCAATATTATTCAGCACACAATACCCATCAAGCCCAATCAAAAACCATTTAGACAGAAGCTGAGAAGGATAAATCCAAAGTTGCTGCCTGTTATAGACATTTTTGGGCACTACGACCCCAAGCATGAAATGTCCATAATCCAAGGGCTCCTAAGTCCCTAAAAGTGTTGTTCTGACCCCTAAAGGAACAAGGTCAACTGATTACAGCTTCTCCCAGAAGTTCTCCATGAAAAGCTGCTCAGAACTGGTCAAAACAGGATCATTTCAGCTGCTCCATAGGCAAAGTGCATTGCATCTCACCTAAATACACTGTATGGGTGTGTTTCATTTCAAAAAGCCATTCTATGGGGTATGATGGGCGAGAAGTGACAAATTGAAGTGTCATTCCGCGAGGTGGGGAGGTATGGAAACTTCGAGAAACTTCTCCTCTGACACTTGCCTCTCTGAATTCGACCAAGGATGAGTAAGAGATCATCAATCTCCAGGTGGAAGCAAGAAATATCAGAGGGAAGACACTAATCAAATCACAAGCTGACTCATCTCCCTTACAGATATCTATATATGGATCCCTCATCCCAGAGATCCGGAGGCTGGAATTTTGCATATTGTAAGGAATTGTTGTTGGTTTCTTGAGACAACATCATATTGTTGGGTGATCTAAGCTTTGTATGAGGTGAAGAGGGGCTTCCTTGCTGAGAGGATGATGTTGGGTCAGAACAATTGGTTGTAACTCCCTTGGCTCTTTCTTGTTTATCAATAAAAGCTATTCAAGTTTTCCTCCATACTCTTGTTTCATTTATGTTTTCTGCATTTGTATGGTCAATTTACATCTGATCCTAGATTTTTTATGATTATAGATCCATGTTCTTGTATAGTGCTATACTAATGTGATCTTACAGGTACTCTTTGAAGTTGGGTGTGCAAGGGAACAAGTAGCGAAAGACTATCAAGAGAGAGATGAATCGAACTAGGAGATTAGCGCAAGATAGAGGTTGGTCTTCTTTGTTCTTCTCTCATATATACTTCATAAAGGAAAAACGAAAGTAGCTTTACTTTGTTTGTTTCTAAGGTAGCTATCACACCTTAGTGGGATAAGCAGTTCTGTGTAGACACTTTTCCCTGTAACAAAATGGTGACTCCGCTGGGGAGGAATTATTTTGTTTGTTCATCTTCCTTGTTGTCTATTTTATAAACTTACAGACAGAGCCTGAAGTCGAGCGAGGTAGCTTTCGAACTGCATTTGCTATGCAAATGCAAACTAGATAAATGCCGCTTCAGTCAATCTCTGGGATTTGTTTATAAATTAAACAACTAATTTACAAACTCTCTGATTTCCCCTTGTGGTAGCTCTTAGATACTCCTTAGATCTACCCCTGATTGTTGCATTACTGATTACCATTTGCTCGGCCAAAACCCATGAACTGAACTGCAAACTGTGACCAGGAACCCAAGCAAAGTCTCGTCTCTGGCCCAGCGTAGGTACTATTCTGAGAATCTAAAATTCAGCGCACTTCCCGAGTGTAGTAGGTGCGCTGCATTTCAAATTCCATGTGTTACAAGTGCGCTGATCAGACTAGGCATTGTTCAGTTTTGGTTTCTGTGATTCATTCTTTCTAATTCTATTCATGAATTTTGCTGCCTGTGATCAGTATATCTCTGTTTGAAACCCATTTTCCTTGTTGTTATTCCGCCTCCTTTGTACAAAAGAACTGTAAATGTTTTTGTGTATTTGTTGAGTCATTTTTAGTTCTCCTTTGCAAAAAGTAACGTAATCGTATTGTCGTCCTTTGATTTGAAAAGTGTCGCAAGTGTCGTTTTCAGTCATAGGAAAGAGTTTGGATGCTGTAGATAGTTGATTATCCGGTTACTATTGTATTTGGTCTAAATTTGTAATTTTTCTAGTGTCGAAAGCAAGTATTCATTTCCAAATCATAAAGTGTTGTGATTGTCTCCATTTTTTATTTCGAAAAGAAACTTGTTGGTAATTGTCGCTTGAAAAGTAATTAAGATTTGTGCATCAGGTTTCTTTTTCCATTCACATACTAAGAAAGCCGAAAACAAATACATGCATATGCATTTGCATTTAGATTGTTTGATTGGTTTGATTTAGGAAAATGCATTTAGAGTGTGCTCTTTGCTCTTTGTGAAAGAATACTGTCTCTCTTTCCTTAGTAGCTAGGATTTTCATTGCACAAAGAAGATAAAAGACTGTTTATCATCTTAGATTGCATTTTAGGAATTATACATCTACATCTCATGGTGAACCTGAAAGGAAAACTTCATAAACAAGATCAACTATAAAATAAATTCAATGAATCTAACAATGCTTTGGAACCTAACGCACAACATTTAGAAGTCTAGGCTAGAGACGTATTCCGGTGTCGTAAAGCCTGGTAACTGTTGTTCTCACTGATTGTTGGGTGATTTCTCCACTTTGAGACGATAAGTGCCAGTACGGACTTGTGCTCCCACGTACCGTCGAGTATATTTTGGGAGACCACAATAGGCTTAATCCTTTATCCATAGGAAGCCGTGTCTGCCGCCCTATCGATCGCAATGCACTGAACACAGCATTCGGGAAGATTGACTGCTGTATCGTAAAAAGTATTATGCAATTTTGTGATTGGTTTGGTAATCCCTCTACCTAGATTTCCAGAGCAGTCCCTTTCGTTCCTTTTCAGACTCCTTAATGGAAAAGGTCCATCTGAGCAATTGTCACTTCAGGCTCATTAAAAATCGAAGGCGACTAGAGTCATCTTTTGTTTTTTCTCAACTCTTAAAAATTGAAAAAACAAGTTGTTTCAAAGCATCTAAAATTCATCTAATTCGGAAACATACTTCCCCTTTATTTTTAGTTGATCGAGTAATCCGCAGTCGTGGAAGAAATTCAATTGAAACCCCATCGTTCGCAGAGGCTTACAAGTCAATCGTCTTTGTCTCCGGAATCGAAGCTAGTATGGAAAAAGTGAACTCGTTTAACCGGTTCCAAATCTCCTATTAAGGCTAGAACAAGTGTTCCAAAAACATCAGAGATTTTGGTTACTCCACAAAAGGACAGTGGTACTGACCCTAGTCTGAGGGTAAACACTTGTATCACTGAACCAGTTCCATCTACAACCGGTTCGGAGAGTGTTTCTCCCCAAACATCTATCGCTGCAGAATCCATACCTTCTTCGACACCAGAAATATTCTACGGACTTGACGGTCTACCCCTTCCACATGGTCTGATTGCTATAGAAGAGATTGTGGAAGATCCTCCATCTAGTACTCCATCGCAATTTGGAGTCGGGATCACTCTGTATCCTTCTTCATCAAAAGTTAGTCTACCGCCAGCAGAAGCTGTTGTAGAAGCGCTAGGTAATATTTTGGATAGACTAGAAATGTCTGAACAACCGTCAACATCTAGGACTGTGTCGTCTGACACATCGACGGCAGAACTCCCTGCTATCACTCCAACAATGTTCACCGGTATACCATCTATCCCAACTAGCTCTCAATCGCTAGAAGGAGCCCACTCAAGGGCCATTTCGACGGTATGGTCTGTTCCTGTTTGTTCATCCAGAATAATATCTGGAAACTCTTATATTGAGTCTCAACAAATTGATCCATTTGGACGTCAATTTGGGCAGTCCAGCCCTCAAGGGCAAACCATTCCCTTAAGTACCGGATTACCACCGTATGGGGGCCAGTATGCCCTTTCATTATCCCCTCTGGGAGAACAGCCATATGGGAGTTCACAACAAAATTCGGGTTATGCTGGAATTACTTCAAGCAATTGGGTACCGATACTACCTCAACAACCAAGAGTTGTATATTCGATGCAACAATGCTTACCTATGTCAAGTATACCAACTACGCCAGCTATTATGACGATGTCGCAAGTTCAAGCACTGCCTGTTGTATGCCAACCTCAGGTTTCTCAGGTTGTAATGCAACAGCCCCTTGACCCTACAACTCAACCACAATCGCCGACTGGTGGAATGACACAGGTTCAAACGGGTACAATTACCCCTCATCTTGGTCAAACAGTTAGTATCGGGCAACAGCACATGGCTTCACAACCATGGCTAGTGCAATACCAACAACCGCAGTTCCAACAAGTATACCAATGTTCTGAGGAACAAATCTTTGTGAATAGTGGGTAACCGTATATTCAAAACAGTTAAAATCAACCATTTTACAATGGTCATGCCCACCAACCTTACTAGAGTTACCAGCATCAAATGCATTATGCTGGTATGCAAAGACCAACTGCTCAGGCGATCCCATCTTATCCTGGGTATGCTTCGCCTAACCTGAATCAACAGTTACCCTTCGTGGCGACTTTAGAGTTACCTGATTTAAATCGGTTAACAAACAATCAATCGCTTATGCCCCTTGGTGGCCAGCGATTCCACATAAACTTCCATAAGATATTCCTAAATTTAATGGAAATCCGGGTGAAGATCCATCGAATCATGTGATGACCTTCCATTTGTGGTGTTCATCAAACATCCTAAACGATGATTCGATTAGGCTTCGCCTTTTTCAGAGGACATTAATTGGTCCGGCAGCAAAATGGTATATCGAATTGCCTAGAGCTTCATTCGACAACTTCAGTACCCTAGCCACAACCTTTTTAACCCATTTTCAGTTACCGATAAGGTACGAAATGGGAACAAAACTTCTTACCAATTTCAAACAAACAACGGCCACTCACATATCCGATCATATACATGAGTTGCAACGTCATCGTAGAATGGTGAAAACGTATGTTCCCGATCAGCTCTTAGCTGAATGGTTTATCAAGTCATTACTGCCTTCCATCACGGAAGATGTGGCAAAAGGGGGAGTCATCACCGAAGAGCAGGTTATCGCTCGTGCGCAATATTTGGACTTGATTTACACTCAGTCCGGCACGCTCTATGATAAAATACCTGACGCTCCTAGACCAGAATTCTCAGTTCCTCCTCCTCCTAAATCAAACACTGACTCTCATGTCGGTGATGGCGTGATTGGCGCAACAGACACGAAATCGACAAAGGCTACATCTAAAAAGGCCCGTAAGATTTCTGGTCAAAAAGCAAATGAGGAACTTCTTGCCTCGGAAGTAAATGCCGTATCGACAGATAAAGGCAAACAAACCAAGCAACCAAGGGGCAAGAAGAAAGGCAAAGGGAAGAAGAAGAAACATGAAGAATCATCACCTAAAATCTTCTGCAAACCCTCTTGGAAATAGGAAACCAAAAAATCCATGCTTTATATGTGATGAGGATCATGAGACCGCAGATTGTCCACATAGAGCTGAGCTTAAAAAATTCTTCAAGAATTCAAAAACCTCGGCAGTATTAACTGATCCGTTTCCAAATCTAGGAACAAATGTGGTTGACAGTGAAAATGCTTCCCCATGTCAAGTGCTGATGTTTTCGATTTCCAAATAGCAAAATGATGCTTTGATATCGACAAGAAACAAAGATTATAGGAATCCATAGCTGTCGAACAACAAGGATAAATATCAACCTAGTAGTTCGACAACAACTTCGACAGAAGTTGCGCCACCCATCATTCCCGAGTTGACAATAAAACCACCAAAGGGAGTAGTACACAAGTCGACGTTTAATCCCCGCGCTAGAGCGGCAAAGCATTATAACATAGTGGAAGATTTGGCCCAATTGCCATCCGCTATGTCAACTCTTGAGGTACTACAAAATTGCCCATCCCAAAAGCAAGCTTTATTATCAGCCATTGGTGGGATAGACCCAAAGGATTCCAATCTTTTATCCTTCGATCATAAAGGATACAATCCTTAGTTTCCAGCTCAACTAGCTTTCCTCGTTCAAGTGAAAGCCCTCAACAAAACTGTTCATCGAACAATTATTGATGAGGGGGCATCTACATGTATTATGTCGATGAGTTGCTGGAAAACTTTAGGATCTCCAACCTTGTCGCAATCTTCGACGACATTAAAAGAATTTGAGGGATGAACATATACCCCATATGGTATTCTAAGTAACTTGAAGGTTGAGCTAGGAGGGAAAACAGTAGAAATAGATGTTGAGGTAATCGACAGAAATCTCGATTACAACATCCTACTGGGAAGACCATGGATATATGCTATGGCTGCTGTTGTGTCGACCTATTTTAGGAATATTACATTTCCCTTTCAAGGAGGGATTACAATCGTCGATCAACAAAACTTCCTCCCCAATGGTTCTCAAGTTACGGGAAGCATTCCAATGATCCATGGAAGCCCCCATTCGCTTCAAAATATCGGAGTAGGCCTACTAAAAGATCCTATATTAATGGGAACTTTTGCCCTTCCACCTCCAATCAATTTGGCGGAAGTAGCGTCGGTAGGAACCTGCAATATGATATCTTCTAAAAAGATCTCAGAAAACGATATCGACATGGATCATACGCAGGTTTTGCCTCCAAGCCCAACAGAAATATTGTAGCAATCAATGTTCCTAGCATGGGAGGCAAACCCAAATCAACGCTCATCAAGAATTTGGATAGAATATGGTACCCCTTCAGATCCTTTGTCGCGAGTGCATGTCACCGACGAAGGAATTGTTCAATCAGTGGTAATTGAAGGGGCACCATGGGTTGATTACCACCATCATTCCCTTCTTCCGGATTGTGAAGAAAATACTCCTGGTGACCTTTATCATCCTTCAGTTTTTGATTTCCTATCAAATACTGTAAACACGGTGGATTCCGAGCGAAACTTGTCCAACATTGAAGAGACTATCGCCATAAATATCTCGACCAAAACAGATGTTGTAGAGAATATTTATGTTGGAAAATGTTGTTCTCCTTTAGAACTGGAAATATATAACGCTCTTTTTCGCGAATTCAGAGATCTCTTTGCTTGGTCGTATATTGAAATGCCAGGCATTGACTCGAGTATCGTTGAACACGAAATCAAGATGTATCCAGATGTCAAACCAGTACGACAACGGCTACGACAGGTGCACCCCAAGAAAGTCGTTGCCATTAAGGCAGAAGTTGAAAAACTTCTCCATGATGGTTTCATTTACCCGGTTCCTCTGACCGATTGGGTATCGAATATTGTACCTGTTATGAAAAACAAGGAACAATTAGAGTGTGCGTCGATTATAGGGATGTAAATCAAGCTTGTCCAAAAGACAACTACCCTACACCCTTCATCGACCAGATAATTGATGAATGCGCCAGATGCGAAATCTTTTCATTCATGGATGGATTCTCCGGGTATAATCAAATAAATATCCACCCAAAGGACCAGTCGAAGACTGCATTTATTTGTCCGTTGGGCACATTCACGTATCGAAAATTACCCTTTGGTTTAAAGAACGCAGGGGCAACGTTTCAGAGGGCAATGAATTATGCCTTCCATGACATCAAAAACATCATTCAACCATACCTTGATGACCTTCTGGCTCATTCGCAAAAGCGGACTGATCATCCATAGCATTTAAGAGCGATATTTCGATGTTGCCGACACTACAAAATATGACTCAATCCACACAAATGTGTATTTTGTGTTAGTTTTGGTCATTTACTTGGCTTTGTAGTCTCGAAAGACGGGATTCGTCTCGACCCATGTAAGGTTCAGGCAATCATAAATTTGCCTCCACCTTCAAGTTTGCTTCAGATTCAGAAACTCCAAGGGAAAGCAAACTTTCTGAGGAGGTTCATTCCAAATTACGCCGAACTTGCTAAAGGTTATACACATCTTTTGAAAAAGGAAGTACCCTTTTTCTAGGATTAGGTTGCACAAGCTTCCTTTGATGCTTTAAAATAATTGAAAGCATCATTAATGTATGATCCTGATTATCAAAAAGATTTTAACCTGTATCTGGCTGCAGCGGATACAACCATCGCAATGGTTTTAGTTCAAGAAGACAATGGAATTGAACATCCTATATATTATTTAAGTAAGAACTTAAATGATACAGAAAGTAGATATTCTTATGTTGAAAAGCTAGCTCTCGCAGCCGTTCAAGCGATACAGAGATTTCGACACTATGTCCTCTTTCGAAAAGCTACCATTCTGTCAGATTGCAACCCCATGACTTATATATTGTAGCGACATTTGCTGGGGGGAAAATATTCAAAATGGATAGCAATTCTACAAGAGTTTGATCTGGAATTTGTAAAATCCAAGTCAAAGAAAGCTCTGGTTTTCGCGGAATTATTATGCGATCTCCCATCGTCGTCCAACGATGAAACATCCGAAGAAACAATCGTGGACGAAAATTTGTTTCTGATATCTTCAAGCAATCTGTGGTATGAGGATATAATCATTTATCTCCAAACCCAAAAATATAGGCCAAATACCTCTCGCTCCGAACAAAAATGTATTCGATACCAAGCAAAAGACTACATGATCGTCGGTGATACACTATACCGTCATGGTATCGATACGGTTCTGAGAAGGTGCCTCATCCATGAGGAGGCCAAAAAAGTCCTGAATGATTGCCATTCAGGCGCGTGTGGGGGGCATCAATCCGGTTATGCTACAGTGCAAAAAATTCTACGAGCAGGATACTTCTGGCCAACAATGTTCAAAGATTGCATAACCACAGTCAGAAGTTGCCATGCTTGTCAAATTTTCGATAGCAAAACCAGAAGACCACCCGCACCTCTGTAGCCAATAGTTGTTGTCGGGCCATTCACCAAATGGGGCATCGACTTCATGACATGTAACCCCACCTCGACCGGGGGGCATGGGTATATCATAGTTGCAGTTGACTATTTTACCAAATGGGTCGAGGTGATGCCTACATTAGATAATACTGGTGAAACAACTGCCCTCTTCTTTTTCAATCATGTAGTCGCCAGATTCGGTGGTATCTTTTCCAAGGCAAAGGCGGTCAAGATAGAACCATAACCAAAGTTCTTCAACCTCCCACTCTTCACCTTGGTCAACTGCTCTTTCATCACAAGAAGTACTGCGTCGCACCAGTTGAACATCTTCGGTTGGAGGCATTCCAAGGCATACTACATATAAGATCGGTTGGCTACATGAAGAGTCACACCACCGGCCATCCTACCAAAAGTAAACAGAATAGTCCTGAGGGACCTGTCAGTGACATCACAGATGATGATCTTGCCATCTTTACTCGGCTGAGATCCCTCTCTGCAATACCGGTGAACATAATCTCTCATAGATTCACCTCCTCGGGCTGAACCTGATAAAGAGATGGGGGCACCCCGCCTTGACAAGCCAGTCAAGAAATAGATATCCACTACAGTCAAGGGGATGGATTTGCCCCTAATCTGAAACACCTGGTTGGTAGGATCCCAAGCATCGAGAAAATATTGCAGCAAGTTGATTTGTTGTCTCATGCTAGAAATGCGGAAAAACTTCAGCAAGCCACAGTTCCGCAGTGCGTTTACTGTAACCGGATCATGTAAAGCAAGCATGTCCTCTTCTTCATTCTCACGTTCTCGCCATGTAATAGTCATCTTGCTCCAAAAATCTCTGAAAACAAGCAAGGGAAGAGTTAGATCCCGATTTTGGTAAGAAATAGGCAAAATTTCCATCAAAAACTGTGCATAAAATTCCTTCCTTGCGCCCATCGCACCTACAGTAGTGCTTTGGGTGTGTTGCATGTCAGATGGCCAGTAGACAGGCCAACATCCAATGCACATTTTGATACACAAAGGGTGCGCTGAAGCCAGGGTGAGTTTTTCAAACCCCAAAGGCTCAGAAAAACCAGGAATCAAGCTCAGAATGCAAAATGGAAAGCATGAAATGAAAGAGCTCAAGTTTAGCTCCTATCTGATCCAGACGATGCCGAGAATCGTCCACAGAATCTCCCAAAATCAAGGGGGGAAAGCACCTCCAAAGCTCCAACAAACCAAAGTTCAAATGAAATGGTAAAATGAGAGGTAAAAGCACTTTTACATTACTTTTTACATAATTCGAGTAAAATATTAGTGTTCTAACTCATTTTTCAAACATGTATTGCTCATTTCTAACTAGTTTGATGAAGCAATTGAAAATGCAGTACAATATTTGAAAGAACAAAGCTATTTATGGTAAAGTCAAGAAATCACCATTGCATCGAGCAGTTTTACCGCATAGTTCAAGCTCGTTAAAAAAATAAACATAAGCCATGAGCAAATGTTTCTCCCTACGTTTAAGCTCATTAAAAAATGAACTATTTCTCGGTAAATAACCATCGTGAATGTAGTACTTCAGCCTTTAAAAGCCTTGGTCGTGTTCTCATCATCACCTCCACTCTGTATTGGCCAATCATTCACCTCCATTTGATTGTTTACCCCTTTTGAGGAACAGCTGCAAAGAGTGATCTCACTAGTCATCCTTGTAACACTGTCGTGATTGGAAAATTCCAAACCTTACCTGGAATCAGCTGCTACCCAATTTTATCACTCGTTCCTCAAAAGATGAGTCTCCTTTAAGCTCTTTTCAACTGACTCATAAAATATGAAAACAATGCCGAGCCATTGGCCTCTCCAGCTCGTTAAAGGGACCGGAAGTGCTATCCCTCCTCTAAATTTTAATCTTTTTGGACCTGAGGGATTATTACACAAAAAGATCGAGCGCTTGTTTTGTTCGGCTCGTTAAAAGTATCAAAAATTCATCCCTTCTGTATTGTTTTATACTTTTTCGGACTTAATAGATTAGATGACGAAAAAGGAATTTTGGAGTTTCCTTTACATTCCTTTTCAGACTCTCTAAAATTGAAAAGGACCAAGTTATCTTTGTCGTTAAACTCGTTAAAACTTAATAGCAACAAACTTGTCCATAGCAGACAAGAACGAGTTTCACTATCACTAGGCTCATTAAAACATAGCGATGGGTTTGCCTGAAGGGAAAATTATAGAACAAGCATATGTTATCCTCCTCAAGCTTGACAAAAATAAAGAGGTACTGGTCAGCAATGACTGGGGAAAATTGGGAAGAAAACTTGAAGAAACTTTATTGGTAGAAAGTGGCTCTTGAACATGACACTTTCACTCCGCATCCAAGTCGGGTTGGGTTGTTTCATTCACCGGTCACATCACCATGGTCCCATCACACCATCCACATTTGGGGTAATGCTACCAATCCATCATGTCAGTGTCGCCGATATGTTCAAGAGAAGTCATTCAGAGAATTCACCTGTGTCTCACCCGCTACAATACATTTACACTCCATTCTTTCATGACCGCCACCCTGAACCGTATGTCATCAGATCGTTTTCACCTCCATTAAAATCATTTTCTCTGTTCCCTGTTATTGATGTGGGATTCATTAAGGCCCTCCTGTGATGGATCGCTTCTTGTCGACATCAGCTCATTATCCAAGAAGTCGATCTAGGAACACCCCGTTCAGTGCTTTGAAGCTTGCATGCCTCAATGGCAAGTTTCTCACTTTCGACGATAGGTTTACATCAATGGCCTTCAACCTAAAGATTTTGTGTGGTGTTTGACGCCAAGTCCTTTACTCACACCACGTGAATTGTACTGCAGTACCTTGAGGGTCATTATCATTATCGGTGATTCCTCTCGTGCCTCTTAACAGCTTACATCATTGGCTGGTAATCAGGCGATGTCTTTCCATGTTCAGCATCCGAGGTTTCATTAGAATATGAGGAGGAGACCCATAGTGATACAGCTTCAGGAGAACAGGCCCCCAGGAGACATCACCGGAGTGGAAAACATGTTAGAGATGAGCCAAACACCCTCACCGAGTTGCAGGCATGCCCTCTTGCTATGTCATGTTTCCAGCACCTAACATGTTTTGAATTTTTTCAGAGGGTGGCAAATGTCAGAGTTCATCATGAGTTGGTCGGTCTTTTTGCACTTCACCTACATGGAGGACAGTCTGTATTGGTTGGGGTCACCTTCACAATGACACCCGAAACCATATCAGTGGCAACAGGCATACCAAACATTGGAGAATAGCGGCATAAGAAGAAGAAGGTGGAGAGGCATCATTATGAGCCTTACATTAAGGCCAGCTGCTTGAGCCAGCTCACGAGAGTTTTTCCTTTTAGATTTTTGAGAGATGAGTATGCTCCACTCATGAAATTGATCATGAAGTACTTCAGTTGTGAGGGGAGGTTTTCTCGCCTTTATGCTTATCACATCAGGTTGCTCATGCACTTTACCAGGGTGCGGATGATGAACCTCCCATTTTTTATTTGCGGTAACATAGAAAGGATGAAAAATTTCATGCAGCAGAAGACCCCTCGACAGCATCTCAACAGTGTTTATCACTTTTCCCTTATCCAGATTTTGGTAGACCATCAGTTGGGATTACAGGGTATTGCTTCGGAGTACTTCATCTCCCGTGACTTCTTCAACGCTCCACAGGTATTATCAAAGGCAGAGCATGAGATAGGTGGCCCATCTCATCAGTATGAGCGACATGTGGCTGCTACTGTGCCATTATACATCACCTACCAGAGAGGCAGTAGACCCTTATTTGTAGCGGCAAAGCGAGTGTTATCTCCACCCGGGTGGAAGGGGCCTCGATTCTGACATCAGCATCACATGAGCAGGGCAGCAGTAAGGAGCCATTTTAGGAGGAAGGGCCATCAGGTGAACGAGAGACCAAATTGGTTCTCCTCCATGATGATGAGACAAATGCAGAACCAACAAATGTAGAGCTTACAGAGATCATCCAGGAGCAGCAATTAGTGATTGAGTCCTTATACCTCGACTTGGGGAGGGCCAAGTGGAACATGAAGTACCTGGAGTAGAGAAACAAGCAGCTTGAGGATCAGCAAGCGATTATGGAGCTGCAAAACATTCGTGAGCATCGCCAAACTACTCAAAGAAGAAGGGTTGAGCTCACATCATTGGAGAAAGAAATCAATGAGGATTGGGAGGCAAACCTTGAGAGGGTCAACATGCATTTGGAGAGGTTGCTGGACAAGGCCGACTAGGACCTTGCTCTACTGAGACACATTGCTTTCCGTTACAGGGAGCGAAACATGAGTGCGCAGGATCGAATATGGAGTTTGAAAGTGAAATTGAGGAAAGCAACAGAAAAGGAAAAAGAGGAAAAAGAGCAAGATCGGCTTCGAATCTTGGTTGAGGATTCCTTGGCCCATCATAACACTCCATAGGGAACCTCTAGCCCAAATTTCAAGAAGTTTGGGGAATTTTCGATCACTTCACAAATTTTTGGGCAAAAAACAGGGTTTTTCTCCCTGTGCGCGGTGCTAAAAATCTAGAGCTACAAATGAGGAATGGTTTGCATTTTTGGATTCAGCATGGAAAATGATGACTACTGGTGTTGGGAGAAGAAACTTTGGCGAGGTATGAGTCTTCAAAAGGTCAAAAAGCACCCAAAAAATGGCCTCTCTGCCCCTTTTTTGACACACAGGAAGCAGTCTTGGGAGAATGAAGATTTGGAGGGGAAAATGAGCACCAAATTCAAAAATTCCAGTGGGGTTAGAAAGTAGACAGGACAGGCTTTCGAAAAATCCCACTTGGACACATTTTGGACACCTTCAAGTGCCCCAAAATATGCCCCAAAGTAGCATGGCACATAGAGAAAATGGCGCGGCGCACAGAGGAAAAATTGCCCAATTTGCTTCCGTTTCGCGAAATTTCGGTTCGCAACTTCTCCAAGTGGGCCCGCTCATCTACACTTCGGTTTTTTGGCACCAAAGGTGACATTTAAAGTGTTTTTTCTCTAGATTGGCTTCTATCCAAGTGGTGAAGGAAGGTAAACAGTCACCCAAGCCAAATGTCATGTTTGTAGCGCTGCACCTGTAGCTGATGGTTGGCTCTCCATCTCCATTTTGCAGTGATTCGAGTAACTCCCCAACCCTTGGGCATTCTATCTCTTCCTTACAAATCCTATATATTTTATGCAAGTTATTTGCAAAGGGTTGGTTGGCTTGTAACTTCTGGGAGACTGTGGGAAAGAAACTTTGTTTCTTCACTGTGTATTTTTTATAGAGAATTAATGAAAGGCAGTGGCTCTGTTTCATGAGATTCTTGTGGTTGTGAGTGTAGAAAATGTGTCTCTTATGTTTTCATATGTATTTCGTTATGTTTCATAATTCAATTCATTTTCATTTCCATTGAAATTTTCTGAGTGAGATTAGGTAGAATTCAATTTTATTGCTCTGCCTGTGGGAAAATTTCATGTTCAGTGTTATTCTTCTGTTGAAAAGGATTCATGTCACTATGCCCTTTTCACTTTCTTCAGCAATCTATTCATGTCGTGGTACCTCAAACTAAATTGTTACCTTTTCCGCCTACCTTGCCTCACGGAATAATCTTTGCCTTTGTATTAAATTCTCTGTTCTTTGCTGACCGTTGGTCCCATAGCATCGCAAAAGCTCGGTCATTCATGAAAGTTGTTTCCCGAATCCCTATTCACTTACTAGCGTAAGGTAAATATTTCATTGTAAGTCATCTCAGACTATTTTCGATTATCTATTGCTTGAGCGTGACTCAGAGAGAGCCCTCTCCTGCTCTGGTAGGGCTAGCTACTAGACTGAGCGTGGTTTGTGGTTACCCTAATTTTTGCCTTCCTTCAGCCTAAGACAGATTTAGGTGCTAACATAGTGGCGAATCCGCTGGGGACAAAACTGAAATCAAATACCCTTGTTTCATAATAATTCTAAGCTTCCGGATGATGAGCTTAGGATTGGAAAGGCTGAGTAAGTCGGTTGTGTCTTGTGATTTTTACCAATAGTACGCTGGCTTCGAGACGATATACTAGAGCCAATCCAGACCCAGATCCTCCTCATATCTACGAAAACCCCAATTTTGTCCCGAGACTCCTTCATCTAGAAAGCACCATAACTTCCGTGTTCAAATCCCATTCATGTACCGACATTTTTGAGTATCTTGAAGAGCTTGAGTTTGACGAATGGTTTGAGATATCATTGTTTGAGTCTAAATCCGAAAGGGAGATTAATTATACTGTCCCCAATCCAAAATTTCTTGTAGACCTCGAAACAGAAAGAGCTAATAGGTTAATTTATAATTATATTGCAACACAGCCCCAAACTCCAATTGCAAGCCCCTTACAAACTGTTCACACTCCTCCAACACCTCCAAGGCCAAATCCACTAAGAATGATGGCTGCTCGTTTCGCACCCCTTGTTCTGCCCCAGGTTCTAGATGATATGCCAACGGATTATCAAAGTAAAATGTCATTTTTTATGGCACTCCTAACAGCATTACTGCTCAGCAACATGTAGACAAAATGGCAGACTTCTATGAACTTCATGAGATCGATGCGGAGAACGTGGCGATGAGACTCTTTGTATCATTTGCAGGTGATGTGAGGAAATGGTTCAGAGGTTTGCCAGCAGCAAGTATGACTACCTTGGCTGAACTACAAAGACAATTTTTAAATCGGTGGGAAGTGAAAAAGAATCCCTTTCAAATTCTGTCCGAATATGAACAAATCAAACGAAACGCTGGTGAGTCGGTCCAAGATTATTGTGCTAGATTTAATGCAGTCTATAATGAAATTTCAGATCATCTAAAGCCACATGTGGGACTAGATATGATGAATTTTCCATATGGTTTTGATGCTAACATGGCCTACAAATTAAGAGAGAGAGAGAACCGGCCACCATGGAAGACATGTAGAAAATTGCGGTCAGCGTTGAAGCAAATCTGCTGTCTAAAAGAGCTAGAGCGAAAGCAGAAAAGAAAACCACTATGAAAGAAGAGTCTTCTTCAATGGATCAACTACTCAAAAAGGTAGAGCAGATGCTTGAAAGGGTGAAGCTTGACAAGACTGAGCCACATGTTAGAAATCCTAACTTTCATGGGCAACAGCAGCCACAATATAGAATAAGACAGAGAGATCAACGAACCCAAGAGTAGACAGCGCAACAGCCACTACAAACACCTTTGTAGCAAAATTTTGTTCATGGACCGGAGTCAGATGAGGACAAGAATGTAATAGGTGAAGAAAACCACCTCTTCACTCCAGATGAGCTGCCTACTTACATTACCGAAGAAGAAGAGTGTGTAGTGAGTTCGGCTGCACACCAAGACACGGATTTCATTCTAGCTAGCGACACTGTTTTAGAAGAGGAACCATAGGAGTATCAAAGGGGGTATATGAATGCTCTGTCTGCACAGCAGTAGCGATATTCACCTAGAAACAGAGATGTGCCAGCCAAACCAATTTAGAAAAAGAAGGAGGTTGAAATGGCAAAGAATGATTCATCATCTACATAAAGAAAAGGAAAAGAGGTGGTTGCTCCAGAGAGCAGCAAATCAAAATCAGCAGAACAATCACAGCAGCAAGCTGCATCAAAGGAAAAGGAAAGGAAAGAGATCCCAGTCAAGGAGGTAGAAAAGACTCCTGCTTTTAGCCTAGAGAATGAGATTTCTAAGTTAAAGTTATCCATCCCCTTGACTGAAATAATGAATAACAACAGCTATAGAGGAAAAATATCTAAGATGTTGAATTTGGACCCCAATGTCCGACATGGTAAATGTAGAAGATAATAAGCCTGAAATGATTTTTAGACCAGCTTCGAATGGTGAGTCTCCTGATAGCGATGTGCCACCCTTCTATATCAGTTTAAGATTGCATGATTTTGTGTTACACAATGCCATGTTCGATTCCGGAGCTTCGCACAATCTCATGCCCAAGGCTATCATGGATAAGCTTGGTCTGGACATCACCCGACAATATCATGATCTCCATTCATTCGATTCCAGCAGAGTAAGATGTATAGGACTCATCAAAGACTTGGTTGTGATTTTGGATCAGCTTCCCATGAAAAATGTTTTGATGGATGTGGTGGTAGCAGATATTCCTCCAAGGTTTGGCATGCTTCTTTCCAGGTCTTGGGTAGCGAAATTGAAAGGGACACTACAGCTGGATTTCTCCTATGTAATGATCCCTGTGTTTGGAAAAATGAGGAAATTATATCCGAAACAAAAAATGAAATATATGATCACAAGCAAGGAGAAACCTATAAATCATCCTATTAACTATGTACATACAGATTTAGAGTCTTTTGTTTTGTTTTCAAATAGTTTACGTGATATATATAGTTAGATAGTAGAAGCAGATGATATTCCGGAAATAACAGAAAATTTAAGAGAAATTTTGAAGAAAGAAGGACAAGAAAAACAGAAAAATGTTGGGAAATCAACTGAAAGTAATGGACAACAAGCAGACAAGGCACAACAAATAGATTTCCAGCACTTACAAGAGGAGGAAGAAGGCTTGTGGACCATGGATTTTGATGGAGCAGTAGGAAATGATGGCGCTGGAATTGGAATTTGGGTACGCAGTCCTTTCTCCGCCCCAAAAAAAGTGCGTAGCAGCATGAGGGTTTGCTCTTACAAGCTGGCCTTTGAGTGTTGAAACAATGAAGCTGAGTATGAAGCTCTGGTTGCTAGCCTGAAGAATCTTAGAAAGCTGAATGCAAAAAGGATTTCGGTATATGGTGACTTCGAATTGGTAATAAAGCAAGTCAGAGGTGAGTATCAAGCCAAACATCCTAGGATGCGGGCCTATCATAATGCAGTTTTAGACATCTTAAAATTATTTTCAAAATACACCTTGACATGTGTGCCTCGTATACAAAATAGTATTGCTGATGCACTTGCCAAGGCAGCAAGCATTTTGAAGATCCCCATGAACTCCAGCAATAAATTTGAAATCCATGTCAAGCATCATCTAACCATTCCAGATAATCAACGATATTGGCAAGTGTTTCAAGATGATGAGGAGATTAAGGATTTTCTGCTAAACAAAGGCAAGTTCAAAGAAACCTCAATTGATGTAAAAAACGATGATGGCAAAGGGAATGGTACAGATGAAGTGCAAATCAATGAAATGGACATGTTGCAGCTGAAGAATAACATTATTCCTAAAGGCTTGATACCTCTAGAAGAACTTTTTTATCAAGATGATGTAGCCCGCAAGCCAACATTGCAGCCAACAGAGAAGGGTGTAGAAGAGGTCAACATCGGAACAACTGCCAATCCTAAGTTGGTAAAATTGTCTAAAGCATTACCGCCAAAGATCAAGGACAGATACATCAGTTTGATGGCTTCATTTGCAGATGTGTTTTCTTGGGATTATTCTAATTTAAAGACCTATGATACCAATATTATTCAGCACACAATACCCATCAAACCTAATCAAAAACCATTTAGACAGAAGCTGAGAAGGATAAATCCAAAGTTGCTGCCTGTTATAGACATTTTTGGGCACTACGACCCCAAGCATGAAATGTCCATAAACCAAGGGCTCCTAAGTCCCTAAAAGTGTTGTTCTAACCCCTAAAGGAACAAGGTCAACTGATTACAGCTTCTCCCAGAAGTTCTCCATGAAAAACTGCTCAGAACTGGTCAAAACAGGATCATTTCAGCTACTCCATAGGCAAAGTGCGTTGTATCTCACCTAAATACACTGTATGGGTGCGTTTCATTTCAAAAATCCCTTCTATGGGGTGCGATGGGCAAGAAGTGACAAATGGAAGTATCATTCTGCGAGGTGGAGAGGCATGGAAACTTCCAGAAACTTTTCCTGTGACACTTGACTCTCTGAATTCGACCAAGGATGAGTAAGAGATCATCAATATCGAAGTGGAAGCAAGAACTATCAGAGGGAAGACACTAATCAAATCACAAGCTGACTCATCTCCCTTACAGATATCTATAAATGGATCCCTCATCCCAGAGGTCCGGAGGCTGGAATTTTGCATATTGTAAGGAATTGCTGTTGGTTTCTTGAGACAACATCAGATTGTTGGGTGATCTAAGATTTGTATGAGGTGAAGAGGGGCTTCCTTGCTGAGAGGATGATGCTGGGTTAGAACAACTGGTTGTAACTCCCTTGGCTCTTTCTTGTTTATCAATAAAAGCTATTCAAGTTTTCCTCCATACTCTTGTGTTATTTATGTTTTCTGCATTTGTATGGTCAATTTACATCTGATCCTAGATTGTTTATGATTATAGATCCATGTTCTTGTATAGTGCTATGCTACTGTGATCTTACAGGTACTCTGTGAAGTTGGGTGTGCAAGGGAACAAGTAGCAAAAGACTATCAAGAGAGAGAGGAATCGAACTAGGAGATTAGCGCAAGACAGAGGTTGGTCTTATTTGTTCTTCTCTCATCTATACTTCATAAAGGAAAAACGAAAGTATCTTTACTTTGTTTGTTTCTAAGGTATCTATCACACCTTAGTGGGATAAGTAGTTCTGTGTAGACACTTTTCCCTGTAACACTGCCATCTATCGAAAAGGAAGTAAACAGGTTGTACAAGTCAGGTATCATTGCGCCCATCAGATTTTCAGATTGGATATCAAATTTAGTGCCCATACGGAAGAAGACCGGTGAGATCCGTCTATGCATTCATTTCAGAAATATAAATAAAGTCTCATTGAAGGACAACTATCCACTGCCCAAAATGGACCATATACTTCAGCGAGTAGTGGGGGCATCCCGTATGTCACTACTTGATGGTTATTCTGGATATAACCAAATTTTTGTCCATGAGGATGACCGAGACAAGACAACATTCACCACTCCATGGGGAACCTTTCATTATGCCAAAATGCCTTTCGGTTTAAAAAATGCAGGTGCCACATTTCAGCGTGCAACGGACTTGGCTTTTGCGAATGAGAAGGTTGCGTTTTTGGTGGTGTATCTAGGTGATTTGACAGTGTTTTCCAAATCTGATGAAGAACACATGCACCATCTAAAAACTGTCTTTCAAAAGTGCAGGAAATATGGTTTGTCGCTGAATCCTAAGAAGAGCTTGTTTGCTATGGAGGAAGGAAAATTACTTGGGCACATCATTTCAAAGGATGGCATTCATATTGACCCAGCACGTGTGCAAGCAATTCAGCAAATCGATCTGCCCCAGAATAAAAAGGAGATACAATCATTCAATGGTAAGATGAATTTTCTGCGTCGCCTTGTACCTAATCTTGTTGAACACTTAAGAGAAATGACCAACATGCTTAAGAAGGACAGCCAGGTGAAATGGATAGAGGAGGCTGTAAAATCTTTCAACTTGGTCAAATTGGTCCTTTCCTCAGCTCCAGTTCTAGTAAGCCCGAACTATACTCAAGATTTCATATTGTTTTCATTTGCTTCAGAGCACACTATGGCAGTAGTCTTATTACAGAAAAGAGATGATCACGAAAGACCCATAGCATTCTTCAGCAGGGCTATAAGAGATGCAGCGTTAAAGTACAACATAATTGAGAACCAAGCCCTGGCACTTGTGAAGGCATTGAAGGATTTCCTGGTATATATCCTACATTCTCACATTCTGGCCTATGTTCCTAATGCTGATGTAAAAGATGTTTTAGTGTAGACCAATCCGGAAGGAAGAAGAGGAAAATGGATTGCAGCCTTGCTGGAATATGACGTGGAAATAAAGCCCACAAAGCTAGTCAAAGGACAGGGGTTGGCGAAGCTAATGGCCGAATCAAACTTGCATGCTTTGGACATAAATCGGATCACTGCCATGTCCGATGAGAATGAGGAAATATCATCCATTCATGTATCTGAAATGTTTGCTTGGTCCCCATGGTATTCAGATATAATATATGTGCTGAAAAATCTATCACCACTGCCCGGCATGACTAGAAATAAAGCGAGAACACTCAAGTTGAAGGCTGCCAAGTTTTGCATTCTAAATTTTACACTGTATTGGAAAGATCCCGGTGGCATTTTGTTAAACTTTTTGGTGGAAGAAGAGGCAAAGAAAGTCATGGAGGATTTCCACGAAGGAGAGTGTGGTGGTCACCTTTTTTGGAAGTGAACAGCAAACAAAATTTTGAGAGCAAGGTACTACTGGCCTACTTTGTTTGCTGATGTGTATAAGATGGTCAAGCACTGTCATAAATGTTAGATTTTCGAAGGAAAATAGAAATTACAGCCTTTGCCACTTAAGCCTATTGATATGAGTGCTCCTTTCTAGTAGTGGGGGTTGGATTTCATTGGGGAAATTCATCCCGCTTCTTTCGGACAGCATAGATGGATCCTTACAACAACAGACTATTTCACAAAATGGATTGAGGCAGCTCCCACCAGAAAAGCTATAGATATGGTAATCATTTCATTTCTCGAAAATAACATCTTGTCTCCCTTTGGTTGTCCAAACAAGTTAATCACCGATAATGCAGTAGATTTCAAATCGAAAAGGATGGTAGAATTTTGTCATAAATATCACATCATTTTGGGTCACTCAACGACTTATCATCCACAAGGAAATGGATTGGAGGAATCTTCGAATAAATCATTGGTCAACATCATCAAGAAGTTGCTGGAAATAAATAAAAAGAGTGGGAATAAGAGGTTGGTCCATGCGCTTTGGGCAGATTGGATCAGTCAGAAAAAATCCATTGGTATGTCACCGTTTGAGCTTGTTTATGGAGTTGACATAGTATTTCCCACCTCTCTTGCTGCCCCGGTAGTCAGACTTCTTCAGGAGGTAGGAAGTGAAGAAGATCCCATGCAGAGAAGGTTGAATCAAATGGTCCACTTGCAGCAGACAAGGGAAGAAGTTTTCAAGAACACATCCAAATTGCAGGAGAAGATAAAGAAAATTTATGACAGAAAAGCAAAGGCAGATAAATTTCAGTTGGATGATGTGGTGCTGAAGTGGGATGCAAGGAATGAAGAGAAAGGTAAGCACGGCAAGTTCGAGAATCTTTGGAAAGGTCCTTTCAAGTTTGCAGCATATAGGGGTCATAATGCCTTTCTTCTGAAAGAAATGAACAAGGAAGATTGTCCTAGAGGGCCGATCAATGGTCGGCTGCTCAAGCGGTACCAATGCTGATTTATTAATGCTGCTTCCACTGTCATTGTAAATACCATTTTTATTTTAGTTTGGTTTCAGTCTGTCAAGTTATTTTTTGAGTCATTTCAATGTCAAGTTTGAGTCAATTTCTTGATCATTTCAGTTTCATAAATAAGTCAGGGTCTTGTGTTGTTTGTCAAAATGATGACTCCATAGCCCAACGGACAAAAGGCACTATCTAGCTCCTCCAGAGATCTGCTATTCTTGGCACCTCCAAGGAGCTACCATCCCCGATTGGAGCCAATGTTAGAGTCGGTCTGGTCAGTCCTCCGTCAAAGATCAAAACTCTTTATGCATTTCATTTTTAGGTGTCCCGCTCCATTCACTCAGCTGAATTCTGCTAGGGGCACGCCATAATCTGACGAAGAAGGTCATGCTAGTCATTCCCCCTCATGTCTGGATCCTGCTGGCTTATGTCTTTGTGTCAAATAATCAAAAAGTCCATAACAATCAAGGTTTGGTCCTTCAATGGACAAAAGTCATTTTTGGTCATTAGGTCTGGGAATTGATCCGTTTGGTCTTGAAATATGCCCGGTAAAGCCATGTAGGCCAGAGTTATGCTCTTGCAAAGTAATGATCCGCAGCTCTCCATCATCTTATTGATAAAAATTGATGGTTCTTCAAAACTCTGTTTTGAAGAAAAGTCCAACAGTGCTATTGGTGACAAAATTTTCAAAAAGGGTCGACAATCGATTTCTTCAGGTGCAGTCATGGTTTCCATTGCCAAAGTGCTCTGTCATGCAATCCTTGTGAAAAGTGTCGAAAATTTCATCATTTGAGCCCAAAATCCAAAGAAAAAGTGAAAGTCAGGGTGTATTAAAGTCAGTGAAAAAAGTGTTGAAACAAGACATTAGAAAAGTGGGTTTTTGAAAAAGTTAATTTAAAAGTGACCTCCAAGCCTATATACACAAATATCACCATAAAACAAGCTCATTGTGCAAGAAAGGCATTGGAAGAAGGGTGCATGGTGATGAGTTTAAGAATTAGATCAATTTGGAGTAACTTTGGGTGATCTCAGAGCGTGCGGTGCACATAGACAGGAGCACGGCGAACTACCGGGCGCGGCGCACACAGAGCCTGCCCACCATTGAAAATCATCATTGGCACGATGCACTCAGGGCGCGTGGCACACTGGGTATTACGCGCGGCGCACAGGGGTAAGACGCCCAGAAACCACCCAATTCACCCAAAATTTTTTGTGGAGCTCATCTAATTGAAAGGTAGGCAACCTACCTCCACTTTTGCATCAAATTTGAAAGGAATAGCATGGTTTTATGATTATAAATCAAAGGAAATTTTTTTTTATAAAACAAATACAAGAAGACATCAAGAAAACCATGATGCTAGGGTTTGTGCTACAGTGATATTGCTGCCAAGGTGTTTTTACTACCCTTCTTCTATTACTCATTCCCCTATGCCATTTTTCCCATAATCACTACCCTAACACTACTAAAGTCATACTCCCTTCCCCCTCCTCCTATTGCTCAAAAAACCCAAACCCTACCTTGCCAACAACACAAACCTACCCTATCAAAATATCCCAAAACCCCCTGTATATCCCTAAACAAAATCCTCCTATAAACCCCTATTCCCATTATATTATCCCCCATCCTAATGCTCCCTTTTTAATTGTCCCCTTGGTGGTAGATTGTCAAAGCAACTACTAGCTTCATTTAAATCAAAGGGCAGCCTAAATTCAGTTTAGAAAACAGCAGTTATGGCATCCGAGGCTTCGTCAGAATATGAGGAGGAGACCCATAGTGATACAGCTTCAGGAGAACAGGCCCCCAGGAGACATCACCGGAGTGGAAAACATGTTAGAGATGAGCCAAACACCCTCACCGAGTTGCAGGCATGCCCTCTTGCTATGTCATGTTTCTAGCACCTAGCATTTTTTGAATTTTTTCAGAGGGTGGAAAATGTCAAAGTTCATCATGAGTTGGCTCGTCTTTTTGCACTTCACCTACATGGAGGATAGTCTATATTGGCTGGGGTCACCTTCACATCGACACCCGAAACCATATCAGTGGCAACAGGCATACCAAACATTGGAGAACAGTGGCATAAGAAGAAGAAGGTGGAGAGGCATCATTATGAGCCTTACATTAAGGCCAGTTGTTTGAGCTAGCTCACGAGAGTTTTTCCATTCAGATTTTTGAGAGATGAGTATGCTCCACTCATGAAATTGATCATGAAGTACTTCAGTTGTGAGGGGAGGTTTTCTCGCCTTTATGCCTATAACATCAGGTTTCTCATGCACTTTACCAGGGTGTGGATGATGAACCTACCATTTTTTATTTGCGGTAACATAGAGAGGATGAAAAATTTCATGCAGCACAAGACCCCTCGACAACAGCTCAATAGTGTTTATCACTTTTCCCTTATCTGGATTTTGGTAGACCACCTGTTAAGATTAGGTATGTTCTATGCTAGAGCAATTTATTTAAATTTTCACAGTTAGCAATCACATCAGCATTATGATAAACTGCAGATAGAACATAAATATAAAACGCAGAAGACAAGCCAAGAAAAGAGGACACAAGATATGGCACGAGCCAGGGAGAAACCCCACAATGTGTGGGGAAACCCTTTGATCAAATCTTCTTTTATCTTCAAAGTTCAGCAGAGAAAGAGAGAGAGAGAGAGAGAGTACAATTACAACAGAAGTGAACACTTTGACTTGTCTAGATCTAAGCATAGATCATCTTCTATAACAATGAGATCAGTTGAAGACATTCTGCTTCAACTGATTCTCCAAGGTGACGACTTCACCTATCGTAGTGCTGCATCTATGTCCTTGCTGCACCACTACATATGACACCATGCTGCACCAATCATCATGTTGCCTATGTCCATGATCTTATCATGCTGCCCATGTCACCGAGATCCATATACCAGATCTCTAATCCTCTTTTCCATTGCTGCTGAGATCCTCCTTATTTCAGCACTAAGACAATCATTACATTATGTCAATGAGTTCTTCATTGAAGTCATCATTATGTGGACTGTAGCAATATACCTTTGTCATCACTGTATATTTGTTGAGACAGTGATTCTCATTACTGCTTTATTATGTAACCTTTATGCTGCTGAGACTACATCATTCCTTTATCATTTGTACCAAACAATATGATAAATCCTGTCGAGTGGATCTACTCCAATACTCACACGAAAGTATGTGAGATAACTCCTTCAGATCATCACTGTGATGACATTATTCATTGCTCTTGGCATCGAGGTTGTGACTGCATCGAAACCCTAGGTGCAGTCAAACCTTACTGCGGCTCCTTTCTATGAGATTGTGGCTTGCAACGTATTCCATATCTGTGTATGACCTGAATTTGTTGCGTATGACAGTGTATACAAGTATATATAAGAGCAGCATATATATGTTTCCACGATGTCAGATCCACTGTGTGCCTTTTGTGTAATCATGCTGCCAGATCCACTGCGTGCCTATGAATGTCTTTTGGACAACGTTTATCATGACTGCATATATTAGTTTCCATGTATAGCCACACTACCAGATTCACTGCGTGCCTTGTGTAACCACATTGCCAGATCTACTGTGTGCCTGGGTATATCTTCTGGACAGTGTATATATGTTTCCACATATCCGTATAAGTGGTGTGTGATTTCCAGTGGCTAAGATGACATGACAGCGTATGACTTTATTGTCATTTTCTCTATTCAGATGCTATGCGTATGACTGTATTGTTGTTTTCTATATAATGAGTATATATCCATGACTGTATTGTTGTTTGCTATATAATGCGTATAATGCGTATACGCTGTTCATATATACGCGTATCTCCATGATTGTTGTTTGCTATATAATGCGTATTGACTGTATTGGTGTTTGCTATATAATGCATATATGTCCATGACTGTATTTCTATTTTCTATATAATGCGTATAATGCCTATACGCTGTTCATATATACGCGTATCTCCATGATTGTTGTTTGTTATATAATGCGTATTGACTGTATTGCTGTTTGCTATATAATGCCTAGAGTGTCCAGCATGTAAGTCTTCCTGATCTTACGTATGTGCATGACAACGTAATAGAGTATTTGTTGTGTTTATGAGGCCTCCTTCACTAGGGCTAGATATCTACGACTGGGACAACGTACAGCAGCGAGGGCATTACTTGAGTGACCAGCGTATCATTCATGATGTCTCTCTCCTTCACCAAAAACCCAGACGTGGAGAGGAGGAGACTACTCAAGAATGTGTTTCTAATGACTCCAAATCCTCTCTTATTTATACTAAAGCAAGGATGATGAATAGACACGTCAGATGGGCTTCTAGAGCCTCCATAAGAGCTGGTCGGCTTGACTATAATTACATAAACAAAATAAATTCATATCTCCATAAATACTTATCGGAATCGGATGATCTTTGGATCAATCCTACACCTCTCGACGAGAGGGATCCAATAAAAATATCAGCTGCTAGAAATAAGCTAACCCACATGGAGTTTGGCCCTAGTTTCCAATTTAACACTCCCTCTCAACTAGGGAGAACTCCATCCACTGATCCATATGTACGACTATACTATCTCTACCATTAGTGCCTTGCACTACTATGCCTAGCTCTGCTGGCTCTACTTAGCTCTGCTAGCTTTGCTCTGCTCTACTCAGCTCTGTTGTCTCGGCTCTGCTCTGCTCAGCACTGCTAGCTCTGCTAGCTCTGTTCTGCTCAGCCCTACTAGCTCTGCTCTACTCATCTCTGCTGAACTATGAAGAAGAAGAATTGATCGAGAATGAGTCATATCATTCTCCACTGACCTGAATTCAGTCTCAGAGTGCATACCACTAGTCCCAGACCAGTCTCAACTGACCCGAAGTTAGCTTCATAGTAAGTACCACTCCTACCACTTGTCGCAGACCAGTATCGTAGTCTTAGAGAGTGTACCACTGGTCCCAGACCAGTCTTAACCGACCCGAAGTCAGCGTCATAGTATGTACAACTCCTACCACTGGTCCCAGACCAGTATCATTAATCCCAGATCAATGGAGGACATCCTAGCGTAGGGAGTATGGTAGATACAACGATGCGTCCATCGGTACTACTATGGTCCCTAACTTCATTTCCCTGCTCATTGATCAGATGAGAGGTACTTCCCATGAGTTCTAGACTGCATGGGTAGGATGCCTCGACATGAGAACTTAATCAATCCTGTCCTCACAGGAGAACACATCAATCCTGCTACAATCGCCATGGAGAACACATCAATCTAGGCTGCCATGGAGAACACATCAATCCAGGCCTCACAGGAGAACACATCAATCCTGCTACAATCGCCATGGAGAACACATCAATCCAGGCCTCATAGGAGAACACATCAATCCTGCTACAATCGCCATGGAGAACACATCAATCCAGGCCTCATAGGAGAACTAATCATCCTGCTACACAAGAGAGCGAATCATGTTGTCCCAAAAGAGAGCGAATCATCTTGTTTCAGAGCGCACCACCAGGGGAGGGTGAGTCACCCTGTGGTCATATGTTGCTCCAATAGAACTGCAAGCCCCCCAAAGCTCCTAGAGCTCAATGTATGCAGCATGCAGGACCCTTTTACAAAGGTCTCTCGACGACTCCAAGTCGTTCGGGAAAATCACAAATTTGATCTTTCCTCAGGGCTCTGTACTGTACATCATCTCAGTGTGATGGAGCCTCCTTGATCATCGACTTACCATATCCCAGATAAGGCAGTAATTGATGTCTATCTGCTGGAGCAATTGTCAAATACGGGATTCCTCAATAATCGAACCCCATCTCTGGTTGTCACAGAGATTCACAGTGGTATTCATCATGTGTACAAACAGCTCACTGAAGAGCTTCAGCAACCAGACTACCTCATAGAAGGCCATACTATCAGCAATGTATTCTGCCTTGGTGATGCTTAGGGTCACCGACTTCTGCTTCCTGCTCATCCAGGATATCAAGGCAGATTCCAAATAGCACTAAGAAGTGCTCTAGTGATCCTCCATTCTTCCTGCCCACTCATCATTCGAATAATCATGTGGTTTCATATTTCCAGCAGTGTATCTCAATCCATGAGAGATTGTGCCCCTAAAGATATCTCAGAAGATTCTTGGTACCAATCTAGTGAGGCTCAACCAAATATGACCTCACCATGCTAACTGCAACACAGATGTCCGGACAGAGGTTCTCCAAGAACATCAACGCGAATGAGTTTATGAAACTCAGAGGCATTTCCCAAATCTGGTCCAACATCATTACCATATAACTTCTGAAAGTTAAGATCCTCGAGGCAGTCACAAGCTTTCAGCTTATCTTCTCACATTCAGAATCCAACTCCCTCTGTCTCCTATAAATGAGAGGGTCTGCACTTGTCAGACATAGGTGCCGGTACGAGAGGTTTACAATCTTCGATTAATGGTTTGGATCGGTTTCACTCCTAGTGAATCTCAGCTACATTAGACAGCTATCAATCCTCTCATACTATGCCCGAGGTGTTTTTCTTCAAGCCATAGAGGGCTTTCTTCCACCTGTATACATGAGATTTCTTGATCATTATTCTCAAACTCCTCGGGTTGTTCCAAACCTGTGAACCTGCTGCATGAGGGGAATGGTCCCCTTATAATATTTTCCTTCAGTACATTTCAGACATGTACCTTCATGCTTCTTTTTGAATTCAGGCATACTAGTCACCATCTATCTCACAGACCTCCGGTGCTGAGTCAATGGACATGGTCCCCAGTGGACTTCCTGCAACTTGATACAACCCTGAACTCAAAAACATCTTTAAAAAATCTATTTTCAAACACGTACCTTTCCATCGATAAGTGCCACCTTGTAACCTTTAACTTCCATTTCCGAGATAGACATCAGGTTCAATCAGGTACATAAAAGAGATTTTGGGGTTCCTTGCTTTCATGGAAGAGTCGACCATTGTATTTGATGACCCACATCTCTGTCATTCGGGCACTCCTTCGCATAAGGGCCGAACTCATAACCAAGACATCTATCTTTCCTTCCTACCCTTAGATCTGAACTTCCCAATGAAGTGATGCCATCAGAAGTTTTTCTGCGCCATTCTAATAACATTCTCTACTTCAACTTCACCCAACTGTATTTGGTGATTGCTCTTTCACTCTTGCTTGGGCATTGTCTTCACCTCAGCTCTGATACCATGTTAAGATTAGCTATGTTCTATGCTAGAGCAATTTATTTAAATTTTCACAGTTAGCAATCACATCAGCGTTATGATAAACTGCAGATAGAACATAAATATAAAACGTAGAAGACAAGCCAAGACAAGAGGACACAAGATATGGCGCGAGCCAGGGACAAACCCCACAATGTGTGGGGAAACCCTTTGATCAAATCTTCTTTTATCTTCAAAGTTCAGTAGAGAAAGAGAGAGAGAGAGAGAGAGTACAATTACAACAGAAGTCAACACTTTGACTTGTCTAGATCTAAGCATAGATCATCTTCTATAACAATGAGATCAGTTGAAGACATTCTGCTTCAACTGATTTTCCAAGGTGATGACTTCACCTATCGTAGTGCTGCATCTATGTCCTTGCTTCACCACTACATATGACACCATGCTGCACTAATCATCATGCTGCCTATGTCCATGATCTTATCATGCTGCCCATGTCACCGAGATGCATATACCAGATCTCTAATCCTCTTTTTCGTTGCTGCTAAGATCCTCCTTATTTCAGCACTAAGACAATCATTACATTATGTTAATGAGTTCTTGATTGAAGTCATCATTATGTGGACTGTAGCAATATACCTTTGTCATCACTGTATATTTGTTGAGATTCTCATTACTGCTTTATTATGTAACCTTTATGCTGCTGAGACTACATCATTCCTTTATCATTTGTACCAAACAATATGATAAATTCTGTCGAGTGGATCTGCTCCAATACTCACACGAAAGTATGTGAGATAACTCCTTCAGATCATCACTGTGATGATGTTATTCATTGCTCTTGGCATCGAGGTTGTGACTGCACGAAACCCTAGGTGCAGTCAAACCTTACTGTAGCTCCTTTCTATGAGATTGTGGCTTGCAACGTATTCCATATCTGTGTATGACCTGAATTTGTTGTGTATGACAGTGTATACAGGTATATATAAGAGCAGCATATATATGTTTCCACGATGTCAGATCCACTGCGTGCCTTTTGTGTAATCATGCTGCCAGATCCACTGCGTGCCTGTGAATGTCTTCTGGACAACGTTTATCATGACTGCGTATATTAGTTTCCATGTATAGCCACGCTACCAGATTCACTGCGTGCCTTGTGTAACCACATTGCCAGATCTACTGTGTGCCTGGGTATATCTTCTGGACAGCGTATATATGTTTCCATGTATCCATATAAGTGGTGTGTGATTTCCAGTGGCTAAGATCACATCACAGCTTATGACTTTATTGTCTTCTCTATTCAGATGCTGTGCGTATGACTGTATTGTTGTTTTCTATATAATGCGTATATATCCACGACTGTATTGCTGTTTTCTATGTAATGCGTATAATGCGTATACGGTGTTCATATATATGCGTATCTCCATGATTGTTGTTTGCTATATAATGTGTATTGACTGTATTGCTGTTTGCTATATAATGCGTATATGTCCATGACTGTATTGCTATTTGCTATATAATGCATATACGCTGTTCATATATACGCGTATCTCCATGATTGCTGTTTGCTATATAATGCCTGGAGTCTCCAGCATGTAAGTCTTCGTGATCTTACGTATGTGCATGACAACATAATAGAGTATTTGTTGTGCGTATGAGGCCTCCTTCACTGCGACTAGATATCTACGGCTGGGGCAACATACAACATCGAGGGCATTACTTGAGTGACCAATGTATCATTGATGATGTCTCTCTCCTTCACCAAAAACCCAGACGTGGAGAGGAGGAGACTACTCAAGAATGTGTTTTTTCTAATGACTCCAAATCCTCTCTTATTTATACTAAAGCAAGGATGATGAATAGACACGTCGGATGGGCTTCTAGAGCCTACATAAGAGCTGGTCGGCTTGACTATAATTACATAAACAAAATAAATTTATATCTCCATAAATACTTATCGGAATCGGATGATCTTTGGATCAATCCTACACCTCTCGACGAGAGGGATCCAATAAAAATATCAGCTGCCAGAAATAAGCTAACCCACATGGAGTTTGGCCCTAGTTTCCAATTTAGCACCACCAGTTGGGATTACAGGGTATTGCTTAGGAGGACTTCATCTCCTGTGACTTCTTCAAAGCTCCACAGGTAGTATCATAGGCAGAGCATGAGATAGGTGGCCCATCTCATCAGTATGAGCGACATAAGACTGCTACAATGCCATTATACATCACCTATCAGGAGGTAGTAGACCCTTATTTGCAGCGGAAAAGCGAGTGTTATCTCCACTCGAGGTGGAAGGGGCCCCGCTTCCGACATCGTCATTACATGAGCAGGTCAGAGGTAAGGAGCCAGTGTAGGAGGAAGGGCCATCAGGTTCTCCTCCATGATGATGAGACAGATGCAGAACCAACAAATGTAGAGCTTACAGAGATCATCCAGGAGCAGAAATCAGTGATTGAGTCCTTATCCCTTGACTTGGAGAGGGCCAAGTGGAACATGAAGTACCTGGAGCAGAGAAACAAGCAGCTTGAGGATCAGCAGGTGATTATGGAGCTGCAAAACATTTGTGAGCATCGCCAAGCTGCTCAAAGAAGAAGGGTTGAGCTCACATCAAAGAAGAAGGGTTGAGCTCACATCTTTGGAGCAAGAAATCAATGAGGATCGGGAGGCCAACCTTGAGAGGGTCAACATGCATTTGGAGAGGCTGCTAGACAAGGCCGACCAGGGCCTTTCTCTACTGATTACAGTGTGCGAAACATGAGTGCACATGCCTGAATAAGGAGTTTGAAAGTGAAATTGAGGAAAGCAACAAGAAAGTCAAAAGAGGCAAAAGAGCAAGATCAAGTTCGACTCTTGGCTAAGGCCTCCTTGGCCCATCATAACACTCCATAGGGAACCTCCAGCCCAAATTTCAAGAAATTTGGGGAATTTTTGGTCACTTCACAAATTTTTGGGCAAAAAACAAGGTTTTTCTTCTTGTGTGGCACGACACTAAAATTCTAGAGCTCCAAATGAGGAATGGTTTTAATTTTTGGATTTAGCATGGAAAATCACGACTACTGCTGTCCAGAGAAGAAATTTTGGCGAGGTATGAGTCTCCAAAATGTCAAAAAACACCCAAAAAATGGCCTCTCTGCCCCTTTTTTGACACACAGGAAGCAGTCTTGGGAGAATGAAGATTTGGAGGGGAAATGAGCACCAAATTCAAAAATTATAGTGGGGTTATAAAGTAGATAGGACAGGCTTTCCAAAAAGCCCACTTGGGCACATTTTGGACACCTACAAGTGCCCCAAAATAGGCCCCAAAGTAGCGCAGCACACAGAGAAAATGGCGCGGCACACAGAGGAAAAATTGCCCGATTTGCTTCCGTTTCGCGAAATTTCAGTTCGCGACTTCTCCAAGTGGGCCCGCTCATCTACACTTCAGTTTTTTGGCACCAAAGGAAACATTTAAAGTGTTTTTTCTCCAGATTGGCTTCTATCCAAGTGGCGAAGGAAGGCAAATGGTCACCCAAGCCAAATGTCATGTTTGTAGCGCTACACTTGTAACTGATGGTTGGCTCTCCATCTCCATTTTGCAATGATTCGAGTAAATCCCAAACACTTGGGCATTCTATCTCTTACTTAAACATTCTATATATTGTATGCAAGTTATTTGCAAAGAGTTGGTTGGCTTGCAACTTCTGGGAGACTGTGGGAATGAAACTTTGTTTCTTCACTGTGTATTTTTGACAGAGAATTAATGAAAGGCAGTGGCTCTGTTTCATGAGATTCTTGTGGTTGTGAGTGTAGCAAATGTGTCTCTTATGTTTTCATATGTATTTTGTTATGTTTCATAATTCAATTCATGTTCATTTCCAGTGAAATTTTCTGAGTGAGATTAGGTAGAATTCAATTTTATTGCTCTGCCTGTGGGAAAATTTCATATTCAGTGTTATTCTTCTGTTGAAAAGGATTCATGTCACTATGCCCTTTTCACTTTCTTCAGCAATCTATTCATGTCGCGGTACCTCAAACTAAATTGTTACATTTTCTGCCTACCTTGCCTCACGGAATAATCTGTGCCTTTGTATTAAATTCTCTATTCTTTGCTGACCGTTGGTCCCATACCATCCCAGAAGCTAGGTCATTCATGAAAATTGTTTCCCGAATCCCTATTCACTTACTAGACTAAGGTAGATATTTCATTGTAAGTCATCTCAGACCATTTTCAATTATCTATTCCCTTAGCGTGACTTGGAGAGAGCCTTCTCCTGCTCTGGTAGGGCTAGCTTCCAGACTGAGTGTGGTTTGTGGTTACCCTAATTTTTGCCTTCCTTCAGCCTAAGGCAGATTTAGGTGCTAACATAGCGCACACATGTTTTCTCTCCAGGGGGCTAAATAGCCCCAAAAAAATCAATCACCCACTTCTCAAAGGTTTGAAAAGATACTTGAGGATGGAGTGGTAACTCATCTCTTTGCGATGGTCTTCCAGTTCTTTGACATGAATCATATGCCTTACAATACACCTTGAAATTGTTGTGCAATGTTGGCCACCATAGACCTGTGTGAAAAATATTTTGTGCAGTTTCCGTTCCCACATAATGGCCTCCCACAGTTCCCCCATGAGCTTCAGCAAGAATGCTATACCGGTCAAAGTCTGACACATATCTTTGCAATATTTCGTTTGCACCCATATTATATAAATGTCCCTCAAGGGCTGAAAAATCATCCATGTGCACTACTAATTCCTTCTTCTACTAACTTGTATATCCTTCTGGTGCCATCCTCATAGTCAAGAATTGAGTAATGTCTACAAAATGGTCATCTTCTACATGCACCATAAAGAGCTGCACATTTGGCAACCCTTCCTCTACATTATTAGGCTCCTCTCCTATTTCGATCCACGATAGATGGTCAGGTCCTGCATTTAACCTTCTTGGCTTCACAATGACTTCAAAGTCATACTCTTGAAATAGTAGCAACCATCTGTAGATCTTCCCCCAACACAGGCTTGTTGACAAAGTATTTCAAGGAAGAATAATCTGTGCACATCTTGAAATGTCATCCTAACAGATAATGTCTGAATTTTTACAACGCGTACACCATGGTCAACCCTTCACACTTAGTCATTGAATATTTTTTCTCGATAACTTCCTACCTGTGAAGGCTATATTATGGTCCAATTCTCCTTCACTAGCGTGCATTAGCACTGCACCCAACGCAATTCAAGAGGCATCCACATGTACATGAAACGCCTTTTTCCAATAAGGGAATATCAAGATCAGTGTAGTGACCATCTTTTATTTCAACACATCTAAGTTGCACTGACATTCTTCTTCCAAGAAAAATGTTGTGTTCTTCTTTAGTATTTTCTCCATGGGCGTAGTAATTTGAGCATAAACTTTGATAAATTTTCTATAGTATCCTATATGTGGTAGCATTGTGCATAGCTTCTTGATGTTCCTAGGGACCTCCAAATTCAAAATTACTGTGATCTTTGCAGGGTCCACCATCAATCCTTACTTTCACACAACCTAACCTAGCAAGATCCCAAAAGGAATAGAGAATATACATTTTTTCAAATTCAACGCGATTTGGTATCTGTGACATGTGTCCAATGTCAGACACAAACTTGCTACATGGCACTTCACTAATCCAAACACTGTCCAGTCATCAAAGTATACTGCTAGAAACTTGTGAATGAACTCCTTGAATACTGCTATGACTATGCGGAAAATATCGCAGGTGCATTCTTGAGTCCAAATGGAATCACGGTGTACTAAAAACAATCCCACTCTATCTCGAAGGTAATTTTTCTCCTATCCTCAAGCGCGATCTTAATATGATGATACCTGAAAAACCCATTAGTGAAGGAATAGGCCTCCTGCCCTCCAACATTTTCTAACACTTCATCTGTAAAAAATGTTTGGAATTGGTTGTGAACACGCATCATTAAGCTTCTGCAGATCTACGCAAATCTATATTTCCACTTCCTATTTCTTCTCCTAAACCACCATCGAGATCACCTAATCAAATTCTTCAATAGGTTCTATGATGCATGCCTCCAGTATCTTATTGAGCTCTTGGAAAACATTTTCCTTGTATTTAGGATTAAGGTGATACAACCTCTATTTAATAGGCTTCACATCCAGCTTCAGAGTAATCTTCATAACACCCAAATCGAAAACTATCCCCTTTAAATATGAAAACTTACTAGGGAATAAACTTGGTATTCATGGAGTAACTCAAAAACTTTATCCACTGTAGCATCACCCTAATAATCCCCAATTTTCACGAACTTTGGTTCTTATTTAGTGCCAATGTTGACTTTATCTGTCTTCAAAGGTGTGTAGATGTCCGAGTTTTCTATTTTTAGTCGTTTGAATTCACAATGTCCCTTTTCCTCTAGAATATTATTGTTTCTCAGGTCTTCATCCTCCTCTTCAATGGTCACATTATAGCACTCCATTGCATGGTGCAGCTAGGTGATTCAGTCTGGCTGGGTACATTCCATAGGTTTCATCGACATTATGAATACAACTGCCTTAATCTCTTATAGCACTTCATCGATGCTTGCAAATATGTCTTCAAAGTTGAAGGTCAATAAGAACCCTTCCTTCAATACATCCCATTCCACGGTGCCATGTCAAAGCTCCGTTTCCAGATACTAGTTCATGTGAATTGTATCCAAAGTATGGAAAAATATGTGTACCCACTCTAGCTGCAGTTCTATTCCCCATGCTTTAGTCCATTTCACTAGGTTATCATGTGGATCATCCCTTCCACTATATTTCTCAATCATTCTGGTGTTAGCATGCCCAAACCATAACCTCATCATTCTTTGGTAATCTTGCTATCCAGTAAAACTATCCTTATGCGTATCCCACCATCGTGCAGGCGTAGCACGCAGTGCCTACTCTAATGTTTGGAAGCATTGATCCTCAGGGACTTTGCATTGAAATTCATCCAAAAACATATCTACATCAGTTAAACCATCATAATAGAGTAATTTCCTTACCACCAATGAAACATGGTGCATTAACTTCATCATCATATTTAAAAGTAATGTAGACACTTCATGCAAGTGATTCTTCCAATTCTCTAACTCCTCGTCAGAATCGGAGGTGCATGAACTCTCTTAGTCCCAGGAAATCTGTCCATCTACTGTTGGATTGATCCAGTCCTGATCTGGTGCTGTTATCTTGTAAATCTGATCTAGTTCATCATCACTTTCATCATTATCGAAGATTGGTTCAGTATATCGCACCCCTTCTACAGGGTCCAACGGTACTATAACCCAAAGTAAATTCCTTTCAAATGACATTGTCCTCTTCTTCAAATTGATGACTCCATCCATATCAATAGCCCAGTCAATTCCCAGGAGCATGGGGTAGGGATTATTGTCATAAAAAATTTCTATAACTTCAAAGTATGCTACCATGCTCGCACCTTCAATATCAACTGTTACACCATATAACCATCCCATGGGGATGTTTTTCTACTGATTCACCATTCTAAGCTGAATCAGTGACCACTGCAATGCAGGTCTCCCCATCCCTTCCCATTTATGTTTTGAAAAACGTTCACATCGAACCCAGGATCCAAGATAACCTGATCCAATTCATAATCTCCTATATGCTTGGTTAGTCTCATTTATCACCTTGTTCATGCGTTATGCTTACCAATCTTTTTTACTACGTGGTGTCCGTCAGGGGATTTTTCTTTGCTAGCACATTTATTTATTAATTCATGTAGGCCTTCGATAGCCTTGTTATGGCACAACAGTTTCATGTAGGTCTCCAAAAACGTAGTGAGTATAGAGGGATAAAATTCTATAGGCGTGTTGATTTCTTGCATCTTGTCCTCGCTCCCTGAAGTGGAGGCCTCCGCAAATCTCTTCTTGGCTTCCATAAATGTTTCGTTGGCACAATCCAAATCAAAGTCGACTTATCACTTCAGCACTTTGTGGACCCCTCCTTCCTCTTCAGGTTGTTTACCCTTATTAGCGCCAGTTGTCATTCCACTTCTTAGCACAATGATAATGCTTTGATCTTCTTCACAAGGCTCAACCCTCATCATCTGTAGATTCTGCGTAGGCTACTGAGGTTGTGTTTTCTTTTATTGCATTTTAGCTATTAGCACTAGGAATTCTTCTATAGTATGGTCAAACTATATATAGTATTGACATGATGGGTGTGTAGGATTTTGGCACTCTCATAGTAGTGCCCTGGTTGTCCACAATTATAACAGACAATTTGGCCATGGCCTCTAATAGGTCCTCCTCCTCCACAATCCCCATCCTTGACCCTGATATCCTCCTTGCACTCCTCTGGCACCTTGATATGGAGGCCGATTTTCTGCTTGCATATGGTACATAGGTGTTCTTTCCATCATCAGCTCATAGCTTCGATAGCGGCTCTCATCATAGCCCATAGATTTGCAGAAGTTACAGAACAATTGTTGGGGTGTCTGGATGAAATTTTGAAGTAAATGGCAATTATCTATCACATGTTTTCCAACAACTTGAGAAATAACACACCATAGCGCAGCCCCCATGCTCAGCCCTACTGGGCCTCAAGCTTTAGGGGAATTTCCCCCCCTCCTGCAATATAAGTTGCGTACACTGGATAGTGGTCTTTATCATGCGAATTTCCCTCGCACATCAAACCCCAGACCTCTATGCACACTTCTGGTTTAGTCTCCTTGTCTTTCTTCAAACTTTGTAACTCTACTAGGTGTAAGCTAGCTAATTGTGAGTGGATCTATAGTACTCCCAGGTTCATATCTTGAATAGGTGATGCATGCAGCCTTATAGTGATTTCCAAGGCTCCTGCCTATGTTTCTATCTTCTACTGTGACAAAAAAATTCTCAAGTGGGGCAAGAGCGACACTATAAACCATTCACAATGTTGGCTATCTTTGATCTGCTAGCATTGCAAGAGGATTATCATAACAATACTTAATGTACCAAGTTAGTACGCAATCCTACAAAGTAGTAACCAATTGTGCCTTCTTTAAATTTTCATCAATAATCTGTTGTGTTGTCCATATAGCATTGACAATAAACTAGAACTACTCTGCATCTTCACTTCCTATGCCTTTGAATATCAGCATCTTCATTGCATTTGCCATGTTGAATGGTGGTGGTGGAGGTGGAGGTGTGGGAAAAGGTGTATGTAGTGGAGGCGGGGGTGGAGGTGGAGTGGAAGGATTATTTGCTTGAGGAATCCCCTGAGTGATTAGCAGAACAGTGCTTCGTGACGTAGTTTTCCTCCCCCCTTCGTCATCACCTGAAGGAGGTCCAATCAATGGACTATATTCTGGTCCTAATCCTTCGTGATTTTTAAAGAATCATCCAATTCACATAGCCCCAGACATCAAGGTAATCGCATCACCTGTTTTTCACATAACAACATTTTAATCGAAGTATTCAATGATTTTAAATACTTACCTCGCAGTCCTTTGAAAAATTGTCGCTTTTCTTCGCTATACTTGACTGAGGTATCAACTAAAAGTTATGTAACAAATCCTCATAGAACTCAATCGAGCGAATGATCGACAACCCATGTGATCTTGTTTTTAGAGGTTTCTAGTCGTCGCACTAATTTTGGAGTCCACAATATAGGACTATCGAGCTTCCATCTTCTTTGAATATCTGTCAATTTAACTAACCACTCATGTAACTCAATGGGGAAGGTGTAGAAGAATATATTGTGTATCTCTATATACAAATACCTGTTCAACCACTCTTCCTTCAATAGACGCGGATTCCTATTTTCTTGCATCATGAACTCATGAGTCTCCCAATCCAACGACTTTTCAATATATTTCTTGGTCATATTCCAATGATGTGACACCACACATCTCTTTCAAGTTGATCCCAGTCCTGACAACAGAACCATTTTTTGGCTTAGTGGGTCCTAACCTAGGCTCAGAGTTAGTTGTGCCAACCGACAAAACTCTTCACTACTAGCCCTTTCGGCAGCAACCCACATAGTGCAAGTCGTAGTCTCACCCAAAGCAATATGGGGGCATGCAAGAACCAAGTTTCTGCATCCATAGACTAGTGTGATGTCTTTCAATGCCTTAGATCTGCCTTCGCGCATATCGATAAACTCTTAGGGCACATTGCTGCAACTTTGTTAAATAGCCTTCAGACCTTTGCAAAGTTCTACAATTAGTCCTTGAGGGCCTTTAACAGTCAATTTTCCTACTTACGCACATCAGAGAGCAGTCCTAAAATAGTGTTCACATATATTTACTTAAGTCATTAGTAAACATAAGAGAAATTACCAAGGTCTTCACAAAAGTATTTAAACATACATTGCGTACATTATTAATACTTATTCAATAATATCATGTAACATTCAATCAATATCTCATAAAACAAATAATTCATCAGTATCATATAACATTAATAGATATAAACATAAATACTCAGGAATTATTCGGAAAATTGTCTTTATTGATCTTTAATTCAACATTACAGACTCAAAACTTCCCTGTGAACAAAGCTACAAGGGTCCATGCACTCAGCTACAAACTCTTCTTAGGCCTATGTGCACTAAGTTGCAAAGCCTTTCTTCTTATAAGCCTTCCTGAGTCTTTCACTCTTCTTTCTTACCCTCTTCTACTACATTGTCTTAGACTCTCTAAGACACACCTATTTATAGTCATTTTCAGACAATGCCATGGTTCGCGTACCATGGGTGAATCTCAAAACTGACACAAAATTTATCTAAGAAAATGGGCTAAGCCCCTTTAACTCTTATTCACCTACTCACTCCACATCCACAAATTGTGGAGACTTCACATTATTTACAAAATTGTACCAAAAAATTGGGTTATCTTAACCCCAAACTAACCCAGGGGACCCCATCCCAACACAGCACCAAAAAAATAATACATCAGACAACAACACTCTATCTTTGTTCATCTCTACCAACAACAACAAATAATCAATCCTTGGATATAACTCTTCCCAACATCTGTACAAATATCAACATACTCCCCCTCAATAGATATTGGGGAAGAAAACATCTACTCTGTTATTGTACAATGAATATTACCTCCTTTCTATATGCAAGAGGAAATAAACTGGCCCAAAAAATCTAGACAAAGTGATATACATGAAATTGATGACTTCATCATGAATTACAAGACGATGCCACAACCACATGCATAACTGTAATAATACTCTAGACTCTCTCTCCAATGGATGCACAACACTAGAGCATTCCATCAACAATAAAACAATAAAAGAAACATTTTTACATTGTTTTAAGTTGTGCTTACATGGAAAATACATATGACTTATCATAATGCATGCCTATATTTCTCATCCAAAAAGATGCCAAGACAAATGAAATTGACTCGCATGACCCTGCATGGACCCAATGGTAAGAACATCAAAGTTACAGGGCTTTATCTTGAACTTTAGGGTGAAAATATGGCTAAAATAAAATGAACCACTATAATACATTCCAATCACCATGATTCTAATTTGTGCTTGACCAATAAAAGACTAAGACAATGGCTGTTAGAAGTGGTACTCAATGGTACATAAGAGTCCTCTTATACAATTACCTAATGCATGTACATGGAATTTATGATCAACAATATGGCTCTACATAGCAGCAATAATAACAATACATATCGCATGATAGCATGTGTCCAACTCTCAAAATCTCGCCCATATTTGATTATTTTAGCAACATCAATAAACAATACATGGAAATTCTTGGTGGCCTAAGAACAACAAATATCAACAAGATAATGAAGGCTCTTTGTAACATGAAAAACCCTCACGTCAATAGAAACAATAATTAGCAACATAACACATTAATCAACTCTATATATAAGAACAACTACCATATGGAACTATTTTTTCTACCACAAACAACCTCCAAATTTTTTCCTACACTTGAATTTTGGAGCCTACTGTGGATCTCGCGATTGGTTTTCTCATATTCACTTCTTCGTCAATTGATGCTTTTGAGCTCCCTTCTTAGGTTGGAAGTGTCAAAGTCACTTTCTCACACATGCTCAGTCTATAACAAGAGCAGGACCACATTCTTTTACGAAATCTTGAATGAGCATAACATGGTCCATTAAGACTGTGTTTTTGTAATTTCTAATCCATGTCAATGGTCAATGCACACTGACATCGACAGTTAATCACTTTTAGCAGTGTTTGTACTTCCATTTTGGTGGGCTATGCGAATTGTCACTTCGTGCACCTTTGTTTTCATGACTGTCATTTTCATGTTTTCCACTATCACTTTCACATTATTTCCCTTTAATTAGTGTCATTTTCATGTTTTCTTCACCCTAGCATGTGTTTTTTCACCATCGTTCACATATCTTAAGTGTTGTTCGCACTTTTATTTTCATATAGAGAGTGTCATCTTTTGGCATGGGAGTTGATGCTTATCATAAAGTGGAGTTTTTGTTTGTTTCAAGGGGAAATATATGTGATAATGAGTTTTTCTTATCACGTAGACATGTTCCACACTTATTTCCAAAGTTTCACAAACTGTTGCACAAGTGTTGTCATTATCGTCGCAAAGTGTATCTTTAATGTTGCACCTGGAATGGGTTGTCGCAATGTTTTTGCGTTGATGAAATTATGTTTTTCATGCATTCTGGGTGTTCCATGTTTTGTTGTCATGTGAACTAAGTGTTTGATCATGTTCAATTCTTTCTTTTATTCAACCTCATCTCATTGATCCAACACTTAGTCAAAATTAGAGAAAACTCCCGACCAGGGCACTCAGCTTCATCCAACCCTACTAAACTATACACTGCGTATTATCAGTCTTCAATTAGAAGCATTTTCTCTTGGCACTATGAAATGTGTGGCCTCTTTCTCCCATAACTATTCATTTCGCAACCTCAGTGCTCAATCCCATCCCCTGAGTCCGAGAAATACGCAATTTTTCTCTCCACCTAATCTAGCACTATGCATTGCATAGTCTCAAACCTCAAGCCTTCGTCTTAAGCTTTTCAATTGTGAAAATGCATAATAGCCTAGCCTCCTTTCCATCTAGTACTATTCATTTCACAATTTTAGTGCTCAACCGCAGGCGTTAGCCTCCAAAGCTATGCAAGTTAGCCCTCCATCCTTGCCCCAAATGCGCATTGCACAGTCTTTGAGCTCAAGCCTAGCTCTTAAGCTCTTGAGTTGCACAATCATTAGTTGAAATCTGAGGTATAAAATGGGCCTCCTAAGGAAATTATAAAATAATAGTGGAAATAATAAAATAAGATTAGATTACATATCAAATTTTAGAGGGAAAAAAAGAAAAAACTACTTTTTCAACTCATATTTTCAACTTATCTGCCTATGGGTTTACTCAAATTTCAAGTGGGAATACTCATTAAATCAAAAATTTGATTATTCATCTAAGGAGTACCCATCGTTCATACTTTCTATGGACCCTGCTACACGAAAAATGAGAAATACGTGAAAATCATGACTCCAGTCACGTTTTTTCATGTATTTCTAATTTTTCGTGTAGCAGAGTCCATCGAAACTATGAAATATGGGAAATCCTTGGATGAGGAATTAGATTTTCCATCTAACTCATACTCCTGATCGGAATTTTAGTACAACATTAGGGAGATAAGTTGAAAAAGTAGTTTTATTATTTTATTATTTTTTAATCTTTTTAGTTTTTTACCCCAAGAATAGTGAATCATCCCCCATTGTTGACATCATCATCTTGAATCCTATTGGTTCTTATAAATTTTATTTTGGTTTTAAATTTTTTGTAGGCAGCCCATTTTAAACACCAATATTTCTCTAATGCACCATGTCTTCTTTGCCTTCCATAACTACAGATTTGGCTGAAACAGTGCAAAACCCCTCATCCTGGCTCACTGAGTCCCAAAATTGTGTAATTCCTACCTATTCCATCCTAAAATATGTGTTTCACAATATCAAGGCTCAAGCTTCACCCCTCACTTCCTGAGATGCATAATTGTGTAGTTAGTGACTCTCTTCCTCAGCTTGCAACCCAATTCTAGCTTAGTTAGTGGATTGACATGCGTCATCTGAGACTAGAGATTTATCAAATTGATTTTATCTTGTCATGAGTGGATTGTACAGGCAAGTAATATATCATGCTATGGAAAGGTGATGAAGAAGTATATGGAGAAGGAGAACATTCTATAAGACACATATGGAGTGTTTGGTCAATTTAGTGATGTCTAAATTGCAACTTTTAAATGTCAACCCGGGGCTCGTAAGCTGATGAAGTGAGGTGTACTATATGTACTTAGGTAACCGTTTTCTTAGTCTTTTGTCGTTTTTAGCTTTTTTAAGTTTGTTCTCGAATGTATCTTTCCTACTGTGATGTGATGGAAATGTAATAAAGTAAGTGAAATGTGGATGATTGTGGTGATCTCTAAATGATTTCTCAAAACTTAAAAAGTATTCTACAAGAAAGCTTGAAAAACAACTGCAATAAAATCAACTCTTAAAGGAAAATAAAGACATCAAATAAAGGACTAATGACATCGGCCCAGTATCTCTGCTGCTGAATGGAAATGAAAATGAAATCTATATTAAATCCAACTAAAAGTAAGAACAACTATCTCACACTATTTCAACTCTTCAACTTAATCCTCTCTATGAAAAGATATCATGAAATGTTAAGCAATGTGAAATCTAAGTGAAACTACATAAAAGAGACTAGTCACAATACTTTAACTTTCTCTTAACCTTTTTCCTTTCAGCTGAATTTATCATGTAAGAAACAGTTATGGATAAGTCAAGTAATGTGAGTTCTAAAGCAAACTAAATCAAGCTATACTAAGTGATATTTTGGCTCCCAATAAAGTTATTTGATTATGGGAGAGGAACCATCAATAGATGAACAACTTGATATCTAAGAGCAGAACGTAAATATGCAAGTTAAAGAAATGACAGTAAGGAAAATCAAAACTGCAAAACAATGAAGGTCAACAACATAGACAAGATGATCACGCATGCCACTAGTTATGAAAAGAAAAGAAGAAAAATTGTCCCGGGCTTGGCTAAGAAACTTGCATAACACACTGATCAGTCATGAACATAAAAGTGCAGAAATGTAAATCAACAGAAATCAAAGTTTATGTACAGCTAATATACATGTTGAAAAGAAATAAAAACACAACAATTTAAAAGACATCTGTACAGCTAATATACATGAAACAAGAAAAAGAAATGCAAGAAATTAAAGGTTACTGTACAGGGCTTCAGCAAACAGGGGCCCTCTGCCTACTTCAGCCGGTTCAAGGAGTAGTTATACACTTAAATGCAAAACAGTCTTCTCATGTATTGAACATCAAATGTAAAGTACAGTGGGGAGCTCAAAATTACATACAAAATGATTACAAAAATGATTAACTCTACAGCGTTCAAGGACGCTTTATTTATAAGGAGAAAGCAAACTACTTTAACGAGATCTATGCTATTCAACCAGTTGTTTAAAAACACGTGAATCCTCTGCATCCCCGGATCTAGGTAACTGTCATCGTGATCATTCAATCTGGAGAGTATGGCTGTTGGATTCGTGCTTCTAGATTGTCTTCGTGGCTGAGAATGATGCCACCTAGCTTCTCGTGCCCAAAAACAGAGCAACACAGAGCCGTGCCACCGCTGAACACTTCTGTTGACCGGTATTTGCCTCCTCGTTGACTGCGAGCTTTTATGGCTGTTCTGGGTGATCTGGAGGGACACGTCCCATGTCCTTGACTCCTGAAACTTGCCCATGTGGCTCATCTTCTCGGAGGACACCTATAACATATCATTTAATAAAACAGCTGCGGAATCCTGTGCTGGCTGCAGAAACCTGGATCAGCTGCGGAAACCTGTGTTGGCTACGGAAACGCAGCAGTCTGAACCAAAATTCTAAACCAAACAACAGTCATTAGCATAGTTATAAAACCATGTAAAAAGTCCTAAAATACAATGACTTAAGCAACTTGATGGATGAAATGAGTGGGAAAAGAAGGAAATGAATGGGAAAAGAAGGAAATGAATGGGAAAAGAAGGCTGAGAGGGTGTGTAAGGAGGTACAGGTTCAAGGCTCTACATGGAGTTGAATGGAGAAGATGATCATTAGGATGGAAGATGAAAGAACATTAGATTACAACAAAAGATCAAAGATAAGGACCTCATGAAAAATCCATATAATTAACAACCCCTTGTATGGTAGATAGGAAGAACGAAGCATATGTCTCATGAAGGTGAATCATTTCACATATCTTGTTGAAGACAAAGGAGCAACAAAACATAGTGAGTACAGAGGGATCAGCTTCTATAAGTGCGTTGATTTCTTGCATATTGTCATGGCTCCCTGAGGTGGAGGCATCAGCGAAGCTCTTCCTAGATTCCATAAATGTTTCCTTAGCACGATCCAAATAAAAGCCAACTTCTTTCTCTGGCGCTTTGCGGACCCATCCTTCTTCTTTAGGTTGTTTACCCTTATCGGTGCCAGTCATCATTCCCCTTCTTAGTGAAATGATAATGCTTTGATCTTCTTCATGGGGCTCAACTCTCATCATCTATAGATTCTGAGTAGGCTACTTAGGCTATGTTTTCATTTCTTTCATTTTAGCTATTAGCACTAGGCATTCTTCTATAGTATGGTCAAACTATTTGTAGTATTGACATGATGGGTGTGTAGGATTCTGGAACTCTCGCACATAGTTCCCTGGCTGTTCGCAATTGTAGCAGACAATTTGGCTGCAGCCTCTACCAGGTACTCCTCCTTTGCTACCCTATCCTTGACCCTGATATCCTCCGTACATTCCTTTGGCACCTTGATCTAGAGGCCGAGTTTCTTCTTGCATACAATACATTGGTGTTCTTTCCATCATCGGCTCATAGCTTCAACAGTGGCTTTCATCGTAGCGCACAGATTTACAGAAGTTACAAAACAACTGCTGGGGTGTTTGGACAAACTTTTGAAGTAAATGGCAATTATCCATCGCATGTTGTCTAGCAACCTAAAAAATAGCACATCATAGCATAGCCCCCATGCTTAGTCTTGCTGGGGCTTCTGGCTTCAAGGGAATTTCCCCCCCTCCTGCAATATAGTTTGCGTACACTATATAGTGGTCGTTATTGTGCCAATGGCCCTTGCACTTCAAACACCAGACTTTTGCGCACACTTTTGGTTTAGTCTCCTTATCTTTCTTCCAACTCTGTAATTCTATGAGGTGTAAGCTAGCTAATTATGAATGGATCTACTATATGTTAGCCTCCTATACCAATAGGTTTTCATATCTCATGATTGACAATGGAAGTGCCAAAAGTGTTCACCTTCCATGCTGCTAAGGTTCCATTTTTGTGAAAGAATCAGACAGATTAAAAAATGTAAAGAGGGTATGCCTTAAAAGAAAAATCAAAGGGCAAGAAAATGAATTGGTCAGAGAAAAAGTAAAAGAAATGAACCCCAAACAAAGACCATGAAAGTGGCTAGTTCAAATTGCCACTACTACCTTGATGGGTGGCCCAACAGCTCAAGCTGGGCCTCACCATGTTTTAAATTGCATGTTGTAGATTAGAGAGGAAGTACCTATTCAAACAATTCAAGCTTGACAGATGACTAGGTGGATAGAGAAAGAAAGGGGCCCAACTGCTTAATCTGGGCCCTTGGAAGTCATAAGGGTAGACTTAGATAGGAGGGCAGCAGAAAGAGAAAGAGAATTATCAGGGTTTGCAAGGCCAAGTGCACCCATCAAAAATGAAGAAAAAATGTTAGGCATAATAGACAGGGTAGACAGATGAAAGTTGCAGAAAGCATCATCTAAGTATATCAATTGGCAAGAATTACAATGATGTTACCAGCAAAAGAAAGGCAAATCCAATGGCTCATTGAGCAAACTACTGAACTATCACTAACTCCCCTCATCTCCTTCAAAAGTCTTTTACTAATCCCCCCATGAGGACTGCAGGATCTGCCTGATCAATCCTCCCTACATTCTTCACTTGTACAAATTTCATGTCATAAATGACTTCTTTATTTTGAAAAGAAGCCACATTTCTTGTGTAAAAATTCTTTTCATTTTAATCTACTTCCTAACTAAGTTTGATTCCTGAAAAGCTTAGTAACTACCACTTCCCATTCTCATTCCCCCCCAGTACTAACTACTAACTGTATTTACATTAAATCCCTTATGATCCCCTTTCCCCTACTATTATAACACCATGGTGTATAAAACCCCAAGCAATGTATAAATATTCCCCCTTTAGCACTATAGCTAAATAAGTTTGTCTAAGGGAGACATTAGTCCACCAGGGACTATGGTTAACCCTGCTTTGGGATTGCTCTAACCTCTGGTCAGAGTAATAACCGAAACTTATCCCTCATTTCCCCTTTTTTCCTAAAAAATTTCATAAAGCCCCCTTTCCCTCTGCTCTAACCTAATTCTAAACCTTTGTTCCCCCCGACAGATTAATTCTAAAACCCACAAAACCCACAAAAACCCCAAAACCCAAAGTCCCGCGCCCCAAATATTAAACTGAATATTTTAATCCGCGGGTGGGTGCCCCCCAACATGCACAACCGGTCGCGGCGCCCGCCAGCCGTCCATCATCCGCCGCCCCCGATCCAACGGTGGGCGGGCATTTTCAGACCTCAACCCATCTCCCTTTAATGTCCGGGGAGATGGCGGTATTAGTACCCATACATGGGACGCGTGGCGATCGGCGAGGTTGTTCGGAGCCCCCCTCCCCGATACCGCCTTCGCCCAAAGGTGGTGCGGGGAGACCGCTTACCACCTCCCCAATACTACCTCCCTGCTATGTCACCCGCACGTCATCATGACGTCGTGCCGCCTCCACCTGCCCTCGCGCCTCGTGGCCCTCCACGCAGCCCTGCCACCGCTCTCCGCCCACCACCGTGTCCAGCCACGCTGGCCTCCAGCTCAGCGTCCACATCACCCTCCGTACCCCGGGCCCCGCCATGATGTCATGCTGACGTCATCGGCGGAAAAGCGCCAATGTCCCTTTTTGTCCAAATTTGTCGTTAAAAAGCCCGTTTTTGGCCGTTTTATGTCATTTTCGAGCGAAAGTGACCGAGCCTTTGTAAGCCTTTTCTCCACGAAATTTCTTCGGAAATACGAAATTCAAAGTTGGAGCCACCACAACTCGTCAATTCAGCTGCATCAAGCACCCCTGTTCGACCCGAAGGCTTTCCATGCTGTTTATCCAGGTATTCACCACAATTCCCTTGTTTTGCCCCTATGCATACCATTTCTCTGCTAATTCTCCATTAAGCACCTGTCAAAATCCCAAATTGAAGTTGTCTATTACTTAAATTTTAACTAAATCAACCCACATTGCCCCAACTCCATAAATTTGATATTGAAACGATAAATTCACGGGCTAAAGTTACAAATTTATCCTTGAGCTGCCCGGCATTGTTCCCTTTTGCCGGGTGCATGCCCAAAGCTGCATTTCACCAATTTGAATCCTTCATACCCTCTGCAATTCATCTTCATCAATTCACAATCCCTGTGAATTTAACCAAGCAAAGCAAAGACAGTCCTTCATAGCCTGCCTATTCCACTTGAGGAAAACTTCTAGCACTACCTGCATTCAATCTGTCATTTGAGCTTTCAGGAACCTTGCAAGTTATTACACTTGCCTTGTTCAAATTCAGACTACCTAATGGTTGCTCCTGCACCCACAGCCCTCAGTGTTGCTCCCATAAATGCACCAAATAAAGACCTGGAGTCCTTGCCTCTTGCTGACAGGGACTATCTCATCCAAGACTTTGTGGGTAACAGGGACTTTTTGCCGACCTTCAGGGAATTGAGAGATGACTACCTGAATGGCAAGGATACATATGGCATATGGGAGTCAAATCTGCCATACTACTGTCTCCCCTCTGTCAATATTTTTCCAGAGATTATTCACCTATGTGCTGAAAATTATGATGTGCATCACAGAGCTGTTAAGTCTCCATCTGGGAGCATCCTCTTTCACATTAATTCTAAGTCCATCAACCAAATGCTCAACTTCAATCAAACTGAGCTGCTATTCCCTTTCTCCATGAACTATCTGCTGGACACTGGCGCCAAGATGTCCAGTGAGGACATTCAGAAAATCATCATGACATTTATGAGGCCTGGCCACCAGCCCACAGGGCCACCTCCCTACTTGGATGTCTATTTTACTGATGTAGGCAGACTTCTATTGGACATGATTGCTTATGTGCTGGGTTACAGAACCAGTGAGCATGTGGATGAAACAATGCTGGTATTTCTAGCTGCTTATAGCCCAGGCCAGCCCCCCGCCCGCAAATATAATTTTGCCAAATTCATAGCTAACAAGATTCATGACCAGTTGTGCAAAGTAGACACAGAGGGCATCTTCAAGTATTCATCTTATATCTACCACCTTTTCATGTACTATCAGTCCCAGGCTTTTCCATGCTACATCAAAAAGCTGGACTCTAAAGGGGAAAAAAGATCTGTTATCTTCTGGACATCTGTCTATCATCAAGTGCAAAGGTCACCATATTCATATTATGAATTCGTTGATTAGTTTGTTTATCCAGTCTCTTCTTTATTAATGAGGTCCCCTCCTCCCAGAATATCATTTGAAATACAGAAGGTCCTGCAGCTCTCCAAGAATTACAAAATAGGCGATTGGTACCTATATGAGGATCATACAGTCATCAGAGTCTATGGCTGTGAGCTCTGTCCATACAGGCTCCCAAAATATGTGCCCATGAGGTTATTTGCCTTGGAATATTATAGGCAGCTAATTCACTCTGACCTCACTCACTTTCACAGTTCCAAAAAGAAAGCCCATCTCAAGTTCAAGCACCATCTGGGCCCCTTCATCATGAACAAAAAAGAGGGATGGCAAGATGCTGAGATAATCCTTAAAGATAAGTACATGCTCTCAAAAAGATTCCGGTGGGTCCTTTATGACCCTGAAGGCTTCATCACTGCTAGAAGAGTTAAGTACAGGCTGTTAGGCTATGAGAATTGCAAGTACCCACATATTGAAAAGTATGCCAATCAGCAAGAATGGCTGCAAGACACTTTAATTGAAAAATTAACTGAAGAAGAGATAATGCAAAAGAATGTCAAGGATTTGGAAAAGACTCTTGACTTGGATTCTGTGCAGCAGGTACCCTTCAAACGACCGCAGCCAGTAGGAGAAGGTACCTCGGCCTCAGCAGCTGCACCAACCAAACAGGCACCTTCTACAGCAGCACCAGATACAGGTAATGGTAAAGGAATAATGGGTGCTGAAGAGGAAGTACCAAAAGAACAGCCTGCCCCTTCTAGTGAGCAACAACAAGAGCAGACCCCCCCTCCACAAAATGAGCCACCAGCAGCCCCAATCATGCAAACTCCGGCACATGAGGAGAGGGGTAAGAAGAGAGAAAGAGAAGAGTCCACTCCTGCAAGTGGATCCTCCCAGCAGCCGGAGACCGAAAAGCAAAGGGCTGACTCCCCTGAGATAGAAGTAATCAGTGAAGAAATCCTTGACAGCTTAAGGAAAGATGGGGAAGGCAGCCAGCAAATAGGTACGAGTTCCTTTCAGCAAGAGCAGGGAGTACAGCTTGGCTTGGAGGTGTCATCATCCACTCAGCAGAGCAAGAAGCCCAAAAGCACTAAGGCTTCTTTCAAGCAAATAAAGGCACAAAATGACTTGCTGAGGGTGGAAGTCTATAAATAGTTTATGAATGCAACACCTGCCCAAAAAGAAAGTTTGATGTCTGTTTATGACCTGCAAGAGGAGAAAATGATCCTCAGTCATTTCAAGCCTAAAGTGCCGCAGCCAAAATCAGCTGCAGATTTTTTGAGGACTAGGGTGGAGGTCATGGCCAAGGACATCCATCCCATGGACCAAATAGAACTCCACAAGCAAACTGGAGAAATGGTCTATGCCACCTTGGTCAACAGGGCAACCATGGCCCATGAGTTAAAAGAATCGCTGAAAAATACCAACATTCAGTTGGATTTTGAGAGAATGTCCTCCATGGCCAAGGACAACAGAATAAAATCATTGGAGGACATCATCATTGACTTAGGACATGATCCTAAGGATCCAAAGGGCATAAGGGCCCTCCTCAAGAAAAAATAAAATGACCTCAATGCACTGAAAAAGAGGTTAAAGTTGCTGCCCACAGAGCACCCTCAAACAACAGAGTTACAAAAGGAAAAGGAGGCTGATGAGCAACTGGACCTTATAATGTAGCTCAACCAGAAGGTCCTCGATTTGGAGAAGGAAATTGAAGGGGCATTACAAGATAAGCAGGGAGAATCCACATCCCAAGCTCCTCCAACCACTTCAACCACTGCAACAACTACAGAGGCAGCAGTGGCCCCTGTAACAACAACAGCAACAACAGAAGCAGCAAAAACAACAGCTCCAGACTCCAGCACAAGCATGGAAGAATTGACCAAGGCTATTAAAGAAATGGAGCTCCAAGCCAATGAGATAAAGCAGGCCAAGGAAAAGTTGGCAGAACTAGATGTCAAATATGACAAATCAAAAATGACTGTGGCAGAACAAGGCAGAGAAATAAAGGCCTTGAAAGAGAAAATAAAGACTTTGGAAAAGGAGCTCAAACTAGAGACTGCTATGGCAGAAATCAAAAGAATTTTGTGGGCCCGCATTGACCAATCCATCACCAAACAATGGAAGTCAATTAAGACTATGCATGAGCAGATGGATTTAATTGGCCAAGCACAGACAGAGATTCAAAGGGCCAGAATAGTGCTGGGAAACAGGCCGGAGCTGGCCAATAGATTGATAGATTTTTTGAACAGGCAAACAAAGGAAGAATTGGCAGCCATCAATATTGTTAACAGAATAGAGGCTGTCCTTACAGTTAAAAAGGTACTTACTCTCAGAAATTATGTACAAACTGTAGAGAGGAAGTGCTATGAAATTCAGGCTGAAGTGGATGAGTACAAGGCCAAAATGGGAGCATTGCAAGCAAAGGGAATGCCCAGCCTACTAAACAGCACAAGAAGACTGCTCCCCCATGAGCAATATGCAAACAGGATGTCCACCTTTGTGGAAAATCAAATTACTGCATCTGGCAGTACTTCTGAGGAGGCAGGGCCTCCAACAGGGCAGAGTCTTCTGCAGAAACTTGAGAATATATTTTTTATTGAAAATGAAATCCACCACCTTTTTGAGGTTCCTCCAAATTTTTACAGATATACTGAAGCAGATGAGACCTTGGTGAAGATCCGAAGACACCAAATGCCCAAGGAGGATTGGTGGCAGGCAATGCTTCAAATTTTTCCACAATAGCCTCAGTTGCTCCATCCCAGTCGGCTACAGCTCAGCAAAAGTCAAACAGCAGAATAAAGGCAGCATTAAAGGCAGCTGAAAGGTGACTCAACAAAAGACAGCGGCAGCAAGCAAAAGATAAGATATACGCACTTTTTGGACAGCGTATCCTCAACCAACTCCAACAAGCCACAAAATCAACATCTTCTGACCATTTTGGACAGCTAAGGCACTGAAGAGTTACTACAGCATTTACTCCCTCAGCTACAATGCTCCAGGAGTTGGCATGACATTAATGAAGCATTTACTCTTCAGCTAGATATTTTCTTATGTAAATTATGTATATATACCTCCCCTAGCAATGTACGAGGGGTTGGTGATTTTCACTCTGAAGCAAATGTATTGTATACTTTCGGATTATCTAATGCAAAGGGATGGACAAGCTCAGTGATCTCCTGAATGTTTGATGTCTTGCTGATGCCATGCGTGCTGTTGCAGAATTCTTGTGCTGTCTGATGGAATAATAAGTTTTTCTCAATCTCTGTTTTGTCTCCTTATGTTTATTAAATCATACGCATGTCTCACTAATCTAGCAGTGAAGAAAGGGAATAGTACAGGATATGTTTGGTTACACCTTGTGCTCAATCTTTACTGCTGTAAATGTTTTCTTCAGAATTAATCATGGACATGAATTCTTAACTGCTCATGTTTTCATTAATTCTATAAATCTGAATGTTATATAGAAATTCTTCACTGCTTCTAAATAATATTCTCACTGTTTCTCCATACCAGTTTGTTGGAAGATTCTTAATTGCATTTCATAGCCTGGTTACATCACACTTAATCACAATTTTGAAACATTGTTTCTCAGACACTTATCTGGCTCTGCAGCATCACTACTGTATCAACACAGCATATCAAACAACTAAAGGACCACTGACTCCATGCCCAATGGCCTAGAACACTCTAGTGAGCACATATATATCTTGACTGAAGTCATCACCCAGCAAATTCCAAAAAACAAAACCTTGAGCATCATAGCTAGCCTAATATTTTATACAAACAAAGCTAAAGCATACAGAGAGAGCCCTCTCTGGTCATAGGTAGGCTAGAACCTGTGACCCAAAGATTGGTTAGTGGTTACCTCGGCCGTATTCCCTTGGGAGTCAAAGGGAACAACCTGAGTGATAACATAATTGGCGACTCCACTGGGGAAAGAGCGTATTTTTCGACTACTGTCTGTCTTTAGACAGTGGTTCCAAAAGCTTGAGCAATCCCTTGAAAATAGTTCTAAAAATATCCTCAAAAATGCCAAAAAGAAGTTCTCAAACTGGCTCCTAAGAAGAAAACTAGGCACACCAGGTCAAATCCTGACCCATATCCTCCTCCTGTTTTCGATAACCCCAATTTGATCCATAAAACTCATAAGAGCCAAAAGGAACTAGAGCAATCTCTTGAATCTAGTCCTGAGGCAGTTTAGCATAGTTTTATTCCCACCCCTTCTAAGCCAACCGTTCACCTTCATACAACTCATTCTTTCCCCTCTTCATCATCCACTTCACAAAACATATTGTCAACACCTAACACACAAACTGCTATTGTTGTCCCTGTTGTTCCCATTGTTCCAGTTGTCCCACTTATCCCACCAAATATGGCTAATCGTTATGCACCCCTTCAGTTGCCTGGCAATCCTGGGGCCATGCCTCAGGATTACCAAGGCAAAATCACTTATTTTGATGGAACCAGTACATACACTGCTTTACAGCATACTAAGAAAATGCAAGACTACTTTGAGAACTATGAGATAGATGATGATGATGTAAGGATGAAAATCTTTGTCCAAAGTCTGACAGGTGAAGTAAGAACTTGGTTCAGGTCCCTGACCCCAAATTCAATAGCTGATTCAGGTGCCCTTTATCAGTCCTTCTTAAACCGATGGGAAAAGAAAAAGGACCCTCTGCACATTCTATCTGAATATGACACCATAAGAAGAGGCCCACAAGAAACTGTCCTGGACTATTGCACTAGATTCAACACTATTTATAATGCTATTCCTCAAAACCTTAGACCTCCCCCTGATTTAGCATTGATTAAATTCCCTGATGGCTTTGATGCTGACATGGCATATCAACTAAGAGAAAGAGCCCCTGCAACTCTAGCAGACATGCAAAACATAGCTATTAGCATAGAGGCAAATCTAATTGCCAAAAGAAACCGGGCCAGAACTGAAAGGAGGACTACTTTCAAAGAAGAACCTTCTTCATTTGAGAAAAAGCTAGATGCAATCATCAAAGGGATGGATAGACTTGGAGATAGGGTAGAAACCATAGAAATAAAATCATCATGGGAAGGCCAAACAAACAATATTAGAAACCCAAACTTCAGAAAGAATCAAAATCCTAATGTAGGTAGGACTGATCTTGACTAGCATGTCAGGCCTCCTTTTCAAGAGAATTATGCTGAGGCTTCAACATCTAGCGAACCTAGTGAGGATCCTCACATCAATCTAATGGGTTTGGATAGTGAAAATCAAGTTTTTTTGACACAAGAAGACCAAGAGGTTTACAATGAAAATCAATTCCATACTAAGTCAGGAGAATCTTTCGACTTTAAAGAAGGATATGATGCAGCTGTGTATGAGGTGCACAAACAGTAAAAACTAAGGAGTAGAAAAATAGAGGTACCTACACCCCTCAAACCAAAGGATAATAAACAACCGAAAAAGATCAATGAAAATACTACTCTCCCCAAATCAGCTGACAGCTCAAAATTACCGGCCACAGAAGTAATTGTGGAAGACATTTCAGAACAACAGTCCTCTCAAAATCAGCCAGGTTTACCCCCTCAATCAAAGTCAAAAGCAGATACTCCCATAGCAGATAAACATGGCACCAGTGTCACTCAAAAAGATCCTAACTATGAGCAGAAGACCCCTGATAATTCAACCGAAAAGGAAAAATCTGCCGCACTAAATGCCAAAATTCAAATGGAAAAACCTTTCAACTTGGAAACAGAAATTAGTAAGCTAAAAATATCAGTGCCTCTTTCAGAACTAGCCAAACATGACATATACAGACAACAGATCAACAAATCACTCAAAATATCAGACAATAAAGATGTTGTGAATGTCCTAGATGATCAACCAGAGTTGTTGTTCGGACCTGAGGTTAATGGAAAAACAGAGAATGGAGGGGTGCCACCCTTTTATGTCAGTCTAAACATTCATGATAAGGTCCTACATAATGCAATGTTTGATTCTGGGGCCTCACACAACTTGATGCCCAAATCTGTGATGGAAAAACTTGACTTGGATATCACCAGACCATACAAAGATCTATTCTCATTTGATTCAAGCCAAGTCAGGTGTCTAGGCCTAATTAAAGACTTATGTGTCTCCCTAGTTCAATACCCAACCAAAACTATCTTGATGGATGTAGTGGTAGCTGACATACCACCTACGTATGGCATGCTCTTCTCTAGATCTTGGGGGCCCAAACTCCAAGGATCTCTCCAATTAGATATGTCCTATGCAACCATCTCAGTCTTTGGGCAGCCAAAGAGATTATACCTGGAGACTTTGATGAAATATGTGGTAAGCAGTCAAGAAAAGCCTCAAAACTTCCCAATCTACTCAATACATTCTGACATGGACTCATTTATTCTCTACAATGCTGACATCTGTCACAAAGCCTATTCGGAACTATTAATGACAGTACAAACCGGGGAGTTAGATGAGCAATGTATTGGCAAAGACCAGGGGACCATGGCCATAGCTGATAAAAAGAATGAAGAACATGATGTGCCAAGTAACTTGCAGGAAACCAACCTACCCATGATCCAACTTCCTAGTGATCCCAATCTAAACCTTGATCATGAAACCTTGTGGTACCTAGAATTTGATGGCTCTGTAAACAAGCTGGGAGCTGGAGCAGGAGTCTGGATCCATAATATGCACAATGACCAGGCTGAGGGCCATGCATACAGACTAAACTTTCGATGCACCAACAACATGGCTGAATATGAGGCCCTTCTGTTAGGTCTGAAACTCATAAAAAATCTAGGCGCAACTAAAGTTTCAATCTTAGGAGATTCTGACTTGGTCATACAACAGATGAAGGGGAATTTCACTACAAATGATTTGAGGTTGAAAGCATACAAGGGAGCAGCTATCCAAGTACTTGAGAGCTTCTCACATTCTCAATTAACCAAAATTTCCAGAGAACTCAATCTACATGCTCACAGTTTGGCAACTTTTGCCAGCACTTGTAAGTTGCCTTTCAAAACCAATCATACATTTACTGCTGAAATCAAACACAGACCTTCAGTTCCAGATAACATCAAGAATTGGCAAGTCTTTGAGAGCAACAAACAGATAAAAAACTTTCTCACTTTAAAAGAAGAATTTTCTGGTATGAATATTGACACAAGCACTAAAGATGACCAACCACAGTTCTGCACAATCACACAGAAAATATCAGCTGAAACAGCTGATCAAGTTTTGCATCCTACCACCTTTGACAAACAAACTATTCATGAGCTGAGACAATCAGATGAAGAAGAAATGGTTGAAGTAGAAGATGAGGTAATTGACCTAAAGGATAATTTTCTGCCCATAGGTCTTACCCCTTTGGAGGATCTGTTTGATTCAAATGATATCTCAAGAAAACCAAAAATGCAACCACTAAATGCTGAAATAGAAGATTGTAATATTGGGACCCCTGAAAATCCCAAAATGGTCAAATTATCCAAAGCATTACCACCTGAGCAGAAACTGAAATACATTGAGTTATTTAAAGAATTTCAAGATGTCTTTGCCTGGAGCTATGAGGACCTTAAATCCTATGATACATCAGTTATCCAACACACTATCCCTCTAAAAGAAAATCAAAAGCCTTTCAAACAGAAGCTTAGAAGAATCAATCCAGTCCTACTTCCCCTTATTGAAAAGGAAGTCAAGCGCATGTATGAAGCTGGGATCATTGCCCCAATCAGATTCTCAGAGTGGATTTCAAACCTAGTGCCTACCAGGAAAAAGACAGGGGAAATCCGACTATGTGTTGACCTGAGAAATCTAAACAAAGTATCCCTCAAAGACCATTACCACTTACCAAAAATGGATCATATCTTGCAAAGGGTAGTAGGAGCTGCTAGGATCTCTTTGCTAGATGGTTTCTCAGGATTCAATCAGATTTTAGTACATCCGGATGATCAAGACAAAACTGCCTTCACAACACCTTGGGGAACATTTAAATATGTCAAAATGCCTTTTGGACTTAAAAATGCAGGGGCCACATTCCAAAGAGCAATGGACATTGCCTTTGCCAAGGAAATTCATGACTTCCTAGTTGTCTATCTTGATGATTTAACTGCCTTTTCAAAATCAGATCAAGAACACTTAGAACACTTGAGACAAGTTTTCACAATTTGTAGAAAGTATGGCATATCACTGAACCCAAAGAAGTCACTATTTGGGCTGGAAGAAGGCAAACTCCTGGGACATATAATCTCAAAATATGGCATCAGGATTAACCTGGACAGAATTCAAGCTATTCTACAAGTACCCCATCCAAGAAACATCAAAGAACTGCAAATCTTTCTAGGAAAGATCAACTTCTTGAGGAGATTCATTCCCAACTTGGCTGAACTTATTAGACTGCTAAACAACATGCTGAGAAAGGATTCCAAGGTCAAGTGGACTATGGAAGCTAAACAAGCCTTTGAGGATATCAAGAGAGCATTGACAAACACACCAGTCCTCACAAGCCCTAGATTTGATCAAGATTTCATTATTTTTTCTTTTGCTTCTGAGCATACAATTGCTGCTGTTTTGCTGCAAAAAGATGACCAAGGATGTGAAAAACCCATTGCATTTTTTAGTAGAGCCCTTAGGGATGCTCCTTTAAAATATCAGATCATGGAAAAACAAGCCTATGCATTGGTAAAAGCCATCAAGGAATTCAGAATTTATATCCTTTACTCTCACATAATTGCTTATGTTCCTAATGCAGTGGTCAAAGATATCTTAACCCAAGATGGGATTGAAGGCAAGAGGGGCAAATGGATTGCCAATATCTTAGAATATGACATTGAGATTAAGCCTACCAAACTGATAAAAGGACAAGGCCTAGCTAAACTAATGACTGAAACCAATTTTCAAGCCCTTGACATTAATGAACTGGACAACGAACAGGAGATGGCGACTCCACAGATCAACCAAGCCTTTATGCAATCTCCCTGGTATACTGATATATGTTTTGTATTATTGAACCTGCAAGCTCCTCCAGGGTTGTCCAGAACCAAGAAAAGATTCTTAAAGATGAAAGCATCCAAGTTTTGTATTATTGACAATGTTTTGCTTTGGAGAAATCATGAAGGAATCTTACTCAATTGCTTAACAATAGAAGAAACTGACAATGTCCTCAAAGAATTTCATGCAGGTGACTGTGGAGGACACTTATACTGGAAATCGACAGCTGATAAAATCCTAAGGGCTGGGTTTTATTGGCCTTCCTTGTTTTCTGATGTGAAGAAATTTGTAATGTCTTGCCACAAGTGCCAAATTTTTTAGGGCAAGAGGAAACTGCTGCCTTTACCACTTAAACCGGTTTCAACTGAGAGGCCATTTCAGCAATGGGGTTTAGACTTCATTGGTGAAATTCATCCCCCATCCTCTGGCCAGCATAGGTGGATTCTCACTGCCACAGACTATTTTACCAAATGGATAGAAGCCATCCCTTGCAGGCAGGCCAATGACTCCATTATTATACAATTTCTAGAAACCAACATCTTGTCCAGGTTTGGCTGTCCAGATAAAATTATCACAGACAATGCTGCAGCTTTTAAATCCAAGAAAATGATCAATTTTTGTCACAAGTATCACATCACCCTAGGTCATTCCACTGCCTATTACCCTCAAGGTAATGGCCTAGCTGAATCTTCCAATAAAAGTCTCATCAACATCATCAAAAAAGTTCTGGAAGAAAATAAAAAGAATTGGCATAAAAAGTTGGTAAATGCACTATGGGCTGACAGACTGACCACCAAGAGATCAATTGGCATGAGTCCATATGAACTGGTCTATGGGCTAGAAGCAAAGTTTCCTACATCTCTAGGAATCCCTGTGATTAAACTGCTGCAAGAAATACAAGCTGAGCCCAATGATATCCAAAGAAGAATTAATCAAACAATTCATTTACAGCAAACAAGAGAAGAAGTCTATCAAAGAACTCAGATTCTACAAGAAAAGCTTAAAAGAATATTTGACAAAAGAACCAAAGCTGAAGATTTCTATATAGGAAATAAAGTGTTGAGATGGGATTCCAGAAGGGAGGACAAAGGCAAACATGGTAAGTTTGATTTTTTATGGAAAGGACCCTATGTCATCTATGCTATACAAGGAAACAACACCTATTTTCTAAGAAGTTTGGATGGCTCAAACACTGAGGAAGGCCCAGTTAATGGGAGAATGCTCAAGCATTATTTTGACTCCCCTTGATCAAACACTAAACAGGCATGTATTGTACATAAATATTTGTATTTTCCAGTATTTTCAATTACAGCAGATAAATAAAGCAACAAGTGCATCACATTTTTGAGAAGACCAGGATGATATACTATGATATTTTTGGGAAATATGGATCCTGGCATTTGGGCAGCAAGGAAATCAAAGGGTAACTACCAAATCATGAAGACAAAGCTTGAGAAATAGATGAAAAACAGATCTAAAAATTCACAGCAAATCAGCTCACTGGGTGCTGCTTGCAACCATTTGGGGTCCTAACCATTGGGCTCCAACAACAGAAAAATTCAGCCAGCAGCAAGGGAGCAGAACTCAGGCAATCTGACCTGCTGTTCTTGACTTTTCATCTAGAAAAGCCATCCCCAAGTGGAGCCACTGTTAGCCTCCTATACCAATAGGTTTTCATATCTCATGATTGACAATGGAAGTGCCAAAAGTGTTCACCTTCCATGCTGCTAAGGTTCCATTTTTGTGAAAGAAGCAGACAGATTAAAAAATGTAAAGAGGGTATGCCTTAAAAGAAAAATCAAAGGGCAAGAAAATGAATTGGTCAGAGAAAAAGTAAAAGAAATGAACCCCAAACAAAGACCATGAAAGTGGCTAGTTCAAATTGCCACTACTACCTTGATGGGTGGCCCAACAACTCAAGCTGGGCCTCACCATGTTTTAAATTGCATGTTGTAGATTAGAGAGGAAGTACCTATTCAAACAATTCAAGCTTGAAAGATGACTAGGTGGATAGAGAAATAAATGGGCCCAACTGCTTAATCTGGGCCCTTGGAAGTCATAAGGGTAGACTTAGATAGGAGGGCAGCAGAAAGAAAAAGAGAATTATAAGGGTTTGCAAGGCCAAGTGCACCCATCAAAAATGAAGAAAAAATGTTAGGCATAATAGACAGGGTAGACAGTTGAAATTTGCAGAAAGCATCATCTAAGTATATCAATTGGCAAGAATTACATTGATGTTACCAGCAAAAGAAAGGCAAATCCGATGGCTCATTGAGCAAACTACTGAACTATCACTAACTCCCCTCATCTCATTCAAAAGTCTTTTACTAATCCCCCCATGAGGACTGCAGGATCTGCCTGATCAGTCCTCCCTACACTCTTCACTTGTACAAATTTCATGTCATAAATGACTTCTTTATTTTGAAAAGAAGCCACATTTCTTGTGTAAAAATTCTTTTCATTTTGATCTACTTCCTAACTAAGTTTGATTCCTGAAAAGCTTAGTAACTACCACTTCCCATTCTCATTCCCCCCCAGTACTAACTACTAACTGTATTTACATTAAATCCCCTATGATCCCCTTTCCCCTACTATTATAACACCATGGTGTATAAAACCCCAAGCAATGTATAAATATTCCCACTTTAGCACTATAGCTAAATAAGTTTGTCTAAGGGAGACATTATTCCACCAGGGACTATGGTTAACCCTGCTTTGGGATTGCTCTAACCTCTTGTCAGAGTAATAACCTACACTTATCCCTCATTTCCCCTTTTTTCCTAAAAAATTTCATAAAGCCCCCTTTCCCTCTGCTCTAACCTAATTCTAAACCTTTGTTCCCCCCGACAGATTAATTCTAAAACCCACAAAAACCCCAAAACCCAAAGTCCCGCGCCCCAAATATTAAACTGAATATTTTAATCTGCGGGCGGGTCCCCCCCAACATGCACAACCAGTCGGGACGGCCGCCAGCCGTCCATCATCCGCCGCCCCCGATCCAACGGTGGGTGGGCATTTTCAGACCTCAAACCGTTTCCCTTTAACGTCCGGGGAGATGGCGGTATTAGTACCCGTACATGGGACGCGTGGCGATCGACGAGGTTGTTCAGAGCCCCCCTCCCCGATACCGCCTTCGCCCAAAGGTGGTGCCGGGAGATCGCTTACCACCTCCCCGATACCACCTCCTTGCTATGTCACCCGCACGTCATCATGACGTCGTGCCGCCTCCGCCTACCCTCGCGCCTCGTGGCCCTCCACGCAGCCCTGCCACTGCTCTCCGCCTGCCACCGTGTCTAGCCACGCTGGCCTCCAGCTCAGCGTCCACATCACCCTTCGTACCCCGGGCCCTGCCATGACATGATGCTGATGTCATCGGCGGAAAAGCGCCAATGTCCCTTTTTGTCCAAATTTATCGTTAAAAAGCCCGTTTTTGGCCGTTTTATGTCATTTTCGAGCGAAAGTGACTGAGCCTTTGTAAGCCTTTTCTCCACAAGATTGCTTCCAAAATACCAAATTCAAAGTTGGAGCCACCACAACTCGTCAATTCAGCTGCATCAAGCACCCCTGTTCGACCCGAAGGCTTTGCGTGCTGTTTATCCAGGTATTCACCACAATTCCCTTGTTTTGCCCCTATGCATACCATTTCTCTGCAAATTCTCCATTAAGCACCTGTCAAAATCCCAAATTGAAGCTGTCTATTACTTAAATTGGAACTAAATCAACCCACATTGCCCCAGCTCCATAAATTTGATATTGAAACAATAAATTCACGGGCTAAAGTTACAAATTTATCCTTGAGCTGCCCGGCATTGTTCCCTTTTGCCGGGTGCATGCCCAAAGCTGCATTTCACCAATTTGAATCCTTCATACCCTCTGCAATTCATCTTCATCAATTCACAATCCCTGTGAATTTAACCAAGCAAAGCAGAGACAGTCCTTCATAGCCTGCCTATTCCACTTGAGGAAAACTTCTAGCACTACCTGCATTCAATCTGTCATTTGAGCTTTCAGGAACCTTGCAAGTTATTACACTTGCCTTGTTCAAATTCAGACTACATAATGGCTGCTCTTGCACCCACAGCTCGCAGTGTTGCTCCCATAAATGCACCAAATAAAGACCTGGAGTCCTTGCCTCTTGCTGACAGGGACTATCTCATCCAAGACTTTGTGGGTAACAGGGACTTTTTGCAGACCTTCAGGGAATTGAGAGATGACTACCTGAATGGCAAGGATACATATGGCATATGGGAGTCAAATCTGCCATACTACTGTCTCCCCTCTGTCAATATTTTTCCAGAGATTATTCGCCTATGTGCTGAAAATTATGATGTACATCATAGAGCTGTTAAGTCTCCATCTGGGAGCATCCTCTTTCACATTAATGGTGAGTCCATAAACCAAATGCTCAACTTCAATCAAACTGAGCTATTTTTCCCTTTCTCCATGAACTATCTACTGGACACTGGCACGAAGATGTCCAGTGAGGACATTCAGAAAATCATCAAGACATTTATGAGGCCTGACCACCAGCCCACAGGGCCACCTCCCTACTTGGATGTCTATTTTACTGATGTAGGCAGACTTCTGTTGGACATGATTGCTTATGTGCTGGGTTACAGAACCAGTGAGCATGTGGATGAAACAATGCTGGTATTTCTAGCTGCTTATAGCCCAGGCTAGCCCCCCGCCCGCAAATATAATTTCGCCAAATTCATAGCTAACAATATTCATGACCAGCTGTGCAAAGTAGACACAGAGGGCATCTTCAAGTATTCATCTTATATCTACCACCTTTTCATGTACTATCAGTCCCAGGCTTTTCCATGCTACATCAAAAAGCTGGACTCTAAAGGGGAAAAAAGATCTGTTATCTTCTGGACATCTGTCTATCATCAAGTGCAAAGGTCACCATATTCATATTGTGAATTCGTTGATCAGTTTGTTTATCCAGTCTCTTGTTTATTAATGAGGTCCCCTCCTCCCAGAATATCATTTGAAATACAGAAGGTCCTGCAGCTCTCCAAGAATTACAAAATAGGTGATTGGTACCTATATGAGGATCATACAATCATCAGAGTCTATGGCTGTGAGCTCTGTCCATATAGGCTCCCAAAATATGTGCCCATGAGGCTATTTGCCTTGGAATATTATAGGCAGCTAATTCACTCTGACCTCACTCACTTTCACAGTTCCAAAAAGAAAGCCCATCTCAAGTTCAAGCACCATCTGGGCCCCTTCATCATGAACAAAAAAGAGGGATGGCAAGATGCTGAGATAATCCTTAAAGATAAGTACATGCTCTCAAAAAGCTTCTGGTGGGTCCCTTATGACCCTGAAGGCTTCATCACTGCTAGAAGAGTTAAGTACAGGCTGTTAGGCTATGAGCATTGCAAGTACCCACATATTGAAAAGTATGCCAATCAGCAAGAATGGCTGCAAGACACTTTAATTGAAAAATTAATTGAAGAAGAGATAATGCAAAAGAATGTCAAGGATTTGGAAAAGACTCTTGACTTGGATTCTGTGCAGTAGGTACCCTTCAAACGACCGCAGCCAGTAGGAGAAGGTACCTCGGCCTCAGCAGCTGCACCAACCAAACAGGCACCTTCTACAGCAGCACCAGATACAGGTAAAGGTAAAGGAATAATGGGTGCTGAAGAGGAAGTACCAAAAGAACAGCCTGCCCCTTCTAGTGAGCAGCAACAAGAGCAGACCCCCCGTCCACAAAATGAGCCACCAGTAGCCCCAATCATGCAAACTCCGACACATGAGGAGAGGGGTAAGAAGAGAGAAAGAGAAGAGTCCACTCCTGCAAGTGGATCCTCCCAGTAGCCGGAGACCAAAAGGCAAAGGGCTGACTCCCCTGAGATAGAAGTAATCAGTGAAGAAATCCTTGACAGCTCAAGGAAAGATGGGGAAGGCAGCCAGGAAACAAGTATGAGTTCCTTTCAGCAAGAGCAGGGAGTACAGCTTGGCTTGGAGGTGTCATCCTCCACTCAGCAGAGCAAGAAGCCCAAAATCACTAAGGCTTCTTTCAAGCAAATAAAGGCACAAAATGACTTGCTGAGGGTGGAAGTCTATAAACAGTTTCTGAATGCAACACCTGCCCAACAAGAAAGATTGATGTCTGTTTATGACCTGTAAGAGGAGAAAATGATCCTCAGTCATTTCAAGCCTAAAGTGCCGCAGCCAAAATTAGCTGCAGATTTTGTGAGGACTAGGGTGGAGGTCATGGCCAAGGACATCCATCCCATGGACCAAATAGAACTCCACAAGCAAACTGGAGAAATGGTCTATGCCACCTTGGTGGACAAGGCAACCGTGGCCCATGAGTTAAAAGAATCGCTGAAAAATACCAACATTCAGTTGGATTTTGAGAGAATGTCCTCCATGGCCAAGGACAACAGAATAAAATTGTTGGAGGACATCATCATTGACTTAGGACATGATCCTAAGGATCCAAAGGGCATAAGGGCCCTCCTCAAGAAAAAAGAAGATGACATCAATGCACTAAAAAAGAGGTTAAAGCTGCTACCGACAGAGCACCCTCAAACAGCAGAGTTACAAAAGGAAAAGGAGGCCGATGAGCAACTGGACCTTATAATGCAGCTCAACCAGAAGGTCCTCGATTTGGAGAAGGAACTTGAAGGGGCATTACAAGATAAGCAGGGAGAATCCACATCCCAAGCTCCTCCAACCACTTCAACCACTGCAACAACTACAGAGGCAGCAGTGGCCCTTGTAACAACAACAGCAACAATAGAAGCAGCAAAAACAACAGCTCCAGAGTCCAGCACAAGCATGGAAGAATTGACCAAGGCTATTAAAGAAATGGAGCTCCAAGCCAATGAGATAATGCAGGCCAAGGAAAAGTTGGCAGAACTAGATGTCAAATATGACAAATCAAAAATGACTGTGGCAGAACAAGGCAGAGAAATAAAGGCCTTGAAAGAGAAAATAAAGACTTTGGAAAAGGAGCTCAAACTAGAGACTGCTATGGCAGAAATCAAAAGAATTTTGTGGGCCTGCATTGACCAATCCATCACCAAACAATGGAAGTCTATTAAGACTATGCATGAGCAGATGGATTTAATTGGCCAAGCATAGACAGAGATTCAAAGGGCCAGAATAGTGCTGGGAAACAGGCCGGAGCTGGCCAATAGATTGATAGATTTTTTGAACAGGCAAACAAAGGAAGAATTGGCAGCCATCAATATTGTTAACAGAGCAGAGGCTGTCCTTACAGTTAAAAAGGTACTTACTCTCAGAAATTATGTACAAACTGTAGAGAGGAAGTGCTATGAAATTCAGGCTGAAGTGGATGAGTACAAGGCCAAAATGGGAGCATTGCAAGCAAAGGGACTGCCCAGCCTACTAAACAGCACAGGAAGACTGCTCCCCCGTGAGCAATATGCAAACAGGATGTCCACCTTTGTGGAAAATCAAATTACTGCATCTGGCAGTACTTCTGAGGAGGTAGGGCCTCCAACAGGGCAGAGTCTTCTGCAGAAACTTGAGAATATATTTTTTATTGAAAATCAAATCCACCACCTTTTTGAGATTCCTCCAAATTTTTACAGATATACTGAAGCAGATGAGACCTTGGTGAAGATCCGAAGACACCAAATGCCCAAGGAGGATTGGTGGCAAGCAATGCTTCAAATTTTGCCACAATAGCCTCAGTTGCTCCATCCCAGTCGGCTACAGCTTAGCAAAAGTCAAACAACAGGATAAAGGCAGCATTAAAGGCAGCTGAAAGGTGACTCAACAAAAGACAGCGGCAACAAGAAAAAGATAAGATATACGCACTTTTTGGACAAGGTATCCTCAACCGACTCCAACAAGCCACAAAGTCAACATCTTCTGACCATTTTGGACAGCTAAGGCACTGAAGAGTTACTATAGCATTTACTCCCTCAGCTACAACGCTCCAAGAGTTGGCATGACATTAATGAAGCATTTACTCTTCAGCTAGATATTTTCTTATGTAAATTATGTATATATACCTCCCCTAGCAATGTACAAGGGGTTGGTGATTTTCACTCTGAAGCAAATGTATTGTATACTTTCGGATTATCTAATGCAAAGGGCTGGACAAGCTCAGTGATCTCCTGAATGTTTGATGTCTTGCTGATGCCATGCGTGCTGTTGCAGAATTCTTGTGCTGTCTGATGGAATAATAAGTTTTTCTCAATCTCTGTTTTGTCTCCTTATGTTTATTAAATCATACGCATGTCTCACTAATCTAGCAGTAAAGAAAGGGAATAGTACAGGATATGTTTGGTTACACCTTGTGCTCAATCTTTACTGCTGTAAATGTTTTCTTCAGAATTAATCATGGACATGAATTCTTAACTGCTCATGTTTTCATTAATTCTATAAATCTGAATGTTATATAGAAATTCTTCATTGCTTCTAAATAATATTCTCACTGTTTCTCCATACCAGTTTGTCTGAAGATTCTTAATTGCCTTTCATAGCCTGGTTACATCACACTTAATCACAATTTCGAAACATTGCTTCGCAGACACTTATCTGGCTCTGCAGCATCACTACTGTATCAACACAGCATATCAAACAACTAAAGGACCACTGACTCCATGCCCAATGGCCTAGAACACTCTAGTGAGCACATATATATCTTGACTGAAGTCATCACCCAGCAAATTCCAAAAAACAAAATCTTGAGCATCATAGCTAGCCTAATATTTTATACAAACAAAGCTAAAGCATACAGAGAGAGCCCTCTCTGGTCATAGGTAGGCTAGAACCTGTGACCCAAAGATTGGTTAGTGGTTACCTCGGCCGTATTCCCTTGGGAGTCAAAGGGAACAACCTGAGTGATAACACTATACTCCTAGGTTTGTATCCTAAATAGATGAAGCATGCAGCCTCATAGCAATTTCCAAGGCTCCTGCCTTTGTTTCTATCTTCTGTCGTGACAACGAGATTCTCAAGTGGGGCAAGATCGATGCTATAAACCATTCACGATGCTGGATATCTTTGATCTGCATGTTAGCTTCTTTGATATGACACTTCAACCTTTGATCAAATTCCTAGGGTGTATCATCGACCCTCATGATGATTTATTTAAATCCAATTATTGACTGTGAGTCAGACTTAGGCTTACTAAACTATTTGTTTAATGTGTCCTTAATCTCTGTTAGCATTGTAAGAGGATTATCAGAACAATACCTAATGTACCAAGTTAGCACACGATCATATAGACAGTAGCAAAATGTGCCTTCTTTATATTGTCATCAATAATCTATTGTGTTGTTCATACAACATTTGCAACAAACCCAAATTACTCTACATATTCACTTCCTATGCCTTTGAAGATCAACATCTTCATTACGTTTTCCATGTTGAATGGTGGTGGTGGAGCTGGATGTGTGGGCAAAGGTGTATGCGGTGGAGGTGGGGGTGGAGTTGGAGTGGAAGGATTATTTGCTGAGGAATCCCCTGAGTGATTAGGTCAACAACGCTTCATGGTGTAGTTTTTCCCGCCCCTTTGTCATCACTTGAAGGAGGTCCAACCAATGGACTATATTCTGGTCTTGATCCTTCGTGATTTCTAAATAATCATCCACTTTGTGCAGCCCCAGACATCAAGGTAATGGCATCACCCATTTTTCACATAATAATGTTTTAATCCAGGTATTTAATGATCTTAAATACTTACCTCGTAGTCCTTTGAAAAATCGTTTCTCTACTTCACTATAGCTGACTAAGGTATCAACTGAAAATTCTGTAATGAATCCTCCTATAATTTGATCGAGCCAATGCTCGATAGCCCATGTTATCTTGTTTTTAGAGGTTTGTAGCTATCACACTAATTTTGGAGTCCACACTATAGGACTATCAAGCTTCCCCCTTCCTTGACTATCTGTTAATTTAGCTAACAAGTCATACAACTCAATGGGGAAGGTGCAGAAGAATAGCTTATGTATCTCCATATATAGATACTTGTTCAACCACTATTCCTTCGATAGGTGTAGATTCTTGTTTTCTTACATCGCGAACTCATGAATATTCTGATCCAACCACATTTCAATTTATTTCTTGGTCGGATTCCAATGATGAGACACCACACATCTCTTTCAAGTAGATCCCAGTCCTAACAATAGAACCATTTGATGGCTTAGGGGGTCCTAACCTAGGCTCAAAGTTAGTTGTGCCAACCAAGAAAACTCTACACTACTAGCCCTTTTGGCAACAACCCACGCAGCACAGGTTGTAGTCTCACCCAAAGCAGTATGGGGGGATGCAAGAACCAAGTTTCTACATCTAGACACTAGTGTGATTTATTTCAGCGACTTAGATATGCATTCATGCAGATCGATAAAATCTTACAGTACGTTGCTGCAACTTTGATAAATAGCCTTCAGACCTTCGTAAAGGTATACAATCAGTCCTTGCGGACCTTTAACAGTCAATTTTCTTACTTACATGCATCAGAGAGCAGTCCTAAACTAGTGTTTGCATATATTTACTTAAGTCATTAGTAAACATAAGAGAAATTACCAAGGTCTTAACGAAAGTATTTAAACATACATTGCATACATTATTAATACTTATTTAATAAGATAGCGTAACATTCAATCAATATCTCGTAAGGCAAATCATTCATTAGCATCATATAACATTAACAAAGATAAACAAAAATACTCAGGAATTCTTCGAAAAATTGTCTTTATTGATCTTCAATTCAAGATTATAGACTCAAAACTTCCCTGCGCACATAGCTGCAAGGGTTTTCCCACTCAGTTGCGGACTTTTCCCAGGCCTCTGTTCACTCAGTTGCAGAGCCATTCTTCTTCTAAGACTTCCTAGGCCTTTCTCTCTTCTTTCTTACGCTCTTCTACTCCATTGTATTAGACTCTCTAAGACACACCTATTTATAGTCTTTTTCACACAATTCCATGGTTTGCGGACCATGGGTGAATCTAAAAATCGACACAAAATGTATCCAAAAAAAGGGGCTAAGCCTCTTTAACTCCTATTCACCTACATGCTCCGCATCCACAAATCATGGAGACTTCACATTATTTACAAAATTGTACCAAAAAGTTGAGTTATCTTAACCCCAAACTAACCGAGGGGACCCCATCCCAACACATAGCACTAGAAAACTCATACATCATACAAAAACACTCTAACTTTGTTCATCTCTACCAACAACAACAAATAATCAATCCTTGGATATGACTCTTCCCAACATCTATACAAATAGCAACATACGCCCCCTCAATATATATTTTGGTAGAAAACATCTACATGGTTATTGTACAATGAATTTTACCTCCTTTTTATATGCAAGAGGAAATAAACTAGCCCAAAAAATCTAGATAAAGTGATATACATGAAATTGATGACTTCATCATGAATTACAAGATGATGCCAAAACCACATGCATAACTGCAATAATACTCTAGACTCTCTCTCCAATGGATGCCCAACACTAGAGAATTCCATCATCAACAAAAAATAAAATAAACATTTTTACATGGCTTTGATTTGTGGCCTAACAACAACAAATATCAACAACATAATGAAGTCTCTTTGTAACATGAAAAACCCTCACATCAATAGAAACAATAATTAGCAGCATAACTCATGAATCAACACTAGATATAAGAACAAATACCATATGGAATTATTTTTTCTACCACAAACACCCTCCAATTTTTTTCCTACACTTGAATTCTAGAGCCTATTGTGGATCTCACAATTGGTCATTCCATATTCACTTCTCGATCAATTGATGCTTTTGAGCTCCCTTCTTGGATTGGAAGTGTTAAAGTCACTTTCTCACACATGCTCACTCTGTAACAAGTGAAGGAGCACATTCTTTTACGAAATCTTGATTGAGAATAACAAGTCCATCAATACTGTTCTTATATAATTTCTAATCCATGTCAATAGTTAGTGCACATTGACATCGACAATTTATCACTTTTAGGAGTGTTTGTACTTCCATGTAGGTGAGCTTTGCAAATTGTCGCTTCGTGCATATTTGTTTTCATGATTGTCATTTTCATGTTTCCGGCTATCGCTTTCGCATTCTTTCCATTTAATTTGTGTCATTTTCATGTTGTCTTCACCCTAGCATGTGTTTTTTTCACCATCGTTTGCATATCGTAAGTGTTGTTCGCACTTTTATTTTCATATAGAAAGTGTTATCTTTTGGCGTGGGAATTGACACTTATCATAAAGTGGAGTTTTCATTTGTTTAAAGGGAAAATATATGTGATAATGAGTTTTTCTTATCATGTAGACATGTTCCACACTTATTTCCAAATTTTCACGAACTGTTGCACAAGTGTCGTCATTATCGTCGCAAAGTGTATCTTTAGTGTTGCACTTGGAATGGGATGTCGCAATGTTTTTGCATTGACAAAATTATGTTTTTCATGCATTATGAGTGTTCCATGTTGTTTTTTCAAGTGAACTAAGAATTTGATCATGTTCAATTCTTTCTTTTATTCAAACTCCTCTCATTGATCCAACACTTAGTCAAAATTGGAAAAAACTCCCGACTAGGCCACTGACCTTCATCTAGCCCTCCTAAACTGTACACCACATATTCTCAGTATTCAATTAGAAACCTTTTCTCTTGACAGTATGAAATTTGTCGTCTCTTTCTCCCATAACTACGCATTTCCCAACCTCAATGCTCAATCCCAGCCCCTGAGTCCCAGAACTACGCAATTTTTCTCTCTAGCTAACCTAGCACTATGCATTGCATAGTCTCAATCCTCAAGCCTTAGTCTTGAGATTTTCAACTATGAAAATGCATAATAACCTGACCTCCTTTCCATCTAGTATTATTCATTTCACAATTTTAATGCTCAATCCTGGGCCTTAGCCTCCAAAATTATGCAAGTTAGCCCCCATCTTTTTCCCCAATTGCGCATTGTGCAGTCTTTGAGCTGAAGCCTAGCTCTTAAGCTCTTGAGCTACAGGATAATTAATTGAAATTTGAGGTATAAAATGGGTTTCCTAAGGAAATTATAAAATAATAGCAAAAATAATAAAGTAAGATTAGATTACATCATCAAATTTTAGAGGGAAAATAAGAAAAAAACTACTTTTCAACTCGTATTTTCAACTTATCGCCTTATGGGTTTACTCAAAATTCGAGTGGTAATACTCATTGGATGCAAAATTTGATTATTCATCTAAGGAGTACTCATGGTTCGTACTTTCGATGGACCTTGCTAAATGAAAAATGAGAAATACATGAAAATCATGACTGCAATCACGTTTTTTCATGTATTTCTATTTTTTCGTGTAGCGGAGTCCATCAAAAGTATGAAATATGGGGCATCCTTGGATGAGGAATTATATTTTCCATCTAATTCATACTCTTGATAGAAATTTGAGTACAACCTTAGGGAGATACGTTGAAAATAAAAGTTGAAAAGTTAGTTTTATTATTTTATTATTTTTTAAATCTTTTTAGTTTTTTACCCCAAGAATGGTGAATGATCCCCCATCGTTGACATCATCATATTGAATCCTATTGGTTCTTATAAAGTTTATTTTGATTGTAAATTTTTTGTAGGTCGCCCATTTTAGACCTCAAAATTTCTCTAATGCACCATGTCTTCTTTGCCTTCCATAACTGCAGATTTGGTTGAAACAGTGTGAAACCCCTCATCCTGGCTCATTGAGTCACAAAATTGTGCAATATTCCTACCCAGTCCATCCTAAACTATGCATTGAACAATCTCAAGGCTAAAAATTCACCCCTAACTTCCTAAGATGCGTAATTGTGCAGTTAGTGAGTCTCTTCCTTGGCTTGCAACCCATTTATGGCTTAGTCAATGGATTAACATGCAACATCTTAAACTAGAGATTTATCAAATTGATTTCATCTTGTCATGAGTGGATTGTAGATGCAAGTAATATATCATTCTATGGAAAGATGATTAAGAAGTATATGGAGAAGGAGCACGTTATATAAGACACTTATGGAGTTAAAGGGAGAAGATGATCATCAGGAGAGAAGATAAAGGAACATTAGATTACAACAGAAGATCGAAGATAAGGACTACATGAAGACTCCATATAATTCATGACCCTTTGTATGGTGGATGGGAAGAACAAAGCATATCTCTTATGAATATGAATCATTTCACATATCTTGTTGAAGAGAAAGGAGCAACAAAGAATGGCTTAACATTTCCATGTTATCATGCAATCCATGTCAGCAATGTCATGTCATGTCTTGTCATGAGTCTTCATATGCCACATCATTATGGTGGATTATCTATTTATGTATTCAAAATGTATTATAAAGTGGAATTCTAAAGCACATGTACAAAAAATGAAGATTCATGTAAAGTTGAAAAGTCATAGGAAGTCAAACAGTCATGAGGGTAGTCAAAGAGTCACAATGGAGGTGAAGCATCACCCCATTCATTATATAGGCACCCTCATTGTATGAGGAAAGGAATTTTTTCACCTCAGCTACTCCAAGAAGGCATTAGAGAGGAAAGCTAGTTCATTTGGGGAGTGAGGAGTTGCTCCAATGCTCCATTATTGGAGCTAGTGGTGTTCATTGTATAGACGTGTCTTGGGACTTTTACTTAATATCAGAAGTCCCGTGGCCAACACGTTCTTGATGCATGGATTATGAATATTTGTAAGCCTATTATGTGGATGTTTTTAATTTATGTTTTATTTCATCTATGCTACAATAGTTGAACTATTTCAGTTAGTTTAGTTCTCATCTTATTAACAATGTGTTGTAATGGTTGCGATGACTTTCACATCTTTGTGAACCGTTCCGCTAGATGTTAGTCAATATGTCTTGTTCATAATGGTTACAATGACCATCGCATCTTTGTGGAATATTCCAGTGGATGTTAGATGGATATTCTTTATGTGTGTGTCTACTAGGGTGGTACTATTACCTATCTTCTAGATGCTCACTTTCTTTTGCCTCTGTAGAAGAAGAATCTTGACACACATACAACCGACCACTCACTAGGCACACTCACTTGTTGATATGAGATTATTTATCCATTACTCCCTTGTACTAAACTTTCTAGCCAAGGAAAACCTATAAGAATATATAGAAGTTGGGTTGATATCCCAGATGGGGCTCCTATTCCAAATGGTATGATGTCTAATTGGGACTTCACATCGGGGAGACCCCCTTGGTTGGTGGATTTCTAGCAACATCGAAAAAATGGCATTAGAAGGAGGGTGAGATGACAAGTTGTTCATATTGAGTATGTTTTGAATCTCTTATAATAAATGGCTCATCCTCAAATCATAGTCTTGGGTTGTTTTTTGAACCTATCCCCTGGAAAACTATTAATCCCCAATAAGCCTCTTTATCACTTATCTCAAATTAAGTTTAATGGTGAGGATGGAACATACATAATCGAAAACATTTCTAATTTTTTTAAATTTTTTGAAAATTGCAAAATCAGTCATGAAGTTTTGCTTGTGCGGCTTTCTTACTCACTCTTGAGGGTCGTGTTAATCAATGGTATCATACCTTACCATCTACTTCCATCCATTCTCTTCATCATTTACTCAAGGATATTTATAAAGCCTTTGATAGGTATTATTATCGACATGTTCTTAAAATAATTAATCAGCTAAGAATGAAGCCTAATGAATTAGTTGAGGATTTCTCTTATTGGTTCCTTCACCTTTGTTATGAATTTCCTGAAGAAGACACAGATTTGGATTTCCTTAAGAAAGATTTTGAACGTTTCGTTCACATATATCTGAATGGTGAATCTAAACTCCCTAATGTTATTACTTCCCTAACTCTTATAAATAATGAGGCACCTCTAATTTTAGATGAGGAATCTACAATTCCTTTTTTTCCTTTTCCTCCTTTTTCAATTATGAAGTGGGTTCCTCTTTGTGATGATAATAAAGTTGAGAGATATTGTAATCAAATTCCTAATGTATATACACATTCTTATTTCGCTTTTCATCATTCAGATTCAATGGAGGAAATCCGAAAATAGCTCATGAAGCCCATGGTGAAGACTTACTCCTCCATTCCACAAGATGATGTTACTATTAATAGCTCTAGTCTCAAATCTGAACTAGATTTTGGTTATCCTCTATAATCTACATACCATGATTAGCCTGATCATTCGGCTCCATCAACAATTTTTTCACACTCTTTATTTTCAATTTGCTACTTCAAATCACGATCAAATACAAGGAAGTCAAATTACATAGGTAGAGGAGCAAGAAGGTGAAGAAGATTTCAATATTTATTCTCTTTTTCAAAATCCTCCATGTGAATATGATGCATTTACATTCTTGTATGATTTTCAATCTCCTAATTTTGGAAGTGAATCAAATGTAATCAATTATTTCAATCAATCCATAGCCTTGGGAAATAATCATTATGATGATAATGACTCTGTTGATGTATGCGATCACGAATTCCTAGGTGCATCATCTTATCTTTCAATTCCTCATGAAGAATTTACTTTAGATCTAGAATCTAATTCAGTCAAAGAATATGTCTTTATTGAAACTTCCTCTTCATCCCACTATCCCTTATGCTCTACTATTTTTGATGCATCTGCTTGCAATGAAGATACTCCATGATCTTCAAGTTCTTCATCTAATGGGTTAAATTCTTGATTGACACAAGGTGGTTAGATTATCCATGATGAAAATGAAAAAAATCAAATCATTGAGTACTCTCTCCATCCCTCATCATGTCTTCTCTTACATTAAGAGAACTCTCCAAACTCTATTGCTCATTAAATTTATTTGATTCATACATCTTCATATTTGTGATCAAATGAATCTTTCAACTTGAGTACTCTGGTTGTTCAACTTGAAAAATCAGGAGAAGTTAGTGATAGAGATGATTTTTATCTGGTTAGCAATGGTATTATTGAAAACAATGGTAGCAGTTGTCCTCACACGATGCACAATCTGTTTCAATCTTCAAGATGTGATTTTAGAATCCTTGAAATTTTTGAGACTTGTTAGGAAGTCTAGGCACTTAAACTTCTGTTCATGTGATGGTAGTATATTGCGACTCCGGTAAGCCCCCTGAACTAAGTACTATCTAGTTTCTCTCACACAAACCTTCTCTTTGCATGGTTTCACTTGATGTAAATCTATTTTGGAAATATGTTTGGTATCTCGGTTGTAATCTTTTGAAATTTTGATATTTGGTTTATGATCGAATTGAATAATATTCTTCAGCTTATCTATCTTCATGCAAATATATCGCATCAAACTCAGGTTTGGAATGTGTATCTCTCATAGAGTCATGGAATTTCAAAGTTTATAATTTCAAATACTATATTTAGCCAAAGGGATCATTCATATCATATTCATTTCTTAACAATTAGCTCCTAGTTTTTATTGCAAATGTTGTATTTCAAACCATTCCTTTCATTGCACCTAAAATCATTTTGCTTGATAATGAATGTAGGATTTATCGCGTGAATACAAATTTTCTTCATTTATTATGTCTTGACTGTTCTCGTGTGTTTGTGATGTTGGCATTCCTTTTAAATTCGAATGATGATTACGATGCTTGTACAATTTCTCTCTAGTTACAGGAAAATGGTGTGTCACATTTAGCATGCAAAGAATTTGGTTCTATTGTTGAGAGAATTCAAAAAGTTTCTAAAATTTATTTATCTTTGCTAATTACAAGATCGGAATATGATTCTTTAATCAACCCATCTAATCATGATTTTTACTCTAATGACTGTCATTTAGATTATCATTTCCCATCAACACATCTAATGATAGTTGTCCTACACCCTTCAATCTTTATGGTTTTACTTCGCACTATTTGGGTACTTTTCATGTAGTTGAGGAACTTCCACACTCGTTGATGATTGTGTAAAGTCCTCATTGTCTTGACACGCCTATTGAATATGATCAGATCTATTTTTCCTCACCAATATTCTCATCATAATCTCGTGCCTCTAATTGAAAATTCATCATTTCAAAGATTTCAAGTTTTTCAAGAAGATTTCCATGAATTTTACAATCTAATCATTGAATAGATGGAGAAATCGTACTTAGCAAGATTCATCGCAAGTAAAAAATTTTGATATTTCCTAGCACTTGCTAAAGAGTTTGGTGTAGATAGAGAGACATTCATGAGAATCTTTTGAGGTTTGTTCAATGATGGTTCTCATTTAAAAGGTGAGAATGTAAACAAGCTAGAAGTAGTGGCTATGACCTATCCTTCTATTGATAGGTAATACCTTCAAATGTTTGTGCATGTTATTCATGTTCTTGTCTTTTCTTCTTCACATTACTTTATATTTTTGGTCATATCTTTGGGGATGCAGTACGGGAACAACTACGGTAGCGACATTGGAAATTTCATTATATGTGACCCTAACCTTCTATTGTTTAGGTTAGTAGTAGGCTTAGCTACATTCTAGTTTCCCCTTTCTTGCATTCATCTTGCACTTGACTTTTGAAGTCTTTCTTTGTTTTCTAAATTTTGTTTCATGTTTTATTTTGTATTTAGATTTTTTCCATTTTTGTGTCTTGTCATTTGTTTTTTATGTATTTAATAAGACTTTGCATGGAGGATGTTCCCGTTGGATCAAAAGACAATGTGGAAAAATAGAAAAGGAATTTGTGACACTGTAACATTCAGTTAACTCTCCATCCTTCTTCCTTGTCTTAGTAACACCTTTTGGTTGATGATGTTCAACGGAAAATATGATCCTTGTGTTAGGAAAGACTTGTGTCAAACCATGATCTCCATGTCTATTCTGGAAAACCTCATGCCTACAATTTGCCTTTATGTTTTAGTGTTTTCAAGTTGATCCATTCATGTAGGGAAGGGAAAGATGAAAATCTAAATGAGCAAACCAATATTAGAGGTATTACATATTCTTCTGCGAAGGGACAAACTCTCCTGCTCTCAATAAGTTGGGATCTCTCTTATTAGAGGTCTTATATATTCTTCTCCGAAGGGACAAACGCTCCTGCTTTCAATAAGTTGGGATGTTTATGCATGGATATAGGTTAGTTTTTATGATAATGAAGATATTAAATGTACTTAGGAAATTATATGGTAAAAAACATCCTAAGGTGAATGGTTAAAGCTACATTTAGTCACTTCACAAAATTTAGTAAAAGATACCAATATCTCCATTAGTATTAGTTTTTCTAATTTAACAAAAAAAACAAATCAAAACAATGAAATCTTATCACTCTTTCCGCATCACCCTCGCAGAAGAGAGATAGTCGCTGCCCAGATTTCCCACCATTTTTCAAACGTTCTCAATATGATATCTTCATGGAAAAGTTAAGGTACTGATGTTGGATTAGTTGTTTGAAAAATATGTTGGTTTGTACAAACTTTCATCTTCTTTGTTATTCTTAGTTTCTTAGTTTGTCGTAATGATCTGTAGGGGCTGGTCCATTGCACCATATTGTCCTAAAAGGTGGAGATTGTGCACCAAAAAGGAAATTAATCCACATGTTACAACGTTGTTAAAAAATGCAAGACTCATGAAATTAGTGAATTATGCTAATAAGAAATTTAGATTGGGAGAGACATAATTAAATTTTATTATTTAATTGAAGATTTCCAATTAAAATAATAGTAAATCTACATTTATATGTTTATATATTGATCGGAAGGCTTCTAACAATGGTCACTTCTTTCCATTAGATCCCCTTCAGGCCTTTGGGATACCTACTACTTTCTTATATTATATAGTTGGGGCTTGCTACTTGTTGGTGTGTTGGGGTAAACAAAGTTGATGTTTTTTCTTTATCTCATAGTTGTAGTCTATGGAATAAGAAATAAATTTGATATCTTGACAAAAGTGGTATAGAAAATATTAATCTCTCCTACCTTGATAGAATTGGTGGTCAATATCAACACCTACAAGAACTTTGTTGTGGAGTATTATCAAAACTAATAGAAGGATATGAAAGAGTGTACAATAAGAACCTTGACAAACACGACCACTGAACCTTGCAACATTATTTGTAGGAAGAGAAAATTATGTTTCTTTTTTCCAAACATGTATGTTAGTATATTATAGTTTAATGAATATGTTTTCCTATTATCATATATGGTTTCATACTTTAAGAAAACATTCGCCAAGACTTCACAATGTTTTATTATTCAGTGAAAGATTCGCCATGACTTTAGAAGATAATATAATCTAGTGAGAGATGAACCAAAAAAATTATATATACATATTATATTATTGATAAAATCACCTCCCATTTTTCCTATGTGTCATGGAGATTTGCCCATGTATTATACATATAAATTTAGGGTGGTTGTTAAAATTTTCCCTGGAATCCATCATAATGTAAACAGTGAATCAATACTCCTGAAGAACTAGACCCTGCATGAAAGAATTACCCAAAGCATAGAAAGTAGAGTTCTACTAGTGTGTCACCAAGTCTTATCCCTACGAAAAACACCATCCAAAATTTTTTCCACACTTGAATTTTGGAGTCTACAATGGATTTCGTGATCAGTTGTTCTATATTCACTTCTAAGTGAGTTGATGTTTTTGGGCTCCCTTTTTTTATTGTAAGCACCAAAGTCACATTCTCACACATGCTCAGTCTGGAACAAGTGCATGAGTGCATTCTTTTACAGAAGCTTAAACAAGCATTGCATGGTCCATCAATACTATGCATGTGCGATGTGCAATACACGTAGAGAGTTAGTGCACACTAACTTTTATAGTTTTTAATTTCTAGTTGTGTTTCAACTTCCATTTCAGTGAGTTTTGTAAACTCTCACTTCACATACCATGTTTTTGCGAGTGTCATTTTCATGTTTTTTGATGTTGTCTTTGCTTGCTTTCCCTTTAATTAGTGTCATTTTCATGTTATATTCACCTTGGTATGTGTTTTTTTCACCATCGTTCACATATCACAAGTTTCATTTGCAATTTTATTTTCATACAACAAGTGTCATATTTTGGCATTGGAGTTGCCAATTATTGTAATGTGGATTTTTGGTTTGCTTCAAGGGGAAATATGTGTGATAATGATTCATTCTTATCATGTATACATGTTCTGTGCTCATTTCCAAATTTTAACCCAATTTCGCACAAGTGACATCATTTCCCTCCCAAAGCGTATATTTAGTGTTGCACCTGGAATGGGCTATCATAATGTTATTGCATTGAGGATAGTATGTTGTTCATGTGTTCTGAGTATTCCATATTGTGTCATCAAGTGAACTAAGTGTGTGATCATGTTGACATCTTAATTTTATTCAAATTCCTCTCACTAATCCAACACTTAGTAAAAATTCGAAAAAAATATCGACCTAGCCACTCAACTTCATCTAAGCCTCCCAAACTGTGCACTGTGGACTGCGTAGTCTCAGTCCTCAAGAAACAAACTTATCTCTTGGGACTATGCAATGTGCAACCTCTTCCCCCCATAACTACGCATTTTGAAACCTCAGTGCTCAAGCACAACCCCTAAGTTCCAGAACAGTGAAATCTTTCTCTCTAGCCAAGCTAGCACTATGCATTGCACAGTCTCAGTCCTCAAGTTTCAATATCAAGCCCTTGAACTGTGTAACTAAATAAATCACCTGACCTTCTGTTCTTCCCATAATGTGCATTTCACAATTTCATTGTTCAAGTGTGAGCCTTAACCTCCAAAACTGTGCAATTTAGCCTTCCATCCTATCCCCAACTTTGCATAGAGTAGTGTCTGAGCTCAGCTCCTGAGCTCCTAATATACACAATTGTGCAATCACTAGGTCTACTTTGTCTTCCATAACTATGAAGTTAGCTAAAACAATGCAAAACCCCTCAGCCCAACTCATCAAGTCCAAAAAATGTGTAATATTCCTACCCGGTCCAACCTGAACTGTGCATTGTGTAGTCTCAAGGCTCAAGATTCACCCCTAACACCCTAAGCTATGTAGTTGCATAGTTAGTAAGTCTCCTCATAAGCCTGCAATCCAGTTCTAGCTCAGTGAGTTGATCAACATGCATCATCTGAGAGTAGGGGTTTATCAAACTGATGTCATCTTGTCATGAGTCGATTGTAGATGTAAGTACTCTATCATGTTATGGAAAGATGATGAAGAAGGATATGGAGAAGGAGGACATGCTAGAACATACATATGGAGCTGAAGAGATAAGATGATCATCAAGAAATAAGATGAAGGAACACTAGATTATAACAAAAGATCAAAGATGGAGACTTCATTAAGACTCCATCTTATTCACAACCCTTTGTAGGGTTTTAGGAAGAACACATCATATCTCTCACGAAGATGAAGTATTTCACATCTCTTGTTGAAGACAAAGTAGAAGCAAAGAATGGCTTGGCATTGTCACGTCATCATGCAGTCCATGTCAGTAGTGTCATGTCATGTCTTGTCTTGAGTTGTCATATGCCACATCATTATGGTGAATTATGTAATTATGTATTCAAAATGTATTGTAATGTGGAAGTCCAAAAGTACATGTACAGAAAATGAAGAGTAATGTAAAGTTGGAAAGTCATAGGAAGTCAAACAACCATGATGATAGTCAAAGAGTCACAAGGGAGGTGGAGCATCACCCCATTGGTTATATATACACCCTCATTGAATGAGGAAAGGACATATTCCACCTTTTCTCTTCCTGAAAGGTATTAGAGAGGCAAGAAAATTCTTTTGCGGTGCAAGGATTGGATCCAATGCTCCAATATTAGAGCTAGTGGTGTTCATTGTATACATGTGTCTTAGGAATTTTACTTAATATCAGAAGCCTCATGGACAACATGTTTTTCATGCATGGATTATGAATATTTGTAAGATTATGCCATGAATGCTTTTAATTCATGATTTTTTCATCTTTTCTAAAGTAGCTGAACTATTTCGATTATGTTAGTGCTCATGTTATTGAGAATGTGTTGTAATGACTACAATGATTATTGCACCTTTGTGAACTATTCCGTTGGATGTTATGCAAATATTTCTTGTTCATAATGGTTGTAATTACAATCACATTTTTTTTACTATTCCGCTAGATTTTAGATGCATATTATGTTTATGTATGTGTGTCTCTACTAGGGTGGTACTATTACCTCTTTCATAGAGGCTCAGTTTCCTCTCACTCCACAATAGAAGAATCTTGACACAAATACAACTGAAAACTCACCAGGCATACTCATTTCCTGATTTGATGATCTGAACATAAATAGGAATGCAAAAAAATTATATAAATAACCATAAATATAGAGATATTGTAGAAATAACACTTCATTTCATTAATATCAAATAATAATATGCTTACAAATAGAATGGAAAGAAAACTAGCTTGAGCGATGGTAGCTTATTTCTGAGAAGAGATGTGGTGGCTACATGCCTCTGAACTATGATATAATGAGGCTCAAGGGCCTATTTATTATTGAAAAACAACAAAAAACCATAAACAACCAAAATCCTAACCCCAAGAGATGGAACACCAAGAGTTTGTGGGTCTCGTTGGGGTTAGTTAGGAAGCCAAATTCATGGGGTCATAACTTAGTCATATTATCTCTATTTGGTGCATGCGATACCTTGTTGGAAATATATCTCTGAGTAATAGGATATGTGACAAGGTTGAACTTTTGCAGACCTCAAAAATAAGTTGTTTAGGGGTTGAAAACTGCTTTAAAAGTTCATGACCTGAAAAATTGCTAAAAATAGTAAATGTTACAATAAATAAGGAAACTGATGAAACCAACTGGAGGTCTAGGTGGAATAGGTGGGTGGCCACCAATATCCAACTTTATCACTCCTCCCTCCTTAGGAATCAATGGTATGCATTGTGTTGAGAACCTCCATGAGGCGAGGAAAATTCTATTGAAACTAGTCCCTGGTGAACCACATGCCCTGCTGAAGGAGTTGGCCTTCTTTAACAACTCGATATAGTCAGATCCTTTATTGGTGACATTTCTTGATATATGTATCCATGATCTAATAAGTTGTGGATCATTCCATGGAGTCTAGGTTTAGCTCTATTGGTTTGAGTTGTTTTGCAATGTTAGATGTGTCCAGCAATGGTGGAAAGTATGGCCAAAGGAGGTCTATGTTGAACATCGGGTGTAGACCAAGGAATAGTGGAATGTTGAGATCGTAGGAATTTTCACCTACAACCTTAGTGATGGTGTGTGGCCCATATTAGAGTGGGAAAATATTGTAGTGGGGTCCAATGAGGTGCTCCTTCTGCAAATGTAGCGAAATTTTATCGCCCACCTAAATATTGCACAGAACCTGATGCCGATCATGGTGCTACTTGTACTTAGCATTGGCTCAGTCCCATATATCATGGACATATTGGTAGATGTGTTGAATTCACTCAAAGAAGTTTTTAGCCCTATCAGCTTCGAACAGGATGTGAGCCGAATTTTCCTGAATAGCTACAAATGGTATGGCCATATCAATGGGACATAATGGCTGAAATCCCATCCCTACCGGAAAAGGGCTATGGCCTGTTGAGCTGTGGAGAGCTTTATTTTAGCTATGCTAGACATAAGAGAGGCTTTCATCCCATATGTATGGATGCTTTGAGTTATACATGTGTAGAATGTGTACAATCATCCTCTGGACAACCTCTGTCTGGCCATTAGTTTGGGGATGGAAAGTCATGGAATTAGTAATTTTGGTATCCAGCATCAACCAAAGACTTCACTAGAATGAACTTAGGAATATGTTGTCCCAATCTAAGACAGCAGACTATGGGATCCTAGAGTGTACTTGCACTCACTCAAAGAAGAGCTTATCAATGGCCTTTGTTGTGATACTCTTCTTGGATGACACCATAATGGCCATATTAGAGAATATGTTGATGACCACAAAAACACAGTCATTGTCCTGCTTAGAAGAAGCAAGGTCCAATATGTAATCCATGGATATGGATTCCCACGGTTGACTAGGAGTAGGAAGAGGAGTATATAGGCATTTCTTATTGATGGTTAGTTTGGGAATGATGCAGGAAGTATAAGATTTAATGTACCTCCCAACATCTCGACAAAGGTTCAACCAATAAAAATACTTCCTCAATACTTCCCCTATTTTCTATAATATAAAATGACCAGCAACCCGATTGTAGTGTGCCTCCCAAATCATCTTGGCATGCTCACTTGAAGGAACATAAATGTGTCCCAAGGGGCATAACAGTGCATCCTGGAGGTGAAAATTTGGAACTTGCTTACCTTCCAAGAGTGTCTAGTATTTGCTGCAAAATTATGGATCTCTCTTGTAAATATGTGGCCGCCCCGAAGTCTCGTGCCAACAGGAGTCGAGCACAGTGATCAACTCTATGACTGGTGGTCAGATGAGTTAGTATACAACATTATTGGTGCTTCCCTTCTTGTACTTAATTTTCAAGTGGAATTGTTGCAGGTATGTGGACCATTTCTGATGGCGATATTTTTGCAACTTCCCATGTGTCTGTATGAACTACAACAATTGGTGATCTATGTGGATGACTGTTTCCTTCCCAATAATGTAATGCTTCCATTAACAACATGCCTAGACAATGGAATACATTTCTTTTTCATAGGTGGGATACTTTCAGACTATCTCTGATAGTGTCTCACTGTGGTAAGCCACTAGATGCCCCTGCTGAGTAAGAATTGCACCAATAACATAGTTAGAGGCATATGTCTCAATCTCAAATAGTTTCTATAGGTATGGTAATGTGTGCACTAGTTTAGAGCAGAGGCATTGCTTCAATTTTAAAAATTCCTTATGTTGGGTTTCATACCAAAAGAACTTTTATTTCTCTCCGCCCTTGGTGACTTGACTTAAAGGCCAAGTGATATGAGAGAATTCGAACATGAAAGTGCAGTAGAAATTTGTAAGGCCCAGAAAGCTGCGGAGCTCTATTCGATTGGTTTGGGATGGCTAATCATGAATGACTTGTATTTTCGCTAGGTCCACATGCACACCCTACTCATCAATGATGTACCCTGGTTATTGAACCTGGGTCATGCCAAAAGTTCATTTCTCCATATTGGCACACAACTTGTGCGGTCACAATGTTTGAAGGACCTATCAAATATCATGAAGGTGCTGTTCCCAACTCTGGTTGAAGATCAAGATGTCATCTAAATACACCACCATGAATGCATTATTGAAGGATCACAAGTTGTCATCCATCAACCTCATGAAAGTTGCGGGGGCATTCGTCAACCCAAAAGACATGACCAACCATTCGAAAAGGCATTCCTTAGCTTTGAAGGCGATCTTACACACATCAGAGGGTTCGATAGGAACTTGGTGATAACTGGACTTTAATTCAATCTTGCTGAAATATTTAGTCCCCTTGTGCTAGTATAGGAGGTCATCAACTCATGGGATTGGGTACCTATTATGTACTATGATCTTGGTTAGCTCCTGATAGTTAATACAGAGTCTCCAAGTCCCATCCTTCTTTTTTACCAATACAATTGGGCTCCCATAGGGTGATGAGCTTGGCCTAATTTTCTCTTTCTGCAAAAACTCCTGAACTTGCCCCTTGATCTCATCATTCTCTAGAACAAATTGTCAATAGATCAATCCATTGGGTAGTGGTGCACCCGGGGTCAGATCAATGGAGTACTTGACCTGACAGTGTAAAGGCACCCCCATAAGTGAGGAGAAAATTTCCCTGTACTCCTCCACAACCTTGTCCATCTACTGTTGCTATGCAGAGGAGCCCTCTATGGAATTTGTGACCATAATATTCTTCTCGCCTTGAGGGCGAATCATAAGGAAGAAAAATTTCCTAGTCTTTTAAATGATATTACTGCATTTCTTTGCAATGATCAAAGAGATGGCACTAGTGGGGCTGCCTACAGTAGCCTATACAACTTATTGCCCAAAGTAATAATAAAAAAGCGAGGTCTAGACTCATATACAACATGTCGCTTCCACAAGTATGGTTGTTCTAATAATACATCACAAAATTCAAGAGGAGAAACATCACACAACACCTCATGCATGAAGGGCTTTATGTTGTAGGGAAGGTGACATTGCTGGCTGAGGCAAAGATATCATCCTCGGTGAAGCCACATGATGGTGTAAGAATGTGGATGTGTTGTAGTTGGTAGGCCCAGTCACTTCATGAACTCTACTTAAAATGAGGTTCTTTTGGCTTGCGTTGTTGACAATGAACTATAGTAGAGAACCCTTCACCCACATCTATGAGTGAAAGAGGTGTTCCCCCTCCTTTAGGTATTTAGGCTCATTCTTATAGATCTTAGTGGTGGCCATGGTGGCATTGGGCTTCGAATAAATCATTTTCTTCCCTTTTTCATTCCCCTTGTTAGGTTTTGACTCAGAGTTAGAACATGTTTTTTATTCGGAAGCCTTCTTCTCGACCACCAGTGACTCCTTGGCTCAACATTCACTCATGTTGTGAGTGGAGCTCTTATGGAACTCACATCATTTTCCCATGTCCTTCTTTGGATTCATGGTGTTTTTTTTTTCTTGAGGCTTTGGTGAGTTGTCCAGGGTAGCCCCACCTTTGATTTGTCCTTTTCTCTATGGTTTTGGGGTGCATTTCCCTTCCTTCGGATTCACAGATCCAAAGTCTCACTTCCTTTATTTAAACTTCTGATCAATCTTGATATCATATTGGTACGTCGTGACCATCGAGGAGATGTCTAGGAACTCCATCTCATCTTGGATGTACCTGTGTATGAAATTGTGGTACTTAAGTACCAAATGTCACTAATAATCCTTGATACCCACCTTCATGCGAAGTGTGAAAAAAATTGGTAAAATTTGGCATGTCTTGGTCTCTTCCCTGCCGCAACATGATCCATTTTATGTATTTATCCTTATAGCTCCTAACAGGGTATTATTGCTCCTTGATGGCATCCCAAAAAAAATACCAAGTGGGTGCTGCTGAAAATAGTGAGAGTGTACTTTTGTCCCCCTTCTCACAATAGGTTTCCCACCAGTCCTTTACGTGCGGGGCAGCTTTGAGAAGTCAAAAAGTAATCTTTTCTCGACTGGAAAAATCATGAACAAAAAAATACACTTCTAGCATATTTAACCATTTATCTATGGTTTCCACATCTATCTGACCTTCAAATATGGGGATGTCAAAGTTTTCTTGTAACTTAAAGGGTATGGTGCTTCAAGAGTAGTTGTTGGAAGAAGATGCGTCACCTAGTTGAAGGATGTGGGAAAAGTTTTCCATAATCACATTCCTCTGTCACTTAAGGGCTTCTTCGAGCAATATTTTGAAAGGATCTCCTGGCCCCTCATCGTTCTTCTCTTCTGCCATGGGAGGTGATCGGGATTTGTGAGGTTGGTCTTGCAAATATTCGACGAGTTTGAGCCCTAACTCCTTATATCCTAACCTCGTTGGGGACATGCAAACAAAAAAAAAGAAAGACAAAATGGTTCTGATACTACTAATTGTAACTTAAACAAGAACGTAATAAATTATAGATATAAATATAAATACAGAGATGCATTAGAAATAACACTTGATTTCATTAATATCAAATACTAAAATATGCTTACAAATAGAATGGAAATAAAACTACCTCAGGCAATGGTAGCATATCTCTGAGAATAGATGTGGTGGCTACATGCCTCTAAACTATATTATAATTAGTCTCAAGAGCCTACTTATTATTGAACAACAAGGGAAAACTGTAAACAACCAAAACCCTAACCCAGGAGATGGAACACCAAGAGTTTGTGGGCCCTGTTGGGGTTAGTTGGGGAGCCAACCTCCCAGGTTCGTAACTTGGTCATATTATCTCTGTTTAGCACATATGATACATTGTTGGAAAGGTTTGTCTTATTACTACAATTTTTTCAGCAGACCCTATGGTTATGGGCATGTTGCAAACTTCAAGATTTACTATTTACAACTAAATATGGCAAATTATATAATAAACAAGGAAACATACGAAACCAACTAGAGGTCTAGGTGGGATAGGCGCGTGGCCACCAATATCCACCTAGATCATATGAGATTACCTTTACATTACTCTCTTGTACTAAAATTTGTAGCCAAGGAAAACCTGTAAGAATATATCACAACTGGGACAATATCCCGAATGGGGCTCCTATTCCAAATTGTAAGAGTTCTAACTTGGACTTCACATTGGGGCAACCCCCTTAGCTGATGTATTTTCAGCACTGTCAACAAAATGGCACTAGAAGGAGGGCCAAATGACAAGTTGTGCATGTTGGGTCTGTTTTGAATCTCTTATCATAAATGGCTCATCCTCAAACCATACTCCCGAGGTGTTTCTCAAACCTATCCCCTAGTAGACTGTTAATCCCCGATGAGCCTCTTTATCACTTGTATCAATTTAAGTTTAAAGGTGAGGATGGAACATCCATAATTGAATGAATTTAAAATTTTCTTAAATTTTGTGAACATTACAAAATCGATGATGAAGATTTTTCTTTTATGTTTTTCTTCTTCACCCTTGAAGATCTTGTTAATCAATGGTGGTATACCTTACCATCTGCTGAAATCTATTCTTCATCATTTCCTCAAGGACCTTTATCAAGCCTTCAAGAGGTATGATTATCGATATTTTCTTAAAAGAATCAATCTTCTAAGAATGAAGCCTAATGAATCAATTGAGGATTCCTCTAATCGATTCCTTGGTCACCTTTGTTATGAATTTCATGAATAACACATGGATTGGGATTCCTTTAATCAAATGTTTGAGTGTTTGGTTTACATCTCTTTTCATGCTAAATCTCAACCCCCTAATGTTTCTACTACCCCAACACTTGTAAATCATGAGACACCACTAATTTCAGAGTAGGAATCTATGATTCACTTTATTCCTTATCCTCCTCCCTTTTAAGTTCCAAAGTGGGTGCCTTCTTGTGATGATAATAAATTTGGGAAATCTACTAATAAAATTCATACTCCATATTCTCATTCTTCTTCTACTTTTCATGGCTCAGATTCAGTGGAGGAAATCCCAAAATGGCTCATGAAGCCCATGGCGAATACTAACACCTCCATTCCACAAGAGGATGCTACTATTCATAGATCTAGTCTCAAATATGATATGGATTTATATTATCCTTTATCATCTACATGCCATGACTCTTTCTACCGTGGTCATCCTGATGATTCAGACCCACCAGTCAGTGTTTCACACTCTCTTGATTTTCAATGTGTTGTTTCAAATTGCCATAAGGTACAAGGTAGTCACATTACATAGGTAGAGGAGCAGGAAGATGAAGATGCTTTCAATATTTCTCATACTTTTCAAAATCCTCCATGTGAAGATGACGCATTCCATTCTTAGATGATTTTCAATCTCGTAATTTCAATAGTGAATCAGATGCAATCAATTCTTTCAATAACTCTGTATCCTTCAACAACAACCATTCTGATGATGATGACTCTGCTGATGTATGTGATCATGAATTCCTAGTTGTAGCATCTAATCTTTTGGTTCCTCATGAAGACATTACTTTAGATATATAATATGATTGAGTCAATGAATATGTCCTTATCAAAACTTCCTCTTCATCTCATTATTCCATGTTCTCTACTATTTGTGATGCATCTACTTATGAAGGATACACTTCATGCTCTTCAAGTTATTCATCCGATGAGTTAACTTCTTAATTGATACAAGGTGGTGACGTTATCCATGATGAAAATGAAAACAATCAAATCATTAAGTACTATCTCCATTCCTCATTGTCTCTTCTCTTGCATGAAGACAACTCTTTAAACCAACTTTCTCATCAAATTTCTTTGATTCATACATCTTCATTTTTGCAATCAGATGAATCTTTTAGCTTGAGTAATTTGGTCGTTGAAGTTGAAAAGTTCGGTAAATTCAGTGATAGAGATGGATTCCATCTGGTGAACAATGGTCTGATTGAAATTAATGGTACCAGTTGTCCTCACAACATGCATGATTTTGTTCAATATTCAGGATGAAATTTTACAATCCTTGAAAAAATCAGGACTTTCATGGAAGTCAAGGCACTTCAAATTCCGTTGACGGTTATGTCAGGATCGTACGACTCTGGTAAGACCCTCGAACTAAGTCATATCTAACTTCTCCCACAAAATCATTCTCTTTGGATGGCTTCACTCAATATAAATATCTTTTTGAAATATGTTTGGTATCTTGGATGTAATCTTTCGAACATCCAAGATTTGGTTTCTGATCAGATTCAAGAATCTTCTTCCATTGATCCGTCTTCATGCAAATATCTCACTTCAAACTCAGGTTTGTAATGTGTATCTCTCATAGTATCATGGAATTGCGAAGTTGATCATTTCAAAGACTATCTTTGGTCAAAGGGATCATGCCTATCATATTCATTTATTAATAGTCAACTCCCGGTTTTTCTTGCGATTGTTGTATTGCAAACCTTTCTCTTTATCAAACCTAAAATCCTCTTGGGTGATAATGAATGCATGAGTTATCTCATGAACCAAATTCTTCTACATTCATTATGTCCTGACTAGTCTCATGTGTTTGTGGTGTTGGAATTCCTTTCAAATTATTTCAATGATTATGATTCTTGTATAATTTGTCTCAAGTTATAGGAAAATGGTGTGACATTTGGCATGCAAGGAAGTTTTTTCTATTGTTAAGATCATTTGTAGAGTTTCTCAAATTGATTTATCTTTTTTAACTACAAACTAGAAATCTGATGCTTTAATCATCCCATCTTATCATGATTCTATCTCTCATGACCATCAATTAGCTTATCATTTTCCCATCATCACATCCAATGACATTTGTCTTACACCCTTTGATATTTATGGTTTAGAATTGCACTATTCAGGTACTTTTCAAGTAGCTAAGGAACTTTTGCACTCGTTGATGGTTATGTCAAGTCCTCACTATCTTGACACGCCTGATGAATATAATCAGATTAATTTCTTTTCATAAGATTCTCATTGTAATATTATGCCTCTAGGTGAAAAGTCATCATTTCAAAGATTTCATAGTTTTCAAGAGGATTTCCATGAATTTTATGATCCAATCACTAAATGGTTGTTTTTTAACTTTAGAGGCAATATCTAGTTGAAAAGAGGTTAGTGCCTAAGACATCTATACAAAAAGATAATAAATATTGTTTTTTGTTCCATTGTGATTATTCATAGATATGTTATACAGGTAATGCATAGGAAACTTCTTGGATAAAACTGTCCTTCAAAATGGTCAAGCTATATGTGAAAATGAGTTTAAAGTTGCAGTAAGGTGAGAGAAACAAAGAGTAGATGATTTAAAATCAAAGGTTGTGTTTGTAGAATCTTCTTTTTCAAACCTTAGAAAAAATTATGACGATTCAAAAAATGAATGAATGGAAAGATGGAGTGCAGTTTAAGGCTAGTTAATTAAAATTTATAGGTACAGTGAATGAAGCAAATCTGTATTCCAAAAAATAAGCAGCAACTTCATTACACAATTCCAAAGAAAAGAAAGAAAATTAATGACTTAAAATAGTAAAGGAAAACATATCGCATTCAGTAGACATTTGGAATCATCTAGAAAGATTCATTATCTCCAAGAAAGAGTGAACACATGACACAAGATTTTCTTCTTTGGTGTCAAAATTCAAAACCCAAAAAAATGGTACCTTAATGTCTTTTGTAAGAACATTACAAATATGCCAGTTATAAAAATTAATACCTTCCATGAACTCGTCTAACTACTTTTGAAAACTACCTTAAAACCTACTCGGTCCTTATGAGGACTCAAACTTAAAAAGTTATATTCTTTTGAAAAATAACAAAATGCAATATCTTTTAAAATAGGAAATGTGGTTGATATTCACTAGATTACTTGGTACCCCTGTTTAGGCTCGCTTGTAGAAGCTCCAAGTTCATCAACTTCATTTGATGACATCAGAGCTCAACACTCTTTCAATATTGAAAAATTAGAGCTAGGGAATTTGATAAACCTGACATGATCCATTCTGAAGTTTGTTATTCGACTGTAGGTTGGATTCTTTATGAAGAGGGTTTTGACCAACCATAATAACTGAAAATAGCTTTGTAAATAATTAACAATGGTGGATCCTTTAAGAATTAGTGTTTTTTCATGAGAGGAATTGATTTTTCTCTTTGGCTTAAAAAACAAGATATCATATGTCTCCCATGGGAGAAGATTACCCTACTAACCCTAACATGAGGTCAATATTTCCCTGATTCTCTTATCAAAATATGCATTAAATGACAAAATAGATTACTTGATTTCCCCCAATTTTATATTTTTATTTCTTCTGTAGATGTTCTTTTGTACCAATTTGTTTATCTCTAGAACAAGGCTTGTTCTGTCTCCAATCTCCATGGTTCTCAACTCCTGGGTAGACTTAAAATTAAGGAAATCAATAATAGTTTTAGGTAGTTAAGCACTTCATTTGGATTTATCTTTTTTAGAGCCAATAATCACTTCTAAGCCTCTTACAATTGTTTTCTCCTTTGCCATGATCACCATGTAATCCCATACTATCTTCACCTGTTAGATAATATCATTCCAAATAATTTCTCTCACTTGTATGGTAGAAATATTACCTTTCAAATTCTCCTTCAACTCTTTGATTTCATCACAGGTTGTTTTCTAGTTCTTTTGATGTTGTGATGAACTTTCCTTATCAATGTTCACGTGTCTCTCCTTCATCTTTAAATTCTCCTTCGTATCATCCATATCCTTCTACATCTTCCTCATTTCATCTTCAAAATTCTTTAGTTTAGTCATGAATCTAGAAATCTTATCAGTAGGGTCTTCAGACTCTGGTTGAACCACAATTGTGCACACATGTGTATTTATCTTTTGTTGAAGGCTTGCATTCAATTCTTTCAAAGTGGCCACCTCTTTATTTCTTTCCAACAACTCCTAGGTTATAAGTTCCTTTTCTTTCTCAACTTGAGCTACCTCTCGAACCATGAGATCTTCAACTACATGAAACTTCAAATTCTTCCTTAATGCTTGAATATCTAACTCTGCTCCCTGTAAAATGTTTTGAGCAAATGAATTATCTTCAAGGTTTATTCCAACCTTGATAACAAATTTCTTCAGCTCCTCATTCTAAGTATATAATCTCGTGAGTTGGATTTTTCTAATTTCAACTGATTTATCACCTTTCCCAATAAAGCCTCTGCTTTACTTGCTACCAATTAAGTTTTCCTCATGTCAATATAAATAAGTTCTCCAATTTTGCTATGAAAATTAATTTTATCTAGAAATGGAATATATTGTCTATCTATAATTAAGTTCACAGTCTTAAATCCACCCACAAAAGATAGTTTTAAGTCAAAAGGATGGGACAAAGATAATTTTTGTTTATTTCCCTCCAAATCCATGGCTGATAATAATCTAGTTTCATATTCTAACACTGATTAAGCCTCAAGCTGAGAAGTGACATTTTCCCTAATATTTTTATTCCTCTCCTCAATATTTTTATACGACTCCTTCAAGACAGTAATGGAAGTCTTTCTAACTTCATTAGGAATAGGAGATGAAGGTGTGCAACATACTTCTCCCAACTGTAATTGGAAACCAACTCTAGAAGAAGATCTATCCACCAAAGGCTCATATTCATGCAATTTTTAATTATCAGAACTATGGGTACTTTTAGTATCTAGATCAATTACATATTTAATTCCTCTTTTCAATCCTTTCTCTGTAGGGTAAGGAGTTTCAACCTCCATCCCTTTCTATGATTGAGATTGACCACCATTAGCAAGTTTCTCAATTTCAGGTCTGGATTCATGTACATATGGTGCATAGGAATTCTCCACCCTTCTCTTTGAAATAATCTGATGAGGGTCATAAGGCCATTTATCCCCTTGCTAAAATGTCATTTCTTAAAGTATTTTTTCTACTTCATCCATAACTATATGTTATTAACAATGAATTGCCCCACAGTCTTGGGAAACTTAAACAAGTATCCCTTCTTAGCTAGCACGAAATGGATTTGCTGTATACTTAAACTTTTCTTAATAAAGTCTAGTGAAAAATAATCTCAAGGGTATAAATTATGGGAGCCTATAAGGGGAAAATTCTGCTCCATATAACCTAATTTTAGTATAATTTTCAAATGCAAATCAATCCCCCACTTTGACATCTCTACTCAACTGTAAGAAAGACTAGGCTTTTGGAAAGATGAAAGGTGGAACAAAGTTATTTATAATAGAGTAGACCACTGACATAAAAGAGGCAATGAAATATGAAAAACCTTCATAATTAGGATGACTTCATACAATTTCAGTCCAATTTATCACTGACTGCTTTCTCTTATGAGGGTCCATTATGTTTAAGCCTAAATGCATGAACTTCTCCACATGGACATATAGGAACAAATAAACCAACAAATATGGGAATCTAAAATGACTTGTTAGATTAAATTTTAACAATTGAGAATTGAGTGAGCCCTCCCAAAATGCTGGTATATCAAGAATCCCAAAAGGTTGCATGACCAAACTGAACATTCGTATGCCTACACGATCAATCATAGAGGTATTATATTTTCCCAAAAGCATGGAAATTACATCTAAAGTTGGTTTGGCTTCTTCAAAAAACTATCTAGAGGGACCAAAGTTGTCTCTATAGACAAAATATGTCCAGATGGCATTTGGCATAATCCTCTACTTTTTTTTTGGAAAATGGCCACAAGGGTTTCTTCAGAAAATAAAGAATAATGTTTAGATTGTACAAAATATAAAGCTTGTTGAATTAAGAAGTCATACACTTGGAATATGTTTTCTCCTACTGAAGTCATTACAAATAATTTTTTAGGATAGAGTGAAGAGGTAAGACAGGTAATAAATTTGGGGAAAAAGTGTGTTTTGGGGGACACTTGTATACAAAAACGTAGTTTTAATGACTCTAGAATACTCTAGTGACTCTAATTGACCAACTATAACATTTTGACTCAATTCCATAAGGTTCAATGTGCACACATGGTCAAAAATATCCCTATTTATGTGCATGAATGGAATGTGGGTTGCATAACCCACCATAAAATATTTCTTTGACATTTTGGAATAATTGAACAAGATTATATGGTGGATAAACACTTGGAGACACTTAGATGACATTGGACTTTGAACTGGTGAGCTGGCGAGTGCAAGTGGAATTCAATACACTCCAGAATAAACAACAGATAAAATGATTTAGGCAAAAAAATTGGGTTTTATAATTTTAGAGGGGAAAAACAACATTTAATGAGAAGTGACAAATGTATGTCATGATGACGTAATACTGAAGTGGAGTGATTACATGGAAGTGATGATGTGGTGGTGTGACATGGATTGACGATGTGATTGAGAAGTGTTATGGAAAATGGAATCCTTTAGAATCCTGCTCGCTTACAATAAAATCTCGATCACTTTCCATAGATTACAAAGAATAATGTTTATTGCCTACGGGGACACCCATGGAGGTAAGTGGTTACATCACTGAGTGATATCGTATGCAATATTGATCGTTGATCGATTGTTGGTGGTTCATCTCCCAAAACTCTTACGAGAGAACCCTTCCTCATAACTATCACGCTCTTAGTGGTGTCAGTTTTCTCTAGTGGAGGAGTCTAGAGTCCACAAATAACATCACGCTCCAAAATTTCACGACTTTTAATCTTCCCTTTTCCTCCACTGGGTCCCACTAATCCATATAAAATTATTTTTTTTATCCTGCACCATTCTAGATCCCACATTATTTTCCTTAAAAAAAATCACCATAGACATGATTTTAATTCTTTGCCCTTAGACATGATTGTAATGCTTTGCCCTTTTTTGACTTTATTTTATAAGACTTTTTTTAGTTTTGGCATAACTTTTTTTATTTATTTTTACTTTTAAAGAGAGTGAAAATGAGCTACAACATCTGGATCCACCCGGGGATAGTGTTTTGGAACAAAACACTAAGAACAATAGATTAGTGACTTCACCTCGGGAATGGAGTCATATCATAGCTTAAAACATTACAATGAGAAGCTCACCAAGTACTTACAGTGATCATATTGGTATTTACAATGGAAGAATTAAAAATCTGCTTAATGTTGGAAGTAATGTTTCAAAAAATTCCCATTTAAAGGCAACAACAGTAGTTCCCCATCAATATTTTCTAGAATGAATGTATTGTTGGTTCTGGCTTCTACTACGTTGAAATGACCAAACCAAAGAGGATAAAAATTACCATGTTTACCCTTATCTTACCTTCTAACATCCCACCTTAAGACAAGGTCTCCAGGCTGAAACAATATCTCCTTGGCCTTTCTATCAAAAAATATTTTCATCTTTTCTTGATAGCTGATCAATTTTTCAGTCACTTGTTCTTTATTTTCATTCAATTCTACTAGTTGGTTTATCCTTCGGGTCAATGCATTTGGTTCCTCCTCAACATCTTGAATTAAAGTAGCTACTAATATGGCTAACTAACTAGGAAAGAGTGTTCGTACTACATATGCCAATTCAAAAGGTGACTTTCCAGTAGACCTTTTGGTAGTCACTCTGTTTCCACATAAGGGAAATTTTAGCTGAGAGTCCAAATTATTTTTGTTTTCTACAATTGTTTTGTTCAAAATCCTTACTAGAGTTTTGTCTGAAGATTCTACCAAACAATTTAGAATGAAAAATAATAACATTACAGTTCTGGTAGAAAATGATTAATTTTTCATATTTAAATATCTGATCATTGTCCATGACCAATTTCTTAGGGCAGCCAAATCTTGTAAAGATGTTTTCTTCCAAGAACATGATCACCAGAAAGTTAACAACCTTTCTAGTTGGAACAACTTCCACCCATTAAGTAAAATAATTAGTAGTTGTTAAAATGGACTTATGTTATCCACTGGAAAGTGGATTAATATCTCTTATGAAGTCCAACCCCACTGCCTGAATGATTCTTGAACAACTACAAGAGTTAATGGTAATGGTGACAAATTTTTCTTTTCAGCAAAAAGTTGGTAGTTTTCATAACATCTAACCAGCCTGTAAACATCAGAATATAAAGTTAGCCAATAAAAACTAGCTTTCAAGATTTTGTGTGTTGTCACCTTCCAACTATAATGGCCTCCACAAGCACATCCATGATATTCATTGAAGATTTCAATTGTTTCCCCTTCTCTTGGACAACGCAACAAAACACCAACATGATATTTCCAATATGAATAAGCATCTACTATCACATACTTTTGTGTATTTAATCTCAAAGCCTACTTTATTGATCTATATAAGGTTGTTGAACAACTAAAAAACAGTAAAAATGAAAAATATTCTTATACCAATCAGAGCAAAGATATTTGTATGCAATCCTATTATCTTGTTCATTTTTGTTACCTTATTGACCCACTAATTTTGATTCAGGAACTAGAAAATTAATCTCCATTGCCTAGTTATTTGCCTCTATTAAAATATTTTCCAATCCCTACCCCTCTATTAGTTTTGTTGGCTTGATATCCATGCCATACTCATGAATTTTAGCTATCCATTTCCCCCTTCTTCCTTCATTGTCACCTTGTGTCAACATGTTCTTAACAACTGAGTTTGGTACATATGCAATAATTTGGGACTACAAAATATATGCTCTGAAAGCCTTCAAGGCTCAAAGAATAATCTTGTTTCTCTAAAATATTATACTTTAGTTGAACATCTCTTAATACTTGGATGAAAAATTCTGTTGGTTTCTACTTATTGCCTTGATTCTTTTGCAAAAAATTAGTTGCAATAGTAGAAGGAAAGGAAAAATAAAAAAATGGAAGGGTTTATGATAATTAGGGCTTACCAAAACTAGAGCTTCTCCAAAATCCTTTATATTTACTATAAGATACTCCCTGGCTATTGGAGTTAATTTTACCTTTGCATCCTTCTTTAACATATTAATGATCTCCTTAATAATTCTTGCATAATTGGGAATGAATCTCCTAAGAAAAATTATTCTTCCCAAGAAAATATGAATCTCCTTTTTATTTCTGGGAAGAGGTATATTACTAATTTCTTCCACTCAGTTTGGTTCAATCCTGAATCCTTCCTTTAACACAATATGTCCCAACAATTTCCCTTCTCTTAGAGGAAAATTAAATTGCTTTGGATTTAGCAATAGTGCATATTTCCTACACTTCTCAAAAGTCTGCTGAAGTTATTTCAAATGTTCATCATCAGATTTAGAAAACACTACAATATTATCTAAGTATATGACTGCAAATTTATCCTTTTCTCCCACAAAGGATATATCCATAGACGTCTGAAAGGTAGCACTGACATTGATCAACTTCAATGGAATTTTTTCATACATAAAAGTTCCCTGTGGAGTTGTGAAAGTTGTTTTCTTCTAATCATCTGGATTCACTGCTATTTGATTGTACCCTAAAAATCTCTCCATCATAGACAATGTTGAAGATCCTGTCACTTTTTGCAAGATATGAACCATTTTTGGAAGAGGGTAATTGTCCTTTAGTGATGCTCTGTTCAAAGTTTGAAAGTCAATACATAATCAGATATCTCCATTCTTTTTTCTTACAGGCACTAAATTAGCCACCCAGTTTGAATATCTCAAAGGTACAATTATCTTTGCCTGCAATAAATTTTTCACTTCCTTTTCTATTGAAGGAAACAATAAAGGATTCATCTATCTCAACTTTTGTCTGTATTGTTTCACGCCTAGTTTAAGAGGGATATTATGCTAAATAATATCTTATTATAAGTTTTAAGGTCTTCATAAGACCATGTAAAAACATCCTAATACTTTTTAAATAGATTTACATACTTGTTCTTATAATATTTGTTAATTTCCTTTCCCAACTTCACAAGTTTGGGTTGTTGTAATTCCAAGATTAAATTCTTCAACATCTTCCTCACAACGTTTCTTCCTGACATTCATTGGAACATCATTTGAATCAAACAATTTATCCAAAGGTACTAAACCTCTAGGAATCACATTACCTTTCAATTGAGAATTTTTTTGTACAACCATGGAATCTTTCTAAGGGAACTCATCTTCAATTTCTTCCTCTTCAACATTTTCAACTTCTTCTTCTTGATCAATCTTTGAATTTGAAAACTCTCCTATCACTTCCAAAAATATTTTGATTTTTTCCTCATCTTCAAATACCTGCCAATATTTAACATTTTCTGGTATAAAAGGTTTATTTCAGACTTCAACTTCATACCTGAATTTTGGATTCTGAGGTGGTGTAGAAGTGTTGGTTGCCATTGCAAGTGAATTAGACAATCAATTACCTCCTCTTGGCAGAAACTAAATATTGAATGCTAAAAAGAATTTATCCACTAGATCCCAAATTTCATTCAAGTAAGCTCTCAGTCTCGGGTGCTTCGTTTGACAGTACCCTCTTATTTGTTTTATAGGAAATTTTGGATCTCCAAAAACATAGATACATTTGATCTTCATGTTCTTAGTAGCTTGTAGACCAAGAATTAGAGCTTCATTCTCTATTACATTATTTGTAGATTCAAACTCCATTTTATAAGAAAGGGGAATCATTTCACCCTTTGGGGAAAGCAGATAACCCTTGCACCTTTCCCTTCCTTGGAGTATGATCCATCAAAATAGAACTTCCAAATTCCATTTTCTACTACTTCTTTTCTCTGAACTGTTGTAGGAACCTACACATATATATCTTCAGCAATTTCCTCATGTACTTACAACATAAAATAAGAAAAATCACCCTTTTCTTGGCCATAGATAGGAGAATTTCTAGAACCCTCCTTCATGATTGTTTTGACAAATCTTGACTCCCTCTAAAATATTCTTTCTTATCCACTGAAGGCTAGAATGATTGCATAAGTTAAATCCATCTTTAATACTCCTCCCATCTTAGCACCCCAAGATTTAGAAAGCATCGTTTTGAATCTAAGTGGGACATATGCAACTACTACAGCCATCAAACTACTCCTGGCTAGAATATGAGCCAGAGAAGCCACAAGGTCTTTAGTGATCCCAACACACTTGACTCTCTTAGAGTCAAAGGAATGCAAATCCTTGAAGTTTTTCGTGATTTGAAGGTTTAGCCGCTTCATCACCGAGAGGGTCATTAAATTGTGAGAACCCCTTGAGTCCAACATACAATTATGAAGAATGCAAATATGCATTAGAATATAAATATAAAATGGGGGAGTAGAAGAATATTGTTCCTATACATGCAAGCCAAACATAAACATTAACCTTTCTTCTTGCAAATTAATTTTGTTTGCTGCATTATATGTTTAAGACAGGTTAACAAAATATGAAATCTTCTTTTTATAAGTCGATTGCTTCAACAACTTTGTCAATGGGATGGATATTTTAACCTTCTCCATTTATTTCTGAATACTAAAAGAATAAACTTCCTTTGATTCTTTAATCTAATCCTATTTTATTGGTTTCTCCTTTTGAATCTTTTGCTGACTCACCACAAGCTAGTGAACTTGTTTCTCTTGTTCCACTTTAATTTGTTGACTCTTAGAAGTTTCTCCTTGTTGAATTAGAATTGTTCAAAGAGGTTGCTTCCCCTTTTGAACAGATCGCTAAACTAGTTGTTTTGAATGTTCTTCCATATGATCTTGATTCATTGATCTCTTCCTTGATCTGAGATCATACTCCTTATGAAATTCTGCCTACATCAAATCTGTAATTTTTCTACAATATGCATCAATGTCTTCATCACCCAATGTAATTTGTGACTTGGGAGTCAAATCCTCATCTTATACTTCCTCTCCCTCTTCTTCTGACAACACATAATATTGATTCTCCTTCTAAGAGTCTCTTCCATTTCTTCTTTTGGTTCATATTCAATATATAAAGGAGGTTTCACCTGATCCTAGTCTTTCCTTCCCCTCTACATAATATACAACTGTGGTTTCCTCAATTGAGGATTGAAGTTTCTATTATGCCCCTGTTGGATTTTTCCGGGGGGTTTACTGTGAAGCTCCATATTTACTACCTTATTAGACAAATTTCTAATAACATTTATCATCTCATCCTACTTATTTTCATGTGAATATTTTTGCTGATTAGAGGATCCTGCTTCTTCCTTTACCTTACTTTTTTATATTTGTTCATATTTATGTTTTATATTCCCTACTACAAATATTAGATTTGCTTCAATTTACAAGGCATCATTCTGAATCTAGTCGAAGGTGGGACATCACCTTTCCCTTAGTGTGAAGCCAAAATGTGACTAATGTGTTCCTGCAAAGACTACCTTTGCACTAGCAGGAGGAGATTTTATCTCTAATGGCATGCTATTATAAAGTTTGTTAAATCTTTTAATGAATTGAAAACTTCTTCATTTGTTTTTCTTTTTATTGAATTTAATTTTGTCAAGAAATACCCATGATATTTCTTCTCTCCCCATCTCTGTATAAAATAATTTTCCAATTCCTACTAGGTATTGATTGAATTAGTTGGGAGGGTCTTCAACCAATTTATTTCTTCTCCATCCAATGATTGTAAAAATAACCTCATTACTACATCTAGATACTCGACATTGATATTTTCTACAAAAGCATAGAAAGTTGTGATTTCATCCAAGTGAAGAACTCTGGGATGTTGATAAAAATAACTAGAACCAAGAGTAGACAAAGTATGACTTGGATGTTTTGGAGATTTCTTTCTCCAAACCCTTAGGGAAACCAAATTTTGAAGGTCAGATAAAGATGGGCTTTTTTGTTGTGAAGTGTCAAACCTCATCTAGGGTCTTCTTGGAGCCAGGATTACTGATTTCATTCTCACTTGGTGAGAAGACTCAAGCAACACACTTTCTTTGCTCAGTAGACAAAGAAATGGTTTCCAAAAACCTATGGAAAAATAATTGTGTTCCTCGTCCCTGAAAACAATGGAAAAATATGTTGTAACACTAGAGAAATCCTCTCTCTTAGAAGAGGTCATTGCCTGGGAGATATATACAAAAGGATAATATATATTGTTTGTTGTTCCATTATGATTATTTAGAGATATTTTCTACAGGTGATGTCGACAAAACTTCTTGGTTAAAAATATCCTTCAAAATGGCCAAGATATCTGTGAAAATGATTTTAAAGTTGCAATAAGATGAGAGAAAGAAAGAGTGGAAGATTTAAAATCGAAGGTTGTGTTTGAATAATATTCTATTTCAAACCTTAGTAGAAAGTATGAGGATTCAAAAAATGAAGGAATCAAAACATGGAGCATATTTTAAGGTTATTTAATTAAAATTTACAGGTACTATGAATTAAGTAAATTTGTATTATAAGAAATAATGAGCAACTCCATTACACACTTTCAAAGACAAGAAAGAAAATTAATGACTTACAATAGTAAATTAAAACGTATCACATTCAGTAGATAGTTGGAATCATCTAGAAATATTTATTATCTCCAAGAAATAGTGAACATATTACACATGAAATATTTCTCTGAAGTTGAAATTCAGAACCCAAAAAAACGGTTCCTCAACATATTTTGAATCAACATTACAAAGATGATAGTTATAAAAACTATTAGCTACCATGAACTCCTCTAATTAATTTTGAAAACTACCTTAAAGCCTACTCAATCCTTATGAGGACTTAAACTTAAAAACTTGAAGTACTTTTGAAAAATTACAAAATACAATATCTTTTAAAATATCTCTTTTAAAATAGGACATAACGTTGATTTTCACTAGATTACTCGGGACACCTGTGCAGGCTTGCTTATAAACTAGATTACTTGGAAAAAGATCTCATATGTCTCCCATGGGAGAAGATTACCCTGTTGATCCCAACAAGAGTGAAATCCTACCCTGATTCTCTTATCAAAATCTGCATTAAATGACAAAATATATTCCTTGATTTTCCCCAATTTTATCACTGTGTTTTCCCTGTAGATGTCCCTCTGTACCATTTTGTTTATCTCCAGAACAAGGGTTGTTCTTTCTTCAATCGACATGGTTCTCAAATCTTGAGTAGACTTAGAATTAAGGAAATCAATCATTCTTTTACCAAGTTGGGAACTTCACTGGCATTTATGTTTGTTAGAGGCAACAATCACTTCTATGTCTCTTACAATTGTTTTCTCTTCTTCCATGATCAACATGTAATCCGAGATTTTCTTCACCTACTAGATAATATCATTTCAAATAATTTCTCTCACTTGTATGAGAGATATATAACCTTTTAACTTCTCCTTCAATTCTATTATTTCATCATAGGATATTTGATAGTTTTTCTCATGATGTGATGCACTTTCCTTAGCCATATTCAGTTGTCTTTCGTTAATCTTTAAATTCTCTTTTGCATCATCTAGGTTCTTCTGTATCTACATCATTTCAACTTCAAAAATCTTCAGTTTAGTCATGACTTTGGAAATCTTATCAGTAGGTTCTAATTACACCACAATTATGCACATCTATATATTTATCTTTTGTTGAAGGCTTGCATTCAGTTCTTTCAAAGTGGCCACCTCCTTATTTATTTCCGGAAACTCCTGGGTTATAAGTTCCTTTTAGTTCTCAACTTGAGCTACCTGTGGGACCATGACATGTTCAATTGTAGGAAACTTCAATTTTTTCCTTAATGCTTGAATCTTAGACTTTGTTCCCTATAAAATCTTTTGAACAATTGACTTGTCTTCAAGGGTTACTCCAAGCTTAATAATCAATTTCTTTGGTTCCTCATTCTGAGTATATAAAGCTCACGAGTTGGATTTTTCTAATTTCAACTAATTCACAACCGTTCCCAGTAAAGTCTATTCTTTTCTTGTTGCCAATGAAGTTTTTCTCATATCACTATAAATAAGTTCTCTAGTTTTCTTGGGAAAATTAATTTTTTAGGAAATGGAATACCTTTTGCATCTATAGTTAAGTTCACAGTCTTAAATCTAAAAACAGAAGACAATGTTAAAGTAAAACGATGGGCAAAAGATAATTTTAGCTCATTTCTTTGAAATCCATGGACGATAATAATATGGTTTGATACTTTGACACTAATTGAGCCTCCAACTAAGAAGTAACATTTTCCCTGATCTTTTTATTCCTCTCCTCATTTTTTTCCAGAGGGGCTTCACTTAATGAACCTTTGACACAACGTGTGTGTTCGTGGTACATTAAACAATATCCTTAGTTTGACTACATATTGAAAAGCATAACTAAAAGTCACATTATTTAACCCCCTACCAATACACCTTCCTAATTTAAGAAACCCCTACTTGCACTAGATATTGTAGGTATGAATTTTTTAATTAAAATCTTTTATACGCCTTTATATTTTTTTGTTAACTTTGAGATCCATCTTTTATACCCACAAATATAATCACCCTTTCCCCATATTATATGATTAATATATTATGTAATTTATTCCTCAATATATATCCCCAAATATGAATGCATGTGGTATGGTATTGCTCTCCCAATGAAGACCCCATGATTTGTTCAATAACACCCTCCTCCCACATCTATGCATGTAACTGACCAATCGGGGTAAACATGTGATGAAAAGTTAATATGACATGATTTGACTCCCTATGTGTTAGTTAAGGAAGTGGAACTAGCAAAACACATCACACGGACCTTCCACATTAGCAACGAAACTCCGAGGAGCCATCCCAATCACTCAAGTAACCAGCCCCTGTGTCCCACTAAATTTTTAGACCATTTAATCCTCAGAAGTTCCCTTGATATGGAAAAGCATGCATCCAGGAGGCTATAAATGCTCCCACAAAATGGGTATGCATGTGCCTGGGGATTTTTGTCCTCAAAGTTGTGCTTATAACTCTGGGATTTGTACAACTTTTTCAAGCCCAGATCCCATGTCACTGCCCAGATGTCAATGACACCTTCAGAAATGAAATTTCACAGTGGAACAAAGATCATTTGCAAAAACATCAACAAGGACTACCGGACCCCTACTAGCCATAACAATCATTTCGTCAAACATATCACAAATATGAAATCTACAGGTCTTAATAGCAGAGTTGCGCATAGGGGTCTCATACTTATCTAAGATTCTCTATGAGGCATTGTTTCCATATCACATTAGTTTCATTATCATATATTAGGCCATAGATACATTGTTCATTCATTTACAAGTAAAAACATGATGGGATCCATACATAGCCACCATCATAATACATGTTCATAACCAAAATAATAACAACAAAAATACAAAGGAAAAAGTAGCCATGTAATCCACATATAAACTAGTATAATACTCATAACATACCAAGGAGAAAGAGAGCTCTTATTGATGATTGCATAGGCCAATGAGGTATAGGACTTCCATGAAGCACCCGACCATAGACTAGGTTGAACCAAACCTTTCTTTCAGCTAACTACCCCCGTGCCATATTCCAAGCATGAATGTGGGATATCATGAAACGCATCAAGAACAATGAAACCAAGGCTTCGAGAGGCCAACCACCTCAATCCTGTACTAGTGATTCTACCTCACGTTTGGAAATCAATAACCATCACCAGATCGGTCTCTACCTAAGTTTTCAAGGGTTTCAAAGCATTTGTTCCAACCTGACTTCCAAGATTAGTATCTCAACCCACGACTATTTTCAGGCCCTAGAGTGTTTGTCTAACAAAGGCTCTAGGTCTAGTAACTCAACCCACATCTGTCATCGAGCTCTAGGGCACTTGTCCAACCAAGGCTTTAAGACTTGTAAATCAACCCACCAAGGCCTCCAAATCATTTTTCCAACAAAGGCTCCAACACTAATAAGTCAACCCAAGTTGTTACAGGGCTCCACAACATTTGTCCAACAAAAGCTCCTAGACTAGTAACTCAACCCAAGCAATTATAGGGCTTCCATAGAATTTGTCCAACCAAGGCTCCATGAACTAATAACTCAGCCCAAGCTAAAGGAAACATGAGAACCAACCAGAAAATTAAGGAAATGAACCCAAAACACCATGGTTACCTTATAAATGGAATGGTTGGGTAAATCCACTGTCAATCCAGGTAATCCTCCATGTCAATGACAAATCATGACCAATAAACCACATGCATATGACATGCATGCCAAAACTAGTGAGGAAAACATACATGCAACTCACTAATTGCAAGAAAAACATGTTGTATTTGTTGATCCGAATGTCCTCTTGTACTTTCCTAATCTTACTTTGCATTCTTGCTCCAAATATCCAAGTATTCCACACTCCTCCAAGAGTGCTCCAAGGAAATTATAAGTGTCCAAGAGTATGAGAGAGATATAATAGATAGAGAGCTCCAAAGTTGAAGAGACAAAAGCTTCCAACTGATCCTCATATGCCATTTTATCAATGAGTCCTCTCTTTTCTTCATTTTCCACTATTTTCCTTCATTGTCCTCCTCACGTGAAACTTGTGACCTTTCGCCTTCGTTTTCTCCTAATTTCCATCATTTTCATAAATAAAATGCCAATAAATGCCTCACGCCTTTCCAAATCCTTTTCCATTGCCTTTGCCCGTTTCCTTAGCCATAATAAATTGAGTTAACATACACTAGGATGTTTTTCCCACCATTTTCCCTGGAATATGTTTCCCATGACCATGGTATTAGATGTTTTCACATGGATTTTTAACCATGGTTGTTACATAACCCTCCCCCTTGGGGGAACACCATCCTTGGTGTTCAATGCCACCTACAACAAGAAAGACCATTGAAAACAAAACATACTATCCATGTTGCTTTAATACATAGCTCGTGGTAGTATTTACAATGGCCATCTGCTAAAACATGAGAAAAATATTGTTTATTGGAGATTTATAGCACAACTCGTTACGATATTTATAATAATAACAACATATACACACATTCACATTTTCTTCACCCATCAAATAATCATACTTTCTATGAATCTTTATAAATCAAGCTCAATACAATATTTACAATAATAGACAAATATACACATATACACATTTTCTCAACCAAAAAATAAAAGGATATGATGCCTGCATCTACAATAGGAAATCCAGAGGCTTAAACCTCCACCCTCAAAGTAATACCAGGATTCACCTCCTTCCCAAGAAGTCCAGAATCCACTGCAAGGTCAAATATACATCCAATGTCTAGAGCTATAATCTTGCGTGAGTTGTCCTCTTAATGAATAGTTACTGGCTCATTGTTCCAGGACACACTCCAAATGTGCACTTGATTCCATATGGCAATGCTAATGACCAAAACAAATATATCCCCGACCTTCCCTTCTCTACTACACAATCTCTCGGGAACTCTAGTCACCCCCTTCCATGCAGTTACACACCTTCCAAGTTCCGCCGGCACCCCCATCTTGGGTATTCCATCCCTTGGCAAGATTTCCTCACATTAGAATGTCAAAAATCCAAGGCATGTCCTTGCCTCAAACCATCATACTAGTCATAGCATGTTGATGGAAATCAATGGACATTATTGGGTACCAGTGTCCCACAATGGCCCTACTCCTGAATGCTTTACCAGCGTACTGTTGCCTGTTCAAATTCCTTTTTCTGTTGTTTCTAATGTTGGTCATCAATTTTGACCACCCAAATGGTAATTTCATGATTTCTTGTACCCAACACATAATTTCCATTAGATTCAAAATAAATTTAAATAATTTCAATCATACATCATTACTGTCCCATCAACAAGGTACACTTGCAATTCTATTCGCTTCCTATCACAACAATTAAAACTAGCTTCTTTGACCAAATCATCATGTATAAACATATTGTATCATGTTGGATCAAACCACAAACATCATAGATCAAAGTCATAAATCACATATAACCATCATAAACAAGAATCATATATCACATGTAATCATCATAGACCAAACTCATAAATCACATCCATAATAAAAATGAAATAAAATGTTGATACCCATATCCTTTAATCAATCCTTAGCTTCTCCCTTTATCTTTCTTCCATATGCACTCTGGATCAGTTGCCACACTCGACAAACACCTAGTGCCTTCTCCTAAATCATGTGCACATACACATAGTGTGCATCACATACATACCACCACACACGACATACAACACCATGTAATGTATGCACCTACACGTGACATACAACACATACACCTACACCTAGCATACAACACAACACAATACATATGTCTACATCTGATGTACAAAACAACATAATACATGCATACACCTACACCTTATGTATGACACAACACATACGTACATAAAGTACAACAAAATTAATACACATGTCACGATGCCACGACTACACAATGCACATACATAGTACCGCATGCCCACAACACAACATGTATAACATGCACACAATACCACATGTACATCAATACCATATGTACAACATGTACACAGTACTACTTGTACACAACATCACCTGCACAAAGTGTGCACAACATCACATGTACACACCACCACCTGCACAATGTGTACACAGAGCCATATCTACACTGCACCAACTATACAGTGTGTACACAATCCCGCATGTACACAACACCACATGCATGGCATGTACACGACAAGACATGTACACAACACCACATGCACAACATGCACACAACGCCACCTGCGCGCAACACCACATGTACAACATGTACACAACACCATGTGCACACAACGCCACATGTACAGTCATGCACAAAACACCATATGTACATAGAACTGCATATGCAACATGCACACAACACCATATGCACATAGAACTGTATATGAAACATGTAAGTAGAATCATATGTAGATAGCATCATATATACACAGCGCCACATATCCAACATGCCCACAACACCATATGCACACAAAGCCACATATCCATCATCCGCACAATACGATATGTACACAACACTACATTTCCAACATGTACATAGCACCATATATACCCATCACTGCATATGCAATATACACACAACACCATATATACAATAAGTATACAACATGATATTTACACATTACTACATGTGAAACATTACACATCACCATAGGTATAATAACTGAATATAAAATATGCACAACATATACACACCAATAGCACTACACATCCAAGACCACACCACCTCTACCCAACAAGCTTGCTTCTAGTGTCTCTCCACCATCCATCATTATCCTAGCAAGCTATAAATCACATTGTTTTGATTCCGCTAAAGTATCTCTCAACATTAGCCTATCCATAACATAGACTTATATATAGTATAATAACATAATATAAATTCATATCTACATGATACTGTCCTCAGATATCTGTCAAATTACTCTTTCCACTTGATTCCTCATGAACCAGGAATCTCTTCATGCCATTCACTTGCATAAGAAGTCATTCATCCACAAGAACAATTCTTAATGACCCTGTCAAACAACTATATATTGTTGGGTCCCTATAATACTAGTGATTACCCTATTACTATTGTTGTGCCCCTATTTCCCCCATATTGTTATTATTGTGCCCCATAGAATCCCTCTATTTTTATTTTTGTGGCTTTATATTATTATTGTTAGGTCGGCTGGATTATATTGTGACTCCTTAGACTCCTATATATAGAAAGGAGGTTTTGTCATTTGCATCATCCAAGAATTGTTCATTTATGTAATTTAAAGCAGGTTGCCCCCTCAAATAGGCTGAGTTCTAAGGCATTGATCTATCTTTTCTATCTTTTCTTGAGCTGGTTTCATAACATTTGGTATCAGAGCTTTGGATTCTAGGGTTTCGCTGGTCCAAATAGGTCATCGTGGAATTTTCACTATAACTTTTTTTCTGTGACGTTTCAAAAGTCGCAAAAAAACCCCATTTGAGAAGAAATCGTACTGAACCTTGGGTCCGAATTTCAAAGCTTTTCGCGTGATATTTGCGGAGATATGATCTGAGGAAGTTGGTCTTTTTGCAGACTCATGAACTACATTCAAAACAGGTGACCTGGGGAAAATCGTCATAACTTTCTCTTTGGGGATCGGATTGAAGTTTCATAAGAAGGTAAAGAAAGAGGACAGACTGTAGTTTCTTGTGTGTGTTTTTCAGATCCAAAGGTCAAAACAATGACTCGTGGCACGTCGTACAAGTTTGCTCTACTGAACTAGTCTATAATCAAGTCACTGTGGGAGATTTCTCATAACTCTTCCTTGGAGAATCCAATTTGTGTTAGACTTGTGGCATTGGAAAGAGGACACAGAGGGCTACTACAGGTCACAAATTCAGAACTAGATAATCTGAAAGTATAGAGATACATCAGAGGCAATATCGAGCTCCTACAAAGTGAAAAAATGTGTGTAGATTTTCTTTAATTTTTGCTTAAGCTTGAAAATTTATTTTGAAGGAATTCAAAGGGCATATTAGAGAATTATTATCGGTAACTGATGCCCCGAGGAAAGAAAATGCAAACACCTAGTAAGGAACCTGAAAGCTCTAGCATGACTCATGAAGAAGAAGAAGAAATGCTATATGATATATCAAAATTACAAGAACAAGTGCAACAAGTGTCACTTGCACAAAAAGCAACACAATCTAAGATGGATGGTTTAAGGAAAGGCGTAGAAGCTAAGATGGATGGCATGGAAGCTAAGGTAAATGGCATGGACGCTAAAATTGATGGCATGGATGATAATATGGAAGAATTGAAGATAAATATGAATACGTTGCTACAAGAAATGGTCACTAAGGGTGAAAGGGTACTAAAGGAAACTCATGATGAGAACAAAAGAAATGTTAATCATGATTCCATAGACTCTAATGTTGGATCGAAGACTCACCATATTCCAAAAAAATTGATATGATGAAGTTTGATGGCAGGGATCCCGCCACATGGATATTATAGATGGAGCAAATCTTCGATCTCAATAATGTGCAAAACACACAAAAGGTACGTATGGCAACTTTATATTTGGAACCAAATCAGTTTGTATGGTATCAATGGCTTTGCTCTCGTAAACAATTTATCACTTGGGAAATTTTTACGGAAGAATTGATAGCACATTATGAGGATACAAAAAGCGACACTTTTTTTAGCCAATTGATAAGTCTCAAACAAAAGTGTTCAATAATGGAGCACATTGAGGAGTTCCAAAAATTGAACATAAGGGTAAAAGATATTCCAGAGGAGCATAGGATTGATGTGTTCATAGGGACTTTAAAGGATAATATCTAACATGATGTTCACCTTTGGGAACCTGATTCATTAGAGAAGGCATTCAGGTTAGCAAGAAAAATGGAAATCAAAATTATGGCAACCAGGAAGCATACCACTCACAACTATAAAGACGGAAGTGTTGTTGCCACTAGTCTTCCACAACCTATAAGGTTGACACCACAACAATTGGAAAAAAAAGAGAAAAAGGGCTTTGTTACAGTTGTGATGGCAAATACACTAAAGGTCATAAGTGTGCTGAGAAGAAATTATTCTACATAGATTGTGAAGAGGAAGAAGAAAAGGAGCAAGAAAGGTCAAAAGAAGAGGATATACTCCAGGAACAAAGCCTAGATAAAGAAGAAATGAATCTAACCATATCTTGTAATGCATTGGCGAGAATTACCACTCCTCAAACCATCAAGATAGAAGGACAAATCAAGAAGAAAAAGGTAATAGTGTTGATTGATTCAGGAAGTACCCACAATTTTATTCATTGTAAGGTAGCAAGAGAATTGAATTGCTTCTTATATCCAGCACCAGAGTGTCAAGTGATGGTTGCAAATGGAGGAACAATAAATTGCTCAGGAAAGTTCCATAATATCAAGCTATCCATGGGAGAATATGTATTGACTAGCCCAATGCTTTCCATTCCAATGGGAGGTGCTGATGTTGTACTAGGAGTCCAATGGCTACAATCCTTGGGTACAATAGCTTTTAATTTTCAAGAACTTTTCATGAAATTTTCTGTGGAAGGAAAGGATGTTGAATAAAGGGGTATTGCAGGGAAACCAGGAAAGATAATCAACTCTAACGGTATGACAAAGCTTCTAAAAAAGGAACAAAGAGGTGTAATTGCACAATTATGTTTGCTAGATGTGTCCACAGTGGAATCATCTATTTCTCCAGATCTCCAAAAAGTCTTGGACAATCATTCCAAGGTATTTGAGACTCCAAAATGTCTCCCACCTATTCATGATCATGATCATGCTATTCATCTGATTCCAGGAAGTGTTCCTCCAAACATCAGGCCGTACAGATATCCCTATGCCCAAAAGAGTGAAATTGAATGTATGGTTGCAGAAATGCTAGAGGCTGGTATAATTCAACCAAGTCAAAGTTCTTTCTCTGCTCCAGTCATATTGGTGCACAAGAAGGATGGATCATGGCGCATGTGTCCAGATTATAGGGAGCTCAACAAGCTCACTATTAAAGATAAGTTTCCCATTCCTGTCATTGATGAATTACTGGATGAATTGCATGGATCAATTTACTTCACCAAGTTGGATCTTCGTTCGGGATATCATCAAATCAGAATGAAGATTGAAGACATTCTGAAAACAACATTTAGAACTCATATGGGTCATTATGAATTTTTGGTCATGCCTTTTGGCCTTACCAATGCACCTTCAACATTTCAAGGTTTGATGAATTCAATTTTCAAACCATTCCTTAGAAAAATTTTGTCAATATTTTTTGATGATATACTAATCTACAACAAGTCTTGGAAGGATCATGTTGAACATGTTGATAGGGTGCTACAACTATTGGAGGAGAAACAATTATATGCAAAAAGATCCAAATGTTTCTTTGGAGTACAAGAGGTGGAATATCTAGGTCATATTGTCTCTCATGAAGGAGTTAAGGTAGACCCTAGCAAAATTAAAGCCATTAAGGAATGGAAAATTCCCACATCCATAAAGCATCTGCGAGGATTTCTCGGGTTGACAGGGTATTATCACAAGTTTGTTAAGAATTATGGGAGAATAGCAGCACCTCTAACAACATTATTGAAGAAAGATGCATTTTCATGGACCCCAAAAGCAACAAAGGCATTCGAACATCTTAAAGAGGCAATGTGCCAAGCACCGGTCTTAGCTACATCGGACTTCACAAAAACCTTTATTGTGGAATGTGATGCTTCAGGAAATGGAATTGGTGCTGTTTTAATGCAAGATGAAAGACCCATTTCTTTTGAAAGTCGTCCAATCAAGGGAAAGTTTTTACACAAAGCTATTTATGAGAAGGAAATGTTGGCAATACTCCATGCACTTAAGAAATGGTGACCCTACCTAATGGGAAGACACTTCAAGGTAAAAACGGATCATGATAGCCTTAAATACTTTTTAGAACAAAGATTATCCTCTAAAGAGCAACAAAAGTGGGTCACAAAGATGTTGGGTTATGACTTTGAAATCATCTACAAAAAAGGGAAGAAAAATGTGGTGGCAGATGCACTCTCAAGAAAGGATGAGGATGTGGAAGCATTGTTGTGCGCCATTTCTATTATCCAACCAGATTGGATAAACGAAGCAAGGGAGGAATGGAAGAATGACGAAGAAGTGTGGGCACTTATTCAAAAGTTACAACAAGATTCCAGTATGTCTGATACATTTAGCTGGCAAAATGATTCGTTATGGTACAAAGATCGCTTATACCTCTGTAAGAATTCCCAGCTAAAACAAAAGATTCTTATGGAATTGCACACTTCTCCCTTAGGAGGGCACTCAGGATTTTTAAAAACTTACCACAGGGTTAAGAAGGAATTTTTTTGGGATTGCCTTAAATCAGATATTCAAAAGTTTGTGGCGGAATGTTTGGTTTGCCAACAAATAAAGTTGAAACAATTAAGACACCAGGTCTATTACAACCTTTATCCATTCCAAGCCAACGTTGGGAGGAGGTTTCAATGGATTTTATCACAGGTTTACCAAAGTCTGAGGGAAAGAGTGTCATCATGGTGGTAGTTGACAGACTTACCAAGTATGCACACTTTTGTGCATTATCACATCCATTTAAAGCTAATACAGTTTCTACTGCATTTATGGAAACAATTCAAAAGCTACATGGAAACCCAAAGATTATTGTAAGTGACAGAGATCCCATTTTCACTGGAAATTTTTGGACAGAATTATTTTCTTGTCTTGGTACTCAGTTAGCTCATAGCTCATACTATCATCCTCAATCTGATGGACAAACTGAGATAGTAAACAAATATTTGGAAGGATATCTTCGTTGTTGTGTATCTGATAAACAGACACAATGGGTCAAATGGTTGCCTTTGGCTAAATGGTGGTATAACACTTCCTTCCATACAGCAACAAAAATGACCCCATTTATGGCACTTTATGGGTATCAACCACCATCCATCACATCATATTTAAGAGAAAATTCTAAGGTTTAGGCAGTGGAACATCACATCAAACATCAACAACAAGTCCTCCAACTCTTAAAGGATAACCTCGTGTTGGCACAGAATAGAATGAACCAACAGGCAGATCAACATCGCAGTGAAAGAAGTTTTGATGTAGGTGATTGGGTATTCCTGCGGCTACAACGATATAAGAAAATGTCCCTCAAGCAAGCTAAGAAGGATAATAAATTATCACCAAAGTATTATGGTCCGTACAAGGTGTTGCAAAAGATTGGTACTATGGCATACAAATTGAAGCTTCCTATAGCTTCTCGATTGCACCCAGTTTTCCATGTTTCATGTTTAAAGAAGGTTATAGGCGACAAGCTCCCAGTTCAAAAAATATTTCCAGAACTTGATGAGGAAGGAAAAATTATATTGGAACCGGAAGCAGTCACAGAAACAAGAACTCGACAGCTACGAAATCGATCAATTTCAGAGTATCTTATCAAGTGGAAGAACTTATCCACTGAAGATTCCACATGGGAGGATGAGAATTTTATGCAGAAGTATCTAGAACTACTCAAACATTGAGGACAACACTTTTTTGAAGGAGAGGGGCATGTTGGGTCCCTATAATACTAGCGATTACCCCATTACTATTGTAGTTATACCCCTTATTAATATTGTTGTGCCCCTATTGCCCCCATATTGTTATTACTGTGCCCCATAGAATCCCTCTATTTTATTTTTGTGGCTTTATATTATTATTGTTAGGTCGGCTGGATTATATTGTGACTCCTTAGACTCCTATATATAGAAAGGAGGTTTTGTCATTTGTATCATCCAAGAATTGTTCATTTATGTAATGTAAAGGAGGTTGCCCCCTTGAAGAGGCTGAATTCTAAGGCGTTCATCTATCTTTTCTATCTTTTCTTGAGCTGGTTTCATAACACACACACACACACACACACACACATATATATATATATAAACATCAACATAAAACAATCGTGATCCTATCAGAAAACAACATACATACATACATATATACATGCATATCTATATCTATATATATATATATATATATATATATATATATATATATATATATAAAATTTAGCATAAGAATGATCATATCATAGTTACCAAATATCATAAGGTCAAGGTTAAGAAAATTCCCTTTATCCATGCACAACATTGAGAACAATTGTTACCAACATAGCCAAGGAATTAGATGCCTCACATCCATTTACTTTACCCTTTTTGTGACCTTTCTCATGATTGTCCTATCACTATCCATTTACCTCAAAGGACCCAACCAATCCAACTGAATCTCATACTCTTGCCTTAAATTCCCCTTATACATGCAATGAGATTCATCCAAGCCTTACATCACCTATTGAGTTTCATTCATCTCTTCTCGAACTCCATTAACTTTCCGCTTTCCCAAACCAACTCCCAAGACTCAAGACATAAAATGTGATAACAAGAAACAAACAAGAAGAAAAACATGAAAACCAATAACAATACAACACTGCAAAAAAAGTAGTATGGCCATACACTAGACGTAAACAACTCACAGAAGACCAAAAGCACAAAACTAGCAAAAAACACCATTACTCAATCCCCATGGTTTCGAAGACCTCTAAGGGAAATCCCAAGCTGAGCCTTCTTCACGACTTCATGGTAGTCCCTTGTTCCATGCAATCCCTTACATCATACTATCGTAAACACATAGTATTAGTGCATAAATAAACATAACAATATAGCAGTTAGCTTACCATGTTATGCCAAGCACGTTTCCTTGTAGCTGAATAAATTTGTGCCATGTCTTAAGGGACTGCAATTCCCTTGACATGTCTAGATATAACTAGACACCAACTCTTATATTGTCACAAATAAATGTCCATGAATATAGCACATATCCACATGATTTCAGACAAACTAAGCTTAAGATGACTTCCTATATGCAAAGAACTAATTTGTTTGGAATTCGAGTTTCCATACATAGGCAAAGGAATTCTCACCGAATTTATTTCTTTTACCTTTAAGGTAAGGTTCAACCCTGTACATAATTTACTTACATATGAATTCAAAACTAGAAAATAAATAATGGAGAGGAACACCAAACAAATACACAAATATTTTCCCCTGGATCCGAAAACTAGGACTACCAGATTGATTTTTCATTATTTTCCTTTCAATGTTAGAACACATCTATATACATGTCAAAGCATTCATAAACACCAATAAATTAACCCTAGATTACAACATAGCCATAGTTCCCTTGACTAGATCTACAAAATACCATGGGAAGAAAACCATCACGCCAAAAACCATGTGTGAAACTCATGGACCAAACCATAGGTCGATTCGCCTACCTAATATAGGGTCCAAAAAAAAAAAATCTCGGGGTGCTTCCCTAGACCCCATGTAGGGTACTATCCCCTACAAACCCCCTGCCATGCCTAGCGTAATGAAGGGGGGCTACCGCCCACCCTTTAACCCCTCGCTTCGTGTGTGGGGTTAGTCATGGAAAGAACATAACAAAAACCCAACATTCTCCCACTTGTTGTTTTCTTTCCACATAGTGGTTCACATGAGATCTTAGTCATTGGTTCAACCCTATAATGCCCATTCTTTCTCAACACCAAGAAAACTCCTCAATGCTCACAAAATTTGTCAATGCATCTATAGTATTCTTCAAAGTGTTCACCTTTATCAACAACACCTTTCTGTCCTCAACCATATCCCTCACAAAGTGATACTGAACATCAATGTGCTTTGTCTTTGAATGATAAGCAGAGTTCCTTGCCCAGAAAATTGCACCTTGGATGTCATAGTCTATCCTTATAGCTCATTGTACCAACCCCATACTTGAACATAGTATCTACTACCAAACTACTTCCTTGCTTACATAAGTGGTTGTCATGTATTGTACCTCTGTAGTTGAAAGTGCCACTAGAGACTGTCTCTTTCTCATCCAACTGACTGCACCTAAAAATAGGTTAAACACATACCCACTTGTAAATCTTCTCTGATCCATATCCCAACCTAGTCTACATCAACAAATCCACATACTTCCAAAACTTTGTCCAATATTGGTCTTCCTTGGTAGCATAGACCATAATCACTATTGCCATGCAGATACTTGAAAACTTGCTTCACTATTGTCCAATGCTTATTCGCTCGTTTTGACATAAACCTACTCAATACTCCCATTTCATTTGCAATTTTTGGTCTAGTACATACCATTGCATACATTAGGCTACTGACTGCACTTGCGTATGGAACATGAGACATGTCCTCTTCCTCTTCTTATGTCTTGGGAAATCGTTCAACAGATAACATTACACCTATAGGAATATGAACCTTCACCGCTATCCTACATATTAAACGTATGCAATATTTTCTCAACATACTTCCTCTAGTTTAACCAGAGCTTCCTCTTTGCCTGATCTTGTTTAATTTTCACACCCAAAATAAGTTCTGTAGCATCGAGATCCTTCATGTTAAATTTGGAGGAAAACTGGGTCTTTAAGTCCTAGATAATTTCTTTGTCCTTTCCAATCAGAAACATATCATCTGCATATAAGATCAAATAAATAACACGGTCATCAATTAATTTAAAATACACATAGTGATCCTCTTTTCTTCTGATGAAGCCAAGTCCTCATATAAATGTGTCAAATTTATGATACCACATCCTTGGCGACTATTTTAACCCATATAGATAATTTTTTAAACTGCATACCAATTCTTTCTTTCCCTTCACAGCAAAGTATTCAGGTTGCTTCATGTATATCTATTCTTCCAAATCTCCATGAAGAAATGATGTATTCACATCCATCTATTCTACCTCAAAATCAAAAGCAACAACAACAGATAAAAGTAATATAATGGAAGCTACCTTGGAAATAGGATAATAAATATCACCAAAATCAATTTATGACACTTGGGAATAACCTCTTTCTACCAAGCAAGATTTGTATTTCTCCACCCTGCCTTCCATATTCCTCTTCTTCTTAAAACCCATTTTATTCCAATCGGTTTCCTTCTAGCGAACGACTCCACCAGATCCCAAGCCTCATTCTTGTCTAAAGACACCATTTAATCAACAATTACCTCTTTCCAGAGTTTTCCATCCTCTAAATCTACTACCTCCTTGATAGTTCTGGGATCATCAGTAATAGATAAAGAAAAATTTGAACAAAAAACAAATGGACTATACCTTTATGGTTTCCTTCTTTCTCGAACTGATCTTCTCACAACTGGAGTTTGTGGCTATTCATCTTCTGATTCCTCTTTTTCTGTAGAGTTTGATTCTTCCTATAGCTCAACTCTATATTCTCAGGTTCCGTTGGTAGGACTTCATGTTTAATAAAATCTTCAGCCCTCTAAACACCAAATCATGGTTGTACATGGCCTTCCTTGTTTCTGAGTTCCAAATTTTATAACCTTTTAAACCATCCTTATACCCAATAAAGAGGCACCTTTTAGATTTACTATCCATCTTGGCTATTTTCTCCTTTGGAACATGTAGATATGCATCACAACCAAATACCCTCAGATGTGAAAAAGACATTTTATTACCAGTCCATACCTTATGTGAAGTCTTATCCTCCAATGCCAATGAATGTGATCTATTAGCTAGGTAACATACATTCTCCATCGCCTCTGCCCAGAATTCTTGTCCTAACTCGACACCACAAAGCATGCTTCTTGCCTTTTCCATCAATGTCCTGTTCATTCTTTCTATGACTCTGTTTTGTTGAGGTGTGTATGAAGTAGTCTTTTGTCGTGCTATGTCGCAATTCTTTCAAAGCTCTTCATATTCATTCTTGTAGAATTGTCCACCATTATCTATCCTCAGCACCTTTATCTTCTTCTCTATCTGGTTTTCCCCCAGAGCCTTAAATTATTTAAACCTATCAATGAATTTAGATTTCTTCATACATAGTACATAGACTTACCCAATGATGGAACCGAAACAGGTCCATGCACATCATTGTGCACAAGTTCGAATATCCCTTTCGCCCTCTTAGCACTAGAGGGGAAACTCACCTGATTCTTCTTCTCATATACACAATGTTCACATAAATTAAAATCTAGAGAGAAACTAGACATACCTTCTACCATTCCACTACCATGTAGTATTTGAAGGCCATTCTCTCTAATATGTCGAAGCCTTTGATGCCATAGCATGGTCTTTTCTCTAAAAACCACTAGATTTTCAGCTCCACTTTTAGGAGCCACGGAAATGTTCCACCGATCAATAATAGTGATACCTAGAATCTTGTATAGAGTTCCAACCTGAACTCCTCGAATCAACACCAATGCTCCCTGAACCATATTGCATGCATATTTCTCGAACACTATTTCTACACCTCCATCATCCATCTTTCTTATAGAAATTAGATATCTAGCAAATGCAGGAATATGAAGAACACCCAAAAGTGTTCTAATCCTTTCACCTTGCAACTTCATCTTGACTTTTCCATGTCTGATGATTCTAGCCTTCCTATCATCCCCTAAGAAGACAACACCACCATCATATTCCTCATACTCGCAAAACCACTCCCTATGGGGATTGAAGTAAAATGATGCACCTAAGTCAATCAACCATGCCTCATGATCTACATCTTTAATGGAAGAAGAAGCCAAGTACACATCCCCACCTTCATCTGAGGTGTTCCTCACCTCTATAGAATGAGCATTATCAGATCCCTTTCCTTTCTTAGGAGCTTTAGATCTACAACCCTTTTGGAAGTTCCCTGTCTTTTTGCATTTCCAACACACCTTTACAGGTTTTCCTATAGATTTAGATCTTCCTCTAGATTTAGATCTCCAACTCAATGACTTATTTTTATTTATGTTTTGGAACTATCCTCATATAGCCAACGAATCTCCATTTTTCCCCTCCATAGTTTTCTATTTCATCTCCTCCGAGAGCAAGGATGAGACTATTTCATCAAGCTTAAAGGTAGTTGTATTGCTACCTATTGCAACAATGAGACTATCCCACGAATTTGGTATAGAACACATCAAACTGATGCACTTATCTTCATATGAAATTTTAATATCAACATATAACAACTGGCTTACCACAGTACTAAGTTCATTCAAATGATCTGTCACCAAGTCTCCATCCTTCATCCTCACGGTATATAACTTTTTCCGTAGGAGCAATTTGTTCACCAAAGACTTAGATTGGTATAAAGTCCCTAACTTTCCCCACAAATCCTTCATCGTAGCTTCCCCTTAGAAATTAAAAAATTATAAATCTGAGATACAAAACTGTAATGTTCTCTTTGCTTTTTGATCTAAATTCCCCTAGTCTTCATTTGACATTATTGTTGGTTTGGTACCCAGATCTATTACGATCCACTAATCTTTATCCACCAGCAGATCCTCCATCTTGAGTTTCCATAACTTGAAACTTTGACCATTAATTTTCTCAATCTCTATTTTTGCATTGCTCGCCATCTTCTTTCACCACAAGAATCAATCCCATAGATATCCCACTAAACAGGGTGTACCAAAGAGCTAAGAAAAACCCCTTAGTAGCAAAGGCATCCCCTTGAAGATGAAAAAACTTTGATAACAAATGTAGGATTTAACCTTGAAAAGAAATTACATGCATACAAACTCTAAAACATAAAATAAACAATGGTGAGAAACACAAAACAAATACACCAAGATTTCCCCTAGATCCCAAAACCAGGACTACTAGCTTGATTTTCAATTATTTTCCTTTCAATGTTACTGTTAGGCCCCTTTAATATTAGTGATCCCCCATTACTATTGTCGTTGTATCCCTTATTGTTATTATTGTGCCCCATAGAATCCCTCTATTGTTATTTTTGTACCTTTATATTATTATTGTTAGGTCAGCTTGGTTATATTGTGACCCCATAGACTCCTATATATAGAAAGGAGGTTTTGTCATTTGAATCATCTAAGAATTGTTCATTTGTGTAATGTAAGGGAGGTTTCCCCCTCGAAGAGGCTTATTTCTAAGGTGCTCATCTATCTTTTCTATCTTTTTGTGAGTTGGTTTCATAAAATCTGGTATGAGAGCTTTGGATTCTAGGGTTTTGCTGATCCAAATAGGTCATCGTGCCATTTTCACTATAACTTTCTTTCTGTGACATTTCAGAAACTAAAGAAAAGACCCTTTTGGTATGAAATATCTCTGAATTTCGGGTACCAATTTTAGAGATTTTCTCACTATATTTGTGGAGATATGAACTGAGTAAATTGGGATTTTTGCAGACTCCCGAATTACATTCCAAATAGGTGACCTGGGGAAAATCATCATAAATTTTGTTTTGGGCATCAAATTGAAATCTCGTAAGAAGTTTCAGAAATATAGCAGCCTCTAGTTTTCTGTGTATCAGTTTCAGGTACTAAGATCGAAACAGTGACACGTGGCACATCGTACAAGTTCGCTATACTGAACTAGTCTATAATCAGGTCACCATGGGAGATTTAGCATAACTCTTCCTTGGAGAATCAAATTTTGATCAGACTAGTGGCATTAGAAGGAGGACATAGAGGGCTATTACATGTCATGATTTTAGAACTGGGAGATCCAAAATTACAGAGGTACATCAGATTCAATATTGAGCTCCTACAAGTGAAAAAAGGTGTGTATTTTTTAAATTTTTTCATAAGCTTGGTTTAAAAAAATAGTTTGAAGGAATTCAAAGGGCATAATGAAGCATTATTATCGGTAATTTATGCCCCAAAGAAAGAAAATGGAAACACATAGTAAGCAAACTAAAAGCTCTAGCATGACTCATGAAGAAGAGGAAGAAATGCAACATGATATATCAATATTACAAAACCAAGTGCAACAAATTTCACTCACATAAAAGGTAACAGAAAATAAGATGGATGGTTCAGAGAAAGATGTAGAAGCTAAAATGCATGGTTTAAAGAAATGCGTAGAAGCTAAGATGAATGACTTGGAAGCTAAGATGGATGGAGTGGAATCTAAGATGGATGGCGTGGAAGCTAAGATGGATGGAATGGACACTAAGATGAATGGCATGGATGATAATATGGAAGAATTGAAGATAAATTTGAATAAGTTGCTACAAGAAATGGTCACTAATGGTGAAAGGGTAGTAGAGCAAACTCATGATGAGAACAAAATAAATGTTGATCATGATTTCGTAGACTCTAATTTTGGATTGAAGATCCACTATGTTCCAAAAATTGATATGAGGAAGTTTGATGGCAAGGATATCGGAACATGGATACTATAGATGGAGCAATTTTTTGATCTCCATAATGTGAAAAACACACAAAAGATACGTATTGAAACTTTATATTTGGAACCAAATCAGTTTTAATGGTACCAATAGCTTTGCTCTCGTAAACAAATTATCACTTGGGCAATTTTTATGGAAGAAATGATAGCATATTATGAGGATACAAAAAGCAACACCTTTTTTAGCCAATTGATAAATCTCAAACAAAAGGGTTCAATGATGAAGCACATTGAGGACTTCCAAAAATTGAACATAAGGGTAAAAGATATTCCAAAGGATCATAGGCTTGATGTGTTCATAGGGAATTTAAAGAATAATATCCAACATGAGGTTCGCCTTTGGGAACCTGATTCATTAGAGAAGGCATTCAGGTTAGCAAGAAAAATGGAAAGAAAAATTATGGCAACCAGGTAGCATACCACTCACAACTATAAATATGGAAGTGTTGTTGCCCCTAGACTTTCACAATCTACAAGGTTGACACCACAAAAATTGGAAGAAAAAAGAGCAAAAGGGCTTTGTTACAGTTATGATAGAAAATACACTAAAGGTCGTAAGTGTGCTGAGAAGAAATTATTATATGTAGATTGTGAAGAGGAGGAAGAAAAGGAACAATAAATGTCAAAAGAAGAGGATATACTCCAAGGACAGGCCCTAGATAAAGAAGAAATGAAGACCATATATTTTAATGCATTGGATGGAATTACCACTCCTCAAAATATCAAGATAAAAGTATTTATCAAGAAGAAAAAGGTAATAGTGTTGATTGATTCGGGAAGTACCCATAATTTTATTCATTATAAGATAGCAAAGGAATTGAATTGCTTCCTATATCCAGCCCCAGAGTGACAACTGATGGTTGCAAGTGGAGGAACCATAAATTGGTCTGGAAAGTGCCATAATATCAAGTTATCCATGGAAGAATATGTATTGAATAGCCCAATGCTTTCCATTCCAATGGGTGGTGTTGATGTTGTACTAGGAGTCTAATGGCTACAATCCTTGGGTACAATAGCTTTTAATTTTCAAGAAATTTTCATGAAATTTTCTACGGAAGGAAAGGAAGTTGAATTAAGGGGTATTGCAGGAAGGCTGGGAAAGATAATCAACTCTAATAGTATGACAAATCTTCTAAAGAAGGAACAACGAGGTGTAATTGCACAATTATGTTCGCTAGAGGTTCCCACATCAAAATCATATATTTCTCCATATCTCCAAAAAGTCTTGGACAATCGTTCCAAGGTATTTGAGACTCCCAAAGGTCTCCCACCTATTCGTGATCATGATCATGCTATTCATTTGATTGCAGGAAGTGTTCCTCCAAACATCAGGACGTATAGATATCCCTATGCCCAAAAGAGTGAAATTAAACGTATGGTTGCAGAAATGCTAGAGGCTGGTATAATTCAACGTAGTTAAAGTTCTTTCTTTACTCCAGTAATTATATTATTTCACAAGAAGGATGGATCATGGTACATGTGTCCAGATTATAGGGAGCTCAACAAGCTCACTATTAAAGATAAATTTCCCATTCCTGTCATTCATGAATTCTTGGATCAATTTACTTCACCAAGTTGGATCTTCGTTTAGGATATCATCAAATCAGAATGAAGATTGAAGAAATTCCAAAAACAACATTTAGAACTCATGAGGGTCATTATGAATTTTTGGTCATGCCTTTTGGCCTTACTAATGCACCTTCTACATTTCAAGGTTTGATGAATTCCATTTTCAAACACTTCCTTAGAAAATTTGTGTTAGTATTTTTTGATGATATACTAATCTACAAAAAGTCTTTTAAGGATCATGTCCAACATGTTGACATGGTGCTCAAACTATTGGAGGAGAAACAATTATATGCAAAAATCTCCAAATGTTTCTTTGGAGTACAAGAGGTGGAATATCTGGGTCATATTGTATCTCATGAAGGTGTTAAGGTAGACCCTAGCCAAATTAAAACCATTAAGGAATGGAAAATCCCCACATCCATAAAGCATCTACGAGGATGTCTCGGGTTGACAGGGTATTATCGCAAGTTTGTTAAGAATTATGGGAGAATAGCGACACCTCTAACAACATTATTGAAGAAAGATGCATTTTCATGGACTCCAGAAGCAACGAAGGCCTTTAAACATATTAAAAAGGAAATGTGCCAAGGACCAATCTTAACTATAGCGGACTTCACAAAAACCTTTATTGTGGAATGTGATGCCTCAGGAAATGGAATCAGTGTTGTTTTAATGCCAGAAGAAAAACCCATTGCTTTCGAAATTTGTCCAATCAAAGGAAAGTATTTGCACAAAGCTATTTATGAGAAGGAAATGCTAGTAATACTACATGCACTTAAGAAATGGTCACCCTACCTAATGGGAAGACACTTCAAGGTAAAAACAGATCATGATAGTCTTAAATACTTTTTAGAAAAAACATTATCTTCAGAAGAGCAGCAAAAATGGGTCACAAAGATGTTGGGTTATGACTTTGAAATCATCTACAAAAAAGGGAAGCAAAATGTTGTGGCAGATGCACTCTCAAGAAAGGATGAGGATGTGGAAGCATTTCTTTGCGCTATTTCTATTATCCAACTAGATTGGATAAATGAAGCAAGGGATGAATGGAAGAATGATGAGGAAGCGCAAGAACTCGTTCAAAAGATACAACAAGATCCCAATACATCTGATACATTTATCTGGAAAAATGATTCGTTATGGTACAAGGATCGGGTATACCTATGTAAGAATTCCCAACTCAAACAAAAGATTCTTAGGGAATTGCACACCTCTCCCTTAGGAGGGCACTCATAATTTCTAAAAACCTGCCACACGGTTAAGAAGGATTTTTTTTGGGATGGCCTTAAATCGGATATTCAACAGTTTGTGGCGGAATATTTTTTTGGCCAACAAAATAAAGTTGAAACAATTAAGACTCCAGGATTATTATAACCTTTATCCATTCCAAGCCAACGTTGGGAGGAGGTTTCAATGGATTTTATCACAGGTTTACCCATGTCTGAAGGAAAGAGTGTTATCATGGTGGTAGTGGATAGAATTACCAAGTATGCACACTTTTGTGCATTATCTCATCCATTTAAAGCAACTATAGTTTCTACTGCATTGATGGGAACAATTCAAAAGCTACATGGAAACCCAAAGATTATTGTAAGTGACAGAGATCCCATTTTCAGTGTAAATTTTTTGAAAAAATTATTTTCTTGTCTTGGTACATAGTTAGCTCATAGCTCATCTTATCATCCTCAATCTGATGGGAAAACTGAGATAGTAAACAAATTTTTGGAAGGATATCTTCAATTCTTTGTATCTGATAAACATACATAATGAGTCAAATGGTTGCCTCTGGCTGAATGGTGGTACAACACTTCCTTCCATACTGCAACAAAAATGACCCCATTTATGGCACTTTATGGATATCATCCACCATCAGTCACATCATATTTAAGAGAAAATTCTAAGGTTCAAGCAGTGGAATATCACATCGAGCATCAGCAACAAGTTCTCCAAATCTTAAAGGATAACCTCACCTTAGCACAGAATAGAATGAAACAGCAGGCAGATAAACAATGCAACGAAAGAAGTTTTGATGTAGGTGATTGGGTATTCCTACGGCTATAGACATATAAACAAATGTCCCTCAAGCAAGCTAAGAAGGATAACAAATTATCACCAAAGTATTATGGTCCATACAAGGTGTTGCAAAAGATAGGTACTATGGCATACAAATTGGAGCTTCTTGCAACTTGTTGAGTGCACCCAGTTTTCAATGTTTCATGCGTAAAGAAGGTTATAGGTGACAAGCTTCCAGATCAGAAAAGTATTTTTAGAACTTGATTAGGAAGGAAAAATCATATTGGAACCTGAAGTAGTCAAAGAAACAAGAACTCGACAGCTACGAAATAGATCAATTTCAGAGTATCTCATAAAGTGGAAGAACTTAACAGTTGAAGACTCCACATGGAAGGATGAGAATTTTATACAGAAGCATCCAGAACTACTCAAGCATTGAGGACAACACTTTTTTGAAGGAGAGGGGCATGTTAGGTCCCTATAATATTAGTGATTCCCCCATTACTATTGTTGTTGTATCCCTTATTGTTATTATTGTTCCCCTATTGTCCCCATATTGTTACTATTGTGCCCCATAGAATCCATCTATTGTTATTTTTGTGCCTTTATATTATTATTGTTAGGTTAGCTTGGTTATATTGTGACCCCGCAGACTCCTATATATAGAAAGGAGGTTTTGTCATTTGAATTATCTAAGAATTGTTCATTTGTATAATGTAAAGGAGGTTTCCCCCTCAAAGAGGCTTATTTCTAAGGCGTTCATCTATCTTTTCTATCTTTTTGTGAGTTGGTTTCATAACAATTACAACACATATATATACATGTTGAATCACTCATAAACCCCAATCCATTAACCCTGGATTATAACATAATCCTAGTTCCCTTTAGAATGTATACAAAATACCATGTGTATAAAACCATCATGCCCACAATCATGTGCGAAACCCATGCACAAAACCATAGGTAGGTCTTCCCACCTAATATAAGGTCCAAAAAAATTGCCAAGGTGTTGTCTTGGACCCCATGAAGGGGGGCTATCGCCCCTCTACAAACCCCCCAACAGGGGGTGATACCACCCCCCCTAACCCCTCCACTGTGCCCGATGCAATGAAGGGGTTCCCAACCCCCTCTAGCCCCTCGCTTCGCACATGTCGTTAGTTGTGGAAATAAAATAACACACACACAACATTTACCTTGCTGCAATTGAGTCTTACTATGTACTATCACATCACCCAATGGATAGCTATATAAAAAAATCAACTATTACCTTGTCATGCTAATACCAAGCATGTTTCCTACAATTTTTCACACATGTTGATCACCTATTCCAAGGATCAAGGAAACATATCTATTAATTTGAAATCAACCTTTACCAATTCTAAGAATCACGTCATAATCCATAGTCAACTCATAGTCATTATACATAATTCTACAATTGTCACCTATTACACTCAAGTACATGTCAACTATCTCAACACATAAGTGTTAGTACAATCATATTAAAACAACATCATTTGAACACATACTCATATTATACAATTCATCAAACAGTCAAAGACAGATAGGCAACATAATAGACACCAACACTCAAACAAAAAATAGATGACATAATCAAACATTCAATCCCAAAGTAGATGTAATAAGCAAGCTCATACCTTAATGTATCTCAAGGGAGGTTATCTTCTCTGCACAATCAATCTAGTTAGCATGATATAATTTCACATCACATCAGCTCAAACACAAATAATATCATGATATCCATAACAATAACTAACTAACACGTTCACATCATAAGCTCATAAACATTTGGCATTCAGGCATAACGATCACATATGTATGATTAATCTAGATTAGTATGACATAATATCACAATTATATTAACTCATACATAAATATCATAACCATGATCATCTACATAGGTCAATCCAAATTAGCACAAAACATAATAACATGAATATCTTCATGTAATAACCCTAATCATCAAGTTAGTAGCATTTAACAACAACATGTTATATGTCATGGTTATCAACAACATATAACCTAATCATCAAGCTAAATATCATATAACAACAACAATTTAACCTATAATATAACATAATCATCAAGTTATCTAACATAAAACAACAATAGCAATTCATACAACTACAGGTTACTATCATTCATGACTATTTGACAGATGTGAATGACTATACTAATCAACTAACATCTATCATGTATGTAACCATAACATCAATAGACATGTACATAAACCTAATGCATATAACAATCCATTATGTAACATACCTTCATGCCAAACAAACAAAACCTACATGATGATACGCTCTTATCCCGAAGTCCATTGTTGCAAATTCACTTTAATGATCTGCATCTCCTACTCTATCTCAGCCAACACATTAGCATAATAACATACTAATATTGTCATGATGACCTAATTCCATTCAATTACCTTATGCACAAAAACTTAACCATGTAAATGCATGCATAAAAACATATAAACACTGACATGCATAACAAAAGAATATACAACCATACACTCATGACGACACATCCCATAACAACACCAACAACCTTCACATGGAGACATCACTACAACCATGATCAACACCATGAAAATACAACAATCACATGGATTACAAGCATAAGGAACACACATGAAACCAACATGAATGCATGACCAACACACCGCCCACATAGTATGAGGGGTGAACCATGCTATGATACCATTTTGTAACACCCTCCAACCGAGGTAAACATGTGGCGAGAAGTTATTATTCTATGATTTGACTCTCTATGTGTTAGTTAAGGAAATGGAATGGGTAGAACACATCACATAGACCTTCCACATCAACAATAGAACGCTGAAGAGCCATCCTAACCACTAAAGTAACCAACCCTTGGGTCCCACTGAATTTTTATACCATTAAACATGCGGATGCTCCCTTGATATGGACAAGCATGCATCCAGGAGGCTCTAGATGCTCCCACAACATGGGCATGCATGCGTCTCGAGAATTTTCTCCTGAGACCTATTCCAGTGACTTCGGGATTTGTGCCACTTTTTTAGGACCAAAGCCCAGGTCACTACCCAGAACTCAATGACACCTTCAAAAATGAAATTTCAAAGTAGACACGCATTTCATCAAACATATCAGGACCCCTACTAGTCAAACATATCATGACCCATACTGGACCCCTAGTAGCCATGACATTCATTTCGTCAAACATATCACAAATATGAAATCCATAGTTCTTAATAGAAGATTTGAGCATAAGGGTCTTATACTTATTGGATATTTGATATGAGGCATTTTTTCTTTATCACATTAGCTGCACTATCATCTATTAGGTCATATGTACATTATTCATTCATTTACAAGTAAGAACATGAGGAGAGCCATACATAGCCACTGTCATAATACATGTTCATAATCGGCATAATAACAATAGAAATACCAAGGAAACAATAACCATATAATCGACATATAAACCGGTATAATACTCATAACATACCTGTTAGTGTCGGTATCTTCATCCCTCCATCGGTGATCAAATTTTTCTTTGTGCATGCATATTAGGTGTCCCATCCAATCAGCTACATTCCATTAGGTCATGGATCAACTAATGGTAGTGGTTCATGTCAATTTCCCTCATGAAATTCACCTGCTGGCCTTTTTTCACATGTTTTAGACCATTTACTGTCATTTTCATATTTCATTTACAAAAGTTAGTTTTAGGGTTTTAGTCTCATTAGGTCTAGGGTTTGCCATCATGGTCATCCAAAGCTCAATAAAAGGTCAGCAGGCACATGAGGAGGTTTTATAAGTTCATAGAATCATAAATTCACTGATGATATGCTCAATAAATGGTTTTTACCTCAAAACTCTGTTTTGAGGTGAAAATAGAGTTTTTTATTTTATGTACAAAATTTTATGTAATTTAAAGTGTTTCTATATGTAATAAGTTTAGCAGCTGCTCTTGGTCACCTTGCCAACTCCAGCCACTGCAAAAAACAAAAGCATCAATGCATCAGTCCATCAATTAATCAAGAAAAGTCACACTTCAAAGGAAAAACAGAGTTTTTAAGCAAAAGTGATTATGACTTTATAAAAGTGGGTTTGAGATAAGGAAAAATTAAAAGGCATCCATATATAAAGTGAAATTATGCTATTCATTTTTTTCATTGGGAAAAACACCCTTGAAGAGCTAAAATCACGATTTTGAGGGAAATTGAGCAAAAGAAGGTGAAAACCTTGTTTTTCTAGCAAATCTGCCTGGCACTACACATAAGAGGCTTGGCGCTGCGCATTGGGCCCAGTGCGCTGCGCATCAGCCAAGAAAGTCCAAAACCATTCCAAATCACCCAAAACTCTCAAAAACACTGCATTTCTCTCCTACAAGTAAGTTCTCATTGGTTTTGAGCTGAATTTGGTCTTCTACATGTTTTCTTCAGGAGATTTGCATCTTGAAAATCAAACCCTAGCTTGTCTTCATAAATTTCCATTTCATTGTAAAAATTTCACTCCATAACCCAAACCAACATATTTTTCCGCTTTTCTATACTTCATTGCCCTAAATCAATCCATTAATTTCATTTTCCCTATCCCACTCCCCTAAGAAAACTCATTCCCTTCATCAAACCCTAAGTCCCTTCATAAAACCCTAATTTCCAAAACCTCTCCCTTCATTTCCCAACTCCATTCCACATTTGTAAAATCTCTTCATACTCATCTTCCTTGTCCTCATCCATTATCATTTTCCACCATATCATCATCACATCACTTCCCTAAGACAAGCACCATGACAAGAAACAGTGAATCAAGTTATGAAGAAGAAACACTTAGTGACAGCTCAAGGGAAAGAAATGTACAGCCTAGGAGACCTCACAAGGGTGGAAAAATTATTAGAGAGGAACCTATTAGCATGACTGAACTCCTTGCTTGCCCCCTTGCTACCACATGTTTCAGATATCAGTCTTTCTTTGAGATTTGCGAGATGGTTGAGAGGGATAAATACCATCATGAGCTAGCAAGGCAGTTTGTCATAAACATGGAGAATAATGTGGTGGACCTTGCTGGGATCAATTTCACTCTTTCACCAGTTATTATTGCAAAAGCTACTAGAATTCTAGATGTAGGGGAAAAGTGGAACAAAAGGCAAAATATCAGCAAGCAGCATTATGAACCATATATCAAGGCCAAATATCATGGTAAACTTAGTAGGGTGTTTCCTTTCAAGTTCTTGGAGGATCATTATGTTCCACTCATGAAACTTATCACCAAATACTTCACATGTGAGGGTAGGTTCTCCAAACTTAATGCCTACCATATCAAATTACTTATGCACTTCACTAGGGTTAGAATGATGAGTATTCCATATTCCATATGTAAAAACATAGAGAGGATGACTGTGATTGCAAAAAGGAAACCATACCCACAGCAGCTCAATAGTATTTATCATTTTATTGTCATCAAAAATATTGTTTTGCATCAGCTCACTCAGTTAGGAGTGTCATGGGAAACTTTCATTGCCCATGAAAGCTTCAAGGGGCCTCAAATATTTGCAGATCCTCAAGAGGAAGGTGAACCTTCTAGGAAACGAAAAGATCATGAAAGAAAAACTAAAAAGGCTCATATTCCTATGTTTGTAACTTGTGAAAGAGGCACTAGGATGCTTTTTGTAGCTGCCAAATGAGTACTATCTCCACCAGGGGTGGAATGGGTCTCGTTTTCTTCATTGGATCACAGGCAAATGCTATCTTCACTAGGGGTGAAAGGGGCTTTTCCTTCTTCAGCTGAACGGGTATAGGGCAAAGAAAAAGGAAAGCAACAGGTGCATGAAGAAGGCCCTATTGAAGGGCAAGATAGGGATTTTGTTTTGGTTGAGGAAGATGATACTGATTTGGGCTCTCAAAGCTCAAGACTCAAGGATATGATCATCAAAGAGAAGGAGGCTGAAATCCAACCCTTATCACTTGACCTTGAGAGGGCTGAATGGATCATTAACTTTCTTGAGCAGGAGAAAAAGCAACTCAAGGATAAACAAGCTATTATGGAGCTGCAAACAATTAGAGAAAATAGGCAAGTGGCAAAAAGAAGAAAAATCAAGATGACATCCCTTGAGCAAGAAATTGAAGCTGACCGAGAATCATGGTTGGAAAGAGTGAATATCCACCTTGAGAAGATGTTTGATAAAGCTAACAAAGAGAAGAAATTGCTATGCCATATGGCTTATCATTACTTAGATCAGAATAAAATCTGCAAGACAAGGATAAACAACCTAAAACCTAAGTTAAAGAGAGCCTTGAGAGCCAAAAAAGAACAAGATAAACTTAAAATTTTGGCTAAAGCTTCATTGACTCAGTAGAGCAGTTAGTAAGCTTACCTCTTGCCAAATTTGAAGAGATTTTGGAAAAAATTTGTCATTTTACAATTTTGTAATTCAGAACACAGGAATTTTCAGTGATGGCACTGTGCATTGAGTTGGATAGGAATTTTTCAAAATGGCTTGCATTTTTGGATTCCTCATGGAAAAATAATGAAACCCAGAAAGTTTCATAATATTTGGATGAGATCTGGGTCACCTAAAGGGAAAAAGACACCTAAAAAATGCCCTCTCTACCACTTTTTGGATCCACAGGAAACAGTCTTGGGAGAAATGATTTTTGAAGGGGCAAATGGACTCCAAATCCAAAAATTCAAGTTGTTAGAAAAAGTAGACAGGTATAGATTTCCAACAAGCTATATTGGGCCTGATTTGGTGAAGTGGAAGGTCTCCAAATTCAGTCTGGAAGTGGCACTGCGTATCAGGCTCAAGGCGTTACGCATCGGGCAAATTTTTGCCAATTTTGCCTAAGAACTTAGAATTTCGCCTAGTTTGCTGTCAGTTGACTTTTTCTTCTCTCCTTGGTAAATTTGTGTTGGTAAATGATGTAATATGATGTAAATATTGATGGAAACACTTTATGGGGTAGATACATCAAATCAAAAGTGGTTTTGAACTGAATGTATTAGTTTCCTGAGTTTTAGAGGCAAGTTGTTCCACTACGTATTTTGTAGTTCCTAGTTTAGATGTTGTTGAAATAGCTCCTTGACTCATGGATTCGACCCCTAATGGCTAGCATAGGTGGTTTTATGCCTATATTATGTACTTTCTTAGTCATTTGTAAAGGTTGGACTCTTGTGGATGCATTGAGCACTATTGTAAATCACTTTTGTAGTTTGGCAAGGAAATGAACTAGGGTTTTGCAGCATTTTGTGGGATTCTTGTGGTAGTGTGTCTTGGCATTGTTTTTTCCTCTGTGATGTAGTTTCTCTTATGTGTATATGTTCCAGCATCTATTTCTTTCTTCATAACTAAATGAATCAAGAGAATTTGGTAGAATCCATTAATATTCAGTGCTCTGCCTAGACGATACATTTAGTTTTTAATGTTTTATGCTGTTTGAAGAGGACTCATGAGCCTTGCATGCCATCTCCACCTCCTCACTAGTATTTAGACTCACCATCAAATCCAATTCAAAGTGCTAAAACAATTGCCTACCTCACCCCACAGAAACCTCTGCAAATTTGAGTTGATTTCCTGGACCCAAAGCTTCCTTATTTGATCGAGCAACCAACCATTAAAATCAAACAAAATCATCTGAGAAAATATACCTAGCTTAAAATTAGTATTCATTTCAGTCATCTCAAGCCCTAGTTTCCATATTCTAATTGAGATTGACAACGACAGAACCATCTCCCAACCTGGTAGGGCTAGCTACTAGGTTAAGTGTGGTTTGATGTTACCCTCGACCTGCCTCCCTTCAGCCTAAGGTAGATTTAGGCACTAACAATACCAAGGAGAAAGAGAGTTGTTATTGATTATTGCATAGGCTAATCAGGTATGGGACTTCCATGAACCACTCAACCATAGACTAAGTTGAACCAAATATTTCTTTCAACTAGTCTTCCCCGTGCCATATTCCAAGAATCAATGTGGGATCTCATGAAACACATCAAGCACAACCAAAACAAGGCTTCCAGAGGCCAACCACCTGAACCCTCAACCAGGGATTCCACCCCACAGTCGTACATCACTAACCATCACCAAATCTGTCTCTACCCAAGTTTTCTATGGATTCAGTGCATTTGTTCCAACCTAGATTCTAGGTATAGTAACTCAACCCACGTCTGTTGCTGAGCTCCAGAGAATTTGTCCAAACAAGGCTCCAAGAATAGTAACTCAACCCACAATTGTTTCCAAGCTCTAAATTTTTTTTCCAACCAATGCTCTAGGACTAGTAACTCAACCCACCAAGATCTCCAGAGCATTTTTCCAACCAAGGCTCCAAGACTAATAACTCAACCCAAGTTTTTACAGGACTCCAGAGTGTTTGTCCAACCAAGGCTCTAGGACTAGTAACTCAATCGAAGCCATTATAGGGCTTCTATAAATTTTTTCCAACCAAGGCTCTAGGAACTAATAAATTAACCCAAGCTAATGGAAACATGAGAACCAACAAAAAAAATAAGGAAATGAACCCACAACACCATGGCTATATTGGAAATTGAAAGGCTAGGAAAATTGACTGTCAATCCAGGATATACTCAATGCCAATGATAGATCATGACCAATAAACCACATTCATATGCCATGCATGTCAAAACTATTAGGGAAAACATACATGAAACTCGATACGTACAAGCACAACTCATTTTAGCTGCTGATCTCAATGTACTCTTGTGCTTTATCACTCTTCCTTTTCCTTCTTGCTCCAAAACTCCATGTATGCCACACTCCTGCAAGAGTGCTCTAAGAAAATTTTAAGTTTCCAAGAGTATGAGAGAGAGAGAATAGAGAGATATCTCCAAAACTGAACTGAAAAAATCTTCCAACTGACCAAGGCTAAGCAAAATCTTCCCAACTGATCCTCATAAGCTTTTTTATTAATCAGGCCCCTATTTTCTTCATTTTCCATTATTTTCCTTCATTTTCCTCCTAACATGAAACCTGTGATCTTTCACCTTCCTTTCCTTCTAATTTCCATTATTTTCATAAATAAAAAGTCAATAAATGCCTCATTCCTTTCCAAAGCCTTTGCCAATTTCCTTAGCCATAATAAACTAAATGAACACCCACTAGGGATTTTTGCCACCATTTAGCTTCGATTACATGTCACATGAACATGGTATTTTATGTTTTTACATGGATATTTAACCAAGGATGTTACATGGTCATAGGAATCCTTCAAGAGAGTAATGGAAGTCTTACCAAATTCTTTAGGAATAAGAGAGGGAGGTTTTGGGATGGGGTCCCCTAGGTTAGTTTTTGGGTTGAGTTAACCTATGTTTTGATACATTTTTGTAATTAATGTAAATTCTCCATGATTTATGGATGTGGAATGTGTAGATGGCTAGGAGTCAAAGGGGTTTAACCCCTTCTTTTATGTAAAGTTTGAGTTGGTTCCGAGATCTACCCATGGTCCGCGGACCATGGCATTTTATGAAAAAGGCTATAAATAGGTGTGTCTTAGGGAGTCTAAGGCCCATTTTTGACAAAAAATGGGTAGATAGAAGAGAAGTGATATTGAAGAGAAGTGGGTCGGATAGGAGAAGAAAGGATCTACAACTGAGTGCGTGGACCCCTGTAACTGTATGCGCAAGGTAGTTCTGAGTCTGTAATCCTGAATTAAAGATAAATAAAGACAATTTCTGAAGAAAACTTACGTATTTCTGTTTACTTCCTTTTATGATATATGTTGGCAATAAATGATGTGTTTTATGAAATATTGATTGAATGTTGCATGATTCTATTGAATACTTGTTAATGATGTACGCAATGCATGTTTAAGTAATTCTGTGAAGACTCTGATGAATTTTGTAATGTTTACTAATAACCTAAGTAAATCTTCGCGAACTCTAATTTAGGATTTCTCTCTTATGTGTGTAAGTAGATAGATTGACTGTTAGAGGTCCGTAAAGACCAATCGTAGACCTTCATGAAGGTCTAAAGACGACGTGGACAGAGTTACAACAGTGAGCCCTAGGAGTGTATCAGTTTGCAAGAAGGTATATCTGAGGCACTGGAGGACATCACACTGGTCCTTGGATGTAGAAGCTTGGTTCTTGCATACCCCCATACTACTTTGGGTGAGACTGTAGCCTGTGCTACGTGGGTTGTTGCCAAAAGGTCTAGTGGTGTAGGGATTTTTTGGTTGGTGCAACTAACTCAGAAACTAGGTCAAGACCCCCTAAGCCAACAAATGGTTCCATTGTCAGGACCTAGATCTGCTTGATGGAGATGTCTGATGTCACATCATTGGAATCAGACCAAGAAATAGATTGAAGAGTGGTTGGATTAGAAGATTCCTGAGTTTTCCATGCAAGAAAATAGGAATCTACACTTGTCAAAGGAACAATGGTTGAACATGAATCTTTATACATAGATACACGAGATCCTCTTCTGCACCTTCCCCATTGAAGTGTATGAATGGTTGGCTAAATTGATAGATAGCCAAGGAAGGTGGAAGCTTGATAATTCGATAATGTGGACCCCATAATTAGTGCGACAGTTAGAAGCCTCTAAAAAAGAGATCATGCGGGTTGTCGATTAATGGCTTGAATGAATTAGAGGATTTGTTATAGAATTTGCAGTTGATAACTCAGTCATCTACAATGAAGTGGAGTGGAGATATTTCAAAGAACTGCAAGGTAAGTATTTAAGATCGTTGAATACTTGGATTGAAATGTTGTTATGTGAAAAATAGATGATGTCATTGCCTTGATGTTCAGAGCTACATGAAGCGGAAGACTCTTTAGAGATCAAGAGAGATCAAGTCTTGAATATAGCCCATTAATCGGACCTCCTTCAAGTGATGACGAAGGAGCGGTGCAGGGTTCAGCATGAAGTGTTATCCAGCTGATAACACATGAATTTGTGTGAATACATCATCCAACCACCCTGCCTCCACCTCTACCTCCATCACATACACCTTCGTCCACACCTCCACCTCCACCACCACCATTCAACATGGCGAACACAATGAAGCTGTCGATTTTCAAGGGCATTGGGAGTGAAGATACAAAGAAGTTTTAGTTTGTTACGAATGATGTACTAACAGTGCAACAGATTACTGATGAAAATATAAATAAGGCACAGTTGGTTACCGCTTTGAAGGATCACGTGCTAGCTTGGTATATTAAGTATTGTTCTGATAATCCTCTTACATCACTAACAGATACTAAGGTAGCTTTAAACAAGGAGTTTAGTAAGCCTAAGTCTGACTCACAGTCAGTAATTGGATTCAAGGAAATCATGATGAGGGTCGACGAGATGCCTTGGGAAATAGATCAAAGGTTGAAGTGTTAGATTTGAGAAGCTAACATGCAGCTCACAGATAGTTAGCATCACGAATGGTTCATAGCTTCTCTTCTGCCCCACTTGACAATTTCTCTATTGCAACAAAAGATAGGAACACAGGTGAAATACTTGGAAATCATGATGAGGTTGCATGCAATGCCCATTTAGGATGGAACCTTGGGGGTACAAAAAATCCACTCTCAGTTACAAAGCTTACACTTAGAACTATAGATCTTGAGGAGAGACAAGGAGACTAAACCAGAGGTGTGTGCAGAGGTGTGGTGTCTGAAGTGCAAGAGCTAGGGGCACAATAAATACCACTGTCATGTGTACTCAAATTATATCACAAGAGGGGAAACAATTCCCCTGAAGCCAGAAGCCCCAATAGGGCCGAGCATGGGGACTGTTCTATGGTGTGTTGTTTGTCATGTTGTTGGACAACATGTGATGGATAATTGTCATTTACTACAAAAAACTCGTCCACACACCTCAACAGTTGTTCTCGGGGCTGAGGAGGAGGAGGACCTAATAGGGGTCAGGGTCAAGTTATCTGTTACAACTATGGAATGCCAAGGCACTATGCGTGAGAATGCCAAAATCAGAAACGTTGTCATGTCAATAGTGCAGCCAGTTTCACCATACTATAGAAGAATGCCCGATGTTGATAGCTAAAATGCAAGAAAAGGAAGTGCAACCTCAACAGCCTACCCAGAACTTACAGATGATGAGAGATGAGCCCAGAAGGAAGACCAAAGAATGAATATAGTGTTAAGAAGTGGAACAACGATTGACGATGATAAGGGGAAACAACCTGAAGAGGATGGATGGCTCCTCGAGGCCCCGAAGAAGGAAGTTGGTTTTTATCTGGAGTGCACTAAGGAAACTACTATGGAAGCCAAGAAAGGCTTCCTTGAGGCCTCTACCTCAGGAAGCCAGAACAAGGTGCAAGAAACCAGTGTACCTGCAGAGGTTGATCATTTGTGCTCACTATGTTTTCAGAGACCTACATAAAACTATTGCATGATAGCAAAGTTGTGGAGGGCCTAAAGGAACTAATAAAAAAATGTGCCAGCAAAGAAAATTTCTCTGATGGACACCGGGTGGTCCGAAAGATTAGAAAACATAAGGAAAGAATGGGGTGTGAGATGAGGCTCACCACACAAATAGGTGATTATGAGATGGACTAGGTCATTTTGGATCTAGGGTTCAATGTGAACGTTTTGCCAAAGAAAACATGGGAAAGAATGGGGAAACCTATGTTGCAGTGGTCTCCAATTCATCTTAGAATGGAAAACCAATAGAAAAATCATCCCGATGGGATGATTATATGGAGTAAAAATTGATATAGAAGGTGTGAGTGTGATGGCCGACTTTGAGGTTATAGAAACCGATGATGAAAGTAATACATACCCTGCATTCCTAGGAATTGACTGGGCCATTGATATGAATGGGGTCATCAATTTGAAAATGAGGAAAATGTCGTTTGAAAGGAAATTGCTTCGAGTTGTAGTACCGTTGGATCATGTAGAAGGGGCACACTATACTGAATTAGTTCATGATTATGAAGAAATTAAGGATGAACTGGATCAAATATACAAAATAACAGTGTGAGACCAGGTCTAGATCAATCTGACGGCAGATGGATGGATTGCATGGGACTGAGAGAGTTCCTGCAACTCTGATTCAGATGAAGTGTTGGAGCATTGGAAACATCGCTTGCATGAAGTATATACGCTGAGATGAAATATGATGACAAATTGGTTTCACTGTGTCTTTTCGGAGGTAAGGAAACTATCCTATTATGATGGTTTAACTAAGGTAGATAATTTTTTGGATGAATTTGAGCGCGAAGTTCGTAAGGATCACTTCCTTCAAGAGTTAGACTTGGCCCATCGCACTATGCCTGCATGATGGTGGGGTACGCATAATGGCGAGATTACAGAAGAATGATGAGGTTACAGTTTAGGCGGCCTAACACTAGATTGACCAAGAAATATAACGAAAGGAATGATCCGTGTGATCACCTAGTGAAATGGACTAAAGCATGGGGGACAAAACTGTAGCTAGAGTGGGTGCACATATTTTTCCATAGTTTGGATACAATTGCCATGAACTGGTATCTGGAAACGTAGCTCCGCCATGGCACCGCAGAGTGGGATATCTTGAGGGAAGGGTTCTTATTGACCTTTAGCTTTGAGGATAGATTTTCTATAATCGATGAAGCTCTATAGGAGATTAAGGTAGTTATCTTCAAAATTCCACAAGAACCTATGGAATGGATTCAATTAGACTGGAGCACCTAGCTGCGCAATGCGTTGGAATGCTATAATGTAGTTGCTAAAGAGGAGGATGAAGACTCGAGAAATATTAACATTCCAAAGGAAGAAGGGAATCATGAAGTTGAGGGACCACAAATAGACAACTTGGACATCACCATGTCATTGAAGATAAAGCAAGTAAATATTGGCACTGAAGCAGAACCAAAGTTTGCAAAGATTAGAGACTATTGGGATGACGCTATTGTGGATAACGTTGTTGAGTTACTCCATGAATACCAGGATCTATTCCCTACTAATTTTTTGGATTTGAAGGGAATAATTAGTGATTTTTGTGTTATGAAGATCACTTTGAAGCTGGACGTGAAGCCTATTAAGCAAAGATCGTATTGCCTTAATCCTAAATACAAGGAAAAGGTTTTCTAGGAGTTGGATAAGATGATGGAGGCAGGCATCATAGAACTAGTTGAAGAATCTAATTGGGTGAGCTCAATGGTGGTTCAGGAGAAGAAACAAAAAGGAGAAATAAGGATTTGAATCGATTTGCAGAAGCTTAATGATGTGCGTGTTCACAACCCATTCATGACGCCATTTGCTGACGAAGTATTATACAATGTTGGAGGGCAGGAGGCATATTCCTTCACTGATGGGCTTTCTTGGTATCATCAGATTAAGATCGCACCCGAGGATAGGAAAAAAATGATCTTCACGACAGAATGTGATTGTTTCCAGCACAAGGTGATGCCATTTTGACTTAAGAGTGTGCCTATGATATTTTCCCACATAGTCATAGTAGTGTTTAAGGAGTTAATTCATAAGTTCTTGGAAGTATACTTTGATGATTAGACAATGTTCATATTAGTAAAGAACCATGTAGCAATTCTGTGCTTGATTTTGGATATGTGTCGCAGATACCAGGTCACACTGAACTTGAATAAATTCATATTTTGTGTTCCCTTTGGGATCTTGCTAGGTCACCTAATGTACAAGCAAGGATTTATGGTGGACCCTGCAAATATTGCAGTGATTGTGAATTTGGAGGCCCTAAGGAACGTCAAGCAGTTGCACGCGATGCTGGGAGATATGGGATATTATAGAAAATTTACCAAATATTATGCTCAAATTATTTCGCCCATGGAGAAACTATTGAAGAATGATGCAACATTATATTGGGACGAAGAATGTTAGTGCAGTTTAGATGTATTGAAATAAAATACGGTCACTGCGCTGATCTTGATATTCCCTGATTGGAAAAAGGAGTTTCACATACATGTGGATGCCTCTTGCATTACGTTGGGTGTAGTTTTAAGATAGGCCGATGAAGGAGAAATGGACCACCCTATAGCCTTCACGAGTGGGAAATTATTGAAGGCCAAGAATAATTATTCAATGACTGAGCATGAAGGATTGACCATGGTATACGTGCTGCAGAAGTTCAGGCATTATCGGTTATGAGGGAATTTCAAAATGTACACAGATCATTCTGCCTTGAAATACATGGTCAATAAACCTGTGTTGGGGGGGGGGAATATCTATAGATGGTTTCTACTATTCCAGGAGTATGACTTTGAAGTAGTTATAAAGCCAGGGAGGTTAAATACAAGGTCTAACCAATGACAAGCAAGGACTCCAAGGCCTATTATAAGGCATGCGATTCATGTCAGAGAATGAGAAGACTATCACAAAGGGATGAATTTCCATCACATCCTCAAGTATCTTTGCAGCCATTTGAGAAATGGGTGATTGATTTTGTGGGGCAAATTCAAGCCCCAAGGAATAAAATAGGTGCGCGCTATATCATCACCATGATGAAATATTTAACCAGATGGGTGGATGCACAGCCGGTTAAGGACTATACAGGGGCAATGATAAAAAAGTTTTTGTTTGAATATGTTTTAACTAGATTTGGCTACCTGAAAATGTTGATGAGTGACAAAGGTACACACTTTCTGAATGAAACAATCCGCCCATTGACTGAGGAATTTTAGGTATACCATCAGAAGAGTACACCGTATCACCCACAAGCCAATGGGAGAGTTGAATATTTCAATAAGATTTTGGAGAATGCACTAACAAAGATTTGCAACATGGAGTGGAATGACTGGGATGTGCGCGTACCTGCAGTACTAGGGGCTTATAGGACTACTTGCAAGAAGTGGACAGGGCAAAGGTCATTCAGATTGGAGGAAAAGCTTGCCCAGCTCATGCATCTCGAAGAGGATCAATTTTTTGTAGGATTTCATCAATAAGTACATAAGGAATGTGAAAAATAATGGCATGATTGCCACATCAAACTTTTCACTTTCAAGGTAAAGGATCTTGTCCTATTATATGATAGTAAATTCACTAAATTTCCTGGTAAATTAAAGATGCATTGGTTAGGGCCATATATTGTCAAGGAAATTATGGATGGAGGTGCAGTTCAGCTCGCAATGCTGAATGGGAAACCCTTCCCATGAAGAGTGAATGGGGACAGGTTGAAGTTGTATATAGGAGATCCTGCATAATTACTATATGGCAGCAGGATAGTCTTAGTGCTCCAGGCAATTGCAAGGGAGAGTGGGACTATAAACTACACTGCCTAGTTTGGAGGACAACGCAACAAGCAGGTTACGTGGAGAATGACAAAGATACAACCCATAAAGTTGTGCACAGGAAGTTGCGCTATGATGGAAGGTACCATGCAACACAGCAAGAAATGTTGGGTGTGGAGCCTGATTATCTTCTATATTCAAAGGTATCGCCACATAGGACCCCAGTTCGAAATGGGGGCGGCAACGCCGCCCGTAAAATATTCACTGTAGGGGGGGTCCAGGGGGGGTGGCTGCGACCTTTGGGAGGCCCCCCCTGATGGGGGTTTTCGAGGGCAGCGCCCCCGAAGCTAAAAGCAGCTGTAAAATTGCCTTGTAAAAAGTATAGTAATTTCTAGTCAATATGGGCCGTTCATTAGGCGAATGATCTGATGGTAGAACTTATGTTTAGTTTAGGGTTTTTTGCCCTAGAAGGCAACCCCTCTCTTTGTATGAGGGTATTGTATTTGAGGCTATGTGATAGGTGTGTATTCCATGAGCGAAAAATAGAGAGGTGAGACTGTGAGAGAAAATAGAGGATATTACAGCAGATTTGCTGTAGGTTGTGTCTCTTCATTTTGCTGGATAATAGAAAGGAAGGACTGGCTGTTCGGGGTGGACGTAGCCCAAACTGGGTGAACCACGTATATCTGTGTCTCTCTTGTTTTGTGCATTTTCTGTGTTTATATTTCTGCTATATTTTATGTGTTCCATTGCTCCGTAATATATAATTTTCTAACAGGAAAGTGATCATTGGAGTCATTGTTCAAGACTTGATGGCTAGAAGACAGTTAAGGGGAGCGGGATGGTCACATTTAAGGAAAAAATCATTGAATATTTACTGCCAAAACAACATTTATTATCAGAAATTGGGGGGAACGTGTTGTAGAATTTTTTGGTTTTGATAAGTTAGAATAAATTAGACAAAAACGAAAATATATTTACAAATGTTAAGATAGGATGTCGACAAAAATAATATTGAATAAAAATTTTTGGGAAAATATTTTGATAAATATGTCCATATCAAAGAAAATGTTAGGGTAGATGCCCTAAAAAATGAAGGAAAAATAAAATGTTAGGTTAGACAGAAAAGAAAAATAAAATAACTTTGAAACTGTTGCAAATTTAAATGCCACTACTTTGTTCTAAATTTAGTTTGAAAAATAATAGTTGTGTGCAGTTTGTTTAGATGCCACACTAGGTTATTTTATCCAATTATACAGTTGCATCATAATTGGACTTGTTTTTAATTATTTTTCATAGGTAGAAAATAAATTGGCTCAACAGTTTGATCTAAGCCAATGGACGGAATAAGGTATAAATATAGATTGTTCATAAAAAGAAAATATTGGGTTGCTAGTTTAAATGCACTTGGAAAGGATAAGTAGAAATGTTAGGAATATAAGGGTAGGTAGAATTGTGAAAGTTTGAGATGTTGAAATGGTTATTTCCTAAAGATCAAAACATTAGGAAAGATATTGATGATGGGAGTTCCAATAACCAAAGTTTTGACTTTATGTTATTTCATTCATATGTTATCACTCCATTCATTAAAACACCTGGACCCATAGCCGCCGCATTCGCCTATCATATTGTGACCCCACCATTCATTCCCCACTCACACGTTAAACTCCCTCCACCTCACCTCTCATCCCGCACACCCCTCTGAAATCCTACAACGTACACTCCCTTTTAGACCTCATTTGTCTTCCGAAGTTTATTAGTGGGAGGGGCAAAATGGGCAGTCTTTAATACCGTCTACATAAACCACAAAACTTACCTTTTATTATTTCTAGACTAGAAATCCCAAAACCACAAACCACTCCATCTTACCCCCAAACGCGGTATCCTTCATAGCTGTTTACCACGGCCCCGTGTCACCTTCACATCACGTTTCACTTCATATGTCTCGTCCAATCATTTTTTGCCTATCTGTTTCCCATTCTTTTCTACTCCCACTCATTTATAACCAAATGTCTGTTAATTAACCTGTTGGATAATTAATGAATTTTCAAACCTTTGGCGCCACCCTCCCACTCCATTTCTCTCTTTATAAACATTGTTTCATGCATTTCAAAGGTTACACAGTTAACTTCTGTGACCAAGATTATTCTTCAAGCCCACCTGCTCATATAGCTCAACCACTTGTCCTATTCGAAAGCACATCTTCCAGGTCCACTTCTCAGTTGCCTATGTCCACTCTGGTAACTCCTTTTACCATTTTGTCATTTACAGTCTGCAGTTTCATTTGACAAAATTCCTCCCAAGGGAAAAACAATTGTAGAAGTTTCAAATCCTCTAATTCACCCATAGCTTGATTTCCACCATACTCAATTAGTTGACAGGGATTGTAAAATCATTGAGACTTCTTCTCAATTTGATTTATTTGAAATTTATTATTGGTGGGAAGAGTAGTTAATTGACCAGAGTGATGAAATTGGGATTTGGGAATCCTAATTACCCCACTGTATTTTCCACAAATACATAGAGCTCCAGAGTTTGTGAGAAAATGCCATGAATCTTATGATCCCAGCCAAAGAGCAATTATCTCACCTGCTGGAGAAATCCTCTGTCCCATTAATGTTGATTCAATTGAGAAAATGTTGCAGGCCCCTGCCACTATACCAAGTCATCCTTTTTCCCATGAAAACATGATAGCATATAATAAGAAACTAGACTTTACCAAGAGATCCCAGACCCTAGAACTATTTTTAGCAATTGGTAGTCCTCTACCAAAGAGAAATCCCCCTTATGATTCATCTATGTTTCCTGATAGAGCCAAGCATATTACTACCATCTTGTCCTATTTGCTTGGTTATCACTCTGATCAATCTGTCAATGAATCCATCCTTGGTTTTTATCCATGTTTTCTTCTGATTCTAAGCCTACTATTATTCATGATTTTAGTCATTTCATAGTTGAAACCATACATGATCAGCTTGTCAAATTTAACACTGAAGAGGTATTCAAGTATGTTTTAGTACTTGTGTATCTTTTTTATATATTTTTAGGGAGACAAATTTCCATTTCCTTTGCAGAAACTTGATGAAGAAGGAAAACAACAGTCAATGATTTTTTGGACTCCAATGGGGATGAAGGAGAAACAAGAATTCACATACAAGCAGATCATAGAACTATTTATTCATCCAGCCCTCAGCCTTATGAGCAGCACTCCATTACCAAGGATCAATGAGGAGATTGTCAAAGAACTTCCGTTCATAGATCAAGCTGCAATAAGAGATTGGTATTGCTACCAAAACTACATAGAAATTAGGGTTTTTGGCTATGAGCTTCCACCCTAGAAACTACCAAAGTACCTCCCTGTTAGAATATTTGCAGTGGATTACTTCAGGCAAAGATTGAATGCAGATGAAGTACATTTTGTAGCTACCAAAAAGAAATCAAAATTTAAGCTTAAAGCTCAAGTTGGTCTCTTGATTTGTAATACCAGGGAAACAGGGGAGGAAGATGATAAGCTGTTAAAATAAATGGAATTTGCTCTCAGTTTCTCTTGGTCATATGACCCATTAGGAGTCATCTCGAAACTCAGGGTGGAAAATAAGTTCACACAATATCATCATACAGCTAGGCCTAAGATAGAATAGTTCAAGAATCAGTTGGAATGGACAGATAATACCCTCTAGGAGGCTGAGGAGTAGGAAGTCTCTACATCAAATATGAAAACTCCAATTTCACAGGAAAAGACAGCCAAGAGAGGGAGGGAAGAACAATCTTCACCTACAATAGAGGAAACAAGCCAAGGCCTCAAGGTCTTTCATAGGAAAAGGAAGCAAAGGGTCTCTATGAATATTGATTCATAGTCTAGTGGATAGTCTCTACAATCTCCAACTCAGTCTACCACTTCTCATGAACAGAAGATAGTTGAAATTGTTGGAGGCATTCCAAAGAATAAAGATGAAGACATCCTCCATGTGTTTAGTGAAATCAAAATAAAGAATCAAGAATTGAAGTTGAATACTCAAACCCAGTTCTAGAAGCATTCTTCCAGCTCTCAAGCTAGGCTTCTTTCAGTCTTCGACTCTGAGAAGGGGAAAATGAAAATGGCTCTCTTGTAGGGCCAAGTTCCTCAACCCAAGACTGCAGAACAATACTAGAAACACGCTTCTTTTGAGTTTAATGTCAAGGATGTGCATCTAATTGATCAAATTGAGATGCAAAAACAAACATGACAAATGATTTCTTCAACCTTGACAAACACTACTATGAGTTTGTTAAAAATGCAGGTTACATTGGCCAACATTCAGTCACAATTAAATTTGGAGAAGGTCTCCTCATTAGCAAACGATACCAAGATTCAATCCTTGGAAAACCTAGTGCTAAGGATGGGATATTGTCAAACCAGGAGGTAACTCCTCAAAACAAATCATGAAATTAATTGAAGTTGTTCATTATTAAATACAGGAGGGAGAGACTATTCATTTCATCTCCCGGTGACTCTTCATCTTTTCTATTATTTCTTTACATTAATTACAATTGCTCACCCAATCCCTATGATTAGGTGTCAACATTCCCCCCCTTAATCTGAAGGGGTGTTGGTGAGTCCAAGAATCATTCTGAATCTTTCAAGCTTTTACCTTCCAAGCGCTTTGGTGAAGATGTCTGCAATTTGCTCATTAGTCGAACAATGGTGGAGATGGATTGTTTTTTCCTCAACATGATGTCTAATCAGATGATATTTAGTATCGATGGGCTTCGTTTGATCATGGAACTTTTGGTTCTTGGCCAACTTTATTGCCGAGGTTTTGTCAATCATGAGTGGAGTTGATTGTACTTGTTTTACCTGCAAATATTCAAGAATTTTCCCGAGACACACAATTTCTTTTGTTTCCTCAGCTGCTGCCACATATTCTGCCTCTATTATGGAATCTGCTAGAATTGATTGTTTGCGTGGTCTCTAGGAGACAACTCCTGATCCAAGACTCATAACATAACCTGAAGTAGATAACCCCGTTTCTTTGTCTCCATCGAAGTCTGAATCAGAGTATCCAATCAAGCTGAAGTCACCCACCTGCGTATACTTGATTCCAAAGTCTTGAGTTCCCTTCAAGTACCTTATAACTCTTTTTGCAGTATACCAATGTCCCTCACAAGAATTTTGCATAAACCTGGAGAGGATTCCAACAGCAAACGAAATGTCTGGTCTGGTAGTAGTTAGGTAGTTGAGACTTCCTACAAGATGTCTATACTTTCTTGCATCCTCAAATTCTTTTCCTTCAATGGATGTGAGCTTTAAGTTTTGTTCCATTGGAGTATTCAGGGGATTGCATGCAGTCATGCCAAACCTATTCAACAGATCTCCATTGTACTTCTTTTGAGAAAGGAATATGGACTTCGAATGTTGAGTTACTTTAATACCATGATAGTAATGAACATTGCCCAAATCAGTCATGTTAAAACTTTTCTTCAATTCCTTCTTTATGGATGAAATGTAGCTTTCATTGTTCCCTATCATCAAAATATCATCTACATATACAACAAGATATACAACTATTTTTCCAAATTTCTTAACAAACAAAGTTGGATCATCAATATCATAATGTTTGAAATTGAGTTTCAGAAGATGATTAGTTAGTTTTTCATACCAGGCTCGTGGTGCTTGTTTAAGGCCATACAAGGATTTCACAAGTATGCATACTTTATATTCATGTCCTTTCACAGTAAATCTTTAGGTTGGGACATAAAAACATTATCTTTTAGATCTCCATTTAAGAAAGAAATTTTTACATCCATTTGATGGACTTTCCAATCGTTCTAAGCTGCTAGGGAAAGAGTGTCTAGATGGTAGCCCATTTTGCTATGGGGTTAAAAGTCTCCTCATAATCGACCCCTTCCTTCTGTGCAAAACATTTTTCCACAAGCCTCGCTTTGTGTTTGTCAAGTGAGCCATTAGCTTTATACTTGTTCTTGTAGACCCACTTGCAGCCAATTGGTGTTCTTGTAGACCCACTTGCAGCCAATTGGTTTGGTTCATAATGGAGGATCAACCAGCTTCCAAGTGCCATTCTTTTTTCAGGGAATCATACTCCTTTTGTATCGCTTCTTTCCATTCATCATGAGAAGAAACTTCTTTGAAGGAAGTTGGTTCAAAATCTGTAGAAAAATTCAATTCACAATCATATGAAACATCCATATCAATAGGTAAATTAGAGTCATCTACCTCACCTCCATTTTGTCGGTTTGAATTTCTAGTTCCTGCCTTTCCAACCTCATTACGATGAACACTTTCAAATGTCTTTGTCAGCCACTTTGGGGGACGTTTCTTAGATTGTTCAGGCTGCTTCGTTGATTGAGTTGGCACTGAATCAAGATTGAGTCTCCCAATTCTATCAATCACATCACTTAAAGTATCATCCATTGTTGTAGTTTCATGGGGGGGAGAGAGTGCTTTAGAAGAAGATTCCACAGGTTGATCTAGTATAGGAATCCCCCCTTCAATATGTGGAATCTAATTATCAAATTCTTGAAATTATTTTACATTTTCAAATCTATCCAAGCGATCTTGTTGCTGCTCAACAACATTGTCAGTTTTGGATGATTCAAGAAAGATTACATCTCTAGATACAAAAAACTTTTTATTGACTTCATCATAGAGATGGTATGATTTGGAGGTGTTTGAATACCCCAGGAAGATACTCTTACGACTTCTTGCACCAAGTTTGTTTCTATGTACCTTTGGTATCAAAGGCATAACAGGTGGAACCAAAGACCCTGAGATGCTTTACCAAAGGAATGTGCCCATACCACATTTCATAAGGACTCTTGTTCCTAATAACATTAGATGGAAATCTATTCTTTATCTATACAGCACATAGAACTACATGAGCACAAAACATCAATTTTACATTTTTGAAAAACTTCATGGAGCACACCATATTTAAGATTGTCCTATTCATTCTTTCAGCTACAATGTTCTGTTGGGGATTATAAAGCACAATTGTTTGATGTTTGATCACGTGTTGGTGAAGATATTTTTCAAATTCATTTGAAGTGTATTATTTTCCATTATCAGTGTGAATAGAGCCAATATGAGGTTGTGCATCATTTTCAACCCATGTATGAAAGTTCTTGAATGTTTGAAAAGCATCAGATTTGTTCTTCAATAAATAAACCCAACACATTCTAGTGTAGTCATCAATAAATGTCATCATATATTTATTTCAATTTCCAGAAGGAACAGGCATTGGACCACATAAATCTGAATGAAGGAGTTCAAGTTTTCTATGTGCTCTTGAATGTGAAACATGAAAAGACTGTTTGCTATGCTTTCCTAGAATGCAAGCATCACATTTCTTAAGTTTCCTAGGAATTGTAGGCCAACTAGTAACAACATTTTTCTTCAACAAGCAGAGGCTATCATAGTTCAAGTGTCCAAATCTAGCATGCCATAATAAACTTGATGGAAGTGTACCTTCTTCATAATGAGAATTGTATGAGAAATGTTGTGCACAAGCAGAGGTACCCTGTAGCTTGAGAAGCCTTTCTTCTTCTATCCCTGTCATGACAAGTGATTGGTCAGATGCTTTTCTCACCTCAAGCTCTCCATCAAACATATGAATGGAGTGAACTTGCTGGTCGATGTGGACCAAGGACAACAATTTTCTCCTCACCTATGGGAGATATAGAACATGATGCAGAAGAAATTCTGGAAGACTAAGCAATTTAAGCTTGATTGTGCCAAGCCCTGATGGCTTGAGTTTTGATTGGTCTGCAAAGTATACTGCTCCATCAACATTGTCAGTAAACTCTTCAAAAAAATATTTTCTATAAGTCATGTGGCAAGTTTCTCCTGAATCAAGAAGCCATTCATTTTTCCAAGAAGCAAGTGAAGCATTAAATAAGTGTTCATTTACTCCAATATTATATTTTGCCACAACATAATGAGAGGATTTAGGTGCTTTACCTTTGTCTGTGTCATTAGTTTTACCTATGGGTTGGTTTCTTTGTTGCTCAATTTTGTCCCAAGGTAACTTGCATGTGGAGGCATCATGTGATCCATTTATTTTGCAACATATGCAGTGAAAATCTAACTTTTCTCCTTGAGAGTGTTTGCCCCCCTTGCCTCTGAAATATCTTCCTCTTCCTCTTTGACCACCTCTTCCTATGGAAGAGTCTTGGGCAAGATTCTTTTCTTTATGAGAAAGGAACACAACCTCTTCAGAATATCAGGGGTTGTCTTCTTTCCGAAAGCATTCTCTCTTTCAACAATTTTTTTCACAAGAGAGTCAAAGGTAATATCTTTGATATTTCCATTTGCTTGTAATGACTCATGATAAATGGATTAAGTAGGATAAATTGCCTTGAGAAAAGTGATTAGAGGAATATCCAATTCAACCTTAGTGGATTTGATATCATGCTTTATAGATTTTACTTCAGATGCAAGAGCAAGAGGATCATTATTTTGTAATTCAAGAGTGAAGGGTTCAATCATGAGTTGAACAACTTCAAGTGCAGAGTGTGAGTCATAGAGTTCCTTCAGTTTTTGTAAGGCTTCGAAAGCATTTGAAAATGGTGAAATATGGTGACTCACCTCTTCACTTACTGATGCTGCAATCAATGCATAGGCCTTTTTGTTCTTATTTTCCCAAATGGTGAACTCCTTGTCTGAGGTAGGTTGTTCTGTCTCTTTGTCTTTGTCTCCAACACACACACCTTTCCACAACTGATTGAAAATGAGGGTCTGTTTTATCTTCCAAGAGAACTTAGGATAGTTCTCCTTTCCAGTGAGAAATACTCCCACAATAGATATGATTGATTGCATTCTAAAATCTGAGTGTTGTAAAAATACTTCTGCTGGCAAAAAAATGTGCTTTTGATGTAGAAAAAATTGCACTGTAGTAGCAATATTTTGAATTCTTATGACAACCAAGAAACAAGCTACAATATCTTACAAAATAGGGGCACAAAATCGTGAAAGAAATTGCAGGGGGCCAAAAAAAACATAGGTTAGGTTCTTGTGCACATGATCATCAAAATATAAATAATCTTTTATATCCCAACCAACACATTAATCGATTTTTACAAGAGCTCAACGCATATGGTTATTGCAGCAGCATTCGGCATTCACCATTAAAAACACACACACTGCACTAACTAAATTGTTCAACGCACCATTCGCACTCTCCATACAATGCACTACCAACTTTGACCAGTGCACAAAACTTATGCACGATCTGCTCAAGAGCTTTCAGACCAGCTCAAAAAACTTATGCACGATCTACTCAAGAACTATCAGACTAACACATGATCTACTCAAGAACTACTTCAATGGTTACCGCAGTTTGGATTCAACACAACATTCAACATGTTCAATGTAGCTCTTCGAATATTTTAACACAACATACCAGGAGGGTGGTGTGTGATTCCATTGCGCATTCAACAACATTCAACGCATCATTCAAGGGATGGGAGTATGGAGGCATGAAAGTGCAGTGGGGAGTGTGATGCCACAACCAGTGAGGCGGTGTGGGAACGTGGTATGGCGACCGGTGGAGAGAGCTCAAAGAAAAAGTATTGTATTATCTTATCCATCAAAAACATACCACTAACAAGGAATTTTTAATCAGAAAGGTGGAGTGAAGTTCTTATTCGATGAAGAAAGTAGAAGATACCCAACACAAATATGCAATGGAGGCCCGAGGTATTACAGTGCACACCTCTCAACCATGTGTATTACACAAGAATTTTTTATTTTTATTTTAAATAGCCAAACTAGCGCAGATAGAAAAGGACAAAGAATATGGCAGGCTGCAGAAATGGGGAGTTACTGCAAGAAAGCTAAAAATGGCTCTGACTCTGATACCATGTTAGACCAGGAGGTAATCCTAAAAAAAAATCATGAAATTCATTCAGGATGTTCATTATTATGTACAGGAGGGAGAGACTATTCATTTCATATCCTGGTGACTCTTCATATTTTCTATTATTTATTTACATTAATTATAGTTGTTCACCCTGTCCCTATGATTAGGTGTCAACATTGATTCCTCAAACATAAATGTTGCAGAGGAGCTCATTAAGAAAAAAAAACATTGAGGTTGCAACATTAAAGAAACAACTAGAACTACCAGCATCTGAGGATCCAACAACCAAAGAAATCAAGGAGACAGAGACTCAAAATTCAGATATGATGAAGCTCATCATAGAATAGAATTTTCAAATAAAAAAAATGGAGGAGAAAATGGAGAAATTAGTTAAGGAGAAGGAGGAAGCTATCAAGAACATTCAAACTTCAGTGGATAATAGAACAACATTCAGTTTTTGAGGGAACAGTCAGCCAGCCTCAACCACTTTTCAACTTTTTCAGTAATAGTCATCAAACTATTAACACTATGGTTGTCCCTAAGCTCCTTAAGGTATACGGCCGAGGTAACCACAAACCAATCTTTGGGCTGTAGGTCCTAGCCCACCTGCAGTCAGAGAGGGCTCTCTATTTATGATTTAACTTTGTTTTGGGTTGATTTTAGGCTAGTTATGGTGTACAAGGGTTTTGTTTTGATTTTGGTGGGAAGGAGATGTTTTCAAGCAGAGTTGGGATGCATAGTGTGAGAAGTTAAAACCATTGGGCATGGAGTCATGGATTAAGGCTTGATGTTGCATTTTCTTGGTCACAAGAGGAATATAGAGTAGGATAGCTACACATAGAACAATATCAGGCTGGAATAAAGGTGGAATGAAGGTCAGAAATGAAAGGCAACTAAGAATCTTTCATTAGCTAACATAGAGGGAAGGTGGATGAAAGTTTGTCTAGGAGCAGTAAAGAATTCCTAAAAAACAGTCATATGTGAAAGAAACAGGGTAAACATGATCATTTAAGTATGCATATTCATAACCATTTCTGAGGAAAACATATAGAAATAACAAGAACTGAGCATAAGGTGCAGTTAGGCAAAACTTTAAGCTATTCTTTTTTCTTGCTATTTAGGTGGTAACACAATTGTGCATAAACATATTAAAACTGTAAACAGAGGTAGAAAAACTTATTGAGCCATGTAGTAGCACAGGAATTCCACAGTCACTCTTTAGCCATTAATAACTCAATAGTCAGTTCTTCATCCAAAACATTCCAGCAGTCTTTGATTACAGATCTTCTCAAAAATACAGCGCAAATCCAGCATGAGGAATATCAACCAACCAACCCTTCAAAAAATGAATTAGGGTGGTTTATATAGGGAAAATATCTAAAATATCTATTACAGCAGACTTTAAACAGGTCTGAGGGAAATAACTTCTTTAACCTAATTTTTGTCCTGAATTTAATGCAGGAAAATATCTTTGTGCTGCGCTAGAGGCAGCGGTATCAAAATGAGTTAATATGGTGTCCTTTTGGCTCTGTGCTGTTCATTTAGCCATAAATGTGAATTGGGCTTTGATCCCCTGCTCTCGAGTGGTTTTGATGTGCATTAACTATGATCTTAGAGCCTTAGATGGCTTCACCATTTTCTTTCACTTTGCTTTGGGGTTCTTTAATGTTCACATGCTTTGGCATTGCCGATCTGATACTCTTTGCCGCTTCACTGATACTCTTTTAATTTAATCTGGGCTTCGTCTTTCCTCTGATACTCTTGAAATTGTCAAATCGCCCCTTTTCTGAACCTTCATGAAGAAATCCTATAAAACTGCGCATTCTCGAGCCTGTTGGTAGCCTAGCCACAGGAAGCTTTCCATTTTGATCATTTTTTCTTGGCGATGCGTGATTAGCGCTAATCGCGCATCAAAAACTGCCTCAGTTTTTCATTCTGGGCATCCTTTGCTGTGATTTCGCCCTTCGCACTTTTTTCAGTGATGACATCAACATGACGTCAGCAGTGGGCCCCGGTATGGCGGTGACGTGGCAGGGTGACGTGGCAAGGTGACGTCAGCAGGGTGACGTGGCAGTATGGCAGGGGCGGAGAGACAGAAGGTGGTTTGTGGTTTTCATCGAACTGCCTTCTGTACGAGAGCGGTAATTGTCAGAGGGGTTCCGACGCAATAAAAGGCGAACACCTGTATTCTGTACGACGGTAAAACTGCCAGCCTATCGGAGAATAACCGTCGATCAGTAGGGTGGATCCGAAATCGCCAAGAGCCGTTGGATCTGGGCGAGTGGATCGGAGGGCTGACGGAGTGCGGAGCTGGCGGCAGGTTTATATGCGGGGGCCCGCCCAAATATTAAATTAATATTTATGTGTAGGGGGGGTCAAAACTTTGGGAAATACGGGTTCTTGAGGCCTCGGAAGGGGTTCAATAAGCAAAAGGAATTTTATGCATAGGAATGAGTCCTTAATGCATTTTTAGGAGATGGTTTGAGAGGCAAGCTAAGGGTTCTGGCTAAGTTTCAGGTAAACTTAGCGATTCCCAAGCATAGTCAAGGTTATCTTCCAACCAAAGGGAGGGGATATGTACATAGGGGAGCTATTTAGTGCTATTTAGTAAGGGGAAGGGAAAATAGAAAGGGATTTATATAATAATGTTTAGAAGTTAATATGAATTTTTGAGGTGAAGTGTAGGGGAGAAGCTAAGTTTGTGAACTGAAACTTTAAAACATAGGAAGTGAATGAACTGTGGAGAAATGATTTTTACACAAGAAATGTGGCTTCTTTTCTCTGAAGAAAGTCAAAGTTTGACTTAGTATTTCAAAAAATGGAGTGGTAACAGGACTGGTTGGGCAAATCCCAAGGTCCTCAAGGGGATGTTAGTGAGTGATTTGTGGAATAAGAAGAAGGGGAAGTTAGACATGCCTCGCTTGAGCTCCTTCAAATGGAAAATTGCCTCATGCTTGAGACGAGAATAGATATGACACTTGAAAATATGAAATGGATCACAAGCCATGATTATACAACCACAAAGCTACCTACCCAGCCTACTCACCTAGCATTTTCTCTTCTTTTTTGTTTGGGTGTACTTGAACTAGCATACCCAACTTTTCATTCTTTTCTTCTTTCTATCCTCCTATCTAAATCTACACCTATTGCATCCAGGGGATCAGATTAAGCTGTTGAGCACCCTTGTTTCTCTACCTATCTACAGATCTGCCAAGATTAAGCTGTTTGGACAGATATTCATTCTCTATATTCTACAACAAGAAATTGAAACCTAGGGAAGCCAAGATTAAGCTGTTTGGACTTCCCTTAACTGAAAAACTCATCAAAATTTGGAATACAGTAGTGGCATTTAGACTAGCACACTCTCATGGCCTCTTCTTTGGCCTCTTAAGGAAATATGGAACATTGCAGCATGCAAAGTATGACATATTTGGCATGTAAAAATGTCGATCATTAAAGATGAATTCCTGTTTGCAACAGGAGGCTAACATTGGCTCCACTTGGGGATGGCTTTTCCTTGTGAAAAGTCAAGAACAGCAGGTCAGACTGCCTTGATCTTCTATTATTGCTGTGGAACTGAAAACAATTCTTTGTTGGCTGCTAAAAGATTGGAATTTTGAGATCTGAACAGCACTCTCCTCAACTGAATTACTATGAACTATATAGCATCGCCTGCTTTCTTCTACGTGCTTAATGTTATGTACAATGTTGCATGAGCACTGCCCTTTGAAATAGTCTCAAAACATGGAACAGGACTGGAGCACTTCCCTTGATTCTGTTTTGACAAGGAGTGCTGATATGAAACTAAAAATGCTCCTCTGTTTTGATACTATTGACTGAAGTTGGAAGCTTGATTGTAGCACTTCTAACTGAATTTGATTTGATATAACAACATTGCTTTGTCTTGTTCTGAGTGCTCTGAATATCCAAAACCACCCTGAGAGCTGATCTCCAATGTGATTCAAAACAAAGAACATAAAGAGCATTCCCTTTTGCTGGCTGTCAGATGTTTGAAGTTTAGAACTATGAACGCAGCCTCCTTTTAACTGAATCGCTGTAAAATACAGTGCTACCTTAGATTATATCTCAATTGGCCCTGAGCATCCTTCTGTCATTTGTTTGAAAACAGGGATCGAATATGGATAATTTCTCTTTGAAATCAATTTCACAAGAACAGAGAGCTGGGTGCTGGGTTCTATTGCTCCTTTCACTCAAAACTGTGTTGCGCACTTATGCTGAAACCAATGCAAAGACAGAGCCTTTGAAATGGATGATTTGTATGGGTTGTGCCTTATAAACTTTGCTGCACTGTTCTCCTGAGAATGATGTTGTGACTGATTGTTAAAATAGAGGACTGCCTTGCTCTGTCTCCATAACTTCGCTGCTTGGTTCCAAGCAATCGGATTGCTTATACAAACATAAAAAGGAAAGCGCTGACATATATACAAACACTAATATACAAATATATACACAGGGGCATTGTATCCCTTAAAAGGGATCTTGAAAATTTTTCAACATTCGGCCATTTATAGGGCCTTCTTCAACTGCGCAGACATCTCTAGATTTGAGAAAATATGTGTTATCGCCCTGCACAACGCTGATAATAAATGGGCCTTTCCATAAAAAATCGAACTTTGCATGCTTCCCCTTGTATTCTCTTCGTGAGTCCCACCTTAGAACTTTGTCGCCAATGTAGAAATCCTCAACCTTGGTCCTTTTGTCAAATTCTTTCTTCAGCTTCTCTTGCACAATTTGAGCTCTGTCATACACTTGCTCTCTGGTTTGTTGAAGATGAATGGTTTGATTAATTCTTCTTTGAACATCATTTAGTTCAGCCTGAATTTCCTGTAGCAGCTTAATAATAGGAAGTCCCAAGGATGAAGGGAATCTGGCCTCCATACCATAGACTAGCTCATAAGGGCTCATCCCAATGAATCTCTTGGTTGAAAGTCTGCCTGCCCATAGGGCATTTGTGAGATTTTTATGCCAGTTCTTCTTGTTTTCTTCTAGCACTTTCTTAATGATATTAATCAGGCTCTTGTTGGATGATTCGGCCAAGCCCATACCTTGAGGGTAATAGGCTGAGGAGTGACCTAAGGTAATGTGAAATCTATGTCAAAAATTGATCATCTTTTTGGATTTGAAGGCAGCAGCGTTGTTAGTGATGATCTTCTTAGGGCAGCCAAATCTAGAAAGGATATTGCACTCAAGGAATTGGATAATGATTGAGTCATTGGCTTGCCTACATGGGATGGCCTCGATCCACTTGGTGAAGTAGTCGGTGGCTGTTAAAATCTACTTGTGCTGGCCTGAGGAAGAGGGATGGATTTCTCCAATGAAGTCTAAGCCCCATTGTTGAAAAGGCTTCTCAGTTGAGATGGGCTTAAGAGTCAAAGGTAACAGCTTTCTTTTTCCCTCAAAGATTTGGCATTTGTGACATGAGGTAGAAAACTTCTTTACATCTGCAAACAAAGAGGGCTAATAGAAACCAGCCCTTAAAATTTTATCAGCAGTGGACTTCTAATATAAATGTCCTCCACAGTCCCCTGCATGGAATTCTTTCATGACATTGTTAGTTTCATTCATGGTTAAACAATTAAGCAATATGCCTTCATGATTTATCCAAAATAATGCACCATCTAAGACACAGAACTTTAAAGCCTTCATTTTTAAAAATCTTTTCTTGGTTCTGGACAATCCTGGGGGAGCAAATAGGTTTAACAATATAGTACAAATATCGGCATACCATGGGGATTGCAAGAAGGTTTCACTCATCTGTGGAGTCGCCAGCTCTTGTTCATTGTCCATTTGGTTAATGTCCAAGGCTTGAAAATTTGTTTCGGACATCAATTTGGCTAAAGCTTGTCCCTTTATGAGCTTGGTTGGTTTTATTTCTATGTCATACTCAAGGATGTTAGCAATCCACTTGCCTCTTTTGCCTTCTAATCCCTCTTGGGTTAATATGTCTTTTACAACAGAATTTGGTACATAAGCAATCACATGTGAATATAAAATGTAAACTCGGAAATCTTTGATTACTTTAACAAGGGCATAGGCCTGCTTCTCCATGATTTGGTATTTCAAAGGGGAATCCCTAAGGTCTTGGCTGAAAAAAGCAATTGGCTTTTCATTTCCTTGGTCATCCTTTTGCAATAGGACAGCAGCTATGGTGTGATCAGATGCAAAAAAAAAATGATAAAATCTTTGTCAAATTGCGGACTGGTGAGGACAGGGGCTTGGGTTAAGGCAGCTTTGATACTCTCAAAGGCTTGCTTGGTTTCAAGAGACCATTTTACCTTGGCATCCTTCTTTAACATGTTGCTTAATAGTCTTATCAGCTCGGCTAGATTTGGGATAAATCTCCTTAGGAAATTGATCTTTCCAAGGAATGCTTGCAACTCTTTTATGTTTCTTGGATATGGGATTTGAAGGATGGCTTGAATTCTTTCTGGATCAATCCTAATGCCATCTTTTGAAATGATATGGCCTAGTAATTTGCCTTCTTCAAGGCCAAATAAAGACTTTTTTGGGTTCAAGGAAATGCCATATTTCCTACATGTTAGGAACACTTGTCTCAAATGTTTTAGGTGCTCTTGATCAGATTTGGAGAAAGGGGTAAGGTCATCAAGATAGACAACCAGGAAATCATGGATTTCCTTGGCAAAGGAAATTTCCATTGCCCTTTGAAAGGTAGCATCTGCATTCTTAAGTTCCAAAGGCATTTTGACATAATATTTAAATGTTCCCCACGGTGTTGTAAACGCTGTCTTGTCTTGGTCATCTGGGTGAACAAGTATTTGATTGAAACCTGAAAAGCCATCTAGCAAAGAGATTCTAGATGACCCCACTACTCTTTGTAGGATGTGGTCCATCTTTGGCAATGGGTAGTGGTCTTTAAGGGAGATTTGGTTTAAGTTTCTCAAATCTACACAAAGCCTAATCTCACCTATTTTCTTTCTTGTGGGAACAAGATTCGATACCCATTCAGAAAATCTAATGGGTGCTATTATTCCAACCTCAAACATTCTTTTCACTTCCTTCTCAATCAAAGGGAGGAGCATAGGATTGATTCTCCTTAGTTTCTGTTTGAAGGGCTTTTGATTTGTCTTTAGGGGAATGGTATGTTGAATAATTGAGGTGTCATAGGACTTCAATTCCTCATAACTCCAAGAAAACACATCTTGAAAATCTTCGAACAAATCCACATACTTTGGTTTTTGATCAGGTGGCAGATTTTTGGACAATTTAATCATTTTGGGCTTCTCTGCTATCCCAATGTTGTATTCTTCTATCACAACATTTAAGGGCTGCATCTTAGGCTTTTTGGGGACATAATTAGCATCAAACATATCTTCTAATGGAGTGAGGCCAGCGGGCAGAAAGTTGTCCTTTAAATTAATGATCTCGGCCCTTTGCTTTGGCTATTTCCCCCAAATGCATCTATTTCAGTTCTTCTATGTTTGCTTTGTCAAAAACAGTTGGGTTTAGCATTTTTTTGGCTATTAAAGCTGTTACAACCTGCTGATTTTCGTTTGTTTTCTATAAGGAATTATCCATGGCATCCATGTCAATGTTTAGGCCTGAAAATTCATGCTGTAAGGTAAGAAAATTGTTGATTTGAGCATCATCCTCAAACACTTGCCAATCTTTGATATTGTTAGGGACAGCAGGCCTGTGCTTTATCTCAGCAGTAAAGTGGTGATTGGGCTCAGAGGGAAGCTTGCAAGTACTAGCAAAAGTAGCTAGACTATGAGCATGTATGTTATGGCTTCTAGAAATTTTGGCAAGCTTGGTTTCAGTGAAGGAATTGAGTATTTCTGTGGCAGCAGACCTATAGGCTCTCAGCCTATTGTCATTTGTGACAAAGTTTCCTTTTATTTGTTGGATGATGAGGTCGGAGTCACCTAAAATGGACACTTTTGCAGCTCCTAGAGCTTTGAGCAGTTTAAGGCCTAAAAGGAGAGCCTCATATTTTACCATGTTATTGGTGCATTTGAAGTTTAGTCTGCAAGCATGACCCTCTACATGGATTTTATGGGTATTGTGAATCCATACACCTGACCCTGCTCCTAATTTTTTAACGGAGCCATCAAGTTCTAAATACCATGTGATTTCTTGCTTGTGGTTAGTATTAAGAGTTTCAGCCATTTTAGGATTGGGCAGATTTCAAATTTCTGTTTGGGGAGGTTCTTCTAGTATGCTAGTTGCATTGGTTACCTTGACAATTTCTTGGGTATGTGCAACCGATTCTTAATTGATGTGTGTGTCTATTTCTAAAGCCAAAGGCTTCTGGGTGACATTTATCATAATTAAACAGTATGAAGGAATCCATATCAGAATGGATTGAGTAAATTGGAAAGTTTTGGGGCTTTTCCTCACTACTTACCACATATTTCATGAGTGTTTCTCTATATAGTCTCTTTGGTTGCCCAAAGACTAATATGGTGGCATAAGAGAGGTCTAGTTGGAGAGATCCTTGGAGTTTTGCTCCCCAAGATCTTGATAATAGCATGCCATACTTTGGTGGAATATCAGCAACCACCACATCCATGAGGATTGTCTTGTTTGGGTATTGGACTAAGGAGACACGTAAGTCTTTGATAAGGCCTAAACACTTGACCTGACTTGAGTCAAAGGAGAATAGATCTTTGTATGGCCTAGTGACATCAAGGTTTAGCTTCTCCATAACTGCTTTGGGCATGAGATTGTGCGATGCTCCTGAATCAAACATAGCATTGTGCAAGCCTTTATCATGTATGTGTAGGCTTACATAAAAGGGCAAAACAACTCCATATGTTGGTTTTCCATTAACATCTGGACCGAGCAACAGCTCAGGCTGATCATCAAAAACATTCACATCATCCTTGTTCTCTGGGATTTGCAGCAATCTTTTGATCTGCTGTCTGTAGATGTCATGTTTGGCAAGTTTAGATAAAGGGACGGATATCTTAAGTTTTCCAATCTTTGCTTCTAAGTTAAATGGTTTCTCCAATGGAGTCTTTGTGTTGGCAATAGCAGAATTCTCCTTTTCAAGTGTATTTTCTGCGCTTTCCTTTTGATTATCAGTGTTATGGTGAGTGATACCTTGTGGTATTTCTGTTTTGGGAAGGATTTTAGGAGTGATGTTCAAATCTTCTTTTGAGGAAGAAGGTAGTAGAGGCTGATCATTAGAGGGCTGCATGTTTGTTATGTCTCTTATAGTTACTTCCTGTGGGTTTGCGACAGTCTTATCTGCTGGTTCTGTACCAGTTTTGCCTTTAATCTCGTTGGACTGTTTGCCCTCCTTTAGTTTTCTAGGTTCAGGAATGGTCCTTGTTCTCAGCTTATATTGTTTGTGGACCTCATACACAACATAATCATAGTCTTGTTTAAAATCAAAAGACTCTCTAGTTTGGGTTTGGAAATGATTGGTATCATCATTGTTTTGGTCTTCTTTGGATAAGAAAACATGTTGCTCATTCTTCAAACCCATTAGGTTTATGTGAGTGTCTTCTATGGGCTCACTAGAAGTGGATGCTTCTGTGTAGTTTTCTTGGAAAGGAGGTCTTATATCACGGTCTGGGCTAGACCTACCAGCGTTTGTGTTCTGAGTTTTCCTGAAATTTGGGTTCCTAATGGTATTGGGCTATTGTCCTTCCCATGATGATTTCCTCTCAACGCTTTCCACTCTATCTCCCAGCCTGTGCATGCCACTGATAATAGCATCCAGCTTATGGTCTAAGGCTGAGGGTTCTTCCTTGAAGGTAGTTCTTCTCTCAGTTCTAACTCTGTTTCTTTTGGAAATTAGGTTTTCCTTCACACTAACAGCAACATTTTGCATTTCTGCGAGGCTTTGAGGGGCTCTTTCCCTTAACTGATAAGCCATATCAGTATCAAAACCATCAGGGAATTTATACAAGGCAAGATCAGGTGGAGGTCTTAAGTTCTGTGGTATTGCATTATAAACATTATTAAATCTTGCAGAATAGTCCAAGACAACCTCCTGAGGGCCTATTTTGATAGTGTCATATTCAGATAAGATGTGCAAGGGGTCTTTCTTTTTCTCCCATCTATTGATAAATGACTGGTATAAGGCTTCTGGGTCTGCTATGGAATTGGCTGGGAGTGAGCTAAACCAAGTCCTGACATCACTTGTCAAACTTTGGACAAAAATCTTCATTCTCATGCCATCATCGTCAATCTCATAGCTTTCAAAGTAAGCCTTCATTTTCTTTGTATGCTGAAAGGTTGTGCAGGCACTTGTGCCATCAAAATATGTGATTTTAGTTTGGTAATCCTAAGGCATAGCCCCAGGATTAGCAGGTAGCTGTAAGGGTGCATATCTATTAGCCATATTAATAGGTATAAGTGGAATAGCAGGGATAAATGAATGACTGGAACAGCGGTAATAACAGTGGTAACGAGAGTATGCACAGTGAATGGAGGTGTGGAAAAGGTGCTTGGAGAGGTGAATGATGAACAAGGGGAAGTAGGGGTTGAATGAAACATAACTTTAACCGGGGTTGGAAAACAGCTTGGCCGAACCGTTTCAGGACTAGAATCAGCAAGCCCAGATTGTTTTTGTTTGCTAAGGTTTCTTGAGATTGAATTGGGATTTTCAAAAACGGCTGGTGGATTTGGGTCCAAGTTTGACCTAGTATTATGTGTTTTCTTCTTAGGAGCCAGCTTCTAGCTTGTTTTTTAGGGATTTTTCTAAGAATATATGGGTTAGAAAGAAAATTTTGAAGGTCTATTTCTTTCCCAGCGGAGCTTTCCAACTTGACCTGTGAAATTATCTGAGGATTGTCCCTAGTGGAGTCGCCATTATGTTAACACTCAGGTTGTCCCTAAGCTCCTTAAGGGATACGGCCGAGGTAACCACAAACCAATCTTTGGGCTGCAGGTCCTAGCCCACCTGCAGTTAGAGAGGGCTCTCTCTTTATGATTTAACTTTGTTTTGGGTTGATTTTAGGCTAGTTATGGTGTACAAGGGTTTTGTTTTGATTTTGGTGGGAAGGAGATGTTTTCAAGCAGAGTTGGGATGCATAGTGTGAGAAGTTCAAACCATTGGGCATGGAGTCATGAATTAGGGCTTGCTGTTTCGTTTTATTGGTCACAAGAGGAATATAGAGTAGGATAGCTACACATAGAACAATATCAGGCTGGAATAAAGGTGGAATGAAGGTCAGAAATGAAAGGCAACTAAGAATCTTTCATTACCTAACATAGAGGGAAGGTGGATGAAAGTTTGTCTAGGAGCAGTAAAGAATTCCTAAAAACCAGTCATATGTGAAAGAAACATGGTAAACATGATCATTTAAGTATGCATATTCATAACCATTTCTGACAAAAAAATAAAAAATAACAAGAACTGAGCATAAGGTGCAGCTAAGCAAAACTTTAAGCTATTATTTTTTCTTGCTATTTAGGTGGTAACACAATTGTGCATAAACATAATAAAACTATAAACAGAGGTAGAAAAACTTATTGAGCCATGTAGTAGCACAGGAATTCCATAGTCACTCTTTAACCATTAATAACACAACAGTGAGTTCTTCATCCAAAACATTCCAGCATTCTTTGATTACAGAGCTTCTAAAAAATACAGCGCAAATCCAGCATGAGGTATATCAACCAACCAACCCTTCAAACAATGAATTAGGGTGGTTTATATAGGGAAAATATCTAAAATATCTATTACAGCAGACTTTAAACAGGTATGAGGGAAATAACTTCTTTAACCTAATTTTTGTCCTGAATTTAATGCAGGAAAATATCTTTGAGCTGCGCTGGAGGCAGCGGTATCAAAATGAGTTAATATGGTGTCCTTTTGGCTCTGTGCTGTTCATTTAGCCATAACTGTGCATTGGGCTTTGATCCCCTGCTCTCGAGTGGTTTTGATGTGCATTAACTGTGATTTGAGAGCCTTAGATGGCTTCACCGTTTTCTTTGACTTTGCTTTGGGGGTCTTTAATGTTCACATGCTTTGGCATTGTCGATCTGATACTCTATGCCACTTCATTGATACTCTTTTAATTTAATCTGGGCTTCGTCTTTCCTCTGATACTCTTGAAATTGTCAAATCGCCCCTTTTCTGAACCTTCATGAAGAAATATTGTCAAACTGTGCATTCTCGGGCCTGCTGGTAGCCTAGCCACAGGCAGCTTTCCATTTTGATCATTTTTTCTTGGCGATGCGCAATTAGCACTAATCGCGCATCAAAAATTGCCTCAGTTTTTCATTCTTGGCATCCTTTGCTACGATTTCGCCCTTCGCGCCTATTGTCGGTGATGACGTCAGCATGACGTCAGCAGTGGGCCCCGGTACGACGGTGACATGGCAGGGTGACGTGGCAAGGTGACATTAGCAGGGTGACGTGGCGGTATGGCAGGGGCAAAGAGACAAAAGGTGGTTTGTGGTTTTCATCGGACCACCTTCTGTACGAGAGCGGTAATTGTTAGAGGGGCTCCGACGCAATAAAAGGCGGACACCTGTATTCTATACGACGGCAAAACCGCCAGGCTATCGGAGAATAACCGTCGATCAGCAGGGCGGATCTGAAATCGCCGAGAGCCATTGGAATTGGGCGGGTGGATCGGAGGGCTGATGGAGTGCAGAGCTGGCGGCAGGTTTATATGCGGGGGCCCGCCCGAATATTAAATTAATAATTATGTGCGGGGGGGTCAAAACTTTGGGAAATACGGGTTCTTGAGGCCTCGAAAGGGGTCTGATAACCAAAAGGAATTTTATGCATAGGAATGAGTCCTTAATGCATTTTTAGAAGATGGTTTGAGAGGCAAGCTGAGGGTTCTGGCTAAGTTTCAAGCAAACTTAGCGATTCCCAAGCATAGTCAAGGTTATCTTCCAACAAGATTGAGGGGATATGTACATAGGGGAGCTATTTAGTGCTATTTAGTAAGGGGAAGGGAAAATAGAAAGGGATTTATATAATAATGTTTAGAAGTTAATATGAATTTGAGAGGTGAAGTGTAGGGGAGAAGCTAAGTTTGTGAATTGAAACTTTAAAACATAGGAAGTGAATGAACTGTGGAGAAATGATTTTTCCACAAGAAATGTGGCTTCTTTTCTCTGAAGAAAGTCAAAGTTTGACTTAGTATTTCAAAAAATGGAGTGGTAACAGGACTGGTTGGGAAAATCCCAAGGTCCTCAAGGGGATGTTAGTGAGTGATTTGTGGAATAATAAGAAGGGGAAGTTAGACATGCCTCGCTTGAGCTCCTTCAAATGGAAAACTGCCTCATGCTTGAGATGAGAATAGATATGACACTTGAAAATATGAAATGGATCACAAGCCATGATTCTGCAACCACAAAGCTACCTACGTGGCCTACTCACCTAGCATTTTCTCTTCTTTTTGGTTTGGGTGCACTTGAACTAGCATACCCAGCTTTTCATTCTTTTCTTCTTGCTGTCCTCCTATCTAAATCTACACTTATTGCATCGAGGGGCTCAGATTAAGCTGTTGAGCACCCTTGTTTCTCTACCTATCTACAAATCTACCAAGATTAAGCTGTTTGGACAGATATTCATTCTCTATATTCTACAACAAGAAATTGAAACCTAGGGAAGCCAATACTAAGCTGTTTGGACTTCCCTTAACTGAAAAACTCATCAAAATGGATTAACTCATCAAAATTTGGAATACAGCAGTGGCATTTAGACTAGCACACTCTCATGGCCTCTTCTTTGGCCTCTTAAGGAAATATGGAACAATGCAGCATGCAAAGTATGACATATTTGCCATGTAAAAATGTTGATCATGAAAGATGAATTCTTGTTGCAACAGGAGGCTAACACAAACAACAGTGCTCTAAAATAGTGCCAGATCATTAGACAATTTTATTTTTGATTGTGTAAATAATCTATTTTTGTGAAAGCAGTTCAGGATATTTTCCATCCTACTGTTGTATAAATAACTCCCTTCACGAGTTATTAAGGGTTGCACCTTCGAAGAAGCATTTCTAGACATCTTATGTATTAATCTTTCTGGATCATGAATACAAAGCAAAGGATTCTAAATTCTATTTTACATAGTTTGTGTTTCCTGTAAATTTTTCCAGTGTCATTCATTATTTTTTTTTCTTCATATACTTGTGTCGTAGAGATAACTAGGTAGGAATAATTGTATTTCAATCTATTCCTATAATCTTTCTGAAGTGATAATCTATAAAGAGAATGAATTAATGGACTATTTGTTTAATTAATTCCCTCAAAATCAATAAATCATCAACATCTTTTATAAGCTCATGTGTATTTTCTCAAACCTTTAAACCTAGTTTAAAGGTTTTCATACTTATGATCATTTAGCTTTCAATTTGAAAACTGTGGCAATCATATTACTTTTATGTTTTTGCTCATCATCATAAAAGCTATTTCACTATGTAAATATCTATAGTAGCCCTCTACTAAGATATTGATATTATTCAAGAGGTTAGGCACATTAGTTATATATTTGTTTCATCCATTGGTCTCTAAAATTAAAAAAAAAACCCCGCAAAACAATTATCTTAGATGCTCCAGCATAATAGTTGACCATTATTATCTCAGAGATACAACATCAAACTAGCACCGTTGTTGGGGACTCAAATTTCATTAAGTTTTCCTGGGGTAACAATATGTATTATATTCCTTTAAGGTGATTAAAGGTCTAGAAAGGTTAAAATCCTTCACCTAGTGACTCCACTCTCCCAAACTGGCACCTTTTAAGCACACCAGATCTCATTTAGAGGCTAACTTATTTGATCCTCTATCAGACCCTGAAAAAATTTAGAGAAAAGCCAGTTCTAATATGGGACATCAACCCTCTTATTCTTCCTCTTCATTCTTGTAGTCTGAAGATTTAGCATCATTTGATCCTTATAGTAACATTCCATCCAATCCAAATTACTCCCTCCTATCACCTAGGGTTGTTGAACTCTTAGACATGGGAGTTGATTTTAAATCAGCATTCCTTATTCATTCATTTGAACCTCATCTAGAACCCTCACTACCACTAGGATCACCTAAAACCAATTCTGACAAGGGTTTTAATTTACTAGAATACAAACCAACAAATTTCATATCCCCTATCACTTATTCATTTCCTCCCACTTCTGCACAACCTGAAGAGGCCATCTTTGTGTATTCAAATCCACTCCTTGAACAAAGGAGGGTATTCATCCATAGGTCCAGAAGATAGTTCTTAAGACTCATTTGAAATCATTAAGGAGATCCCCTCCTTATTCACCTCCAACTAGTTCTTCACCCCCTCAATCACCTTTTTCAACCCCTTCTTCATCTTCTTCAACTTCTTCATCCACACAAACACCTCATACACCACCTCCTACTATGGCTTTCCAACCTATTGTACAGGCGAGATATGCATCTTTAGTCTTACCTCCTAATCTCGATGCACTCCCAGCTAGATACTTGAAATACCTTCCCAGGTATAATGGAGAAACCGGTCCCTCTGCTAAGGACCATCTCCAAGCCTTTTAGACTTTGTAGATAACATGAATATTGAACAAGAAAATGTTTACATGAGGTTGTTTGTACAATCACTTGAAGCAAATGTAAGAATTTGGTTTAGGTAGTTACCTGCAAATTCCATTAGAAATTGGGAAGAACTTACAAACATATTTAAAAACCAGTGGGGTGTGAAAAAAGATCCTCTTTAATTTCTCACTAAGTTTGATGAAATTAAAAGAAATTTTGGTGAACCTGTATCAAAATTTATCAAAAGATTCAATAAGCTTTATCATAAAATGCCCCTTGATTGTAAACACCCTATAGTAGCAACAAAGTCTAGATTTTCTAAAGCCTTTGATGATGATTTTGTTGTTATGCTAAGAGAGAGAACTTCAAGAAATCTTGAAGATATGCAAAAAAATGGTATTGAGGTAGAAGCAAACAAGGCTACTTCAACTTCTTTGAAAGCTAAATTGGAAAAGGCCCAAAGAAAACTTAAATCGACACCAGAGGCTTCTAGTTCCTCTAAGACTAAAGCTGAAGAATCTAAATTAGACGAAATTACTTCTCTTCTTAGAAATATATCTAATAGAATTTCCAAGATTGAGACTCAACCTAGGACAATTCAACAAATGGTTACCAGACCCCAAAATCAAAATCAAGGTCCGTATAAAAGAAATCCACAATTACAAATTCTTTAGAGGCCTAGTAATAATTAGCAGATTCCCACTCCTTTGTTGATCGATGATGAACAACCTGATGATAATAGTATGACCATCATTGAATATATAAATAATATGGATACTTCCCCTAATCAAACAATTATTGTCCCTCTTACACAACAAAATCAGGTTCAAGAAGATCAAGAATCTTCAAAGGTTTCTTTTTTTTTTTCTGCTGGAGCAAGAGTACTGCCTTCTATATCATTAAGCCAACAAGAATTTACATAGAATACAAAAGTCCCACTACCACCGTGGACCTTGGCAAGAAAGAATAACCACCTAAAAAATGACCTTCAACCTAACAGAGAATGCCACCTAACACTAGAAAAAACGTACAAAGAAAGCGCCTAATGGGCGGAAAAACAAAGGATAATAGCAAAGCCATTCGGACACAAGCTCACCAAACTTGCCTTTAGATCAATAACTATCCAAATCCACAAGCCATCCATCAGATGAGAGAGAATCATCCTACGAAGTCAAACGAAGTTTAACAGTCCAGCCCACCAAACAGCATGCTCATTCCTGACTGTAGATCTGCTCCACCAGATCCAACAGTTGTGAGCCATATCGCATAGCACTAGGTGTCTGAACAATAGCGCCTGGGGAGGGCGGTTTACATTTTCTCTCTCTTGCCACGTGTAGGATCCCAAATGGAATCGCTCCCAAAACACTCAAACCACTTTCCTCTTAAGTGCCGTGCGATCGCCAGAAAACCACCAGTGCAGGTGATTTCCTTTCCGCCAAAGAAAAAAGAGGAAATTACGATTGTTGGAAAAACCATGCTTTCTGTCCCACACATTCATTTGTTTGTGTCTGTAATGAAACTTTGGATTGCTATGAACCTCTCTGCAGTGCGCCCACCTGGAGAACTGCGAAAACTAGTTAATGATAACCAAGGTTTTCCGAGGCCAACCTCCGAAAACTTGACTGAAGAACAAAGGTGAAACTTTCTGCGTTGTAGTCATTTCATACACTCCTCCTTTGCCCTATTACCAAATATGTTCATATCCTCTACAACTTGCTCGCTATAGAGAGCCTTTAGTCTACTTTGAGGTAGCTCCTTCCACTTCCTCAATGCATTGCCTTCAGTGTAGCTCACTCCTTGGTTAGACAGGATATCTGCCAGCTTATTGGCCTTTCTTCGCACATGGTCGAAACTAACTGTGCCAAGGCCCAGAAGATGACTTTGAATTCTTTGGAAAACCCTGATGAGCCTCCAATGTTTTGAAACTTTCTCTGGTTCAGTTCCACAGCTAATTCTTTTCACTGAATTGATGGCTAACTTAGAGTCTGCTTCAATAATGACATTTAAGCAGTTGTCCTGCTTCAGAAACTCTAAGCCTTGTTCTAAGGCCATTAATTCTACAATGTTGTTGGTGGCTTTACCTAAATGACCATGGAAGATGAATATGATGATTCCTTCTTCATTGCTTAAAACCCCTCCAAAACCAACAGTTCCTGGGTTCCCTTTCGAAGCACCATCAATGTTTAATTTCAAAAAACCTATCAAAGGAGGATGCCAAAAGTCCTTCTCCACCTCCCTTGCGATTCTTGTCCTCTGCAGGCTTTGAGGAATGAGCCCCTACAAACCCAAATGTCTGAGAATTCTTAAATCTACCTCCGAGGAAGGATTCTTGGGTTGATTGCGCACTGTGGAGCTAACAATTTCCGTAAGTTATTTCAAGGTTAGCTTGAACAGTCTCTGAGGGTGATTTTTTTCATCCTTGAAAATTATTTTGTTCCTTTCATTCCAGACATTCCATATAATGAAGCTTGGTGTTAGGGCCCAAGCTAAGCTGAGGAATTCGTTGTCCGAGAAATTTTTGCTCCAATTATTAAGGGTGTTAATGATACTCCCTTTATCCCTATCATAATTTTGAAAAATGATGGCAAAAGAATCCCATAACCAGGAGGAGAAAATGCAGTTGTTGAGTATATGCTCCATTGTTTCCTCCTGAGCTTTACAGAGCTAGGAAATGGAAGGCCCCAGGATGCCCCTTTTTCTAATATTGTCCCAAGTCAAGATTTTCTTTTGAAGAACTAGCCACATGAAGGCTTTTATCTTCATCCACCCTTGTTGCTTCCAAAGTTTCTGCCAGATTTTATCTTGAACATGGGAATCCAGCTCTAAGAGAATGCTTTTTGCTTCCTTAAGATTACAGGTGCCTTATTTGTTGTTGCCCCATCTTAGCTAATCCTGCCCCCTGCTACTAAGATCATTCTTTGATCCAATATTCTTCTAAGTTCTTCTGCTTTTGTTTTCAAGGGTCTATTGTCATCACAATTAATGTTCCTCCAGACTCTCCACTTTTCAGGATTTAGAGTGTGATCCCATAAATCTTTTACCTTACCTAAACCTTGGATGTTTGTTTCGTTCTTAAGGCTCAGAAAGTCCTCTTTTAGAAATATTAGTTCTTGTTGCTATCTATCCTCCCAGAATAGTGCTAGATCTCCCTCTGTGATTTCCCAGAAGCTATTATTTTGTACAAGACCCCTATTCTCCCAGGCTCTATTCTAGATGTATGGCCCTTTTATAATTCCAGACATTCTTATGAGATCACTTGATTGCCAGGAGTTGGCATATTTTTCTTTCCAAATACTTGCCCATTGAGCATTTGGATCATGAACCCATCGCCACTGTAGTTTGGTCCCTAATCCTTTATTGAGAATCTCCTGGTCATACAAGCCAAGGCCTCCCTGGTGCTTGGGTTTACAAGTTTTTTCCCAGGAAACCAAAGCCCATTTCTTCCTGTCTCCTCCTCACCCCAGAGAAATTCTCTTTGGATATTTTTGAATTGCTACAGAACTCCATTTGGAGCTGGGAAAGTTGATAACATAAAAACAGAGACAGCTTGTAAAATTTCCTTTGTAAGGACCAACCTTCTAGCCCGATTTAAAGCTTTGCTAGTCCATTTTCTGACTTTGTCCTGCATATTATTGATCAACAGTTCCCAAATGCTTTTTCGCATTGGTTTGGCAGTAAGAGGAACTCCAAAGTGTTTTGAGGGAAGGGAGTCCCATTGAGAACCTAGAATTCTGGCGAGATTTCTCTGTATAGCAATATTGGTATTAAAGCAAAAGATTTTTGATTTTGAGAGATTAACTTCCATACCTAAAGCTCGGGCAAAGACATCGAGGATGTTTTTGTAGGCTGAAGCTTCTTTGGCTGTGGGGATTCCCTGTAGCATTGTTTCATCAACAAATTGTTGATGTGTCAGAGCTTGATCATTCGCAATAAGTTGTGGGCCCTTGATCTTACCTATTGCTTTAGCCTATTTGATAGCTCGACCCAGCTCTTCCATCATAAGAATGAAAGGAAACGGAGAAAGTGGGTCTCCCTGCTTGAGGCCTCTAGAAGGAATTAAAACTTCAGAGGGAGAACCATTCACCAAAATTGAAAAGCTAGAGGAAGTCACTAGGGCCATTACCCATCTCACCCAATTATGGTCAAAACCAAAGGCCACTAGAACTTTCTTGATGTAGAACCAGTTTACCTTGTAATAAACTTTGGCAATGCCTAGTTGCATGATCATTTCTACGTGCCTCTTGCTTTTCACCGAGTGAACCACCTCATGAGCTTGAATAATGTTATTTAGAATTTGTCTACCTTCCACATAACTTGATTGTTCCCCTGAAACCAGTGAAGGAAGTAGAGGTTTGAGCCTGTTGGCTACTACCTTGGATATGATCTTGTAAACCACATTGCATAAAGCTATGGGTCTATACTTGTCAGGAGTTTGAGCAAGGTCCTATTTAGGGAAAATGGAGATGAAGGTGGTGTTGAGAGCTTTCAGCATAGTTTTGTTCAACCTAGAATCCTCTACAACATTCAAGATATCCTGTTTAACAATATTCCAGCAAGCTTTAAAAAAATCCACATTAAATCCATTTGGGCCTAGTGCTTTGCCCTTCTGCATTTCTTTGAGGACCTCACAGACTTTCTCTTCTGTTATTGGCCTATTGAGATTGAAATTGTCCTCTCTGGACACTAGCTTAAGGATGTTGTTGGTTATTTCCTTGATGGACTGCCCTCTGTCTGAATTGTTTTCTTGGGTAATGTCAAGGAAGTGTTGAACCAAAACTGAGTCTATATCCTCATGGGAAGTATGAAGCCTCCCGTACTTGCCCTTGATCGAGGATATTCTATTGTGAGATCTATTGGCCATGGTAGATCTGTGAAAGAATTTAGTGTTACGCTCTCCTTCTTTAAGTGATTGGATTCTTGACTTTTGCCTCCAAAATATTTCCTCTTGTTTGCTCAAATTTTCCCACTCTTGATGATGTCTATTTACTTGTTCACTCTTGACTTTATCAAAGCCTTCCATTATTAGAGCTTGATTGAGTATCTGCATTTTGATTTCCACTGATTTTTTTTCCACAAAAATATTACCAAAATCACTCTTATTCCATTCTTTAATCCTGAGTTTGATGCACTTTAATCTTTTATGAAAAAGGAACATATTTGTTCCTTGAATCTGTGAATCTTCTGACCACCATTTTTCAATATTGCTAATGAAATCTGGGTGAGAAAGCCAGATGTTCTCAAATTGGAAAGGTCTGTTCCTAGGAGTACCTATGCCCTTGATTTCCAGTTGAACCGACCAATGAACTAAGCATCCAAAAGGAGAAACTCTTGCTTATTTCTTTATCTATAAGCATGAGGTCTTCTGATATAATGAATCTATCTAATTTGGAGGTGACCTGAGCCTCTCCTACTCTTTTATTATTCCAAGAAAAAAAGCCATTGCTCGTTTTTGTATCAACAAGATTCATATTATCTGTAAATATTTGAAATGTGATAGTGTCTTTACTTAGAGCTCTAGTTCCCCCTCTTTTTTCCGAAAGAGATTTGATCATGTTGAAATATCCCCCCATGATCCAAGGAATTCCTGCATGTCTATCCCTGAGTTCCACCAGGGAATCCAAAAACTTGAGTTTGTCCTCTGATCTTTGGGGGCCATAAACATTCATGACCAGAGAGTTCTCCTTATCTCCTACAGGCTGAATAACAACCACTAAATAATTCCTAGATGCCTCTGCGTCTATTATCCCAATTTTTTGGGGGTTCCAAAGAGTGAGGATACCTACTGCTATGTTTTTTTCTTTAACTTCTAGATACTCGAATCTATTGAGCCATTTGCTATGAATTTGTCTTAATTTCTGAATGGAACATTTCATTTCCTGGATGAAGATTATGTCCAACACTGCTTGTTTCATTCTATTACTAAGCATTCTCTATTTTCTTTTGCTTCCTAAACCCTTAATACTCCTTGATATAAAATTCATAATTAAAGATTTGTAAAGGAGTAGCTGGCAAGATCTTTCATCTTACTTGAGTCTACTATCAACTTTCCACACTCCATCAAGAGCTCATTCTGCTTTTTTCTGCCTCTATTTTTTCCTGGATTTTTGGTTGCTAGTCCAAGGGTTGTTTTCATCATTTTCACACCTTTATTATCCTACTTGCTACTATTTTTTTCCTTTTCAAATCCCTTGTCCTGATTTTTCCATAAAAACAACTGTTGTATTCTATTGAACAAGAAGTGCGGTCATACCCGCAGGTTCTCCGAACAAAAGGTGTGGACGTCAAATTCACTCACTTAAATGCAGAAAAGTGCACGCACATGGGAATTTTTATAATTGATCCATGGTATTAGTCCAAAGTTTTTGATCCTATGGTTTTGGTCCATGGTATTGCATTCAAAGGAGTTGAACCCAAGTATTGAGTCCCTGGTATTGTTTCTCAATGATTTTGGTCCATCGTTTGAGAAAGGCCTAGACTATAAAAAGGGAAGGAGATCATTTGGCCCATGCACTTGTGAACATTGAATATCTTAAGATCTGAAAATTTTGTGATCGGTTTTTGAAGCTAGATCTAAACCAAAAAAAAAATAGTGAATTGCAAGGTGGATCTACTGATAGGTCGAGGTCTCTTTGGCGCATGATCATATCTGTGAATTCGACAGACTGGGGTACAATTGAGGACTGATAAAGTGTTTATATTTGGAGTTCCGCAGGTGAGATACGGGTCAAGTGCGGAGGTCTGCAATGTAGTAGAAGGTGCAGGTGCGGAGGTACGAAGTCCAGTAGACGGCGCAGGTGCGGAGGTCCGCAGTACAGTAGAAGGCGCAGGTGCAGAGGTCCGCAGTATAGTAGAAGGCACTGGTGCGGAGGTGCATAGTCCAGTAGATGGATCAGATGCGAAGGTGCGCTATCGAGTAGACAGAGCAGGTGCGGAGCTACGCAGGCTAGACATAGAAGAAGTGAGGATATTCGTAGGTTTCAATTGGTGAAGTTGTGAACTTTTCTTGAAATATTTGTTGGCTGCCTTTTGTCTATTGCTGCAAAGTTTTGGGTTTAGATTACTGGTATTCCTTGTATGGTTATTGTATTCTGAGAAGCTATTGGTTGATTCATTAGTTGATTGTAAAAGGCGCTTGGTTGATTCACATGTACTTGATGATTATTTTATGTTTATGGATCCAGTCTAAAAATTGATGAAACGTGGTCCCTGGAAGAAAAGAAGTAGATCAGCACCTACGTACTAGTAGCTTAGCTAGTACAAGAGCTAAGGGGGTTGTAGCTCCCTTCCAGGAGAGTCTGAAAAACGAGAGAGCGTTGTAGCTCTCTTCAGGTTGCAGCCTGCGTATTAGTAAAGGACTGCACAGGTACAAAATCATTGTAAAAGAAGTTTCCAATTGAAAGAAGATAGAGACACATTGCAGTAGGTGGTTTTCACCCACATTGGGTTCCCACCTTATATGTGGTGTTCTTTGCTGTGACTATTTGGTTTTCTTGTTCATGTTCATTATTATATGGTACTGACATTCAAATTAATGGTCAACATCTGAAGAATAAATTAAATTATAAATCTAGAGGGAATATTGAAAAGAATTTGATAATACTGATTCACCCCCCCTCTCAGTATTATTTCCAACAATTGGAATCAGAGCTAGGTCCTTTAGAAGAAGCTTGATCACTTGAAGGAAGATCTATCATCATGAGCAACTACGAGAGAGAAGCATCGATCAGGCCACCGATTTTTGATGGGACAAACTTTGTATATTGGAAGGTAAGAGTCACTGCCTATCTTAAATCTCTTGGTAGAGAAGTCTGGGATATCATAGATACAGGGTACACTTTTCTGTCAGCAACAACAACAAATCCGGCTGGTAAGAAGCAATATGAAACAAATGCAAAGGTTGCCAATACTCTATTAAGATGTCTATCTCAATCAAAATTCGTCAAGGTTATGCAGTATAAATCCGTAAAAGAAATATGGGACAAGATTGTTCTGAGCTATGAAGGAGACGAACAGGTAAAATGAGCAAAACTTCAAACCCTTAGAATTCAGTATGAAAATCTCAGAATGCACAATGATGAAAGTGTGGCTAACTATTTCCTTCGTGTAGATGAGATTATTAATTGTATGAAAAACTTGGGTGAAGAAATAAAAGAGGCTGTTGTGGTTGAAAAGGTTCTAAGATCCTTGCCCCCTAAGTTTGAATCTAAATTTTTTGCAATAGAAGAAAAAGAGAATCTACGAAACCTCACTATGTCACAGCTGCACAGAATTCTGACCACTTATGAAATGAGGAAAGGAGGACCATCAGACAGAAGAGAAGCTGCATTCAAGGCTTTAGGCAAAGGAGATTACTATGAGTCAGGACATCTATCAGAAGAATATGAAGAATCAAATTTTGTCAAGAACCTTCAACGGGGTGCTAGAAGATTCAGAGGTAAGTTACCTTTCAAATGCTTTGCTTGTGGAAGAGTCGATCACTATGCTGCAAAGTGCCCTCATAAAGATAAGCTTGATAAAGGTAAGGAACCTATCAGATGGAACAAGAAACAAAATGTAAATAAGAAAAGCTATTACACTCATGAAGACAGTGATGGACTTTCAAATAGTGATGAAGATGAACAAGGTAACAATTATAGAATTTTAATGGCTTTTGAAGATGATTATTTCATGGATGCTATAGATGAAGAAGGTCTGTATGAAGAGATTTCTAAACTCAAAATTTGTTTAGAAGAGAAAAATATGATTATTGATACATTGCAATTCCAACTGGCTGAAAAAGAAAAACTTCATGAAGAATTAGAATGTGAAATTGTTGGTCTTAGAAAAGAGATTGAGAAAACAAAAGCTCTTAATCTTAGATTTTTTAAAGGATCTGAAACTCTAGATGAGATTGTCAATGTGCAGCATTCTCCACTAATCAAGACAGGTCTAGGATATAATGAAGAAGCATCTCAAGCGCAGCAACCATCCACCTCCAAAAGCTATCTTGATGCAGCAAGGAGGAATGAGCAAAGGTCAAATAGAAATCACCAAGTAAATCAGGGACAATTCACCTCAAGAATGAAGAAAGACTACCAGGTAAATCAGGGGCAATCCACCTTAAGGATGAACATAAGCTATAACCAGCCACAGGTAAGATCTTCCCAAGTTGCCTCAAGAATGGATGTCAGTAGAAACTACAATAGGTTGGTTGGTATATTTGATAATCGCAGGAGTTTATTCAATGGGCAATGTTTTTCGTGTCATAACTTTGGTCACAAAGCAGCTGAATGTGTTGCCTATAATACAATCATGATCAGAGAAGCTCAAAAACAAAGAAGTATGATGGGGATCACGAAAAGAACCTACAATAACTTTTCTGCCCTTGAGAATGAAATTGAATGTTCTATTTGTAACAACTTTGGTCATGAAGATTCTGAATGCAGGAGCAGGTTTTGGTAAACAAAGGAACAAGCCTCAAATACCAAAACATGGAGAATGAAAGAACCGCAACTAGAAAGATGTGGTATAGCCTTATTATTCGGAAGGGCAAGAAAATCAATGGTACATTGACAGTGGATGTTCGAAACATATGACGGGTGATAAAGAAAAACTTCAGTCATATAGTGCCTTAGAGAAGGAGAAGAAGGTCTCATTTGGAAATGATGCCCCTGCGCTGATAAAAGGTAAAGGTTCTATTCAGTTGAAAGAAGAGGTCAAAGCTGGAAATTTTATGTATGTTGATGGGTTAAAGCATAATTTATTAAGTGTAAGTCAGATGTGTGATCTAGGAACGGAGGTAATATTTCGATCAAATGGATGTAGTGTTCGTGATCTTGATACAGGAAAAACAATGATCAAAGGCATAAGGATTCCAAATAATTTATACATATTCAAAGAAGGACAACATTAATGCTATATAAGCAAGAACGATGAACACTGGTTATGGCACAAAAGATTGGGGCATCTTAGCTTCTCACAGATAAGGAAAGCATGCAAATACCAGGCAGTTCATGGTCTTCCAGACATCAGAATTCCAGACAATACAATTTGCAAATTGGATCAGTTTGGTAAGAAAACCAGAACTAAATTCCCTGAGAAGGAAGGATCAGCTAGCAGGCCACTTGAACTTGTCCATACTGATGTATGTGGCCCACCTAGGAAAAGGTCACCTCGAGGAGAAGAATATTTCATATTATTCATTGACGACTTTTCCAGGATGTGTTGGATAGGACTTATGAAGCACAAAGATGAAGCCCTTGAAAAGTTCAAATCATTCAAAGCCTTAGTGGAGAACGAATCAGATCACAAAATCAAATGCCTCAGGTTTGATAGAGGTGGGGAGTTTACCTCAAATGAATTTTTTGATTTTTGTGAAGAACATGGAATAAGAAGGGAATTCTCTACAGCTAGGACTCCTCAGCAAAATGGAGTAGTGGAAAGGATGAATAGAGCGGTTCAACAAATGGCTTGTGCTATGCTTGATGAGTCTGGAACTCCCGCAACCTTCTGGGGTGAAGCCACATTTGCTGCAGTTGTTATTCTCAATAAGACAAATATCCGGGTGAACAACACTCAAACTCCTCATGAGCTCTGGTCTGTTGAGACTCGTTCGGTAAAACATTTCAAAATTTTTGGAAGCAAATGCTATATTAAAACTAATGATGAAAATCTTGGCAAGTTTGAACCTAGAGCAGATGAAGGCATTATCGTTGGTTATTCTCCTCATAGCAAAGCATACAAATGTTGCAATAAAAGACTTGGAAGAATTGTCAACAGCAATGATGTAGTGGTGGATGAAAAGGAAAACACTCCCAGGCAAGTAAGATCTGAAGACTTCGAAGATGATGAGGACTATCCATCAACATCAAATCAGATTCATGATGAAGAAGAAACCCATGAGGCACCAAAGGAACATATAAGGATAGAAGAAAAGACTCCATCCAGGTATGTTCAAAAGAATCATCTAGAATCTCAAATTTTTGGGCAAAAGGAGGCAGGCATACAAACAAGAAGAACAATTGCAGAAGCTTCAAGCTATTTGGCATTACTTTCCTCCACTGAACCACAAAATGTAAGAGAGGCATGCAAAGATGAATGCTGGGTCAAGGCAATGGATGAAGACTTGAACAGATTGAAGGAAATAACACTTGGGAATTGGTTCCTAGACCAAAAGATAAGAATGTCATAAGGAAAAATTGGATTTTCAAAAATAAACTAAATGAAAATGGAGATGTTGTTATAAACAAGGCAACACTAGTTTGTAAAGGATATGCGCAACAAGAGGGCATAGACTTTGAAGAAACCTTTGCACCAGTTGCTAGACTTGAGGATATAAGAATGCTTCTTGCTCTCTCTAGCTTTCAGAAGTTCAAAGTATTTCAGATGGACGTAAAATCTGCCTTTCTGAATGGAGACTTGAATGAAGAAGTGTACATTGAACAACCAGATGGGTTCATCCTTGGAAATGATCCAAATCTTGTATGCAGGCTCAAAAAGTCTCTCTATGGTCTTAAACAGGCTCCTAGGGCATGGTATTATCAGTTGGATAAATATCTTCATCAACAAGGTTTTATAAAAGGATCTACTAACAACAATCTATATATAACGGTTGATAATGAAAAGTTTCTAACACTTGTTGTGTATGTAGATGATATCATCTTTGGCGGCAATGAATAAGACATGAGTCAAAGTTTGCCTTGGTGATGCAAAAGGAGTTTGAAATGTCCATGCTTGGTGAGCTCACATATTTCCATGGTTTGCAAGTCCAACAAAAAAAAGACAGTATTTTTCTATCACAAATCAAGTATCTCAAGCAGATCTTGAAGAAATATGGGATGGAGGATTCAAAACCAGTATGTACCCCTATTGTGACAGGATGCAACCTCAGCGTGAATGATGAGTCAGTAGCAGTACATCAACCAACCTATAGATCCATGATTGGTAGTCTGCTCTATCTAACAGGTACCCGACCAGACATTATGCATGTAGCGGGAATAGTTGGAAGGTTTGAGGCAAATCCAAAGGAAACTCATCTTCAGGCAGTTAAGAGAATCTTCAGGTATCTTCAAGGAACTAAAAACTATGGCTTATGGTATCCTAATGGTACAGACCTAACACTTCATGCATACACAAATGCAGATTGGGCAAGGAGCATGGATGACAGGAAAAGCACTAGTGGTGGTGCATTCTTCATGGGTCCTAGATTAGTATCTTGGTTCAGCAAGAAACAAAGCTCTATTGCATTATCTACAGCTGGAGCAGAATATGTAGTTGCTGCATCTTGCTGCACACAACTCCTTTGGATGATACAAACATTGCAAGACATGAAAATCACTTGTACTCCACCTATCTCCATCTTCTGTGATAATACAAGTGCAATCAGTATTTCAAAGAATCCTGTCATGCATTCAAAGACCAAGCACATACCAATCAAGTATCATTTTCTTCGGGAACAAGTGCTTGAACAAAAGGTCAAGTTGGAGTATGTTCCCTCTAAGGAACAAGTTGTTGATATACTCACCAAATCGGTGCCCAGGGAGACCTTTGAATACCTTAGGCAAAAGCTAGGGGTAGTTGATGCATCATCTTGCTGTTGAATCTTGTCTGTTTCAGAGATTGTTGGTTGTACACGAGTTTCATATGGGGTATACGCGTACATTCGCTGGTTTATGGATTGGTCGAAGACCGAATGGCACAGGTTCAGGGGGAGCATATATTCTTCTAATAATGCATTGTTGGAATTATTGTAGAAGATCTTGGAGGAGCATGTACAGAAGGAGTACATGGATGCTGATCTGAATATTGCTGCTAATGTTTTGTCTCTATGTCTTATATTTCTTTTGTTAAGGTCATGTAGCGGCCTAGCGGCCTATGTCTAGGATGAATGATGTAATGTACTTGGTTGTCATATGTAAATTTCTAATGTAACCCCACTTGGTTGGGAGGATGATCCCCACTTAGTTGGGTGATGAATGTATGTATAGAATCTTTGGTGATAGGAAGGTCATTTATGGTGTATGGTGGATTATGGTTATTCTTGAAGAAAATTTCTTTTGCAGATCTGGCCTATAGTTAGGGGGAGCACGATCAGCACAGTAGAGCAGAGTTTTCAGCATGTTCTCAGGGGGAGCATAATCCTTTGCCCTTGATGTCAAAGGGCGAGAATGACTTTGAGGATCTTGGGGTTGCCATCAAGTCCAAAGGGGGAGATTGTTAGAATTATGACTCAGGTTTGGCGCTATGGCACAAGTGCTGTCCTTGATGGAAACTCACTCAAGTGGCAAATCACTGTTCAGGCTCTCAAAATAATAGAAAATGAGATACCTGCAGGTACGCCTAACAAAAGCTGCGGACCCGCAGGTGACCCGAATAAGAAGTGCGGTCATACTCGCAGGTTCTCCGAACAAAAGGTGTGGACGTAAAATTCACTTACTTTAATGCAGAAAAGCACGCGCACGTGGGAATTTTTATGATTGATCCATGGTATTAGTCCGAAGTTTATGATCCTATGGTTTTGGCCTGTGGTATTGCATTCAAAAGAGTTGAACAAGTATTGAGTTCGTGGTATTGTTTGTCACTGGTTTTGGTCCATGGTTTGAGAAAGACCTAGACTATAAAAAGGGAATGAGATCATTTGGCCCACGCACTTGGGAACATTGAATATCTTAAGATCTGAAATTTTGGTGATTGGTTTGTGAAGCTAGATCTAAATCAAAGAAAAAACCTTGAATTGCAAGGTGGATCTACTAAGAGGTTGAGGTCTCTTCGGCGCATGATCAGATTTGTGAATTCGACAGACTGGGGTACAATTGAGGATTGATAAAGTGTTTATATCTGGAGATCCACGGGCGAGATACGGGTCAAGTGCGGAGGTCTGCAGTGCAGTAGAAGGCGCAGGAGCGGAGGTACGCAGTCCAGTAGATGGCGCAGGTGCGGAGGTCCGCAGTAAAATAGAAGGTGCAGGTGCGAAGGTCCGTAGTACAGTAGAAGGCGCCGATGTGGAGGTGCACAGTCCAGTAGACGGAGCAGATGCGAAGGTGTGCTGTCAAGTAGATAGAGTAGGTGCGGAGCTGCGCAAGATAGACACAGAAGAAGTGCGGATATTCGTAGGTTTCTATTAGTGAAGTTGTGGACTTTTCTTGAAATATTTGTTGGTTGCCTTTTGTCTATTGCTGCAGAGTTCTGGGTTTAGATTACTGGTATTCCTTGTCTGGTTGCTGCATTCTGAGAAGCTATTGGTCGATTCATTAGTTGATTGTAAAAGGAGATTGGTTGATTCACATGTACTTGATGATTATTTGATGTTTATGGATCCAGTCTGAAAATTGATGAAAAGTGGTCCCTGGAAGAAAAGAAGTAGGTCAGCACCCACGTACTAGTAGCTTAGCTAGTACAAGAGCTAAGGGGGTTGTAGCTCCCTTCCAGGAGAGTCTAGAAAACGAGAGAGGGTTGTAGCTTCTTGCAGGTTGCAGCCTGCATATTGGTAAAGGGCTCCACCAGTAGAAAATCATTGTAAAATAAGTTTCTAATTGAAAGAAGATAGAGACACATTGCAGCAGGTGGTTTTCACCCACATTGGGTTTCCACCTTATATCTGGTGTTCTTTGGTGTGACTGTCTATTTTTCTTGTTCCTGTTCAGTATTATATGGTACTAACATTCAAATTAATGGTCAACATCTGAAGAATAAATTAAATTATAAATCTAGAGGGAATATTGAAAAGAATTTAATAATACTGATTCACGCCCCCTCTTAGTATTGTTTCCAACACATTTAAGACTACCCTGGGTGAAATTTCCGCCTTGGGTTTGCATGGTCCCTTTTGTTTTTTGTCTTTTTCTTCTTGTGTTTTGTCTTCTTCCTCCTTGTCTTTTGCATCTTTTTTCTTCTTGGTTCTGATTCCTCCTATCTCCTCATTCGGGGTCCCGCTCCTTCCACTTATATACTGTTGTCATTCTCTAGAGGCTTCTTGCCTCTACTGGAAATGACGTCCTTGTAGGAGGGAGTGGAGCTCCCTCCTCTGTGCGCCTCCATGAAGATTAACCTCTGTGACTCTCTGTAACCCTCATTGTTCTCTCGCTATTCTCTCGCCACTCCATCTAATCGGACCTAGACCAAACGAATCTTCACAGGTTTCTAAATACCATGCCTTCTCTGAATTTTTTATTGCAGAGTTGAACAAAAGCTATGACCTTAGGCTTATACCTAGCTCTAAAAGACCTCTTAAGGAAACTCCAGTAATTGAACCTCATGCCAAAACTGCTCAAGCTCAAACAACTTTTATTCAACCATTAGATCCGTCAATTGATACTCCTCAAAATGACAAAAATTCTTTGACTACATTTAATGTTGAAAAGGAGTTAGAAAGAGTTAAAATCCCAATTCCTCTTTCAGAACTTTCTAAAAACCTTGAGTATAAAAATCAGGTCTCCAAATGGATACAAAATACCTCGGTTGATGCTAAAGGTGATATCATCAATTTGCAAGATGAAAAACCAACAGTTTTTTTTGGCCCTACCTCAAATATGATAGATGAAATAATGCCTCCTTTCTATGTAACTCTTAAGACAAATGCTTCCATGTTGTATCATTGTATGCTTGATTTTGGAGCATCACATAACCTCATGCCAAAAACTATCATGGAACATTTGAAACTTGACATAGCTAGATCCTATCATGACTTGTACACCTTTGATTCTAAAATGGTGCCATGCTTAGGATTGATTAAGGATTTAGTAGTCACCCTTGCCCAAATCCTAGTGAAAAGTGTAGTACTTGATATAGTTGTCACAGATATCCCTCCCAAATTTGGAATGCTCCTTTCTAGGTCTTGTTGTGCCAAATTAGGGGGAACTCTTCAAATGGATATGTTTTATGCTACTATTCCAATTTATGGAGGAGAACAAATAAGACTATATAGAGAGGTGAGATTTGTGCACACTGTTTGCAAAACAGACCAGCTAAGGAACCATCCCATTTATGCAATTAACCAAGATTTTTGTTTCTTTCAACTCTCTTCAAATGAAGTGCATGAAGCTAAAGTTAAAATTGAAGATGTAATTGAAAGTATAGCACCAAATCAAACTGATATATGAAAACTATTTTTTGATTGCTCCTGTACAAAAGATGGAGCAGGAGCTGGAGTAGTTTTAATATCACCAGAACAAGAAAACATTACCCAATCATGTAAGCTCGACTTAGAAGTTACAAATAATGACGCTGAATATGAAGCTTTCCTTTTGGGATTGCAATTAGCTAACAGCTTAAAGGTTAAAAAAATAAGTGTTTTTACTGATTCAGAACTTATTGTCAAGCAAAAGAGAAATATTTGCCAGACTAAACACCCAAGACTTAAGTCTTATAGAAATGAAGTATGAGATTCAGTTGAAAACTTCTTTGATGCTTTTAATTTGACTTATATTCTAAGAGATTAGAATATTCATGCAGATGCCTTAGCTGTTTCTTCTAGTTCATTTGAAATTCCTGATCAGACTAATTTACTATACCAAATACAAGTCAAGTATAGACCATCTATCCCAGAAAATATAAAACACTGGTAGATATTTGAAGATGATGAAAATTTGAAATATTTTCTACAAATTGTAGATCAATTTTCTGTTCTACAAATTGATGAAGATAGATCCGAAATAAATGAAAATACAAGTGGGAATGATACTTCAAAATTCAGTTCAAAAATTTATGTTCATGATATTATTCAATTGTCTAACAATTTTATTCCCAAAGCCATGATACCTTTAGAAAAATTGTTTGATCAAAATGATGTCCTCCGAAATCCTCAGTCCATTTCTTCGTAAGAGGACATAGAGGAAATTAACATTGGAGCAAATGATGATGTCAAAAGCATTAAAATATGTGCATCTCTAGACCCTGAGATTTAAACTCAATACCTTAAGTTACTTCAAAATTATAAGGATGTTTTTGCTTGGACCTATGCTGATCTAAAAACCTATGATACTTCATTAATACAACATAAGATCCCTTTGAAACTAGAAGCAATGCCTTATCAACAAAAACTTAGGAAGATTAATCCAGCCCTTCTACCAACTATAGAAAAGGAAATTAAGAAAATGCTAGGTGCCCAAATCATTCTCCCTCTTAGATATTATAATTGGGTTGCAAATTTAGTTCCTCTTCGAAAGAAGAATGGAGAAATCAAACTTTGTGTGGACTTTAGAAATTTGAGCAAAGCATCATTAAAGGATAATTGTTGGGTGTGGAGCTTGATTATCTTATGTATTCAAAGGTATCACCACATTGGACCCTAGTTTGAAATGGGGTGGCAACACTGCCCATAAAACATTCACTGCAAGGGGGGTCTAAGGGGGGGGCGGTTGCGACCTTTTGGGACCCCCCGGCGGGGGGATCGGGGTTAGTGCCCCCAAAGCTAAGAATAGATGTAAAATTGCCTTGTAAAATGTTGTAATTTTGTAGTCAGTCTGGGCTGTTCATTAGGCAGAGATATGACGGTAGAAGTTATGTTTAATTTAGGGTTTTTTTTCCCTAGAAGGCAACCCCTCGCTATATATGAGGGAATTGTATTGTGTCTACGTAGATTGGTATTCTGAGTGAGGAAGAGAGAGGAGGTTGAGAGCAAAGAGGGAGTTACAGTGGATCTGCTATAGGTTGTATCTCTTCAGTTTACTGGATAATATAAAAATAAGGACTGGCTGTTTCTCCGTGGACGTAGCCCAAACTAGGTGAACCACGTATATCTGTGTCTCTCTTGTTTTATGTGTTTTCTGTGTTTATATTTCTGCAATATTTTATGTGTTCCATTGCTCTGTAATATATAATTCTCTAACAACTGGTATTAGAGCCGAAGGTCTATTTGGTTGATAAACTCGCAGGAGAGAAGGGTTCCTAGTTTGAGTGGGAGAAATGGCGGAAGATGGTAGGTTTAGGGTCGAAAAATTCAACGGCCAAAACTACCAGCTGTGGAAGATGCAGATGGAAGATTATCTGTATCAGAGAGATCTATACCAACCATTGAGTGGAAAGACAAAGAATCCGACGAGTATGATAGACACAGAATGGGATATTCTCGATAGAAAAGCACTTGGAACAATATGGTTGTGCCTAGTGATGTCGGTAGCATTTAATATTTCAAAGGAAATGACAACTGAGGGTTTAATGTCGACATTGGCCAAACTATATGAAAAACCCTCAGCGTAAAATAAGGTACTTCTTATGAAGCTTTTATTTAATTTGAAGATGTTAGAAAGTGGATCGCTTGCTGATCATTTAAATGAATTTAATACAGTTACCAGTTAGTTATGTTTTGTAGGGGTAACTTTTGATGATGAAGTTATGGATCTGTTATTTCTGTGCTCATTGCCAGAAAGTTGGAATGGTTTAGTTATGGCCATTAGTAACTCTGTATCTGGATCTAGTACTTTAGAGTTTGATGATGTTGTCGGTGCCATCCTTAGTAAGGAAATGCGACGGAAAAGCTCTGGTGAGACATCAGGTAATGCTTTGACTACAGAGACTATGGGAAGAAAAATGGAAGGAGGAAAGAGCCCTAGATATCATAGTAAGTTAAGAAAAGGTAGATCCAAGTCTAGATCGGGGATAGTGTGCTGGAAATGCAGGAAGAAAGGACACCTGAAGAAACACTACAAGTATCGAAAGGGAAAAGAAGTAAACACGCAGTAAGAAAATAATCATGAAGTGAATGTAACAGGTGATGTGTTGCAAGATGCTTTCATTCTTTCATTAGAAAATATTATTGATGCCTGGGTGGTAGACTCAGGGGCCTCATTCCATGCCACACCTGATAGGAAACATTTTTATGATTATGTTCAAGGAGATTTTGGACATGTTCGATTGGGTGATGATAAACCCTTTAAAATCATTGGAATGGGTACAGTTTTCATAAAACAACAAAATGGAAATCAGTTGCTATTGAAGGAGGTAAGGCATGTTCCAGATTTGAAGAAAAATCTGATTTCAATAGGGCAGTTGGGAGGTGAAGGTTGCATAACTACTTTCAGAGATAAAACCTGGAAGGTCACTAAAGGATCCCTGGTAATAGCGAAAGGAGGAAGGGTTGTACATTGTATTTATGCAATGGTATTTCTAATTATGTTAATGCTTTAACCTCTATAGGAGAAGATATGACATTGTGGCATCATAGGCTCGGGCAGATGAGTGAGAAGGGGATGCATATTCTTCACTCAAGAAATATGTTGCCGGGTTTGAAGCATGTTGATTTAAAATACTGTGAGAATTGTGTTTATGGAAAACAAAAGAGAGTCAGATTCCTTAGAGTTGGGAAAGAAAAGAAGACCGAAAAATTAGAGCTTGTCCATATAGATGTATGGGGACCTACTCAGGTATCATCTCTTTGTGGCTCTCATTATTATGTTACTTTTATTGATGATGCAACCAGAAAAACCTGGATTTATTGTATTGGAAATAAATCTGATGTATTTGATATTTTCAAGATATGGAAAGCGTTGGTTGAAAATGAGACAAGAAAAATGTTGAAGTTTCTCAGATCAAACAATGGAGGTGAATATTGCAGCAAAGAGTTTGATAGGTACTTTTCAGAGAATGGAATTCGTAGAGAGAAGACAGTTCCAGGAACACCACAAGAAAATGGTGTGTCAGAAAGGATGAACAGAACAATCATGGAGCATGTAAGGTGCATGAGATTGCATGCAGGATTGCCTTTACAATTTGGGTAGATGTTGTAGATACTATTGTTTATCTAATAAACAGAGGGCCTTCAATTTCCTTGGATGGTGGTATTCCAGAGGAGGCATGGACAAGTAAAAAGGTAAACTACTCTTTTCTAAAGATTTTTGGTTGTGAAGCCTTCGTCCACATTAATAAAGAAAATAAAACAAAGCTTGAGGCAAAATCAAAGAAATGTACCTTTATTGGATATGGTGTTAATGATTTTGGTTATTGCTTTTACGATTATGAAAAACACAAAATCATTAGGAGAAGAGATGTCATATTCAATGAAAAAGTTTTGTATAAGGATCAGTTGCAGGAAAAGAAACAAGAAAAAGAAAATAGAGAATACACAGTGCTTGATGAGATCACTAAAAAAGTGATGGTGCCTAAAAATCATAATGATCAATAGCTAGAACAACAAGCACAACAACAACAAGCACCTCAAACACCTGAAAGTGGTGTTAGAAGATCTACCAAGATAGGTAGACCCCTTGAATGATACTCTCCTTCATTATATTATGTATTTTTGATTGATTCTAGTGAACCAGAATGTTATGAAGAAGCAGTATAGGTAGAAACCAGGAAGAAGTGGGAGAAAGCCATGAAAAAAGAGATGGACTCCTTATCACATAACTAGACTTGGGAGTTAGTCAGGTTTCCTGTAGCTAAAACAACATTGCAGAATAAATGGGTTTACGAGTCGAAGGAAGAAGATGGAGGTAGAAAAAGGTATAAAGCTAGACTTATGGTGAAAGGGTTTGCACAAAAAAAGGGTATAGAATTTGATGAAATATTTTCTCCTGTAGTTAAAATGACTTCAATCAGCACTATTTTAAGTCTAGTAGCAATTGAAGATTTGCATCTTGAGCAGTTAGATGTAAAGACAACCTTTCTCCATGGGGATTTGGAGGAAGAGATATATATGCAGCAGCCACAAGGATATGAGGTAAAAGGGAAGGAGAAACTAGTGTGTAGGTTGAAGAAGATCTTGTATGGCTCAAAACAGGCTCCAAGGGAGTGGTATCTAAAATTTGACAGGTTTATGTCTGAACAAGATTATACTAGATGTCACTCTGATCATTGTGTTTATCTCAAAAGGAAAAATGATGGCAGCTATATTATATTGTTATTGTATGTAGATGACATGCTTGTTGTAGGTTCTAACATGCAGGAAATAAATGTGCTCAAAATAAAATTGGCAAACTCATTTGCAATGAAGGATTTGGGTGCTACAAAACAAATCCTTGGTATGAGAATAACTAGAGATAGGAAGAATCACAAATTAACATTGTCTCAAAGTGAGTACATAGAAAAGGTGTTGAAAAGGTTTAATATGTAGAATGCAAAACTAGTTAGTATACCTTTGGTTAGCCATTTCAAATTAAGTAAAGAGGAGTGTCCCAAGACTCAGTTAGAAATGGCTCATATGTCTAAAGTTCCATATGCATCAGCAGTTGGAAGCTTAATGTATGCAATGGTCTGCACAAGGCCTGATATTACACATGTAGTGGGAGTTGTAAGCAGGTACATGAACAATATAGGAAAATAACACTGGATGGCACTGAAGTGGATTCTCAGGTATTTGAGAGGTACCACAAATTAAGAATTATGCTATGGTGGTTCAAACATTGCTCTACGGGGATATGTTGATGCAGATATGGCGGGTGTGTTACAGGGAAAAGTGTCTATATAGAACTTCTCTATCCCACTAAGGTGTGACAGCTGCCTTAGAAACAAACAGAGAAAAGCTACTTTCGTTTTTCCTTTATGAATTATAGATAGAGAGGAACAGAAAGACCAACCTCTGTCTTGCGCTAATCTCCTGATTTTATTCCTCTCTTCTTTGATAGTCTTCAGCTACCTACTCCCTTGCACGCCCAGCTTCACAAAGTACCTGTAAGATCATAGAAGCATAGCACTATACAAAGACATGGATCTATAATCATAAACAATCTAGGATCAGATGTAAATTGACCATACAAATGTAGCAAGCATCAATGACACAAAAGCATGGAGGAAAACTTGAATAGCTTTTATTGATAAACAAGAAAAGAGCCAAGAGGAGATACAAAGAGTTGTTCTGACCCAGCATCAACCTCCCAGCAAAGAAGCCCCTCTTCACCTCAAACAAAGCTTAGATCACCCAACAATCTGATGTTTGTCTCAAGAAACCAACAGCAATTACTTACAATATGCAAAATTCCAGCCTCCAGATCTCTGCGATGAGGGATCCATATATAGATATCTGTAAGGGGAATGAGTCAGCTTGTGTTTTGATTAGCGTCTTCCCTTTGATAGTTCTTGCTTCCACTTGGAGATTGATGGTCTCTTACTCATCCTTGGTCGAATTCAGTGAGGCAAGTGTCACAGGAGAAGTTTCTGGAAGCTTCCATTGCCTCTCCACCTCGCGGAATGACACTGCCATTTGTCATTTCTCGCCCATCGCACCCCACAGAAGGGATTTTTGAAATGCAACGCACCCACATAGTGTATTTAGGTGAGATGCAACACACTTAGCCAGTGGAGCAGCTGAAATGATCTTGTTTTGACCAATTCTGAGCAGTTTTTCATGGAGAACTTCTCGGAGAAGCTGTAATCTATTGACCTTGTTCTTTTAGGGGTTAGAACAACACTTTTAGGCACTTAGGAGCCCTTGGTTTATGGACATTTGATGCTTGGGGTTGTAGGGCCCAAAAATGTCTATAACAATTTCCCCCTAAAGCATGAGGTCATTAAACTTTTGATGTCGGGTGAAATGCTTTATTATGAGGATCCGAAGTTCTTTCAATGCTGGGAGGAGACCTGTAATAAGATACAATACAATGCATTATCTTCATAATATTTTCATGATCTAGCTGAGGCAGGCATTCCCATGCTCAGCTTTATAAATTCATTTTCATGTACATAGGACAGATAATCGTCTGAGTGTAGACTGATGATTCTGATAGAGCCATCATCCTTTTGATTGGATGATTATCTGTGCAGCAATGATGTATATTTAATGTCTTTATTTCCTTGAATATATATCGCAGCCCGGATGGATGAAACTAGATCCGGGGTCTTCAATCTCGTTCGATCTTCACTCGAAGTACAAGTCGATCCATGTGAGAAATGTTCTGAAGTCGAACATGGAAAGACATCACTTGATTACCAGTCAATGATTTAAATTGTTAACAAGCGCGAGAGGAATCACCGATAATGATAATGACCCTCAAGGTACTGCAGTACAATTCACGTGGTGTGACTAAAGGACTTGGCGTCGAACACCAGGCAAAATATTTCGGTTGAAGGCCATTGATGCAAAACCTATCGCCGAAAGTGAGAAACTTGCCCTTGAGGCATGCAAGCTTCAAAGTACTGAATGGGGTGTTCCTAGATCAACTTCTTGGATAATGAGCTGACGTCGACAAGAAGTGATCCGTCATAGGAGGGCCTTAATGAATCCCACATCAATGACATGGAACGGAGCAAATTATTTTAATGGAGGTGAAAACGATCTGGTGATATAAGTTTCAGGGTGGCGGTCATGAAAGAATGGAGTATAAATGTATGGTAGTGGGTGAGACATAGGTGAATTCTCTGAATGACTTCTCTTGAACATATCAGCGACACTGATGTGATGGATTGGTAGCATTAACCCCAAATGTGGATGGTATGATGGGACCATCGTGATGTGACCGGTGAATGAAACAACCCAACCCGACTCGGACATGGGGTGGAAGTGTCATGTTCAAGAGCGACTTGCTACCAACAAAGTTTCTTCAAGTTTTCTTCCCAATTTTCCCCAGTCATTGCTGACCAGTACCTCTTTATTTTTGTCAAGCTTGAGGAGGATAACATATGCTTGTTCTGTAATTTTCCCTTCCGGCAAACCCATCGCTATGTTTTAACAAGCCTAGCGATAGTGAAACTCGTTCTCGTCTATAGACAAGTTTGTCGCTACTAAAATTTTAACGAGTTTAACGACAAAGATAACTCGGTCCTTTTCAATTTTAGAGAGTCTGAAAAGGAACGTAAAGGTAACTCCAAAATTCCTTTTTCGTCATCTAATCCCTTAAGTCTGAAAAAGTATAAAACAATACAGAAGGGATGAATTTTCGATACTTTTAACGAGCCGAATAAAACAAGCGCTTGATCTTTTTGTGTAATAATCCCTCAGGTCCAAAAATATTAAAATCTAGAGGAGGGATAGCACTTTCTATCCCTTTAACAAGCTGGAGAGGCCAATGGCTTGGCAATCTTTTCATATTTTACGAGTCAGTTGAAAAGAGCTTAAAGGAGACTCGTCTTTTGAGGAACGAGTGATAAAATGGGTAGTAGCTGATTCCAGGTAAGGTTTGGAATTTTCCAATCACGGCAGTGTTACAAGGATGGCTAGTGAAATCACTCTTCGCAGCTGTTCCTCAAAATGGGTAAACAATCAAATGGGGGTGAATGATCGGCCAATGCAAAAGTGGAGGTGACGGTGAAAGCACGACCAAGGCTTTAATGGCTAAACTACTACATTTAGGATGGTTATTTACCGGGGAATAGTTCATTTTTTAACAAGATTAAATGCGAGGGGGATCATTTGCTCATGGTTTATGTTTATCTTTTAACGAGCTTGAACTATGTGCTAAAACTGCTCGATGTGGGTTTATTTTTTAACGAGCTTGAACCTTGTAGTAACACTGCTCGATTAATCCAGTCGTGTGATAAGAATGTCTCATATAAAATGACAATTTTTGAGTTTTGCCCCACATCCTTTCTTTATGCAAGTTAGGAAACGACCAATCCTACGAGTTTAAAGGGTTAGAGGACCTACAAATTTTAAAAAAATAAATAGTCATTCTTCGCTTGCACGCCAAAAGGTTTGCATGCCCCCAGGTATAAAACAGAGCTTCAAGGTTACCTGTTCTTCATTCCGTTAAAACATTTTTTTTACCGAGAGAGGACTACCTCTTACAGGTTACAAAAGATTGTTCTATTTACGGCGTAAACAAAACACTTCTTCGGCGATGTCTACCGAAATAAACAAAGGTGAGCGACGATTCCCGCCAACTCACATAACTTTGACAAGAGGATCTTATTCTAGTCCAACTCCCTCTTCCAATCACGGACAGGAGTACAAAGGTCATATTCTCTCGCAGAAACCTACCCTATACCCGAAGTTTTCCTGCCGAAGCAGACCAGGGTGCATGCCCCCTGGGTTTCAGTCATGTCCCCCGAATCACTCACGCTCATCGGGTGGACGGACTGGGGATTGAGACATTTCTTGCGTGAAAAGACCATTCACGGATGGTACATGACTATTTGCTATGCATGATTTGGGAAATGAATGCTGGTCTACGAGCTTGACCACTCTTCCTTCGTGTGGAAAACACATCACTCTAAAGAGTGATGAGACAATGGCTCTCATGCAATAAATATAGTCTCATCCAAGGAGTAGATTGTAATCCAGGGGTCCTTGAACTACCATTATGTTCATGTGAACGGTTTTCCCTCCCAATGTTATGGGCACATTGGGAAGGATCCCTAACGGTTGACTGGTTCCTTTATCAAAGCCTGTTAGATTTCTCATCTCAGGCAAAAGCGATGGCGAACCAAGCGCTTTCCAAGCAGTTGAGGAAAGGATACTCACAGAAGCCCCTTCATCTATGATGGTACCGGCCATAACCATTCTATATATTTGAACAATGATTCGGAATGGTATTCTAGCCGGTAAACGGGGTCTGCCTAGTTGATTCCAGTCGAAGGAGACAACTAGGTTGCTTGGAGGTGGGACCGAATAGACGGCTGGGTACGACTCTGACGAAATTCCTTCCTATGGTAAAGGAACGGGTAAATTGCCCCCATGTTCGTTGGAGTCTGTGCTTATGAAAAGAATTTGGACGATGGCATCCTTGTTCTCTTTGGTGATGGTATCATCTGAAAATGGAACCTCTGAAGGCAAGACCGGGTCAACTGCCGCCTCGACCTTTTGACTTTCATCTGGTATGGGTTCAGATGGTTTGTCTTCAATGATAGATGCTTCAGCCGACCACCTGAGCGGGCCAGTCGGATTTTCAACTAGTGACGGACTCGGCAAGAGTTTTTTATATCCAGGAGAAATTCGTAACGGTGAAACCGGACGATCGTCCAAAACTCTTTTAGCCTCGTCTAAGAAGGGACAACAGTGGACGGCATGATCGCCTTCACACAGTTTACAAGGAAATCTGTATTTTCCTTTTTGTCCTGGGGCTTAACTTTCACTAGTTGACGGTGTGTTTTCAACATGATCATTAGAGGTTGACGACACCGGGTTGTGCAAATGAGGAGACCAGTCCCTTAAGATCCGAGGGATGCAAGGACAATCTCTGTGATAGTGGTATCCTTTGCAAATAACACATGGCGATTTAGGCCTGGTCGGTGCAGTGTGTGGATTTTCGCTAGACGACGCTCATTTGCCCCCATTCGCTTTTGGCTCCTTCTTCTTCTTCTCTTTCTTCTTCTTTTCCTTCTTCTTGGGTACTTGACTTTACTAGCCCCATCAAGTGAAGAGGAAGGAGGAGAGGAAGACTTAGAGGAAGTAGAAGGTTGGTGGGTAACTCTGGAATCGTCTAGTTGCTGGTTCGATTGTTCAGGAATTGTGGTGTTCTAAACGACAGAGGTTGAGAAGAGCCGTACAGGAAAACCAATTGTCAGTCCTGGAGGCGACAATGTGGCCATATGGGGTGCACTAACACCTCCCCAAGAGGAGAAGGGACTAGGATTTCCTCCAAGGGGAATTCCTTGGTTGGTGGATTCCATTTTCTCAACCCAAGATCAACGTAGGAAAGGGTAATGAATATTCCGTTTAAAATAAATTTTAGACGCTTTGACACAACTTGCTTTTTCAATTTTTAAGAGTCGAGAAAAAACAAAAGATGACTCTAGTCGCCTTCAATTTTTAATGAGCCTGAAGTGACAAGTGCTCAGATGGACCTTTTCTGTTAAGGAGTCTGAAAAGGAACGAAAGGGACTGCTCTGGAAATCTAGGTAGAGGGATTACCAAACCAATCACAAAACTGCAGAATAATTTTTATGGTATGGGAGTCAATCTTCCCGAATGCTGTGTTCAGTGCATTGCGATCGATAGGGCGGCAGACACGGCTTCCTATGGATAAAGGATTAAGCCTATTGGGGTCTCCCAAAATATACTCGATGGTACGTGGGAGCACAAGTCCGTACTGGCACTTATCATCTCAAAGTGGAGGAATCACCCAACCAACAGTGAGAACAACAGTTACCAGGCTTTACGATGCTGGAATACATCTCTAGCCTAGACTTCTAAATGTTGTGCGTTAAGTTCCAAAGCGTTGTTAGATTCATTGAATTTATTTTAAGTTGATCTTGTTTATGAAGTTTGCCTTTCAGGTTCACCACGAGATGTAGATGTAATTCCTAAAATGCAATCTAAGATAATAAACAAACTTTTTATCTTCTTTGTGCAATGAAAATCCTAGCTGCTCGACCAAGAGCAACAATAACAGGATAATCGGCCATCAACAGCAATCAAACTCTTTCCTACGATTGAAATCGACACTTGCGACAGTTTCAAATCAAAGGACGACAGTACGAATATGCTACTTTTGCAAAGGAGAACTGTAAATGACTCAACAAACACACAAAAACATCTACAGTTCTTTTGTACAAAGGAGGCGGAATAACAACAAGGAAAAAGGGGTTTCAAACAGACATATACTGATCACAGGTAGCAAAATTGAGGAATAGAACTGGAAAGAATGAATCACAGAAGCAAAAACTGCATAGAGCTAGTCTGATCAGCGCACCTGTAACACAGAGAATTTGAAATGCAGCGCAGCTTGTCCACTCGGGAAGTGCGCTGAAGTTCAGATTCTCTGAACAGTACCTGCGCTAGGCCAGAAACGAGACTCTGTTTGGATTCCGGGTCACAGTTCGCAGTTCAGTTCTTGGGTTTTGGCCGAGAAAAAAGCAATCAATAATGTAACAATCAGGGTAAATCTAAGGAGGATCTAAGAGCTATCACAAGGGAAATCAGATATTTTGTGAATCAGTTGTTTAAATCATAAACAGATCCAGTAGATGGATTGAAGTAGTAGTTATCTACTTTGCATTTGCTATGGCAAGTGTAGTTCGAATGCTACCTATAAGTTTATGAAATAGACAACAAAGAATGATAAACAAACAAACTATTTATCTCCCCAGTGGAGTCACCATTTTGTTACAGGGAAAAGTGTCTATATAGAATTTCTCTATCCCACTAAGGTGTGACAGCTGCCTTAGAAAAAAACAGAGAAAAGCTACTTTCGTTTTTCCTTTATGAATTATAGATAGAGAGGAACAGAAAGACCAACCTCTGTCTTGTGCTAATCTCCTGATTTGATTCCTCTCTTCTTTGATAGTCTTCAGCTACCTACTCCCTTGCACGCCCAACTTCACAAAGTACCTGTAAGATCACAGAAGCATAGCACTATACAAAGACATGGATCTATAATCATAAACAATCTAGGATCAAATGTAAATTGACCATACAAATGTAGCAAGCATCAATGACACAAAAGCATGGGGGAAAAATTGAATAGATTTTATTGATAAATAAGAAAAGAGCCAAGAGGAGTTACAACCAGTTGTTCTGACCCAGCATCAACCTCCCAGCAAAGAAGCCCTCTTCACCTCAAACAAAGCTTAGATCACCCAACAATCTGATGTTTGTCTCTAGAAACCAACAAAAATTCCTTACAATATGCAAAATTCCAGCCTCCGGATCTCTGGGATGAGGGATCCATATATAGATATCTGTAAGGGGAATGAGTCAGCTTGTGTTTTTATTAGTGTCTTCCCTCTGATAGTTCTTGCTTCCACTTGGAGATTGATGGTCTCTTACTCATCCTTGGTCGAATTTAGTGAGGCAAGTGTCACAGGAGAAGTTTCTGGAAGCTTCCCTTGCCTCTCCACCTCGTGGAATGACACTGCCATTTGTCATTTCTCGCCCATCACACCCCACAGAAGGGATTTTTGAAATGCAATGCACCCACACAATGTATTTAGGTGAGATGCAATGCACTTAGCCAGTGGAGCAGCTGAAATGATCCTGTTTTGACTAATTCTGACCATTTTTTCATGGAGAACTTCTGGGAAAAGCTGTAATCTATTGACCTTGTTCTTTTAGGGGTTAGAAAAACACTTTTAGGGACTTAGGAGCCCTTGGTTTGTGGACATTTCATTCTTGGGGTTGTAGAGCCCAAAAATGTCTATAACAGGGTGATAGAGATAATAGGAGGAGCACAATACAGTATGTGTTTACTGTAGGTGGAACAACTGTCAGTTGGGTCTCAAAACTGCAAAGTGTTGTTGCACTCTGAACAATAGAAGCAGAGTATGTTGCTGTTATAGAGGCTAGTAAATAAATGATTTGGTTACAAAGGTTTTTGAATGAATTGGGTAAGAAGCAGAATTTGGGTAGGTTATACAATGATAGCCAGAGTTCCATACATCCTGCAAATAAATTTTCATTTCATTCCAAGACTAAGCATATAAAAATCAAGTACCATTTCATATGGTCAACATTGGAAGATGGATAGTTGAAGCTGGAAAAGATACACACTAGCCAAAATCCTGCAGATATGTTAACAAAAGTTGTAACCAGGGAGAAAATGAGAATTTTCTCAGTTTCAATTAGTCTTCAACTATGATGAAGAAGATGAGAAATAGTTGGGTCCAAAGTGGAGTCATTGTCCAAGAAATGAAGCAGCGGTGGAGTTGCTATAATCAGTCTCCAAGTGGGAGATTGTTGGGCGTGGAGCCTAGATATCTTCTGTATTCAAAGGTATCGCTGCATTGGACCCCAGTTCGAAATGGAGCGGCAACACTCCTCGTAAAACATTCGCTACAAGGGGGGGTCCAGTGTTATAGACATTTTTGTGCCCTACAACCCCAAGCATGAAATGTCCATAAACCAAGGGCTCCTAAGTCCCTAAAAGTGTTGTTCTAACCCTAAAGGAACAAGGTCAACAAATTATAGCTTCTCCCAGAAGTTCTCCATGAAAAACTACTCAAAATTGGTCAAAATAGGATCATTGCAGCTGCTCCACTGGCTAGGTGCATTGTATCTCACCCAAATACACTGTGAGGGTGCGTTGCATTTCAAAAGTCCCTTCTGTGGGGTGCGATGGGCAAGAAATGACAAATGGCAGTGTCATTCCACGAGGTGGAGAGGCAATGGAAGCTTCCAGAATCTTCTCCTGTGACACTTGCCTCACTGAATTCGACCAAGGATAAGTAAGAGGCCCTCAGTCTCCAAGTGGAAGCAAGAACTGTCAGAGAGAAGACACTAATCAAATCACAAGCTGACTCATCCCCCTTACAGATATCTATATATGGATCCCTCATCCCAGAGATCCAGAGGCTGGAATTTTGCATATTGTAAGGAATTGTTGTTGGTTTCTAGAGACAAACATCAGATTGTTGGGTGATCTAAGCTTTGTTTGAGGTGAAGAGGGGCGTCTTTGCTGGGAGGTTGATGCTGGGTTGGAACAACTGGTTGTAACTCCTCCTGGATCTTTTCTTGTTTATCAATAAAAGCTATTTGAGTTTTCCTCCATTCTTTTGTATCATTGATGCTTGTTACATTTGTATGGTCAATTTACATATGATCCTAGATTGTTTATGAATATAGATCCATGTCTTTGTATAGTGCTATGCTTCTGTGATCTTACAGGTTCTTGGTGAAGCTGGCCGTGCAAGGGAGCAGGTAGCTGGGGACTATCAAAGAAGAGAGGGATTGAATCAAAGGATTAGCACAAGATAGAGGTTGGTCTTTCTACTCCTCTCTATCTATAATTCATAAAGGAAAAACATAAGTAGATTTTCTCTGTTTGTCTCTAAGGCAGCTGTCACACCTTAGTGGGATAGAGAAGTTTTAAATAGACACTTTTCCCTGTAACAAAATCGTTACTCTGCTGGGGAACTAATTAGTTTCTTTGTTTATCATTCTTTGTTGCTTGTTTCATAAACTTATAAGTAGCATTCGAGCTGCATTTGCCATAACAAATGCAAAGTAGATAATTGTTGCTTCAATCCATCCACTGGATCTGTTTATGATTTAAACAACTGATTCACAAACTATCTGATTGCCCTTGTGATAGCTCTTAGATCCTCCTTAGATCTACCCTTGATTGTTGCATTACTGATTGTTTTTTACTCGGCCAAAAACCAAGAACTGAACTGCAAACTGTGACCCGGAACCCGAACAAAGTCTCATTTCTGGCCCAACGCAGGTACTGTTCAGAGATTCTGAATTTCAACGCACTTCCCGAGTGGACAACCTGCGCTGCATTTCAGATTCTCTGTGTTACGAGTGCGCTGATCAGACTAGCTCTGTGCAGTTGTGGCTTCTCTGGATCATCCTTTCCAATTCTATTCCTGAATTTTGCTGCCTGTGATCAGTATATGTCTGTTTGAAACCCCTTTTCCTTGTTTTTATTTCGCCTCCTTTGTACAAAAGAATTGTAGATTTTTTTGTGTGTTTGTTGAGTCATTTACAGTTCTCCTTTGCAAAAGTAGCATAGTCGTACTGTCGTCCTTTGATTTGAATCTGTCGCAAGTGTCGATTTCGATCGTAGGAGAAAGTCTGATCATTGTTGATGGTCGATTATCCTGTTACTATTGCTTTTGGTCTGAATTTATAATTTTCTAGTGTCAAAAACAAGTATTCATTTCAAAATAGTAAGGTGTCGTAATCGTCTCTATTTTTGATTTCGAAAAGAAGCTTGTTTATATTTGTCGCTTGAAAAGAAATTCAGATTTGTACATCAACTTTCTTTTTAGCATTCATATACTAAGAAAGTCGAAAACAAATACATGCATGTGCATTTGGATATAGACAGTCTGTTTGGCTTGATTTAGGAAAGTGCATTTACAGTGTGCTCTTTGCTCTTTGTGAAAAGATTCTCTCTTTCTTTTCCCTAGTAGCTAGGATTTTCATTGCACAAAAGAGATAAAAAGTTTGTTTATCATCTTTAGATTACATTTTAGGAATTACATCTACATCTCGTGGTGAACCTGAAAGGCAAACTTCATAAGCAAGATCAACTTAAAATAAATTCAATGAATCTAACAACACTTTGGAACTTAACGCACAACATTTAGAGGTCTAGGCTAGAGACATATTCCGGCGTCGTAAAGCCTGGTAACTGTTGTTCTCACTGATGGTTGGGTGATTCCTCCACTTTGAGACGATAAGTGCTAGTACGAACTTGTGCTCCCACGTACCGTCGAGTATATTTTGGGAAACCCCTATAGGCTTAAATCCTTGATCCATAGGAAGCCGTGTCTGCCGCCCTATCGATCACAATGCACTGAACACAGCATTCAGGAAGATTGACTGTCGTACCGTAAAAAGTATTCTGCAGTTTTGCGATTGGTTTGGTACTCCCTCTACCTAGACTTCCAGAGTAGTCCCTTTCGTTCCTTTTCAGACTCCTTAACGGAAAAGGTCCATCTGAGCACTTGTCACTTCAGGCTGATTAAAAATCAAAGGCGACTAGAGTCATCTTTTTTTTTTCTCGACTCTTAAAAACTGAAAAAACAAGTTGTGTCAAAGCGTCTAAAATTTATTTTAAATGGAATATTCATTACCCCTTTCCTACGTTGATCTTGGGTTGAGAAAATGGAATTCACCAACCAAGGAATTCCCATTGGAGGAAATCCTAGTCCCTTCTCCTCTTAGGGAGATGTTGGTGCACCCCATATGGCCACATTGTCACTTCCAGGACTGACAATTGGTTTGCCTATATGGATCTTCTCAACCACTGTCATTCAGAACACCATAATTCCTGAACATTCGAATCAGCAATTAGACGAGTCCAGAGTTACCCACCAACCTTCTACTTCCTCTAATTCTTCTTCTCCTCCTTCCTCTTCACTTGATGGGGCTGGTAAAGCCAAAAGTCAAGTACCTAAGGAGAAGAAGGAAAAGAAGAAGAAAGAGAAAAAGAAGAAGGAGCCAAAAGCGAGTGGGGGCAAACGAGTGTCGTCTAACGAAAATCCAGACACTGCACCGACCAGGCCTAAATCGCCATGTGTCATTTGCAAAGGAGACCACTATCATAGAGATTGTCCTTGCATCCCTCGGATCTTAAGGGACTGGTCTACTCGTTTGCACAACCTGGTGTCGTCAACCTCTGATGATCATGTTGAAAACACACCGTCAACTAGTGAAAGTGAAGCCCCAGGACAAAAAGGAAAATATAGATTTCCTTGTAAACTGTGCGAAGGCGATCATGTCGTCCACCATTGTCCCTTCTTAGACGAAGCTAAAAGAGTTTTGGATGATCGTTTGGTTTCACCGTTACGACTTCCTCCTGGATATAAAAAACTCTTGCCGAGTCCGTCACTAGTTGAAAATTTGGCTGGCCCATCCAGGTGGTCAGCCGAAGCACCTATCATTGAGGATAAACCATTTGAATCCATGCCAGATGAAAGTCAAAAGGTCGAGGCGGCAGTTGACCCGATCTTGCCTTCAGAGGTTCCATCTTCAAATGATACAGTCACTGAAGAGAACAAGGATGACACCGTCCAAATTCTTTTCATAAGCATAGACTCCAACGAACATGGGGGCAATTTACCCGTTCCTTTACCGCAGGAAGAAAGTTCGTCAGAGTCGTACCCGGTCGTCTATTCGGTCCCACCTTCAAGCAACCTAGTTGTCTCCTTCGACTGGAATCAACTAGGCAGACCCCGTTTACCGGCCAGTACACCATTCCGGATTATTGTTCAAATATATAGAATGGTTATGGCTGGTACCATCATAGATGAGGGGGATTCTGTGAGTATCCTTTCCTCAACTGCTTGGAAAGTGCTTGGTTCGCCATCGCTTTTGCCTGAGATGAGAAATCTAACAGGTTTTGATAAAGGAACCAGTCGACCGTTAGGGATCCTTCCCAATGTGCCCATAACATTGAGAGGGAAAACCGTTCACATGAACGTAATGGTAGTTCAAGGACCCCTGGATTACAATCTACTCCTTGGACGAGACTATATTTATTGCATGGGAGCAATTGTCTCCTCACTCTTTAGAGTAATGTGTTTTCCGCACGAAGGAAGAGTGGTCAAGCTCGTGGACCAGCTTTCATTTCCTGGATCACGCATAGCAAATCGTCATATACCATCCCTAAATAGTCTTTTCATGCAAGAAATGTCTCAATCTCCAGTCCGTCCACCCGATGAGTGTGAGTGATTAGAGAGGACATGACTGAAACCCAGGGGGCATGCACCCTGGTCTGCTTCGGCAGGAAAACTTCGGGTATAGGGTAGGTTTCCGCGGGAGAATATGACTAGTCTGTACCCCCCGTCCGTGATTGGAAGAGGGGGTTATTCTAGAACAAGATTCTCTTGTCAAAGTTATGTGAGTTGGCGGGCATCGCCGCTCACCTTTGTTTATTTCGGTAGACATCGCCAGAGAAGTGTTTTGTTTACGCCGTAAATAGAACTATCTTTGGTAACCTGTAAGAGGTAGGCCTCTCTCGGTAAAACAAATGTTTTAACGGACTAAAGAAGGGGTAACCTTGAAACTCTGTTTTATACCTGGGGGCATGCAAACCTTTTGGAGTGCAAGCAAAGAGCGATCATTTATCTGTTTTTTGGATTGGTCGTTTCCTAACTTGCATAAAGAAAGGATGTGGGGAAAAACTCTAAAAGTTGTCGTTTTATATGAGACATTCTTATCACACAACTGGATTGATCGAGCAGTTTTAGCACATAGTTCAAGCTCATTAAAAAATAAACATAAGACATGAGCAAATGTTTCCCCCTGCGTTTAATCTCATTAAAAAATGAACTAATCCTCGGTAAATAACCATCATGAATGTAGTACTTCAGCCGTTAAATCCTTGGTCATGTTTGCACCATCACCTCCACTTTTTCATTGGCCGATCATTCACCTCCATTTGATTGTTTACCCATTTTGAGGAACAACTGAGAAGAGTGATTTCACTAGCCATCCTTGTGACACTGCCGTGATTGGAAAATTCCAAACCTTACCTGGAATCAACTGCTACCCATTTTATCACTCGTTCCTCAAAAGACGAGTCTCCTTTAAGCTCTTTTCAACTGACTCGTAAAATATGAAAATATTGCCGAGCCATTGGCCTCTCCAGCTCGTTAAAGGGACAGGAAGTGCTATCCCTCCTCTCGATTTTAATCTTTTTGGACCTGAGGGATTATTACACAAAAAGATCGAGCGCTTGTTTTGTTCGGCTTGTTAAAAGTATCGAAAATTCATCCCTTCTGTATTGTTTTATACTTTTTTGAACTTAAGGGATTAGATGATGAAAAAGGAATTTTGGAGTTACCTTTACGTTCCTTTTCAGACTCTCTAAAATTGAAAAGGACCGAGTTATCTTTGTCGTTAAACTCGTTAAATAGATTAATAACGACAAACTTGTCTATAGACGAGAACGAGTTTCACTATCGCTAGGCTCATTAAAACATAGCGATGGGTTTGCCCGAAGGGAAAATTATAGAACAAGCATATGTTATCCTCCTCAAGCTTGACAAAAATAAAGAGGTACTGGTCAGCAATGACTGGGGAAAAATTGGGAAGAAAACTCAAAGAAGCTTTGTTGGTAGCAAGTTGCTCTTGAACATGACACTTCCACTCCGTGTTTGAGTCGTGTTGGGTTGTTTCATTCACCGGTCACATCACCATGGTCATGCCATACCATCCACATTTGGGGTTAATGCTACCAATCCATCACATCAGTGTCACCGATATGTTCAAGAGAAGTCATTCAGAGAACTCACCTGTGTCTCACCCACTACCATACATTATACTCCATTCTTTCATGACCGCCACCCTGAACCTTATATCACCAGATCGTTTTCACCTCCATTAAAATCATTTGCTTCATTCCATGTCATTGATGTGGGATTCATTAAGGCCCTCCTGTGACAGATCACTTCTTGTCGACATCAGCTCATTATCCAAGAAGTTGATCTAGGAACACCCCATTCAGTACTTTGAAGCTTGCATGCATCAATGGAAAGTTTCTCACTTCCGGCGATAGGTATACATCAATGGCCTTCAACCGAAAGATTTTGCGTGGTGTTCAACGCCAAGTCCTTTATTTACACCACGTGAATTGTACTGTAGTACCTTGAGGGTCATTATCATTATCGGTGATTCCTCTCGTGCTTGTTAACAGTTTACATCATGGACTGGTAATCAAGCGATGTCTTTCCATGTTTGACTTTAGGACATTTCTCACATGGATCAACTTGTACTTTGAGTCAAGATCGGATGAGATTGAAGACCCCGGATCTAGTTTCATCCATCTGGGCTGTGATATATATTCAGGGAAGTAAAGATATTAAATGTACATCATTACAGCACAGATAATTGATGAGCCCCAAAAATGGACAATTATTTGGGCTCATTCAACTTCCTAAGTTGACTTAATCCACCATTCTCATTGGTTTATTGCATGTTTTTGATTATTTTTATGTTAATAGAGTGAATTTGGTTAGTCATTATGCCAACAAGTCTAATGGGTGCTTTGTGTAGCCTTTTTGGTCCACTTGGAGACAAAATTGAAGGTCTTAATGAGCACTTGGCAGCCAAATTCGTGGGAGAACAAGCTAGAGGATTTGTAGGAAGGTGTCCCCCTCATTTATGGGCCCTTACCTCAAATTCTCCACCATCAGCTCGGAGTTCAAAGGCCACCAAATCAATGAGCACAAGGGCAGCCAAGCAAGTCAAGTAGGACTGCTGTTAACTACAAGTCTTGGGCAGCCAAGTCCCTAAATTTTAGGAGGACTGTTGGGTCCTCAAATTGTATAAATAAGAGGGCTTAAGACCTCATTTGAGTTAGTCAATTTGGTTATCCAGTGTAGCTCTGTTTTTGCTCTTTGTAAGCCAATTTTGGCATGTTGTTAGACTCATGATCATGATATTTTAATAAAGGCAGTCAGATTTGGATTCGATTCTGAGTTCTTAGGGGAGCTATAGCTCTCAGGTTAGGGCCCAACCTGAGAGCAATAGACCTCCTTTCCTTTGTATTGTTACTTGTCTTTCTTTTATCATTGCATTTCTTTCCCTTACATGCACTTGAAAAACACAGTTTGCTGAATTGATTGTTTCAGTTTTGTTATGTAGGTTAGTTTCATGAATGCAGTTGTTTCAGTAGTTCAGAATTAGCTTAGGGAGATTGGAGTTACATTGAGTTCAAAAAGGTTGAATGCATGCTCACTTTCACCTCTGTTTGGGGACCGGAAGTGTAGACCGTGCCAACTGCCAAAAAAACACTGTTTCAACATATGCATGCAAGTATTGTTGTAATGTTTTCAATTGAAGAGTTGTCCATGCGATTTTATCTTGAGTAATGACTCTTTGGTTCAGCATCATGCACGAATTCCTTTCAACTTACGTTGTTGTTCTTTGATTCCTAATAAAACAGTTAGAATAGGTTGGTGAACTTTCGTTTACATGCAAGATAAGGGTGATTTGTTTCATTTCCACTGCACAGCACCACTTCATCGTGTTCTTCTCTTTTTGAACTGTGCCTAAGCCACCTACTCATCCTCTGTTCAGCTCAGTTGCCTTCCAACCCTTCTAGTTCTCACGTAGCTCCATCTTTTTAACTTTTCATTGCTTCCACCCTTCTATCCACGAACCAACTTTACTCACTCTTTCTCCATCTTATCTCTCTATCCCTGAGCCATCACAAGCTCCCTTTTCATCCTCCCTATCCACCCATACCGCTCCATCACTTCACCATCACCCAAAACTCCCACGGTAGAACATCCTGTAGAAGTTAGCAGACTTCCTGTAGAATTCCTGAGTTTCCTGTAGGATCCCCTGCAGACATCCTGTAGAAGCCTGCAAACTCGGTTGCCGAGCACCTGAACGTTGTGGACTTCTGTGGACTGATGCTAGGGATCCCCTGGGACCTCTCCTAGCCCCCCTGACCTTTCCCAAGCTTTCCTTCCCTTCGCACCACCTCTGCACAGCCAAACCCTAATAAGAAACAAAATCATAATCACTCCAACCATTTAAGCAAAAATACAAAAACAATGTTCTTTTCAATGGAAGTAGTTTAAGTTCATGCATTTCATATCACTAGCAGTAATGGCATCATTTCTAGAAGTTTGCACTCTCACTATTGCATCATAGAGATTAAGCTAGTCAGATTAGGGTTTACTAGGGTTTCCATGTTTTGGTTGGCTTTCAGTTCATTTTTGCAAAGTAGATTAATTTCCTTTGAGATAGCCTTCGTCCATCATTTAGAAAGCTTCTTTTGAGGGCATATAGAAGTTGGCTTGAGCCCTAGCGGACTTGTGCCAGCTGACCAAGTGACAGCTGCGACAAGAGCTGGTACTTGTGCATACAGCACCATCGCTTCCAAGTTTGTACGAACTACCGGGTTGATAAAATTAGAGATAGGAAGCCCCAGGAGTTGTAGCATTATTGCTACAATACTGGAGCCCACCAATAATCATCCTATCAAAAGGATGATGGCTCTATCAGAATCATCAGTCTACACTGAGACGGTTGTCTATCCTATGTGCATGAAAATGAATTTATAAAGCTGAGCATGGGAATGCCCGCCTCAGCTAGATCATGAAAATATTATGAAGATAATGTATTTTATTGTATCTTATTACAGGTCTCCTCCCAGCATTGAAAGAACTTCGGATCCTCATAATAAAGAATTTCACCCGACACCAAAAGGTTAACGGCCTCATACTTTAGGGGGCAACTGTTATAGACATTTTTGTGCCCTACAACCCCAAGCATGAAATGTCCATAAACCAAGGGCTCCTATGTCCCTAAAAGTGTTGTTCTAACCCCTAAAGGAACAAGGTCAACAAATTACAGCTTCTCCCAAAATTTCTCCATGAAAAACTACTCAAAATTGGTCAAAACAGGATCATTGCAGCTGCTCCACTGGCTAGGTGCGTTGCATCTCACCCAAATACACTGTGAGGGTGCGTTGCATTTCAAACGTCCCTTCTGTGGGGTGTGATGGGTGAGAAATGACAAATGGCAGTGTCATTCTGCGAGGTGGAGGGGCAATGGAAGCTTCCAGAATCTTCTCCTGTGACACTTGCCTCACTGAATTCGACCAAGGATGAGTAAGAGGCCCTCAGTCTCCAAGTGGAAGCAAGAACTGCCAGAGAGAAGACACTAATCAAATCGCAAGCTGACTCATCCCCCTTATAGATATCTATATATGGATCCCTCATCCCAGAGATCCAGAGGCTGGAATTTTGCATATTGTAAGGAATTGCTGTTGGTTTCTAGAGACAAACATCAGATTGTTGGGTGATCTAAGCTTTGTTTGAGGTGAAGAGGGGCTTCTTTGCTGGGAGGTTGATGCTGGGTTGGAACAACTGGTTGTAACTCCTCCTGGATATTTTCTTGTTTATCAATAAAAGCTATTTGAGTTTTCCTCCATGCTTTTGTATCATTGATGCTTGTTACATTTGTATGGTCAATTTACATCTGATCCTAGATTGTTTATGAATATAGATCCATGTCTTCGTATAGTTCTATGGTTCTGTGATCTTACAGGTACTTGGTGAAGCTGGGCGTGCAAGGGAGCAGGTAGCTGGGGACTATCAAAGAAGAGAGGGATTGAATCAAAGGATTAGCGCAAGACAGAGGTTGGTCTTTCTACTCCTCTCTATCTATAATTCATAAAGGAAAAACATAAGTAGCTTTTCTCTGTTTGTTTCTAAGGTAGCTGCCACACCTTAGTGGGATAGAGCAGTTCTAAATAGACACTTTTCCCTGTAACATCCAGGGAGGGCTAGTTGCGACCTTTTGGGACCCCCCCCTGGTGGGGGTATCGGGGGTAGCGCCCTAGAAGCTAAGAATAGATGTAAAATTTCCTTCTAAAATGTTGTAATTTCGTAGTCAATTTGGGTCGTTAATTAGGCGGAGATATGACTGTAGAAGTTATGTTTAATTTAGGGTTTTTTGACCTAGAAGGCAACCCCTCACTATATATGAGGTAATTGTATTACATGTATGTAGATTGGCATTCTGTCTGAGGAAGAGAGAGGAGATTGAGAGCGAAAAGGGAGTTATAGAGGATCTATTGTAGGTTGTATCTCTTCAGTTTGCTAGATAATATAAAAATAAGGACTGGCTGTTTCTCCATGGACGTAGCTCAAACTGGGTGAACCACATATATCTGTGTCTCTCTTGTTTTATGTGTTTTCTTTGTTTATATTTCTGCAAGATTTTATGTGTTCCATGGCACTGTAATATATATTTCTCTGACAATAATTACCCTTTTCCAAAAATGGATTAGTTACATGAAATGGTTTCAAGAGCACAAAGACTTTCTATGCTTGATGGTTTTTCATGTTATAATCAGTTAAATTTTGATCTAGCAGACATGGAAAAGACAACCTTCACTACACCCTGGGGTACATTTATGTACGCTAGAATGTCATTTGGCTTATCAAATGTTGGAGCAACATTTCAGAGAGCTATGGATGTAGCTTTATGGGTCAGGTAAACAAATTTGTGGTTATTTCTCTTGATGACATTACTATTTTTTCTAAATCTGTTAAGAAACATCTAAAGCACTTGATCAAGGTTTTTGACAGGTTTAGTTAATTTGGGATATCATTGAATCCTAAAAAGTCTTTGTTTTCTATCAAAGAAGGAAGACTGTTGGGTTGTATAACTTCAAAGGAAGGAGTGGTAATTTACCCCAATAATGTGTCTTCCATTGAAACATTGACCTTACCTAGAAACAAGAAAGAAATTCAATCTTTTCTGGGCAAAATTAAGTTGTTAAGGAGGTTCATCCCAAATTATGCAGAGATTGTAAAAGATATAACTGACATGCTCCGAAAGGATCATGAAGTTAAATGGACTGTCTCTTCTAGGCATGCATTTGATTAGATCAAGAAAGCTATCTCTTAAGCTCCCACCTTGGCCAACCCTGATTATACTAAACCATTCATTATCTTTTTTTTTGCCTCAAAAACAACCCTTGTTGTTGTTGTATTACAAAAGAATGAAGATTCCCATGACCAGCCCATAGCCTTTTTCAGTAAGGTTATGAGAGATGCCAATCTTAAGTATGACATAATCAAGAAGCAAGCCTATGCCCTCATTCAAGCCCTGAAATCTTACAGGATGTACGTCCTACATTCACTTATTACTGTTTGTGTTTCTAATAGTGTTGTAAAAATCATTTTAACTCAACCAAAAACTGATGGGAAAATACGGAGGTGGATCACTCAAATACTTGAGTTTGATCCAACTATCAAAACTACAAAGTTAGTAAAAGGCCAAGGATTATCCAAGCTTCTAGTAGAATCCAATTGCAAAATTCTTGGAACCAATTCTATTTTAGAAGTAAAGGGGGAGAAACCACAAGAACCTTCTGTCCTTGCACAAGGGAAGAATCCACAACAACCTTTCCTAATCTTACAAGGGAAGAATCCACAAGAACCTTCTGTCCTTGCACAAGGGAGGAATCCACAATAACCTTTCCTAATTTTGCAAGGGAAGAATCCACAAGAACCTTCTCTTCAACCTAAATAAAATAATCCACAAGAACCTTTACCTTCAGATTAAATCAGCCCTTTACATATTGATGACAAATTTCTATTGCCGGATTGGTATCAAGCATTGTAAATTTTCTGCTCTATTTTGACTACGCAACATCATTCTCCAAAGCCCAGTGTAAAACTCTTAAATTTAAAGCAGTCAAGTACTACATTATAAATGAAAATTTATACTAGAAAGATACATTAAATGTTTTGTTATTATGTTTAACAGAATCAGAAACTGAAGGAATCATTGATCAGTTTCATATAGGATTTTGTGGAGGACTTTACGCTTGGAGAGAAACAACATACAAGATTTTAAGGGGAGGATTTTATTGGCCAACATTGTTTTCGCAAGTAGGGGCAAAGGTTAGAGGTTGTGTTCCATGTCAAATGTTTGGTGGGAAGCAGAAACTAGAAGCTCTTCCACTAGTACCATCAATAATGTCAGCACCTTTCATTCAATGGGGATTAGATTTTGTTGGAGAGATCCATCCCACTTCAAGTAATCAACATAGATGGATCCTCATAGCAATAGGCTACTTCACTAAATGGGTGGAAGAAATTCTAGTAAGAAATGCTACTGATTCAATAGTAATTAAATTCATTGAAGAAAATATTTTATCTAGGTTTGGTTGCCCAACTCAAGCTGTCATAGATAATGCAACAACATTATCTAGTGTTAAAATGATGGAGTTTTTCGAGAAATATCAGATTCTATTACATCATTCAACTCCATACTACCCTCAAGGTAATGGCCTTGCAAAATCCTCAAATAAAAGTCTGGTGAAGGTAATCAAAATACCCTAGCAGATCAGAAAAAGAGTTGGGACTCTCATTTAATTTATGCAGTGTGGGAAAACATAATAACTCCAAAAAGGTCTACTGGGAAATCTCCTTTTCAGTTAGTCTATGGGAAAGATGCAATTTTTCCCAGCAATTTGGATTTACTAGTTTTAAAATTCTTGCAGGACCCAACAGATGAACCTGATGATTTTTCAAGAAGGACAAATCAGATTATTGAACTAAATGAAAACAGAGATGAAGTTCAATACAAATTGAAGAAATATCAGAATAAGATGAAAATCCTGTTTGACAGAAGAGCTAGGGAAAGGGACTTCATGGAAGGTGACCTAGTTCTAAGATGGGACTCCAGGAGGGAGGAAAAGGGAAAGCATGGCATGTTGGATAACCTATCATTTGGTCCTTTAGCAATTTCTGAAGTGAATGGAAACAACACTTTTGTGCTACAAAATCTTGAGGGACTATATTCCACTTATCCTGTAAATGGAAGGTTTCTCAAACATTTAATTCAATACTAAGAATTTGGAATACATTTCATTATAAAAACTCTGGTTTCTTTTACTTTTCAAGTTGTCAATGAGATATTTTACAACAAAGGACACCATAGCCTAAGGACAAGGCATATGGATCTGCAATTTCTCTACATTCTATAGGATAAAGCAGTCCCTAGTTGGAGCTGATGTTGTAGCAATTTTTGGTTTTAATAAGTTAGAATAAATTAGACAAAAAATGAAAATATATTTACAAAATGTTAAGATAGGATGTGGACAAAAAGAATATTGAATAAAAAATGTTGGGAAAATATTTTGATAAATATGTCCATATCAAAGAAAATGTTAGGGTAGATGCCCTAAAAAATGAAGGAAAAATAAAACGTTAGGTTAGACAGAAAAGAAAAATAAAATAACTCTAAAAGTGTTGCAAATTTAAATGCCACTACTTTGTTATAAATTCAGTTAGAAAAATAATAGTTGTGTGCAGTTTGTTTAGATGCCACACTAGGTTATTTTATCAAATTATACGGTTGCATCATAATTGTATTTGTTTTAAATTAATTCTCACAGGTAGAAAATAAATTAGCTCAACAGTTTAATCTGAACCAATGGAGGGAATAATGTATAGAGATAGATTGTTCATAAAATGAAAATATTGGGTTGCTAGTTTAAATGCACTCTGAAAGGATAAGTACAAATGTTAGGAATAGAAGAGTAGGTAGAAATGTGAAAGTTTGAGATGTTGAAATGGTTATTTCCTAAAGATCAAAAGATTAGGAAACATATTGATGACGAGAGTTTGAATAACCAAAGTTTTGACTTTATTTTATTTCATTGATATCCTATTATTCCATTCATTAAAACACCTGGACCCAGCCGCCGTGTCCGCCTATCATATTGTGACCCCACCATTCATTCCCCGCTCACACGTTAAAATCCCTCTACCTCACCTCTCATCCTGCACAATCCTTCAAAATCCTATGGCCTACACTCCCTTTCGGCCCTCATTTGTCGTCCGAAGTTTATTGGTAGGGGGCGCTGAAATGGGCAGTCTTTAGTATCACCTACATAAACCACAAAACTTCCCTTTCAATCTTTTGAGACTAGAAATCCCAAAACCACAAACCACTCTGTCTTACCCCTGAATGCAGTATTCTTCATAGCCATTTACTGCCACCCCACGTGACCTCCACATCACATTTCACTTCATATCTCCCATCCAATCATCCGTGACCTATCCGTTTCCCATTCATTTTTTCTCCCATGCATTTATAACCAAATTTCTATTAAATAACCCTAGATAATTAATGAATTTTCAAATGTTCGATGCCACCCTCCAACTCCATTTTTCTCTTAATAAGCATTGTTTCATGCATCTCAAAGGTTACATAGTTAACTTCTATGACCAAGATTATTCTTCAAGCCCGCCTGCTCATACAGCTCAACCACTTGTCCTGTTCACAAGCACATCTTCGGGGTCCACTTGTCAGTTTCCTGTCTCCACTCTGATAACTCCTTTTATGACTTTTTCCTTTATATTCCATAGTTTCATTTGAAAAAAAGCCTCCCAAGGGAAAATCAATTTCAGAAGTTTGAAATCCTCTAATTCACCCATAGGTTGATTTCCATCATACTCCATTAGTTGACAAGGATTGCAAAATCATTGAGACTTCTTCTCAATTTGAATTATTTGAAATTTACGCTGGTGGGAAGAGTAGCTGATTGACCAGAGTGATGAAATTGGGCTCTGCGAATCCCAATTACCCCACTATATTTTTCCACAAATACACATAGCTCCAGAGTTTGTGAGAAAATGCCATGAATCCTATGATCCCAACTAGAGAGAAATTATCTCACCTACTGGAAAAATCCTCTGTCACATTAACGCTAATTCAATTGATAAAATGTTGCAGGCCCCTACCACTATACCAACTCATCCTTTTTCCCATGAAAACCTGATAGAAGCTTATAACAAACCGTACTTTACCAAGAGATCCCGGACCTTGGAACTATTTTTAGCAATTGGTAGTCCTCTACCAAAGAGAAATCCCCCTTATGATTCATCTATGTTTCCTGAGAGAACCAAGCATATTACTACTATCCTGTCCTATTTTCTTGGTTATCACTCTAATCAGTCTGTCAATGAAGCCATCCTTGGTTTCTTATCCACGTTTTCTTCTGATTCTAAGCCTATTGTTATTTATGATTTTAGTCATTTCATAGTTGAAACCATACATGAGAAGTTTGCCAAATTTAACACAGGAGAAGTATTCAAGTATGCTTCAGTACTTCTATATCTTTTTATATATTTTCAGGGAGACAATTCCCATTTCCTTTGCAAAAACTTGATGAAGAAGGACAACAACAGTCAGTTATTTTCTGGACTTCAATGCAGATGAAGGAGAAAGAAGAATTCACATACAAGCAGTTCATAGAAATATTTATTCATCCAGCCCTCAGCCTTATGAGCAACATTCCATTACCAAGGATCAGTGAGGATATTGTCAAAGAAATTCAGTTCATAGATCAAGTTGTAACAGGAGATTGGTATTGCTACCAAAACTACACAAAAATCAGCGTTTTTTCCTGTGAGTTTCCACCCTACAAACTACCAAAGTACCTCCCTGTTAGAATCTTTGCATTGGAGTACTTGAGGAAAATATTGAATGCAGATAAATTATATTTTATAGTTGCCAAAAAGAAATCACAATTTAAGCTTAAAGTTCAATTTGGTCCCTTGATTTGTAATACCAGGACAGCAGGGGAGGAAGTTGATAAGCTATTAAAAGAAATGAAATTTGCTATCAGTTTCTCTTGGTCATATGACCCAGTGGGAGTAATCTCCAAAATCAGGGTGGAAAATAAGTTCACACCATATCATCATATAGCTAGGCCTGAGATAGAACAGTTGGAATGGATAGATAATACACTCCAAGAGGCTGAAGAGCAAGCAGTCTCTACATCAAATATGAAAACTCCAATTGCACAGGGAAAGACAACCAAGAGAGGGAGGGAAGAACAATCTTCACCTACAATAGAGGCAACAAGCCAAGGCCTCAAGGTATTTCATAGGAAAAAGAAACAAAGGGTCTCTATGGATATTGATTCACTGTCTGGTGGAGAGTCTATACAATCTCCAACTCAGTCTACCACTTCTCATGAACAGTAGATAGTCCAAATTGTTGGAGGCATTCCAGAGAATAAAGAGGAAGACATCTTCCATGTCTTTATTGAAATCAAAAGAAAGAATGAAGAATTGAAATTGAATACTTACACCCATTTATAGAAGCATTCTTCTAGCTCTCAAGCTAGGCTTCTTTCAGTCTTTGACTCTGAGAAGGGGAAATGTAAATGGCTTTCTTATAGATAAAGTTCCTCAGCCCAGGACTGTAGCACAATACCAAAAACACACTTATTTTGAGTTTAATGTTGAATCCAATTGATCAAATTGAGATGCACAAACAAACAGGACTGATGATTTCTTCTACCTTGACAAACACTGCTATGAGTTTATAAAAAATGCATCTTACATTGGCCAACATTCAATCACAATTAAAGTTGGATAAGGTATCCTCATTGGCAAACGATACCAAGATTCAATCCTTTGAAAACCTAGTGCTAAGGATGGGATATGATCCCTCAAACATAAATGATGTAGAGGAGCTTATTAATAAAAATAACACTAAGGTTGTATCATTAAAGAAATAGCTGAAACTACCAGCATCTGAGGATCCAATGGCCAAAGAAATTGAGGAGATAGAGACACAAAAGTCATATATGATGAAGCTCATCATAGAATAGAATTTGTGAATAAAAAATATGGTTGAGAAAATGGAGAAATTGGTTAAGGAGAAGGAGGAAGCTATCAGGAACATTCAAACTTCAGTGGATGTAGTCTCTCTTGCAGCAGTTCCCATCACTAGAGTTTCTACTTCAGCCACTACATTAGTAATAGGTACAACAGAAGGAGTTGAATAGCTTACTGAAGCTGTTCAGAACCTATCTATCTAGATAGGAGAAATTAATAAACTAAAGGATGAACTCAAAGAATTACGACTTATGAAGTCTATATCAGATAGTTCAAATACAACAGAAACAAATAGACTTAAAGGCCAAGTGGAAAGGTTCCAAAGAGAACTCATAGATTCCTTCATAGGAAACAAATTGGGTTTAGAAAAATAAATCCTATGGGAAGAAATCACGAAAGAAATCAAGGAGATTTGACCCTCCATTAAGATAATATTCAATCAGAAAGATCTCTTGGAAAAAGATTAGGAAGCAATGTGTTACAGGGAAAAGTGTTATGAAACCAGCTCAAGAAAAGATAGAAAAGATAGATCAACGCCTTAGAATTCAGCCTCTTCAAGGGGGCAACCTCCTTTACATTACATAAATGAACAATTCTTGGATGATTCAAATGACAAAACCTCCTTTCTATATATAGGAGTCTAAGGAGTCACAATATAATCCAACCGACCTAACAATAATAATATAAAGCCACAAAAATAACAATAGAGTGATTCTATGGGGCACAATAATAACAATATGGGGGCAATAGGGGCACAACAATAGTAATAAGGGGTATAACTACAATAGTAATGGGGTAATCACTAGTATTATAGGGACCCAACATGCCCCTATCCTTCAAAAAAGTGTTGTCCTCAATGCTTGAGTAGTTCTGGATACTTCTGCATAAAATTCTCATCCTCCCATGTGGAATCTTCAGCGGATAAGTTCTTCCACTTGATAAGATACTCTGAGATTGAACGATTTCATAGCTATCGATTTCTTGTTTCTGTGACTGCTTCTGATTCCAGTATAATTTTTCCTTCCTCGTCAAGTTCTGGCAATATTGTTTGAACTGGGAGCTTGTCGCCTATAACCTTCTTTAAACATGAAACATGGAAAACTGGGTGCACTCGAGAAGCTGCAGGAAGATCCAATTTGTATGGCATAGTACCAATCTTTTGTAACACCTTGTACAGACCATAATACTTTGGTGATAATTTATTATCCTTCTTAGCTTGCTTAAGGGACATTTGCTTATATGGTTGTAGCCGTAGGAATACCCAATCACCTACATCAAAACTTCTTTCACTGCGATGTTGATCTGCCTATTGTTTCATTCTATTATGTGCCAACACGAGGTTATCCTTTAAGAGTTGGAGGACTTGTTGTTGATGTTCGATGTGATGTTCCACTTCCCGAACCTTAGAATTTTATCTCAAATATGATGTGATGGATGGTGGTTGATACCCATAAAGTGCCATAAATGGGGTCATTTTTGTTGCTGTATGGAAGGAAGTGTTATACCACCATTCAGCCAGAGGCAACCATTTGATCCATTGTGTCTGTTTATCAGATACAAAGCAACGAAGATATCCTTCCAAACATTTGTTTACTATCTCAGTTTTCCCATAAGATTGAGGATGATAAGATGAGCTATGAGCTAACTGAGTACCAAGACAAGAAAATAATTCTGTCCAAAAATTTCCAGTGAAAATGGGATCTTTGTCACTTACAATAATCTTTGGGTTTCCATGTAGCTTTTGAATTGTTTCCATAAATGCAGTAGAAACTGTACTGGCTTTAAATGGATGTGATAATGCACAAAAGTGTGCATACTTGGTAAGTCTGTAAACTACCACCATGATGACACTTTTTCCATCAGACTTGGGTAAACCTATGATAAAATCCACTGAAACCTCCTCCCAATGTTGGCTTGGAATGGATAAACGTTGTAATAGACCCGGTGTCTTAATTGTTTCAACTTTATTTTGTTGGCAAACCAAACATTCTGCCATAACTTTTGAATATTTGATTTATGGCCATCCCAAAAAAATTTCTTCTTAACCCTGTGGTAAGTTTTTAAAAATCCTGAGTGCCATCCTAAGGGAGAAGTGTGCAATTCCATAAGAATCTTTTGTTTTAGCTGGGAATTCTTACAGAGGTATAAGCGATCTTTGTACCATAACAAATCATTTTTCCAGCTAAATGTATCAGACGTACTGGAATCTTGTTGTAACTTTCGAATAAGTGCCCACACTTCTTCATCATTCTTCCATTCCTCCCTTACTTCGTTTATCCAATCTGGTTGGATAATAGAAATGGCGCACAACAATGCTTCCACATCCTCATCCTTTCTTGAGAGTGCATCTACCACCACATTTTGCTTCCCTTTTTTGTAGATGATTTCAAAGTCATAACCCAACATCTTTGTGACCCACTTTTTTTGCTCTTCAGAGGATAATCTTTGTTCTAAAAAGTATTTAAGACTATCATGATCCGTTTTTACCTTGAAGTGTCTTCTCATTAGGCAGGGTCGCCATTTCTTAAGTGCATGGAGTATTGCCAACATTTTCTTCTCATAAATATCTTTTCTTAAAAACTTTCCCTTGATTGGACGAATTTCAAAAGCAATGGGTCTTTCATCTTGCATTATAACAGCACCAATTCCATTTCCTGAAGCATCTCATTCCACAATAAAGGTTTTCGTGAAGTCTGGTGTAGCTAAGACCGGTGCTTGGCACATTGCCTCTTTAAGATTTTCAAATGCCTTTGTTGCTTCCGGAGTCCATGAAAATGCATCTTTCTTCAATAATGTTGTTAGAGGTGCTGCTATTCTCCCATAATTCTTAACAAACTTGTGATAATACCCTGTCAACCCGAGAAATACTCGCATATGATTTATGGATGTGGGGATTTTCCATTCCTTAATGGCTTTAATTTTGCTAGGGTCTACCTTAACTCCTTCATGAGATACAATATGACCCAAATATTCCACCTCCTGGACTCCAAAGAAACATTTGGATCTTTTTGCATATAATTGTTTCTCCTTCAATAGTTGTTGCACCCTGTCAACATGTTCAATATGATCCTTCCAAGACTTGTTGTAGATTAGTATATCATCAAAAAATACTAACACAAATTTTCTAAGGAATGGTTTGAAAATTGAATTCATCAAACCTTGAAATGTTGAAGGTGCATTGGTAAGGCCAAAAGGCATGACCAAAAATTCATAATGACCCTCATGAGTTCTAAATGTTGTTTTCAGAATGTCTTCAATCTTCATTCTAATTTGATGATATCCTGAACAAAGATCCAACTTGGTGAAGTAAATTGATCCATGCAATTCATCCAATAATTCATCAATGACAGGAATGGGGAACTTATCTTTAATAGTGAGCTTGTTGAGCTCCCTATAATCCGGACACATGCGCCATGATCTATCCTTCTTGTGCACCAATACTACTGGAGCAGAGAAAGAACTTTGACTCGGTTGAATTATACCAGCCTCTAGCATTTCTGCAACCATACGTTCAATTTCACTCTTTTGGACATAGGGATATCTGTATGGCCTGATGTTTGGAGGAACACTTCCTGGAATAAGATGAATAACATGATCATGATCACGCATAGGTGGGAGACCTTTGGGAGTCTCAAATACCTTGGAATGATTGTCCAAGACTTTTTGGAGATCTGGAGAAATAGATGATTCTAATGTGGAAACATCTAGGGAGCATAATTGTGCAATTACACCTCCTTTCTCCTTTTTTAGAAGCTTTGTCATACCATTACAGCTAATTATCTTTCCTGGTTTCCCTACAATACCCCTTAATTCAACTTCCTTTCCTTCCGTAGAAAATTTCATGAAAAGTTCTTGAAAATTAAAAGCTATTGTACCCAGTGATTGTAGCCATTGGACTCCTAGTACAACATCATCACCTCCCATTGGAATAGAAAGCATTGGGCTAGTGAATACATATTCTCCCATGGATAGCTTGATATTATGGCACTTTCCAGAGCAATTTATTGTTCCTCCATTTGCAATCATTACTTGACAATCTGGTGCTGGATATATGAAGCAATTCAATTCTTTTGCTACCTTACAATGAATAAAATTGTGGGTGCTTCCTGAATCAATCAAAACTATTACCTTTTTCTTCTTGATTTGTCATTCTATCTTAATGGTTTGAGGATTGGTAATTCCCGCTAATGCATTACAAGATATGGTTGGATTTATTTGTTCTTCATCTAGGCTTTGTTCCTGGAGTATATCCTCTTCTTTTGACCTTTCTTGCTCCCTTTCTTCTTCCTCTTCACAATCTATGTAGAATAATTTCTTCTTAGCATACTTATGACCTTTAGTGTATTTGCCATCACAACTGTAACAAAGCCCTTTTGCTCTTTTTTCTTCTAATTGTTGTGGTGTCAACCTTATAGGTTGTGGAAGATGAGGGGCAACAACACTTTCATCTTTATAGTTGTAAGTGGTATGCTTCCTGGTTGCCATAATTTTGCTTTCCATTTTTCTTGCTAGCCTGAATGCCTTCTCTAATGAATCAGGTTCCCAAAGACAAACATCATGTTGGATATTATCCTTTAAAGACCCTATGAACACATCAATCATATGCTCCTCTGGAATATCTTTTACCCTTATGTTCAATTTTTGGAACTCCTCAATGTGCTCCATTACTGAACCCTTTTGTTTGAGACTTATCAATTGGCTAAAAAAAGTGTTGCTTTTTGTATCCTCATAATGTGCTACCAATTCTTCTGTAAAAATTAACCAAGTGATAAATTGTTTATGAGAGAAAATCCATTGATACCATACAAACTGATTTGGTTCTGAATATAAAGTTGCCATACATACCTTTTGTGTGTTTTGCACATTATTGAGATCGAAGAATTGCTCCATCTGTAATATCCATGTGGCAGGATCCTTGCCATCAAACTTCCTCATATCGATTTTTGGAATATGGTGAGTCTTCAATCCAACATTAGTGTCTATGGAATCATGATTAACATTTCTTTTATTCTCATCATGAGTTTCCTTTAGTACCCTTTTACCCTTAGTGCCGATTTCTTGTAGGAACTTATTCATATTTATCTTCAATTCATCCATGTCCATCTTCAAATATGTCTTCAAATTTGCCATGTCTCTCTTCAAATCTATCTTCGAATCATCCATCTTAGCTTCCATGCCCTTTATCTTAGATTCCACGCCATTTATCTTAGCTTCTGTTAGCTTTTGTGAGCGTGAAATTTGTTGCACTTGTTCTTGTAATTTTGATATATCATGTAGCATTTCTTCCTCTTCTTCATGGTCATGCTAGAGCTTTCAGGTTCCTTAATAGGTGTTTTCATTTTATTTCCTCGGGGCATCAGTTACCGATAATAATGCTTTACTATGCCCTTTGAATTCCTTCAAACCAAGCTTACGCAAAAATAAAAAAAAAACTACACACCTTTTTCTTCACTTTGTAGAAGCCTGATATTGAATCTGATGTATCTCTGTAATTTTAGATCATCCAATTCTGAAATTGTGACTTGTAGTAGCCTTCTGTGTCCTCTTTCCAATGCCACAAGTCTGACCCAAATTGGATTCTCCAAGGAAGAGTTATGCGAAATCTCCCATAGTGACTTGATTTTAGACTAGCTCAGTAGAGCAAACTTGTACGATGTGCCACAAGTCACTGTTTCGACCTATGGATTTGAAAAATGCATACAAGAAACTAAAATCCGTCCTCTTTCTGTACCTTCTTATGAAATTTCAATCCAATCTTCAGAGAGAAAGTTATGACGATTTTCCCCAGGTCACCTGTTTAGAATGTAATTCAAGAGTCTACAAAATGACCAGCTTCCTCAGATCATATCTCCGCAAATATAGTGCGAAAAGATCTGAAATTCAGACCCAAGGTTCAGCGCGATCTTTTCTCAAATGGGTTCTTTTGTGACTTCTGAAACGTCACAGAAAAAAATTATAGCGAAAATTACACTATGACTTGTTTGGAGCAATGAAACCCTAGAATCCAAAGCTCTGATACCAAATGTTATGAAACCAGCTCAAGAAAAGATAGAAAAGATAGATCAATGCCTTAGAATTCAGCCTCTTCGAGGGGGAAACCTCCTTTACATTACATAAATGAACAATTATTGGATGATTCAAATGACAAAACCTCCTTCCTATATATAAGAGTCTAAGGAGTCACAATATAATCCAACCGACCTAACAATAATAATATAAAGCCACAAAAATAACAATAGAGGGATTCTATGGGGCATAGTAATAACAATATGGGGGCAATAGGGGAACAAAAATATTAATAAGGGGTATAACTTCAATAGTAATGGGGTAATCACTAGTATTATAGGGACCCAACAAAAAGTGTCTATGCAAAACTACTAATCCCACTGAGGCGTGGTAGCTACCTTAGAAACAAACAAAGCAAAACTACTTTTGTTTTCCTTTATGAAAGATAGATGAGAGAAGAATAAAGGAAACCAACCTCTTTCTTGCGCTTGGTTCCTTGCTCGATTCCTCTCTCTTCTGATAGTCCTTTGCTACTTGCTTCCTTGTATACCCAGCTTTACAAAGTACCTATAGAATCAAAGTAGCATAACACTATACGAGAACATGGATCTATTATCATAAACAATCTAGGATCAGATGTAAATTGACCATACAAATGCACAAAACATAGATTACACAAGAGTATGGCGGAAAACTTGAATAGCTTTATTGATAATCAAGAAAGAGCCAAGAGAGTTACAACCAGTTGTTCTAACCCAGCATCATCCTCTCAGCAAGTAAGCCCTTCTTCACCTCATGCAAAGCTTAGATCACCCAACACTATGATGTTTCCACAAGAAACCAATAGCAATTCCTTACAAGATGCAAAATTCCAACCTCTGGATCTCTGGGATGAGGGATCCATATATAGATATCTGTAAGGGAGATGAGTCAACTTGTGATTTGATTAGTGTCTTCCCTCTGATAGTTCTTGCTTCCACTTGGAGATTGATGATCTCTTACTCATCCCTGGTCGAATTCAGAAAGGCAAGTGTCACAAGAGAAGTTTCTGGAAGATTCCATGCTTCTCCACCTCGCTGATTGACACTACCATTTGTCTCTTCTCGCCCATCACACCCCATTGAAGGGCTTTTTGAAATTCAACACACCCACTAAGTGTACTTAGGTGAGATGCAACGCACTTTGCCTATGGAGCAGGTGAAATGATCCTGTTTTGACTAGTTCTGAGTAGTTTTTCATGGAGAACTTATGGGAGAAGTTGTAATCAGTTGACCTTGTTCCTTTAGGGGTTGGAACAAAACTTTTAGGGACTTAGGAGCCTTTGGTTTATGGACATTTTATGCTTGGGGTTGCAGTGCCCAAAAATGTCTATAACAGTTTCCCCCTAAAGCATGAGATCGTTAATCTTTTTTGATGTCGGGTGAAATGCTTTATCATGAGGATCCGAAGTTCTTTCAAGCTGGTAGGAGACCTGTAATAAGATACAATACAATACATTATCTTCACAATATTTTCATGATCTAGCTGAGGGGGGCATTCCCATGCTCAGCTTTATAAATTCATTTTCATGTACATAGGACAGACAATCGTCTGAGTGTAGACTGATGATTCTGGAGGAGCCATCATCCCATAGATTGGATGATTATCTATGCAGAAATGATGTACATTTGATGTCTTTATTTTCCTGAATATATATCGCAGCCCGAATGGATGAAACTAGATCTGGGGTCTTCAATCTCGTTCGATCTTCACTCAAAGTACAAGTCGATCCATGTGAGAGATGTTTTGGAGTCGAACATGGAAAGACATCGCCTCATTACCAGCCAATGATGTAAGCTGTTAATAGGTGCGAGAGGAATCCCCGGTAATGATAATGATCCCCAAGGTACTGTAGTACAGTTCGTGTGGTGTGAATAAAGGATTTGGTGTCGAACACCACACAAAATCTTTTGGTCGAAGGCCATTGATGTAAACCTGTCGCCGGAAGTGAGAAACTTGCCATTGAGGCATGCAAGCTTCAAAGTACTGAAATGGGTGTTCCTAGATTGACTTCTTGGATAACGAGCTGATGTCGACAAGAAGCGATCCGTCATAGGAGGGCCTTAATGAATCCCACATCAATGACACGGAACGGAGCAAATGATTTTAATGGAGGTGAAAACAATCTGGTGATATAAGGTTCAGGGTGGCGGTCATGAAAGAATGGAGCGTAAATGTATTGCAACGGGTGGGACACAGGTGAATTCTCTGGGTGACTTCTCTTGAACATATCGGTGACACTGACATGATGGATTGGTAGCATTAACCCCAAATGTGGATGGTGTGATGTGACCATCGTGATGTGACCAATGAATGAAACAACCCAACCCGACTTGGATGAGGAGTGAAAGTGTCATGTTCGAGAGCAACTTGCTACCAACAAAGTTTCTTCAAGTTTTCTTCCCAATTTTTCCCCAGTCATTGCTGACTAGTACCTCTTTATTTTTGTCAAGCTTGAGGAGGATAACATATGCTTGTTCTATAATTTGCCCTTCGGGCAAACCCATCACTATGTTTTAACGAGCCTAGCGATAGTGAAACTCGTTCTTGTCTGCTATGGACAAGTTTGTCTCTATTAGGTTTTAACGAGTTTAACGACAAAGATAACTCGGTCCTTTTCAATTTTAGAGAGTCTGAAAAGGGACGTAAAGGAAACTCCAAAAAATCATTTTTCGTCATCTAATCCCTTAAGTCCGAAAAAGTATAAAACAATATAGAAGGGATTAATTTTCGATACTTTTAACGAGCCGAACAAAACAAGCGCTCGATCTTTTTGTGTAATAATCCCTCAGGTCCAAAAATATTAAAATCTAAAGGAGAGATAACACTTCCGGTCCCTTTAAAGATCTGGAGAGGCCAATGGCTCGGCAATATTTTCATATTTTACGAGTCAGTTGAAAAGAGCTTAAAGGAGACTCGTCCTTGAGGAATGAGTGATAAATTTGGGTAGCAGCTGATTCCAGGTAAGGTTTGAAATTTTCGAATCACGGCAGTGTTACAAGGATGGCTAATAGGATCACTCTTCGTAGCTGTTCCTCAAAAGGGGTAAACAATCAAATGGAGGTGAATGATCGGCCAATACAGAGTGGAGGTGATGATGGGAACACGACCAAGGCTTTAAAGGCTGAAGTACTACATTCACGATGGTTATTTACCGGGAATTGGTTCATTTTTTATTGAGCTTAAACGCTGGGGGAAACATTTGCTCATTGCTTATGTTTATTTTTTAACGAGCATGAAGTCCGCATTAAAACTGCTCAATTAATCCAGTCATATAATAAGAATGTCTCATATATGAAAACGACAATTTTTAATGTTTTTCCCCACATCCTTTCTTTATGCATGTTAGGAAACGACCAATCCTACAAGTTTAAAGGGTTAGAGGACCTATAAATTTAAAAAAATAAATGGTCGCTCTTCGCTTGCATGCCAAAAGGTTTGCATGCCCCCAAGTATAAAATAGAGTTTCAAGGTCACCTCTCAATCTACTGAAAAAACATTTGTTTTATCGAGAAAGGTTTACCTCTTTCAGGTTACCAAAGATTGTTTTATCTACAGCGCAAACAAAACACTTCTTCAGCGATGCCTACCGAAATAGACAAAGGCGAGTGGCGCAGACGCCTCCACCCACATAAATTTGACAAGGGAATCTTATTCCAGTCCAACCCCCTTTTCCAATCATGGACGGGAGTGTTAGAGTAGTCATATATCTCTCGCGGAAACCTGTCCTATACCTGAAGTTTTCCTGCCGAAGCAGACCAGGGTGCATGCCCCCTGGGTTTCAGTCATGTCCCCCGAATTACTCGCGCTCATCAGGTGGATTGACTGGAGATTGATGAGACATTCCTTGTGTGGAAAGACCATTCAAGGATGGTATATGACTATTTGCTATGTGTGAATCGGAGAATGAAAGCTGGTCTACGAGCTTGACCACTCTTCCTTCGTGCGGAAAACACATTACTCTAAAGAGTGATGAGACAATGGCTCCCATGCAATAAATATAGTCTCATCCAAGGAGTAGATTATAATCCAGGGGTCCTTGGACTACCATTACGTTCATGTGAACAGTTTTCCCTCTTAATGTTATGGGCACATTGGGAAGGATCCCTAACGGTCGACTGGTTCCTTTGTCAAAGCCTGTTAGATTTCTCATCTCAGGCAAAAGCGATGGCGAACCAAGTGCTTTCCAAGCAGTCGAGGAAAGGATACTCACAGAAGCCCCTTCATCTATGATGGTACCAGCCATAACCATTCTATATACTTGAGAAATGATTTGGAAAGGTACACTAGCCGGTAAACGGGGTCTGCCTAGTTGATTCCAGTCGAAGGAAACAACTAGGTTGCTTTGAGGTGGGACCAAATAGACGACCGGGTATGACTCTGATGAACTTCCTTCCTACGGTAAAGGAATGGGTAAATTGCCCCCATGTTCATCGGAGTCTGTGTTTACGAAAAGAATTTGGACGGTGTCATCCTTGTTCTCTTCGATGACTGTATCATCTGAAGATGGAACCTCTGAAGGAAAGACCGGGTCAACTGCCACCTTGACCTTTTGACTTTTGTCTAGTATGGGTTCAGATGGTTTATCTTCAATGATAGACGCTTCGGCCAACCACCTGGGCAGGTCAGTTGGATTTTCAACTAGTGACGAACTCGATAAGAGTTTCTTATATCTAGGAGGAAGTCGTAACGGTGAAACCAGACGATCGTCCAAAACTCTTTTAGCCTCATCTAAGAAGGGACAATGGTGGATGGCGTGATCGCCTTCACACAGCTTACAAGGAAATTTGCACTTTCCTTTTTGTCTAGGGACTTCACTTTCATTAGTTGACGGTGTTCTTTCAACATGATCATTAGAGATTGACGACACCGGGTTGTGCAAACGAGGAGACTAGTCCCTTAAGATCCGAGGGATGCAGGGACAATCTCTATGATAGTGGTCTCCTTTGCAGATGACACATGACGATTTAGGCCTGGTCAGTGCAGTGTGTGGATTTTTGCTAGACGATGCTTGGTTGCCCCTTTTCACCTTTGGCTCCTTCTTCTTTTTTTATTTCTTCTTCTTTTCCTTCTTCTTCTCAGGTACTTGATTTTTGGCTTTACCAACCTCATCAAGCGAAGAGGAAGGAGGAGAGGAAGAATTGGACGAAGTAGAGGGTTGGGGGTTAACCTTGGAATTGTCTAGTTGCTAACTCGATTGTTCAAGAATTGCGGTGTTTTGAACGATGGAGGTTGAGAAAAGCCATACAGGCAAGCCGATTTTCAATCCTGGAAGCGACAATGTGGCCATATGGGGTGCACCAATATCTCCCCAAGAGGAGAAGGGACTAGGATTTCCTCCAAGGGGAACCCCTTGGTTCGTGGACTCCATTCTCTCAACCTAAGAACAACGTAGGAAAGGTGATGATTATTCCGTTTAAAATAAATTTTAGACGCTTTGACACAACTTTTTTTTTCAATTTTAAAGAGTCGAGAAAAAACAAAAGATGACTCTAGTCGCCTTCGATTTTTAATGAGCTTGAAGTGACAAGTGCTCAGATGGACCTTTTCCGTTAAGGAGTCTGAAAAGGAACGAATGGGACTGCTCTGGAAATCTAGACAGAGGGATTACCAAACCAATCGCAAAACTGCAGAATACTTTTTATGGTACGGCAGTCAATCTTCCCGAATGATGTGTTCAGTGCATTGCGATTGATAGGGCGGCAAACACGGCTTCCTATGGATAAAGGATTAAGCCTATTGTGGTCTCCCAAAATATACTCGACGGTATGTGGGAGCACAAGTCCGTACTGACACTTATCATCCCAAAGTGGAGGAATCACCCAACCAACAGTGAGAACAACAATTACCAGACTTTACGACACCGGAATACGTCTCTAGCCTAGACTTCTAGATGTTGTGCGTTAGGTTCCAAAGCATTGTTAGATTCATTAAATTTATTTTATAGTTGATCTTGCTTAAGAAATTTTCCTTTCAGGTTCACCACATGATGTAGATGTACAATTCCTAAAATGCAATCTAAGATGATAAACAATCTTTTTATCTTCTTTGTGCAATGAAAATCCTAGCTACTAAGGAAAGAGAGACAATATTCTTTCAGCAAAGAGCAAAGAGCACACACTATATGCACTGTCCTAAATCAAACCAATCAAACAGTCTAAATGCAAATGCACATGCATGTATTTGTTTTCAGCTTTCTTAATATGTGAATGATTAAAAAGAAAGCTAATGTGCAAATCTAAATTACTTTTCAAAGTGACAATTACTAACAAGTTTCTTTTCAAAATCAAAATGAAGACAATGACTACACTTGGCGATTTGGAAATGAAAACTTGCTTTCAACACTAGAAAAACTACTAATTCAAATCAAATACAATAGTAACATGGTAATCAACTATCAAGAGCAATTAGACTTTGTTATATGACTGAAAACGACACTTGCAACACTTTCAAATCAAGAAACGACAGTACAATTACGTTACTTTTTTGCAAAGGAGAACTGAAAATGACTCAACAAATACACAAAAACGTTTACAGTTATTTTCACAATGGAGGCGGAATAACTGCAAGGAAAGGGGTTTCAAATAGAGGTGTACTGACTACAGGCAGCAAAATTCTTGAATAGATCTAAAAAGAGTGAACACAGAAACCAAAATTTAGGAACAATGCCTAGTCTGATCAGTGCACCTGTAACACAATGAATTTGAAATGCAGCGCACCTACTACACTCGGGAAGTGCGCTGAATTTGAGATTCACAGAATAGAGAGTGCGCTGGGCCAAGGAAGAGACTTTGCTTGGGTTCTGGGTCACAGTTTGCAGTTCAGTTCAGGGATTTTGGCCGAGCAAGTGGTAATCAGTAAATCAACAATAGGGGTAGATCTAAGGAGGTTACTAGAGCCACCACAAGGGCAATTAGAGAGTTTGTAAATCAGTTGTTTTATTCATAAAAAAAACCTGGAGATTGACTGAAGCGACATTTATCTAATTTGCATTTGCTCGGCAAATGAAGTCTGAAAGCTACCTGGCTCAACTTCAGGCTCTGTCTGTGAGTTTATAAAATAAACAAATGTAGATAAACAAACAACCTAGTCAGTCCCCAGTGGAGTCGCCATTTTGTTACTGGGAAAAGTGTCTACGCAGAACTGCTAATCCCACTAAGGCGTGGTAGCTACATTAGAAACAAACAAAGTAAAACTACTTTTGTTTTCCTTTATGAAAGATAGATGAGAGAAGAATAAAGGAAACCAACCTCTGTCTTGCACTTGGTTCCTTGCTCGATTCCTCTCTCTTCTGATAGTCCTTTTCTACTTGCTTCCTTGTATACCCAGCTTTACAAAGTACCTGTAGAATCAAAGCAGCATAACACTATACAAGAACATGGATCTATTATCATAAACAATCTAGGATCAGATGTAAATTGACCATACAAATGCACAAAACATAGATTACACAAGAGTATGGAGGAAAACTTGAATAACTTTATTGATAATCAAGAAAGAGCCAAGAGAGTTACAACCAGTTGTTCTAACCCAGCATCATCCTCTCAGCAAGTAAGCCCTTCTTCACCTCATGCAAAGTTTAGATCACCCAACACTATGATGTTGCCGCAAGAAACCAACAGCAATTCCTTACAAGATGCAAAATTCTAGCCTCTGGATCTCTGGGATGAGGGATCCATATATAGATATCTGTAAGGGAGATGAGTCAGCTTGTGATTTGATTAGTGTCTTCCCTATGATAGTTCTTGCTTCCACTTGGACATTGATGATCTCTTACTCATCCCTCGTCGAATTCAGAAAGGCAAGTGTCACAGGAGAAGTTTCTGGAAGATTCCATGCTTCTCCACCTCACTGATTGACACTACCATTTGTCTCTTCTCGCCCATCGCACCCCATAGAAGGGCTTTTTGAAATGCAACGCACCCACTGAGTGTACTTCGGTCAGATGCAACGCACTTTGCCTATGGAGCAGGTGAAATGATCCTGTTTTGACCAGTTCTGAGTAGTTTTTCGTGGAGAACTTCTAGAAGAAGCTGTAATCAGTTGACCTTGTTCCTTTAGGGGTTGGAACAACACTTTTAGGGACTTAGGAGCCCTTGGTTTATGGACATTTTATGCTTGGGGTTGCAGTGCCCAAAAATGTCTATAACACAATGGAAACCATAAGTAAGCAGCTGGAGGATATGCGAGAGACTGCCTCTGATATAATAAAATTTCTAAATCCCAAGGATGACTATGAGCTTGAAGAATTAAGAATAAGTGATAGAACTACAATGATATTAGAGGTAAAGAAGATTATCACTAAGAAAATTGTCACCCTTCAGCTACAAGAAAAGTGCAAAAATGTTAACAACATAGTTCAAAGATTTTTCAACAAGACTGAACCTTTGGTCAGCAAAGGTTTATCTTCTATGATGGTTGTTAATGATAAATTGATGTCAATTGAGGATTATGTCAAGAATTTAATAGAGGTGGGCACCCATGCAGCTTAGGTCGCCAATATCAAAGGATCGGCAACACCATCTCTCATAGTAAAAACACTCAAGGATTCTTTCTTCATCTTGGATGAAATCAAGCATATATTTTTTGTAAAACCCACTTTTACTAAATACATTGAGATGGATGAAATCTACAGGAGGGTAACAAAGGTTTCTATCCTAGATAAGAAATGGTGGGAAGAATTAATAGATTTACTTGATTAAGGATAATTGAACAACATTCAGTTTTTGAGGGAACAGTCAACCTACTTCAACCACCTTTCAATTTTTTCAGTAATAGTCATCAAACAGCGCAGCTCCAAAATAGTACTAGATCATTAGACAATTTTATTTTTGATTTTGTAAATAATCTATTTTTGTAAAAGCAGTTCAGGATATTTTTCATCCTACTGTTGTATAAATAACTCCCTTCATGAGTTATTAAGGGTTGCGCCCTTGAAGAAGCATTTCTAGCCATCTGATGTAATAATAATCTCTCTGGATCATTAATACGAAGCAAAGGATTCTGAATTATGTTTTATACAGTTTGTGTTTCATGTAAGTTTTTCCAGTTTCATTCATTATGTTTTTTTCTTCATATAATTGTGTCTCGTAGAGATAACTAGGTAGGAATAATTGTATTTCAATCTATTCCTATAAGATTTCTGAAGTGATAATCTATAAAGAGAATGAATTAATGAATTGTTTGTTTAATTAATTCCCTCAAAATCAATAGATTGTTAGCATCTTTTATAAGCTCATGTGTATTTTCTCAAACCTTTAAACATAGTTTAAAGGTTTTCATACTTATGATTATTTAGCTTTCAATTTGAAAACTATGGAAATCATATTACTTTTTTGTTTCTACTCATCATCATAAAAGATATTTCATTGTGTAAATATTTATACCAACGCTTTGCTAAGATATTGATATTATTCAAGAGGTTAGGCACATTAGTTCTATATCTGTTTCATGCATTCGTCTCCCAAATTAGAACAAAGCCCCTAAAACAATTATTTTAGATGCTCTGGCATAATAGCTGACCATTATTATCTCAGAGATACAATAGAAGGTTGGATTTGAATTCAAAACTCCCTATAAATTATGCATGATAGCCCAACAGAGAATACATTGTGCTTTCAGAATTGTTGCTGAATTTTGTTGTCTGTCGCCTATGAGCCGAGCATTTTGGGGAGAATTCCTATCGCACATAAACATTTCTCCTGAAGCCTGCGAGTGGTTTATGGAGAGAATGAATGCCACCGACCACGTCAAAGCCCTCAGATCGGTAGCAGTAGTGTCTGATGCTCCAAGACCAAAAGTATCAAGTGTAGAAGCTACGCCTGCACTGCCCACGGCCTTGAGGTCACCCAAGCTGAAATAAACCATGGATAAAGACAAACAACCAGCCATGAAAGGGAAATATCCTGCAGTAAAGGAAAAGAAAAAAAGCTAGAGTAGGTACGTGCATCCCCAAGGAAGCATACTGCGACATAGACATAGAAGAAAGATAAGCAACCAGTGAAATTAGTGGACCTAGAGGTGTAAGGAGCCAAAGGGACAGAGGATATTGATGTTGAGAGAGCGGAACCCGTCACAATGCTACCCAAGTACATCCCTCCATGGAAGAGAAAAACAAAGGTCATGAAGGACCCAAATGCTGAGAAATTTACAATATCCACACCCTTGCTACTTGAGGAGGTCCCTTTTGAAGACCCTCAACTTACAAGGGTCTTGTTGTTAAAAATGGAGGATTGGGACCTCGTGGATCACACTAAGTTCCCACAGTTGGTGATGGGAAAATATACGAGGATGGTTTATTATGAGGAAACAAGTGTTACAGTGCTGGAAATGGAGGAATGGGTTCACGGTGTTGAGTAATCATGGTTGCTCAATTTGCTATGGGTGCCACATTACCACCTTACCCCCATCAATATAATACATGTGCACTAACTTCTCACATTGGTGCATGATGGATGTCTCTGGCTAGGAGGACCTATACCCATTACAAACATGCTTATTCACAAAATCACACACCTGCCTTACGAAGGCTTGAAGCCAACTACAGAGTTTGGAGGAACTACGAGGGAAAATGACCTCGCAGAAAGAATGAAGAGAGAGAGCCGACCCAACAATTCAATTGGCTGCCGAGATTTTAGAGGGGAAGGTGATGAGAATGTGTCGCATGGATGAAGTTCATGCAACTTCTGAAGGAAAAGGAGACACTACAGGTGCATAGTTCATGACTGGAGTAAGCTGTAGCGGAGGCATGCATGTTAGTGCATGAACTTTACATCCCATAGGATGCACAACTAGAAGTGAAGATCAAAAGCTAGCCACTAGTGTGTGTGAGGCTAAAGCAGAGGTTGGGCGAGTCACATTTGAGCTCAACATGAAGATTATAGAGCTGAAGTTAAACTTCTAGCCCACGACTCCGCTCGAGGTTCGAGGATAGCCCGGAGCCATGATAAAGGAAGGAATGGCCACCCTGGATGCCACAGTCGATGATTGTATGACATTGTTCCAGCAAGAAATGGAGTTAGTGACAAATCTACAAGAGGATCTGAACCTGTAGACATTGAATATAAAGTTAAGGGTGTTGCAGCGGCAATATGATGAAGTAAGGGAAACTACATGCTCCATAGAGCTAGTGCAGCGCCTTGCCAAATTACAGGGGGGAAAGCGAATCCTAGTGTATGTCGAGGAAGCATAGAAGAAGGAGGCCTTGATAAAGGCCAAGTTGCATCCATGGTTGGAGGAGGCTGATCGAGTCATAACTACTCTTTAGGATAAGCTTAAAGGACTGGACTAGACACAACAAACGATGAGGCTGGCCGTAGAAGGATTAGCCACAGAAAAATTGGTCAAGGAAGTCAGGTAGGCAACAAATTAGAGCAAGTCCAAAGTCGTAGTGATCCAGGTGGAGCTAGGGGGTCTTCACAGTAAGATCACAGCACCAGCTGAGTGGATTGAGAGTGAATCATGATCTGTGTGTTGGGGGCCTGTTGGGATGGGATCCCCTGGGTTGGTTTTGGGGTTAGGATAACCCAAGTTTTGATACTTTTTTGTTATTATTTTAAAGTCTCCATGATTTGTGGATGTGGAGCACATAGATGGCTAGGAGTCAAAGGGTTTTAGCCCCTTTTTTTATGTAATGTTTGAGTTGGTTCTAAGATCCAGCTGAGGATTGTGGACCATGGCATTGTATGAAAAAGGCTAAAAATAAGTGTGTCTTAGGGAGTCCAAGGAATTTTTTTGATAAGCAATGGGTAGATAGAAGAGAAGTGGTAATGAAGATAAGTGGGTTAGATAGGAGAAGAAAATATTTGCAACTAAGTGCGTAGAGGCCTAGGTAGAGTACGCAAGTGAGTGCGCAGACCCCTACAGTTGTGTGTAGAGGGTAGTTTTGAGTCTGTAATCCTGAATTAAAGATAAATAAAGATAGTTTCCGAAGAAATCTTTCATATTTATATTTACTTTTGTTTATGATATATGCCATCAATGAATGATGTGTTTTATCTAATATTGGTTGAATGTTGCGTGATGCCATTGAATAACTATTGATGATGTACGCAATGCATGTTCAAGTAGTTATGTGAAGACTCTGATGAATTCTCTAATGTTTACTAATAACTTGAGTAAGTCTGTGCAAACCCTAATTTAGGATTTCTCTCTTATGCATGTAAGTATATAGATTGATTGTTAGAGGTCTGCGAAGACTAATCGTGGACCTTCACGAGGGTCTAAATACCATGTTGATAGAGTTGCAGCAGTGAGCCCTAGGAGTGTATTGGTCCAAGAGAAGGAAGATCTAAGGCACTGGAAGACATCACACTAGTCTCTTGATGTAGAAACTTGGTTCTTTCATCTCCCTATACTTCTTCGGGTGAGTCTGTAGCCTATGCTACAGAGGTTGTTTCCAAAAGGGCCAGTAGTGTAGGGATTTTTTGGTTGGCACAAATAACTCTAAGCTTGGGTCAGAAGCCCCTAAGCCAACAGAAGGTGTGCAACTTACTTCTCCCAACTGTAATTGCAAACCAACTCCAAAATAATACCTTTCCACCAAAGGCTCAAATTCATGAATATTTTATTTCTTAAAACTCTGGGTAGTTTCAGTATCTACATCAATTACATCTTCAGTTCCTCTTTTCAATCATTTCTCTATAGGGTGAGAAGTTTCATTCTCCATCCTTTCTGTGATTGAGATTGACCACCATTAACAAGTTTCTCAATTTCTAGTATAGATTCATGTACATATGGTTCATAGGAATTCTCCACCCTTCTCTTTGAAATAATCTAATGAGGGTCATTAGACCATTTACCCCCTGCTGAAATTGCATTTCTTGAATTATTTTTTCTACTTCCTCCACAACTTGTCTATTATTAACAATAATGGGCCATATAGTCTTGGGCAACTTGAACAAGCATCCCTTCTTAGCTGGCACAAAATGCACTTGGTATACATTCAAACTTTGCCTAATAAACTCCAGCGAAAATAATCTCATAGGTAAAAATGATGGGATAATATAAGGGGAAATGTTTGCTCCATATAACCTAATTTTAGTATAATTTTCAAATGCAAACCAGTCCCCTACTTTGCCATATCTACTCAATTGTAAGAAATATTGGGATTTTGGAAAGATGTAAGGTGGAACATAATCTTTTATAACATAGTATACCACTGACATAAAAGATACAGTGAGATATGAAAAACCTTCACAACTAGGATGCCTTCATACAATTTCAGTCAAATTTATCACTGACTGATTTCTCTTATGAGGGTCCATTATGTTTAAGCCTAAATGCATGAACTTCTCCACATGGACATATAGGAACAAATAAACCAAAAAAGGTCAGAATCTAAACTAAATTGTGAGATTAAAGTTTAACAATTGAGAATTGATTGAGCCCTCCCAAAAGGTTGGTATATCAAGAATCACATCAAGTTGCATGACAAAACTAAACATTCCTATGACTGCATGATAAATAATAGGGGTATTATCTCTTCCCAAAACCATAGAAATTACTTGTAATATTGGTTTGGCTTCTTCAATAAAACTATATAGAGGGAAAAAATTTGGCTCTAGATAAAAAAATATATCCAAATGGCATAATATGAAAGGATGACTTGGCATAATCCTTTGCAAAAGAAAATTGGAAAATGCCTACAAGGGTTTCTTCAGAAAATGAAGTATAATGTTCAGAGTATGGAAAGTATAAAGCTTGATGAATTAACAAGGTAGACACCTGTAAGATGTTTTCTTCCAGTGAATTCCTTACAAATATTTTTTTATTATATAGTGAAGAAGTTAGCCAGGTAACAAATTTAGGGAAAAAGTGTGTTTGGGAGACAATTGCAGAGAATAACCCAAATTTTAGGACTCTAGAATACATCGATGACTCTAATTAACCATCTAGAACATTTTGACATAATATCATAAGGTTCAATGCACACATAGGGTAAAAAATATACCCATTTAAGTCCATGAGTGGAATGTGGGTTGCATAACCCACCATAGAAGCTTGCTTTGACATTTTGGAATAATTGAACAAGATTGTATGGTGGATAAATACATGGAGACTATTAGTTGACGGTGTACTTTGAACTCGTGAGCTAGCGAGTGCAGGTCAACTTTGCTATGCTCCAAAATAAAAAATAGATAAAATGGTTTGGGTGAAAAAATGGGGTCTTATAATTTAATGGGTGTAAAATGACATTTAATGAGAAGTGACAGACATATGTTGTGATGATGTAATATTGACATGGAGTGATTACATGGAAGTGATGACATGGAGGTGTGACATGGATTGATGATTTGATTGAGAAGTGATATGGAATGTCATCCTATTATAATCCAGCTCTCTTGTTTTAGAATATCACTCGCTTGTCATATATTATGGTTAATACCTCTTACCTTCTATGGGGACAACCCTGGTGGTAAGTGGTTATAACATCGAGTGATGTTGTATGCAATCCTGATCATTAATCATTTGCTGGTGGTTTATCTTATAAACCTCTTATGGGTGCACCCTTCCTCATAACCATCGTGCACTTCGTGGTGTCAGGTTTCTCTTGTAGAGGAGTCCCAATGTCACGAATGACATCGCACTCCAAAATTGCAAGATTTTTAATCTTCCCTTTTTCTCCATTGGGTCCTTCCAATTAATATAAAATTAATTTTTAATCCCTCACCATTCTCGATCCCACATTATTTTCTTAAAACAAATCACCACAGACATGATTTTAATGCTTTTTCATTCTTTTACTTTAGTTTATAATATTCTTTTTAGTTTTGTCATATATATATATATATATATATATATATATATATATAGATATATATATATAAACTTTTGAAGAAAGTGAAAATGAGCTACAACAGGTTGGAGCAATCTTACTTGGAAAGCTCCATCACAAATAACAAGGTTCATTCTTTCCTCGTTCTTTCTAACGAGTTTGGTGTATATAAAGACACATTCAAGAGATTCTTTCAAGGTTTTTTAAATGATGGTTCTCATCGAAAACGTGAGAATGTAAACTAGTTAGAAGTAGTGGCTATGGTATATCTTTTTGCTGATAGGAAAGACCTTCAAATGTTTGTGTAAGTTTTTCAGGTTCTTATATTTTTTGTTTCACATTAATTTATATATGTTTTAATTGTCCATATCTTTATGGATGCATGTTGGGAACAACTATGGTGGCTACATTGTAAATGTCATTATGCGTGACCTTGACCTTCTAGTCGTTTATGTTAGTAGTAAGCTTAGGTGCATTCTAATTTCCCCTATCTTGCATTCATCCTGCACTTGATTTTTGTAGTCCTTCTTTGTTTTCTAACTTTTGTCTCATGTTTTGTTTTGCCTTTGATTTTGTTCCACTGTTGTATTATGTCTTTTCTTTCATTTTTTTTAATAATATTTTGCATGGAGGATGTTATTGTTGGCTTGAAAGACAATGTGGCAAAATAAGAAAGGACTTTGTGGCACTGCAACATTTCGCTAACTCTCCATCCTTCTTCCTTATCTTGGTCACACCTTTTGGTCGATGATGTTCTGATGGAAAATACAATCCTTGCGTTAGGAAACCTTATGTTGAACCATGATATCCATGTCTATTATGGAAAACCTTATGTCTACACTTGACCTTTATGTTTCGATCTTCTCATACTGATTCAGTGAAGTAGAGAAGGGAAATGTGTAAAGATAAACGAGAAAACCAATATCAGAGGTCTTATATATTATTTTCTAAACATACATCCTCACCTACTCTTAATAATTCAGGATCCCTCTTCCCCCCATGAAATAAATAAGTGCCAATGAACAATCCTATATAAATAAATAAATAAGGTGAAAGAACAGAAAGGATTCCTACACAAACAGGTGAAGCAATAAACTCCACCGGGGTACAATCCAGGCTCGCTGGAAACAGAGCAATGTTTATGTTCCTTAAGTTACTCCATAGGTGTACTATCCAGGCCTACAGGCAATGCAACAACACTAGAGATAAAAAACTAAACTCTGAAAATGTAAAACTTGCGAACTTCATTACCATTTCCTAATTCGAAACATTGTGTGATCACTGACCTTATGTTCATGTTTAACTGAGTAAAGGAATGAAGGGTACTATATCTATGCATGGGATAAATGGGAAATCCATGATATTCCCAATGGTGAATCAATACTCCCTAAAGAACTAGACCTTGTGAGAAATAATTGACCAACATAGAGAACTTGGAGTTCTAACAGTGTGTCATCAAGTGTTGTCGCTGTGACAAACACCCACAAAATTTTTGCCTACACTAAAATTTTGGAGCCTACTATGGATCTCACAATCAATCATTCCATATTCACTTCTTGGTCCATTGAGGCTTCCGATCTCCCTTATTGGATTGGAAGTGCCAAAGTCAATTTCTCACACATGCTCATTCTGTAGTAAGTGCATGAGCACATTCTTTTACACAAGTTTGAACAAGCATAGCATGGACCATCAAGATTGTGCCTATGCAATTTCCAATTCATGTCAACAGTTAGTGCACGCTGACATCAACAATTTATCTCTTCTATCTATGTTTTTGCTTCCATTTCGGTGAGTTTTGAAAATTGTCACTTCACGCAACTTTGTTTTCATGAGTGTCATTTTCATGCTTGGCTATCACTTTGGCTTGCTTTCCCTCTAATTAGTGTCATTTTCATGTTATATTCACCTTGCCATGTGTTTTTTTCACCGTTTTTTGTATATTGCAAGTTTTATTCGCACTTTTATTTTCATGTAGAAAGTGTCGTATTTCGGCGTGGGAGTTGCAAATTATCATAAAGTGAAGTTTTGGTTTATTTCCAAGGATAAATCTGTGTCAAAATGAGTTGGTTTGTGTCGTAGTGTTGTTGCATTGAGGAAAGTATGTTTTTCATGTGTTCTGAGTGTTTCTTGTTGTGTCTTCAAGTGAACTAAGTGTGTGATCATGTTCAAGTCTTTCTTTTATTCAACTTCCTCTTAGTGATCCAACACTTAGTCAAAATTGGAAAAAAATCCTATCCAAACCACTCAACTTCATCCAACCCTCCTAAACTATGCAATATAAGTTCTCAAGCAATAACCTTGTCTCTTGGAACTGTGCAATGCATAGTCTCTGCCTCCCAGAACTACGTATTTCATAGCCTCAGTGCTGAAGCCCAACCCTTGAGTCCTAAGACTGTGAGATATTTCTCTCCAGCCAACACAACAATGTGCATTCTGCAACCATATTTTTCGAGGCTTAGTATTGAGCTCATGAACTACACAATTACATGGCCTCTTGTACTTCCATTACTACGCATTTTACAATTTTAGTGCTCAATTTCGAGACTTAGCCTCCAAAATTGTGCAATTCAACCCTCTAGCCTTGCCTCAACTATGTATTGTGTAGTCTTTGAGCTCAAGCCCGGCTCTTGAGCTCCTGCGATGCATAATTATGTAATAACCATGTCTACTCTGCCTCCAAAACTATGCAGTTGGATGAAATAGTGCAAAATCCCTAAGCCCGACTCTCTGAGTCCAAAAACTGCAAAATATTCTTGCCCATTCAAGCATGAACTATACATTGCACAATCTCAAGGCTCAAGCTTCAGTCATGACTACCTAAGGTACACAATTGTGCAGTCACTGAGTCTCTTGCTCAGCCTGCAACCTAGTTCTGGCTTAGTTAGTGGATCAACATGCATAATCTGAGAGTAGGTTTGTATTGGATTGATGTCACCTTCTCATGAGTGGATTGCATATGTAGGTACTCTATCATGGTATAGAAATATCATGAAGAAGGAGATGGAGAATGAGGACATGCTAGAAGACAAATATGGAGCTGAAGAGATAATATGATCATCAGGAGAGAAGATGAACGAACACTAGATTACAACAAAATATTAAAGATAAGGACCGCATGAAGACTTTGTCTGATTCATAGCCCTTTGGAGGTTGGATATGAAGAAAAAATAATATCTCTCATGAAGATGAATAATTGCACATCTCTTGTTGAAGAGAGAGAAGAAGCAAATAATGGCTTGACATTGCCATGTCATCATGTAGTCCATGTCGACAATGTCATGTCATGTCTTGTCATGAGTCGTCATATGCCACATCATTATGGTGTATTATGTAATTATCTATTAAAAATGTAATGTAAAGTGGAAGTCCAAAGGACATGTACAAAAAATGAAGAGTCATGTAAATTTGAAAAGACATAGGAAGACAAACAATCATGATGGTAGTCAAAGAGTCACAAGGGAGGTGAAGCATCATCCCATTGGTTATATATACACCCTCATTGGATGAGGAAAGGAATTTTTTCACCTTGGCTCCTCCCGCAAGGCATTAGAGAGGAAATCTAGTTCTTTTTGGGATCAAGGAGTGGCTCTAATGCTCCAATATTGGAGCTAGTGGTGTTTGTTGTATACATGTATCTTGGGAATTTTACTTAATATCAAAAGCCTCATGGCCAACACATTCCTCATGCATGGATTATGAATATTGTTAAGACTATTATGTGGATGTTTGTAATTAATGTTTACTTTCATCTGTGCTAAAGTAGTTTAACTATTTTGGTTATTTTAGTGCTCATCTTATCGATTTTTTTTTGTAACAGTTGCAATGACTGCCACAACTTTGCGGATGCTTCTACTGGATGTTAGAGAAATATTTCCTTTTCATAATGGTTGCAATGATCGTCACATCTTTATGGAATATTATGCTAGATGTTAGGTGGATCTTCTCTATTTGTGTGTGTGTGTGTGTCTGCTAGGGTGGTACTATTACCTCTCTCATAGAGGCTCACTTTCATTTCCCTTTGCAGTAGAAGCATCTTAAAAGACATACAACTGAATACTCACCAGGCGTACTCACTTGCTGATCTAAGATTACCTATGGATTAATCTCTTGTTCTAAACTTTGTTTCCAAAGAAAACCTATAAAAATATATGGTAGTCGAGTCGATATCTCAAATGGGGCTCCTATTCCAAATGGTTTTAAGTCTAATTGGGACTTCATGTTGGAGAGACCCACTTAGCTGACAAATTTCTAGCACCATCAATAAAATGGTGCTAGGAGGGTCAGATGATAGGTTGTGCCTGTTGAACCTATTTTGAATCTCTTATGATAAATGGATCATCCTAAAATCATACTCAGGTGTTTTTCCAACCTATCCCCTGGTAAACTGTTAATCCCTGATGAGCCTCTTTATCACTTGTCTCAATTGAATTTTAATGGTGATGATTGAACATCCATAATCAAGCACATTTCTAATTTTATTAAATTTTGTTAACATAATGAAATCAATGATGAATATTTTTGTTTTGCGGCTTTATTCCTCACCCTTGAAGGTTGTGTTAATCAATGGTGTCATACCTTGCCATATGATTCAATCCATTCTCTTCATCATTTCCTCAAGGATATTTATCAAGCCTTTGATAGGTATGATTACTGAGATGTTCTTAAAAGAAAGAATCAAATAAGAGTAAAGCCTAACGAATCAGTTGAGGATTTCTCTCATAGATTCTCTCAGGATTTCTCTAAAAAAACACAATACCATCCATCAAGATAGTGTCTAGGTGATATTAAACTCATGTCAATAGTTAGTGTATACTTTCATTGAATGTCTCCCACTTTTTATTCCAAGTACACTTTTATTTCGATGAGTTTTCCTAATTATCACTTTTACACACATTTTCCTTCACAGGTCTCACTTTCATGTTTACAACTATCACTTTTTCTTGGTTCAACTTTAATAATTGTCTTCATCATGTTATCTTCACTATGGCATGTGTCTCTTTCAAGTTCAGTCATATTTTTCAAGTGACGTCTTCATATTTTCATACTTCCCAGTGTAAGTTATGTAAGTGTAAATCCTTCAACAAGTGATGAGCGTCACCTATTCATGAGCCTCATTGCCATATCTTTTAATCACATACTTGTGCACTAAGCCTTTCCTAAGTTCTCCTCCCTCTCACAGTGAATTAGTGATTCCTAGGATAAGTGACCTAGCCTATTGTTGCCTCCCTCTGTCAAAAGTGCATTCCATTCACCCTCTAAAACCTAAGCGCAGTTCAGAATGAAGAAGCACCCTTAAAAAAATGAAGCACACTTCAGAATAATGAAAAATGTGCATTTAGGCTCAACGAAGCATACTTCAAAATAACAAGGAGCATTTCAGAAGAACAAGGACCCTTTGAGCACACTTCAGAACAATGAAGAGCACTTCATAGCAACAAAGGATCCTTTGTCTCTTAAAAATGCATGACACACTCCTGAAGCCTAAAGCCTTTCAGAAAACTTAAAGGCTTGAAGCTTGACCCCTTCATCCCTTCAGTGTGTGCCCTTGCTCCCTCTTTAGCCTCCTTGAGGGAATGAGTGCATCCCGAAACCATGAATGACTTGACTTCATGTTTCATACCTTTTCCTTGAGCCTTTGAGTTCTATCTCTATCTTGATTGAGCACACAAGTGGACCTTGAAGGCCTCTTGTGAACCTTGACCTTTCACTACCTTCACTGCAATAAAAGATAATAGTGGAGCCTTCCTAAGCCACTGATAATTTTTAATGTGCCCTCTTATTCAAGTCTTCTTCTTTTAACCCCCTCACAAGCACATCATGAGCTAATCATACCATGACATAGGTAGTGATAGAATAGATGTTTTAAGACTTATTTTTCCTTGTCATGGATGAATTTTATTAGCAAGAGTACTTTCCTAGAATATCAAGGTGATTCTAAAAGCAGATAACAAAGAGAACGCATAAAGAAACACCTATAGAGAATAAGCACCAAAGAAGAGTTATCATGAAGACATGAAGCAGAGCATGGACCGAGATAGAAAAAATACATCAAATGATGAATCAAAGGATCCTGATATTGATCAAAGACCCTTTAGAGGGAAAAGATAAGAATAAAGTTGATCCTTTATGAAGATGAAGCATAGCTCAGATCCACCACCAAGAATGAGAGATGAAGTAGCAAGTAAGAAAAATTGGCATTGCCACCTCATCATGAATTCCAATTCATCATTGTCAAGTTATAATTGTACTACAAGTGTCATAATAATAGTCAATGTTTTTCCATGTATCATGCCAAATCATCATGTGGAATCTAATAATGTATATTCAAGGAAAAGGAAAAAATGTAATGTGGAAGTCCAAGAGTCATATGTGTTATATGGAAAGTGATTTAAGTAATTTATGGACATAATGTCTTTATGAGAAGTCCACAAGTCATAGAGAGAAGTCCATAAGTCATTTATAATTTCAAGAGTTGCATTGAAGTCCAAAGGTGATAACAGAAGCCCGAGAGTCAGGAGGGTAACTCAAGAGTCACGTGGATATAAAAGGCCATTCGATTTGTTATAAAAGCAACCTCATAACTCAAGAAAGGGATTTTGGAGGTTTAAGCTTTGGAGAGCTAGTCTTGACTTCTCTACTTGGCATAGAAGAGAATAACCATTCTTTGGAGAAGCAAGAAGTGAATTAATGTTCCACTACTGGGACTAGTTCCTCATTATTGTAATTGTGTACTTGGATCTTTCACTTAATATTGAAGCTCCATGAGCCAACACATTTTCATGCATGCATCACAAATGTTTTAGGAATATTCTTGAGATGTTTATGGTATATGTTGTGTTCATATGTGCTAGAGAAATTAAACTATTTCAGTGGCTTTGGTACTCATCTTGTTGAATGCGTGTTATATTATCTTTAATAGTTATGTGAACTATTTCACTAACAAATCATTTTTATTCTCTCATGTTCCTCTCTGAGGTTAGTAATATTGCTTCCTTCTGAAGACTTACTTTTGTCTCCTCCTCATGAAGGTCTCCTTTTAGACACTGCAATCGGTATTTCACAATGTCAACTTACTTTCTTATTCAAGGTTTATGTATATAGTCTCTTATGCTATTCATTGAAACAAACATGAAACTTTGTGTTATGATGGTTGGGTTGATAATCTGGATGGGGCTCCTACTCCAAATGGTATGATGTCTAATAGGGATTTCACATTAGGGAGACCCCCTATATGTTGGTGGTATCTAGCACCATCAACATTTTGGTGCTACAAGGAGGGCCAGATGATAAGTTGTGCCTATTGAGTATGTTTTGAAGCTCTTATTTTAAATGCATCTTTCCCAAATCATAATCCTAGGTTGTTTTTCTAAATATATTGATCCTTCCATCCTCACATAAATTATTCATAGTTTGTCTCAATTTGAGTTTGAAGGTAGGAGCAAACTATCTATCCTCGAATAGTTCTTTCAAATTATGCATTTTTTCCTCTCTAGCAGAATTCATTGTAAATATTTCATGACTAGGTTTTTCACCCTAACATTTAGATTTCAAGTTAAGAAATGGTGCTATATGTTACTTGCTGATACTATTCATTCGCTCGAGGAACTCGTTAAGGAGCTTCATGAAGTATTTGATAGGTATGATTATAAAAATGTATGTAATAGAATTGATTTTCTTAGAATGGAACCTACTGAATATGCAGAGGATTTTCTTAATGTGTTTCTTCACCTTTGTTGTCAATTTCATAAGGGAAGTTATTGATTGAGATTTCATTATGGAAAAAATTTTAGAATTTGATTCTGCTCTCTTTGAGATATTTTCAATCTAAACCCCCATATGATTCTCTCTTCCTGAATTTTGCAAACCATGAGACAACTCAATATTCTAAGGAGGAACCTACTATTCCTTTTGTTCCTTTCCCTCCTCCTTTTCTATTATCACTTTTGGTTCCCCTTGGTGATGATGATAAATTTGGCAAATCAAAAAATAAAATTTTTTATTTATCCATTCAACCTCCATCCACTTCTTATGATCCACATCCTATTGAGGAAAACATGGAATGGTTTAGTAATTGCATGGATCCCAATGTGAAGGTTGATCCCTTTTGTTTTCATGATCATATTAATTTTCATAAACTTCCAATATTTAATTTGATCCAAATGAAAAATTAATAGTCTTTGGGGATACTCTAAAACCTCTACCACCTATGTTTCATGATTCCTTGTTTCGTAATATTCTAGATAAACCTACTTCAAATTTTAATGATGTTCAACCTATTATTTCAAGAAGTAATTAAGAAATAGGTAGTTTTATTTCACATAAAGAGGAGAAAAGTGTTGAATTTATGTCTTATCTTCACTCCCTCTTTCAAGATGATAATATTTCCATTTCAGTTGATCTCTGATCTTCTAACCTTGATAACCTGTTGAACGACTGTGAACCTCACATCCAAGTTGAGACTTTGGATAACCATCACCATGTGACATCCCTTTTTCCATTAACACATATGGTGGAGAACATTCAAGTATATCAGATAATATCTTCTCTTCTTCTAAGGGCTTGTATTTGCAAGGTATCGATTCAGAATTTGTTTCTCATAATTTACAATCTCCATTTGTGAATTTTGATTATATTTGAATTAGAATGATCATGAAGCTTATTTAATTCATACATCATTGGATGAAAAATCTAACCTGGTAAGTTTTCAAGTTTTTGAATCTTTGAAAGATCTTGGTAAATATGACTATCATATTGGTATGCATATATTTGACCATCATACTGATGATAATGATGTTGATCTATTTTTATTTGAAGTTCAATATAATTTAAGTGCAACTATTGCTCATCCTCCTAAGTCATTCAATCCTTCTTCACCTTTAGTGCTCTATTAATTATGCCCTGATATGTTTGATAAGTTTGTCATACAAGAAGCCCCCCTAAATCCTTTCGATCTTCATTCGGTTGATCATGGTTGCAATCAGGTATAGCATGGTGTGATTGTTAGCTTGGGGGGGCCTGGCCCAGTTCCAGAGTTAATTATCCAAACAAATCCCTACACTAATGGCCCTTTCGGCACTAGCTTGCGGAGCGCGAACTGAAGTCTCACTCGAAGTAGTATGGGGGGATGTTGGAACCAAGTTTTTGCACCCTTGAGATGTCTGAGGTGTCGATTTAGTCCAACTATGCTTATCCTTGCGTAGGTGACTTCGTGCATTGTCCTAACCTTCAATACCTTCAAGATCTATTATAATCTCCTTCACGCAGTCCTAACCAGGGGCTGAGATGCTTTCGCACTACTATGGCAACGTCCTGCGCTAATTCCCCAAACTGCACTCTGTATCTTACTTATCTTCTTAAATATCTTAGTTAAATTTATGTAAATAGATATTCTATCTTTTATTCATGTAATCAACACATTCATATATATTCGTGCATCATATAAGCATTAAAAGTGCAATGTATATTCAATGTAACATATGCATAAAACAAGAAATAAACTCAGAGAATGGATATGAAACTTCTCTTTATTAATGCTTCAAATGTTACAGACTCGACTCACCCTATGCACTCAGCTACAGTGGTCTGTGCACTTAGTTGTGGACTACTAGGCCTCTGCACACTCAGCTGTAGAGCCTTCTCCTACTCTACAACACAAAACTAGACCTTACACTTCAGATATGACTCAATTCTTCATCCTCATCATTATTATTCCATGATCTATTGATTTCTTAACTACTTAGAGCCTTGCTCTATTTATACAATCCCATGGTCCGCAGACCATGGGTAGATATATTCAGCCGAAATTACATTAAAAAGTTGATGGCAGACATCCCTATGACTCGTTTACAAACTACACTCTCCGCGCCCACAAATTGTAGAGTTTTCATATCAGGGTTACAACGTTTGACTAAAGCCTGGGCTCTATTCCCCAAAACATCCCTTGGGGAATCCCGCGCCCAACAAGCCCCCAACACAAACGTCACGACTCGCCCTTGAGTCACTCTATTATTGTGGAGATCTTTGCGTGAAGGCTTCCCAATTATGCCTCGATCACTGCAAGATTGACAATGCACTAAGCAGCTGCCTACTACACTACATGGACGTGTTGTTTAGAGACTGTTGTAGCTGAATTTCTTCACTGAACCTATTCTTGTGTTCCTTGCATCTGTGTGAGCTTTGCTTCAATAGAGGCTATAACGACATATGCCTCATCAATCCACGACTGTAATCACACCTTCAAAACTGTTTCCTTATGCTGAGCAGCATCCACCTACTCCTTGAGCTCTTTCACCTATTACATCCATGTGAGCCTCTATGTAAGGGCAACCATCTATGCAGTCCCTTTTACTTTGTCGTACTTTTGTTGTAGCTCTTGCACCTCCGTCTCTAGGTGTTGTATGTTTGGCTCCTCCTACAAAGTGTCAAGAACCTCGAACGACTCCTCAAACAACTTGAGGGGGCCTAACCTAGGTTCGGAGTTAATTAACCAGACAAATCCCTACACTATTGGCCCTTTTAGCATCAGCCCATGGAGCGTGGATTGAAGTCTCACCCGAAGCAGTATGGGGGGATGATGGAACCAAGTTTCCACACCCTTGAGATGTCTGAGGTGTCGATTTAGTCCAATTGTTCTTATCCTCACATAGGTCACTTCGCACACTGTCCTAACCTTCAATACCTTCACGATCTATTATAATCGCCATCGTACAGCCGTAACGAGAGGCTAAGATGCTTCCGTGCTGCTATGGTAGCGTCCTACGCTACTTCCCCAAAATACACCATGTATCCTACTTACCTTCTTAAAGATCTTAGTTAACTTCACGTAAACAAATATTCTATATTGTATTCACATACTCAACACTTTCATATATATTTGCGCATCATATAAGCATTAAAAGTGAAATTTATGTTCAATGTAATAGATGCATAAAATAGGAAATAAACACACATAATAGATATGGAACTTCTCTTTGTTAATGCTTCAACTATTACAGACTCAACTCACCCTATGCACTTAGTTGCATGGGTCCACGCAGTCAGCTGTGGACTACTAGGCCTCAACACATTCAACTACAAAGCCATCCCCTACTCTATGACCCAAAACTAGACCTTACACTTCAGATATGACTCAATTCTTCATCCTCATCATTATCATTCCATGATCTATTGATTTCTTAACTACTTAGAGCCTCGCTCTATTTATACAATCACATGGTCTGTGGACCATGGGTAGATCTCTTCAGCTAAAATTACCTTACAAAATTGAGGGTGGACAACCCTATGACTCTTTTACAAACTATGCACTCCACACCCACAAAATGTGGAGTCTTTTCATCTGGGTTATAATTTTTTACCAAAATCTGGGCTCCAAGCCCCAGAACTATTCTTGGGGGATCCCGTGGCCAACAGTGATACTATAATTAGAGGATGAAATGTTTGAATCTATTATTCATGATCAATTCAAATATAAGTATTTTGTAGGTCAGAAGGAATATGTTCCAACTTCAAATGCTAAAAGGATTTTTCAAATTGATGTATCTCAATTTTTATATCCATCAAGAGTATAATATACTTAATTCAAAATCTCATCAAACCAGTGGCATTGGCAGTGTTTTCATTGATACATCAAATGATAGTGGTGCATGTCTACCTATTGATGTTTCTAAGCAACCCAAATTTGATGGTCCACCATCAGAGAATTCTGAGACCTGTCAAGAAGTCAGGTCACTTCATCTCATGTTGATGGTTATGTCAGGTCCTTGCAATCTGGTTGAGATCTATGAACTAAGTTGGATCAATATTTTCACACATAATTGTTTCCTTAAAATTCATCCACTGATTATGAGCTCATTCTTAAAGGGCTTATGATATTTCAAGTGTATCTTCAAGATAAAATTTATGATCATGTGAAAGATTTTTGTTTGGTTAGCTCCTTTTCATGTCAACCCCTTGAACTAGACCAAGGGTTGAAGAGCACACCCTTCCTGTATCATTACGGTTTGAAGGCATATAATTTTTATGATCGATATAAATATCATTTTCGGTTGAAGGCTTTTCTCTGTTAAACTCTTTTGAATCTAATCATCTTATTGTCTATTTTGTGCATATCTTGAAGCAAGTCATCTCCATGGCACATTTCCTTTTCTCAAGTAATCGCAATTGCTTCAATAATTCAGCCAACCAAAACCCTTGTTTTGGTATAAGTATTGGGTTTTAGTTGATACATATTTCTAATATCTTGTAAACTTAGTATCTTGATTGGTTTGATGGATTCACAATGTCAAGAATTGTTTTGAATGCCCTTTCTTATTGTTGACTTTGCAAGTAATTGGATATAGAGGGAACTGATAGAAGGTTGAGAATATTGTATGTTAAGCAAGAAATTTTTTCACCATATAGGAGATTCTCTTTGTGATTTGAATGATTTAACGCATAATTTACCTTCTCATCAGTCTCATGGTCTTCATAGGGGGTTGTTATGAATACCATGATCCAATTGTTGAATGGTTAGAGAAATCTTACCTAGAAAGCTCTATTGCAAATAACAAGTTTTGATATTTTCTAATGTTCACAAGAACTGGAAACATAGATGAATGTGTGTTAACAAGTGTTGGCTTGAGGGGGTAGGACCCAGGTTCACAGTTAGAAGTGGTAACCAAAAAAACCATTTATCACTGACAGTTTTGGCAACGATTTTCTCACGCAGACCACAGTCTCACCCCAGGCAATATTGGGGGATGGTGGAAACACGTTTGCACATCGAGAAGGATTATGGGGTGTGGCTCTTGAATTATTCTGACTCCCCTACAAATATATTACTGTGCTATGCAAACTTACTTAATATTTTACTGAATGTGATCTATTCATACAAAAGTACTACTTCACAGATCTAAAACTCTAGTTACTCTGCATAAATAAATCGACCTTAACTGTAATTAAATATAAAAACAATCATATATTAATTATGATCTTATCTTTCAATTACTAACAAAACCCTGTATATATATATATATATATATATATATATATATATATATATATATATATATATATATATATATATATATATATATATATATATATATAGATATATATATTTTCTTACAATACCATGTTCTACAAACCATGGGCGGAGCTCAAAATATACAAATTGATCCCATCATTTTACAAAATAAGGGGATTTGACCCGCACTAAATCCTCTATGACTCCTAAAACACTGCACAAAGTGTGCTCAGCTCCTCAAAATGCGGGTTCTTTACAAAACTTTGACAAAATATTGACCTAGGGAGACCTTACCCAACAGGCCCCCAACACAAAGATGTGCCTCGTCCCAAATCACTTAGCTGGTATGTCCTGAATATTCACTTTGAGACCATTATATTCATCCTTCAAAGCTTGAAGTGTCTCTGCGCACTGCGTGGCAGCCTGTTGCACTTCCTTTAGCAACTTCTTTGTCATCGACCCTACTATAGCCAGACTAATGGTTCTTTGTATCTACCTTATCATCCTCAACTTGCTCTCCACTATCTATGAGTGATGAATGGCTTCATCGGCCAATGGCTACATCTACAATGAAATGATCTACCCCTTTTTCCATAACTCATTGATATTTCCCTACAAAAACTTTCCCTCCTCTAGAGATGAAAACCATTCTGCAGGTACTAAGGTCCACGCGATCACACTGATTTCATCAAACTTTTGCTTCGTGTCATGTATATCTTCCTCTATGTTCTGTACATGTGGGTCCTCATGTAGCGAAGCGAATATCTCCATAGTGTCTTTGAAGATCTTGCTATAGTCTCTGAGTGTAGTTGCTATGTTATCGATAGTAACCTTGATGTTTGCTTGCGCTACTCATGAACCTCTAGTGGAGTTGTCGGCTGCAGCCTCATTTGCAACTCCACAATCTGCATTTCCAACTCGAATTTTATTTGTGGGCTTCCGCCTTTGATTCTTTTGCTGTTGCAGAAAGCATTTGAAGCTTCTCTTTGGGTGTTTCCTCTGTCTAGATCTAGAGCTCCTATAGCTCACTGCAAGCTTTGGTGATGGCCTCTTCTAGATTCATCACAATTTCTAATGCCTCAGCTTGTGATGTGATCTTTTTCTGTTATAGAGGTAATATGAGATGTGGTAATAATGTATCACGCACCAGTATTCTTTCCCAATGGATTTATCTTAACAAATGATTAGGTTACTCGACTCTGGCCCAAGAGACTCGGGTTCAAGTCCCGGCAACAGAATCATTTGTTGGCTTGAGAGGGTTAGACCCAAGTTCAGAGTTAGGTGCACTGACAAACAAAACCCTTTATCATTAGCCCTTTCAGCAATGATATGCTTGCATAGACCACAATCTCACTCGAGGTGATATTGGTGAATGGTGGAACTAGGTTTCGTCAACTAGAAGGATTATGGGGTGCTCCTATAGACTTATTCTGACTCACCGACAAATCTATTACTGTGTTATGCGATCTTACTTAATATTATACTGGATCCAATCTATTCATTCAAAAAGACTACTTCAGAGATCTAAAACTCTATCTACTATGCGTAAATCAATCAATCTTAACTGTAATTAACTATAACAACACTCATATATTAATTCTGATCTTATCTTTTAGTTACTAAGACAAGCATTTATATATCTTTTTTTCTTAGAGTACCATGGTCTGCAAACCATGGGCAGAGCTCAAAACATACAAATTGATCCCATCCTTTTACAAAATAAGGGGCTTTGACCCACCTAAATTCCCTATGACTCCTAAAACACTACGCAAAGTGTGCTCCACTCCTCATAATGTAGGTTCTATACAAAACTTTGACCTAAGGGGACCCTACCCAACAACAAGCATCCTACAAGGTTTGTATGATCAAAATTTTAAATAATAAGGTAAAGTTAGAAACTCAATCAAACCAGTTATTATGGAAAATTCCTTGTTAATAATAAAGACTTGTAGTCAGTTGTGAAAGTTTTCAAAGTTCTTGTCTTTTTTATTGCAAATTGCTTTATATTAATTTTAATTTCTCATATGTTTTTGGTTACTAGTTGGGAACAATGATGGATACATTGGAAATATAATTACACTTATCCCTAACCTTCTAGCTGATTAGGTTAGGAGTATTTTTAGTTGCATTTAATTTCCCTTGCATTGTATCCATCCTTTATCCTACTATTACACCCCCTCCCACATTTACCTAGTTTCCCCAAGATGCAAGGGCAAATGTGGGAGGAAGAGCTACTATGGCATGACTCAACCTCTTGAGTATAGTTAAGGAATTAGAATCAGTAAACCTAAATTTTACTCACATTCCTCAGGACCTAGAGGACCCCCAAGAGCTAAACCACCCCTCCAGGTGCCAAAACCCCGAGTTAACCTTCTTTTTCAATGATATAGACTCCCATTCATAGGCATAACACTGCAAAAATATGATTGTAAGCCTCCAATCACATGCATAAGGCTAAAAGGTGTTGACTATTGTCTCATTTTCCAAGTTCTGTGCCTACGACTGCCGAATGTGAGCCACCCTTTCACAGCTAGTCTCCAGACAATTGCACGAAATTTGATGATACTTTCCTTAATAATAAATGACACAAATACAAACCCTTTAGCACAAAAATTAGTCAAGAAATTGAGGTCACCAAGATTAACCATCCCTTACATTTCGTCAAACACATTGAAAAACATGTAATCTACAGTTCATGAATGCATATATGAGCATAAGGGTTTGTTACTTATCTGAGAATCATCAAGAAGGTTTGATGCCTTCTCATAATAGCTACAATATCATCTATTAGGTCATGCATTTATTAAAAATTAATTTACTAACCAAAACATGATTAGATCTATAACTCACTTCTGTCATAAAACCATGATATAACCAACATATAATCAAAATAATAACAGTAATGTAACATCCACCAAAACTAGCTAATAATAAATATAAATTCTCATGAAAATACAAGAGGGAAAGATCTCTTATTAACATATGTAAATCCAACTAAGTTAGGGAATTCCACATACCACTCAACCATAGATTAGGATGAACCAAATCTCTCTTTCAACCAATCACCCCTGCGCCATATTACAAGAATGAATGTAGGATCTCATGGAATAATCAAGAAAAACCAAACCAGGGCTTCCATAGGCCAAACGACCTCAACCATCAATCAATGATTCCACCTCACTACCGATCACTAACATCAACAGATCAGTCTATACCAAATTTGTCCATAGATCTAGTGTGTTTGTTCCAACCCAGCTGCAGGACTAGTAACTCAACCTATAGTTATCATAGGGCTCCATAGCATTTGTCCAAAGAAGGCTCTAGGACTAGTTACTCAACCCACAAAGGGCTCCAAAGTTTTTTTCCAACTAAGGCTTCAAGGAGTAGTGACTCAACCCATGTTTTTCCATGGCTTTCAGAGCATTTTTCTAACCAAGGCTTCAAGAACTAATAACTCAAACCATAGCCATAAGGAACACGAGCACCAATAAAAAAATAAAAGGAAAAAACCCACAACAACATGGCTATTGGGGAAATGGAAAGGCTAGGATAAACCACTATCAGTCCAAGAAATCCCACATCACAACGACAAATCATAACCAATAAACATATGCATATGCCATGCATGCCAAAACTAGAAAGGAAATCATACATGCAACTCGGTACCTGCAAAGAAATCATGTTGTAGTTGTTGATCCTGTTGTTCCCTTACACTTTCTTTATTTTCGTTTTCCTTCTTGCTCCAATGCAAAGTGTGCCCAAAATCCTCCAAGAGTGCTCCAAGAAAACTCTAAGTGTGCAAGAGTATGAGAGAGAGAGAATAGAGAGAGAGCTCCAACCAAAAACTAGCAAAACGGTTCAGCTACAAAAAGCCATGAAGTGATCCTCAAAAGTTCTTTTATCATTGGGGCCTCTATTTTCTTCATTTTTCCTTAAAATTCCTCCTCACGCAAATATATGACCTTTCACCTTCCTTTTCTCCTATTTTCCATTATTTCATAAATAAAATGCCATTTAATGCCTCTTTTTATTTTCAATGCCTTTTTCAATTTTGTTAGCCATAATAAACTGAAAATGAGGCCCACTAGGATGTTTTCCCCACCATTCAACTTGGAATATATTTCCCATGACCTTGGTCTTATATTTGTTTCTTACATGGAAATTCAACTAGGGGCTATTACAAAATGACCCCCCTTGGGGGAACACTGTCCTCAATGCTCAATGACAACTATGAAGCTGCAAGCCACTAAAAAAAATTGTACTTCCCATATAGCTTTATAACATAGCTCGATGTAGTATTTACAATGGTATTATGCTGAAAACATGACAAACATACCACCTACTGGAGCTTTATAACACAAACCATTACGGTATTTACAATAACAACCACATATACTCATACATGTTCACTTCAACCAAAAAATAGTCATATTGTTTATGGAGCTTTATAAATCCAACTCGATACAATATTTGTAATAATATACACATATGCACATTTTATCTAACCAACAAATAAAAGGATACGATGCCTGCATTAGTCAACAAGGGAATCTAGAGGCTCACACCTCCACCCTAAAAATTAATATTAGGATTCACCTCCTTCATAGGAAGACCAGAATCCACTTCTAAGGTCTAACTGCATCTAATATCCAATCCTACGATCCATGTGCTACTTTTTTTCCTAGTGAACAATTATCGATTCATTGTTCTAGGGTGCACTCCCAATGTGCATCTAATTCCATCTAGTGACAATGATGGCCAAATCAAATCCATTCCCCAACATTGCCCTATTTTCTACATAGTCCCTCAAGAAATTGAGTCACCCCCTTCCGTGTAGTCACACACCTTCCACATTTTTCAGGCATCCCCTTCTCTACTACATGGTCCCTCGGGTGACCCCTCCCTTGGCAAGGTTTCCTCGCATCGGAAGGTCCAAAAACCAAGGCATATCATTACCTCAAAACCATCATACTAGTCATAGAAATATCATGGAAATCCACGGAAATCAATGGAAACTATTGGGTATCAGTGTCCCACAATAGCCTTGCTCTTGAAGTGATTTAACAACATATTGTTGCATGTTCCAATTCCTTTTTTTGCTACTACTAATTCTTGCAGTCAGTTTCAATCACCCAAACTGGAATTTCCATGCTTTCTTGTACCAAGTAGATAATTTCCATTAGATTCAAAATCAATTTAAATAATTTCAAATCATACCTCATTAGTAGCTCATGAATAAGGTACACCTTCAATTCTATTTACTTCCTATCACAACAAGTCAACCTAGCTTTCCAATCAAATCATCATGTATAAACATATCACATCCAGTTAGCTCAAAACTCAGCCATCATATATCAAAATCATAGATGACATATAACCATCATAAACTAGAATCATAGATGACATGTAATGATCATGGAACACAATTACGAATCACATGGATAATAAAAAATGAGATAAATGTTGATATCTTGTAGCGGCTACAACCACCCTCCAAAATTTTACCCATGCTTAGATTTTGGAGCCTAACCTTCTATTCACAAGAGCTTATCTTGCACTGCTATCAAGTATTCATGATTTGATTAAGAATTATCCTTTTCCCTTGTGCTTGTGTTAACCTGTTTTCACACTTAAATTTTCGTTCTAAGTCACAACCTAACCTCCTTACTTGGTCATTCGTAGTTCTAGGCTTGTCTTCAAAAACTATGTAATCCTTGAGGGGAAGCAACCTTGATGATTGGAATTGTGCAGTTCTAACTGAACGTCTTCCTTGAGTTGAGAGACTATGTATTCATTGAAGGAATCCATACACTAAGCCCAAAAATTGGGCAATGCATCCCTTGAGGTAATAAACTATACAATGCACTAAGTCAGAAAGTTTCCTAGTTCCCTAGAATTGTGCAATCTTTCTTGAAAACATGCATGGAAAGTTTCCATAGAAAGGAAAGAAAACTGGAGGGTAAAAAGCATTCCTAGGAGGTACGGATCCATTATTAGCTTCCTGAAGGTGAAACATTGCTATTTTTAGAAGTTTCCACTAAGTGACGCTTTTCCTTGATTTTAGGCATGCGCATCATAAACCCTCGTTTGCTCAAATCTAGTTGATCGATGCCTCTAGAGCTCATTTTTGCATTCAATCTTGGAGCTCTAGTATTCCCAAATAGGTTAAGGACAATTTTATGGGGTTATTTTTGATTTTCTGGGTGAGTGTTGTTTTTATCTTGTTTTGTTGTTTTTTTGTTGCTTTTTGTCATTTTTCTTGTGTGAGTATTATTCACTTGTTTCTCTTCGTGATTATTAGCATTTCTACTTGTTCTATATTTTACAAGTGTTGTTTCAAGTTATCATTTTCATTTCACAATTGTTGCATTTGTTTCTTTGTTTTTTCACTGATCATTGTTGTTGCGGTGAATCTCCTCACCAGTTTGATTTTCCTCATATTTATTCAATTTCTCCACTTGAGCTATTATGATTCTTTCATACTTAGCCATATCTCCACTAAATGTCATACTATCTCTTAGATCTGCTCATTTTCCACACTTCCCCTAGGAACATCTACACTTTCCTTGGTCCATTTTCACTTTCCCAGTCAGACATTGCACTATCCTAAGGCTCAACACGAGAGCTTGGCCTCTGGAACTTCATAGTGTGTAGTATAGGCTGGAACAAATATGAATTAAACAATTCCAAGGCTCAGCCTTCTTCCCTGGCCATCGAAACTGTGTAAAGCATAGTCTCTACCAGACCATTACCTAAGATGAATTGTGAATTGCGTAGTCTCAAGCGACGAGCTACATCCCTAGATATTGGGACTGCATAGTGTGTAGTTCCCATAGGCAGTTAGTCTCTCTTGTTGTTGAAAATTGTGCAATCATTCTCATAAGATGCCTGATTTGCTGCTTATTCATGCCTCGAAAGTATATTTTCTAAAGACTAATGTTTACTTTCCATGAGTTTCTTTCATGTCCCACAAGTACCACAGTTATTGAGCACCTCTCTCAAGCATTCACTGTTACTATGGAACCCAAAGAGAGTTTCTTGAAAAGAGACCACTCAAAGAAGTATTAGCGAAGAAGTTAAGAAAGTGTGAGTTAACTTGCCAATATATGTGGACACTCAACTGTTTATAGAAAAGGATTCAACACTAACATGGCAGCAATTCCACCAATAGTAATAGAAGGTAGCAATCTAGTACAAGATAGGGGAAAGAGAAAGGTTGTAGACAAAATTGAGGGAGAACGAGACAGCAGAGTGAAACAAAATCCAATCCTTATGTAAGTAGCTTTGGTAATGGAATCAAAGAGGAAGAACGGGGCACAGAGAGCAGAGTGGAGGAAGAGAGAAAAGTAGAGCTTGATGGAAGTAGAACTAAGATTGAAGTAAATTATATGTACATAGTACCACACATAAAGATGCACACAACACTATATGTACACTAGAATACATATACAACATGTACACAAGATTATAGTACACAGAACTTCATATGAAACATACACACAACACCATAGGTACACAACACCGCATATGAAACATGCACACAACACTATAGGTACAAAAGATACACAAAAATAGTATTGTACATCCAGAGACCACATTGTCTCTACTAGGAAACCTTTCCTCTAGTTTCTTTCCACTATCCATGCTTGTCCCAACATTCCACAAACCATAGTGATTTCATTTCTCTTATGTATCCCTTAGCATTACCTTCCATAGCATAAACATAGACATAGTATAATCACATAATATCAAATCATATCCACATGATACTAACCTTATATATTTTTTAGAGCTACTCTTCTCACTTGATACTAGGAATCTCTTCATGCCATTCACCTGCCTCAAAAATCATTCCTCCTCAACCATGATCCTTAACGACCCTATCAGAAAACAACATATATATATACATATATGTATATATATGTATATATATCTATATATATATACACACACACACACACACATCAACATAAAATAATCATATTCTTTGATGATCATATTAGGTAATGACATACATACATACATGTACACATATATTCACATTAACATAATCATGATCACAACATAATTACCGCATATCATAAGGTCTAGGTTAAGGGAAATCCCTTTATCCATTCACAACATGCACAACATTGATAACAACATTTCCCAACATAGTCAAGGCATGTGATACCTCTAAATCGATTTACTTTACCTTTCATCTTAACTTTCTCATGACTGTCCTACCATCATCCATTTACCCCAATGGACCAAACCAATTCAACTGGTTGTCATATTCTTTCTCTCAGCTTCCCTTTACATGCACTGGGATTCATCCGGGTCTTACATTACATGTCACGTTTCATTCGGATCTCCCTAAGCTCCATTAACTTCCTATTTCCTAAACCAATTCCCAAGACCCTCAGACATAAAAGGAAATAATAGAGAAATCAAGAAGAAAATAGTGAATAGCCAATAGCAATATGGCACCACAAAAAAGTGTCATGAGACCAAAAGCAAAATGGCATGGACATGCACTAGACACAAATAAAACTAAAACAAAGTACAAACAAATCACAAAGCACCAAAAGCACAAAACTCTTAGCAAACACCATGACCCAACCCCATGGGTTCTTAATGCCTCCAAGGGAAATCTCAACCCAATCCTTCTTCAAGATTTCATAGAAGTATCTTTTTTCATACAATTCTCTGCATCATACTACCATAAACACATACTTCCAGTGCATACATAAATATAGGAATATATCGATTACCTTACCTTGTTGTGCCAAGCACGTTTCCTTGTAACTAAACACATACATATGTCATCTCTCAAGGGCACCAATTCCATGACAATTCCAACCATAACTAAAAAGCAAATGTTATACCTATCAAATACATGTTCATAAATATAGCACATATCCACATAATGTAAGACAAAATCAAGGTTAAGAAGACTTCCTGTATGTAAAGCACTCATTTGTTTAGAATTTCCATTTCCAAGTATAACTAAAGGAATTATCAACCAATTCCTTTCATTACTTTTTTATCCGTCTGCAATTGAGTCTTATTATGTGCTATCACATCATCCAATTGTTAGTTATATAAAAAAATCGACTATTACCTTGTAATGCTAACTCCAAGCATGTCACCCTACAACTATTTACACATGTTCATCACATGTTCCAAAGATCAAGACGTGATATCTATTAATTTGAAATCATCCTTTACCAATACTAACTATTCCATAATCAATAGTCAACTCAGAGTCATTAGTCATAATACTACAACTATCACCCACTTGCAGTCAAGTACATATCAACTTACTCAACACATAATGTGTTAGTAAAACTGTCTTAAGCAAGGTCATTCCTTCATATAATCTTATAAACGCATACTCATATCATGAATTTAATTAAATAATCAAACAACTCATAAACATACTAAGTTAGGTAAACCAAATAGATTACATAATCACTCATACCTTAATGTATCTCAAAGGAGGCTATCACATATGCATAAATTTGTCTTGATTAGTGTGATGCAGTATCACAAATATCTCATCTCGTACCATAAAATCACAACCCTATACATCTGCATAGGCAAGTCCAGATTAGCACGATACATATAACATTAAGATATTAAATGCAATGACCATAATCATCATACATATGACAACAATGCATATAACAACAAGTTACTATCATTCATGACTATTCAATGCATGTGCATATGATCACATTGATTAAGTAACATCTATCATGCATGTAACAAAAAAAACAATAGAATGATAGGCATGTGTATAACCCTAATTCATATAACAACCGTTAACCAACATACCTAGATGCCCAATGTAGAAAATTGTATGAAGATTTGCTCTTACCTTGAGGTCCAATGCTGCAATCTCGCTCTAATGATCTGCATCTCCTATGTCATCTTCGCCAACACATCAACATCATACCATACCAATAACATCACAATGAAACAAGGCCACAACAATAACCATCACAATGCATGCATAATAAAAACATAAACGACTAACATGCATGCATGACAAAAAAATATAGTACAAGTGTGGAACCTAGGAGCTCTAATACAACTTTGTGGTATCATATATCACCCAAAGAGAAAAAACGTGCTCTGACAGCACTCTCTAACACCCCCTCCCACAATTACCTAGTTTCACTAGGTTGTCAGTGTAAACTTGAAAGGAATAGCTACTATGATATGACTCAACATCCTAAGTATAGTTAAGGAAGTGGAATCGACAAACCTAAACTTTAGTCACCTTTCTCTGGAGCTACAGGATCCCCAAGAGCTAAACCACCCCTCCAGGTGCTGAAAACCCGAGTTAATCTTATTTTTTAGTGGCCTAGACTCCCAGCCGTAGGCATAACACTACACAAATTTTATTGTAGGTGTTGAGTTGCATGCATAAGCCTACAAGGTTGCGACTGCACTCTCATTTTCCCTGTTTTGTGCCTACAACCACAGAATCTGAGGCACCTTTTAAGGGCTATTTTCCAGACCACTACCCAAAATTTGATGAGACATTCTAGAAAAATAGATGATACAAATACAAAGCCTTTAACACAAAATATAGTTAATAAATTGAGCTAACCAAGCTTAAGCATGACATAAATTTCGTCAAACACATTGAAAAACATGTAATCTATAGGTCATGAATGCATATCTGAACATAAGGGTTTGTTAATTATATGAGAATCATAACGAAGTTTGGATTCACTCTCACAATAGATTCAATATAATCTATTAGGTCATGCATTGATTACCAATTAATTTATTAACCAAAACACGATGAGAGCCATAACTCAAGTTTGTCATAAAACCATGCTATAACAAGAATAATAACACTAATAGAACAACCATACAAACCACATAATAACAAGTATAAATACTCATTAGAATGAAAGAGGGAAAGAGATCTTATTAACATATGGAAATACAACCAAGTTAGGGACTTCCAACTACCACCCGACCATAGATTAAGTTGAACCAAATATCTATTTCATCTAACCATCCCCACACCATATTCCAAGCATGAATGTGGGATCTCATTGAATAACCAAGCAAAACTAGACCAGGGCTTCTAGAGAACAAAGCAACTCAACCCTCTACTAGTGATTCCACCTCACAATCATATATCACTAACATCAACAAATCGAAATCCACCCAAGTTGTCTAAGGCTCCAAATATTTTGGTCCAATCCAACTCTAGGACTAGTAACTCAACCCACAATTGTTGCAGGGCTCTAGAGAATTTTTAAAATCAAGGGTTCTAGGACTCGTAACTCAACCCAAGTGGTTCCAGAGCTTCCAAAGTGTTTTTCTAACCGAGGCTCCAAGAACTAATAACTCAACCCACATCCATAAGGAACATGACCACCAATCAAAAAACAAAAGGAAAAAACCCACAACACCATGGCTATCTACGAAATAAAAAGGCTAGGAAAACCACTATCAATTTAAGAAATCATTCATGCCATTGAAATATCATAACCAATATCCAAATGCATATGCCATGCATGCCAAAACTAGTAAGGAAATCATACTTGCAACTTGGTACATGAGAAGAAAACCTGTTGTAGTTATTGATCCCATTGTTCCCTTTGAATTTCCTGTTTTTGCTTTTCCTTCTTGCTCCTAATTATAAGTGTGCCCAAAATCCTCCAAGGGTGGTCTAAGAAAAATCTAAGTGTGAAATAGTATGAGAGATATATAATTGAGAGAGAGCTCTAAGCCAAAACTAACAAAAAGGTTCAACTGACAAAATCCATGAACTGATTATAAAAATCCTTTTTATCATTGAGGCCTCTATCTTCTTAATTTTCCTCCTCATGCAAATTTGTGATCTTTCACCTTCCTTTTCTCCTATTTTCCATTATTTTCTTAAATAAAATTCCAATTAATGCCTCTTTTCCTTTTCAATTGCTTTGCTAATGTGTTTTCCAATTTAATTTTCCATATTAAAGTGAAAGTGATACCCACTAGGAGGCTTTTCCCACAATTTCGCTTGGAGTACATGTCTCATGACCTTGGTCTTGTATCTATATCTATATCTATATCTATATCTATATATCTATATATATATATATATATATATATATATATATATATATATATATATATATATATATATATATATATATATATATATATATATATATATATATATTTTACATGGAAATTCAACCAGGGGTTGTTACACCTACTCTCCATTGAGTCTCTGCATTTTTTTCTTTTCTTATTTTATATTTTGCAGGTTGTTTTTATGTTCCCTCTCCATTTGATTTTTTCTTCGATTTGGTTTTGTTGTCTTGTCATGTGTTTTCCTTTTGGTTTGTTTAGTAAGAATTTGCATGAAAGATTCTCTTGTTTGGATCAAAACACAATGTGGAAAAACTTGAAAAGGGAAATTTTGATGGCGAAGAATTCTTGGCTAATATGTTATCTCTTCTCTATCTAGGTCTACATATCTTTAAAGTCAATGATGTTTGAATGGAAAATATAGTCCATTTGAATAGAAAGTCTTTGGTAAAACTATAAATCCTTTATCTATTGTAGGATCCTCTTCCCTGAACTTGGTATTGTAAGTAAATATTTTTTTCCTGTTGATCCAGTCAAGTAGAGAAAGGTAAAGGGAAAATCAATTAGTGATAAAATCAACTTTAGAGGTCTATATTACTTTCTCTAAATGAAAAACATCTCCTTCTCTCAATAAGTTGGGATCCCTCTTTCACCTCGGTAAATAAATAATTTCCTAAGAAAAGTTCTGTAGACGAAATAAATAAAGGGTGAAATAAGAGAAACTATTATGTGCAAAGAGGTAAAACAAGTAACTTTATAGGGATATTATTCAGGCACACTGGTAGTGAAACAATTCTTGTGTTCCTATAGTGACTCTATCGAAGTACTGTCTAGGCCTGCTAGAATTGGAGCAACACCAAAGATGAAAACTCATAATTTTGTTATCTTAAACTCACATGTATATATTACCCTTTCTTGGACCAAAAAATTGTGATTTGGCAAGCCTTAATATGTGTTTAACTGAATAAGGGGATGGAGGAGACTATATCGCTAACCAGGTTAAGTGGGGGAGCACAAGTAATTTGCAATATGAATCAACACTTCCTAAAAGTATGAGACCTTCCACTTAGAGAATTACACCTAAACAGAGAAGATGGAGTTCTACCAATGTTTCACCAAGTGTTGAAGTTGTGATCAACACCCTCCAAAATATTTCCTACATGTGAATTTTGGTAACTACTGAGGATCCTATGAACTATCACCCCATTATCACTTCATGGTTGGTTGATGTTTTCTATTCAAGTCTTCTTCTTATAAGATTCTAAGTGTCAAATTCACATTCCTACACATGCTTAGTCCTTGATGAATTCATAAGTAGATTTCTTGTATGGAAACTCGAATAGGCACAACACCATCCATTAAGACATTATCTGGGTAATGTTCAACTAATTTCGATAGTTAGTGTGCACTTTCATTGATATTCTCCCTCACTTTCATTGCAATTGCACTTTTAGTTCGGTGAATTTTCCTAACTGCCACATTTTCACACATTTTCCTTCAAAAGTGTCACTTTCATGTTGAGAACTATTAGTTTTGCTTGCTTCCACTTTAATAAGTGTCTTTTTCATGTTATCTTCACTCTGGCATGTGTCTCTTTCAAGGTTGGTCACATTTTGCAAGTGTCATCTTCATGTTTTCCTACTTCAAAATGAAATTTATGAAAGCTTTAGTCCTTCACCGGGTGATGAGCATTTCCTATTCATCAGCCTCATTGACATATATTTTCCTCCCATATTTGTGCACAAAGTCTTTCCTAATGTCTCATCCCTCTCGCAGTGCATTAGTACTTCCTAGGATAAGTGACTTGGCCTTTTTCTATCCCCCTCAGTGAAAAGTGCATTCCAGATGAACAAGAAGCCATTGTTGGAGAGACCTACACCATCCCAAGCTTGAGGACACTTCAAAATAAAAAAGCACACTTCAGAAAAATGAAGCACACTTTGGAATGATGAAGCACACTTCAAGACAACAAAGAACACTTTGGAACAATGAAGTGCACTTCGAAAATAAAAGGATCCTCTCTCTTAAAAAGCACATGACACACTCATGAAGCTTGAAGCCTTTGAGCACACTTGGAAGGCTTGAAGCCTAACCCCTTCATCACTTCAGTGTGTGCCCTTGTACCCTCCTTAGCCTCTTTGAGGGTGTGAGTCCATCCAGAAACTATGAATGACTTCGCTTCATGCTTTAGACCTCTGCCCTACACCTTTGAGTTCTCTCTCTCTCTCTCTCTCTTTCATTAGCATATAAGTGCACCTTGAAGGCCTCTTATGAGCCTTGACCTTTCGTTTCCTTCAGTTCCATAAAAATAAATATTGCATCCTTCCTAAGCCATTGGTGAGTTTGACTCTACCCTCCTAATCAAGCCTCCTTTTAACCCCATCATAAGCCCATCATGAGCTAGGTAGTGATAGAATGGATTTTTTAAGGCTATTTTTTCCTTGTCAGAATGATTTTCATTAGTAGGAGTACTTTCCTAACATATCAAGGTGATGCTCATAGTAGATAGCAAGGACAATGCATAAAGAAACACATGAAGGGAAGAAGGACCAAAGTAGAGATTATGAATTTATGAAGCAAAGATGATGACTCAAAGGATCCTGATATTGATCAAAAACCCTTGGAAGGGTGAATATATGAACAAAGTGGATCCTTCATGAATATGAAGCATAGAGAAGATGCAGTAGAAATAATGCAAGATGAAGCAGCAAGGAAGAAAGCTTAGCATTTGCACCTCATCATGAATTCCATGTCATCATTGTAAAGTTTCACTTGTACACGTGTTATCATAATAGCCAATGTGTGTCAATGTGTCATGCCACATCATCATGTGGAATGTAATGATGTATATTCAAGGAAAATGAAAAAATGTAATGTGGAAGTCCAACAATCATATGTGGAATATGAAAAGTCACTTAAGTCATATATGGACAAAATGTCTTTAGGAGAAGTCCAAAAGTCATATAGAAAAGTCCAAAAGTCATTTAGAATTTCAAAAGTTGCATAGAGTCAAAAGGTCATAATAGAAGTCCAAGAGTCATGAGGGTAACTCAAGAGTCATGGGGATATGAAAGTTCATTCCCATTTCTATAAAAGAAACCTCATAACTCAAGCAAAGGGATTTTGGAGGCTTAAGCTTTAGAGAGCTAGTCTTCGCCTCTCTACTTGGAATAGGAGAGAATAACTATTCTTTAGAGAAGAAAAAAGTGACTTAATGTTCGACTACTGGAACTAGTTCCTCATCATTGTAATTGTGTCCTTAGATCTTTCACCTAATATTGAAGCTCTATGAGCCAACACATTTTCATGCATACATCGCAATTGTTTTAGGAATATTCTTGAGATGTTTACAATATACGATTTGTTCATATATACATGAGAAATTGAACTATTTTGGTGTATTTGGTACTCATCTTGTTGAATGTGTGTTGTATTCACTTTAATCGTTATTTGAACTATTTCGCTAAGGAATATGTTTTATGCTCTCATGCATCTCTCTTAGGTTAGTACTATTACTTCCTTCCAGAGACTCGCTTTTGTCTCCCGCTCGTGAAGGTCTCCCTTTACACATTTGAATCAGTGTTTCACAATGTCAACTTACTTGCTCATTCAAGGTTTATGTATATAATCTCTTATGTTATCTATTGAAGCCAAAAATAACCTTTGTGTTATGGTGGCCTGGTCGATACTTTAAATGGGGCTCCTACTCCAAATGTTGTGAGGTATAATTGGGACTTCACATGAGGGAGACCTCTTTTATGTTGGTAGTATCGAATACTGTCAACATCTCCATAGTTTGATGAACTCCCTCCTAGAGCTCATGCCCATATGAAAAATCCTAAACACAGTAGCCACTGCCATAAGTATTATCTTTGCATGTGTTAAAATAATAACATAAGGGTACAGGTCTTATGGTAGAAATGCATCTAGATAGAAAAAAATGTAATCTCCTACAATAAAAGTTGTCAATGACAAAAATCCATGACAAACATCTACAATAAAGTATTCATACAACCTCTCTAATATGGCATCACCTTCGATCATTTGCATGAAACCCAAGATGTGACCATATGCCCCCCTGAGACCATCTAGGCCTTAGTCTTTAGTGGGAGTATTTTGTTGCTCCTTTCTCATCCAAACCTTGTGAAGCCCATATTTGATATGAACATTCTTCTATGGCTTGTCTAGTTAACTTTACATGATTCTCCTCTTTCGAATGGATTTCTTAAGGAACCTTGGAAGCTTTCAATCTTTAGCTCTATGGCCTAGATTTTCATGTATATAACATCATATGTGACTAAGGAAGGGAGAAAAAGGCTCAAATATTCAACTAAATTGATTTCTACTACTACTTGTTGCATAAACCTTGCAATCAATAGCCTTACGGAAAAAATCATTGCATGAGTAGCAGTAACCATAAAAGTATTTTTTATACCTGAAGACTAATGACCTTGGTGATGGGAGCAATCCTCCTTGAAAAAATTCTTGTTAATGATTCTTATTCGGCTACTTTTTTTGCTAAGAATATTTGATATTTTTACTTCTACATTCATATACAATGTGTCCAAAGTCTTAGCAACTGAAACTTATAACATTTCTTACACCTTTTCTTGACATATTCTTTGGCTCCTGGTTTCCATTCTTATTGTTGTAAACTTATCCTTTAGGCTTTTCCAATGCTTCCTCACTATCTCCCTTGGAGTTGGATCTACTCTTTCCAAAGTATTGTCTCACTAAAACTAGAGTCAACCTTTAATTTTTCATAATGGATGATCTGATCTTTGAGTTGGCGGAAAATCACTTCTTGAAATCTACTTGCTTCCTCCAAGTGGGTTTTTAGATCCACAATTTCTTTCTTAAAATTATACTCCCTTTCTTCAAGTATTCAGAGGCCTTTTTTGATGTCTATTTTCTGCTAAAAATGCTCGATTTTTACCAATGCTAATCTTACTTGAGCTTGATCTACAATAAATTTCTCCTTTTCTTCATAATTTCTCCATATCCCTTCTCCATGTAGTGCATGCAACCTATCCCATATTTCTCTTGCAACCTTGAGATCCTTTATTTTCTCAACATTCGAATCATGAAGATTATCATGTATTACACATATGGCCTATGCATCCAATAGTTGATCTTTATTTGAACGAGCTTTATTGCAATATCCATTTATCACCATTTTCCAAACTTCATATCGTCGAGAAGATATTTATGATTTCACCTTCTCTCTCCATACTTGAAAGTTTCTAAAATTTAGCAATGGAGCATCTTGATAACCCATGGTTCACCTAGGTCCACCTTTCAGTTACTAAGATATAGAAAAGGCATTGACTTTGATACCATATGTTCAAAATCATATAATTACTAAGAGGGGAAGAATCAATATTTATAGCACTTATATTATTTTAAAACATTTTAACAAAATTCTAAATGATAAGTCACCCAAAATTACTCAACAGATCTAAAAATGTAAACTCAACATAAAACTAACATATAAACACCATAACATATATCAGTAGAATAATCCATAAGGAGACACCAAATATTTTTGGTGGAAACCATCATGGGGAGAAAAACCACCCTAGTACTACTGCATTGCTCTGATTTTTCTAATATCTATCAAGCGAATCATTACATAGATCAACACTACCGGCCAAGAGACATGACTGAAAATAGAGTTTGTTATCCACTACCAACTAGAAAGCCCCAACATTTTGTTATTTTTATGCTAGCCACTACCAATAAGAAGCCATAATCCTATCCTGGTTAGCCACCAATTTCCAAAGACCCCAACATCCTCAACCTCTATGTGATCCTCATTTCAAAATTTTTAGACTGGGCCCAGTGATATACTTAACATGAATATTGCAACAACATCTCCATTCTAAAATAAAATTACTTCTCCACATATGCAACACCTGCAACACAAACAAAATAAACATGAAATACTTTGATCCATGTGCTCTATCCTCTTCTACCACTATTAGCTGAATGTTCATCTACAAATTTTCACTCTATCTCTTCATTTCCTATGCAATAAACTCTGTTTTACTTTTGATATATGATCTCTGAAGAATTCTGAAATAATGCACAGTATGCTACAACCACTAAAATCTAAGAATTCTCTCCTTAGAATACCATGCACACAATCTCTCTCGCACTCCAAAATATCTAACCCAACAAACACATAGCTTCCTCCTATTTGTAATTTTATGAGATAGTTAAATCGACTAATGCATAAGGTGATGGAGCACTAAAAATCTCTTTTCATAACATATAATTCGTTCAGATCATTCCCATTGACTTGATCTTGCCACTAAATTCAACTAATGATAAATATTGTTCAATTTAACCACCTGTTAGAAGTTATTTAATTTTTTCTGACCTTTTAATAAAAATTCCCAGAAAAAACCATAAAAAAATCGAATAAAAACACGTGAGGTGCGCTTATAATCTAGATAAAAACACCCATAAAGGGTAACACACCCTTCTCTCTATTCTCTTATGTTATCACACATATTCCTAACAAAACCAACATTAGTAATTCTCTTTCTCCACTATGAACCTAGGTTAGTGTTTTTAATGCCTCCTTCCTCAAATATTTTTGCAACCCAACTTCAAGAGTGTGTTTGGGACATCATAACAACATTCCACAATCAAATTATCATCATGACAACATGCATAGAGCTCATTACAAGGAATCAAAATCATGGCTACATGGCATACATTAGGTGACCTCCATCTTGTAGTTCAGCTTCAAGAGTGAACATGAGACATCATTTTTATCACACAAAAATGGTCACCTAGCCATTTCTTCTTAGGTTGATCAAAATACACCATGTAGGATTAAATTTACCATAGTAAATTCACTTTCACCATGGGAAATAATTTAGTAAACCATTTTTCCTAAATTATTTCTCATTAAGATTCAAAAACACCATGAGAGTAATTAAATAGATATTCAATGGTTTTCCATCTATTTTTAGCCCTCTCAATTTCTATTTTTAGATCTCTTTCTTTTTTGGAAATTTTTTCTGTTTTTGTTGGGGTTCTGCATCTTTTCGCAGGTCATAAGTACCAACCAAGTAGGAGATGACACATTCTAGGTTAGATCTAATGAGTGATATAAACAGGAATAAAGGGAAAATTTTGGCCCTTTTTCTATGCCCAGAGTGCACTTTTCTTCCCAAAATCTATGCCAACACACTTTTCATGTCATATTCTGCATTCTACGGTTTTTGAGAAATATTTTTCATTTTTTTCTAGTTTCTGCCAAGACTATTGCATGTGTGCCTAGAATTGTTCCTATTATTTCTTGAGCCACCTCTAGTCCTAGATCCACATAGTAGTTTCTCATTGAGGAAGGAAAAATCCCCCTAGGGTTTAGAGTACACCTACATCATTTAGGAAGATAATTGTTGAGTTGAGGAGTCTAGTGTGAAAAATTTTTAGCTATTGTTTTTTAGGGTTTTTTTCCATTATTTTGCAGCCCTTTTTGATAGGTTTCTTCAACATATTTTTCTGTTTCCCTTCCCCCTTCGGATCACCTTCTGTATCATGGTTTTTGGAGCTTCTTGCTTGTCCTTTTCCAACATTTTCCCCTTTATTTTTTGATGGTTTTCTACACCATTTTTAGCAACTCTTTACCTTTAGATCCCAATCCCTTAGACATTATATCTTTTGGCCATTTTTTGTGTCTTTGAGTTTCTTGTTTGACTTCCCTTTATTAGATGCGTGATAGACTTATTGGGTGGGGGGTTATGCACTTGAATTTGTTGTTTATTTTACTATCCATTTTCAACATTATTTATAGTTTTCAACACTTTATTTTCAACATCACATGGCATCATCAAAACATGATTAATTAGCTCATCCACTTGACATATTGTTTCAAAAGCACACACCCTAGGTGAACGTGAGCTTGGTTAACACTGCCAAGACAATACTTAAAACAAGCTAACATAATAACTTAACCCACATGGGTTAAGCAAACTTGGGCACCAAGGCCAAAACAATATTTGTAGTTAGGTGCAAGATCAGTGGGATAGGATTCCAATAACACCCATTGATCTCTTACATTGAGACATATAAATTTGACATATTAGGGAGCTTAAAATCCTTCAACATCCCACATTCCAAAGCCAAAGTGCGTAAGAAAACCGATCTAGAGGGGTTTAGGCTAGATCACAGTCCTAGAGATTCTCCTTAGTGCTACCCAACCTGTGGTATGGAATTTCATGCCGTGAGTGATCACCAAGAAGCTCAAGACTTAACCACCCTTGTGGGACGAAGGTAACCTTAGTTTCCAATATTAGGAAAACACCCTATAGGACTGGCTATGGGCAAGCAGTTGGTCCTTTACCCCACCTTTCTCTAGCTAGATCTACTTGTAGGGATCAGATTCATTCAAGTAGGAAGTCTCTTGGAAGACCATCTATAATAATATAATTAGGACTTGTTTGAGGATTTATATCACCTTAGGCTAAATGTATTTTTTCTTTCATAAGATATGTTTTCTTGAATTAGAGTAGCACATCATTATAGTTAGTTTACAATTGGAACCATTGCACTAGGTGTTTTCTTGTTGTTTGTTGCTCTTTTTATCCTATCATAACCCCTTAGCCACTTGAGTCATCTTTGTCTTGACAGCATTCCCCCCCGAGGAATTTATCACTTAGGCTTCATGGCCTTCGGCCCTAGTTTCCTTTAGGACATATTACTCCATCTCGTTAAGTTCAAACCCATCCTCCTAGTCTCCATTGAGTCCCCATACTTAGTAGTTATTTTGATTCTTCAAGTTCTTCCTTTGATTCCACATCTTCCAATCCTTGTACCGGCACCATGTCAGCCTCCAATGTGGGTGGTGGAAACCTAGGTTGTAACCAAGGTCCTAACCAAGGTAACCTCACTAGTAGAACCTCTACTAGTATGGCCAATAATCCTTCCTTACTTCCTTATATGGATGGTTTGAGCCTCCCTAATTTCAGCCAACACAGCAATGATCCTCTTCTACATAATCCAATTGGCCTCCTATGCCTACCATTATTCCTTCCTACATTCCCAAGTTTGAAGGTAATCCTGGAGAAGACCCCACCAATCATGTTCACTCCTTTCACATATGGTGTTCACCAAATTCCATTATTGAAGACTCCATTCATCCCTAACTAGAGTTGTTGCCAAATGGTATATGAACCAACCACATGCCTCCCATTCCAACTTTGTGACTCTTTCCAAATATATTCTTTCCTACTTCTAATTATCTCTTTGATACGACACAAGTACCGAACTCTTTACCTCTTTTCCATAAACTTCTACCACCCACCTTTCTTACCATGTACAATAATGGCACAAAAGGATGAGCAAGTGTATAACCATGTAGATCAATAGATTATGAAATATAATGAAACACAATACAGGATATACTTCTACAACACTTTCTGGAAGCTTAATCAATTTGAGCATGATCAATGAGAACACTTATAACTGAGAATGAGAAGCAATCACACATAACACAAAAGAAATAACCCACAAAAAGCCTCAGCCTAAAAACCCCAACTCTGTGTTATCATACAAGTGGAAATATAGTTGAGATTACAAAAAGAATCAGCTCACAAGCTATCTTGCTCTCTCTGCAATCTCTCTGCTGCTCATAGACAATCAAGACCTTTCTCAAACCTTCTCCTCTGCCCTCCAAGCCTCCTATTTTTTTGCGCAATTTTCATTGTGGTCCAATGCAACCACTTGTGTGAATTGGCCTCTTCACACACTCACTAACCTCTGATCCAATTGCACAATCCTGAAGGAGATAAATCCTTCTCCATGGATGATCTTCCTTTATAGGAAAAATCCATCCAACTGATAGTAAATTGTCCCTCCTTTGATCTCAACTGGGTCTCTATCTGAACTAACATGCATGAGTTATTCATGAGAGAATATTTAGTTATCTGAAGACCAACAGTTATATGCAAGCATGCATTAAATAATTAAACTCACATTAATTTAAACAAACTATTTAAATCAATCTAACTAAACTTGACTCAGTTAACTGAGCCAACTAATTACAACTCAAATTAGAACTCATCCTTATCTCTTTAACTGATGGATAAATTCCTCAATCAATGAAGAAACTGTTGCACATCCTAATGTAGACTTCATGTTTGATTTTCTACAACTAATCAACTCAAGATGAATTAATTAATTTATTTTCAAATAGCTGTTAAGTTCAAATTCGAATTTTACTTCCTATTTTAGTCCAGGGACTGACTAAAATTGGAATCCATCCCGAACTGCTAAAAATAGCAATGCTATTTTTAGCATTATTTTTAACATTTCTTGTTGCTATTTTCAACACTCCCTCTCAACAAGAACGGCATCTAACTTGAAACCGATCCTGAACCTTTGGAATTTTCTACATGCAACACTTCTTCCGATTGTGGTTGCTCCAACAACTCTAGAAACAAAAAAAAAAAAAACTCCCAACTCACCTCTCTCTTGGGCTAGAAAAATACTCTAATGCTAAAGCTCCCTATGCCGCTAACAAGTGCTCCCTATATGACCTCTGAGCTGCTGCAAAAATCCATTCATCTCGCACCATTGCACACCTCTCTGTGCCATCCTGCATTGGTGCACCACTCCTGTGCCTCTCGCATTGTTGCAGCTTGCTAGCTCTACACAGTCTTGGGACTCATGCACTGTAGCTCTCTCTATTGCTCCATCTGCATCTCCCTTTACCCAATTAGCTAGTCCTGCTACTCCTCATTGCAGCTCCCATAGAAAGGTATAATCAAAGAGGTTGGGTACCTCAATGATCTTGCCCCTATTTCAGCCTTCTTGGGACTATCACATCACATCGCCCCACCTCCCACTTGGAAGTATGGTTGCATGTGATCCCTCTAACCACTTGGCTCGAAATTTCAACCTACTGGAGGTCTCTGCATGAGTGGATCCCTCCATGCTGTCTCCTCTGGGCTTCTCCAATTGTGGCTGCTCCACAACCTCCTAAAGCTGCTTCATCAATTATCGCTCCTCCACAATTGTTTGAGACTTCTTCTGGCACTGCATGTTGAGAGGTAATTTACTCTTCCTCTCAACCACCAAGTATCTAACATTTTCTTGCTCCTCAAGGCTTTGCATGCATCTTGTACCTCAAGTGCGTATAGGTTCTTGGCTAGCACACCAATCTGTTTCATCTTTCACGCTGTCACAAAATTTTCTGGAAAAAGAGTTAACATTAAATAAGTGATATCTCCCTCATCCGAACTCCAATTAAACTGATTGTTTTTTTGAATTTGGGTATTTTTCTGTAAGCAATCTAGTCTGCTATTTGTTTCTTAAAATTTTGCACAAAAATTTTTAGATCTGCTCTGAAAACTCGCGGCCCAAAACTCAAAACTTCGAAATATCCTCTAGTATAATGTTCACCACTTTGATCACCTTTTCTCCAATACCATGTAGAAATTCTCATTGTAGATCAACAGATTATGCAATATACTAAAACACAATACAAGATCTACTTATACAACACTTTGCAGAAGCTTAATCAATTTGAGCACGATCAATGAGAACACATATAACTGAGAATGAGAAGCAATCACACATAACACATAAGAAATAACCCAAGGAAAGCCTCAGCCTAAAAACCCCAACTCTATATTATCATACTTTGAGTGGAAATATAGTCTGAGTTAAAAAAAGAATCAGCTCACAAGCTATCCTGCTCTATCTGCAATCCCTCTTCTACTCATAGATAGTCAAAGGCCTCTCTCAATCCTTCTCCTCTGCCCTCCAAGCCTCCTATTTCTTTGCACAATTTTTCTTGGGGTCCAGTGCAGCCACTTGTGTGAATTGGCCTCTTCACACACGCACTAACCACTGATCCAACTACGCAATCCTGAAGGAGATAAATCCTTCCCCATGGATGAGCTTCCTTTATAGGAAAAATCCATCCAACTGATAGTACACTGTCCCTCCTTTAATCTCAATTGGATCTCTGTTTGAACTGACATGCATGAGTTATTCATGAGAGAATATTTAGTTATCTGAAGAACAACAGTTATATGCAAGCATGCATTAACTAACTGAACTCACATTAATTTAAACAAAATGTTTAAAATCAATCTAACTGGACTTGACTCAGTTAACTGAGCCAACTAATTACAACTCAAATTAAAACTCATCCTTATCTCTTTAACTGATGGATAAATTCCTCTATCAATGGAGAAACTGTTGCATGTACTCACATAGATTTCATGTTTGATTTTCTACAACTAATTAACTCAAGATGAATTAATTAATTTATTTTCAAACAACTATTAAGTTTTGAATTTTACTTCCTGAATCCTATTTTAGTCTAGGGATTGACTAAAATTGGAATCCATCCTGAACTACTAAAAGTAGCAATTCTATTTTTAGCACTTCAATTTTTCATTCCCTCCTGCTCAATCCAGCACTGGTAGCCAAACATAGCACTGCTATTTTTAGCATTTCTTGTTGATATTTTCAACATAACCCCCGAGTTTGAAGACTACCTATATATGGATTGGTTTCTAGGAGATCATTTAGCACTCATAGCTAAATATGTTTCTTCCCACTTCCCTCCGACTATTGGCTTAGATAGGTTGGACCCAGGTTGAAAGTGTGTTGCACAACAAAAAAACCCTCAACCACTAGTCCTCTCAGCAACACCCTGCAAGTAGATCACAGTCTCATCCGATGTGATTATGGGAGGTTGTAGAAATAGGTTTCTACAGCCTGAGGGATATTGCACTATGGCACTATTGTATTATTCTTAAGGTTTAATTCTTATAAACAACTTCACCTTAATAAACAAATTCACACTTATACTTTAGTTCACAGAGTTACATTCATCAATCAAGCATAACATAAACATTCATAATCTTTACAGTACTGAAATAAAGTGTGGATAATAAGAAAATGAACACTTGAGACACATATATTACCATGGTTCATCCTAATGTGGGACTATGTCCACAATAACTATTTCTTATAGTTTGGAATTCGATACAACAAATAGTTCTTCCATGCGCACACAGCTGTAGGGTGTCTGCGCACGAAGTTGTAGACCCATGCCTCTGCGCAAATAGGTGTGGGGCCTTGCCCTTCCTCCAAATCACAGACCACAAAAGTAACACATAAACATAGATATATTTCAATACATCATGATGGGATTGCCTCTCTTCTCATTATTCATCCCTATATATACTATTACATGAGGGATTTACATCATTAAATTACCATGGACCTAATACCATGGTTTCTAAAATAGAAGGGGAAATGGCCCAAAACCAATAACTTTACAATATTTTAATGCTTTTACAAATGGAAGGGGATTCATTGTGAAGCCACGATACTGCATTGTGTATTTGTTGTGTAGTCTTCATCATGCCCCGTTGCTCTAGTACATAGTTCACTTTATACTCTGTGACATCCTTTCTACTGCGCGGTTCCGCAAAACTTAGATTTCTTTCCAAAATATTCCCAAAATATGGCAAACTTGGGTTGTGCCCAACATACCCCCAACACTCAGATGTGACTCATCCCACCTGACTCAGCTATTGTGCTCTGAATCATTGCTATGATGCTCATGTAGGCATCTTTATATTACTGAAGTATTCCTTCTACCTGCTCCTCCTCTTTGCGCACTTCTTCGAGTAGTGGATCTACTGTTGATTTGGTAGTCTTTTGAAGAACTTCTTTCTCCCTCTGTCATAGCTCCTTGAGCCTGTCATCTATGCATACCTATTGTAGGTACTTTCTTGGCTCAAACTGTAGATACTTACTTTGGTCATTGAATTCCCAATCCTCCATCTTCAATTGCAGAATGTTTCCCAAAAATGATCCTTCAAATGACACTTTTTCTTGTAGCAATAGTGTGAAAGTTCCAAATTTCATGTCTTTTGGATCTTTAATCAATTTGGCATATAGTTTCCTTGGTGTCATATATGTTGGTAGCATAGAGGGAATTTTTGCACCCTCTGTCTCCATCCGCTCCATCTCAACTTCCTCCTCACTATCATGGATTTTTTTTGGTTATTTCTGCTACACTGGTTTCTTTTCCTTCTGTGTAGGTTTCTTATCTTGCTTGGTATTTGTCTGTCATTATTTTGCTACCCTCTTTCTCAGGGATATCCTTATCTCTACTCTAGAGGATTCAACTGGTCTCTTTCTTTATCTTGTTTGTGGTTGTTCATCTGTGATTACTTGTTTTTCTGGTGACCTTGCATGCATTGGGCCCATAGGTAGACTTGATGCTATAGTTTTACTAGTCTGTGATTCCTTGATGCTCACCACTCCATTCTCTGCAACTCTCTAGAAGTCTCTTCAAAACCTATCTTAGACATATAACAACACACTTGCCTTACACTTGGATGCAAATTCCCTATACTGAATTCTCTAGATAGAAAAGTGTGAAATTTGGAGTGGGACATGGCTTTTATAGTGAATTTGAATTTCGAACCCCATGATTAGCTTAGATCTTGCTCATTCAGTGCAGATATAGCGCTAGATCTGGCGAGTTGTGCTTCCTAAATTCATTTCTCCTATGACTTTTAACCACAAGTTTCTTTTAACAACAAATTTTTCCTTCCAACAATCATTTTTTTGGTGAACTTCGAAAAACCTTCCTATGTGGTGCAACAATCCTTCATTCGTCGCGATTCCTTCGAACTTCAACATACTCTGGAATATTGCACAGTAATCCACTTTTGGTGAAGTTCCCTTCTGCAGAGTAGTTTATAGTCCAATGCCCACTTTCAATTGAAGGTGGCACTAAGACTCTTCTCCTTTCGTCCTTTGGTGCGAACCTCTAGGGACATAGTCATCCATGTATATCTCCAATCTATTACCATTCACTCATCGTGGAATCAACTTACCATTTAACTTCAAGATTTGAGCTACACCACCATCAAAGATGTGCTTGATGATACACGGTCCTAACCAATGTGTTTTAAATTTTCCTCAGAACTTTGTGAATTTTCTATCATACAAAAGTACAAGATCTCCTCTCTAGATTGTCTTCTTCTTGATATGCCTACCATCCCAGGATTTCTCCCTTAATTTTTGTATACACTGATGAGAACTTGCTATAAAAATATCTTCTTCTAGAGAAAGTAGTTGTGCCATCATTTCCTCCATTATATCAGAGTCTTCCATGTCTATGAAGGCTGCAATTCTTAAACTTGGCACAATGTAATCCATCGACATGATTTCTTCTTGTCCACATACTAACCTAATAGGTGTATGCCATGTCAGTTTCTTGCATGTTGTCCTATATGCCCACAACACCACTATAATCCTTATATCCTAGTCATTTTTGTTAACAATGTGCACTTTTGTGAGTGCATTCTCCATAATATTATTGAATGCTTCCATAATTCCATTTTCCTGAGGATGATAGGGAGTGCTCTTCTGGTGATAAATTTGAAATTCCTTAGTTAATGCTTCAATGCTTTGATTCAAGAAATATGACCCTTGATCACTCATGAATATCTTTGGACACCCAAATATCGACACAATATACTCAAAGATGAACTTCATAGTAGTTTTTACACTGCAATCCTTTACAGGCTATTCTTCGGCCCATCTAGTGAGATAGTTAGTCGCAGTGATTATATACCTCACACCAGTCTTTTTCCCTAGTGGATTGGTCAGTCCAACAAAACCAATAGCCCATTTGTCAAAAGCCTACAATGTTACTTGAGGTACTAGTGCCATTTCATACCTTCTTGAAGGTTTTCCTATTCTTTGGCAGATATCACAAGCTCGACAGTATTCCTTTGCATCTTTGTGTAATGTAGGCCACCATAGTCTTGCTTTTAAAATTTTTGTGCAATGGCTTTGCCTGTATAATGTCCACCAGTTGCTCCACTATGATATTCTATCAAAATTATGTATCTTTCATTCTTAGCAACATACCTGCCTAATATTTCATTTGGTCCCAATTTGTACAAATTCCCTACTATTAGTGAAAAATATTCTACCTTAACCACCAACTCTTTCTTCTGCTACATAGTGTATTCTAAACGGGCCATTCCTGTGGTTAGGAACTGAATAATATTAGCAAAGTTCTCATCTCTTACTCTGATCGAAAATAGTTGCACATCAGGAATTTTATCCTCTATATTTTTTCATTCTTCTCCTATCTCTATCCTCAGAAAGTGACTAGGTCCAACATTTAGTTTTCCTACCTTAACAATAACTTGAAAGTCATACCCTTGAAATAGTAATAACCACCTCCAAATTTTTCCTCCTAAAATTGGCTTGTTTACCAAATATTTTAGTGCAAAGCGATCTATGAAAATCTTGAAATGTGATCCCAGAAAATAATGTCTAAACTTATGCAATGCATATACCATAACTAGACCTTCCCTTTCTGTAGTTCTATAGTTCTTTTCTACTTTAGACAATTTCCTAATTGCAAAAGCTATGGGGTCATCTATTTCTCCTACACTAAGTTGTGCCAATACTACTCTTGAAGGTATGCTTGAAGAATCCACATGAACATGAAATTCCTTATTCCATTATGGGAAAACCAAAATAGGCACAATTACCATCTTTTCTTTTAGTGTGTCGAGGCCCTTTTGACACTCTTCATTCCATAGAAATGTTACATATTTCTTTAGCAATTTTTCCATCGACATAGTAATCTGTGCATATCCTTCAATAAAATCTTCATAATATCATGTATTTCAAAGTGTGGTGCAAAGCTTCCTCACTATCCTCGGTGGAGGTAAATTCACAATAATAGAAACCTCTGTAGCATCCACCATCAATCCTTGCTTGCAAACAATGTGTCCAAGTAATGTACCAAAAGGTACAAAAAATATACACTTCTTGATATTAAAAGAAACCTAATATTGTCTGCATGTGTCAAGCAACAGCCTTAAGCTTACAACATGTTTCTTTAATAACCCAAACATTGTCCAATCATCAAAGTATACTTCCAAAAACTTGTGAAAATACTCTTTGAAAGCTGCAATCACTACTCTTGAAAATATGGTAGGGACATTCTTCAACCCAAAAAGGATCATTATATACTAATATGATCCCCATTCTGTAGTGAAGGTGGTCTTATGTCCATCTTCTGCTACAATTCTAATGTGATGGTATCCCAAAATTCCATCTATAAATGAATATGCTTCCTGACCTCCTAAATTGTCCAATACTTCATCAGTGAAAGGAGTAGGGAATGTATCATGTAGACATGCATCATTTAACTTCCTTAAATCAACACAAATCACAATTTCACCTTGTGTTTTATTTTCTTTTACTACCATAGGACTTACCCACTCACATTCTTCCACAGGTTCAATGAATCTAGCTGTTATAATTTTCTCAAGTTCTTTCTTCACTTTTTCTTTGTATTTTGCATTCATACTATAAGGCTTTTGTTTAATTGGCTTCACATCAGGCTTCAAGGGAATCTTCAAAACTCCCAAGTCTCCTACTATGCCTTTCATGTCTGAGAACTTGGGGAGGAATAACTCCTATTATTCATGCAAAAGATATGTTACTTTTCTAACTGTGTCTTCATCCCAATAATTGCCTATGGTTGCAAACTCCAGCTCATCTTCTAACCCTATATTCACCTTCTTCATTTTTAATGACTTTGTTATATCAAGTATTTCTTTCTCAGGTCCATCTAGTTCATGGTCACCTTAAGATTCTGCTATGTCAATATTGTGAGGGTCCTCATATTCTTCTACATTGATGGTGTAGCATTCTAGTACATTTTGTAGCTGCACAACCCAATAAGGCTTCCAAGTAAGTGGAATTTCATTCTCAAAAATCTTATTTTTAACTATTTGAAGGGATGAATTTATGTATGGACAATCATCTTCAAAGCTAAATGTCAAAATAGAATCAACCATATCTTCCCAACTCGTAGTTCCAGGTCAAGGTTCTGTTTCTAAATACCAGTTTTGAGGAATTGTCTCCAATGTATGGATGAACCCATGCACCCATTCTTCTCATGCAATCTCTTTCCATGCTATCTTGCAAAGCTAGATGTGCTTTCTAGGATTAGTTTGACCATCATATTATCTGTCAATTTTATGCCTACCTGGCCATACATTACCCATATTAGCCTTCAACATGCTTGCCAAGTTATTATTTTCTTTTTATGTGTACCCCACCATCTAGCAGGAGTATCTCTTATGAATATATCTAGGGATAATAATATTCAACATTCTGGCACAGGTTCATATTCTTTAAGAATAGTATTTATATCACCCAAACCATCATAGTAAGGTAAATAACATACCTAAGAGGTTATATAGCAAAGTGATTTAGTCATTCTTTCACATAATCTTATACATACTTAATGTAACCTTTTTTTACCAATTTTCTAATTATTCTTCTAAATCTAAAGCATAGGAGTTGTTATGCTCCCAACTCAACTTTCCATTTGTAGTAGGGTTAATGCATTCCACTTCTTTGGTTGTCACTTGATGTATGTTATCTATATCAACTGTGTTGTACTCTTGTTTAATAGGTTCAGTATACCTTGCTCCATATAATGGATCTAATGGCCAAATGACTCTCATATTGTTACTTTCAAATATTATTTTTCTCTTCTTCAAGTTGATTATAGCCATGTTATAAAATGTCCAATCCAATCAAAGTAATGCAGGTTAGGGGATACTATCATCCACAATTTTTATTGCCTCAAAATCTATAGTAGTGCGCACTCCTTCAATGTCCAATGTAATGCCTGATAATCTTCCTAGACGAACAATCCTCTGTTGATTCGTTGTTCTTAGCTGAATAGGTGACCATTGCAACTTCAATTTACCTATTAGTTCTCGTGTTTTCTTTGTTAGGACATTAGTTTCATATCGTAGATCTGAAATAACTTGTTCCATATCATATTATCCTATTTGTTCACTAAGCCTCATTTACTTTCCAGTTATCTTTTGTCTATATAAATTATTTACTTCACGCATTTCACTCCACAGTACTTCCTTAGATCTGCAAAAGTCTATCAATTCCTGTAGTCCTTATACAAATTTCTGGTTTCTTAACAACTTCATACAAGTTTGTAGGAAATACTTTATAAGACTTGGATCCGTATCTTATGTCACAACTTCTATTATATTGTTGTTATTCTTCTGCTTCGATTGCACACTAGATGTCAAAGCTCCTGCATCCATAAAGCTTCGCTTCACCTCCATAATGAGTTTATTTTCCTTGTGAATATCAAACATCAATGCTTTTTCTATAATCTTTCTAACCATGTATCTTCAACTACCTTCTTCCCATCTACTTTGTCATTTCCAATTGCAGCTCCACTCCTTGTTACAATATTGATACAATTTTCATCTATCCTCGGTTCCAGAGTCATCATCTAAATATTCTCGATCAGTTGTGTATTATTCTTTTCTTTCATTTTCACTACAAGTACTGGACACTCTTCTATTACATGATCAAATGATTTACACTACTCACATGTCGTAGTTGGATTCTAACAATCTCTTGCGAAGTGAATTTCCTAGTCATAGCTATAGCAAATAATCTGACCTCGTCCTTGACCAGCTCCTCCTCTTCAACCTCGTCCTATATAGCCACCTTGTCTACCGCACTTTTCACTTCCTTCATGTCCTTGTTCTTCATCTTGCATTCTATATGTACCATAACCAAAATCGATTATTAGTTCATAGGCTTGACAGTTATTTTCATCATGCCCCAATGATTTACAAAACTTGCAAAATAAGTTCTTTGCAGTATAAACAATTTTTTTTAACAAATAGAAATCTTCAAAGCGATGTTCACCTCTAGTTATGCATATTTCACACCATAAACTAGATCCAACATTCAAAGGATTAGGTGGTCCACTAGCTATGTAATTTCTGAAATAGGACATTGCTCTTTAGAGTGACCTTCTTCTTTGCATTGTGTACAACAGACCTCTTCATGAACTTCTTTAATATTTTTCATGTCCTATAACTATAGAGTCAAATTGGCCAGTTGACACTGTATCTATTTCATACCCTCATTTGTATCACCTATGAATGAACCTTCTAACCTCATTGCCAACTCCAAAGCTTCAGCGTGAGTCTCTATTTTCGATTGTGTCATAGGTAATATGATGTGTGGCAACAATGTAGTTATAAACTATTCCTTATGCTATTGTGGAGCAATATTGAAGCTCACATGATCCAACAATACCTTGCATCTTTGGTCAAATTTCCATACTGACTCAATCAACCTTTGTTTGATCTCCTTTAGTTCTGTGATACATTGCAACTCAAATTTTGGTTTCCTGAATTCTTTTACCAATACTGATTTAATATCTACATAAGAGATAATCTGGTTTCTCAAATATTTCATATACCAATTTAATACTCAATCTATAAATGTTGTGGCAAGTTGCGCCTTTTTCACATTTTCATCATGGACCTGCTTTACAATCCATAATGCTTCGCATAAGAACCAGAACTGCTCCAGATCCTCTAATTCAATTCCTTTAAATATTGGCAACTTAATATCATCAGCCATCATTCTTCTGGGGGGAGAGGGGGTAAGGGGAGTAGGAGGGGGATTCATAAGGGGAGGGGGATGGGGGATAAGGGGTAGGGGGGTAGGGAAAACCAAAATTTGTCGGACTCTAGCTAGATTTGGGCTTCAACAGACTTTCAGGCTGAAAGGGTGAATATTGCGGAGTTCCTTCGTGATTCTCAGGGGGTTTTACTTCACCTTTTGATTCACTTAACATAGGGCTATAATTAGTCTCTATGAAAAGCTTCAGATCTTAGCCGTGAGATCTCTTCTTATTTTCTACTTTGTACCTTTTTCCACTTCGCATTGTTCCATTCTCGTATTTAGATCTTTTTCTAAGCATAATCAACTAATTGTTGTGTGTGGAGCATGATTGTTCAGAGGTCTTCGTTTCAGCCGGATGTATACCCTAGGAAGTTTTGTACACCCCTCCATGCAGGGGGGTGCGGGGGGGACTTGTCCCCCCCGCGGGGGTCCGGGGGGGCCCATCCCCCCCGGCTGGGGGGTCCGGGGGCCAGCGGTCCCCGGTGGGGGCTCGGGGGCAGTGCCCCTGAAGCCAAAAATAAATGTAAAATTGCCTTGTAAAAGTATAGTAATTTCTAGTCAATCTGGGCCGTTCATTAGGCAGATGATCTGACGGTAGAACTTATGTTTGTTTAGGGTTTTTTTCCCTAGAAGACAACCCCTCTCTTTGTATGAGGGTATTGTATTTGAGGCTGTGTGATAGATGTGTATTCTATGTGAGCGAGAAACAGAGAGGTGAGACTGTGAGAGAAAACAGAGGATATTAGAGCGGATTTGCTGTAGGTTGTGTCTCTTCATTTTGCTGGATAATAGAAAGGAAGGACTGGCTGTTTGAGGTGGACGTAGCCCAAACTGGGTGAACCACGTATATCTATGTCTCTCTTGTTTTGTGCATTTTCTGTGTTTATATTTCTGCAATATTTTATGTGTTCCACTACTCCGTAATATATAATTTCCTAACACTAATTTGACTGCATTCAAAGAATTCCCTTTTCACACGAAATCATTTTAATCGATAATTTCAAAGATCTCAAGTACTTACCTCGCAGTCCCTTGAAAAATTTTCATTCAGCTTCATTGTAGGACACCATTGTGTCTACTACAAATTCAGTAATAAACCTTCCCAAAATGCTATCAACCCAGAAATCAACATCTCTTGAAATTATGTTACCAATATTCTTTAGTTGTTGTATCAATTCTTAAGTCTAACGCTTAGGCTTCTCTCCTTTAAAAAATTATTTCTCTTTGTCAATCTTGAAATCAATTATACAACTTGGCGTGAAATGAACCAAAGAAGATTTCGTACAAATATTTGAAGATATACTTCTCCAACCACCTTTGAGATGAAAGTTTAGGTTTTTTTTTCTCGTGGTCTAGAAATTCTCATTCCTTCTTTTCTACCCACTTTTGAATCTCTTTCTTCGACGAATGCCAAAACATATCCCTCAAATAGATCGTTGTTCCAATAATGGAACCATTTGTTGGCTTAGGTAGGTTGGACTGAGGTTCAAAGTGTATTGCACACCAACAAAACCCTCAACCACTGGTCCTCTCAACAATGACCTGCAAGTAGATCGTAGTCTCACCCGAAGTGATTATAGGAGGTTACAAAACTAGGTTTCTATAGCCTGAGGGATTATGCACTATGGCACCATTGTATCATTTTTATGCTTTAATTCTTACAAACAACTTCACATTAATAAAAAAATTCACACTTATACGTTACTTCCCGGAGTTACATTCATCAATTAAGCATAACATAAACATTCATAATGTGTACAGTGATGAAATATAGTGTGGATAATATGTAAATGAGCACTTGAGACATAGATTTTACTATGATTCATCCCAATGTGGGACTACATTGATCATAAATTTTTCCTATAATTTCAAATTCGATACAAAAAACAATTCTTCCCCATGGACATAGCTGCAGGGTGGCTACGCACGAAGCCACAGACCCAAGTCTCCATGCGCATAGCTCTAGGGCCTCGCCTTTCCTCCAAGGTACAGACCACAAAAGTATCACATAAATACATATTTTTTCCAATACATCATCATAGGATCGCTTGTATTCTTATTATTCATCCAAATATATACTATTACATGAGGGATTTACATCATTATATTACCATGGACCCAATACCATGGTTTCTGAAATAAAAGGGGTTATGGCCCAAAACCAACAACTTTACAATATTTTAATGCTTTTACAAATGGAAGGGGCTTCACCGAAAATCCCTAATGTTTTGTGGTTTCTTTTTTGCATGGTATTCGACGTGCTCTGCTACTCTGCTACATGGTTGACTTCATACTTCGCGACATCCTTTCTATTGCGTGCTTCCCCAAAACTCATCCACAGTCCACTGATCCACTTCCTCCCCCTCCTACTTCATCACAACTAGTAGTGCTTTTTAATCCTTTTCCTCATCAAGGATATGTCACTTCCCAGCCCACACAATGTAATGCATACATGCCACCTTCACAATAGAGAGATAACAATTACCATATTCTCATGATGAATTCTATGGAAGTCAACACCCAACAAGTTCACCTCCACATTTGGTCGTGAAAATATGACCAAACTCCTTCGAGGACAACCACTGAGTCCCAACCCAAATTTTCCACTAAGCCCCTATCGTCATCAAATAACACCTTACATATCCATTCACCTAAGGTAGAGGTCAATCCTAAGATCCCCAAAGGTCTATTACATCAAAATTCTTCTCCATCTAAATATGCCCATACATATAACATAGCATATGACTTGACATAGTTTCCTGTTGCCCTATCAATGCTAGAAATCCTCTAGATGTGCCCATCCCAATGGAAAGATCTATTGCCTGCTCTAAGCACTGTGGAACCTCTTGATGATTATTTTATTGTCTTTGATATTGATAAAGTGGAACATTTCCCCCTTCCTTGATCGATTTCCTTTTGAATACCAACCTCCATAAAGAATGCCACTATCTTGTAGTGTATCATAGACAAAGGCACCTCCACCTATGTGTTGATCACTAGTGTTTGGAAGCTACTTATTTCCCCTGACTTGTCACCATCCAATATCACTCATTGTGCTTGGGAGGATCACCCCTCGCAGCCCCTCGATTTATATCGCAACTTCCCCATAACAATTTCTAGTAAGACAGTCTTGATTGATATTGAAGTCATTGATGCCACTTTTAATTATAACATCTTGTTGGGTCGTAGTGACACCTATTCCATGTCCATTGTTGCATTTGTTGTCTTTCGTAAGATGTGCTTTCCTCAGAACGGAAATATCATGACGTTCGATCAACTGACTTACTATGACCTTTAGTATTAGACCTCTCTTCAAAAAACTATTTCATCTATGACTAGAAATAAGGCCGTTCCTACCTTTATTGATGTTTCTCTTGGAGTTTCTAAATATTTTTCACTCCTTGGATATTATTATGGCCCACCGCCTACCCCTTCTAAGCCTATCTCTTCGGGTTTTAACATGCTTCAAGCATCATGGGCCACTGCCAATCGGTCTAGTATACCTTCACAACAACCAAACCTTCACAACCCCCTACTCCATACTCACTCATCCTTCAAGTACAATTCCTCAAGCTAGCCAATTTCCTTTTGTTGGTATCTCTCTCAGTCCTTTCCAACCAAGAACCATTCCCTCAGGTCTTAACCATCCAAGAGCAGTTCCCCCTAGTCATTACCCCTCCTGTCATATACCTTTCTTATTCCCCCCACCAGGAATATTTTCTACCCCTGTTATAGGTACGTTGAGTGTTCTTAACATCACCTTGGAAGTCCAAGTTGTTATCCATGACAACTCACTAAAATAAATTTTATTTTTATTAGTCAAGGTTTTCCACCACTCATCTTTTCAACTATCTGCTATTTTTTGAAGAACGTTCTTGTGCTTTATATTTCAAGATTAAGGAGGTTGAACAGGTCCATTCTATAGGTTTTGGAAAAACTCCCATATTCTGATATTCACACCCCATTTCACCCATTCATACTCTAGTCATGTTTCCCATTCCAACTCTAGGTGAATTTCCATTTCTTTACTCTAATTACCCAACTCTAGCTATAAACCCTTTGTTCTTACAACTCCTATCATCATCGCTCCCCATTACCATTTTTCCCTCCATCGATTGCGATAGCAATCACATTTCCCATGTGGAAAATGAACTCTGTCAAGTCCTCTCTGTATTGCAATTGTAACTATAACCTACTCACGGGTGCAAAATAGCATAAAACACAATCCAATAAGATGTCAGGTCCATCCATCACTAAACAACGCACAAGCTCACGCTCCTGATTGCATTCCTATTTTCATCCATCAACTCTAAAGCCTTTTTAAACCCCTTCACTATGTTTCTATTTAACGGTGGGGGTGGGTTTCTGAAAAGGTGGTTTCCCCGCCACTACGTGTCCCCCCTCGTGATTTCAGACCCCCCCTCTAATACCACATACTGCTTCGCCCCCCTCCAAAAGGGGTTTTCTCCACTCCTGCCACAACCCGCATTCTCGCTTACGTCACCCATACTCTTGCTTCACCTCCACTCCCCTATTGCAATGTAGTCCCTATTGACCACCTACTCCCATGCCAACATTCACTCACAATGTCCCTGCTCCTCCTCCTCCACTGCTATTTTGCCACACATCCTCCTCCACTGATATTTTCCTTCAACCATGTGCCTCCACATTATCACTCACCTCCATGTCACCTCTCGCCTTCACTATCCTGATAGTGTGTTCATTTACTCCAATCCCCAGCTACCACATGGCCCCTCCACATGCATCCATTAATAGCTCTAAGAGAAGTGTCTTTCCTACTTTCCTTCATAAATGCAGACGACAATGGGTTTCTAGATTGATCAATGACCCAGATCAAGGATCTCTTCTTCTCCGTGAGACAACATGACTATTTTTCGGTGTTTCTTCAGTAGCATGGGAATTAATGGAACACAGAGAAAACAAGGCAGAGACACAGTGGAACAGTAATGGCATTTCAGCACGTTTCAATAGCAAACAACACAACAAGGATTCATAGTGCCAGATGTATGAATTTCCATAAATATAGTGTCAAGCTTTAAATTATCGTAATAGTCCATATGGCTCCATTTTGTATTGGAAATCTATTATAATACCCCTAAGAAGGTTGGAAGTTTTATTAACACTAGTAGAAAATGATGAAATTAATGACTAGGTGACTAAAAATGTTAGTCACCACAATTATTTCAAGTGAATTATTACTATATTTGAGAAATTTTAAGTAACTGAACTAAAAATGACTGATTTAAACGACTAATTTAATCTAGGGATAAAATATTAAACTAGATTATAAGTGACTAAACTAAAAGCGACTAACTTAAATGACTAATTTAGTCTAGGGTTAAAATATATGACTAGATAATGAGTGAAAAATAATAATGATTAACATAAATGACTATTATAGTCAAAGAATAAAAATACGACCAAATAACAAGCACAAGAAGTATATGAATTAAACATCTATGTTAGTAATTTTTAATTTTGTCGCTCGAGAAATAGAAAATTTCAATTTTGTTACTAAAGTGTTACGTTTCATACAAGGGTCTCTGAATCCATCTGCAGTGCATATATATATGATTAAAAAAATCCTATCCCTAGTTATATTTAATGGTATATGAACCTTTGTTAATTCTTTGATTTTTTTTAATAGTGGATAGCTCATAAAGTCAACGATGAAATGAAGCTCATTTAAAGAAAATCAAATTGTTAATTTTTTAATGGTATATGAACCTTTGTTAAATTTTTAATGGTATCTGAAACTTTGTTAATGATTTAATTTTGTTAAATTTTTAATGGTATATGAACCTTTGCTAATGATTAATTAAGTGTTCCCTGATGGGCGTGATCATTTTGCGGGCTAGTTGGTCGCGCATTGGATCATTTTGCGGGCTAGTTGGTCGCGCATTGGATTAAGTGTTCCTTCTTATTTACTAGTTGTGATCAGAATGTTGGTGATACGAACTTCTGGCTCTTTCTTAGCCAGATAATATTAATTTCACTCTCTGGTATAGCAAGTGGAATTTTATTTAATTATTGTCAATTCAAAATTTCATGGTGTGTTTCTCTAGTTAGGTAGTACGCTTCCTCTGGTGGTGTGGCCAGTGGTGGTGGTGCTGGTTGTGTTCCTCGATAGTAGGGCCTACCTAAATGGGGGATGCCAACCCACATATGGATGGATTCCAATAGCATGGAGAACCTAACTCAGACTCTGAGTCAACTAAGAGTCGCCACTCCGCTATGAACTTGACATTGTCCCTAGTTTATTCATCAGGCCACGTAGAAGCTCAGGTCACCTTGGATTCCATCCTGTCCCAATTGAATAACATACAACTCAAAATTCATACATTGAGGGAGTAGAGGTACAATGACAAAAACGAATTGGTTGCTTATATCAATGATCTCTAGCATATGAAAAATGAGACCCTTGACTTGGTGGAAGGTCTCTGACATCAGCTCTAATGCATAAACGACCATATCCGCACCCTGGAGACTCTGGTGGAACACATTGATTATCATATGCATGAATGCGCTGCTTTCTTTGTTGCACCTCCCACATTTCCTGGAAATACCCCTCCTTAATGTTTAATTTTGAGACATGTAATTTTGATCTTTTTGTTCCAAAAATAACCATAGAAGCCAGATGTCTTGGCTTCTCTTCAAGCTTCTTACTATTTAGAGCAAGGCGTGTGCCAACGCTTAAGCTCATGATACTATATTTCATTGACACTTCTTCTATGATAATATAATGAATGTTCTTGACCAAAAAAAGTGATTTAATTGTTTTAATAGTGGTTAGATAAAGTAAGCGATGAAATGAAGCTCATTTCAAGAAAATCAAATTGTTAATTTTTTAATGGTATATGAACCTTTGTTACATTTTTAATGGTATACAAACGTTAATTAAAGATTTAATTTTGTAAATTTTTCTAATGGTATATGAACCAAATTTGTTAATAATTACATTGTTTTTTTATAGTGGATAGGTAAAGTGATGAAATGACACTCATTTCAAGAAAATCAATTTGTAAATTTTTTAATGATATATGAATATTTTTTAATTTTTTATTGGTATATTTGTTAATAATTTATTTATTTTTAATAAAAAACAATGGATAAATAGAATAAGTGATAAAATAATTTCAAGAAAAAACACAAAAGCCTTTGAATATGGTGACTAAGCATTAATATTAATTAAATTTAAAATAAAATAAAATAAAATAAAAACTATAATAAAGTCATTTAACTTGAAAAAAATAAAAACAAAATAACAAAAACCTGGAACTTAGACTCACAGCTAAAAAGAAACTAAAAAGAAAATTATAATCACAATAACCAAAAGGCTAGGGGCTGAAAACTAGCTATGAAAGCCCAATTCTGCGAAAACTTGGTATGAAAGCCCTAGGAACGAAAACCAAAGATTCTTACCCTGCAAAAACTTGCTATTCTTACCCATGAAAACTTGCTAAGAACCTTGTTTCCATGAAAACTGGTTATTGTTACTATGATGAAGAGGTCCACTTTAGGTTTACCCTAGTTCTAAACTCTCCATGAAAATAGGATGTTCTATCCATGAAGATGGCTCTTTTGGTGCCAAATTGTTGTTGTTGGCAGGAGGGTTTTGATATATTGTGAGAGATTTGAGAGAAATCCATGATGTGGTTAGAGATTTTTAGGGCTTGTAAAATTTTCTATATAATTACAGCCTCTGTCATGGATAGAAGAGCATTGGAGAGAACATGGAGGCTTTTGAAGAGGCAAGCAATAGCTAACTCACAATTGAAGTCTGCAATTTTAGAGTTGGAATCACATGTTAGTTGGATTTATGGGTTTACATGAATTTTTATTACCTGTTATTGTGAAAGAAAGCCTTTGTTAGTTCTATAGTTTCTGATTTTCTTTTGCTAAGGGATCGACATGGTTTTTGATTTTCTTTTGCTAAGGGATGGATCAGAAATGAATCTAGAGTAGAGTGGGTTTTATAGGATTGGGCAAAGAGTTACACCCTTCTATGACGTTATATTAAGTTTCATCATCATATGAAAATTAAGATTTATACCATCGATTCTTTTGGTCTGAATGCATTGAGAAATTAAAATCTTCTCAACTCTAGCGATTTCTTTGGTCTGAATGCATTGAGAAATTGAAATATTTTCAACTGTTCTTTGTGAAGGTGTAAATACTATCTCCAGTGTGCACCTGAATGGTATATCATGTAATCCAAGTCCTACACATAATTTTTGAAATCAGTCTTTGTCTCCAATGCCTCAGCCAAACCTTCACAGAGTGATTCTTTTCTACTTAGTCTATGGTGGTTTATAAACCTTATTCCCTTTGGATTACGGTGAATTCATGGATGCCCTTGAGATTGGATCTCCTCACAAGAAAAATGTTCTTGACTGTCTTATAATTGACATGAACTCAATGAGTGATGCAACCATAAGTATATAGATCCTTGAAGAAATTCTACACTGATCAAGGTTTTAACTATGCTCTTACCGGCCCTGAAGAACTGATTCTAAATGTTTTGAATGGGCTTTGTCATAACAAAAATTTATGAAAATGTTACCTGTAAAAAATTCTATTTCCTTAATTCCATATCTAAACTTTAAAGTTAGAATCATAATTGAAGTTGTGCAGAAGTAAATTTAAACTAGTTTTATAGACACTTGAGAGTGTTTTTTCAGTTATTAAGCACAAGGGATAGTCCCCTTTTATGATGTATGCCCTTTGATTTCGAGGATGGAAGAATTTTTCTCAACTATTAGGCTTACTCAGGATGTGTTACTTTGCTCACCAAGCTTATGTGATAATTGTTCAAGAAGAACACTTTATCTAAAAACATATTTGAGCAAGTTGATCTTAAACAACTCTTAAGTGTGCAAATATCCTAACAATAATTTCTATTCATTAACGCTCAATCAGATACTAACTGAATCCATATTTTTGCACAAAGGTGTTGCTTGAACATTCGACCTTCAAAACTCAAATTCCTAAATAAAAATAGCTTTGAATCTATGGGCACCATACGGAGTCAAAGCTGCCTCATGCACATGCATATAACTGAAAAACATTTTGCTGGTTGCAAAATTTTAAACTGTTGTCATCTCCCGCTTTCATTTTTTGTTGCATCCTTCCTGCTTATTTGATCTTTCTAGATATTTTTTTTGGTCGATATTTCCATATTTTAACAATAAATTTTTGATTATTTTCCTTTGTTATAATCTTCAAAATTTGATCACTTTTATCATGATTTACATTATCGTAAGAATATGTTTTCTTCTATGGGACTTGTTTCAAATCTTACAAAAAAAATGTTTTTAATCTGGTCTTGATCAAATAAAGCTGGTGGAGTTTGGACATGTACAATATTTTTGTCAAACATCTGTTCAGAATGAAAATTGGGACAATTCCTTCTTACATAATGTCAACGCAGAGCCTCATTTAATGTCCTAACACACTTGATGCTTATTTTGTCCCTTCTCAAGTTGTTTTCATTTGTTGATGTCAGTGTAGAAATATTAGGTGGTTCTGGAAACAACTTCCAACACACATTTGTCATATCTATGTCTCTCCAAACAAACCTGTCAAATTTCCAATTGCCAACACCAAACTCAATCCCATTATGAAAAACCCTATGTTCAGTACCTGGAATGATAATGTAGCCGATATATAGCATTATGTCATTTCATATCTGATGCCTCAAGTTTATCATCTTCTTTATATACATACATACATGGTGTAAGGAACCCTGTTATATCGTTTACCTACAACTGACACAACTTTTGTTGGTTACAGAATTTTCAACTGTTTCCATCTCCCTGTTTTCATTTTTTACTGCAACCTTCCTACTTACTTGATCTTTCCAGATATTTTTTTTGTCAATCTTTCCAGATTTTAAAAATAATGTTTTGATTCTTTTCCTTTGTTATCTTCATAATTTCATCACTTTTATCATGATTTACATTGTCATAAGACTTTGTTTTCTCCAATGGGATTTGTTTCAAATCTTCAAAAAAAAAAAATTTAATCTAGTCTTGATCAAATAAAACTAGTGGATTTTGGACATGTACAATAATTTTGTCAAAGATATGTTCAGAATGAAAACCACAACAATTTCTTCTTACATGATGTAAACACAGAGCCTCATTTAATGTCCTAACACACTTGATTCTTATTTAATCCCTTAAGTAGACATGGCACAAGGGTCTATATAATCTATTTTCATATCATCCCACTAACCACACAAGTAACCCACTTAGGTTAACTACATATCTCTAACTATCTAGTATGTGTAGGAACATTTTCAAAAATTCCTGGACTTCATCTTCCACTAGACATAGAGGCACGATCAAACATTGCCTTGTTAGTTAGGCTATAGATAAACTATCTCATGTATCCATGATAACTCCATCATGGGCGGATAGCACTTTCCACATCAATTCAACCACAACACACAAATATCCATTGTCCTAGACTACATTTCACTTTGGTGCTTTTTATAGAGCCCTATGAATAGGTCCCTAATCTATGAATCCCACATCTGCACCATTCTTCCCTCCACCCTCTGTTGATGTCCTAAAATGGAAAGATCATGTCAACGCAGAGCCTCATTTAATGTCCTAATACACTTGATGCTTATTTTTTCCCTTAAGTAGACATGGTGTAAGGGTCTATATAATGTATTTTCAAATCATCCTAGTAACCACACAAGTAACCCCCTTAGGTTAACTACATATCTCTCAATATCTTGTATCTGCTGGAACATTTTCAACAATTCATGGACTTCATCTTCCACTAGAAATATAGGCAAGATCAACCATTGCCTTGTTGGTCAGGCTATAATTGATAGACTATCTCATGCATCCATAGTAACTTCATCATGGGTGCATACCACTTCCCACATCAATTCAACACACAAATATCCATTGTGCTAGACTACATTTCGCTTTGGTGCTTTTTGTAGAGCCCTATGAATAGGTCCTTAATCTATGAATCCCACATATGTACCAGTCTTGGCTTCATGCTTTTTTGATGTCCTAAACTAAAAACATCATGTAAACACAGAGCCTCATTTAATGTCCTAACACACTTGATTCTTATTTTGTCCCTTAAGTAGACATGGTGTAAGGGTCTATATAATGTATTTTCAAATCATCCTAGTAACCACATAAGTAACCCCCTTAGGTTAACTTCATATCTCTCACTACCTAGTATCTGCAGGAACATTTTCAACAACTCCTAGACTTCATATTCTACTAGTTATATAGGTAAGATCAAACATTGCCTTGTTGTTCAGTCTACAACTGATAGACTATCTCATGCATCCACAGTGACCGCATCATGGGTGCATACCACTTCCCACATCAATTCAACCACAACACACAAATATCCATTGCCCTAGACTACATTTCACTTTGGTGCTTTTTGTAAAGCCATATGAATAGATCCCTAATCTATGAATCCCACATCTGCACCAATCTTGGCTCCACCCTCTGTTGATGTCCTAAACTGGAAATATCATGTAAATGTAGAGCCTCATTTAATGTCCTAACACACTTGATTCTTATTTTTTCCCTTAAGTAGACATGGTGTAAGGGTCTATATAATGTATTTTCAAATCATCCTAGTAACCAGATAGGTAACCCCTTAGATTAACTACATATCTCTCATTATCTAGTATCTACAGGAACATTTTCAACAATTCCTGGACTTCATCTTCCACTAGCCATATAGCCAAGATCAAACATTTCCTTGTTGGTTAGGCTATAATGAAGAGAATATTTCATGCATCCATAGTAACTACATCATGGGTGCATACCACTTCCCAAATCAATTCAACCACAACACACAAATATCCATTGTCATAGACTACATTTCACTTTGGTGCTTTTTGTAGAGCCCTATGAATAGGTCCCTAATCTCTAAATCCCACATCTGCACCAGTCTTGTCTCCACCCTCTGTTGATGTCAGTGTAGAAATATTAGGTGGTTTTGGAAACAACTTCCAACACACATTTGTCATATCTATGTCTCTCCAAACAACCTTGTCAAATTTCCAATTGCCAACACCAAACTCAATTCCATAATGAAAAACCCTGGGTTTAGTACCTAGAATCATAATGTAGCCCAGATATAGCATTATGTCATTTCATATCCGATGCCTCAAGTTTATCATCTTCTTTATATACATACATACAGGAAGAACCTGGAATAAAATGAAAATGCACTATAAGTAGTTGAAGTTGAACTGCCACATGAGAGTACCACTAAGATTATATTTATTTTTGGCTATGATTTTATTGATAAATATTTTCATGATAAACATTCAAGGGACTCAAATTGTAAGACAAGGTTAACACAAGAAACTAAGCCTGATGAGAAACCTAAACCTATTTAGGAAAATAATCAAAACTTTATTGTTAAAAACTAGAAAGATCAAGTAAGCAGGAAGGTTGCAGCAAAAAATGAAAGTGGGAGATGACAATAGTTTAAAATTTTGCAACCAGCAAAAGATGTTTCAGTTGTAGGTATATGCATGAGGAAACTTTGACTCTGTAGGGTACCCACGGATTCAAGAATAGAAACTGCTAGCACAACCCATCTATAAAACTCTTGACTGTTATCTTGGAAATGATAATTGTTTAATCATAAGACTATATATTTGTAAGCATAGAAACTACTAGCATACAGGACATTGATTTCTTGTGCAACAATGTTGGAGATAAAGTTAGTGGCAGAAGAGCAGTTAGAACATGAGAATATTCTTGACAATCTAGATAGAGCTTCCTTGTCATGTGCTAACAAGATTGAAGGCCATGACCAACTTCTTCCTCTACTTCTAAAAAATATTTTCCTTTTGCTCCTCCTCCTCGTTTTCTAGTTGGAGTTTTTTTTAAAAATTGGAAAAGGAAATTGGTTGTAAGAAGAGTCTTCTCTCCATGATGCTTCATTAGACTTCTCATTGAAGTGCTGGATGTGATATCAGTTTGTGGTAGGCTACAAGCTTTTGAAAAATCTCTTTATTCTTAATGAGCCTACATTTCTTAATCTGAATAGCTTTGATGTAATCAAACTCCTGTTGTTGTTGAAGATCCTGAAAAAAGAGTTTGGTGCATTTATCCCTGTCCCTTAGTCCTATGGAGTTTTGCCCTAATTTGTACACCTTTGGCTTTTGTACCTTTAGCTTTTGTACCCTTAGCATTTCTCATGACATGCCTCAATCATGGTAATTATTTTTCATTTCAAGATAAAATGGGTTTGCTTTTAAAACCAATCCAACTAAGGGTAGGTATTAGTATTATTACTATTATTAAAAATACATTTATTATTATTGTTAGGAGTCATATTATTCAAATTATTACATATGTTAAGAGAATTATTAGTTCTCCTATTATTGTTATGGTTAGAGGTATTATTAGAGAAATTTATTAACTAAATTATAATTAGTAAGAGTGGGGTGACCATTCAACAGAGCAATTCAACAGAATATAAACAAGATAAAGCTATTGGTATACAGAACTTACTTCTTAAAGTCTCTCAGCTTTCTGGAAAAAAGTGTCTGACTCTCTAGTTCTTCTCCTCAGGGAACACGCACGAGTCTTTCACGAATTCTCTCCACGGGTCTTCACTCCAGCGCCTTACAGTTCAACCTCTTTCAGAAAACGAAACTATCCTCAGACGTGCAGAACTGTCCTCAGACAGACGGCCCAGTAGGCTTCGATATTAATAAAAAGCAAGAACAAAATACAAAGCTTATTACAGAAGTGTCTCAGAGTTCATTACAACACGCATGCTCTCAATCGAACGATGATCTGAACTCATGAAGACCCTTTCTTAAATAGACCTAAAACGAATCTAAACTTAGCTAAGACATGACATAAGATAGAAATAATTGAGGGTCCTGTCGGTATCTTTTTCCACCGACGGTGTCTACTCAATATTTCTTTTGTACAAAAGATTCCTGTCACAACATGTAACCAACATTATTACATTGCTGACAAGAGATTCTTATACCACGGTCTTCTTTTACCAAGGTCCTGTCGGACTCCTAGTCTCCCATAAATCTTCTTCTGATGATCCAGCGGATGGTTCGTACTCATCGATGAGTTGTCGATGGTATCTATTCATAAGTCGGTTATACTGTTCTTCGATTCCCTCGTTTGGATCTTGTGCATCTGTCATTTCTCCTTTTTCTTTTGGCGATCTTGTCATACGGTGAGATGCTGCAGATGACGATTCTCCTTTTATGATATTTGTTTTGATTCTGTGAAGTCCTGGTTGTAGTGGTGTATGCATTAACTCCTGTTTTTCCCACTTGTTCAAAAAAGGAAGAGCACTTATTTCAATATCTAGAAAAGAATCTTTAAAAGCATTTCGTGCTGCTGGTGATCTTTGTACTGCCAATTCTATACCATCTAATGATTCCCATTTGAATATCTGAAACATATTGGTGGAAATTTCAATAGAATGTTGAACCCATAACCTGCAATTTTCACTCAAACAATCTCTATGTTGCCATCCCAACTCAAAAATCATTGACGTGCATATTCTTTTTGATATCATCAAACTAATAATGTGGATGACATTATTGTTCCAGTTTGGAGATATAACTGAGATGGTGATTAATGCCTTTTGATTAATTGCAAATTTTAAAGCTTTTGGTAGTACTTGGAGACTATCCATTTTGTTAAGAATTTGAATTTTTTCTACCAGTCTCAAATTTCCAAACTCGTGAAACCATTCAGCATGCTGCTTTATTAACTCTTGATTGTTACCAGTTTCAGAATTACCAATCCTTTCATGGCTGAACACTTGAGAAAAAGGATTTGGTTCTATACTGTCTCTAATTCTTAGACTATGAAAATCCCACTGATAAGCATATGTCTTCAAATATTGGAGGGATCTTTGTATGCATTGGGATACTCTAGTAACTTGGATTTTTCTGCATTTCCCTTCTTGGATTCTCCAATCTGCAAAATTCTCAAATATTTCATACTGAGGAAAAGTGTCAGTATTTGCATAATTCTCATCAATCCTTTGAAGGAAAGAGGATTCTAATTCTTCAAATATGTCTGGAATTTTTAAAGATATCAGATATTTTATCATCTCCTCTTTTATAGGAATTTCTTCTAGATCCAGAATCTTGGCACCTGTGAAAATACTAAGGGCAAAATCAACACTTCCTATGATCTGATAATAATTCAAAATTCTGAGTGTCCATATCATTTCGTGTGTGTAGATGCTAGACCATAAATCAGATAAGCTTCTGAAGAAAATCTTAACCTTCATATTTGGTAAAGAAAATACTTTCACCAAATTTTCATCAAGGCCTAAAGATATGCCTAAATTTTTTGACTGCCATGCTTGGCATTTTCTGATCCATCAATTCCTTCTTAGTCTGAATCCAACCACTTTCTTCATTTCATCTGTCACAGAACTTGCATAATTTTCTAAGATTCGAAATCTATCTACAAAGGTGGAAAAACTATCATCTGTGGGGCCTTTACCCGGAATCTCAAAGACTGAATATTTACAGGTTATAAACATTTTTCTCATATCTCTGGTCAGAACATCTGTCAAGAAATTCGAGTTGCCTGGTATCCACTCGTCTTCAAATTCAAATTGCTGAAACCAGATTTGCCAGGCCAAAATTCTGCCCTTTGCAAGTTGTCTTGAAATCTTTGCTGTCAGAAAATATTTAAAATTTTTGGAGTCTATTCTGATTAAAAACTTAACCGAGGTTAGATATACCTCAAACCGCTAAATTCCGTTGAAGATAGCTAATGTTTCTTTTTCAGCTATGAAGTAGTTTTTCTGACTTGCTGTAAACTCCCCAGAAGCATATCCACACAGATATTCTTCAATCTCTCCTTCACTATCTCTTCTTTGTTCTATTAATACAGCTAACCAAAAGTCAAGAGATGCATCAGTTTGTAAAATTAATAAACCATCACCTGGTGGTTGAAGCTTTGGTAAATGCTGACATTCTTCTTTGAGTTTCTTTACTGCTTCAGTAGCTTCTTCTGACCATCCCCCGTCGTTGTGTCTTCTTATAGGAGCTGTCTTTTCTGAGAGATTTGGAATGTATTTGTGCAAATAGTTCAGAACTCCAATAAACCTTTGGATTGCATTTTTGTCCTTCAGTTCATCAGGAAACTGTGTTAATTTTGTTAACACATGGGGCTGCATTTGAATAGAACCATTTGCAACATTTATCCCCAAAAAATCAATGTTATTCTGAAACAAGGACATCTTAGTATTTGACAAAACTATGCCATGTTTTTTAACTTCTTCAAGAAAAATCTCTAGATGTTTCAAATGAGTATGTACATCTGGGCTATGGATCAAAATATCATCTATATATGTAACTATAAAATCATATTTAGCAAAAATATAATCCATCCTTCTTTGGAAGAAGGCTGGAGCATTCTTCAACCCAAATGGAACAACTTTCCACTGATAAAATCCTGCTGGACATATGAAAGCTGTTTTGTGTCTGTCTTCTGGCTGAATCTGTATCTGATAGTAACCTGACTTCATATCAAATTTACTGAACACCTTACTCTGCTGAATCTTTTGCATAATTACTTCGGGTCTTGGCAATGGGTAATTAAAATTCTGAGTAATGGCATTTAGAGGTTTATAGTTGATAACCATCTGTGGTTTACCTCTTACTATCTCAGAATGGTTTCTAACTAAAAATGCAGAGCATGCATAATGAGATTCACTGATTTCTATAAGCTGCATCTTTAGTAGTTCTTGAATTTGATTCCTCATTTCTTGTTCATCAGCTGGTGTGCAAGGAATCACTTTTCCTTTTACTCCATTGTCATGTAAGGTGACTATCTCCTGCATCGGATTTTCAGTTTCCCAAAACTGTTGTGGGTTGTCCGAACAACTTTTCAGAAGTCTCTGGTAGATATCTCTTTGTTCTGTAGACCAATTTTCTTCAATGCATGCTGATTGTTTATTTATCTTTTCTGCTCTAGCTTCATAAATTTGTAGGACCTCTTGCCAATCATTTGAATCCTTAGTCGGCCTTCTAGTTCCTACTTTCTTTTGACTATTCTCGCGCTAGCTTCAGAGTTTGCAATACTTAGCCTAGGCACAGATATAGATTTTTTCTTCAGATTTATTATCATCTTATCTTGGCTGATAGTTACTGGAAGCACAGAATTTATAAATGGCATGCCTAACATCAAACTTGCTGAAGGGTCATAGTGCTGAATTGCTGAGATTTTTACAATACTCCCTCCAACTCTTAAAGAAATATTGTCTACATAGTGTGTGAGCTAGACAGATCCTCCAATTGTTTCTGAAACTAGTATATTCTTCAATGGTTTCCAGAGAGGTTTGAACAAAGATGGTCGATCTAAATTATTTGATCCTCCAGTATCTACAAATGCATCTACTGAAATCCATTCATTTCTGACTTGTACTTCTACTGGAATATAAATCAAGCTCTATGTTTTGACAATCTTTTTTAGCAATGTGTTTTGTTCATTTCTTGAAATCTCTGGCAGAGGTATACTAGTTGATGGTGCAATTTTCTTTTCAAATGGACATAAAGAGTTTAATTTGGGAAAAGGTAATGCAATTTGTTTACCTTTATCTAGCTTCTCTGATATTTCTTCTTTTTCTTCTAATTCTTCTTCAGAATTGGATTCTGAGTCTGAATCATCTTCTGTCTCACTTGATGACACAACTATTGAAGAACTTTCAATTTCACTATAGTGCTATTCACTAGAAAAATCATCTTCAGAACAATTTATACAAATATTCATTTTCTGTACAGGTTCTTCATCTTCATTATCTGAAACTTCTATAAGAATATATACATCAGAAATTTCTTCATCCGATTCTACTACAGACCAATCATCTTGAAATTCTTCAATATCTATACAAGCTTTAAGTTTACTAGATGATTTCTGCGGACACTTTCTGGCAAAATGTCCTTCTTTTTTACAAATGAAACAACAATTGTTGTTTCTTGGAGCTGTTCTCTTTTTCAAATATCTGAATTTTTTGAAAGGTCTCTTTGGGTTCGATACTCTTTTGGGTTTGTATCTACCATACCTTTTTTATTTCTTCTTCTTTGATTTAAAAGGCGTCCATGGTAATATAGTTTTGCAGACATCTGAACTCGGGGTGATGTCATGCGCCTTCTTCTGCCAACATAAATATTTGACCTTTTCTGACACTCTAAATAGAAGATCAACCCAATAAACTTGTTCTAAGCTTTTCATTTGAACCTCAAGATCTTTCATGATCAGATCTCTTAAATTTCCTGGTAATTTTGATAAAAAAGAAACTTTTTAAGCAATGTCATTGAACAAATTAGCTTTAAAGACTTTAGCCATGAATTCTTTACCGAATTGATCTAAATATTTTAGATCTTTCAGTTCCATGCAGCTAAGGTGAGTCAATAGCTGTTTCTTTTCATCTTTTGGTTCTGGCATAAACTGAGTTTTCAACAACATTTCAAATGTAGCTAAACCTGCTTCCATGACTGCTATTCTCTCTGCTTCTGTTCCTCCCATCCACCAGTCAAACACTATTCCTGCCATCCTTTTTTCTGCTAAAATCATGATAGACACGTTGTCTAATCTTGTTGTGACCTGCATTTGATATAAGGCTCCTATCCAGATTCTAATAGACTCACCAGGATTGGATGAGTTATCTAGATCTAGAATGTAACCACTAGAATTTGTAGCAAACAGATCTTCTTCAATTCTAGGATACGTAACAGCTTCTTTAAATATGTGAGCTTTATTTTGATTCTTTATTGATGGCATAATAAAGGATGGAAACTTTATTGCAGCTTGTCCTAAAGTCATGACTTCCTTCTTAGATTCAAAAGGTTTTTCTGCTTTGAACGTTCTAGAAGATCCACTGGTTAATTTTCCAGTGTCTCTGGAAGTCCCTTCTCCATCACTTGTTTCTGGTGCTTCTTCTTCTAAATCCCAGTAATTTGGGGCTGTCATATCTACATGAAATTTAGGGATTTTCTTACCCTTTTTCTTCATTTTTCTTTTTCTTCTCTCCTCTCTTTCTCTTTTTTCTTCCTGTTGCTCTTCATACAACAATTTTAAATTTGCATTTATCAATTCTGCTTGTTGTCCTAAATTATCTAGAACATCTTCAGCATGGGAACACCAAGTAGTCAAATAATTTCCTACTTGATATACTTGTTCCAAGTCATTGGGCTCTTGTGAGTCATGTTCTAGCAAAGGTGCACAGTCTGCTCTTGTAGCGGGCTGTTTGGACATTGATGAAGAGACACAGAATTTCGTTTTTGGTGGCCATTTTCCTCCTCTGACAAATCTTTTATTTGCATACCTATATTCTTCCATAGGTGGATAAGTATGTACATGAGTTCTAAACATTTTATTTACAGCTAGAAATGGTTTTTCTTCAGGTATATACAATTGTTTTTCAGACCGGGGTGTACTTGTGGAAGTAGACGGCTGTTCTTCTGGTATAGATAACTGTCTGTAAAAGGACCTTCTTCCACTTTGGACTGGACTTTCTACTGGTAATACATGTTTCTCTGGCAAAACTATTGGCTTGGGAATCCTAGGGTAAATAGACTGATTTGGAATGATTTTTACCCCTCCATCTTCAAGAGCCAATCTTTTAATTTTGTTGTTTGCATTATCTGAAGCCAAAGACTTATATTGGATGTACCAGTGATCGGGTAATGTTTCTTTATCATAATGCACACCTTCAATCTGTGCATTTCCTATCCCGACAGTAACACAGTCTTTTAACACCGGCTGTTTTAGTTTAGGATGTACTGTATTTGTTAACTGAAAGGAAGTTTGAACAATTACAGACAAGAATTCACTCTCATCTGCCATAGGCAGTCCTTGTACTCCTATCAAGGCTTTCCAGCATTCTTTAAGATGAATATCTGTCAGACTAATAGCATAATCAGGATAAATTGTTCCATACTGACAACCAGACATCAAATTTCCCAGTATTGTTCCTATTCTGGCATGATCATATTCATTGTGCCTTGAATCAAACAATTCTACTATGCAGTGAGTATTTAATCCATGTCTAAATAGAGGAGCCAAACCAATCCTTATAGCTCCAAAATGTAAATAATTAAATCTTGCTTCCTTAGCATATTTTCTAAACTTTTTTATTTCATCTTCTGAGAATATATTTAATCCTATTATCTGCACATGTGGACCTTTAATTCTGATCTTAACTTCAACTTCTTTGAAGTAATATTTCCTCGAAAGCTTAAACATCATTGGAACCAGATAGACTTCTTTAGTATCTAATGCAGGGGGGTTCCAGCTTTCTGGGTCTTCTACTTGTTCATGTTCATTTATCTCAGACTCAACAGATCTATTTTCTACTTCAGATATTGATCTTTTATCAATGGTAGAGAAAGATCTTAAAAATTTGGCCATTATAGAAAGGTATAATTCTATTCCAGAAATTGACTGATAAAGCTTTTATTTACTCAGCACAATGTATAACAAAGATGCTTTTCAAATGCTCCTATAGACAATTGTATATACCTGAAGAAAAACCATTCCTAGCTGTAAATAAAATGTTTAGAACTCATGTACATACTTATCCACCTATGGAAGAATATAGGTATGCAAATAAAAGATTTGTCAGAGGAGGAAAATGGCCACCAAAAATAAAATTTTGTGTCTCTTCATCAATGTCCAAACAGCCCGCTACAAGAGCAGACTGTGCACCTCTGCTAGAACATGACTCACAAGAGCCCAATGACTTGGAACAAGTATATCAAGTAGGAAATTATTTGACTACTTGGTGTTCCCATGCTGAAGATGTTCTAGACAATTTAGGACAACAAGCAGAATTGATAAATGCAAATTTAAAATTGTTGTATGAAGAGCAACAGGAAGAAAAAAGAGAAAGAGAGGAGAGAAGAAAAAGAAAAATGAAGAAAAAGGGTAAGAAAATCCCTAAATTTCATGTAGATATGATAGCCCCAAATTATTGGGATTTAGAAGAAGAAGCACCAGAAACAAGCGATGGAGAAGGGACTTCCAGAGACACTGGAAAATTAACCAGTGGATCTTCTAGAACGTTCAAAGCAGAAAAACCTTTTGAATCTAAGAAGGAAGTCATGAATTTAGGACAAGCTGCAATAAAGTTTCCATCCTTTATTATGCCATCAATAAAGAATCAAAATAAAGCTCACATATTTAAAGAAGCTGTTACGTATCCTAGAATTGAAGAAGATCTGTTTGCTACAAATTCTAGTGGTTACATTCTAGATCTAGATAACTCATCCAATCCTGGTGAGTCTATTAGAATCTGGATAGGAGCCTTATATCAAATGCAGTTCACAACAAGATTAGACAACGTGTCTATCATGATTTTAGCAGAAAAAAGGATGGCAGGAATAGTGTTTGACTGGTGGATGGGAGGAACAGAAGCAGAGAGAATAGCAGTCATGGAAGCAGGTTTAGCTACATTTGAAATGTTGTTGAAAACTCAGTTTATGCCAGAACCAAAAGATGAAAAGAAACAGCTATTGACTCACCTTAGCCACATGGAACTAAAAGATCTAAAATATTTAGATCAATTCGGTAAAGAATTCATGGCTAAAGTCTTTAAAGCTAATTTGTTCAATGACATTGCTCAAAAAGTTTCTTTTTTATCAAAATTACCAGGAAATTTAGGAGATCTGATCATGAAAGATCTTAAGGTTCAAATGAAAAGCTTAGAACAAGTTTATTGGGTTGATCTTCTATTTAGAGTGTCAGAAAAGGTCAAATATTTATGTTGGCAGAAGAAGGCGCATGACATCACCCCGAGTTCAGATGTCTGCAAAACTGTATTACCATGGACGCCTTTTAAATCAAAGAAGAAGAAATAAAAAAGGTATGGTAGATACAAACCCAAAAGAGTATCGAACCCAAAGAGACCTTTCAAAAAATTCAGATATTTGAAAAAGAGAACAACTCCAAGAAACAACAATTGTTGTTTCATTTGTCAAAAAGAAGGACATTTTGCCAGAAAGTGTCCGCAGAAATCATCTAGTAAACTTAAAGCTTGTATAGATATTGAAGAATTTCAAGATGATTGGTCTGTAGTAGAATCAGATGAAGAAATTTCTGATGTATATATTCTTACAGAAGTTTCAGATAATGAAGATGAAGAACCTGTACAGAAAATGAATATTTGTATAAATTGTTCTGAAGATGATTTTTCTAGTGAATAGCACTATAGTGAAATTGAAAGTTCTTCAACAGTTGTGTCATCAAGTGAGACAGAAGATGATTCAGACTCAGAATCCAATTCTGAAGAAGAATCAGAAGAAAAAGAAGAAATATCAGAGAAGCCAGATAAAGGTAAACAAATTGCATTACCTTTGCCCAAATTAAACTCTTTATGTCCATTTGAAAAGAAAATTGCACCATCAACTAGTATACCTCTGCCAGAGATTTCAAGAAATGAACAAAACACATTGCTAAAAAAGATTGTCAAAACAGAGAGCTTGATTTATATTCCAGTAGAAGTACAAGTCAGAAATGAATGGATTTCAGTAGATGCATTTGTAGATACTGGAGGATCAAATAATTTAGATCGACCATCTTTGTTCAAACCTCTCTGGAAACCATTGAAGAATATACTAGTTTCAGAAACAATTGGAGGATCTGTCCAGCTCACACACTATGTAGACAATATTTCTTTAAGAGTTGGAGGGAGTATTGTAAAAATCTCAGTAATTCAGCACTATGACCCTTCAACAAGTTTGATGTTAGGCATGCCATTTATAAATTCTGTGCTTCCAGTAACTATCAGCCAAGATAAGCTGATAATAAATCTGAAGAAAAAAGCTATATCTATGCCTAGGCTAAGTATTGCAAACTCTGAAGCTAGCGCGAGAATAGTCAAAAGAAAGTAGGAACTAGAAGGCCGACTAAGGATTCAAATGATTGGCAAGAGGTCCTACAAATTTATGAAGCTAGAGCAGAAAAGATAAATAAACAATCAGCATGCATTGAAGAAAATTGGTCTACAGAACAAAGAGATATCTACCAGAGACTTCTGAAAAGTTGTTCGGACAACCCACAACAGTTTTGGGAAACTGAAAGTCCGATGCAGGAGATAGTCACCTTACATGACAATGGAGTAAAAGGAAAAGTGATTCCTTGCACACCAGCTGATGAACAAGAAATGAGGAATCAAATTCAAGAACTGCTAAAGATGCAGCTTATAGAAATCAGTGAATCCCATTATGCATGTTCTGCATTTTTAGTTAGAAACCATTCTGAGATAGTAAGAGGTAAACCACGGATGGTTATCAACTATAAACCTCTAAATGCCATTACTCAGAATTTTAATTACCCATTGCCAAGACCCGAAGTAATTATGCAAAAGATTCAGCAGAGTAAGGTGTTCAGAAAATTTGATATGAAGTCAGGTTACTATCAGATACAGATTCAGCCAGAAGATAGACACAAAACAGCTTTCATATGTCCAGCAAGATTTTATCAGTGGAAAGTTGTTCCATTTGGGTTGAAGAATGCTCCAGCCTTCTTCCAAAGAAGGATGGATTATATTTTTGCTAAATATGATTTTATAGTTACATATATAGATGATATTTTGATCCATAGCCCAGATGTACATACTCATTTGAAACATCTAGAGATTTTTCTTGAAGAAGTTAAAAAACATGGCATAGTTTTGTCAAATACTAAGATGTCCTTGTTTCAGAATAACATTGATTTTTTGGGGATAAATGTTGCAAATGGTTCTATTCAAATGCAGCCCCATGTGTTAACAAAATTGACACAGTTTCCTGATGAACTGAAGGACAAAAAGGCAATCCAAAGGTTTATTGGAGTTCTGAACTACTTGCACAAATACATTCCAAATCTCTCAGAAAAGACAGCTCCTATAAGAAGACACAACAACGGAGGATGGTCAGAAGAAGCTACTGAAGCAGTGAAGAAACTCAAAGAAGAATGTCAGCATTTACCAAAGCTTCAACCACCAGGTGATGGTTTATTAATTTTACAAACTGATGCATCTCTTGATTTTTGGTCAGCTGTATTATTAGAACAAAGAAGAAATAGTGAAGGAGAGATTGAAGAAAATCTGTGTGGATATGCTTCTGGGGAGTTTACAACAAGTCAGAAAAACTACTTCATAGCTGAAAAAGAAACATTAGCTATCTTCAACGGAATTCAGCGGTTTGAGGTATATCTAACCCCGGTTAAGTTTTTAATCAGAACAGACTCCAAAAATTTTAAATATTTTCTGACAGCAAAGATTTCAAGACAACTTGCAAAGGGCAGAATTTTGGCCTGGCAAATCTGGTTTCAGCAATTTGAATTTGAAGTCGAGTGGATACCAGGCAACTCGAATTTCTTGACAGACGTTCTGACCAGAGATATGAGCAAAATGTTTATAACCTGTAAATATTCAGTCTTTGAGATTCCGGGTAAAGGCCCCACAGATGATAGTTTTTCCACCTTTGTAGATAGATTTTGAATCTTAGGAAATTATGCAAGGTCTGTGACAGATGAAATGAAGAAAGTGGTTGGATTCAGACTAAGAAGGAATTGGTGGATCAGAAAATGTCAAGCATGGCAGTCAAACAATTTATGCATATCTTTAGGCCTTGATGAAAATTTGGTGAAAGTATTTTCTTTACCAAATATGAAGGTTAAGCTTTTCTTCAGAAGCTTATCTGATTTGTGGTCTAGCATCTACACACACGAAACGATATGGACACTCAGAATTTTGAATTATTATCAGATCATAGGAAGTGTTGATTTTGCCCTTAGTATTTTCACAGGTGCCAAGATTCTGGATCTAGAAGAAATTCCTATAAAAGAGGAAATGATAAAATATCTGATATCTTTAAAAATTCCAGACATATTTGAAGAATTAGAATCCTCTTTCCTTCAAAGGATTGATGAGAATTATGCAAATACTGACACTTTTCCTCAGTATGAAATATTTGAGAATTTTGCAGATTGGAGAATCCAAAAAGGGAAATGCAGAAAAATCCAAGTTACTAGAGTATCCCAATGCATACAAAGATCCCTCCAATATTTGAAGACATATGCTTATGAGTGGGATTTTCATAGTCTAAGAATTAGAGACAGTATAGAACCAAATCCTTTTTCTCAAGTGTTCAGCCATGAAAGGATTGGTAATTCCGAAACTGGTAACAATCAAGAGTTAATCAAGCAGCATGCTGAATGGTTTCATGAGTTTGGAAATTTGAGACTGGTAGAAAAAATTCAAATTCTTAACAAAATGGATAGTCTCCAAGGACTACCAAAAGCTTTAAAATTTGCAATTAATCAAAAGGCATTAATCACCATCTCAGTTATATCTCCAAACTGGAACAATAATGTCATCCACATTATTAGTTTGATGATATCAAAAAGAATATGCACGTCAATTATTTTTGAGTTGGGATGGCAACATAGAGATTGTTTGAGTGAAAATTGCAGGTTATGGGTTCAACACTCTATTGAAAGTTCCACCAATATGTTTCAGATATTCAAATGGGAATCATTAGATGGTATAGAATTGGCAGTACAAAGATCACCAGCAGGACGAAATGCGTTTAAAGATTCTTTTCTAGATATTGAAATAAGTGCTCTTCCTTTTTTGAACAAGTGGGAAAAACAGGAGTTAATGCATACACCACTACAACCAGGACTTCACAGAATCAAAACAAATATCATAAATGGAGAATCGTCATCTGCAGCATCTCACCATATGACAAGATCGCCAAAAGAAAAAGGAGAAATGACAGATGCACAAGATCCAAACGAGGGAATCGAAGAACAGTATAACCGACTTATAAATAGATACCATCGACAACTCATCGATGAGTACGAACCATCCACTGGATCGTCAGAAGAAGATTTATGGGAAACTAGGAGTTCGACAGGACCTTGGTAAAAGAAGACCGTGGTATAAGAATCTCTTGTCAGCAATGTAATAATGTTGGTTACATGTTGTGACAGGAATCTTTTGTACAAAAGAAAGATTGAGTAGACACCGTCGATGGAAAAAGATACCGACAGGACCCTCAATTATTTCTATCTTATGTCATGTCTTAGCTAAGTTTAGATTCGTTTTAGGTCTATTTAAGAAAGGGTCTTCATGAGTTCAGATCATCGTTCGATTGAGAGCATGCGTGTTGTAATGAACTCTGAGACACTTCTGTAATAAGCTTTGTATTTTGTTCTTGCTTTTTATTAATATCAAAGCCTACTGGGCCGTTTGTCTGAGGACAGTTCTGCACGTCTGAGGATAGTTTCGTTTTCCGAAAGAGGTTGAACTGTAAGGCGCTGGAGTGAAGACCCGTGGAGAGAGGTCGTGAAAGACTCGTGCATGTTCCCTGAGGAGAAGAACTAGAGAGTCAGACACTTTTTTCCAGAAAGTTGAGAGACTTTAAGAAGTAAGTTCTGTATACCAATAGGAGTTATAATTGGAAAGGATATTATTAAAGTTGGATAAATGAAGGCGAGGAAAATAATTGGGAACTTAGGAAAACAAGATTAGGATTAGAAAGGTTGGAGATATTATTATAATTAATAATATTGTTAGGGTTATTTTTAGTAAAAATTTTACTAGTGATGGAATAATAGGGATCGAGGGGGAGAATATTAGATTAGAATCAACACTTGAGGAGGAGGGGGATTTTAGGCGGGGATTTTAGGCAGGATGAGGAATGATAAAAATTTGGCAGTCCAATGGTTATGAAGGCAGATTAGAAGGGAAATTGATGGATTATAGGTATTAACAATAGTAGGAGGGTTGATCGGGAGAGGGGTTGAGGATTGAGAATAACGAGAGGGATCAACAGAAAGGATGGCCTCCACATAGCGTTTCTTTGATCATTTTATCGTCACTGCTTTTCTTAAATCAGGTTTCCTATCAATTTGTTAGTGCTGCCCCACATCTGCCCCCATTGCCACTGCCTCCTACAGTAGTGCATCCAGGTAAAATTCTTATAGTATCTGGTATTTTTTTTCACATAGTTTAGCATGGCAAGGAATATGCTACTCAATTTAGTAAGGGTTTATATATTTTGGGTTAAGTTGATCATACCCATTAACACAAATTGCATAATGGAAAAATTGTTATGTAATTTTTGAGATAACTGTGGGAGAAGTAGTCACGATGATTGGATTAATTGCAGTGATTGGAGCTTGCATGTGGAATTTTTTCACTCTTCCTAAATGATTTTCTCAAAGAAAATGTGTCTAAATTGGTAAATAATTTAGTTTTTAGATTCCACAATTTTACTTTCACGAAACTGTAACTAGCGTAGCCATCACATTTGTGCATAATATTGATTTTTTCAGCTTCCCGGAAACCCTCTTCTTCTGTTTGAAAATTGCTTGCAATTGTAGAAGGGGATCCAAGCCCAGGAGCCAAACCGAGTAGCCAAGCTCGGGACCCTGTGTTACGTATCGGTAAGATTTAATGTATGTAGTTGCTCGTGTTCCAACAACGACACACTCATTCAGACCAGAGGATGGAGCAATGGGACAAGAGTCATTCGCTACTTCGTCCCATGCTCCGACGTGACCTGCAACTGGATTGAATCACTGGTACACCTCACTGCTAATCGATGGTATGCCTCAAACTAGATCTAACCCGATTAACGGTGCCTAGGATTATGACCAGGGTGATCGGGAACCCTGACAGGAGGCTTGAAAAGCCTGTCGGTGGTACTCGGATGAATCACTTTCGAGTGGTCCATTATGGTGTGGGCAAGGTCACAGGTGCTGCTTCCTCTACCTTTGGGGCACCCTCAGGTTTCTCTTTTTTCACCATTAAAACAACAGTGCGCTCCTCCTCTACTCAGATCTGAGTATCACAGCTCTCTCTGATACTATTAATTAGAGCAGATCTGCCATATATATGGAAGGATCTCACTATGGACCACTGAAGATCACGACGAAACTGTGTGTGGGGAAGGGAGAGGCAACTTTTGATCTGGGATTTGATTCCAAGAAATTTCAGGCAGAAAATTGTTACTTGTGAAAGGTATGTATCATAGTGAGGAATGATAAAGGCAGTTTAGTGCAGTAAATGGTGGGAAGAGATTTTTCAACAGGTGGTGTGGGAACAATCAAGTGTGTTAGCAAAGTGGCTAGTGATAAATGGGAAATGAGAGCCATATAAAAATTGTGTTGACACATGCCCGACCCCAGAGTCATGGGTGACATGCTCATTCTCCCCACTGCCCAGATTCTCATAATCAATGGTGCCAGAAATGGCATAGCCGGCTGGCAATCTGCCCGGGAGCCTGCATTGAGTCTATTTCTCTACACACCCATAGAAGCATTGGGTGATAGGTTCACAGTCCTGGCTCCCACTAAAATCCCGAGGATGTATCATTCCACTGCCAATGTTCTGCCCGATGGATGTGTTTTAGTAGTGAGGAGCAACTCAAACTATGGATATCGCTTCTCCGGTGTCCCGTTTCCCATGGAGCTGAGAGTGGAAGCATACATTCCTTACTATCTGCATCCCCATTACGATTCCAAGAGGGTGAACATCACTACCATTTCTACGAGAGATCAAATATTTCTACGAGAGGGTCGAGTTATATTCAATGAATTCTTAACCTTCATGAAATAATGAAAAAGAAGTGATCAGAACAATAGCCAAGGGAAGTAAGAGTATAGTGGCGTTTTTTAATCCAAATAAAATGTTAGTGATTCAATATAGCACAATAACATTATATTTAAGTTTAGAAAGGCATCATTTATTCCTAATTCAGTTTGTTTATATTAATGTCCTACAACTATATTTACAAAAAATAAAATATAAAAAAGATGCACATGCATCTATCTTATATTTTGCAGAACCAGGTGGTGACAATCCTCACTTCAGGCCCACATCAAAACTTGGGAAGCTATACGTAGTATTAATATGGATAAGTTGCTAATTTTCAACCCGTGCATGCCAATTGAGCACTGTGGGAACCTCTGGAATGCAATCTCCTTGACAGGACGCCAAGGATAAATAAGCAGAGGCCAAAATGTTTGTTCACCTCAGCCATGAAGTAGGGTAGTGGAAAACAATGTGCTTCACAAGGGTAGAAACCTTTGAAGTTTAAACCAATGATCTGTAAGCCTATGAAACTGCAGGATGATTCACAGGGGTTGTATCAATTGGATAGCTACCCAAAACTCAGAGGAATGTTGCATACTCCTATAGGTGGGTTAATGCATCTTGTGTCCATAGATGAATCATAGAGGCTTCAAAGTCAACATATAATAGATAGTCAAAGTATTTTGCAGTCCCATTGTTCCTATCATCAACCGCCATTAATGGATGCTTTCTCTGGGGTCTACCTTCAATCTTGATTAAATTGATATTTCTAAAAGCAAATACAACAAGTGCCTTGAAAATCACTCCAGGTCTATCCTAAACAGTGAATACAATGCTTTTCTTGAAAGCTCTGTCAGTTCGTGGAATTATTGGATCCCTCGTTAACATCAAGAATTCAGTAACATTGTAAAAATCATCTTAGATCCCATTTAAAAGAATATCAAGGCCATAAATCTTTGCAGCTCGAGCACTTGCAACAACTCTTGTATCTTTATAATTATGGGTGGCTATAAACTTAGCAGCACTTGTTGTGTCATCCACATTTTCCAGTGCAACACCCAACTCGGTTAAAGCCTTCTTGCATTTAGCAAGAGCCTAGGGATGACTCACAACAAGAGAATAATGGAGTTTCTTGGGAAATTGGTGACAAGATGCATGTTGTCTGTAAGAAACAAAATGCAGATGGCAGGGAGAATACTGTACAGACTCTTCACAACTTGACTAAAGAGGAAGCTGTCAAATTCAATGAAACTTGGGAAACACATGTAGCAAGTTCTCTCCCTGGATCAAGAAGTAGATCAAGGATGCTGGAAGGAAATGGTAGTGGATCATCTAGCAGACCTCAACTTCGCTTGCCCTCTACTGAAGGTCATTCATATGCACGGCCTAGAGTTAGGTGATATTAAGATCTTTTGTTGTTTAAGAGGTTACATGAATGTGTCTATCAAGTCCTTTAGAGAATGGACACTAAGTTGGTGATGAGATAGAGTAACGAAAGAAACACCTAAGAAGAATATGATATTTCGCTTGTTCATGTTCATGGTGTTACTCTAGAATATGATTATGATAAATGGTTTTTGTATTAAATGCTATGTTTGTTTAGGTTACTAGATATGAATGATATCCATTTTCTAATACCCTGGGGTTGCCCCTAGTGCTTGAGAAAGGCTAGATCATGTCATTGTCACTTGGAAGGTACGATGGACTTCACTGTGATTAGATTTAATTTAGGTCTTGTCAAATTTTCCATTTCTGTTGTCAATTGTTTCATGCTTTTAGGGTTGATTTTCGATTTTTTGGGGTTGGTTTCGGTGTTGTGGTTGTGGAGAAAAAACTTCTTCTATGGAAAGTTGTGTTTTTCTATAAAATAAAGTTTGCAACTCACTAGATTTACTCATAGCCCAAAATAATTGAAGCTTCTTGTTTGACCAATATCTTGGAAAGAAAAATCTTAGGTGTTATTGATTTGCTTTCAGACATCTCTTTGAATAACTAGAAATTACCTTAAATGCTGCTATATATAAACCATGTGACCTTGCTTTGCTCACACCTGCTTAAGATATAGACCCCCAAAATTGATTTGCAATACTTTTATGGGTCATACTTTATTTTTTTGTATGCATTTTTAAATTTTGTTTACACAATTTGAATTTCTGTTTCCCCCAAATACTATCTAAACTGGCTTTCTCTATTAAAAAATCCTTTTTGTGATTAGGAATAATTGGAAATATCATTCGTTTCCATCAATCATTTATATATATTTTTGGAATTGAGAATTATAGTCGAACATGTATTTTCATTGATGTCATTGAAAGATCAATATCGTGAAGGTTGTAGCATGAAGCTATCACCATTTGATTTTATCAATTAGAATATGAGAAGCTGAGATCGTAATTGTCTAGGAATCACTTATATCGACCTGTTGCACACCTCCCTCAATAAAGTGGCAACAAGTTTGGAGAGCCCTTGATTTAGGGGTATACATGAAATATTTGGGATGAGGTTACCAAATGGTGAGTGACGCAGTTTGTAGCTGTCTTTTCTCCCTTTTCTTATTATCTATCGAAGTCGAAGTAGGTGTTGTTGAGTCAATCTCTATATCTCTAGGTTTGCATTATTTTTTTGGTACGAAATCATAGTCAATTTCTAAACATTCTTGTGATAGCTACAATAACATCTTCAGTGTAAAATTATTTACCCTATGTCATACAGTCAAAAACTTACAACATATGAAACAACCAAAATACATATTTCAATTCTCCTCAAAATATTAGGCATGCATGGAAACTTTGACATTTTCAGAGAAACTCCCAAACAACAACTTCATGGGAAAACCTTGCAACCCTGAATTTGACATATTTTCCTGCATCCCCAAAATAGCAGTTTGATGGTGAAATATTACAAGCCCAAATAGATCTACCTTTCTTCCTATCTCTTTCAAACAGAAGACCTTAATCCACTTTGTGCAATGTTCATCAATCTTTGATATTTTCATCTATAGCTTTGGCTCCAACATTCCCTCAATCAATCTTATCATAATCTGCTGAGGTATCTTTAGTGGTTGCAACCATTGCAACATATTTGGCTACAACTTCTTCAGGAGGGGGATGATCAAACTTGTAAGTTGCACCATACTTGCAAGTTCCAGTTTTCATATAGAATGGGCATGTAGCCTCACCCTCTCGTCCTGGGAAGCCTGCAAGAGTCAACTTCATAAGTTGTTGAGCATGACCTTTGTCAAGTGCTCCTAGGGGAGGATGGTCAAATTTATAGTTTACACCATATTTACAAATCTACAATTTGATTTCTTCCAGCCACGTCCTTCCTCAACGAGCATTTCCTGCCTTACTACCTAACTTCGTACACCTACCTGGTCCTCCTAGGCATGCACATATTGAACTTGAATCAACTCAATCATCAGGTTTAGCCTGACTCGGTTTGGGATATGTGTAGTGACCGATCCCATCCGACCTCAATTTTCATAGACATTTCCCTTTTTTTCTCATAATCCATTTCTAATTATTGGGTTTTTGGATGATAAAGAATCGGGTCGGGTGGAACATGTTCCCATATCCAAACCATCACAAAATCTCCCCCACCTCAAGTTGGTGGTGTAGGAAGTGCATGTGCCTTTACTATTGATACATTAACATTAACATTAGCACTATACATACTAAAACCTGAGGTTAGTCTGAATAGAACTTAGTTGCTTGCATTCCATTTTGGTGTATATACATGTTTCTTTGTAAGTAAGTAAGTGCGGTGGGGTTATCCTGGAGACTAAGGGGTAGAAATGTAGGTATGAAACTCCTAGGGGAAGGAACTATTTAGGGGCCCAACCTCAGAGAGGAAACAACACTAAGTAAGAAGGTAATAAACAAGAATATTAGGTCTCACTCAAAATTCAACAAACTTTACAATTTTTAGGATTTAAGAATATTAAAGGAGGGCTTGGTTGGTTTGCTTTGTTTGAATCTCCCAACACTAATTTTAAACTTCACATGTGTTTTTAGGGTGGTTTTGGATTTTTATTTTTGATTTTGATTGGGATTTCATTCTTTTTATTTTAAAATTATTTGTGGTAGTTGAAGGAGGTTGTGCTTTCTATTTTTTCCAATATCAGAGAGTAGAGATAAAATTTCTATAAAAGAGAGATAGAATGACACAGATACAAGTCCAACTCCAAAAATCTGTTGTTTCATAGTAGCAATAGGTTGTTGGGAATGACAACAACAATCTGCCTAATCAATTCCTATCAATGTTTCTATATGTGGGGAATCTAGACCTTAGTGTTACTGATGGCCAGATTTATGGGCTCTTCCAGCAGATTGGTCTCGTTTTCTCTGTTCACATCTATAGAGATATAAACACCGAGAGTTTTCTTGGATACGCCTATATCAATTATGGCATTTTTGAAAATTCTAGCAAGGCTTGAGATTTGTTAAGCTTTATGCCTCTTATTGTAAATCCCATTCGGATAATGTATTCACATAGTGATCCCAACATCCACAAGAGTGGATCAACAAACATGTTTACTAAGAATCTTAACAAAGTAATAGACATTAAAGTTATCTATGATACTTTCTATATGTTTGGGTCTATTCTCTCTTGTAAGATTGCAACAGATGTATTAGGACAATATAAAGGATGTGGATTTGTGAAATTTTCCCACTAAAATGTCAATGAGTAATTTGGAGCCCCATTCAGCGTCTAGTAAATAGATTTTATTCCTGATGAAAAGTTGGATCGTTTCTGTTGAAGCTCCATCCTTTTTACATTTATATGTTTATGCCACAACATCCCTGGTAGTATGTCCTTTCAGCGATAGTGCAAAGCTTATTTGATGTAATGCTTATTGTATACTTTTGGAGAGATGGAAATTGGGTCACATCCACCTTATTTGCATTGAGAAAGAGTTGAGGTCCATGTTAATTGCCTGGACATGGGCAGATATTGTAGTGTTTGTATGTCAATGTGATGGAACATTAAATATAAACAATGCATTGACGACATGAATATGATGTTCGCACACACCCATCTATATTCATGTTTGATATTGTAATATTCCTAACCCAGAATATTCCTCAAACCCCAACAAAAACTCCAACCAAATATGTGCAAATGATATAATAACCAAGAAGTGGTAAAATAACAGTGGAACAACATATAATAATGTAAGCCGGAAATATAAGCAGATACACAAGAAATGCAGCGAGAAATGCTAATCCATTTTATTATACTGAGAAATAAATGAGTACAAGAGGTGATTAGACAGATGGCACCTCGACTTGCAAAAGGCAAGTGAAGAAATACTCTTAGAATGACAACAAAGGCCTCTCTGCATGGATGATGCTCCTATGCTGTCGCTGCTGCTAGAAAACAAATGATGATTTTGGGTTGCTCCCCTCCTCAGAAAAAGCTGAAACTATGGACTCGAGCTCTACTCAAGAAACACAGAAAAACCAAGAAGGCTTTCCTGGAATGGCCTCACACTGATTTACGTCCCAGCTGCTAGGAAATTGTCGTGCTATTATTGTTGCTAGAAATCCAATGAGGATTTGGGGTTTCTCCCCTCCTTAGAAAAGGCTAAAACTCTGGAATTGGACTCTACTAAAAAAATCTAGAAAAACCCAGAAATCGTTTTTGAAATGGCCGACCCACGAAAATCACCCCATTGGGGTTTTGCGCAGTTCCTTAAAGACGCTGATGAAAATGTTGCTAAAATGCTGATGAAACTGCTGATGAATTTATTGCTGGAATGCCAATGGAAATACCTTGCTTGAGCAAGCACTCGAAGTCCCCCGGGGCTAAGGGTGAGATCTCCGAATGAAGACACTCAATGCACTAAACAGTATTGTAGACTAGCTAAACAGCCAGCATGCTCTAAGTCGAAATGACTATCACAAATGCTCATAACCAGAACGATTAAAATGAGGGGGCTCCTTTCTCTTTTATAGCCTTTGCCTCTCTTAATCCGAAGGCTCACCTCCTCTTGTGTGATTCCCCTCTTGCCATGTCTTCCTTTCCTCCTGCAAAGTTCCTCCATGTGTCTGCGTGGGCTCCATTTTTGCGCCCCCTTTTGGTCCCCTTGGCTCCCCTTTAAGTCACAACGTTGTGCTAATAGGAAGTGACTTTTTATTCTAAAAGTGAGTTATGCCCCCCTTCCTCACTTTTTATTTACAAATAACTATAGAAGGCAAAAATCGAACAAATCGAATATTCCAATTAGCCATGGCTAATTAGGAATATTACAGTCTCCCCTAGGAAAATGTTGATTGTCCTCAAGCAACTGAAGTGATGGATGCTGTAAGATTTTATCACTCTCCCAAGTGGCATCCTCATTCGGCAAATTCTTCCACCTCACCAAGAATTCATGGATCGTCTTGCTCCACAACTTCCTCTCCTTGGTATCAATGATAGACTCTGGCTGCAATACCAAATGCCCTTCATCATCCATGGGTGGCAGCTCATATGTCACTATCACCTGCTACCCCAATGCCTTCTTCAGGCATGATACATGAAAAATGTTATGAATCTTGCTGCCTTGGGGTAGCTCCAACTCATATGCAACTTGTCCAATCTTACGTATCACCTTGTATGGCCCATAAAAGTGGGGCTTGAGCTTCTCAGCCCCCTTCTGCTTCAGTGATGATTGTTAATATGGCTGTAATCGTAGGTAGACCATGTCCCTACCTTGAACTGCCTCTCCATCCAACCCTTGTCGGCATACAGCTTCTGCTAGCTCTGTGTTGTAGCCATGTTATCCTTGAGAGCTCAGAGGATATCCTGACTCTCTTGGATCCAAATCTTGGCTCTAGGAGCCCTGCTATCACCAAACATCACGTCAACAAAAGATAAAGGATGATACCCATATAAGGCATAGAATGGTGACATACCAATGGACATGTGATGTGAAGTATTGTAGCAGTACTCCCCCAGATGCAGCCATTTTAGCCATGCTCGTTGCTGCCCACTAATATAGTTACGCAAGTAGCCCTCTAGCCACTTGTTAACTATCTCTGTTTGCCCATCCGTTTGTGGGTGATAACTGGCACTCAGTGTCAACTCCGTCCCCACCAACTAGAAAAGCTCCTGCCAAAACCCACCCATGAAATGGCTGTCCCTCTCACTGACGATGGTCTTAGGTAGACCGTGTAGCCTGAAGATCTCTCTAAAGAACAACTCGGCCACCTGTGTTGCTGTATAGTGTGCGAATATGGTAAAAAAAGGTGTGTACTTTGTCAGGCGATCAACAACAACAAAGATACAATCCTTTCCCTGTACCATGGGCAACCTTCTGATGAAGTCCATCGAAATACTCTCTGATTTCCCCTCCGAAATAGGAAGAGGCCACAATAAACCCGTGGGATGGCTCATCTCTCCCTTGTTCCTTTGGCAACCATCGCACTCCCAGATGTGCTAGAGTATGTCCTCCTTGAGGCCCTTCCATCAGAACCTCTCTCTAATGGCCCTATAGGTTTTGGTAAAACCCTAATGTCCTACCAATGGGGAATCATGTGATGCTTGGAGTATCTTCTTCTTGAGCTGAGACCCCTCAGTCAAGAAGATCCGGTCTCTATAGTTGACGATCTCATCGACCACCCTGTATCTGTCATCTACCACCTGCCCATCCAAAAGCTCACATGCAAATCTGTCCTTGGAGTACTCTACTAAGAGTCGAGCCCTCCAATCTGTATCCAAGCTCATAAGAGACAACGTGGCTGGTCTACGTGAAAGGGCATCTGCTACCACTTTGTTCTTATGTTTGACATACTCAATGTCAAAGTCATATGCTTGAATCTCACTGATCCACTTCTGTTGCCTCTCCTGTAGCTGCTTCTGCTCCAAAAAGAACTTGAGGCTGTTGCGATCGGTCCTCACCCTGAACTTGCTGCCTACCAAATACTACCAGTACTTAGGCAATGCATGCATGATGGCCAGCATCTCCTTGTCATATATGGAATACAATCTCTCATGCGGAAGAAGCTTCCGGATCTCAAATGCTATAGGGTGACCTCCCTGCACCAATACTACATCGATCCCCTCTCCCGATGCATCACGCTCCAAAACAAATGGTTGTGTGAAATCTAGCAATGCAAGCAACTCCTGGATAGCTCGTTCAATCTCATACCCATAGGCCTTCGAGTGCCTGTAGGGGGTGTTAATCATGGCCTGTAGGCCCTGTTCAAGCTCGATGGTGTGCTCAAACCCCCAATCTGGTGGTTGTCCTGGTGGAATCTCCCCAAACACTATGGCATACTAATAAAGGATAGACTGTATCTCTGGGTGTACCATTTTCCCTGTAGTTCCTTCCTCTGATGCACACAACTCCAATGCCCACTCTCTGTCTCCCAGTCTTCCGATGAGTCGAGACAGTCTAAGGCAGATATATGTGCTGTCCCCATATCTTCTCATGCCTCCCTGTCTTCTCATCATCCCACTCCATCTCCAGGGTCTTCCAATCTGTCGTGGCCTTCCCTAGAGTGATAAGCCACTGAACACACAGTATCATGTTGGTGTCTGGAATATCGACCACGAAAAAGTGTTCAGTCAATGTGTAGGTGCCCATCATCACTGAAAGCTCTGGAACATAACAAGCACACGTCATGGTCTGATCTCCTGAGACCAAAAATGAAAACCCATTGAAGCTCTCTGTCTGTATACCTCTTCGCTCAACCATCTAGGCATCGAGGAAGTTGTGGGTTGCCCCACTGTCAACCAAAACTGATACGAACTGGCCACGTACTATCACTCGTAGGCATAGCATCAGATACGTGGGAACTCCCTGCAACGCTACAAGGGCCCCTCCGGTGGGTGCAAAAGATGCACCACCTGCTACTGGTGGTGGAGGTGGCAAAGCTCCTTGTATGGCATGGCTATCTCCTGCCTCCACATCCTCCTTGTCATCCTCTTCTCCACTGCTCTCAGAGAAGACCTCAATAAAATGTTCTTTACCAGAAGCACATCTATGTCCTGGTGCCCATGGCTCCTGACAAGTGAAGCACAACTGCTTCTTCTTTAGCTCCCTCCTGGCATCATCGTTAAGCTGTACTCGTCCTAGATTCCCCTTTGGAGGTGGAATCCTCATATCCTTCCCCTTAGATTGGAAATTCTGTCTATGGGGGTAAGGTGTCCGAGTCCTGGGTAAGACATCCTGTAAGTCTCGAGTCCTGCTGATAGCGTCCTGGAGTGTAGCTGGTCTAGTTGGTTAGACTAGACCCCGAAGTGGCTCCGCTATCCCCTCAACATACATATAGACCCTCCGTGCCGTGGAGAGGTCTGGAACCATCACGGAGACCATCAAGAAATCTACAATATAGGTCTCTGGGCTCCCTATCTGTTTGAGCCTCGTCAACTCAACGAAATGCTGCTTTAGATCCCTCCGATCAAATCGCCCCATCAGTCTCCTGGTAAACTTGGCATATGACGTCATTGTGGAGTGCCCCAATGTAACCATCCCATGAAACCACCAATCCTGGGCCTCGCCATCCAAATGCAATGTTGCCACCTTGATGGCCTCTGCCTCCGGCATCTGGTTAAGCTGGAAATAAATGTCCAGCTTCTCCACCCAAGACTTTGCCAAACTGTTTGATGAGCCATCAAACATAGGCAAGTGGAATCTACTCACTGCACGGTGGGTGTCGCCATCATGGTAATGCCATTACCCTCTGTGATGATCGTGGGGTCTGCTATCCCACTGGAGCTGAACAAAATATCTAAATGAGAGGGTTTCCCTGAACTCCTGCCCATAGGCCTAGTACTCTAGAAAATAATCGCCCATATGCCCGGGCTCTGCCTCCTGCTAGGTTGTGGCCCCTGTGTCTATTCCTAAGAAGGCTAGCATGGTAAAGCATGTAGGGGCATGTGAGGCCCTCTACTGTGCAGTATCATGCTGCTCTGGTAAGTGATGGGATGCACCCGATCCCTCACCGATCTGAAAAACTCGTGGGCTCTCCCGCTATCTAGCCTCTACTACCGTGAATCTCTACCTAATCACCTCAATCTGCCTCGACAGATCCTGCACTGATTTGAGGAGCATATCCGAAAATCTATTCCCATCCTCGTCTGCCATCTGCTTTGCGTCCACTACTGGCTCTCTCTGTTCTTTGCTTATCACAGGTTCCTCTTGTTCTGCGTCTGCCACAGGAACACAATCTCCCTCTCCATAGGTATTCTCCAATTTACGCCCAGTGTCTCTGTATCTCTGACCTCTATAATAGATATAGGGTTTTTCCCCCAGTGTCATAGATTGCCAGCTCCATAGGCTGAGCCAGATCTATGCTCTAATACCACTGTAATATTCATAACCCAAAATATTCCTCAAACCCCCGCAAAAAATCCAACCAAATATGTGAAAATGATATAATAACCCACAAGTGATAAAATAACAGTGGAACAACATATAATAATGTAAACGAGAAATATAAGCAGATACACAAGAAATGCAGCGAGAAATGCTAAGCCATTTTATTATACTAAGCAATAAATGAGTACAAGAGGTGATTAGACAGATGGCACTTTGACTTTCACAAGGCAAGTGAAGAAATACTCTCAGAATGACAAGAATGGCCTCTCTACGTGGATGTTGCTGGTGTGCTGATGCTGCTACTAGAAAACAAATGATGATTTGGGGCTGCTCCCCTACTCGGAAAAAATCTGAAAATTTGGATTCAGGCTCTACTCAAGAAACCTAGAAAAACCCAAAAAGATTTCCTGGAATGGCCTCACACTTATCTGCGTCCCAGCTGCTGGGAAACTGTGGTGCTACTGTTGCTGCTAGAAATCAAATGAGGATTTGGGGTTTCTCCCCTCCCCAGAAAAGGCTAAAACTCTGGAGTCCGACTCTACACAAAAAACCCAGAAAAACCCAGAAATATTTTTTGAAATGGTCGACCCCCAAAAATCACCCCCTTGGGGTTCTACGCGGTTCCTCAAAAACGCTGATGAAACTGCTGCTGAAATGCTAATGAAACTGCTGCTGAAATGCTGATGAATCCTGCTGGAATTCCAATGGAAATGCCTTGTCCGAGCACACACTCGAAGTCCCCCAGGGCAAAGGGTTTGATCTCCGAACGAAGACACTCAATGCACTAAATAGTGCTGCAAACTAGCTAAACAACCAACGTGCTTTAAGTTGAAATGACTATAAAAAATTCTCATAACCAGAACGATCAAAGTGAGGGGGCTAATTTCTTTCTTATAGCCTTTGCCTCTCTTAATCCCAAGGCTCACCTCCTCCTATGTGATTCCCCTCTTGCCACGTGTTCCTTTCCTCCTACGCAGTTCCTCCATGTGTCTGTGTGGGCTCCATTTCTGCGTCCCCTTTTGGCCCCCTTGGCTCCCCTTTAAGTCACAAGGTTGTGCTAATAGGAAGTGACTTTTTATTCTAAAAGTGAGTAATGTCCCCCTTCCTCACTTTTTATTTCCAAATAACTATAGAAGGAAAAAATCGAACAAAATTGAATATTCCAATTAGCGATGGCTAATTAAGAATATTACAGATATTGACCTGAGGGTTCCTAAGCTTGAGGATCTATCAAATCCACACAAACCACCGAGTTCGGAAATATATAAATAGGAGATATGCAACTTCAATCTTCACAAACTGGGAAGTGCATCTCACACTCAGGTTTATATAGGTTTGTGCTTTATGTAGGGGCAATAGAGCAAGACACACATCCAAATTATTGACCCAATTATGGGATTTGTTGGGTCTATTAATCACGAGGAGCTAGAAATTGATTTTGGAACCAAATGGAAAGAAGAGAAACTACAACAAGACCATGAAGCAAGATTCCTATGCATTGTTTAGTGGGTCTCTAACACCCAAACAATGTGGCAGCATTGGCTTTTGGGTCTTTAGATGTATTTATTTCTATAAATTTAGGATATAATCATTGTAATATTTGTGTACAAGGGAACAAGCCTACCTCTATGTAACAAAGATAGAGATAATGTTCTCAGAGGAGCCTTAGTATGCCTATGGCATTAATCATTGGCTAGAAACCATGGTTTGGACCTATGTGTTGCATTAAATATTAGAGGAGGAGCTAATAAATAAAGAGATTGTGTTTATGATGCCACAGGTTATGTATTCATGTTCATTTATGATATTCTAGAATTAGGTATTAAATCTCTCTCAATTCCTCCAATTATAATGTTGTGTGGCAGAATGTATTTCTTATTTGCTAATAACGCTTTTTTAGATCTTGAGAAGTATTATTAGACTTACCTGTGAGCTAGAATAGGGTGTGTAAATCTACATGTGCAAAATGGAGGTGTCTTCATTAGTTTTGAAAATATGTGCATGTAGAAGCCAAAGGATCCACACCCGTTTGGAGTTTGTTCCAAATTTGTCTAGTGTACAGTAAAAAATATTACATTTTTGATATTAGAGAAACCCGAAAAACATCCCAGAGGGGAATCCATTTGAACTGGGAAATGAGAAGCATGAGGAATGTTGGATTTAGAATCACGTGAATGATCACTGTGAAGATGAATGGTAATTGAAGCCCAATTCTAGTAGGATGAGTTAAAAGATGAACAAGAGAATGTGAGAATAATTGTTAGTGGTGTTGATCCCACATAAAGTTAGCATCCTTGGGCTCATGTAAGTATCAAAATGTTATCTTCTGCTTTGTATTTCTTCTTGTTTAGTTTATTTTATTAGTAGGAGTAATAAAGAACTTTCCACTCCTACAAAACTTTTGTGGATGCACGCATTGCCACAAAATTCATGCATTTCTATATAATTGATGCACTGCTACAGAATTGCTAAAGACAAATGCATGGGAAGTTATTGGGACTGTCAAAGGGAGATTCACCATGCACTACCCCTAGGAATTCATTGAGACAACTTAGGAGGAGGTGAAGTGCCACTATGATTCTTGGACTACCACGTGAAATTAACAGTTTGAGGGTCAATTTTAAATATAGTGAATGAACTAAAGAGAGTTTAGTTCCAACAATTTTCAGTGGGAGAAGAGAAGGTTCAACTCCAATTATGAAACAAGATAGAAGGTTCAACTCCAATTCTGAAACAGGATAGAAGGTTCAACTCCAACTCTACAATATAATAAGGGGTTCAGCTCCAACGAACTAAAAGAAGAAGAATAAAATGAATACCAGCTCATGTTTAGGGAAGTCTAAGCTTGATTGGTAACTTGATCATGCTAGTCTAAAATAATATGAATTGTTGAGAGAATACAACCTCTAGATTTCATTTCACAAGATCAAATAAATATATGATTCAATAAGGGGTTATGTTGTCCTTTTGTTTTATGTTATTTCCATTATTAATTATATCATATTTAGTATTGTAGCATCTGTATATTGTGGCTTCTTAAGTACACTACTTTTGTGGTCGTTGCACTCTGCGAGCGCCAATCTAGTTATGTCAATGTATTAGGGAATTATAGAACCATATCATGCATGAAAGGTTAAACTCTGGTTCAAAATTTGTAGAATTATTAGAACTAATTATCTGTTGAAAGTTGGTTTCAGGCATAAGATCAATTCTTGTGCAATTGTGGTAGAAAGGAAATAGGTAGAGGTTTGTTTCAACTTAAATTTACTGGAAGAAGAGTGGTGGGAGGTAGTGTAGAAAGAAAATGAGTTCCTATTAGATATAGAGACTCTACCCTCTTTATATTTAGGGACTCCACTGGCCCTTACCAACCCAAGGTTACATCTGGTTGCTTCGTTAAAGTGATTCTTAATGATCTCATCCTTAGGATATGATGAAGTAACATATGGTGTCGCATATATGGATATGCAAGTAAGCACTATCCAAACTATCCATAAGGTTGGTAGTCTACACGAAGCACCCAAAAGAGTGGTCTGAATATGAGAATGGAGCAGCTGAATGCTTTCGATGCTCTCAAAGCCATTAGTGGGAATTTCAAAACATTTTATTTCTGTAACAAAGCACATGGGTATGGTCGCCTGAAACCTATAAGTAGTTCTTATGAAATCATGGTTGTAAATTTGTAATCGACAATCTGCTTGCATTTTTTAGGAAGTACAATAGATATATCCAATTATAATATTTATTTTCAATGTTCCTTAATTTAGGCCCTCCAATTGTAGGGTTGCTAGTATTAAAATTTAATTAGATATGATAGATTTTATCTTCCATGCATTTGTGGAATGATTTAATAATTTCCTTACTTACATTCTACTTGTGGATACACAGGTCAATTTATACACTTGGTCATGACTTCATATGTTAGTGTGTCACTCTGTTAGATCATTTTATAGTGTATCATGTGTATTATGCACTGAGGACGATGTTGCACAGGGGAGCTTGTCCCTACTTTTGGGATGCATCCTCTGAATTTTACCACCCTTGGGGTTTGCAAGGGGAATTTTCCTATTTTGAATGGGACATCTATGAGGATGTGTGATCCTCTCCCACAATGTCTAAACATTTCTTTCCCTAAAATGGGATGTTCGGGAGATGTCTTATGATGGTTTTGGGAACTTATCCCAGATCCTCTAGATGGTTCTTACCAAAAACAAGGAGTTTTGGGAGATTTTTTGGGATGGTTTTGAGGACATTTGAATACCCACTATCGAAAATAATACCCATTTGGTTCCAATTCTCAAATAAAAATATAAAAATATCCACCAAGTGGTTCTACAGTCAAACCAGGGAAAAGGTTATCTATACATTACATGCACGAATACTATGTAGTATGTTTTTGTCATGAATAATTGCCTTCACAATTTTCAATCCCATGTTTGATAGGTTTGTGTATCCTATATCAACTCTTTCATTTTGGAGAGTTATAACATCCATGTAGACAAGATCTTTAAGATCTATTATCTAAGACTTGTTATCTTTTTGTGTTACATTAGATCTATTATTTATGGTAGTTACTTTTATTGACTTATATTATAGCACTATGTTCTAGAATCTTTGTTTTTAACTTTTATATTTCTTTAAAATTTTATATTTTAAAAACATTTTTGGTTGTCCAATTGAAATTTGGGGTTAACTCCTAGCCATCCTTGAAACCCTTCCTCTCACCCGCATCCCTGAAACACCATGCAAAATAGCCTAAGTTATTCATAAGTTGTATGATTTTGTATGCAATGTATTAATTTATTAAAAAAATAGAGATTTTCCCTTTTTTCCCACTTATCATTTGAAATTTGACATCATTTTACTTTCCTCCCTCGATTTTCTCCTTGGATTGACCATCCAAAATTGCTCTAGTTACTAGTTTACCTCACATCTTCCTTGCCCCTTTATTTTCCCTCCATTTGTTTTTTCAAATTTATAAAGTATAATAAAAGGGATATGGAATTGTATCTCGGGTTCTATTAAAACTTCCATCTTATCTTATGAGTTTTCCATTTTCACATAAGACCTTCAATAAATGGAAGCACACATCAATAAAATATGTAGGATCAAACTTTGAGGCTTTGTGAAAATGAATCAATTATTTATTCTTTCTATTTCTTGGAGTTTGATGGATTGGGACAGTGGTGGACCATGTTTCTATGCTTTCCCATTTAATTTGTTTGTTTGTCTCATTGTTCACATGCATTCATTTTTCCAAATTTATAAAGGATATGAAAATTGTATCTCTGATGCTATTATAAATGTCATCTTACTTTTTGGGTTTTACATTTTCACATAAGACCTTCAATAAATGGAAGCACAACTCAATACAGTGTGTAGGATCAAACTTCGATGCTTTCTGGAAATGTTTCAATTATATATTATTCATATTTTTTGAAGTTAGTAGATTGGGTCATAATAGCGTACCATGTTTCGATGATTTTATATTTTTTTTTTCTGTTTGGCCAGTTGTGGTAGAATACTAAAACGGCAAAGTTGTTATATGGTTTCTAGATAGTTAGCTCAGGATTGAATCTTTTCAATCAAATTACTTAAGATGGTAGTTAGCATGTTCAACATAAAACTGATTCACATGGTGTTGATGTATAGGGAGATTTTCGGTACCTACTCCTTGAGACAAATAATTATATCACAATGTCAGGAGACATTGATGTGGAAAAAAATATTAATCAAGAACCACCTGGAAACATTTAGGCATTAGTTTAGATGAAGAGTTTCATATTTCTTATCCTTTTGTTTTTCACTATGATAGATAGGTGAGTAAATATATATCTTATTAATGCGATTTCATAAAAATATGTTTCGAAGTGAAGGATGTTTCATTGGGGTTCTTGTTTAATTAAAACTAAAAGTTGACTTCTTGAAATCTAGGTAACTTATATACAATTATCATCTCACTTTAAGTATAAGATTCTTACTGATACATGCATTTCTTACAACCATTGTCTGCACTCACTCTTCTATGTTATTGATATTTACACACTCAATGAGCCAATACCTAAATGTATAGGACATGTACTCTCCTCAAGGTACGTATATGTCAACTAATGGGGTTTTACCATTCACCCTCCCCATTATGATCATGGCAATGTCCCAGGTCATGGTGATTGCAATATAAAGTTATCAAAGTGTTTAGCATGAACCTCATAAGCCATGATGAGAACATGGGTGTGTAATAAGCACAAAATTATGTTCAAGCTCTAAGTCTCACCAACTCCAAATCAAAATCAATTTTCACTTTTCAAACTTCATACTGTCAAATATAAATGAGACAATTTCTTTAGTAAATGGCTTTGTGAAAATTTTGAGCGACATTAGGATTAATTAGTAAACTTTTATAGTATAAAATTGTGGTGCTAAACAAATCCATTCCTTGGGCTTTTGGTTAATGCATCTTTTCTTTGTAAAGAAGGTTGTTAATATTTAAAGAATGTTTCTGGAACCTAGAAAGATCAACATTATCTTTATGCTTGCTTTAAATTTTTTAGTTTGAAATCATGTGCATTGCTCCCTTTATCATCCTCTTGAGGGTACACTTTAAAATAACAACAATTTTGATGATGTTTAGGAGCACTCGTATGAACAAAATGGTAATAAGGGTGACATTTTTCTTGTGTAAATATTGATATTGGTTTACGATTTCTACTTGAATTTTTCCTTATGAAAATAAAGTAGGTTTCTCAATTTTCATTCCATTTTCTCATTATTTCATCGTTGTCATCTATTTAAATTTTATAGATATTTTTTTTTCACGCTTTCCTCTTACACTATTGTTTTGTATATGTAGATATACATGATTCTTGAGATTAGTCAGAAAGAGGATCTTCATCGTTACTGGGCATTGACTTTTCCTCTTGGGTGGAGAGTGGAGAAGGTGATTCTTAAGAATTTTCTTGTAGAAACTTTATTGATCCACTATAATGATTTTTTTTTTTTGTATTAGATGTTTGTAGGCTTGATGCAATAAGAAATGGAGGGTTGGAAATATGGTATGCTAATTCACCACTTGGATCTTAAAACATGTAACTTAGTTTGCATGATTATCCCTAAGTTTTTTCCTGAAGGTTGAATAATAAGCTCCTAAGGTGTTCTTTATATAGTGACATTTTATTTACTTTCTTTATAAAAGTCATCTAGCCAGATGGTGGCCACTATCTCCCAATGTTAATTTTAGGTATGTTCTACTCTTAGAGCAATTTATTTCAATTTCACAATTAGCTCAATATCTTTTCCAGATTAGCAATCACATCAGCATTAACATAAACTGCAGATAGAACATAAAGATAAATCACAGAAGAGAAGCCAAGACAAGAGGACACAAGATGTGGCACTAGCTAGGGACAAACTCCAATGTGGGGAAACCCTTGATCAATTCTTCTTATATGTTCTTAAATAGTTTAGCAGATAGAGAGAGAGAGATAGTACATTTACAACAAAAGTCAACACTTTGACTTATCTAGATAAGAGCATAGATCATCTCTAAGAAGATGATACATGAGATCAGTTGAAGACATGCTGCTTCAACTAATTCTCCAAGGTGACTCCTTCACCTATCATTGTGTCGAATTTCGTCATCATGCTGCACCTCACTGCACTACACCATGCTGCACCCATCATCACTATGTTGCATCTCATCACACTTCATTAATAATGACTGTACCCATCACAGTACTACATTATGTGCCATTGCTACACCATGTTTCTGTACTGACCTATGCTCTAGCTGCACCTTGCTTCCTTGTTTTCCCTAGCATGCTTGTTTTCCGTTGCTTGCCTATTGTCCCTAGCATACTTGTTGTCCTTAGCATGCTTATTGTTGCATGCTAGCTATCTCTTGCATTCTAGATGAGACATTGCATGCTTGGTGTATATGCTGCTAAGTACCATACAACTGTCCCAATGTTAGTTAGCTGTCCCTTGCATACTAATCTCCTTCAGAGACAAATGGTCTGGTTGTTTTGAAAGTTCCTGGCAATTTTGGCAGTTCTGGCTTTTCTGGAGGTTCCAATAGTTCCAACATTTCTGGATTTTTTGACCTTTCCGTCTTTTCTGGCTTTTCTGACAGTTTCGGCCGTTCCGACTTTTCTGGCTTTTCTAGAAGTTCCAGCAGTTCTGACTATCTGCCCTCTGGATCAGGACAACATTATTCCTTCGGATCTCTCCTCCTACTAAAACCCAAATATAGGTAAAGAGAGGAAGAGATCCCAAGTGTGTTGAAATGACTTGAAGGCCACCTCTATTTATAGTAAAACGTTGAGCACAAGTTTATTTGGTTGCTGGCTGACCTTGACGAATTTTTTTATAACGCAAATAAATTCATAACTCCATGAATACTTATCGGAATTGGATGATCTTTATATCAATCCTACACCTCTCGATGATAGGGATCCATGAAAAATATCAGTTTCCATAAATAAGATGACCCACATGAGTTTGGCCCTAGTTTCCAATTTTAACAGTCCTTCTCAACTAGGGAGAGCTTCATTTGCTGATCCATATGTCCAGTTGTACTATCTCTGCCATGAGTGCCCTGCACTGCTCTGCTTTGCTTTGATCTACTGAACCATGAAGAAGAAGAATTGATCAAGAATGTCTCATACCATTCTCTATTGACCCGAAGTTAGTTTCATCTGAAGAGAGTGTGTCACATCACTCTTACTGGCCCGAAGTCAGTTTTATTGATCTTAGATCAATATCACAAGAGAGTATCTCAAACCACTCATAGTGATCCCAGATCAATGTCACAAGAGAGTGTCTCAAACCACTCATACTAATCCCTGATCAGTTTCATTGATCCCTGATTAGTTTCATTGATCCCGGATCAATGTCACAAGAGAGTGTCTCAAACCACTCACACTGATCCCAGATTAGTTTCATTGATCCCAGATCAATGTCACAAGAGAGTGTCTCAAACCACTCATACTGATCCAATAGCAGTTTCATTGATCCCAGATCAATGGAGGTCATCCTAGCATAGGGAGTATGGTAGATACAATGATGCGTCCATCGATAGTACTACTATGGTCCCTATCCTCATTTCCCTGCTCATTGATCAAATGAGAGGTACTTCATATGAGTCCCACACTGCATGGGTAGGATGCCTTGACAAGAGAACTAATCATCCTATCCATAGGAGAACGAATCATCCTGTTAGTGGATGCCACCGAGAACTAACCATCCTGGTCCACAGGAGAACTAATCATCCTGTTCCACAATTGCCATGGGAGAAAAAATCATCCCAGCCCAGAGGATAACTAATCATTATGTTCCACAGTCGCCACGGGAGAACTAATCATCCTAGCCCACAAAAGAACTAATCATCCTATTCATAGCACACCACCAAGGGAGGGTGAGTCGCCTTGTGGTCGTATGTTGCTCCAGTAAGTACCCCAAGCCCCTGAGAGCTCCCAGAGATCAATGAATGCAACATTTAGGACCCTTATAAGAAGGTTTCTCAATGACTCCATGTCGTTCGGGAAATTCACAGATTTAAACTTTCTACAGGGCTTTGAAAAAATGTTTGCGACCTGTACATCAGTCTCAATGTGATGGAGCCTCCTCGCTCATTGACTTACCACATCCCAGATAAGGCGGTATCTGATGTCTATCTGCTGGAGCAATCATCGAATACGGGATTCCTCAATAATCGAGTCCCCCCTCTAGTTGTCATAGAGAATCACAGTGGTATTATTCATGTGTACAAATAGCTCACTAAAGAGCTTCCACAACTAGGGAGCTTCATACGAGATCATACTCGTAGCTATGTATTCAGTCTCGGTGGTGCTTATAGCAACAACCATTTGCTTCCTGCTCATCCATGATATTGAAGCAGAATCCAAAGAAAACCAGCACTAAGAAGTGCTCTAGTGATCCTCCACACTACCTGCCTAGTTAGCATTCGAATAATCATGCAGTTTCAAATTTCCAGCAGTGTATCTCAAACCATGAGAGATTGTGCCCCTAAGACAATTTAGAAGATTCTTGGCACCAATCAAGTGAGGCTCAACCAAATATGATCTCACTATGCTAACTGCAAAACATATGTCTGGACGGAAGTTCACCAAGAACATCAACAGGAATGAGTTTATGAAACTTAGAGCCATTTCCCAAATTTGGTCTGATATCATCACCATATAACTTCTGAAAGTTAAGATCCTTGAGGTAGTCATGGCTTGCAGTTTACCATTCGACATCTAGAATCCAACTCCCTATTACTTCTACAAGTGAGAAGGTCTGCACCTATTTGAAATAGGTCATCCTCAGAAGGTGGTGCTAGTATGAGATGTCTATCATCCAAAACTTTCAAACAATGGTTTGGATCAGCTTCACTCTTAGTGAATCTCAGCTTCATCTGACAGCTATCAATCCTCTCATACTACACCTGAGGTTTTTTACTTCAAGCAATAAAGGGCTTTCTTCCACCTATATACATGAGATTCCCGACCATGAATCTCAAACTCCTTGGCTTGTTTCAAACCTGTGGACCTGCTACATGAGGGGAATGGTCCCCTTGTAATATTTTCCTTCATTACATCTCAGACATGTACTTTCATGCTCTTTCTGAATTCAGGCATCACTGTCACCATCTGACTCATAGACCTCCAGTGCTATGTGTCAATGGACATGGTCCCTAGTGGACTTCGTGCAACTTGATACAACCCTGAACTCAAAAACATCTTTGAAAATTCTATTTTCAAACATGTACATTTCCAACGATGAGTGCCACCCTGTAACCTTTGACTTCCATTGTCGAAATGGACACTAGGTTCTTCTTGCGATCAGGTACATAAAAGAGATTTTGTAAATGAATTGATTTACCCTCATTCAATTGAGGGGTAACATCCCCTACACCCCTTCCGAGATAGGTGGCATCGGCTCCAAGTATAATCCCACGATTGTTTCCATCTCTACCAAATTAGAGAGTGCACCCTTCTATTCGATGAAGTGCCTTGAAGCACTACAATCAATAAGCCAGATTCCTAAAGAGTCTAAAGGAGAGGGCCAAGATAACACTTATTTATCTTATCATAGACAACATTTGATTCTTCATACCTGGGGTTCCTTGCTTTCTATGAAGAGTCGACCATTTCCTTGGTGACCTGCATTACCTATCATTCCTTTGATCATTGAAGATGTCCCTGGAATGATTGTTATCATCATCAAGTGATATGTCCATGCCATTTGGACACTCCTTCACATAATGGCTGAACTAGTTATCTACCTTTCCTTCCACCCTAAGATCCGATCTTCTGATGAAGTGATCTTTAGGTAGGCCATATTCCACTTTGCCGTTCTGATAATATTCTCTACTTCAACATCACGCTTGGGTAATTTGAAGAGGGATGAGGAATCCACTGATGCTTTTGTCCTTTCCTAACTGTCTTTGGTGATTTCTCTTTCCCTATTGCTTGGGCATTGTCTTCACCTCAGCTTCGATACCATGTTAATTTTAGGTATGTTCTATGCTTAGAGAAATTTATTTCAATTTTCATAGTTAGCTCAATACCTTTTCCATATTATCAATCACATTAGCATTAAAGTAACCTGCAGATAAAACATAAACATAAATCGCAAAAGACAAGCCAAGACAAGAGGACACAAGATGTGGCACTGGCTAGGGACAAACCCCAATGTGGGGAAACCCTTGTTCAATTCTTCTTATATGTTCTTCAATAGTTCACCAGAGAGAGAGAGAGAGATAGTATGTTTACAACCGAAGTCAACACTTTGACTTATCTAGATAAGAGCATAGATCATCTCTAAGAAGATGATACATGATATCAGTTGAAGACATGCTTCTTCAACTAATTCTCCAAGGTGACTCCTTCACCTATCGTTCTGCTACAATTCATCATCATGTTGCACCTCATCGCGTTGCACCATGTTGCACCCATCATCACTATGTTGCATCTCATCACGCTTCATTAATCATGACTATACCCATTATAGTACTACATTATGTGCCATTGCTACAAAATGTTTCCATACTGACCTATGCTCTGGCTACACCTTGTTTGCTTGTTGTCCCTAGCATGCTTGTTGTCCCTTTCTTGCTTGTTATCCCTAGCATACTTTTTGTCCTTAGCATGCTTGTTGTTGCATGCTAGCTGTCTCTTGCATGCTAGATGAGACATTCCATGCTTGGTGTATATGCTACTAAGTACCATAGAACTGTCCCAATGTTAGTTAGCTATCCCTTGCATGCTGCTCTCCTTCAGAGATAGATGGTCTGGCTATTTCTGCAGTTCCTGATAGTTCTGGAAATTCTGGTTGTTCCTGGTAGTTTTGGCAGTTCCGGTTGTTCCCGGTAGTTCCAGTTTTTCCAGCAGTTCCAGATTTTCCACCTGTTCCAGCAGTTTTGCCATTTCCAGCTTTTCTGGCAGTTCCCACTTTTCTAGCATTTCTAGTTTTTCTGGCTTTTCCGATAGTTCCGACTTTTCTAGATTTTCCAGCTTTTCTGGCAGTTCTGGCTTTTTGCCCTCTAGATCAAGGCAACACTATTCCTTAGGATCTATCCTCCTACTAAAACCCAAATACAAGTAGAGAGAGGAAGAGATCCCAAGTGTGTTGAAATGACGTGAAGGCCACCTCTATTTATACCAAAACGTTGAGCACAAGTGGGGTGTATTTGGTTGCTAGTCGACCTCGACGAATTGTCTTATAACACAAATAAATTCATAACTCCATGAATACTTATTGGAATTGGATGATATTTAGATCAATCCTACACCTCTCAATGAGATGGATCCAGGAACAATATCAACTTCCATAAATAAGATGACCCACATGGAGTTTGGCCCTAGTTGCCAATTTTAACACCCAACTAATGAAAGCTTGTTCAAGTTTCTAGTAGGGATTCCTATGGCCTTTAATGTTGTGATTATTTCACCTCATGATTATTTTTGGCAAGAAAATGTTTTAGAAATGCCAAACAAGACATCAATGGATAGGTAAACATTATTTTATAATTCTAATGTCCATTGCATGATATCCTCTCTTTATTGTTTGATTATATTTTGAATGTTTATTTTCATTTTGTTTTTTCTTTTAAATATGAAATTGAAAATACTTGTTATCATGTCCATTCAAACAACAACCAATGTTTGAAGATGAAATTAGTATTACACTTCATTTATTGAAATCTTTTTAGCTATTTTGTGTTAACATGTTTTCAAGGCTATTAGAAAAGTTTAATTTCATGTTGTTATTGGAGCACGTGTTGTTTATATACTTGACCAAGTTCATGTGTTAGACAATGAAATGTTGTTGCAAATAAAACAAGGATTAGACATCACACCTCAGATTATTAGTTTTCACAAGTTATCCACAACTTGATATTTTTAGCATGTAACACAGTTGACATGAATGTGCCTAAGCTTTCCCTGAAGGTTGAATACTAAGTTACTTAGGTGTTATTTTCTATGGTGATGTTTTATTTTCTTTGTTTATATAGGTCATCTAGCCACATAGTGGCCATTATCGCCCAAGTGAAGAAAACTTGTTCGAGTTTCTTGCTTTGATGGGAGAAAATGGTTGTGACATTGTTGATGTTGAGGTATATGTCGTATACCTCTTTTATAGTCTAGTTTAGTTTATATTCCAGTGTTCATTGTCTTTCATGTCTTATACTTTGTATTGTATATTCTTTTGTTTTCAAAAAAGGAACTTAGTATTGATGTTAAGAAGCAAGAATTGAAGAAAGAGGAGAACAGTAACGCTGGAGTGACAAATGAGAAAAGAGAGAGAGAGAAGAGAATTGGTCTAGTGATACCCTTAGAGACAATATCCCACATAAGGCGCGCACATAGAGACTAATGGTCAAGTCTTCATAGTTGGTGAATTCATGTGCAATATTGCCTTGGCAACACAATGATAATGTTTTAAAGTGATGAAACAATATTTCATGTGTAAATTGTAGTCCAACCAATATTAAGTTGGAAACTCGTATTGTAATACTTGACATTTCATATAATATATTTTTTGTGGTTGAAATTATTTATAGTTGCAGTTGATATTGTTTAGTATTGTAATTAACATATGTAACTTTGCGTTTTCATATTAGATGAACATGCACATTGTATGATTTTTTTTTTTTAATTTAGTCACAAAGTCATACTAATTAATTTATGTTGATTAATAATGAACACAAAATTAATCTAAAACTACTAAATTAATAGTTTATACTAATTAATGATGAACACAAGTAAAATGAATATATCACTAAATTAGTTGTTTATAATGATTATTAATGAAAGTAAATGAAATGAATATAAACTACTAAATTAGTTGTTTATATAATAAATATGAAACTACCAAGAAATGATAAATGACTACTGCAATTGATAAATTTGTGATTACAAATTATGACTACATTTGGCATATATACGACTATTAGTAGCTAATTTACAGTATCTTATAACATGACCGAAATTTAGTCATATTTCTTTGGTCATTAATTGGTTGTAAGCGATGACTAAATTTTGCATACATATGACTATTAGTAGCTACTTTACAGTATCTTATAACATGACCAACATTTTGGTCATATTTCTTTGGTCATTAATTGGTTTTCTATGGTGATCATATAGTAGTAGTATATGTTTTTGTATATTTGGTCATTAATTGTTACAATTAATGACTAAATCAATGTCTAAATTAATGACTAAATATACTACTAAAAGATAAAATTGAGACAACCAATTAATATCTAAGCTAAAAACGACTAAAAGTTGGATGCATTATAAGATACTGTAAATTATCTACTACTGGTCATCAACTAAAAAATGGTCCTTTATATGCAAATTTTAGTCGATTTTTTACTAACTAATTAGCCGTTTTGTACTAGTGTAATCAAAGAGGACTAGATCTCATAGTTGGCGATTGAATATAGCTTAATGGCAGATTATGTAAAGGGATGCCTTCCTTATAAATATGTATATTTTCGACTCTATACGGGGGATCGATGATGTGGGAACCACTGTTGTATTGTTTTCAATTAATAGAAAATACAGTTGCCACAATTCCATTTTAACCTGACATTCATTCTGGTTTCAGTCCCATCCTGTAATTTTCCTTTGTTGTTATTAGTTTTCACAATTTGTTGATTACTTGGAAACCTGTCAAATAGCTCCAACTTCCTTCAATTTGGTGTGATTACTATAAATGTCCTTATATACCTTAGTAAACTAGAGATACCTCATTTTCAATAAAATAGTGTTGTCTATTGTTGTTTTTCATTAACTGACTCCATGCCCAATGGTGGTTGCCCTCACACTCTTTCACCTGAAAAATCAAATAGAAAACTAGAGTTAGCCATGTACATTATTAAAAAATATTGAGAAAGCCCTCTCAGATTGGAAGGACTAACTTCTAATCAAAAGTTGGTTTGGAATAGTTACTCTGGGTTGAATGGTTGAAACAACCCGACTCCCACCAACCCGATTGATGCCATTTTGGTGCATCTACCAGGAGCCAAATAACTCCTTTTCCCGAGATTCTGTTAGAGTTTCTTCATTCTAATTCCTTAGGGTAATAGGAAATCAGAAGTTATTAAGGTTGTGATATTACCCTGGCGACACCACTCTTATAGAATTATGAAGATCAAAGTTTCATGGTGGCTCCATTACTTACAGATCAGCAGATTGAATATTTTCAAGATGATTTCCACCGCAAGTCCATTCTAGTCATCAGTTAAGGTGAAGTCTCTTCCATTTATCGGCTCAAGTGATGGATTCACTTTTATTTCTGAGTTTCCCATATATGATCCACTACTAATTTTGTTCAAGAATAATTTAGAATCCCACATGTTGGATCAACTCTTTGTCTGGGTATACTAGAGATTTTATATTGCTTGAATTAAGTAGGTGGATTTTCAGATGCTAGAATAGGACATAAATAAGCTTGTTAGGCAAGCATTTCCTTCAAGTTTATATTACATGTTGTAGTTTTATTTTCAGTTTTGTGAAGTGGGTTTGATGTAGTCTTCAAATTGGGATCAACCCAATGCTCAGGAAACTCATCTGTTGGTTCTTTGCTGCACCACAAGGGCACAACATCCCCATTGGAGCCAATGTTATCCATGATAACTCACTAAAATAAATTTTAGTTTTATTAGTCAAGATTTTCCACCACTATATTTTCATCTATCTGTTGTTTTTCTAAAAAAAGTTGTCATGCTTTATATTTTGAGATTAAGGAGGGAGAACAGGTCCATTCTATGGGTTTTGGAAAAATTTCCATATTCCCATATTTGCATCCCATTTCACCTATTCCTACTCTAGCCGTGTTTCGTATTCCAACTCTAACTGCATTTCCATTTCTTTACTCTAATTACCCAACTCTAGTTGTAAACTCTTTGTTCTTCCAACTCCGTTCGTCCTCACCCCCCCATTACCATTGGTCCCTTCACTAATAGTGATCGAAATCGCATTTACCATGTTGAAAATGAACTCCATCGAGTCATTTTTGTATTGTGATTGCAACCGAGACCCGATGATGAAATAACATAAACCACAATTCAATAAGATGTCAGGTCCATCCATCGCTAAACACTGCACAATGTCACCCTCCCGATCATAATCATGTTTTCATCCAACGACTCTAAAGACTTTTCAGAACCCCTCGCTATGTTTCTCTTTAAAGACAGGGGGGTCTGAAAAGGTGGTTTCCCTGTTGCTACGTGTCCTCCCCTTTTAATTTTGGACCCCCATCCCTCTAATACTGAAAACTACTTCGTCCCCCATCTAAAAGCGGTTTTCTCCACTTCCACCACAACCCACATTCCCAATTACATCACCCATACTCCCGCTCCACCTAAACTCCCCTAATACCATGTAGTCCTTGTTAACCACCCACACCCATGCCAATGTTCACCCACCACATCCCTGCTCCTCCTCCTCCACTGCTATTTTGCCACACATCCTCCTCCCCTAATATTTTCCTCCAACCATGTGCCTCCACATTATCAATCACCTCCATATCACCCCTCACCTCCACTGTCCCAATAGTATGTTCATTTCCTCCAATCCCCAGTTGCCACATGGCCCCTCCACGTGCATCCATTAACAGTTATGAGAGAAGTGTCGTTCTTGCTTTCCTTCATAAACACAGGCCACAATGGGTTTCTAGATTGATCGATAGCCCAAAGCAACAAACGCTTCGACTCCATGACAACACAAGACTGTTTTTCAGTGTTTCTTCAGCAGCATGGACATTACTAGAACATAGAGAAAACCGAGTAGAGACACAGTGGAACAGTAATGGCATTTCAATATGTTTCAATAGAAAACAACACAGCAAGGATTCAAAGTGCTAGATTTATGAATTTCCACAAATACAGTGTCGAGATTTAAATTATCGTAACAATCCATACCACTCCCTTTTCTATTTGAACTCTGTTAGAACAGATAATCCCTAAGAAGGCTCAAAGTTTTATTAATCAAATAGGATTAGATCTCATAGTTGTCGATTGAATCTAGCCCAGGTGGCAAATTATGTAAAGGGATCTCTTCCCTATAAATATGTAGATTTTCAACTCTATATGATAGATTGATGATGTGAGAACCACTATTGTATTGTTTTCAATTAATAGAAAATATAGTGTGCCACAGTTCCGTTTTAACGTGAGATTCATTCTCATTTCATGATGCAGGAGCATCCTGCTTCAAAAAATCATGGTATATTTGGTTCACATAAGTGGTGTGATGTTATTAATTTATTTATATGTTTTTAATAAATTGACTGAAAAATATGTGTGAGAGGTTTTAATTGTAAATATTCTCAATTATGAGAGAATATAAGTGATGATAGACTTGTAAATATCTCATAGAGATTTTAGGGACTAGGGGATCCTAGAATAGAGGATTAGTTGAGTTAAAAGTGGAATTAGAGGATTTCTAGGATTTGGATGAGAGCTTTTAGGGATCAAGAGAGAAATTGTTGGAGTTTGTGAAGGGATCTAGAACCTACTTGGGTTCTAATCCATTTGTATAAATTAAGAGGATCCCATGAGGCATGGGATGTAGAAGTGTGAGAGTGAGGAATGAGAAGTTCTCCTGTAAATATTTTATGTCTTTAATAAATTATATTTGAGAGTTATATAAATTCCTACATTGTGGATTTTAGAGTTTTATTATGTTTTTGATTTAAGCAGAAAAACCTATGGTTAGAGCATTGCATCAAAGTGGTATCAGAGCCAGATAATTTAGAAAATTGGTATCACAGGGAGTCTATCCTACTAGGATCTTAAAATGCATTGTGTCGAACCTACAAAGTGAGGGATCGCAAGGATTTGAAAGCTGCACAGTGGTTGTTATGATAATTGTTTGTGCATGGAAACATAAATTCCCAACCTCTAGGGCCGATGACTGTGCAGTTGTATGCTTGTATGTCGACTCGGCTGACATTGTGACAATTTTCATCATCTTCGTTTGTCAGAATTCTACCAGTTGCCTAAAGAATCTCATGGCGTTTAAAGATTTTTGTTCAGCTGTGCAGATGGTGGATTTATTCCCCAGCTTGTAGATGCACATGTTGTGACTTCAACTAGTAGAGATAGATGGTGTTGATATGTGTTTCAACAGTAGGCTCCAGCACATAGCAAGTGCTAGAATTGATTGAGAATCGAGGATTCACTTCTTCTTGAATGCAACAAAGTTATTCCAAATTCTATGATCCCAGCATATTGAAAGTGATCGCCCTTCACTACTTGGATTAATCCTTCTTTGCCATGCGTGGATAAGCACACCATTTAACTCTGACTGTTTTTCTCTCCAGTTCTATTTTGTGGGTTCAATAGTTTAGTGCAGAGAATCAGGGTGAAAATCAAAGGGATTGGTTGAAGCGAGGGCACAAATTTTATGACAATAAGAGAATTTGATTTCTAACAATATCTTTTGTTCACCAATCACAACTTTTATTTAAATTGAATCATCCAGTAGAGGTTGCTTCTCAGGGTTATGTGTTCATTCTACATTGTTACAGCATGAACGCGACTTACCTTTTTGTTTGAGGGAGATATGGGAAATTACTGCTTGTTTATATTTGATCAAGGCCACCATGGACCACTTCGACCCTGAGTTGGTGACATCTGATATAAAGAGGGACGTTGGCTGCGTGCTAGAAAAATTGAAAATGAAAACTCAAAAAAACAAAACAATGTTGTCGTTGTTTTCTTTTTTTTTTCACTATAATACCTGGAGAAAATTGAACTTGCACGATAAAACAAGAGTATTTGTTTTAGTTCGAATCCATACACCTACTATTAATGTTGCTTGGAATTGTGGTACACTTTTATTGGACATGAGTTTCCTTTATTAGATCTACTTCACATTTTCATATGGAGAAATTTTCGTAAGTGAAGTTTTTATGTTTTATTTAGGAATAGTGGAGAGTGAGTGGAATAATTGTTTGAATGGAATGTGAAAAGTATTGAGTGTATGACTATTATGTAGAGTGGTATAGTGAGAAAGTCACATAATGATTTAGTGAATTTGAAGAGTCAAAGTGAGGGTGTCAAGACAAGTCTTCAAATAAATAAAAGTCTTTAGGCAAGTTGAGTTTAAATGAGAGAGTCTTTTCAAGTCAAGATCCATTAACGTAAAAGCTAAGGTTAAATTAAGGATCTCGGGTCAAAGGGAAATGAAGATTCATAAAGTCAAGTCAAGTCAAGTCAAAAGATTTGAATCTTTGATTGTAATGGGTGTATGATCAACAGAGCCCAACACCCAAAGTCTTGTCAAAGTGTTAGTTGTTGTAGGCAACAATGAACAAGATAAAGTTCACCAGAGAGGATGAAGAAAGATATCAAGGAATTGAGAGTGAGACTTGACATAATAACAGAATGGCTACAAGGAAAATATAATGAAGACTGAAGACATGGATGGAGAATGAGGAAACGATTTAGATGGAACTTATTGCAAAAGAAATGGAATGCCAAGCTGATAAACAAGTTCAGAGAACTCAAAGGAATTGATTCACAACAAAGAGGATTTGTGGAAACCCAGAGAGTCCATTGTGAAAGATTGGTTCTTGAAGCATTAGATGAGGCTGAAAGTTCTTGTATTTTAAAAACTGATAGCTTGTTTATGGATGTAGGAAATGTTAAATATGCTGAAGGTGGACAAATAATTGAAGTTGTTGATAGTAATCAAACAATTTCAGATGTCAACATGAGTAATATTGAAGCAAAATTAATTTTTTTAGAAGAATGGTTAGATAATCCAAATTTAGAATGTGAAAATATGCCTTCAAATCAACAAATTTGGTGCAACAAAAGCATAGAAAATGATGATAAAGTTGAAATTGAAGAAATGAAAATGTTGTTGGAACATGAACATATTTCACATATGGAAGAAAAATTTCCAAATGTGGAACCTGAATGTAATCACGATGAATTGTTATTCCAATCTTGTAAACAACATCAGGAAGAAAGATTGAAGGACCAACAACAAAACAGAGTTTGGAATCCTGGAGGTAGCAAGTCATTGAGACATGTGGCTGTCACATTACTACAGAAAAGTGATAGACCTCATAGACATGAGCCTATGAATTTTTGTTTTCTACATCTGGAGTCTGATGCAGGAGCATCCTGCTTCAGAAAATCATGGTATATTTGGTACACTTAGGGGGTATGATGTTTTTAATTTATTTATATACTTTTAATAAATTGAGTGGAAAATACGTGTGCGAGTTTTTAATTGTAAATATTCTCAATTATGAGAGAATATGAATGATGATAGACATGTAAATATCTCATAGAGATCTTAGGGATTAGGGGATCCTAGAATAGAGGGTTAGTTGAGTTAAAAGTGGAATTAGAGGATTTTTCGGATTTTGATGAGAGATTTTAGGGATCAAGAGAGATATTGTTGGAGTTTGTGAAGGGATCTAGAAGCTACCTAGGTTCTAATCCATTTGTATAAACTAAGAGGAGCCCATGAGGAATGGGATGTAGAAGTGTGAGAGTGAATAATGAGAAGTTCTCTTGTAAATATTTTATGTCTTTAATAAATTATATTTGAGAGTTATATAAATTCTTATGTTGTGGATTTTAAAGTTTTATTGTGTGTTTGATTTAAGTGGTGGGACGTATGGTTAGAGCGCTACATCATTTTAGTCCCATCTTGTTGTGTTCCTTTGTCATTATTAGTTTTCAAAGTTTGTTGATTACTTGGAAATCTGTCAAACAACTCCAAATTCCTTCAATTTGTTGTGATTATTGTATATGTCCTTATCCACCTTAGTAAACCAAATATGCCTCAGTTTCCATAAAACATTGTTGTCTATTTTTTTTTCTTTGACTGACTCCATGCCCACTAGTGGCTAACCTTACACTCTTTCATCTAAAAAATCAAATAGAAAATCGGAGTTAGCCATATGCATTCTTAAAGAATATTGAGAGATCCCTCTCAGATTGGAAGGGCTAACTTCCAATCAAAATTTGGTTTCAAATAGTTACATTGGGTTGAAGGGTTGACACAATGCCACCCTCACTAACCCGGTTTATTACACATGTATGGTAGATTGGTCCTTCTACAAAAACTCCTTCCAGCCAAATCAGGCCTTATATAACTTTGACTCTAGTTCAACATGTTGTTCATTCCTCTTCCTTTGCTTCAGTTCTAGAGCAATCTCAACAGGAATCCATTCCTATTGTGAAAGCATCTAGTGAGGGGGAAAAAGCAGAGGAAAAGGGAATCAAAGAGAAGGAACCAAGAGAAACTCCCACTCCTCCTAAACAACCAAAGCCTTCTCCCCCATATGGTTTGTATTATCTTTTTGGGAATTCCACCAATAATTGTCTCTAACTCCCTCATATTAAGAATGTGGTATCTGATACTTTCCCTGAATCTAACATTCCTGAGGTTGATATAACCTTACCTAATTCCACCAAGTAGAGAAAACCTTACACACGAATCACCGTTGTTATTTGTGTAAGTATGGAAATTATTCCTACCACTGTCCCCGTCTTGAAATTTTTTGTGATACACTTTGTTCAGGAGTTAGATGTCGCTCATAATGGTTCCACATCCCCTCTACTTGTGGGTTCTAGATCCACCACTTTTCCATAATAGGAGGTTTCTCAACCCCCCAGTGTGATTCACCCTCCTAATGTCAAGATGAAGTATAGTTCAACACTTATTCTCTACCTTTACTTATCCATGGGATCAATATATTCAGACTCTTTGATAGTTTCCTATTGTGCTTCTCTCCAACCTTCTTCAAAGAACATTTCTGTCTCAACATCGGCATATGTCACGTCTACTAGCCGTTTGTCTCCTCTTTCTGATGATGCGTATGTGAACATTCTCTCCCTTGATGATGCTTGTTTTCATCACACCTTACTTCAAACCCATCAATTTAAATCCCATCCACCTTCTGGCCATTACATTGCCACACAATGTTTTGGTAAGGGGGCATCCACTTTTAGAGTCTAGGAGAAGAAATTCTCCCCAACCCTCATAGTGCATATGTAAGTGCTGACTCTAGTCCCATCCTTCTTACCCATGATGAAGAACCTCTAGAGTCCCATATCAGTCCATATGATGACAGGGATGATCCACTTAATCATCCTTGCATCTTACATCAACAACCCAGTCCCTTAGACAATGTTTTTGTTCAACCATTGTTTCATAAAAGTGAGAATTTGTTCATTATATCTGAATACATTATTTGGTATCGTGAGTCCATGTATGCGAACCCAGAAATTCAGTCCATTTGAATCATATATGCAATGCCAAATGAGATCGGTAATCCACCATGTCCTTTCTTTAACTGTATCTATCCATTCTTCTCATAAGAAGACAACCATAAACAACAAATGGTGATGACACCAGACCATGAATAACCATATTATGTACCTGAATAACATGTGTTTAGAGTCCATTATTATAAATGCATCCGACATAACCACTGCATGTTACATAAAAAGGTAGAGGCACACACGCCCCTATGACTAATCACTATCCTTTGGTGGATCCCATCCCAGTGGGTCCATTCCACCCACTTGTAAGTCTCAAACTTCCACACCAGCCACCTTTATGTGCCTCGTGATACCTTTCCACTCAGAGGGAAGCCCAATGCACACATATGTATACTGATCTTGAAACTTATGTCATTCATGCTCTATCACCCCAACCAATAGCAATTTTAACCTATGTCGAAGATCCTCAAGTAGCACATTATTATTTAATCTCTATTGTGATGCTGCACTACTATAATCTGTAGCCCCTGGTGTTGCATCTCATCTTCCATATCCTGTCGTCTACACTGGTGTGATATATGCATACCACAAGTTTTCAAATCAATACCACATACATACATTTTCTAAACTATACATGCGACTAAAATATAAAAACTATCACTTACTGTATGGACCCCATGATTGTCTTGGAGGAAGTGGTAGATCGAGATCCTCCCATAATTTATTTCAATTGTATGCATATCCATCTATGTACAGTGGCAACTGATACCAATGATTTGAAGAACCTAGGTCATAAAACTCATCTAACGCCCCCTCCTCCACCTCATCTCAGTGGCTTCCTCCAACGGCACATCATGGGCTCCTATGGGCCCCCATCATGGATCTATAACTTCGAAAATATAATTCCTACTTGTCTTAGTTGTGATGGTTTTTAATTAAAGGAGTTTGCTCCTATTCTTTAGGAGTTTTTTAGATGATTCCTATATTAGTGTTTGGTTAAGAGATTTTTTCAACTAAGTGATTGTGTGGTTAAGATAGAATTTATATCTTTAACAAATTATTGATGTAATTATATATGTGATTAATCTAAGTAAAGGTGAGTTTTGCTGTGCAACTAGTTTTCTCAAATTGGTATCAAAGCTAGGAGCTCTAGGTTAACTTCTTCAAGGTAGAGCCTAGGTATATCTGAGAGAGATTTGAGAGTTATTCCATTATAGATTAGGTAGTGTGTATGATAGAAGATCATGTGTTCCTTCTTTGTTTATTTATAAATTGTGTGCAGACTTGAATTGACTTTGAAGGAATTTGCGTGACGGTTTGAAGTGAGTTTTATTTACAATCGCAACCCGAATTGAGAACATTTGAGCAATCTATATCAACATAGTCCTTGAACCATCTAGCAGAAAGTGGAGGGGGAGGTGAAGAATCAATCTCTCATTAGAGATTGGAATTGGGATGCAATCACAACAAGGAGATGTGATAATTGTGAATTCACTACTGTAGACCACTTTGTTGTGGTTCCAATTGTGTGGAGAAGTACAAGAAATATGCACTAGATAGAATTTCCATGCATTTGAAGAGTTTGATCCATGAATGAGGAGAGTGCCTCTTAGTACAGAGATCTGTTGACTGAAATGGGAAAGAAGAGTATGTATTGATGTCCTGCATGAGATATACATGAGTGTCTAGAATTATGTGTATGCATGTGCAATAAGTCAGACAAAATACAACTAAAAAGTTGTGAACTACAATTCTAACCCTGCCATGGATCTTTACTTATCAATATTGACCAGAATTGTGACTTATCATTGGAGGACGTGAACCTAGAGGAAGAGACTATTGATGAGGACCTCATTCTAAGAAAGAAATTAGACATGGAAAGGAGATTCTTAAATATCATAAAATTGGATGAAAGCAATTCCATATGTATATATGTGGAGCCAATGTATATGTTAAGATGGTGATTTTTTTAGAGATGTTGTTCCATTGTTTTAATTGATTGCAGAGTTGGAATAATGGTTAAGACTAATCACATTATCAACAATACAATAGTTCCTATTATTACACAATAATTATTACTCTTTCATAGCTTATGGCGGCCGATTCATTCTCTCTTGTCTCAAAAATCAATTCTTTTGCAGTCATTAGGTTGGAAGAACCTAGATAGATCATTTTTTTTCATTTGTGATAAGTTTTTAATTAGGTTTAGTATTACTTGGGTTGTAATCTACAATGAAAAAGAGGTCAGAAATCTAGTTTGATGGTATGAAGGGATTTATAGAAGGAAACAAGTGCAAGTAAAAGCTCAACATGGATAATTGTGGGGTTAGTTTGGAAGTTGTGGATATTGGGAGGATCCCTCATTTTTTGGAGACGTTAAAGTGGTCTTCTAGTGAGGTTATGTGACAGTTTGGGATGTTGTTTAGTAATTGAACTCAAGATATCTGTGATTGAGGGGTTTGAGAGTGGAAATCAGGAATCCATCTTGGCGACTACACCTTTACAAGGGTTATGAGACAGCTTGATGGAGTTAGTATCATAGAAGATTTTGAATTGATAATGATGGAGAAGAATGAAATTATAATGCTTCATTGAACCATGTATGCGAAGGAAATCCTAGTAGACTGGAGGCTGTAGTAGTTGGTCACCCTTGCATTTCGGTGGATGGTTGTTCCTTTATATGGATTTCAACATATTCTTCTTTATGTTTGTAAACTCTAGGACAACAACTAGACTTTTCTAATTTAGATTGAGACAAGTAGTCATTAAGGGGGTTACTTGGAAAATATTATTCCTACTTGTCTTAGTTGTGATGGTTTCTAAGTAAATGAGATTTTTCCTATTCTTTAGGAGTTGTTTAGATGATTCCTAAATTATAGTTTAGTTGAGAGATTTGCTTAACTAAGTGATTGTGTGGTTAAGATAGAATGTATATCCTCAAAATACGATTGATATATTCATATATATGACTAATCTAATGTAATGTGAGTTTTAGGTTTTAATTGGTTTCCCCAAATTTGTACATGTGAACAGATGGTAAGGATCTTCTAAAAGAAGAATGAGTATAAAAATCCCCCAAGTGAAAAAGTATCATTGTCCCCAAATATTGCGACCAAGAAATAGATTGATTTGACAAACCATAAACAATATTGTAAATCTCTCATCATTATTTATAATGGGTCTCTCTCTTTTCGGTAACTTTTAACTTCACTAGGAAGCCATTTTTTCTATCAAGTCTCACTTTGCTACCTCTCAAAAACAAATTTCTTCATATGAACCACCTGTACTCTTGTACCACTTTACCTTTGCACTTGTCAACTCACAAGTCAATTTTCATCATGAGTAAGCATTATTTACTCACTTTTTTATGTCCCATTTTGGCCTCCCGCATGTGGCCACATCATCAAATCACCCTTCTTTAGAGCATTAAATCTGAGACACTCTTACAACCATGCATTCTATTTAGAGTCCCATTTAGTCTGGTTATAATTCATCATTCATCATTCTATCACATTCATCCCATTTCACTCATATTTGGCCTATATCTATTCCAACCTGTCTACGCAAAAACTGTGCCTCAGCAATTGACCATCCCCCCTGGAATCATGTCAGTCATTTCCAGGTCAACCATCAATAATATGCTTTGACAAGTGAAGTCATCAGCCTACCACTCATCTTACTCCTCCATAATAATCCCTTGTGTCATTCCATCAGTCACAGTACCATAATCATCATGCCTTTGTTAAGGAATCCTCATTGCTTCAACTATGGCAAGACCTCTTCTATTGAGTTCAACATATTTATTTCTAGAGAGTGGCTTAGAGGGTAGTGTACCTTGGTTCCATCTTCCATTATTGTTTAGTGTATCAAATAAATCAAAGGGAATCCTCATTTCCTTATGACTTGATTAATCTCGTGTGCTCGACTCAAACTTATTATCACATGGTCAATAATTGTACACTTGATGATCCGATGATCCAACAGATTGTAACAACCTTTCTCAAGTGTGTGTGAGATGTATTAGACCACATGAGGGGGTGGCACTTTATGCATCCCCCGACATTCCTGAATGTCAGTATCTCATGATCCAACCTCAAATAAAATTCCATAGATTTAACTGTCTCACTTTTCTCCAATCACAATGCTCACAACATGGTCTGTCTCCTTCAGATTATCCATTCAAATATTCATAACTCTCTTTTGTTCAGCAAGGGTTCCTTGGTTTTGATCCCCCCCCTCCCCCGACCCCTCACCATGTAGTCTTGAGCATAATTATGTCGCATGTACTCATATCAATAGATGTTATTGTATTCAGCTCTAGCCTGTGTGTTTCCATGCATATTATGTATATGGGACTCATTGTATCATGTATCATGTGCTTTGTTTTTCACACCTACAATGTTTGGAGCACCACTACTATTTCTACTCAGTTATCTCAATGGGCATCAGTATGCATCCCCTACCTCATTTGAGGTCATGTACTCCAAAATAAAAGGAGACTTATATCAAATTAATAGCTCTTGCCCCCTCCATTATCAGTCTTTCTTTATCTTTCTTCAACTCTCTCTCTCTCTCTCTCTCTCTCTCTCTCTCTCTCTCTCTCTCCCCACTTCGGTGTCTCATGAAAGTGAAACCTAATACTTATTTCTCTCTCTCTCTCTCTCTCTCTCCCCCCCCCCCTTCAGTGTCTCATGAAAGTGAAACCTAATACTTATTTCAGTCATATGTTTTTTTTCTTACTCTCTTATGTTGGGGGACAATATTTTATCACCCAAAAATGATCACCTAGCCATTTCTTCCTAGGTTGATCAAAATACACCATGTACGATTAATTTTACCATAGTAAATTCACTTTCACCATGGGAAATAATTTAGTAACCATTTTTCCTAAATTATTTCTCATTAAATTGCAAAAACCCCATGAAATAATTGAATAAATTATTATTTATTTAATTTTCTCTAGAAAGAATTGTAAATTCATTATTTGATAGTTAATTCGGATCACCTTTGACTTAATCACCTTGGAATAATTAAATAAATCAATAATTGTTTATTATTCCTTATTTTAATTTTTGGAATAATTGTTAAACCATTATTTAATAATTATTTCAAATTTACAGCTTCCTTGATTCTCACAAAGTGATTAATCAATCATTTTTATTTGTTAATTACTTTAACCACTTTCTAAATCAAGATATTTAACCATTTTGAATACCTTTTCCCTCTCCAAAATATATAATAAAGTATGGTCAACGACTAATATTTTTTTTTTGTAAGTCTAAAGGTTTATACAAAGATGTTAAAATGCATGTGGTCTCACCTCGAACATTTTTTTGATCAATGTGATAACCATACAACAAAAAAAAAGAAAAATTAACAGTTGAGAGGTCCATAGCGTAAGAGGCCTCATATACTAGGAAACTAGAAGAACAACAAAAACACTGGTGATCATAATCAGTCATCGAAGGTAATTGACGTAGGATTATCTAGCCCTATACCTGGAGGAGGAGGAGGGTGATACAGGAGATTGACATGGTTCTCAAAGTGAGCAAGCCAAGTTTCCAGTTTTTCAACTTTCTTCGTCAACAAATTTATCCTATGCCAGACAACCACCACCCTTTCACAAAAATGGCACTGGAAGTATTGGAGTTGTTCAACTTTTGGCCATGATGGCTTCATACTCCTCCCTTCAGGCCTAATCAAGGGCTTCTAACCGAGCAATGATAGTTTCCACCAACTCCTAGACAATTGCGGAAGTCCTGGATGCTTGGAAGGAGCCCGAACTACCAACCTTGCACGACCTTGACTATTGTGACCCCAAGAAGCCACAGCATGACTGCGACCTTGCCCTCGGCCACCTCTGCCAACAACATGATGACACCAAGTTGACATGTTTTTGTGACTACCCTTCATGGAAACTACTGAGGATCTGTGTCGCCCCCGTATCCATGACCCCCATGCCCCACACCACTCAGTGAAATCACACCTTTTCTCATGATGCCACCATCCACAATTATAGCGCCACCTTGAGAACTTGCATGAGAAGGTGAACCTTCCTTCTTTGCCATGGCTAGGATGCATGAAGAATGAGGGCTAGGTTTCATGATGGAGTCTAGAAGGAATTCTAGGTCTCAAAGACAGTGACCAAAATGAACGAAAGGTCACTGGAAAGCACCCAGTCAGACATAGGAAAGAATAGAGAGCCCCAATGCACAAACAAATTCCTCCAGAGGCCAAGCATACCTCATTGTAGACCGAGATGGAAAGATAATCCAATGCACAGGTTCCCACTATGGAGAATTCACCATCAAACTAGAACCAAACTAGACTAGAGCAAGTGAGTGAGACCAAAATGGAAAGGACTGGAAGGGGAATAACAAACAACACATGAGAGAAATTTGAAAATCAAGTTCCTGTATTTAAAATCAACACCAATGCCTCAATGAGATGTTGAAGGGAGGTCTGAAACCAGTGACCCTAAAAAGGAATAACAAAGAGACGAGAACATCCAGAGACCAACATGACCACTGAGCCAATTCCGCAGCCCAGAAGGGAGTGACACCACCAGTAGACTTGAAACCAATAAAACTAGTAGCAGAAGCAAGACATGTACAAGCCAACAAGCACCCTCCAAATGGCCAAGGTGAAAAACCCAGAGAGCACAAGGTTATTAAACCAGGAACCAACGATAGCCACAAACAACATGACCTTGAGCTTCTGACAAAGAGCGAAATTTTCTCAAATTGCAAGAATGAGAGAGAGAATATCGAATTATGCCAATAGGAGGAGAAAAAAATAGACAACCACCAACATAGCCCAAATACGAGAAGAGATAAGAGAACAGAGAAGTGTGCAATGTTCGGTAAGCCATAGAAAAATAGAAAAACATCATGAACCATGGAATTTAACAGATGGTGTAATGACACCATTGAAACCCATATCAAAGTGAATCTATTGCACACAAAAAGGGATAATGATTCACACAAGCGAGCCCAGGAAAAATTACTATCAAGTGGAGGAGGGGTTGATGTCCTGCTCTCTACCACATTAACCAAGGACCAACTATCATCTGCCATGTGACAGGTGGCTTTCGTAGCCCAACACCCCCATCGGGGACTCAACGACTAGATTTTGATTTGGTCAAAAATATTATATTATTTTCCAATTCTTAATTTAGCTCAACACTTAATTATAAATAAGATGATTTTTCCATTCATTCTTCACCTTGATCACTCTTATCATCGCCACTGTCATCTCATCACATTTGAGCTTGCATTTGAGTTCAAGATATTTTTGTTAATTTTTTCCCATTGCAAGTTGAGAGAGAGAAATAGATCTTGGATTTAAGAGATCTGTGGTTTGCATCTTTTGAATCAGTGACCGGAGAATCCACAGTATGAACATTTTTATACCAACGTTTCAAATCCCAAATGGGATCCATCATCAGGATTTTAGAATGATGATAAAAGAAGAGCTTCTTAGGGAATAAATAATAATGAGGATAAATTTTTAGGGAACAACATGCTGTCGGCTTGGAATAATAATTTTATTTTATTTTATTTTAATAAATTACTTTTATTTTTAATAAATTACTTTTATTTTTATATTAAAATTTTTATTGAAGAGTTAATATATTAATTCATAACCTAAAGATTAAATTAGGGAATTGAACTAATACTAAAATTAGTTTATTGAACTAAAATATAAGAATTTCTATATAAATTAAATTAATATATTAAACTACTTCATATTAACAATTATAAATAATAAATATTTATAATTGATTAATATAATAATTAATATATTAATTAATAGTTATATCGAAATTATTATATTATAGCATTATAATGCTAATTTTTATATTAAAAAGGTTATTTCTAAAAAATATTAGGGAAATCTATATTAATTTCTATATAAATTAAACTAATATATTAAACCAAATCATATTAACAATTATAAATAATTAATATTTATAATTAATTAACATAATAATTAATATATTAATTAATAGCTATATAGAAATCAATATATTATAGTATTTTAATGCTAATTCTTCAACTTTGATATTAATAAAAAGGTACTGACTAATAAAAATAGAAAAGGAGAGGGATAACTTACCTATTGAATGCTTTACCTGGGGATGTGTTGGCGATTTTGATTTCCCTGATCAAGGGAAGCCAGCTCCCGCTAATCTCCATACCATTGTCTCTGTTCAGATTATGAGGATGCTTGATAATTTCAAGTGCTTCTCTAATCTTTCGTCTTTGATGCTGCTCTTCCCTTGCGATAATTGATGCGCTTTCTAGGCAGAGCACTCCTCAAAGACTAAGCACCATATCTGCTTGGAAAGCGCATCAATTATTGCAAGGGAAGAGCAGCATCAGAGACGAAAGATCAGAGAAGTACTTGAAATTATCAAGCATCCTCATAATCTGAACAGAGACAATGGTAGGGAGATTAGCGGGAGCTAGCTTCCCTTGATCAGGGAAATCAAAATCGCCAACGCATCCCCAGGTAAAGCATTCAATAGGTAAGTTATCCCTCTCCTTTTCTATTTTTATTAGTCATTACCTTTTTATTAATATTAAAGTTGAAGAATTAGCGTTAAAATACTATAATATATTGATTTCTATATAGCTATTAATTAATATATTAATTATTATATTAATTAATTATAAATATTAATTATTTATAATTGTTAATATTATTTGGTTTAATATATTAGTTTAATTTATATAGAAATTAATATAGATTTCCCTAATATTTTTTAGAAATAACCTTTTTAATATAAAAATTAGCATTATAATGCTATAATATAATAATTTCGATATAACTATTAATTAATATATTAATTATTATATTAATCAATTATAAATATTTATTATTTATAATTGTTAATATGAAGTAGTTTAATATATTAATTTAATTTATATAGAAATTATTATATTTTAGTTCAATAAACTAATTTTAGTATTAGTTCAATTCCGTAATTTAATCTTTAGGTTATGAATTAATATATTAACTCTTCAATAAAAATTTTAATATAAAAATAAAAGTAATTTATTAAAATTAAATAAAATTAGATTATTATTCCAAGCCGACAGTATGTTGTTCCCTAAAAATTTATCCTCATTATTATTTATTCCCTAAGAAGCTCTTCCTTTATCATCATTCTAAAATCCTGATGATGGATCCCATTTGGGATTTGAAACGTTGGTATAAAAATGTTCATACTGTGGATTCTCCGGTCACTGAGAAATAGATCGTTGAAGAACAAGGCATAAAAATGACCCATCCCATGGATATATGCATATACATATATATATATATATATATATATATATATATATATATATATATATATATATATATATATATATATATATATATATATATATATATAGATATATATATAGATATATATATATATATATATATATACATACATATATATACATATATATATGTATGTATATATATATATATATATATATATATATATATATATATATATATATATAGATATATATATATATATATATTTCATTACAAAATATAACAGATGTAGTACACCATAAAATTTTGTAACAAAATACTCGCATAATTTTTTTGTTGAGAAGAAAGTCCAAACACATTAGCAGGGAAAAAAATGAAGGGGATGATGGGATATTTTATTTCCCTTGAACTAAATGTGAGAGCTTATATATCAAAAGAGTTTAGAAATAAATATCTAAAAGACATTGTAGGAGACATGGGCACATCAAAAGGGGACTGAAGGAATATCACCCCTTGGTAAACTATATATTCATTATATATTGTTTTTATATATTCATTACATTGTTATAATATTTGTTATTCAAACTAATTTTGGATGTTTTTTTATAACTATAAATTGAATTTGGCTCCCAAGGTGTTCAAATGCGCTAATTAGTAGTAGAAATGATGTTGTATAAGCTAAGGAACACAAAAAGAATATTGAAGATAAAGTTAATGGTCCTATGGAAGAAGCTGGAAATAATAACATAGTTCAACATGATGGGACAAACAAATTTATCCAACGCTTGTTCGCTTAATCGGTCAATGATCAGGATGAGGACAATAATGTTATTTTTGATGTACCTCCTCTATAAAGGTCATAAACGCCACTTTATGAAGCCTCTAGAGTAAATGTTCTCTCTGCTACATTAGTGTTGAACATAAAGGTTTTTAAAAATAAGTCAAACACTTGTATGACACAAATCATAAGGTATGTAATATGTTTAATGACATATTATACATAAAGGTTGAATTATTTCCCTTTTTCTAGTGTTAATTAATGTGTAAGATATAATGCAAGATTACAATTAATATTATTGACACCCACTATTGATTTTCTATGTTGTAGATTGTTAGGTGAATTTATGTTATCATTATCAAATATTTCAACTTGTACATACCTATATTTATACGCCATTATGGAAGAAGTTGGAATGAGTATATAGATTCATGTCCTATCTATCATATTATATATTATGGAAATCATGTATCGAACACAAAATGCTTGAGATTTCAAAGGAGTATATATTGAACTAATTAAATAACAAAAAAATTGTCTAAAAGGGTTGTCCATCATATTCCCATAGTTCCACATTTATAATGATTATTTAGGTGTAAAAGAATATCATAATTTATAGATTACCATGCACGAAAGAGAGTGGATATGTTGTTCCTCAAATGCCCGCATATGGTCATGTATTTAAGGAAATTGAGGAAAAAAATTGTGTTTTAAATATTAACCTTGTAATGTTAGGATTTCATTGGCAGTTGATGGTTTTAATCCATTTGGAGATCTCAAGTCTATTTACTCAATGTGGCCAATTTTTGTTATAAAAAATAACCTTCCTCCTTAGATTTCAATAAAGAGGGAGCACATAATGTTGACAATGATTGGTCCAAGTATATTTTTATATTAATTTTCAAATGTAACATTTTTCGTTTGCCTTGTTTGTTACATACTATCTTATATTAATTTATTCGATTATATATACATATAATGGTAGTAATTATGTGTAATTTATATCAATTAGGTAAGTACCATGTTAAATATATCAATGTATATATTGAGTCTCTTAGTAATGAGTTACTAAAGTTATATGTCGACATGACTCTGTATGGCATCTATAAACCAATAAGGCAAAGGCAATTTTAATTCGATGGAATACTTGTATGGACAATCAATGATGCCCCAGGACTACCACAGTTTTGTAGTATGTAATGTTCCATTGCACTTTAATAGTATATAATGTTTTGAAGATATCAAGAATGTTTTTAAAATAATCCATTCATATAATTGTCATTAATCCATCTCTTGCAGGTCCTTAAACAAAGGGTAAATTTAAATATATATATGTTGACCTCTAAGATGGAATCTCATCATCCAAATTGTTTAGGTAACAAGGTGTTTGATGAGTATTGGCACTTCCACTTTAAGAAGCATAGGTATTGTACCACTAAAAAACATATTTTCAATGGGAAATATGAGACTAGATTAAAACCATGAAGAATGACACCTCATCTATGGAAGTTGGAATATAATAGAAATCATCAAGGTACACAATTTGTTTATTTATCATATATGTAATATTTTGAATATTTACTTTTATTGAATTTATTTTACCATATTTGATAATTATTGTTGTGATTTGTTCTATGCTTCATCAAAGTCATGAAGGTATTAATAATGGGCTTCCACGAGGAGTGAAAAGGTATACCACTCAATTCATAAAGTTTCCCTTCTATGATGACCTAAAAATAGCTCATTTGTTTGATAGAATGCATATCAGTAAGAATGTGACAAAATATTATGACAAATCACATATGGTAGGAGGGATATAGAAAAAGGCGTCAAAATTTGTAATGACATTAAGGAGGCTAACTATGCAATGCAAAGTGGGATCAATCAAACAAATATGGAGACTAAAATAGCCTTCTATGGTTATTAAACGGGAAGAAAAGTGATGATGCAAAAGAGGCTATTTGAAGAATTAAATTTCCCATAGGTTTTCATTCAAACATAAAATCTTAACAAGGAAAGGTGAATTTGGAAAGGTAAAGACACATGATTGGCATACCTTCATTAAAGTAATTATTTCATATATATTCATATATATATATATATATATAGATATAAACATATAAATATATATATTGGTATACATATTTTTAAATTTTTTTTGTCTACTTAGGATTAAAAAATAACAATTCATTTTTAATCTTATAGTATGGTCTACCTCTATCTCTCTTAGATGACTTTGACAACAATGCCAAACAAGTTATATATGATCTTGGAAAATACATGAGGTAAGTAGTGATTTATATGAAAAGTGTTTTTTCAATTTTTTGTTCAACTTAATGACATGTATTTTACCTGTAATGTAACATATTATATTTTGTTCAAACATGTTACATTCTTGCATCATATGTAGATGGTTATTAAAATGAATCCATAAAGAGGATATAAAGTACTGGAAGAGAGAAATACATCGAATAATACGTGAAATGAAAACATATATACCTCCAAAAAAATTTACTGCACAAGAACACTACCTCATACATCAAGTTGAAGAGATTGAATTATGTGGACCTTTCCACACAAGGTCAATGTGGATGGTCAAGAGACACTTAAAATCATTGAAGGATTTATCTAGAGAAAGAGCGCATCTGGAGGGTTCTATGGTGGAGGGATATATAGTATATCAATCCATGGTGTATATTAGTCTATATATTCCTATATTAGTAGAAAATATTCATGTGGATCACATTTGGGATGTGAAATCCATCAAAAAAAATTAGGGGAGCACTTGTTGGGGAAAGGTAGAATGAGAAACATGAGAGGTAGTTAAATATTTGTGGATATTTATAATACATATAAATATTAATTTTTATGTATATCATACTTATTAAATTTTCATTTTTTCATTAGTTGTTAATAATAATGATGTTAACTAATATTTATAGGTGAATTATGATTTTTTGATTTTTCGATATAGTTGGTTGAGAGGGGGATGCACTACATACATACATTTTGAACAATCTTGAGTGGACGAAGGTATGAATTTAAATAAGCATACAATGCAATGGTAGGTTACCATGCAAAGGAGCATCTACATTGGTTATAGAAGCTCATCATTAATGATATACCAATATTAAGCAGATGGAAATTGATTTAGCATACAACTTGAAAGATAAATAGGTAAGCATGCATTTTCATCCTGCAATATTTTATTAAGTTATTTTATAAATTTTTAATGTGAATGTAGTTTTGTTTTTTTATATAATTTACAAGTTATATAAATATGTTTTTTAATTGAGAATGCATATTTTATGTGTTTAGCATATTGAAGTTGAAACACCACAAGGATATGTGGTACAACAACCATAAATTTTGTATCAAATTTGGAGGGAAAGAGGAAAAATTCTACTTGTGGGATAATTGTAGTCAATTAGTTCACTAATGTTTCCTCTGGAAGTGATATACATTCACATGTCCCTGAAAAGCGATACTTAATGGGTATTTGGAAAACGTACTTGAGTGTGAAGTCAAATCCTTCAAATTGGTTATGTTTGACATTAAATGCTACATGATACATAGGAATGAATGTCATGTTGATAGAACTATTATTCAACATGAGAAAAAATTTACCATGGTTAATACAAGGTCATCTAAGCCAAGAATAGTTTTCTATGTTCTTCCAAGTCAATGTGAATGGGTATTTTACTGAAAGGTTCTAGGTAGAGGGGGTTGGTCATTTGTTGTTAGATATGATCCAAGAGGATGGGAAATAATGCATAATGTAGAAGAAGAACTTGATGATATTGAAGGGGAATATGATGCAAAGGAAAAGGATGTAGCATATGTATCAGATGGAGAACTTAAATATGTTGAAGCACATGTAGGATACAATGCAGTTCTTGATGATGATGTCAATGAAGATATGCTCAAAAGTGTTGTTGATGATGATGTTGATATTGTAGATACTTTCAACACATTTTCCGAACCAGATGATACAGATGTTGAGTTGGATGAAGAAAAAGATTAATGACAATGAATGTTTAAATATATGAGGTATGTAACTATGTATGTCATATGAATTTTTATCTTTAAAAAATTTACCTATATGGGTTAATTATGACTGATGGAATGGATTTACCATGGTTAATACACGGAATGTTGAGCTAGGATCATAGCCTTATGTTCTTCCAAGCCAGTGCAAATAGGTATTTTACTCAAATGTTCCTGGTAGAGGGGTTTAGTCATATGTTGTTAGATATGATCCAAGGGGAAGGCTGGTAAAGTATAATGTAGTCGAAGAATATGATATTTAAGTAGAGGATGATATAAAGGAGCCATTTATTTAACGTGTCAAGTGAATATATTGAATAAGTTCAAGGAGATGTTTAAGATAATATTCTAGATTAAGACAATATCGATGATGTATTGTTAGGTGAAGAGCTTGAAGAAATCGAACTAAACGTAGTAGACAATGTTCCTCATGATGATATAGATGATGAGAAGATCGGAAATTATGACATTGATGTTGATGACGATGATATGGTCAATCCTTTCAACATGAATTCTAAACCAGACGATATAGATGTTGAGTTGGATGAAGAATAAGATTAATGATATCCAAATGTATGATGTATGCATTTATATTTTTTCAGTTGAGTTGTTCTCTATCATTTACCTTAATTATTTTTTCTTTGTTTCTAGCTATGCTTGATTCTTACTATATTTCTTTCAAATATTATATAGTATATAAATTGGTATTAGGGAATTGAGAGTGATGGGAGGGGCCATATAAACTTCCACTCTCACATGGTTGTCCTTTTTCAGTAGAGAATATATTATTCTTGAAACCAAGGGAAGCTCATTTAGGTTCATACAATCATATACAATTTCCTTTGGTTCCTCTAACAATTTCCAAGGTTGTCCACTTACCAATTAGTTGAAATTAAATTTTAATTAGTTGACCCTACACAAAGTGACTTTTGAATGGGGCTAACATTGAAAATTTTTCAGTTTGTGCTGATATGCGTTGAAATTTGACATGGTTATAGTAGATGCATGCATTGAGGGTATCGGGGGGTTTTGAGACTCAAATATGACTCACACAAAAAATTCAAAAATAAAACTACAAAACTATAACATAAATTTAGAGAAGATGAAATTATTATTATTATTTAGTGTCCTTATCATGGTATGTATTTTTCTTATGTGATGGCTATGGTTTTTTTTAGTTAGTACTAGAAAAATTCTTATTTATTGTTCTTATTAGACAAGCTTAGTGAGTTAACCTGAGTAAGGTGAAATAGCTTCATTTTTTGAAAATTTGCATTTGAAATTTTATTTTCCATTTATATAGAATGGAATTGTACCTCAATTAATCACACATAATTTATTAGATGTCTCTTATGTTCCCGCTTCCAATATCAAGGGATATGATTCCCCATGAAAGAGAAAATGTTGGCTAGGAACCAATTATCAACAATCTCTATCTTATTCTTACTAGTTATGATGCTACCCCATCAAAGCGTAATTTACACTAATTGGTAAATTTTTGACAATATTAGTCTTATTATTACCAGTTATGACCCTACCCCTAAGGACCATTCTACCACTTAAAATTTACCATTTACTGTAAATTATGCTTTGATTCAACCCCACACAGAGTGACCCGTGAATGGGGGTAACATTGATTTTTTTTTTTAAATTTGCCTTGGTTATAATAGATGCATGTGTTGACAATATGTGAAGCTTTAGAGACTCATACGAGACTCACAAAAATAATTCTAAAATAAGACAACAAAATTATAACATAAATGTCAAGGAGATGAAATTTCTTATTATTATTTAGAGTCCTTATCATGGTATGTATTTTTCCTATGTGATGGTTATTGGAAAATGAAACATGGTAGCTATTAATTCCAATTTTCCTTTAAACTTAATAATTTGTTATGAATTTATTATTCTTCATGTGTTTCTTTAATATATCTTCTTCATCAAAGAAATATCAAGAACAAAACAATAAAGAATGTGGACAAAGATATTCGGCTCCAAGCTAGGGAAAAAACCCTACAAGGGGAGAACTTGAAATATCTCTTCTCTTCTTATAGAATCAGATTTATATGAGAAAATAGACTCTGGGCCTAGACCAGGTCCTCCTCTAAGTACCAATCCATCCCTTCCAAGAGAACCAGCTTCTAGATGCAACTTCAACAACAACTTTCGCCCTGCAATTTTGTCCTACAACTTTGTCCTTCAACTTTGGCCTAAGACTAGATTAAGAAACCCTATTATAGCTTCTTCAAGAGTCCTTCCTTGAGCAAGGAAGTCCCTCCCATAGTAAACAAGGTCAAAATAGAGTATTATCTCTTATACATCTTGATACTGCAACTCACTCACCTGTAATTCAGACTAGCAGTTTCATCCTTCTTTGTTGCTGCAGAAACCCTAGAACTTCACATGTGTGAGAGAGATATAGCCCAAAAATAAGTTTTCCCTTGACTTCTTGGATTCCTCTTGCCTTATATACCTTTTCTCCTCCTTGCTTCTTCTTGCCTTAGAGAGAACCTTACCTTGGAAGATCAAACTTGTTGATGAGTGAGTGCCAAATGAGGTCAAATTTTCTCCTTTATATAACCTTTCCAAGGGGTCAAATTCCCTCATTTAGGCTGAATTGAAGCTTCCAAGGCCGACTTGTAATTTAGAGGTTTCCAAGAGTTTCTAAACTCAAAATAAATTCTTTTACAAGATATATTTTTCCCAGAAGGGACTTATAAACATGATGTCGACTGTCTTGGCTCATCATAATATATTTTATGACCTAAAAAACCCTAGAAGCATGAATAATGTTCCTTTACATAGAATACCATCAATAAAGACCATGAAACCCATGCTTTGAAATAATAATTTTTTCTATTATTCTTTTGTTTGTTACATAAGATACATATTCAAATGAGTACATCAACAATTATGATGACCAAAACTAGTTACATTTCCAACAATCCCTCTTAACTAGGTAGGTATTCATAATTTTACAACTAGTACAACATCATTCTCAAGCTGAAGAGTTTTGAAAAGAAGATTCAGATTGATAAGCTAATTGTAAGCATCATCATTATAACCAATGTTCTCTTTCAAGGCTAACTAGACAAGCTCAACCTCATCCAAAAGCATTATGTTGGGAGGATTTACATGTGATGACACATTACTTATACAAGGAACATACCCCATTTAGATGTTCACAAGCTATGTCCTTTTACAATTGTTCTTATCTTCGATTTCCAAACCTAAATCCTCAAAGCATTAGAGAAATTTTGAGGTTTAAAATGGGCCTCAAAACAAAAATTTATAACCAAAGTCAAGTTTATAAGAACCGATGGGATTCAAGATGATGATCTCAACCATGGGGTATGATTCACCATTTTTGGAGTAAAATAATCAAAATATTAAAAAATAAAAATACTACTTTTTAAACTCCTATTTTCAACTTATTTTCCTACAGTTTTACTTAAATTTCAAGTGGGAGGACTCATTGGATGCATAATTTAATTCCTCATCTAAGGAGTACCCATGTTACATACTTACAAAAGAGGTTTCATCGATGGATATAGTCAAAATCCCAATTGTTCATAATGCATTGGCATTTGAAGCCAAAAAACTTCGTATACCTCTTCGATTTTCATGTATTTCTAATTTTTCGTGTAGAAAGGTCCATTGAAAGTACAAAACATGGGTACTCCTTAGAAAAGGAATTAAATTATGAATCCAACAAGTTCTCCTGCTTGAAATTTGAGCAAATCCATAATGAAATAAGTTGTAAATATGAGTTGAAAAGTAGTTTTTTATTTTGTCCCTCTAAAATTTCGTTATGTAATCCAATATTATTATGTTATTGTTTTGTAATATTCCTTAGGATGCCCACCTTAGACCTTGAAATTTCTCTAATGAATATCAGTCCTCTTCGACCAATCTTATCCTGGACACTTTTCCTATTCTCAACGACTATTGGTCCCTTTCCTTTCTTGGATGCTCTATCCTCAAGGAAACCATATATTCTTATACAATCCTCCACCATTCTCTCTCCAAGGGCTTCACTTAGACTTAATATTGTTAGTCCTAGTCATGTGCCTAACACATGAAGACAAGAATGCACATGTGATTTCTAATATCACTCCCTCTCAACCAGAGAGGATATCCCTATTCCCTCTTTCCCATGGAATATATCCTTGCTCCTTCTCAAGGAGACTCCTCTACTTGTTATCAAATATAGAGGAGATTCTAAAATTCCATTCTATTTAAGAAGTCAACACCAGAAGCCTGATAACTTGTCTTCACGAGAGTATCAACTACCTATTCTTTACAGTTACATGGTTCCCTCTCTTATTTGCGTCTCATTATATCAAGCCTACTTCCTTTAGAGGTATCATGCAGCCATATTCATTCTTCAATATTGTGACAGGATCCAATTAATCAATATTACACATCACTTTCATCTCATCATCAACAATAAAGGCATAATATTAAGCCTTTCCAATATTCAAGTTGCTCATAGCTTTTATATGAACGTGATCTCCCTCATTGACCTTCAAGTTATCTTCTCACACTACTACCTTTCATTCCTAAGAATAATATACGTTGACTTTATAATTACCAAATATCCTACGTTGAGTTTCATAAAAACTCTTCATATATATTCCTGCAATATCCTTCCAAGTAGAAAAATGATATGTTAACAAGATAACCAACTATAATATGAAATTATACCTACCTGATCATGATGACCTTCTCATCCAATAAACATCCTCATATCCATCTCCACAAAAATATTCCTTCATGCATTAGAGTTCCCAAGAATCAAACTTGATTACTAAGTTGTACCTTTCTTCGAGAGATTATACTGGACGTTAATCATTATTCTACATAATGTAGATAAATTCATAATTATTTGTTCATCCTTGAGTAAGTTAAATTATTCCTTTTAAGCATGACATAATCATACAAGGCATGTTGCAAGATTTTGTACTTATGAATCTTATCCAAGAGTTATTTTCAATATGCATTCCTATGCTTCTTATTCCATCATCTAGCTATGTGTCTCATAATGAGCATGGAACCTCACACATTGCATTCCTTCATCCTTTAATAGTATTGTTTTACATACTATATGGAATGTATACTAACCTTGTCATAATGCCTCTTTCAAGAACCTTCCAAAAAGAAGGATGGTGCTTATAGAATCATTATGATACACCTAACAAAGACAACTCTCTCTAACATAATTTTACATAATGTTTAGATGAACAATATGAAAAATGGTCTATCTATCTATATTTAAAGACTAGATGATTTATACAAATAAACTTAACCAAGTAGACCCTAGTTATGTTACTATCACATGCTTCTCTCTATGATTTTATATAAGAAGAATGCATATTGTTCTAAAGGAAAGGTTAATCTTCATAGAGATCCTGATAGAAAGGATTCCTTTTTCAATACTAAAGAGCTTTCACATCTTCTTTCTTCGGCTTCTTCTTAGGTTATCCCATTTCCTCAGCCACATGAGCCTTGCTTCTTTCCTTTATTTTGTTGTTATGATGGCATTGAAACTTGGACATATCTTTCTTCTTAGACTTTCCAAACCTTCCCTTCCTCAACTTCTTCACTCTAGCTATAAATGCTTGACACTTTTCATCTAATCCATTGTCATCCTTTTCCTTGATCCTAGTTTATTACAAGATGTATTAAGCCATAAAATCATCAAAGGGATTTAAGTATTTATTACGGTAGATGCTTGTTTCAAAGTAACTCCATTCTGATGGAAATTAATTTAGCACACAGATGGTCATTTCCGAATTCAAAATTGTCTCTCCAAACCCATGCAAGTGATCTCTTAATTCAGAGATACTCATTAGAAATGATGGAATTCTATATAACTTGTTACTCAAAGACAAATTTTTTCCCGATGTACTTATAGAGTACAAATTCACTAACATGTCATTCATAGCCTTAGAAATTTTCAAATTTGCAATAAATGGAACAAGAGGATCCTTAATAGATACAACGATGATCTTTTTTTCCCTAACTTCTCCTTTATTTTACTTTGGTAATTCTTGAGTCTTGTCTTTGCTAGGTTCAGTAATTTCACCAGTAACATATTCCATTACTTCATGTTCTGTAAGTGTTAGGTCAATCATTTCCTTCCATGCTAGGAAATTTGATGAGCCAACAAGCTTATTGCTTTCCTTGCAGAAATAAACCATATGACTTGTAGTTACAGACATAGAGTAATAATATGATACTTACTTTATGATCAAAATTATTCACTTCTAATGATATCTCCAACTATCTTGAGGTTTTCAATATCTCCAAGGGGACTTTAGTGATGGCTTCCAAAAGTGATGATAACAAAATATTTTGATGCTTCCCTTAGCGAGGTCTACTTATGAGCTTTCAAATATATCGTTTGTTTAAGAGAGAACCACAATATTCTTGTAGTATTATTCTTCAAGATTTCTTCTAATGAGACCCTTCTTTGAGATCAATATATATTCCTCTTCCCTTTAGCAAACCCTTCTTGCACCCACTAGATGATCCTTCAAGTTTCCTTGTCTTATTCACCTTAGCTTTGATACCATGTTGGAAAATTAAACGTGGAATCTATAGTAATTCCAATTTTCCTTTAACCTTAATACTTTCTTGTGAACTTTATTATTCTTCTTATATTTCTTGATTATATCTTCTTCATCAAATAAATATAAGGAACAAAATAGTAAATATAGTGGACACAAATACTAGGCTCCAAGCTAGGGACAAACCCCTACAATGGGAAAACCAAGAAAATATCTTCTCTCCATATAAAATTTTCTTCAAATGAAACAAGAAATACCCAAACCCTAGGCCAAGTCCTCCTCCAAGTACCAAGTCAACCCTTCCAACAGAACCAACTTCTATTTGCAACTTCAACCATAACTTCTACATGACAATTTCATGCTGCAGCTTTGTCTTGCAACTTTGGCCTTATAGAAATTGAAAAACCCTAATCCAACTTCTTCAAGAGGTCTTCCTTGAGCAAGATACATCCTTCGAAGGTAAAAGAGGTCAAGATAGAGTATTCTCTCTTCGAATACCTTGATACTACAACTGGATCTCCTACAATTCATATATGTAGTTTCAACCTTCTTTGTAGATGGACAAACCCTAGAACTTCACACATGTCAGAGTGATAGAGCCTAAAAAAAAGTTTTTCCTTGACGTTTTGGATTCCTCTTGCCTTCTATACCTTTTATCCTCCTTCCTTGTTTCTTATTTCCTTAGATTGAACCCTTTCTTGGAAGATCAAACTTGTTGATGAGTGATTAATAAATGAGGTTGAATATGCTCCTTTATATAGCCTTTCCAAGGGGTGAAATTCCATCCTTTAGGATGACTTAAAGCTTCTAGGGTTGAATTGTACTTTGGAGGTTTCCAGGACCTTCTAGACTCAAAATAAATTATTTTACAAGATATATTTTCCTCGGAAGGGTCTTATAAACATGATGTTGACTCTCTTAATTCATGATAATATATCTTATGACCTAACAAACCCTAGAAGCATGAGTAACATGCTTTTAACTAGAATACAATCAACAAAGAGCATGAAACCCATGGTTTAAAATAATAGAATTTTATTTTCTTCTTTCTTTTGTTACATAAGATACATATTGAAATGAGTACATCAACAATTATGAAGACCAAAACTAATTACATTTCCAACAATGGCTATGACTATTTTTAGTTAGTACTAGAGAGTGCTTAGTTATTGTTCTTATTAGACAATATTATTGAGTTAAACTAAGGAATAAGTGTAAATGTATTTAGTTTTTCAAATTTTCATTTCAAATTATCCTTTCCATTTATATGAATAGAAATGATACCTCAATGAAACAAACATAATCTATTATATGTCTCTTATTATCTTACTTCCAATCTCTTAAGATATGAGTCCCCATGAATGAAAAAATTATGGCTAAGAACCAATTATCCCTGATCCAAATGTTATTGTTATTAGTTGCAAGCGTACACCTAAGGAACAATCCACCACATAAAATTGAACAATTAGTGGAAATTATGCTTTAATTTAACCTCGCATAGAGTGTCTTATGAATGGGGTCAACATTGAAATTTGTTTAGTTTATTCAGGTGTATGTATTGAAAGTTGACATGGTTATAGTAGATGCATGCATTGATGATATGGGAGAGTTTCAAGACTCAAATACAACTCACACATATAGTTTGACAATAACATGAAAAAATTATAACACAAATGTCAATGAGATGAAATTATCCATCTAAAATATCCCTATTATTCGGTCCTTACCATGTTATACCTTGAGACTTATTCTTGCTTCATAACTAACCTAGTCATGGTGGCTATATCACTCCTAGATATGAATTCTACTCTACAATGATCATATTTTTCAATTCAATGAATTATTGTTGGTTCTTTAGCCTAAGAAGAAGCTGTTAGCACTAGAGCTTGTTATCAACTTACCTAGACTACGATTAAGGACCCAAGACTCATTTTCAATGCTGAAGACCATGAAATGGAACCCATATTCAACTCAAATGCTAAATAATATGCGAAGAGGGCCGATTGCACTAGAAAAGTTTATGGCATTGTATATAACATGAGATATGACTTTTAGTGCATCATGTTGCAATAAGATAATTTGGCTATCCTATGGGGTTCTTAAGTGTGTTTTTTTTCTAATTATTTCCTTTACTAAACATGGATCATGTTGATACTAAAAATGGATGTTTGGTACATTTTCTCAAGGGGGAATGTGGGAATGGAACCCACATTAGGTTTAAAGCCATAAACACATTGACTATGTTATTATATTTATTAGTTGAATACGTTAGCAAAATCGTTTCCCTTAAAGGTAGAATCATCCAGCTATGTGTGTATGTAAATTTTAATGTGTATAACCTTATGGGTGGATGAAATTAGTTGCTTCTCAAAACTTTTTTCAATCGGAATGCATGCTCGTTCAATATTTTATGAAAATGAATGCACTCTATGAAAGCAAATGCATTTCTATTTGGATTTATTTGGCTTTTTCCAAACCTCCATGCATGCCTCAATTAGTCCCTCCACAAATTGTCTTATAAAAGAACATGAAAAAGTTTCAATGTTGTGTGCATCAGTTCAAATATATAAGGGGAATAATTGTTAAAATTTCCTCTTAAATTCTTATCTTTATTTCATATTTAAATGATTATCTTGATTTCGTTAAATTCCTTTTGAGGCTTTAACTCCTTGAAAGGTAGTCATTTTTTTGTTGCCTCTTGCAAGTATTGTGATTTTTATCTTATACTTCGACTTGGAGGAATTTGGAACATAATTATTTTCAATGAATAAAGTTCAAGGGTAGAGATGAGTATCGAGGAAAATGTTTCGTTAATGAGGTATGCAAATTTTTTCTTATTTTATTTATGGTAGATTTTCTAGATTGTACTTAGTTTAGATTTATTTATTTATTAAAAAAGATTAATAGATTCCTAAGATTGTTTATTTTCCTTTCAAAATAGGTTTTATTTTAATTTAGGTTTGAAATTTTAAACTAGATTTGAAACACCATAAAAAAAATGAAATAAAATAAAATGAAATATACACATATCAATAAAGGGTGAAATTGAAGCCCCCCTTTCTGTTTTCCCCTGTGTTCATTCATGTATCAAGCCTATTTCCCTTTTTTTTTTTTCATGTAACATCCAACTATTCCCTTCATCTCTCTAAGCCCATGACACAAAAATACAAGGCACCCTTTCCCTTTTACCTGCAAGACAATAACCTATTCCTTGTCCTTTCTCTATGTCCGTGGTGAAGGGCCCTCATCTCTCTTGACTTATTTACATTTGAATTTCCCTGTGACTAATAAACATCATTCCAACATTAAACCTTATTCAAGAAACTTCACTAGGAGTCCAAGAGTCTCTTTCTTCACCTTCAAATGCTATTCCGTAAATCCTAGTTTTGAGTTCTCCATGGTCTTTTGGAAACTAGAAGGTGCAATCCATACGAGCATCCTCCTATTATATTGCGAAGGCATGCACAATCCTCCATTCAAAGGCATTCATTCATCTTTATTGTATAGGTACAAGTCAACTCATTATTGAAAATCACTATGGAAAATTGTTAGTGTGCAACAATAGTCTCTTCTAATTGATGTCTTTTGTGTTTTTCCAACAGTGTTGATTGTGGATTTTTCTACATTGCTTCTAGGAAGTAAAAGTTGAAGACTCAAATATATCATGGTGGTGAGATACAATATTTATCCTTCCCTTTCCAACTACAATTTGAGTATTGTTTGATTCATTTTCTTAGATATATTTGGCTGCAATGTTCTTTTTTAAGTTGAGATGCTGAAAAATTAATTTATTTGTTACCACCATTGAAAAATAATTTGTTCTTGAGCATTTGATAGAGTCTTAAGCCTTTATCATGTTTTTCAAACTAATAATAATTTGAATTAATTATTTCAAATTGAAAGTGAGGGAGGCAGGGAGTTAGCATTAGTTTTGGCCTTATTGACTACCACATGGAAAGCATAGCAAAAGTGGAATAATTGTCATAATTTATGTTCAATACATGAAGCCTAACCCATTGGTAAGAGAATGGGGAAATTTTTAGGTGTTTTAAATAATGGTGATGGATTTATTCCACCCATCTATTTGGTTTTCTAAAACACTTGTTTTAACCCGCTTGGTAGGAAGTAGCTTCAGATATTAATGGTGTAGGAGCATTGTCTATTTGAATATTGTTTCTTCCTTTTGTGGGAAGTCAAAGAAAATTGGGGTTCTCTAGTGTACTATCTATGGTGTGGCTAGAGGAGGAGGAGGAGGTTATTTTTGGAAGGAGTTGATGGTCGTAATTATAATTACTTTCCCTTTACCAAGGGTTTTCTTATAAATTTTTGGCATTTTTTTCTTAGACCTAGTGGTTGCTTTGTTTGTTTTAGGATCCATCATGTTTCCAATATTCCTATGAAGTGGATTAATAAGAACTTGTGGCAACTAGAAATTTGAAGGAGTGAAATGCATTTAATATTATATGTCTAGTGGTGATATACTTTGATTTATGTTGTGCATGGTTTCAGACCTGAGGTTTAAGATACTTAGCCCCAAATACCCCATAAGCATTAGCATATTGAATATTCTTTAAATGAATGAGGTATCACCTAAGATACTTATGAGAATTAGAGGTACAAAACAAATTAGTCACTCCATGAATTCATGCTAGTATTTTAGAATGTACACATTCACAACAAATAATTCATTAGGGACACATAACATCTAGGAAGGAAGAGTCAATTTCTTTCATTATCTTGATTCAAGAAAGCATATATATACATAATATACATTTTTCATTAGGCCTTTCATACTTCAACAATGTCACATTTGTTAACAGGATCTCAAAAGGCCTCTAAATATTGTGTTGAAAAGAATCCCTAAATCTTTCATCATTCATCCTTTTATAGAGACACAATCATAACTCTTAACCACCATAAAAGCCCACTAACTATTGGCTAGTTAGTTAAAAAATTATTCTAGTCTAAATTAACTCATTACAATTGAAAGATTCCTCAACAGAATTTAGGTGCACTATAACCTTCTATAACTCCATTATGCCCTTTGGGCAATCCACTATACACGATTTCAAGGGCTCATGAAAAATCATGGTACCTTAATGATTGCATAGAACTTATGGAAGGAATATTGGTTTCAAAAGTGACATAGGCTAATTCTAAGGTTTGGTGCACCCATAGTGCACCAAGTAATCATATAAGGGTAAAACCTACTAATTTAGGCATTAAGCACCACTTTTAAGTTTTTTAATCCACAAATTGGACCTTAAACAATGACATAACTTATCTAGAAGGAATATTTCCCTCATTTCATGTTTTAGTTGGATTAATTATAATATATAACACATTAGGGATGGGTTATCTCACCAAGCATTAGTTTAATTGAATTATGATCACCTTAGGCATTATGCACTACTCTTGCGGTCCATGCGTAAGGCCCCTAGTCAATACAAAGACATAGATAAAGAGTATTTATTCCATAAGTGGAATATTGACATGAGTATGAAGACTTACACATTGAGGCTATGTCTCATCTTCCAATTTATGGTTAAGGGATCAAACCTAGGATCATAGGCCTTATACAATGCATTTTTCCATGGGAACATTTCAGAGTGCCCACCATAATGTAGGACCTCCATAAGAAATGTTTGCCCCTCAAGTGGTGCACAAGATGAATTATATTTTTTGGTGCACCAAGGGTATGGAATCATTAATGGTTAAAAATAAGGGCTTTGTTTGTAAACTCTACACTTAGGTCATATATGGTATTCACTAGGTCTCAAACAATGACACAAGCTCCATAAATAATATTTGGCTTTTGAGTGTGACACTAGCCTAATTCTAATGTTAGTGACACCAATTATGAGTATTCTAGAAAAATAAATTCTTCAAGTATGAAAAGAAGGGCCTTATGCCATAAATGCTTAGGAGTGGTTAACAATATTGAGTCAATGTTTTGGTGCACCAAGGATAATTATCCTCACCCAAGTCTTTCTTTGAAGGGAAAATCAAGGGGCTTAGAAAATCAACATATTTTTTGACTCTCTTAGAGACATCATAATTTGAATTATACGATTTAGAATAATTTGAAGGAATAAGTAGAAATAAATTTCTCCTATTTGGGTGAACCTCCACAATCAAGTGCTAAGAGAGGATCTGTTTTTAGAGCTTCAAAATATTCATTCTCCACTCCCTAGGGAACTACTAGAATATGTATGTATGAGGGTTGATGTTGGGTAGGAGAAAAATTCCATTAATTCAAACCCCCTAGTTGTGCACACGTTTTTCTAATGAGATGATGTTTGAATCACTTTAGTATTTTCCTTGTTTGGAGATTGCGATATGTGAACTAAATCCTTGAGCAATGAAACACTGAGTAATAATTTCTATTTCAAATGGGGGATCATATGTGAAAAAATTGGCATGATACATGCCATCAATTCAATAATTATTTCTTTGATTCGATGGGCTGTAGGAACAACCAAATAGTTACCAATGAAATCTATATTTACCGACCAATAAAATTTTAGTTAGAGTGGAGAAAAGTGAGGAATTTAGTACATCTAACAGACATAGATCAATTAGAGGTGAGATGATTTGAAGAAAATTACATAAACCCATGGAATTGTACCTTGTTGAAGGGGGGTCATGTTCTTATGATGCTGATAACATAAACAAAATCAATGTTCCCTTGAGGTACAAAAATCTATTGAAATGATGGGAATTCAAGAACCTTCCTCAAGTAAACACTGCGTTTTGTAGCAAATAGAGGATATATCGCCTGTCTCCATCATCGTTACATGGTTTGGAAATATTTTTTATGGATGGCATAAAGGTTTGTTACATTCGATTAACTGAATTGATGGAGTATGTTATAACATGTTACAATTACAAAAGTTGGATGTGGTTGGTCCATATATGCAAGGTATGTGAAGATAGAGAGAGGATACAAATTACATACAGTGAAGGGACAACAATAAAAATAAAGGAGTGGCTAGATGTATATTGATAGAAGGCCAAAACCATTGGGGAATATTGCAGGGTTAATAAATAGTACACAACTTGGGACAAGAAATAAGCAACCTGATTTCATATTTCATAGATGTAAATAAAACCATGTATTCATATGCACAATAAAACAAAGAGTTACAAGAGAATATCTGTTGGTCAATTACAACTTGAATTAGATGGACACAAACATTGTTATTATGGGCATCATACATAACCTATCATTAATGATTCTTATATCTTATGATTTTCATTTAGAAGAATAATATTCTTATGTAAATTTTCCACACTATTTTCATTTATATGTACAATTTTTCACCATCTCTTCCTCCTCCTTCCTCATATGGAAAAATTAAAACTACTAGTAGCTAGGAGCCTAGGAAGAAGAGGAAGGAAAATGTCCATCATCTTTTAGTGATGCTGGGTGAAAGAAATGGAAATATTTAATGTTTGAAAAATAAATTCTTACATTATTAATGTGCATTAAAATATTATTGCTACATACTAACATGGATTACATCATTTTTATTGATGTTACCTAATAAGATATAATTTTTATTAAGCTCTTTCTAGCACTTTAGTCATTTCCTGATTAGCTTTTCTTTTTTGACTTCCAATAGAAAGAACATCATGAATGTGGGCATAATTCTCATATAATCCTCCTTGGAAACATCTAAGACACAATATTCACCATTTCATAGTAATACCCATTCACATGGAACATATTTTATTTTAGCTAGTCATACCTTGCTCTAGAAAGTTGTTGACTTCTCATATAAAACCAACTAGGTCCCCATTCTTATTTTTCTTCACAACACTAGGAAACTTCTAGCATTAGGCATGAAATTTTTGACATTTTAGTTAGCATAGTAACTTAATATGGCTTCTTTTGTTTTAGATTCAACCCATGTTACCACATAATTTATCAAAATGAGATAAATATGTGTTTCCATGCCTAGATTGGATGACATCTAGGGTACGCAAATCTTCATTGATGATATAAGAATCTATGGCACTCCATATTTTTTTATTTATGAATCAAATTCACTCTTTTGTAGATGAAGAAATAAAGTTTGTATGTTAACATTTGCATCAGATTCTCCACTCAACACATGAAGGCCATGTTCTAACTCCATGGCATAAATAGATGTCATGGTAGCCTAGACACTTAAATGAGAAAATTGGTACATTAATAATGTGAAGGTCAACATGAGAGAAAATAAAATTATATATATCTATATATATATATATATATATATATATATATATATATATATATATATATATATATATATATATATGGCTCTTTAAAGTTCTCCTTTCCTGAATACCACATGAAGGCCATGTTCTAACTCCATGGCATAAATAGATGTCATGGTAGCCTAGACACTTAAATGAGAAAATTGGTCTATTACTAATGTGAAGGTCAACATGAGAGAAAATAAAATTATATATATCTATATATATATATATATATATATATATATATATATATATATATATATATATAGCTCTTTAAAGTTCTCCTTTCCTGAATATGTTAACAATGGAAAGTTGGATACTAAACCAAAGACATGCAGCCAATGAATGATGAAGGTGTTCAATCATCACCTCTAATATTCAAATAATTTTTAACTAATTTTACCTTACGCTTACCATCACTCGCTTCTAAAAAAAATACATTGATTAGATTGATCCAATGCATGTTCATTGTTGTTGTGGAAATCATTAACAATGTTTTGAGAATTCGATCTAGAAATGGCATTCCTAATAGTTCAATCTCCTATGCTATCATAATATTCTCCTTTCTCCATCTGTTTCCATTAGAACATGTGCTCCAAATCTACATTAGATATAATTAGGGCTTGATCAAGGTTAAATCTAGAATGATATGGAAGGATTCCCCTTTTTGTCATGAACATGTTGTGTAGAATAATTAAATGGTGTATATTGCAACCTATACTTAATGCATTATAGTTTTTTATATTTAACATTTTTTTAAATATATGACAACTCTAATTTTATTATAATTTGGCAATATGAATGTGTCAAAGTGCTGACACAATCAAAATAGGTAAATGATTGAAAATTTTGATTACATATAATGTGAAATTGATTGTTTGTCTATATAATAGAAATAATGTTTCCTTTGTTGAAATATGTAATCTTAGGTCCATGATTGTGATGACTAGTTTGATGAGGAGGAGTTGTATGATTCCCCTAACCTAATCATAAAAATCAATAAGCCTATGATTAAAACAAATAAATAACTTGTTTAATTCATTCATAATAAATATCAAACTCCTAATATTAGAGATAAGATCAACAACTTGAGGTAGGTGCTTTAGCCATATAAGGTAATAACCATATTTAAAAGCAATTTTTTTTTGTTTTATTTCATAGCTTCAATTATGAATGTATGTTTCTTAACTTTTGTATTTTCTAATTGAAGATGCATCTTCTTCATTATATATGATTTTTTGGTAGAGACACCACAACATCTGGCTAGTGCGAGCTAGCATATAATTGTGAGGCTATTCACTTCTCTACCTTCGAGTGATCATGGTCATACCTTAGAGTGATGATGGTCATAGTAGTAAAAATGGGTCCATACCTTAAGTTGGGACCCATGCGTCAACACCCCCCAATGTAAGCGCACATCCAAGCTCTAGAGGTGGTGAAAAAGGTGACCCTATTGATGAATCTATGGTTTCGTTTCTTGGATTGTCACGGGTTATCAACACAGGGACAATTCCATGCACATTTTTAGCGTATGAGGGACAAATTTCAGGAAACACAGAATTCCTAAGTAATTTTTAATATTTTAATTGTTTCATGTTGTATATCTCGAACATAAATCATCTATATTTATCTAGAATCAAGACAATTGACCCTAACAAAATCCCCTAAATAAAATGAGAAAAAAAAATTCTATCTAAAATTTACATGTCCCTTTTGGGCTTAAGAAAAATGATATGCTGGCACTAATGCTCCTGCATCACATTGTTTGTCATTGCTCCTCCTCTAAATCTTAACCAGTTGTATGTTTATTGTTAAAATATTGAAAATTTTATAATTTATAGTAAATTATTATTATTATTATTATTATTATTATTATTATTATTATTATTATTATTATTATTATTATTATTATTATTATTATTATTATTATTATTGTAATTTTGAAATAAAAGTACATATATTTTTAATCAGTACATTTACTAGAAATTTTCAATTTTCAAATGATTTAAATTAATCTAGTTATGTAAATTAAATGAATGTTAAATATTCATAAGCATCAATCTATATTGGTTAGTCTAGCTAATGTACAAAATGGCATTTTCTCGACAATTTATTTTGGTCTTGTTGAAAATTCAACATAATTTTTAAAAAATCACAAGTATAAGTGATTTAATTTGTAAAGATAGAGAGCCCCATGGGTTTTTTTAGGGTGTTGAATCCATGTTTGCATTCAAAAGTGTATTTTAAACTACAAAAAACTACAATCTCACTAAAAATTGTATTTCCAAATTTTCGCTAAAATTAAAAAAAATCAAAATCATATGAGTAATTGCGTCCAAAGGCATACTATCTTGTTAGGTTATGTTATGTAAACATTTTGATTCAGTCAAATTACATAAAAATATAAATAAAATAAAATTGTTAATTATAATTATAATTATTAATTAAAACATTTTTATTTTAAATTTAATGAAATTAAAAAACAATTTTAAATCAATTTATCTTACTAAATTAATTTCTATTAATAAATTTAATTTAGAATTTAAATTAATAAAAAATTATTATATGAATAAATTTTCAAATATTTTATTTTTCTTTTTAAATTTAACAATAATCAAAGAGAAATTTTAAATCAATTTATATTTTTAAATTAATTTTTGTTCATAAATTTTATTAAAATTATAAATAATGAATTTTACTATTTTTATTTTATGATGAAACAAATTTTCTATAGAATTGTATTATATTTCTCTTTCAATCTTCCAAATATTAATTAAATTATAAATTACATAAGTTTTATAATAAAGTAATTTTTTAATTTCGTAATAAAATAATTCATAAGTTTAAATAGTCAATTTTCACTTTATGTTTTTAAATATAATTGTTATATTCAAAATCTTTAAAAAATATTAATTATGATATACTTTAAATAAGTTTCATAATAATATTTATCTTTACAAAATTAATTTAAAAAATTCTATTGTTTCAATTTAATTGATTTATAATGTATAAATTTTAACATTTTATTTATAAAACAATTCCATCTACATATATAACAATAATTTAATATAGAGGATCTTCTCATTCTATTTAACATAACAATTATTAAAAAAAACTTTTCTACTCAACATAGTAATCTACATAGAAAAGTATGTTAAAAAATAGATATAAATATAGACATTTTTTTTACATATTAATAATATTATTTTTATCTTCTTACAATAGCTTATGTTATCAATTACTTTTTGCATATGAAACAAGTTTACACTTATTATTATATTACAATGTGATAAACCCTTATACATTTCTAACATAAAATCTCCCTTAATGAGAAGCTAGAAGCAAAATACCTTTCTATATTTGTGATAATAATTATATGTTTAAAATATACAAAAAAACACTCTTTTAAAATAACAACAACAACAACAATAATAATAATAATTTACATAAACAGTAAAAAAAATATACCTCCCATACCTCCATATGAGCTTAAAGAATACCTTCATATGAATCTTAATAAAGTATAATTTCAAGTGTGGATTTTTTCAGTTATATCTATCACATTTAAAACATTTAAGAGGGTCCAAAATAAAATTGATACATTGTACTTGGAACCCCACCAAAAAATAGATATGCATAACAAACCATTACAAGGCCCAATTCTGTTGGAAATGGTACATTATTCCATGTAAGCAAAAACAATCCACGTAGTGAAAGTTGACAAGAAATTCATTATAAGTAGCACAAGCCTACAAAACTTCATACACACTCCATGCAGGCTCCATGCAAAAATTATGCACACTTACTCTTTGCAAGTAAATCTACACTTGCTGCCTTACCTCATTGCACATCCACTTGGGCCTGAGGCTCTCCTTTCTTATGCCTATAACCCATTCTATGAGTTGTGATGCATATCTACCCATCATTTTACTTTGGTTTGTGAAACAATTTGATGCACAAAATTTTCTTTGTGGCTACATAAAAGTACAATGTTAAATCTTACTTTTCTATGAAAGTATATAATTTTCTTAATTCAACAGATCATAAAAGTACACATTACAATTCATAAATCTGGAAGAGGTTCCATTGATCGATTGAACCTCATTATTGCATCCTTCAAGTCCGCGGAGTGATCAATAGGCTAATCCAATTATAAAAAATTTTGGTCATATAATGCCATACACTAAGGAAAATGCCTTATGTCAGATTGTCCCACACAAGAAATTATTGAAACAACCATCCTGGTAGTGGCCAGGAGCACTGAACTTCCGTCCCCCACTCTCATAATGTTCGAGCACTATTAAAATTATTACATTTTCATTATTCAATTAATACAAAAATTCATTTTCATTAATAAATCGATATTTATGCATGTTCAAGAGTCAATATTCAAATCAATCATTTCATTCAATGCTTACAACATCTCTGTAAATATCTCAACCATAATTTTCATATCTCATCTTAAACCATTGAATGTTTACAACATCTCTACAAATATCTTAAACATAATTTTCATTTCTCATCTTAAACAATTGAGATATTATAAAACTAACAATAAACCTTTCAAATATAATATAATTAACAATAGTTAAATCTAAAATACAATAAAGTAATTTTTTCAGAAAATTTGTCACAGATTTTAATATTTCTAGCAAATCAATCATTTTGTAAAGAGTTTTTTCAGAAGTCTAAAAAGGTTACATGGATTTTATTCTTTTAGAAAAATGTAACATCCCCTAGTAACCTTGCATGAAAATGCATGGAGTTAGAATTGTTTTTCACAATTTACCCATAGGTAACTATCAATATACTATTCCAGATTCCTTATTAACCAATAGATATAATCTTCATCATTACATTGAGTAACTTTAGTAAATGGATAGTGAGTTTCATAACTAGTAACAACCACTGTTATAGCATATTAACATAAAATTTATGATGTAATCTTGCATCATTTTAATGATTTCTTTAACTAAATTAGTTATTCACATATTTGATATTATAAATGTCACATCATGCAAGGAATCAAGATCAGCAAACTGACACAATAGAAATCATGTCATTGAACACTGATATACCCCTGAAACCTCATACACTGAAAACTAGAGATTTTTAATTTTATTATTAAACGCTTGTGAGGGTCTTCACCACTCACTTAATGGCTTATAAATGAGTCCATCGCTTAACCATTTTCATAAAATATTACAATGATATATCATTTAAAGACATCATATCTATCTAACAACTATTACAATCATCATGATATCATTTACCCAAAAATATTCTATCTTTATATATTTGTGACCTCATTGTTGCATTAGTAGACCATCCTGCAGCTCACACTCATCTGCATGGACCATTAGTTCTTTAGCTACCCCAATGTTAAACATAATCTATCCTTTGCATAAGTCACCACCCCTTCCTTCCATTGTTTTCATTAGTAAACTTCGATACATTATTACATAAAGTATTAATTAACCAATAATCAATCTTTAATAGTGTTTCTTCAACATCTATCCATGTGCATACATGAAATGTAAATAAAATATTTCAACATGCTTCTTCTAACAACATTGCTCATAGATTACTTATAGGAAAATAATTATCAAAGCATGTCAAAATAAATGCCACATTACAATGATCCTTCTCGCACAAGCACATGTTATTTTCCAAAGAAAAACTGTTGTAACAATCTATTTTCATTTAAAGGATACTAGCATCTTAGCTTTGATTTATGTGCATGTAATTAGATAAAACTTATTCAAGGAAATTTATCCCCTCCACTTTTTCTTTGTACATGTATCTAAGTAGTCTTTCCAATACAAAATATATTGTTATTATCATTATTATGCATGCAAAATGCATGTCACCTTCTAGGGGAAAGCTAACATAATAGATAATATTATCACTTATGCAAATGCGGATCACTATTCCAAAGGAATCTTTCCCAAGATAAAGTTATTTACAAAGTCTAATGTACACGCAAATACATGTTATGTTCTAAAAGAAAACTATTGTGTTATTTATTATTTCTTGTGTGTAGATATATGTATTTTCCAAAGAAAAGTTAATGAATTCATTGCATGTAATTACTTGTTTTCCTTTCCAAGGTCTAATATAACAATTATTCCTTTCTACACACGATTTCTCTTCAAAAGGTATTAACACAATACTTATATTATTTCCATGCACATTTTTTTTCAAAGAATCCAACATCAAGGTGTATTATTTATGGATGGAAAGATAATATTTCCTTTCAAGAGATCAAACACAATATTTATATTTCTCATGCAAACAAATAACATATTTATTTAAAAAAAATACAAAACATAGTATTTCTATTTGTGCACGCAAATAACTTATTTCTTCTCAAGAAATATCAAGCATATTACTTCTATTTAGTTCGTTCAAAGAACTTATTTCCTCTCAAGAAATATATAGCATAATAGTCTTATTTAGTGCATGCAAAGAACCTATTTTCTCTAAAGAAATATCAAATTTAATAGTTATTTTTTGTGCATAATTCTCATCATGAAAATCTAATGAAGTATGCACATATTCCTCTTTAAAGGTCTAGTGGTTCTCTTTAGGAATCTAATGCATAGGAATCATGTGAATATCTTGAGGTGAATTTATAGTCAAACTTCCCACACATAATACCATGCCATATTTTTTTTTAATGAAATAACTCAGTTTCTTTATCTTTTCTCAAGAAACGCTCACATGAATTGTTTATGAAAAATAACATGGCTTATTGAATATTTTTCTACATTAAACATGTGTTCTCTTAACACAATCATCATCCTTCTACACATACAAACACACAATATATTGTGAAAACCAACATGGGTTATTTTCTATATGCACATGATTCATAAGAAAGTTTCCAAGAAAATAATCTTGGTATTTACTATTTAATGCACAAGAATTCATATATTTTTCTTTCAAAAGAATTAACACAACTAATTTATCTTTTACCATGCAGTGTTTCTAAAATAACATGGATAATATTTTATGCAAATGATAATTGTGTGCATTCTTTTAGTGAAGACAAGTATAATATGTTTACTTTTACCCTGCTTGTATGCAAGAATATCCTTAACTTTAACAGAATCAGAACATGAAAACACATGTTATTCTTTACCGAAAATAATCATAATAATTATTCTTTCCTGTAAACAAACACATACTTCTTTTCCAAAAATAAAATTAACACAACCACTATTGTTTCTGTCCATAAATATTCTTACTTTTTTTTCACAATAGCTATATATTTTTGTGCATAAAGAGATTTACCTCAACCAACTAATCTTTTGTGCATGTAAATGCACAATTCTTTTCCAAAGATCTTGAAAAATAGTTATTATTTTCGATAAATATAATCTCAAGGGATATTCTTTCTATGCACGCACATATATATTTAGATATTATTTTCAAGAAGAATACTACCACAACTTATTGTCCCTACACTTTAGACTCCATGGAAGTATTTCCAAGAAAACCACTATTGACAATAATATTAACAAGCTCTAGTGCAAACCATATAATAATAATCATAGCCATCTAGATGAAACAAGGAAGAGATGGATTACTACACTTAGACACATGCCCCAACCTTATGCATGGAAACACCAGATGAGTATGATAGTTACTTGGAAAAGAAAAGAAACACAAAGGAAGTGGAACAAACTTTAGGCTCTCATTCTTTAGCCAAATTTTCCAATACAATGATTGTAAAATGGTTGGCAAAAAGCATGCATCTACAAGGCCACATTTCAATTGTTGTGAACATATAACATATGCATTATGTCTATAAGGAAACTAGTTGTAAAGAACTATGCCAAGAGTCCAAATATCCCCCTCTTTCGGATTACCTTGTATCTTTTGCAAGAAGCTCCAGTGCCATGCAAATCGCCATCGCAAATAAATTGATAGAACATCCATTTATTATGGATATAATACAGATTCCACATCAAATATTTTGATTATCTTTGTGGTGTTTTGCTCAGACAAATAGATAGAGTTTTCGATAGTGCCTAAACAATTTTCCCTTTGCATAGATTTATGATCTAGGGAGCTTGGTTGGAGTCATGATATAAAAATAGTAGGAAATCATATTTGGGTGCCCTATCAATTCAAACCATATTTTCATTTTCCTCTGTAATTTTGTTCCCCTTGATAGTATTTTGCAAGTTGCTTTAACTTTCACTCCATAATCTTGTTTGATCATCTTTTTCTTTGTACAAATGTTTAAAGTTAGGTTTTCAACTAATTTCCTAATTCATAACTAGTTGAAGTATTTTTAATTAATTTTTCAAGAGATCCTTGAATCATAATTGCATAATAAGAAATTTCTACTTTCCATCACTTAGCTATTATTCAATTTTCAGAAATAAAACCAAACTCTATACCAAATTACCTTTGCTTATGATCCAGATTTAAACAGGAATGCAACAAATTACAGAGATAACCATAAACACAAAGATGTAGTGGAAATTATACTTCATTTCATTAATGTAAAATACTGAGATATGCTTATAAACGGAAAATGGAAATAAACAGCTAGGGCGATGGTAGCTTATCTTTGAGAAGAGATGTGGTGGCTACATGCCTCTGAACTATGTTACAATGTAGCTTGAAGGCCTATTTATTGTTAAGAAACAACCAAAAACCCTAAACATCCAAAAACCTAGCCCTAGAAGATGAAACGCCAAACTGTGGGCCCCGTTTGGGTAAATTGGTACATCGACTTCTCGGGGTCGTAACTTTGGCATACGATCTTCGTTCGACATGTACAATATCTCGTTATAAATATCTATCCAAGAACTACAACTTTGGGAAGAGAACATCAGTCCATTGACCCATGTTGCTCCGAGTTTTCCCATGAAATTTCGTTGAGGGACTCAAAATGGCTCCAGAAGTTCAGGACCTGAAAAACTACTAAAAATAGTAAATTGTGCTACAATTAACGAAACTGAAAAGCTAAAAGAAACAATGGTGGGGGTCCAAGTGGACTTGGCGGGTGGCCACAAATATCCACCTAGATCATTCCTCCCCCATTAGGAAGCAATGGTCCCCATTGCGTTGAGTTTTTCCATGAGATGAGGAAACTTCTGCTGAACTTGGTCCCTGGTGAGCCACTTGCCCTGGTGAAGGAGTTGGCCTACTTTGACAACTCGATACAGTTGGATGTTCTACTGGCGAGTATGCTTGATCTGTGTGTCCATGATCTGATTAGTTGCAGCTTGTTCCATGCAATCTAGATTTAACTCTATGGTTGTGAGCTATTCTGCAATGTCGAATGTGTCTAGTAATGGTGGAAAGTATGGCCGAAGGCAGTCCACATTGAACACTAGGTGCAGGCCAAGGAATGGGGGAATGCTGAGCTCAAATGCATTATCTCGCATAGCCTTAGTAATGGTGTAAGGACCATATAAGAGTGCTCTGAGTTTCTGATAGACTCCGGTAAGGCGTTCCTTTTGCAAATGCAACCAGACCTTGTCACCCACCTAAAACTTGTGTGTCACTTGATGTTGATCATGTCGCTACTTGTACTTGGCATTTGATTTCTCAAAAATTTCATGGACTTGCTGGCGAACATGTTGGATGTGCTCAATGAAATTTTTTTCCTTATCTATTTCAGACTAGACATTAGCTACAAATGGCATGGCCACATCAATGGGAGACAATGGCTGGAATCCCAAGCCCACCTAAAAAGGGTTGTGGCGAGTCGAGCTGTGGAGAGCCCGGTTGTAGCTATGCTAAACATAGTGGAGGCTCTCATCCGATGTGCATGGATGATTTGAGTTGTACATGCGCAGAATGTGTACAATCATCCTATTGAAAACCTCTGTCTGGCCATCAGTTTGAGGATGGAAGGCTGTGGACTTAGTGAGTTTGGTGTCCAGCATTGACTAGAGACTGGACCAAAATGTACTGAGGAACCTGCTGTCTCGATCTGAGATGATAGACTGTGGGATCCCAAAGTATACCCACACTCGTTCAAAGAAGAGTTTAGCAGTGGCTTTTGTTGTGGTATTCTTCTTGTAGGCCACCATAATCGCCATCTTTGAGAAACTGTCGATGACCACAAAAGCATAGTTGTTTCCATGCTTAGTGGAAGGAAGGCCTGACATGTAATCCATGGAGATGGATTCCCAAGGTCAACTAGGGGTAGGCAGTGGGGTATAGAGGCCTTGCTTCTTGACTGTCGGTTTGGCAATGGCATAGGCAGTGCATGATCTGATGTACTTCCTAACATCCTGTCGAAGATGCGGCTAATAGAAATACTTCTGTAGTACTTCCACCATTTTCTTGACCCCGAAATGCCAAGCAGCCCGACTGTAGTGTGCTTATCAAATCATCTTGGCACACTTGCTTGAAGGAACACAAAGGTGACCCAGGTGGCATAACAAGGCATCCTAGAGGTGAAAATATCGAACATGTCGACCCTCCAAGAGTGTCTGGTATGTGTGGCCAAATTCTGGGTCCCTTTTGGAGAGAAGTGGCCAATCAGAATTCTCGTGCCCACAAGAGTTGAGCACGATGGTTAATGACATGATCGGTGGTCGACTGAGGCAATCTACAACATTATCGGTGTTTCCCTTCTTATACTTGATATTCAAATGGAACTGTTTCAAGTATGTGGACCACTTCTAATGGCGATCATTCTACAATTTCCCTTGGGTTTGTATGAACTAGAGGGGTTGGTGGTTTGTGTGGATGACTGTTTCCTTCCCCAAATTGTAATGTTTCCATTGTCGGCAGGCCTGCACAATGGAATACATCTCTTTGTCATAAGTGGGATACTTTCAGACTGTGTCTGAAAGTGTCTCACTATGATATGCCACTTGATTCCCGTGTTGAGTAAGCACTGCCCCAATAGCATAGTCGGAGGCATCTGTCTCAACCTCAAATGGTTGTTGCAAGTCTAGCAATGCGAGAATTGGTGCCGAGCAGAGGCAATCTTTCAACTCTATGAATTCCTTCTATTGAGATTTATACCAAAAGAATTTTGCTTTCACTCCTCCCTTGGTGACTTGACTCAAGGGCCAAGTGATATGAGAAAATCCCAACATGAACATGCGATAGAAGTTGGCAAGACCTAGAAAGCTGCAGAGCTCTGTTAGAGTGGTTGGAGAGGGCTAATCTCGAATGACTTGGATCTTGGCTAGATCCACATGCACCCCTTTTTCATCAATAATGTATCCAAGATACTAAACTTGGGTCATGCCAAAAGTGAATTTCTCCAAGTTGGCACATAACTTATGTTGCCGTAGTGTTTGGAGAACCTGTCGGATGTGGTGGAGGTGCTCTTCCTAACTCTCGCTGAAGATCAGGATGTCATCCAAGTATACCACTAGAAATGAGTTGGTGAATGGCTGTAAGATGTCATCCATTAGCCTCATGAAGGTTGCAGGAGCATTCATCAATCCGAAAGGCGTAACCAACCATTTGAAAAGGCCCTCCTTGGCTTTGAAGGTAGTCTTCCACACATCGGAGGGTTTGATTAGTACCTAGTGATATCCTGACTTCAAATTGATCTTGCTGAAATATTTTGTCCCCTTCAGTTGGTTCAGGAGGTCATTAATCTGTGTCATCAGGTACCTATTACGGAGTGTGGTCTTGTTCAACACCTGATAGTCAATATAGAGTCTCCAAGTCCCATCCCTCTTCTGTACCAACATGATTGGTCTCCCACAAGGTGATGAAATAGGACGGATGTGACCTTTCTGTAGCAGCTCTTGAATCTGCCTCTTGATTTCATCGTTCTCTAGAATGGAGCACTAATAGATTGGTCCATTAGGCAGTGGTGCATCTGTGGTCAAATCGATGGAGTGCTTGACCTGACAGTGTAGACGAACCCTGGCGGGGGAGGTGAAGATGTCCTCATACTCCTCCACGACCTTGTCCATCTGTAGTTTTCATGCGGAGGGGCCCTGTTTGGAGGTCATGGCCACCATCTTCTTCTTTCCTTGAGGTCATATCATCAGGAAAACAAATTTCCCGATTTTCGAAATGAGCTTACCACATTATTTTGCAGTAACTAAAGAGATGGCGGTAGGCGGTGCTACCTCTGGTATCTTGTACAACTTATTTCCCAAATTAATAATAACAGCATGGGGCCTTGATTCATACACAGCATGTTGCTTCCACAAGTATGGTTGTCCTAATAATACATCATAAATTTCAATTGGACCAATGTCACACAATACCTTATCCGTGAAGGGCTTCATGTTGCATGGAAGGCGACACTGCTGGCTCATGCGAAGATCCCATCCTTTGTTAAGCCACCGAATGGTGTACAGTTGTGGATGTGCTGTGGTCGGTAAGCCCAGCCGCTTCATGACCTCTACCGAAATGAGGTTCTTTTGGCTCTCGTTGTCGACAATGAACTATAGCGAGGATCCCTTTACCCACATTTGGGAGTGGAAGAGACACTCCTCCTCCTCTGTATCTTCGGGTTCCTCCTTTTGGATCTTCGTTTTGGCAACATTGGCGTTAGGCTCCACATCGATAATCTACTTCCCTTTGTCATTCCCCTTGTTGGGTCCTGACTCAGAGTTGGAACATGCATCTGATTCTGAAACCTTTAGCTCAGCCACTAGTGACTACTTGCCCCGAAACTCACTTGTGTTGTGAGTGGAGCTCTTATGGAACTCACACCATTTTCCCGTGTCCTTTTTTGGCTTCATGGCACTATTTTTTTCTTGCAGCTTTAGCAAGTTGTCTTGGGCCACCTCGCCTTGGCTTTGTCCTTTGTTTTGCAGTTTGGGGGCACCTTTCGCTTGCTTCAGATTCGTAGATCCAAAGTCTCACTTCTTCTGCTTAAACTTTTACTCGACCTTGACGGCATATCGGTATGCCGTGCTGAGCAAGGAGATGTTCAGGAATTCTATTTCTTCCTGGATGTACTTGTGCAGGCAGCCGTGGTATTTGAGTATCAAATGCTGCTCCTAATCCTTGATACCAAACTTTATGTGAAGGGTATGGAAAATATTGGTAAACTCCAGCACATCTTTGTCCCTTCCTTGCCGCAGCGTGGTCCACTTTATGTATTGATCGTCATAGCTTCCAATAGGGTAGTACTGCTCCTTGATGGCATCTCGGAATGAATTCTAGGTGGGTGTGGCTGAAAATAGTGAGCCGATACTTTCATGCTTTTGCTCACAGTAGTTTTCCCACCAATCCTTGATGTGGGGGGCTGCTTTGAGAAGAGAAAAAATAATCTTTTCCTGACTGGAAAAATCATGAAAAAAATTAACCCTCTAATAGATTTATCGACAACCTTTGCATCTATCTGACCCTCGAATATTGGGATTTCAAAATTGACTTGTACCTTAAATAGTGTGGCATTTCTAGAGTAGCTGTGGGAAGTTGATGCAAAGCCCCTAGGTAGCTAATGAAGGATCTGGGTAAAGTTGTCCATCATCACGTTCCTTTATCACTCGAGGGCTTCTTCGAGCAAGATTTTGATAGGATCTCCTACTCCCTCGTATTTCTTTTCATCCCCCATGGGAGGTCGTCAGGTTTTACGAGGCTTGTCTTACAAAGTTTTGACTAATTCAAGCCCTAACTCCTTATATCCCGAGCTCGTCGGGGACATGCAAAGAAAAACAGAGAAAAAGCAAACCGCTTTGATACCACTGATCTGGATTTAAATAGTAACGCAAAAAATTACAGAGATAACCATAAACAAAAATATGTAGCGGAAATAATACTTCATTTCATTAATGTAAAATACCGAGATAAGCTTACAAACAGAAAATGGAATTAAATAGCTAGGGCGATGGTAGCTTATCTCTGAGAAGAGATGTTGTGGCTACATGCCTTTGAATTGTGTTACAATGAGGCTCGAAGGCCTATTTATTGTTAACAAACAATGGAGAACCCTAAACATCCAAAAAACTAACCCTAGAAGATGAAACGCCAAACTGTGGGCTCCCTTTGGGAAAATTGGTACATCAACTTCCCAGGGTCATAACTTTGGCATACGATATCCATTTGACGTGTACAATATCTTGTTAGAAAGATCTATCCTAGAAATACAACTTTAGGAAGAGCAACATCGGTCCATGGAATCATGTTGTTCCCAGTTTCCCAAAAACGTCATTTAGTGCCTCAAAACGACTCCAAAAGTTTAGGAACTGAAAAACTGCTAAAAATAGTAAACTATACTACAATTAAGGAAACTAAAAAGCTAAGAGAAACAATGGTGGGGGTCCAAGTGGACTTGGCAGGTGGCCACCAATATCCACCTGGATCAACTTACCAATTACCCTTGGAGTTCATGGTCACTTTATGGATAATTTTTAAGTATAAGTGTTTTCCATAGCCTCCATGACAAGCACCCTCTAATGTCTGATCAATAAATTAAATCACATTAGTTACAACATTTCAATAAGATGAAATATTTTTAACTATTAATCAATTATGTAATGTCAAATAATATTTTAACCACATTACCTCAAGTGCTCAGAGAGCACCTAGCTCTCTAAACATCACAATGATCAATATTTGTACCAAGTGCATACTATCTTATCCCTTGCTAAGACATTCAAAAAATTGGTAATACAATAATCAAACTTACACTTCCAGTAGTTCCATTCTGAGCACTAGGCTCCTTTTCTATCAAGATGTACATAAAATTATTACATAATCATATAACAAATTCAGCTTTAACATGACACATAACATATTTGTTAATTTATTTTACTATGAGAACCACGATGGAAAAAGCGTACTTCTTCCAAGCAATGGAAACTGATTTCCATGACAAAATTGAGTCATTTTCACATCCAGACAGTTCTCTGACAAAGACCATACCAAGTCTAGTTTGGAATTTCATTAGCCAACTAGCTCAAGAATTCCAATTACCATAAAGGGTCCAATACATGATTCCTATTGGCATCATCCTTCCTATTCCTCTAACAGTGTCTCATCTATGAGGAATTTTGGGATCCTCCAATAAGCTCCAAAATCAACAGAGTTTCCTCAGCATTTTTCCCATCTTCACCATCTTGGCCAAACTTTTCCCTTATTGAGACCATCTTTCTCTAGCAAGAGGAAATCCGGGTACAAAAGTGTCATCAACCCCTTTGGGCAGTAAACCCCCATCAACCCAATGCCTCCTGGCCTTTCCCAACTATCCACAACTATTTGGCATGATCTTTCCCAAAGTAATTTAAATAATAAACCATATTCATATTATAATTAAAACAAAAATAAAAATTGATGTACTTCATGCATTCATACTTGACCCATGGGGCTTCAGTGGGGGGAGCAATACCATACCATGTGGTTTCATAATAGGGGATATATATTGAGGAAAAAGTGACATTATGTATTGGGGGATATATAGGGGGTAAAGGGCTTTTATATTGGCTTGTATAAAAAATGGATCTCAAAGTTAATGAAAAATTATAAAGGTGTTTAAAAAATGTTAATGAAAAGATGGATACGTACAATATCTAGTGAAAGTAGGGGTTTTTAAATTTAGAAGGTGTATTGGGTTCATATTGGTAGGGGGTTAAATAATGCGATTTTTAGAGGTATTTTCAAATATGTAGTCAAATTAGGGGTATTTTTTAGTATGCCATAAACGCATGTGATATGTGAGACGGTACATTAAGTAAAGCCCCCATGACTTGACCCTTAGTATGGGTTCATAAGATCTATATTGGCAGGAAACATAACTAACATACAGGTGGTAAAATAATTGATTTTCCAAATAACAGAATCATGTATATCATAACATTATACTTTATCATTTACCATTTCAATTCACATTGCAAAGTTTTACCTTCATAGGTTCTCATGTTGCCATTAACCTACCCCTGCTTAATCCCATCCGTAGTGTTAGTCATAAATAAGCATTGTTTAAACAAGTATTCATTTTCACAGTGATTTTAGTTTCATGCATATAATACTAGCATGCATAAAAGTATATACAAATATTCATTAATGTTTAAATGTTCATAACATTTAGTGTAACAATCCAAACATTTCTGATTCCAATAGTGTACTGTTACCAATAGAACAAAATGTGAAGTAACTATCATAATCACTTATTTATAACTTGCAATAATATTAAATGAAAACCAATTCATGCATATAAGTTTTAATAGTTAGCCATGCAACATCAACTAATCAATGCTACCAACCATATTAATGTAGCCATGAGAAGACTCATTGAACAACTAGCTATTATAGTCATGTCTCGGTACTCGAACCATTGTTTATTTTTAACATCTAAAGGGGTTATTTCAATGTCATTATAAAACACTCTATCGTTCAATATTCAAGGACATTCCCCATATTTTACATTCATGCATCTATTTTTTATGATTAGTGCATTCTAACTTTAGTCATGTTCATTAAATGTATCGGTAATATTATCATATATGCAAAGGTTGGCAGTTAACTCTCACATTCACTAATGAGTACTAAGGATTTTCATAGGTTTAACAAAAGTTTTATTGTATTTCATCCTCAACACAATTCAAATGTTACTCTTCAATGTAGTTATAAGGATGCATCATACATCTCGTGTCAAAAGTAGTCTACTACATATATGATTATGTAGTTTTCTAGAATCAAAGCTTAGTTGATGCCCACTACTATCATAGCTATATTCATTTTTCGCTTACCAATTCCTAAAAGACTTCAATGCTGCAACCTTAAGCTTTGATACCACCTGTAACATCCCCAAGTAGCCTTGCATGAAAATGCATGGAGTTAGAAATATTTTACATAATTTATCGACACGTAACTATCCAAATTATTATTCCAGATTCTTCATTAACCATTAGAAAGAATCTTCATCATTACGTAGAGTAACTTTAATAAAGGAATAGGGAGTTGGATAACCATCTACAACCATTGTTCTGTATATTAACATAAATTTTCCGATGTAATCTTACATCATTTTCATGATTCATTTAATGTTATTAGTTAATCACATATTTGATATTATAAAAGTCACATCATGTAAGGAATCAACATCATCAAACTGAAAGAAAAAAAAAAAAAAAAAAAATCACATCATTGAACACCGATATACCCTAGAAACCCCATAGGGTGAAAACCAGAAAATGTTTAGTTTTGTTATTAAATGCTCGAGAGGGTGTTCACCCCTCACTCAATGGATTATAAGGGAGTCCATCCCTTAACCATTTTCATAAAATATTACAAGGATATATCCTTTAAATACAAAATATATAGCTAAAAATTATCACAATCCTCATGATATCATTTTCCCCCCAATATTCAAACTTTATACCTTTGTGACCTAGTTGTTCCATCAATGGACCATCCTACAGGTTGCACTCATTGGCATGGACCATTAGTTGTTTACCTGCCACAATGTTAAACATAATATATCCTTTGTAGAAGTCATTATCCTTTCCTACCATTGTTTTCATCAACAAACATTGATATCATGATTACATAAAGTATTAATCAACAAATAATCAAGATTTAATAGTGATTATTCAATGTCTATTCATGTGCATACATGAAATGTAGATAAAATATCTCAACATGTTTCTTCTAAAAACACTACTCATGCATTAATTCTAAGCAAATAATTATCAAATCATGTCAAAATAAATACCACATTACTATGATCCTTCTCGCTCAAGCACATGTTCTTTTCCAAAGGAAAACCCCTGTAACCATCCATTTTCATTTAAAGGACACTGGCATCTGAGCTTTGCATGTAATCAGATAAAACTTAGTCAAAGAAATTTATCCCCTTAACTTTTTCTTTGTGCATGTAACTAAGTAATTTTTCCAATACAATATATATTTTTATTAATATTATTATGCATGCAAATGCATGTAGCATTCTAAGGGAAAGCTAACATAATATATACTATTATCATGCATTCAAATGTAAGTCCCTTTTCCAAAGGCATCTTTCCCAAGATAGAGCTATTTACAAAGTCTAAAAGAAAACTAATGTGTTAGTCATTATTTCTTGCGCGTGGATATGTATTTTCCAAAGAAAAGCTAATGCATTCATTTCATGCAATTACATGTTTTCCTTTTCAAGGTCTAACATAATAATTATTCTCTTCTACACACAAATTCATGCTTCTCTTCAAAGGGTCGAGCACAATAATTATATTATTTCCATGGATATTTCTTTTCAAAGAATCCAAAATCATAGGTGTACTTTTAATGGATGCAAATCTCATATTTTCGTTCAATAGACCAAACATGATATTTCTATTTGTTGTGCAAAAAAATAACATATTTATTTTGTACAAATATCCAACATATATTTCTATTTTGTGCATGTAGATAACTTATTTCATCTCAAGAAATATCAAGCATATTATTCTATTTTAGTGCATGGAAATAACTTATTTCGTCTCAAGAAATATCTATCATAACAATCCTATTTTAGTGCGTGAAGAGAGATTATTTTCCCTCAAGAAATATCAAACTTAATAGCTCTTTCTTATGCATGTTTCTCATCAAGAAAATCTAATGAAATAAGCACATATTCCTCTTTAAATATCTAGTGGTTCTCTTAGGAATCTGATGCACAAGAATCATGTGAATAACTTCAAAGGAATTAGTAGCCTAACTTCCCACACATAATTCAATGCAATCCTTTTTTCTAATGAAATAACTCAGTTTCTTTATCTTTTCTCAAGAAAATCTCACATTCATTCTTTATGAAAAATAGAATACCTTCTTAAATATTTTTGTGGATGAAGAATTTGTTCTTTTAACAGAATCACCATTCCTTATACACATATAAACACAATCTTTTCTGAAAATCAACATGGGTTATTTTCCATATGCACATGATTCATAAGAAAGTTTTCAACAAAATAATCCCAGTCTTTATTGTTTAATGCATAATATTTCATATGGTTATCTTTTCAAAGAATTATCATAGCTAATTTATCTTTTACCATGCATTGTTTCTAAAATAGCATGGCTAATCTTTCATGAAAATGATTATCATGTGCATTCTTTTACTGAAGAATAGTATAATAAGATTTACATTTACCATGCTTGTATGCAAGAATATCCTTAACTTTAACTCAATTAGAATATGCAAACACATGTTTTTCTTTTCCAAAAATAATCATAATAGTTATTCTTTTATGTAAACAAACACATACTTCTTTTCCCAAAATAAAATTAACACAACCGCTATTGTTTCTATACATAAATATTCTTATTCGTTTTCACAATATATATAGATTTCTATGCATAAGGAGATTTACCTCAATCAACTAATCATTTGTGCATGTAAATGCACATTTCTTTTTCCAAATATCTAGAAAAATAGTTATTCTTTTAAATAAATCTAACCTCAAGGGCTATTTTTTATATGCATGCCCATATATATATATATATATATATATATATATATATTCTTTTCAATAATAATACTACCACAAATTATTGTCCCTGCACTTTAGACTCCATGGAAGTATTTCGAAGAGAACCACCATTGACAGTAATATTAACAAGCTCTACTACAAGCCATATAATAATAGTCATAGGAATCTAGATGAAACAAGGAAGACACGGCTTACTACACTTATCCACACACCCCAATCCTATGCTTGGAAACAACAGATGAGTAAGATAATTACTTGGCAAAGCAAAGAAACACAAAGGTGGTGGAAAAAACTTTAGGGTCCCATTTGTTAGCCAAAATGCCAATACATTCATTGTAAAATGGTTGGCAGAAAACGTGCATTAGCAAGGCCACAGATCAATTTTTGTCAGCATATAGCATATGCATTACATCTCTAAGGAAACCAGTTGTGGAGAACTATGCCAACAACCCAAATATCCCCCTCTTTCAAATTACCTTATATCTTTTGCAAGAATCTCTAGTTCCATGTAAACTGACATCCCAAGTACATTGATAGACCATCCCTTTATCATGGATATACTATAGATCCCACATCAGGTATTTTTATTATCTTTGCAGACTTTTTCTTAGTCAAAGATCCAAAGTTTTCTATGGTGCTCCAACAACTTTCCCCTTCACACAGATTTATAATCCAGGGAGTTTGGTTGAAGTATTGATATACAAATTGCAGGAAAGAATATATGGGTGTCCTATCAATTCAAACCAGATTTTCTTTTTCCTCCATAATTTTGTTCCCCTTAATTGTATTTTTCATGTTGTTTTAACTTTTGTTCCCTAATTTTAGTTTTTCCTTTCCTTTGTTGTTGTACAAATGCTTAAACTAAGGTTTTGAAATAATTTCCTACTTCGTAACTAGTTGAAGTAAATTATAACTAATTTGTCAATTGGTTCTTGAATCATAAACATAAAACTAAATATCATTGTTTGTTTGTTTATTGATGTCAAGGAGACGTGGGATATTACAAAAATCAATCTTTTTGGAGAGATTTAATGAAGAAGTCTAAGAAGGAACTCTAATATCTCTAGAACCCTTTGGTGTTGATAAAAAAATAATAATGATATATATTTTAAATTTACTTTAATTTGTTACGAGCCAAAAATTAGTTATCAAACTGATTGTAATGCTGGTGACCATAATCAAATCTCTTGACTAAAGTAATTTATCAAAAAGTGCCTGTGTTGCTTTCTTCATATTTCACTATGCGCCTCAAAACAAGTTAGTAGGACATTAACAAGACTAGGGTTTCCTTGCCTTATATTTTCCATCCTTTGTTATGGATGTGAAAGACACAATGTGGCATGAAAATATTGAGATAAAGAGGATAGAGAATAGAATGAATCAGATGTAACTTTCACCATGAACCAAAATGCATTGTGGAAAAACATGTACGAACTTTATATTCATTGTGAGGTGGAATTGGGGCTTATCATTTTCTCAAGCCATGGAAAAATTTATGATTTTTCTACTAACATGGCCAAGGGTTTTCTCAATGCAAGGCTTCCTTAATGAGAGACAAGAAGAAATTCAGGTAACTAGCAGATACAATCTTGGGGGGAAATAAGTGAAACCAACCACCAATGAACGAGGATGTATGTCGATGGTGTTGGGAATTGTCCTTGGTATTATGAGTGCGAAATGCATTTCATATAGTGAAATAACATTTGAAGTCACCTCAGAAACTTTCACATGACTACACTCGACTTACCTTTTATACCATTTCTTGAAAGGAGAATTGATATTGGATTGGGGCTCGTAAGCTATAATGGTTGAAAAGATAAGTAATGAAGCCTTTCTTGAAAGTATTTCATATGTATATTTTATGTCAAATGATAGGAATTCCATGTTGGATTTATTGAAACAAAATATTATGTATTGCATGCATAAATAGTAGTCAAAGAGTTAACTTTCTTTTGTAAAATAATATGTATTTGCATTCATAAATAATAGCTAGTGAGCTAGGTTTCTTTTGGAAAAGAATATGTATTTGCATGCATAAATACTAGCTAGTGAGTTATCTTTCTTTTGGAAAAGAATATGTATTTTCATGCATAAAGAGTACCTAGTAAGTTATATTTCTTGGAAAAAAATATGTATTTATATGCACAAAAAATAGATATCGTAGTTGATTTATAGGAGAAGAAATGTGTATTTTTATGCACAAAAAGAATAACTATTGTGTTTGAGAGATATGTGTTCATATGTAGAAGAATAATAGAGATTGTGTTAGTTTTATTTTGGGAAAATGGTATTTGTTTAGATGTAAAGATAATAGTTTCTTTTGCAAGAATAATATGTAATGGCATCCACAAAATAATAGCTATTGTGCTAGATTTCCATTAAAATAATATGGGCAGTTGTGGTGGTTTTTATTTTAGAAAAGAGTGTTTTTTCGTGCAAAGAAAAAAACAGTTGTTGTGGTGTTTATATTTGGAAATATTTCCCACTTTTTGTGTGAAGAGATGGTGATAACCATGAAGCTTTTTTTTTTTAAATATTACCGTTTTCTTATGGATAGAAGTAAAATGTAACTATTTTCTCTTTCTTATGATACATGTAAACTAGCTATAAGTGAGCATGCCATAGTGATATTTATCCAATTTACCGTCTGCATGTGGGAATTTCAATTGTTAGACATGGTTTATAACCATACACATGAATGGATAAATAGACATGTTTTTGGTAGTCACGTGTTTTTCATTAATTCATGTGCGGTGTCAATAATATCTAGGTATGTCTTGATAGTTGGCATAGATTTTATTTATGCACATGAAAAGATTCTTGAAGCATAACTAGCAAATATTTATTATCTAGGTTTGATAAATATTTTGTAGTATGATGTTAGAGTTTGTTGACGACAATAATTGCATGAAATGATTATGACATATGCAAAGGGTAGATTATGATTAACATTATGAAAGGAAATGAACTAATGGTCCAAGTAGATTAAGGGGCTATCAATGAATGACAACCTACTGCAAGGAACAACTAAGCCACAAAGACATAATGTTTGAGGAACTGTGGGGTAAATTATATGAAGAGTAATGTAATAACTTCTGGCTAATTGTGTTGAACTTAAGATGATATTTCTTTGTAAGATTTTTAAAAATGGTCAAGGAATGGACTCCCTTACAAATGTTTTAATGAGGGGTGAACACTCCCATGAAATGTTTAATAAAGGAAATATTTGCTAGTTTTCCATTCGGGATTTTCTAGGGTATACAAGTGTCCAATGATGTGTTTTCCTATTATGTCATTCTGTTAATGTTACTTCCTTGTATGATGTTGACACTTACATCATCAAATATGTTATTAACCAGCCTATTTAAATGGAGAATAATAATGATGTAAGGTTGCAATAGGAAGCTCTATGTTAATATGTCGCAACAACGGTTGTTCATTGTGAAACTCACTATTCTATTTTTGAAGTTACTTTATGTAATAATGATGATTTTATCTAATGATTAATTAAGAAATATAAAATAATAAGTGATTGAAAAAATTACGTGTTAGTAAATTCCACAAAACACTTATAATCCTATGTATTTTTACACATGTTTTCGGAAAGATGTTACATGAACATCAAAAAAAATATGAAAATAATTTATAACTGATTTGATGAAAGTAATTAGAATGAACTAAAGAAAATTCTTGCAATGATTACGTTTCTTTCCACACTGTACTGTATTTTTTCACCTTTTCTTTTTATAAAATTTTGAGATATGAAAATTTGAATGGTGAAAGAGAAAAGGTAATCTTTCAAATACATATGTATGCAATGATAATAATAGGGATGAGCCTAACGTACCATGGTTGGTTGAGATTTTACAAATGTAAAAATCAAATATAAATATCATAGTAATTCTTTCTAAATTTATTATTTAAGTCAACCCCAATAAATGTTTCAAATATGATTACTATATCATATATCTTACATTTGGTGAAGCATCGAAAATTGTAATGCAATAACCAAGTGTCATAACCCTAACACTTTTTAGAAGTATACTATTGTTATGATGTTTAGAAATAATGACCTAATGTTCAGAAATAATGACCGGACAAGTAAGGTCATTATTCACATTTACTTGCAGCCAAAATTTCTCATATTTCTAAATATTTCTATTGATGAAGCAATTTTAGTTTGTATTGATCTACATGCAGCGGTAACATCATATGATTACAATATTCCATGATTATTCTTTTGCATAGCTATGTTTCTATATAAATTTATATAAGATTGTTTATGGACCTTTCCGGGTAAAGTTATTGATATCTATGTGTTTAGAGATGCCATATAGATGCCATCGTGGACATTCATATCATTATGTATCAAATATATAGATCTATACATATAGAAAAAGGTCTCTGTCTGACAAATAATGAAGCTTTATAAATCAAGTTAATGTCTAATGTAATTTTGATCTTAAAATTATTATTATAATTTTAATTTGCCTTATCATTAATACATTTTCATAACATTAAAAATAATTCTTATATATTATAATTATCTACATTTTGAAGTCTCAATTTATTTATTTTTATTCATAACATCTAAATATAAAACTAACGATCTTTAATTAATCATATTTTTTACATATTCTTCTATTTCCCGTTTTAATTGAATCTTCCATTAAATAATAGCCCGAAATATAAAACCAACAATCTTTAATTAATCATATTTTTTACGTATTCTTCTATTTCCCGTTTTAATTGAATCTTCCATTAAATAATAACCCAAAATATATTAGATGATCGAATTAGATTATATAATCTTAAGGTATAAAAGAATATCAAAATTTTCAATAATTTTAAAAGTTTGAAATGAGAAAAATGTAGCAATTTCAAATTTTAATTAAGTTCAAAATTTTAAATTGAAAATAATCTAAAATTAAGAATTAAGGAAAGGGTAGATGTGCTTGGGGATATTTCAGGTTATGTCCAAATTATAAATACCGATAAGAAGGAAAATGGGTTTTCTTAAAGATATAGGTTTTCAATATAGAACGGACTTCATGAAACATTATATAGTTGTAATTTAATTTAATATTATATTAATTTTCATATTTAATATTAAATTGACATTTTATTATCTTTTAAGTATTTATTATGAAGATGTAAGAGAGTGTTAAATTAATGAAATATTAAATTTAATTTAATTTAAAAAAAATATAAAGTTTATAGTATTAGATTAAAATAATAATCGGAAAACATAATATTTATTTAATTAAAAAATTAATAATAAAAATAAAAAATCATTTTTTAATTTGCAGTATTTATTTTTTCTAATTTAACTTAATTTTTTGAAAAATAATTTATGATATGCTTATTATAAAGATAAAATAAAATAAATAATAATAATTCATATTTGTAATATATTTTTGTATTATAAAGATATACAGTTATATGTAAACTTACAATATAAATATTTTTATGGAGATATAGAATTTATATATAGTATAATATGAATTATAAAAATTTGAGATATATTTATCTTAACTCCAAATTTATTATTGAGAGAGATAAAATTTCTTTAAATGCACTTTTTTTTTAAGGAATTATTTGCTCACAAACATATTACAACTTAATGCAATTCTTTTTGGGAGATTATCTCAAAACCATATTTACAACTGAAAATATTTTATTCTTCTTTACATTCCAAATTCAAATAAATCTATAATAATTTTATCAATTTTAATATAATTTACTCATATTAATTTTGTTTTTTTTTTAATATATTGAAACTTCATTATAATTGAAAATACAATTTAATGTATTTAAAACTATATAACAGTAAGTTTATTTTTTTAATTTTTATTAATTTCAATATAGTTGATTGGTTTAAATTAATTCTTTCTTACATCTATATAAGTTTTTTTTAATTAAAAATATAAGTTTAAGTATATTTCAAAATATACCATTAAAATAATTTTATAATTTAATTAAAATGTAATTTTATTTGGTATTTTTAAAGATAACATTTTAACCTATACTATGCATTGTTGCAACCTTTCTTTCTTATATATAAGAATGAATATTCATTAATTTTTGTATTTTTTAAAATTATAATACAAAAAATTAGGGGAATTAAAAAGATTAGCTAAAAAAATATTAAAAAAAAATATTTAAATAAAAAATATAGAACTACTTCATTTTTCCAAAATAATTTAAAATTATGAATATAAATATAATTTAGTTAAATAATTTGTAGAAGTAATATTTGTGTATTTATTTTGTAATAAAGTTTCCAAAATTATAATTTAGTTATTAATAATTATTGTGTGAATTCTAAAATATTTTTAATAACAATTATAAATTAAAGACGACTAAGATTTATATCAATAGTAGTTATGTTCATTTTTTTCTTTTAATTAAAATGATTAATTAAAAAAATGTTATATGAACAAGTTTCCTATGGAATGCGTTATGGATTTTTGGGCATGTGGTGTTGATAAGTCATGGTCTTGATCTATAGACTTTTAACAAAGGATCTTTACATATAAAGAGTCTACATGATAAAGTGGAGATGCATCTCTATGATTAAGAATATCATTACATGTCTTTCTAAATGTATATGTCCTTTTTTTTGTGAAGTAAAGTAGAGAATTTTAGAGAGTTCAATAGCTATAAAAACCTAACTATATCCAAAAACTTAGTCATTTTAATGAGGAAAAAGATAAATGATTTCCCAAGAATGCAAGGTTCGAAATACATATGGTATTCAAGGCCTCGGAGAAAATGAGTTAACAACTAAAACATAAAAACAATAACTATAACATCTAAAAATCAAATAAGAAAAATGGTCTTAATCATCTACTATTAGAGGCTCCTTGATGCTACAAAAGGAGAAAGAAAACTCTCACTTAATGGCTATGTGATTTTCAATGCACCCTAGCAATCGATCTAGAACAAACATTTGATGTTGTGAGTGGTCCAAAGAGAGGAGAATATCCCCATGGTTTGCATAATTGTCTAATAGTCCTTTGCCAAGTAGATACTTCATGTGCCAGTAGATGTCCATTGTGTACATATATTAGTTGTATCGACCACACATGTGCCTTGTGTCAATAACTCAATCCATAACATCAACTAGAATTTATGTGTTCGAGGGAATGCATCTCTGATTGGAAATATCCCTTTCAACCTGAGCAATCTTCACTTGAATAGGTGGTGGAGTGAGTTCTCAAAACTGTACTATTGAACCTTCATCTCAAATTTGAGCTCTTGCACGCCAATGTTCCCCATGCTCCTAATAATAGGTAGCCCCATGGCAAACACGACCTTGCTAATGGGGTGTGAATGTAGCATGAGGAGAGGAATCGATTAAGGGGAGGACAACATTTCCTTTAGGAATTAGATAGATGAGAGAAAAGAAAAAAAATAGTTGACCAATAATGGCCTACAGAGTGTCCCTTCCCAATGGGGAGGCTTAAAAGAATGTTTAGAGAAGTGGAAACCTCCACGGACTAGAAAATAATGAGGAAGAGGGTCCTTGAGAGAAGCAATGACACTAGATAACCCAACATAAATGAAACCGATAATAAGGATAATCTGAAAGACAAAAGAGGAAAGAATGGTGGAAGACCCAAAAATAAGGAAGATGATACAACGAAGAGGAATAAAGTCAACTCTACTAGAGATAGGTACTTGATAGGAAAACCCATTCTGCCGCACTTTCCCAAGATTTTGTGTGAATACAGAAGCTTACTTCTACCAAACATTATAGAAGAAAAATGTACAGAGGAAAATATTGTTGCTAGGTGGGTAGAGTAGAAATAGAAGGGATTTCGCTTACCTTCCTCGAAATAGTAAACTATAGTGCCCTTGCTCCAAACAAAAGACTAAAAATCTTGACCGTGCCAAAACTTTAAATATATATATCTTTAATTTATATATTAGTTATTTTAATAATAATAATAATAATAATTTAAAATAAAAATATAATTCAATAAAATTTCATTAAAAAAATAAAATGTACTAAAAAGATTATATGTTTTCCTATTAGTTATGAATGAATGCCTATAAACAATAGCTATTTAATTTAACTAACTATACTATGAATAAAACAAAAATAATGATTAAAAAGAAATCAATTATTAATGTTTTACTACAATTGAAACTTTTAAAACACACCTCCTTCCACCATGAGAACACACAATGAGGGACCATACACCTCGTTCCACCATGAGAACAAACAATGAGGGACCATGAAGCCAGGTGTGCAATATAGACATGAAAGGTACATGAATGAAGATTGACAAAACAGCGTGAACGAGAAAACCTTGAAACTGGTTTTTCGTTTCAAATGACGTGTGTGTCTATATGTATATATCAAATTGAGCGAGTGACCGAATTTCATGCTGGTACGGCTTATATCTTAAATAGTTGAGACGGCCGCTAATAGCGCCGAGATTGTAGGGTCATGTATCATTCCCTTCCCAAGAAAAACGATAAAATCCGTAACCAAGACAGCATAAGATATATTCACGCCGATTCTATAATATTCTCTACAGGATGTTTAGTAATATTTAATAAAAATTTATATTACATTAAAATATAATTTAAAATTATTTAAAAAAAGTTAGTAGCCCAGGATTTCAATGATTTTTCGAGTTAGGTGATGAATAAGACTAGGTATTGTATAAGACTGATTTAAGAGACTAGTAAATCATTGGCCACGTGATATTTGAGTACGGAGTTTTTCTGATCATTAGAGAATTAGAGAGTTAGCAGTTGGGAATGGTTTGAAATTTAAAAAAAAATTGACCTACAGTTTTTGTTTCAAACAACAGTGACAAAGTTGAAGGGTGGAGGTAACAGGTGATTCCAAGATATTCTCGCGTGGCCTAAATAACGTGATTTATAATTGGATTCAGGGAAAAAGAGCGAATGCATTGAGACGTGAACTCAGTTTTGCGATGGTAGATTCAATTTCAGGCTAGTTCTTGCTGAATCTTATTGGCTTTCGGTTAGGATTTGCATATTAAAAATCAATAAAAATGGGCAAAGTGTTTGGAAATTTCTATTATTAAACTTTTCTTGACGTTCAGATTAAGCATAACTGAATATCATAATTCGAAATAATTAAAAAACCTTTCTGTTTATTAACAACAATAGAAGAATGGAAAGGAGTTGTATATGTTTTTTATTATATTTTTGGTGACTAGGTTAAGTTTAGGGTTGGGCTAGAGAAATCCACCTATAATGGGATGCTTATCACTAGGATTATGTGATACCAATAATAAGAATGGGCCCATCCACAATAGGACACTTATCAATAAAATTGTGTCATCCTCAATGTTGGAATGTGCAACTAGATATGAAAGATAAACGTGAATTACTTTATTATTCACAAAGATGTTATATATAAATACATTGTGTGACTGTTGGATTCATCTTCTAAGGTCTCTTCAACTCTCCTTGATAATTTACCTTCCACACCATAACCCTTAACGAATTAGGTGTCCAACATTCACCTCCTCTTAATCTCAAGGGGTGTATATGAGTCCAAGAGAGAGTAATACAAAAGTGCAAAAATGTATCGCAACAAGTGGTTGGATGTGCTATCTAAAATGGTAGTTTTTAAAGAAGACAACAAACCCAAAATGTGGGAGAACTCGATGTCTCAATGTATGGTGGTTTAAGGCTGACCACCAATACTGGAATGCTTAGTGCAGTTCTTGGAATACTTTTAAATTTGGTTAGAAGTTGAAGTCTTATGCTAGAGGAAGTGCTCCCTAACGCTTTGAAAATGGATATCATTGAGGTCTGAACATAAAATGCTTGATGTTGTTCCTGGAACAATTTTAAAATTGACTAGAACATGAAGTCTTCTGCAAGAGGAAATGCTTTCTAATTCTTGAAAAGGGAGATCATTGAGGTCTCAACCAGTTGTGGTTTAAGGCTGACCACCAACTCTAGAACGATTAGTGCATTGTTTGGATTAGTTCCAAATCTAGATAGAAGTTGAAGACATCTACTAGTGGAAGTGCTACTGATACAAGTTTGAAGATCACTGTAAACTGAATCACGCCCATAACTTTGACTCTGGATGCAACTTTGATTTTGGTTTAAGCTTAAGGCTTTTGATTTTCGCTATTGCTCAGGTTGTGGCTTAGGTTCTTCAAAACAAGTAGATGACCATTAATTGTCCCTATCAGGTACAAGGTGAGAAGATGATAATATTGTTGTTCAGACTTGCTTGTAGATGTTGGATTGATAGGGCATCAAAACTAGGAGCCTCATTGTCAATCCCATCTTATCCCATACAAAGGGAGAGGATGAATATATTTATAAAATGTTCACATGGATGAAAATCAAAATACCATGATCCTCCATATGGGAATGTTCAAGAAGGTTGTCGATTTCTACCAAAAAAGCACCGATTTACAAAACAATTTAACTGATAAACTTACAAAAAAACAACAATCTTAACACCCAAGCTTAGCCTTATGCTTGTGAAGCACCCATGAATACTTGAATGACTTTTTATTCATTTTAGGAGCTTCCTCCTGAAAGCACTCGATAAGGCACTCGTCCATACCAGGCTAAGCTTATAAATAAGATGGTCAATAGTCGTAGATTTTCCATTTTCTAGGGTTTGGGGTTTATTGCATATGATTGTCCATGTTGATATCTCCATTGCGTAATGTTGGAAATACTATTAGTGTGCAATCATGTTTCCACATGTTCTTTCTCTTGCATCTTGTTGATAAATGCTGCGAGAACTCATTAATGGTGTCAAATCAATTTCTGAGAATATGAAAGCCACTACAAGGCAGACGGATCATAGCTCACCGAATTGACCCATTCAGATTCCCAACATTAGAAAATTCATTAACAAAGGTCTCCTCAAATCCGCAAACACTTGTTATGCCAAATCCAAATGTCTAGCTTTAATTGCTTAAATTTCAAAGCTCACAATCTTTCAAGAATTCCCCCTCAACTCGACCACCATTATTAATGAATCATTATTGTTGTTGTAATAGGCATACTCATTTTTCTTTGACAACAATATTCTTTTTGGACATCCATCCTTTTTTATAGTAGGCTTAATGTCACCATCTACTATGTTGTATTGATTAATCCTGCATCACTTACGAAAGACCAACAGCTCACCTGCCAAGATGATGTCATAAATATTAAGTGAACAATCAATAATATTGAAGGTTTTCACGTAATATTTATATCGTAAAATAAAAGGAAACTTCTCGGCTAGTTCTAGCCACTACGGTGAGGGTTGTTCACCTAGTCGAGGGTTCTTGGAGTGCACAAGAGCAAAGAGCAAAGACAATGTTGGGTTGTGTTACATTCTTTCCACAACTAGCCCACGTACTGAACCAGAGGGTCAGAGGGGGGGTGGAGCCCTCCCTTCATTGCACCGATTGCACAATGAGGGGGTCACAGGGGGGTCAACAGCCCCCCCTGTCTGGGGGGTTTGAGGGGGGTAGGTAGCCCCCCTCTACAAGGTTCGGGGAAGTGCCCCTCGAAAGAATTTTTTAGACCCAATATTAGGTTGGGCACACCTACCTATGGTTTTCGGTCTATGGTTTTGGACCCGATGGTTTTCGATCCATGGTTTTGGACGCTTCAGCATGTATAAACATGAATTTTGACATTGAAAGGAACATAATGAAAAATCAACTTTGTAGTCCTGGTTTTGGGATCTAGGGGAAAATCTCTGTGTATATGTGTTTTATGTGTTATGCTCTCGCATTATTTATTTTCTGCATTTTAGAATTCATATGGAGGTAATTTCTGTATGGGGTTAAAACCTACATCTGGTATCAGACTTGTTTTGGCTTCAAGGGGATGCCTTTATTGCTGAGGGGTTTCACTCAAGCCTGTGGTAGTCCCTGTTCAGTGGGACATCTGTGGGATCGATTCTAGTGGTGAAAGAATATGGCGAGCAGTGGAAAGATAGAGATCGATAAATTTAATGGCAGAGTTTTGAGTTATGGAAACTCAATATGGAGGATCTGTTGGTGGATAAAGATCAGTGGATCGTAGTAGATCCAGATACTAAACCAATGGGAGTGTCCGATGAAAAATGGAAGAAGTTGGATCAAAAGGAAAAGAGCACAATACGATTGTGTGTCTTAGATTCAATATTTCTAAATGTATCAAGGGAAGCTACGGCGAAGGCTTTATGGGACAAGTTACGGACTTTTTACCAATCTAAGTCTCTAGTGAATAAACTGTTCCTACAGGCAAAGCTGTATAACTTGAGGATGAAAGATGGAGACACGGTGACAGAGCATCTGAATGCATTTAATACTATGGTAAGTCAGTTATCGTCTGTTGATATCAAAATTTCAGTTGAAGATAAGTGCATTAGTTTGTTGTGTTCTCTACTAGATTCGTGGGATAGTCTAGTTATTGCAATGGGTAGCAATGCAATTTCCTTGCAGTTTAATGAAATGGTCTCATCCTTGCTAACAGAGGAGATGAGACGGAAAAATATGGAGAGCCATAATGGTGATGCCTTGTCTATACGAGGACAATCCCATAACATAAACAAAAATAAGTCATCGAGTGGGAGATCTAAATTTAGAGGGAGATATAAATCTCCAAGAAAACTTGTAAAGGTGGTGTGCTGGAAATGCGAAAAGGAAGGGCACTACAAAAGGGACTGTAAATCTAAAGCTCCTAACAAAGGAAATGGATCTGATGATGATTTTTCTACAGAGGTGAAAGCCACCTCAAATGAAGGTGGGGATGTGCACTTGGCTTCTTCAAGTACGCATGTAGATCATGAGGCATGGTTGATTGACTCAGTTGCATCCTTTCACTTCACTCCCCATAGAGAGTGGTTCTACAAGTATGATAAATATGATGGTGGTGATGTCTTCCTAGGGGATGATAGGAACGCTAGAATTGTTGGTTAAGGAAAATTAAAGTTGAAGTTGCATGGTGGAAGGGTTAGAACACTTCCGGGTGTTCTCCATATTCCTGCATTAGCCAGAAATCTAATTTCTGTAAGCAAGCTGGATGATGCAGGTGTAAAAACAGTGTTTGAGAAAGATACCTGCAAGATGGTTCAGTGAGCACTGGTATTGACGTGGAAAGTTTGGACTAGAACTCTGTACAAGCTGCAAGGTAGCACTGTTGTTGATGGTTGCAACGGTTCTGTGGTTCCTAAAAGTGAAGCAGAAAATCTAGTGGTCTATGGAGAGAACACCATGCTATGGCATCAAACGCTTGGACATATTGGAGAGAAGGGCTTTCAAATACTTCATGGTAAAGGTATGGTAGAAGGTATGAGTAATAGCTCTCTGGATTTTGATTTCTGTGAAAATTGTGTATATGGGAAGTAGAATTGGGTGAGTTTCCCCTTTGGTGGTAAGAGGGTGAAACAAATATTAGAGCTCGTGCACAGTGATGTGTTTGGACCTGGGAAGGTTCCATCATTGAGTAAGTCTATGTACTATGTATCATTTATAGATGACTTCTCAAGGAATACATGGATATATTTCCTTAAGAAGAAATTTGAAGTCTTTGATAGGTATAAAGAATTTAAGGCTCTGTTGGAAAACCAGATAGAGAAGAAGATAAAGGTGTTGAGGACAGATAATGGTGGAGAGTTTTGTAGTAAGGAATTTGAAGAATTCTGCAAGAAGTGTGGTATAGCATGGCAGGAGACTACTCCATATACACGTCAGTAAAATGGAATTGCAGAAAGAATGAACAAGACATTGATGGAAATGGCAAGAAGCATGCTCAGTGTTGTCGGGTTAGGACAAGAATTCTCGGCAGAGGCGGTGGAGACAACATGTTACCTGGTCAATAGATCACCTTCATGAGTGTTGGAGAATAAGACTCCACAAAATATAGACTAGTAAGAAACCCTCTCTTTTACATCTGATGATATTTGGATGTGATGCATATGTACATGTTCCAAAGGAGAAACGAACCAAGTTGGATGGTAAATATGATAAGTGCATCTTTATTGGGTATAAGGATGGTTTAAAGGGTTATAAGCTTTGGAACCCAGCAACAACGAAGTTTGTGTACAGCTGAGATGTGGTGTTTAGAGATGTGAAAGATGTTATTAAACATGAAGTCCAACCAAAGGAACCTGAGAAGATAGAGTTTGAGCTAAAGGAGGAAGAATCAAACTCTACAGTAGAGGAGGAATCAGAAGATGAAGAGCCACAAACTCTAGGTGTAAGAAGATTAGTTCAAGAAAGAAGGAAGCCAGAAAGGTATAGTCCATCTACTTTCTACTCAAATTTTGTTTTATCTATTACTGTTGATGATTCTAGAACTGTGAAGGGAGCAATAGATTCAGAGGATGGAAAACTCTAGAAAGAGGCCATGGTTGATGAAATGGCATCTTTGCACCAAAACAAGGCTTGGGATCTGGTGGAGTTGTCGGCTGGAAGGAAACCCATTGGCAGCAAATGGGCGTTCAAGAAGAAGACAAATGTAGAAGGAAAGGTGGAGAAATATAAAGTTCGGTTCGTAACAAAAGGTTATTCCCAGGTGCGAGGAACTGATTTTGGTGATATTTTTTCTCCTGTTGCCAAGGTAACTTCTATTAGGTTACTTTTATCTGTTGCTGCTGCTTTTGATTTTGAGGTAGAACAGATGGATGTGAAGACAACATTTCTTTGCAGGGATCTGGAAGAGGAGATCTACATGAAGCAACTTGAAGGCTTTGCAGTGAAGGGTAAGAAAGAACTCGTATGCAAATTAAAGAAGTCTCTGTATGGGTTAAAACAGTCACCAAGGATGTGGTATCAAAAATTTGATACATTTATACGGGAACTTGGCTTCACCATAAGCAAAGCAGATCATTGTGTGTATTTTAAATTAATTGGTGACTATGTTGTTTATCTGGTCTTGCATGTGGATGATATGTTGCTGGTTGGAAATGACAAAAAAATAATCTAGGATTTGAAGGCGCATTTGTACTCCAAATTCGACATGAAAGATCTTGGTGCTGAAAACTATATTTTGGGCATGGACATTAAAAGAGATCGAACAAAGAGGAAGCTCTGGTTAAACCAAAGGAAGTATGTCGAGACAATATTGCAGAGGTTTAATATGCAGGATAGTAAACCAATGAAGGTTCCTGTTCCTGTAGGTGTAAAGTTATCTGCTGAACAGTGTCCCAAGACAGAAGAAGAGGAAGAGGACATGCCCGTGTTCCATATGCAAGTGCAGTCGGTAGCCTGATGTATGTGATGGTATGTACTAGACCAAACATTGCACATGCAGTGGGAGTATTGAGTAGGTTTATGTCAGAACCAGGGAAGGAGCACTGGACAGCACTGAAGCGGGTTTTCAGGTATTTGCATGGCACTATTGATTATGGTTTATGCTACCAAGGAAGACCAAGATTGGACAGAGTGTTGGATATTCATGGCTTTGTTGATGTAGACTGGGTTGGGGATCTGGATCAGAGAAGATCTACAAGTGGGTATGTTTTAAACCTATTTGGAGGTGCAGTTAGTTGGATGAGTAAGAAACAATTTGTAGTGGCACTATCAACTATAGAGGCATAATACATGGTATACACTCATGCAAGCAAGGAATTAGTCTGTTTGCAGAGATTGTGCTCAAGTATGGGGTTAGTAAAGGGAGCCATAAGGATAGACTTTGACAGCCAAAGTGCAATTTTCTTGGCAAAGAGCCCTGCTTATCATTCAAAGACAAAGCACATTGATGTTTAGTATCACTTTGTGAGGGATATGATAGAAGACAAAAAGGTGTTGCTGGTAAAGGTGGACACTTTGAAGAATATTGTAGATGCATTGACAAAATCTGTGAGCTCTAATAAGTTCTCTTGGTGTAGAGAAACAATGGGCATTTCAGGGGTGGATAAATGACTAAGCTCTCCTATGGCCCCATGTGGAAAGAAAACAACAAGTGGGAGAATGTTGGGTTATGTTATTTATTTCCACAACTAGCCCACATAGTGAACTGGGTGGTTAGAGTGGGAACAGAGCCCCCCTATCCAGGGGATTTGAGGGGGGCGGGTAGCCCCCCTCTACGAGGTCCGGGGCAGTGCCTCGGGAAAATTTGTTTTGGACCCTATATTAGGTTGGACGGACCTAACTATGGTTTTCGGTCCATGGTTTTGGATGCTTCAACATGTATAAATATGTATTGTAACATTGAAAGGAACATAATGAAAAATCAAGCTGGTAGTCCCAATTTTGGGATCTAGGGGAAAATCTCTGTGTATATGTGTTTTATGCGTTATGCTCTCGCATTGTTTATTTTATGTGTTTTAGAATTCGTATGCAGGTAATTTCTGTACGGGGATAAAACCTACAAAAAAGAGTGCAAAAAAGATGTAGAGAAAGTCTCAAACCATAGAAGCACAGGTATGAGTCTATCGTCAGAGGAGAGGTGAGTGTTAGGTAGTTATTTTGCGTTAGAGGAGCACATAATGGAATAAGTAGAGTGGTGTGATGAGCAAAAACACAGCAGGAGTTATGGGTAGAGAAATGGCGAGAATAAGGATAAGAAAATCTCACAACAAATCCATGAATTACTTTATTATTCACAAAGATGCTACATATAAATACATTGTGTGACCATTGGATTCATCTTTCAAGGTCTCTTGGACTCCTCTTGATGATTCACCTTTAACACCATAACCCTTTATGGATTAAGTTTCCAACTCAATCCCTCCCTATGAAGTTTGAACCTGTGACCTAGTGGGGACTAAACCCTAAGCAAGCCAATGCAAACCAACAAATTTACACCTCATCGGTATGCATTATTTAAATTGTTTGTGTGATAAAATGAATTATTTAAAACACTTGTGTGATAGGATTTTAATTCTTCATACAACATTTTTCACCTAACTAATGTTTTAAGGTTTATCCAACACTTTGGCGCTCCATACATGTGAACACAAAGGAATTTTTGAGCTAAAACAATTCAATTCGTTTTGGAAGGATTCATTTGGGATAAAAAAAAATTATTTCACAGGTTGAAGTTTTACTAAATATGTGAAATGGTAGAACTCAATTAATGAAATTTGTTAATAATGAGAAGACTCACAACATGTTAAGAGGAAATACAAAAATAGATATTGGTATTAGGAAATTAAACGCTTTCTGGAATCTAAAAATGAAAAAAAAAATGCATAAAATATAAACAAATTTTGTTGAGTTAAAAGTTTAAGAAGTTTGGTAATGTGATAAATACTTTGAAAATTATGTTTGATGTGAGCTAAAGCTAGGCAATACGGTAGTGCTTCTCATAGTCAACCCTCCCATTGTCACATATGACAGAATCTTTGGACCCATGGAGTATTGGAATTGACTAACACTCAGTTTTACTATGGATCTCATGAGAATTTGTTCTTATTTTAGCAATTTTTATTTTCTCCTTTACAATAGTAAAGGCAGAGAGATATTTTTCATTTTCAAAATTTGGGTTTATGACCTCCTTATAATATCTTATCTTAATCTTTCCCTCTAGATCCTTCTCACCTTGAAAGTTATCCTTAAATTGCAATGTCATAATGTTTTTAATAGTATCTTTATTCTATAAAATCATCTATGACTTTATGCCCCAATAGTCTAACCAGGCATGCACATCTTTATGTCACCTCTCTTGAGTCAAAGGTGTTGGATTTGGCTACAATTATAAGCAATTTTAGCAAGCCTCTTGTCTTGCACGTTGTTTTACCTCTCCTAATACATAAGATACATAGTCATAGACATGATTTCAATAGATGAAATGGTTTCTTTAATGAGGATGATTTTGAGGAATGTAGCTATGGTTGACCTTCATCTGCCTTGATGTATTTATAATGTTATGTAAAAACACGAGAGAAAATAAATTTTAAATTATAAGAAATTAAATCAACAAAACCACCTAAAATTAGGATCCTTGAGAATGGTTTATACTCACATAAATAACATATTTATCATAAGTTACTAACCACCATAATTTAAGCAAGTATTTGCATAAAAAATGGGATAAGGAACAATATGTAAATAAATATACTTACCAAGATTTGTTGTCCACCATTATTTACATGTTCAACACTTTAACAAATATGAATAAAAATGTAAATGTTCAAACTTACTAGAATTTAATTTATAAAGAGACGTGATCTAATTTACAAAGAGACGTGTCCCTTGGGTACAATATAAAATACACTTGAAAATTTTTATTTTACACATTCGCTCATCACTCACATATCTCTCTCTTATGCATGTGACCTCATATATCCTAAGTTTTCAACATTATGATCTCTACTTCCCTTTCATGGTTATTGGTTGATTTTTTAAAGAGTGGTTTCTTGATGAAGATAAAAGAACTATAATATATATTCACAAGTAACTATTGTAGTTCAAAAATAGTTCTTGTATCCATTGCACTCATTTTTTCAACATGGTACCAAATATTTGGTGAAGGAAGTTGAAGATCACATCTAAGCCTATGCAAGGAGATGAGTTAATCTTCGTCTGTCGGCCAAGATGAATATTGAGGAACCTTATATTAGGCCCTAGATCGAACATAATCAAGTTATTTTGCTTCCAAAAGTTATGGCCTCAAAATTGAGAATCGTGATAATAAGCGGCCAGCTTACAATTACTTGCATTCTATGATATGTCAAGGACACAAGTTCACAAGAAGGTTATTACAACAAAGACATGCTAGTCTTGGTTAATCTCATGTGATTGGTCTCTAATAAAAGATGAAGGACGTGTGTCAGAGGGAGAAGTTATGGTAGAAGAATTTCCCTCGGGGGAAGTTAGAGAGTCTCATATCAGCTTTAGAGAGAGTAGATATCTAAGTTCAAAATTATGGACTGTCATTGACACTGTCAAGCTAGATAGTTGATATGTTGAAAAGATATAGGGGGGAATGAGCAGCCAGAATTACCACAATAAGATATGTATCAGTGTCAGAAGGAAAACCTATCCAAGATGACAAGGAAGAAACTGTGGTGATAATCCCAGTAAAGGGTTAGTCTACCAACATGATAGAGTTAGTCATGGTAAAATTAGTTATGTTTTAAGATTTGTCTCAAATAGTGAAGTACAATTGCAGATTCAAATTCTGCAAAGTGTGGTGAAGAAAAAAATAGTTCATCGAGATGTTGCTTTAGTCTAGTCTTGATTATGACTATGATCATGAAGCAAATGTCTTTCACACTTTTTATTGTGGTGGAAAAGTATATTGTATCAGGATTGGAAAGTTGAGAAATAATATGGCTTCAAAGGCTACTTAAAGGATTGTCTTGATTAGGTGCAGGTGATGACCATGATGATAGGTCAAAGCGCTGTGAGATTAAATATCAAGATATAGTACATGAAGAAGCAGAGTGACTTCAATATTACTCTACAGTATAGCATATTTATAGAAAAACCTTTGTCTTAAGGTGAAGTCTGTATATATACTACAGGGACACATTTAGACTTATTGAGAATGTGTCTCTCATTGAGAGGGAGGGATGATGAGATAACGTTGTGGACAAACATTCTCCCTGTGTTAAGTAATGTGACCAAAATTAGGGAGAATGGTCCAGTAGAGGGTATTTGGTGCCTCCCATAGTCCTGCTCAGATCTTTGAGAGACCTTCTTGGTTCTCTAAGAGAGATGCTGAAATCTCTAAGAAAGCATCATGGATCTCTATTTAGAGAGATATATTTGAATCTCTAATAGAGATGCTCATACCTATGAGAGAACTGCTCAGACCTATGTTTAGAGAGAGCATGTTTTGGCATCCAACTTGGGTTGAAGCCATTTGGAGTTTCACCTAGACTATGTGCACTAATGATGTGATGCTGAATAAGGACTAGTATGGATACCATGAGGTTGACGCACTAATTGGATCATGGTGAATAGTTGGTATTGATGTTGTACCATAGGTACTAAGTGTATGTCGTGATTTTTATAAGTCAAGAGGGTTAACCTAAATGATGCTGATAATTGTATTTATGATATTGATGATTATGCTCATCTTAATCTTGAATTGAGTTCCTTAATGTCATAAGGATTTGAAATGGTGTCACTTTGAAATTGCTAACAAAGACATCATTTTTTGAAGTTCGGGAAGGCATTAAGAAAATGTCTTGGTTTGGACTGATATATTAGTCTAAAGTACCTTTATGAACCTCATGACCAGTACATGTATAAAGGAAGAATTGATGCTACAAATTCTGGAATTATTCATGGAAATTCAGTTCTACAAGAAGAACTGTAAAGCTAATTCTTTAGAGTAATGACACCTCTATTATGCAAGTTCTGGATTAGAACAGAGCCACGTAAATATATTTTGTGACATTTTCTCAGATTGATGTATAGAACATATGATTTATTTGTAATATGTTACTATGTCATAAACTCTACATTGAAAATGATTTCTAAAAGTATATTTGAAGTATACCTTTGAATAAATCCTACTTACCATGGAAAATAAGTTAAATTGTCTCTTAAGAATAATGATGATATATTTTGAAATAGGGGCCAAAGTTATCATGAGATTACATGAGCCGAAAATATCAAACTGTCAAATTGAATTACGCCTGCAAAATCTAAAGATGATGCCAAAAATATCACTTAGTTGTCTCAAATATCTTGAGTTTAGAAGGAAATATTGGGCCCTTCTTAAAACTTAGAAATTCTAAGGATTTCTTGATAAAATCATTTACAAACCCTACACCATGACAAGTCAAGGACACAAATGATTAAAGGTATTGAAGGTTTTGTTGTAGAGAAAGAATTGATGCCAGGAATGATATCTTCCATATATTATTTAAGAATGATGAAGTTATTCTCATGGAACATTTTAGGGGCTAATATTCATAGGTGGGATGATATTCACCAATTTCCATTTTTTCTAAAAATAATTTGCCCAAATTTTAATATGTAAAATTATTTTACCTTAAATATCACCAAGATTACATAGAGAGTATATATAAAACATAAAAAGATCGAATTCTTTTACAAATATATCACCAAATATTTTATAGTTTTGATATTAGAGACAAGCAATATTCGTCAAGGTTTCTAAAATTTAAGATAAATTTTCATCCTTAAAACTTTCCCTAGAACTTATTCTTTATACATTGAAATGAAGGCCAAGCTCTTATGAGTGAAATGCTACTTCTACAATGCTTTAGAGAAAGAAGATCATTATTGGACTCTCTTGATTGATTTTTGACAATGTTGGATGTGTGAAAGGCATGTTGATTTTATCATTCTGACATTTTATTATGAAATTGAAAAGATATAGTTTGTAAAGCTCGACAATTAATAAAATTTTGAATTGATTGTTTGTGTTGAAGATAGAAATATTAGTTCATGCAAGGAAGATATGACATCATGATGACATTGTGGATAAATTTGATGAAAGAAGGCCAAGATCAAGAGAGATATAATATTCTTCTCAAAAGTTGTTCTTCCATGGCCTCGTAGTGAGGATTACAGGTACGTATTAAAGGTTTCCAGTGGATCTGAAAACAGAGGGAGAAGAAGTGGAATAATGAAGCAAAGATTGTGACTAAATGATTTTTCCTAGAATCATGATTAGAACATATGAGCTTAGGAGGGAGTAGGCAGATAAGCAAATTTTAAATATGCATAAATATAAATAAAGATGAGAGAATAGAGGATTTTTCGAGTAAGAGGGAGATCATGATTGTCAAGAGTTTGAAGAAGTTTCATAATTTAAGAAGGCCCTAAGGAATCATGTGGAGAAACTATGATATGTTGTACCAAAGAAGGGGTAGATAGAAAAACTTATGTTAGCTTCATAGGGAGCTCAAAATGACCATAGTAGAATATGTCACAGATTAAGAGGGAGTTGACCACTAAATGTGATAATGAATTGATTAAGCCTGAAGAAATATTCTCTGAAAATTTTTGATGATGATATGTAGTTGATTGGTTCTTTAATGAACTTGATCTGAATATTTTCTTTGTAGTGAATATATTAAATCATATGAAGCAAAAGTAAGATCAATGGATACTCTTATGGGACTACTAATTATCGTTTGAATTATATGGAAGGTATTGAGCTTAGGCTACTGGGATACGCTAACTCTGATTTGGCTGAAAGAGTTTTCGATTGAAAGAGTACATTTGGAGGATGTTTTTGATTGGGCTCAGAAATGGTTTCTTAGATGAGAAAGAAACAATTTTCCATGGAGATTAGTATTGTTAAAGTTGAATATGTGACAGCCTATCCAATTTGTTTTGAAGTAGTTTGGCTCAAAAATTTCTTTCCATAATGTTTGAGCAGTGGCTGGAATCGACCATGTTATTTTCTCATAGGAAACATTGTATGGTAGGTTTAAGAAAATTGGTATCAAGAACCACTAAATTCACTATATGGTATAAAAGGGAGTAGTGAGGCTCTAGTATATCTTAACTACTGAGTTGAACGTTGGCATTCTCACAAAGCCTCTGTCTTGGCTAAAGTTTGTACACTTTAATGGCAATCTTGGACTAGTAGAGAACTCCTCTATCAGTGAAAGGGAGCATTGATATGACATCAATAGCAGCATGGCCCGTACTACTAGTAAAACCAAAATCGAGGTTCAGAATGCTGATGGGTGGAAAACAAAGGAGTTTGTCTTCAAATATGAATCATACAATTAACCCTATTCCACATTAATTGTCAACATAGAGCTTGACTGGTTATTTCAAGGCTATCATGCAAGGTATATGCAGGCCACAGTTTCCCTACCCAATACTGAACATTCAATCATATATATAACAATGTGTAACAACAAGTAATAACTGTAGCAACAATAAGAGTAATAGCAAGTTAAGACTTACAACAACACACTCGATATATCATTACAACAACAAGGAAATAATGAAACAGAAATAAATATACGCATGCCACTAATCCAATGACACCTAGTCAGGAGAGTGGGCCCAAATCCCTGATTAGTGTTGTGGCAAGATAAAGAAGTATAGAATGATTAGAAGATCAAAAATTTCATTAATCAAAATGAAATTACAAAGGTATGTTGTTATAAGCTTAGAATTCTCGTATATCTCTTCGCGGTGGCTTTCCTAGCCCCGTAACATTACTTATACATTCAATTGACAACTAATAATTCCTAATATTATGACAGTTGTCTGCCTACAAATACACAATGATTCTCAAAATACAACAGAATACAAAGATAACAATTGTGTGGGTCAATAAGTTGAACCACCATTGTAGCTGATATCCAAAGATAGCGCTACCAGCTCGATAGTAACCATACACTAAATCATGGTCTTGATCATCATTCCTTCGAATCTACAAGGAAACTTAAGTTAGCAAGTCGCCTTAGGAAATAATCCCCTACGACTACGCTTCATCGATTAATAATTCACAAAGAAATGAAAATAGGTATACCTTTATTGTTTAGAATAAAAATTGACCCAAAAAGGATATAAAATAGCTATAAGAAAGGGATAAAAATATCGGTAAAAAGTAGGAAAATGTAGCAACCAACATCTCCCCCCAACTAGCCTATCTGCATGTCCTCATGCATGTCATCTTCTGTGCATATCTTGGTTGGAGCTATTGTCGTCAGCATGAAGTTGTGGAAGGTCATATCCCGCGGCCATTTCTGTTATGGGGGTTCTAAATCCATCTGTTTGAAGGAAATCCTTCCACCAATCCTTATCTACCACAAAAGCTAGTGTGTACTACTTGGCAAGCATCCAAATAATTGGAAAAAGAAATCTCAGGCCTATCCATTGGGTCCCACAGTGTTGAATACATGTGATATATCATCGTATTCTTTCCAAAGCCCGAACAAAATTAGGGGCCCATTTGCGGACCCTCATTGTTGATGACGACAACGTCCATCATTTCTGATAGCTATCTCGAGCCTCCTTCTAACAAGTAAAAATTTTTTTTGTACACATTTCAGTGCACCACTTCTATGTTGTTAGCATTTGACCCTTTCGTCCTTCTATTTCCAAGAAGGTATAATGTTTGTTAAAAATATCCACAACCTGACAATGCTCCATTCTAATTACAAGTGGCTTCCATGTGTGATTCTCTTCAAACGTGTCGAAGGCTTTCTTCCATTTAACCTGGTTAATCATGAAGGAGGTGAAGGCTCTCAGCTGAACATCCCCCACATATGGCACTAGATTGAACAATTGATCATTCCAAAAAATTTAATCGTGCATGTAGATCTCACACATTATGTTTTGGTTCAAGATATTATGAGCCCTCAGGATCTGCAGAAACGATATATGATCCCTTATTTCATGGCTTATTTCCTTATGGATGCTCTCCAAACAGAGGAACAAGTATTTTTCATGGAGGAATAGAACATAACCATTAGCAGGAGGTCGGCATGCCATTGACTACTGTGCTAGGGAAATAATTTCATCTTCTTCAGCCTTGAGTAGCTGCGCTTACTCTTCTAATTCCTTAATCTTTCTCTATTGCTTCTCTTGTTTATGGTTTTCTTTCTCTATTTGGGTCATGTAACAAGCTACCATTATTGTATCTCATTGTAGAATTCTTCTCACTCCTTCCTCATGGGTTCCAAAGGGATGGACCACCGCTAAAGGCTAGACATAGTGGTTTGCCATTTCTGAATTTTTACGGTTAACAAGAATTCCCATCACTCAAACAGATGCAAAAATGACTCAATCTATGCGGCTATTGAATTTGTAGGCCTATCTTTAGTCTGCATTGTTGTTGAAGTGGTTTCAGCTCCAAGATTCATGGCAATTCAACCGACATTTCTCTTTTTCTTCCTCACCCATCTTGGTAAGCACAACACTTTCATCCTTACCTTAATAATTTCCATTTTTAATTGCATGTTCTCCATAAATTGCGATCGGTACCTATCTTGGATGGGGGCACTTCTCCTTACACAATTTTCATGAATTCATTTTTAATAATTACCTTTTACATTGGTCCCATGGTTGGTGTTGGATTTGGCCTATTGACGTTAGTGAACTTGTCAACTAGCTCCTAATTCACCCATATTTCTTATGTTTGCTCCAAAACTCCCGGGGGGCAGGCCCCAAAATCTTCCTCTGTATGTCTCAGAACCTCCATATCTTCCCTGAATAGCTCTAGAGCCACTGCAGACTCTTGCGGAGTAACATCTTCAACATCCTTTTCCTATGGCTACTTTGTTGCCTAGTCATCTCCTTCCATTGGCTCAGAGATTGGTTCTGGACCTTGCGGGTCGGTACCAACAATGATATTTTCTTCCAATGGATCTATGGGAACAACATTTGCCATGATTTCTTTACCTTTCCTTTCGGTTGTCACTGGTACTTGTGTGACATTCCTGACCACCAATTCTTCAATTTTCCTAATTTTCCCACTCATTCGATGTCGGTTCTTGTGTGATAGTTTCGATGATTGTGCCTATAGTTGTCCCTACAAATATTAATATTGGGGGAGAGATCTTTTCTCTTACCGAGTGATTAGGGGAGCGAAATTTTCTTGCCCCTCTTGGTAGGGAAGCGGGAAGCAGAGAACAAGGGATATCCTCCTTAATCTCCATCCTTTCAATGTTTGCTATCTCAGGTCCTTCAATTCTATCTCCTTCCCCTTTATCTACTGGTTTCTCTGTGCTCTCCTTCTCCTTTCCTTGTTGTGCTTCTTCCACCACATGTTCTTTTATCTCATCTTATTTCTCAGTAGTCGATGCTAGTTCTTGTGTAACAATGTCAACTGCGGCTCTTGTTTCTCCCAATGGTTCCTCCACCACATCAGAAGGTGATGCTAGTTCTTGTGTAACAACAATGCCTATAGTTTCTTCTACTGTAAGAAATTCTTCCATCAATTCAACCATCGACACTACTTCTTCTGTAACAGCGTCACCTGCACTGCCTTCCATTTCAATTGCTTTTTCTTCCAGGTTAGAATTAAAGTGGGTTATTGTGTAACCACGTCGTATGTGGTCCCTTCCTTTGTTAGAAATTTTGTTGTTGCCTATTCTATCGCCAATTCCTCTAATTGTTCAGCAGCCGACGTTGGTTCTTGTGTAACACCTTCATTTGTGGCCTCTTCCTCTACCACTAACTCTTCTTCCTCTCTTATTGGCATCATGGCTGCAAGTTCTTCTTCCACTAATTTAGTGAATTGTGGCCAAGCCACAGAAGTCTGTGATAGGGCATGCACCACCAACAGCCTAGCAAGCCCGTGGTTTTTGATGACTTCCAAAACTTGGTGTGACCAATGAGCAAACCGTGCTATTGGTTGAATGTTACTCCATAACAAAAATGGCATATCCAGAAAATGCACATGATGGAACTGAATGCACAGAGGAAGTTTAAAATGATATTTGAATAAGTTAGGGAGTCAACCTTCACAACTAATGTGTCACATAATAAAGTATTTGACCTCAGCCCATGGATGTGACAAGGATTTCTGTTCGTATCCCCTTCCCTTCTAAACCATGGTTTCTCCTGCATGCAAGAATAATTCTGAAAATTTTGGTAAGGTAGATTTCTGGGAAAAACATTTTTGTCTTCCTTGCGATAGTCTTATCATAGTCAAGATGATTTCTTCAATGAAAGGAATGTCTGACCCACGGACTCTAGAATAATTCTTATCCATATTCAATGCAAATTCGACTATAACAACTTCAACATATCCCTGCAACCTCTCAAGATAGGTGTGTCGTCCTACATTTTGAAAAACATGCCATTCATCCAGATGGTATCGGACCTACGTTGTATCTTATGGTTAACACCCATTAACTTTCCCATCCATTCCTCCTATTGCTCTGCTGCAGCACTCAGAGTAACAACAAAACCTTTAAGGATAGTGTTATCCGATAAAGTTTCGATGACAGGCATTGTTGTGGCAAAGGATGTGGTGATAAGGAAATCCGGACAAAGGTTAAGTGGAAAATACATGGTAGATCATGATAATTATGCCAATTCTTCTAATGCCTTGGAAAAGCTAGTAATTCAATGTCACTGTACAAGATTCATGTTCCAATGTGTATGGATAAATTTGTAAGGTATGGTGGGGATTAGAGTAATGATTGTGGGACGTATCAGTTAATGTGAGGTTCAACAAGAATGATGACCCATAATTATTGCTATTAAATACGACATATTTAGCATTAAATACAATACCTCCCTCCAACGAAGGGATGATTGTCCACAATCATGTCTACTCATGTCATAGGTGAAATATCAATCAAATCCACGAAGTTGGTCGCGGACGTACCTAGCAGCTTACCTTGACAAAGTAACATCATCAGAGGTGTAATAACATCGGAGGAGTAATAACACTAGATGAGTAGCAACATAGAGGAAGTACTTCGATGAAGTCATCATGACGGAGTAACAACATCGGAGGAGTAACAACACCAGTGAAGTATTTAGACAAAATCAACATCAACGGAGCAACAACAACGAGGAGTAACAATGCTAGTGGCGATGTCCATTTAATTATGTGCCTCATTGATTGTTATAAGTCTAACAGTCACATTATCAAACATCATGTCAACTTCATATGGTACCATCCATCTAGAGCAGAGATTTCCCTTGAAATATTTGAATTGAGAGTCATAGAGCAACACCCAATCTCCTCTTTGAAACATTTTTTTCTTGATCGATTTGTCATGCCATTTAGTTTGTTGTTGTTGAATCGCAATAGCGTTCTGGATAGCTATCAAAAAAATTTCATCCAACTCATTTAACTATTCCAATCGATGTTTGTAGGCTTCTGAAAGATCCAAACCTACTTCAAGGATTGTCCTGAGCATCTTAATTTTGAATTATACTAGAAACAAAGGATATTTCCCATAGATAAGCTCGTATGGTGAAAATCACGTTTTGTTCCACCATGTTGTTCTATACACCCAAAGTGCCTCAAGAAGCTTTTCAGCCCAATTTTGATGATGGTTTGCTACAGTCTTTGTAAGCATATTCTACGGCACCTTGTTTGTACTCTCGACTTGACCATTCACCTAAGGATGATATAGAGGCATCACCCTATGCTTGATTCCATACTTCTTCATAAGTTCTACTATCGGATGTGATGTGAAATGTGCCCCTCCATCTGAAACTATCTCTCTAGGATCTCCGTACCAAGTGAAAATTTCATTGAATAAGAAGTCGAAGATAACCTCTTTTATTGCTTTCGCAACATCCTTGGCCTCTACCCACTTTGTCACATAATCTGTGTAGACTAGAATGTGAAATTTTTGATGTGAAGGTGGATTGAATGGCCCAATGAAATCAATAGCCCATTTCTCAAAGGGCTCAAGAGCTAGTTGAGGCTATAATGGCATCTCATATGACTGACCAGGTTGACCCATCCACTAGCAACTATCGCACCCTCAAACATATTTCCTTACAGCACGAAAAATATAGGGCCAATAGTACCCGATATGTAACACCATATGATGTATCTACTTATCTGCAAAATTCCCTCCACAACGGCCATTGTGGGAAGCTTTCAGGACATCATGGATGTCATATTCACCTACACAGTGTCGGATCTACTGATAAGGTCTTGTATAAAATAGGTATCCCTCTATCCATGAACAACGGACATTATGATGGATTATCTTTCATTGCTCTTTGTATGGCAAGCGTTGAGGTACTTTTCATGTAGCAAGATAGTTACTAATAACTATATACCACGGAGTGTGAGTAGAAATCGTAAAGAGATGTTCATTTGGAAAACTATCCTCTACATGTGTAACTTCATCACTAGTATCCAGCCTAGAAAGGAAATCTACAACTACATTATCTTTCCCTAGCTTATCTACAATGATAATATCAAATTCTTGAATTATTAATAACCATCTTGTAATATGAACAAGAGTTATTTGTTTATTCATCAAATACCTGATGGTTGTATGATCAGTGTGGACGAAAATGGGATACCCTGTAATGTAATGCTAAATCTTATTAATAACATAAATAACAGCCAAAAATTCCTTTTAATTAACCGTATAGTTCATTTCAGTAGGAGTTTGGTTGTTGATGGCGTAATAGATCACATACAGTTTCTTGTCCTTCCATTGTCCCAAGACTTCCCCTACTGCTATGTGAGAGGCATTTGTAGATATATGAAATGGGAGCTTCTAGTGAGGACCACATAATATTGGAGCTTTGCAAACAAGTTCTTTGGTTTCCACAAAGGTTGCTTCACGTTCATCTGTCCACATACATTCTATGCCCTTCGGTAACAATTGAAAATGTGGGAATTCTATTTTAGAAAAAATTTCTATAAAGCATCTATAATAGCCAGCATAAACGATAAAACTACGCACCTATGTTGGTTTCTTAAGTGTAGGAAAATTTAATATTACCTCTACTTTAGCAAGATCAACCTGAATTCCTACAGTTGAAAGAAGGTGTCCCAAAACTATTCGTTATTCCATCATCTTTTTCCATTTCACTATAGTAAGAGAAACATGTTTTTGCTTACATCTTTTAAGTATTGAATTGAGGCTTCTGTGATCCATATCAAGTTTATGAGAGATTCTTCAATGTAAATCACATAAAATTTCATTTGTCAACGCGTTTCGAACCAACCAGTGTGGTTCATCGTCATGACAAGTTGAAGAATCAGATCTAGCTTTGCATATTAAATAGTTGGAGCAGAACATCAAATGCTATATAATGGCTAAATTTGACCAGGAGATGTTAGATGGTTAGGATTAAGGGCATGACCTATATTTTAATAATTAAGTTAATTTAAACAAATATCAAAAAGTTAGTTATATTCTTATTTAAAGGAAAATAATAAATTAATTTAAATTAGTAGTTAGTTGAAAAGTAAATTAATAAATTAATTTAAATTAATAGTTAGTTAAAAAGTTATTAAATGCACATAGTTATTTATATATATATATATATATATATATATATATATATATATATATATATATATATATATATATATATATATATATTAAAGATAACTTGGGAATTATTTTTTAAATTAATTATAAAATAAAATATCATAGAAATTAATTTAAATAGATTTTTACAAAGTTAGTTACAAATAAAAATTAATAAATAAAAAATAATAATAAATAATAAAAAAATAGATAAAAATAAATAAATAAGAATAATTTAACCCCTAAAGTTTTCTCATAATATCTATCAATAACTTCTAAATTAAAAAAAATAAATGAGAATAATTAAACCCCTAAAACTTTTCATAATATCTAACAATAACTTCTAAATTTATTTATTAATTAATTTTTTTATTTTTTTTTAAACTGTCATAATATCCTAAATTGATATCAGGTTATTATTATAATTATGAAAGGATTAATATAATAGTGTTATCATAATACTCCTACATATCTTAAAATAGATAACAAAACCTTGAAGAGTGACTCAAGAAGAAAGGGCCGGGACTCAAAATCACAACAAAGACTAAAGGCGCAAAAAAGAAGGATACGAAAAAAAAAAGGGGAGGACCAGAAGAAAACGACTAGGAAGAGAGGGTTGGGATCCAGCAACTGTTGATCTTCCATCCATCTTCCCTATTGAGATTGTTTGGCCTTTTCTCAATCTCAAGGGCTTCCCTAAATTTGCGGTGATGGAATTGTGAAACCTTAGCGATAACACTCACCTCCTCTATGCAAACATGATGTTTTGTACTCTCTGCATACTCAGCTAAAGCGGAAGACTTGGTTCTTCTATGCTTGAGGTCAGCATGCAAAGAGTACAAAACATCATGTTTGCATAGAGGAGGTGAGTGTTATCGCTAAGGTTTCACAATTCCATCACCGCAAATTTAGGGAAGCCCTTGAGATTGAGAAAAGGCCAAACAATCTCAATAGGGAAGACGGATGGAAGATCAGCAGTTGCTGGATCCCAACCCTCTCTTCCTAGTCGTTTTCTTCTTTTTTGGGCCTTTAGTCTTTGTTGTGATTTTGAGTCCTGACCCTCTCCTCTTGAGTCGCTCTTCAAGGTTTTGTTATCTATTATAAGATATGTATATAGGATATTTAGGAGTATTATGATAACATTATTATATTAATCCTTTCATAACTCTAATAATAACCTGATATCAATTTAGGATATTATGACAGTTTAAAAAAAAATAAAAAAATTAATTAATAAATAAATTTAGAAGTTATTGTTAGATATTATGAAAAGTTTTAGGGGTTTAATTATTCTTATTTATTTATTTTAATTTAGAAGTTATTGATAGATATTAGGAAAAAAAATTAGGGGTTAAATTATTCTTATTTATTTTTTATCTATTTTATTTATTTATTTATTATTTAGTTTTATTTTTTATTTTTTATTTTTTATTTTTTATTTTTTATTTTTTATTTTTTATTTTTTATTTTTTATTTTTATCTATAACTAACTTTGTAATAATCTATTTAAATTAATTTCTATTATATTTTATTTTATAATTGATTTATAAAATAATTCCCTTTATCTTTAATAGATATATAAATAACTATGTACATTTAATAACTTTTTAACTAACTATTAATTTAAATTAATTTATTAATTTACTTTCAACTAACTACTTATTTAAATTTATCTATTTATTTTCCTTTAAATAAGAATATAACTAATTAACTTTTTGATATTTATTTAAATTAACTTAATTATTAAAATATAGGTCATGCCCTTAATCCTGTCCATCTAACGTCTCCTAGTCAAATTTAGCCGTTATATAGTCGTTTGATGTTCTGCTCCGACTATTTAATATGCAAAGCTAGATCTGATTCTTCAACTTGCCCTGGTGATGAACCACACTGGTTGGTTCAAAACGCGTTGACAAATGAAATTTTATGTGATTTATGCTGAAGAATCTCTCATAAATCTTTTAAGTACTTTCTCTAAGTTTCCCACACATTCTTCAGAAGGATCCCCACATGGGTTGAAGTCATCCATGTAGATCTCAACATTATCATTGACCATATCAGGAAAAACAAAAACCTAAAATTTCTTGTTTAAACGTAGCACGTGCATTACAAAGACCGAATGGGATGATTCAGTATGAAAAAGTTCCCCAAGGGCATGTGAAGTTATTTTTATCTTGATCCTCCGGAGTAATTTGGATCTAGTTATATCCACTAAATCTATTAAGAAATGAGAAGAACTTCTTTTTGCCTAATGTATCATGGGCCTCGTCAATAAAGGGCAAGGGAAAATGGCCTTTTTGAGTTTCTTTATTTAACTCCCTTTAATCAACACAAATCTACCTCCTTCCATTCTTATTCAGAACAATGACTAGTTGGGACACCCATTGACCGTCCAAGATTGGGTAAATAAATCCTACATTTAATAGCTTTTGTAGTTCATCTTTGACATTTTTCTTTAAGGAAGGATTCAATATTCTTTGTGTTTTCCTAACAAATCAACATTCCTCTTTAATATATATGTGATGGATACATAAGTCATTAGGGATTCCTTTCATGTCTGTATATTCCCAGGTCAAGGCTTCTTTATATTCCCGAAGGAATTTCAGTAACCATTCAAACTGGGAAGGTGAAAGTTTAGGATTAATGTTCAGCATTCTCCATGGTTATATTTATAAAGGAACACTATTACATGCTACAATTATAGGAACATTTTCAAATTTAGTCTCTGGTTCAATGGCTTCTTAAACATTGCAACTCATAACATATTCTAATAGCTAGCAAGTTGAATCAGAAACAAAGTTGGGACTACCGATAACAATACTAATAGCATCATTCTTAGTTTCATCCTTAAAATAGAGGGTCTCATCAATGGTAAGAATTGGTCCAATTTCTTCATTTTCAGGTTTAGGCCCCTTCATAGGTAGAGATTTTTGTATTAAGGTAAATCATGGTTTGTCTAATGAACTCGGTTCTACAGGGGCATAAAGGATAATATTCTTTGTGACTTTCCTGTTGGATATTACCATATTTCCTAATCGACACCCAGTGTAAGAATCTACGGTCACAAGCCATGGTCTTCCTAATATGAAAGGATGACCCTGAGCTAGGGATTGGGCATGTAATAACAAAATATCAATAGGGTACTGCCATTAGTCTACTGAAATGATTATATCTTCCAACTTCCCTACCGGTCTTACAGTAGACCGAACTGCCAATTCTAGGACAGTGGGAGTTGGTTAACATTTCACAGGCCCAAGGTAATCACAGTTGCAGAAGTTATGAAATTAATTGTGGCCCCCAAGTCTACCAGCACATTTGAGATATCAATCCCATTAACCTATATTGTATGAATCAAGTTATGTGGATCCTGTATTTAACAGTTGTAGGCTTCCCCAACATTATGCCTGACAATTTTCCCATAACATGAGTACTAAGTGGATCCCTTGGTTTCCTTCCAGGTTTCTTAGAGAAATATTCTTTAATCATTTTGGCATAATTCGATACATCCCTTATATCCTAAAGTAACGGGATTTTGATAAATAAATTTTGAAATTCCCTTAAAAGTCAAATTCAGGACGAGGATTTTGTTTGCTCAAGGGTAGTCTCTCAGGATAGGGTGGACCATTCTAACATCATCGAGTAATAATTATTTGAGAAGGGGGTTGTTGTTCCATAGGATTTTGTGTTGACTCATCCCCAGTTGTTCTAACAGAATTCTTAGGTTCTAGTTCTAGGACTTCATCATTAGTATGCTCAACAATTATTAGTGAATTATGAGTATTTACCACCTGACCATACCAAAGATTTAATTCATTAAATATTGCGGTCGGAATACTTTATGCAGGAAGGTTGATTATCTCAACCTGTGGAGCCCCCTTATAGTTTGTATTTGGGTTGGATTGAGCATACAGTTGTGGATGAAGAGGACGATTACTAGTGGAGGAATTAGAAGGACGTTGTAACTTCTGTTGTGGCATAGACTGGGATAATTGTCTTGAAGGAGGAGGAGGTCCACGCCAATATGGGACCATGAAGGGGTTCGACTTGATTGAGGGAACCATGGTTTCCATGGAATTGGATGTTGACAGTACTGCAGCCATGAAGGTGAAAAAGGTACAAACATAGGCCCAAAATTCAAATTATTAAAAGACTGAGAGGAGTCTTGAGGCATACCTTAATTCATGTATTGTGGCCATGGTTTCCTTGATCCCATGAAGTACAATTGATCTACCTCTTGCTTTGCTCCCTCAAAAACTACCTTCAGCCCAGGAAGAGATGCACATGTGCTAGTGGAATGACTCTGCTCACATATCGCACAGGTCTTGACAATATTCAATGGACATTCCTTTAGCAGTTTCTTCTTCCTGCATTGAGGGAAGAAAATGGGCATAGCCGTCTCCGCTTCCATCTACTTCTATTTCACCTATAAAATGTCCATATGTGAGGACAATGTGCTCAGATATTGGCCCTCAAGTTGTCCAATAAGTTTCTAATTTCGTCTTTCATAACTTCATCGTTGAATGCCATGAGGGTTTGAATCCCCTGCCTATGCCTTGAAGCTCCACATGAACACTTGATGCATATTTCATAGATGGTGTTTAATTATTCTTCTGATATATCTCCCTTTCCTAATATGTTCAAGATTTTCAAAGATTCCTCCCTTAGTTCCTAGAGAAATATTATCTTCAAGTTGTCCTTATCCATATCACTATGGCATGATCTATGCAAACTGTATTTGAAGCATTCCACAAAGCCCTCCATGTTCTCATACTCTATCTACACAATCTTAAAAATTTCTTCCTTAACATCTTAGGATTTGCAGTAGCCCTAATATTTTTCAAGGAAAATCATCTTCATATCATCCCATGAGGTAATATATTTTCCCCCTAAACCCATAAACCATATCAAAGTTGTTCCTTTCAAAGTGGTAGGGAATATCTTCAATTTCTGAGCATCGAAAATATAGTCATGCCTCGAGTAGACAACAACGAATTCAAAAAGGAATGTATCTGAATGTTCAGAAGAAAGACCATGGAAGTTTGGTAATGATGTCAAATGAATAGGCTTCAGAGGTTCATCACCCATGATATCTCAAATTGGGAACTCGATCCAAGAAGTTGTAGGAGCCATGACTATCTTCCAATCTTCACTTGCAATCTCAGTAGGCTCTAGGTGTTCTATAATGTGTGGTTGAGTCTGTTTAACAACACTTCCTTGATCAAATGGTGTAGTGAATTCCGTTAGGTCTTCTTTTTTTCATGAAGTCATAATGTTCAATTCCCCCGATCCTCTTCTTGCTACTTCTTCTTCCCTAAATTGTGCTTATGTTATTGGGCAAGGTTCTGGTTGTGAACCTGACTACCCTACAAATCTCATACGTGATCTCACCCTAACAGCAGCTTGCAATGATGACCCTCACTTAGCTTTTTAAATGATTTCTTGGATGTAGGTAATTCTTCCTAGATCTTTCGTTCCTCCTTTTGGGGTCTTCCTCTGCCCCTTTTATTCATATCTTTGTTCATGTAATTAGAAAGTAAAAGGAAAAAATTCAAGAAAATCTAAAACTCAAGACCTAAAGTAGAGTGAAAACATCCCTCCCCAAGATGAGAGAGTGGCCCGTAAAAAGAAATCAAAAGAAGGAAAAACAAACCAACCAAAAAATCTAAGCTCAAGACCTGAAATAGGGTGAGAAAAAAAACTTCCCTTCAGAGGACGAGAGAGTGGTTCCTATTAAAGAAACAAAACAATCTAATGCTCAGGACCTAGAGTAGGGTGAAAAAAACCTTCCCTCCCTAGGACAAGAGAGTGGTCTTATGGTCAATACTGGTCATACTTTCACGCCTTCGATAGCCTCCCGAGAAATGGCACCAAAATGTTGGTGCTCATATATGAATAATACAATTTACCCTATTCCACATTAATTGTCAAGCTAAGGCTCGATTGGTTATTTCAAGGCTATCATGCAAGGTATATGCAGGCCACAATTTCCCTACCCAGTATTGAACATTCAATCATAAACATAACAATGTGTAACAACAAGTAATAACTGTAGTAGAAATTAAACTAACAACAAGTTAAGACTCATAGAAACACACTTGATAAATCATTACAACAACAAGGAAATAACACAATAGAAATAAACCTACGCATGCCATTAATCCAGTAGCACCTAGTCAACAGAGTGGGCTGAACTCCTTGATTAGGGATGTGGAAATATCAAGAACTATAGAATGCTCAGAAGATTATAAATTGCATTAATCAAAATGAAATTACAAAGGTCTCCTATTACAAGCTCAGAATTATCATATACCTCTTCATGGTGGCTTTCCCAACCCTGTAACATTACTTATACATTCAATTGTAAACTGATAATTCTTAATAGTACAGCAAGTGTCTGCCTACAAATACACAACGATTATCTAGATACAATAGAATACAAAGATAACAATTTTGCTAGTCAATAAATTGAACCATCGATGTAGCTGATATCCAAAGATAGTGTTGCCAACTCAATAGTAACCACACACTAAATCATGATCTTGATCATCATTCCTTCGAATTTACAAGGAAACTTAAGTTAACAAGTCCCTTTAGGCAATAATCCCCTATGACTATGCTTCATCAATTAATAATTTGTAAAGACATGACACTAGGTATACCATTTCTATTTAGAATACAAATTAACCCAACAAGGACATGAAATAAGTACAGTAAAGGGATAAAAAGGTGGGTAAAAAGTAGGCAAATGTAGTAGCCAACAAGAGGTATGGCTCAAACTTTTGGTGAAAATAGGAGCATGACCAAGACTGTTGGATAACTCATATATCAGTGAGAGGGAGCATTAATGTGACATCAAAAGGGGCATGGATCAGACTATTGGTAACAAAAGGATCTTGGCCTCAACTATTCATGGGTGGAAAATAGGGATATGGCTAAAAATGTTTGTGACAATAGGAACATGATGGGTGGACAACATCGATATGGCTCGGAGTATTGGTGATAGCGGGAGAGTGACCCAGACTATCGATGAGATAGCATGAGGGAAGTACATTCTTGAAAGGAATGCTATCTAAGGTCGAGACACTCATGGAATGGGTGCCACTTAAACATCATGGCCTAGAGAGAGGCCTTTGGATTTGGGACATGATTTCCTTATGGTGTGTTCATTGGGGATTGGAATCCTTGACTAGTCAGCATACCAAGAGGTGAGGTTCCCACTGGATCATGCTGGATAGCTGAGTAAGTACCACTAGTAAGGAGATCTAACTTGGGGTGTGGCATATTGGTGATGATGTTGATATAGGTCAAGTGTAATGACCTAGATAAAGATGTTATCGATGACATTTACCTTTCTTTTTAGAAATATCATGTATACAGAAAACATCAGGGTAGTCATTATGAATACCTACCTAGCTAAGAGGGATTGTCGACGAATGTAGCTATGGTCAATATTCATAATCCTTGATGTATTTATAATACTATGTAAAAACACAAAAGAAAAATAAATTTTAAATTAAAAGAAAAGAAATCATCAAAACCACCTAAAATTAAGATCCTTGAAAATAGCTCATACTCATGTAAATAACATATTTACCATAACTTACTACCCACTATAATTTAAAAAAGTATTTCCATAAAAGATGGGATAAGGAACAAGATGTAAATAAATATATTTACTAGGAGTTATTTCCCACTATTATTTACTTGTTCTTCAATACTTTAATAAATATGAGTTAAAATGTAAATGTACAGACTTACTAGAATTCAATTTACAAAGAGGCATGATCTAATTTACAAAGAGACGTGTCTCTTGGGTATCTTGCATATAAAATATACTTGCAAATTTTCGTTTTACACATTCACTTATCACTCACATATCTCTCTCTCTTAAACACATGATCTCACATATCATAAGTTTTCAACATTGTGATCTCTACTTTCCTTTCAAGGTTATTGACTGAATTTCTGAAGTGTGTATATTGCTTAATGACGATAAAAGAACTATAATATATATTCACAAGTAATTACCATAGTTTAGAAATAGTGCTTGTATCCATTCCACTCTATTTTTTCAACAGAGGATACAATATGGTATATTTCCTTTAGTATGGAGTTTGTATGTTATAAATTTCCTTTGAATATACTCTACTTTTCTCCATAACATTCAACAAATACTACAATTGACACCTCGCATCCATATAACCTAAAAGGGATGACGAGAGTCTAAAAGAGGATTTTTTTAATCCCATAGCTAATGATATGTTTACTTAAGACAATTTTCATGGCCATAATAACATTTTCATCCTCCACCTATCCTTTTCTTAATCCTATAATTCTAGTTGAGCTCATGATTGATATTGATCTACAAATATTTGTAAACTTCTTCCAAATTTTTACTATCATATATGAAAGTATTATATAAGACATTTCTAAATTCCATTAGTGTGACCTTTTTTGTTGATACTAACATTCATACCATCCTTTCATAAAAATATTGAAGGATCCTTAGTTTATTCTTAGGATCATAAGGAATCCTAAACAAAAGGACAATATCCCCAACATAAAGGAGAAGATTTATGACTCTACCAATGAGCACCTAGCCACAACAAATCACCTCTTCCAAACACTATTATAGCTTCTCAATGTATATGTTAAAAAGGGTAGGAGACAAGGTATACCTTTACCTAGATTCGATATTACACCTAATTTATTCTAACCAACCCTCAATAGTTTTAATCTTGGAAATAACATTTTCATCCAACCTTGTCATAAAAACTCTTAACCCAAGATAAAGCCTTATATCTATCAATATTTTCCATAGGTTTTTCCAAGGAATAATGTAAAAATATTGGCCTAAGGGGAGTGACCTAATTTCTAATGGCCATCAAAATTAAATATTATATTCGAGGAAATTTTAGGTTCAAATCCTTTCAATTCACCTGTGCCCGTGGAAGGGGAATCTATAGGAAAATAGAGGTTATAGTGGTAGTAGATGTAATCGAATATGTGTAATGTGAGTACAAATTAAACGACCACAATTGTTGGCTCTTATAGATACCAAATATAAAGAATAAAATAAATGTCAAAAGATTTTCTAATGTCAATGAAATAAAAAGAAAAAGAGCATTTTTATTACTATATAGTATTTTATAAGTTGCTAAGAGTAACAAGGTGATCCATAGTTGAATGATATCTTTGAAACATAGATTGACCTTTATCTCTTTTATCATGGCTCTCTTAGCATATGCTAGTATACGTTTCCAAAACGTTTCTTTACAACTTGGATAAAATTGGGATAAGCATAATGCTCTAACAATTAGAAGAAGTTCTTTTATCCTAACTTTTAAAAATAGGCCAAAATGTCAAATTTATACAGGAAAATCTTGTTAATATTCTTTTGATATCTACCTCACATATCCATATTCTAATAAACATAAATGCATCACATCTCCATATTCAAATGATCATATATAAGAATATGTTTGATATATTTCATTTTCATTTCTTAATGAGGATATGTTGAGATAATTTCATTATATTATATATTGGAAGATGGATTTGAATTATCAGATTGAGTTAAATTTTTTTCTTCAATGTTATGATACACATTTTAAATTATTATTACATTTTTATTAGAATTAAATAAATTTGTGAACTTTGACTTAAAAAATAGATTATGTAATAGTATATGATAACATTGTGGTTGTGACATCCATCGGTATACCTCATGCAAAATGCACATTATTAAATTTTTTATTTCCTCATTTAGCTTGACTGATCCCCATCCTCTTCACTCCTCATCTTTGTTGAGTCTTTCTCCCCTTCCTTGATTTTTGTGGGTCCATCTCATTTGTTACATCCTAACCCCTCTTCCAATTTCCTAATATCTAATTCCTCCTCCTCTAATCTTAGGAAAATTCTAGGGGCTAATATTCACAGGTCGGCTAATTTTCCATGCGTTTTCCAAAAAAATGATCCACCAATTTCCATTTTTTCTAAAATGATTCACACAAATTTTATAGTAAACCATTATTTTACCTTAAAAATTGCCAAAATATTATATCAACTAATATAAAATCATTGGAAATCTAAATATTTATATGAAAATATCACCAAAAAGTTTACAATTTGCATATTAGGGACTAGTAATATTTGCCAAGCTTTCTAAACTTTAGGATAAACTTATGTCCTTAAAATTTTCCCTGCTCCAATCCAATTCTTTCTTCTCTTTCCATTTCCATTTCTACCACATCCCTTCCCTTCAAATCCTCTAATTATTCTTCTTACCCTCTTCCTGCTACACCTATTCATTCTTACATTATTTCGATGTCAAAATTGAACTCCAATTTTGAAATGTCCCTTCCCTCTAATGCGTCGAATTTGGCCTGTAGCACTATTTCATCTTTTAGCTCAAAACCTTATTCTTCATGCACTATTTTAGCTTCAAACTCTTATACCCAATCCCATTAGCACTAATTTGATTTCGAATCGATCTCTCTTCTATTGTTATTTCAACTGCTAAATTGAATCCTTCTTTACCTTATTCTTCAAATGTTATTCCTTCTTCTAATTGACTATTTACCTTGATGATTTTTTTATCACTCATTCAATCTCTCACCATAATTATCCTAGCCCTAATTCTACTTCATATCCTATTTATCCAAACCCCTATTTCGAAGAGGAAAAGTGTTAAACCTTTCAAGCTTTGAATTTGATTTCGGTGGAAGACATTACGTGTGGTATTGAATATGGTATTAAGGACTTTCCTCATCACCTCAAAGAATTTATTAGACAAGACTATTCTATCTTCACTCAAAAGGAAAAAGTACGTAAATGTAATATATGTATGCAATAATTGCTTTCCTTTAAATCCCTTAATAATAATAAGCATATTGTCATTCTTAAAGCTTACAACGGAGGTGCACTTTTCATTCTTGATACGAAGGATTACATTGATAAAATTCTCGACCACCTCACCAATAATGATAGCTATAAAATTATTAACAAAAACATGCTTTCAAAAAATTCTAAGGAAGTACCTAATGTTATCATGTCTGAATGTGTTAGTTCCACTATAAGTAAAAATCTTATTGAGAGCAACCTGATCGTATTGCGGATCTGTGGCCTTCAAAAAATCCATAAAGAAGGTACTCCGCTGAGACCTATTTTGAATACAATTGGTAGGCCCACTTACCTCCTTGCTAAGAATTCAGCCATGAAGCTTAAGCCTCTTATTGGTAATATTGACTCCTTTGTCAAGGATTCTTACTCTTTCATCAATGAAATTAAAAGTTTGAAGCTTGAGCCAAAATATATTTTTGGCTAGTTTTGATGTTGTCTCTCATTTTACTAATATCCCCATTAATAAGGCCATTGGAATCATTAATAACATCATTGACCCCAATACTAATATCCTCATTTTACTAATATCCGCGCTCTCTAATCGGGTCATTCTTTTTCTTGATTTTAATATATTTTTTTATTTTATTTTATTAGTAGTTATTTGTTTTTATCCCCTCTATTTATTTTTTACCTTCATTTTATTTATTTTACTCTTCACTAATATTGCCATTAATTTAATATCTATTAACAATACTAATTTATTTAGAGCAATATTATTATTAATTTATAATAATTATATTATTTATTTGTTTATATATTTCCTATTTTCTTTTTAAATTAAGAATTTCTAATTTCATTTGATTTAATTATTTAAATTATTATATATTTATTTCACCCTTAATGACATAAATTATATTTATTTAATGACTTTTTTAATATTTATTTAGTTCTCGTTTTGTTACTTTTAAATTTTAATATAATCTATTATTCATACGGTTAAAATATTATTATTTTTATTAATATTTAATTATATTATAACTATTTATATTTATATTCTTTATTGAATTATGATTTTGACTTTTACCTTTATTTTTTATTATATATTTACTTTAATTCTATTTACCCATATAAATTTTAGTTTTATATAAAGTATTATTTGAATAGTTATATAAATATTTATTTATTTATTCATAATAGAATATTATTATATCATTATATCATTATCTAATTATTATTTATTAATTTAGTTCTTTTTCTATTTGTTTGGATTATTGTATTAAAACTTTTTTATTTATATTATGAATTTTTATTAAATTGATTATTTTACAAATGGTTATTTTTTTACTTTTATTATATATTTTTTCTTTTTATTTATGTTTTTTTCTTTTTTTTAATTTGGTTGGGTTAAATTCTCGTCATCTAATCTAATCATCTTAATGATGAACCACATTTGATGATTCGAAATGCATTGGCAATCAAATCATTTATGAGATGGATCCAAAAAACAATTGTTTAAATTATTTTACTCACAAAAGCCTACATTCACATAGATTCTATGAAATTTATTAAATTTCTGAGAAAAAATTATAAATAAATAATATTAAACTGAATATTTTGAAAATTGATTCTTTTTTTGTTTTTTTTAAATGTAAATTGTTGTTTCTAATTCGTTGATGGCTATGTATACGTGGTTTTAAATTGAACTTTTAGTTATAAAAATTATGTTAAAGAATAATATATATATATATATATATCTATATATATATATATATATATATATATATATATATATATATATATATATATATATATATATATATATATATATATATATGCCAAGTGTCATAATAATTTAGGCTTTGTTACAATATCATGGGCCAATACCATGGCTTATCAATACCACATTCCCAAAAACCATAACTCATTTCAAAATCAAAATATTTTATAAATATTTTATTTCAATTTAATTTTATAACATTTTTTAAATTAAAACTTAATACTTACAATACATCTTAATGGAGGGTTTTATTCATAGAGTAATTCAAATATCTATCTTCTAGATCCATAACATAAACCTTGTAGATTGCCAACCCAACTAATGTGGTTCAGCTTCAAGACGATTAGATGATGAGAATATGATCCAATACACTGAATTAAAAGGCGGAGAATACCTACAAGCTTAAGGATTAGGTCAAAGATTAATAAATGTTCGTAAATAAATAAATTATTAGGTAAAAGCTCAAAGAAAATAAGTATTAGGAAATAAATAAAATAAAAAATAAATGATTATAATAAATAACTAGGATAATTAAATTATTATACAATGTTAACAATAAAAAAATATATCCTAGGTCAAATAAATTATAAGTTTAATAATATTCGGGGGGGTGTGTACTGTATCTAGGAAGCCATGGAAAAAGATTGAGATGATCCAAAATTAATTCATAACCTATAACCTCAAGATCAAGGGAAATACTCCCTATCCTATCTTCTTGATTGAAACTGGCTTGTCCCCCATTGAAAGTGTAGCTATGTTTAGATATTTGATGTATAAGAAGAAGCTTCACAATATGGAATCCAAGAGACTCCCAAAAATTTATTCTAACTTTCCATGTCATAATATCTAAACCAATCAAAATTTTTTAAATTTAAAAATAGGTACATGCAAATATTTTTGAGGGAAAATAAAAAAAGCTACTTTTTTTTTACTTGTATTTTTAGCTTATCTCCTTATAGGTTTACCCAAATTTTAAGTGTAAACAATTGTTGGATGTGGAATTTAATTCTACAACCAACAAGTGTCTACATTTGTAATTTGGGTAAATTGGTAAAGAGACAAACTAAAAATACAAGTAAAAAAATAATTCCCACCAAAATTCATAACTCTTATTTTATTATTTTTCCTTAGGAGGGCACATTTAGGCTGGAATTTTCTCTAATGAGGAAGCACAACCAGAAGAAAGCACAAGAATTATGTTCCCTTTGATCTTCCAACCACCATCTATGTTCAAATTTCCAAAGTGTTTTTCAATTTCAATGGCTTCTTTGAACTTCTTGTGATGATAGTGATTTACCTTACCTAGGATCCTGAAGTCTTTAACTCAAATATGGGGCTTCATTTTCTCAATATGCCCCGCAAGAGAAAAGGAACATGATCTACAATGCTTAACTTCAAGTATAAGCTCTTAAATCATTTTCTTAATAAATCAACCTATTTCGCCAACATATGGAGCACCACATGAGAACAAAATTAAGTAGACATATTTCATGTTGAAAGGGTCAACAGGATCCTTGGCTAGCCTCATCATACCCTGAATGGTATTTAACAATTTGTAGGAGGTGAAAACTTGATTATATCTTAAAATACAAGCAATCTTGTTAGTGGTACCCTAAATATATGGAAGCTTAACCTTGGGGATATGATCTATAGCATCCCTTTTTGGTCTAGTGTCACCTTGGATGGATTTATGGAAAGGCATGATGTCCTCACATTTTTTATAACCATATTTCATGAAAACATCCAATAGGTGGGTTTTCTCATCCTTAAGGTAACTCACATCCAAAATCATTAAAGCATGGGTGTCCAAGGTCTTTAACATGCCAAATGTTTGTTCTAGATGATGATGTTACTTAGCATGGAGATATTGCTCCATGTGAGTCTTTTTACATGTTGTGAAATGGAGCCATCATCATTTCTAGAAATAAGAACGTCAAGGAAAGGAGTGATACCATTCTTCTCAACCCACATGGTAAACTTGATAAAGTCAAATTGTATATTTAGAAGTTGAATGAATAATTTTAACTTATCATAACCATGGGGCCAACTAACACAACTATTATCAAAGTAGCATTTCCAAAGCTTCATATGAAAAGGCACAGAGGCTAACGCCTTGGTCTCGAATTCTTCCATGAAAAGGTTGGCTACGGCTTACGAGAGAGGGGATCCCATGACAATTTTCTCATGGAATTCACCTTCAAAATAAATAATGTAGAATTCAAGCATAAGTCGACCAAATTGGTCATGTTGGGATTTTTAATGTGACTAATATATCCATAACTTCATTAATGGGAATCTTGGTGAAAACAAAAACAAGATTCTTAGCTACAAATATTTACCAACATTTTACCATGGATATTATTAACTTATAAATAGGCTTTGTTAAAATACCATATGCCAGTACCATGGGTTATCAATACCACTTTCCCAAAAACCATAACTCATTTCAAAATCAAAATATTTTATTTTAATTTTATTTTTAAAAAATTTCACCCCTGTCGAAAACAGGTTATATGGTTATTTATTTTGGTAAAAAAGATTTAACTTTTCCCTTTTTCTATTTCCAATCTATTAAATGAGTGATTAGTTTTTTTAAAATTTAAAATAAATTTCAATATGTATAAACTTAAATCCAAAATAAAATTTAATATATATAAACTCTTAATTTGTTGTAGATAAAAATTCTAATCTCGCAAAATATTATGAAAAACTTTTATTATGTTAAATTTTTATATTAGCTTTTAGTAATATATATATATATAAGAGAAATAAGTACTAAATAGCAATGCCACATGTTATACTTATTATGGATCATTTATATAAAAAATTAACTTATTTTAATTATCAATATTTAAAATCTAAACTAAATTTAACTCAATTTGAAATATAATCATTTCCTTCAAATTTAATTTCCATGTGCTACAACATATAACAATACTTTATATAACAACACAAGAAAAATATGAACACACAACTAGTGTTTGAAAATAATTGTTTTCCCAAAAGAAGATTATTTTCGCGAAACTAAAAACAATGAGAAGGAAATTGTATGAAATTTGTATTGTTTATTAATTATAGGGTATAAAGGGTTAAGTAAAATACAACAGTAAATTTAGTGCTTATTCTTTAAGAATGGTAATTACTTTTATTATTTTTTAACCATCATAGATTTATATTAATTTTAGCCTTATCAAGTGGGGTCATATTTCTTGAGGTGCAAACCTCTTTCAAACTATAAAATTTGATGACTTATATGTAGAGAGATTTAATGTCTATTGATGGTTGATATATCTTGGGTTAACATGGATCTATGTTGATTATTTATATAGTAAGCATGTGTCAACTCCATGCTAATCATGGAAGTAATTTCACACAGCCTTCATCTTGAGCAACACACTAACAAATTGTTTTAACTACAATTTTTCTTTACATTTGCTTTATACAATATAGACATAATCTCTCTCTATAAATAAATAGATATTTACACGATATTTTTTAATTAAATTTTTTATAAATATTACATTTTGATTTCATTAAAAACACTTACCAATGGAAGCAATTACACATCTCATTCATACAAAAATTTACAAGCCTCAAATGTTAGTTGAAGTGGTATATAGCTAAATGTAAAGGTCTTTGACATTGTTGCTAATTTTTATTGATCATAGGTTTGACCCTTTTCGATTACCTTGGGACCATGTCCCATAATCAGCAGTGATGGTTTGTTAGGTTTACCATCCACGAAATGTCGTGAAGTACTCCTAAGTTTCCCGTGCTTTCATTCCAAGAAAAAAAATGAACAAGCTCATAAGAGCTTACATTGAATCTTATTTGTTATTAATATTTTTCTTAAATATTACAAGTGAACTAATCAATATTATTTTTAGATGTCACATATCAACTCCATATTAACTAACAAAGGAATTACACATCTCGCTCATACGAAAAAAATTATACAAAAAATTATATTTATTTATTTATTATTTTTTGTTACTTCCAATTATTTTATCTCTCTATATAAAATTGATGTAAAATTAAGATGAAAATTAAAGTATGTTATTTATAGCTGATTTCAGTGTTTTTTTGTTATTACTATCTTTTAATTTGTTATATAAATATTATTTTACTAGTTTTAAATGTAAAGTTATGTGACAACATCTTCCCCATATTCAATTGTGAAGTGCTTATGGATGCAAAAATTACCTTTAAGATATTATAATATCATATTTCTATTAAAAGTTTAATTTTTTGAAACTTTTAAAATTATAAAATTTATAACTATATTTAAGATATTTTAATGTCATATGAGAAAGAGTTGTCAAACTTTAAATTTCATAATTATTTTCATTATAAATAAGTTTGTTTGCTTCTTTCCAGTGGTCAATGGCTTTCATGAGGCTTATACATGAACCAAATAAGGATGTTGACTAAATATGCTATGTATCATCTAGTTGAAGTGATATATTTTATAATTCCACCAATTGATGATATAATATATCATTCACCTCTTTTGTCTCATTGTTTCAGAGTTTAATATTTTTTTCTAAAGGAATTTACACTACTTACATTGGTTCATATTGAACCTTTTAAGTAGTTTTATTGTATATATTATTTTTATGACTAATGTTTAACCATATACTCTCCATATCTGAAGGCCTAAGAAATAATGCAGATCACAAAGGTCTTTCATCTCATAAACCTATGACATTTGTCCTTTAATTGTTTCAATCAACTTAGATGCATTTCTTGTTATAATAGGATCATCAACATAAAAGGAAATCAAATAAATATGCCACTTCTAATCTGACTTAATATACAAGTTAGGATCACTTACCTTTTATAAAAAATTTCTAAAGAAAGAACAAGTAAATATTTACATAACAATATCGTGGTGCCTATTTTTGTCCATATAAATATTTCTTTAATTTACAAACAGTATTCTCTATACCCTTGTTTAGAAATCCTTTTGACCAAACATGATACACTTTTTCATTTAATTGTCCATTTGAAAAAGTAAACTTGACGTCTAATTGTTGTAGATTCCAATTATGTTTTGTAGCTAATGCAATAATTAATCTATTGATTTTTAATTTAGCTACATGTGCAAAAGTGTCTTCATAATCAATTCCCTCTTTCTATGAATAATGTTTTGTAACCAATCTAGCTTTGTATTTATATACACTATCATCAGCATTAAATTTGGTTTTGAATAGTCATTTGCATCTTATGGGAATATTAAGAAACTCTATTAATTCTCTTGTATCATTTTTCATTATGGAATCATACACTTCTTTCATTGAAATTGTACATTCTTTATTCTCTTTAGCTTGATTAAAATTCAAAGGTTCTATGACATTCATTACTTCTGTCATCAAGGAATAGTCTTTATACCTTACAAGTAATTGAGTTTTGTGTGATGGCCTCTTTGGTGCTTCATTTTTGTCACCTTTTCTTCTACTTTATGATAAATCATATCATATTCTTGGTGTATTTAAGCACTTCAAGTGTCCATGTCAATAGATTATTCATCCTATATATTTTCATGTTTTTCATCTCCTATTTCTTTGACATTATCATCATTATTAGAAGGAATGTGCCACACATCATGACTATCCACCTTACGAAATTCATCTACATCCTCATGCAATAACACATATTTACTTGTAAAAAAATTACGTGTTCACGGATCAAACATATTGTATGCTTTTTGATCGAAATAGTAACCAATAAAAATACACTTAGTTTCTTTTGCATCAAATTTTCTCCTATCTTCCTTCGAAACATTAGAAGGATCTTTTCTTCCAAACATTCTTAAATGGATTATTGTTGATTTATAACCATAAAGACCTTCAAAAGGATTTTTATGGTCTAAACTTTTAGTTGGGCCTCTATTTTTCAAAAAAAAATTAGTATAAATATTTTTTGTTAAAAACCATTGGTAATATTTTTACCTTTTTATCATGATCCATGCACATTCTACTAAGCATAGGTTATTACTTTTAGTTACTTCATTATGTTGTCAAGTATGTTGCATTGTATAATATTGCACACTTACATAAGATTTTAAATTCTTGATGAATGCACCTAATGTATATTCTCCTTATTGATCTTATAAGAGGATATTTATGTATTTTCCTAATTTCTACTCAACCATACTCTTCAATTATTTAAAATATTCAAAATAATCACTTTTCTCGCTCATTAATTAAAGCCATGTAAAACCTTTTTAGTCATAAATAACGATCAAAAAATGGTATGCTCCTCCAAGTGATCTTGTCTACATAGGACCACACACATCTACATGGACAAGTTCAAGAATATATTTTTTATTTTATCTGTATGAGTATTGAATAATTCCCTGTGCATCTTCCATAATGCACACCCTTCACATGTAGTTTGTTCATTTTTAAACAATAGAAGTCCCTATGTATGGACAAGTTCAAGAATGTCTTATTTTCTTTTATCTATATGAGTATGTAATTCTTCCCTATGAATCTTCCATAATCCAAACCCTTCACATGTTGTTTGTTCAATTTTAAGCAACAGAAGTCCCTCCACCATTCGTTGTTTTTAAAGTAGTAACAAATAATGATATATATTTAAGGTGACCATACACTTCATGCTATGAAACTTTTGTTGGCATGGTTGTAGATGCCAATGCATGATGTCTCCTACTCGTTAGATCAACCTTTTATAAGGCTCCAACTTAGAATCATATTTCAATAATCTTGTAATGATCTTTCATATCTTTCACCACACAAACTGACTCTACAAATTATACCTTCAAATCTTAATTTTTATGGTAGAAATTGAGATTAAGTTCTTCTTTATACTAGGAATGTAAATCACATTTTTAATTTTTCTAACATAACCACTTAGTATTGTATAGATACATCACCATATCCTTTAATTTAATGTAAGCAATTATGTCATGGATATATGGTACCACCATTATTTTTTTCATGACAATTTTCAAATCAATACTTATTAGAAGACATATGAATGGGGACACCAAAATAAATAAACTTTGCATTTGAATCATCTAATTCAATGGATAAGGTAGCATCTCAAATAAATAATATGCGATTATTGAATTCATCATTCGTTGTTTCCCCTTTATCAACAAAATGACCAGTATGTTTTTTTTATGTTTGGAATCATGATACTTCCTCTTAAAGAAATATTTGGAATAGTGTCCAAACTTGCCAGAGTAAAAACATGCATCATTCCTTTTAAAACTATCATACAAATTTGGCATCATACCATCATGTGGCTTTGCATATGAAAGTGGCTTTAAGTATTGTGGATTTACATATCGTGGGTTACTTACCTTATTTATTTCCAATTGATTTCCTCTGGAAGGTTAGTTCCATTTCGCCATCAATGCTGAGTCTTAATTTTGAGATGTACAATTATGATTTTTCCTTCATTCTTCCTCTAGCATAATAATACGAATCAATTTGTAAAATGTAGGAGTTTTCTTGCAATACCGACAATAAAAATCTAATATCATTCTAACATACCATTCCGTGTTATAGTTACTAGATATATGCTTGATATATTTACAACAATATCACCTAGTTTATCTTTCAAATATTTATTAGAAATAAAGTTATTTACATTATTATTCTCTTCCATTTTCATTAAAAGAAATTTGTGTTTTAAGAAAAAAACATAATTTGTATTGGTTGTTTGATATAAATATTTAAGAATATCCCATGTCTCCTTAGACATCTTGCTTTCTATGATATGTAGAAGAATTTTTTCCTTGACAAACATTCTGAGAAGCACTTTTCCTTGCCTCTAAGAGTGCTCCTAGTCTTGAACTCAATTTACAACGGCTACAAGTTTGTTTTCATGTATATATACAATGGGTCAAACATTTTCCCCTTATAGAGAGGTGTGAAGCTTGAACTTTCAATTCACATAATTGGAAATGTCTAACTTGTTTGATTCATTTAAATAGGATTCCACCAAAGGGTTAGCCATTTCACTAAATATAAAAAATAAAAAAATAAAAAAATCTCTTACATAAACAAATTACCTTTTCAAAGCTAGGGATTTTTTTCACCTCCTTTTTTTCTGAAAGGAGCAATAAGAAATTTGCATATCAACACATACCCACTGTGTTTCCACTAAATTTATACCCCATATTTTGTGAATAATTGTTGTTGTTCTCTTCAAAAATATTATCCTTCTTATTACCAACATCATCAAGCATAATGTATGATCTCTAGCTTTGAAGAGATTGAATTGGGAATTTGAGGAATTGGTTGAATTTTATTGTGGTGATTTTCATTACGATGAAGACCCAAAAATAGTAGCTTACAATTCAAATCTAGAGCCTAATCCTTAAGTGGCACTTTAGAAAGAATTATATTTTACATCGAATGATCCTTGATCAAGGTGAAAGCACTTGATGAAGTCCTTTAGAAGAAGTAACTGAAGATGAATAGATATTTGGAATAGATACCTTCATCTCTCAAAAAATTGTAGTTATTTTTATTAGTCACACATAGCACTACGAACATGAATCCCACTCAATCAACTTTCCACAACTCTTCCATGGTTTGACTCCTTTCTAGCAATTATGGTTCACATCTTACGCATATCACTTCATTCCATGGATCTCACTTTGCAAGGTTTGGACATAGTAACATTATTTTTCTTAAACACTTCTGATGCTTGGAAGAAAATTTTTCATTCTCCAATAGTCCACAATATTCACTTCTTGTTGGTTTATTCATAACTCCCACAAGATGATAAAGGAATGACACATGTTATAATTCCTACCCACAATAGTATCCTCTTCCATGACATGCTTCACTTGCTCAATAAATCCCCTTGGTGACTCAACACAAGAAACCCAACACAATATATGGATCAACAATACAATTTAATTTATAAATATAGAGTACTATTGAGAGGGGGTGAACTAATAGTGATAGCAATGATATTACTTAAAAAAAATTGTTGGATTACTAGATAACCACAAACATGAACAATATTAACATATCTGAATATAAAAGAAACATAAACTCAACATATAAAAACCATGAAAAGAATAAAAAAAGCATGCACAATAAGACACAAGTTTTTCTAGTGTAAATCCCCAACCACAAAAAAATCACCATGTTGTTGCTGCATTGCTTTGAATCTTGATTAATCAAATCTTCTTTACATAAATTTAGCTAGCTGCCACTAACAAGGAGCAACCATCCCTGTGTTTAATATTTTTGGCATCCACCAACTCGAAGTTCTCTACTCACATGACTCTATAAGCAACCACTTGCTGAAACCATCCACTCTCAATGAACCTTTCCCAACTACCACTATACTATCCACCACCATAGATGGAGATACAACTCGCAAAATACTATTTTCCTGGCTACCACCAGTAAGGATCCACCACCCTTGTCAAACTCTCAGAGCCACACTTTCATTCGTTTTCGTAATACACTTTAATCTCGTCAAAGAAGCAATCTCTACAACACAACCATGATAAATCAATGGCAACAAATATCCAAATCAAACTCTCTCACTCTATCAACCAATTTTTGTCACTCTTCTCTTCTCTAAACTCAACTATTTGCATAATAAAATATGATATACAATATACATCTATATCTACCATACACATCTCTCAATCCATCCAACCATCAACTAAAATGAAAATAAAATCAATACATAGCATATACTGTGACGAAATTCACCCTCTGCATCTTCTCATAAAATCTGATATATGGCTCCTACATACAACAATAAAACAGTTCTGAAATTATGTGTGTGCAGCTACATATATATCATTTCTCTCTCAATTCCCTCTCAATGGCATGATCTGACACTTACAATAGAACTAACCAAATAGCCTCATAGGATTCTTTTATTTGTAATTTTTTGAGATGATTTAATCAGTAAATGTTATAGGTAATGGAACACTTAACAACACTATTCATACTCTTGAGTTGATCCAGATTCATATCCTTTACTTGATATTTCCACTAAATTCACTTATTTAAAGCGATTCTTCACTTTAACCGTCTTCTATAAATTAGTTAACCTTCCTGACCTTTTTATCAAAAGTCTCTATCAGAAACTATTAGAGAAACACATTAAAACACATGAGATTTGTGAGGAATCCAAATAAAATCACCCAAAAATATTAATACTCCCTTTTCTATGAAAACGTAACTTATAACACTTTCCTCTAAGCCACAAACCAAGTTAGTAACCCATGCAAGTTTCCTTCAAGAGACCCAAGTTACCCTGTTTTCATCCCCTTTGTTACATCTGATCAGCTCCAAACTTCCAGGATATTTATCTACTTCTTGAAGCACCTCCTAACCTTATAAAACCTTTGAAAACCCATGACAAGCATCTTATAACCATGCCAAAATGCTCCAAACATGTGCAAATATCCAGTCACCTCCATGTAGTAAGTCAACTTCACGATTAACCATGAGACAACATGGCAACTATATTTAGACCTTTTAATTCCATGATAAACATCTACAACACTATCATAATCTTATGAATACAATGAGAACATCAAATACATCCTAAATGCATCAATACAAACATATGAGTCATGATATCCATCCAGTGATGTTAATGGCAACAACAACATGCCAACAAACTCCCCCTTTCCCAATGATGCCAACCTGAAACTTCCCTTTCTGGAAGTGAACTTCTGAAGATGTCCACACACAAAAATCTCATCCCCTTTTACATCATTGGAAATTTGTAGAACATATCAATGTCAAACATTTTGCCTTCTCCAAACTAAACATTCTCCTCCTCTACATGTAATGGGTTCCATCAACCAGATCAGAAACTCCATTCAACATCATATGTAGATAATAAACAATGGGATACAAAGTTGAAATATGAGAGCAACACCAACAATCCTCCATTGATCTCACAACTGAATATGATGTGTACTAAAATTCCCCTGGACACGAGCTAGGTATGGTCAAAAACACAGTTGAGTGACAATACACCCATCCTATAAAAAACAACAACAACCTTTGATCAACTCTAAAGTAGCAACAACATCAAACTTTGATAAACTCTAAAGTAGCAACAACATATACATCTTCTCTATACTATCTACACTATACTATCTATATCAAAGGAGTAGAAAATTAATACATCAATAGCAAGAACCTCTCTTTGTTCATCTCTAGTAGCAACAACAAATAATCAAGATTATAAAATAATAACTTTTCCCAAAATCTGTGCAAATTAATACATACTCTTCGAAATGCAAACATCTCCATGGTTTATTTTGCAATGATCTATATCACTATCATTGCCTCCTTTCCATATGGAAGAGGTTACTAGACATGGACCAGAGACTATGACCCAACATTATGGAATGAAATTACTAGGATTTATATGCTTATTACATGGCTACACGAATGATGATACATGGCTATATAATGACATCAATAAGCCCAAATATGGTTGAACCATGACTCACATACCTCTCTATAAAACATAGGCCAATCATGACCAACAATAAATGACTTACAATGATAGTACATGGTTTCATGAGCATCTTACAAGGCTTCATCAATAAAATATTCAGCTCGTAAAATGACACCAAGACTTCATAAATGGCTAAAATATATCATTTGCTATTCAGTGTGCTAACAAATACTCTCATGTGTGAATCAACCCATAGACCCAAGTAACAAAGTAACAAGATTCATGGCTAAAACAAACACTCACTATAATGCATGCCAAAAATAAAGGCTCGCCTCTATGCATAACATAAACAAGTATATGACATATATGATCAGCAATAAGTTCCTTACACATAATAAAAAAAATGTAAACTTTGAAACTGGAACTGCATCGAGTACCCAATTTTTAGGTAGCAAAGTATCATTTGATTCTAAAAATTGTTGATTCAGAATACACCTCTTTATTTTTAGTATATTTTGACAATTTAAATTTTCTTATGTATCATGTATGAACATAATTTTTAAAATGTTAGTGATTTTCATGTTGATTTTTAAAAGTGTTGAAGCAACATCAACCCTTTTTTTTAAAAGACTTATTTTCGACACATTAAATTTTTTTAATGTTTTAAGTGTGGATAATTACTTTTTAAATTTAACAATTTTTTGAATAGTCGTATTCTTCTTCTGTGATATAATTATTTTGAAGTTTTTTTTAGGTTTGTGTTTTTTTATTTTTCTTTTCATTTTTTTAGTGAGATCTTTGTTTTTCTGCATACTATATTTTAAATTTATGATTTTCTATATATTTATCTATAATTGATAAATATTTCAATGAAAATCAAATAATTGTCACTAAAATAGCAACAATTTTTAACATTTGACATAAAAATAGACATTTTGAATATAGATATAAAAAAATACACATTTTGAGACTTTTTTTGTTAACAATGACAAGTCAAATAAACGATTTTTTTGGGAAACTTTTAACAAAAAAAAGTTTTAAAAATAATAATTTTATGAATTTTATGTAAAAAAATAATCATAATCATAATTTTTTCAGAAAATAATGGTCCACATAAAAATAAAGTGAAAATCACATAATAAAAATATTAAATATATAACAACAATAATTCAATACTTATTCTTCTCGTAAAATGTCAAGGTCAAAACATTACAAGTATAACTAATGAATAGTTCCAAAAAATGAGTTTGATTTTCAAGCATAATTTAAATTTAATCAAGAATATCATATAATCCATGTTCATTACCTTCTAGAGTTTCTTTTTTTGCTAATGCAAGAGTCAGTCCTACCAATTCATTAATCATCAAATAGAGTACATAAAATACAAGTAATCCTGCATGGTCGTGGACCATGGAGAGACCCTATCAAGACCTGAAACTCGGATCAAAGCCCATGCCTCCCTCCCTACAACCAAACCTTACAATTCACAAAGGAATGTAACAAGAACCACGAAACTGACTTGAAAAGAACCAAAAGTGTCAATAAAATAAGGGTATTGTAACCATCCGATTTCTTAACCCACGGCACAATAGCCAGAGTGAAAAGTCTTTTGAGGTCAAGGACACCTGTTTCCTGCCAAATCCTAACTTTCCCTTTTAATCTTAACCGTTGAACCCGTCCTTTCGATCGAACGACTATGGACCATTTTTCTGTGTTAAGAAGTTCGTTGTTTATCTCTAAGACCCACAGACATGCATGTTCAATCCCATCTGTTGATCTGCTATGAATGATCCAACAGTTGAGACTGATATCACACCCGCCTACCTTCGCGCACGTGAGCATGCGATGAGGGTGGTATTCCTCCCGACCCCACTACCACGTGGAGCATGCTGAATGGAAGCGCTCCTGAAAAGGAAAAACCACTTTCCACCTTTGTGGCTCACGATCCCCAGAAAACCGCTTAGGTCGCGGTAGAGTGAGCCTACCTGAAAAACTGCATGGTAAAGTGTGCAACCACAAAAACTTTGCGATGAAGTGAGCCCCATGTTTACCACTGGGACCCGCAGAAAAGCACGATCACTCCCAACCATTGATTTGCTATAAATAATCCAATGGTTGGGATTGATATCACATCTGACAACCTTCGCGCATGTTAGCATGCAATGAGGGTAGTATTCCTCCCGTCCCCACTGCCACATGTAGCCCGCTGAATGGAATCGCTCCCTAAAAGGAAATACCACTTCTCGTATTTGAGGGCCACGATCCCAAAAAAACTGCTCAGGTCGCGGTAAATTAAACCAACCGAAAAAACTTCTGGTTTCTTAGCCTCCGATGGTCTCTAGCTTTCAACCATTTGTTGCATCAACCCTCCTTGAGCTAATTTGCATTAGAGAAACTGCCATACTTTCAGTTAACCACAATATCAAAACCTCATCATTGTTGCAACTAGACCCTATAGTTAACATAGTGACCCGGTATTCGCTTTTTGACCACTGCAATCCATTCTCCAAAGACCCGATTAAGAGTAAGCCTCTAAGAAAACAGTTGTTGGTCTGCTTTACCCACCTCCCTGGCTGTTTCACGGAACATTTTCTTATCTTCTCCTGCTTGCTTTTGACACTCCATTTTTAATCTGGTTTGAGGGAGCTCTTGCCAGTCCATCGCCACTCTATTATCTGTGCTGATCACTCCTTGATTAGCCAGCAAATCTACCAGTTTATTGGCCTTTCTACGCACATGTGCAAAGTTGACTGTTCTTAGGTTCTATAGGTGACTGTGAATCCATTGAAGGACTTGGATTAACCTCCAGTTCCTTGAGGCCTTTTACCGTTTCATTCTTGAGCTTATTCTCTTAACCGAGTTAATGATTAACTCAGAATCATCTTCAATGATCGTATTTTGGCAGTTTTCCTGAACCCGGATCTCCAAACATTGTTCCATGCCCATCATCTCCGCCATGTCGTTGGTTGCTTTGCCTAAATGACCATGAAAGATAAACAAAATCCTTCCATTATCATCTCTTAACACCCCTCCATGGTCAGCCATGCCCGAATTACCTTTAGAAGCACCATCAATGTTGAATTTCAAAAAACCCTTAGGGGGAGGATGCTAAAAATCAAGCTTAGGATCCAGAATTGAAGCTTTCCTGACTAAGCCCTGAGGAGCAAGCCCCTGCATCTCTAGCTTACAGAGAATCCTCCATTCTGTAGCAGAAGGGGGTTTCGTAGGGAGATTTCGGACAATAGTGCCAATGGTTTCCTTAATCTATTTTAGGATCAGACCATAGAGATACTAGGGAGATTTCTTAATATTCTTGAAGACTTTATTGTTTCTTTCTTTCCAAACATTCCAAATAATGAAGCTTGGTGTAAGAGCCCAAGCTAAACTTAAAACTTCATTATCCAAAAAGTTATTTCTCCAATTGGTGAGGGTATTGAAAAGACGTCCAATGTCTCTATCAGATTTTTGTAAGATAGAGGCGAAAGAATCCCATAATCTGGAAGTAAAAATGCAATTCTTAAGAAGGTGCTCCATTGTTTCCTCTTCAACTTCACAGAGTTGGCATCTGGAAGGTCCCAGGACACCCCTTTTCCTAATGTTATCCCAGGTCAGAATTTTTCTGTGCAGTACCAGCCACATAAAAAGTTTAATTTTCATCCACCCTTGAAGTTTCCATAGGTTTTGCCAAATCCTTTCTAGAGCTTGGGAATCTAGTTCAAGGAGTATGAGTTTAGCTTCCTTGAGATTATAAGTCCCCTCATTATTGTTACCCCATCTCAACTGGTCATGCCCCCTTGAAACTAGAATTTTCCTTTGTTCTAACATCTTCATTAGCCTCTCAGCCTTGGCTTTTAGGGGATTGTCATTTCTGAGATCAAGTTTCCTCCAGTTTCTCCATTTCCCTGAACTGTTGTTTTGATCCCAAAAATCCTTAACTTTGGTGAGTTCCTTGGTGTCTGTCTCTGCTTTGAGGTCCCCCAAATCCTCCTTTAACAATATAGGTTCTTGTTTCCATCTATCCTCCCAGAATAAGGGTAAGTCTCCCTCTCTAATCTCCCGGAAGCTATGATCTTGGATTATGCTTCTGTTTTCCCAGGCTTTGTTCCAAATATAAGATCCTCTTATATTACCATCCATCCTTATGTGGTCATTATCTAGCCAAGAGCTTGCATGTTTTTCTTTCCAAAGGATTGCCCATTGTGCTTCTGGTTCTTTGATCCATCGCCACCATAATTTTGCCCCTAAAACCTTGCTTAGAATCTTAGGATCATCCAATCCAAGACCCCCGTGGTTTTTGGGTTTACAGATTTTTTCCCAGGCAACCAAGGACCATTTCTTCTTATCTTCCCCCTTGCCCCATAGAAAGTCTCTTTGTATGTTTCTCATTTGGTGTAGGATTCCTTTAGGAGCTGGGATAGCTGAAAGCATAAAGACTGTGATTGATTGAAGTACAGCCTTTGTGAGGACTAACTTGCCAGCCAAGTTTAGAGATCTCATATTCCATTTCCTGGTTTTGTCTTGTAATTTATTAATTATCAACTCCCAGATGCTCTTCTGTAATGGCTTGGCCGTTAGAGGAACTCCCAAATAATTTGAAGGGAGAGAATCTCTTTGAAAGCCCAGAATTCTATATATGTTCCTCTGAATAGCAATGTTAGTACTAAAGAAAAAGATTTTGGATTTGGAAAGATTTACTTCCATACCTGAAACCATGGCAAAGTCACTAAGGATTTGTTTATATGTAAGTGCTTCTATGACTGTAGGGATTCCTTGCAACATGGTGTCATTCACAAATTGTTGATGAGTCAAGGCCTGTCCATTGTCTGAGAGTTGAAGAACCTTGATTTTACCAACTTCATTTGCATTCTTGATAGACCTTCACAGTCCTTCCATCATGAGGATGAAGAGGAAGGGAGAGAGAGGGTCACCCTTCCTAAGGCCTTTGGAAGGAATAAAAGTCTCTGAAGGAGAACCATTGACCAGAATTGAGAAGACAAAAGAAGTGACCAAAGCCATGATCCATCTTACCCAATTGTGGTCGAACCCGAAAGCAGTAAGAAATTTTCTGATATAGATCCAGTTCATCTTATCATAAGCTTTGGCTATGTCCAGTTGCATGATCATTCCAGCCTTTCTTTTGCTAGTGAGAGAATGCACTTCATGTGCTTGAATAATGTTATTAATAATTTTCCTTCCTTCCACATATCCAGATTGTTCCCCCGAGACTAGTGAAGGAAGGAGGGGTTTGAGTCTATTAGCAACAACTTTAGATATTATCTTGTACGCCACATTACGCAAAGCTATAGGTCTAAACCTGTTAGGGGTTTGAGCCAATTCATGTTTAGGGATCAAAGCTATAAGTTGGTGTTCAGAGCCTTCAAGATGGTTTTGTTCGTTCGGGAATCCTCAACCACCTACATAATGTCCTGTTTGAAAATATTCCAACAAGCTTTAAAGAAGTCAACATTGAAACCATCCAGGCCTAGCGCCTTCCCATTCTGAATTTCTTTGAGTACTCCACTAACTTCCTCTTCAGTCACTGGCCTATAAAGATTGGCATTATCCTCTCTGGAAACCATCCTGGGTATATGCTTAGTGAAGTATCGGATGTGTAGTTCTCTATCATAACAGGTTTCCGTTGCTATGTTTCAAAAGCGTTGGACTAGAATTACCTCTATTTCTTCATGAGAATTGAGAAGATTTCCTCTTTCATCCTTGATCAAAGAAATTTTGTTATGAGCTCTCTTTGCTAGGGTGGATTTGTGGGAAAATCTTGTATTACGTTCACCTTCTTTTAGCCACTAAACTCCAGATTTTTGTCTCCAAAATATTTCCTCTTGTTCGCATCTATTCTCCCAATTTTGATGATATTTGGTGGCTTGATCACTTCTAGCTTTATCATGTCCCTCCGCAATAAGGGATTGGTTGAGTTCTTGCATTTTACCTTCAATAATTTTTTTCTCTTCAAAGATGTTACCAAATTCATTCTTGTTCCAGTATTTAAGCTGGAGCTTGATGTGTTTTAGTCTTTTTTGAAGAAGGAACATGTTGGTGCCCTAAATGTTTAAGTCTTCTAACAACCATTTGGCTATGTTGTTGATGATGTCTGGGTGGGTAAGACAGATGTTCTCAAATCGAAAAGATCTGTTCCTATGGGTGCCAATGCCCTGAACCTCCATCTATACCAGCCAGTGATCTGAGCCTCCAAAGGGGAGCATACTTGCTACCATTTCCTTGTCATTGAACATAAGATCCTCTGAGATTAGGAATCTGTCTACTTTAGAGGCCACCTAAGACTCTCCTCCTCTTTTATTGTTCCAAGTAAATATTCCATTACTCGTTACAATGTCCACCAGCTTCCTCCTGTCAATAAAGGTTTGAAAAGCCAAAGAATATTTTCCTAGAACTCTAGTTCCCCCTTTTTTCTGTAAGTGATTTGATCATATTGAAATCACCTCCCAGGATCTACGTTATTCCTGCATGTCTGTCTCTAATATTCTCAAGAGAGTTTACAATTCTGAGTTTGTCATCCATTCTTTGAGGACCATAAACATTCGTCACCAAGTAGGTATCGTTTTCTCCCATAGGTTGAATGACTACAGATAAATAATCCCTTGATGCCTCCACATCTAATAAGCCAATTTTTTGTGGATTCCAAAGGGTGAGAATACCTCCTGCTGTATTCTCAGCTTTGAGTTCCAGAAACTCAAATTTATTGAGCCACTTACTGTGCATATCTCTTATCTTCTAGATGGAACACTTAGTTTCTTCGCTGAAAATCATATCTGGAGCTGCTTGTTTCATTCTATTATACAGTAATCTTTATTTCCTTTTACTACCTAGACCCTTGATATTCCAAGAAGTGAACCTCATAATTAAATATTAGTAAAGGAGTAACTAGATAGGTCTTTCATCTTACCTGAATCTATCATTAGCTTTCCACATTCCATCAACATCTCATTTTGCTTTTTTCTGCACCATTTCTTCCCTGGGTTTTTGAGTGCTAGTCCTGCTACGCTTTTCATTGTTTTCACTCCTTCGTTGCCCTGTCTATCTTTATGTTTTTGTCTGTCCACCCCTTTAGTTTGGGTTTTCCATAAAAATAGTTGTTGAACTCTACTGAACTCCTTTGTGGGTAACGAGTCTAACCCTTCTTTGGTTCCTTGATCCTTCCAAATCTAGGTTTTGTTTCTCAATAATTTCTTGGAGCTCATGGTCCTCCATTTCCATCTCACTTTGGGTCATTTCATGATCCATCTCCTTTTCTGCATCATTCATCATCACTTCTTTCTATTTGTTGTTATCTTGTATTTGTTCCCTTTCTTCTACTTTTTCCTCCTCCACTACACTTCCTTCCTTTGCTTGATCTGTTTCTATGGAACCTTCGTCTACTTCAAGGACATGAAACATGTTTTTGTTAGCTTGTTGCCCTACTGATTTACGTGTTTTTGGTCCTCTTTTGCCTTCTTTTCCTTTATGCTACACCTTGACGAAGCTTTCTGAGTGTTTCATTCTGTCAGTTTTGTTTTTGTTCTCTATTTTACTGAGATGGAAATCTCTGAACAGGTGTCCATGCTCATGACATTTGCGACATCTAAATGGGATATGTTCATAATCTACTGTTTGTATCCATTCTTCATCAAAAACCTCCAAAATAACCTCGTCTAGTAGAGCTCCGGAGAGATCCATTTCCACACATATTCTAGTAAAGGAAGTATACTTTCCCCTTCTAGTGGCCTCAGAAACTTCGCCAAACCGACCTAACTTATTTCCTATGGCAGCTAGAGATTTTGTTTGCTACTTATCAAGAGGTAGAGAATAGAGTCTTACCCAAACTGGAACCAATGTAAACGTTTTGTGTTCGGGAACAAAATTCATGATCCAGGGTCGCATAGAGAGACCTATTGCAGCGTAAAAGTAGGGCCCTCCTTCAAACACTCTGTCCTTATCTTCAATATTTATGAATACAACAGTGAAAAACCCCTTAGACCCAAGATGTAGATTAATGCTGCCTTTTGGTTTCCATTGGTATTTAATCCACATTTGTAAGGCTTTTTCAGTGGGCCATAGACCCATCAATTTGCAAATGATTGCATAAGTTTACATGTGATCCTTGTGCGCCTGCAGCATTGGCTCATGTAAAATGACCCTAGGAGTTACCGTCGCTTTGGGTTTACATGGTCCCATGTGTGCTTTGTCTTTTGTTCCTTTCTCCTTGTCTTCTTCCTCATTTTCCTTTTGCATCATTATGCTTACTTGACTTAGTTCCCTCTTGTTCTTCTTCACTATTTCTTTCCCTTCTTTCTAAAGGCTCTCTGTCATTTTCCATTAGCTTTTTCCCCTATTGGCCACTGCTTGCTTGTAGGAGGGAGTGGATCTTCCTCCTTCGCATCCGTCCATGGAGAACGCCTCTATGTCAATCCAAAACCCTGGTTTTTCCATCCTGCCATCCATTATCTTCTAGAGTTTCATTATTGTCTTCCTCCATAATATTTTATGCCTTAGTTTGGTCGTTTTTCTCTTTTGAGATATCTCTGATGTGTGAAAATCTCCCAAAGTATCTCTTTCCAATCATTCCATCCAATGGTGGTGGAGGTTCTTTTGCCTTTTTTTCGACACGTGATTCATTATAGTCCCCTTTACTCAAACCAACTTCTTGCATTGCATCTGGAAGAAATTGAATAGCATTAATTCTTTGCTGAATACAATTGCATTGTAGTGAGTATTTTTCAATGGAAATGAAATTTATTCATTTTTTGTATGTAACATGTTAGTGTTGTACCCAATCATCAAGTACAAATGAAATAATTAAGTAAATTGGTATAAACACGTAATATCTATATATATATATATATATATATATATATATATATATATATATATATATATATATATATATTCAATCTTATATAATAAAATTTACCTAGACTGTGGTTTTTTATAAATGTTAACTATCTATTTTTGCTTAGTTATCTTCATATATTAGTTTTTTTACAAAAGCATCATGAACTAGTACTTGTCTATGACTCTTTCCATCTACCTCATTCAGAAGCATATGCTTATATCTCTCATCTTTTGTCCAACATTCAACATGAATGAACTCACAATCACTTTTAATTGGTTATCTTTGTAACCAATAAGATTTGACTTTTTCTTGTAACATGGAATAGTAAAAGTTCAATTAACTTATACATAAATAATTTTTTTTAACATAGATAAACGTACAATTCCAATGTCTTACTGTGTAAGTTGCATTCTTGAGTTTTATTTTCCCTTAAAGCTTGTTAATAACATTCTAGATTATGTGTATGAATGAAATTTCACAAATATAAAAAATGGTGATGCTATGACTTCTAGAAATCTCGTAACCACTTTACTAAAATCTTGATAAGTATAAGGCTCACTAACATATTCAATGTTTGGGATATTGAAATTATGGGGAATATCTACAATAACTAGGGAATAACCCCTTTTAGCTACGATTTTTCCAATGTCTTCACAATCATCCTGTTTTATCTGATATTGGATAGTGTCGATCCCGTTCCAAATGAAATGAGTAAGACTAGGATACAATTCAATAGTCCTAAGACACTGCATTTTCAACCTTTCCAACTTAACTTTTACAATCAAGATTTTGAAACTATTTGGAACTCCATTTGCATCCTTCTTCGACATCTTTAATGAAATAAACAAATATATGTATAAGTTATAAAATAAAAATAGTATACATATGAATAAAAATAAATGTATAAATCAGCATACCTTTTTAAATGCAAGATAAACATATTTTAGTGTTGATGTAGAACTTGAATTTGGGTAGTTGCATACAACGTCATCTCAACTATCTTCATTCAACATTTTAACCATTTATTCTTTTATTTTCATATAAACCTTGTGACTGAGTAAATAAATTGAAAATTCTTAATATAGTGATATGTATAACAAGTACCATGAAGAACAATATGTTATATTTAAAATAGAATAATAATCCGAAAATAAGTAATAATAGTTCAACAAACTTACTTTTGAAATTCCTCACAATGATAATTCACCTGACTTCACATGGGATATTATTTATTTGATAAGTTTGTCATTCTTCACTACTTTCATTTTTCTCTAAGGTGAGATAGTCATATCATCGGGAAGGTGCTTCATTTCAATACCTAACTTACTGCTGGTACATATCACTGGTTTAGACTTTTTAACCTTCTGGTTTTTTATGGCAATGTTCTCCCACATTCTGAAAATATAATTAATCAATTCCCATATCTCTCTAGCTCTAAATAATAACTAGAAATGTTCTCCATACCTATGAATATCTCTGAATTTACTTTTCCATCTTTTTAATTGATTTTCTTCAATTTGATAACCTATTTCCATACAATATTCCTTTCAAAAGGCTATACTAACCTTTGTCTTATCCCCATGACATTTTATTCAAATTCACAATGTATAAATCTAACCCTTTGGATGAAATTCATAGACATCCTATACTCATTATCTATATTATGATCTCATGCCAATAACTTTGCTTATGTATCTGTTAAACCAACATAAATGATACATCTGACTGTTTCAAAATGTGAGTTATCAGGATATTCCTACATCAATTATATTCTAGCCCCTACATAATAGTTCCCACTAATTACATAATGTTTGAATTCAAAAAAATTTGACTTGTAAAATGCCTCTTTGTTTGGAATTTGAATTGGATCAAGAAGAGCCACATGTGCATATGGATTGTACCTGAACAATGTTTTCAAGTTATGAAAATTCAGGTGGTATGGCTTTCTAATTCGATATTTAGATTGTCCTTCATTTGGCTTATAAAATTGGATGACATTAAGTTGAAATGTACGACCACTGTCAACTAAGTTTGTCTTTGTCAACCCACTTTGAATGGAATTTTGTTTTGTTTTTATAATTCCATCCTCTAAATTGGCACCTAGCATTATGATTTCTCTCCTTGCCGTTGATATTTCACTTTGATCGTCATTGCTCCCCACGATTTTTTCAAAATCACCAACTTTTGATTTCTACCTCCCATGGGTTATCATGTTTTCTTCTACATAAGAATTTCCTCATTATCAACTAGAAGAGAGACATTACTCGGCATTTTTGTTTTTGGTATTTTATGGCTTTTCTCCTTTCCAACATGAGTTCTAATCTCATTCTCAGTAATGGAAACATATTCTTCAACTTCATCTTCCTCGTCTTCAAAAGCAACATGTATACTTTTACTAAATTGATCCACTATAAGCATTCTTTGTCGATCCCATGTATATAGTCTTGTAGCATCATGAAGTAATTTTTTTTTCTTCTTTATCATATATTCCTCTGACTCTATGTGGAAACTGTTGATCACATCCATAATATCTTGTTCTATAAAATAAACTTCCCCCAACATAATTGAGAGACCCTCAACAAAATTCTATAAAAAAAATATAATATGTTAACAATAAGTAAGTTATAAAAAATAAAATGATACAATTACAATAACCCAAAACACATAAATATAAATAAGAAAACTTACACTTTTTTGTGCAATGCACTTTATGATCTGTTTGCATATATTTGTATAAATTTCATTTGTGTCACACATCAACAATGAAAAATGATGTAATCTTCTCATGTTAATTGGGTGGTTTTGTAAGTACATAAGCAACTTTTGTATTCAGCACCAAACATGTGTCTAGTGATTTTCCCAGCATGTCATAACTTCCACCATCATAAAACATACCAGCATATAGATATATCTGTAGATATTCTTCACCTTCCTTATATTTCACATACCATGAAAATTTTGTACAACTCAATCTTATGATTTCATCCAATATGAAATCATCTTTTTTCCTTTGAGGAGCCACTTCCTCAATTTCTACCATGTGGCATAGGTCGGTTTCATTCAATTTTATTCATTGAGAGTCCACCTACAACTTCAGATGATGTAATTGTTGTCTTTGGTCCATAAATTTTCACAGAGATCTTCCTTGAAGCCATTTTCCTGCAAAAAAAAATATAGATACTAGTAAATTAAAAAAAAAACCCTATCTTAAAAAAAACACTAGAAATAAATACACCAATTAAAATAATTTAAAAAAAAATCAAAATGAAATTATAAAATTTTAAACAAAAAAAGAATGAAAAACTATTATAATTTAACTTTTTTTCTTTTAAATTGAAAATTAGAAAAGAAAAAAATAACTTTTAACTTTTATAATTTTTGCACTTGGGCGAAGGTTGTCTACTCAAATGTGTCCACTACATAGTGGCCCCCTATCGTGGGCACAGGCAAACCTGATCCAGGTGATTTTTTCTTTTAAGAAAAACTCTATTTATTTAAATAAATGTAAGACAAAAAAATTATGGAATAGCTTTTTTTTGGTATCCTGGAGGAACCTAACAACCTGCCTAACATGTAACTACTAGCAAATCTCTTGGGATTTATGACCAGTGCTGAGTGGGATTTGAACTTAGGTCTACCTTGTTTCAACAATTTCCTAAATTTTGAATTAATGAATTTAATTGCCCCCCAAGACAAAGAAAAATAAATGTCAGCATAAAACAACCTATTTTCCCATAATTCCTCTTTAAATGGTCAAAATAGAAGGGAAACTAATCTTTTAAATGTAAAAATTTCCTATTGAATGTCTTGCCAATAACAATGTAGCTCCTTTGCAAAATCGCTCCGATCTTTTTAACGAAATCTCCAAAAGAGTTGATGTGATGTATGGAATAGTAACAATGAAGTTATTATATAGCAGAGATTATGGGATCACTTTATTGCTTCTTAAATGTGGGATTAAAATTAAAATTATAAAAAATTAATATATAGTTAATATTATGATGATATACAAATTTTTGTTAAATGTGGAATAAGAAATATAATATACATTATAAAAAATAACTTAATTATCTAGTAAATTTTAAAAAATTTAAGTAAGAGATTAATTTAAATAAAATATTTATTTTAATTTTGAAGGAATATGTTAAACGAAAACTTGTGTGGAAAATTTGAATGGAAAATAGGGTCGAAATTTTCAAGACAAAATTTTAATAGAATGTTTTCAAATAAATTTTAGAAGGAAAATTTGGAGGGAAATATTTGAAACGAATCTTTTGGACGGAAAAGTTTTGGTGAAAATTTTTGGGGGTAAACTTTGGATGGAAATTTTCATTCCCTAAGCTATAAATTGACATAGTGCATTTGTAACATTCAACATCTTCTATTTCAAAGTCATGGATTCTTCCGATAGTGAAATTTCTCCTTTTTTAGCATTAAAGTCTTCATCAATAACAACTCTATTCATATTGATGAATATAACAGGAATTATTTCACTATGAATAGAGAGTCAAATTTTCCACTTAGTCATAATCCTAAAGACTATGAGAGAAGCAGTGACAAAGAGAAAGATGAAGAATTTCTAGTAAATAGAGAGTCACATTTTCCACTCAATCCTAATCCTAAGGACTATGAGAGTAGCAGTGACAAAGCACAAGATGAAGAATCTCTAATAAATAGAAAGTCACATTTCGACTTAGTCCTAATCTTTTGAGAAGGGTTGATTCATAAAACACTTTTTTTTACCATACTTTTGACACTTTAAATTTTCTTGTGTATCATGTCTGAACATTTTTGTTAAAATGTTAGTGATTTTAACACTAATTTTGAAAAATGTTGATGCAACATCAACCCTTTTTTTAGAGGGCTTATTTTTGACAATTTAATTTTTCTAATGTATTAAGTGTGGATAATTTTTTTTAAATGTTTGTGATTTTCATGCAGATTTTGAAAAACATCAACAAAGGTTTTGTAAAGCATATTTTGGACACTTCAAATTTTCTTATGTCCTAAGTATACATAATTTTTTTTTAAATGTTGACTATTTAACCATTTTTCAAGTTGTCTTATTCATCTTCATGTATTTCATCCTAAGATATTTGCTTTTTAAGGGTTTTCCAAATTTTTGTTTTTTGTTTTCCTTTGCAATGTTTTTTCATAATGATTTTTTTTTTGGCAAAGATTAAAAAAAATAATAAAATTAATATTGTGAGGTTAGGATATTTTTTATATTTATATATCTCTAATTAATATTTCCACACTTAAAATAATTGTCCCTAAAAAATAATAATTTTGAAAACTCTACAAGAAATACACATTTTGCATATAGATATAATTAAAAAAAAAATACATATTTGCGGAACACTTCTCTAAAACTGACATGTTAATTAAAATATTTTTATGGAAAAAATAAATTAAAAAATGGAAAAATAATAAATTTTATGAATTATATATCAGAAAAGATTACATTTGAAAAATAAAAAATAAAAATAAAAATGATTCAAATAAAAATTTAAGTTAAAATAACAAGAATAAAATAAAATATACAATAAAAAATAATAAAAATAAAAAACTTTGAAGTAATAAAAACACATTTAAGAAAAAAAATTAAAAACATTTACAAAAAAACAATTATAAAAAACTTGTAAACATTTCGTAAAAAAATTAAAAATTTTAAGAAAAAAATTATAAAAAATACGTTAAATTTTTTTTTAATGAAAAATTAAACATTTAAAAAAAATAAAACCATTTAAATACATTTTAAAATAATAAAAAATTGTGACCCCTTGGAACCCTAGGCAGGGCTTGACCGATTGTCAGAATCAGCCAAGCCCTGCACAGGAGCAGAGGAGTCTTGGCCCTCAACGAGCTTACGCTTTTTTTTTCTTTTTTTTTCCTTTTTTTCTTGATATATATATATATATATATATATATATATATATATATATATATATATATATATATATATATATATATATATATATATATATATATATATATTTGATTTCTTTGGTCCTCTTTTATATTTTATTTTATTGTTCTAATATATATTTTTATTTACTTCTTATTATTTATCTAAACTTTTTATTTTTGTTTATTTTTTCACTGTTTTAATTTTTGTTTTTTTGTTTTCTTTTGTAAATTTTTGTTTCAATTTTTTTTTGACTTTTAAGGTTTTTCGAAGTCATGATATTTTATCTTTAATCCCATTATTTTAAAATGTTGGAAATTTAACCTAAAAAAAGTTGTTACTCCAACATCAACACCTTCCATTTTTAGGGCATTTTTCGCACAAAAAAATTGGTTTTCACTGTCATTTTTAAAAAATGTTGAAATTTGCTTGAAAACAAAAAATGTTTATCCATCATCAATATTTTTTGTTTTCGAGCTATTTTTTCATGGTTTTTGGGTTATTTTGGCTAGAGTTCTCGTTTTGATTTTACATTTCCCATTTCAAAGTTTACATTGTTTAATCCTAAGGACTATGAGAGTAGTAGTGATGAAGGAGAGGATGAAGAATTTCCAGTAAATAGAAAGACACATTTTCCACTTAGTCCTAATCCTAATGACTATGAGAGAAATAGTGACCAAGGAAAGGGTGAAGAATTTCCAGTAAATATAGATTCAAATTTTCAACATAGTTCTAATTCTATAGACTATGAGGACAACACTGATGAAGGGTAGGATGAATAATATCCTCCAAGTCAGTATTTCAAAAGCACAAATGTTGGTAGTGAAGAATTCCCTGCAGGTGAGGATGGAAACGAATATTTTCCAAGCAATGTTAGTGATGAATTTCCTAACTACATTCAGAATGATCGTAACGAGGATAATATTCCTCCTAATGATGATGGAAATTCTTATAGAGAGGATGATGAAATGATGGAGATGTTACCATCAAATATTGTATTTAGGAGTAGGATTAGATTTTTTCATGTCAATCGAAGATATTCTAGTGATACAAGGGGTAGGAAAAAATATCTCACAAGAAGAAGCTCAATCAGAGATATGATTTCAAGTGAATGTTGTCAAAAGGATTGCTTGAAACATATGGATTTATAGTTTGCATTGGATAAAAGGAAGAGATATTTGTCAATGAATTAAAGCATGTAAAATTCTTATTTAGTGGGGTACATGCAATCCACATTGTCAAGTTATGACTAGAAAATTGCGTCTTTATTTCTATGTAGAAAGGCTTTCAAAATGTTTTATTCAATTGGGAATTTTTGTTTATCAAGAATCCAAGAAAACTTGGAAAAATATCCCACATTTTATTCAAAAGTACATCATAAACGAGAGTTTGGGCCATTGCCAAATATTGCATTGTCACGAATGGAAGAATTATTTTCAAATCAAGGAGAGCATATGCCAAATAGAAACACAATACATATTCCAGATAATTTCTCAAGACGATAAATATAAAACCTATACAAGGAATATGCAAAAGGTGTTGAAGGAGATGGTAATTTTATTACATATCAATATTTTATGAAGATATGGAGGAAAGAATTCAACAATGTCCATATTCCTAAGAGGACAATAATGGGGGTTTGTAGTGCATGTGTTTCTCTTAAATCCAAAAGTGATAAATGTCAATGGGGAGAAAGAGGTATGCATTTGTAACATTATTTTTTAAAAATTGTATAGTTATCAACTATGAAAATGTATTTATTAATAGATTTTTTTTTATGTTATGTGCGTATCGCATTGTCAAAGCACTTCATGAGAATCATGATCAACAAACAAGTGAAATTAAAATGGTTTAAAAGCATAGAAATAAGTGTTATTATAATCCAAATAAATATTTGGGTTTGACAATTGCTGGTATGGATCAGAAGAAAACACTTGTACCACATTTTATCCGCACAACAAGAAATTTACAAGAGGAAAATTTTATTCAGTTTCACTTGGTCAGTTCTATGGTCTTTGTTGAGAGAATGTTGCCAAGGGTTTACTTCACAACTCCAAATATTGATAATGATGCAAAAATGATAATAACCATAATTCATGACTTGATTTATCATTGGTCTAGTAATCTTCTAGAAGTTTTGTATCTACAATTGGACAACACTTGTCATGAAAACAAAAACCAGATTATTTTTGGATATCTAGACATGTTTGTTGACTTTGGAATTTTTCAGAAGGTAAAGGTTGGTTTCCTTCTTGTTGGGCACATTCATGACCATATTGAACAAATATTCAGTGATTTTTCAATAACATTGAGGAGGAAGGATGGTGGGAGCCTACCATCATTAGTTGAATGTATTAAGAAATCATACATTCCAAAGCCTATTTTTCATGTGTTGGAAGAAACTATTGAGATGTGAAGGTTTATTCTAGGATCACATGGTGAGGAGAAATGCATTGAACAACTTAATGACATTAGCTTCCAACATCAATTTTGTATCAAAACAATTGATGGGAAAACACTTATATTGGGCAAGAAGTGTTCAACTACTGCAAGATGGGGGTCATCATTAAGATTGACATTCTTGAATTTCATTCCCAATATTCTAATATTTGAATCAAAAATGTTTTTATTACAATCAGTTGTTGAAATTCATAATGCACAAAGGCAGAAGAGAGATAAAGATTATTTTGAATGCCTGGAAGAAATTAAAAAATCTATTAGATATAAATATGAGTACTTTAATGTTGTTTATTCTATTTGGTGGGAGTATTTTTTCATTAATCGAAGTGATATCAATTCAAGATAAACAAGTGAATATATACTTTTGAAAACTCCATTTATTTGGCCACAAGATGTGTCAAATGAACATGAGGAGAGAAACATTGTTGAACAACAAAAATATCAACATATTATCAATTCTTCAAAGGTAGAGGAAAGAGAAATGTATATTGGTTCCAGAAGATCTCGTGCACAACATGAAGCCATGGAATAAATTTATAGGGGTTTTGTATAGGATGTTAAGGAGGGTTGCATGATCGCAGTTTTAGGAGATGGAGATCAGCATGGCTATCCATTCTGGTTTGCCATAGTTATAAAGATCATTAAAGAGAATGAAGATGTTTCATTTGTTGAAGTACATTGGTATGCCACAAATAAACACCCAATCAATGGTATGTAAAAACCAAAGATGGTAGTTGATAAGAAAATTGGCAAAAAGAGAAAAACAAAGGATACAAATATAAATCATCATTGCACAAACCTCTTAAAATTGGATGATGTTGATATACTTCTTTATGACTTCAATTTAACAAACAAAGGAAGTCTTCACTTCAAGATGATAGAGATTCTAAATAGGTTGCTACCAAAACAAACATTATTGAAATGGGAGTTTGCTGAATCCAATCATAGATCAAGAAGACTTTTGAAACCTGAAATGGTGGGCATGCATGTTAACTCAAATGGGGCACTAGTTGATGAAAGAGAAGAATATGGGTGATCTTCATCTGCATCGAGTCATTCATCTAAATATCTTATAAATTCTGATGGTGTGCAAGAATATATGTGTGATTTTGAATAATTGTCTAAGACATTTTATGTAAACAATGTTTGGATGGTAACGTGACATAAATATTTTAACTTCCATACGATCTTACATGAAGTTATGAGTCATTTCTATGTTTGTTGGATTATATGTTTTAATTATGATGAATTCATTTGTTTAGAATATCCACAATGCAACAATAAATTAGAGAAATAATTTATGTCTCATTCAATCTACAATTATTGATATTTTGATTAAACATAAAAATAAAATATTAGAAATTAATGTTGAAGTTTTAAATTATACAGTGATATTTCCATGATATTATTTATTGTTATCATTTTATTAATACCATAGTTTAAAAAAATGTTTCAATTTTAATGACTCATTAAAATGGGATACTTCATTTGTATGGTTGATTTTTATGTTTTTGTTGAAATGGGATAAGTTCTCTTAGGCTAAGATTTGTAAAAAGCTATAGCCTTTAAAATAAAATAATAAATTCTCTTGGAATAATCACTCTTTCATTCAGGTGTTCATTTTAAAAGTTATTTTTAGTCATATAATTTGTTCATAATGTCATGGTTGAAATTTGTTGAAAACTTAATGTTTTTTAATTCCATGGTTGAAAAATTGTCAAAATTTTAAGTTTTTTTCTTAGTTATGATATCCTTTAATTAATGTTATGGTTGAAAAAATTAGAATTTTATGGACTTTTAGAGTCGTCATATTTCATATTTAATGAAATGGACAAAAATTCTTAGAAATTTAAGGTTTTTCGAGTCCCATATTTTATCTTTAATTTCATTGATAAAAAATGTTGAAATTGTACCTCGGAAAAATGAATATATATATATATATATATATATATATATATATATATATATATATATATATATATATATAATAAATTGCTATTATAACATTAAGATTTTTTGTTTTCAGTGTTCTTTCTTCATTTTTTTAGCAAAACAAAAAAAAAATGTTTTCACTGCCATTTTTAAAAAATGTTGAAAATTTAACCTTAAAAGGAATCATCATTCTAGAATACAGAGTTTTCGTTTTTGGGTTATTTTTTGATTTTTTTGGCATTTTTTTGCTAGAATTCTCATTTTGATTTTACAATTCTCATTTCAAAGTTTACATTGTTAAAAGATAATGACAATACATATCACATGATAGACATGTGTCAGCCTCTTCAAACCACTATCCATCAATCAATATCTCATCTGCACTACATAACAATGCTTAGTGGCCCAACAACAACATATATCAGTAGCGCCATGAGGTCTCTTTTGAACATGAGAACCCTCATACCAACATCAACAATAATCATGCACTATATATTAGCCCTCTCAAGCTAATCATGGTAGCAAAAATAACCATCATATGGAGCGTGAGTCTCCACAAAAAAAAAGGAATCGGTAGTAACAACAAACACATAATGATGTAGTGGTGGACACAATACATATGGCATTAGAAAACATCCTCATAAATATAATAAACACATACAACATGGCTCAACATCATGAAGCCATACTCTTGCAAGAGTGCAAGCTACAACACTAGATAGTAGATCAAGAACCAGTGAGGATAACTTATAACATCATTTATTTCTATGCAACACAATATTCTTCATGCAAAAACTCCAACAATAGCACCATCATAGAAACCCTGAGTAAGTCTCAATCATGAGCAACATGGATAAGTGGGCTAATAGATAGCATGAAAAATGAGTAGAAAGCAACTACCATATGAAACAACATAAATAACATGAAATATATCCATTATGACCAGCTCCTATATCTTTTGCATATAGACTACAAATATCTAACACATGAACGAAAATAGCTATAACCAAACACCACCATCATACTAATCTCCATGGCCGCAACAAATACATGACATCATCAATCCAAAAACACATTTTGCATCAAGCTAATACAAGCCAAATATGTATTAATTCATGTAGTACTACCACACTGCATATAATCCATGCACAATCAAAACACATACTCATGGAATGGATAAATGTCAGATAACCAAATAACATAGAATACACAGTCAACTCCTCCAAGGAACCATGACCCCGTCAATACCATTGAAATATTAGAATCATATGAGATGCTTCCCCTGAACATGTTTCATCACACTTTGTCAACCTTCTTCCAAGAGAGATTTGTGCTCAAGGAGTCAAATCACAAATCCTCTATCAAAACTTGATCACAATAGCCTCTGTAGATACAACATTACTACCACAAATCTAGCATCATAAGGTCATAATCAAACCCTACTTACATATATCAAAACAACTCCTCAATAATAAGGTCTATTTGCACGCACTTATTTTTCTATGGAAATATCGTCAATGAGTTTACATGCAAAAAAATGATGGTTCATATGCTCCCCCTAATTCCATGTGATCCTCAACTTCTCTTTGCAACCTTTGTCTACTCCTTCCTTCAAATTTCGAGGGGTTTATCTCTTGTACACAAATTTATTCCTATCCTATTATTTCGCCTTCTTTGCATGTTATTAATTCTTTGATTTGGTGGTGTTAAAAACCATAGCATCTTGTAATATTTGGCCATATGAACAAGATTTTCAATATGTAGCACCTGATATGACTAAGGAATGGAGGAAATGTCTTGAATATCTTGACATTCATATTACTCTTTGCATGCAAGTTGCATTCAATAATCTTGTGGCCAAAATAGTTGCATGAGTAGAAATAACCATAAAAATGACCATTATGGACTTATCGTGGATATTGTTTTCAAATTGTTGATACTTCATTTGTATGGTTGATTTTTATGTTTTTGTTGAAACAGGATAAGTTCTCTTAGGCTAAGATTTGTAAAAAGCTATACTTTTAGCCTTCAAAATAAAAAATTAAAAATAAAAATAAAAATAAAAAATAAAAAAATAAAAAATAAAAAATCCTCTTGGAATAATCACTCTTTCATTCAAGTGTTCATTTTTAAAGTTATTTTTACTCATATAATTTGTTCATAATGTCATGGTTGAAATTTGTTGAAAACCTAATGTTTTTTAATTCCATGGTTGAAAAATTGTCGAAATTTTAAGTTTTTTCTTAGTTATGATATCCTTTAATTAATGTTATGGTTGAAAAAATTAGAATTTTATGGACTTTTAGAGTCGTCATATTTCATATTTAATGACATGGACAAAAATTCTTAGAAATTTAAGGTTTTTCGAGTCCCATATTTTATCTTTAATTTCATTGATAAAAAATGTTGAAATTGCACCTCGGAAAAATGAATAAATTTTTATATATATATATATATATATCTATATATCTATATATATATATATATATATATATATATATATATATATATAGATATATAGATATATAATAAATTGTTATTTTAACATTAAGATTTTTTGTTTTCAGTGTTCTTTCTTCATTTTTTTAGCAAAGCAAAAAAAAAATGTTTTCACTGCCATTTTTAAAAAATGTTGAAAATTTAACCTTAAAAAGAATCATCATTCTAGGATACAAAGTTTTCATTTTTGGGTTATTTTTTGATGTTTTTGGCATTTTTTTGCTAGAGTTCTCATTTTGATTTTAGAATTCTCATTTCAAAGTTTACATTGTTACAAGATAATTACAATACATATCACATGATAGACATGTGTCAGCCTCTTCAAACCATTATCCATCGATCAATATCTCATCTGCACTACATAACAATGCTTAGTGGCCCAACAACAGCATATATCAGTAGCACCATGAGGTCTCTTTAAACATGAGAACCCTCATACCAACATCAACAATAATCATGCACTATATATTAGCCCTCTCAAGCTAATCATGGTAGCAAAAATAACCATCATATGGAGCATGAGTCTCCACAAGAAAAATGGAATCGGTAGTAACAACAAACACATAATGATGTAGTGGTCGACACAATACATATCGCATTAGCAAACATCCTCATAAATATAATAAACACATACAACATGGTTGAACATCATGAAGCCATACTCTTGCAAGAGTGCAAACTACAACACTAGATAGTAGATCAAGAACCAGTGAGGATAACTTATAACATCATTTATTTCTATGCAACACAATATTCTTCATGCAAAAACTCCAACAATAGCACCATCATAGAAACCCTGAGTAAGTCTCAATCATCAGCAACATGGATAAGTGGGCTAATAGATAGCATGAAAAATGAGTAGAAAACAATTACCATGTGAAACAACATAAATAACATGAAATATATCCATTATGATCAGCTCCTATATCTTTTGCATATAGACTACAAATATCTAACACATGAATGCAAATAGCTATAACCAAACACCACCATCATACTAATCTCCATGGCACCAACACATACATGACATCATCAATCCAAAAACACATTTTGCATCAAGCTAATACAAGCCAAATATGTATTAATTCATGTAGTACTACCACACTGCATATAATCCATGCACAATCAAAACACATACTCATGGAATGGATAAATTTTAGATAACCAAATAACATAGAATACATAGTCAACTCCTCCAAGGAACCATGATCCCATCAATACCATTGAAATATTAGAAGCATATGAGATGCTCCCCCTGAACATGTTTCATCACACTTTGTCAACCTTCTTCCAAGAGAGATTTGTGCTCAATGAGACACATCACAAATCCTCTATCAAAACTTGATCACAATAGCCTCTGTAGGTACAACATTACTACCACAAATCTAGCATCATAAGGTCATAATCAAACCCTACTTACATATATCAAAACAACTCCTCAATAATAAGATCTATTTGCACGCACTTATTTTTCTATGGAAACATCGTCAATGAGTTTACATGCAAAAAAATGATGTTCCATATGCTCCCCCTAATTCCATGTGAACCTCAACTTCTCTTTGCAACCTTTGTCTGCTCCTTCCTTCAAATTTCGAGGGGTTTATCTCTTGTACACAAATTTATTCCTATCCTATTATTTGGCCTTCTTTGCATGTTATTAATTCTTTGATTTGATGGCGTTAAAAACCATAGCATCTTGTAATATTTGGCCATATGAACAAGATTTTCACATATGTAGCACCTGATATGACTAAGGAATGGAGGAAATGTCTTGAATATCTTGGCATTCATCTTACTATTTCCATGCAGCCTACATTCAATAGTGTTGTGGCCAAAATAGTTGCATGAGTAGAAATAACCATAAAAATGACCATTATACCTAATTTTGGTTGAACTTCATGAAGGGGGTACTCCTCTTTGGTTGCTTGCCTGATAGGGTCTTCTATACAACTACTTATTTTGTTTCATCCTTTTGAAATTTGTTGTGATATGTCCATACTTCTGACAACTAAATCATCTCACATCTCTCAAGGGTGAGAATGATCTTCTAGTAGATTTTCTTACCATCACCTTTGGATTTTCTTCAATCAACTCCTTCTTTAATTGTTGGTTGTGTTGTTGTCCCAACTTTCTTGCAGCTTTTTCTAATGCTATCATATGTTATTCTTGTAGTTACAACTAAGCTATTTTCTCCTTTATGCATGCTTATTCTAACTTGACCGATGTGGAATTTTGGCTGCCCTTTTGCTGAGTGGCTTTCTTCTCTAAATCTCTTCTTAATGATTACACATCAGTTTTTAGTCTCTCACATTGATCCTCCTTTTCTATGTATTAATTTCCAATTCCTTCTTCAACTCGCCTACCTTCTTCTAGTTGGGTTTTTAATCTAATGATTTCTTCCTTGAAGGCACATTCCTTCTCATCAAAAATTTCAAGAAGCCTTTTCAAATCTCTATTTTCTGCTAAGAGCTGCCTTATTTCTACCAATGTTGCTCTAAGTTTGTTTTTTTATTCAATTTATTTCTCCTATTCATCATTTATTTAGATCTTTATTCCATGCAATGAATGAAACATATCCCATATTTCTTTTACGATATTGAGATAAGTAATTTTCTCATTTTCCCAATCATGATTATTATCATACATCACACATATGGCTTGTGTGTCCAATAGTTGATCTTCTTGTGAAAAGGTTTTATCAATATTACCATCTATCACCATTTTCCAGACTTCAGATCCTCAAGAACATATTTCTAATTTCACCTTCTCTCTCCATGATAAAAAATTTGAGGCCTTGAGTCATGGAGCATCATGATAACCCATGATTTGCCCAGATCCACCTTCGAGTGATTAGGATGCAAAAAGGTACTGGATTTGATAGTAATTTTTAGAAATGTAAAGAAATACAAAGATGCGTGTGTGGGGCCGGGGGGGTGAATCAGTAGTGATAGAAATTATATTACTTTAAAAATATATATATATTGGATTACGAGATAGCCACACACATGAACAATATTAACAGAACTGAATGTAAAAGTAGCATAAACTCAACATATAAAAACCATGAAAATAATCAATAGAAGCATGCACAATAAGAAACAATTATTTCTAATGAAAACCCTCAAGGGGAGAAAAACCACCCTGAAGCTATTGAACTTCTCTGAACATTCATTAATCAAATATGCTTTTACATAAATTTAGCTAGCCTCCACTAGTAAGGAGCAACCACCCCTGTGTTCAATATTGTTAGAATCCACCAGATAGGAAGTCACTAATCACATGACTCTACAAGCCACCACTAGCTGAAAGTAACCACTCTCAATGAGCCTTGCCCAACTACCACTATATTATCCACCACCAAGGATGGAGATACTACTCCCAAACTACTCTTTCATCGACTACCACTAGTAAGGAGCTAGCATGCCTATCAAACTCTTAGAGCCATTCTTTCATTTTTTTTCATACTAAACTTCAAGCTATGCAAAGAAATAATATCTATAGCACAACCACGATAGATCAACAACAAATATCCAAATCAAATTGTCTCACTCTATCAACCAATTTGAACCACCTCTTCGCTTCTCTAAACTCTGTTATTTGCATAACAAAATATGATATATATTATTCCTCTATAGCTACCATACACATCTCTCAATCCATCCAACCATCAGCTATAATGAAAATAAATACAATACATAGCATTAACTGTGATGAAATTCATCCTCTGCACCTTTTCATCAAATTTTATCTCTAGCTCCTACATACAACACTATGAAATATTTATGAAATTCTGTGTGAGCAGCTACAACTATATCATTTCTCTCTCCATGCCCTCTCAAGGGTATGCTCTCACACTCACAATAGAGCAATTCAAATAGCCTCATAACATTATCTTATTTGTAATTTTTTGATATGCTTAAATTATTAATGCTACAAGTGATGGAGCACTCAACAACTATTTTCATACTCTTGACCTGATTTGGATTCATCTCGTTGACTTGATATTTCCACTAACTTCACTTAATGACAGATATTCTTCACTTTAAACATCTTTTAGGAGTTAGTTAACCTTCCTGGCCTTTTTACCAAAAGTCCTGATAAGAAACTATGGGAGAAACACACTAAAACACCTGAGATGTGCAAGGAATCCCGAGAAAATCACCCAGAAAGGGTGTCTCTCCCTTTTCTCTCCAAACCTGAGCTATAATGCTTTCCTCTAAGTCAAAACCCAAGTTACCTTTGTAGGTTTCCTTCAGGAGATCCGAGTTATCCCCTTGTCTACCCCTTTCTTACATATGATCAACTCCAAACTTTCAAGACTCTTTTCTCTACTTCTTGAAGCACGTCCTACCCCTATAAAACCTCTAAAAACTCATTACAAGCCTCTGATAACCACGAAAAAAGCTTCCAAACATGTGCAAGTGTCATGTCACCTCCATGTAGTAGGTTAGCTTTAGACGTGAACATGAGATAACATGGTAGCTATATTAAGGCCCTTTAACACCATGATAAACATTTGCAACACCATGACAACCTTTTGAGTACAATGAAAACATGACATACATTAGGAATGCATCAATATAAACATATGAGTCATGATATTCATCAAGTGACATCAATGGCAACATCAACATGCCAACATGATCTTCTTTTAATACTTTGATAGTCTAACACTTACCTCATGAACACCAACCTAGCTCTAGTACCAAGACAATAAATGGAAATAGTGATGTAGCTCATAGGTGAGATAATTCTCACACTAAAAGGTTTCCATTCATTCTCACATAATTAGATCAACATCCTCTTACACTTATAGGACTACAATATAGTTCAACAATTTGAAATCCTAAAAAATAGAATCTAAACCCTAATTAGGAATTCCAATCCTAACGATGGTTTGTCCTTCTAAATCGTTATCCTTCTAAGTCATTATGGTCCTTCTACCATTAGGATTTGTGCTAGCGTTTCATGCCTTGTCATGGACTCGATACAAATTCTCTTCACCCTTGATCACTTGATACTAACACCACCCACTTAACATTTTAGCTCCTTCTGACATTCTTGTCCTACTCAATTAGAAGTCCCACATTCCCTTTCTAACTTTGCACATTCCAACTCAATAATGACATGGATTATTGAGGGAAGGATAAGGTTGATTACTCCTCTAACTCATCTTCTCACGCTACTTTTATACCTTAGCGTGAAATCAATATGCATCAAATATGTGTTACGACCAGGTCCCCAGTGATCTCTCTAGATGCCTCCTTTTCATCTTTCTCCACATCACTTTCCTCGCCATGATTTATTCTCTCATCTCCCTCACTCCTGGTTCATTTTTCCCTCCCTATTCATGACCAAACACATTCCCCCACCTTTTATTTCCCCATTTCTAGAATAATGCAATCCCTTGATATCCCATACTTATTCCAACACCCCTTCATCCATATTTTATTAGGAAAAACATGGAGGCTCGGGTAAGAGAAAAATAGCTGCATTCGACATTGAACAAGACATAATCTATTTGTTTTCAACAAGGACATCAATCTTTCATAAGCGATGGATTTTTCTAGTAAAACATTTTTTTGTCATTTTACCATTTTTCCTATCAAATTTAAGAGTGGGGGGTTGTCCTACTAATTCCTAGAAACATGTAATTCATTACTCTCCAAAATTTCATTTGCTTCCTCTTGGGTGGTCTGATTATGTTCTTCAATCTAAGGAAGAATGCATTAAGATTTTCGGGAAAAGCTGGTCCAGGGGAAAATGTAGTCTTTCCCTTCATCCCTAGATAGAGATTTTTGGTCCCAGAAGAGAACCTATGGCATAGATAAGTTCCAAGGACATTCTTCTAGGAGTAACCTTTCCTTTTTGGAGCATTGAAATACTTCAGGCCATAGGGAACAATCTTGACACATTTTTTATTCTAGAACTTGGGACTTCAAGCTAGTCCAAAGATGGACTACGATACAAGTCAAAGTAAACTCAAAATATGGACTTATCATGGATATTGAGTTCTTGATCGATGGTCATTGTTTTAAATAGAAAATGGACTACTAGAATATTACTTTCAGTTGCTTCCTCTACCATGAGGTGGACCATGTATAAGACGAGTGCTGACAAATGGGACCACTCTCCATTGCACTAAAAAGGAAAAATCAAGATCTAAGTAAGGTCTCCCTACAAATATAAGATCTTCTTCCAAGACAACCTCTAAAATTATTTTAGGTTTCTCCTCCCATCTGAAGATCTAAATTTTTGGTTGTTTCCTCATGTATGAATTATGTTATCTCTCCACTTGTTTCATAATGGCTTTAACTTTCCTCCCTTCTCTATTCTATTCTTTCTCTTCCATTGTCATGTTCCTCTTCCTTGCTTTAACTTTCCTCCCTTCTCTATTCTATTCTTTCTCTTCCATTGTCATGTTCCTCTTCCTTGGGATCCCCCCTCCTCCTTTCCTCTACCTACCCCTCCTTTCCCCCTCCTCCCTTGATCCCTAATCCTCTTGATCCCTCTCTCTCTAATTCTCCTTAGGCCCCTCCTCCTCTTCTACCTACAATGGAGGAATAAAAATTATATTCCCTTCATCACCACACAAAACTGAAGGAGATGTCCCCCTTGAGTGGTGGTTTGGCACTCGACTATCCTTCTTATAACCCAGTTGGTCATAAATACAATTTACACAAAGGCCAACAAATGGCTATGATTGATATCAAAAAGGGGAAACAAGTTCCAATTTACAGGGCCCTTATAGCAAGTAAATCCCTCTCAAATCAGGTCACGTGATTATACATTCCTTTAATTCCAAAGGGTTATGGGCCCCCACAAAATTTTTTCCCTAAAATGCATGGTATCTAGCTACAAGCCAAACATTATCCTCATTCAGGAAACTATGTGTCATAGGGAAAATTCGAGGAAGGATTTAGAAGTTATTATGAGACATTTTTTGTTTTGCCATATGGATGCAAATGGCCACTCAAGAGGTTTAATCATTGGATGGTATCCCAACTTCTTAGTGATATCCTCTTCCTTATTTCCTTCCTTTATCCATATAAAATTGAAATTAAAGGATTTTGATTATGAAATATCTATTTTAAATGTATATGCACTATCTTGATCATATTTATTTTTGGGAGGAACTTATCATATCAGGTGCTCTTACCAATGTTTTTTCTATCCTAGGTAGTGATTTAAAGTTCACTATCTCCTTGCAGGAAATTTGGGTTCTGAAACCACAAATGAATGCACAAAACACTTAATTTCAATATGTTTTAACAAAACATGGCTTAATAAAAATAAATCTTCTTAGATTTTTTCTAACATGGAGGAATAAATGCTTGGATGGAAATGAACTAGTGAAAAGGCTTGACTTATTTATGATATATAAAATTTTATTGGATTCATGATCTACAATCAAATTTTTAGTCGAGATGGGTGGGATCTTAGATCATAAGCATATCCTTCTTCATCTATATCCTAATGCAAATTCAATTTCCTATCCTTTCTATTTCAATACCTTCTATCTCCTTGAGTAAGACTATAATTCCTTAATTGTGCTAAATTGGATCCACTTTTCCTCCTAGGAGGATTCCTCTTATATGGCAAAATTTCTGGACAACCTCAAAATTGTCAAACCGGGCTCGTGAATATGGGAAAGAGCTCATCATGATATATTGAAGGAGGATTTCATTGACATGAAAAAGAATCTATCCAACATTCACAACATAGTAGACTTTAGGTAGGTTACTTCAACTTTATTAGAGGCATTGAAATCCCTTAATTAAAGGCGACATGCTCTGCTTTTATTGGAAGAGGAAAGAAGGAAACTGAAAATACTAGTTTTTTTGCTCGAGTTAGGAGAAAATAATACAAAAAATGTCATCATTTTTCTAAACATAAGAAGAACAAAAATACCATTTCGGAAATCAAAACCAATGGAGGGGAATCTCTCTTCTCCTTTGAGGAGAAAGTAGAGGAAGGAGCTCATTATTTCCACTCTCTCTTTTAGGCACCAATGGGATTCCCAATACAAGAAATTATACAAATGGTTTCTTTTTTTCCCAATATTATCAATGAAAAAATTAATTCTTTTTGGAAAGAAATATCCAACTGGAAAGTATTCACTACCTTGAGAACAATGCAAAAATCTAAGAGCCTGGGCTTGAATGGGTTATCAGTGTAATTCTACTTGGGTTTCTATGAAACTCTAAAGGATAACTTCTCAAGGTTGTAAAGGAATCAAAGGAAAAAGAGAAACTATTGGTTTTTCTTAATTCCACTTTTTGTCTAATCCCAAATATGTAGGAAGGAAACCTTTTGCGGACCATCATTCAATTTCCTCTTGTATGAAATATATAAGCTTATCTCCAAAATTAAAACTAGAATACTGAAGCCAATATTAATTTTGTTCATCTTTGAGGAAAAAATTTTATTCCTTCAAAATAGACCATATTGGATCCTCTAACTTTATTGTAAGAGGTAATACACCATATAAAATCCATCAAATCTGGTGTGGTAATCCTAAAATTGGACTTGTCTAAAGAATTTGATAGAGTGGAATAGACATTCATTATACTTTTCCTAATTCCACTGGGAATGACTCTTTTAGTATTCAATTGGATTATGGGTTGTATACAATATGTATCATTTGTTACTCCCATTAATGACACAAATACAAGAATTTTTAATGAGTTTAGAGAGATACACTAGGGAAACCCACTTTTACACTTATTTTTTGCATTATTGTTGAAGAACTCAAAAATATTATAAACCAATACAAGGCTTCAGGAACTTTAATATATATCCAAATCCCTTATTTTGTCTATGTTTCTCATCTCCATTAGGTTGATGATGTCCTGATCTATTTACAAGAATTGAGAAGGAATAATATCTCTCTGAAATATGCACTGGAATATTTCTACAAGTCCATGGATATGATAACTAATTGAAAAAAATATGATTTGATAAGCATTAAAAATTTAGGTTATATTCCTTTACTGGCCAATGAAACTTTCCATTTTCCTTCCAAGTTATTTGAGGAAGGCCTCGAGTGTTTGAGCTTTTATATAAATCCAAATAATTACAGAAAGGTGGAATATCAATGGATTATTAAGAAGGGAAAAGTGTGGATCATTATTTGAACATTTTGATTCCTATCTAAAGGTGGTTGTCCTATATTTTTCTTGAAGAGTATCCCAATTTATTGGAATTATGTTACTTTCGTTCCCAAAATAAATTGTAAACAACATCCACATACTTAGCTACAAATATATTTGGAGTGGAGCTATGTCAAATCTATTAATCATGCTCATAAAATCGAGCAGACTTGTAGTTCCAAAAGAATTTGCTGGTCTAGGTCTTAAAAATTTTAACTTTTTTGCAAAAGAACTAGTAGGAATAAATTTATGGATATTATTACAAGGAGATTCCATCTAAACCAAAGTAATATGTACAAAATACTTTTCAATTTTATCAATTATTGATTGTATTTGGAAATCCTCCAAGGGCTCTAATTTATGGAAGGCATTGGTGGAATCATTTCCACTAATCGGAAATTTTGGTAGCTTGGAAAGTTGGTGAAAATACTCAAATCTAAATTGGGAGCGATCCATGGTATGGAATAGGAAATGACTATCTGCTTTCCCCTCCACTATTAAAAAATCTTTAAGAGGAAAATTTCACCTTCATATATGATGTCAATGTGCAAATGCCATAATTCAAGGGCTCTAATAGATGTAAATCATCTCATTGATTAGGTTTGGAAGACAACCTCACTGACGAATTGTCTTGTTATGTTCAACTACTTACACTATGCTTCATCTCTCTCAAGCCAGACTTTGTTGACACATCTTTTTGGTCCAAAAATCCAGGGAATTGTGACTTTACATCTAAGCAGAGCTACGAGGTATGGGATGAATAAAATTATGAAGGTTGCAGAATCTTGTGGTGGAGGCCCTGTGAATGGTGAGAACCCCTCTCAAAATAAAAATTACAACATGGTTAGCAATTAGCAACAAAATTATAATATGGTAGGTTCTCTCTAAATACAAATGGTCGAGGCCTAGGATATGCCCATTTTGTAAAAACCAAGAAGAATCAACACACCATATCTTTGTAAGATGCAAATATGTGTCATAGGTTATTCAAATCACTTAGCTAGATCTAAATCCTATATACCTATGGTTATTTCCTTCCCTCGTAGGTACTGTCATACTTTATCTTTTGGATAAATTTGTTCTCTTTCTCTCTAGCCTCCCATGGATTGTATTTGATAGCATTTGGAGAGTTTTCAATTTTTTCTTGTTCCAAAACAAATAGATGTTTTCAGAGCTATCTACAACAAAAGTAGTCTTCCTTTCAAAATAATTCATGTATAAAAATAAATTTGTTCCTCAGTGTGTACCATTCATGCCAAAATTAGACTATGACACTCATTGGGGCTTATTTTGATGGATCTATGGTTATCTATTTCAATCAAACAGACTTCCTATATTCTGGATTCTCTACTGGTAAGGGAAAAAACAATAAAGTATAATTAATTGGTCTTTGGTTTCTCCTAGAAATTGTAAGGAATAAAATAATCTCCAAGTTGCAGATTCTTGGTGACTAAACTTATCATAGATTTGGCCAATGAAAAGGCTTCAACACAAAACATTAGTTTGTAATAGATTCTACAAGAAATCCTACAAGAGGCCAATACTTTTGAATGGATTTCATATAATCATGTTTTGTGAGGAATAAATTATGAAGTGGATGCTCGGTCTAAAGAAGCTCTCAAACTCCCCATGGGCTCAATTGGTATGTACGAATTCAGTGACTAGGTAGAAATTGAATCCATGAAGATTCATATATAACCTCTCCTTTGTGTACTCTATTCGTTATATTGTTTAAAAACAATTAATAATATAACTGAATTTAATTTAATAATATTAAACTTTTCCCTCTTCTCCCTTGGTCAAATATAGCCATTTTTTTTCTAGATGTTAGGTTGACGTGTCTCCTTATTTAACCTTCTTCCTTGATCTGTTTCTTCATCGAATCTTGAATATGAACCACACTTGTTGGTTCGAAACATGTTGACCAAAATCTTCAATAAGACTTATTCTGAAAAAATATTTTATAATCCCATTTTCAGTTAAATATCTAAAAAGAAACATTTTATTTTGTTCAAACACCAAAAAACCCAAGGAGAGTTTAAGCCGGTCTAGAAAATGACTTCACCAGTGGATAGAAACTTAAGTAGGAATTATTACAATTAGTCTCTTATTTTTTGGAAGATGGAAGAAAGACTGAGATGTATATATTCTTCTTCATGAATATATAAGACCCTTTCCCATTGAAATATATATATTCTCTTTCCTTTTCAAATGAATCATACAATATATTTTATATCATTATAAATATGTTTTAAATTTGGATCTACTAAGTGTCAAGAGGGACCAAATATTTGAAAATGAAAATCTCTTTTAGAGTACAAAACTTAAAATACCATTTGCACCTCAATAGGTTTGGTCCTCTTCACACTTGCTATATTTGCAGATAAAATATATCTACATTGATTACTTATATTATTATTTGTATTACATATAAATTTAACATCTCTATATAAAAGTAGTCTTATTTAAAATTTTGTTAAGATCGTCATAATACCTATAGCTACATACATATCTTTATGGCATGCTTCTTTAACATATTTAAAAAACAAAAATAATGTGATATATATATATGTGTGTGTGGCATTCCTCTTTTGACCTATTTTACAAATTTTTAATGTTATCTATCTATCTATATATATATATATAAACTAAATTTGAATAAGATTTTTGGAAAAATATCATCACTAATTAAATTTGTTTTAATACAAAATGCATATTATAATTTTTTTTCAATGAAATTGTTTATAATATTTTTAATAAAAACAATTTGTAATACAATAAAGTTAATTCATCATATTTATTATTTTTATTTTATATTTATAACTTTATATTTTTATTATGTTTAATAATTGAGTTTAAATTATGTTTCTTTTTATTGTTATTTTTTGATCTAACATTTCACTACAACATCCTTGTCATAATGGGCTATAGAGCACCTCTAGATGCAATTAGAAACATAAAAAAGTTATATTTATAATCATTTTTATCCTCTCAACTTACACCTTCAATTCCAAATCAATTAATTTGATAGATGACCACAAGGAATACTAACTTTATTTTGCATCAAGAAACACATTTTGCATTTAGTATGAGAAAAAATTGTCATTCCTTCCATAACAACGTATATTGAAAAAATAATAACAAAAAATATTTCATTATTTGTCATAAATAAAATATTTCAATATATATATATATAGAGAGAGAGAGAGATATTCAACAACAAAATATACCACTAAAAACATAAATAATTAAATTAAATCATAATTTTAGATTATGAAGATTTTCGTATTTTCCAAAGAAATTGAAACTATAAGGAACTTGTGACACAATTTTCAATATTTTCTAAATCCAAAAATAGCATTTTTTTAATTAAGTAATAAGCTACTTTTCTCAAACATTTAGAAACCAAATTTGATTAAAGTTAATTTTCATTATCATAATCATATTATCTATCTCTCTATATATATATATATATATATATATATTTTGTTTTTATTATAAATAAAATAATTTAATTTCAAACCATATTTAAAAAAAAAAAATATTTAAATTTTATTCCTTTTATTCTACTAAAACAATTATGCAAGTATAATTTTACATAGAATGCGAGATTTATGAAATAATATTAATTACATTGATACAAAATTATTAATATGGATTGTGATATAATGATGTTTTTTAAAAGTATTGAGATATTCCATGGTAATGGACTTCGGAAATGAGGGGTCAAGGATTTTAGGAAATTCACAGCGAAGTTTTTCTTATGAAGGAGTAGAATGGGCTTTGATGTGTTTATAGAGATTATCCTCATAAATATGTATGCTAAGATGTTAAATTGGGAGGATTTGATTGAATCTCTCAATGAGGTGATGTATCGTGGGTTGTTATGATTGTAGGGTATTCAAAGAATGGTTTGCTACATGAAATGAGGTTTTATTTTTTTGGAAAATAATCCATGGTGATTATATTTTTGTGGAGATTTTAAAGTAATATTAATAATAGATTTGGTGTTTTTTAATTATAGGCAGATGAATAAACACCTATAAAACCTAATTAAGTATGCTTACAGTTCTTAAATTAGTAGCATTGTTAAGTTAACCTTGACTTGTAAATTAAATATTTTTTAAGGCTAATAATGGTGGTTATGGTGGCCATGATCTTAGTAACCATGGTTTTTTTCTCATAAATTTCAAAGTAATTAAACCTTCAAAAACAATTAATATATTTCATTGTAATAAGAAATGAATGGTTTAGTACAGATTTAGTCACATTAATAAATTTATATATATTTTTTGTGAATTAATGTTTTACTTCGTTACGAAATAAAAAAGGCATACAAAAATCATATTTTCATAGTTCAACGAGGACACTTATATGTAGTATCAATATGCCACAAGGGAAACCAGATTTGTTGAACACTTATGGGTGATAATTTCTAAGCGAAATACATCAACTGTTGATGATAAATAGACTTACCTACTACAGGAAAACAAATATAAAGACTACAAGAAGACATCATAAAAATCATGAATCTGAATAAGTGATAGGGGTGGGATCTTTGGCATGGGAACATGGAGGAGTTGGTGGTTTTCCATCACACTAAAGGTGGCTCTCCAGTTGGGTTATTCTGGTGCCTATTGTTATAGGTCATTTTATTGCATCTGGTCAACAGGCCTTCAAACAAGACCAAATCACATCCTTTAACATATTGTCATCATCCCTACACAAATCCCTAAGCATGACACTAATAAATCCCTAAGTTTATGCTCTTGACTATTGAGTTTCCAAGATTTTAAGGCTAGTGCATCCTAGCCCTTTAGGGACCAACGTTGACCACCAGGTTGAAATTCTCTGCACCTACACTGATCACCAACAGGTTGTCCCTTGTTGGGGGTGCACTGATTTTAGAAATTTAGGAAAAATAAAAGGAATCTCGAAGCTTCCTCTTCCAGAAGCTTCCTGAGGTTGTTTCAACCATTTACCTTGGATAAGATCTTTGCATCCTATCCGATCCTACCTTGGATTTTTCACCTCTTATCCCTTGAGCTCATCCTCCCATCTCAAGTGGATCTTAAGCCTAGATTGGTAAATAGATAAGAATTCATGAACTTCCTCCCTCATCTATATATTTACAATCATCCATGGGAAAGGAGTTATATTTTGGAGATTGATTCTACCCTCATGTTGTTTCTTTGATACTCATTATACCATTCATTAGGGTGATATAGATGTATACTTTGTGTCAAGGGAGGACAAGTAAACTTGTGAAGCTCTTCTACAAGATCAAATCCTATTCTTGGTTGTAACTCTCTCAATTTCCATTAATACAAAGAGTACATTGGTTTCTTATATATGATTTTATGATTTCATATATTTCAATACCATATTGATCTATTGAATGAAGTGATTGGGTTATACTATGTAGATGTAGTAGATCTTTGACTTGTGTTGATTTTTTATGCAGGTTCTAATTATAGCAATTAGAGCTAGGATTGGAACGTACAAGTTAAGGAAGGAGTGAATCTTACAACGGATTCCAAGTAGGCCACATCTTGCTATTCAGTTACTTTAAGGAAAACATTATGCCCTTTCATTTTTGTATTTCTAGGTTAGTGCACCAGGCCTAGGGAAGACACTTCTGCTTGGAGTCGTAGATTCTGTATAACAAATTAGCAACCATATTGGGGAATGATTAAATCCCTTGGTGGTTTTCCTTTCCCTAAGTGTTTATATTGCCTATTTTTTTTATATTTATAGTTTCACTCAATCTTGATTAGACATAGGATGACCCTTCATTGAGAATCCATTGCATTTTTGTGTCGGAACTTGAGATTCCTTTATTAGTGCACCCCATGGTTTGGATATAGTGCGTTGCAGTGCACCCTAGAATTCTTTCTACCTACACTTCAGTGCACGCGAGCCCTCTCTTTTCCTACGTTGTAGAGCATTAATGCCCCATAAGAACCTGTGTTGATCCATGATTCATGCCAAAACTTGCCTTGCTTAGATTTGCTCTCTATCCAACCCTCTTCCAGCTAGTCCTCCTCGTGTCACTAAGTGTGTTTTGGTCTCTTAGAAGCCTCCATATTATTTATTTTAGTTTTTAGTGCCTTTGATAAGAATTTGTTTGGATTTTTATTTTTTCTTGTCAATTAGGTCATTAGTAAACTAATTGCTTGATCGTTGGATTGCTTGAAGGAATTGGTGTTCTAGTTAACATTTTGAATAGGTTCATTTATCAGTGATCAAGCATACATCTTAGTTTTCATCTGAAAATTAAGTGGAATCGGAAAGAAAAATATTATGCATCATGCATTACATGTGTGGATTTTTGTGTGACATTGGAATTCCCTAATTTGAAATTGGAATTCCCTAGTGTGGAATTGTGTATGAGTGGTAATCACAACTTAGTGACACCACCTTTTTCATAAGATTTTGTTTCATTCTTTCTTTGTTCCTGTCAAATTCGGGTTGTATGCATATATTGATTGTTGAATTTGAAATGTCAATTTTACATTATAGTAAGAGTTTGTGTGGTTTATTTTCATCATTGATCAAGTTTCATTCATATGTTTCTTTGCATTTGAAACACTAAAATAAAAGAAACAAAAAATATGTTTGCATCACATACAGGGCTTTGATTTTTATTGGAATAGAAAAGTTGAGGAGATCCATTGTTTCATCACTTGTTTGTTGCATTGTTTATTGATTTATTCTTCTTATACTTAGTTAGGCATTTCATTGTTAAAATGAAAATGAAAAGATTTATTTTTGTTATATTAGTTGCATCATAGGCATCTCTAGGTGACATCACGTTTTGAGACTTGAAACTAAAACCTAATTCAAGATCAACTCTAAAATTCACTAAATTAATCTAAGGAGAATTTGAAACTTAACGATAAAAATATAGGTCTAGGCTAGAGACATGTTTGGATGTTTATAAACATAAGATCTGTCATTTTTTTTCCATCGTTGCATCCCAGGGGGTCATATCTCATTCCACGTAAGTAAGTGTATCAAATCATTCTCCACATACCTTTGGGTATATTTCATGGCACTCCATGCATGAAAAGTATATGGGAATTCTCTCATCAAACAGTTACACATTAGAAAACACTAACACAAACAACACTTCCACATACCGTCGAACATATTTTGGAAGTCCCCACTAGTTTTTTATCCTCACCATAGGTAACCGAGTCAACCACCTTATACACTAGGATGCACCAAACAAATCATTCGAGTAGATATCCTACCCATACATAAATCCATGGTTTTCTAAGGCGGTATATTTTAGTTCATAGTTACTTGGTAAACCCTTTTTCCTAGTTACCACTCTTTTTTTCTATTTTTGGCTTTAATTCCTAAAATAAATTAATTAACCGCAGAAAAACATCCTCTCCGTGGAACAACCCCTTAGTGGATATTAGATTGAGACTAATGGAAATGGTTCTTGAGTTTACCAATCAAGGAAACACCTATGATGGGAACCCTTGTCCTTTTCCTTTGTTTGGAAATATTAGTGTTCCTTATATGGCAATGTTGTCCCTTCTCTAATTTACCATTGGTTTGTGAATTTGGTTGTTTTCAACCACTATGGTTCTGAATGTCCAAACTGATCCTCAACCAAGTTCTTCTCCACTTGACAAAAATCAACATGATCAAGATGATCATAAAATTTACCCTTTGCCTTCTTTGTCTATTCGGTATACTTCCTCTTATTCCTCTACGTCTAGTGAAAGCCTCAAATTTATTAACTAGGCGGATAATAAGAAGAATAAAAGGAAGATTAAAAATAATAAAAATAAGTAGGGAGGCATCTAAGAAACCATTAATATGAATGCAACTAATACGGAGGATCCTTCTAATCAGCCCCTCAAAGTGAAATTTCCTTACATGCTTTGTAAGGTCCATGAAAAAAAGGGTAATGTAAGTTTCCATATAATTTATGTGAAGTAAATCATCTCATTTACCTTTTTCCTTATTTGGATGAATCCTAAAAAGTGTTGGAAAACTTTACAACATCTCAGCCTCGTCTTCTGCCTTGTTATTGAAATATTTCTCATAATCCTCCACTACTTGATGAAGTGATTAATCAGAATCTTGATGAAGTGATTGATCAAAATATGTATCCAATAAATCCCACTCTCTTTCAACGTGAATCCTGAGAGTCTAGTCCCAACCAACCATTGGTTGAGAGGTTGACTTGATTCCACATTCAATTGATTGTACCTTTCCCATAGAGAGTGAACTTCATACCTCTCATGTTCTTCTCATTTTTTCAGGTTCAAATGAACAGGGGGCGATCCTCCCATTCCCACAGTATAAGGGATCAATTCTCTCGTTCCCATTGCACAAGGTAGTAGTTCTCCCATTCCCACAACACCACCTCCAAGTAGTATGGTCACTTCCTTTGATTAGACTTGACTGAAAAGATATCGTATTCTTCCTTATGTGCCCTTTCAAATCATAGTGTTGGATTATAATATGGTTGTGCCTAATGTAGAAATTTTAACTGTAGATTAACCGGATAATGAAATATAACTAAAGAAAAATACTGCAATCTACTTCTACAATCAAACTTGTGGAAGCTTAATAGATTTGAGAAAGATCAAATGGAACACATATAACTATAAGAATAATCAATGCACATGAAACATTGAAGAATACTCAGGGGAAAACCTCAACCAAAAACCCCACTATCTGTATTATCGTACAAGTGGAAATATATCAAGAATACGCAAAGCTTTAGCTCTCACAGCTAGCTAGCTCTCAGTACCATCCCTCACTAATGCTCACAAACAAATTAGACTACTCATATGTCTTCTCCTATACCCTTCAAGCTCCTATTTCCCTGCACTATTTCTCCTGCGTGATCCTACTGTTACCAAGTGTAACACTGATCACTCACACTGATCTCACACCCTATAAAACTGCACAATACTCAAGGAATGAATTCCTTCTGCATGCATGAGTTTTACTTATAGGAAAATTCATGCAATTGATAGTACATTGTCCCTGTCATTAATCTCAACTAGGTCTTTCTCTGAATAGACATGCATGAGTTACTTATGAGAGAATCTTCAATTATCTAGAGTACACTAGTTGGATGCATGCATGCATTAACTGATTGAACTCATAATTAGTTCCTCAAACAGTTTAGAACTAATTTAACTAGACTTAACTTAGTAAACTGTGCTAACTAATTACAACTCAAATATAACTCATCCTTATCTCCTTAATTAAGGGATAATCTCCTTAATTTAAGGGATAATTGTTGCATCACTGTAGAAAGACTTCTAACTTGAATTGTTCCAACTAATTAATCCATAATGAATTAATTAATTAATTTTCAAGCAGCTGGTGAGACTAAATTCGAATTTTCATTCAAGGACAAATTAAAATTGGAATATTCTTGTTGCCACAATTCAACACTCCCTCTCAACAAGAAAGGGATTATTTGCCACCCCGATCCTGTCTCTATGGAAATCGAATTTACACTTTGACAATGCCTTTGTCAAAATGTCAACATCTTGCTCCTTGGTCGAAATATACTGCAACAACACGATACTCTTCGCTACACAGTCTCTGAGATTATGGTACCGAATATCGATGTGCTTGGACCTATCATGAAATACTATATTCTCAGAGAGTTTGATACAAGTCCAATTATCACAATAGATCATAGTTGAATCCATCCTCACATGATGCCTGACTTACAGTCATGTATTCAGCCTCCATCGAGATGAGTGCAACTGACCTTTGTTTCCTACTGTACTTATAAACTGCAGCTAACCCAAGGTTGAAAATCCCTCTTGATGTGCTCTTCTGATTTGATGGACTCCCTACACAATCGGCATCTGTAAAGCCCTGTAGCTTCACTCCCTCTATTCATCTGTACCATAATCCATACTGAGATGTGCCTTTGAGGTATCCCAATACATCCTTTTCTGCCTTCCAAAACATCTTGGTAGGCTAAACCATTTCTTGACTCAGCTGGTTCACCACATAGCACAAATCTGGTCATGTGTTCACTAAGTACATCAGTGAACTAACAAGTTGCCTGTACACAATAGCCTCTACTACTTCTCCTGAAGTAACATCCTCCTTCCTCCATTTACCTACTAGAGGAGTATGCATGGGCTTGAACTTCTCCATGTGGAATCTCCTGAGTATCTCGCTGGCATGCTTGCCCTAAGACACAAACAACTCCCCATCCTTCTGCCACACCTCCATGCTAGGGAAGTAATGTAAGAGACCCATGTCCTTCATCTCGAATTCTCTTGCAAGGTCCTCCTTGCAAGACATGATCAACTGATCATCACCTGTCAAAATGAGATCATCAACATAAAGTACAATGATCAACTGCTTACCTTTCACCATGATGTGGTACAAGTTGGCATCTACTTCACTCTTTGTGAAGCCCAACCTAGTGAAGTATTTGTCTATCCTAGTGTACCAAGCATGAGGTGCTTGATTCAGCCCATACAAAGCTCTCTTGAGTCGAGACACATGTGACTCATGATCAAATGTCTCAAAACCTTCTAGCTGCTCTATTTACACCTCTTCCTCAATCTTGCCATTGAGGAATGCAGTTTTCACATCCATCTGATGGATCTTCCGACCCATCTGTGCTAATAGTGCCAACATCAATTTGATGGATGAGTACCTCACAACAGGAGAAAAAATCTCATCATAGTCAATCCCTTCAACCTATGAGAAACCACGGGCAAAAAATCTTGCCTTGTGCTTCTCTAAACTACCATCAGTAACTTTCTTTACCTTGTAAAGCCAACGAGAACTCACAACTAACTTGTTCTTTGGTCTTGGAACCACATCCCAAACACTTTTATGAACTATGGATTCATACTACTCCACCATAGCATCAACCCAAATCGACTGCTGCACTGCTTCCTCAAAGGAAGATGGCTCGGTCTCAACACATTCCCCGACAAGGGCCATGTATCAAGTGTACCTATCAGGTGAACTCCTCTATCTGCACTGAGAAGATGGTTCTCCCACATTCTCTCTCCCATCCATCAACAATCTATCAGCTTCTCTTGTGCGCTTCCGTCCATCTCTGGAAGACTTTGCTTGAGTGGATGTCTCCACTCCCAGCACCTCTGCATGTGTCTGCTCTACATCAGTCTGAGGCTCCTCCTCCTTAGGAACCAATAGTTCCTCCATAACCTATAGTTGGAGCTCCCTCTCAATGGAAATTTGTATGGCCTTCTGCTCATCAAACTTGATATCTCTACAAAGCACTGTCCTCCAACTGGTAGGCAAGTACACCTGATAGTTGTCCAGTGTATTAGTGTACCCCACAAGTATCCCCAACTCGGCTATCTGCTCAAGCTTGTTCCGTGCATCCTTTGTCACATGGAAATATACCGATGAGCCAAACATCCTGATGTGACCCACATCTAGTCTCTTACCAGAGAAAGCTTCCTCTGGTGTCTTCATCCCAGGTATGCAATCCGGGCTTCTATTATGCAAATAGACTGTTGTGTTGCATGCCTCAGCCCACAAATGACGTAGTAGACCTTGGTCATGCAACATCGCCTATGCTTCCCCTACAATCATTTTGTTCTTCCTTTCGACCACCTCATTCAACTGTGGCTTATGAGGTGCCATCAACTCTCATTTAATTCCTTCTCTTGCACAGAAGTCCTTAAACTCTTGAGAGACATATTCTCCAGCATTGTCGCTTCTCAAAGCCTTGATCTTCTTCCCTGATTCTTTCTTGACCAAAGCTTTGAACTCACAAAACTTTGAGAAGGTTTGGTCCTTCTTCTGCATGAAATAAATCTAGCATTTATGAGAATAATCATTAATGAAAATCACATAATACCTTTTCTTTTTTGTGGATGCCATCAAGAATGGTCCACACAAATCAGTATGAACTCGCTCTAAGATCGCTTCTTCTCAACTGTCTCGATCATGAAAGGAAGACTTGGCGTACTTTCCCAAGGTACAACCTTTACATGTGTCAACTTGCTCAAGTTTACCTTCGGGAAGTCCTGTAGATATCTACTGCATTATATTCAAGTCCCCATGATGAAAATGGCCCAATTTCCTATGCCATAAATTGCTAATATCTTAGCTTTGCGCCAACTATGCTTTCAAACTCAATGTTGCACAATCATCTACCTCTAGTTTATAGATATTCTTCACTCGAATCCAGATCCTCTTGGTCTAACCCATGGTTATGTGTCTTACGAACACCTTTCCTTTACTGAAAACAACATGGTAGCCTTTGTCCTGCAACATCGTGACCGATAGCAAGTTATTCTTCAGTCCAAGCACATACTTCACTTCTATCAAGGTGAGAGAAGCTCCATGCTCCCTCTGAAAAGCAACCATGCCCACTCCTAAAACACTTTACTTTTCGTCGTCACCCATCTCTATGCATATCTTGAGGTCTTTCTCCTCCAAGGTACTGAACAAACTTTTATCACTAGTCATGTCGAATGAGACTCCACTGTCAAGATACCAAACACAACACACCATCGATGACACCATGCATGTGATGAGGATAAAGTCCATTTCGAACTTAGAGGCTAATTCCTCACCTTCTAATCCTTTCAAGGGTCCCTTCTTGGAATTCTTCGATGGGCAATTAGAATCATAATGTCCCATCTCATGAAAATTAAAGCATCTCACTTTAGACTTGTCAACCTTCTTCCCTCCATGGGAAGAATTCGATTTGGAATGGGGAGCCTCCCCCTTCCCTTTCCTTGCCTTACTTGCTAAGGCCAGATTTTCTTCAGCATCATTCTTGGATGAAGAACTGTGTGCTCCTCTTGATCTCCTCCTGCATGAGATTTGACCACAGTCGTTCCCAATCTAGCAGTTTCTCCCTTCCATTCACAGAGTCCTGGTAGCTATTCCAACTCTTTGGAAGGCCGAGGAGAGTGAGGCTCACCATATCATCATCGGCAGTAGTTATTCCCACACTACCAAGCTCATCTCTGAAGGTGGTGAGCTTCTTTAGCTATGTGGAAATAGTATCACCCTTCTCCATCTTGATCTTTTGAAGCTTATCCTTGAGCGCCAATTTCCTCTGGTCGCTACTGTTCTAGTAGAGGTCATTCAATGTCTTCCACATTTAAAATGGAGTATCATTCCCATGGATACTCGAGACAATATGGTCTCGAACTCCCTCTAGGATGATCCGACTTGCCTTCGCCACACACTTCTTCCACTCATCCAATTCTTGTGCATTAGCTGCAACTCGCTTTGGGATTTCTTGATCAATGAAATCCTTCAAGCCATTATCTTCAAATACAGGTTCCATTCTATCTTTCCATGCTATGTAATTTGAGCTGCCTTCCAAGGCATACTCGAGTCTCAAGCCATTGAATGCCATTGACCAACCTGAAGTATGAGATGGATTCGATTTGTACCTGCAAACCCGAACTTCAAACTTCGAATTCTCTTCTCAATATATTGTTCACAGCTCCAATAACCTTTTCTCTAATACCATGTAGATATTGGGTTGTGTTATATTCTTTCCACGTGGTTAACAGGGGGTTTGAAGGGCACCCGTAACCCCACTTTATGGGGTCCGAGGTAGCACCCCGGAAAATTTTGGTTTTGTACCTTATGTTAAGTTGGGTGGACCCACCTATGGTTTTGTGCATGATTTTCGCACATGTTTTTGGATGCGATGGTTTTCGGTCCATGGTTTTGACGTGAAGGTTTTCAGTCCATGGTATTGGATGCTTCGTCATGTATAAATATGTATTGTAACATTAAAAGGAACATAATGAAAAATCAATCTGGTAGTCCTAGTTTGGGGATGCAGGGGAAACCTCTACGTATATGTGTTTTTATGTGTTATGCTCTCGCATTGTTTATTTTCTGTGTTTTAGAATTCGTATGCAGGTAATTTCTGTATAGGGTTAGAACCTACATTTGGTATTAGAGCAGTTTTTGCTTCAAGGGGATGCCTTTGTTGCTGAGGGGTTTCGCTCGGGCTTGTGGTAGACCCTGTTTAGTGGGAGATCCGCGAGATCGATTCTGGTGGTGAAAGAAGATGGCGAGCAGTGGAAATATAGAGATTGATAAATTTAATGGTCAGAGTTTTGAGTTGTGGAAACTCAAGATGGAGGATCTATTGGTGGATAAAGATCAGTGGATCGCAGTAGATCCAGGAAATAAACCAACGGGAGTGTCTGGTGAAGAATGGAAAAAGTTGGATTGGAAGGCAAAGATCACAATACAATTGTGTGTCTCAGATTCAGTATTGCTAAATGTATCCGGGGAAGCTACAGTGAAGGCTTTGTGGGACAAGTTAGGGACTTTGTACCAATCTAAGTCTTTGGTGAATAAACTGTTCCTACGAAAAAAAGCTGTATAACATGAGGCTGAAGGATGGAGACTCGGTGACAGAGCATCTCAATGCATTTAATACTATGGTAAGTCAGTTAGCATCTGTTGATATTAAAATTTCAAATGAAGATAAGTGTATCAGTTTGTTCTGTTCTCTACCAGATTCGTGGGATAGTCTGGCTATTGCAATAGGTAGCAATGCAACTACCTTACAGTTTGATGAAATAGTCTCGGCCTTGCTGACGGAGGAGATGAGATGGAAAAATATCGAGAGCTAGAATGCTGATGCCTTGTCTGTACGAGGACAGTCCCAGAACAGAAACAAAAATAAGTCATCGAGTGGGAGATCTAAATCTCCTGGAAAACCTCTAAAGGTGGTGTGTTGGAAATGTGGAAAGGAAGGGAACTTCAAAAGGGACTGTAAAACTAAAGCTCCTGACAAAGGAAAGGGATCTGATGATGCCCGTTTTGCAGAGGTGAAAACCACCTCGAATGAAGTTGGGTATGTGTACTTGGCTTCTTCAAGTACACATATAGATCATGAGGCTTGGTTGATTGACTTAGGTGCATCCTTTCACTTCACTCACCACAGAGAGTGGTTTTGCAAGTATGAGAAATACGATGGTGGTGATGTCTTCTTAGGGGATGATAGGAAGGCTAGAATCGTTGGTTGCAGAAAAGTAAAGTTGAAAGTGTAAGGTGGAAGACTTAGAACACTTCCAAGTGTTCTGCATATTCCTACATTGGCCAAAAATCTGATTTCTGTAAGCGAGTTGGATGATGCAGGTGTAAAAGCAGTGTTCGAGAAGGATACCTACAAGATGGTTCGAGGAGCACTGGTATTAATGCGGGGAGTTTGGATTGGAACTCCGTACAAGCTACAAGGTAGCACTGTTATTAATGGGTGCAATAGTTCTGTGATTCCTGAAAGTGGAGTAGAAGATCTAGTGGTCTCTGGAGAGAAGACCATGCTGTGGCATTAAAGGCTTAGACATATTGGAGAGAAGGGCCTTCCATCACTGGGTAAGTCTATGTACTATGTATGATTTATAGATAACTTCTAAAGGAATACATGGATATATTTCCTTAAGAATAAATCTGAAGCCTTTGACAGGTTTAAAGAATTTAAGGCTCTTGTGGAAAATCAGACAGAGAAGAAGATAAAGGTGCTGAGGATAGATAATGGTGGAGAGTTTTGCAGCAACAAATTTGAAGAATTCTGTAAGAAGTGTGGTATAGCACAAAGAAGACTACTCCATATCCACCTTAGCAAAATGGAGTTTTAGAAAGAATGAATAAGACATTGATGGAAAGGGCAAGAAGTATGCTCAGTGGAGCCAGGTTGGGATAGGAATTCTGGGCAGAGGTGGTGGATATTGCATGTTACCTAGTCAATAGTTCACCTTCATCAGCGTTGGAGGATAAGGCTCCACAAGAGGTATGGATTGGTAAGAAACCCTCTCTTTCACATCTGAGGGTATTAGGATGTGATGCATATGTACATGTTCTAATGGAGAAATGAACCAAGTAGGATAGTAAATCTGAAAAGTGCATCTTTATTGGGTATAAGGATGGTTTAAAAGGATATAAGCTTTGGAACCCAGTCACATGGAAGGTTGTGTACAGTCGAGATGTGGTGTTCAGAGAGGTAAAAGATATTATTAAACATGAAGCCCAAGCAAAGGAACCTGAGAAGATAGAGTTTGAGAAAAAGGAGGAAGAATCAGATTCTATAACAGAGGAGGAATCAGAAGATGAAGAGCCACAAACTCCGGCTGTGAGAAGATCAGTTCGAGAAAGAAGGCAGCCAGAAAGGTATAGCCCATCTGCTTTCTGTTCAAATTTTCCTTTGTCTATTACTGATGATGATCTCAGAACTGTGAAGGAAGCAGTGGATTCAGAGGATGGAAAACTCTGGAAAGAGACCATGGTTGATGAAATGGCATCTTTGCAGAAAAATGAGGTTTGGGAACTGGTGGAATTGCCGGCTGGAAGGAAACCCATAGAAATCAAATGGGTGTTCAAGAAGAAGACAAATGTAGAAGGAAAGGTGGAGAAATACAAAGCTCATTTGGTAGCAAAAGGTTATTCCGAGGTCCCGGGATTTGATTTTGGTGATATTTTTTCTCCTATTGCCAAGGTAACTTCTATTAGATTACTTTTATCTGTTATTGCTACTTTTGATTTTGAGGTAGAATAGATGGATGTGAAGACAAAATTTCTTCATGGGGATCTGGAAGAGGAAATATACATGAAGCAACCTAAAGGCTTTGCGGTGAAGGGTAAGAAAGAATTGGTATGCAAGTTAAAGAAGTCTTTGTATGGTTTAAAACAGTCACCAAGGATGTGGTATCAGAAATTTGATACATTTATAAGAGGACTTGTCTTCACCAAAAGCAAAGAAGATCACTGTGTTTATTTTAAATTAATTGGTGATCGTGTTATTTATCTGGTCTTGTATGTGGATGATATGTTGCTAGTTGGAAATGACAAAGAAGTTATCCAGGATTTGAAGACCCAATTGTCCTCCAAATTCAACATGAAAGATCTTGGTGCTGCAAACTATATTTTGGGCTTGTAAATTAAAAGAGATCGGGAAAAGAGGAAGCTATGGTTAAACCAAAGGAAGTATGACAAGACAATACTACAGAGGTTTAATATGCAGGATAGTAAACCGGTGAAGGTTCCTATTCCTGTAGGTGCGAGGTTATCTGCTGAATAGTGTCCCAAGACACAAGAAAAGGAAGAGGACATGTCCCGTGTTCCATATGCAAGTGCAGTTGGTAGCCTGATGTATGCAATGGTCTGTACTAGACCAAACATTGCACATGCAGTGGCAGTATTGAACAGGTTTATGTCAAAACCAGGAAAGGGGCATTGGACAGCAGTGAAGCAGGTTTTCAGGTATTTGCGTGGGACTAGGGATCATGGTTTGTCCTACCAAGGAAGACTAGGATTAGACAGAGTGTTGGATATTCATGGCTGTGTTTATGTGTTTAACCTATTTGGAGGTGCAGTCAGTTGGATGAGTAAGAAACAATCTATAGTGGCACTATCAACTACAGAGGTAGGGGTTTTAAATTTTTAGTGGGCGAATATTTTGTATCATAGTACATTTTTACAAATCACCTCAAATAGCCCACCTTATTTTAAGGGAGAGGGTAAAAAAGGTAAATTTAGCCCTTGAAATTAGGACTTACAACCTTCCATTCGCCCATTTTCAAGAATAGGTTTTATTTAAGTGAATCCATTCGCCCATTTTCAAGAATAGGTTTTATTTAAGTGAATTCTATGGGCCAAATACCATATTTATAAAAGAGGTATGGTAAATTAATAAAAATATAAATAAAACATTTTTTATATTTACTCCATAAGTCACCTTATATACATGTAAGGGTGTAAACAAATAAAAATATAAGTAAAGTGGAGGTATGGTAAATAAATAAAACGTCTTTTTATACTTACTCAAAAGGTATGGTAAATAAATAAAAATGTAGATAAACTAGATGTATCGTAAATAAATAAAACCTCTTTTTATATTTAGTCCATAACCCTCGTTCTATTTATGAAGGCTCATGAAAGAGGTTTTATTTAAGTGAATCCTATGGGCCAAATACCATATTTGTAAAAGAGGTATGGTAAATTAATAAAAATATAAATAAACCAGAGGTATGGTAAACAAATAAAACATTTTTTTATATTTACTCCATAAGTCACCTTATATTTACGAACACTCAAAAAATGGGTTATATTTAGGTGAAACCTATGGCCAAAATACTATGGGACAAATACCATGGACTAGATTGTTATTAATACCATGCAAAAAACCATTATTAACCCTAATATTAGAATTAATAAAAATAAAAATGGCACATGGTATTGACCCATGGTATTCACCAAAATGGCACATGGTATTGACCCATGGTATTCACCTAGAATGTAGCCTATTTAAATGGGGGAATTAAACCAGCATGTAGCCTATGCTAAGATTCACTAGGACTTTACAAAGTTTTATTATTTAGTGAAAGACTCGCCAAGATCTTACAAGATTTTATAATTGAGTAAAATATTTGCCATGCCTGGTGAGAGATTCGCCAAAAAATTATATATACATATTATATTATTGATAAAATCGCCTTCCATTTTTCCTATATACCATGGAGATTCGCCCATTTATTATATTTATAAATTTAGGGGGGGTTCTTAAAATTTTCCTTTGGAAGCATTTGGTTGTAGAGATTGTGTTCAAGTATGGGGTTAGTACAAGAAGCTATAAGGATAGACTGTGATAGCCAAAGTGCAATTTTCTTGGCAAAGAACCCTCCATATCATTCAAAGACAAAGCACATTGATGTTTAGTATCACTTTGTGAGGGATATGACAGAAGACAAAAAGGTGTTGCTGGTAAAGGTGGACACTTTGAGGAATACTGCAGATGCATTGACAAAATCTATGAGCTCTGAGAAGTTCTCTTGGTGTATAGAGACAATGGGTGTTTCAAGGCTGGAAAAATGACTAAGCTCTCTTGTGGCCCCTAGTGGAAAAAAAACAACAAGTGGGAGAATGTTTGGTTATGTTATATTCTTTCCACGTAGCTAACAGGGGGTTTGAAGGCCCGTAACCCCACTTTATGGGGTCTAGGGCAGCGCCCTGGAAAATTTTGGTTTTGGGCCCTATGTTAAGTTGGACAGACCCACCTATGGTTTTGTGCATGATTTTCGCACATGTTTTTGGACGCGATGGTTTTCGGTCCATGGTATTGGATGCTTTGGCATGTATAAATATGTATTGTAACATTGAAAGGAACATAATGAAAAATCAAGCTGGTAGTCTCGGTTTTGGGATCCAGGGGAAAATCTCTGTGTATATGTGTTTTTATGTGTTATGCTCTCGTATTGTTTATTTTTTGTGTTTTAGAATTTGTATGCAGGTAATTTCTGTATAGGGTAAAAACCTACAGTAGAAATTCTAACTGTAGATTAACCTGATAATGCAATATAACTAAAGCAAAATATTTTAATCTACTTCTACAATCAAACTTGTGGAAGCTTAATAGATTTGAGAAAGATCAAGTGGAACACATATAACTAGAAGAAGAATCAATGCACATGAATCACAGAAGAATACATAGGGGGAAGCCTCAGCTAAAAACCCCAGTATCTATATTATCATACAAGTGGAAATATATCAAGATTACACAAAGCTTTAGATCTCATAGCTAGCCAGCTCTCAGTACAATCCCTCACTGATGCTCACAGACAAAAATAGACTGCTCATATGCCTTCTCCTCTGCCCTCCAAGCTCCTATTTCCTTGCGTTGTTTCTCATTGGTGATCCTACTGTTACCAAGTGTAACACTAATCTCACAGCCTATAAAACTATACAATACTCAAGGAATGAATTCCTTTTGCATGCAAGAGTTTTCCTTATAAGAAAATTCATGAAATTGATAGTACGTTGTCCCTATCTTTAATCTCAACTGGATCTTTCTCTGAATAAACATGCATGAGTTACTGATGAGAGAATCTTCAGTTATCTTGAGTACACTAGTTGGATGCATGCATGCATTATCTGAATAAACTCACAATTAGTTCCTCAAACAGTTTGGAACTAATTTAACTGGACTTAACTCAGTAAACTGAGCTAACTAATTACAACTCAAATATAACTCATCCTTATCTCCTTATTTAAGGGATAATCTCCTTAATTTAAGGGATAACGGTTGCATGAGTACAGAAAGACTTCTAACTTGAATTTCTCCAACTAATTAATCCATAATGAATTAATTAATTATTTTTCAAGCAGCTCGTGAGACTAAATTTGAATTTAATTCTCAATTTTAATTCAAGGTCAAATTAAAATTGGAATATTCTTGTTGCTACATTTCAACACCTGACATAGTCATAGATGAAGGCATGTATGTTAGTATCTTTTCATCAACTACTTGGAAAGCTTTAGTTTCTCCACAGCTTGTGCCCATTACCTAGAATCTATTGATTTTTAACAGAGGAACTAGTCAACCATTATGGATCCTTCCTTAGTTTTCTATTACTTTGGCAGGAAATATTGTCTATATCAATTTGAGTAGTCCAAATCCCTTTGGATTTTAATTTACGCCTTGGTCGTGAATATGTTTATTTCATGTGAGATCTTGTCTCTTCACTCTTTTGTGTGATGTGTTTCACGAATGAAGGAAGACTCATGACCATTGACCAACTTTAATTCGTTGGTCCTAATTTGACTCCTAATCAACCATCTTCCCTAAATGGTCCTTATATGCAAGTGGTATCCTCCCTTCCACAGATTAATTATGTGAAAACCCATCCTATTCACATACCTACTGATGAAGATGATCCTTTCATTTTCTTCTCAACTTCTTATGACCTAGATCCAGCAAGTGATATGGTGAGTCATTTATTGGGTGCATTAGAACCTGATCTTTCCATTAGATCCCTTGATATATATCCCTTCCAAAGCATTGTTCTCCCATCTAATGAGAACCTCGTAGTAACCATGGACTTCTACAATTCATAATCAAGGTTCTAAGAGCATAGTTCCTTATCTTGTGTTAATATGGTTAAAAAATGAAAAAGGTTATCATATCAAAGTTCTTTTTCTTGTGTCAATATCACTAACAAATGAAACAAGGTGTCATAGCATAGTTCCTTGTATTGTGTCAATCTTGTTATAAAATGAAACAAGGTTCCTCAAGCACAATTAATTTTCTTGTGTTAAGCTCATTAAACAATGAAATAAGGTGTTTGAGCACAATTCCTTTGCTTGTGTCAAGCTCGTTAAAAAATGAAACAAGTGTTGGAGCACGGTTCCTTTTCTTACGTCAAGCTCCTTAAAAAATGAAACAAGGTCCTTTGAGCATAGTTCTTTTCATGTGTCAAGCTCGTTAAAAAATGAAACATATCGCCTTTCAATTCAAGTCTTTAATTAGATCTTGTAAATTCCCATTCGATTTATTCACTTGATCTTGTAGATGAACCTTCATTCCATCTACTTGTTGGTAACCAATAGTCTACTTAGCTGAATGAATGAAGCTTGAGGAGCATGTACCTCAAACTAATTCATTATGTTGGGGGCATGTAAACTTATTTGAAGCATATTTTTTCTCTTTTTGAAGCTTGTGTAAAATTCAAACCACTCTCAAGCATAGTTTTCTCATGTTTCAATCTTGTAAAAAGAATGAAACCATCTTCACGTATTTTCAAGCATAGGTTCCCATCTTTCAAGCTTGTGTAAAAACAAAACAATTTTGATCCTACCTCTCATGATTGCCATTCTTATCAGCCTATTTTTACTAGATGAGCCTTGGTTTTCTCATTCCATCATCACCATCTTCTTAGTCGATCATATGCTTTCACTTGGTTGTTTTACCATTTCCTGAGGAAGCACTATGATGAGTTGTCTTATTAGCCAACCTCTTGACCTCTACATGCTTTGAGAAGTTCCATTATAACCAAAATCAATTTTTATCCTTTATACCCCTCTTTATTCCAATAGGAGTCCTCTTTTAGCTCTTTTCTGACTCCCAAAATATGAAAATATTTTCGAGCACTTGTCTTTTCCAACTTGTTAATGTAAATGAAAAGACATCTACTCCATATAAGTTTAACCCTTTCCAAACTAAGCTAGAAGAATTATGAAAAAGGAATACCTTATTCGATTATGGCTAAGAGGTTCTCTTGAGTATTTTTTTCTACCTTTTTGGAATAGAGAGACTATCTATGAGAAGGAACCTTTGGAGTTTTCTTTTTCAAACTCTCTAAGCATGAAAAGGATAGTTTTCAATGTCGCTAGACTCGTAAAAACATCAAACAATGATGGACTCGTCGAACATGATGGGAGCGAACCACTCCTTATTTGGATTCATTAAACATTCTTAGAGGGATTCATCTGAAGGATGAAATTATAGACCAAGGATATGGTATCCTCCTCAAGCTTGTCAAAAATAAAGAGGTACTAACCAAAAATGGCTGGGGAAATAGGGAAAATAAGGTACTCCACTTATTAATAGCAGTGAGTTGCTCTTGAACATGACACTCTTCCACTTCATCTTTGTCGTTGTTGGGTTGGGAAATTTTCTTGTCTTTTGGTTCATTGTACCATATCAAAGCCTCCACTTTTGGTCATGCTTCCAACTCCATTCGGTGTTGCTGATATTTTAAAGAGAATTCATTCAGTTAATATCTTCTATGATACCATTAAGTCTTTATTCCATGTATATCATTCCTTGTCTATTTCCATATCAACATCATTCTGATAATTTTGTCTCAAATCATGATACCTATTTTGTTTCATTCATGGGGGATATAACAAGGCCCTCCTGCGATGGGTCACTTCTTATCGACATTAGCTCATTATCTAGGATGTTTACTTAAAAACATCCCTTTGGTACCTTGGTACTTGCATACATCATTGGAAAGTTCCTAACTCTTGGTGATAGGTTTACATCATTGGCCTTCAACCAAAAGATATTGTGTGGTGTTCGACTTTAACTCATTCATTCACACCATATGGATTATATTGCAATACCTTAGATCCATTAACATCAACGGTGGTTTCTCTCATGTCTGTTAACAACTTACATCATTGGCCAATGATCATATGGTGTCTACCATATTGGACTTCAACTCACTAATTCACATGGTTATACTCATACATTGGACGATTGTGTGAATAAGATAGAAGACCTTGGATCTAGTTTAATCAATCCGGGCTAGTATTTTAGGATTAATACAAGATGAAAATGTATGATGCCTATGATCATAAAGATAGTCATCCATTCAAGGGTCCACCCTTTTTCATATGTGGACATGTCTTTTAGTCATTGTACATGTAATGTTCACTTATGTGTTGAGCATGGGTATGTCTCCCTCAGCAAATATATCATGATGTAAATATATTATAACAGATGATGTTCTCGACTAGTTGTTCTTGATCCTGACTTGTTACAAGGTAATGCACTTCAATCATTAGTTATCATTTTTGACTTTGCGCTTTAGGGGGAAATATTTTATAGGCCATTTTGTCGCATCTCATCAATAGGCCTTAAAATTGGACCAATTCACATCCTTCAACATATTGTCATCATCCCTACACAAAGCTCTAAGCATGACTCTGCTAAATCCCTGAGTTTCTTCTCTTGACTACTGATTTTCCAACATTTTAAGGCCCAACGCACCTTAGCCCTTTAGGGACTGGTGTTGATCACCAGGTTGACCCTCTCTACACCTGTATTGATAAACAATAAGTTTTCCCTTGTCGAGGGTGCACTAATTATAGAAATTCAGGAAAATAATAAATAATCCCGAAGCTTCCTCTTCGAGAAGTTTCCTAAGGTTGTTTCAACAATTCACCTTGGATAAGACCTTTGAATCCTATCTAATCCCACCTTGTATTTTTCACCTCTTATCCTTTGAACCATTCCTCCCATCTCAAGTTGATCTCAAACTTAGAATTGTAATTGGATAAGAATTCATGAACTACCTCCCTCATCTATATATTTATAGCCATCCATGGGCAAGTGGTTGGCTTTTGGAGACTGATTATATCCTCATGTTGTTAGTTTGAGATTCATTATTCCATGCATTATGGTGACATAGAGGTATACCTTGTGGCAAGGGAGGACAAGTCAACTTGGGGAGCTCTTCTACAAGATGAAATCCTATTTTTGGTTGTAACTATCTCCATTTCTATTAATACAAAGAGTAGATTGTTTTCCTATATATGATGTTATGTTAAAGTATTTCAATACCATGTTGATCTATTGAATGAAGTGATTGGATTATACTATGTGGATGTTGTATATTTTTTGTTTGTGTGTTTGATTATGCAAGTTATAATTATAGTAATCGAAACTAGGATTGGAACGTACAAGTCAAGGAATGAGAGAAGCTTACGACGAATTCTATGTAGGCCCCATCTTGCTATTCAATTACTTTAAGGAAAACATTGTGCCCTTTGCTTTATGTTGTTCTAGGTGAATCCACCAAGCCTAGGGAAGACACTTTCATTTGTAGTCGTAGATTCTGAATAACACCTAGGTTCTCCAAGAACGAATGTTAATATGTATGGGCACACTTGATATCATTTAGGGAAAAAAATATGTTGTATTATTTCTCCTGCTTTTATTTAAGAATTATTCCTAGTAGGGTCTTAAGCCACCAATGAGGAGTGACTAAAAATTTAGGTATTATTTTTGTATTCACCTAGTGTGACCATGGTGAGGAACCCATTGTGAAACCTCCTTGAGAATATAAAAATTAAAAAATTCTTGATGATCAGTAGTGGTTAGGGACTCAATGTGGTCTATTTCAAATTAACTTTCAAAGGGGGTAGCCAAATTATATATGGATGCAGCTTCCTCTACCTCAACCTAAGCACAAGTTCTTCCTTGATGTCCATGACCTCCCATAACTTGGTAGTTATGCATGTGTTGTTGAGGCATATTATCCTGGAGAAAGCTAAAGTAGTTGCAGGGGATAAGGAGTAGAAGATCAAAGTGAGATAAATAGAGATAAGGTAGGCTTTGCAAAAGTTTAGTCCAGGAACTGGAATGAAGCATGGGTAGAGGGTTGAACTGGAAAAAGGAGACCAAAAAATAGATAAGTGACAGGAGTCTTTCAGCTCCAATGGAGTTTCATATGTTTTCTTTGGCTCCACAAGACCTATATCCAAACCCTAGAGAGAGTTACCAAACAAATAAGACTAATACCAATAAAATTACTACATGAATGAAAAAGATCTGGATAATTAAACTTAGATTTTACCCCAAAATTCGCAATGCTATTGCTCAAGTGCTCTGAGAGTTATCGACGTGAAGGTGGAGTGACAACTGATATCAAATTACAGTCTAGGTCCGCATGGAAATGCAACAACCACCATGCAACACCATCCATATTCACACCCAGGGCTAATAGTGTTGAAATGTGGCAACAAGATTATTCCAATTTTAATTTGTCCTTGAATTAAAATTGAGAATTAAAATTTGAATTTAGTCTCACCAGCTGTTTGAAAAATAATTAATTAATTCATCTTGTATTAATTAGTTGGAGAAATTCAAACATGAAGTATTTGTGAAGTCATGCAACGATTATCCCTCTGATTGAGGAAGTTATCCCTTAATTAAGGAGATAAGTATGAGTTGTATTTGAGTTGTAATTAGTTAGCTCGGTTAACTAAGTTAAGTCTAGATAAATTAGTTCCAAATAGTTTGTGGAACTAATTGTGAGTTCAGTCAGTTAATGCATGCATGCATGAAACTAGTGTACTACAGATAAATGAATATTCTCTCATAAGTAACTCATGCACGTCAGTTAAGACAAAGGCCCAGTTGAGATTAAAGGTAAAGGATAGTGTACTATCAATTGCTAGAATTTTCCTATAAGAAAATCTCTTGCATGTAGAAGGATTTCATTCCTTGATATTTGCGCAGTTTTACAGTGTGTTGGAGCAGTGTGTGAGATCAGTGTCACACAAGGTTACAGCAGAAACACCCAAGGAAAACAACACAAGGAAATAGGAGGCTTGGAGGACAAAGGGAAAGGCATATGAGTTGTGTAGTCTATCTATGAGCAGTGAGAGGGATTGTACTGAGAGCTGGATAGCTGTGAGAGATAAAGCTTTGTGTAATCCTAAGATATTTCCTCTTGTATGATAATACAGATAGCAGGGTTTTTAGCTGAGGCTTTCCCCAGAGTATTATTCTGTGTTTCATGTGTGAAAGGTTCTTCTTCTCTGTTATGTTCTCTGTTTGATCTTGCCCAAAATCGATTAAGCTTCCGCAAGTTTGATTGTAGAGGTAGATTAAGTATTTTGCTTTAGTACATTGCATAATCAGATTAATCTACAGTGAGAATTTCTACATGGTATCAGAGCAAAGGGGATCAGAGTTGTGAACAACATACTGAGAAGGTAACAATTCAAAGGTTTAAGTTCTTGATTGCAGGTACAAAATTGAATTCTTATCACACCTCAAAGTTCACCAATGGTGTTCAATGGCTTGAGACTCGAGTATGCACTAGATGGCAACTCGAATTACATAGCATGGAAGGATCGCATGGAGGCAGTATTAGAAGATAATGGTTTAAAGGATTTCATTAATCAAGAAATCCCTAAGCCAGCTACAATTAATGCACAAGAATTGGCAGAATGAAAGAAGTGTGTGGCGAAGGCGAGGAGGATTCTTCTGGGGGGAGTTCGAGACCATATTGTCCCGAGTCTCCATGGGAAGGAGACTTCGTTTTCAATGTGGAAGACATTGAAGGACCTATATCAGAACAGTAGCGACCAGAGGAAACTAACGCTCAAGGACAAGCTTCGGATAATCAAGTGTGAAAAGGGCGACATTATTTCTACATATTTGAACAAGCTTACCACCTACAGAGATGAGCTTGGTAGTGTGGGAATAATGACAATCGATGATGATTTGGTGAGTCTTGCTCTCCTCGGTCACCCTAAGAGCTGGCATAGCTACCAGGACTTAGTGAATGGAAGAGAGAAACAGTTGGATTGGGAACGACTATGGTTGGATCTGATGCGGGAGGAGATCAGGAGGAGCACCAGAGATGGTTCTTCGTCTAAGAAATGAAGAAAATCTAGCCTTAGAAAGTAAGGCAAGGAAAGGGAAAGGCAAGGCTTCCCATTCCAAATCGAGTTCTTCTCATGGTGGGAAGAAGATTAACAAATCTAAAGTGAGATGATTTAATTGTCATGAGGTGGGCCATTATGAAACTAATTATCCATTGAAGAAATCCAAGAAGGGATCCTCCAAGTTTCATCGATGGTGGGTTGTGTTTGCTACCTGGATAGTGGAGCCTCATTCCACATGACCGGCGATAAGAGTTTATTCAATACTTTAGAGGAGAAAGACTCCAAGATGCACATAGAGATGGGCAATGATGGAAAGTACCATGCTTTCGGTGAAGGTACGGTTGTTTTCAGAGGGAGCATGGAGCTCCTCTCACCCTAACTGATGTAAAGTATGTGCCTGGAATGAAGAAGAACTTATTATCAGTCGCGATTTTGGAAGACAAAGGCTATGATATAGTCTTCAGTAAAGAAAAGGTGTTCCTGAGACACATAGCCATGGGTCGGACCAAGAGGATTAGGATTCGAGTGAAGAATCTCTACAAGATGGAGGTAGATGACTGTGCTGCATTGAGTTCAAAACTAGAATTGGTGCAAAGTCAAGACATTAGCAAGTTATGGCATAGGCAGTTGGGCCACTTGCATCATGGAGCCTTGAAGATAATGCAATAGATTTCTACCAGAGTTCCCAAAGGTAAACTTGAGCAAGTGGACAAATCCAAAGGTTGTACCTTGAGAAAGTACGCCAAGTCTTCCATTCATGATCGAGATAGTCGAGCTGAAGCAATCATGGAGCGAGTTCATACTGATGTGTGTGGACCATCTCGACAACCTCCACCATGAAACAAAGGTATTATGTGATTTTCATTAATGATTTTTCTCGTAAATTCCGGATCTACTTCATGCAGAAGAAGTATCAAACCTTCTCAAAGTTTTGTGAGTTCAATGCTTTGGTCGAGGAAGAATCAGGAAGGAAGATCAAGGCCTTGAGAAGTGGCAATGGTGGAGAGTATGTCCCTGAAGAGTTTAACAACTTTTTTGTAGCGGAAGGAGTTAAACGGGAGTTGACGACACCTCATAACCCACAACAGATTGGGGTGGCCAAGAGGAAGAATAGAACGATTGTGGGGGCAGCTCGGGTGATGCTGCATGACCAAGGCATACCACTTCATTTGTCGGCTGAGGCATGCAACACAACAGTCTATTTTCAAAATAGAAGCCCGTGTTGCATTCTTGGGATGAAGACACTAGAGGAAGCTTTCTCTGGGAAGAGACTAGATGTGGGTCACTTCAGGATCTTTGGCTCATCAATATATTGCGATGTGACCAAGGATGCCCAGAAGAAACTTGAGCTGACAACTGAGTTGGGAATACTTGTGGGGTACACTGATACACCCCACAACTATCGGGTGTACTTGCCTACCAGTCGGACGATAGTGGTTTGCAAAGATCTCAAGTTTGATGAGCAGAATGCCATGCGGGTTTCCCTTGAGAGGGAGCTCCAACTATAGGTTGTGGACGAACTTTTGGTTCCTAAGGAGGAGGAGCCTCAGACTGATGCGGAGCAACCACATGCACAGGTTTCTGGAGTGAGGACATCCACTCAAGTAGAGTCTTCCAAAGATGGGCAAAAGCGCATGAGAGAAGCTGAAAAATTTTTGTTAGATGCTAGAGAGAATGTGGGAGAACCATCTTCTCAGTGCAGACAGAGGAGGTCACCTGATAGGTACACTGGATACATAGCCCTTGTTGGGGAATGTGTGTAGACTAAGCCATCTTCCTTTGAGGAAGCAGTGCAGCAACTGATTTGGGTTGATGTTATGGTGGAGGAGTATGACTCCATAGTTCAGAACAGTGTTTGGGATGTTGTTCTAAGACCAGAGAACAAGTCAGTTGTGAGTTCCCTTTGGCTTTATAAGGTAAAGCAAGATGTTGATTGTAGTGTAGAGAAACATAAGGAAAGATTTGTTGCCCGTGGTTTCTCACAGGTCGAGGGGATCGACTATGATGAAACTTTTTCTCCTGTAGAAAGGTACTCATCTATCATATCGATGTTGGCACTATCAGCATAGATGGGTTGGAAGATCAATCAGATGGATCTGAAGACTGCATTCCTCAATGGCAAGATTGAGGAGGAGGTGTACATAGAGCAGCCGGAAGGTTTTGAGACCTTCGATCGTGAGTCACATGTGTGCCAACTCAAGAGAGCTTTGTACGGGCTGAAGCAAGCACCTCATGCTTGGTACACCAGGATCGGCAACTGCTTCACCGAGTTGGGCTTCACAAAAAGTGAAGCGGATGCAAACCTGTACCACATCATGGCAGAAGGTAAGCAGTTGATCATTGTTCTTTATGTTGATGATATCATATTGACAGGTGATGATTAGTTGATCATGTCTTGCAAGGAGGACCTTGCAAGATAATTCGAGATGAAAGACATCGGTCTCATGCACTGCTTCCTTGGCATGGAAGTGTCGCAGAAGGATGGGGAGTTGTTTGTGTCTCAAGGCAAGTATGCCAATGAGATAATCAGGAGATTCCACATGGAGAAGTGCAAGCCCATGCAGACTCCTCTAGCAGGTAACTGGAGGAAGGACGATGCTACTTCAGGAGAAGTAGTAGAAGCTACTATGTATCATAAGCTTGTGGGTTCAGTAATGTACTTAGTGAACACACGACTAGATTTGTGCTACGCGGTGAACCAACTGAGTCAAGCTATGTTTCAGCCTACCAAGTTTTTTTGGAAGGCAGCTAAGCATGTTTTGAGATACCTCAGAGGCACATCTCAGTATGGATTACGGTACAGACATACATAGGGAGTGAAGTTGCAAGGCTTCACAGATGAAGATTGGGTAGGGAGTCCATCAGATCGGAACAGCACATCAGGAGGAATTTTCAACCTTGGGTCAGTTGCAGTTTCTTGGTACAGCAGGAAATGGAGGTCAGCTGCACTCAACACAATAGAGGCTGAATACATGGCGGCAAGTCAGGCAGCGTGTGAGGCCATTTGGAAGCAAAAAATTGTAGTTGGTTTGTTTGATATGAGGATGGATCCAAATGTGATCTATTGTGATAATCAGAGTTGTATCAAACTCTCTAAGAATCCAGTATTTCATGACAAGTCCAAGCACATCGACATTCGGTATCATCATCTCAGAGACTGTGTGGCGAGGAGGATCGTGTTGTTGCAATATATTTCGACCGACGAGCAAGAAGCTGACATTTTGACAAAGGTATTGTCAAAGTGTAAATTCGAGTTCCGTAGAGACAGGATCAGGGTCGCAGATAATCCCTCTCTTGTTGAGAAGGAGTGTTGAAATGTAACAATAAGAATATTCCAATTTTAATTTGTCCTTGAATTAAAATTGAGAATTAAAATTCGAATTTAGTCTCACCATCTATTTGAAAAATAATTAATTAATTCATCTTGGATTAATTAGTTGGAGAAATTCAAACATGAATTCTTTGTGAGGTCATGCAACAACTATCCCTTTGATTGAGGAAGTTATCCCTTAATTAAGGAGATAAGGATAAGTTGTGTTTGAGATATAATTAGTTAGCTCAGTTAATTGAGTTAAGTCCAGTTAAATTAGTTCCAAACTGTTTGTGGAGCTAATTATGAGTTCAGTCAGTTAATGCATGCATGCATGAAACTAGTGTACTCCAGATAACTGAATAATCTCTCATAAATAACTCATGCATGTCAGTTCAGACAAAGGCCTAGTTGAGATTAAAGGCAGGGACAGTGTACTATCAGTTGCTAGAATCTTCCTATAAGAAAATCTCTTGCATGCAGAAGGAATTCATTCCTTGAAATTTCAGCAGTTTTATAGTGTGTTGGAGCAGTGTGTGAAATCAGTGTGACACAAGGTTACAATAGGAACACCCAGGGAAAATAGCGTAAGGAAATAGGAGGCTTGGAGGATAGAGGGAAAGGCATATGAGTTGTCTAGTCTTTCTATGAGCAATGAGAGGGATTGTACTGAGAGCTGGATAGTTGTGAGAGCTAAAGCTTTGTGTAATCCTGAGATATTTCCACTTGTATGATAATACAGATAGCATGGTTTTTAGTTGAGGCTTTCCCCAAAGTATTATTATGTGTTTGATGTGTGATTGATTCTTCTTCTCTGTTATATGTGTTCTATTTGATCTTGCCCAAAATCGATTAAGCTTTTGCAAGTTTGATTGTAGAAGTAGATTAAGTATTTTGCTTTAGTACATTGCATAATCAGATTAATCTACAGTGAGAATTTCTACAAATAGGAAGCTATCCCATTCAAGTTGTAATTCCCTAACCGACAAGACGGCATGCACCATCATATGCCAATCTTGGAACCAGACTACCACACCTCTAAGTTCGGGGACAAACAGAACCATTTTAAAAGTTTTTAACAACAAATCTCCAAAGAAATGACAAGAACTTCAACCATGAACTTCTCAACGCAATGTTGCCCTCAAGAAATCCCACCTATGATAAGGGATGGGTAGAACTCCACCATAAAAATATAAGTGTCGCAAGTTTAAACATGAAAAACAATCTTGAGATGGGGCTAGCCATATTCCTAATACTACGAATAAAAAATCACATGATTTTTCATATAAGGGCTGCCCATGCCACCTCTCTTAAATGTATTGTATTGTGAGGTGGGTGGGTGGCAAGCTCGCCCCCAAACACCTATATTGTGACATTCCCACCCCATTTAGAAATAAATTTATAATCCCACCCATCTAAAAATAACTCTATAAATATTAATTTTTAACTATTTAAAATTTTAAAATAGAAATATTATTATTATTTATTTTCTTCACGATTTTATTCATAATAACAAATACATATTCATAATAATAATATATCCATATTATTTAACTAATAAAAAAACCTAATTATTTTATCTAACTATATAATTCAAGAAAATTAAATCAAAAATTGAAACTGCCTACGACTTTAATACGCAAAGTACTAAACTTATACAGCAATCAAGGCCTGCATAGAATACATGAAAGTGATCGCCCATATGGATATCCAATAATTTCTTATGCCTTTCGAAACCTGCATGGAAGGCAGATCCGACAACTTCTGCATAAAATTAATTGGGCAGATCGACATGTCGCATTTTCGTGACAAATGCCGCTAGATTTTTAATTTTATCAAGTTGATGATACGGAATGTCGGATTCTTAAACCGGGGATCATTTTGATTAAACTTTTAAGAAGTTGGGTTTATTTAAATTAAACATATTTTAAGAGGAGTTCATAATTAGGTTCGGCTACTCCTCACAGCGATTGTTAATTGAATGGTCAGGCTGCTACTCAATTACAGCGATCACTAATCAAATTGCACCTCAGAAAATAAATTCACATTTTCATTTTATATATATCTGTATATATAGTTTTATATAATTAAACTTTAAAGTAAAAAAAAAAAAAGAGATTAATTTAAAATTAATATTTTAATAAATTTCAATTTAAAATTTATATATATTTAATTAATCTAATTTTAATTTTAACTGTTTAAATTGATAGATATGTTTATTTTATAATAGGGTTTCCAAAATTTTAATTTGATTATCAATAATTATTAAGTGAATCCTAGGGATTTGTTTTCCATATAATATTCTTAGTAGTATATACAAATTAAAGGCTGAGATTTATTTCCAAAATAACTATATATTTTTTCATCAAACTCATTAATTAATGAATTAATATCATATACAGAAGAAAATTTAGTTAAATAAAAAAATGTCCTATAAACAAGTATCACACGAATGAGTTATAGAAGAAAATTTAGTTAAATAAAAAATGTCCTATAAACAAGTATCATATGAATGAGTTATGGGTGTTTAGGCATGGGGTATTGATACACAATGGTAACTCATGATTAAAAATATTCCTACATAATTTTTTAAATGTATATATGTTTAACTTATCTATTAATTCTTTTTAACATAATAATAATAATATATTTTTTTTATTATTTATTAGTTTATGTGAGTCTTGAGATGAGTAGTAGCACGGTATACTGTTGCTTGAGTAGTCACCTCCAAAATTTTAACATTAATTATTCCTCATTGGTCATCATCATCATCATTAATTTTTGTATACTAGGTTATGGCTAGTCTTCATCAAAATCACCTAGCGATTGCACACTACCTAAGCCACAACAACCCTTAATGCCGTGGATTTCTTCCCATGGAGTATTCAACAGGTGAACTTTACACGATAGAGAGCCTTAATAGAATCCTCTATCATTGTCTCCTCTAGTCCTGTGGGCAAAAATTATTATTATTTTAAATAAATTTATAATTTAGTTAATTTTTATGATTTTATTAATTTTAACAACATGATGAAGTGTTTTAATGCATGTTATAAATTGATGTATATTGTGATTTACGAGTCATTTGATACTTCTATGTAATATTTTAGAATATTCTTAATATTATACAAAAATCAAAAGTTGATATTTATTTCAAAATTAATTATGCTCTTTTGTATTTTTAATTAATTTGATTAATTAAAAAATACCATATGGAAAAATTTCATGTGAAATGAGTTATGGGTTTTTGGACATGTGGTATTGACGAGCGATGATATTGCAACAAATTCTATTTATAAATTAAGATCTCCATAATAAAATAGATGTAAATATATCTAATTCCATGTTTTTTCATATATATAATTGGTTAGTTTTATGGCTTTCTAATTTTAGCAATGTAAAATGGATTGCAAAATAAGAAAATGTATTATGAATAATACTTATTTATTTTATTAATATAATTACCCTAATTTTTAACCCTATCATATTTTTTAAAATCTTAAGACAAAATTATTCCTTAAAATTAGAATTAATCAAACTTTGATTATGTTTGATTCTCTCATTTTCTTTATCCACAAGGTCTTGGTGATCAAGTGCTCTGATAAGGCACTCCTTGATGTGAAGTCATCAGTTCAATTCCCATCCTCGATCGGGTGATATAATGGACATGGTGAAGATGTAATCCGACCAAGCTTTATTATACAGCTTGAGGGGACCTAATAGGTCAGAGCATGTGTTTCCTCCTAAGAAGTCATGGATTCAAAATTAGCTTGAGTGAGCCTAATAGTTCAGAGCATGTGTTTCCTCTTAATCAATCACAAGTTCAAAATTAGAAAAACACACCCAATTAATTTGATATCTCGTTTAACCATATATAAAAATATCTATTAAATATTTACTTGAAATTTTAGATATAAATATTATTATTAATTATATAATATGTTAATATAATATTTTATATTTCATTCAATAAATAAATAAATATACGACAAAGACTCATGTTAAACTTAGATGTGAAAAACACACCTCAAACACTCAATGGTGAGATTAAAAAATGTTGTCCAACACCGGAGCAGCCACGGGGAGGGATATGTATTTATGGTTGAAAAAACAGTGAATAAAATATTTTTAAAATTGAGTTTTTGTTTAATTACTATATGTTTTATATGTTTTAGAATTTTTGGTTGAATTTAATAAAAATGATTATATAAATTTGAAAAAATAAATTTAATATTTTATATAACTCCAAAAATATTTGAATTATAAAAAAATTATAACTCAAATTTATAATTTTAACAAATCTTTATCAAATTCTCCACAAATTTTATTAAGAATATACCCTAAAAACGTCTACAACTTACAAGCACAAGTAGCCCCAAGGGATAGCTCAAATGGTCGAGTTCCCGTTGCTAAAGCACTTTCCCAGTTTGGGAGGTCACGGGGTCAAATCTCCTCGACGCCCTCGGGGTTAGGCCTGTTAAGATTGGTCGACGGGCAGGAGGATCTGCCCCGATATTTTCCCGTGGATGTAGCGGCCACTCAATGACCGTGAACCACAGTGCTACCCCGATATTTCAATGACCGTGAACCACAGTCCTGTCCCGATATTTTCTCGTGGATGTAGCGGCCACTCAATGACCATGAACCATAGCCCTGCCCCGATATTTTCCCGTGGATGTAGCGGCCACTCAATGACCGTGAACCACAGTCCTGCCCCGATATTTCAATGACCGTGAACCACAGTCTGCCCCGATATTTTCCCGTGGATGTAGCGGCCACTCAATGCCCATGAACCATAGTCCTGCCCCGATATTTTCCGTGGATGTAGCGGCCCCGATATTTTCCCGTGGATGTAGCGGCCACTCAATGACCGTGAACCACAGTCCTGCCCCGATATTTTCCCGTGGATATAGTGGCCACTCAATGACCGTGAACCACAGTTTAAAAAAAAAACTTACAAACACAAGCTAAAATTATTTTTATTTTTCATTTAAATAGGCGTAATCCTATTTTGTCTAGGTATATATAAATGTGTGTGTCATTGATTAAAGGGTATCATTTAGATAGTTGAAAGGGCCATTCATAACGGTCAGATTGGAGGGTATAAAATAGTTGAAATCGCCGCTCAGAATGGTCAGCTTGGAGGGTAAGTTAATGCTAAATTTATTTCTTTCCCAATGAAATCCGTAACAACGACCGTCATAAGCTATATTCGCGCTAATTTTATAATATTTAATAATTCAATATAATTTAAAAGCTTTTTCTCTTCTTAGGATTTCAAAGATTCTTCGCGTGAGGTGTTGGATGAGACAATCCAATTTAACGAACACGTTATATTAGTAAAGCAGCGGTGACGTGATATATTATGAGCATATTTGACCGTGAGTGTTTTGCCATATTAAAGAATTAGCAAATCTCAGAAGTTTTATAAAAGAAGAATGACAAAATTAAATGGTTGAAAACAGGGACAGAGTTGAAGGGTGGACATCAAAGGTGATTGCAAGATATGATACTGTTTTTAAACCTGAAATAGCTTGATGCATAACCGGCTCCCGGGGATGAATGCCAATGCATCGAGACGGAAACTTAGTTTAGCCATGGTAGATTCAATTTCAGATTAGTTCTTGTTAATTTTAGTGGGCTTACACTTTTTTCCCAGATATAGTTGTTTGGAGCATTTCTGGGTCATACATAATTTTGCAGTTTTACATTATATATAGTTTTGCTGAGGATTAGACCACAAAAACTGTGCGGCCAAATATCCCATCAAATAGTTAAACCACTTCCTCAAAACTTGACATACAATTAAACAGAATACATCACAATTCATGTGTACCAAATATCAGATTTATAATTTATATGAAAAAGATTAAATTATATATATATATATATAAATTTAAAAAGCTCATTGCAATGGTTTAAAGAATAAGACAAATCATCTTATAAAAATATTGATTATAATTATTCAAATAATTAGACCATTTACCTTTTCAAGAAAGAAAAATATATCAATGAAAAATCCCATCCAAAAATGAAAAACTAAATGTTATATTGAATTCCACCTATAAAATACCAAATAGACTATAATAGTAAATGGTTATATTGAATTCCACCTCTAAGATACCAAATAGACTATGGTATTGGTGAACCAGTTCTTTTATGGGCGCTGGTTGAGCTAGGCTTGATAGGCTTGACATTTTGATTTAAAGATAAGATTCTTAATTTGAAATTATCCAACATATTACAATAAAACTTTGTGTTTACATTTTAAATTATTTTTTATTTTCATATAAATAACTTATTTTCAATTATTAATATAAAAAATTAGTTAATCTTTATAAAAAATAAAATTAAAATATAATCTTTTTTCCAAAAATAATAATAACAATAGTAAGATAAAAAATATAGTAGCAAAATAAAAGATAAAATTGATTGTCAGGCTAAGAGGTAACTCTTCAAAGTGAATTGTGATTTTGCATTAAGACTGATCATAGATATATAAATGGAGAGAAAGACTCATGGGCTTCATCTCCTAGTGTCTCTTCATATTCCAATTTTCTTTATTTTCTATTTACACTTTTTTACATGGATTTACCAAGTCCCAAAGATTAGGTGTCAACATTCCTCCCCTTAATCTAAAGGGATATTGGTGAGTCCAAGCATCGTTCAGAATTTTTTGAACTTTTCTCTTCCAAATGTTGTGGTGAAGATGTCTACAACCTACTCATTTATGGAACAATTTCATAGGTGAATTGTCTTGGCCTCAACAAGATGTCGAATCAGATGGCATTTTGTATTGATATGCTTTCTTCGATCATGGAAATTTGGGTTCTTGGCCAACTTTATTGCAGAAGTGTTGTCAAACATGAGGGGAGTTGAATGCACTTGTTTCTCCTACAAATCTTCTAGAATTTTCCTGAGCCACACAATTTCCTTTGTTGCTTTAGCTATAACCACATATTCTGCCTCAATTGTGGAATTCGATGGGAGTGATGAGTGACCTCCAGGAGACAGCTCCTCATCCAAGACTCATAGCATAACCTAAAGTAGATACCCTAGTTTATTTATTTCCACCAAAGTCTGAATCAGAGTGTGTCCAATCAAGATGAAGTCGCTCACATGTGTATACCTAAGTCCAAAGTCTTGAGTTCCCTTCAAGTACTTTATAATTCTTTTCGCATCAGACCAATGTCCCTCAGAAGGATTTTACATAAACTTGGGAGAATTCCAACAGCAAATGAAAAGTTTGCTCTGGTAGTATTTAGGCAGTTGAGACTTCCTACAAGTTGTCTATAATTTGTTGCATCCTCAAATTCTTTTCCTTCAATGGGTGTGAGCTTTAACTTTTGTTCCATTGGAGTAATCAAAGGTTTGCACTCAGCCATGCCAAACTTGTTCAACAGATCTCTAATGTACTTATTCTGAGAGAGGAATATAAACTTCGGATGTTGAATTACTTCAATACAAAGATAGTAGTGAACATAGCCCAAGTCAGTCATTTCAAAACCTTTCCTCAATTCCTTCCTTGTGGATGCAATGTGGCTCTCATTATTCCCTGTCATTAAAAGAGCATCTACATACACCATAGGATATGTAATTTCTCTTCCAAATTTCTCAAAAAACAAAGTTGCATCATCAAGATCATAATGTTTGAAGTTGAGTTTCAGAAGATGCTCATTTAGCTTCTCATACCAGACTCGTGGTGCTTGCTTGAAGCCATACAATGATTTTACAAGTTTTCATACTTTGTGTTCTTGACCCTTCACAACAAATCCTTCTGGTTGGGACATAAAAACATTCTATTTTAGATCTCCATTTAAGAAAGCAGTTTTCACATCCATTTTATGGACTTTCCAACTGCTTTGTGTTGCCAAGGCAAAGAGTGTCTGGATGGTAGCCCATTTTGTTGTGGTGGGAAAAGTCACCTCATAGTCGACCCCTTCATTCTATGTAAAACCTTTTGCCACAAGCTTAGATTTGTGTTTGTCAAGTGAGCCATCAGCTTTATACTTGTTCTTGTAGACCCACTTGTAGCATATTCTTTTGGTTCCCAATGGAGGATAAACCAACTTCCAAGTGTCACTCTTTATCCAGACATCATATTATTTTTTCATCGCTTCTTTCCATTCATCATGAAAAGTTGATTCTTTGAAGAAAGTTGGTTCAAAATATGTAGACAAATTCAGTTCACAATCATAAGAAACATCCATATCAATAGTTGAATCATAATTGTTTACATCACCTCCATTTTGTCTGGTTGAGCTTCTTGTTCCTGTCTTTCCAACCTCATCAGGATGAACACTTTGAAGTTTGTTTGTCAACCATTTTGGAGGACCTTTCTGAGATGGTCCAGGTTGCTCAGTTGTCTGAGTTGGGGTTGAATCATGATTTAGTCTTCCAATTCTGTCAATCCCATCACTCAAAGTGTCATCAGTGGCTAAAGCTTCATGTGGGAGAGAGAGTGCTTCATAAGAAGATTCCACAAATTCATCCAATATAGGAATCCCCCCTTCAAGATGTAGAATCTCATTATCAAATTCCAAAAAATACTTTGCATGTCTAAATCTATTCAAGCAATCAAGTTGCCTCTCAACAACATTTCCAGTCTTGGAAGATTCAAGAAATATCACCTCTCTAAACACTATAAAATTATTATTAACTTCATCATAGAGACGGTATGCTTTGGAGGTATTTGAGTACCCCAAGAAGATACACTTACGACTCCTTGCACTAATTTTGTTTCTTTATTCCTTAGGTATCAAGGCATAATAGGTGGAACCAAAGACCCTTAGATGCCTCACCGAAGGAATGTGGCTATACCATGCTTCTATTGCGCTACTCCTACTCTTTATATACATAACAAATAGAACTGCATCATCCAAAAACATGAGTTTAAAATTCTTGAAAAACATCATGGAACATACCATATTTAAGATTGTCCTATTCATTCTTTCAACTACTCTATTCTATTGGTGGTTATAACGCAAAGTTGTTTGATGTTTGATCTCATGCTGGTGAAGATAGTTTTCAAATTCATTTGAAGTGTACTCTTTTCCATTATCAGTGTGAATATAACCAATATGATATTGTGCATCATTTTCAATACATGCATGAAATTTTTTGAATGTTTGAAAAGCATCAATTTTTTTCTTCAATAAATAAACCCAACTCATTCTAGTGTAGTCATCAATAAATTTCATCATATATTTCTTACCATTTGTAGAAGAAACATGGATTGGGCCACATAAATCTAAATGAATAATTTCAAGTCTTCTATGTGCTCTAAAATGAGAATCATGAAAATACTATTTGCTATGCTTTCCTAGAATACAAGCTTCACATTGCTTAAGTTTTCTAGGAATTGTAAGCAAACCAGTAACACCATTTTTGTTCAACAAATGAAGGTTTTCATAGTTCAAGTGTCCAATTCTAGCATGCCATAAAATACTTGATGTAAATAAACCTTCATCATAGTGAGAATTGTATGAAACGTTTTTTGCACAAGCAGAGGTACCTTGCAGCTTCAAAAGTCTTTCTTCTTCTAACCTTGTCATGACAAGTGAGTGATGTGATGCTTTTCTGACCTCAACCTTGCCATCAAATATATGAATGGAGTGTCCTTGTTGGCAGATGTGGACCAAAGACAACAACTTTCTCATCAGCTCCAGGAGGTATAGAACATTATGTAGAAGAAAGTCTGGAAGAACAGGAAATTTGATCCTGATGGTGTCAAGCCCTGATGGCTTGAGTTTTGACTTATCTGCAAAATATAATGTTGTCTCAACATTGTTAGTGAATTCTTCAAAAAAATATCTCCTAAAATTCATGCGGTAAGTTTCTCTTTAATCAAGCAACCAATCATTTTTCCAAGAAGCAAGTGAATCATTAAATAAGTCTTCAGTTACTCCAATGTTGCAATGATCCACAACATAGTGAGTGGATTCAAGTGCTTTAACTTTCCCTTTGTCTTTGGTTTTACCTTTGCTTTCATTTATTTCCTGCTCAATTATGTACCAAGGCAACTTACATGTGGATGCATCATGTGCATATCTATTGCATTGTATGCAATGAAGATCATACTTTTCTCCTTGGAACTTTCTACCCCCTCGCCTCTAAAATTTCTTCTTCCTCTTCCTCTTCGGCCACTTCTTCCTTTAGAATAATCTTGTGCATGATTCTTCTCTCTATGTGAAAGACACACAACTTCTTCAAAATATTGAGGAGTTGTCTTCTTCCCAAAACCCTTCTCTCTCAGTAGACTTCTTCTCAAGGGAGTCAAAGGTAACCTCCTTCAGGTTTCCACTTGCTTGCAATGACTCAAGGTAATGTGAATATGTGGGATATAGTGCCTTGACATAAGCTTTGAGAGGAATGTCTATTTCAACACCAGTGGCTTTTATATCATGTATAATGGATCTTATTTCTTATGCTAAAGCAATAGGGTCACCATTTTTCAATTCAATACTGAACAATTTAATCATCAATTGGACAACATCAAGTTCAGAGTGTGAGTCACACAATTCCTTCAACTTCTTGAAGGCTTCAAAAGAATTTGAAAATGGTGAAATATGACAACTCACCTCTTCATTTACAGATGTTGCAATGAAGGCATAAGCCTTGTTGTTCTTATTTTCTCAATGAAAATCTTCTTAACTGAAGTGGGATTTGCAGGTGTATTATCTCCTTATCCTTCACAAACTCCTCTCTATAACTCATTAAAAGTGAGACTTTGTTTTATCTTCATTAACCATTCATGATAGTTCTATTTTCAAGAGCGAACTACTCCAACAATTGATATCAGTGAATGCACTTAAAAATATTTGTACTATGTAAAAAAAATGCACTTTTGGTGGAAAACTTTGTTTTACTTTGGAAAAAATAGTGAGGTATAATATGTCAAAGCTATTACTGAGGGATGGTTATATGGGGTGGGGGTGGGGGTAGGGGTATATGGAGGAGGTATTAGCTGGATAAGCGGAGGATGTGTTAACTAGACAGGATTTATATATAAGTGTGGCATAGTTATATTATAGCGCGGGGTTATATGGCAGAGTTATATGAGCAGGGTCAACATATAACCAGGAGTCGGGAGGAGGAGTTTATAACGAGGGGAAGTGTATGTAGTGTATGGTGATGTTGTAGAATGAGTGTATGGTGAGCCTCAATGGTTGGTATGGGAGAGAGGCGGTGTGATGCTGCAACTGAGAGCCACGATGGGGTGGAATGGGGAGGAGGCAGTGTGATGTCGTGACAAAGGTAGTTCAAAAAACATTGAACATTAATACCACCAATACATTTTCCATACACTAATTTCAATATATGAACCATAGTGTGATCATAACTCCAGAACCCGTGTTTGTTGCACGTGCCAACAATTTTCAAAGAAATTTATGCATGTCACTCCAACAACTTGATAACATTGTTGCACGTAGAAACAGTAAAAAAAAATTGTCATACCATACACGATACTGACAAGATCTATCTGCCTCTGGAAAAAAATAAAGACAGCTAAAAACACTCGAGCAACAACTAGTAAATCTTGCTCGCAAGTCTCCCAAAATAGTGAAGATGGCCCCCAAAAAATCCAATACATGATTGGAAATGAAGCAGGAGGCAGCAAACACAAAGGTGCCCCGAAAGTTCAATCACGTTGAGAATGTAGGCAAACCATCGATTGGTTATTGAACTTGGCTTCCAATGAATTTTTAAATCTCAACTTTTCACTCGGCTTCAAGTATAATGGCGCAAAAACAAATTAGAGAGCATAAGATGGATTGGGGAGAGATTTTTATATTTTGAACTACATGACAAAGGTGACAGTTCTCCATAAATATTGAGAACATAGACATGATGGAATTACGAGGGTAGGACACAAGCCAAAAATAGAGGTTAGGACCTGTGCTCTAATACCATGTCAGGGTAGCAGGTAACTCCTCAAAGCGAATTGTTATTTTGCATTAAGACTAATCATAGATATATACATGGAGGGAAAGACTCATGAGATCCATCTCCCAATGTCTCTTCATATTCCAATTCTCTTTATTTTCTATTTACATTATTTTACATAAATTTACCTAATCGAAAAATTAAGTGTCAACACTAATCATAAATACACAAGAAATTAACAACCATAAATTTAACTTATAGTTTATTCTTTCACAATTGTATTATTTTAGTTACTTTATAATTACCTTTATGGTATTATAATGTCGGATCAATTTCGAACGACATTAAATTTTTAAAACCATTTTAAGACTATATTTTCTAACTACATTCAAGATATTGCAACGTAGGATGAGAAGGAGCTGTCGACTCTAAATTTCATAATTATTTACGTTATAAATAAGTGTTTTCTTATAATATCTCTTTCAAGTAATATTGTTGTGAATATTAAAAAAATATGCTAAAGGATATCTAAAAATAAAGCGATATTTTAAATGAATATTATGTTTTATATATAAAATATGGAAGTTCGTTTTAATAAGTTGTAATTTTAAAAGTAATAAATAAATGTTATAAAATTTATTAAAAGTAATAAATCAATGCTGTAAAATAACGTGTTGTCTTAAAAAAATTTAGCTTTAAGAAAAATTAAACTTAAGTATATAAAAAATAAAATATTATTTTAAATGAATATATTTGAAGTCAGGTTTGATAAAGACAAAAATATTTTATAGGAATAATATAGAAACCGGTTTCAATAAGCTATGTATTTTATTTATTTAATAAATTTAAGAATATTCTTGCATAATTTTTACAATGAAAATGTATATTTAAAATTTTAATATAATTTTATTATTATTATTTTTTAATTAAAGTTTACTAATAAAAATATTTTGTTTTTGAGATTTTCAGCAATTAAAATATTTTTTATTATCTTCTTTAAATAAACTTAAATGAAAATATCTTTAATGAAATGATATAAAAGAAATGAATTTTAAACTTAATTGAAAATATCTTTTATAAAATAATTTTTATTATCTTCTTTAAATAAACTTAAATGAAAATATGTTTAATGAAATAATATAAAAGAAATGAATTTTAAATTTAATTGAAAATATATTTTATATATAATATAAAAAGACAAATTATAAATAAAGGAATAAGTTCACTTAAGTCAATCTTTTTTCAAAATTTTGTCACATATATTTAACTTCTTTCTAAGGCTTAACATACATAATATAAAATAAATAATTAGAAGACAATCAAGGATACTCTAAAGAAGTCAAACACTCCTCAGGATACATTTATTAGATTCGATATATCTTTGAAAACACAAAAGGGTTCTATGGGGCATGTATGAAAACTAATTATAATTAGATGATAATTGGCCATAACTCACACTTACAATGGAAATAACACTCTAGAAGAATGTAATTGAATAGTATATTTCTTATATTAACTCTAAAACTCTCCCTTAATGGAGAAATGAATTATCTGCCACACTTAACTTGTCTCTGCAAAATTCAAACATAGCCTTTCATAGAGGATTAGTAAACATGTGTGTCACACTATCATTTGTATTACGGCGGATCAAGCCAATTTACTTTCACTATAGTCTTTCTCCTATAAAATGATGTGTTTTAATATGCTTTGATATATTATGATAGACTAGGATTTTTGCTAGTCTGATAAAGATTTGATTATGGGAAATCGAGAAAGGAATACCCTTTCTAGGGAAACTCATAATGAGGAAGGACATCTAATAATGTATTGGATGTGTTATGCTCCTATACCAATAGGTGTCATATTTCATGATTGACTTGATTAGCTTTGCAATATGTACATATCTTTTCTTGCTGCAAAGGTTTTCCATATTCTCAAAAAATCAAAAAAATGAAAAGAGGGTATACCCTAAAAGAAAAATCAAAGGGTGAAAAGATAAATGGTCAAAGAAAAAATGAAAAGAAATGAACCCCAAATAAAAAGGACCAGGAAAGTGTGCAAGTCCAAATGCCACTACTATTTCAATTCTCTGTAAACAGAGTATCATGTACAGCTTGTTGAACTTTTTACCATAGTTGATGACTGGCCAAATAGCTTAACCTTGGCCAGCTCATGTTTGAATTTCCTGTTTTAGAGATAGAGAATAGAAATCTATCCAAACTGTTTAAACTTGGCAGGTAAGTAGATAGGTAGAGAAGCAAGGAGCTCAACAGTTTAATCTGAGCTCTGGAAGAAATAAGTGCAGACTTAGATAGGCTTGTCATGTAAAGAAAAGAAAAGAAGATTTATGAGGGTTTGCCAGTCCAAGTGCACCCAATGGAAAAAGAAGAAAAAATTTAGGTATTGTAGGCTGGGTAGGTAGTTTTGGTGTTGCAGAAGCATGCTTATGATTAATTTTGTCTCTCAAGATGTTCATCTTATTGTTATCATAAGTACTATGGCAGATATTTGAATACAGGTCAAGCAAAGCATAACTAACTTCCCTCCTCCTTTCCCCAAATCATTTACTAATTCCCCCAAGGGTATTAAGATCTGCTTGATATCCTCTAAACCACTTATCTCATCCCATCTCATAAATAGCCTAAGTAAGTTCCTACTTTACTTAGGAAAATGACCATATTCTTTGTATAAAATCCTTTTTCCCCTAAGCCTAAGTGTTAAATATTAAAATTCCAACATTATGCTTAGCACTTTTTATATCATTTCTCATATTGACTATTAACATTATTATATAAATCCCTTATAATCGTTCCCCTTCCCTGTATTATGTATAATACGATCCCCAAATATTAATATCCCACCCTGGTTTTATTATAAACCTTAGCACTGTACAAATCGGGACTTAGAGGTTTATCTGAAACCTTTTAATAACCCTTCCCACCGTGCCATTTAAAGGATTAATTAACATTTTGTTGATTAATAGCTTAACCCATCACCCCGCCAACCAATCAAACAAGTCCTGAAACCATTAAAAAACATTAAATGTGATCGGGCCCCCGCGCATTAACCACTCGTCATCTCCGTGCAGCACCCATCGTCCGATCTCGGCCGTCGCATCCGACGGCTATAGATCATATCACTAGCCCTCCATCCGCCGACCTTTAACGCCTGGGAGATTGGCGGTATCGCCGCCCGTACCAGGATGTGTGTCGACCGCCCGCGCTGCTCGCAGCCTCCCCCCACCGAAACCACACAAACCCATAAGTGGTGCGGGGTAAAACCACTTACCGCCCTCCCGCTGACCCCTCGTTGACGTCACTACCACGTCACCATCCCGTACCCTCTGTTAAACGACAAAGATGTCCCGTCTTGCTGATGTCATCTACTCAATAAATGCCAAAATTACCCACCAACCCGAATTTCGTTAAAAAAGCGACGAAATGTCATTTTCACTGTAAAATATCTTTTTTCATGCCCCCATGCTAAATAACAACTGAAGCTACTTCACCTACTTTCAACCGCCACCCGACCGAGGAAACCACAACAACGTGCTCTTCACTCCATCATTCGACCTACAGTTGCTCAATTTACATCCTTAATCCACGTATTTACCCGTTTTACTGGAAACCCTGTAAATTCCACTTTTTCGCTGAAAATTACAACTGTGAAAGCCTAATTCAAGTTGAGAACAGTCTGTTTAGCCCACAAAAAGACTCCTAGACTTGTTGTTCAGTCCAATTTTCCGCAAAAATCCCAAATTCCAGTTTGAAAACACAAGAACCAAACATGGAAGCACCCACAACTTTGAATGTTGCGCTTGTAAATGCACCTCACAAAGACTTGAATTATCTGCCTCTTGCAGACAAATATTTCCAAATAAAGGACTTAACCATTGATTATAATCATCTTCACGCCTTCTACCAAATTAGGGATAGTTATCCAAACAACTCTGACATTTTTGGACTCTGGGAATCAAATCTGCCCATGTACTTTCTTCCCTCAGTTCATATTTTCCCACATATCATTCACCAATGCTGTGCCAATTATGACCATGTCCATAGGGCAATTATGTCACCTTCGCAAACTGTCCTGTTTTTCATCAATGAGATGATACATTTTCATTCCATTGAGCCCCTGTCTCCTCTTTCCATGGGATTTTTACTAGAAAAATCCTCTCAATTGCCCAACTCAGATATAACTTGTACTGCTCAGATGTTCATGTCACCAAAGCACCAACCTAAAGGCCCTCCTCCTTATCTGCAAGCTTTTTTTCACTGAAACTAGTAGGCTTATTGTTGACATGATATCCTTAGTCTTGGTATTTAGAACAAGTGAATATGTGGATGATATCACCCTCATTCTATTATCAATGTTTACTCCAAGACAGCCCCCTCCTGTAAAGTATGACTATGCCACTTTCATTGCAAACAAAATCCATGCTTAATTCATGAATTTGGAGAGGGAAGGAGTCTTTAAGTACACATCCTTTACATACCATCTGTTGTTGTATTATCAGCCAGACAACTTTCCATTTCCCATCAGAAAATTAGACTCAAAGGGAAATCGAAGGTCTGTGATCTTTTGGATCTTAGTCTTCCACAGTACCTATGAGTCCACTTATACTTATAGTGAATTCATTGACTTATTTGTACACTCATCCTCCACTCTGTTGATAGGAGCTCCTCCTCCTAGGATCTCTAATGATATGAATAATATTATGCAACATTCTAAACAATACAGGATAGGTGACTAGTACCTCTACCAGAATCACACAGAAATGAGAATGTATGGTTGTGAACTCTACCCCTTTAAGCTACCCAAATATGTCCCCATGAGGTTCTTTGCATTAGAATATTTCAGGAAAATTATCAATGCAGACCTAACTCACTTTCGTAATGCAAGGAAGGAGGCTCATATGAGAATAAAAAACCAGTTAGGCCCTTATGTTATCCATTCTAGGGAGGCCTAGAAAGATGCAGAATAGATCTTAGAAGACCACCTCAGACTGAAGAAGAGCTTTGGGTGGGTGCCATATGACCCATGTAGTTTCATAAGTAACAGAAGGGTAAAGTACAGGCTATCAGTGTATATACATCATAATATCCCAGAAATTGAACAGTATGCAAATCAGGAAGAATGGGTAGAAGGGACCTTAATTGAAGAAATTACTGAACAGGAAAAAATGGAAAAAGTTATGAAAGATCTTGAAAAAACTCTTGACCTGGACTCTTTTGGACATGTATCTTTCAAACTGCCTCAACAGTCAGGAGTTGGAACATCCTCTGTTGGAACTTCTCAGCAGCCTGCACAAAGAATCAGTGCATCAGTCACAGGAACCTCGAAGGGGAAGGAAGTGGAAACTACAGAGCAGCCAATAATGAGTGATTAGCCAGGAAGGTCCAAAGAACAGGAGCAAGTAAAAATTCCTCCTGTGCAATCTAAAGCACCATATATCCCAGCATTGCAAACTCCTCTAAATAATGAAAAAGGCAAGAAGAGATAGAGAAGAGACCACACCTATCAGTGGACCTGTAGAACAACCAGGTGCAAAGAGACAAAGATTGGATCCTTTGTTAGAAGAGGAAATCATTGAGGAAACAACAGATAGCCTAAGAGGTGAGAGGGTAGTCAGCCAATAGACTTCCCCAGTGGTAGATACATCAACTAGCTCACATAGGCAAGAGATAGAAAGGAAACATAGTGTTGAAGTGTCATCTACCAGGCCACAAGGCAAGTAGCCCTCTGACATCAAACAGACTTTCACAGAGATAAAGGCCAGGAATAATCCCGTGAGAATTGAAATTTATAATCAATACTTAAAAATGGCCCCCTCAACCCAGCAAAGATTGATGTTTGCCTATGACATTAAAGAAGCCAAAATGATCATAAATTATTTTAAGCCAAAGGTACAACAACCCCGGTCTGTAGCAGATTACATCAGAACAAACTTAGAGGTCCTAGCTAAATACATTCATCTAATGGACCAGATTGAACTCCACAAGTAGACTGGAGAAATGGTTTATTCTACATTAACTGACAAAGCAATGTTGGCCCACCAGTTACAAAGTTCCTTAGACAACACAACTGCTCAGTTAGATTGGGAAAAAGCTTCTTCTGTGGCCAAAGATAATAGAATCAAATCATTAGAAGATATCATCATGGAACTGGGACATGACCCCAAAGATGCCAAGGGCATAAAGGCACTAATCAAGAAGAAGGAAGAGGACATTGCTGCCCTGAGGAAACAGCTGAAGCTACCTCCTTCAAGACACCCTCAGACTGCAGAAATCATAGAGCAAAAATCAGAGGAGGACATGATGGACCTGCTCATGAAACTCAATGAAAGATTAACTGATACAGAGCAGGCACTGGAAAAGGCATTAAAAGAGAAGCAGGGAGAGTCGACCTCCCAGCCACCTGAGGTAATCCCTACAGTCACAACTGCAGTCCCCTCAACAACTGGATCAACATTGGCCCCAAATGTCCCAGCAGCTACAACTCAAGTAGTCACAGGTACAGCATTAGCAAGAGCAACACCAGGCAGTAGTACAAGTATGACCACAGAAGAATTGATAAAATCCATGGAGGAGCTAAAACTCCAAGTGTCCGAGCTAAAGCAAGTAAAGGAAAAATTGGCAAAAGTAGAACAGAGTTATGATAAATCCAAAATAAGTGTGGCAGAAAAAATAAGAGAGGTTAAAGCATTACAGAACAAAGTCAGAACATTAGAGAAGGATCTCACTATGGACAAGCATCTAGCAGAAATCAAAGGCATCCTTTGGACCAACATCACTCAATCCCTAAGCAATGTTTGGCCATCCATCCAGGCAATTTATGAGCAGATTGACTTGGTGAATGCAACACATGGAGAAATTCAAAAAGCAAGAGCTTTATTAGGACAAATGCCTGATCAAGTCAATCGGCTCATTCATTTTTTGAATTATAGAAACAGAGAATAGCTGGAACAGCTCGGCATCCCAGACAGAAAAGGCACCATTTTGGATATCAAAAGAGTTCTAACAAAGAAAACTTTAATGCAAAATTTAGAGAAAAGATGCCAAGATATGCAAGTAGAAATGAATTCTTTCATGCAAAGATTTACAATTTTGCAGGATAAAAGGCTACCAAGTCTTTTAGGAAATAATGACAGGCTAATGAGACACACAGATTATGTACATAAGTTGAACACATATGTTGTTAATTAATATAATTCATCAACAAGTGCTTCAGGAGAAAAAGCACTCCCCTTAGGCCAAAGTCTCTATGATAATTTGGAGAACTTATTTTATATTGAACATGAAGTAAAACATCTATTTCAGCTCCAGCCTAATTTTGTCAGATATACAGAAGCTGATGAAGCACTAAGGAAACTTCAGAGGCATAAATTGCCATATCAACAATGGTGGGAAGACATGTTGGGAATTTTGTAAATTTCTCGATGATAAAGCGGGGATTTTGGGCTATTTTCCATGATAAGATAAACAAAGTTAAACGAGGCTCAAGCGGGTCAAAGCATATCTAATCAAAGTCAAAGAATGTCCGGCCAAAGTGAAACAGCCAGCACAGAGTATCAGTAGAAGACAGACGTAAACCGACTCGCAACACCTACCTCTAGTACATCCACTAAAGATAAAACGGCTAGCGCAACTTCAATTTATTGTTTCCCTATTTTCAAGACTATTTGTCTCTATCTTTTGTAAAATAAGAGATTAGCCATCACTAGATATTATCTCCATCAGATATTTTGTAAGACATTTTTATATTTTGTATAAATACCCCCTCAAACAAAGTATTTGGGGTTGGTGTGTGTTCATAGTTTTTTTATTGTAGTACTGAAATTTTTTGGAATAAAATGTTGCTGGAACCATTTGTTGATTGGCTTATTGGATGAGGAATTGGTGCTAAAGACTTGTTACAGAATTCTTGAATCATCTTATGGATCAATAAGTCCCTTCTAACTTATGTTTCACAGTTTCTATGTTTATGATATCATCTATGTTTCATGATCTGAATAATAGAGAGAAAGAATAACTGATAATTTGCTTGATTGCACTCTGTTTTCAGTCTTTATTATTCTCTATGTTTTCTTCAGAATTAGAATAAACAGTGAGTTCTTAATTTCTCCTGTTTCCCCTGATTCTTTCCTCTTGAGTATTTGCTAAGGAATTATTAATTGCTCCTTAGCAGTAATCAGCCATTTCCCCTCTATCAAATATGATGAAGGATTTTTAACTGCCTTTCACCCATTTGACTCCATTCCATTTGATTTCAGCCTTTAAATTATTCCATATTTGAGTACCTTGCTCTGTGATGCCATCCTCTATTTAGAAACCGAATCCAGGAAGCTATAAGATCCCAAATCATTTACTAATCTCCCCTAGGGGTATTAAGATCTGCTTGATATCCTCTAAACCACATATCTCATCCCGTCCCATAAATAGCCTAAGTAAGTTCCTACTTTACTTAGGAAAATGACCATATTCTTTGTATAAAATCCTTTTTCCCCTAAGCCTAAGTGTTAAATATTAAAAATTCCAACATTATGCTTAGCACTTTTTATATAACTTCTCATATTGACTATTAACATTATTATATAAATCCCTTATAATCGTTCCCCTTCCCCGTATTATGTATAATATGATCCCCAAATATTAATATCCCACCCTGGTTTTATTATAAACCTTAGCACTATACAAATCGGGACTTAGAGGTTTATCTAAAACCTTTAAATAACCATTCCCACCATGCCATTTAAAGGATTAATTAACATTTTATTGATTAATAACTTAACCCCTCACCTCGCCAACCAATCAAACAAGTCCCGAAACCATTAAAAACATTAAATGTTATCGGGCCCCCGCGCATTAACCAGCCGTCATCATCGTGTAGCGCCCATCGTCCGATCTCGGCCCTCGCATCTGACGGTTGCAGATCATATCGCTAGCCCTCCATCTGCCAAACTTTAATGCCCAGGAGATTGGAGGTATGGCCGCCCATACTAGGACACGTGTCGACTGCCCATGCTCCTCGCACCCCCTCCCAAACCAAAACCACACATGCCCATAAGCGGTGCGGGGTAAAACCACTTACCGCCCTCCTGCTGACCCCTCGCTAACATCACTGCCACGTCACCATCCCGTACCCTCCGCTAAATGACAAAGATGTCCCGTCCTGCTGACGTCATCTACTCAATAAATGCCAAAATTACCCGCCAACCCGAATTTCGTTAAAAAGCGATGAAATGTCATTTTCACTGTAAAATCTCTTTGTTCACGCTCCCATGCAAAATAACGACTGAAGCTACTGTACCTGCTTTCAACCGCCACCCGGCCGAGGAAACCATAGCAATGCGCTCTGCACTCCGTCATTCGACCTACAGTTGCTCAATTTGCATCCTTAATCCAGGTATTTATCCATTTTACCGGCAACCCTGTAAATTCCGCTTTTTCACTGAAAATTCCACCTGTGAAAGCCAAATTCAAGTTGAGAACAGTCTTTTTAGCCCACAAAAAGACTCCTAGACCTGTTGTTCAGTCCAATTTTCTGCAAAAATCCCAAATTCCAGTTTGAAAACACAAGAACCAAACATGGAAGCACCCGCAGCTCTGAATGTTGCGCCTGTAAATGCACCTCACAAAGACTTGAATTATCTGCCTCTTGTAGACAAAGATTTCCAAATAAAGGATTTAACCACTGATTATAATCATCTTCAGGCCTTCTGCCAAATTAGGGATAGTTATCAAAACAACTTTGACATTTTTGGACTCTGGGAATCAAATCTGCCCATGTACTTTCTTCCCTCAGTTCATATTTTCCCAGATATCATTCACCAATGTTGTGCCAATTATGACCCTGTCCATAGGGTAGTTATGTCACCTTCCCAAACTGTCCTATTTTCCATCACTGCTGAATCCATCAATGAGATGATACATTTTCATTCCACTGAGCCCCTGGCTCCTCTTTCCATGGGATTTTTGCTAGAAAAAGCCTCTCAATTGCCCAACTCAGAGATAACTCGTATTGCTCAGATGTTCATGTCACCAAAGCACCAACCTAAAGGCCCTCCTCCTTATCTGCAAGCTTTTTTCACTGAAACTAGTAGGCTTATTGTTGACATGATATCCTCAGTCTTGGGATTTAGAACAAGTGAATATGTGGATGATATCACCCTGGTTCTATTATCAATGTTTACTCCAGGACAACCCCCTAATGTAAATTATGACTATTCCACTTTCATTGCAAACAAAATCCATGCTCAATTCATGAATTTGGAGGGGGAAGGAGTCTTTAAGTACACATCCTTTATATACCATCTGTTGTTGTCTTATCAGCCAGAAAACTTTCCATTTCCCATTAGAAAATTAGACTCAAAGGGAAATTGAAGGTCTGTAATCTTTTGGAGCTTGGTCATCCACAATACCTATGAGTCCCCTTATACTTATAGTGAATTCATTGACTTGTTTGTACACCCAGCCTCCACTCTGTTGATAGGAGCTCCTCCTCCTAGGATCTCTGGTGATATGAAGAAGATTATGCAACTTTCTAAACAATACAGGATAGGTGACTGGTACCACTACCAGAATCACATAGAAATTAGAATGTATGGCTATGAACTCTGCCCCTTTAAGCTGCCCAAATATGTCCCCATGAGGTTATTTTCATTAGAATATTTCAGGCAGATTATCAATGTAGACCTAACTCACTTTTGTAATGCAAAGAAGAAGTCTCAGCTGAGAATAAAAAACCAGTTAGGTCCTTATGTTATCCATTCTAGGGAGGCTTGGAAAGATGCAAAACAGATCTTAGCAGACCACCTCAGATTGAAGAAGAGCTTTGGATGGGTGCCATATGACCCATGTAGTTTCATAAGTAACAAAAGCGTAAAGTACAGGCTATCAGTGTGAACAGTATGCAAATCAGGAAGAATGGGTAGAAGGGACCTTAATTGAAGAAATTACTGAACAGGAAAAGATGGAAAAAGTTATGAAAGATATTGAAAAAACTCTTGACCTAGACTCTTTTGGAAAGGTATCTTTCAAACTGCCTCAATGGTCAGGAGTTGGAACATCCTCTGTTGGAACTTCTCGGCACCCTACACAAAGAATCAGTGCATCAGTCACAGGAACCTCAAAGGGGAAGTAAGTGGAAACTACAGAGCAGCCAATAATGACTGATCAGCCAGGGGGGTCCAAAGAACAGGAGCAAGTACAAATTCCTCCTGTCCAATCTAAAGCACCAAAGATCCCAGCATTGCAAACTCCTCTAAATGAGGAAAAAGGCAAGAAGAGAGATAGAGAAGAGACCACACCTATCAGTGGACCTGCAAAACAACCGAGTGCAAAGAGACAAAGATTGGATCCTCTATTAGAAGAGGAAATCATTGAAGAAACAACAAACAACCTAAGAGGTGAGAGAGTAGTTAGCCAACAGACTTCCCCAGTGGTAGATACATCAACTAGCTCACATAGGCAAGAGCTAGAAAGGCAGCATAGTGTTGAAGTGTCATCTACCAGGCCATAAGGCAAGCACCCCTCTAACATCAAACGGACTTTCACAGAGATGAAGGCTAGGAATGATCCCGTGAGAATTGAAATTTATAACCAGTACTTAAAAATGGCCCCCTCAACCCAACAAAGATTGATGTCTACTTATGACATTAAAGAAGGTAAAATGATCATGAGTTATTTTAAGCCAAAGGTACAACAACCATGGTTTGCAGCAGATTACATCAGAACAAACTTGGACGTCGTAGCCAAAGACATTCATCCAATGGACCAGATTGAACTCCACAAGCAGACTGGAGAAATGGTTATTCTACATTAACTAACAAAGAAATGTTGGCCCACCAGTTACAAAGTTCCTTAGACAACACAACTTCTCAGTTAGATTGGGGAAAAGCTTCTTCTGTGGCCAAAGATAATAGAATCAAATCATTAGAAGATATCATCATGGAACTGGGACATGACCCCAAATATGCCAAGGGCCTAAAGGCACTAATCAAGAAGAAGGAAGAGGACATTGCTGCCCTAAGGAAACAGTTGAAGCTACCTCCTTCAAGACACCCTCAGACTGCATAAATCATAGAGCAAAAATCAGAGGAGGACATGATGGATCTACTCATGAAACTCAATGAAAGATTAACTGATACATAGCAGGCACTGGAAAAGGCATTAAAAGAGAAGTAGGTAGAGTCGAACTCCCAGCCACCTAAGGTAATCCCTACAGTCACAACTGCAATACCCTCAACAACTGGATCAGCATTGGCCCAAAATGTCCTAGCAGCTACAACTCAAGTAATCACAGGTACAATGTCAGCAGGAGCAGCACCAGGCGGTAGTACAAGTATGACCATAGAAGAATTGATAAAAGCCATGGAGGAACTGAAACTCCAAGTGTCAGAGCTAAAACAGGTAAAGGAAAAATTGGCAAAAGTATAACAGAGTTATGATAAATCCAAAATAAGTGTGGCAGAAAAAATAAGACATGTTAAAGCATTACAGAACAAAGTCAGAACATTAGAGAAGGATCTCACTATGGACAAGCCTCTAGCAAAAATCAAAGGCATCCTTTGGTCCAACATCACTCAATCCCTGAGCAATGTTTGGCCATCCATCCAGGAAATTTATGAGTAGATTGACTTGGTGAATGCAGCACATGGAGAAATTCAAAAAGCAAGAGCTTTATTAGGATAAATGTCTGATCAAGCCAACCGGCTCATTAATTTTTTGAATTATAGAAACAGAGAACAGCTGGAACAGCTCAGCATCCCAGATAGAACAGGCACCATTTTGGATATCAAAATATTTCTAACCAAGAAAACTTTAATGCAGAATTTAGAGAAAAGATGCCAGGATATGCAAGTAGAAATCAATTCTTTCATGCAAAGATTTACAATTTTGCAGGATAAAGGGCTGCCAAGTCTTTTAGGAAATAATGATAGGCTAATGAGACACACAGATTATGTACATAAGTTGAACACATATGTTGTTGATCAAGTTAATTCATCAACAAGTGCTTCAGGAGAAAAAGCACTCCCCTCAAGCCAAAGTCTCTATGATAATTTGGAGAACTTATTTTATATTGAACATGAAGTAAAACATCTGTTTCAGCTCCAACCTAATTTTTTTAGATATACAGAAGCTGATGAAACATTGAGGAAACTTCAGAGGCATAAATTGATAGATCAACAATGGTGGGAAGACGTGTTGGGAATTTTGTAAATTTCTCTTGTCTAAAGCGGGGATTTCGGGCCATTTTCCATGATAAGATAAAGAGAGTTAAATGAGGCTCAAGCGGTTCAAAGCATATCTGATCTAAGTCAAAGAATGTTCGGCCAAAGAGGAATAGCCAGCACAGAGTATTAGTAGAAGATCGTCGTAAACCGACTCGCAACACCTACCTCCGGTACAACTAATAAAGATAGAATGGCCAGTGCAGCTTCAATTTATTGTTTCCCTATTTTTGAGACTGTCTGTCTCTATCTTTTGTAAAAGAAGAGATTAGTCATTGCTAGATATTATCTCCATCAGATATTTTGTAAGACATTTTGATATTTTGTATAAATACCCCCCCAAACAAAGTATTTGGGGTTGGTGGGTGTTCATAGTTTTTTGACTGTAATACTGAAATTTTTTGGAATGAAAAGTTGTTGGAACCATTTGTTAATTGGCTTACTGGATGAGAAATTGGTGCTAAAGACTTGTTACAGAATTCTTGAATCATCTTATGGATCAATAAGTCCCTTCTAACTTATGTTTCACAGTTTCTATGTTTATGATATCATCTATGTTTCATGATCTGAATAATAGAGAGAACGAATAAATCAAAATTTGCTTGACTGCACTCTGTTTTCAGTCTTTATTATTCTCTATTGTTTCTTCAGAATTAGAATAAACGTTGAATTCTTAATTGGTCCTGTTTCCCCTAATTCTTTCCTCTTGAGTATTTGCTAAGGAATTCTTAATGGCTCCTTAGCAGTAATCAACCATTTTCCCTCTATCGAATATGATGAATGATTCTTAACTACCCTTCACCCATTCGACTCCATTCCATCTGATTTCAGCCTTTAAACTGTTCCATATTTGAGTACTTTGCTCTGTGATTCCATCCTCTGTATAGAAACCGAATCCAGGAAGCTATCCTTCTTTGACTCCATCATGCCTAATGGATTGAAACTTTTCAGTTTTACCTCACTACTCTATTGAATCCTTCCAACCAAACTCAAAACAAAACCCTTGTACTTCATAGCTAGCCTAACACATTTCAAAACAAAGCTAAATCATATAGGGAGAACCCTCTGTGGGTGTAGATTGGCTAGAATCTGTATCTAAAAGATTGGTCTGTGGCTACCTCGGTTGTATTCCCTTTCTCACAACTTTTGGGAACAACCTGAGTGATAACAGGATGGTTCTAAAATATGTATTTTTTTTATCATGCAAACTAGTTGGGAATTTTATAAAAGGAAGGAAAAATCTAAATAATGTTTTAATGTTTCCATCCAAAACTATTTTATATATTCAAATTAATAAGAAGGCACATTGCTTATAAAAGGTGATCTCTCCCTCATAATAAAATGGTGTATTATTTTTAGGATATTGTTGTTTATCTCTATGTTGTTTCACTGTGTCATTTATGATTAATAAGTTTTAGATCTACGTGTAGATCAATTGGTGTCAAAGCAGACAATATCCTTAGGCTACTACTCAACATCAAGGACACAGGAAGCCAACCATATATTCAAATAATTTTCCTTCATAAACTTGTGTCTTAGTAGTTACAAGCCCTTAGCTATTAAATGTCCTTCCCAGTGTGCCTTGCTCAAGACAACTAGAGTCATCTCATCACCAGGATGTACATTTTGATTTATCTGGGTGGAAAAAAACAAGTTGCCTCATAAAGAAACCACATCTGAGGACTGGATCGAAGACTCAAAAATGTAGGATCTAGACATGAATCTCTACAAGATAATTAATCTGTAGCATCAGAGATTCCCTCCAGGGAACATGTGGTTGGGTACATGCTTTCAATTGTCCAAATTTTTGGGCCAAATGAATGGAGAGGTCATTGATTCTTGGAATTGTAGTCTCTCCACCTATCTCAAAACATTTCATGTGATGGAGGAGGACATGATCCTTACAATCACTAGACTATAGTTAGAATCCATGGTGCAAGCATGGTGGGACTCTCAGTTAGAGAATACATCCTTGGTCGTTAAGGATAGAGAGATAGAAGAGATCAATCCTACATGCATCAGATCTTAGTATGCCTTCCTCCAAGCATCAATATCATGCTTATATCCCTAAGGATATCTCTAGAATCACCTTGCAAGATGTTTTCAATTCCTCTACTAAATCAATTACTAAACTCCTAAATCGAGGTCTTCTACAAGTTACACATTCAGGGACATATCTCTGGTCTGAAAGAGGTACTCATTTTCAAATTCAATTATGGTTTGTTAATATTTCTTCTTTGAGAAGTTCATTTGTTTGATATTCCTTTCTTTGAGCCCTAGTCATGGAACATAAAGTTTCTCTTCGAATCTGATCTCCTCAACCTATATATGGTCCCTCTCCTGTCAGTCCCTCCAATGTGACCCCTACCTCATCCTCAACACCTCATAATACAACTTGGTATAGCTTCCGTAAAACCAAGTTGCATACTTCTACAAATTTTTTAGCACTTAAAAATATGCGCACCAACAAGACTCCTTTTATCTAGGTCAAGAAACCAGATTCCCCTCCCCCTCCTGTAGTTCTTTCTCTTAACAATCCTACCTAGGTAGACCCTTCTCTCACCCTTTTGAATGCTAATGAATTCAACACCTCTGTTGCACCTATTTTGACCCATAATTGTTAGATCAAGCATGAATTGGATTTTCTAATCCTTGACAATGGGAGTCAAAAGAATCTTCTAGCCCAATACTTGATTCAACACCTTAACCTCCCCACAACTCCACACTTAGCCCCATATCATATTGGTTGGTTACAAAAGGAAATCCCTCCTCTTACTATCTCTCAATGTTGTGACATTATCTTGTTTATTGGCCCTTTTTGAGATAATGTGGATTGTGATGTTTCTCCTCTTGATGAAGTTGATCTATTACTCAGAATTCCATACCAATAGGATAGGAATTCTATTTATCATGCTAAAAATCATCAATACTACTTACAACATGGTTTTCACACTTATATTCTCACATACTCTTCACTTAAACTAACAAAACAAACTATTGAAAAAGTTCCCATTAAGAAATTTAGTTTGAACCAATGTGTTTCTTTATGTTTGGTTTTCCTTATTAAACCAGATAACCTAATTGAACTAATACCTCATGATATGGTCCCTTGCTTCCATAATTCTAATATGTATTCACAAAACCCATGAGGATACCCCCAACACACTTTATTGAACTCACAAACAATGTTATTCCTTGTGCTTCTTTACCTAATGTCCCATCCTGTCACCTAGCTCCTCAAGAGCTAGCTAAGATAGAATTCCAACTTGCACAATGACCAACATCAAGTAATACTCAGCCTTCATCCTCCCCATGTGCATCTCCTACATTTGTTATTCCAAAAAAGGATGATCCTAAATGGTTTCTAGTGACAAATTTTGTTCCCTTAATAAAGCTACCATTAAAATCGACTATCCCTTACCACGAACTTAGGATTTATTGGACCACTTACAATGGAATTGCTTCTTCACAAAGATGGATTTGACATTTGGGTATCATTAATTTTGCATGCATGTAGTAGATACATGGAACACTACTTTCAAAACAAATTTCGGTCTATTTGAATGGTTGGTCATGCCATTTGGGTTGACAAAATGCATCGGCTACATTTATGGGATTAATCTATTATCTGTTTAGGCCACACTTGGGTAAGTTTGTGGCCATTTATCTTGATGATATTTTGGTATTCAGTACATTTTGGCCAAAACAACTACATCACATTTGTAACACACTTGATCTACCCCAAACACATAAACTTTAGGTAAAATAGAAGGAAACCTTTTTGGATAACCACTAGTTCAATATTTGGAATTCATACTTGTTTCAAAAAGGAGTTCAACCAAATCCCACTTGGGTACAGGATTTGGTACAATGGATAACACATTCCAATTTTAATGAACCGAAGATTTCGATGGGAGGAATTAATTTCTACATAATTTGTTTCTCTCAATTTTCCCAATTGACTTTCCCTTTACATCAATTGTCAACTCAATAGAATTTTCTTTGGGATATTGAGGTTTAGCACTATTTTTTAAGCTAAAGAATGACTTATGATCTGCTCATGTTCTCCATTTGTTGAATATGCATCAACCATTTGAAATTGAAATGGATGCCTCTCATTTTCCCATTGGCGTTGCTATTAAACAGGGAGACCACCCTATAACATATCACTCTGAGACTCTTGGAGAGGTCAAGATTATGTACAACATTTATGACAAGAAATTTTATCGCTTAGTGCAAGAATTGAGGCAATGGCATCATTATATTCTTAGAAAAGAAACCACACTCCATACTGATCTTCATCCACTAATCTTCATCAATTCGTAGAGCAAGACTCAAGAGAAATTCCATATGAAGTGGGAAACATACATTTAGTAGTTCCATCTTGTGATTAAATCTAAGAATGGTATAGCTAATAAAATGGTTTATTTGTTAAGCCAACCACCTACTCAGGTCCTACATATTCTAGAGGTTCATTGTGCCACTTTTGATGCCTATAAAGACATGTATGCAACAATTCCCATACTTTGCAAGATCTAGGGAGCTTTTCATTAAACTATAGTTCTCGATCCAACTCACTTTCTTGATTATAATATCTGTGATGGTTGGCTATATAAAATTAGCTATCTATATGTGCCACAACTTGATGATCATCTCTCCCTCATCCATGAAGCACATGCCTCTTCATGCAAGGGGAATTTTGGCATATCCAAGACCATTCTCAATCTCCAACACCACTAATATTAACCCACCCTCCCAAATAACATAGAAACATTTATTCGATCATGTTCGCTTTGTTCATAAAGAAAGCCTTCAAATCATAAGCATGACTTGTACTAGAATTTACCTGTAAAATATGATCCTTAGTGTTACACAACATTTTGTCACTGTCCCTATACTCCTTGTTCCTTGACCCTGGAGGACCTCTATAGTGAAATCTACATTCTTTCTCTTCATGAAGAAACTCCCATTGTTTCCCTCTTCATGAGCAAATCAATTACCTTTTGCGCCATTTCCCCTAAAACTTCTGCTTTTCCTAGTTTACAAGACTAGTGCGAATAACCTTTGTCTCCCCCGCACCGATGTGCAGAGACTAGCACTATCCCTAGCGCCGACCGAAGTGACTAAGCTGTGTTCCAGTCATGTTGGTCCTATTATGGAAAGCTTTTTAAATTAGGATCCAAAGCTTCCAGCTCTAGAAGCTCCATAATGAAAGTTTGGTAAATGGTCTGGCCTGATGGGGTCGAGGATGTCAGTTTGGGCTCCTTTCCCCTATAATGATGGAACTACCTCTCAAGGGATAAGGCCTTCTCCTGTGAGAAGAGGATCCATCTCCCATTCATTCATCCTATATAAACCTCCCTTCTTCCCAAGCACAAGCTAGTGTTAATGTTGGTGTGCTACTTCTATTTTGGTTTGGAGTAAACAACAAGCTATTCTAAGTTGTAGCTATCTAGTTGTGTGAGGGAGAAGTGTGATTTGGTTTGGAGTGAAGTCTAAAAGAGAGAGCCTTAAAACTATTGTTGATTGAGGCCATCATGGAATGCTAGCAGAAGTGTGTGGGAACCCGGTCTTGTTAGAGAAGAAATGCAACATCAAGACAATGGTTGTAATCTCTCTTTGATATCAATATATATGAAACTATCGATTGATTTCCTAAAAAAATTTTAATATTACATATTCATGGCTTAATGTTTCTTGATTCGTTAAGTAGGTTGAACTACAATTTTTCTATTATCACTGTTGTTGTTTTTTTTATTTACTTATTTTAAGTGCTTGAAGAAGGAAGCGAGAGATTGCCGGAGTGAGCAAGAAAGGACATCATCAAATGGGATAAGCGTACTAAGAGTTACGCCCTCTTAATTGGTTCTAACCTAAGGAAATCTTCCATAGAATGTATTTGTTGTGGCTAGACCCATCATTGGGCTAGAGGAATTTGTTTGTGTCCACACTTACAATTTTACATCACCACAAATTGGTGACTCCGCTGGGGATTGAGAGTCCTTTTGTTTATCTTGGATTTCATGATTTCGTGAGAAATTTTCCAGTCCAAATTTTTCCCTTTTGTTCTATTTCTTTTCTCCTACTTGTCGGCCTAAGTTTAAAATTCATAGTAGCAGATCTGTTCCCTCTTTTTACTTTTTTTTATTTTTTTCTTATCCTCAATCAGTGCACTTAATCTGCTGACGGTCACACCGATCAGTGCGATATGCTAAGGAACAGTCGCACCGAAAAACCTCTGGTGCTTGTTGTCAGTTAAGTAGTCATGTCGATGCCTGTAAGTGAAGATTAGGATTTCACCCCAATCTTGGCCAGTGTGTTATCCTCTTATGATTTTGACCCTGTAAGCCTTTTAGACCATCTTATCCCTGGCTAGAAAGCTGCTTTTCATTTGGTTTTGTTTTCTTTTTGGCTTATCATCCTTCTACTTGATTGCTTGAGTCATTGGGTGGTCAGTGACACTAGGCAATCTAGTTTGTCATTCATTCAGCTATTTGTGAACTAAGTCAGGTTGTAGGTGTACTTACTCCTTACATTTTCATTTTCGGTCCTTTTATGACTTTGACCTCTATTACACAAGTTTCAAAAGTTTCTATTTTCTTGTCTAAACATTTCTTTTCCAGCATGGATTACGTTGCTTGTCTTGTGGTTGGTAAAGTCGATGTTTCAGTGATCTGAATGAGCTTCTATTTTCATGTTTTCATCTGCTTGAAGAGCTTATTGTCTCAAAAACATTTTCATCTAAGAATTGTATGTGAAAAGTTTATTTCGTTGTTTCATGAAAAGTGTGAAATTCTAGTTTGTTGTGTCACTGCGCTATGATAGCTTGCATCATTAAAAGACTAGAATTGCATTGGCATTTGGAAAAGGAGAAAAGCTCTTTTTGCTTTTGAAAGGACTATTAGATATGTGCTTGTCAGGAAATTAGGAATTGGAATGCATTTTTCATTAGTTTATTTTTCGAAAGTAAGGTAGTGAAAGATCATTTCATTTTCAGTTGCTTATTTGTTTGCATTTGGTTGAGTAGTTTCTACCCTCTATAGTGTAGACATTTCATCGAATTGAAAGGGTCTTGTCTCATTAAGTTGCATTTAAGGTTTGTCAAGTCGCATCGCTAAGACTCGAAAACTGAAACATAACTCAAGATAACCTTTAAAATGAATTCAATTAACCTAAGGTGCATTTGAAATTTAACGATCATATCTAGAATATCTAGGCTAGAGACGTGTTCTGACATCTTTAAACCTAGCAGTTGTCGTTATCTTCGGCATTAGATAACACAAGAACAGATTTGTTCTCCCCATACCGTCAAGTATATAACGGGAGACCCCTCTAGGCTGCAATCGTTTATCCTTAGGAAGTCGAGTCGTCTGCCTTGCAAATGTGATACGCCAAACACAACATTCGAGGATATTTCCTGCTCGTACTTCTCGGTTTGCCGGGAGGTATTCTACAGTTCACGGTTGCCTGGTAAACCTATTTACCTAGATCATCCTGAGTAGTCATTTGATCTTTTTGACTCATTAAACTTAAAACATCATTCGAACACTTTCCCTTTTGAGCTTGTTTCTAGTCGAAAGTGATAGAGTCATATTTGTTTCTTTCTCGACTCTTAAAAAATGAAAGAGCACCAGTCTTTTATGCATCTTAATAATTGATTGCCCACAATCTGAAAACACCCTGTTAGTCTTTTTTGATACCAAATTGTGAGTTTCCCTTAAGAACATTATAAATCCTTGAAGTTAATTTTTCAATCAACTAAGACAAGGTCATCGTGGCTGAACCATATGGTTCACCCAGTTCCTCTTCCTCTCCTCCGTCTGAAAGATTGTCTGAGGAGTCGTTTCCTCAGTTACCAGAGTTACTTGAGGACCAAGGTGTTCAACTCAGAATTGTTCTGAGTATTCAACCTTTTTCATCTCATCCTCTGCCTACTTTCGATGTTGGGTCATCTACTGGTCTTAGCCCAGAATCTCTGGACAATCCTATTCAATGTCCTGAGGGCTCGCTGACCACTAACAGTCAGTTTGGACTGGTTATTTATCCTTTGAACCCTCTGTTTGACCCTATTTTGATATCACCACAACATCCTTACAGTCTGTATAACCAGCCAGGTGTTCCATTGGAACTATCCCCTCATACTCGTTCGACCATTCGTTATCGTTTATTTCCAAACATGGAACCCAAAGGTGATGCTCAAGTCACCTCTCTGGAAGAGTCCAAAGTTTCTACTCCACACACTATTGAGGAGGAAAAGTTTCCTTTTCCTCCTAAGGGTTTCCCCTATTCAGGGGATATTCCCACTAGTTTTCCACCCAACTATGTGTCTTTGGCACAGTTGGTTTCAGGTACACCTAGTGCCTCATCACTTTACCATAACCCTATTTGGGCATCAGGTGACATGCATACGTCAGGTCCATTCGTTGCAAACACAACTTCCCAACAGGCTGTTACCTTAGTCCCGATGCAACCCACTATTCTGAATACCCTTGTATCGTCAATCCCAGTTACCCGTCAGGCACAACTGACAGTTTTGAATAATGTCTTTGTTAGTTCCCCCATCCCTCTAGTCAGTTGCTAGGCTATGCCACCGCCTAAGGGGCAAAACCTGAATGTTTCTATGGTGTCAGGTGCCACCAATGTGAGTGCATTACAAGATCACATGCTTGGTATGAACCAGCCATCTTTTGACATTATTCACAAACCCTGCTGACCCTACTGGATCAAGTAATGTCCAGTACCAATAGGAATAGAATCCCGTTGGTCCGTCTGGATTAAGCAATGCTCAGTATCAATAGCCCTATGGGGCTTAGGTCTAATACCAAACTCCTTACATTCCATATGGATCTCAAGGGATGGTTAATCAACCTTACACCCTCCAATATGGGTGGTACATTCAACCTGGCTATGGCTAGATTCAGTTCGAAAATTTCCTAGGCACTGTTCAAGTACCCTTGCAACATCAAGGACAACCTCTACAACAATAAGGGTAGCGTTTGTTACCACAAGGACAACCTTTGTTGTAGCAAGCGCTCTTCATGCAACCACAAGGGCAAATGATCATGCAGCAAGGTCAACTGCAACAACTGTAAGGTAAATCCTAGCAACAATTGCAACAAACTATGTAGTAGCAGATGCAATATGCTCCGCACACCTCCCAACTCATGTCCTCGCAGGGCCAACCTCTACAGCCTCAGGGACAAATCTTGGAATCGCAAGGTCAACTGTTGCAACAGAAAAACCAACCAGGGAAACAACAACCCTTGTATACATATGAACAGGGTCAACCCTTGCAAGGGCAAAGTCAAGGTGAAGTCCTGTAGCAACAGGCTCAAAGTCCTAATGTCCTAGGTCAACAGGTCCAGAATCCTGCCGGCCAAGGGCATCAAGTACAAAACCCTAATGCCTTAGATCACCAGGTTCAAAATCCTTTTGGTAAAGGGAAACAGGTACAGAATCCCTATGTCCAAGGGCAACAAGTGTATCAACCTTATGCCCGAGGGTAGCAGGTCCAAAACCCTCTTGTTTTGGGACAACAGGTTCATCACCCGTATGTTCAAGGACAACAGGTATACTATCCATATGTCCAAGGTCAACATGCTCAATAGCCTTTTAACCCGTATGTTGCTTATCAACAACCTATGGTTGGACAGTTCCAAGGTATTCAACGTCAAAATCCCCTCTATGGTTAAGGTAATTTGTAATGGGTGTAGCCTCAGATGCCATATGACCAAAATCCCCCACTATGGGGTCAAAATCCTTACCAGTAGGGATGGACTCCTCCATTCGGACCTGCTTATCAACCTCCCATGCCTTTTAACACTCAATTGCCATTCCTGGCTACGTTTGAGTTGCCAGATGTATCTCACCTTATGAATTATCCAATCCTTCATTCGCCATACTGGCCTCAATGTCATTCAAGATACCAAGCGATTGTCCAAAGTTCGATGGGAAAGCTAAAGAAGATCCCTAGGCCCATGTGATGACATATCACCTCTGGTGCTCATCAAACTCATACGTTGATGATTCCATTTGTCTCCGTCTTTTCCAACGAACCCTCATGGGCACCGCAACTAAGTAGTACATCGAGCTTCCTCGAACTACTTACCATGACTTTAAATCTTTAGCCATGACTTTCCTCACACATTTTCATTTGTTGGTTCACTATGAAACTGGCACCTATTTTCTCACATCGCTTAAGCAAGATACTACGACACACATCTCTGATCACATCCATGAATGGAGACGTAGACTTCACCTGATCAAATTTGATATTGTTGATCAGCCTCTCACTGAATAGTTCACCAAATCATTCGTAGCCCCAATCGCTGGCGATATAACTATGGGTGGATGAACTATAGAAAAGTAAGCCATTGCTCGTGACCAATACTTAGATCTAGTTTATTCTTAGTCTGGCACTTTGTATGAGTTATTACCCAATGCTCCACAACCATCATCCAATGTCACCACATCAAAGTCACAAGTTGTACCTCCTGTTGATGGAGTTATTTGTTTGGTATCCTAGACCCCTACTAAAACTTCTTCCAAACAAAATTCGGCCTCAAATACTGCTCCTAATAGTTCCTCCCAAAATCCACCTGGCCCTAGTAAAACCTCAGAGGTCCATGCTATCCAGTCTATTGTAGCGGAAAAATCCTCGAAAGGGAAGAAGAAAGGCAAAGGAAAAGCTAAAATTGATGCCCCGAAACAAGGTCCTCCCAAATAATCTACTGGTGAATCTTTGCAACGGAAGCCTAAGTATCCTTGCCTCATTTACGAGTAAGATCACTACACCAAGGATTTTCCCCGATGATCCGAAGTTAGTCGCTAACTCAAACGGACCCCACTATCCTCAAAGAGTTGTTTCCATCTTAGCAAGCCCAAATTGTAGACCAACCCCAATCTACTTCCTCTGGATCTCAAGTGTTCATGATGAGTACACCTATTAAAATGGCTACTAGATCAAAAAACTATCAAACTCCTACATTAATAGCTGGGAAGGAGAAAGAAGCCACAACTTCTTCTTCTGCCTCGAGTTCTGGCCCTCTTCATATTGAGCGTCGTAATGTTGACTCCGCTATACGACCACCCTCTTGAGGTGTGTTATGGAAATCCTCGTATAATCCCAATGCCCAAGCCGCTCAGCACTGTAATATTGTTGAGGATTTGGCTCAGGTGCCATCAGCTATGTCTACCCTCAAGGTGCTCCAAAGCTGCCCATCACAGCGCAAATCTTTGGTTTCAGCTATCGGGGGCATCGATCCCACCGATTCCAATTTGATATGTTTTGATCTAGAGAACCATGTTCCCTGTCTTCCTCATTAGATTGCCTTTCTTATTCAGGTAATCATCAATGAGAATACCAGACTGTCATCGATGAAGGTGCCTCCACTTGTATCATGTCAAGCGCATGCTGGAAGGCTATTGGTTCTCCTGCTTTGAACCAATCTCCAAACACTCCGTAAGCTTTCGATGGGCATGATTCGTGACCCTTCAGTGTCTTACCTAACCTTGCCATCACTCTGGAAGGCAAGACAGTGCAATTTGAGGTAGAAATTTTTGACACTAATCTCAATTATAATCTTCTACTCAGCCAAAGCTGGACCCATGCCATGCATGTCGTGGTCTCTTCTTTATTTTCCATGATTCATTTTCCCCATCAATGGAAGATTGTCACTATCGACCAGTTGTCTTTCTTTTCCTCTTCCTCCTCAGATGGCAATGTTCCATACATCAATCACACTGGTGCTCCCTATGAGAGTATGGGGACAGGTCTACTCAAAGATTCTGCCTTAATCGAAATTTTTCCACTCCCACGTCCTCATGTTGCCTCTATCAACATGATCTCAGTCAAATTTGATCCTTGGGTCATACCTTCACCAGATCTTGTTGATACATGGGGCGAGCTTATGCCGCTTAGTCTCACTGAAATCAATTACATGGAAATTGTTTTGGATTCGAGTTTTGCATCCTCTAATTCTTTTATGTCAAAGACCTCTCTCAATATGTACTCTTAATCCTCGTGTCTTGGCACTTTGGAATCGCTTGATCCCTTGACCGAGACCTTCCTTGTTGATGAAGGTATCATGGAAGTCATGTCTCTCGAGGAACCACCTTGGATCGATACTCATCATCGCTCCTCATTCCTGCCTCATCTAGTGGTCATGGCTATGTGTCTTGAGACATTTTCTTCTCAGCTGCTTATTGACATGTCAGTTTATCTTGACGTGGTCAAGATCTTTCAACTAAGTGCTCCTTTATCCCTTCATGGATTCAGGATTTTTCACCCTCCTTGAGTTTTCACCGATTGTCCTCTAACTTGTAACCCTCCCTCGCCTATGGGTCATGGGGGAAAAGCCTTATATGAGTTCTACTCTATTATTTGGCCAAGTCAATGATTACTTGTCATGTCAATGGTAAAACTCTGGTGTTCATCTGTGTTGATTGATTACCCAAGTCCCAACATGGACTCTCTCAAGAAGTACTATGCTTAGGTCATCTTGCATGGTTACTTGTGTACATTAGTGTGTCATTCATTTTTGTGCAGTGTGGTTTTGTGTGGTAGCTTTCAAACAACTTTCCTGTTTAATATGATCTTCTTGCTTTGCAGATGTCTGTGACTCCCCACATTGATTTCGCTGATGGTGCTTGTTGTAGTACCCGGAACCTATCATCTGCAACATGGGCTATTTATAACCCTAACGATGAGTTGATTGACCTTCAAGGTATCTGTCTAGGTCGCACAACTAACAACATTGTTAAATACAGTGCAGTCATCGAACTGTTGTCAGAAGCCATTACTCTTGACATTAGAGAGTTGGTTGTCAACTTGGATTCACATCTCATCGTCCTTCAACTCAATGGGCAATATTCCATTAGAAACCCTCAAATATTGAGAATGTATCTCTGTATCCATCTGTTGGAAAGACATTTTGATTACATTACATATCATCATATTCCTAGACGCATGAATACATTGACAGATGCATTAGCGAATCATGTGTTGGATAGGCATTTACAAAACATGTGAAAAGATAAAACAAAACATTTGTACCATAGTAGACAAGAAAATACAACATATATATATATATATATGTGTGTGTGTGTATATATGTATGTATGTATGTATGTATGTATGTATGTATGTATGTATATGGTGATCATGTTTAATACATCAGAACCCCAACAAATAATATGTGTGTCTAAAATAACATCGGTGGCTCGTAGGCCTCATATATCCATGGTATGCAGGCCTAAAAAAAAATCTAAGTATTGGACCTAAGAACTAATCAGCTTGGTGATTATGGCAGCATGATACAACTCATGAAACATGAGTCAACAATTGGGGGATCTGCTCTGAGACTCCCATCGTGTGTCTCTGGTATTGACGAGGAATGTCTCCTACCTAAGCATACTCTAGGACGCCATGATTCAACCCCTCAAAGTTCCTCGCAATATCCTCCTCACTGTCACTCCCTTCCTAATAAGGAGGGCCAACATCAATAGGACGGCGGATGCGTCTGGCTATTGGGGACATCCCCGCAGACCGCTTTGGTCCAAAATCTACATTAACAAGAGAAATGTTATAAGCACATATATACCAAAAAAAAATTAAAAAATCTCAAAATTAAAAGTTGATTTCTTACCTTCATCGTCAAAATCCTCTCCATCTGGTAATGGCATATCTGGATCTCCATGGAAGTTGGTGCCACTTTATGGCCAGCCCTCCATGACAATTTTATGTCATCGTAACCATGAAAAGAATGTAGGTTGGTATGACATGTGCTGACCCCCAGTGATCTTGGGCATCAAACGACTCCAGTGGGCCATCCGCAGATCACGTGGCATAGGAGGATCTACCTCAGTAAGCTGATACTGGAATAGTGGTATCCATTCCAAGAAGAAGGTCATAAGTACAAATTTGAAGCAAAATTGCTTCAGATTCCTTGCCTTAACCTTGGAAATCTAGTGTTTGATGTTGTTATTCATGGCCTCTGCCCAGTTGAAGATCGTAGGAGTTGTACAGTCAATAACATAAAGGAAATTTGACTTGTTAGTGCCATGTTCTGCCTAGGACCCCGCCACTCTATTGATAGTCAATAGAAGCACTCTCAGTGCAAATCCCGAACATTGGAAATCTCTATCTTCCCACTTTTGGATTTTAGGGTCTCAGGGTAGTGTTCGGCAAGTAAGGAAGGTATGCTTGCCCCAATCGGTCATGACCCATACAAGTTCACTGGTCCCCCTCTGCGGAATAGCCCAGTGATGAAGTATATATTTGAAGTTTTGAAATCTAGCTCCTGGTCACCAATGAAAAATATCTCCTAATTAATGTCCCAAAGACTAATCAAGTACCAAAGCATCTTGGGTTGGGCCTGCATCCCTGGTGTGAGAAAGAATTTGAGGAGCCCGCAAGCCCTCAAATATTCTAGGCAATTTGGTTCATTCATTTCTTTTGTATCAACATCCTCATGGTCTCACTCTTTACAGTCCACCATTTTCAGTGATTCTTTCTTGCAAAAGCCTTTAATTTGAGTCAACAATCATGCTTGGCCCATAAAATTTAATTTTAAGCGGTGAGTTTTTGAAGAAATAGGGTTTTTCCCTATTCACAGAGTCGGCGCAACTGTTTTAAAAATAGTTGCACTGATCGACGCAGCTAGCTTTGTTAATCACCCTTAGTCGGCGCGATTCTGTGCCCAGAAATCGTGCCGACCAAAGGTGAAAAAGTTTTTCAAAAACCCCCTCAAAAACTAAAAAAATGGTTAAAAATAGAAATAAAGGACATGAAAATGGAGCTCAGGGCTTTATTTGTTACCTGGAACTGGCGGCTCGTCGATTGACCTCCCAGATCTCCCACAATCTGCTCTGGAACAATTAGGGAAAAAGTGAGTCAAAAGTTTTCATAGCAAAGGTAAAATGGTACATGGTAAAATGTATTTACTTTTCCCCGTTTTATTCATTTTTTCATGAAAATATCAGGTTTTTTTTAAGTATTTTGACCTATTTTACCTCAAGAACTGGACAATACACTTTACCTAATTTTTGCAATGATAGGTGATGGATGTTTGAAGATGGTGACGAGTCATGTTTCAACTCTTTGCGCGACTCGTTAAGTTCATATGAAAAGATTTCCAAGTGATTTTCCCTTTTGACTCGTAAAAAATAAATTGGGGGTTCCACTTTCAAGCTCTTTTCCGACCCTTTGAAAGTGAAAATATGGTCAAGCCCTTGTCATTTCGAACTCGTTAACGGATGCAAAACATCGTGCGCCCAGTATAAGTTTACCCCTTTTCGGGCTAGGAGGTACTATTTATGAAAAAGGTACTCCTTGACTGAAATGGTCAAACGGTTCTCTCAAGTATCGTTTTCTACCTTTTCGGGCTCGAGAGACATAAACGTACGAAAAGGGACCATTTGGAGTTTTCTTTTATGTGTCTTTTTCAAAAACTCTAAACATGAAAAAGATACCAAGTTACACCTTTTTCGAACTAGTTAAACTATTAAACGACATCGAATTCGTCACCATGACGAACATGAGCTTCTCCTTCCTAGGGCTCGTTAAACTTACTAGGTCAAATTCATTCGAAGGATGAACTTATAGTGCAATCATATGCTATCCCCTTCAAGCTTGCGATTAAAAAATAATTGGGGTACCTGCCAGGAATGGTGGCAGAAAATTTGGAAATTTATGAGTTATGCTGGCAACTCACTCTTGAACATGACACTTTTTGCTTCGTGTCAGGTCGAGATATCCTCCTTTGTATACTTGACCTTCGTGGGTTTGGGCCATTCATTTTTGCCTTCCATTTGATCTCTACCACATCATCATGACCACCGATCCAATGGATCCAAAAGCTGCCAAATTTCCAGTTGTGTTGCCGATATGTTCAAGAGTTTTCCTTCTGTAGTTACATTTGCCTCTTATTCTTTGTATCATCCAAAATGATTTTGCATCCTTTCGTCTCATGTTGATGATGTGGGAAACATTATAGCCCTCCTTCAACACCGTTGATTTTCGTCGACTTCAACTCATTATCTGGGGAGTTGACCGAGGGAATCCCTTCCAATACCTTAGAGCTTGCATGCCATAATGGTAAGTTCTTCGTACTCGATAACAAGTTCACATCATTGGCTTTCGATTGATTGATTTCATGGGTGTTTGACTTTAGTTCCTCTATTCACATTATGTGGATTGTGCTAATAGTACCTTGAGGACCATTGTCATTATTGGTGGTTTCTATCACGCTTGTTAACAGTTTACCTCATTGACTGGTAATCAAGCGAATTTCTAGCATGTTTGATGCCAACACATCTATTCACATGTTAGAATTTGTACTTTGATCGGGTCATGTTGGAGTGTAAGACCCTGGGCTCAGATTACAAAATTCTAGGTTGCGAAGTGATGTGAAATGATTATGTTGATATGCATGTCTCTTTCAAATCGATGGTTGTGACCATACCATGAGTTTTTGTATGTGATCCTTCTCATTATTGGATGGCTACGCCCATACCTGGATCCATTTACATGATCATTCTCTGGATGGCTGCGTCCATGCCACAATTCATGTAACATTTGATAGAGATTAATTATGTATATGTACTTGTACTTTCTTGTAGGTTTTTTAACGGCAGACTATAGTTCCTCGCACTAATTCATAAAGCATTTCATCCCTCACTCTAGTTCGACCTTGATGCTTTAGGGGGCATCTGTTACACAACATTTTGTCACTGTCCCTATACTCCCCATTCGTTGATCCTAGAGGACCTCTATAGTGAACTCTACATGCTTTCCCTTCATGAAGAAACTCCCATTGTGACCCTCTTCATGAGTAGATCAATTCCCTTTTGCACCATTTCCCCTGAAACCTCTGTTTTTCCCAATTTACATGACCAGCGCTAATAACCTTTGTCTCCCCCGCACTGATGTGCAAATATTAGCACTATCCCTAGCGCCGACCGGAGCGATTGATTTTTGTTCTAGTTGCATTTGTCTAGTTATGGAAAGTTTTTTAAATTAGGATCCAAAGCTTCCAGCTCCAGAAGCTTCGTAACAAAAATTTGGTTAATGATTTGGCTGGATGGGGTCGAGGATGTTAGTTTGGGCTCCTTTTCCCTATAATGATGGAACTACCTCAAGGGATAAGACCTTCTCCCATGAGAAGAGGATCCATCTCCCATTCCTTCATCCTATATAAACCTCCCTTCTTCCCAAGCACAAGCTAGTGTTAATGTTTGCGTGCTACTGCTATTTTGGTTTGGAGTAAACAACAAGCTATTCTAAGTTGTAGTTATCTAGTTGTGTGAGGGAGAAGTGTGATTTGGTTTGGAGTGAAGCTGAAAAGGGAGAGCCTTAAAACTATTGTTGATTAAGGCCATCATGGAATGCTAGCAGAAGTGTGTGGGAACATGGTCTTGTTAAAGGAGAACCGCAACGTAAAGACAATGGTTGTAATCTCTCTTTGATTTTAATATATATGTAACTATCGATTGATTTCCTACATGTTTTGCAATCTTACATATTCATGGCTTAATGTTTCTTGACTCGTTAAGTAGGTTGAATTAAAATTTGTCTATTATCATAGTTGTTATTTATTTATTTTTACTTGTTTTAGGTGCTTGAAGAAGGAAGCGAGAGATAGCTATAGCGAGCAAGCAAGGACATCATCAAATGGGATAAGAATACTAAGAGGTAGGCCCTCTTAATTGGTTCTAACCTAAGGAAATCTTCTATAGAATGTATTTTTTGTGGCTAGACCCATCATCAGGCTAGAAGAATTTGTTTGTCTTCGCACTTATAATTTTACTTCACCACACTTGGCAATCCATTTCCATGGACTTTTTGGGTGCTATTCCTACTAGCTTTTTACAAACATGAGACTATTTTGGTAGTGGTCTGTCAAATTTATAATATGGTTAACTTTCTTCCCTATCGTAAGACTACCTCTATTTCTCAAAGCACGTATCTCTTCTTCTGTCATATTTGGCCACACTTTCGATTTCTGAGTATAAATATTTCTGATTGAGATTCTCATTTTCTCAATATCTATTGGCATACTCTCAAATATGTGATGGGTTTTCAACTTAGTTTCTCCATTTCCTTTCACCTAAAAATAGATGGCCAAACTAAGGTTTCCAATCATACTCTAGTTCACTCCCTTTGCAACTAATTTTCTAAGAAAAAATAGTTGGATTCCTATTTGCACCTCACTCAACATAGTTACAATATGGTCATGCACACTTCTATTGAGTTCTCCCCTTTCAAAGATTTTTTTGGTTTAATCCAAGAGCATTTGTTGAGATGAGATTAACCATCACAATAGTAACAAGAAAATTAGTAACAAGAACAAAAATAATCTCATTGTTCTATACACTCCATATCTCATTGGCATACTTAGGTAGCTACTACTTTGCAAGCTTCCTAGGATCATGCCAAAGTAAGGCCTGACAAACATCACAAACCCTTTCATTTTAACCAATATATCATGTATGGATCTTGTTAGACAGGCAACGGTTCAAGGCCTAACACCATAACTTGCATCCTCTATGATGTAGTCCATATATTTTTCTAGAATTCATATTAGTTGCACTTTCCTTCCTACCTAGGTATCCATGATTTGCTTAATGTTAAAAATTTGAAGCTCTTTGAACCAGCTCTCCTTGAGGAACCAATCATAGTTCAGCGTCCCATGGATAATATTCATGATTTTCAACCTCCTCTTCTAAAGGATATAATTATTTATCCTAATACGAGAAAAACTCGCAACACACATACATATCATACCTTGAAGCTTAGAAGGGACACACACTAGCACAGGAAAAATGGATGATTGCACAAGGAGTGCAGGGCGATTTTCCTTTCTTATAAAAGGTGAACTCTCCCTCAAAATATAATGGTGGCATTCTTTTCAAGATCTTGTTGTTTATCTCTTCGTTGTTTCATTTTGTAATGTACCACTAATAATTTTTAGATTTGCATGTAGATCATATTATATCATTGGATAATTGTTGGTTTATTTATCTTTTCTCCCATGTCTACAAGGATTCTTATTAGCCTCATTCCTTCACATCATTTTACTAAAATACATCACTTTCGTTCCTTATAAAATATATTTAAGTATATCTTAAGAAACCAAAAGGCTCCAGCGAGAGATTTTGTTTCCATTAGACCACATACATGAATATGCACTAGTTCAAGAATTCCCCATTTCCTTTTTTGTGTATATGTAGGAAACCCTCTATATTGTTTAGATAATTCACATCCATCACATTCAATATTCTCCTTCTTGATAACTCGAATCCCATCCACCATTCCTTTTTTCTAAAGCAGCATAAGTTAATTATTCTTCAAATGTAAACACCTATGATGTCATGTTTCTTCATTTGACAATGTTGTTGATGTCAATGTTTGATGACCCTTCCTTGTTACGTCATGCTTGTATATTCCTTCAACTCTAACTCATGCTGCTACAACTTTGTACTAATTCTAGATATCCTTCATGATATATTTTGACTTAAAAAATTCAAGATCCTAAGCTGCAATAGTGGAGACTAAAATCAAATTATTCTTTAATCCTAGAATATAATTAACATTTTGAATTTGTGTCTCTTGAAAATTATACAAAGGCACATATATATCTTCATAGCCTTTAATGTGACTAAATGTATCATCTCCCACAAATAGATATGAGCACCGTTAATGTCTTCCTAATATGTATCAAACCAGTCCCTATTTCAAAAAATATGAATTGTGGAACTATAATTAATGAACCAAGCATTAAAATCATCAGTTTCAGCTAATAACATAGCATAAATAACAAACAACTTTAGGCTTATGAAATCATTACTTACTAATGCATAATTTCCAATAGAATTTCCTTTTTTCCTAATATGTTTGAATTGATCAATTTTAGTTTTAGATGATCTCTAGCAAAATGACGAGTCTTAGCACATTAGTAACATCGATAGTTTTTCTTCATGTTTGTTTTTGTTCTTACTAGCACATAATTGTCATTAAAGTTCTCGATATGCCTTCCATTTTTTACTTAATCATATTTAATTTTCATATGATTCATAGAAAAATTACCAGTGTTAGCACATTAGTAACGTGCATCATTTTTCTTCATCTTTGCATTTTTTCTTATTGCCTTTGGTGTGAATTGATATGACTTTGCATATGGATTTCCTCCATTATTTATCTCCCATGTTTTTTCTTTGAGTGATTGTTTTCCTTTCGCTGCTAAAGCCAAATCTAAAATTTGAAACCTTTGTTTAATATTCTTTATTCATTCTTCCCACCCGATAAAAAAAACTTGTCAATTCATCAAAAGTACGTTCCTTCTCCCTAGCCGCAAGACCAATAATAAGAATTTTATATTCATCCAACCATCCACTATATGTAGCCACGACTAGATCACCATTTGAAATGTTTAGACCAATATCATTGAGCCTGGGTTTGAGATCCTTAATTCTGGAAATAAAATTCTTGATTTTCTGGTCTTGCTCCATCTTTACTTAGAGGATTTTTCTTTGTAAGAATAACACTCAATTTGTATTTGCAGTCTCAAACAGAACTTTCGGTGTCTCTTACGTTTCTTTGGATGTATTCTAGTCCCTGATATGTCAAATTATGTTATTCTTCATTGATATTCCGAAAACCACCTTCGTTTTGGTCTCTCTTTATTCTGAATCCTAAACTGAGGCTACAATGATTGCTAGTTTGGCTTCAATGCTTGATGCAATTGACCAAACATTATAACCTTTAATAAATTTCTACATGTTGGAATTTCATTTTGAATAATTTTACCCATTTAGCTTCGTTAACTTAATTAAATATGAATCAGCTAATGGATTTTCCATATTTTGAAAATAAGAATACATTATTTTTGTTCCAAATTAAATTTATCTAACATTTGTCTTAGTATAGATGAGGATAATATTACACAAAACCTATCATGCAAACCCAAACTCTACACGAACCACTCAAAATAAACATATCCCAATAAATAATAGGTAGAGAAAACAAGTTTAATATTCATTCATAATCCATGCCATATTTATTTATATAGTTTCCACCAATTTCATATCATAATTATAAATTCCGCAAGCCTCATATGGATCCTTCTCTAAATAATTAAAACATTATTATTATGAGAAATCAAACCTAATGTTTGCAATTCGAATACTTGTTATATGTTCCTTTAAAATAAGATCATTAGATTTACTAATCCTCAACTTAGATTAGGTTTCACACCTTTTGAACTCTAGCAATCCATTCTCTTCCTCCAACCATGACAAAATTCAAATATGTTGTTGAAATACACCTACTACAATCACCTTCCAAAGTAGTGCACTTCCCACCTCTGCTGAATGATCCTAGGATACTCGTCCTTGCAGATCAATCTCCATAGAGTTCGCTTCAATTCAGGGCCCCTCTGTACAATTTATACATGATCAATTTTCCTTCCAAGGATTGAGAAGCCTTTCCACAAACTTTTCTAGACCAAAGAAAAAATACTACTACAAAACACATAGAGTGCTACAAACACATAGAGGTTTTAGATGTAGTAGCACTGGATAAATTGCATACTCTTGACCAATCGTGATCTAAGTATATTCCTCATACTCGACTAGTGGATCTATGACACTCTATCTAAATTGGATCACACAAATCTCAAATTTCCTCCAACATGCTCTCACATGTATGGTGCTCAAGCCTCACACCTAGATATCTCAAGCCTTAAGTGATAACCCCAAATTACAAGACACTCGAAAACACCATAAAGAATCCAAACTCTCTTGAGATATTTACTAGATCTAATATATATCCAAACATACAATAGGGTCCCATATTTGTAGTAATGAGATAAGTACAATAGATAACCATAATAGCTAATTACAACTAGATGAAAATGACAACTAAGCGGGTTCAACTCACACTTAAATTAGAAAGCGACTCTCTAGAAGAAGGCATTGCAACAATACATTTTTCCTATTAAATCTAATATAAAGGACACAAAGGAGAATGAATGTTAAAGAATAAGTTTATCTTAAGTTAAAAATTTTCAAAATATTATAATATGCATTCAAATTCTTATTTCTATTAAATATTGGATATATTGTAAAATTATATAAAGTTGTGAAATTTTACTCAAAAATATTATAATATAAAGAATTTTGTATGATTGTAATATTATTTTCTAGAATCTTTTGTTGGAGTAATTATAAATTTTTCTATTCAATGAAAGCCCGCATGCATTAGTAAACTTTCGAACCCTTAACATTACCTTGAGGGAGCAGCTAGTCCAATGTTCCCAAGATGGAAGTTAGTTCATGTAATTAATTACTAATGAGGGAAGCGTGGAAATTACTCTGACAACTATCACCCACAACCCTCCTCTCCAATCCCCAAATGCAACTCAAAGAATTGAACCTGTGCCAAAGATCTGATACCATGTAGAGGTTCTTCAATACATCAAAACACACATGAGTTTTCAAACTTCCAAACCCTTACCATTACCTTAAGTGGGTGGTTAGTCTCATATTCCTATGGTGGTGGTTAGTCCATGTATTTGATTCCCAATGAGGCTAGTGTGACAGTTACTCCAATAGTTTTTAGGGTAAGATCAATTAGTGATAAGGTGTATTGTTAAGATACTCCTTGTGAAGGCGTTGCTTTAAACATCTACTAACTCTTTGTGCATCATATGTGGTTATGTAGATAAAGTCACATAAATATGAGCCCTCCCTAATTTTCTATTTCACCAAATACGATATATATAAAAATTTTGTTATAAAGAAAAGTATAATCATAAATATTCTCTTTCCTTTTTAAATAAGCAACATAATATATTTTAAACTAACAACATACAAATATTAAATATATAATCTTTCATATCCTTTTAACTTAGAAGTTTAATGAATTCCAATCCAGGTAACTTGAGGGATGACCAGAGGGTACACTAACTTATTTTGCATCATGAAATATGTTTTACACTTAGTATAAGGGATATTTGTAATTCCTTTAATTACAATGTACATCTAAAAAGAAATAAAAAAATAATCATTATTTGTTATAAATAAAATATTGTAATATTAACTTTAAATAAATATTTTTAAATCCCTAACACACATATATCAACAAAAGCATCTCTCTGCACATATAAGTTCAAATAAAAACATCTTACATTTCCATCAACCAGCTAGAGATACCTAATAAAATGGCTATTTGACAATTCTCAAAACACAAATAGTTAAATTAAATCACATTTTCAAATTATTCTTCACAATATTTACTTTCCTAGCCTCCCAAAGTATCAAAACTATAATGATTTTAAAACATATTTTTTAATGATTTTCAAAAGCAAAAAAATTAGATTTTAAAAATCAAAGTAATTTTTTACCTCTATTAAATACTTATAAAAAAAATTTAGTTAAATAGACATTAATGGTCATTATCATATATATATATATATATATATATATATATATATATATATATATATATATATATATCACAAAAACTTTCAATTATTTCATTAATTTTTATAAGTAAAAATAAAAAAAAAAAATCTCTATTATAAATAAAATATTTTAATATAACAAATTGCATTTAAATCTTAATTACACATAAAACAAAATATAATATATATGAAATTAATATAAATTACATTGTTACAAAATTGTAAATTTTGATGTAATGAAACCTTTAAAATAAATTAAGATACTCCATTGTAATGGGCTTGGACGTAAAGTTTCAAGAAAATTAATAAAACCAAATCATTATGGAGAGTGCCCTTATTAATATGTATGTGAAGTGCCAAATTTGAAAGATGCACACAAAGGGTGTGATGGAATGTCTATGTACCCTAGATCGCTATAATCGTAGGGTATTCAAAAGATGGGTGCATGAATGTGTATGTGAAGTTGCCAAATTTGAAAGATTTGCACAAAGCAAGGTGGTGAGGTTGTACCTATAGAAGTCTTCATAAAAGAAACAATGGACTGAAGGTGATTTATGAGGTTGTACTTAGAAGTCTTCATAAAAGAAACAATGGACTAGGTGATTATATTTTTAGGGACTCGTTAAGGCGTTGGCAACATTAAATAATAATAATTCACTTCAATTATATTTCATTAAATTTCATTAATCATGTTTACCATTGATAAATAATTTTTTAAATAATAATAATTTATTTGAATTATACTTCATTAAGTAGGTCTACCTTTGATAAATAACTTTTTCTTTAACTTAACGGTAATAATTTGTAGACCATAATCTTGATGCTTCATAGTTTTGTGTCCATATTGATGTAATGAAACCTTTAAAACAATTGAAATATTTTATTTAACCTAAAAATAAAAATATCAATTTAGTCACAAATTTTTTTTGTTGAATGTTAATTTCTTCCCATTAAATTTGAAATATTTCATCTAACTTTTTGAAAAAAACTGATATAGATTCAGTCACGAATTTTGTTACTTGAATGTTGATTTCTTTTTAAACCTTTTTAAAGTAAAAATAATAATGCCATTTTCATTTTTATTCATAACACAAAATGCATGCTATATTCCTAATTAAAAACACAATTATATTATCAGCTTATATAAGTCAACAACAATTTTTTAAGCTTGGAATTGCTTGCAAATTTAATACAAGGCTAAATTTATCGAGCATTCAGTGCCAGCACAGAAGCCATATCCGATAACGTACGCATGAAAGTGATCTCATAGGGATATCTAATAATTTCATATGGCGTTCAAAACCTGCCTAGACCCATACCGATAACATTTGCATAAAATTAATCGGGCCGATGGATGTGCCAACTTGCGTGACGAAGGGCGCCACACTTCAATTTTCATGAATTTGATGATATAGAAAGTTGGATCCTTAAAGTGGGTAATCATTTTGATTAAATTTCAAAATTAATTATTTATTTTAAATATTATATATATTATTAATTAAAATTTTAAATATTATAATTATATATATATATAATTAATTTTTAAACCTATCACAGATTTTTGAATGTAAAAAAAAAAATTATTGTTTGGGATTGCGACTGATGAAACTTGAGCATGTCACACGAGATTCCATTTGTAGTTTGCTACACGGTTCATGAATGCATGTTTCATCGAGTGAGTATTAAAAACATTAGAGCTATTTTCAAATTTTATGAAAAGAAATTATGAAATTTTTAGGGGTATGTTTTTTAGTTTTTTTTTTTAATAGTAGTAGAGATTTATTTTAAATATAGATTTAATATGAATTTTAATGATGTAGAGATAGAGTCACACATCACATTTGATTGTAGAATGAATTTCTTAGCTCAATCATAATTATGTTTAAAAATAATATTATTTTGGTTATCTTTAAGAATAACATTTTAATAAGGTGGAAAATTAAATAAATAAGAATTGAATAAATAATTTTACATTTAAAAAAAACTTTAACAACAACATATATGTTATCCTCTATCCAGAACACAAAGACAATTATATAAGGTAGATATCATTTTTTGAGATTCCACTGCATTAAGTAAATCATTCATCTATCACCATTTCCATAACTAATTTCTCATGATTTGGACTTGATTGTGGGGAAAACACCACAGTTAAGTGAGCTTGAGCAAAAGGCAATCAGGATGAGTGACCTCCCAAGAAGGTTACAGGGTGCAAGCCAAAGGAGTTTCAATCCCAATTTTTCACCTTTTTTAGCATCACCCTATGCAAGCTCACCCAATGCAATGAGAAATTAGTCAGTTACTACTACCTCTCATGGAAATAGTCATAGATGAATGACTTGCAATGAGAAATTAGTGAGTTACTACTACCTCTCAGGGAAATAGTCATAGATGAATGACTTACCTAACTCAGTTGACGCTATGTGATTTATTTCATTAGTTTCAATCCCACTTTTCACCCGAGTGAGCATCACCCGATGCAATGAGAAATTAGTCAGTTACTACTACCTCTTATAAAAATAGTGATAAATAAATAATTTACTTCACGAAATTGAATCCCAAAAAATAATATCTAATATAATACACTACAAAAACCTCAATACTTAATTACATAAAAAGTTAATCTTTATAAAAATATAAAAATATAAAACCAAATAAACATTAAAACTCATTTTTAACCATTAAAATTCACAACGCTACGAAATTTAAGAGGAAAAACTGAAAAGATCTCATATAATTTTAATCCTACGAAATTTAAGAGGAAAAACTGAAAAGATCTCAGTGTCATAGTGCTCCTTTTGATTAAAACGTGTTGGTCAATGATGGCCATAGTTTTGTGAGTTGAGCTGTCCACGTCCTAGTAATCGTCATCCAACACACAAGGTCTGAAAGGTTCTTCTTTGGCGCACACTGATTCATCTCCAGCCAGCTAGGTATCTTGCACTGCATTTATTGTCAATTAAAAACCTCGTGAAATCTGCTCTGATAACATCAAAATGCCCCACGGATCCATCCAATAAGATGTTGTGGCGTGCAAATTATGTTCACGATGGCAGACCATGATTATTCCCACAAACTTCTACTTAAGGCTGCAATCCCTTAATTTTCTTAGTTCAAAACTTCAATCAGATCTCGAGGCGAGATTGTGAGAGCGAAGCTCAAAATGATGAGAGCGCCAAATAGTATGCGATGGGTATTTTTGATATTACTGGTACATTCCAGGTTTTGGCTCCTGGCCGAAATGCAAGCAGCTGCGCCTACTGGTACCTGGAAACTGTTAGACTATAATGCTGGAATAGCATCAATGCACACTGCGGTTACCCGTTTCCACACAGTGGTCATGCTGGATCGGACCAACATAGGCCCGTCGCAAATAAATTTGCCCAACGGAAAATGCAGAGTAAATCCCTTAGACCAGGTTCTCAAGCGCGACTGCACTGCGCACAGTGTTGTGCTAAGCCTCGCCAACAACGGGATACGCACGCTGTTCATTCAGACCGATACCTGGTGCTCTTCGGGTCAGTTTTTGGCCGACGGAACGCTGCTTCAAACGGGAGGAAACCTCGATGGCGCCCTGAAGATCCGGAGAATCGCGCCATGTCCGTCGACCGGAACCTGCGACTGGGTGGAGGATCCCAAGACGGAGTTAGCCGAACCACGGTGGTACGCCACCGATCAGCTCCTGCCGGACGGGAGAGTAATCGTCGTGGGAGGCCGAGCGGTTTTCACGTATGAGTTCGTGCCGAAAGCGGCAGGCGAAGGCACCTTCTCTCTGCCGTTCTTGGCAACCACTAATGATGCACAAAACGATAATCTTTATCCGTACGTGCATCTTCTTCCCAACGGGAATCTATACATCTTTGCAAATAGGGATTCCATCGAATTGAATTACTTTACCAGTACCGTTGTACGCTATTTCCCTACCATACCCGGAGAGCCCAGAAATTATCCTTCGGGGGGAAGTTCGGTGCTTCTCCCGCTTGAAGGTTCGAGTGGTTACCAGACTGCGGAGGTCATGGTCTGCGGAGGGGCTCAAGCAGGGGCCTTTCTGAAACCCACCGCACAGTTTCCGACTTCGCAGACGTGCGGCAGAATGGTGATCACGGTGGCGGCACCTGTTTGGACGATGTCGAATATGCCCATGAGAAGATGCATGGGCGACATGATCATTCTTCCTTCTGGCGAAGTGCTTATAATCAATGGCGCCGGACGGGGCTCTCAGGGCTTCGGCTTCGCTTCAGAACCCGTCTTGAATCCAGTGAGTTACAATCCAGGACAGCGGACGTTTTCTGTCCTCCAAGCCACTACGATTCCCCGCGTGTATCATTCCACTGCGAATTTGTTGGCGGATGGCCGTGTATTGGTTGCTGGGAGTAATACTCATCTGTTCTATACTTTCAGCGGGACCTTTCCCACGGAGTTGAGAGTGGAAGCTTTCTCGCCTCCGTATCTCGCCAGTGTTTGGAACGCTATACGCCCACAGATCACGAAGGCCCCTGCTACTGTTAGCCATGGGCAGACGTTTACTGTGTTTTTTTCTCTAACTGGTCAGCTCACAGCCTTGGAGATGAATCTTCTGAGTGCGCCATTCACAACGCATTCGTTTGCTCAGGGCCAGCGCATGCTGAGGCTGAAATTGGCGGCAGCTGTTCGTGTGGGAACCAATACGTATTCTGTCGCTGTCACGGCTCCTCCCAACGGGAATATTGCACCATCATCTTATTACATGTTGTTTCCACTGACACAGGGCATCCCCGGCATCGCAGCCTGGATTCAAATCACGAATTAGAGACCAGGTAAAGTATACAGGAAACTCAACTATTTTAGCACTTCGTTAGTTTGATAAAAACTGATGACCGTTTACATTGCAGGCAGACAATGAGCGCTCGGTCGGAGGTCTGGATAGTGAGCGCGCGTATGATTTGAAATAGCCAATCATTGCTATGTAAATTTGAAATATATATACCCATAGTTTACGTCCATTAGGCTGAAGCGTTTGTTAAAACAAACAAACTTGCCGCAGGATAAATAATCATGCACCGACAGATTGTTTAAGATCCTTAGGCTTAAACTTTTGTTATATGTATAAACAAACTTGGTGTAGAAAGTAACCATGCCCTAAAAGAACTTGTATTTTTATGATGTTAATGATAGTATAAAGTACTTGAATATAAGCCATAGCCTCTCTATGGTAAATTGTGAAAGAAAATGGATATTATTTTTATAATTTATTAAGGGCGATCATTGCCAGCGGCAAGATACTTAGATGGTATACTATTTGATTCTTACGAGGGTCAATTTAGTTTGTGCATTTCCTTGTAAGTTATTAATTATTTTTAAATTTATGAAATATTTGAAGGGAAAAAGTCTTTCTATATACATTTATATTAATTTTTTCTTAAAATATAATATATAAAAATATATTAATAATATATAAATTATTTCAATTAATTATATATATATATATAATAGTGGGGTATTCTTTATATAAAAAATATAACTTCTATATATATGAGAAAATAATTAATAACAATATAAATTAATTTAATTAATTAATTAATTAATTAATTATATATATATATATATATATATATATATATATATAATAAAATAATTTAGTATTCTTTATATATAGATATAAAATATCATATATTTATTTGAAGTAAAAAAATAATGTGTTGATAGGCTTTTTCTACAATTTATTATATAATGTAGATGTTTAATTCTTTTAGTGTTTAATTTTGAGATGAATTTTTTTTATTGGATATAACCACAAAAAATATTTTAATTTCAAATATACCAATCATTCAAAGATATTAAATCTCTCAAAATACAAACCTTTTGAAAGTGCAAAACTACAAAATATTTGATTATGTTTAGCTTTTGATAGATCTAGAGTTAAGATGGATCTATATATTATATTTGATAAATACACTAATAAAATGTTTGAACTATAATTTTTTTTTTTTCACTTTTTTTTATACAATATATGCATAGTTGACATTAAAATATTTTATTTGTGATTCACATTCTACACATTAAAATGTTAATACATGACCCCTTATATAGAAAACATATATCGATAAGATATTCTCTCTCTCTATATATATATATATATATATATATATATATATATATATATATATATAATTTATCTTATGAATATCTTTTTAATGTTACTTGTTTATTGCTACTTTTAAAATCTTACATGTCAACTTCACATTACACATTCAAGGAATTACAAATCTCTTGCACGCCTTGAATTAAAAATAACCTACTAAGATATATATATATATATATATATATATATAATTTTTTATTATTAATATTGTTTCAAATGTTATATATCAACTCCATATTAAGAATGTAATAAAGTAGCACAACCACATTTATTGATATCATTGTTATATGCTAATCAATGTCATTTGCTTGCGTCCATTGGCGTATAAAAGGTGGAAAATGGTACCGACTGATATATATCAATCATATTAGTAAATGTGGTTGTGCTAGTTGACAAAAAATGTGTGTGTGACAGATTCATTGAGCATGGTTAACCCTGGTTGATGAGTGTTCATGAGGTTGAACATGGTTGACGAGGTTGATCGATATTGAAGAGGATTGACTCAAGTTTCATGGTGATCATTAATGTACCAATGCATTATTGTTACATCAATCTAATAATGTTACATGAATGTTGACATTGTTACACTTTTACATTAATATTGACATTAGTTCACCATTGTCAAACAAGGTGGACAATGTTTCATGTTACATTAATATAATTTTAATGTAACATTAATATTCCAAAAATTATTACATTAATGGTTGAAGTAGGTTCATGGGGTTGGGCATGGTTCACAAGGTTGACCATGGTTGAAGAGGGAAAACCATTCTTGTTCAATGTGGACCATGGTTGACCTTAATTGACCATGATTAATAATGATTATGATTACCATGGTTGATCCGTGATTAAGATGGAAGATTATGGTTATCCTTGGTTTACCATTGTTTTTCATGCTTCACCATTGTTACATGGTTTATAGCTAGAGATGTGATGCCAAGGTGCTACTTTATGCATTCCATCCTTTGATCTAGGTCCTTTATGTGGTGATGTAAGTGCACAATCGAATGAAGGAGATCAAATTCATGCTTGGTCTTGTCTAGTAAGGTTCTTCCAACCATAAATTTCATGTGTTAATATAAATCCACTATGTGCATGTGTTGGTTGAAATGGCCTACAATATGCCCAATATATGATACCTAATTTGCAATCTCAGCAATTATGTTTGTGTTTGAGAGTTGGTTCTTATGAGAGGTTCCCTCCCCCTTAGCATGGGTGAGTTCATCCTAGATAGGGACGAGAATAACCTCATGATATCAAGTAGTGATTTCCTCCAAGTTGTGATGCATATGTGTATCGCTCTTCTGGGCCCATACTTGGTAATAAGGCACTCCCATGTAGACACAGGCATACTGACTAAGCATGGAGGAGAGGTTAGAAAATATCAGGTCACAAAGGGCCAAGAGAGGGGAGAAAAGAGCTTCTGAATACTAAAGGGGGTCTACGTGGAGGGGAAGCAAGCGAGATACATAAAGAAACGAGTACCATGACTGAGGTGGAAAACTAATAACTACCAAGGAGTGAAGTAAGAGAGCTAGTCAAATATGTAGCAAGGGAAACAATACAACACCAATGGACGAGAAGGAACAAAGGCTAAGATCATATAGAAGATATCATGAAACAAAAGAAAATAAATAACACGACTGATCAAAACTAATTAGAGATAAAAGCAAAAGAAGGATAGAATAACTAGTGAGTGAGTGAGGATATTCAGCGCTATAATGGATTGTGAGAGGTAGCCTGATGGAGTCATGATTAAAGTTGTTAACCAATGAAGTAGAGTGTGTTCACCTTGCATTTAGAATTTCTTGGATGTAAAAGTAGCTTCATCCCTTCCTAACCTGCAAGACAAAAGAAGCTGCTAAAAAAACACAAACCTTCTAGAATTCTAGTAATTACCATTGGTGTTTTCCTCACGAAATTTTCCAAATATTGGCAGGTCAAGGCTTAAAAGACCAAGCCGACGGAGGGCCCAAATTAGATTTGTTGTGAATCACAACCTGCGAGACGAGCTTATTTTTTTATCACGGGAAGCATCAAATTTGTGCTCATTTTGGACAAGAATGTGAGGAACCATAAACAATTTTGATGCAAGCTGGTACTTTGAACGACTAAGGGCTCGGTAAATAAAATATATGCTCGGGTTGCAATCAAAACCTGAGTGCGAGGTGTGTAGTGAGTTAATGATGTGAGTGCATGCGCATACATATGTACTATGGTGGCATGCAACTACATCCTCTAGTCCTTTGGCCACATGGGAAAGGCACAACCCACTCCCCCATTTTCTAAAAAAAACCTCATTCAAAAAATATTAATAGTTTTTTAATTTAAATAAATAAATATATTTAATTTATTTAATTATAACTTTAATAAAATTTTAAACATATCACATATTTTGAAATGTGAAACAAAATTATCTTTTGGAATTGTAGATCATGGAACTAGGCCTGGAATTTCTAATCTTCTTTGCCCATCAAATGAAAATTTGATGACGGTTTTGCAATTTTCATGCTTTTCATTTTAAGTTTTATCTAAATTTTTGTGTAAATTTTTCTTTATGGAAATTCTCTTTGCAACTACTCTTATATTTCAACTTTCATTAATAGATTTCTAAAAAAATTATTTTGACATTTTTAATAATTAATATACATTTTTTATAATCATTAATATTTAAAAGGTTAAATGAATTTCTAGATGAAATGACCAGCATTTCAAATTTGAAATTTGCTCACCATATCTTCTAAAGAATCCCAGGAAACTCAATATTTTTTAGATTTTTACAACTGAAAATTACAATTTCAAGAAATTCCTACCCAATTTAAAGCAAAATTAACAAAAATAAATAAATAAAACATGACTAGGAAAAAAAAAAGCTCTTACTGCTCCTTTAAATTGCTAAATTAACATACTTAAAAAATCAACATCAAACTTTTTATATTAAATCTCATGGCATCACAGTAAAATAAATATATTTTGTGTATAAAATTGTTTAATAACGAAGTCAGGATGGGGCATGGAAAAAAGCTTCTATCGAGTTTATTTTATTCATCCTATTTTATGAGAAATATAAAGGCATGTTCACAACAAAATTAACTTAACCTTTGAAATTTAAATGACCATTTATTTTTAGATTTTATTTTATTTGCCTCCATTTTATAATAAATATAAACCCATGTACATAATAAATTTAAGTTAATATTCAAATTTGAAATGACCATTTATCTAAACATTTATTCATGCCGTGTGTCTTTTTCGTATTTGTATTATACAAGTTCTGCATTGTACATTTATTTAGGGAACCATTTATTTCAGGAGATGATGATAAATATAAGAAGTTTTGTTCTTCAGGCTATGATAAATATAGGAAGTTTTTTTCTTCTTAGATTCAAGATCCAAGGTTAAGAAGAAGAACTAGAATTTTAACCACATTACAACATAAAGCAACTTTAATGTTTAGAAGAGAGTCTGGTTCAAATTAGCTAGATAATTTATACTATAAATGGTGCAGAATCCATATAATGTTGGAACAAAACACCATAATAAATACATCAGAGAAACTCATGAAATTATAACTTAAAAAAAGAAATTATTGTACCAGTGACAATCGCTTTGAGATTGGAAGCATTGATTCCTTGAGCAATTTCTTCAGTAGCGGAGGCTGATCCAAACGAAACTTTCCCGTTACAAGAGAAAGAAGTCACATCATTGAATTAAACCCTACGGGAAACAACAACAAATCTTCGATATAATACCATTGTTGTATATATCAATCTCAAATTCGCATCAACGCCCTCCCAACAAAAGAAACAAAATAGGGTCATGAAATATATGGTCAGGCATAAATGAAAGATACACCAAATGAACGAATATGCTACACATCGGGAATGGAATGAATTTACAAAACAACAATCTTTATTTTCCCAACAAAGTCTCCTCTTCTTCAATATTCCCAGTTTACTAAAATATACGGTCCCTCACTTTGCCCGCACTATTTAAACTTCCTCTCAAACACTTACAAATTTCTATATATAAAAAATCGAGACCACAACCAACAACGCCTTTTTTTTGCCAGCCCGGTGGCCTTGTATCCATTTAGGCTTTCCAAGAATTTAATGTATAGAAACATTAATTTACTTTTGGGGTAAATACCTTGATAATATCTCCATCAAGAGCATGCTATAAGCACTTTTATTACCAAGGTTCAATCTCAGCATTTTCGAAGACTTTTCCTATCATATTAAGAAACTGCGGATTCATAATCTGGAAATGGAAACTTAGCACCTAGAGGGTAGGGAAGAAAATAAATTATTAGCAGAATGATATTCTATATGTTCTATGGTAATATTTAATTAATTAGTATCCACTAGAGGTGCTTCAACAGGTACCATAAATTATGACAGGTTGAATTTGAATTTGAACATCAGATTGACAGGTTATCCATCCATCAGCCCGTCAAACTTGACGTTGAAAAAGATTTATCACTGGTCAAATAAGTTCTGAAACATGAAATACGTCCTGTAAGACATCAAATTCCAGGCCTGCATGGAAATTTGACGTTGCCTTATTCTTAACTTATTTCTGTGGACTATTTGTACTTTTTTACACGCTTAACTTATTCCATTAAGTAAAGAGATGGCATTTATTTTTTTTAACTTAAAATTTTACTAATTGCATAATATGTGAAATTAATATTTTAATTTTTACCACATGTATATATACAAAAAAAAATTCATCATAAAATTTTATGGAAAAACACTTGGGCTCTCTTATGGTTAGACCAAAAAATGTTATTCCATAATGAAAGCAACCAAGCAACCAAGTAGGGGAATCATGAATACATGTGAAATATACATAAATGGGATATGTATATAAGGTTGAAAAAAAATGTGAATAAGAGAACCTTAAAATTAATGAGTATTTCTTGGGGTAGTGCGGTGAAGGCATTGTTTTCTCCAATTCTCTGTAACTATTTAGGGTAGAAATATTCCTTTCTATCTTTATTTGGCTTTAAAAAATTTACAGTAGTTGCATAAAACTATTCACTGGTTTTTTGGTGATGACTTCAAGGGTGGTTGGGGGCTTCCCCTCCTTCCAAAATTCCCTAAATGTAAGGTTTTCCCAACTTGGAGGAAAGCCGAGTTTTGAAGGAAATACCTTTGATTCTCCCCAGCTATCAATACTGGGAGATCAATGGCAAAGGATCCTACGAGGACAATGCATTCCAAAATCCCCCAAAAGCCTCAATTTATAATCCAATCAAAAGTTTTAGATGACCATAGAAGACATATGTAGGGCCATGCTTTTATTTACAAATTTATAGGGATCTGGCCTATGGAGAAAGATCTTGAAAGATGGATTCACAACACATGGAAGCCAAAAGGAGAAGTGGATCTAAGACTGGGACCGAAGGGTTTCTTCATACTAACATTCTCTAATCTTGAGGATAAGGCCTGGATTTTGAAAGGTGAACCGCTTTTATTCAACAATGTTCAACTCTACATCAGGCACTAGGAGGCTTGTTTCAATCCCAACAAGGAAAAGTTCACAAAAGCACCAATATGGGTTAGACTATCTCACTCCCTATGGATTTTTAGATACCATAAATTATGGAAGGAATTGGGCACACACTTAAGCACTTTGTTAAGTTATTGGAGGTCACCAAGAAAGGAAAAAATATGTCATATACCTGGTTGTGTGTATACATGAACATATCTCAACCATTTCTGGATTCTATTAAGTTAGATTACCAAGCGGAAATATTGAAACTACCCCTAGACTATGAACATGTTCCATTTAGATGTCTAATTTTTCATGAACATGACCATCTTATCAGAGAATACCCACAAAGAAGGAAGGAGAAACTGGTTGGAAGTATTCCTACCTCTGGTGGCTTCACGAGAGTCCAAAGCAGAAGGTGAAACAACAAGAATCAGGGGGTGATATTACCTAATATATTAGAGGAGAAAAACCTTTTTTATTCACCTGAAGATATGGAGGAAGATACACCGAAAGGGGAGGATATACAAATGGAAACACTGACAGTGGAACCATCCCAAGAGAAAAGCGGGAACAAACAAAAAATAGAGGAGGATGACTATTCTCGATCGAGTTTTGATCTTTATAGATTCTCAAGCTTCAAGGAAGTCGCACCTTTTTTAACCGAGAAAGATGTAGATCTATCAGAGGAAGAAAATGACCTAGTATACATGATACATGACTAGGCCCAAAACAACATAGTTGATCAAAGCATGGAGCACAGAGAAGCATATAAAAATGCATACCTTCATTGGAAGACAAAGAGACGAGATCTACTCAATGAGAAAATAGCTCAAACATTCCAAAATTTCAAGGAAAATGGGAAAGCAATTTTAAACAAGGAATCCAAGAGGAAAACAAATAAGTCAAAGAATCAAGCTAGGCAACAGAAAAAACCAACCCACGTGAGTCAAGATCAAGCTTCTGTAGTGGTGGATAATCCAACTTATTTACTTAATCTTCCAACATGAAAATCATCTCATGGAACATTAGAGGGATCAATATCAAAGGTAAACGAAGATACCTTGGGGAACACATTAGAAAAGAAAATTCAACAATTGTTATCTTAAAAGAAACTAAAATAATAAGGGGAATAATGTCTAAAATTGAAGGCTCTTGTTGGATAGGCTGTAAGATGATGTCATTAGATGCAAAAGGAAATTTTGGGGGTCTACCCATCTCATGGAACCTTAAGGAAATATTGATCACAAATTGGTGGCAAACTCACGTACCCTTATAGGGTGTTTCAAACATATAGGCACATCAGACACTTATTTATCTAACTGCGGTTTATGGTTCGACAATCACCAAAGATGGATTTGTTTTCCTATACGAACTTTAAGACATTAAATACCTTCTAGGGAATTACTTATGGGTGATAGGAGGTGATTTTAATATCATTCATGCACTCAAGGAAAAAAAAGGGAGGCACACTGTTATGAAACCAGCTCACAAAAAGATTAAAAAGAGAGATAAACACCTTAGAATTCAGCCTCTTCAAGGGGGAAACCTCCTTTACATTACACAAATGAACAATTCTTGCACGATACAAACCACAAGACCTCCTTTCTATATATAGGAGTCTAAGGGGTCATAATATAATCAGAGCCAACATAACAATAATAATGTGAGGGCACAATAATAGCAATAGTGGGTTTCTATGGGGAACAATAATAACAATAGAGGGACTACATGGGCATAACAATATAATAAGGGGGTTGTACTAATAACAATAAGGGGTTAAACTAGTAGTATAGGGACCTAACATGCCCCTCTCCTTCAGAAAGTGTTGTCCTCAACGCTTGAGTAGTTCTTTATGCTTATGTATAAAATTCTTGTCCTTCCATGTGGAATCTTAAGTGGATAAGTTCTTCCACTTGATGAGATACTCTGAAATTGATCGATTTCTTAGCTATCAGGTTCTTTTTTCTATGACTGCTCTAGGTTCCAATATGATTTTTCCTTCCTCGTCAAGTTCTGGCAATATTGTTTGAACTGCGATCTTCTGAAACTTTTGAATGAGTGGGCACGCTTCTTCGTCCTTCTTCCATTCATCCCTTTTTTCGCTTATCCAATATGGTTGGATAATAGAAATAGCACAAAATAATACCTCCACATCCTCATCCTTTCTTGAGAGTCCATCTGCAACAACATTTTTCTTCCAATTTTTGTAGATGATTTCAAAGACATAACCCAACATATTTGTGACCCTTTTTTTTTGTTCTTCTAAAGATAATCTTTGTTCTAAAAGGTATTTAAGACTATTATGATCCATTTTACCTTGAAGTGTCTTCCCATTAGGTAAGGTCACCATTTCTTAAGTGCATGTAGTATTGCCAACATTTCCTTCTCATAAATAGCTTTCTTGAGATGTAGCCATAAAAATACCCAATCGCCTACATCAAAACTTCTTTCACTGCAATGTTGATATGCCTATTGTTTCATTCGATTATGCACCAAAATGGCGTTATCCTTTAAAAGTTGGAGAACTTGTTGTTGATGGTTGATGTGATCTTTCACTGCTTGAATCTTTTTCTTCTTGATATGTCTGTCTATATTGAGAGTTTGAGGGGTGGTAATTTCTTCCAATGCATTATAAGATATGGTCAGATTCATTTCCTGGTTCTCGATGTGATCTTTCACTTCTTGAACATTTTTCTTCTTGATATGTCCTTCTATCTTGATAGTTTGAGGAGTGGTAATTCCGACCAATGCATTACAAGATATGGTCGGATTCATTTCTTCTTTCTTGATGTGATATTTCACTTCTTGAACCTTTTTCATCTTGATATGTCCTTCTATCTTGAGAGTTTGAGGAGTGGTAATTCTTTCCAATGCTTTACAAGATATGGTCGGATTCATTTCTTATTTCTCTGGGGTTGGTTCCTAGTGTATATCCTCTTCCTTTGATGTTTCTTGATCCCTTTCTTCCTCCTCTTCATAATCTATGTAAAATAATTTCTTCTCAACACACTTATGACCTTTAGTGTATTTGCTATCACAATTGTAACAAAGCCCTTTTTCTTATTTTTCTTCCAATTGTTGTGGTGTAAACCTTGTAGGTTGTGAAAGGCTAGGAGAGAAAACACTTCCATAATTATAGTCATGAGTGGTGGGATTCCTTGTTTACATAATTTCACTTTCAATTTTTCTTGCCAACCTGAATGCCTTCTCGAATGAATCAGGTTCCCAAAGACGAACCTCATATTGAATGTTATCATTTAATGTCCCTATGAAGACAACAATTCTTTGCTTCTCTGGAATATCATTTACCCTTATATTCAATTTTTGAAAGTCCTCAATGTGCTCTGCCATTGAACCATTTTGTTTGAGATTTATCAATTGGCTAAAGAAGGTGTTTCTCTTTGTATCCTCATAATGTGCTATCATTTTCTCTGTGAAAATTGACCATGCAACAAGTGGTTTACGAGAACAAATCCCTTTATACCATAAAAATTGATCCGGTTCTAAATATGAAGATGCAATATTTACCTTTTGTAACAGTGGCACCTCATGTAGATCAAAATATTGCTCCATCTGCAGTATCCAATTTACCAGATCCTTGCCATCAAACTTTCTCATGTCGCCTTTTCTTGATTTTTGGAGCTCGATCTTGAAACGATTATAACTCTGTAATTTCGATTCTTCCAAATCTACAATCGTGACCTATAGTAGCCCTCTGTGTTATCTTTCCAATGCCACTAGCCTTATCAAAATTAGATTCTCCAAGAAAGAGTTATACACAATCCCCCAAGATGACTTGATTATATACCTTTTCAGAAGAGCGAACTTGTATGAAGTCCTATGTGCCACTGTTTTGACCTTCAGACCTGAAAAATATACACAACAAACTAAAGTTCGTCCTATTACTTTAACTTCTTATGAAATTTCAATTTGATGCTCAGAGAGACAGTTATGATTATTTCCCCAGGTCACCTGTTTGGGATGTAATTTGGGAGCCTGCAAAAATCCTAAATGTCTTAGACTGTATCTCCAACAATATAGCAAGAAAAGATATGAAATTCTAGTCCAATCTTCCCCGTGATTTTGGCTCAAATGGGTTTTAATTTTAGAGTTTGAATCTTCATAGAAAACAAATTATAGCAAAAATTCCACGATGAAATGTTTGAGATGAAATTCTGGATCTTGCAAAAACCCTAACTTCCTCAGATCATAAAAAGCCTCTTCGATGGGGGAAGCCCCTTTACATTAGACAAATGAACAATTCTTGGATGACACAAATGACAAGACCTCCTTTCTATGTATAGGAGTCTAAGGGTTCATAATATAATCAGAGCCGACATAACAATAATAATGTAAGGGCACAATAATAACAATTGTGGGCTTCTATGCGGAACAATAATAACAATATGGGGACTACATGGGCATAAAAATATAATAAGGGGGTTGTACTAATAATAATAAGGGGTTACACTAGTACCATAGGGACCTAACGCACACAATTCTTGGAACAAATATAAGAAGTTTTGAACGATTCTATTGAAAATCCACACCTTCTTGATATTAATGCCAATAATGGCATTTACACATGGTATGATTTTCGACGAGGAAAGAGCTAGATCACTTGTTGTTTAGATAGATTCTTAATTGTTGAAGAGATCCTCCAAAGAGACATATATCAAGAATCTTTAATTTTACCCTACATGGGGTCTGATCATTGGCCTATTAGATTATAAATTGATTTGAAAAAGGCTCCTTCAAACGTCCATTTCACTTTGAGAGATTCTGGTTCAATCATGACTCTTTCCTAGACTTACCCAAGAAATGATGGCTTGACTTGGATCTCCATGGTGTTATAGACATTTTTGTGCCCTACAACCCCATGCATGAAATGTCCGTAAACCAAGGGCTCCTAAGTCCCTAAAAGTGTTATTCTAACCCCTAAAGGAACAAGGTCAACAGATTACAACTTCTCCTAGAAGTTCTCCATGAAAAACTACTCAAAATTGGTCAAAACGGAATCATTGCAGCTGCTCCACTAGCTAGGTGCGTTGCATCTCACCCAAATACACTGTGAGGGTGTGTTGCATTTCAAAAGTCCCTTCTGTGGGGTGCGATGGGCGAGAAATGACAAATGGAAGTGTCATTCCGCGAGGTGGAGAGGCAATGGAAGCTTCCAGAATCTTCTCCTGTGACACTTGCCTCACTGAATTCGACCAAGGATGAGTAAGAGGCCCTCAGTATCCAAGTGGAAGCAAGAACTGTCAGAGAGAAGACACTAATCAAATCACAAGCTGACTCATCCCCTTATAGATATCTATATATGGATCCCTCATCCCAGAGATCTAGAGGCTGGAATTTTGCATATTGTAAGGAATTGCTATTGGTTTCTAGAGACAAACATTAGATTGTTGGGTGATCTAAGCTTTGTTTGAGGTGAAGAGGGGCTTCTTTGCTGGGAGGTTGATGCTAGGTTGGAACAACTGGTTGTAACTCCTCCTGGATCTTTTCTTATTTATCAATAAAAGCTATTTGAGTTTTCCTCCATGCTTTTGTATCATTGATGCTTGTTACATTTGTATGGTCAATTTACATCTAATCCTGGGTTGTTTATGAATATAGATCCATGTCTTTGTATAGTGCTATGCTCTTGTGATCTTACAGGTACTTTGTGAAGCTGAGTGTGCAAGGGAGCAGGTAGCTGGGGACTATCAAAGAAGAGAGGGATTGAATCAAAGGATTAGCGCAAGACAGAGGTTGGTCTTTCTATTCCTCTCTATCTATAATTCATAAAGGAAAAACATAAGTAGCTTTTCTCTGTTTGTTTCTAAGGCAGCTGTCACACCTTAGTGGGATAGAGCAGTTCTAAATAGACACTTTTCCCTGTAACAAAATGGCGACTCCGCTGGGAACTAATTAGTTTGTTTGTTTATCATTCTTTGTTGTTTCTTTCATAATATAAGTAGCATTTGAACTGCATTTGCCATAACAAATGCAAAGTAGATAACTGCTGCTTCAATCCATCCACTGGATCTGTTTATGATTTAAACAACTGATTCACAAACTATCTGATTTCCCTTATGATAGCTTTTAGATCCTCCTTAGATCTACCCCTGATTGTTGCATTACTGATTGCTTTTTACTCGGCCAAAAACCAAGAACTGAACTGTAAACTGTGACCCGGAACCCGAACAGAGTCTCGTTTCTGGCCCAACGCAGGTACTGTTCAAAGATTCTGAATTTCAGCGCACTTCCCGAGTGGACAACCTACGCTGCATTTCAAATTCCCTGTGTTACAGGCGCGCTGATCAGACTAGCTCTATGCAGTTGTGGCTTCTGTGATTCATTCTTTCCAGTTCTATTCCTGAATTTTGCTGCCTGTGATCAGTATATGTCTGTTTGAAACCGCTTTTCTTTGCTGTTATTCCGCCTCCTTTGTACAAAAGAACTGTAGATGTTTTTGTCTGTTTGTTGAGTCATTTACAGTTCTCCTTTGCAAAAGTAGCATAGTCATACTGTCGTCCTTTGATTTGAATCTGTCGTAAGTGTCGATTTCGATTGTAGGAGAAAGTTTGATTGCTGTTGATGGTCGATTATCCTGTTACTATTTCTTTTGGTCTGAATTTGTAATTTTCTAGTGTCAAAAACAAGTATTCATTTCAAAATCGTAAGGTGTCGTAATCGTCTCTATTTTTGATTTCGAAAAGAAGCTTGTTTATATTTGTCACTTGAAAAGAAATTCAGATTTGTACATCAACTTTCTTTTTAGCATCCATATACTAAGAAAGTCGAAAACAAATACATGCATGTGCATTTGCATATAGACAGTCTGTTTGGCTTGATTTAGGAAAGTGCATTTATAGTGTGCTCTTTGCTCTTTGTGAAAAGATTCTGTCTTTCTTTTCCCTAGTAGCTAGGATTTTCATTGCACAAAAGAGATAAAAAGTTTGTTTATCATCTTTAGATTTCATTTTAGGAATTACATCTACATCTCGTGGTGAACCTGAAAGGCAAACTTCATAAGAAAGATCAACTTAAAATAAGTTCAATGAATCTAACAATGCTTTGGAACTTAACACACAACATTTAGAGGTCTAGGCTAGAGACGTATTCCGGCGTCGTAAAGCCTGGTAACTGTTGTTCTCACTGATGGTTGGGTGATTCCTCCACTTTGAGACGATAAGTTCCAGTACGGACTTGTGCTCCCACGTACCGTCGAGTATATTTTGGGAGACCCCTATAGGCTTAAATCCTTTATCCATAGGAAGCCGTGTCTGCCGCCCTATCGATTGCAATGCACTAAACACAACATTCGGGAAGATTGACTGCCATACCGTAAAACGTATTCTGCAGTTTTGCGATTGGTTTGGTACTCCCTCTACCTAGACTTCCAGAGTAGTCCCTTTCATTCCTTTTCAGACTCCTTAACAGAAAAGGTCCATCTGAGCACTTGTCACTTCAGGCTCATTAAAAATCGAAGGAGACTAGAGTCATCTTTTGTTTTTTCTCGACTCTTAAAAACTGAAAAAACAAGTTGTGTCAAAGCGTCTAAAATTTATTTTAAACGAAATATTCATTACCCCTTTCCTACATTGATCTTGGGTTGAGAAAATGGAATCCACCAACCAAGGAATTCCCCTTGGAGGAAATTCTAGTCCCTTCTCTTCTTGGGGAGATGTTGGTGCACCCCATATGGCCACATTGTCACTTCCAGGACTGACAATTGTTTTGCCTGTATGGCTCTTCTCAACCTCTGTCGTTCAGAACACCACAATTCCTGAACAATCGAATCAACAATTAGACGAGTCCAGAGTTACCGACCAACCTTCTACTTCCTCTAATTCTTCCTCTCCTCCTTCCTCTTCGCTTGATGGGGCTGGTAAAGCCAAAAGTCAAGTACCTAAGGAGAAGAAGGAAAAGAAGAAGAAAAAGAAGAAGAAGGAGCCAAAAGCGAATGGGGGCAAACGAGTGTCGTCTAACGAAAATCCACACACTGCACCGACCAGGCCTAAATCGCCATGTGTCATTTGCAAAGGAGACCACTGTCATAGAGATTGTCCTTGCATCCCTCGGATCTTAAGGGACTGGTCTCCTCGTTTGCACAACCCGGTGTCGTCAACCTCTGATGATCATGTTGAAAACACACCGTCAACTAGTGAAAATGAAGCCCCAGGACAAAAAGGAAAATATAGATTTTCTTGTAAACTGTGCGAAGGCGATCATGCCGTCCACCATTATCCCATCTTAGACAAAGCTAAAAGAGTTTTGGATGATCGTCCGGTTTCACGTTACGACTTCCTCTTGGATATAAAAAACTCTTGCCGAGTCCGTCACTAGTTGAAAATCTGGTTGGCCCATCCAGGTGGTCGGCCGAAGCACCTATCATTGAGGATAAACCATCTGAATCCATGCCAGACGAAAGTCAAAAGGTCGAGGTGGCAGTTGACCCGGTCTTTCCTTCAGAGGTTCCATCTTCAGATGATACAGTCACTGAAGAGAACAAGGATGACATCGTCCAAATTCTTTTCATAAGCACAGACTCCAATGAACATGGGGGCAATTTACCCGTTCCTTTACCACAGGAGGGAAGTTCGTTAGAGTCGTACCCGGCCGTCTATTCGGTCCCACCTCCAAGCAACCTAGTTGTCTCCTTCGACTGGAATCAACTAGGCAGACCCCATTTACCGGCCAGTATACCATTCCGGATTATTGTTCAAATATATAGAATGGTTATGGCTGGTACCAATATAGATGAGGGGGCTTCTGTGAGTATCCTTTCCTCAACTACTTGGAAAGCGCTTGGTTTGCCATCGCTTTTGCCTGAGATGAGAAATCTAACAGGTTTTGATAAAGGAACCAGTGGACCATTAGGGATCCTTCCCAATGTGCCCATAACATTGAGAGGTAAAACCGTTAACATGAACGTAATGGTAGTTCAAGGACCCTGGATTACAATCTACTCCTTGGACGAGACTATATTTATTGCATGGGAGCAATTGTCTCCTCACTCTTTAGAGTAATGTGCTTTCCACACGAAGGAAGAGTGGTCAAGCTCATGGACCAGCTTTCATTTCCTGGATCACGCATAGCAAATAGTCATATACAATCCCTAAATGGTCTTTTCACGCAAGAAATGTCTCAATCTCCAGTCCGTCCACCCGATGAGCGTGAGTGATTCGAGAGGACATGACTAAAACCCAGGGGGCATGCACCCTGGTCTGCTTCGGCAGGAAAACTTCGGGTATAGGGTAGGTTTCCGTGGGAGAATATGACTAGTCTGTACCCCCGTCCGTGATTGGAAGAGGGGGTTATTCTAGAACAAGATTCTCTTGTCAAAGTTATGTGAGTTGGCGGGCATCGCCACTCACCTTTGTTTATTTCAGTAGACATTGCCAGAGAAGTGTTTTGTTTACGCCGTAAATAGAACTATCTTTGGTAACCTGTAAGAGGTAGGCCTCTCTCGGTAAAACAAATGTTTTAACGGACTAAAGAAGGGGTAACCTTGAAACTCTGTTTTATACCTGGGGGCATGCAAACCTTTTGGAGTGCAAGCAAAGAGCGATCATTTATTCGTTTTTTGGATTGGTCGTTTCCTAACTTGCATAAAGAAAGGATGTGGGGAAATACTCTAAAAGTTGCCGTTTTTATATGAGACATTCTTATCACACGACTGGATTAATCGAGCAGTTTTAGCACATAGTTCAAGCTTGTTAAAAAATAAACATAAGAGATGAGCAAATGTTTCCACCCACGTTTAAGCTCGTTAAAAAATGAACTATTCCCCGGTAAATAACCATCGTGAATGTAGCACTTCAGCCATTAAAGCCTTGGTCATGTTTGCACCATCACCTCCACTTTTGCATTTGGCCGATCATTCACCTCCATTTGATTGTTTACCCATTTTGAGGAACAGCTGCGAAGAGTGATTTCACTAGCCATCCTTGTGACACTGTCGTGATTGGAAAATTCCAAACCTTACCTGGAATCAGCTGCTACCTGTTTTATCACTCGTTCCTCAAAAGACGAGTCTCCTTTAAGCTCTTTTCAACTAACTCGTAAAATATGAAAAGATTGCCAAGCCATTGGCCTCTCCAGCTCGTTAAAGGGACAGGAAGTGCTATCCCTCCCCTAGATTTTAATATTTTTGGACCTGAGGGATTATTACACAAAAAGATCGAGCGCTTGTTTTGTTCGGCTCGTTAAAAGTATCGAAAATCCATCCCTTCTGTATTGTTTTACACTTTTTCGGACTTAAGGGATTAGATGACGAAAAAGGAATTTTGGAGTTACCTTTACGTTCCTTTTCAGACTCTCTAAAATTGAAAAGGACCGAGTTATCTTTGTCGTTAAACTCGTTAAAAAAAACTAATAGCGACAAACTTGTCTTTAGACGAGAACGAGTTTCACTATCGCTAGGCTCGTTAAAACATAGCGATGGGTTTGCCTGAAGGGAAAATCATAGAACAAGCATATGTTATCCTCCTCAAGTTTGAAAAAAATAAAGAGGTACTGGTCAGCAATGGCTGGGGAAAAATTGGGAAGAAAACTCAAAGAAACTTTGTTGGTAGCAAGTCGCTCTTGAACATGACACTTCCACTCCGTGTCCGAGTCGGGTTGGGTTATTTCATTCACCGGTCACATCACCATGGTCACGCCATACCATCCACATTTGGGGTTAATGCTACCAATCCATCACATCAGTGTCGCCGATATGTTCAAGAGAAGTCATTCAGAGAATTCACCTGTGTCTCACCCACTACCATACATTATACTCCATTCTTTCATGACCGCCACCCTAAACCTTATATCACCAGATCGTTTTCACCTCCATTAAAATCATTTGCTCTGTTACATGTCATTGATGTGGGATTCATTAAGGCCCTCCTGTGATGGATCACTTCTTGTTGACATCAGCTCATTATCCAAGAAGTTGATCTAGGAACACCCCATTCAATACTTTGAAGCTTGCATGCCTCAATGGCAAGTTTCTCACTTCCGGCGACAGGTATACATCAATGGCCTTCGACCAAAAGATTTTGCGTGGTGCTCGACGCCAAGTCCTTTATTCACACCACGTGAATTGTACTGTAGTACCTTGAGGGTCATTATCATTATCGGTGATTCCTCTCGCACTTGTTAACAGTTTACATCATTGACTGGTAATCAAGCGATTTCTTTCCATGTTCGACTTCAGGACATTTCTCACATGGATCGACCTGTACTTTGAGTGAAGATCGGACGAGGTTGAAGACCCCGGATCTAGTTTCATGCATCCGAGCTGCGATATATATTCAGGGAAATAAAGACATTAAATGTACATCACTTCAGCATAGATAATCATCCTATCAAAAGGATGATGGCTCTATCAGAATCATCAGTCTACACTCAAACGATTGTCTGTCCTATGTACATGAAAATGAATTTATAAAGCTGAGCATGGGAATGCCCGCCTCAGCTAGATCATGAAAATATTATGAAGATAATGTATTATATTGTATCTTATTATAGGTCTCCTCCCAGCATTGAAAGAACTTCGGATCCTCATAATAAAGCATTTCACCCGACACCAAAAGGTTAACGGCCTCATACTTTAGGGGGAAACTGTTATAGAAATTTTTGTGCCCTACAACCCCAAGCATGAAATGTCCATAAACCAAGGGCTCCTAAGTCCCTAAAAGTGTTGTTCTAACTCCTAAAGGAACAAGGTCAACAGATTACAACTTCTCCCAGAAGTTCTCCATGAAAAACTACTCAAAATTGGTCAAAACAGGGTCATTGCAGCTGCTCCACTGGCTAGGTGCGTTGCATCTCACCCAAATACACTGTGAGGGTGTGTTGCATTTCAAAAGTCCCTTCTGTGGGGTGCGATGGGTGAGAAATGACAAATGGCAGTGTCATTCCGCGAGGTGGAACGGCAATGGAAGCTTCCAGAATCTTCTCCTGTGACACTTGCCTCACTGAATTCGACCAAGGATGAGTAAGAGGCCCTCAGTCTCCGAGTGGAAGCAAGAACTATCAGAGAGAAGACACTAATCAAATCACAAGCTGACTCATCCCCCTTACAGATATCTATATATGGATCCCTCATCCCAGACATCCAGAGGCTGGAATTTTGCATATTGTAAGGAATTGTTGTTGGTTTCTAGAGACAAACATCAGATTGTTGGGTGATCTAAGCTTTGTTTGAGGTGAAGAGGGGCTTCTTTGCTGGGAGGTTGATGCTAGGTCGGAACAACTGGTTGTAACTCCTCCTGGATCTTTTCATGTTTATCAATAAAAGCTATTTGAGTTTCTCTCCATGCTTTTGTATCATTGATGCTTGTTACATTTGTATGGTCAATTTACATCTGATCCTAGATTGTTTATGAATATAGGTCCATGTCTTTGTATAGTGCTATGCTTCTGTGATCTTACAGGTACTTTGTGAAGCTGGGCATGCAAGGGAGCAGGTAGCTGGGGACTATCAAAGAAGAGAGGGATCGAATCAAAGGATTAGCGCAAGACAGAGGTTGGTCTTTCTATTCCTCTCTATCTATAATTCATAGAGGAAAAACATAAGTAGCTTTTCTCTGTTTGTTTCTAAGGCAGCTGTCACACCTTAGTGGGATAGAGCAGTTCTAAATAGACACTTTTCCCTGTAACACATGGCATAAACAAAATGCATACATTTCAACTCAAGCTAAAAGGGCCGAAACAAAGAATAAAATACTGGAATAAGTATAGATTTGGAAATATCTTTGAGAATAAAAAAGAACTCAATGAAAAAATGAGGGATGTCTAGCAACAACTTACCTTGGAGGGAAGATCAAAAGCACTAGTAACTACTAAAGTAGACATCCTCCAAAATCTAGAGGAAAGAAGACAAAAAGAGGAGTTATTGTGGAAACAAAAGTCAAGGATCCAATGGCTTAGGCATGGTGAGAAGAACTCTAAATTTTTCCATAATGTGATAAGTAAAAAATGACACCACAACAAAATATTCTCTCCCAGGGTTAGGATGGGGATATGAAAATAAAACACTCATAAATAGAGAAATAATTTGTAAATTATTTCAAGAACCTTCTCATGGAGACGAACATGGATAGACAACGACTTATCAATTCAGTTCTAAAGCATATTCCCAAGATAATCAATAAAGAACAAAATGCTGCACTGATGCAGCCAATTTCCATCATGGAAGAAGTATAAATGGTAGTAATGAACATGCCTACAAATAAAACTCTTGGGTCGGACAGTTTCATAATGGAGTTCAACCTAAAATGTTGGGTATTTCTAGGGAATGAAATTCTTGACTTGGTTGAAGAAAAAAGGTCCAACGAATCCCTCTATCTAGAACTCAATGCAAATTTCCTCATGCTAGTTCCTAAAATAGGTCACTAAGAAAGTGTTATCCAAAAATATCACAAAACAATAGAAAAGATATATCAGTGACTTAAAAATTATCCTCTTCAAGGGGGGAACCTCCTTTACATTACATAAATAAATAATTATTGGATGATATTAATGATAAGACCTCCTTGGTATATATAAGAGTCTAAGGTGTCACAATATAATTATATCCTACATAAAAATAATAATGTAAGGTCACAACAATAACAATAGTGAGATTCAATGGGCGCAACAATAACAACATTGGGGATAGATGGGCACAACAACAACAATAGGGGTTACACTAACAATAACAATAAGGGGAATACACTAGTATTGTAGAGACATAATATTCCCCTCTCCTTCAAAAAAATTGTTCTCCTCAACACTTGAGGAGTTCTGGATGCTTCTATATAAAATTCTTATCCTCCCATGTGGAATCTTTAGCACATAAGTTTTTCCACTTAATGAGATACTATGAAATTGATCGACTCCATAGATGTCGAGTTCTTAATTTCATGACCACTTCAGACTCAAATATGATTTTTCCCTCTTCATCAAGTTTTGGAAAGATTGTTTGAACTGAGAGCTTGTCACCTATAACCTTCTTTAAGCATGAAACATGGAAAATTTGGGGTACTCGGGAAGATGCAGGAAGCTCCAGTTTGTATGCCATAGTACCAATATTTTTCAACACATTGTAAGGACCACAATACTTGGGTGATAATTTATTATCCTCTTAGCTTACCTAAGGGACATTTGTTTGTATGGTTGTAGTAGTAAAAATACCCATTTTCCTACATCAAAACTTCTTTCATTGCATTGTTGATATTCAAGTTGTTTCATTCGATTCTACGCAAGAGTGAGGTTATCCTATAAGAGTTCAAGAAGTTGTTGATGCTGATGTGATCTTCCACTGCTTGAACCTTAAAATTTTCTCTTAAATATGATGTGATCGATGGTGGATGATATCCATAATGTGCCATAAATGTGGTCATTTTTTGCATTATGGAAGGAATTATTATACCACCATTCAGCTAGACGTAACCACTTGATCCATTGTGTTTATTTATCAGATACAAAGTAACACATATATCCTTCCAAACATTTATTAACTACCTCAATTTTCTTGTCAGATTAAGGGTGATTAGATGAGCTATGATAAAATTGAGTATCAAGGCAAGAAAATAATTCCATCCAAAAATTTCGAGTGAAAATGGGATCTATCTCACTTACAATAATATTTCAGCTTCCTTTAAAATAATGAGATAATGTGCAAAAGTGTGCGTACTTGGTAAGTCTATCAATTACCACCGTGATGACACTTTTTCCTTCATAATTGGGAAAACCTGTGATAAAATCCATTGAGACCTCCTCCTAAAACTGACTTGGAAATGTTAAAGGTTGTAATGGATTTGGGATCTTAAATGTCTCAACTTTATTTTGTTGGAAAACCAAACATTCTACCACAAAATTTTGAATATCATATTTAAATCCATCCCAAAGAAAATCCTTCCTGACCCTGTGGTAAGTTTTTAAAAATATTGAGTGCCCTCCTAAGGGGGAGGTGTGCAATTCCAAAATAATATTTTTCTTGGTTTGGAAATTCTTACATAGGTATAAGTGATGTTTGTACCATAACGAATACTTTTTCTAGCTAAATGTATCATATGTACTCAGATCTTGCTGCAACTTTTGGATGATTGTCCACACATCTTCGTCATTCTTCTATTCATTCATCTCTTCAATTATCCAATTAGGTTGGATAATAGAAATGGCACAAATCAATGCTTCCACATCCTCATCCTTTCTTGAGAGTGCATTTTCAACAACATTTTGCTTCCTTCTTTTGTAGATGATTTCAAAGTCATAACCAAACATCTTTGTTACCCATTTTGTTTCTCTTCTGAAGATAATATTTGGTCCAAAAACTATTTAAGACTATCATGATTTTTTTTTTTAACCTTGAAGTGTCTTCCCATTATGTAAGGTCGCCATTGCTTTAATGCATGTAGTATTCCCAACATTTCCTTCTCATAAATAGCTTTGTGTAAATACTTTCCTTTTAATGGGTGAATTTAAAAAAGAATGGGTCTTACTTCTAGCATTAAAACAACACCAATTCCATTTCTTAAGGCATAACATAATACAATAAAGGTTTTTGTGAAGTCTGGAGTAGATAAGATCAGTTCTTGGCACATTGTCTCTTTAAGATGTTCAATGGCCTTGGTTTCTTCTGGAGTCCAAGAAAATGCATCTTTATTCGGTAATGTTGTTAGAGGCATTGTTATTCTCCCATAATTCTTAACAAAATTACAATAATACCCTATCAACCCTATAAATCCTCAAATATGCTTTATGGTTGTGCATATTTTCCACTCCTTAATGTCTTTAATTTTGTTAGGGTCTACCTTAACACCCTCGGGAGATACAATATGGCCTAAATAGTCGAACTCCTTTGCTCTAAAGAAACACTTGGAGGTCTGTTCATATAATTGTTTCTCCTCCAATGACTTGAGCATGCTGTCAACATGTTGAACATGATCCTTACAAGACTTGTTGTAGATCAATATATCATCAAAAAATACTAACAAAAATTTTCTAGAGAAGGGTTTGAAAATGGAATTCATCAAACCTTGAAATGTGGAAGGTGCATTAGTAATGCCAAAAGGCATGACCAAAAAATCATAATGACCCTCATGAGTTCTGAATGTTATTTTTGGGTCTCTAGTCTTCATTCTAATTTGATGATATCCTGAACAAAGATCCAACTTGGTGAAGTAAATTGCTCCATGTAATTCATCCAACAATTCATTAATGACAGGAATTGGAAATTTAACTTTAATATTGAGCTTGTTGAGCTCCATATAATATAGACACATATGCCATGATCCATCCTTCTTGTGCACCAATAATACTAGAGAAGAGAAAGAACTTTGACTAGTTTGAATTATTCGAGCCTCTTCAGTTATCCAATTAGGTTGGATAATAGAAATGGCACAAATTAATGCTTCCACATCCTCATCCTTTCTTGAGAGTGCATTTTCAACAACATTTTGCTTCCTTGTTTTGTAGATGATTTCAAAGTCATAACCAAACATCTTTGTTACCCATTTTGTTTCTCTTTTGAAGATAATATTTGGTCCAAAAACTATTTAAGACTATCATGATTTTTTTTTTTAACCTTGAAGTGTCTTCCCATTATGTAAGGTCGCCATTGCTTTAATGCATGTAGTATTTCCAACATTTCCTTCCCATAAATAGCTTTGTGTAAATACTTTCCTTTGAGTGGGTGAATTTAAAAAAGAATGGGTCTTACTTCCAACATTAAAACAACACCAATTCCATTTTTTAAGGCATAACATACCAAAATGAAGGTTTTTGTGAAGTCTGGAGTAGATAAGATCAGTGCTTGGCACATTGTCTCTTTAAGATGTTCAAAGGCCTTGGTTTCTTCTGGAGTCCAAGAAAATGCATCTTTATTCGGTAATGTTGTTAGAGGCATTATTATTCTCCCATAATTCTTAACAAAATTACGATAATACCCTATCAACCCTATAAATCCTCAAATATGCTTTATGGTTGTGCATATTTTCCACTCCTTAATGTCTTTAATTTTGTTAGGGTCTACCTTAACACCCTTAGGAGATACAATATGACCTAAATATTTGAACTCCTTTGCTCTAAAGAAACACTTGGAGGTTTGTTCATATAATTGTTTCTCCTCCAATGACTTGAGCATGCTGTCAACATGTTAAACATGATCCTTCGAAGACTTGTTATAGATCAATATATCATCAAAAAATACTAACACAAATTTTCTAGGGAAGGGTTTGAAAATGGAATTCATCAAACCTTGAAATGTGGATGGTGCATTAGTAATGCCAAAAGGCATGACCAAAAAATCATAATGACCCTCATGATTTCTGAATGTTATTTTTGGGTCTCTAGTATTCATTCTAATTTGATGATATCCTGAATGAAGATCCAACTTGGTGAAGTAAATTGCTCCATGTAATTCATCCAACAATTCATTAATGACAGGAATTGGAAATTTAACTTTAATATTGAGCTTGTTGAGCTCCATATAATATAGACACATATGCCATGATCCATCCTTCTTGTGCACCAATACTACTAGAGAAGAGAAAGAACTTTGACTAGTTTGAATTATTCAAGCCTCTTCAGTTATCCAATTAGGTTGGATAATAGAAATGGCACAAATAATGCTTCCACATCCTCATCCTTTCTTGAGAGTGCATTTTCAACAACATTTTGATTCCTTCTTTTGTAGATGATTTCAAAGTCATAACCAAACATCTTTGTTACCCATTTTGTTTCTCTTCTGAAGATAATATTTGGTCCAAAAACTATTTAAGACTATCATGATTTTCTTTTTTAACCTTAAAGTGTCTTCCCATTATGTAAGGTCGCCATTGCTTTAGTGCATGTAGTATTGCCAACATTTCCTTCTCATAAATAGATTTGTGTAAAAACTTTCCTTTGAATGGGTGAATTAAAAAAGAACGGGTCTTAATTCTAGCATTAAAACAACACCAATTCCTTTTCTTAAGGCATAACATACCACAATAAAGGTTTTTGTGAAGTCTGGAGTAGATAAGATCGGTGCTTGGCACTTTGTCTCTTTAAGATGTTCAAAGGCCTTGGTTTCTTCTGGAGTCCAAGAAAATGCATCTTTATTCGGTAATGTTGTTAGAGGCGTTGTTATTCTCCCATATTTCTTAACAAAATTACGATAATACCCTATCAACCCTATAAATCCTCAAATATGCTTTATGGTTGTGCATATTTTCCACTCCTTAATGTCTTTAATTTTGTTAGGGTCTACCTTAACACCCTCAGGAGATACAATATGACCTAAATATTTGAACTCCTTTGCTCTAAAGAAACACTTGGAGGTTTGTTCATATAATTGTTTCTCCTCCAATGACTTGAGCACGTTGTCAACATGTTGAACATGATCCTTCCAAGACTTGTTACAGATCAATATATCATCAAAAAATACTAACACAAATTTTCTAGGGAAGGGTTTGAAAATGGAATTCATCAAACCTTGAAATGTGGAAGGTGCATTAGTAATGCCAAAAGGCATGACCAAAAAATCATAATGACCCTCATGAGTTCTGAATGTTATGTTTGGGTCTCTAGTCTTCATTCTAATTTGATGATATCCTGAACGAAGATCCAACTTGGTGAAGTAAATGGCTCCATGTAATTCATCCAACAATTCATTAATGATAGGAATTGGAAATTTAACTTTAATATTGAGCTTGTTGAGCTCCCTATAATATAGACACATATGCCATGATCCATCCTTCTTGTGCACCAATACTACTAGAGAAGAGAAAGAACTTTGACTAGGTTGAATTATTCGAGCCTCTAGCATTTCTACAACCATACGTTCAATTTCACTCTTTTGGGCATAAGGATATATGTAAGGTATGATTTTTAGAGGAACACTTCTTGGAATCAGATGAATAGCATGATCATCATTAAGAATAGGTGGGAGGCGTTTGGGAGTCTCAAATAAATTGGAATGACTATCCAAGACTTATTGGAGATCTGGAGAAATAAGTAATTTTGATGTTTGAACCTCTAGTGAGCATAATTGTGCATGTACGCCCCGTTGTTGTTTCCTCAGAAGCATTTTAATGCCATTAGATTTGATTATATTTCCTAGTTTCCCTGTGATACCCCTTAATTCAACTTCCTTTCGTTCCCATAAAAATTTCAAGAAAAGTTCTTGAAAATTAAAATTTATTGTCCCCAAAGATTGTAACCATTGGACTCCTTGTACAACGCCAACACCACCCATTGGAATGGAAAGCATTGGACTATTCAATACATATTCTCTCATGGTTAGCTTTCTATTATGGCACTTTCTATAGAAATTTATAGTTTCTCGATTTGCAACCTTGACTTGACACTTTGGTGCTGGATATAGAAAGCAATTCAATTCCTTAGTTATCTTACAATGAATAAAATTGTGGCTACTACCTCAATCAATCAGAATTATTATATTTTTCTTCTATATATATCCTTCTATCTTGAGAGTTTAAGGAGTGGTAAATCCTACTAATGCATTACAATATATAGTTGGATTCATTTCTTTTCATCTGTGGTTGGTTCCTAGTGTATATCCTCCTCTTTTGTTGTTTCTTGTTCCTTTTCTTCCTCCTCTTCACAATCTATTTACAGTAATTTATTCTCAGAAAACTTATGACTTTTAGTGTATTTTCTATCACAACTGTAACAAAGCCCTTTTCTCTCTTTTTCCTCCAATTGTTGTGGTGTCAACCTTGTAGGTTGTGGAAGACTAGGAGCAACAACAGTTCCATCTTTATAGTTGTGAGTGTTAGACTTCCATTTTTTCCATAATTTTTCTTTCATCTTTCCTTGCCACCCTAAATGCCTTCTCCAATGAATCAGGTTCATAAAGGTGAACCTCATGTTGGATGCTATCCTTTAAATTTCCTATGAAGACATCTATCCTATGCTCCTTTAAAGGTGAACCCTTTTGTTTGAGATTTATCAATCGGCTAAAGAAGGTGTTTCTCTTTCTATCTTTATAATGTGTTGTCATTTCCTCTGTAAAAATTGACTAGATGGCTGTAGAAATTCCTTGTAGATTCAAATTCCTAATGTAATATGCTAAAACAAAAGAATTGAATCTTCTCTACTCGTCAATGGAAAAAATTAATCAATCAAGAAATCACGAAGCATACAAGAGAAAGAATTCAATCAACACATTACATAATGATTTCCTGGGGAAATCTATAGCTAAAAACCCCTGCTATTTGTATATTGCATTAGTAAGAAAATATGCAAAGATTACAATGCTTTGGTCATGATGGAGAAACCCTTGCACTATCTCTATCTATCTCACTACTTCCTAGACAAGCATTGACCAATACTTAGCCAATTCCTTGTCCTTCCAAGCTCCTACTTCCTTGTGTTATTCAATTAGGAATTAGGCCCCTATTTAATTGGAATTTTCCTACATTGGATTGCGTAATTCCTTTAGGATATTCCTCTTACTTCATGCACCATCTATATAATTTAGATTATTATACAACTCATAATACATTTCCATTGAACTCCAATCTCAACTGGGTAACTCTCATATCTAACATGCATGAGTTATTTATGACTGAATTATCAGTTAACTATTTGAGCACATGAAGCAACACCCCACTGTTCCTCCATCAGTTGGAACTAGTTTAGCTAATTTTAACTCAGTTAAACTGAATTAATTAATTACAACTCAAAATAAACTCAACCAGGGCTCCTATAATGTAGGAGACACTCTACATGACTCAAGTTAGACCCTCATCTTGAACTTATTGAGCCAACTAGGTCAAATTAACTTAGTTAACTAATATCGGTTTTCATGTGATGTGGAATTACAATTTTATTCATAATTTAATTTAAGGACAAAATTAAATTAGGATTTTCTTGGTGCCATTTTTTAACATTTATTGTTTCCATTTTCAACACTCCCTCTCAATAAGAAAGGGATTCACATATATAATCTCAATCCAGTACCTTGGAATGTTTTACATGCAGCACTTGTCACTATTGTTGTTTCTACTGCAAATGAAAAGAATAAAAAAAAAAAACTAAATCAACTATGTCTGCAACTGTTTACTAAAAAAATTTCATTGTTGTTGATCTATTACTGAGCCTCGTTCTCTGCTTTCAACATTGTTATGCACTCCTCAATTTCTGACTGACACTGATCCTCCTACTATTGAATACTATGGACCCCCGTAGCAAGGTAATGATCCATGAGAAAAAACACCTCAATGTAACCAAGCCAAATTTATGCAACTCCTGGGACTATGCCTTCACATCACACCACCTCACACCATGATTTATAACTCCATGCAAAGAAAACTCTAATCTACTCATATTGTTGCTTCCACTACTCTATTGTTGCTTCTATAATGTTTTTACAACTATTGCAACAATGAGTATGATCTCCCTAGATCCTAAAGTACTATCTTCGATAGGGTTTCTCCCTCTTAAACCAGACTCCCTCTGAGTTTCCATCTCCCTATCAGAAATCTCTCTACTCCTCAATCTACCAATGTTAATGATCACAACTCCTTTTTGTGTCACTAAACATTAGCTCACTGATCTTCCCACTAGAAGCCTTCTAGCTCCATTAAGAAGTTTGTACATGGGGTCTTATGGATCTTCCCTGAACTAAGGCTCCATAAATTTGCCTCCTAATAGCTCATTAGTTCTTCAATGATCACTATACATGAGGAATTCAAGGACTGGTTCTAATGTGAATCTTACTCTGTAGTGATTCCAGCTCTGATACCATGTAGAAATTCCTTGTAGATTCAAACAACTAAGGTAATATGCTAAAATAAATGACTTGAATCTACTCTACTCATCAGCAGAAGAAATTAATCAATCAATAAATCATGAAGCATACAAGAGAAAGAATACAATCAACACATTTCACAATTATTTCCTAGCAAAAGCCATAGCTAAAAACCCATGTTATCTATATATTGAATTACTCAGAAAATATGAGAATTTTACAATGCTTTTCTCGAGGCCTATCAACCTCTGCACTATCTTTATCTATCTCACTGCTTCCTAGACAAGCCTTGGCCAAAACTTATCCAATTTCTAGGCCTTCCAAGCTCCTAATTCCTTACATTGTTCAATGAGGAATTAAGCCCCTATTTAATAGGAATTTTCCTCCATTGGATTACATAGTTCCTTTAGGCTATTTTCTAACTGCATGCACCATCTGTATAGTTTGGATTATTATACAACTAATAGTACACTTCCCTTGAAATCCAATCTCAACTGGGTAACTCTCAGATTTGACATGCATGAATTATTTATAATTGAATTGCCAGTTAACTGGTTGAACACATGAAGCAACACCCCACTATTAGACCTCCTACTAGTTCCTCCATGAGTTGGAACTAGTTTATTTGACTTTAACTCAGTTAAATTGAATTAATTAATTACAACTCAAAATAAACTCAACCAGGGCCCCTATAATGTAGGAGACACTCTACATGACTCAAGTAAGACCATCAACTCGAATTAACTAAACCAACTAAGTAAAATTAACTTAGTTAAATAATACAAGTTGTCATGTGATGTGGAATTACAATTTTATTCCTCATGTATTTCAAGGGAAAAATTAAATTGGGATTTTCTTGGTGCCATTTTCAACATTTCTTGTTTCCATTTTCAATAGTGGAAAGTGGTTTACGAGAACAAATCCATTTATACCATAGAAACATATTGGGTTGTAAATATAAATATGTAGTATGTACCTTTTGTGAGGGTTTCACATCATGTAAATCAAAATATTGCTCAATCTCTAGTATCCATGCTATTGTATCCTTGCCATCAAACTTCCTCATATCGATCTTTGTAATGTGGTAGCTCTTCAACCAAAAGTTAGAGTCTCTAAAATCATGATTATTGTTCCCTTTTTTCTCATCATGAGTTTCATGGAATAGCTTATCGCCATTAGGAAGAATTTATTGTAGCAGCTTTGTCAAGCCTTCCTTTAAACCTTCCATTTCTGCTTTTAAACAATCCTTTAAACCTTCCATTTTTGTTTCTAAACCACCCTTCAAGCTTTTCATGTCCATTTTTATTTTTTATTCTAAACCATCTATGTTATCTTTTAAACCATCCATCTTATTATTCATCATCACTTCCAATTCATTTTTGGTTACTCTTTGTGAAAGTGAAATTTGTTTCACTTGGTCTCCAAATTTTGATATATCAAGCTGCATTTCTTCCTCTTCTTCATGCATCATAGAAGAGCTTTCTGGTTTCTTACTAGGTTTTCCCTTTTTTGTTCGAGGCATTTTGGAACCAAACAATGATATCTATGCTTCTTTATACCCTTTGAATCATTTAAAACTGATTTTTCAAACAAAAGTTATGCAAAAATGTAAAAAATTACACATTTTTTTTGTTTTTTAGGATCTCAATGTTTAAACTATTGTATCTTTGTAATTTTGGATCTAGAAGGTAAGAAATTGTGTCTTGTGATATACCTCTAAGTCCCTTTCTAACCCCACAAGTCAAATTGAGATTTTATTATTCAAGAAATATTTATGCCCAATCTCCCACAATGACCTGATTATCAATTGGTTCAATAGAGCGAGCTTGTATAGAGTGCCACATGTCATTGTTTTGACATTCAGCCCTAAAAATGATACAAAAAACCTACAGTTCATGCACTTTTCGCCAATTTTTATGAAATTCAAATCTGATGCTCAGAGAGAAAGTTATGATTATTTTCCCTAGGTTACTTGTTTAAGATTGAATTCTAGACCCTGCAAAAACCCTAACTTCCTCAGATGATATCTCTGGAAATATAGTGAACCAAGATCTGAAATTTGTACATGAAGTTCATCAATATTTTGGATCCATGTGGTTGCAATTTCAACTTCTGAAGCTTCTTAAGAAAACATTTATAGCGAAAATTCCAAGATGGCCTATTTGAAAAAGTGAAACCCTAGAATCCAAAGCTCTGAAGCCAAATGTTATGTAACCAACTCACAAAAAAATAGAAAAGATATATCAACGACTTAAAAATTATTCTCTTTGAAGGGTAAACCACCTTTATATTACATAAATAAATAATTCTTGGATGATATAAATGATAAGACCTCCTTTGTATATATAGGAGTCTAAGGGGTCACAATATAATCAAAGCCTACATAACAATAATAATGTAAGGGAACAACAATAACAACAGTGGGATTCTATGGGCACAATAATAACAACATGGGCGGTACATGGGAATAATAGTAACAATAGGGAGCTACACTAACAATAACATAAATAAGGGGAATACACTAGTATTATAAGGACCTAACAGAAAGACCTAAAGGCTTTCATCTAATTACCCTTTGTAACATGATTTACAAAATCTTATCAACAATGATGGTTAACAAGTTCAAACCATTTCTTCCCTCCCTTATCTCTTCCTCCCAATCATGCTTTGTCGAAGGCATACAAATATCGAATGGTATCATAGTGGTGCAAGAGATATTACATCCTCTAAAGTTTACCAAATGCCTAGGTATGTTTCTCAAACTAGACTTATCCAAGGCATATGATCATATAAGTTTGACAGTCCTTAGTTAGATCCTTAAGGCCTTTGGTTTTTCAGAATGTTTCATAGCTTAGGTGTTCTCTCTTATCTCATCATTTTCTCTCTTAATAATAATTACGGATCCTTCTCAATACCATTTAATTCATAAAGGGGTTTGTTGAAAGGTGATACTCTATCACATTTCCTCTTCATTTTAGCCATGGAAGGCCTAGACAGAATGTTGCAAAAAACTAGCAAATTAGGATACATTTATGGTCTTCGACTGTTCAGAGCATATCTTCTAGTTTCACACCTACATTTCTTTGATGATGTAACTTTGTTTGGCTTTCCAACCTCTAACTAATTGAAAATAATATGGAGGTTATTACAAACTTTTATGGAAGCCATAGATATGGAAGTGAATGCTGAAAAATTCGTATTTTCTTCTTCAACTTCCAAAGATGGTCCAAAATCACCTAACAAAAATGATTGGTCTTGGTTGAGGTACTCTTCCCTCCAAACACCTAAGAGTTCCACTAGTTCTATATCTTAATAGACTCCACTCCTACGAGGAGCTTGTGGAGAGGATTCGTCGCAAAATAAACAACTTGAACTTTAGAAAACTCAACTTTCTGAGTCGTCTGGTTCTCACCAAAGCAGTGTTACAAGCCTTACCCAATTACCATCTCTCAGCAATGCTAGTCCTAGTTAATGTAGAAATTCAGAAATCATTATCGACTAACTTTATGGAAAAGCTCAACTAGTAAACACAAGTGGGCATTGGTGGAGTGGAATAAATTAGCTCTCCCCAAGATGAAAGGTATAATAGGACTACAAAGTCCCATTATATATAGCATATTGTATTCTATGAAGCTTTCATGGCATTGGGTATAGGGGGTTTCCAAAATCTAGAAGGAAATATTGTCACAAAAATATTTACCTTTGGACACATAAGCTAATAGATTGTGCTTTTATGGGGAGATTAAAGGATTAGGAATATAGAATTGGGCCCTCTAGACAAGAGAACATGTTAAGAAAAAGGAATTCTAAGAGTTAGGAAATGGTACAAATGTTATATTCTAGGAGGAATCCTTGCAACAATGTCCCATTATGCAAGCAAATGACAAGCTACAAACAATTAAGGACCTTCCTCAAACACAAGGAGCTTGTTATGTTACAAATTTTTGGAGAGTGAAAGGTAAAGATCAACTCTGGCGATTGTGGAAAACTCAAGAAGATTGAGATATCTTGAAGGAAAAAGCAGAGGGTATCCATCATTGAAATGTGTACAATATGACGTTACAAAACTTCCTAATTCGTATCTCATAGAAACTGAATATTTTGCGATGGGGGAAACAAACTTGAGGAGATTTCTCATTAAAATAAAGTTACTCCATGGTAGCAGATTATCAAATACAAGTATCGTCGCAACTATGGAACCATCTATGGAACGAGGGTGGCTGGCCCAAAATTACAAACTTCCTCTGGTTGATTGCTTGGGGACAACTACTAACATGGGAGCATTTCAAATCCAAAGGTTTTGAGGGCTCATCGATATGCGTTCTATGCTCACATGAGGAAGAGACAACGTCACACTTATTTCTCAAGTCTCAGTTTGCTAATAGATTTTGGTGCTTCATCTAGCAAATATTCAGATGTTTTATGCCAACCAACTCGATAATCAAATCTTGGCTAGAAGTATGCTTTAAGTGAAAAATTAAACACCTTTGGATATCAAAAGACTGGCACTTAGCCATTGGTTTTTCTCTCTGGGCTCTCTGGAAAGAGAGGAACCTATGATTGTTTGAGGGAAAATAGAGGAACTTATGGGTACTTCAAGACATCATTCTAAATGATATCAAGGAGATGATTATGGAAATACCTCTACCCATATACGAAGGCCCCATCAATGAGACTGAGACACTTATACTGAAATACTTGGGCATCTAGTTGCTAAAAGGTTGTGACAATCCTCCAAACAATAATCGCAGAAAAGCCTACAACCCAAACTTTTTTATACCTCCCCCGTAGGATTGATCGACCTCAGTTTTGACGAAGCCTCTAAAAGAAATCCAAGACAAGAAAGCAATGGATGTATCATGAGGAAAACCAATTCAAAGCCTCAACATTTATTTTCTCAATTTTATGGGATAGAAATGAACAACATGGTGGAGTTCAGGGCACTCGAATGTGGGATTAAATTGCGGTTAAGAAAGGATACAAGTTGATTCAGATACATGGTGACTCCCAAATCATCATAATGGTTATCAATAAATTACTCCTTGCTCACCTGTTCAACATAATCATCCATAGTTGAAATCTAATGATAATGGTGACAACCATCAGCGAACTATTATCAAATTTTGACTATGTAATTTCCTTACACACATGGAGGGAAGGGAATAAGGTGGTAGACCACCTTGTGGACTGGGGCAGACTGTAGGAAAATATTTCCATTGATGTATCATGGGAGGAGATGAAACAACAGGATGACTTCCTTGAGATTAGTAAACTGGTCTATCAGGACAAGACAACTATCAATACATTTGTCCCTGATTTGTGTGACAACTGACAAGCATATCCCAGTAACAGAGCAGATGTCAATCTGGTAGTCACATTGAACAATAACTCCATTTAATATCAATTTTAATTCTTTACATGCATTTCCTCCCCATTATACGACCTTTGGAAGCCCTCATAAATGGATATAGGCCCTTTATGATATATCACATGAAAACTGCATGGCGTGAGTGGGTTCTTGGTACAGGAGGTCACTTGGTTTGACACCAGTTTATTAATTGTCCAACCTTCAATTTTGGCCATCGCATGCGCTCTGCGATCATCACATTGTTCATTCTTTTTGTCCTTGCAGATATGGAGACATCCTCTCATGGTGGATTATGTTAGAACTCTGGACACCACATATCTCCACAGTGGTATGATATTGTCCACTTTGGGCCTAAGCCCTCATGGATTTGCTTTTGGACTTACCCCAAAAGGCCTCATACCAATGGAGATATTTGTCCATCCTTATATACCCATGATCCTCCCCACTTCTAGTCAATGTGGGACTATTTGGTCGTATACCCAACAATCCTCCCCTCGAACAAAGGACCATCGAGCCTCCCCTCAAACGATTATCCATCCGTCCACTCTCTACCAACCAGGATTCTCTGCTCCAATGCGTTGGAAGCACACGCCTTACATGGAGCACCACCTACCTCGAGAGCTTGCTCTATCCCAGGTCAACTCCTCTTCACCGTGTTGGGGCCAGGACATGTCCATGAAGAATCCGGAGCACACCGCCTGTCTAACCGAGCTCATCCACGGATCCCATCGTGATATTACCGGGTCCCACCACCTTCGTTCAACATTCCGAGGATTCATCCACTTGGCTAACTTCGGGGCATGGCTCTGATACCACTTGTTAGAACTCTGGACACCACATATCTCCACAATGGTATGATATTGTCCACTTTGGGCCTAAGCCCTCATGGATTTGCTTTTGGACTTACCCCAAAAGGCCTCATACCAATGGAGATATTTGTCCATCCTTATATACCCATGATCCTCCCCACTTCTAGTCAATGTGGGACTATTTGGTCGTATACCCAACAGATTAGCCATCGATCAAGATTTATCTGATAGAGGAATTTGTCTCATTAACGGTTTCAACATGCATTCCTGCATTGGTTTTGAGAGTCTTAGATCTACCTGGGACACATGTCCCTCACCGTGTGTTTCCCATAACTCTATCTTCCCTCCCCCCACCAGTCTTTCCATGCAAAATAATTGGTATAAATATCCTACGATCTTAACAGGGTGGTGGACTATATGAGGTTTCCTTGTTGATGAATTTGTTTCTCTTCACTTTGTGGAATTGGAGTTAGCTCTATTATGGTGGATACATCATTGGGTTGTGGCGTTGGCTCAAGGTCAATCTCATATATGTTCCTCCCTTTTCTCTCAACACAAACTTTGTGTTCTTTTGAATCTTTAATCACATCATCGTTTAGAGTTTCAGGGTGAGAGTCCTTTTCCATGTTCTTTGCGATGTTCTTGCACAACATGGGGTTTGGCCTGTATTTTGAGTTGGCTGTCATTCTTTCCCCGGCCTCCTTGCAAAGCACAGAACCAAGTGGAGTATCCTTCAACTGTCTAGTGCTCATCTGTGCACTTTGGCATTCAGGAACTTTTTCAACTTGGTTTTAAAATTGGGTTCAAGTGCTCCCAGGTATATAATGTCCATACAGTTATAAGGGTTTACGTCACCTCTTACACTCTTAAGGAGTGTTATAAGGTCACTCCATTATATGCTTGTTTGCATCTGCACTATACGGTCACTTAGTCATATGATTGTCTACGTCGTGAGCATTCTTTCATCGCTCCTTTAACCCTCCAATCCTCCATATTATTACCCTCCTTTATAGTCAGCGTTCGTGACAGTATCGGGGTGAAATTTTCATCCCTCTATTATACTTTTGGAACCCCTTTCCTTTTTTCAGTCGCAGTAGTCATCTGTTTTGATTGTAGGGAAGACATGGCGCCAAGACATCGACAACTGGCATGATGAGGCGAAGCTGCATGACCATCCTCCTCCAGACATCAATGACTCTTCAAATGAGAGTCTATAGCTAACTTCTTCGAAGTTGCTCCCTTGGATGTTAGAAACAAATTTGTGAGGTTGGAAACCAAGGAATTTGGCGACCACCAATGTTTTTCTAGTTCTGAGATTAGTGGAGGTTGTCTCAAATGGGTACTGTATCCTGGAAAATTTAGGAAGAGATGCCTCTATTTTATTCGTTCAATCACCGATCATCATCAAATGGAGACATTGCTCTGCATGGTCATTCGGGATAGACAAGCTGACAATTAAAAACTCTTTGTAGGCTAGGAAGAAATCAAGCGCATCATGCGGGATATTAGATACAACTTGGATGACATAGTGGTAAGGTTGACTCTGGTGGAAAGATATATAACTTTAAACTTTGATACTAAATCCAATGGACATGAAGAAAATGTTGATGTAATCAACGCAGTTCCTCACAATACCATCACCGCAAACTTCGCCTTACCGGAGAACAATTCCCACGATGCTGGCTCTCGAGGCTTGATAGTCATCATCCTTGTTGTTTTCGACATCCTTATATTAGTTTTCAATTATGTTATGTCATTTTGTAAAGGGTGGTCTATATCAAGTTGAAACTTGTTTGTGTGACACCCTACCTTCTGGATCAATATTAATATTTATAATGACATATTTTTTGGTATCTGGAAGGGAAATTTTTTATTACTATGGAACTAAAAAAATCATGAAACCTTTCGGAAACAAAATTTCTTGTAATTCCTTTAGTCATCACTAGTAATATAAAATCATATTAAAAAAAACATATATATAATTTCTATTTAAATAAGCATATTCCTCTCTATAATAATATATATATAAAGTCATCTTTAAATATATTTTTTCAAATAAGCCTATGCCTCACAGCCGCTCATAACGGTGAGTATGTTTCTGCTGAATTAATTCCTTTTACCACAGAAAAGGATGAAATGCGTGACAAATACCCATAAGATATATTCATGCTAATTATGTAATATTTTTAGCAAAATATTTAATAGTACTGTATAAAAATTTATAGTGTATAAACTATAATTTAAGCGTTTTTTTGGGGTTAAGATCGCAATTGAAGATTTCAACGATACTTCGCGTGAGGTGTTGAATGAGACAATCTGATTTAACAATTATACGTTACATTAGTAAATCAGTAGTGACGTGATATATTATGATTGATGTTTGACCATGAAGGTTTTTGTCATATTAAAAAATTAGCAAATCTGAGACTTTTAGTGGGAACTTGAAGCTTAAAAAAGAAGAATGAGAAAATCAAATGATTAAAACCAGTGACAAAATTGAGGGGTGGATACCAAAGGTGATTGCAATATATAATTCAATTTCAGACTAGTTCTTGCAATGACACAGCATACAAGGCATACATCATAATGTGTGTGTACGAATTATCGGATTTACAGTTCTTATTATTAAAAGATATTAATTATTATTTTTTGGTGTTCCGGGGTTTTAAATAGTTATATATTTTTATGATTTTTATTGGACAATACAAATGATATGCACAAAACATATAATATAATTTTAAATGTACTAAAAAAGAAAGCTCTTGAAATTTTTGAATAATTAGACTAATTATCTAATTATAATTATTTAAATAATTAGACCACTTACTTGTTTAAATAATTAGACTACTTACTGGTTAAGAAAGAAAAATATATTAATTATTTTATTACACATGAAATCTAAGAATGAAATAGAATAATTAAACTAGTTATTTAAGAGAAATTTCATTTTAATTATTTGAATAATTGTAATACAAGAAAGAAAAATATATTCATTATTTTATTACACATACCATTCAAGAATGAAATAGTATATGATACTAAATAGACTATAATATTGGCCAACCAGTTCTTCTTATGTGTGTTTGAATAATTAGATTACTTATCATAGGAAAAAAAACATTATAAATGTGAGTTTGAATAATTAGATTAATAATTAAAAAAATTATCGTAATTATTTGAATAATTGGACTATTTACTTTTCAAGAAAGAAAAATCTATTCATTATTTTAATTGAAAAATATATTCATTATTTTATGATAGATGTCATTCAAGAATGAAATAGCATATGATACCAAAATACTATCATATTGGTTAACCAGTTCTTATTTGTGCTCGTTTTATGTATAATTGACCTTTTAATTTAAAGACAAAATTCATTATTTGAGTCTGTAAAATTTATTGTAGTTTTATATAAAATAAGTATGAAATTTTAATTTATTTTTCATTTTAGTATAAAAATAGTAGATTTAAAATTATTAATATTAAAAAACTAAATTAATTTTTTGCACTTTAAATTAAATTAAAAATATAATATTTTTTCCAAATTTTATTTTATTTAAAGCCACACATAATAATAAAATAAATTTGGTGTTTGATTAAAAAATAATAAACAATAGTATTATTTTCATTACTTTCTAATTACCTTTATGAGATTATAATATCCGATCAATATCGAGCGACAAGATGTCAAGGGAGTTTAAATTTTAAAAACCTTTTAAGGTTATAAATTTTCTGACCAAAATTCAGATATTGCAATGTCGGATGAGAAGAAGCTGTCGACTTTAAATTTCATAATTATTTACATTATGTATAAGGTGTTTCAGAAAATATTGTTTTGAATATCGAAAATTATGTTAAAAGAGATATGAAAATAAAATGATATTTTAAAAGAATGTTTCTGAGTTAAGTAAAAATTGTATTCCGTATATAAAATATGGAAGTTTGTTTTAGAAAGTTATAATTTTAAAAACCAAGAAATAAAACTAAGAAAAAGCTAAATTAAAATATTTTATTTATTTAATAATTTTTAAATAAATAATTAAAAAATAAAAGCTAAGAAATCTTTAGATTCAAAATTTCAACAATATTTTTTACTAAAAAATTCACTAATAAAAATATTTATCAATAAATACAATTTTAAAGATTTTAAATAGATTATATTATTTTTTCAAATAAATTTAAATAAAAATATTTTTCAATGAAATGATATAAAGAAATAACTTAAATTTCAAATAACAAATATAATTTAAAAGATTTTTAATAGACTATATTATTTTTTTAAACAAATTTAAATAGAAATATTTTTCAATGAAATTATATAAAAGAAATAACTTTTTTTTATGTAAAGGCTAAATCTATTAAAAAGAGAAAATATTTACAGAGAGGTTAAGACCTCAGGACACTGAAGCCATCCAACAACCCTAACCCAGGGATCATAAGACTAGATACCTTGATAGACAGATAACCCTGTGACATCAATCCCGGGATTGAGAAAACTCAAAACATGTTTTCCAGAGACCTTACAGACAAAAATGCGAACCAAAGTGGTGAACGTCACTACAAAACAGTTGAGGACTATGGCTTTACTAATATTCGTTCTGCCCTGATAGCCATATACAAAATTTAACAAGAACAGTGGCTTTCTGAGCCATGACTTGATACAAAGCATTAGACTGTAATGGCTGATAGCTATACCCAGCCAGGACCTGATACAGAACAGAATTGACATAATCCAGAGAAGCATAGCAAAATGATATAAAGACCAGAAGGGAAACTTCCATCAGTAGGAGCGGTACCATAAAATTCAAGCTAGTTTCAGAGAGTCCGAAGCATCCTTGTCCACCCGGCAAGGAGAGCCCATCCACATGTCAACGGCATTGTCCCCATCTCCCATGTCGCCGCCAGTTGGAGGAGCTTCCAAATTCAGATTGTCGTCAAAAGGGTGCGCCGGCTCGACCGCAGGCAAATTTTGCTGAGCAGAATCAACTGGAGGCTGAGGAACCTCAGGAACATTCCCCGCTTCCTGCAAATCATCACAATTAAACACAGTTCCTACCACATCTCCCTGAAGCACACTGTCGTCCTGAGACTGCGACGGTGAGGTATGAACTGAGCTGCTGGGCTTATCTTCTTCCTCAGCCAAAATAACTGTAATGCTGGCTGAGAGAATTGGTTTATTGAGCCAACTGTGAAATTTGAAACAGGTGGTTTGAAATGAGTTATGCGGGAAGGGCCTGCCATGATCAGAGGACGGGGAAGCAGAAGCCAGCGGAATGATGTTCTGGGGAGCAGGCTGAGAGCGACCATGATTACCACTGGTGCCTCCACGGCAAGAAACACCATGGCGTCGCACCATCTTCAGGAAGACAGAGAGACATGAGAAGGGGACTAAACAAGACCAGACAGAATAGGGCCAAGGGTGGGCGAACCAGGTAAAGAATAGACTCCGGATAAGCCCCCAAACTACCAGAGCAAAACAGGGATGCGGGAATAATGGCAGACAGATATGGAAAGACCCGATGAGAGCAATAGCCAGACCCAGAAACTTAGCCATGAATAAAACAGCCTACGCTGGATCTCGAACAGGGAGCACATTCATTGCCGAATGCTTAACGATCAGCCTATACCTCAACACATTCATATCCATCACGGGAAGGTTATGGGAGCCGTGCCAGATCGCCAGGTGCGAAGCTAGCCGCCGGCGGAGAGTTACCCCACCTTAAATGCACCTCGGGAGCACCCGCATCCGGGTATAAAAGAAATAACTTTTATTTCAAATGAAAATATGTTTTATATATAATATGAAAAATAAAATAAATTTAAATAATTTATTAAAATTTTATTATACATATTTAATATTTTTTCAAAATCTAATATACATAATATAAAAGGAAATAATTAGAAGACAATTAAGAACATCATAAAGAAGTCAAAAGCTCAAGGTATTTATTAGATTAGAAATATTTTTGAACAAGAAATCACCTGCCATATTTATAATAATGGGATATGTACAATATATAATCATGTCAATCAATTACAATTGGATGATAAGTGGTTAAAGCACACACATACTTTAGAAAACTACTTTCTATATGAATGCATTTGAATAATACATTTATCTTATTAATTCTAAAACTTCTTCTTAATGGAGAAATGCATTGTCTATCACACCTAACTTGACTTTGCATAATTTAAACTTAGCCTTTCCTAGCGGATTAGTAAATATGTGTGGCACGCTATCTTTTCTATTACAATAGTTCAAGCCAATTTCATTTGGTGCAACTTTTCTCTTACAAAATGTTGTTATATTTCAATATGCTCTGATATAGCATGATAGACTAGGTTTTTTGTTAGTTTGATAGAGCTTTGATTATCACATTGGATGATAGTTGATTGATTTATCTTTTCTCCCATTTCTTAAAGGATTATTCTTATCCAAATTTCTTCATAGGTAGCACTACATAAGGCTTTGTACATTACTTAAGTAAAAGATAAAGAGACGATTGGTTGTTTCTTTTTTCTCTATTACACAATTACTGACCTAATATTTAGTGCATAAGAAATGATGGAATTCTCATCATCTATATCTCCTACCTAATCAAATCTCGAATAACCTTTCAACACAACATTCAAATCAGTATTGTATTCAATACCAAATTTTTCAGTCTCTTTCAAATATAAAATGACTCTCTTAGCTTCCTTCTAATGACTGTTATGTGGCTTAGCTAAGAAACAACTAAATATGTTTACTGAATATACAATATTTGTCTTGGTTATAATTAAGAAATTTTGATTTCCCACCAATTTTCCATACAAAGTATCATTTAATTCTTTTGATTCATCATCATTACTAAGCTTAATATTACACTTTGATGGTGTAGAAAATGCTCTACATCTACTCATATTGAACCTTTTGATTAATTCATGTTGATATTTACTTTTGATGATCAACATTTTACCGTCATATCTCTGTACATCAAGGCTTAAACACTAATGCAACTACCCAAGTTCCATCACCTTAAATGTTTGTGACAAATATCTCTTTATATTTTCAATCAACTTAGTGCCATTTCCTATTATGACAATATCATCAACAAAAAAAATTAAATCATTATGTACTTTTCCATCCTTCTTAATATATAAATTTAGGTCACCCTTACTTTAGTAAAACCTTTTTGAAAGAAGAAGGTATCAATATTCACATACGAAGCCCTGAGTGCGTGTTTCAATCCGTATAATTTTAAATTTAACCTGCATACATGATGTCCATGTCGATGCTTTACAATAACTTATGGTTGAAGAAGATAAAATTCTTCCTTTACTTATCCATTCAAAAATTTTGGCTTAACCTAAGTAATGTAGCTCCCTAAGTAATGTTGGCTTAACCTAAGTAATGTTGGCTTAAAGATATGTATATATCTCCCTAATGTTTAGTTTCATGAGATCTATCATCTCCCAAATAGATATGAGCATCATTAATGTATTGCTAGTATGTATCAAACTAATATCTATTTTAAGAAATTTGAATTGTGGAATCAAAATCAATTAACTAGAGATTAAAATCATTTGTTTGAGTTGACAGAGTAACATAACAAAACAAATAAATTTAGGATTTGAAATCATTTCTTATTGATGAATAATTTTCAATAATGTTTCATGTATGGATTTCTAAGTTTGGATTGATCAAATTTATTTTTAGATGATTTCTAGCAAAATGACCAATCTTACCACATTACTAAAGTGCATCATTTTTCTCCATAATTTGATTTGTTCCTACTAACACATAATTCTCAATGAAGATTTCTATATGCCTTCTATGTTTGAATTGATCAGGTTTTATTTTTAGACGATCTGTAGCAAAGTGATCAATCTTACCACATTAGTAACGTTCATTTTTTCAAATTTTCAATTATTATTATTATTTTTATATGTTTGTGGACTGAATTGATATGAATTTGCATGCAAATTTCCTCCATTATTTCTCTCCCATATTTTATATTTAAAATATTTTTTTCATTTCGCTCCCATTTCCAAACCTAAAATTTGAAACCTATGATTAAGATTCTTTCTTTTCTCTTCTTACTGTATAAGAATACCGTTTGATTCATTAAAAGTAGGGTCCATGTACATAGCTACAACACCCATGATAAACATTTGATATTCATCCAACATTCCTTTCAATGTAATTATGACCAGATCAACATTGGAAATGTTTTGACCAATATCGTTCATCCTATCTTTAATATCTTTAATTTTATATGTTTTTATTTTGCTCCATTTTTACTAAGAGGAATTTTCTTTCTAAAAATAACACTCAACGTGTATTTGTAGTCTCATACAAACCTTTGGGAATATTATAAGTTTGTTTCAATGTATTGTAGTCCTTGATATGTGGAATGATGTTTTCCTTTATTAACATTCCCAAAAACACCTTTGCTTTGGTCTCTCTCCGTTCCCCATCATGAACTAACATTGTAAGGGTTGTTGGTTTTTCTTCAATGATTTATGTGATTTATCAAACATTATAACCTTTAATCATCTATTCTTAGAATAGATGATGGATAATATTGTAAAAATCCTATGAACCAAACCCAAATTCTACGCAAACCACTAAGAAAAGCCACAACCAACCCCAATAGATAATAGGTAGGAAAAATAATTTTAATATTCATTCATAATCCATGCCATATTTATTCACATAGTTTCCACCAACTTCATCTCTCAATACTAAATTCCATAAGCCTCATATAGGTCCTTCACTAAATAGTTAAAATATTATTATTATGATAAATAAATCCAGAATTTTGCAACAAAAATACTTGTTATATGCTCCTCTAAACTCAACTCATTAGCTTTACTAATCATCAAGTTAGATCTCAGCTCCACAACCTATGAACTCTTGTAATGTGGTGTGATCCTCCAATCACAACACAATTCAAATATATTATTGAGATACACCCACTACAATCACCTCCGAAAGTAGTGTAATTCCTACATCTTCTTAATGATCCTAGGATACTCCTAAGACCCTATCGGTCTCTATAGAGTTCACTTCTCTACACATAGCCTCTTGCACACAATATATTTATGATTGATTTTCCTTTAAAGGTTTCAAAAGCCCTTCAATGGACTTCTTTGGACCAAATGGAAACTACTATTGCAAAACACATAAATTGTTACAAACACGTAGAGGGTTTAGAAATAACAAGACTAGAAAAATCACATACTTTTGACCAATCGTGATATAATTATATATTCCTCACACTAGATTGGTGGCTATGTCATACACAACCTAAGTTAGATCACATAGAACTAATATTTCCCCCAACAATCTCTCACAAGTAATGTACTTAAGCCTCAACTTCAGATCTCAAGCCTTAAACTATGATCACAAATTACATGACACTTAAGAATGACATAAATAATCAAAACTCTCTTAAGGAGAGATTTATTAGAACTGGTACATCTCCAAAAATACAATAGGATCCCATATTTATGGTAATGAGATAGGTACAATAGATAGTCATAAAAACTAATTACAGCTAAATGAAAATGACAGGTAATTGGGTATAAATTACACTTACATTGGAAAACAACACACTTTCTCGAGAGCCATTGGAACATTATATTTCTCTTATTAACTCTAGTAGAAAATGGTATAAAGGAAAATGAATTTTAAATAATAAGCTTATTTTAAGTTTACTCTTTTTTTTAATATTATAATATGAATTCAAATTATTTTTTTATTACAAATTGGATATATTGTTGTAACAACCTTTCTCGAGAGCCATTGGAACATTATATTTCTCTTATTAACTCTAGTAGAAAATGGTATAAAGGAAAATGAATTTTAAATAATAAGTTTATTTTAAGTTTACTCTTTTTTTTAATATTATAATATGAATTCAAATTATTGTTTTATTACAGATTGAATATATTATTGTAACAACCCATGGTAGATTTTCTATGTAAATAGAATAATAGCCAAGGTCATGGGCACATATTCCAAGTTGAATGTTGGGAAAAACAAAGTGATGGGATTACTTGTGATTAATTTATGACTATGGAAATTGGGAAAGACAAAATGGAAATATTGGCATTTTATTTATGAAAATAAAAAGAATAGTAGAAAAGGGAGATGAAAGGTCATATATTTTCATTTGAGGAAAATTGAAGGAAAAATGAAGGAAAGTGAAGAAAATAGAGGCATCAACTATAAAAAAGGCTTATGAGGATCAGTTCACAAACATTTGTCAGTGTTATCTTGGAGCTCTCTTCTATTCTCCGATTCTCTCATACTCTTGCACACTTAAATTTTTCTTGGATCACTTTAGCATACATCGGATTTAGAGAGAGAAGGAAAGGAAAAAGTGGGAAAGCACAAGGGAATAGGTGGATCAACAGCTACCACGGGATTTCCTTACAGGTACCAAGTGCATGTATGATCTCTTTATTGATTTATGGATTTATGGTATATGCATGTGATTATTTGGTTATGATCTGTCATTGGCATGGGGGATTTCCTAGATTGATAGTGGTTTTAGCCTTGCCATTCCATTTCCTAGATAACCATGATGGTGTTGTGGGTTTCCAATTGATTGTTTTCTAGTTGGTGCTCATAATTACTTATGGTTTTGGGTTGGAAAAAACTCTCTGGAAGCCATGGAACAACTTGGGTTGAGTTACTAGTCCTGGATCATATGTTCGAAAAATCCTTTGGAGCCCTTGGTGGGTTGAGTTACTAGTCCTAGAGTTGGGTTGGACAAACTCTTTGGAGCCCTATAAGGTTGTCGATTGAGTTACTAGTTCCTGGAACCTTAGATAGTTAGGTACAGACCAATCTGGTTGGTATTATTGATGTTTGGCCATGAGGTGGAATTAGTGATTGAGGTTTGAGGTGGTTTGGCCTATGGAATCCCTAGTTTGGTCTTGTTTGGTTTATTCCCTAAGGTCCCTGAAGAAAATTCAACACAGACATATAAATTATGTACCAAGATTTATTGAGAGGAATGATAATAATAACTAGCAAAAAACATAGACATACACATAATATTTTCCCTAGGAAATCCCCAACTCCAAGGAAAAACCCAACCTAATGAAATTTCATTAGCCTTGGCCAAAACACTGGCCAACCCCCCAAGTGAGCCTTCACCATTGACCTCCTTGGCCCTACATTATAATGAAGTCCTATCAGCCTTTTAAATGCTACATTAAATGTAATACCATGGGAAAAAATACCATGGGTACACTATACCATGTGCGCAAAACCACCATTGTTTAACCTAGTCAATTTTAACTCTATCCCTGAGTTGATTCTACTTAAAATTCCCGTCTTAAACTTGACTTTCGGTTCCTTGACCAGATCTAGCCAACCTTGCCAAGTGAGACAGTCTAACCCTACTCACCCTGGCCCTTACCCCACTCTAATGTTATACCAGGGTATGTGTTAATTTGACATCCCCCTTATAAGATAGGTTTGACCTAGACTTTACGAGTGATTAACCAACGATACACATGTCTTACCAATTCTTACAATAGTATTCCCATTTACATGCAAAATATTAACTCCATTATCTCTCTCTCTCTCTCTCTCTCTCTCTCTCTCTATATATATATATATATATATATATATATATATATATATATATATATATCTATATATATTAACTTATCCTCTTTCTCTTTCTGTCCCTAAGCCTCATTATCTCCATAACTATGTACAATATAAGGTTTCTGCCTTTCCAACTTCTTCATTGCCTGATCCACGAACCTACAACCACAGCTACAAGCTCCATGTCCACTAGTCATTACAGTTGACGTCACCTTCATCCACTACTTATAAAACTCCTAAACTTGTTCTCGCAAACCCTCAATAGTTCTTTAAGTGCCCGACAACACATTGCAACTCCACCATAAGAAACACTACATAAAACCATGTGGACATTATCAAATCTAATCATGATCTATCTTGTGCTTCCATTTGTTGGTTATGAACTCTCTTAGTCATGCGATCTGACTTCACTATGTTAACATACTTCTTCTAGCTTCTCATGACATTACTATATAGTTGAAAAAATTGTGGATCTTTGCACGTACCCTTGATCTAGGCTCATCAACCATTTTCAACATGTTCCATGTCCTGTAAGCCATTCAGAGTCGTTATTCAACCCATGCTAAACCTCTCATACATTTCGACTATAACTTTTTGTTATTGGTTCCTGCAGCATGAGTCAATCCCCTACAACACCATCCTCAACTCGTGATGCTTGATTTAGACATGTCAAAATCACCACTTCACTTATATCATCTCCATCATTCCACAAGAGGATCCCTAACTACACCTTCACAAGACATGTTGGCATCTTCCTTTATCCAAATGTGGTGAATTCATCTCCATCACTATCACCTTGGCATATGCTTCCTCATATCCAATGGTAAAATAACATAAGACCATATATTGTCCTATCCGAACATCATCATCATTTTCACTGACGTTGATGTCCAGCCCTTTCTCGACTCTCTAGAGCAACACTTATATATCTCCTTCTTGCAACTAATTCTACCTTCTATGACAGTCTCCTCATTAACCTCCATAGGCCGCTGCATACCATGTCTCCCTTTTTTGTGATCAATAACATTGACAACTGATACCAAATGTGCACATTTTTGGCATCATTGACTTGGTAGAGATGTTACCATTATGAACTTTCTATTTTAGAAATCCATGTTATAGTCATATTGTTTCCATGAGATAATATGTCTCCATTTGTGACATTGCATGCCCTAGCCACCTACCTAATTCTTCAATTGTTTCTCCCACCATGTCTAGCTTCTTCCAGCACTAGAATCACTAATACCAATGCTTTCACCAAAGTGAGACCATTATTCTTGCTCTCACAGGTGACTCCTCCTATGTTGTTTCCCTCATCTAGCATTTATTCACACGTTGCTTCATCCTTTACACCATCATTTGTTTGCTACACATTAGGCAAGTGCACTAAATTATAACAGTCAATCACAAAATGCATCCATGATACCAAACCCCACATTTTTATAGTGCTTAGATCTCTCCATCCACTAGACCAGTACAAACCCTTAGCAATAGAAGGGTCCCTCTAAAGCCAACATTTGGATCTGATACCAATTGAAGAAAATTTACCACAGACATATAAATTATTTACAAATATTTACCAAGTGGAATAATAAAAATAACCAGTAGTAAGCATAGACATACACATAATATTTTCCATGGGAAAACCATAACTCTAGGGAAAAACCCAACCTAATCAAATTTAATTAGCCTTGGCCAAAACCCTGGCTAACCTCGCCAATTGAGCCTTCACTGCTCACCTCCTTGGCCCTACTTTACAATGAAGTCCTCCCAACCTTTTAAAGGCTACATTACATGCAATTCCATGGGAAGAAATACCATGGCTACACTAGATCATGTGCCCAAAACCACCATTATTTAACCTGGTCAATTTTGACTCTATCCCCAAGTCAATTTTACCTAAAAATGCCACATTCATGCTTGGAATATGGCACGAGGGTGATTGGTTGAAATAGAGATTTGGTTCAGCCCAATCTATGGTTGGATGGTACGTGGAAGTCCCTGACTTGGTTTCATTTTGTGTATGATAATAAGAGATCTTTTCCTATTATTTTTATGAGTACTTGATATTATGTGGCTTTGATGGTTTTTCTATCTTCGTTATTATTTTGGTTATATGTTGGTTATAAGCATGGTTCGATAACAAGTTCTAGTTATGGCTCTTGATATGTTTTGGTTAGCTGATGAATGATTAATGAATGCATGAGCTAACAAAAGTTATTGCAGCTATTATGAGAGGGAATTAGAACTTCTTGTGATTCTCAAATAAGTTTCAAACACCTATGCTTAGATATGCATTCATGACCAGTAGATTACTTGTTCACTATATATTTGAAAAAACAAATGTCATGGTTAGACCTGGTTAGGTCAAGCCTTTGATCAAGTTTTTTATGAATGGATTTGTCTTGATGTCGTTTATCATTCTGGAAAGTCTCACTGAGTTCTAGGTAGTGGTCTCGAGGCTAGCCTGAAATGGTCGCTCAAAATCTAAGACCACACCATTTAAACTGGAGAAATTAGGCTACAACTGTATAGATGTAGAGTTATGCATGTGATTGGGGGCTTCCAACTGCATGGATGCCTTACTGGCAGTTTCATTGTGGGTCCTGGGCTAAGAAAAAGAGGTATAGCTCAGGTATTTTCCACTTAGGGTGGTTGTTCATCCCTTGAATGACCTGTAGTCCTTGTGCGATGTTGTGTGTTGTTAGTTTTTTGTCAATAGTCAAACCCACTTCCTTAATTGGATCTAGGAGGTTAGGTCATGTCATAGTAGCTCTTCCTCTCATGTTTACCCTGGAAGGCCAATGAAATTGGGTAAATGTGGGAGGGGTGGTTACAAATTGGTATGAGAGCTCCCAGGTTCAACACTTGGAATAGATGGGCGGAATGTGTTTGTCATGCATGCATGTCAATTGTATATGTGTTCATTATGCATACATTGTGACAGTCATTGTTGCAGTAGTGTCATCATGTAGAAGCTGATGATGTTGATGTTGAGGTGATGATGTTGATGTTGAAGTGATTGATATATTGATTTCATTATATATACATATGTTGTGGTAATACAGATTGATTTTGTAGATGAGATAGCCTTTATGATATTTAAACAAACTATAATATTATGCAACTAGATGTTCCTATGTGTATTTGTTTATGTCTGATTAAAATTTTAATTTAAATACAAAATTCATTATTTTATTTTGTACAAATTACTATAGTATTATATCAAAAATGCCTGAAATTTTAAATTGTTTTTCATTTTCATATAAAAAATAATATATTTAAAAATATTAATATTATAAAACTAAATTAATCTTTCGCCACTTAAATTAAATTAAAAATATTTTATTTAATTTACATCAGGTATATTAATAAAATAAATTTGGTGTTTGCAAACTTAAATTTGTGTTAAAAAAATGGCAAACAATTAGTATTATTTTCGTTACTTTCTAATTACCTTTATTATATTATCATATCACACCAATATCAAGCGACAAGATGTTAAGGGAGTTTAATTTTTGTAGTTAGAAATTGAATTAAAACTTTAATCATCTTTAAAATAGAATATCAAAATTTTATTAATTTGTTTTACTAAGATTTAATTTTTCCTCTTAAAAGTATTTTATGAATAAATACCATTTAAAATATTTTTAATATATTATATTATCTTCTTCAAATAAATTTAAATAAATTTATTTTCCAATGAAATCATATAAACTAAATAGTCTTTAATCTCAAATGAAAATATGTTCTATACATAATATAAAAAGGAAAAACAAATAAATTTAAATAACTTACTTTATTTTCAAAATTTTATTATATATATTTAACATTTTTCAAAAACCTAATATACATCCTATATAAAGAAATAATTAGAAGACAATCAAGAACATCATAAAAAGTGAAAATCTCAAGGTATTTTTAGATTTGAAATATTTTTAATAAGAAATCGAGTTTCATATTTATAATAATGGGATATGCACAATACATAAGAATATCAATCAATTACAATTGGATGATAAGTGGTTACAACACATACTTATTTTAGAAAACTATTTTTTATAAGAATGCATTTCAATAGTACATTTATTTTATTAATTTTAAAACTCTCCTTTAATGGGGAAATGGGTTATCTACCACATCTAACTTGTCTTTGCAGAATTCAAGCTTAGCATTTATGAGAGGATTAGTAAATATGTGTGCTACACTATCATTTCTATTACAATAGTTCAAGTCAATTTCCTTTTTTTTGTAACTTTTCTCTTACAAAATGATGTTATGTTTCAATATGCTTTCATATAGCATGATAGATAATGTTGTTTTCTAGTTTAATAGAGCTTTTATTATCACATTGGATTATGGTTGATTGGTTTCTCTTTTCTCTCATTTCTTAAAGGATTCTTCTTATCCAAATTTCTTGATAGGTAGCACTACATAAGACTTTGAACATTGATTCAGTGGAAGATAAAGAGACGATTGGTTGCTTCTTGTTGTTCCATTACACAATTACTTATCTGATCTTTAATGCATAAGAAATGATGGAATTCTCATCATCTAGATCTCCTACCTAATCAAATCTTGAATAACCTTTCAAAGCAACATTCAAATCATTAGTATATTCAATATGAAAAATTTTAGTCTCTTTCAAATATCAAAAGACTCTCTTAGATTCTTTCCAATAATTTTGGCTTAGCCATGTACCGACTCATTATGTTCACTGAATATACAATATTTCACTGGGTTATATTTAAGTAATTTTGATTTCCCACCAATTGTCCATATAAAGTACCAATTCATTCTTTTGTTCGGTCATCATTAGTAAGCTTAATTGTATACTTTGATGGTGTAGAAAATGCTTATCTCTACTCATATTGAACATTTTGATTAATTCATGTTGATATTTACTTTTCATGATCAACTTTTTACCATCAAGGCTTAAATATTAATGCAACTAGCCAAGTTCCATTACTTCAAAAAAAATTTACAGACATTTCTTTATATTTTCAATCAACTTAGTGTCATTTCCTATTATGAGAACATCATCGACATATAAAAAAATTGAAGCGATATGTCATTTTCCATCCTTCTTAATATATAGATTTGGATCACCTTTACTTTAATCAAACCTTTCTAAAAGAAGAAGGTATCAATATTCACATACGAAAACGGCAACGCCTATTTCGACGCCTATAGGTTTATTAATGCACCGTAAGGACAGTTTTGGAGAATGACTCTAACATCAGTTTTGACTGTCAATTCGTGGACATAATTTCTTTGGTAAATACTTTCCGGGGATTGGGTTGATCTCTTTGTAAATCATCCATCCATGACATATGCCAATGTGAGATGCATCATCCCCATGCGCATGATACATGTGAACTGAATTAATTTAAACCACTACCGAGACTTGAATTTTCCCAACAAGTTTTGAAATTTGCCCGCACATTATTTTGAATTTGGCCCTCTATACTATGTGTCCGTAACGCGTCTGGTAGTGCCAAGACAGGTGGCTTGGGATCTCCATCATTTTTCCCTCACACTTGGAATAGCTGCATATCGTGTCCTGCAGTTCGAACTTCGACAGGGTTTGGGAAAAAGAATCTACCGACGCCCCATATGCACTCACCCATATGAACTTCGACAGGGTTTGACTTTATAGTTTGATCATATGCACTCACCCATATGAAAAATTGCTTAATCTGAAGCTTGGCTATGATTATTATGACATTGATTTACGGTGGTTCAGATTTCCAAGAACTCAGTTGAACTTCACCGCTGTTCAGTCATGAATTGATTTCTGGAATTGATCAGGTATTGCCTTTCGAAATTTTAAAATAAAATTTTCGTTGGATCTCGTTCATTCGTAGTTTCGGATTGGTAATGGAATTTTATTCTAGGAACTCGTGCCTGGTTAACAGCTCGGACATGTCTCGTCGAATCCATTAAGGTCGCGGAGATGTCTTGTGGATTCCATTAAGCAAAAGATGCAATAGAGCGGAATTTACTGTAGGTGAAATCGCGCTGTATGTATTTTTCACAAGCATAGCTGCAATATCCATTCTTTCTGTATAAGCAAAAATTTAATTGTTTTAATAAGATTTTAGGTTCGTGTTTTAATAGATTTGAGATTCACGGTTTATAGGAAAACACATTTTTGGCCAAACCCCACCGGTGAGCTTAAGTCATTGAAAATTTCTGGAATATTTGGGAATTTGACGGATATGGGTGCGGTCAAAAAATTGACTGTCTATGTCCATCGATTCCGAAATATTTGAGGAATCTGCAATCTACATAAAGATGGCAAAACCCACATCTATACTTCATCACCTTTCAAACGATTAAATGTGGTATACTAGTTGAACATAGGTACGAACATTTAACCCGTCATTCGTTTCGGAAACACAAATCAGATCTCAATATTGTTGTAACAACCGTCAATCGTTTCGGAAACACAAATCAGATCTCAATATTGTTGTAACAATTTGAAGAATCAACTTTTCCAATTCTTACTAATGAGAAACTGTAATGGGAATGAGTGATTTCAATCGATCTAGATAGACAAAATTATGAAATGAACAATACAACTCCTAATATAAATAAAACGTTTTGAACATCCATGACCATGAGTTTATCAATTGCTTATATAAAATATAGATATAATTGATTTAATATAGTGTCTTCTTTACTTTGATGTTTATTTTAAAAAACCATTAATATAAATAGAGATAAATGGTAATAAATGAAAGGATAACAAGATTTTTTCAATTATTTTAATTAAATTTAGCATTGTGTTCCAATTACTATAATTTTTTCAAATACATAATCGAATAAAATAAAAACATAATAATCACAATTAAATAGATACCAATTTTACAAAAACTAAAAAACAAAATGAAATTTATTATGAGAGAAACATGAAAAAAGTGTACTTAATTAAGTGATAGATGAATTGAATATTATATCAATTTAAAATCATGGAAAGGTTTATACATTTTTCTATTGAGGAAAGTTTGAAGACAAATTCATATTCATTATTTAGATATTCACACTACACATTAACATATAATTTATTTATTTCAATATATATAATTTTAGTTATTTTTATTCAATATTATAAAGAAATAGAAATAGAAATAGGTATTTTAATATGCATTCATTATAAATAAATAATAAATATTTATTCAATTAACTAAGAAATTTGAAATGGAGAATTATATTTTGAATTACAATGACTATAATATTATATTTAAATGAATTAATATTAATGTAGTAATATACATTAAATAAGTGGTAAATAGAAATAGGAATTAAATCCCAATAAAATCAAAACACTTATGTTATGATACATTTTGATGATGATGGTGGTGGTGGTTAACGTCCACTGAGACCAAACTTTGGTCTATTGGACCTAAAGAAACGAATTATTTAGTTTGATTTAAGATTTCATTCCTATGCTCAAAAAGCTTGGAGAGAAGCCTCCCCAGCTCACTATAATTTTGACAACGTAAAAGGCTAGGAAGGTCAGTATTACAACAAAAATTTTGAAAGATCTAATGTGGTTGTATGTGAGGCACTCTAAGAGGAAATGATTTTCATCCTCGATGTTCGTATTCTCACAGAGATGGCAGAACCTTTCCATCCATGGTGTTTTAGGAACTGCCTAATGACCCGTTTCACTATGGAGCTCATGAGAGTTCGTTCTAATCTTGGCTATATTAATTTTCTTTTTTGAACTAGTTGAAACAGAGAAATACTTTTCCTCTTCTAGGGTGGGGTTGATGACCTCCTTATAGTATCTTAACTTTCTTTTGGCTGCTAAATCTTTCTCACACCACATTTTTCTTTGAAATTAGAAGTAACAATATTTTTTATGTTATTAATCTTTTGCAATGCAACATTCTCGTCGATCTCCCAATGGTTTAACCAAGCCCTGTTGTCTTTATATCAACCTCATTTGAGCCTTAGGTGGTTTTGGCTGGAATTTTAAGCTAACTTAGGAAGTCTATGGTCTCCTATGTTATTGAGTTTGTGCTTGTACAATAGAAGCCTAGTCATAGCTAGGCTCTTGATAGGGGAAAGACCCAATTCTATAAGGAGTGATGCAAGAGCATCTAGTCTGAGCCAGCAATGTGACGGGGTGGTCACATGTTGTGGCTAAATGCAAGACTTGAGGAAGACTTAGTTGTTAAAATTTGTGTTAATTTCAATAAGGCTAGGTAGTTAAAAGTGGTCTAGTTTAGTTAAATGATGATAAAGATTGAGTTATAACTGAATAACTAATTCTTTCATGTGCGGAAAGAAGTAGTTAGCTATGACTTATGTATAACTTCTTTCTGGAAAAAAAAAGGGAGAGAGGAGAGGTGAGGCTTGGACAACCAAAGTTATAAGCCTCCAGGCAATTGGAAGGCCACGAATGTTGAATATCTAGTCAGGAAGAAAAGTTTGTAAGTATTTTCATTATTAATATGATAAGTGTGTTTTAGAGCTTTATTGGTGGATTTAGAAATTGGGTGTTTAAATTTCTGTAACTGGGAAGTCGAATTGCCTAATACATTTGTTAGAAACATTTTAAGACCGAATTTATGAATTAAAGAATTGTGTGAAGAAGAACCAAAGATAGTTCTGATTTCGTGGTGAACTGGCAGAACTCTGTTCCTGTTGGATTGAATTCGGTTGGTTGTTGACTGCGTTATTAAGTTTAATGTAGATCTGGAAATCAAATGATGGCAAATTGATGTGGAATGTGTTAACTTTGTTAAAAGTTAAAAAACGTTTTAAATCTGGTTTGATAAGTTAAGTTCTGGCTTGAGATTGAATCATTGACACATAGAACAGGGTAATGGAACAGTGTTGGCTTAATCGAAGGTGTAGCTGGATGTGCCATCGAATGAGGTGTTCGATCAAACAAGTTGACAAGTCGTAATGTGATAACGCAATGTTTAAATCCATGTGGGAACTGAAATTGATGTCAATTGTATTTATTGCCAGACGTGATAATGCAGAGGTCAAATTATATAATTGCCGGAATCATGTTTTGCAGAAGTGGCAGGTTCGACGAATGAAGACAAATCGATTTACATAAATCGATGCTAATTTGTGTTAAGGAGTCAAGGGCGCAGAGAAAGAGCTGTCAATTCGATGATGGATGAATGGTAAGTCACAATTCAGCATTGGGGAAAATTGGTACAGAATGAGTACCATAATGAAGATTGTTGAGTTTATGACTTTTAATTGAGGAGCTTCCGCAATTGAGGTGTGTGCAAATTGCCAGAGATTGAAGTTTTATTTGGGCACTTATTTGAGGTTCATTTTTATACGCATGAGAATGGGAAGATTCTGGGTTTTACAGGGTTTACCTTGCATCAAGTGGTATCAGAGCAGGAATAGCTATGTGTGAAGAAACAAGTTTTTTTCTCCTTAATTTGAGTTAATTGCATGTGATGAATGAATGTTAGATTTTGAAACTAATGAAGATTGCAGCACAAGGACGCAGTTTAGTTGAGGAAGGAAGCAAGATCAATAGGATCTTGAAGGTGAGCTGACAAAGTATTATTTAACTCTAGTTGAAGGTTATGCTTGAACAATTTGGTTTACAGGCATAGTGAAGAAAGTCTCAGCGGGAAGAAGCGGATCACAGCTGTAGAGCAGTGATAGAGGAGTCCAACAAAGGATTCTAATTGAACATGGCAGAACCTAAAGATTCAACAGAGGTTGAATAAAGTTGCAGATGAGTGAAGCCTGAAGGAGCAGTGGAGAAATGCTCGAAAGGTTCGAGTAGAGGATTGGGTGATTACCAAAAGACCAGATCCGGGGGAAGGGATTAGTGAGGTAAGTGACAGCAGAAGAGTTTGCTGTTGCAGAGGCTTGGTGCAACTCATGGGTGAGAAACTCATGGTGAAGGAGATGAATATTGAAAGTCATAAAGGAGAGAGCAGGGGTTCAGAAAGAGGCCACAGTAGAAAGAGGGAGAAAGAAGATGCCAAGGTAAGTGGCATAAGACACAAGTTGACTGATGAAGAGTATGAGAAAGAAAAAGCTGATATCGTGGTTCATCTTGAGTTATTGATGGAATTGTTATGGGAAAATATGAGAGACCAGAGACATGGTTGGAATATGAGGAAGAGAGTGAAGTGGCAGAGGCTACAACAGAAAAGAGATCAACAGATAAACATGTAGTTAACAGAAGAGCTAAGGAAGCTCAAGCAGATGATGAGTATACAGTTGAGTCGTGAAGAACTCAGAGCAGCTGAGTTGAAAGTGGAGGTTTCCATTGGTGAAATAGAGGAGGAGATCATTGATGATTTCTTGGGTTATTGGGCAGATCCATATCAACTGGATGATGTAAAATCTTGTGTTTTTACAGTTGACAATTGAGATGTGATTACAGGTTTTACTGAGGAGGATGCACAATCTTGTGAAGCTGTCACAAGTATGGAGAAGAATCTTTCAGGAGATAAATACTCGAAAGAAGAAAGCAACGATGCATTTGTACTTGAAGCTGTTGCCATAGAGAGAGGAGCTCAAGAAGAGAGGATGAAGACAAATATAATGGAAGATGCCGCAGGCAAATTTTTTCAGAGGAAAATGCTTGAAGAAGTAGGGGAAGCAGATGAAACTTATGAAGTTATCTGCAAGCCAGAGGAAGGAATATCTCAAGATGATGATGAGGAAGTGGTGAGATTGTATGAGGGTCTCGAAAGTTCAGAAGATAACTTGCATCAGCGTACTGAAATGTTGACAAGAAGACTAGAAAGAAATTCAGAGAAACAGGTGACAAAAAATAAAACTGATGGAACCATGGAAACACAACCTTATGGGAAAGACACAAATAAAATAGTTAATGTTCCACATAAGCTTCCAACATTGCATACACCGTTGTCAGAAATCTTGGCTACAATGTTGCCGCTCAAAGGAAGTTCAGGTATGCAAGAAGACTAGATGAGCATCAAGAAGAGTATTTTATCAGTAGAAAAGAAATCGTTAGTTCAATATGTAACATCTAGCAAATATTCTGTAGAGGATGTGCAACTTTCCAAGAGCAGCCTGAGAGAGACAGAAGAAGTCAAAGAGGGTTTAAATTACGTGGAAGTATCGGTGCGACAGGAAATGGAAGACAAATCAACGTTTAATTTTCTATTTGTTGGTCAACGGAGACCTGGCGGAAATACCATCAAAGGTAGGGATCAACCCTGTTCTGCTCCCATGGTTTGGGATGCGTATCAAGCCGGTTCCCTTGAAAAGTTAGCAGGGGGAGACATAAAATCAATTGGAGGAAGGGTTAAGTTGCCGACATCTTGTCTTCACGGTGATAGAGGGTTGCCCATAGTTGGTAAAGACGTTTGTTGGCAGGAAGCATGTGGTCCTGGCTGTTGTTCCTCTCCACCCAATGGCTCCTCAACATTGTTTTCAAACGATTCAACAACACCCACGTGGAATGTAGCTGACAGTCCTGGAAGAGAAAACTGCATAGAAGACAGGAGCCCAAAGATATTAGTGAAAGTAACATATAAAGGTGAAAAGGGACAACCAACAAAGATTGTCAAAGAAGTTCATGAAGAAAAGACCATGATTTCTGAAAACTTAGCAGAAGATCATCATGCTATCATGATGATAGGCACGATTGAGCCAGCCATGGGAGATGTTGAGTTGATCAACCTGAAAAACGTACCTCAAAGAAGACGACATGAAGCAGAGGTTCACCTAGAAAAAGTTGAAGAAAAGGAAGAAGCGTTGAAAATGACAAGAAGTCAGCAACAGGATCAAGGAGGAAAAGAAAGCAATGCTCATCAAGAAGCTAATGTATGGGAGAAGGAGCTAGAGTTGCTGGAGAAATGTTTAAAAGCACCAGTACCTGATGAAGACTGCAAGAAGTTTGTAGTAAAAGAAGCCGAAGCAGGGGAGGAAGTTCGAAACTGTGAACCTGGGCAAGGAAGCCTTATTAGAATAGATGATGCATGGGAAAAATTTGAAAACTCTTTGAAGGAGTTAAATCAACACACTGAAGTGTTGATGAAAGAAAAAGGTCTGGAACAACAAGTTGAAACTCTGTTGAAAGGAGATACACAGTGTAGATGTGTGAGACAAAGGAAGATGTAGCTGGACAGCAACAACTAGCTAGAGCAGGAAGGAAGAATTAATGAAGAAGACTGGCAAGAAGATCGACTGGAAACAGAAATAGAGAACATAAAGAAACTAATGTTGAAGCAGACCTGAAGGCAAAGGCTGGCAGCATCAGAAAAGGTGATCAATCAAGTACTAAATGATTTTCAGCAAGTTAAAAGAATTTGTCCAAATGGTCCTGATGCCACCAAAAAGCTTGAAGAGACCGAAACAGCAGTCAAAAAAGTTAAATTTATTGAGGCCATCTCAGTGAATGATCTTGTGAATCATTCTGTTGTTGAACCCAATGATTTTCATTCAATAAAGGTGGAGTGACAACATGGAATAGAAGGAGAAAATATAACGTTGGAATTTATAAAGAAAGTGATGGAAGACTTCAAGAATCTGGAAAACATACGCAGAAGGTGTGCATTTCAAATATTACTGCAAGTAAAGGATTTGCTGGAGGCAATGCCATCGCTGGTTGACATCGATATTCCGAATGGAAAGCAATTTACTATTTGTGATGACATCCATGGTCAGTATTATGACCTTTTTAACATCTTGGAGGTTAGTAGGCTTCCTTCGGAGGACAATCCTTATTTTTTTAATGGTAATTTTGTTGATCGAGGATCATTTTCAGTTGAAGTTATACTTGTGCTATTCGTATTCAAATGTATGTGTCCAATTGAACTTGATCTCGCAAGAGGAAATCGTGAAAGCGGGAGTATGAACCAGATTTATAGTTTTGAGGGCAAAGTCAAGTCCAAGTACAGTGAAAACATGGTTGATCTTTTTGCTGAAGTGTTTTGCTGCCTGCCTTTGGCTCATGTCCTCAATGACAAGATTTTTGTTGTCCGTGATAGTCTTTTTAGTGTTGATGGTATAAAATTGGATGATATCAAAGACAATGTTCGTTTCCGAGAGCCACCTGAAGAGGGTATGATGTGTGAAATACTTTGGAGCGATCCATAGCTCCATAAAGGGCGTGGACCCAACAAACGACATGTTGGTTTATCTTTTGGAGAAGATGTGACCAAAACATTTTCCCAAGAAAACAATCTTACGTAGGTGGTCAGGTCTCATGAAGTTAAAGAGGAAGATTATGAAATTGAACACCACGACAAACTTATTACATGGTTTTCAACTCCAAACTATTGTGACCAGAGAAGGAAGATGAAGCAGGAAGCAGCTGACATGCTGCCTAAATGGAGGAGCAGAGCATATGGACAACTCCAGGACAAAGTCTGGGATCCAGGAGGAATTATATTTTTCTTCATTCCTTTTTGAAAGCACATGATCAGGAGATCATGAATGTTTTCAACTGTGAGAGTATAATGTAGGAGCATCTAGTCCGAGCCAGCAATGTGATGGGATGGTCACATGTTGTGGCTAAATGCAAGACTTGAGGAAGACTTAGTTGTTAAAATTTGTGTTAATTTCAATAACGCTAGGTAGTTAAAAGTGGTCTAGTTTAGTTAAATGATGATAAAGATTGAGTTATAATTGAATAACTAATTCTTTCATGTGGGGAAAGAAGTAGTTAGCTCTGACTTATGTATAACTTCGTTCTGGAAAAAAAGGGAGAGAGGAGAGGTGAGGCTTGGACAACCAAAGTTATAAGCCTTCAGGAAATTGGAAGGCCATGAATGTTGAATATCTGGTCAGGAAGAAAAGTTTGTAAGTATTTTCATTATTAATATGATAAGTGTGTTTTAGAGCTTTATTGGTGGATTTAGAAATTGGGTGTTTAAATTTCTGTAACTGGGAAGTCCAATTTCCTAATACATTTGTTAGAAACATTTTAAGACCCAATTTATGAACTAAAGAACTGTGTGAAGAAGAACTAAAGATAGTTCTGATTTCGTGGTGAACTGGCAGAACTCTGTTCCTGTTGGATTGAATTCGATTGGTTGTTGACCGCGTTATTAAGTTGAATGTAGATATGGAAATCGAATGATGGAAAATTGATGTGGAATGTGTTAACTTTGTTAAAAGTTAAACATCGTTTTAAATTTGGTTTGATAAGTTAAGTTCTGGCTTGAGATTGAATCATTGACACGTAGAACAGGGTAATGGAACAATGCTAGCTTAATCGAAGGTGTAGCTAGATGTGCCATCGAATGAGGTGTTCGATCAAACAAGTTGACAAGTCGTAATGTGATAACGCAATGTTTAAATCCATGTGGGAACTGAAATTGATGTCAATTGTATTTATTGCCAGACGTGATAATGCAGAGGTCAAATTATATAATTGCCAGAATCATGTTTTACAGAAGTGGCAGGTTCGACGGATGAAGACAGATCGATTTACATAAATCGATGCTAATTTGTGTTAAAATTCCTATACAAGGAGTCAAAGGCACAGAGAAAGAGTTGTCAATTCGATGATGGATGAATGGTAAGTCACAATTCGACGTTGGGGAAAATTGGTACAGAATGAGTACCATAATGAAGATTGTTGAGTTTATGACTTTTAATTGAGGAGCTTCTGCATTTGAGGTGTGTGAAAATTTCCAGAGATTGAAGCTTTATTTGGGCACTTATTTGAGGTGCATTTTTATACGCATGAGAATGGGAAAATTCTGGGTTTTGCAGGGTTTACCTTGCATCAAGGAGAATAGGATAGGGTGTGTTGCTTTTAATTTTGAGGTTGTACGTTATAAAATGCTTCTGGATTTGGTCAATCTTTCTCTAAGATTCTCTAGAGATGTTATAACCCCAAACCTCACATCCATATAAGATAACCAGAGTGACTAAAGTTTCAGAGAGGAACTTCTTTCTATCCCACATTATGAGGTTTGTTGTCTTACAATTATTTTCAAGACCAAAATAAGCTTTCCATCCCCCATTAATCCTTTTCTCAATTCTATAGTTCTAGTTGAGCTTGTGATGAATATCAATTCCTAGGTACTTGTAAGAAGACACTTCCTCCAAGTTACTATTGTCATACATAAAATTAGCGTAACTGTCCTTCTTGGATTTGATAATCATAACTTTTGTTTTGTCAGTGTTAACAACCATACCCATGCTAGAGCATAAATCCTTAAGAAGTATAAGTTGCTTATCAAGATCAGATGGGCACCTTCCAAGAAGAATAATATCGTCAGCGTAGAGAAGGATGATGACTATCCTAGCTAAGATCGTGCCAACACATCCTGCTTCCTCTAAGAAACCTTCTATCTCGTCGATGTAAATGCCAAATAGGGTAGGGGAGAGGGGGCAACCTTGTTTAACTGTAATATTACACTTAATATCTTTCTACCACCCCTCATTTCTCTTTAACTTGGCAATTACATTCTCATATAACCTTATAGTGGCAACTCTCAAGTCAAAAGGAACCTTTAGCTCTTCTAATTTGTTCCAAAGGTTGTTTCTAAGAACCGTATCAAAAGCCTTTCTAAAGTCATCAAAGCAACAAAAGATATTGGATTTATCATTGCGGAATTCCTCCACAATGATCCTAAGTGTAACAAGGTGGTCTGTTGTTGAGTGCTGCTTTCTAAAACCCGCTTGGCCTTTAGCTCGCTTACCTTCACTTTCAAGCCATATGCTTAACTTCCTTTCCAAACAATAACACATAACTTGGCTAGGAGAGGGCTGATCATAATTGTCTGATAATTAGAGGGGTTATTTGTATCCCTACTTTTAAAAATAGGGATAATGAGGCTTTGAGTTCATATTTTATGGAACCCTTGCTTGACCATTTGATTGAAAAGCTTGTGAATGTGGGGGATGAGAAAGACCTCCAATTTTTATGATTTCCACCTGGTAACCTTCAATGTCCTTAGCTTTCCCTTTAGCCTAGCGATTAACCCCAAAATCAATGTCTTCTAATGAGAAAACTTCTTTCATTGTGAGTAGGGTTTCAAAGTTATCCATGACATTTGGAGATTCATAAAGCTTTTTAATATAGGAATTTCAATCATGTAAAGCAATTTTATTATTATCTTTAGTTTTCCTAGTTAGAATCTGCCTCCAGAATTTCTTAGGAGCTACCTTAGAGAGGAGTAAGAGATTCTCTTGTCTTTTACGAATATACTGTAATTTTTTCCTTTCAATTTGGGCTTTGTATATTTTTATCTTGCCAATTTTAAGAAATTCATCAACAACTTCCTTAATTGCTCTCCTCGCGCTTTTACAATCTTTGTCATACCATGGGTTGGTTTTGCTATTTCTTTTATTACTTGAAACTTCAATTGAGAACTTGTTAATAGAATTTGAGAGGGTTGTAGTAAAATTTTTAAAATTAACTAAATTATAATAATTTTTTTTGTTTTATTTGTTTTATTTAATTTTTAATTTTGATTTTTTTAATTTTCTATTTTTCCGCTTTCATGAATTATAGTTTCTTTTTATGACTATTTTCAAAGATGAAAAAATTATTAAAAAATCTTTTTCCATTTTTTTTTCTTTTTAAGTTATTGTCTTATATATATATATATATATATATATATATATATATATATATATATATATATATATATATATATATATTCAATTCCAATTCCATTAATTTTTTTGGATTAATTTTTAATTTGACTTTCTTCTTTTCCCTTCACCTTTTTATAATTTTATTTCCCTAAAGCAACAATCATACAATAAAACTTCCATTTCAATGAATATAATTAAATTAGTAAAAATACATTAGTTTTTAGAATGGTGTGAACATTTATTTCCTATTTTATTAAGAAAGTTTTATTGATATATAGTTACTAATTTTTAGAATCTTGTGATGTTTGCTAACTTTGTTGAATTTGTTTTATTTACTTACAGTTTTTATAATTCCTGAGCCCCAAGTATATCAAGAATTCAAAAAATTTATCGAGAAATTAATGATTAATATTTGGGTGTATATTTTCTAATAGTCCAAAGGATTTGAAATTCCATCCGAGGTGGACACTTGGATGGCGACAAATCCAATGTACTGCTTTGGAGCTCTTCATTTCATTTTAGGGGATGAAAATTTTAAGGTGCATAGGTTGGGCTATGGGATTCAAACTAATTCTTCCAGCGCAGAGCAGTAGGGGCATTACCAACATCCCATTTTGAAGTTCCAAATTCCGGTTTAAGTTGTTGCAAAATGAGAGATTGGTTGGCATTAATTAGGGGGTGGGTCTTCAACTTCTCATTTGTTTCAATCATTTTGTTGAAGCTAATTTACCTTATTTCCTCTAACCAAACAAAAAAATATTGGTCTCAATTACCATGAAAAATGTCAACGTGTGAATTTTGTTAAAGTCATTTAATCTACTACAACTTTATTCCTTGCTTTATTCAAAGTGAATGTATCAAATTAAACCAATTTAATACTAATAGACAATCTTATAATATTTGGAAAATACTTAAATGACTAATGATATATTTTTATTTTTTTTAATGTTTAATTTTTTTAAATGATTTTTTTTGTTGGGTAACTTAATTGATAATTAAATTGTGCAATTAAATTGTCAAAACCAAGGTTCATATACTTACAAAGTGTATGTGCACTATATATTGTAGTGGTTCCTTTTTTATTATGAAATCAAGTTCTAGTTTAATTAAATGCAAGGAAGCTTAGACTACCTCAAGTTCAATTCTCGTTAAAGTGACACACATGTTCTTTCCATAAGGCTTATCAAATAAAAATGAATTTAAAAGAAAACCACTCTAAAAGAAATAATCGAAAATGAGAGAATAAGAATTTATGTTATTGACATGAAATGAAAACTATCTTATTGACATAATTGAAATTTAATCTTTCCAACTAAATTAAAAACTAATCTATGAACAAAATTAAAACTATTCTATAGGCAAAAATTGAATTTATTCTATTGGATTGAATTAAAATTACTTTGAATCAAGTTCAAAACCATTCTAAAATTTCAAATTAAAGGAATGAATTCAACTACAATTCTTGACAGGTTATTCGCATGTGAACCCAATCATGATCATTCAACTTTATTTAAATTTGAGACTAAGCTAGAAATTTAACTAAAGAACTTATAAAGAGAATGATTTTGGTATTTTAATTTTATAAATCACTTGACTTGTCATAATGGAATCAACAGTAAGTGAATAATGGAATCAGTAGTAATAACTAATGATAAATCATGAAACTAATTGCAGAAGAATGCAAATTAAATGAATCAAGATAAAACAACTACTTTCTCTTACGACTCTTTAGGTGGGCCTCCTTTTTAGTGCAAGGAAGAACAAACTCAAATCAAATCAATAAATGACACAACTGCATTAGAGTTTGGAACAAAGTACATATTTGCCAAAATGGAGTTTTAAGTTACAAATTTAAAGCGCTTCAAAAACTTGCTATTATTTACCATCTCGACTTATAAATCAAGGTAATATTTATACTATTTCTGATTTAACAATTAAAGAAATCAATGTTGAAAGACAAGTTCTGGAATTTCTACTTGGTGTTTGAATTCGATGAAGAAAACAATCTTGCATGATTTTCTCCATCGTAGCAAATCATGCAAATCCTCTTTATCTACATATCAACTTATTCAAATGCAGATGCTCACTCGCTTGATGTCATTTTATCCACATTCGTTTGATGTTGAAACCAATTCCTTGAAATGCCTATGCATAAACAAAGCAATGTTGACCTGTAATTTAAGCAAACAAATTCTCACTCATGATGATTTTGTGAGTAGGAACAATAGGTCAGTGCTCATGTTTTTGACATTTGGAATTTGCTCATATATTTCGTTCACCTTGAAAGTATCTACATCCTATATTAACATGGATTGAGCTCCAGAAAATGTAGTTAGATACAGGAATATCAAAGTTTGGTAGTCAAAGTGATATTTTAGTTATTTTCACAAAGAAAATCTAGATTATGGGCTACAATTATTTGATACCTTTGTTAATGCCTAAACATGACCCAAATGATCTGATGACTTGTAAATATATCAAATAAAGTATAGGATGGATGAAAAGAAGGGAAAAATGATGTCAAAATTGAGGAAAATTCCAAGATCCAACACTCCCCCACATTGAGGATGTTGCATGTCCTCATGCACAAAACTCAAAATTGAAGAAATCTCCTTGCTATTGTGCTACTTCTGAGGACTGAATCAACACATGCATATTTCTTGGTGATAACTAATCATTCGAGATTTTTATGATATATTGTATAATATGTAATTAGTTTTACATTCCAATTTTATAATTTATAAGTTACCGAGACACAAATGTCTCGTACCTAGACTGCACATGTATAAATAAGTAATTTTATCGTTAATATCACACTCTTTCATTGTTTTCTTTCATTGTGTTCTTTCATTGTGAAGTTTATTTGGGCTTGTACAGTGGCATCAAAGCCCTGATTGAGTTGTTCATAAACTCCATGTATTTGAAGTCTATGGTGTAAAGGAGACGCGGAGCGTGAAGGCTGTGAAGATAGAGTGCAACAAAAGGTTAATCTAGTGGAACAATGCATTGGGATACCCAAACTATTGACTCTCTGTAAGCTTCATATATTTCAGTCATAATGAAAGATGATTGGAGAAATTGAGTGGCATAATTTTTTTTTACATATCCTTGGAATTTAGAATACAAATCTCCAATACTCAATCAAACGACAGGCTTTATTTGCATTTATTACATTAAACAGGAGTTTACTTACAATGAAATTTTTGAAATATTGTATTTGCATTTACGACAACAAACAAGAATTTAATCATAGTAAAATTTTTGAAGGATAAAAATTGCATTTATTGTAGTAAACAGGAGTTTAATGATGGTAAAATTTCTAAAGGATAGTATTTATATTTTAATTGAAGAGTGGTCAATTTTATGGCGAAGATGTATATTTTTGGTGGTTTGAATTAAATTTTTAATTAAGTGTGGTCAATTTTCCGATGATTTGAAATATATATATTTTTTAAGAGGCCATTTGTAAAATAAAATTTATTTTTGGAGGCTAACAAGATTTGAAGCTAGCTCTCTGCTAGATTATTTTTTAAACTTACCATTAAACTACAAAGCCAACTTTGTTTGAAACAAGAGGAGAAACAAATTTATATCTTTTAAGAAGTATTGCATATATTTTGAATTTGAAAGGATTTGAAGAATACTTGGTTACATAAAAATTATGACTTCAATAGTTTCCATAGTTGGAGCTGCTCTTAATGGAAAGGAAAATTATCAAGAGTGGTTTAGAAAGCTTAAAAGTTCCCTTGTTTTTAATGATTTGTGGGAAGTTTTTCAAGGCAAGAAGGATAGTGATGGAAAATAAATAACACCAGAGCTACCTGATAATGAGAAATAACATGCAATTTGGGAGACAAAATAAAACAAGGCATATGCATTAATATCTTCATCAATGGCAGAAGAGGTAAGAAGATATATTGTTTCTTGTGGTACTACATTCTAAGCAGTAAAGAAGTTGATAAATTGTATGATTCACACTCATAACTCGAAATTATTCAGTTATTGTTACAACTGTTTAATTTGAAGATGAAGGATGATCCTTTAAAGAGTACCTCTGAAATAAAAGCCATCTTTCATGATATAGAAGCCACTGGAATTAAATTAGATTTACAACTTACAACCTTTATAAAAGTCCTTCACCATGTTTATTCAAACTATTTGGAATCTCTCCAAGCTAGTAGGTGTTGGTTGATCTAATTGTTTATTAATTTAAACAGTCGAGTACCACATTAAATTGTCAATTCGGGAAAGTCCTTTTATCTCAAAGGTGACCTCGTACTATATGCACTCAATTCTAAAAGCATTAAAGGCTGTAGTATAAACAATCTATGCTCTGTCAAACCCTTACTCTATGTTATAGCAGTTATAATCTATTACAGGAATGGAATGAAACGGATGACTAATTAAAGGTAACAAATCTGCAAAAAGAAATGATGGCTGTCTTGTAACAGAGGATCATGACCCTATCCTCAGAGTAAGAACATTTAGCACCTGCCCCTATTATCCAGTTTGCCAATACACTCTGGAAATCCTAATCACCGGTGAGACACTCTTTTACAGCATCAATTGATTAAGAAAACAGAATAGCAGCAAAGGTAAAATATCAGAAGCAATGCTCATGGACTAGAGATACACAGGAATCACACACACACACTCAACAGAAAAAGGAATGGGTGAATCTTGTGATGAAGGTGGGCCCTGTCCTTCTCACAAGATTCCCCAGGACACAGATGCTAAGTTAAAATACTCAGAACAGTGCTTTATTCATTTGCCAATATGCCAAATTACAATAGAGATTCAATCTTGTTCCTTCACTACAATTTCCTCTGTTACAACTTCTCCCCCCGTTCTAATGTAGATGTCTCCCCTTTATAGAGGAGACATCTATTACAATAGATTGTCATTTTTCATTTCAGTTTGACCCTTTTGTACAAAAATAGTAAATCAATTCCTATTACAGCATGTTCTTACAACAGTGTGCAACTGTGTATTCCTTCATTGATCGAATCCCTTTTCTGTCTCAACCGTCTCCTTGAAATTCACGTGCTGTCCTTTGTTGTTTCACCATTGTTGCAGATTTGGTAAATCTCAATTGTTTCCTCGCAGTTCTCATGTTGTTTCTGTTGTTTCAGCATCTGCAACTGAGGTCTTGCCGGTTTAGACGGTTGTTGATCCTGCTGTTCCAGCGACTATAAAATATGTTTTTACCAAGTTTAGATTGTTGCGGTTTTTGCTGTTTCGGCAACTGGTTTTGCCAAGTTTAGACAGTTGTTGTTTCTGCTGTTTCGGAAACTGGTTTTGCCAACTTTAGACAGTTGCTGTCTCTGCTGTTTCGGCAACTGCAAAATATAATTCTACAGACTTTGAATAGTTTCAACAATTACTCAGCAACTTAGTCAACTTCAAAGATTAATTATAAAGATAGCATGATTATGTGTTGAATGATTAAACATATAGCAATGAGGAGAGTTACTTCATACCTTTGGACTAATTAGGACAAAATGCTAGCAAAGGCTTTCAACTATGCGTTGAAGAGGGTAACATTATGACAAAATATAAGGTCAAAAATAGACAATATGGGAACCTAACATCCCCCCCAACTGAAAATGTTGCATGTCCGCATGCAATGTCTACTCTGAATCGGAATCAGAATACTGGGCTGAATAGTGTACATTGCTTATGCAGTAAGTGTAGAAGGTGTTGTCAACCATGTCTCTGAACCCTTGGACATTCTGAAGTCTCTTCCATGTTGCCAACTCTTCCTTTTTAGTCAATGTAAATTGAGCCTTGTATTGTTCTCCAGGAATCCATAAGAGAGGGAAATGAAAATGGTAACCAATCCACCGTTCAGCACATTGTCTCATGCATTTTACATAATCAGGTATCAGTGAGATTGCCGCCTGAAGGTTGAGGGGATTGTAGGGATGATATTCCCGTCTTTCTTTGGGACAATATTCCCAGAATAATTCATTTGCTTTTATGGCTAGAGGTCCTTTAGTTTTGACATAATGTTGGCAGTCTTCCAAGACTACTGCTTGCAGATTCCTAATATGATCGGTCATCCCTGGTTCTCGTAGATTCCGTTGATGTTCCATAAGGAATATGGCTGCATTCTGCGGTTCCGGAAGAATCCAGAGAAGACAGTTCTCCTCATTGTGTTTTGCAGATATAAAAGCATTCTGCCAAGTAAGCTAGTTGGCCAAAAAGGAAATAAAAGCTCTTATTTGAATATCACCACAAATAGGAAGTAAATTAATCTTTCTATCTTCAGACATAGCCTCATTGTGAAGATAGAGTTCACACAGCAAGTTCTGGTCATTGTTTGGTGCTTCTGCAAAAGTCTCAATGAATTGCTGTGGTGTAGAGACCTGGTGGGGTCTTCCATCTCTGATTGCATTTATTTGTAAGAACGCTAAGCGTTATCTCAAGAATACTGCATAATTAAAAGAAGGTTTCCTTGTAGCAAGTACCTTCTGGACCAAGTCAAAGATATAGGACAACCTAGCTTTTAATTTCCTATTCTCTTTGTGTTGAGCTCGAGACTGTTCGAGGGCTTCCCAATTTTTGTATGCATAGCTGAACCAAGTTGACTTTTGTTGCTGAAATGCCCTCCCTTGTGAGAGCTCATATTCTGTCTTCCATGTATCCTTTAGTTCTTGAAAACTAGAGGTCTCAATGTAAGAAGTGCTGACACAGGGAGGTTTGGTCTGTGTATAGGCATCTGTAAAAGATTTCTACTCTGTGATAGTTTGGGTGGGCCGGGATGGTTCTGTGTCTTCTTCTGCAATTCTTGAAGAGCCTGCTGGTTTTTGTGTAACAGCAGGTTGTTCTCTTTTGATTACAACAGGAGAAGTCTGTGGGCTGGCTCCAGTCATTGGAACTTCAACTATCTTGTATCCTGCTTGAGTGTAAAGCTCACCACACTCACTGCACATATATTCATTGTATTGACTCTTTTCGGTTGCAGATGCTACCCGTGCTAGGATATGCAGATTGAATTTGTTTTGATAGGATTATTATCTCCTGCTGATAATTCTTAATTTGAGATTTTAAAAACTCAATTTCTTCCTGCAGGGAGGCTAAGGTAGCCGGGGTTTGTGTAGTTGTAGATTCCAGTGAAGGAAGGGGTCGTTGTTCGGCATCACTTTGATCATTTGCATTCGCAACAGGTGGTTCTTGTGTATCACCTGGTGTAACAGCCATATGCAGGTCATTGTCTTTTTGTTTCCCAACAGGTGGTTCTTGTGTAACACCTGTTGGGTCAGTGGCTAGTTCTTGTGTAACAGCCACATGCGCAATATCATCTTGGGTGTCTACTTTGGATGTTTCGGCAGCTGGTTCTTGTGTAACAACTGCCTCTTTTAAAGAAAATAATGTCACAAAATTGTCAATGCTCTGCATTTCAGCACTAGAGGGTGAGGCAGGTGAATACTCAGAGCTAGTTGGAATACGAGATCTTAGCATGATGGGTGGGGAACTGGGGATAATGGGGATAATGGGTTCAGTTGCTGCAGACGACCTTGTTCGTCGCCTTGGTAAGGAAGCAGGAAAATCAGTGATTTTTCTCTTACGGCCACTTTTCGTTAGAATAGGGGAACTATCAGGAATAGCGGCTTCCTTAACTGAAGCCCCAATTCTTCTTCTTTTTGGTGGGGTTACAGCTTTATGCTGCTTTTTCCTTTTGCGAAAGATGATGGCGGTATTATCATCGGAGTCATCAGTGGAAATGTCAACTACGGGAGTGGATGGTTCAGCTTCATTGGGGGATGGGGTCCTCTACAGATTTTCAATGCTTACTTGGGGTGTTTCTGCTGCTAATTGCTGATTTTCAGCAGCTTGCTGGGAATTTTCTTCATTTTGCTGAGGATTTTCCTCAGCTTGCTGGGGAGGGTTATTGAGGAGAGGTGGGTGGTTCAGGGCAAAGCTTCTATTTATTAGGATTTGGACTAAACGGTGGTGTTTGAGGGAAAGGAGCTGATGCATTGCATTCACAGTATAACATGATATATTTTTTAGGCAGCCCAATAGATAATAGGGCATGTTTATTAAATGACCATGCCTCAAATGATTTAGTAAAATGAAGTCTTGTTGGTAGATTACCTAATAACGACCTTCGCAAGTGAAATACTGCTTAACGAATTCCGCAACCTTTGACCATGGTGGGGGCAGTGACAGAAGTGAGACCCCTCTACCTTTGGTTTCCACATGCTCGCCTGGTAGCAAAAAGTCTTTCTGTGCATTAAGAATAAGATGTTTCCTACTGAACCAACGAGTACCATTGGTTGGTAATCCAAAAACTTGCGCTATGTCTTCTTCTGTCACTGGAATTTGCACCCCTTGGACAATGGAGAATCCTTCCCTTAAGTTGCATGCAAATTCCAGAACCTGCTGTGTATTAAAATCCGGCAGTCTTCTGAAATACTCTACCCATCCTGCTTGAAGAAAGATTTGGTAAGCCTCTAGGTAAAGTTCCAGTAGTGCTGTTGAGCCAGGTTCATGTGTAATCAGATTTCCCCCCATAGTTGCTGGTTCAGACAAAATACACAGTGCAGAGCTGAGTAGCCGAGGTCGAGACAGAGTAAACCATTACAAATGAGGTTATGACACGATAAGGTACAGTCGAGGTGACTTAGATACTACCGGGAGAACTAGGGATGGTGGTGATTGACGTGTTATGTCACAATTATGATGTTTTGGTAATTCCCCCAAAGCTATGGCTGAATGATCTGATTGGTAGTACCATGGTTTAGGCAATCGTATCAACATCTCCACATTAACTATAATTTAATATTCACACTTAAACATGCGTACCTTTATATTTACCTTTAGTTGATGTGCAATAAAGTATTATCTTGTCTTTGCTGGATCAATAATGATTAAAAAGGGTCTAAAAGTATGAAAATACAAGCAGTTTTCATTATTGACAGGAAGTAGTAGTGAATAAATGTAATTATCAAGGCGCATGGCTAGTTCCTTTAATGAAGAATGATATGTTCCATCAGAATAATGGTTCATTTTCGGGAACAAAAATGGGGAAATTGGTACTCTTTAGTAAAAATGAAAAAGATTGGTGTTAAGCACTGGAATGTGGTGTTTCAGCAACGGGAAATGGTGTTGCAGCAACGTGAAATGGTGTTGCAGCAACAGGAAATGGTGTTGCAGCAAAGGGAAATGGTGTTGCAGCAACAGGAAATGGTGAAAGGAATGATTTATGGCCTGAAAGAGGTTCCCAGGCTGCAAAGTGATTCTTTTGGAATTTTTGTTCTCAGCCATCCTCTGAAACTAAGATCTGCAAAATAATTAATTGTAACATGGCAACCCTTGACAGGGATTATTAGTTAAGAAATCTAATCTAAAAATAAATACATAAACAGGAAATTAAGTGCATTGAGGGATAGCCGGTTCCCCCAAAAAGGCATAGTGTATGTCTGTCATGTAAGTAGCTTTGAAATCCTCTTTAGAAATAGGCTGTTTATACAAATGAAGTCGATACCCATTTACTAATAATGGTGTTCCAGAATCATCAATCGTTAGGATTCTGACTGTTCCATTTGGAAAAACAATATCTACTTCATAAGGTCTTAGCCACCTTGTTCTCAATTTACCCTGAAAATTTTCAAAACGGGAGTCATACAATAAGGCCCAATTACCTTTTTGGAACTGCTTTTGCTTTATAGTTTTGTCATGCCACCTGGTTCTTTGCTGTTGTATCATGGTTGTTTGATGGATGGCATCCAACCTCTTTTCATCCAATTCCTGAAGCTGCTGCAACCTAGCTGTCTGTGCATCAGTCAAGTCAAGGTTAACAGCTAAAGAAGTCCTTAAGGTTTTGATTTCAAATTCCATAGGAAAAACAACACTTTTACCATAAACTAATTCATAAGGTGAAAAACCCGTAGTGTTCCTCCAAGTAGTTCTGTAAGCCCATAATGCTTTAGGCAACCTTTGAAACCAGTCCCTTCTATTCTCCTTGACTGTCTTTGTTAAAATGGCTTCTATGACTTTATTTGTACTTTCCACTTGCCCATTTGCCTGGGGGTGATAAGGTGTAGTCATTTTATGCTTAATGTGATATTTCTGGAGTGTATCTTTGAAGCCATGAGAATTAAAAGAAGGTCCTCCATCTGTAACTAGCTCTCTAGGCAACCCAAACCTAACAAAGATTTCTTCAAATAGAAAAGTTAACACTGATTCTTCATTAGCTTTGATGAGTGCCTTAGCTTCTACCCACTTAGTCATATAATCTGTGCAAACCAGTATATAAACTCTTTGATTGGATGGAGGATTGATGGGACCTATAAAATCTAGTGCCCATCTTTCAAAAGGTTCAAGTATTACCTGGGGGTTAAGTGGCATTTCATCCCTATGATTAGGCTGGCCCATTCTCTGACAGCTATTGCAGGCCCTAACATATTTCTTTGCGTCCTTGAAAAGTGAGGGCCAATAGTAACCCATTCTCAGAACTTTGTGTGCTGTTATTTTGTCCGCAAAATTCCCTCCACAAGGGCCATCATGGCAAGCCTTCAATATATCATAAAATTCATCTTCTCTGATGCATCTTCGAATTTCCTGATCGAGTCCTCTGTGAAAGAGACACCCACTTATCCAGCTGTGCCTAGCACATTTCTGAACGATCTTTCTTTTCTCTCTGTGCGATAGGTGTGATGGTAGTTTCCCTGCAACTAAGTAATTGGCAATGTCTACATACCAAGGTGAGTGAGCAGATACTGCAAATAAATATTCATCAGGAAAAGAATCATCCACTGGAATATTTTCATCAGTTTTTAACCGAGAAATAAAATCAGCAACTACATTTTCTTTACCTGGTCGATCTACAATTGTGATATCAAATTCTTGTAATAATAATAACCATCTGGTAACTCAAGCATTTGTAACTGATTTTTTCATTAAATATTTAATGGCCGAGTGATCAGTATGCACAAAAGTAGTGTAACCAGTAATATAATGTCGAAACTTATTAATAGCATAAATAACTGCTAAGAATTCTTTCTCGGTGACTGTATAATTAAGTTCAGCAGGGGTCATATTTTTACTAATAAAATAGATAGCATAGGGAAGATTGTTTTCTTCTTAACCCAAGACAGCTCCTATTGTAGTATCTGAAGCATCAGAGTATATATGAAAGGGGAGTGCCCAGTCAGGTCCTCTTAAAATGGGAGCTGTAGACAATTGATGTTTAAGTTCATTAAATGCTTTTTGACAACCATCAGTCCACTTAAATTCAACATTTTTCATAAGTAACACAAACAAAGGAGAAGCTATTTTAGAAAAATCCTTGATAAATCTTCTATAATATCCAGCATGTCCTAAAAAGCTTCTTACATCAGTTTGTGTTTTAGGGATAGGGAGAGTCTGAATTACCTGTACTTTAGTTGGATCAACTTGAATTCCTAGGAATGAGATGAAGTGTCCCAATACAATACCTTGATTCATCATCATATGGCATTTTTCAGTACTTAGGGCAAGATGTGCTTCTATACATCGCTTAAGTACTTTTTCAAGGTTTTGTAATGCATCTTCAAAAGTCACGCCATAAGGAGTAAAGTCATCCATAAATATTTCTAAGGAATCATTAAGCATATCAGAAAAAATCCCTATCACTTCTCTTTGAAATGTTGTTGGGGCATTACATAGCCCAAATGGAAGAACTCTATAGGAAAAGGTCCCCCATGGGCTAGTGAAAGTGGTCTTGTCCTGATCTTGGGGTGCAATCTTGATCTGATTATATCCGCTAAATCCATCCAAAAACGAAAAGAATTTCTTACCTGCCAAATTATCAAGTACCTGATCAATGAATGGTAAAGGGAAATGGTCTTTCTGGGTGGCTTTATTTAGAGCTCTGTAATCCACACATACTCTCCATTTCCCATTTTTCTTGGGTACAATTACTAGTGGAGAAACCCATTCACTATCAGATATAGGATATATAAATCCTGCATTCAACAGTTTTTGAAGTTCTTCCTTCACAATTTCCCTTAAATTGGGATTCATTCGTCGTTGGGGTTGACAGACTGGGCGGGATCCTTCTTTAATATAAATGCGATGAGTGCATAGTTCAGGAGAGATCCCCTTCATATCTGTGTAATCCCATGCGAATGCTTCTTTATTTTCATGGAGTAGCTTCATTAACTGTTGTTTTTCATCATCTGTTAGGTTAGGATTTATATTTAATGTTTTGCCAGGCTCAATTTCTACTGTTATAATTTTGGAGGAGCTGCCAGCTGATGTCTGAGATAGATTTTCAGTTCTAAGGTTCTGTTGAGATTCAGATTCCAAGATTGCAGTCAAGTGATCATGTATTTCAGAGCTAACCGAAGAAGGTTCAGAAATAAAGTTGCTGATTAATTCATCTTCGGTTGTATCTTTAAAAGTTAAATCTTGTATGACAGTCAAGATGGGTTGGGTTTCCTCATCCTCATAATCTAACCATACAGAATTATCATTATTAATCATGGGTGTAGCATGAGGATAAAGAGTAAGCTGCTTAGTTTCCTGCTCATTAGAGATTGTCATTGATCCTGACCTACAGCTGATGAAGGCATCTGCTGTAGCCAGCCAAGGTCTTCCTAAAATCAGCGGATGACCCCCCAACTTTGTTTTAGTTTGTAACACAACAAAATTGGCTGGGTAATTCCAAGATTCTACTGAAATTACCAGGTCTTCAATGACTCCTTCAGGTTTGATTGTGGAGCGGTCAGCCAGCTCTAGAATGGTTGGGGTTTCCCTAATTAAATTTTTTAACTGCAATAACTGTGTTGTTTCAAGTGTCATGATGTTTATTGCAGCACCCAGATCTACTAGAACTCTAGAAACAAAGGTTTTACCAACCTGAACTGTGACTGTAGGGTGACCAGGGTCACCATATTTCACAGGGGGGTTTTTTCTATCATTAAAGCAGTTAGTTCTCCCATCACATGAACTGTGAGGGGATCTTTAGCTTTTCTTCCAGGTTTCTTAATGCAAATATCCCTAACAGTTCTAGCATAGATTGGTACATCTCTCAGTGATTGTAAAAGTGGAATTTTGACATATAAATTCTGCAGTTCTCCTAAAAGGTTAAAAGTAGGTGGCTCAAGTGTTTTGGTAAGAGCCAGACGCTAAGGGAATAGTGGCTCTGCTATTTCAGCGGTCTTATTAGAGGATGATTCAACTGTTTCAGCATTATTGTTAGATGACTTTTCTTTTCTAGTTTCTTCTTTATCAGAGTCAGTAATGTCATCAATAATGGGTTCAACTATTCTCCCAGAGCGTAAATGAATATCATTGCATTGCATAGTGGAAACAGGTTGGTTTTGAATATCAATTACCTGCAGAGCTTTATTGTTATGTGGGTTGGGGTTAGGTTGTACAGGCAGTTGGGGTCTGATTGTTTGGTTATTTGGTGGAGCGTTAGATGGTAAGGAAAGAGATTGTTGATGTTGGGGAAATGGAATCTATTGGGCTGTCTAGTTTGGATTCCATTGATTAAAATAGGATTGCTGTGGAGCCCAAGGATTCCACACGGTAGGGTCAGCAAAAGGAGGATTTGGCTGCTGCATGGGTGGGAAATGCATTGGATTAAAGGGTGGGTATTGCATTTGATTCAAGGGTGGGTAATTTGCTTGAAAAGGAAGGTGATTATTCCAACGACTAAATGATGTGTTAGAATTCATACCTTGTCTTTGTGGTTGCCATTGCCTCCTCTGTGTCATCAGGTACACTGCTTCAGCTTCTTCTTCAGTTGACTGCAGTGCTGCTTTTATTCCTGGCAAAGAAGGGCATTGTTGAGTCTCATGGTCCTTTTCACAAATAGTGCAAATTGGTACCTTGTCCAGTGGGCATTCCCTCAGTGGGTGCTTTTCTCTGCATTTAGAACAGAAAATAGCCAGAGCAGCTTCTGCTTCTGCCTGCTTCTTTTTAACCTGTAAAGCATCAATTTGTGAAGCAAAAGAGCTTAACATTTCAGTTTTAAATTCTTCAAGTAAATTACCTATTTCAGCCCGTGTTGCTCCTCCACTTGCTGATTTCTGGACTCTTGAGTATATACTATCCCTGCTTTTTGGTCTGCTTGCTGCCCCTCTTGAACATCTCTTACAGAGGTTGACAATCTCATCAAATGATTCTTTGGAAATATCCCCTTTTCCAAGCATATTCAACATGTCCAAGCAATCATCTCGTACCCCTTTTAGCAGTATTGTCTTAAGAATATCCTTACTCATATCCGGATGATCAGATCGCTGCAGATTATACTGCAGTCTTTCCACGAAGTCCTCCAGATTCTCGTCCTCCTTCTGAACCATCTTAAATAGTTCTTCCTTCCTTTCTCTTGTTCGACAATAATCCTGATATTTGGCCAGAAAACTTTCTTTCATCTGATCCCATGTAGTGATTACATGAGCTCCTAAGCTCATAAACCATCTTAACGCGTTCCCTTTCAATGTTGCTGGAAACAGTTTTAATTTCTGAGTAGGGTTTACATAATCATATCTCCTACACAATATATCAAATTCAAAGAGGAATTCATCAGGGTCTTCAGAGGATAACCCATGAAAGTTGGGTTGTGCTGAGAGTGGAATGTTCTTCAAAGGGGTTGCTCCTCTTGGGAGCTCCCCAATAGGGAACTCCAGGGTGGAGAGAGAATTTTCTCCCCTTCCTTCTGCTCTGCGACCTCCACCGAAAAGTCCATCATTGTTGTCCTCCATTGGTCTTTTTCCTGAATCGCTTGCCCAGTCTTCAGTATCTTCTGTTTCTTCAGGTTCTTTTATCGGTTAGTCAATGTGCTCTGATGTTTCCAGCTTCCTTTCAGGTCCTAGTACTTCCTCCGTCTGGTGATCTGTTTGGGAGGAATGCTAGATCTGAGGCTTTCGGGAACTTGTCCTCTGGGATGTCACGGCTCTTGAAATGATCTCGTCAATGAAAGTTTTTCTTACTCCTCCTCTGCCTTTCCTGCCTGTAAAGTTAGCTTTCCTGTGTCCTCTCATGCATCCTGTTATTCTAAAAGAAAATCATTAATGCCTTTAAAATAGCTAGTCGCCTTCCCCGGCAACGGCGCCAAAATGTTGGTTGCTCTAATTGTTTATTAATTTAAACAGTCGAGTACCACATTAAATTGTCAATCCAGGAAATTCCTTTTATCTCAAAGGTGACCTCGTACTGTATGCACTCAATTCTAAAAGCATTAAACGTTGTAGTATAAACAATCTATTCTCTGTCAAACCCTTACTTTGTGTTACAGCAATTATAATCTATTGCAGGAATGGAATGAAACGGATGACTAATTAAAGGTAACAAATCTGCAAAAAGAAATGATGGTTGTCTTGTAACAGAGGATCAGGACCCTATCCTCAGAGTAAGAACATTCAGCACCTGCCCCTGTTATCCAGTTTTCAAATACACTCTGGAAATCCTAATCACCGGTGAGACACTCTTTTACAACATCAATTGATTAAGAAAACAGAATAGTAGCAAAGGTAAAATATCAGAAGCAATGCTCATGGACTACAGATACACAGAAATCACACACACACACTCAACAGAAAAAGAAATGGGTGAATCTTGTGATGAAGGTGGGCCCTGTCCTTCTCACAAGATTCCCCAGGACACAGATGCTAAGTTAAAATACTCAGAACAATGCTTTATTCATTTGCCAATTTGCCAAATTACAATAGAGATTCAATCTTGTTCCTTCACTACAATTTCCTCTGTTACAACTTCTCTCCCCGTTCTAATGTAGATGTCTCCCCTTTATAGAGGAGACATCTTTTACAATAGATTGTCATTTTTCATTTCAGTTTGACCCTTTTGTACAAAAATAGTAAATCAATTCCTGTTACAGCATGCTGTTACAACAGTGTGTAACTGTGTAATCCTTCATTGATCGGATCCCTTTTCTGTCTCAAACGTCTCCTTGAAATTCACGTGTTGTCCTTTGCTATTTCACCATTGTTGCAGATTTGGTAAATCTCAATTGTTTCCTCGAAGTTCTCATGCTGTTTCTGCTGTTTCAGCATCTGCGACTGAGGTCTTGCCGGTTTAGATGGTTGCTGATCCTGCTGTTCCAGCGACTGTAAAATATGGTTTTACCAGGTTTAGACAGTTGTTGTTTTTGCTGTTTTGGCAACTGGTTTTGCCAACTTTAGACAGTTGTTGTCTTTTCTATTTCGGCAACTGCAAAATATAATTCTGCAGACTTTGAACAATTTCAACAATTACTCAGCAACTTAGTCAACTTCAAAGATTAATTATAAAGATAACATGACTATGTGTTGAATGATTAAACATATAGCAATTAGGAGAGTTACTTCATACCTTTGGACTAATTAGGACAAAATGCTAGCAAAGGCTTTCAACTATGGGTTGAAGAGGGTAACATTATGACAAAATATAAGGTCAAAAATAGACAATATGGGAACCTAACAGTAGGTAGCTAAAAGATACTACATTTAATAAACTAGTAAGAAAAATAGTTGAGAGAAAAATCCCTTGGGAAAAAGAGGCTCCACCTAACTCTAATGTAGAAACTTTGTGCCTTGAACAAAAGGATCAGAAGTCTCATGCTGAAACTTATAGTGGTGATAAAAGTAATAGAATTCGTGGTAGGAGAAATTATAGAGGCAGGGGGGGCGAAATAATCAGGGAGACAAAAAAAAAATGATAGACAAAAAAGGAATTTTAATGATAGACCAACTATCAAATGTTTTAGATGTGGTAAAATTGCTCATACTACTACTAATTGTAAAATCCCTTGGGAGAAAGTTAGTGAAAGGAGAGAACAATTGAATGAAAAGAAAGATCAACCACCACCAGATAAGGGAAAATCATCAGAGTCTGCACATTACATTGTTGCTCATTGTAATTTTAATATTAATGATGTTTTCAACACTACATTTTATTCATGGTGAGATAGTTGGATTTTAGATTCAGGAGCCACTTGTCATATGACATTTAGGCAAGATTTTTTGAAACATTCAGTGTTGATATTGATGGTGTTATTTACTTTACTCACAAGTCTCAAATTAAAACATCTGGAATTGGGTCTATTCATTTGAAGATACCGAATTTTGCAGATTATGTTCTAAAGGATGTACTTTATATTCCATAGTTTCAGTGAAATTTGATGTCTCTTATCCATATTCAGTAGCAGGGGAATTCTATTCATATATTTGATGGCATCATCGAGATAAGAAGAGCATATGATCATGCAGTTGTTATGATTGGTGTGGAAGAAGGTACGCTTTTAAAATTAAATGATACTTCATATACTAATTCTCGTGAAATTTTTGTTCTCTTGGCGCAACAAAGTGATATCTCGTCTCCCATCTTGTTGTGGCATGCTCGATTTGGTCACATCAATTATGGTATCATCAAAATTATGAGAAAATAAAGGTTTTAAAGTTCTTCCTACAGTTCCAAGAAGGATTACACCTTGTGATGCTTGTATTCTAGGAAATCATTTTAAAAAACCTTTTCATAGTTCTTCTTTTAGATCTACATGAAAATTAGGTCTCATACATTCATATTTATGTGGACCTATGCATGTTGCAACTGCAAATGGAAATAAATATGTGTTGACATTTATTGATGATTACTTGAGAATGTGTTGGGTGTATCTGTTGAAGAATAAGTCACAAATGTTTGATGATTTTAAAAAATTTCATTTGATGATAAAAAATGAAACTCAACAGATTATAGGCATTCTCAGAACTGATAATGGTGGCGAGTAAACTTTTCATGTTTTTGAACAATATTTGAAGGACACTGGAATCAAACATCAAACTACCATACCTTATAATCCACAATAGATTGGAGTCACAGAACGTATGAATAGACCTTTTCTTAATATGGTTAGATCTATGATGTTCTTTAAGAATGTTAAGGTGAGGTTTTGGGGAGAAGCACTGCTTTGTGTAGCTTATATTCATAATCATTGTCCTTCTTTTGTCATCAATACTAAATATCCTTATGAAATGTGGTATAAAAATCTTCCTATTGTTCAACATTTTAGAGTCTTTGGTTCTCTACGCTATGCATTAATTCCTAAACATCAGCGCAATAAGTTGGGTGCTAGGAGTCACAAATGTACTTTTTTGGGATATTCTGCTACTTCCAAAGCTTATAGATTGTATGACAAGGAGAACAAGAATTTCATTATTTCTAGAGATGTTATTTTCCTTGAATCAAATAAAATTAATTCGATTGTTGATAAGCAACTAGCTCATTTGGAGAAATTTTCATCTAAGAAGTTCTACTTTGAATCTGATAATGTTGTTCCACACACTGAAGGGGGGGTTCCCTTTATGGATCAGTCTATGGCTCCTTCATATTTGACTCATGAGAATCTGTTGTAGCGGCTACAATCACCCTCCAAAATTTTTCCTTAGCCTATTTTGGAGCCTCCTTACCAACCTTACACAACAACTTGCCTTGCTTCATTAAGTCCTAAAGCTTCAGTGTATTTCTTGCACATAGGAAGCATGTCAATCACAGTTCGGTTCATTCCCTTCACAGGTTGCTCACTCAGACTTGGTCCAGATGCATGCTGAGCAACTTCCCCTTAAAAATTATGCATTTATAGATGGAAACCAAACTTCCCTCAAGAAATTTCGCAATCCTGTCTGCCAGCCTGCTGGGCTACAAGATTGCACAATCCTGCTAGTCAACACTCCCAGCAGGATTTGCGTAAATTTCCCCAACATGGCTACTAAGCCTAGAATTTGTGCAAATCTAGGCAGAAGCTAGCTGCTCTGCCTAGAAATTGCACAAATCTCCTGGGCAATCAGCCCACCTCCTAGCCAGAAATGCGTATTTCCTTCAAGCAATTGAATAGCCTCTTGCATGTACAACTAAGTTGACTGGTTCACTCCAGGACCAAGCAAAATAGACTTGCATGCATAGGCTTCTTCTCCTAAAGAAAAATGCAAATGCATCCCTTGTCTCAACGATCTATTCTTAGCAGTTGGAGGTTACATGCAAGGAGAATTCAGAAACCTCCCACCAAGTGTCACTTCCCCTAGATTTGTGGCATTAATATCACAACCTCAATGTTATAAAAAATCATCAACTAGACGCTGCACAACTCATTTCTCACATCAACCTTGCAGCTCTGACATCCCACATCACATCTAGGAGTAGTTGGCACATTCAGCTCAACTATTTTGGGGTAAGCACGGTTCCCATACCTTGTGTTGCATTTCTCTCGCCTTTTGGGTTTTCACTTGTATGAGTACTATTTCCTTGATTTATTTGAATGCTTGCTATTGTTTACATGTATACTAGCTTGTTCTAGCTCTGTTTCAGTTTTTGTTGCTATCTCACTGTTCTCGCATACATGAAACTCTTTTGCATGGACGTTTGCCCAACCAGCGAACTGCCTCACCCACATGCATGTTGATCTGTTTGATGAATCTTTCATTCATATTTTTCATGCACTTTTAATCACATCTGCTATCACTTAGTGTCGCCATCCATTCATTGGCTTACTTTCTTTCAGTGTCCCCTTCCAAATATCGATATGAGGAAGTTTGACGCAAGGATCCTGTAACATGGATACTACAGATGGAACAATATTTTGATCTCCATAATGCGAAAAACACACAAAAGGTATGCATTGCAACATTATATTTGGAACCCAATCAGTTTGTAGGGTATCGATGTCTTTTCTCTTGTAGACAAATTATCACTTGGTCAATTTTTATGGACGAAATGATAGCACATTATGAGGATACAAAGAGCAATACCTTCTTTAGCCAATTGATAAATCGCAAATAAATGGGTTCAATGGTGGAGCACATTGAGGACTTCCAAAAAGTGAATATAAGGGTAAATGGTATTCCAGAGGAGTATGGATTGATGTGTTCATAGGGACTGTAAAGGATAACATCTAACATGAGGTTCACCTTTGGGAACTTGACTCATTGGAGAAGGAATTCAGGTTGGCAAGGAAAATTGAAAGAAAATTATGGCAACAAGGAAGCCTACCACTCACAACTATAATGGTGAAAGTGTCGGAAGATATTAAAACCCTAATTACGTCAAAGTTTTATCCCATTGAGTGTGCGAGTTGCACACAATTTCTATATATACGCAACTTATGTATTTGTGTATATATGAAAGTTGTACATACAAAAAATATATTCACATATACATATGTTGTGCATATACGAAAGATATTCACATATACATATGTTGCACATATACGAAAGATATGCACATATATGAAAGTTGTGCATGTACGGAAGATATGCACATCACATTTTTTGTATATGCACAATGTATCATCGTATATGCACTAATGGCAGAAGCGTCCTCAGACACGTAATTTTATTAATCAGAAAAAAATAATTACATAATTTGATTTTGCAAGAGTTTACACCCGAACAACTAAACACTCTTGCAATGAGCTATTTATAAGCTCCATGTCCTAACTACCTCTAATTATGGATCACTTATTAAATAACAAGTGTCCATTTACAATAAAAGCTATTCAAACCAACTAGCTAACAAATCTCCTAAAATAGAGCCTAAGATACGACACATTTGGAGAGTCATATCTAGTTACAACAATATGCTAATTCTAAAAGTCTCCATTAAATAATTAAACATTCTAGAATAATAGTTATTAATTTAATATCTTAAGTTAATAATTATTTTATTCTAATTTTATAACCTATGATAAATTGTATTTTTGGATCACCTAACATTCCCCCTGTGATCCAAAGATACATTACAACAGATACCAAGTTCATCCCTGAACTTAGTAAATTTTATTCTGCCAAGCGGTTTCGTGAAAATGTTGGAGATCTGATCTTTGGAAGGACAATAAACTGGCTTGAGGACATCTTTGGCAATGAGAGATCTGTTATGATGATACTTGGTGTCCACATGCTTTGTATTTGAATGAAAAACTGGGTTCTTGGCAAGTTTGATGGCTGACTGGTTGTCAATGAATAATGATGTAGCTTCTGCCTGAGAAATGCCCAAGTCCTCCAAAATTTGGCGCAACCAAACATTTTCACATGCTGCTTCCCATGCTGAAATGTATTCTTCTTTTGCTGAAGAAGTGGCCACTGTAGCTTGTTTCTTACAACTCCAAGATATTGCTGCTGATCCCATGTTCATTAAATAACCTAATGTTGATGCTCAATCATCAATACTCCCAGCAAAGTCAGCATCAGAATATCCACCAAGTACAAAATTTTTAGTCTTTGTGTAAAGAAGACCAAAATCTTTTGTTCATTGGATATATCGAAGAACTGTTTTAGCTACATTCCAGTGGCTATCTCGTGGTTCCTGCATAAAACGTGAAAGAATACTGACTGCATAAGATAGATCAGGACGAGTATTTTTCAAATAAATCAAGCTACCAATCAACTGTCTGTAAGTTGTACTGTCCACCTTTCCCCCCTTCAAATTTTGAAAGTTTCAAGTTTTGCTCCATGGGGGTGAGAATAGGCTTGCAATCGTGCATTCCAAATCTCTGAAGAACCTCTGCTACATACTTACTCTGAGAAATGAAAACATGATGTGGACGTTGGAAGACTTCAACTCCAAGATAGTAGTGAAGTAATCCCAAATCTGTCATCTTAAAACCTGCATGTAACTCCTTTTTCACCTGGGCAATATGATCATCATGGTTGATAGTAATGATCAAATCATCTACATACATAACAAGAATTACCAGATATTTTTCCTGTTGTCGGACATACAAAGTATCATCATATTCACTTCGGTGAAAACCAACTTTCTTAAGGTATTCATCCATCTTTGCGTACCAAGCACAGGGAGCTTGTTTTAATCCATATAAAGCCTTAATCAATTTGCAAACTTTATGTTCTTGTCCTTCAATTTCAAAACCTGGCGGTTGGGTCATATACACTTCCTCCTGTAAATCTCCGTTGAGAAAAGCACTTTTCACATCCATTTGATGAACTTTCCATCCTTTCTGAGCAGCCAATGCAAGTGTTAATCGGATGGTGTTCCATTTAGCTATAGGAGCAAAAGTTTCCTCATAATCAATGCCTTCCTACTACACAAAACCTTTTGCAACAAGTCGTGCTTTATACTTTTCAATTTCTCCCTTTTGATTATACTTAATTCTGTAAACCCATTTGCATCCTATGGGTTTAACATTTGCTGGACAATCAACAAGTTTCCAAGTTTTGTTATCAATTACTGCTTGATATTCTTCAACCATAGCTTGTTGCCATTCTTTATGTTTTACTGCTTCTTTGTATGTGGAAGGTTCAGTAAAATCATATGCTATCAAGGAAAAATTGCCTTCACTTCTACGTGCCTGTCTGGTGCCTGTTTTATTCTGCTCATCAGGCTTTACATCTTTCAAAAGTTGAACTACCCATTTGGTAGTTGGTGCTCACTTGTTTGCGCTTCTGTAAAGTCTCCATCATTGTAAAGAGGATTAATATAAACTGATGTTTGTCGTTCAGGTGAAGAGTGTAGAGAATCACTGTCAGAAGAACTGTTGCTGCTTGGAGATGTGGATGAACTGCTAGAAGACCCAAATGATGTTGTTGATGTAGATGAATTGGATTTCTCATCTTCAGAGGAAGGAAAATCAAGTTCATACCCATTTGGTGAAGTTGGTTGACTTTTCATTTTTCCATTTCTTTTACTTCCGTTAGTTTCTAACTTGTGAAGAAGATTTTCTATTTCTTTAGCACTCTTACTCTTTGTTTCATCAAAAAATGACATCCCTGCTCACAATGAATTTTCCATTGTTCAAAAGACGATACCCTTTCTTCTCATCAGAATAGCCAATCATTGTGCATTTTAAACTTCTTGAGTCAATCTTAGTTCATTTTTCTTTCGGAACTAAGGCATAACATACTAATCCAAAAACTCTAAAATGTTTAACTCGAGGTTTGAAACCAAACCAAGCTTCATAAGGTGTGATTTCATCTAAAGAAGCAGTTGGAGATCTGTTTCTTAAGTAGACAGTTGTATGAATTGCTTCTGCCCAATATGTTGGACTTAACCTCTTGAAAGTTAACATGGATCTCGCCATTCCTAACAAAGTGTGATTCATTCTTTCGACTACTCCATTTTGCTGTGGAGTGTAAACATTAGTAAGATGTCATCTTATGCCATTTTCACTGCAATAAGTTTTGAATTCATTTGAAGTGAATTCTCCCCCATTATCTGTCCTGAGAGTACCTACCTTTTCTTTGACTTCATTTTCAACAAGTTGGCGAAAAATTTTAAACTTCTCAAATGCTTCTGACTTGTTCTTCAAAAAGTAAACCCAAGTCATTCTACTGAAATTGTCAATGAATAGTAAGAAATATTTGCAACCACCAAATGAAGTTTGTAGTGACCCACAAACATCACTGTGAACTAGTTGTAGCCGCCTATTTGCACGCCATGAACTTGTTGGAAAACTTTCTCGACTTTGTTTTCCATAAATGCAAGCTTCACATTTGGCATTTTCCCTTTTGAAGGTGGGAAGTCCCTTAACCATTCCTTGTTTATGCAATTGAGAAAGACTCTCAAAATTTAAATGTCCATATCTTACATGCCATAGTCTTACAGGTGAAATACTTGCACTCACTGCCCCTGCAAAATCAGAATGCCTTGGAATAACTGTCCCTTTCATTCGTAACAGTTTTCCATCTTCATAACCTATCATGACTGTTTTCAAGTTATGTTTGACTGAATTAATCTTGACTAACCCATCTTCCATAATCACCTGATGTCCTGCTTGTCGAATCGTGACTAAAGACAACAAATTTTTCTTAAAACTTGGTACATACCATACATTGGAAATCATTTTTTCTCCAATGCCAGGGAGGAAAACTTTAACTGCTCCTTTTCCATAAGGAGTATGTTTTGTATCATCAGCAAGAAAAATGGAATTAAGTTGACAATCTTGAAAATTCAAAAAAAAATCACGTCGACAAGTCATGTGCTGAGTTGCCCCTGAATCCAAGATCCAGGCATCTTCATAGTCACTTCTAAGATGGGATGAAAGTTGTGATGCTGGTGAGGAGGTAAAAACATATTCTGAGTTATCGCCATCTTGATCATTTGCAAATTGCACTGAATGCTACTGAAACTTGGGAATTTTATTAAGTGAAGTTCGACAATCTTCAGCATAATGGCCAACTTTGTTACATCTTCGACACACAATTTGACTTAAGTCTCTTCCTCTTCCTGAAGATTGTCCTCTGCCTCTGCTTTGACTTCTATGTTGAGATTGTCCTCTACCTTGATTATTGTTTCCTTGTCCTTGCAAATTGCCTCTTCCTTGGTTGTTTCCTCTACCTTGAAAATTACTCCTTCCTGAACTGTTGCCTCTGTTAAAGTTGTTTCTTCTACTTTGGCTTCAACCTCGACTTTGTGCTGCTTGATTGTAATTGCCTCTGCCTCTGCCTCAAGAACTGTCTGCTGATGATTTACTCGTGTTGGCCTCTATGAGAAAAACATCTTCACCAACTTTCTTCTTCTTCCCAAAGGTTTTATAATGTTGAGTCAACATTTCATAGAGTTCATCAAACTTTATTTTCTCTAATTTCTGAGTTAATTGTAGAGTCTCCAAAAAATGCGTGTAGGAAGAAGGAAGTCCAGCAATTACAATTGTGACCATAAAGCTATCATCAATTGCTGGAAAACCAGCATTAATGATTTCCTGCCTAATATTCTTAAGTCTTGAGATATATTCAAGAACATCACCTCCTTCAATTAATTTTTGTTGCAATAATTTTAATTGTAGATATACTTTCTTTGATTCAGGCTGAGTATCAAAGAGGTCTTTAAAAGTTTTCAAAGCAGACCATGCATCTGTAGCATTTTCTATATGGACATACATTTCATCATTCATAGAAGATTTAATAAGAGCTAAGGCTTTGGCATTCTTAACTTCCCATTTTGCTAGAGCAGCTGCATCTGTGGGTTTATTCGGCTTAATATCTCTATCACATATACCCTGCCATAATTCGTTATAAATGAGAGTGCTTTCAATGAGACGGTGCCATGTTTTATAAGACTTTGTGCCTTCAAGTTTGTCGGAATCAGAAAACAAATTAATCAACTTAGACATTGTAGCATTGAAGCTTCGCAACAAGAATCAGAACAAAAATCTCAAGATGGGAAACACAACACACCACGCAAAAAACACGATCTATTGGGGCATGGCCTTGACCCTCGTATAGTCATTTGAAGCAGGAGAAAAATGACTAAGCTTTGCACTTGGCTCTAGTCAATTTCTCAAAAATTACAAGGTAACTTTCACTTTTACAATGATTCTCTTGCAAAACTTGGTAAAAAAAAAGCTAGCCCCCCTCAAAGCAAGATTACTTTGAGTTACAATGTGATGATCCCAATTGAAAAATAAAAAAGAACTTCTTGAAAACAAATTACCCAACACACCTTATCTCTCCAATTTACAAATTACAAATAAAACTCCTTATTACTCCAAAAAATTACAAATCACCTTATTGCTCCCTAAACAATAAATTCCCAAAATTCAAAAACTCACCATATCTCTTCAAAATACAATATTATTTATCTCTCCAAAACAATTACAAAATTAAAAAATATTCCTTATCTCTTCGCTTCTTCACTCTCATCATAAATTAAAAACTACCATGCTTCATTACAAACCATGAGAATTTTCACTATTTTGTTTTTTTTGTAATTTGTAAACTAATGCGTTGAAAATTTAATGAACCAACTTAAAAATAAATAAATGATGATGTCAGGGTGGAGTATTTGACCAGAAGTTCAAACGCTGATTTCTTTGCCACCGCAAAGGAAATTGATGTCATGAAGGCTTCCTTTCAGGCTACATTAAAATTACCGCTTGCCATTTATACTTCGTCAGCCTTGTTTAATGGATCACTTTTTGATAAAATGTATTGGACCACATCTCTAGTGATTTCATGTACAAACAACAGGAATTTGTTGCTTTTGCTTTTATGTACCGAATAATTTGAAACGTTCTAGAAAATTTAGCAAATAACGCTGAAGTTTACCTTGCCAAAGCAGATAAAACATGTAAAGATTTCACTTCCAGTTTCAAAAGATTTTCTTCATCGCAGGTTCCGGGGACATTCTGCCAAAACTCCTTTGTCAATCTGACAATTTTAACCATAGAATATAAAAAACCGCTTCGCCTGTCAATTTGTGAGCTTGATTGTGCATGGAAACGTTTTCTCCTTTTTATGTTTGAGAAATAGCACGACTTTGACCGTAGAATTCAAAAAACCGCGCATTAAAATGTTTGCTCCTTCTTATGTTGGATGCTAACAACGCAATTTTTCTGCCCGATCATAGTGCCGAGATGAGTTTGCCAACAACCATCGCTGAATTGGGAAGTGTTCTAGAAAAAGCTGCAGAGTTTTAGAATTCACAAAGGGACACAACAGTTATTGAATCATGTTCTCCTCGTTGCAGTCGACAAATAGGTATTAAAGCATTGCCAGGAGATTTTTATGACCCAAGAATACTTGGATCTGATGATGCCAATGTACTATGGTTCCGGAACCCGTTCCAATTGTTTGATGAAAACTCTGATTTTGAGATTGCCTGAGATCATTACACAGGCGATCCACACAATCTATTCGGTGATGCCAACATAGGTTTCAACTTTGCTCGATCCAACAATAAAAGTATTAAGATTTATGACGGCAAAACACAAAAAAAACCCCACAATTCACAATTACTCGCGTGGCAGATTGTGTTCAAACAACAAACTTAAGAAACCAGTGAGGAATAAATACTCGTGTAACAGAAATTTTTACAATTGATTTTCAGATTTAAAAAAAATCTAAAATCACTAAAATAATAATTTTTTTCATTTGAACATAAAACTGGACAAATTCATACCAATCATTCGCTGATCAATTGAATGGAGTTTTCCAAAAACTTGTAGAGCAGGAATATCCTTTTCACATTCACTGCAGCATTTCTGGAGCTCTGATACTACAATAATGGCAGAAGTGTCCTCAGACACGTAATTTTATTAATCATAAAAAAATAATTACATAATTTGATTTTGCAAGAGTTTACACCCGAACAACCAAACACTCTTGCAATGAGCTATTTATAAGCTCGATGTGCTAACTACCTCTAATTATGGATCACTTATTAAATAACAAGTGTCCATTTACAATAAATGCTATTCAAACCAACTAGCTAACAAATTTCCTAAAATAGAGCCTAAGATATGACACATTTGGAGAGTCATATCTAGTTACAATAATATGCTAATTCTAAAAGTCTCCATTAAATAATTAAACATTCTAGAATAATAATTATTAATTTAATATCTTAAATTAATAATTACTTTATTCTAATTTTATAACCTATGATAAATTGTATTTTTGGATCACCTAACATGCACAACTTCCGTATATATGCATATATGCGCATATCTTCTTTGTATGTGTATATACACAGAAGTTGTGTATATACAAACAATATACACATATACGAAAGTTTTACATATACTGAAGATATGTGCATATATGGTAGATGTGCATATATGAAAGATATGTGCATATTTTCCATATATATGAATATATGCACATATACAGAATTTGTGCATATACAAAAGATGCACATATCTTCTGTATATGCACAAGTTTCATATATGTGTATTTCTTCCATTTATGCACAAATTTTGTATATGTAGATATCTTCTATATCTGTAAAACTTTTGTACATATGCACATATATTTCATATATGTGTGGTTTTTGTATATATACAAATACAAAAACTACGCATATACAGAAGTTGCACGCAACTTTTGTAATATTTATCTACAACACTTTCTGAATATGTGCATATCTTTCGTATATGCACAATCTCCTTACATGTGCATATACTTCGTATATATGTAATTCCATATATGGGTAACTTCTGTATATACATATATCTTTTGTATATGCATATCTAATGTATATGCACAACTTCTAAATATGCACATATACGGAAGATATGCACATATATGGAAGATATTTGCATATATAATAGTTGTATATATACAGAAGACATGTGCATATACAAAAGTTGTACAACTTCTATATATGCACATCTTTTGTATCACATATCCTCCTTATATGTGCAACATCCATATATGTACATATCTTTCATATATGTACAACTTTCATATATGTGCATATATGAAAGTTGTGTGTTTATAGAAGATATGCATATATACAGAAGTTGCGCTATACATAAGTTATGCATATACGGAGGTTGAAGTAGTGCACAACTTTGGTATATGCACACATATGGAAGTTGTGCATATATGGTAGATGCATATATACAAAAATTGCATATATACATAATTTATGCACAAATTAAGCCATTGTATATGCGTAGCTTTCATATATGTGCAATTTTTGTATATGCACAACTTTCGTATATGCGAATATCCATTTGTGCATATATGGAAGATATGCGCATAATAAAAAATCTGCGGCTATATATAGGTTGAAATTCTGCACATCTTTCTTATATGCACATATCTTTCATATATACACAACTTTTGTATATGTGCAACTTCCGTATATGTGCACATTTTCTATATATGTACAACTTCCGTATATGCACAAATTTTGCATATATACACGTTCTGACATCCCACATCACATCTTCCGTGTATGCATATCTTTTATATATGTGCATCTACCATATATACACAATTTCCGTATATAAAAATTGCGCATATATGGAAATTGTACATATACGGAAGATATGTGCATATCTTCCGTATATGTGTAACATTTTTATATATGCATATCTTCTATATATGTACATCTTTTATGTATGTGCATCTATCGTACATGTGCAACTTCCAAATATGGAAATTTTTTATATACGGAAATTGTTCATATACGGAAGATATGCACATATATTTTGTATATGCGAAATTTTTCTATATGCACATATCTTCCAGGTATATGTGCAATTTTCGTATATACACATAACCTCCATGTATTTGAAACTTTAGTATATATAACTTTTGTATATATTCATCTTTTGTATATGCGCAACTTCCATATATGCGTAGCTTTCTTATATGTGTATATCTTCTGTATATGCATGTCTTTTATATATGTGAATCTATAGTATATGCACAACTTCCATATACAAAAATTGCATGTATACGGAAATGTGCACATATAAAAAAGTTATGTATATACGGAAGATATGCACATATCTTCCGTATATGCACAATCTCTGTATATGTGTAATTTCCATATATAGAAATTGCACATGTCTTCCATATATGCACAATTTTCATATACATAAATTGCGCATGTACGGAAATTGTGCATATACAGAAGATATGCACATATCTTCTGTATATCCCTAACTTTCTTATATGTGCATATCTTCCATATATGCACATCGTTTATTTATCTGCATCGTATATGCACAAATTCCATATATTGAAATTGCGCATATATTGAAATTGCGCATATATTGGAATTGTGCATATACAGAAGATATGTGCATACCTTTTGTATATACATAACTTTTTTATATGTGCATAACTTCTATATATGCACGTTTTCTTATGTATGTGCATTTACCGTATATACACATATTCCATATACAGAAATTGTGCATATACGCAATATATGCACATATTTTTTGTATATGTCCATCTTTTGTATATGTGCATCTACCATATATGCGCAACTTCCATTTATGCGCATATATTCTGTATATGCGTAAATTTCTTATATGTTCATATTTTCTGTATATGCACGTCTTTTATATATGTGCATCTACCGTATATGCACAATTTCCATATACAAAAATTATGCATATACGCGAAGATATGCATAACTTTCTTATATGTAAATATCTTTCATATGTGTACGTCTTTTATGTATGTGCATCTACCGTACATGTGCAACTTCCATACATGGAAATTTTACATATACAGAAATTGTGCATATATGGAAGATATGCGCATATCTTCTGTATATGCGAAATTTTTCTATATGCACATATCTTCCAGGTATATGTGCAACTTCTGTATATACACATAACCTCCATGTATGTGAAACTTTAGTATATATAACTTCCATATATGTGCATCTTTTGTATATGTGCATCAATCGTATATGCACAACTTCCGTATATGCACATATCTTCCGTATATGCGTAACTTTCTTATATGTGTATATCTTCTATATGCATGTCTTTTATATATGTGAATCTACAGTATATGCGCAACTTCCATATACAGAAATTGCGCATATACGAAAATGTTTACATATAAAAAAGTTATGTATATATGGAAGATATGCACATATCTTCCGTATATGCACAATTTCCGTAGATGCACAAGTTCTATATAGGGAAATTGCGGATATACAAAAATTGTGCATATACGGAAGATATGCGCATATCTTTGGCATATCCCTAACTTTCTTATATGTGCATATCTTCCGTATATGCAAGTCTTTTAGGTATCTTCATCGTGTACAAAAATTGCACATATATGGAAATTGTGCATATACGGAAGATATGTGCATATCTTCCGTCTATACATAAATTTCATATATGAGCAAATTTCATATACAAAAATTGCGCATATATAGAAATTGTGCATATACGGAAAATATGTGCATATCTTCCGTATATACATAAATTTCTTATAGTGCATATTCTCTGTATATGCATATCTTTTATGTATGTGTATCTACCGTATATACGCAAATTCCATATACAGAAATTGCGCATATACAGAAATTGTGCATATACGCAATATATGTGCATATTTTTCGTATATGTCCATCTTTTGTATATGTGTATCTACCGTATATGTGCAACTTTCGTATATGCACATATATTCCATATATACGTAAATTTCTTTTATGTGCATATCTTCCGTATATGCAGGTCTTTTATATATGTGCATCTACCGTATATGCGCAACTTCCATATATAAAAATTGTGCATATACAGAAGATATGCGCATATCTTCCATATATGTGTAACTTTCTTATATGAGCATATCTTCCATATATGTACATCTTTTATGTATGTGCATCTACCGTACATGTGCAACTATCATATATGGAAATTTTGCATATACGGAAATTGTGCATATACGGAAGATATGTGCATATCTTCTGTATATGTGAAACTTTTCTATATGCACATATCTTCCAAGTATATGTGAAACTTACATATATACACATAACCTCTATGTATGTGAAACTTTAATGCAAGGCCATATCAACAATATGCTATGCCCTCATGCAAGACAACAACCATTACTCTATTGTACACGTTACTACATGCAACCAACAATATGCATAAGCAATTCCTAACCAACTACAAATATGCATAAATGCATGTAGTTGAACATAATTGACTAGTTCTTGTAATCAACCTACAAGACTGATACATGTAATCAAAATATTCAAAAGTAAACTAATATACAAGGATATAAGTAGGAGACATAAAAGCAACATATAAGTGACATGTAACATGTAACCTGTCACGTGCTCATGAAAAATACTCTTCGTGAAATCAACATCAAATTCTCCATGATAACCATACTACAACCCTAATACATCATCAATCCAATGCAACAAGTATATAAGTGTAAGAGACATACATGCAACTGACATGCATGCATGAATAACACATTCAACCCATGCAGTCTGAGAGTTGAAGATATGCGCAACAGCATATCTTTCGTATATGCACATTTTGCATCTATCGTATATGCACAACTTCCATATATGGAAATTGCGCATATACGAAAATTGTACATATAGAGAAGATATGTGCATATCTTCCTTATATGCGAAACTTCTCTATATGCACATATCTTCCAGGTATATGTGCAACTTCTGTATATACGCATAACCTCCATGTATGCGCAACTTTAGTATATGTAACTTCTGAATATGTGCATCTAGATAGTGCTTATGTCAAGGCTAGACGTGTTTTTATTTGGGATAATAAGAAAATATATTAGCTATATGTTTGTATAACGAATATAATGGTTGTAGTTTTTCATGTTCTATTAAACTAAAATGAAGTATTCATTAAAAGTACATATATATATATATATATATATATATATATATATAGTGTCATTGAGACTCTTTTATAAATATTAAATCTCATATATGTAATTTTTGTTGATCATAGTAAAATTATAATTAGAAGGACAAAAACTATATACTACTATGTATTTGTACACACACATATATATTTCACTCATATTTTATTATTTTCCATTAAACAAAATGGTAATAAACATTTTTTCAATGTCTATAATAATATGTGGGCCATCAATATTTGTACATATACATTAAATTATATATATCTCCATTTTATTGTATAAATAATATATACATTGTCATGAATAATTTGTAATTGGATATTTGTTACTTATCCTTGGGTAAAATAATAAACTATTTAAAAAAAATCAAACTTAATTAAATAATGATATTTGGTTGTCCAATAACAAGTCCTTTGAGACCATGAAAAATAGAATGCCATACAAAGCTGGTTTGAATAATCTTTTCTTTTCTTTCCTTATTTGTCAGAGAATTTAAATTAATTATTTAATATATTTATAATTTAAATATATAAAATAAGAATAATAGTTATAAAATAGTTAGTTTTTATTTTAAAATTATATATCACAAATTTAAAAACTAATTTAATTATATTAATTCAAAATATTTTAAAAACTATATATTCATTAACACTAATAAAAATGTTCATTAAAAGAAAACCTAACATGATAAAATTAACAAATATATATTATAAATAACAATAACACTAAATGTCGAATATATTATCAAAAATGTTTATTTTTTATGAAATTTTTTAAAAATATTTTAAACCAAATTTTGAATTTTGAAAACATTTTTAACCACACTTTGAATTTTTGAAATATTTTCTTTTAAAATAGAAAATTTTAATAATTTTTTGAAAAGTATTCATTATTGATTAAGTTATTAACATGAAAAGAACCACAATTAAACTGTTAAATTAAAACATGTAAGCTATTTATAAAAACACCATTAAATTTCTAATGTTTATTACAAATGTTTGGTTTTTCAAAGTTTTGAAAACATTTTTACTCAAACTTTAAATTTTTGAAATGTTTTATATGCAATATTCGTTTCAAAATATATAATTTTGATATTAAAAAAAAAATTAATTTGCTTCTCAAAAACTTAGCACTATGTAAGTTAAAAAGATAATTAGAAGATTTTCAAAATTTAAATAAAAATAAATTGAAAAATACTCGTTGGATAGATATATAATGTAGACCATTGAAATTTTAGTGGAAATTTCATTATGATAAAGTTTGATAGATATATAATGTAGACCATCGAATTTATTGTTAAAATACAGAAAATGTTTCATTGAACTAAAGATTGTTAATTGTCACATTTAAAAAATTACCACATACTGTTTTTGGAGAGGACAACCAAGGCCTTAACTTAGGGAAGAAAAGGAAAAAATTCCATATTATAATCATTAACAGAGACAAAATTTGAGCGGAATAGAAAGATAGAGTCACTGTTAGTGAATCACCATTTGGGGCTCTCTTGTAAATAAAAAGCTATTGTTGAATGACGTCGTTACATATTTACAATAACATCCCCAATCCTCGAACAATGGAGAGACAATCCCAGATCCATATAACAGACTTGTTGAGGATGTCATTAAACTCATTCAATGGTATTCCCATTCACCTTTGTTGGATTTCATCTCCATATTGCATCAGCAGGGCTTTAGAAAGGGATGTATGGATGCATCCTAGAGGATGCAGCTCATTTGCCATTTCATAAATTACTATATTAAGCTCATGCTCAGCTATAACAAGGCACAAAATGTCACATGGGAAAGGAGAAACCTCCTAGCACATATCTAACAATAGATGATTGAATAGAAAGCTTTGAGCGTCTCTTGTCTCTGTCATGTAGTTGAAAACTCCCTTCATCACACATAGCGGGATTTGATTCTCTAATTTAATAATATAGTGCGTGATACACATGCAATAAGCCACACAAAAACCTTTGTTTTAGAGTCTAAGCTGTGTACTGATATAGAAGAGGAGGATGTGAGGATTAATGATTGTAAAAGGAAGGATAAATCTACGAACCATCATTAGAGTGAATTTTTGAGAATACTCACCGAAATTGTAAGAGTGAAACGAACTTGGCATAGGTTATGTGAGAATGTGGCCGTGAACTTTATCTCTTGTACCTCTTCACCTGTGAAAGCTCTACACAAGGAGTTTCAGTATCTTTCTCCATATTCCAATGGTGGTGAGGCCCAAGGGATATTAGCTATGGAATATAGGCTTCTGGTTTCATCGTTAATACATGAGTCACTGCGCGTTGGTTCACAACCATGTTTAGTCAAGGATCATCGATTCAATTTCAAATTCCAAACCAGTAATGGCACAGATTCAAGCTCTGTGGGTGAGCCTTATGTAGTCTCGAAAGTATGCTAGTTGGTTGTCATCCTCGGCTTGCCTTCCATACCAAAACGATAGGCTTGAAGGAGTAACGAAGAGGCAACGCATGGTGAGGTTTGTCAATAGAACCTGGTGAATCGCTGAAATCCATTTAAATGCATTGAAATAAATAAAATAGCACTATTTGAAATTCAAATTTGAATTCAAATCAAATGGGTAGATGAGTATTAATGTCGATAGATTGGATTACGTACTATCATGTATGCTATGTCCATGAAGCGTATTCTCGTTGGTATTATATGGTCATGGAGCTGTCGCCGGAAATAACCACATTATTTGTTCAAGAAATCGAGGAGATGGGAGTCCCCATATCAAGGCGGCCAAAACCCACTGTTAGGGTACTGTCTCTCGTACTCTTAAGTTGTAATAAATATCCTATAGGGGTTGAAATAAGTCTTACAGATAATAATGGCTCAAACAATTGATCTAGATACTCTACATCCAATCTCATTCTAAAATATTCCTAAAATATACAATCTTCAATTGTAAATTTCACCACCATACCCACAAAATACTGACTCATCCGTAAGAGAAAGGAAAGAACAATAGAGAGTAAAGAATCCAATTATATTTTGGAAATACTAAAACATGTCTCGATATAAACAGGGCCACGCTATTAAAAATAATATGTCTGCCAACTAAAAGTTGGGCATTAATATTTTATATGGAGTCTGAACAAAACAAATTGTATATCAAAAAAATATATCTGCAGCCGTAGCATCTATATGGTCCTATCACAAAAACACTTAACCCTAACCGTGCCCTAACCATGAATTCAATGCATCCTAAGTCGCGCGCAATCCTCACAGCTTCACCCGCACCTTGGAATTCTTAACAGTCACTGTGGCCTTGGCATCGAGCTGGTCGACGGTAAGGTCCCATCGCGCGCGAACTGTTATCTTCCATAACTTCAATTTCCCAAACTTTATCTTCACGGGAACATCTACCTTCAATTTCAGGGGAATGCTCGCCTGATTTATCTACGCATTGAGCGTAGACTTCATGGCATTGGTGAGCTTAGCACCGGTCCCACTGAGTTCCACGTCCAACAAAGTGGTGTTCTTGTGGCCCTGGTAGAATACCGGCAGGGAGCCTGTGCAGAGCTCCGAGCCTGAATACAAAACCGCGAGATGGCTGTTGTCGAGATAATATATACCGATCCTCTTGTTGGGATTCCGGGCCTTTATTTTCACATCGAATTGGCAATTTGTACTGAAATCGACGGGGTTGATGGTGAAATTAGTAATATGGATGTTGTCGACAGAGTATTTGGGGATCTTGGGCCAGAAGACAAAGTATAGAATGCCACAGGCGACCGCGACGATCACGACGAGTGATTAAAAAGCAAATGGTGCAGCACAAGCAGCGGCAACAGGAGCACCGACGCTTGGGAGGTGGTGACAAGTATTTGGGATGCTCTCTTCTGGAGATAACTTGGTCCTTTGGAACCTTAACTCTCATCCGCCTGTTTGAAGCAGGCGGAATGAGCGCGGGATCGACCCTGCCCTTCTCAGATGAAAGATTGCTAGAATTGGGCGCCAATGGAGCGCTCAGCTTCTCGTTTACATATTCGCCTGCATCCTTCTCGATATTTTCCATCATCGGATAGATTCTCTGGTGATCTGTCATCATGGCACCCAGCCCCGAGCTGCGAACAAAGCGATATGAACCGACTTAGGCTGACCAGATTCGATCCTGGGACTCCCCGAAACTTAAAATGGACCGACTTAAGCCGATGAGACTCGATGCTGGGGCTCCCAAAACTTAAAATGAATCAACTTAGGTTGACGAGATTCGATCCTGGGGCTCCCATAAACTTAAAGACCTTCATGCAATGATGGGAATGAATTCTGAAGGCATGCAGCATCCAAAAAATAGGCGTTAGTCTATGGCAACCAATATTTCCAATCTGCCTTTTGGAAGGTGAGGGAATGTAGCATAGGTCGCCTGGTGGAAAAAATGAGTAACGAAGCTACCCACAGTAGTGGAGCGGTTAGTATCGTGTACCAGTTTCGAACCACGCTCATATGCATTGTTCTGTGGATGTGCTTCGGCAACAAGCGGGATGAGGAGAACTTGTTATCTGTATAGGGCATCATGTCGGAGCTCTCCCTGATGAACTGACCTCTGGACGAAGTCTTACCAATTCCAGAGTTCTTCTATCGATGATAATGGGCATGGTTCACATAGAGGTTTGGGTTTTTGAAGAAAATGAAGGCACGGTTGGTTTTCCAGAGTGATTTCAAATTTGAATTTCATTCACCCGTGCACAATTTAAAAACTTGAGCATACTATCATGTATGCTCCATGCCATAACCTCCAAACACATGGCATACCCCATGGTACTATCAACGCAATTTTTGGGAACCATCATGCGCATGGTGGATCATGTGGCATCGACAAAAGTCATGGTGGATGAATGTGAATACATATAGAGACATCAACACATTTTCCTATTAATCAGAATCTGTTAGCCGGGGAAATGATGCACACGGGTTGACAGCAAAAGTTGATGTCAAAACCCATCTCCCAAGACTATCCTTAGAGTCTCTTAATGGGTCTATAGGGGTGGAAATATTGGTTGCCCTCATTGTTAGTGTTTGGTTGTCAGAAAGATCTATTATTTCTACACTATCATTTTCATGAAATTAATAATAAGTAGCATTTCCTTCATTTTTAGCTAGTGCGAATACGTGCATTTCGGTTTTAGATAGTTCAAGATAACATGTAACAATTTTTACTGACTTTGTGAATGAATACACAATTTATTTTTTCTTTGTAAAAGGGTTAGAAGAAGATTGTTGTTTTCAGAACAAATTTTTAATAGTTTACAAAAAGTTTATAAGGCCAGAAACTAATACAACAATGTTTATGTACAACAAATTTACATGAAAACACTATAACTCAATAGAAAAAATTTGAACGAGGATATAAACCATTCTTTCAATCAAAATAAATCCCAAATAACTAATAAATGAAAACATATCACAGTTAAAATTAGCAGCGCCAGGGAACTCTTTAACATTTTTTAAGAAAAGCGGACCAATAAAAAGTAATCCACTGATTTTTATTCCCAAAGGACTGAGTTACATTCATCTGTTTTATATGCCATAGAATCAGAATCTATATAATATGTAATTATATGTGTAGCACTAGGGGTGGGTGGTCTTGGAGGTTGATCCTCCACTGGTGGCTCTGGTGGTGAGAGAAGGTCTCATCTTTACAATCTCATGGTCATCAACTCCAAGCCTTTTAGCCAATCGGCTTGCCTCAAAGAAACGCCTCACAAAATCCTCGATGTATTTGTTACCCTCTCTCACATTCATTTTCTTCCTGATCTCCTCTGGATAACTCCTGAGAGTATAATCTCTATTCAACTGAGCCCCCAGCTGCAGCAGTTCCTCCTGAAACTCGCTTAACATTGCTTCCTCGTTCGCTCCACTCTGCCTTATCTTTGGAGGGTCCGGTAGTGTCTCTGCAAGGCCATAAAAAACCAGATCAAAACTACTAAGTTTGGGTAGAAGCCTAATTTGATCAACAATTAGTTACGGTGAGAAGAAGATTTGTTAGGTCCTAGAGTACATGGGCAGTCTGTTCTTGGGCTGTTGCACTTCTGTACGACAACTTCGAAAGTTCCAGCCTAGGAATCTCTCTTGCCTAGGAAATCAGACTGTAGATTGAATAACTTCTTGACTGTTGCAGTAATGGATGAATGCTCAAACTGAGACAATGGATATGGTTTGTTAGCCCCATGTACCACTGAAACAACAATTTATTTAATTTAATACTCAATGTTATGGAAAATAATCGAATTATGGATGAAGGGAAGAAGATAGCGATAAGAGATTTGAAACTTGTTCCTTTGTCAATCCATGGCGAAATCATGATAGTGGGGACTCGAACCCCTAACCTGTCAAATTTGAAAAAGAAGGGGTTGGGGCCGATAATGTCGTCGGGGCTAGGCACGTCCTTCACAGGCATGGGAACGTGATCAAAGAATCCGTCGTGCTCATCATAAGTTATAAGGAACAATGTCTTATTCCATTGAGGGTTGGATCTAAGAATCTCGTACACCTCCTTCACGAATTTTTGTCCCTCGGCTACATCGTGTGAAGGATGGTCGACGTTGGCAAGGAAGAGCTTGGAATCCATGTAGCACTGCTCCACAACCACATAATTGGGAAACTTTCCATTCCTGGCATGGGCCTTGAATTGAGCTGAGTAGGAGTGGAAATCGCCAATATACTTGAGTTTTCTGAGATTTCTATAAAACGGAGTGGTTGGGATGTTCTGGTAATAAATCCCGAACGACAAACCTGACTCGCCTACTGATTCAAAGATGGTTTTCTATGGGTATCCATTGGCAAACAGCTTGGGGATATTGCTGGTGGCTCCATGGGAAGTCACAAAATGAGCGTAGAGTCTGTTGGGTTGATTCGAGGCTGGTACCGAAGGAAACTACCGATCAAATACTGCAAACTCACTTACGAGAGTGTTATATATGGGAAGAACCTTGGGTCCGAAGCCATTCATGACAGTCTGAGACATGTTGGGACCCCCCAAGGAAGTCACCTAATGGGTGAATCTGTTCATGGGTGCAGGATCCACGGAGGTGTTCTCGAAGCCAAAAATCTGGTCTCATATGGCCTGAAATGAGTGCCTCAGATCCGGATCCACATACTCTGCCTCATCTTTGAAGAAAAGACTCGCATAATTGGGATCATTGGTGGATATGGGATTTGACTCCTGGCTGCTAACCCCATTGATTATGGATTATGCAGCTTCATCCATGACCAAATTCCAGGAACCTTGTACATTATAGGAATTTAAATTTATATGTTGATCTCGTTGGTGCCACACTGCTTTATGGATTTTCTTCATCTCGTCTTCTACTTTAGGGAGTATATTCATCTCTTATTAGCATACTGCTTTATGGATTTTCTTCATCTTGTCTTCTACTTTAGGGAGTATATTCATCTCTTATTAGCATACTTCGAGTATTTAAGGTATTCAACTACTTAAATGTTCAAGTTTGTACCTATTCAAAAAATTCTTTTTCTTTGAAATTTTTATCATTTTCTTCAAGGATATACCATGCTTTATGACCATCCCCTTTTCATATATGAATGGATTGTTTACGAAATAAAACATATTTCTTGCAAAGACTTTATGTGACGGGATCAAACATGTTATAAGACTTATGATTTGTACAATAACCAACGCAAATACTTAGCTTCTACCTTAAATCCATATGATGCTTCACAAGGTATTTTTTACTCTAAATATTTAGTAGGAATTCTATTCTTTAGATATACATCAATATTAATGGCTTAAACCCAGAAAAAACTTTTACCTTTTATCATGCTTCCTACACATTCATCAAGTGTTATATTCTTCCTCTCGACTATTTCATTCTTCTTAGCAGTATATAGTAATACATATTGCTACAAAATGCCAGTTTTTTAACAATATTTGATGAAGCTCCTTGACATGTAGTCTCCTGCTTGATCTGACTTGCATATTTTTATGCACCTTCTTTTTTTCTTTTCAGCCATGTTATTGAATTCTTTAAAATTATAAAATACGTGACTTTTCCTCCTTATATTATAGACCCAAGTATATTGGGTTCTATGATCATTAAAATTAATAAATTAATATGTCCCACGAAGAGATTTTGTCTGCATCATATCACATAAACCAATATGCACTAGTTCAAGGATTGATCATTTCTCATTATTTGTATATGTAGGAACTACTATATAATATTTACCTGATGCACCAGAGTTAAGGTTTTTTTCATAAAAGACACATATATATCTCCCTAATCTTTAGTTTCATGAGATCTATCATCTCCCAAATAGATATGAGCATCATTAACGTATTGCTAATATGTATCAAACTAATCTTTATTTTAAGAAATATGGATTGTGGAATCAAAATCAATTATCTAGGGATTAAAAACAATCCTCTGTTTGAGTTGACAAAGTAACGTAAAAAAAGCAACTTTAGGATTTCGAAATCATTTTTTTTACTGATGAACAATTTTCAATAATGTTTGAGGTATGTCTTCTAAGTTTGGATTGATCAAATTTTATTTTTAGATGATTTCTAGCAAAAATGACCCATCTTATCGCATTAGTGTATCATTTTTCTCTAAAATTTCATTTGTTCTTACTGACACATAATTCTCAATGAAGCTTTCTATATGCCCTTTATGTTTGAATTGATCAAATTTTATTTATAAAGTTTGGATTAATCAAATTTTATTTTCAAATGATTTCTGGCAAAACGACCCATCTTACCACATTGGTGCATCATTTTTCTCCAAAATTTCATTTGTTCTTACTGACACATAATTCTCAATGAAGCTTTCTATATGCCTTTTATGTTTGAATTGATCAAATTTTATTTTTAGATGATCTGTAGTAAAATTTCCAATCTTACCACTTTAGTAACATTAATTTTTATTCAAATTTGCATTTTTTTTATGTTTGTGGTGTGAATTGATATGAATGTACATGTGGATTTTCTCCATTATTTCTCTCCCATCTTTTTTTTTTGGCTCCCCTCTCCAAATCTAAAATTTGAAACCTATGATTAAGATTCCTTCTTTTTTCTTCTTATTGTATAAGAATACCCTTCATGTTGGGTTGTGTTATATTCTTTCCATGACTAGACTACATAGTTAATCGGAGGGTTAGAGGGGGCCGAAGCCCCCCCTTGTAGCTTTGATTGCACAACAGGGGGTCATAGGGGGGCGGGTAGACCCCCTCTATGAGGTTCGGGGAAGCACCCCAGGGAATTTTTTTTGGACCCTATATTAGGTTGGGCAGACCTACCTATGGTTTTGTGCATGGTTTTCACACATGGTTTTGGACGCGATGGTTTTCAGTCCATGGTATTGGATGCTTTGGCATGTATATATGTGTATTGTAACATTGAAAGGAACATGATGAAAAATCAAAATAGTAGTCTTGGTTTTGGAATCCAGGGGAAAATCTATGTGTATATGTGTTTTATGTCTTATGTTATCGCATTGTTTATTTTTTGTTGTTCGAATTCGTATGCAAGTAATTTATGTATGGGGTTAAAACCTACATTTGGTATTGGAGCTGTTTTAGCTTCAAGGGGATGCATTTGTTGCTGAGGGGTTTTGCTTGGGCCTATGGTAGACCCTATTCCATGGGAGATTTGCAGGATCAATTCTAGTGGGAAAAGAAGATGGCTAGTAGTGGAAAGATAGAGATCAAGAAATTTAATGGTCAGAGTTTTGAGTTGTGGAAACTCAAGATGGAGGATCTGTTGGTGGATAAAGATCAGTGGATCGCAATAGATCCGGGTACTAAACCAACGTGAGTGTCTGATGAAGAATGGAAGAAGTTGGATTGGAAGGTAAAGAGCATAATACGATTGTGTGTCTCAGATTCAATATTGCTGCATGTACCAAGGGAAACTATAGCTAAGGCTTTGTGGGAAAAGTTAGGGACTTTGTACCAATCTAAGTCTCTGGTGAATAAACTTTTCCTACGGAAAAAGCTGTATAACCTGAGGATGAAAGATGGAGACTCGGTGACAGAGCAACTGAATGCATTTAATAGTGTGGTAAGTCAGTTATTATATGTTGATATTAAAATTTCAGATGAAGATAAGTGCATCAATTTGTTGTGTTCTCTACCAGATTCATGGAATAGTCTGGTTATTGCAATAGGTAGCAATGCAACTACCTTGTAGTTTGATGAAATAGTCTCATCCTTACTAACGGAGGAGATGAGATGGAAAAATATGGAGAGCTAGAATGGTGATGCCTTGTTTGTATAAGGATGGTCCCAGAACAAAAACAAAAATAAGTCATCGAGTTGGAGATCTAAATCTAGGGGGAGATCTAAATCTCCAGGGAAACATGTAAAGGTGGCTTGCTGGATATGCGAAAAGGAAGGACACTACAAAAGGGACTGTAAATTTAAAGCTCCTCACAAAGGAAAGGGATCTGATGATGCTCCTTCTACAGAGGCAAAAACCACCTTAGATGAAGGTGGGGATGTGTACTTGGATTCTTCAAGTACACATGTAGATCATGAGGCATGGCTAATTGACTCAGGTGCATCCTTTCACTTCACTCCCCATAGAGAGTGGTTTTGCAAGTATGAAAAATATGATGGTCGTGATGTCTTCTTAGGGGACGATAGGAAAGCTAGGATTGTTGGTCATGGAAAAGTAAAGTTGAAGTTGCAAGGTGGAAGGGTTAGAATACTTTCGGGTGTTCTTCATATTCCTAGATTGGCCAGAAATCTAATTTCTGTAAGCAAGCTGAATGATGGAGGTGTAAAAACAGTTTTCGATAAGGATACCTGCAAGATGGTTCGGGGAGCACTGGTATTGATGTAGGGAGTTTAGATTGGAACTATGTACAAGCTACAAGGTAGCACTGTTGTTGATGGGTGCAACAGTTTTGTAGTTCCTGAAAGTGGAGCAGAAAATCTAGTGGTCTCTGGAGAGAAGACCATGTTGTGGCATCAAAGGCTTGGACATATTGGAGAGAAGGGCCTTTGAATACTTCATGGTAAAGGTATGGTAGAAGGTATGAGTAATAGCTCTCTGGATTTTGGTTTCTTTGAAAATTGTGTATATGGGAAGAAAAATCGGGTGAGTTTCCCCTTTGGTGGTAAGAGGGCAAAATAGATATTAGAGCTTGTGCAAAGTGATATGTTTAGACCTATGAAGGTTCCATCATTGGGTAAGTCTGTGTACTATGTATCATTTATAGATGACTTCTCGAGGAATACATGGATATATTTTCTTAAGAAGAAATATGAAGTCTTTGACAGTTTTAAAGAATTTAACGCTCTGGTGGAAAACCAGACAAAGAAGAAGATAAAGCTATTGAGGGCAGATAACAGTGGAGATTTTTACAGCAAGGAATTTGAAGAATTCTGAAAGAAGTGTGATATAGAACATTAGAAGACTACTCCATACACACCTGAGGAAAATGGAGTTGCAAAAAGAATGAACAAGACATTTATGGAAAGGGAAACAAGCATTCTCAATGGTGCCGGGTTAGGACAAGAATTATGGGTAGAGGCGGTGGAGACATCATGTTACCTAATCAACAAATCACCTTCATCAACGTTGGAGGATAATACTCCACAAGAAGTATGGACTAGTAAGAAACCCTCTCTTTCACATCTGAGGGTATTAGGATGTGATGCATATGTACATGTTCCAAATGAGAAAAGAACCAAGTTGGATAGTAAATCTGAAAAGTGCATCTTTATTGGGTATAAGGATGGCTTAAAGGGTTATAAGCTTTCGAACCTAGTAACAAGGAAGGTTGTGTACAATCAAGATGTGCTGTTCAGAGAGGTGAAAGATGTTATTAAACATGAAGTTCAACCAAATGAACCTGAGAATATAGAGTTTGAGCTAAAGGAGTAAGAATCAGACTCTACAGTAGAAGAGGAATCAGAAGATGAATTGCCACAAACTACAAGTGTGAGAAGATCAGTTCGAGAAAGAAGGCAGCCAGAAAGGTATAGTCCATCTCCTTTCTATTCAAAATTTACTTTATCTATTATTGATGATGATCCCAGAACTATGAAGGAAGCAATAGATTCAGAGGATGGCAAACTCTAGAAAGAGGCCATGGTTGATGAAATGACATCTTTGCACAAAAATGAGGAATGGGATCTGGTGGAGTTACCGGCTGGAAGGAAACCCATTGGTAGCAAATGGGCGTTCAAGAAAAAGACAAATGGAAAAGGAAAGGTGGAGAAATACAAAGCTCGGTTGGTAGCAAAAGGTTGTTCCGAGCTGCCAGGAATTGATTTTGTGATATTTTTTCTCCTGTTGCCAAGGTAGCTTCTATTAGATTACTTTTATCTGTTGTTGCTGCTTTTAATTTTGAGGTAGAATAGATGGACGTGAAGATGAAATTTCTTCACAGGGATCTGGAAGAGGAGATCTACATGAAGCAACCTGAAGGCTTTGCGGTGAAGGGTAAGAAAGAACTGGTATACAAGTTAAAGAATTCTCTGTATCGGTTAAAACAATCACCAAGGATGTGGTATCTGAAATTTGATACATTTATATGGATACTTGGCTTCACATGAAGCAAAGAATATCATTGTGTGTATTTTAAATTAATTCGTGACCATGTTATTTATCTGGTCTTGTATGTGGATGATATGTTGCTGGTTGGAAATGACAAAGAAATTATCTAGCATTTGAAGAACCAATTGTCCTCAAAATTTGACATGAAAGATCTTAGTGCTGAAAACTATATTTTGGGCATGGAAATTAAAAGAGATTGGGTAAAGAGGAAGCTCTGGTTAAACCAGAGGAAGTAGGTCGAGACAATATTTCAGAGGTTTAATATGCAGTATAGTAAACCGGTGAAGGTTATTATTCCTATAGGTGTAAAGTTATTTGTTGAATAGTGTCCCAAGACATAAGAAGAGGAAGAGGACATGTCTCGTGTTCCATATGAAAGTGTAGTCGGTAACTTGATGTATGCGAAGGTTTGTAGCAGGTTTATGTCAAAACCAAGGAAGCAAAATTGGACAACAGTGAAGCAGGTTTTTAGGTATTTGCATGGCATTAGTGATTATGTCTTGTGCTACGAAGGAAGACCAGGATTGGATAAAGTGTTGGATATTCATGGCTTTGTTGATGCAGACTGGGCTGGAGATCTGGACCAGAGAAGATCTACAAGTGGGTATGTGTTTAACCTATTTGGAGGTGAAGTCAGTTGGATGAGTAAGAAACAATCTATAGTGGCACTATCAACTACAGAGGCAGAATACATGGCAGCCACTCATGCAAGCAAGGAAGCAATTTGGTTGCAGGGATTGTGTTCAAGTATGGGGTTAGTATAGGGAGCTATAAGGAAAGACAGTGACAGCCAAAGTGCAATTTTCGTGGCAAATAACCTGCTTATCATTCAAAGGCAAAGCACATTGATGTTCAGTATCACTTTTGAGGGATATGATAGAAGAAAAAAAGGTGTTGCCGGTAAAGGTGGACACTTTGAAGAATACTGCAGATGCATTAACAAAATCTATGAGCTCTGAGAATTTCTCTTAGTGTAGAGAAAAATGGACATTGTAGGGTTGGATAATAGATTAATCTCTCTTATGGAAAGAAAACAACAAGTGGGAGAATGTTGGGTTGTGTTAAATATTCCTTCCATGACTAACCTATGTAGTTAACCGGGCGGTTAGAGGGGGGGCGAAGCCCCCTCTTGGTTGCGCCGATTGCATAGTGGGGGGATCACAGGGGAGCAAGTAGCCCCCTCTATGGGGTCAAGGGAAGCACCATGGGGAAATTTTTTTTGGACCCTATATTAGGTTGGGTAGACCTACCTATGGTTTTGTGCATGGTTTTCACACATGTTTTTGGACACGATGGTTTTCGATCCATGGTATTGGATGCTTTGGCATGTATATATATGTATTGTAACATTGAAAGAAATATAATGAAAAATCAAATTGGTAGTCTCGGTTTTGGTATCCAGGGGAAAATCTTTGTATATTTGTGTTTTATGTGTTATGCTCTCACATTGTTTATTTCTTGTTGTTATAATTCGTATGCAGGTAATTTTTGTACGGGGTTAAAACCTACACTTAAATTCATCAAAAATAGGGTCCATATCCATAGATATAACACCCATGATAAACATTTGATATTCATCCAACATTCCATTCAATGTCACTATGACTAGATCATGATTAGAATTTTTTTGACCAATATCGTTGATCCTATCTTTAATTTTTTATGTTTTCATTTTGTTCCATTTTTACTAAGATAAATTTTCTTTCTAAGAATAACACAGTGTGTATTTGTAGTCTCATATAAACCTTTGGGAATATCCCACGTTTGTGTAAATTTATTGTAGTCCTTGATATGTGGAATGATTTCATCCTTGATTGGCATTCTCAAAAACATCTTCGCTTTGGTCTCTTTTCATTCCCCATCCTGGACTGAGGTTGTAAGGGTTTTTGTTTTGGGGTCAATGTTTTATGTTATTTATCAAACATTGTAACCTTTAATAAATGTCTACATATGAAAATTTCAATTTGATTTTGTCCATTTAGCTTGGTCGACTCAGTTACATATGAATCCTCCAATGGATTTTCCATATTTTCAAATAAAACATTCATTCTTTTGTTAAAAATTAAATCAATCTACCACTTGTCTTAGTATAAATGAAGGATAATATTGTAAAAATCCTATCAAACAAGCCCAAACTCTATGTAAACCACTAAACAAAACCACAACAAACCCCAAACGATAATATGTAGGAAAAACAATTTTAATATTCATTCATAATCCATGCCATATTTATTCACATAGTTTCCACCCATTTCATCTCTCAATACTAAATTCCACAAGCCTCACATAGGTCCTTCAATAAATAGCTAAAATATTATTATTATGATAAATAAATCCTAAATTTTTCAACAAAAATACTTGTTATATGCTCCTCTAAAATCAAATCATTAGCTTTACTAAGAATCAACTTAGATCTCGGCTCCACAACCTATGAACTCTTGTAATGTGGTGCGCTCCTCCAATCACAACACAATTCAAATATATTGTTGAGATACACCCACTACAATCACCTCTCAAAGTGGTGTAATTCCTACATCTTCTCAATGATCCTAGGATACACCTTCGTGCATATCAATCTCCACAAAGTTCACTTCTCTACACATAGGCTATTCGACACAATCTATTTATGATTGATGTTTGTTCAAAGGATTTATAAGCCCTTCAATGGACTTATTTGGACCAAATAAAAACTTCTATTGCTAAAAACATAAATGGCTACAAACATGTAGAGGGTTTAGAAACAACAACACTAGAAAAATCACATACTTTTAACCAATCATGATATAATTATATATTCCTCACTCTAGAATGCTAACTATGTCACACACAATCTAGGTTAGATCACATAGAACTAAGATTTCCCCCAACAATCTCTCACAAGTAACGTACTTAAGTCTCACCTTCAAATCTCAAGCCTTAAACTATGATCGCAAATTACACAACACTTAATATTGCCATAAAGAATCCAAACTCTCTTAAGGAGAGATTTATTAGATCTGATACATCTCTAAAAATACAATAGGATCCCATATTTATGGTAATGAGATAGGTACAATAGATAGTCATAAAAAACAATTACAACTAAATGAAAATGACACATAAGTGGGTATAACTTACACTTACATTGGAAAACAACTCTCGCGAGAGAGGCATTGGAACAATATATTTCCCCTATTAACTCTAGTAGAAATGGTATAAAGGAAAATAAATTTTAAATAATAAGTCTATTTTAAGTTTACCTTTTTTTCAATATTATAATATGCATTCAACTTATTATTTTATTATAGATTGGATATATTATTGTAACAACCCCTAGTTGATTTCCTATGTAAATAGAATAATAACCAAGGTCATGGGACAAAGTGGCAATAATTCGCATTTTTTTTATGAAAGTAAAAGAAAATAGGAGAAAAAGGAGATGAAAAGTCACATATTTGCATGTCAGGAAAATTGAAGAAAAAATGAAGGAAAATGAAGAAAATAGAGGCCTTAATGATAAAAAGGCTTTTGAGAATTAGTTCACAAACTTTTGTTATTTTTATCTTGGAGCTCTCTTTTATTCTCTCATTCTCTCATACTCTTACACACTTAAATATTTATTAGAGCACTCTAGCATACATTGGATTTGGAGAAAGAAGGCAAGGAAAAAGTAGGAAACCACAAGGGAATAGGTGGCTCAACAACTATAGTGGGATTTCCATGTAGGTAATAGGTTGCATGTATGATTTCTTTGTTGATTTATGGATGCATGGTATATGCATGTGAATATTTGGTTATGCTATGTCATTGGCATGTAGGATTACCTAGATTGATAGTGGTTTTAGCATTGCCTTGCCATTTCCTAGATAGCCATGGTGGTGTTGTGGGTTTTTCCATTTGATTGTTTTATAGTTGGTTCTCATAATTTTTTATCTTTGTGGATTGGAACAAACTATTTGGAAGCCCTGGAACAACTTGGGTTGAGTTACTAGTCTTGGAGCCTATGTTGGAAAACTCCTTTTCATCCCTTGGTGGGTTGAGTTATTAGTCTTGGAGCTAGGTTGGGGAAACTCTTTGGATCCCTGGAAGATTGTGGGTTAAGTTATTAGTTCCTAGAGCCTCGGAAAACTAGGTGGAGACCGATCTAGTTGGTGTTAGTGATATCTGATTATGAGGTGGAATTAATGATTGAAGGTTTATTTGATTTGGCTTGTCGAATCACTAGTTTGGTCTTGTTTAGTTTATTCCTTGAGATACCTGAAGAAAATTAACCATGAACACATAAATTTTGTAAGGATATTTATTGAGAGGAATGATAAAAATAACTAGAAACAAACATAGACATACACATAATATTCTCCTGGGAAAACCCCAACTCCAGGGAAAAACCCAACCTAAAAAATTTCATTAGCCTTATCGAAAACTCTGACCAACCCTGACAAGTGAAACTTCACTGCTGACCTCCTTAGCCCTATTTTATAATGAAGTCCTCTCATCATTTTAAAAGCTACATTATATGTAATACCATGGGTACACTATACCATGTCCCCAAAACCAACACTATTCAACCTAGTTAATTCTGACTCTATCCCCAAGTCAATTCCACCTAACATTCCCCTCTTAAACTTGACTTGGGGTTCCTTGACTAAATATAGCCAACCTTTCCAAGTGAGTCAGCCCCACCCTGCTCACTTTGGCCCTTACCCCCCTCAAATTTTATAGCAGGGTATGTGTTAACCTGACATGACCTTTATCACCTAGGTCTAACTCAGAATTTACCAATGATTACCCAACGATACACATGCCTTACCAAGTCTTACAATAGTATGGCCATTTACATGAAAAATATTAACTCCGTTATACACACACACACACACATATATATATATATATATATATATATATATATCTTCACTCATCCTCTTTCTACCCCTAAGCCTCATGATCTCCGTAAATATGTGAAATATAAGGTTTCTACCTTTGCAACTTGTTCATTTCTTGATCCACAATCCTACAACTACAACTACGACCTCCACATCCACTAGTCATTGTAATTTAGGTTGCCTTCATCCACTACTGATAAAATTCCTAACCTTGTTCTCACAAATCCTCAACGGTTATGTAAGTGTCTGATAACACAATGTGGCCTCGCCATCAGAAACAATACATAAAACCATGTGGACACTGTCAAATATGACCATGGTGTATCTTATGCTTCCAGTTGTTTCTTATGCACTCTCTTAGTCCTACGATCATACTTCAATGTGCTAACAGACTTCTTCTAGCTCCTCGCGAAATTACCATACAGTTGACAAATTTGTGGCTCTTTGAACATACCCTTGATCTAGGCTCGTCAATCATTTTCAACACATTCCACATCCTGTAATCCACTCATAGTTATTGTTCAACCCATGTTAAACCTCTTGTACATTTCGACTATGATTTTCTACTATTAGTTCCCGTAACATGATTCAATCCCCTATGACACCTTACTCAACTCGCGTTGCTTGATTTAGACATTTCAGAATCACCACTTCACTTACAAAGTCTCCATCATGCCACAGAAGGATACCTAACTGCACCTTCACAAGACATGTTGGTGGCTTCTCTTATCCAAACGTGGAAACTTCATCTCCATCACAATCACCTTGGCATATGCTTCCTCAAATCTGATGGTAAAACAATGTAAGACCATATATTGTCCTATCAAGTTATGATCGGCATTGTCATTGATGCTTATGTCTAGTCGTTTATCAACTCTAGAGAAACACTTATATCTCTCCTTCTTGAGATTAATTATTCCTTCTATGACAGTCTCCTCATTAATCTCCATAGGCCAATGCATACCATGCCTCCCTTTTTTGTGCTCAATCATATAGATAGTTGATACCAGATGTGCACGTTTTTTTCATCGTTGGCTTGTTGGAGATGTTACCATTGTTTCCTTGCTCTTTTAGAAATCTATGTTATAGTCACACTATTTCCATGAGCTAATATTTCTCCATTTATGACATTGCATGCCCTAGCCACCTTCCTAATGCTTCAATGCTTTCTCCCACCATGTCTAAGTTCTTCCAACACCATAATCACTAATACCAGTCTAGCACCAAAGCTAGACCATTCTTCTCATTCTTACAGTTGACACTCCTCCTATGTTGTTTCCCTCATTTCACATTTATTCACATGCCAATTCATCCTTTACACCATAATTTTTCTACAGCACATCAGACCAGTGCACTCAGTTCTAATATTCAATCACAACATGCTTCCATGATACCACACCCCATATTTTTATAGTGCTTAGATCTCTCCATCCACTTGGCCAATACAAACCTTTGGAAATAGAAGGGTCCCTCTAAAGCCAACATTTAGCTCTGATACCAATTACATATAATTTACCATAGACATATAAATTATTTACAAAGATTTACCAAGAGGAGTAATAAAAAGAATCAGCAACAAGCATAGGCATGCACATAATATTTTCCGTGGGAAAACTCAAACTTGAGGAAAAAACCCAACCCAATGAAATTTCATTAGCCTTGGACAACACCTTGGCTAACTCTACCAAGTGAGCCTTCACTACTCACCCCCTTGGCCCTACTTTACAATGAATGCCTCCCAACCTTTTAAAGGTTACATTACATGTAATCACATGGGTAGAAATCCCATTGTTACACTATAGCATGTACCCAAAACCACCATTATTTGACCTGGTAAATTTTGACTCTATCCTCCAAATCAATTTTACCTAACAATCCCACATTCATGCTTGGAATATGACACGAGGGTGGTTGGCTGAAAGAGAGATTCTTTATTGTATGGTCTAAGGAATGTGCAACTAGTTTTGAGAAGCTGAAGCAGTGTCTTACAAATGCTCTGGTCTTGAAGATTGCAGATACAAATAAAGATTTTGTGGTATGTATAGATGTTTGCAAGAGAGGATTTGGTGGAGTCTTGATGCAGGAAGGACAGGCAGTATGCTACGACTCAAGGAAATTGAATGAGCACAATCATAACTATGTGATGCATGATTTTGAGTTGGAAGTGATCATCCATGCATTAAAGATGTGGATACACTATATTCTTGGTGGGAGGTTCATTCTAATGAGTGATCACAGTCGGTTGAGGTACTTGTTTGACCAACCTAATCTGAATGTTGGGCAAGCTAAATGGCTTCCTACAATTAGTGAGTTTGACTTCGATATCAGGTACATTAAGGGTAAAGATAACGAGGTTGCAAATTCTCTTAGAAGATGAGTGTAGGTAAGTCACATAGAAACTATGAGTTCATATGGGATAGACTTGAAGGGTCAAATCTTATAGGCAAGACAATAAGATGATAGGTACCAACAACTTAAGAAAAAGTTATAACAACAAGCTATAGGTTAACAATATGTGGACTATCATCTCACAACAAATGGTTTGGTCAGATTTAGGGACAGGATCTATGTGTGAGACAACAATGAGCTCAAGAAAGTTACCTTGAGGGAATCTCATGTTGAGTCATATTCATGTCACTTGGGATATCGAAAGACATTGAAAATGGTTAAGAACTTCTACCATCAGCAAAAATTCAAGAAAGAGGTGGCTCAATATGTTGCGAGGTGTTTGGATTGTCAACATGTATAAAAATTGTGTAAGCATAAAATTCTCCTATTAGCCCATTCTAAGGTAGTAATTGATTCTTTATTGTAGTTACTTCGGTTACAGTTAGAGAATTATCTATTTTTATTTCGGCACTATCTCTTGCATATACTTTGCAAACAGCCTTGAAATAACTAGATGAAACCTTGAGTTGAAAAATTAATGTGGTAGTTAGTTTCTTATTTAGAATAATAAATTGTCCTAACATTTTGATTTCATTGTTGGGGAGGTTGTCAAAAGAAGGTTCCACTATATTTAGTTGCATATATGATTTTCTAAGGGTTGGATATTGAAGATGAAATGTAAGAACCTATGCACGCACCTGGGTAATCAGAAACTTGTGGTGGTGTTTTCCCTCAATTGATATATTTAGGCTATTTAGTATGTATGACTAGGAAGAATACTTTAGGTAGGAACCAGGTAAATATAGACTAAAAATCCACTTCAAAAAGTACTATAATCCAGGGTCAAGTTGGCCTTGGGCTAGCGGCCTTTGTAGACGAAATCATTCGAAGGGAAGATCTTGGGCCTCGGTAGGCCCCTCAATGGAATCTGAGAATGTCTCTACTATTATTTCCCCTATAGTAGTAGAATATTCTACTACAGCTAAGGCCAAGATTCAGATAAAAGTGTAGGGTTAGAGAAGATCTTTCAAGATTTACCAAGCAAGAATTTTGATCCTTTTAGCAAGAGTGAGGGGAACTCTTGCAATTTAAAGGAAGGGGGAAGTGATACAAGTGACCCATATCCTCAACCCCCTAAGCAGGAATTTCCTATGAAACCAATTGCGAAAGAAGGAATTGCAATTCCTTATTTGACTAGTGTTGTAAGACCTAGACCATGTTCAGGGTCTCATCATCATATCGGTCTCCTTTAATTAGTACCTCTTGATTTTGACATTCTTGAAGGATATCGACATGTTTTTAAGAAAATGGAAGGGTAGGTGTCAAGCACGCTAAATTTTACCATAAAATACCTTATTGTCGATCTGCAAGCTAATGTGTGTATGAAGGCTATTCCACTTCAAAATATTCCAAATTTTCATGGGATGGCGTCTGAAGAGCTAGATGCATTTTATTTTAATTTGAAATTTTATTTTGGGGATATGATTATACTATTGAACCCCATAAACTAAAGCTATTCCCTTCCACTCTGAATGGAGAATCATTGTGCTAGTTGATGGGATTAGGGGGGTGGTAGTATTAACCCATGGGACCAGATGAAACAATCCTTCCACACTAAATATCAAGATTATTGTTTATCTTGAGACTTAAAGGAAAAAATATTCAAAATCACATTTAAGGAAGATGAAACCTTAGAGGAATATATGGAGAGGTTCCCATATAGATTGCAAAGATTGCCATGCACCACTCTACCTAAAGAACTACTTGAAACTACTTTAATTAGAGTAATGAAGGATGAATGGATAGAAACACTTAACCTAGTCGAGTAGGGTGGTATTTCTAAAGAAGAGTATGATGGTATTGTGAAATTGTGTACTAGGTGTTCCTATGGGAGTACACATAATAATCCTGGGATTCATTATCCACTCAATAGAGCTAGTAGAACTATATGAAGAGGTGTTACGTGTGCAAAAATTAGTAATATACTAGAAAATTTTAAAACTGATATATTAAGCACAGTGACTACACAATTGGATGTCTTGTAGCTAAAGCAGAAGTAGGTTGAATCAGAATAATAATTAGCAATCTTATGTCCTTGTTTTCAATGGAATCATGGCCATAAGTAATGCCCACTAGATACAATCAAAATTTGTGTTATTTATACCAAATACCACTCGATTGACCATTGTTCCTCTCTCCCTACGTTAAAGGGAATATTTAAAGAAGCTGAGGAAGAGCCAAAAATTGCATTTTTCAAGGCACAACAATGAAAATGGAAACTTTTCCCTACAAGTATGGTTTAGGACCCATCCATGTAGACAATATAATCAAGAGAAATAAATTGGCATGCTCAGCAACATTCCAATACTTCCTAGAAACCTCAGTCATATCCCCCATCACCTTGGTCAAATCAGTTATCTCTTAGACCTTCTTTGTCAGACCAACAATACTTTTCACCTCCATGGAAGAATTCACAGAGTAATATGTATCCTTCACAATGGCCAAACCAGCCCACTCAAGGGCCAATTTATTACAAAGCTGGAAACACCCCTCCAAACCCATAAATCAATTAGTAGGAACATTGCCTCAATCCCAAAAAACACTACAGCCATTAAAACCACCACTTCAGTTACCCCAAATGCCCCACTTTTGTTATGCCCTTAGCTACCTGGATATCCAAATACAAACCCAAACAATTGGCATGTGTAACTTTTATAAATTATTGATACTTCTGACTGGTTTCCTCCATCCTTATAATGTAATGAAATCCACGTGAGGTCAGGATAGGACATTTTTCAAGAGTACCCCCCAAGGAACTTAAAGCAGCTAGAAGATGAAAACTTTGCTGAAGAGAAACATTAACCAGAAAAAACTTCTTCTACTATAATTATCACTGAGATAGAATCACCCAATAAACCAAATAAAAATAAAGAATTCAGTAAAATGTCAAACGTTACTCCTTTATTTCTAGAAATATTGGTCATAGTTAGGCATTTTCATGCCCTGAATTTGATCTCATAAGGGAACTATATAATTTATGTATTAAAATGCCCCTTCTCCAAGCTATCAAAGATATATAAATATATGCTAAGATCATCAAAGAACTGTGTCAAGAAACCTGGAAGAAAATCAAAATACCCTCCTATAGTCCATGTCCTTGGGAAACTTTTTGGTCTTATTTTGGGAAAATAGATACCCATCAAGTACAATGATCTTGGAAACCTAGTGGTCATTATTTAGATTCAGAGACTTAGCTTTCCAAATACTTTAGTGGACTTAAGAGCTTCTATGAATATCATAACACTTGAAATGTGTGCTCTCCTTGGAATAACCACATTAAAACCAACCCCAACCATGCTATATTTAACTAACAGATTTGTGGTAAAGCCAGAAGGTACCCTTGAAGAGATTATCATCTCTATGGATTCCTGGGAGTACCCAATATATTTTTTGGTTCTTAACCATAGAAATAATCCAGAAGGACACCCTCTCATACTAGGCAGACCATTGTCATTGTGGATGTATATATTGGGTGTCGGACTGGAAGTATGACTATTGCTAAAGGAACTGCCATCAAGAACCTTATCCTATATATTCCTATCAAACCCAGCATTTCATCTTACAGTTTTAAGTGGCTTCCTCTCGAGTATAAAGAAGGCATGCTATGTTCTCCCCTTACCATTGATAAATCCCTTATCTTTAAGATACAAACTGAGGATGGTAGAATAAATTGCTTCATTAGCCATTCCTCTACTGTAGGACATCCAAATTCCAGTTGTTAAAAGTCATGATCAATAAGGAAGCCTAGGGTGATCCACTAGAGGAGTTAAATAATGACCATATACCTACCTCTGTAGTCTATAATGGTATTCGTGCTGAGATTGAACCAGGAAAAACATTGAATATTAATGATAGCCTTAATGACCTCCAATGTGAGAAAATGATCCAAGTTATTCAAAAATATAAACAAGCCTTTGCTAAGACTATGCAAACATGGAAGGTATTGATCCGTAATTGTGTACAGGCCACGTTTACATTGAAAAAGATGACCAAGAAATTCATCAACCACAAAGGAGATTGAATCCACATATTAGGGACATAGTGAAGCAGGAACTACAAAATCTACTCGATCTCAGCTTTATATACCCTATATCTGATAGCCAGTGGGTTTCACCATTGGTGGTAGTCCCTATAAAGAATGGAAAATGGAGGATTTGTTTATATTATAGAGAACTAAACAAAGCCACACAAAAATATCATTTTCCTCTCTCCTTTGTAGACCAAGTCCTTGATATATTTGTTGGGAAGAAATACTTTTCCTTACTATATGGTTTTAGTGGATACAATCAAATTCATATTTCTCCTGAGGATCAAGACAAAACTACGTTCACTGTCCATGGGAAACATTTGCATACATATTTTTACTAATAGGGCTGTTTAATGCACCAACCACTTTGTTGGGAAAAATACCGAGAGAGGGGGGGATGAATCAGTGTTTTAAACTGAGAACCTTAAACCTTATATTTTGAAATATATATGCTACTTCTATTAAAGAAACCTATGTATGTATGCTACATAAGAGAAAGAAACATGTACATATATCTAGTTTATTTATTTTTCATGTATTTTATCAAGTGATTATCTTTAATCATTGCATCAGTAGATTAATTAATTTTTAGTATGCAATAAAGAACATAAAAAAATCACAGAAAATGAGCAACATACATAGAACACCAAGATTTTTTAGGTGGAAACCAAATGTGGGAGAATAATGTCATTGTTGTTGTCTCTATCTTTTTTCTTATGATATAAAGAAAATATTCATTAAGTTTGTACTAATGTAGACTCTTATCAGTATGCATGCACCCACCTACAAGAGACTAAAACCTCCACTCATTCTCTAGCTCCTACTAGAAGGGAGCTACAACCCCCTAATCTTGCTTAACGTATTCTACTAGATGGAAGCTCCTACCCCCTTGCTAAAGGTTGCAACCCTAAACTCCTTCTGGGCCACTTTTCAGAATGTTTCAAACTAGATCCACATGTCAAATAATCATCAAACAATGTCTAGGCCACCTTTCATCACATTTTTAGACTAGACTGATATCAACAATAAACCCAAGAAAATATATCAAACTAAAATGCTGAGTTTGGGACTTTGTAACACTCCAAATCAATTGAATTTATGAAGCTTCAAATCACGGAATGTAGAACCCAACAAAATCAAATTCTATACTTGACTATACTTAACTCACATATGTATGTGCCTCCTATGTGTAACATTTGCGTACATATCTTAAATAGTTGCAAACTGAATAATGAATAACTATAATTCTGAATCAATCATTGACCCATACACAAAACAAGAACATAATACTGAACCAATTGTAGATCCCTACACTAAAGCATCATTTATCAATCAACCAACTCAATCATCATAGTTAGACATGGATCATCAAGATAGAGACATCATTGATGGGGATCAGAACTCATCAGGTATCATCATAAAAACATAATGCAAAACCCTAGAAGGTATACGTGACATCCATGAAACACATCAATGTATGTACATGTCTACTAAGCTTAACATCTACGTACAAATCTCAATATACTAAATAGATTATTGCATAAATTATACGCTACTTTACTGAACCTCATTCGCGTATGTATGTGACAAATTAGAAGAAAAATTGTGTACAAATCCTAAAATACTTGAATCAAAATTTCACTCCAATTCACAACATCAATTAACCCTAGATCTTGACACACATCATTATGTTTAGATCAAATCATCATGATAGCCATAGATCTAAAATTGTAAGCATAGATAGATCAAGCAAGTATTTTCATTAGTCTTCATAACTATTTCTAATATGTTAGACATGAATTATCTCCTTGCTTCATGATGCACACCTATTCCAAATAAAATTACATAAATATAGATCATTTATTTTCTCATCTAACACCTTGATCTCCATCTCCTTATATAGGTTTAGCCTTAGCCCATACCTTAGGTAAATCCCTTGGTAGTTTCATTAGTATTCTTTGACGGGATCAAATGACCATTGTCACTCCAATTACTATGGGCCAATAATGTGGTAAATACCACTAGTATCTAGATTACCATGGTACAAATTTTGTACATGACTTTCCCTTATAGGACCTGTGTATATACACGACCCTTCTTCACAGGACTCACGTATACTTTCTCAAACATCACCATTATCATTCATCTGTCTCGAAACTACCATTTCTCTGTCCATACCATATATAGCATATGTATCAATATGTATAACCACCATGTTATCACACTATTAACATATTTATTAAGTAGGTTTCCATAAAGGACAACACATTAGCCATAATTCCAACAACTTTTCATAGGGAAATTTTGAGTATATTTTTTGATTTAATCAATGATGGAATTTAGCTTTATATGGATGATTTTAACCCTTATGGTAATGAATTTGATGAAACTTTGGATAATTTGGAAAAGGGTCTCTTATGATGTATAGCTACCAGACTATGCCATAGAAATGAAAATTCCCATATGTTCATGATAGAGGGTGTAGTCTTGGGACACTTTATTTTTGCTGCAGTTATTCAAGTAGATCTAGCTAAAATCAAGATAATCCTTGAACTCCTTGTTCCTCGTACACTAACAAAGGTACATAGATTCCTTGGTTATGTTGGGTACTATCGTCATTTCATAACATATTTTTCAAAAATTGCAGTGATATTGTATGCATTAACTAGACATGTGGAATTCGATGGACTGATAAGCATGATATTTTTTTTGTAGAGTTAAAGAAGTTGGTCTCCACAACATATGTGTTGAGGGAACTAGACTAGAGTCCCATTCCACATATCTTCAAATGCATCTGATGTAGTGAAAGGGGCACTTCTAGGATAGGAAGAAGATAAGAAACCTTATGCAATTTATTATATCAGCAAAAACCTAACAATTTCATAATTATACTACATTGTGACAGGAAAAAAAATATGGATATTGTCTATGATATAAAAAAATTATGTTATTATATAACAAGATATCTAGTTTTCTTATACACTGATCGTTCTTCTATTCGGTATTTAGCTAATAAACATGCTACCAATGGAAGAGTAGCTCACTGGTTATTGTTGTTATAGGAATTTGACATCACTATAAAGCACTGACCAAGAAAGGAGAAACATGTTACACATTTCTTGTCAAGAATTCCACTTCTATCCAATTCTTCACCAACAGAATATTGATTCCTAGATGAAGATATATTTGTTGTGACTGTTAAAAGATTGCGGTATGCTAACATTGCAAATTATTCGACAGTTATAAAATTTCCATCACATTTTTCACCACTGGAAAAGAAGCACAATATTCAACGTAGTGCTTGTTTCTCATGGATAGATGGTTACCTCTTCCATACAGGGGCAGATCTCCAAGTCTGCAAATGCATTAGAGAGGATGAAATTTATGATATCCTGGGGGCTTGCCATGATGAACCCTGTGCAGGACATTTTTTTGACTATAGAACTAGGCATAAAGTACTGGAGATGGGGTGTTATTAGCCTACGATATTTAAAGATGCTAAGAAATATGTTCAAAGCTATGATATCTATCAAATGATGGTTCATCCATTCAGGCCAATGAAATGTCTCTCGAAACATAGCTTGTATTAGAACCATTCAAGAGATGGGTGATGGACTTTCTAGGTCCCATTAGTTCGCCTTCAAACCAAAAATAATACATTCTAGTCTACATACACTATGTAACAAAATGGGTGGGGGCACTAATAGTTGCAAGATCCACAGAGGACGTAGTCATCAATTTACTATTTAAATTGTTTGTCCAATATATCTTATGTTGAGAACTTTTAACTAATGGAGGATCACAATTTACGGCCCATAAAATATCTATCACTTTGTAAAAGTATCATATCAAGGATATAATCACTTCCCCTTACCATCCAAAAGAAAATGTTCAAGTAGAAAGCACAAATAATGCCTTGGAAGGGATCCTGACCAGAAAAATATCCACAAATCATTGAGACTAAACATCTAAACACATTGAAACCTTGTGGGCTTATCAGACAACTTAGCGTAATACCATTGGATTTTCACCTTATTAGCTTGTCTTTGGTAAGGATCCTATCACTAGTACAAAATGGCTAATTAGTTACTAAACAAATAACTAAAATTTGCATATAAATGACCATTTTTCAGTCGGTAACCAGTAGTAGCTAATTTACAATATCTTATAATGCAGCCAACGTTTAGTTGTTTTTAGCTTAGTCATTAATTGGTTGTCTCAATTTTATCATCTAATAGTATATTTAGTCATTAATTTAGTCATTAATTGTCCCAAGTAATGACCAAATATACAAAAAAATATATTACTATATGATCACCCTCTAAAACCAATTAATGACCAAAGAAATATGACCAAAATGTTGGTCGTGTTATAAGATACTATAAATTAGCTACTAATAGTCATATATATGCAAAATTTAGTCATCACTTGAAACCAAGTAATGACCAAAGAAATATGTCTAAATTTCGGACGTGTTATAAGATATTGTAAATTAGCTACTAATAGTCGTATATATGCAAAATTTAGTCGTCATTCGTAATCACAAATTTATCATTTGTAGTATTCATTTATATTTTCTTCGTAGTCTCATATTCAATATATAAACAACTAATTTAGTATTTTATATTCATTTCATTTACTTTCATTAATAATCACTATAGACAACAAAATTAGTCATATATTCATTTGTAGGAATTTACAGGGTAAGTTCCTCATACAGAACACCAAAGGACATCACTCACAAATAGATCACAGATCAATACACCAGTATTCTTGACATTGTTAAAACCCTCAAAGAGGGAAACAATCCACTGCCTGAACCAACGCAGCTACTTCAGGTAATTTATTAATAAAAGAATGAAAATTTACATAAGCTTCTCTCATGAACAGTTTCCCTACAAATGACCCTCTATGCTCTTTAAATAGAGATCATGGACCAATCGGGTGTTAAACCATGGATCAAGTGTCAATAATACCGAGGAGAGAATGAACCGTCAGATCACTTCATGTCTAGAACATATCGTGACCATTGGATCGTAAGTTACAAAAGTACATAGTAAAGAAACACACTTTACCTAACTCTACACTAGACCAAGTTATACTTAACTATTTCCTATGTGTCGGAATATCCTAACATCCCCCCTTAAGAACAACTTGGGATAGGATTGAAGGATGTACAAATATGACACAATACGAGAAGGAAGGAGGCATTAGAGCCTATCGCCGCTTAGTGGCAACTTCCTGAACTCCAACCATAAATTGAAGTTTAGTAAACTTCGCCTCTGTGAGAGCCTTTGTAAAGATGTCTGCAACTTGATCATCTGTTGAACAATATTTCACTTCAAGAACATGGTTATGAATGAGCTTTCTGATGAAGTGCATGTACAGTTCAATGTGATTGCTGCGTTGATGTTGGACTAGATCTTTGCATAGTTGAATGACACTTTTATTATCACACCAAAGTGTAGTCGGATGTTGCCATTGAAAGCCAAACTCTGACAGGATCTGACAAAGACACAAGGCTTCCTTACTAGCTTCTATAGCACCACAATACTCTGCTTCTGTTGAAGAAAGAGAAATGGCACCTTGTTCTTGAAATCCCATGTAATAGGTCCTGAACCAACAGTGAACACATAACCTGCAGTAGACTTCCGATCATTAGGGTCACCAGCCCAATTGAAATTAGTGAAACCAACCAATAGAGGAGATGCTTCTGCATTGTAATGAATCCCAAACTGAACTATACCTCAAACATAATTAAGTATTCTTTTAACTTCTTTCCAATTACTTTCATGTGGGTTTTGCATAAATAGAGCAATAAGGCCAACAACAAAGGAAAGGTCAGGATGAGTATGGGTCAAATACAAAATTTTTCCTACAAGTTGACGATATAAGGTAGCATCAACTTCAGGGTAAGTACGAGTGACTAAAAGTTTAGCTCCAGACTGAAAGGGAGAAGGGGTTGGCTTACAGTATTCCATGTGAAAATAGCGTAGAATATCACAGTCATACTTGGACTGGGAAACAGAAATACCTTCCTTGGATTGCAAGACTTGAAGACCAAGAAAATAATGCAAGTGTCCTAAGTCTATCATTTCAAACTTCTTTTTAAGGCTGGACTTCACATGGTTTATAAGGTTGGGATCACTACTAGTAAAGATAAGATCATCAACATAAATAACAAGAATGATAAGAGACTTGCCCACTTTCTTTGTGTAGACAATATTGTCAGAATGTCACCTAGAAAATCCAGTTTCTAAAAGAAAGCTATCCATTTTGGCATACCAAGCCTGAGGGGCTTTCTTGAGACCATAAATGGATTTCTTAATGCAACATATGAGGCTGGAGTCTATTTGTATAAATCCAGTAGGTTGTTCCATATAGATTTCTTCACGCAAGTACCCATGCAAGAAGGCATATTTAACATCCATCTGATGAACTTCCCATTTGAAAGAGGTAGGAAGGGAAAGAACAAGGTGGATAGAGTTCATTTTGGCAACAGGGGAGAAGGTTTCAGTGTAGTCAATGCCTTCAACTTGTGAAAAACCCTTAGCAACAAGACGAGCTTTATGTTTATCAAATTTTCCATCTAGTCCATACTTGGTTTTATAAACCCATTTGCATCTAACAAGTGTTTGTCCCTTTGGAAGAGGAACAAGATCCCATGTATCATTTACCAATAATGAACGATATTCTTCATTCATTGCTGCATCCCAATCTGGATGGCCTGACACTTCTACAAAGGTGTCAGGATCATAATTTGCTGAAGCTTGAGCTAGTAAGGAAGAGGCTCTATCGAACTGATAATGTGTATGCCATTGATGTGTAGGATCACTAGCAAGAGCACCTGCTGCATCCTGAGTAACACAGACCCATTTTGGAAGTTGAGGAGCTGAAGGAGGATCCTGAGAAGGTGGGGGAGGATTGTCATCCTCGCTATCGTCATTTGAAGAAGAAATATTTTCAGAAGTAGAAGGGATAGAGAGAGGTGGCACATCCACCGAACTAGGCTCGTAGGCTGATATATTTTTAGCAAACTTTACATCTCTTCTAATGATAACATTTTTAGACTTAAGTGGAATAATTCTATATCCTTTGACATCTTTAGAATATCCAACAAAAATATATTTTTCACTCTTAGGTTCTAAAACTTTATGTTTCTCATCTGGAATATGGGCCCATGCTTCACTTCCAAAAACACGAAAGTGACTTACATCTAGTTTAATTGAGCTCCATGCTTCTTCTGGAGTGATATTCTTTAAAAACTTAGTAGGAGTGTGATTCAATATGTGATTTGCACATTTAATTGCTTCTACCCAAAAATTATGACTAAGTCCTTTAGATTGAAGCATACAATTAGCCATTTCCTTTAAGGTGTGATTCTTCCTTTTAGCTACACCATTTTGTTGTGGAGTATATGGAATAGTATGTTGCATTTGAAAACCATTCTCAGTGCAAAAGTTGATGAATTTGTTGTCAACACATTCTCTGCCATTGTCATATCTTAGCTTAAGAATTTGATGTCCAAATTATTTTTCAACAAAGGCCTTAAAGGCCAAGAACATGTTAAATACTTCACTCTTGAGTTTTAAGGAGTATACCCAAGTGCGTCTGGAGAAATCATCAATGACAGTTAAGAAATACTTGTAGCCATAAAATGAAACAACTGGAAGTGGACCACATAAATCACTATGCACAAGTTGTAAAGGTGTTGAGGCGTGCCAAGAGGCACATTTTTCAAACTATCCCAATGATGTTTTCTGAGTACACATCTGGAACAAACACCATCTCTGCAAGATACCATTGGAAGACCTGTCACCATATTTTCTTTACATAGATTCTGAAGGGAGTAATAGTTTAAGTGACCAAATCGCTCATGCCAAAGTTTTCTCACTTCATCATTATGAGCAATAAATACTGAGGGAAGATTTGATGACCCAAAGTTGTTAAACTTATACACCTTGTAGAATCATCAGCAATTCCAGTAGCTAAAATTTATCTAGGATCTCTTAGGTCCTTAATTACAACATTGTGAGGTGAAAATTCAATGATTTTACCTTCACCTGAATGAGTTATATGATACACAGATATAAGGTTGTAGGACAATGTTGGAACACATGATACATCATTAAATTGACCATTTTCTAGATGAACAGTTCCAGTCCCTACAACACTAAGAGATCTATCATCACCAACACATATATTTTTGGTGTTACAATCATTTAAAGTAGAAAACATGGCTTTTTTTTTGGCCATGTGATAAGAAGCTCCAGAATCAATGAACCACTCATGAGAATGAGAAGAAGAAAATACATTTAGTGCATAACCAGACCGATATGCTTGAAAACCACATGCAAAAAGTGTTATTCCTGAAGATGAAGTTGAAAATTGAAGAGTCCAAATGGATGTTATGCTTCTTCATTGTTACTTCCAAGGCTTCCATATTCTTAAAGCATTTGGATTCTAGGTGGCCATCTCGATTACAAAAGTGGAAATGTCTATCAATCTTCTTCCTTTTGTTTTTATTTGCCTTATCATTTTGTTGAAATGATTTTTCATTTTACGACTGAAATTGATTAGGACCCTTGTTTGGTTTAGGACCATTCTTTTTAGGATACTACTTCTTAGGATTCTTTGAATTTGGTTACTGCTAAGCGGCTAAGGCTTTCTTAGAAGTGTTTCCAAGATTAAAAAGACCAAGATATAAGATTTTTTCTAGTTCTCTTATTAAAGAATCACAAAAGGCATCAAAAGAGGGGGACTTGTAGTCTTATCCTTGAGAAATAAAGGCTTCTCTAGTAGAATGGAAGGTGGAAATAAACACAGAGTAGGCTAGTCCCAACTTAGTAAGAATGGAATAGATAAGGCTACCATCTTCTTTCTTAACCTTAACACCTTCCAAGAGAAGTCTAAGGGTCTTGAACTTGGACAAAAAATCTTGAATGGAAGAAATATTATTGGTGTCCAATGTAAGAAACTCATTTTCGAGCTAATGGGCTCTAATTTCATTTTTAATTCCAAAAACATCAGTGAGTTGTTTCATCAATTCATTAGGAGTATCAAGTTTTGCGATATGGAATCTAAGGTCTAGAGAAATAGATGTCCATATCAACCCACGTGCTTGATCTTGCCTGTTTTCCCATTTCGCTACCTTATCTTCATCTTGAGGTTTGGTTTCTTGGCCTGAGGCTATTCTCTAAAGACCTTTACTTCTAAGTAAATCCACAATGTAGGACCACCATTGGAAGTAGTTGGTGTTGTCAAGAATCACTTGGCATGGACTTTCCATTTTAATAGAAACTGAAGTTGTAGATGCTGAAACTAAGTGTTTTAATGGAAAGATCTCAAAAAATTAGGCTGATTAAAAAAACGGCTTTGAAAATGGCTTCCGGATGAAGAAGTTATGGTTTTTTGAAGAAAAGATAATGTTATATTTAAAAAAAATCCCCCCTTTCCAAACTTAATCTAATTAGCTCACTTAAAAAAAAAATTATGTGACTCACTTTAATGAATAAGTGAAAGTCACTTTTACAATGGTACTTTATGAGCTACCCACTAAATTGTAACTTAAATAAAAGATAAAGAGACTTTAGAATTATAAGTGACTCACTTTTTATAATGGGTGAGAACAGTTTTACATAAAGTAACTTTAAAACATAAGTTACATGTGCTTTTTGAAAAGTAACTCAACAAATAGAAAGACTTGAACTCAGGACCTCTATTCTCATAAAGTAACTTTGGACCAAGTGAGCTAGGTTAAACTATTAGTAATTTTTGGAAAGGAGGAAGGGGGGTGCAGGGGGGTTTCTTTTCTAGTCACTAAAGCTTTGGGGTGCTGTTGTGGCCAGCAACAACCCCCCTTCTTATTTACTTATTTCTAATACTAAATAAGTGGGGACCCTTATCCATAAAATTCAAAAAATAAATTAGGACTTGTATTTCCTTCTTGAATAAATCTTACTAATCATAAAACCTAGGAGAATACCCAAAAATCCCAAAAAGACTTGAGTTTTGTGATAAGTTCGAACAAGTTCGTTTCCTTAACAAAAGTGTCACACTGCAAAAAAGGTAAAGGATGCCTTCCGACAAGCGGAATCCTAAGATTGCAAAATCATGATGCGAGATCACCCATCAAAAGACCCTCATCTCATCGCATGCCTCAAATATCACTTAAGCTGAAATGCCTCAAACCACCAATATGCGATGGCGAATCTCGCAAATCACATTTCACCGAAAACATCCTTTGGCAAGATCCCACCACTGATCCTACTGAAAATCTCACTAAATTATCTCAGATCGCAGGAGCATATTCTTCTGCGACCATTGATAAAGCAATTGAGGTACAACAAATATTGAAAGAAAAAGAAGATCCAATACAGGTTTTGCAGCAATAGCTACAACAAGCCAGTGCGAACAGTGAAGCACGTAAATAGCTTGAAAAACTACAGCTGGACTTTCAACAGATGCAGCTAGGATGCCAGAACAGTTTGGCCGAAAGGGAAAAACAGTTACAGGTTATGCAAGAGATGCACGAGGATGATCCTAAGATCACAGAATTCATTACAGAATACATTTCCTTAAATGATCAACTACTACAGTAGCAAGAAAAATTGTCCCAAAGAATATCACAATGGATCTCTTATTGTAAAATAAGCGATAGAATTACTAATCAAGTCATGGACTTGCGACATGATTATGATTTAATTGATAAAAGAGTTACTGAATATTTGGCTTGGTAGGAATTAGAAGAAGGGAAAAAGGCAGGCGCACCCATAATCAATGAAACCCATAAAGAAATTCTCTTTAACAAGTGGGATGCATAGATCAGGAAAGCAGAACAATCAGTTGAAGAAGCAACCACAACAACAAATAATATCATTGACTGCATCAATGAAAATTTGCACAGGGAAAATCTAATATCAGAGACCACTCCAGGATATCTACCAAATGTACAACATCTACAGACAAGCTAGAGACAGAAGGCTCAAAACAAAACAGAGTCCATCAAAGGGTTAACCAAGTTGAATTGGGATTCTTACCGGACGTACTTGGTAAACCACACAGCCAGTGCATGACTCTCAAATGTATCATTAATTTTTCCGAGAAGATAGTGCCAACTCTTATCAATTCTGTTTTCACAGGACAGCTAAAGTCAGAAGTCGGCCAGGCAACTCTCCTCAAGCAAATGCTAAATGCTTCCGACTACAAGGAACAAATACATAGATAATTAGTTATTAGTTTTCGTTTTAGTTTTGCTTTATTTTTACCTAAAATGAGGATGGTCATTTAAACTGTATCCTACATTTTTGTAATAAATTATTTTTAGATTTAGCTAGTAGTATTTAAACCCTTCTCATGCATTTAGAGAAAGGTCTAGAAATTTATCAAAAACTTGTCCTTAGAACATGCACTTTTGCACCCTTCGAGGAAGGAACAGATACATAGATAATTAGTTATTAGTTTTAGTTTTAGTTTTGCTTTATTTTTACCTAAAATGAGGATGGTCATTTAAACTGTATCCTACATTTTTGTAATTATTTTTAGATTTAGCTAGTAGTATTTAAACCATTCTCATGCATTTAGAGAAAGGTCCAGAAATTTATCAAAAACTTGTCCTCAGAGCATGCACTTTTGCACCCTCTGAGGAGGTTTTGATAAATGAATGGAACAAGATTTATTGATATCTGCATTTAATATCTACTACTGATGTTGCACTTTTGTACTCTTACTGGATGTTGGATTAAGAAGAGATAGATCATTATTTTTGGAGCTCATGAGTAGAACTAGTTATAAATGGTACTTTTATCTCTTAACGAATTCTACTTATGTGTTATGGTGATATTCATGCTTAGTTATTTATGTATGAATGCTTAAATTCTTGAGTTATCATTTGGCACTTTTGTACGGTGATAGCTATTTATTTATGCTTAATATATGAGTGACTTATTATGCGATATGTTTTTCACAACTGTTCGGCTAACTTTTTATACGAAACAGTTCATCTTTATTGAATTCTTTTCTTATAGCGATTGAATTATATTTACTACCAATTACTGTAGAAACTATTTTAGATCACATAATTGAAAGATCATATCCAAGGGTAGTTTTAGAATTAGATATTTCTATTTGTTAGAATACAATTGCATGTCATTAAATTAGATTTAGAATAAAAAGCATTTTACTTAGAAGTTATTAGAAAGGAAATATCAATTCTCAACACACACACACATAAATTGGGAAACTGGTCCCATATCCCCAGTCGGACCCACTACACCAAATGGAAAAGGAGCTGCTAACCAACGTCTAGACCGAGTGGGTATCCCCCTTGTTGTAGACCCGATTTTTGGGGCTTCAACATATTTGGTGTTAGAAGGAGGGCCCCGAACTATGAATGGCAAGTAAATCTAAATCTAAATACCATTTTGAAATTAAATCGCCCTCACCATCTCCTCCGAATTCTCCATCGCATTTAGAATCTTTAAATCTTGACCGAGAATTCGATTGAGAAACAACCACTGCCACAAACCCAAATATTTCAGAGAAATCTTCTATTGAACCTCCTAAAGTTGAATCTTTGATAAATAAACTTCAGCGATTTTCAATATCTCCTCAAAAATCTTAAAAATATCAAGGTAGTGTGACTTCGCAATATAACCCTTCTCATCCCCTTACCAGATTGCAAAGTGAAAAGTTTGGTATCAAACCAACTGAATTACCTTTACCTACAAGGAAGAGAGCAAGGAAATCACCTAAAGGGTCTGATAGTGAGACTCTCTCGTCATCATCATCCATTTCAACCTCTCCACCGTGAAGTCAACCATCCACTCCTCCACTTCAAATCATCATCCACCAGACCACTGGAACTTTGACATCTCCTTCTCAATCATCTGGAACTGTAATATCCTCATCTTCCCAACCGCAGGGATTTGTTGCACAATATATTGTCACCATGACATTCTACAATCGGTGTGAGTCTATCATCACTCATACTTTCCTCTGTTGCAAGTCTTAAACCTCATTTCTTCATGTCAAGCCTTGAAAATAAGAGAAATCCCTTAAAAGTCTCTAAAACTCTGGTTCTGCACTTTTTCTTAGCATTACCTGTGGTCCTGCACCTACTGGTCATGTCCCTTGCGTACCTGACCGCTTTGTCTCTGTGTAATGGGTGCAGACCCCTGTAAAATTCAAAAAGGCACAAGTACATTCTTAAAAACTCACTTTGAGTCATTTCTGGAAGCTTCTAGAAGGAATCTTGAGGTGGCAAGTTCGCTCTTTTAAGTTTCATGCATCCCATACCTTAAGGAGCTAACCCCTTGATTTGAGGAGCTTATCCCTTTGAAGGAGGACTCTATCCCTTCATAGGTGGACATGTAACCTCTTTCCTTTGCACTATAAAATGAAGCATTGGGTTGGTCACCAAGGAGGTTGAAAGCTAAGGATTTTTGAGGTGAAATGCTACTGGAACTTAGTCTTCCTAATTGAGCTTTTGTGAGGAAAGATTACATACCTTGTTGATCTCATTTGGAAGAGTGTGAGGCTTGTCAAAGTAGAGGAGATTCCTGTTTCAAACCCTGGGAGGAGCTTGTACAACATCAAGGCACCAAAGGTTCTAAAGTTCTTCTATTTTCAAAGTTAATACAATCAAGTTTATTTTTCTCAATAAGCTGTGTTTTATGGTTTATTTCATGGATTCCTTGATCACTATGATGAATATGATTTATTATATTAGCTATGCAGGTGTTATTTGATGTGTGCTTGTTTGTGATTGCAGGTTCTCAAAAGGAAACACTTTTGGACGATCGAAGCATCGCTGCCACAAACTAGCGTTCGACTTAAGGTAAGGTCAAAAACACCTTTTAGTTTTTATTAATGAATCACAATATATTTAGAGAAAGGTAGATTTGCTTGTCCTGTTTGTTGCTAGATATCTGTTGATACTAGGGAGATCAGTCTTGTCCACAAGAACGATTTATCTAGTCGACAGGATCATCTTTTGCACTTTCCTCTGTTAGCAGTTCAATGATGGCCCAAATTGCATGGAATAACCCAAGGGCAGTCTTAATGCCTACCCCCTTGAGTCAATTACCGACCCGTCCTAAAAAATGGCTACCTAAGTTTAATCCTGAAGCAGGCATGCTAGCAGAAGAACACATAAACAACTTCATGTTATCCATAAATCTCAATGGGGTTACTAATGAAGATGTTGTCATTTGGCTCTTTCCTTATACTTTGCAAGGAGAAGCTGAATCATGGTATTTCTCATTACCATCCAGGTCTATTACTAGTTGGGATATTTTCCAAGGACAATTCTTGACTAAGTTTGGTGATGACAGGTCCACTTCGACACTAACCAATGACCTGTCTAACCTTAGGGCTGAGTCAAAGGAACCTATCAAAGATTTTAACTCATGTTTTAATAAATTGTTGAACAAAATCCCTACCACTTCCAAACATAGCAATCTTTACCATCAAACATAGCAATCTTTGTTGATAGAGCTAACAAAAAAACTTTAGCTGACAATATGAAGGAAGAAATAACAGTAGAGAAATGCATCATAGCTTTAGAAAAGAAAAACATCGTTGATGAACATAAATCTAAGAAGGTTTCTTTCAAAGAAGACCCAAAGAAAAAACAACGCAAAGACCCATTTGATTTAGAGGGATTGCAAAAAGTTTTGAAAACTATGTCTAACGAAATGGTTGACATAAAGAAACAAGTAGCAAAGACTTCTTCTAAAAAGCCTTACAAGCCTTATAGAAGAAATCCTTGAACTGATTCAAAGCCTTCCAATGTTATTACTAATGCTGAATCAGAAGAAGAAGAAGAGGAAATCTCTAACGAAGAGCCTACCGATGAAGAAGAAGTCGTAGAAGTACAAGGTATGTGGGATTTCATCCTACCAGATGAAGAGGATCAAGAGGCATCGCCGGTTAGTACTAGAAGTAGAAATCAACTCGATCCTCCTCAACCTACTCCTAAGCCAAAGAGCGCAAGCTCAATGACTAAGGATAAAGTCGCAGCTAAGAAAACGTCACCTAAAGCAACTCAAACAAGCCCAGTCCAAACAGATTCACCAACCCCAGCTAAAACATTGATTGTTTCTGATGAGATGGAGTATAATATCATAGAAGACATGAAGAAGACTAGGGCTAACATCACTTTTTATGAATTGAGCAAGTTAAAACATCAACAAAAGCTCCTTTTGAAAGAATTACATGCAATACCAGTTGCACCTCTGCCTGCCGCTGTAATCTCGCAAGCTTCCCGCGAGATGGGAAGACCTCCAAATACTATGACTGATAAAGTTGATCCTAACAACATCGCTGTAATTGGAGGAAGGTCAAGATCTCGTGCTCCACCATTTCTTCTTACTTATGAAGTTTTTAATAAAAATTTGCATAATTATTTAGTTGATTCAGGAGCTTCATCCAATATCTTACCTAAATCAATATGTGCAAATCTAAACATTCAACCCCAAAAATCAGCAGTGCGAATAGTTTAGCTGGACTGGTCACAGGTTGAAGTAATTAGAGAACTAAATCAGGTTACCATAAGGCTGCCATCTAATCCAAATGTATGTCAAGTTATCAATATTTTAGTTGTAGACATTCCAGAATTCTATGGCTTAATTCTTAGTAGGGATTGGTCTGAAAAGCTTCACGGATATTTTGCAACCGATTGGTCGCATATGTGGCTCCCCTTATAATGGCAAACCAAATCAAATAAAGGTTGAGCGAGAAAGACATAAAAAATACATAGTAACAGAATTGGAAGGAGTAAATGAACCTGTAGCATACAACAACAATATAATTGGCAACTATTATGTTGATTCTTTCTTAAGAAATTTTAATGCTCATACTTCACCCTACTTAAAACATTCTGTTTTATCTCAAGTGGAAAATTTTTCTCAAAGTGATAGTTCTGAATGTGTTAATTTCATAGATAGTCCTGTAAATAAATCTTTATTTTGGAAGTTATTTTTTGACGGTTCTAAGTCTAACGAGGGAGTAGGAGCAAGACATGTATTAGTTAGTCCAGAGGGAAACAAAATTATGTTAACTTGTAGACTCGAGTTCAATTGCGCCAATAATACTGCAGAATACGAGGCTTTAATCCAAGGATTATACAAAGCAATTGGACTAGATATCAAGTATCTACAAGGCTTCGGAGATTCTGAAATTGTTATCAGACAGGTATGAAATACTATACATTGTCTATCAGGTCATTTAAAACATTATCAATCTTCAGTACAAGATTTGACTGAACATTTTATAGCATTCAATATTTCATCAATTCCCAGACTTCAAAATGCTAGTGCTGATCTCTTGGCAAATGTAGCTTCCAAGCTTATTCCCTCATAAGACTTTAGCCCTAATAGATTCTCAATTGAATTAATTTTTAGACCCTCAATTCCTGATAACATTAAAAATTGGAGAATTTTCAATGATGATCCTAATATTATAAGCTTCCTCACATCAGAGGGATTTTACAATAATCAGATTATAGATGAAGATCAACATGACAAACAATTGCAACAAGATAACACTAATAATGCTATGCCAAAATCAGTAGTCAAATTGGAAGACTTATACGATTTGAAAGACCGATTCAAAAGATCTACCAATTCAAAACTTCAAAGTTCAACTCTGAACTATGAATTAGTAAATCTAGGAATTGATACCAAGTCGTAGAATATCAATCTAGGTTTTGGCCTCGCCCCTGAAGAAAGATTAGCATACGTTCGTCTCTTGAACCAATAAAAAAGTGTCTTTGCTTGGAACTATGATGAACTTAATACTTATGACACTTCTATCATTCAAAATACGATCCCAATGATAGATGATGAAAAACCTATCCAACAAAAGCTGAGAAAGATCCATCCTAACCTAGAAAACCAGATCAAATTTGAGCTCAATAAGTTACTGAAAGCCAAAATCATTTTCCCCGTGCGGCATTCTAAATGGGTTTCCAATATGGTTCCTGTTAGAAAGAAAAACAAAGACATTAGAATTTGCATTGACTTTCAAAATCTTAACAAAGCCTGCCAAAAGAAAAATTTTCCTTTACCTCTCATGGAGAAAATATTACAAGTAGTTGCAGGGTCAGAATTAATGTCCTTTTTGGATGGTTTCTCCAACTATAACCAAGTTTTGGTTAATTCTAATCATCAATTAAAGACTACATTCAGAACCAAATGGGGCACTTATGCATATCAAAAGATGCCTTTCGGTCTGATCAACGTTGGTGCCACATTTCAAAGAGCCATGGACATCACATTTAAGGGAGTAGTAAACAAATCAGCAGTAATCTACTTAGATGATATAATTGTATATTCCAAAAAACGAGGTAATCATCTCAAAGATTTGAAACAGATCTTCCAACATTTCCAAAGGTACAAAATTTCACCTAATCCGAAAAAAGTCCTTTTTTGCATTAAGTGAAGGAAAACTTCTTGGATTCATAGTGTCAAAATCTGGGATCCATATTGATCTCGATAGAATCAAGGAGATTTCCGAAATACCCTTGCCTCACAACAAGAAAGCTATGCAATCCTTCCTTGGCCAGATTAATTTTGTAAATAGATTTGTTCCCGACTTTTCAAGGATCGTATCTCCCTTACAAGAAATGATTAAAAAGAATGAAATCTTCAAATGGGGCCAAGACGAATATGAAGCATTCAATCTGATTAAACAAGCGATTTTTAACACCCAATCTTTAGCAACTCCAAATTTTTCTGACCCTTTCATTTTATATACATTTGCCTCTGATAAATCATATGCTGCGATACTCACTCAAGCAAATCAAGACAAGGTGGAAGCCCCAATTTCCTTTTTCAGTTCAAATCTACAAGGGTTCGAATTAAATTATTCTAACGTCGAGAAGCAAGCTTACGCCGTCTTCAAAGCAATCAAACATTTCAGACCCTTCTTGCTTAAAACCCATACAAAAATCATAGTATTGTTTCTAGCGGTAAGAAATATTTTAATACAGAACGATGTGGGTGAAAAGAGAGAAAATTGGGTTACCGCCTTACAAGAATATGACGTCGAGATTAAACCAGCAAATATTATAAAAGGTCAAGGTTTTTGTAAAACGTTGGCTGGAGCATCGCTTATTCCCGAAACACCATCTTCAGAAGCACAAATGTATGAGGTAAGCCTAAACGATATTGAATCATTGTACATTGATATCATATTTTACCTAAAGAATGGATATGCTCCTTCCAACTTAGATTATACAAAGAAAAGAGCCCTAAGGTTGAAGGCTAAGCAATATCAACTTGTAAACGATGCACTTTTTAGGATAAATTATGATTCTATTCTCCTTCGATGTCTTGAGAAAGATGAAGCTGAAAAAGTATTGCAGGAACTCCATGATGGACCAGCAGGTGGACATTATGCTGGAGATGCTACAACACATAAAATCCTGTGTGCAGGATATTATTTGCCTACACTATTCAAAGACACGCACAACTATGTGAGGAAATGTCAAGTTTGTCAAACTGCTACTGGGAGACAAAAGAAGCCATCATTACCTTTGCAGCTAATCAACATTGAGCAACCTTTTGATCAATGGGGATTGGATATAATAGGTGAGATCGTTCCTCACTCTTCTAAATAGCATAGGTATATCCTTACAGCTACAAATTATTTTACTAAATGGGTATAAGAAGTTCCACTCAAGACAGCCAATGCCGAACACATCATTGATTTCATAGATCAGTTCATAATCACCAGGTTTGGTTTACCCTCTGCTTTAATGTTTGATAATGCATTGTATTTTTCTGGCAATGCTATGACTAAATTTGTGCTCAAAAGAGGTTTTAAACTTAAATACTCTGCCAATTATTATCCACAGGGGCATGGATTAGCTGAATCAACAAATAAAAACTTAATCAGAATCATTAAGCGAACCATTGACCAGAATCATAAGAATTGACACAAATCTTTAACATATGCTCTATGGGCAAACTGAATAATGCAAAAATCCTCCATTGGCACTTCTCCCTTTAATTTAGTTTATGGGAAAGAAGTGGTCCTTCCAACTTGTCTAGCAATTCCCTCTTTGGCCTTAATTCAATTAATCGACGAAACACCAACTTCTTCTTTACAACTAAGGCAGCTGCAAATCCTTAAGCTAGAAGAGAAAAGATGTTATAGACATTTTTGGGCACTGCAACCCCAATCAAACATGTCCATAAACCAAGGGCTCCTAAGTCCCTAAAAGTGTTGTTTCACACCCTAAAGCAACAAGGTCAGCTGATTACATCATCTCCCAGAAGTTCTCCACAGGAAACTGCTCAAAACTGGTCAAAGCTTGACCATACAAGTTGCTCAGTGCTAAGGGTGCAATGCATCCCACCTGCCCAGTGAAAAGGGTGTGATGCATACTAAAAAGCCCTTCCGTAGGGTGCGATGGGCGAGAGTGGACAAATGACAGAGACAGTTTGCGAGTTGGATGATCATGGAATCTTCCAGAAACTTCTCCTGCGACACTTGCCTCTCTGAATTCACCTAGGGATGAGTAGGAGATCATCAATCTCCAAATGGAATCAAAAACTATCAGAGAGAGGACACTAATCAAAATCCCAAAAGCTGACTCACCCCCCTACAATCATCTATATATGGATCCCTCATCCCAGAGATCCAGAGGCTGGAATTTTGTATTTTGTAAGGAAGTGTTCTTGGTTTCTTGGTGGAACATCATAGTGTTGGGTGATCTAAGCTTTTCATGAGGTGAAAGAAGGGCTTTCATGCTGGAGGATGACGTTGGGTCAAAACAATTGGTTGTAATCTTCTTTGCTTATCCTTGATATTAATAAAGCTATTCAAGTTTTCCTCCACATTCTTGTATGTTTGATGATATATGCATTTGTGTGGTCAATATATATCTGGTCCTATATTGTTTATGATTGTAGATCTCTGTTCTTTGATAGTATTATGCTGCTTTGATTCCACAGGTTCTCTTTGAAGCTGGGTAGACGAAGGAGAAGCGGCAAGGATCTGTCAGAAGGGAGAGGAACCGAGCAAAGAACCAAGCGCAAGACTGAGGTTGGTGTCCTTCATTCCACTCTTATCTACTTCTCATAAGGGAAAACGAAAGTAGTTTTAGTTTGTTTGTTTCTAAGATAGCTACCAGTCTTAGTGGGACTAGAAGCTCTGAGTGGACACTAGATTTCCTGATAACAAAATGGCGACTCCACTAGGGAGTGAATAGATTGTTTGTTTGTCTATATTCGTTTGTTTTATAAACTTACAGACGGAGCCTGAAGTCAAGCCAGCTAGCCTTCGAACTGTATTTGCTATGCAAGTGCAAAGGAAATCGATTCTTCTTCAGTCTATCTCCAGGTTTTGTTTATAAACTAAACAATCGATTTGAAAACCTTCTAATTGCCCTAGTCGTGGCTCTAGTAACCTCATTAGATCAGCCCCTGTGATTTCTATTTACTGTACATCACTTGCTCAGCTTAAATCCCTGAACTGAGCTGCAAAGTGTGACCCGGAAACCAGTTGAAGTCTCGTCCCTGGACCATCGGACCTTCTACTCTTGGGAATCTGGATGCATCACACTTCCCGTGTGCAGTAGGTGCACTGCATCACACTTTCCCTGTATTACAGGTGCGCGGATCAGACAAGACCTCTTCTGCTCTCAGTTTTTGGTTTCTGTGTTCACTCTTTTCAGCTCTATTCAAGAGTTTTGCTGTCTATGGTCAGTATACCACTGTGGAAACCCTCTTCCTTTCATCATTCTGCCTCCATTGTGCAAAGAACTGTGAATTTTTTTATGTATTGTGCGCCATTTTCAGTTCTCTTTTACAAAGAAGTAGCGTAATTGAACTGTTGTTTTTTATTTGAAAGTGTCGCAAGTGTCGTTTTCAGTCAAAGAAAAGAATTCTATTGTTCTTGATGGTTGATTATACAGTTACTCTTTTATTTGATTTAAATTAGTAGTTTTTCAAGTGTCGAAAGCAGTTTTCAATTCAAAATAGCAAAGGGTCGTCATTATCTTCCTTTCATTTTTGAAAAGAAATTTGTTAGTACTATCTCTTTGAAAAGATAATTTAGATTTGTACTTAGCATTCTTCTTGTCATTCACACATTAAGAAAGCTAAAAACAAATACATGCATGTGCATTTGCACTTAGACTGCTTGTTGGTTTGATTTAGGACAGTGCATATAGTGTGTGCTCTCTGCTCTATGTTGAAAGAATATCACCTCTCTTTCTTTAGTAGCTAGGATTTTCATTGTAAAAAGAAGATTAAATGATTGTTTATCATCTTAGATTGCATTTTAGGAATTGTATATCTACATCATGCGGTGAACCTGAAAGGCAAATTTCTTAAGAAAGATCAACTGTAAAGTAAATTTAATTAACCTAAAAACGCTTTGGAACCTAATGCACAACATCTAGAAGTCTAGGCTAGAGACGTATTCCGGCGTTGTAAAGCCTGGTAACTGTCGCTTTCACTGTTGGTTGGGTGATTCCTCCTCTTTGAGATGACAAGTGCCAATACGAACTTGTGATCCCACGTACCGTTGAGTATATATTGGGAGACCACAATAGGCTATATCCTTTATCCATGGGAAGCCGTGTCTACCGCCCTATCAATTGCAATGCACTGAACACAGCATTCGGGAAGATTGACTGTCGTACCGTAAAAAGTATTCTGTAGTTTTGCGATTGGTTTGGTAATCCCTCTGTCTAGATTTCTAGAGTAGTCCCTTTCATTCCTTTTTAGAATCCTTAAAGGAGAAGGTCCATCTGAGCACTTGTCACTATGGGCTCATTAAAAATCAAAGGCGACTAGAGTCATTTTTTGTTTTTTCTCGACTCTTAAAAATTGAAAAAACAAGTTGTGTCAAAGCGTCTAAAATTCATTTAATTCAGAAAAATCTTTCCCCTTTATTTTTAGTTGATCAAGTAATCCGCAATCGTGGAAGAAAGTCAATTAAAACCCCGTCATTCATGAAGACTTATGAGTCAACCGTCTTTTTCTCCAGAATCAAACTATTCCAGACAAAGCGAACTCGTTTAACCGGCTCAAAGTCCCCTGGTCGAGTTGGAACAAGTGTTTCGACACCCTCGTAGACTCCGGTTACTCCAAACATTTCTAGTACCCCTGCCTTTACAGAAGAATTTCCGCAGCCACTAGAGGACAATAGACCTGATCCTAGTATACCTGAACCAGCTCAATCTATAGCTGATTCGGAAGGTGTTGTTCCCCAAACATCAGTCGCTGCAGAATCTATACCTTCTTCGGCACCAGAAATATTTTACGGACTTGACGGTCTACCTCTTCCACCTGGTTTGATTGCTATAGAAGAGATTGTGGACGATCCACCATCTAGTACTCCCTCGCAATTTGGAGTTGGGATCACTCTATATCTTTCTTCATTAGAAATTAGTCTACCATTATCGGAAGTTCCTGTAGAATTGCTAGGAAACCTTTTGGATAGACTAGATATGTCTGAACAACCATCGACATCTAGGACTATGTCATCTGACACAGCAGTGGCAGAACTACCTGCTGCCACTCCGACAATGTTTGACGGCGTACCATCTGTTGCAACTAGCTCTCAATCGCTGGATGGAATCCGTCCAGAGGCTGTTTCGACGATATGGTCTGTTCCCGTTTGTTCGTCCGGAATAATATCTAGAATCTTTTATGTTGAGTCCCAACAAATTGATCCTTTACAGTGTCAATTTGGGCAGTCCAGTCTTCAAAGGCAAATCATTCCATCAAGCACTAGACTACCGCTGTATGGGGGGCAATATGCCCTTTCATTGTCTCCTCCAAGAGGTCAAACATACGAGGGTTCGCAACCGAATTCAGGTTATGCTAGAATTACATCCAGTGGTTGGATACCAATATTGCCTCAACAACCAAGAGTTGTATACTCAATGCAACAAAGTATGCCTATGTCAAATATCCCCACTACACCGACTATTGTGATGGTGTTGCAAGTACAAGCGTTACCTGTTGTATGCCAACCTCAAGTCTCTCAGGTCGCAATCCAACATCCCCTTGTCCCTACGACGCCACCAGAATCATCGGTTAGTGGGTCCTTAACTGGAGTGACCCAGGCTCAAATGGGTACCATTACCCCTCATCTCAGTCAAACAGCCAGTATTGGACAACAGCACATGGTCTCACAACCATGGCTGGTGCAATATCAACAACCACAATTCCAACAAGTTTACCAAGGATCTGAGCACCAGGTATTTGCAAGTAATGGACAGTCGTATATTCAAAACGGTCAAAATCAACCATTTCATAATGGTTATGCCCATAAACCTTACCAAATTTATTAACATCAAATGCACTATGTTGGTATGCAAAGACCCACTGCTCAGGCAATCCCATCTTATCTTGGGTATGCTTCGCCGAACCTGAATCAACAGTTTCCCTTCGTGGCAGCTTTAGAATTACCAGATCTAAACCTGCTAACAAACGATCCAATCGCTTATGCCCCTTGGTGGCCAGCGATTTCTCATAAACTTCCATCAGATATTCCTAAATTTAATGGAAATCCGGGTGAAGATCCGTCGAATCATGTGATGACCTTTCATCTATGGTGTTCATCTAACACTCTAAACAATGATTCGATTAGGCTTCGCCTTTTTCAGTGAACGTTAACTGGTCCGGCAGAAAAATGGTATATCAAATTGCCTAGAGCTTCGTTTGATAACTTCAGTACCCTAGCCACAACCTTTTTAACCCATTTTTAGTTACCCATAAGGTACGGAATGGGAACAGAGCTTCTTACCAATTTCAAGTAAATGACGGCCACTCACATATCCGATCATATTCATGAGTGGCAACGTCGTCGTATAATGGTAAAATCATATGTTCGTGATCAGCTGTTGGCTGAATGGTTTATTAAGTCGTTGTTACCTTCTATTATAGAAGATGTGGCAAAGGGAGGAGTCGTCACTGAAGAGCAAGTAATTTCTCGTGTGCAATATTTAGACCTTATCTATACTTAGTCTGGCACACTCTACGATAAAATCCATGATGCTCCTAGACCGGAATTTTATGTTCCTCCCTCTCCTAAATCAAACAAAGACTCTCATGCCGGGGATAGCGTGATAGGAACAACCAACACGAAAACCATAAAGGCTAAGTCGAAGAAGGCCCATACAGTTTCAGGTCAAAATGCAAATGAAGAACTTCTCGCCTTGGAAGTAAATGTTGTATAGACTAACAAAGGCGAAGAAACCAAGCAACCAGGAGGCAAGAAAAAACAGAAAGGGAAGAAGAAAAAACAGGAGGAGTCGTCCCCTGAAAAATCTTCTGCAAACCCTTCTGGAGATAGGAAACCAAATCGTCCATTCCTTATATGTGATGAGGATCATTGGACAAAAGAGTGTCCGTATAAAGCTGAGCTTAGAAAATTCTCCAAGAATTTGAAAACCTCGGCAGTATTGACTGATCCGTTTCCAAATCTAGGAACAAATTTGGTTGCTAGTGACAATGCTTCCCCATCCCAAGTGCTAATGTTTTTGGTTTCGAAGCAGCAAAACGATGCTTTGATATTGACAAGGAATAAAGATTACGGGAATCCACAGCTGTCGGATAACAAGGCCAATGATCAACCAGTAGTTCGACAACAACTTCGACCGAAGTTGTGCCACCCGTCATTCCTGAACTAACGATAAAGCCGCCAAAGGGAGTAGTACACAAATCAACATTTAATCCTCATGCCAGAGCAGCACAACATTATAATATAGTGGAAGATCTGGCCCAATTGCCATCCGCTATGTCGACACTTGAGGTACTGCAAAATTGCCCCTCTCAAAACCAGGCTTTATTATCAGCGATAGGTGGGATTGACCCAACGGATTCCAATCTTATGTCCTTTAATCACAAAGGATATGACCCTTAGTTACCAGCTCAAATAGCTTTCCTTATTGATGAGGGGGCATCTATGTGTATTGATGAGGGGGCATCTATGTGTATTATGAGGGGGCATCTACGTGTATTATGTTGATGAGTTGCTGGAAAACTCTAGGATCTCCACCCTTGTCGCGATCTTCGACAACATTAAAAGCATTTGATGGACGAACTTACACCCCATATGGGATTTTAAGTAACTTGCAAGTCGAACTGGGGGGGAAAACAGTAGAAATAGATGTTGAAGTAATTGACGGAAACCTCGATTACAACATCCTACTGGGAAGGCCCTAGATATATGCTATGGCAGCCGTTATGTCAACCTACTTCAGGAAGATTGCATTGCCCTTTCAAGGAGGAATTACAATCATCGACCAACAGACATTTCTCCCCAACAGTTCACAAGCTACGGGAAGAATTTCGATGATCCACAGAAGCCCTCATTCACTTCAAAATATGAGAGTAGGCCTACTAAAAGACCCTATATTAATGGGGACTTTTTCCCTACCGCCTCCAATCAATCTGGCAGAAGTCGCAACAGTGGGAACCTGCAATATGATATCTTCTATTCAAAATATCTTTGAAAACAATATTAACATGGATGATCTGCAGGTATTGCCTCCAAGCCCAATAGAAATCTTGTAGAAATCAATGTTTTCGGCATGGGAGGCAAACCCAAATCAATGCTCATCAAGCGTTTGGATAGATAGGTCTAAGGAATATGGTACCCCTTCAGATCCTTGGTCGCAAGTACATTATACAGACAAAGGAATTGTTCAGTCAATGATCATTGACAGGGCACCATGGGAAGATTACCACCATCGTTCCCATCTTCTGGATTACAAAGAAGATACTCTTAGTGACCTTCATCATCCTTTAGTTTTTGATTTTTTATCAAATACTATAAACACGGTGGATTACGAGCGAAACTTGTCCAATATTGAAGAGACTATCGCCATAAATATCTCAACCAAAAAAGATGTTGTAGAGAATATTCATGTCGGCAAATCTTGTTCTCCTTTAGAACTGGAAATATATCATGCTCTTTTTTGCGAATTCAGAGATGTCTTTGCTTGGTCGTATGATGAAATGCCAGGCATTGACACGAGCATAGTTCAACATGAAATTAAGATGTATCCAGATGTCAAACCGGTACGACAACGACTATGGAAGGTGCAACCAGAAAGCAGCTGCCATCAAGGCAGAAATTGAAAAACTTCCCCATGCTAGTTTTATTTACCCAGTTCCTCTAACCGATTGGGTATCAAATATTGTTCCTGTAATGAAAAACAAGGAAAAATTAGAGTGTGCGTCGATTATAGGGATGTAAATCAAGCTTGTCTGAAAGACAACTACCCTACACCCTTCATTGACCAAATAATTGATGAATGCGCTAGATGTGAAATATTTTCATTTATGGATGGATTTTCCGAGTATAATCAAATAAATATCCGCCCACAGGAATAGTCAAAAACTGCATTTATTTGTTCGTGGGGCACATTTACATATCGCAAGCTACCCTTTGGTTTAAAGAACGCAGGGGCAACATTTCAGAGGGCAATGAATTATGCCTTCCATGACATCAAAAACATCGTTCAACCTTATCTCGACAATCTTCCAGCTCATTTGTGAAAGCGGATCGATCATCCGCGGCATTTGAGAGCAATATTTCTACGTTGCCGACACTACAAGATATGACTCAATCCACACAAATGTGTGTTCTGTGTTAGTTCTGGTTGTTTACTTGGCTTTGTGGTCTCAAAGGACAAGATTCGTCTTGACCCATGTAAGGTTTAGGCAATCATTAAATTGCCTCCACCTTCAAATTTGCTTCAGATTCAGAAACTCCAAGGGAAAGCAAACTTTCTAAGGAGGTTCATTCCAAATTATGCTAAACTTGCTAAAGGTTATACTCATCTATTGAAAAAACAAGTACCCTTCGTCTGCGATCAGGTCGCGCAGGCTTCCTTTGATGCTTTAAAGGAATCCCTGATAAAAGGATCATTAATGTACACTCTTGATTATCAAAAAGACTTTAACCTGTATCTGGCTGCAACGGATACAGCCATCGCAATGGTTTTAGTTCAAGAAGACAGTGGAATTCAACATCCTATATATTATTTAAGTAGAAACTTAAATGATATAGAAAGCAAGTACTCCTACGTTGAAAAGCTATCTCTCGTAGCTGTTCAAGTGATATAGAGATTTCAACACTATATCCTCTTTCGAAAAACCGTCATTCTGTCAGATTGCAACCCCATGACTTATATATTGTCGCGACAGTTGCTAGGGGGGAAATATTCAAAATGGATAGCAATTCTACAAGAGTTTGATCTGGAATTTATAAAATCCAAATCGAAGAAATCCTCGGTTTCGCAGAGTTACTATGCGATCTCCCATCCTCGTCCAACGATGTAACATCAGAAGAAGCGATCGTGGACGAATCTTTGTTTCTGATATCTTCAAGCAATCTGTGGTATGGAGACATAATAATCTATCTCCAAACCCAAACATATAGGTATAATACCTCCAGCTCGGAACAACGACGTATTCGATACCAAGCAAAAGACTACATGATTTTCAGTGATACACTTTACCGTCGTGGTGTCGATACAGTTCTGAGGAGGTGCCTCACCCATGAGGAGGCCGAAAAAGTCTTGAATGATTGCCATTCAGGCGCGTGTGGGGGGCATCAATCTGGTTACGCTACGGCACAAAATATTTTACGAGTAGGATACTTCTGGCCAAAAATGTTCAAAGATTGCATAACCGCGGTCAGAAGTTGCCATGCATGTCAAATCTTTCATCGAAAAACCAGAATACCACCCGCACCTCTACAACCAGTAGTTTTTGTTGGGCCATTTGCCAAATGGGGCAGAGATTTCATGACTTGTAACCTCACCTCGGCTGGGGGGCATGGGTATATCATAGTCGCAGTAGACTATTTTACCAAATGGGCCGAGGCGATGCCTACATTAAATAACAGCGGCGAAACGGTTGCCCTCTTCTTTTTCAATCATGTAGTCTCCAGATTCGGCGTCCCACAGGCCATAGTCACAGATCATGGATCGCATTTTTGCAATCACATGATGGTTGAATTGGCTACCAAATTAGGGCTGTCCCACAACAGCTCTACTCCATATTATCCGCAGGCCAATGGACAAGTTGAGGCAATCAACAAAGTCCTGAAGCGGATGCTGCAAGCGATGATTGGAGCCCATAAAAGGAGTTGGCACCTAATCCTGTACTCAGCCTTGTGGGCATCCTGGACATCGGTAAGGAATGCGATCAGGTTTACACCCTTTCAATTGGTGTATGGCCTATAAGCAATCTTATCGGTTCAGTGTGAAATCTTGTCCCTCAAACTCATGGTCGACCTTCTCCCCAGAAATTCAGAAGAAGAGGCTCGTTTCTTGGAACTAATCCAATTGTATGAAACCCATCATGATGCCACTTTGGCTAACGAAGGCCATAAGAAACGAGTCAAGGCGCAATTTGACAAGAATGTCAAACCCTGTGTCTTCTCAGAAGGTGACCTGGTCTTACTCTACGACCAGGAATCCAACAAATTGGGAGCAACCTCGCAACGGGTTGTACCTTAAGCGTTACTATGCTTGACTCAAGATAGTAACCCTTATGCTTTTGTTACATTTTTGTTTTCGCTAAGGGTAATTGTTTTGGTTAAGTGATACACTGTTACATTGTTGCAGATGTCGAACCTATTGGAAACATTTGTTGGATATGCCGACGGAGAAAGTCGTAGTTCACGGAACCTATCTTCTGCGGCCTGGGCCATCTTTGATCCAGGCGGCGAGTTAGTAAGTTTCAGAGGGGTATGTATTGGTCGGTCAACGAACAATATTGCTGAATACAGCGCATTGATAGAACTCCTCTCTGATGCCATTACGCATGGCATACGTCAACTCGTCGTCAGGCTAGACTTATAACTCGTCATCCTACAACTCACTGGTATCTACTCTGTATGAAATCCAGCTATCTATCGCATGTTCCTAAGGGTCAAGATTTTGGAAAGGAAGTTTGATTCTATTCAATATCAGCATATTTCTAGAAACTTAAACACATTAACAGACTTATTGGAAAATTATGTATTAGATAGACATTTGCAACATTTATAAAAGAAGCATTTCATCAATATTTACATCAAGATCACGTAACTCAACCAAAATAAAGCTCCAAAAATCAATATATATATATATATATAACTGTTTATGGTTCATACATAATGTTTTGTAACCAGGAAAAAATTGGTCAAATGACCCAAAACTCAAAATGATAGGGGGCACCCTAGTCTAATGATGCTGGTGATAACAAGTCACCGCCTGTGCAATCATGCGTAAAAGCCTAGTCCATCGACTCGGCACACCAGTGGTATGTCGCTGCAACCTCAGAGGTAGCTCGTCGGTCCTCACATCCAGAATATCGGGAGTGAGGCCTTTTATCTGATCCTGCAATGCTGAAGGAGTCTCGACCACAACAACGTCGCGAAGGATAGCCCTCCCTATAGCCTCTCCTACTGGAGCGGAAGCTGGTACTCTCAGACGTACTACTGGCCGAACTGGTCCAATATTTGCATGAGCACATGAGTTTTGATTAGTCCTGATAGAAAAAAGCACACTAAAATTATAAAAAGAAATGATAAACAGAGATATGGTCAGAGAATTTACCGATAACACCCCACTGCTCACCAGCCTGCAACACCAAATCCAAGTCACCCTGGAAATCCATGCTAGCATATGGATGTTGGCATTATGTTTCAAGTGTTGTCCTTGATGGCAACTCACTCAGAGGTTGGTACAGGTGCTCAGAGGTTGGTACAGGTGCTCAGAGGTTGGTACAGGTGATGGCAACTTGATCAGAGGACAGATCTCAGTACAGCAGGACAAGAAAGAGATATACGCAGGTTCAGCAAGGAGAATCCGCGTGTACACGCAGGTTGGCTTCAGTAAAAGCGCGTACATGTGAAAAGTACCTTTGGTCCGTGGTAGTTAGACCTTGGAAGTTGTGCCTATGGTTTTGGACCATAATGTCTCGACGGACGTGTTGATCCCTAGTTTCGAGGTTGATGGTATTGTGTTTCTATGGTTTTGGCTCTTGGTATTGAACAAGGCCTAAGGCTATATAAGGAGAAGATCACTAGGCAAAGAAGTATGGATTATGAGTGTCTGACGCAATGAGAGGATCTGGTATTGCTGGTTATCTGTTCGGGACGCTTGGTAAGGGTCGGATCTGACAGCGAAGGCAGAAGTAATCATTTCTAGATCTGCACGCGGGTTGCCTTTGGAGAAAGCGCGTATACACGCGGTTTTGGTACAGTGAAGTAGCGTATGCATGATAAGGGTTAATATTTCAGGTTGCTGCTGATTCTGGTGGTTGTTGCAGAGTTCTGGATTCTGGTTTGGGTTCTGTGTTCTTGATGACAGGGTTTCAGTGATACGGTATAGGGTTGTTTAATGAATTATGATGCAAGTATAAGTTGATGATTGTATTGCGGTAATGTTTGCTTTGTACTCTTGGATCCAGTCTGAAAATTGATGAAACGTGGTCCCTGAAGGTTGTAGGGTCAGCACCTACGTACTAGTAAATGGATCAGCTAGTACAAGAGCTGAGGGGGTTGTAACTCCCTTCCAGAAGTAGTTGGAAAACGAGAGAGGGTTGTAGCCCTCTGCAGGTTGTAGCCTGCGTACTGGTAAAGGACTGCACCAGTACATTGTAAAAGAAGTTTCTCATTAAAGAAGAAAGAGACGAATTGCAGCAGGTGGTTTTCACCCACATTGGGTTTCCACCTTATATCATGGTGTTCATGTGTGTGGCTCTTGTGTGATGTTCTGTTCTGTTATACTGCGCCTGTTTACTGTTAAATTGCTTAATAATGTTCTGATGCATTTACTGAAGATTAAGCTAACTGAATTATAAGATCTCTGGGTATACGCTAGTTGCATTAGACACAGTCGCGTGTACACGCGGGTTCACTTATCTGAAGTCGCGTATATGTTTCTGAGTATGAAATTGAAAAGTTTTATCTGATCTGATAATACTGATTCACCCCCCCCTCTCAGTATTATTTCCAACAATTGGTATCAGAGCAGGTCCTTCAGAGGAAGCTTGATTGCTTGAAGGAAAAGATCCATCAAAATGGCTAATCCAGAAAGAGAGGCACACATCAGGCCACCAGTCTTTGACGGGAACAATTTTACTCACTGGAAGATAAGAACCACTGCATATCTACAGTCTCTTGGAGCAGAAGCTTGGGGAATCGTAGAAGGAGGATACAAATTCCCATCAGCAACTCCTACAGATCCAGCAGAGAAAAAGCAATATGAGCTCAATGCCAAAGTAGTTACTGTCCTATTGAGTACTTTGACTCAATCAGAATTTATGAAGATCATGCATCTCAAATCAGCTAAGGAAATATGGGACAAAATCGTTACAAGCTACGAAGGAGATGATCAGGTAAAAATAGCAAAGCTTCAAACTCTCAGAATCCGGTATGAAACTCTTAAGATGCGAAGTAATGAAAGCGTAGCTAATTATTTCCTGTGTATGGATGAGATTGTGAATTGTATGAGGGATCTGGGTGAAGAATTTGAGGAAGTTGTCTTAGTTCAAAAGGTTTTGAGATCTCTGTCTACTAAATTTGATTCTAAAGTATCTGCCATAGAAGAAAAGGAGAATGTGCAGAAAATTACCATGTCACAGCTTCACGGGATCTTAACTGCTTTTGAAATGCGACAAGAGGTACCACCAGAGGCCGCATTCGAAGTGTCAGAGGAAGAAGATGAGGTAAATTTTGTCAAGAATCTTGAACGGGGAACTGGACGGTTCAAAGATAAGCTACCTTTCAAATGTTTTCTATGTGGTAGAGTTGGTCACTATGCTGCTAGATGTCCTCATAACAAAGGAAAGATATATGAAGAAGATGGTAGAAGCTATTATACCCATATTAAAAGTACATTAAATGATAGTGAAGATATTAGAAGTCTCATGGCACATAAGAAGAAGAATGCTTCATCCAATAATAGCAAGGATATTAAAAGTCTCATGGCACATGAAGAGAAGAATGGAGAAACTGAAGAAGTTGCCAAATTAAAAGAACAATTGGAGACAGAAACCAGGGTAAGGGAGAAATTGCAGGATATAGCAAAAGATCAGAGCACAACTATTCAGAGACTTGAATCAAAGATCCTCTCTCTAAAAGAAGATCTTGAAGATCAAGAACATGAAGTGATCAAACTAAAGCGACAAGTGGAAGAAGGGAGAAAAGTTGAAGAAGACCTAAGGAAGCAGTATCTGAAAAAGGAAGAAAAACATCAAGTTGAGGTAAATATCTTGAAAGGTAAACTAGAAGAAAAGGATAAGCTCTTACGATTTCAAGATAGTTCTAAAGTCTTGGATGATATTCTTAATAGTCAAAGATCTCCTGCTAGCAAGACTGGTCTTGGTTTTCATGAATATGTTGAAGGTGAATCTAGTTCACAAGGTAAGGCAAGAAACTCTAATGAGAAATCTGAAATGCTCAAGGAACAACCAAGGAAAGAAATTCCTCAAGGAAGATCCTTTACTCCTAACTATGGACGTGATAGACGATTATTTCCTCCACTGGATAATTTTGAATGTTATGTATGTCATAATCTTGGACACGTTGCAGCCAGATGTAGAAGTCGAATGGTTCAAGAAAGATCATCGCATCCCAGGTATTTCAGAGGGTATTGCTTTGCCTGCAATGCATATGGACACAAAGCAATTGATTGTGATAGAAGGAACATGAAAAATATAAGGTGTTATACATGCAACAACTATGGGCATAAAGCAAGGGAATGCAGGAGCAGATTTCAAAATTCAAGACAAGGGGACCATACATCATCACAGTTGCAGGAATTGAAGAAGACAGAAACAGAAAGGTGTGGGATAACTCAGTCAGCTGACATAACAGACACAGGGGAATCTGAAAGTGATGAAATTCAGTATTCCATCCTGCATACGCTGATATAATGAAGACAAGTCGCGTATATACGCGAGTTACAGGCTGCAAAGTCGCGTATATGGAGAAAGGGCAGCAGAACAGACCCAGGTTCAGTCATGGTTGGCTCAGGCTCAGGGGGAGCAGAACAGACTCAGGAAATGGTTCAGACATGGTTGGCTCACACTCAGGGGGAGAATATTCTTCAAATAATTCATTGTTGGCACTATGGTTAGAAGTTGATGATACATCTTGTTGTTTGATCAAAGGAATGGTATTGTAGGCTGATGCTTATGATACAGATCTGAATGGCTGGTCTTAGAACTTGCATCTGCTCAAGGGGAGCGTGGATAGATTGGTACACTTTGGCATATACAAAGGGGGAGCCAAATCAGAAACTTCAGCATGTACTCAAGGGGAGTATGGACAGTAGAAGGTATACCAAAGAAGAGCATATCTTGGTACGCCCTTTGCCCTTGATGTCAAAGGGGGAGAGTGACTTGGTGTGGTGGTTGCCATCAAGTCCAAAGGGGGAGATTGTTGGCATTATGTTTCAAGTGTTGTCCTTGATGGCAACTCACTCAGAGGTTGGTACAGGTGCTCAGAAGTTGGTACAGGTGATGGCAACTTGATCAGAGGACAGATCTCAGTACAGCAGGACAAGAAAGAGATATACGCGGGTTCAGCAAGGAGAATCCGCGTGTACACGCAGGTTGGCTTCAGTAAAAGCGCGTACATGTGAAAAGTACCTTTGGTCCGTGGTAGTTAGACCTTGGAAGTTGTGCCTATGGTTTTGGACCATAATGTCTCGACGGACGTGTTGATCCCTAGTTTCGAGGTTGATGGTATTGTGTTTCTATGGTTTTGGCTCTTGGTATTGAACAAGGCCTAAGGCTATATAAGGAGAAGATCACTAGGCAAAGAAGTATGGATTATGAGTGTCTGACGCAATGAGAGGATCTGGTATTGCTGGTTATCTGTTCGGGACGCTTGGTAAGGGTCAGATCTGACAGCGAAGGCAGAAGTAATCATTTCTAGATATGCACGCGGGTTGCCTTTGGAGAAAGCGCGTATACACGCGGTTTTGGTACAGTGAAGTAGCGTATGCATGATAAGGGTTAATATTTCAGGTTGCTGCTGATTCTGGTGGTTGTTGCAGAGTTCTGGATTCTGGTTTGGGTTCTGTGTTCTTGATGACAGGGTTTCAGTGATACGGTATAGGGTTGTTTAATGAATTATGATGCAAGTATAAGTTGATGATTGTATTGCGGTAATGTTTGCTTTGTACTCTTGGATCCAGTCTGAAAATTGATGAAACGTGGTCCCTGAAGGTTGTAGGGTCAGCACCTACGTACTAGTAAATGGATCAGCTAGTACAAGAGCTGAGGGGGTTGTAACTCCCTTCCAGAAGTAGTTGGAAAACGAGAGAGGGTTGTAGCCCTCTGCAGGTTGTAGCATGCGTACTGGTAAAGGACTGCACCAGTACATTGTAAAAGAAGTTTCTCATTAAAGAAGAAAGAGACGAATTGCAGCAGGTGGTTTTCACCCACATTGGGTTTCCACCTTATATCATGGTGTTCATGTGTGTGGCTCTTGTGTGATGTTCTGTTCTGTTATACTGCGCCTGTTTACTGTTAAATTGCTTAATAATGTTCTGATGCATTTACTGAAGATTAAGCTAACTGAATTATAAGATCTCTGGGTATACGCTAGTTGCATTAGACACAGTCGCGTGTACACGCGGGTTCACTTATCTGAAGTCACGTATATGTTTCTGAGTATGAAATTGAAAAGTTTTATCTGATCTGATAATACTGATTCACCCCCCCCTCTCAGTATTATTTCCAACAATGGATACTTGGAAAAAACCATCTCCTGACGGTTGAACCACTCGAAGAAGGTATCAGAAAAGGAAACCTGGGACTGACCAACATGTCGGGCCATAAGGTCAACCCATCTTTGCATCCGTGGTTCAGTCGGTGGAGGTAAGCCAAGTGAAATGTACTGCGGCTGCATCAGTGGGATCTTTTCCAAGGCAGAAGCGGTCAAAACAGAACCATAGCTGAAGTTCTTGGATTTTCCACTTTTTACCTTGGTCAGTTGTTCTTTCATCACAGGGAGCACTGCGTCACACCAGTTGAACACCTTTGGTTCAAGGAATTCCAACGCATACTGCATATAGGACCTGTTAGCCATGTGAAGAGCCGCACTACCAACTAGTCTAGCAAAAGTAAATAGAATGGTCCTCAAGGACCGATCATTGACATCTCGGATGTTGATCTTTCCATCCCTACTCGGCTGAGATCCCTCTCTGCAATACTGGCGAATATAATCTCTCACGGATTTGCCCCCAAGGGCAGAACCTGATAATGAAAGAGGGGCACCACACCTTGATAAACCAGTCAAAAAATAGATGTCCACGATAGTCAAGGGGATAGATTTTCCTCTGATCTAAAAGACCTGGTTGTTAGGATCCCATGCATCGAAAATATATTGCAACTAGTTCATTTGTTGCCTCATACTAGAGATGCAGAAAAACTTGAACAGGCCATAGTTCCACAGTGCAGTTACCGTAACTGGATCATGTAAAGCAGGCATGTCCTCTTCTTCATGTTCGCATTCTCACCATGTAACAACCATTTTTCTCCGAAAAATCTCTGCAAAACAAGCAAGAGAAGGGTCAGGGTCCTGATTTGGCAAAAAAAGGCAAAAATTCCATGAGAAAATAGTGCAAAAACTTCCCTTCTCGCGCCCATCGCAGCCCCAGTAGTGTACTGGGTGGGATGCATACTGACTGGCCAATGGCCAAGCCAGTATGCATTGCACCTTTTGATATAGAAAGGGTGCGATGGAGCTAGGGTGAATTTTTCAAACCCTAGAGGCTCAGAAAAATAGGGAAACATGCACAGAATTCAAAAAGGAAGGAATGCAACTGAAGAGCTCAGGTTTAGCTCCTACCTGGTCCAAATGGTGCCGAGAATCATCCACAGAATCTCTTGGAATCAAGGGGGAAAATCATCTCCAGAGCTCCAACAAACCAAATTTCAAATGAAATGGTAAAATGAGGGGTAAAAACCACTTTTAAATTACTTTTCACGTAATTCGAGTAAAATATTAGTGTTTTAACTCATTTTTGAAACATATATTGTTCATTTCTAATCGGTTTGATGAAGAAATTGAACAGGCAGTACAAGCTTTGAAGAAACAAAGTGATTAGCTGTGAAATTAAATTGATGACCATTATCACGAGAAGTTTTTATGTGGAGTTCAAGCTTGTTAAAAATTAAACCTAAGCAATGAGCAAACATTCCCCCAGAGTTTAAGCTCATTAAAAAATGAACCAATCTCCAGTAAATAACTATTTTGAATGCATTATCATTAGCTTTTGAGCCTTGGTCATGTTCTTACCATCACCTCCACTCTGTTTTAGCCGATCATTCACCTCCATTTGATTGTTTACCCCTTTTGAGGAACAGCTGCGAAGAGTGATCTTGTTAACCATCCTTGTGACACTGTCGTGATTGGAAAATTCCAAACCTTACCTGGAATCAGCTGCTACCTGAAGTTATCACTCGTTCCTAAAAAACGAGTCTCCTTTAAGCTCTTTTCACCTGACTCGTAAAATATGAAAAGATTGCCGAGCGATTGGCCTCTCCAGCTCGTTAAAGCGACTGGAAGTGCTATCCCTCCTCTAGATTTTAATCTTTTTAGACCTGAGGGATTATTACACAAAAAGATCGAGCGCTTGTTTTGTTCGACTCGTTAAAATTACCAAAAATTCATCCCTTTTGTATTATTTTATACTTTTTTGGACTTAAGGGATTATATGACAAAAAAGGATTATTGGAGTTTCCTTTACGTCCCTTTGACACTCTCTAAAATTGAAAAGGACTGAGTTATCCTTGTCGTTAAACTCATTAAAACCGAATAGCGACAAACTTGTCCATATAAACAAGAACAAGTTTCACTGTCGCTAGGCTCATTAAAACATAGCGATTGGTTTACCTGAAGGGAAAATTATAGAACAAGCATATGTTATCCTCCTCAAGCTTGACCAAAATAAAAAGGTACTAGTCAGCATTGACTGGGGAAAAATTGGGAAGAAAACTTGAAGAAACTTTATTGGTAGCAAGTCGCTCTTGAACATGACACTTTCACTCTACATCCGAGTCAGGTTGGGTTGTTCCGTTCACTGGTCATATCACCATTGGTCCATCACACCATCCATATTTGGGGTTAACGCTACCAATCCATGTTAGTGTCGTTGGTATGTTCAAGAGAAGTCGCTCAGAGAATTCACCTGTGTCTCATCCGTTGCAATACATTCACGCTCCATTCTTTCATGACCGCCACCCTGAACCCTGTATCATCAGATCGTTTTCACCTCCAAAATCATTTACTCCGTTCCATGTCATAGATGTGGGATTCATTAAGGCCCTCCTACGACGGGTCGCTTCTTGTCGACATCAGCTCATTATCCAAGAAGTCGACTTAGGAACAACCCTTTCAGTACTTTGAAGCTTGCATGCCTCAATGGCAAGTTTCTCACTTCCGACAACAGGTTTACATCATTGGCCTTCGACCGAAAGATTTTGCGTGGTGTTCGACGCCAAGTCCCTTTTCACACCACGTGAATTGTACTATAGTACCTCGAGGGTCATCATCATTATCAGTGATTTCTCTCGCGCTTGTTAAAAGCTTACATCATTGGCTGGTAATTAGGCGATGTCTTTCCATGTTCGATTCTAGAACATCTTTCACATGGATCGACTTGTACTCCGAGAAAAGATTGGACGAGTTTGAAGACCCCAGATCTAGTTCCATCCATCCAGGCTGTGATATATTCAGGAAAATAAAGACATCAAATGTACATTGTTGTTGCACAGATGATCATCCTAATCAAAGGATGATGACTCTATCAGAATCATTAGTCTCCCACACAGACGGCTATCTGTCTTATGTACATGAAAATGAATTTATAAAGTTGAGCATGGGAATGCCCGCCTCAGCTAGATCATGAAAAATATTATGAAGATAATGTATTGTATTGTATCTTATTACAAGTCGCCTTCCAGCTCGAAAAAAATTCGAATCCTCATGATAAAGCATTTCACTCGAAATCAAAAGATTAACGACCTCATGCTTTAGGGGGCAACTGTTATAGACATTTTTGGGCATTGCAACCCCAATCAAACATGTCCATAAACCAAGGGCTCCTAAGTCCCTAAAAGTGTTGTTTCACACCCTAAAGGAACAAGGTGAGCTAATTACATCATCTTCCAGAAGTTCTCCACAGGAAACTGCTCAGAACTGGTCAAAGTTGGACCATACAAGTTGCTTAGTGCTAAGGTGCAATGCATCCCACCTGCCCAATGAAAAGGGTGTGATGCATACTGAAAAGCCCTTCTGTAGGGTGTGATGGGCGAGAGTGGACAAATGACAGAGAGAGTTTGCGAGGTGGATGATCATGGAATCTTCCAGAAACTTCTCCTCTGACACTTGCCTCTCTGAATTCGCCCAGGGATGAGTAGGAGATCATCAATCTCCAAGTGGAATCAAGAAATATCAGAGAGAGGACACTAATCAAAATCCCAGAAGCTGACTCACCCCCCTGCAATCATCTATATATGGATCCCTTATCCGAGAGATCCAGAGGCTGGAATTTAGTATTTTGTAAGGAAGTGTTGTTGGTTTCTTGGTGGAAAATCATAGTGTTGGGTGATCTAAGCTTTTCATGAGGTGAAAGAAGGGCTTTCATGCTGGAGGATGACGCTGGGTCAAAACGATTGGTTGTAATCTTCTTTGCTTATCCTTGATTAATAAAGCTATTCAAGTTTTCCTCCACATTCTTGTATGTTTCATGATATATGCATTTGTGTGGTCAATATATATCTGGTTCTATATTGTTTATGATTGTAGATTTATGTTCTTCAATAGTATTATGCTGCTTTGATTCCATAGGTGCTCTTTGAAGCTGGGTAGACAAAGGAGAAGTGGCAAGCATCTGTCAGAAGGGAGAGGAACCGAGCAAGGAACCAAGTGCAAGACTGAGGTTGGTGTCCTTCATTCCACTCTTATCTACTTCTCATAAGGGAAAACAAAAGTAGTTTTAGTTTGTTTGTTTCTAAGATAGCTACCAGTCTTAGTGGGACTAGCAGCTCCGAGTGGACACTAGATTTCCCAATAACAAAAGAGAACATGCTAAAATAGCTCATGCACATCATGAAGCATTAGTAAAAGCTTCATTTGACTCAAACATGATGTCCAGAAAAGACTTTCAGATAGGGGATCTAGTTTTAAAATGGGATAAGGCTCATGAGGAAAAAAGCAAACATACGAAGTTTCAACGAATGTGGCTTGGCCCTTTCCAAATTGCAGAAATCATAGGTCCATCTACCTTTATGTTACAGGATTTAATAGGAAAAAGAGAATCTTTACCTGTTAACAGACAAATCCTCAAAAAATACTTTCCATAGGAGATCATTCTTCTATATTTTTGTAGATTAGTTTTTCCTTTATTTTAATAATAAAACCAGTTGTGAATGGTTACATTTGGAATTCATGAGAAAAAACAAGTATTTCTCTTAGATTTTGTTTTTCTGCTTGTATAAATAGAACTGATTTAGAAAATTGAACATTATTATTGTAAGATACAGTCAAAGGGCTATAAGCTTGAAAATGATACTACTTTCAACTTTATAAATTTTGATAAAAAACGACCTTTAGTTGGAATTTGTTTTATATCAGTCAAATGAAAGCTATCAATAACAAAACGAAGATTCTTTGTAGAAAGGCTCTTTCCAAAAACTCTACCATTGTCGTCCAGAGCAATTCTTAAGGAAACAATGATTTCCTCCCCACCTAGGAAAATACGAGCTTCAAGGAATAATCCAGAGATACACTTTAACTTAAAAAATAAGAGGTCTCGTCACGAGCCGACTTATCATGATCATAGATAGTATAGCTTGCTGACTTTGCCAAAACTGCATACCACAATAGGAAAATGACTCGAGATTGTTGCAATCAAAAGACAAGTGGTCTCATCTCGAGCCAACTTGTTCGGCAAAGTTATAAATCAAGTGAGTGGCACTGTCATAATTTGGCTACCAAACCAAGGCATTGTTCTTTAAGGATTAAAAGAAAATAAAAAAGTAATAAGTATGAATATGGATTTCCCTTCGAAAATCATATATTTCTCTAAGTAGGATATAGGATCATTGTTGGGTATCAGGTAACCCTGTCGAGGCTATAACGCCTGCTGGTAGCAGAGGCTCTACCTACGACAAATGAGCATATTTAAAACTGATTTACAGAGAAGCCTTTGTTTTTATCTTTATAAACTAAGTAGTGACTGATGTAGATACAATGACTAGATCTAGGAAGTAAATAAACAAAGTTGACATAGAAGAAACAAACTATCATTGACGGCTGAAATCATGGTGTATTTTATCTTTCTATAGTAAAGTTTGATTTTCTGAAAATTTTTATGTTTTGGAAGTTTAGAAAATTCAAAATAAAAGCAGAGATAATTGGTTCACTTGAAATTGTTCTGGCCAGCAACAACCCCACTTCTTATTTAGTTATTTCTAATACTAAATAAGTGGGGAGCCTTATCCATAAAATTCAAAAAATAAATTAGGACTTGTATTTCATTTTTGAATAAATCTTACTAATCATAAAACCTAGGAGAATACCTGAAAATCCCAAAAAGACTTGAGTTTTGTGATAAGTTCAAACAAGGTCGTTACCTTAATAAAAGCGTCGCATCACAAAAAAGGTAAAGGATGCCTTCCAACAAGTGAAATCCTAAGATTGCAAAATCGCGAAGCGAGATCACCCATCAAAAGACCCTCATCGCATCGCATGCCTCAAATATCACTTAAGTTGAAATGCCTCAAACCTTGATATGCGATGGCGAATCTCGCAAATCACATTTCGTAGAAAACACATTGTAATGGATAATTTCCACATGCAATGGATTTGTGATATTGTTATCTGCGATATTGCGAAGAAAATCAAAAAATCAAATTATCGCAGATTTTCAGGGCTCGTTGTTCGAGAAAACGTTTTCCATAAACCGATGCCCAATTATGCGCATTAATGTTAATTAATCAGTTAGTTGGCAATCATTAATGAAATATGGTTTTGATCTGATCAAGGAGCCATTTCACGTAAGGTGATATATTTTATATGTTTTCGGCATTTAAAGCCTTCCCATCACCTTTTTATTATCATTATTCTTGCCTCATTTGTAAACTGCAGGAACAAAAAGCAGACAAGTGTACATAGCAGTGTTCAGGATATTATTGGAAAGAAGGGTAAAGCTCCAAGTTCTGAAGATAAAGAGATGATGGACTTATACACAGACACCACCTGTAACAAAGATGTCGGTATTACTACTTGGGAAGGCATGTAAGTTTACTTGAGGAAGAAAATCCCATGGTAATGGAGCTTACATCTATTGCTGGCTCACACGGGTCATCTGAGGCATTTGTTACAGAACTAGCATGTTCTTTCTTTCACCGAATAGCGATGAGGCCCAAAATTCTTCCATACATGGACATGGTCAAATGGGTACTAGATAGTGCTAATATCACGAATAGACAATTTAAGACTCGGGGTCAAGGACTCATTGGCTTGTTCACTCCACAAGATTTGAGGCTCATATATCATCTACTAGAGCCACAGGCGACTTATAATAAACAGTTCATGGAGAAGTTCGCTAAAGAAAATGAAGATTTGGTAGAATGCACTAAGGACTGGTCAAGAAGGGATGAGCCATTAAAAAAGGATAAGCATAGTATGTATAGTACTGGTTCTCTCACCTCCCCGTATTGCTTTGCTGCTTCTATGGTCTATAGACTTTTTGGAAAGCCAGATGTTAACAAATTTTCATCTGAATGGCTGCCATTATTGGATGCTACCACTAATGCTACTATTATGGACTGGGCTAAGATATTATCTGACAATTTAGCCACAGCCATTTTGAATTACAGGTCCAAAAGAACTATCGCTCAGAGGATTTATTCCCCTTTCTACTTATCTGCTTATGTGATGGATGCAATCTGTTATATTTCCAAGTTTCCTCTAATGGGCTGGAAATGGACTACTCAAGACCCCTTACCCATTCATATTGGTCACAAAGAATTATGGGATTCCAAGTTCATTCTGTATTTCTACAAGATTTGTCATGGAATCATGCTACCTCTATACAAAATGTTGTATGATAAAGACCCTCCAAGATTTTCTCCCAAAGCGGAGGTCAATATGCTCCCTATCGCGAGATGGTTCAGAGAAGAACTTTTCACATATGTCAGGGTATTCAGAAGTCTCGCTTCCCCTCATGTCCTACCTCTATATGTTCCTGATAAATTACTGGCATGAGAGATTGCTTATCAGACTTGTGGAGAAGGAGGTATGAGTAAAGATTTGAAGGACAAGAAAAAGACCATTTGGCCTCAATTTCCTGTGGCCTGTGGGGCCTTTTCACTTTTTGATTCAGGCCATGCATTAAAATAAGCAAACAACATGTTATGTTTATGATTGTTCAAATTTCCAAGAAGACCATTCGACCCTTCTGATATCGTTATTAATTTCACTATTGCAATCGAAATAAAAGTGTTTTCTAAAGAAGATGATATTTTTGATGATATGTTTCAACAAAATAGTACACTTAAAGAAGTTCTAGATTTGGCTTAAATGCGATTTCCTCCAACAGAATTTCAAGAGTTCAAAATGTACAGAGAAAGAAGGTTAGCTAATATCCCTTTGGATAAATTACGCTTGGAACCCGTAAGGGAACCAACTCCCAATATCAGTCTCAGTGGAAGTTCAAGCACAAACAGGTCCAAGTCTAATTCTAGGAAAGAAACGTCAGAACACTCCAAGAAGTTCGAAACTGACCGTGATAAAAGTGAAGGGTCAGTAAGAGATACGGCCCAGTCTAAGGAACACCCAGAATAATAGGTTTTGACCTCTCCACAGGTAAATCCCCCCCTCTCATCGTCCAACCACCACCAATCAGAATTCAGCTTGACAAAGAATGGGAAACATTCAATGACTTAATCAATACTAAAGGACAGAGCACAAAGATACCTGAAAGTAATGTATAGACAGTGAATGATATAGTCACAGAGACAATAAACAATGTCCTAGAAATGGAACATATTCCCATTACCCCATCTTCTGAACTTATGCTCAAAATAGAGGAAATTCCTCCTCTTGATGTATTTTATAGTCCACAGCATAAGGTGGTAGTAAGAAGACAAAGAAAGAAGAGGAAATTGGAAAGTGTTCTCTCTCATGATGCAAAGCAATTAGACATCCTTTGGCAAGATCCCACCACTGATCCTACTGAAAATCTCACTAAATTATCTCAAATCGCAGGAGCATATGCTTCTGCAACCATTGATAAAGCATCTGAGGTACAACAAATACTGAAAGAAAAAGAAGATCAAATATAGGTTTTGCAACAACAGCTACAACAAGCCAGTGTGAACAGCGAAGCACAGAAACAACTTGAAAAACTACAATAGGACTTTCAACAAATGCAGCTAGGATACCAGAACATTTTGGCAAAAAGGGAAAAACAGTTATAGGTTATGCAAGAGATGCACAAGGATGATCCTAAGATCACAGAATTCATCACAGAATCCATTTCCTTAAATGATCAACTACTACAGCAGCAAGAAACATTGTGCCAAAGAATATCACAATGGAGCTCTTATTGTGAAATAAGCGATAGAATTACTAATCAAGTGGTGGACTTGTGACATGATTATGATTTAATTTATAAAAGAGTTATTGAGTATTTGGCTTGGGAGGAATATGAAGAAGGAAAAAAGGCAGGGGCACCCATAATCAATGAAACCCACAAAGAAATTCTCTTTAACAAGTGGGATGCACAGATCAGGAAAGCAGAACAATCGACTAAAGAAGCAGCCACAACAGCAAATAATATCATTGACTGCATCAATGAAAATTTGCATAGGGAAAATCTAATATCAGAGACCACTCCAAGATATCTACCAAATGTACAGCATCTACAAAAAAGCTGGAGACAGAAGGCTCAAGACAAAGCAGAGTCCATCAAAGGGTTAACCAAGTTGAATTGGGATTCTTACTGGACGTACTTGGTAAAACCACACAGCCAGTGCATGACTCTCAAATGTATCATTAATTCTGCCGAGAAGATAGTGCCAGCTCTTACGGATTCCATTTTCACAGGACAGCTAAAGTCGGAAGTCGGCTAGCCAACTCTCCTCAAGCAAATGTTGAACACTTGCAACTACAAGGAACAAATACCTAGATAATTAGTTATTAGTTTTAGTTTTAGATTTAGTTTTAGTTTTAGTTTTTCTTTATTTCTGCCTAAAATTAGGATGTTCATTTAAACTGTATCCTACATTTTTGTAATAAATTATTTTTAGATTTAGCTAGTAGTATTTAAACCCTTCTCATGCATTTAGAGAAAGGTCCAAAAATTTATCAAAAACTTGTCCTCAGAACATGCACTTTCGCACCCTCCAAGTAGGTTTTGATGAATGAATGGAACAGGATTTATTGATATATGAATTTAACATCTACTACTGATGTTGCACTTTTGTACTCTTACTGGATGTTGGATTAAGAACAGTTAGATCATTATTGCTAGAGCTCATGAGTAGAACTAGTTATAAATGGTACTTTTGTCTCTTAACGAATTCTGCTTATGTGTTATGGTGATATTCATGTTTAGTTATTTATGTATGAATGCTTAAATGCTTGAGTTATCATTTGGCACTTTTGTACGGTGATAGCTATTTATTCATGCTTAATATATGAGTGACTTATTATGCGATATGTTTTTCACAACTGTTCGGCTAACTTTTTATACGAAACAGTTCATCTTTATTGAATTCTTTTCTTATAGCGATTGAATGATATTTATTACCAATTGCTGTAGAAACTATTTTAGATCGCATAATTGAAAGATCAAATCCTGGGGTAGTTTTAGAATTAGATATTTCTATTTGTTAGAATACAATTGCATGTCATTAAATTAGATTTAGAATAAAAAATCATTTTACTTAGAAGTTATTAGAAAGTAAATATCAATTCTCAACACACACACACATAAATTGGGAAACTGGTCCCATATCCCCAATTGGACCCACTACACCAAATGGAAAAGGGGCTACTAACCAAGGTCTAGAGTGGGTGGGTATCCCCCTTGTCGTAGACCCGATTTTTGGGGCTTCAACAGGTGCATGCTTACTTGAAAGGCTTTTTTTTGCCTACAAAACAAAAACCACAAAACCCAACACAGACATACAAAAAAAAACAAACCTTACGGCTTGAAGTTAGCTTTAGCCAGAAACTCTATATTTTCCTCAATGTTTCTGATTTTCTAAGATCACACTAAACTGCAGCGGAAAAGAGCATACGCATGAAAAAAATCCTTCCTTTATGTTTCTAATTTTCCCAGATTGCACAGAGTCGTGGGGCAAAGAGCGTACACAAAAATGAAAGGTATAGATCCAGTAATAAAAAATAGAGAGCTAAATAAACTGAAATAAACAGAGAGATGAATAACTAGAACTACAAATAAAGTCTATATACCTCCAAATCTTAAAGATGATGTAGCTAGAGCTACCAGAAACCTTTTCGCGTGAAACAAAAGGGGTTCCTCACTGAAATAGATGCTCCTAACACAATCAGATGCATTTGTACTGGCTTCAGATTTGGATCACTAACAGATGAGATCCTCAAATAGCTTCGATACCATGTAGGAATTTGCAGGGTAAGTTCCTTAGACAGAAAACCAAAGGACACCACTCACAAATAGATCATAGATAAATACACTAGTATTATTGACGTGGTTAAAACCCTCAAAGAGGGAAACAGTCCACGGCCTGAGCCAAAGTGACCACTTCAAGCAATTTATTAATAAAAGAATGAAAATTTACATAAGCTTCTCTCATGAACAGCTTCCCTACAAATGACCCTCCATGCTCTTTAAATAGAGATCATGGGCCAATCGAGCGTTAAGCCACAGATCAAGTGTCGGTAACACCAAGGAGAGAATGAACCATTGGATCACTTCATGTCTAGAACATATCGTGACCATTGGATTGTAAGCTACAAAAGTACATAGTAAAGAAGCACAATTTACCTAACTCTACACTAGACCAAGTTATACTTAACTATTTCCTATGTGTCAGAATATCCTAACACATTTTACTTGTGTTCATTATTAATAAATATAAACTACTAATTTAGTAGTTTTAGATTGATTTTATGTGTTCATTATTAATCAACATAAATTAATTAGTATGATTTTGCGACTAAATTTAAAAAAAAAAATGTCATACCAAGTTACATATCTTAGTTTCAATAATAAACAATATAAAGTGCAACTATAAATAATTTCAACCACAAAGGTTATATTATATGAAATTTCAAGTATTACAATATGATTTTCCAACAAAATATTGGTTAGACTACAATTTACACATGAAATATTGTTTCATCACTTCAAAACATTATCATTGTGTTGCCAATGCATTGCAAGTGAATTCACCAACTCTGAAGACTTGACCATCAGTATCTATGTCTATGTCTTATACGGGATATTGGCTCTAAGGGTATCACTAAACCGATTCTCTTATCTTTCTCTTTTTTCATTATCTCTCTAGTTTTATTGTTCTCCATTTTCTTCAATTCCTGTTTCTTACCATCAATACTGGGTTCTTTTTATGAAAATGAAATAATACACAATGCAGAGTATAAGACATGAAAGATGATGAAGACTAGAATATAAACTCAAGTAGATTATAAATAATTTCTACGACATATACCTCAACATCAGCAATCTCAAAGCCATTTTTCCCCATAAAAGAAAGATTCAACTCAAACATTTTTTCTTCAGTTGGATGATAATTGCCACTATGTGGCCAAATTACTTGTATAAACATAGCAAATAAATGTCACCATAGAAAATAACACCTTAGTAACTTAGTATTCAACCTTCAAGGAAAGCCTAGGCACAATCCTATCAACTAAGTTACATTCTAAAAGCGCAGGTTGTAGATGCCTTGTGAAAACAAATAATTTGAGGTGTGATGTCTAATCCTTGTCATTTTATTCACAACAACATTTCATTCTCTAACACATGAACTTGGTCAAGTATATAAACAACCTGTGCTCAAATAACAACATGAAATTAAACTTTTCTAATAGTCATGAAAATATTTTAACACAAAACAACTAAAAGGATTTCAATCAATTAAGTGTAATACTAATTTCATCTTCAAGCTTTGGTTTTTGTTTAAATGGACATGATACCAAGTATTTTCAATTTCATAGTTAAAATACAAAACAAAATCAAAAGAAACATTCAAAATACAATCAAACAATAAAGAGAGGATATCATGGAATGGACATTGCAATTATAAAAAAATTGTTTACCTATCCACCAGTGTCTTGTCTAGCATTCCTAAAACATTTTCTTGCCCAAAATAACCATGAGGTGAAAGAATCACAACATTAAAAACCATAGGAATCCCTACTAGAAACTCGAACAAGTTTTCTTGGTTGAGAGATAGTGGCCACCATATGTCTAGATGACCTATATAAGGAAAGCAAGTAAAATGTCACCATAGAAAAGAACACCTTAGGAACTTAGTATTCAACCTTCAGGAAAAATCTTAGGCATAATCATGCAAATGAAGTTACATGTTTTAAGGGCCATGTGGTGAATTAGCATACCAAATTTACAACTCTCCTTTTTTTATTGCCCAAAACCGACTAACATCTAATAAAAAAAGCCAATAATTTTCACTATATTGGATCAAGAAAGTTTCTACAAGAAACTTCTTAAGAAGCACCTTCTGCATTCTCCGCTCAAGAGAAAAAATCAATGGCTGGTATAGATGAAGATCCCCTTTCTAGATACTCTTAGGAATCGTGTATATCTACATATACAAAACAACAATGTAAGAGGAAATTGTGCAGAAAAAATATCTACAAAATTGAAATACATGACAATGATGACAAAATGAGAAAAAGGAATGAAAATTAAGAAACCTGATTTATTTGCATAAGGAAAAAGTCAGGCACAAATCAGAAAGAAATCTCAAGATTTACACAAGATAAATGCCACCCTTATTACCATTTTGTTCATACTAGTGCTCCTAAATATCATCAAGTTTATGTTACTAAAAAGTGTCGCTATTTTAAAGTGTACCCTAAAAATGATGATAAAGGGAGAAATGCACATGATTTCAAACTAACAAATTTAAAACAAGAAAAAAAAATGTCGATCTTTCTAGATTCTAGAAACATTCTTTCAATATTAAAAACCTTCTTTAAAATGTAAATATGCATTAACCAAAATGCCAAGGAATGCATTTGTTCTTTCACTACATCACAATTTTCTTCTATAAAAGTTTACCAGTAATTCTCATGTCACTCAAAATTTTCGCAAAACCATTACTAAATAAATTTTCACATTTATATTTGATAAGATGATGTTTGAAAAGTGAAAATTGATTTTGATTTGGAGTTGGTGAGACTCATAGCTTGAAAATAATTATCTGCTTATTACACACCCATGTTTTGATCATGCTTTATGAGGTTCATTCCAACCACTTTTAGAACTCTATATTGAAATCGCCATGACCTGAAACTTTGCCATGATCACAATGGGGAGAGTGAATGGTAAAACCCCATTAGTTGACCTATATGTACCCTAAGGAGAGTACAGGTCCTACCCATTTAGGTATTGGCTCATTGAACATGTAAATATCAATAACATAGAAGAGAAAATGTAGACAAAGGTTGTAAGAAATGCATGTATCCATAAGAATCGCATACTTAAAGTGAGATCATAATTGTATAGAAGTTACCTAGATTTCAAGAAGTCAACTTTTAGTTATAATTAAACAAGAACCCCAATGAAACATCCTTCACTTCCAAACATATGTTTAGGAAATCACATTAATAAGATATATATTTCCGCACCTACCTATCATAGTGAAAAACATAAGGATAAGAAAGATGAAACTCTTCATCTAAAGTAATGCATAAATGTTGCCAAGTGGCTCTTGATTAATGTTTTTTTTTCCATATCGATGTCTCGTGACATTGTGATAGCATTCTTTGTCTCAAGGAGTAGGTACAGAACATCTCCCTATACATCAACACCATATGAATCAGTTTTATGATAAACAAGTTAACTACCATCTTAAGTAATTTAATTCGAAAATTAAATCCTAAGTTAACTATCTAGAAACCATATAACTACTTGTAGTTTTAGTATTCTACCACAACTAACCAAACAGATAAATAGCAAAGCATCAAAACATGATCCACCATTATGACCCAATCCATTAAAATGTGAGAAATATAAAGAATAAATAACTGGAACATTTTCAAAAAGCATCAAAGTTTGATCCTACATACTGTATTGATATGTGCTTTCATTTATTGAAGGTCTTATGTGAAAATGGAAAACTTAGAAAATAAGATGGAAGTTATAATAGCACCCAAGATACAATTTTTATATCCTTTATAACTTTGGAAAAATGAATGCATGGGAACAATGGGACAAACCCACAACTTAAATTGAAAATCATAGAAACATGATCCACCACTATCCCAATCCATCAAACTCCAAGAAATATAAAGAATAAATAATTGGTTCATTTTCAGAAAGCGTCAAAATTTGATCCTACATACTCTATTGAGGTGTGCTTCCATTTATTTAAGGTCTTAAGTGAAAATGGAAAACTCAGAAAATAACATCGCAGCTTTAATAGAACCAAAGATACAATTCCATATCCCCTTTATAACTTTGAAAAAATTAATGAATGGAAAATAAATCAGTAAGGAAGATGTGAGGTAAATTAGTAACTAAAGCAATTTTTCATGGTGAACCCAAGGAGAAAATCCACAGGGGCTTCACAGAGGAACAATATCATACCACGTGGGTTCATATTGAGGGATATATATTGAGGAAAAGATGACATAATATATTGGGGGATATATAGGGGGTAGAGGGTTTTTGTATTGGAAAATATAAAAAATGGAGCTTAAATTTAATGGAAAAATATAAATGGGTATAAAAAATGTTAATGAAAAAAAGGATACCTACAATATCTAGTAAAAGTAGGGTTTTTTAAATTGGGAAGTTGATATTGGGTTCATATTGGTAGGGGGTTAAATAATGTGATTCTTAGAGGGATTTTCCCATATGTAGTCAAATTAAGGGTATTGTTTGATATTCCATGAAAGCATATGATATGTCAGAGGTTCACTGAGTGAATCCGCCATGAGAAAATCAAGGGAGGAAAGTAAAATGATGTCAAATTTCAAATGATAAGTGGTAAAAATGGGCAAATCTCTATTTTTTTAATAAATTAATACACTTCATACAAAATCCTACAACTTGGGCTATTTTGCATGGTGTTTCATGGATAGGAGCAAGGGGAAGGGTTTCAAGGATGGCTAGAAGTTAACCCCAAATTTCAATGTGAAAACCGAAAATATTTTTAAAAACAAAATTTTAAAGAAATATAAAACTTAAAACAAAGATTCTAGAACATAGTGCTATAATATAAGTCAATAAAAGTAACTAACAGAGATAATAGATCTAATGTAACTCAATAATAGTAACAAGCCTTAGATAATAGATCTTAAATATCTTGTCTACATAGATATTATAACCCTCCCAAAAGAAATAGTTGATATAGGATACACAAATCTACCAAACATGGGAATAAAAACTGTGAAGGAAATCAGTCCTCATTACTGTTGAAGGAAATGTAACTAGATTTGGTCTTCATAAATGTACTTTTGATATTTGTATTTATTCAAGAAAAGAAATATTATTTTAATAATATATGTCAAGGAGTTTCTTGCTCATTGAAATATTTCTAGCACATGTTAAAGTGCTATAGGTGAGTTAAAGAGTCAAAATAATTATGTTGAAGACCTTAAGGGAATTTTACACCATGTATATGTTTGTATAAGAGCCAAATAATATCCCTCCAAGTTAATTCAAAGTCTTCTCCATGCAATGACATTATCAAAGAAGAAAAAATGAAGAAAAGAACACATGTTGGCCTGTAATCTTCAATTCAGCCTTCAAGTCGGCCTAAAGGAGGGACAAACCTTTATATATAGAGGTTGTCCACTCCCTCAAAAGATAACACAATCATCTCTAAAATCAGCGAAGTAAGAGAGTTGAGGAAAGGGTGAAAGAAGTCGAATAGAAGGAGCCTCTAGTGCAACGAAGAAGGAGAAGACAAGACCGAAGGTGTCAGAGTTGATCTAAGGGTAAAAACATAGTCACATGTGCGAGAAAAGATGCCTCTTTGCGGTCATAGTAGTAGTAGTATATCAGCACCACATCTCACATTGTTTGGGCTAGTAACTTAAGCTTATTAGGCCTCCCACTATAGCAAAGAAGATGTTATCTCAAGAGAAGGTTAAAAGAGGCTAATACTAAAGGAAATCACCAACACGTGCGAGAATCTAGGGATATTGTACTGTCACATTAGCCCACATATACATCTCAAGAAGAATCTCGTTTGGTTAAGAAAAGGAACGTGTCTCCATAATTGAAGGATATCACCAAGTATAGAAGAGAAGAATCTCATGTAGATCTCACATAAACAAGGTCTCTCTCTAGTCAAAGAATAAAGAAGGAGTACAAAGTGTTGAGGAGCAAAGTACTGGAAGAAGGAAGACTAAGTGTCGTGGAACAAAGTCATAAAAGGAGGAAGGAATTGACTTGTGCTCGGAGGAAATTATAGTAAAGGATCTATGGTTTGGCATTTTATCAATAAGAAGCTTCAATAAGAGAAATTTACCGAAGTGTTTTCCTCTCAAGAGAAGAGACGCTTTGGCTCTGGCAGAGAGCCAACATCTTGTGTTCTTGTTCTTATGTTTTGGTAGGAATTTGATGAAGTACACACACATGCATTAATAAGAAGAAGAAGAATATTAAGCTAACAAGAAAAAGTAAAAATACTCCACAAAATGTTATCAAGTAAAGAAGAATCACACTACACCTAATTTCCCTTGATTCTTCAACATGGTATCAGAGCTAACATGACACATCAAAGAAAGGGCATCTCAAGAACACTCATCAAGGAAAGGACATCTACAAAATTTAAAGCATCTAGACAAGAAGATCTATAATCTATCATTCATCAAGGAAGACTACAAAGAAAGAAGAAGATCATTACATAAAGGCAACTACAAGAAGAGAAAATCAAAGAAGAACCTACATCAGGCTACAAATCATCAAGCAAATCTCATCATCAATCAAGTCCACTTGGAGAAATAAACTTGAAGAACATCAAGATCTTAGGAAGGCATGCAATCAACTCTTCAAGGAGAAATCAAGTCCACTACATCTAAAAATATATAAAGTAAGCATATGCCCCCTTCTAAATATACAACAATGTCCTTTTGCAAGGAAATCAACAAATTGGTAGGTACCAATAACTTTTTTGCATGGAAGAAGAGGACTGATTTACTTCTCAAGGAGAATGACCTTCTAGAACACATCTAAGGGAATATCACTATTACCTGCTAAGAAAAGAACTCAAGCCTTAGCCAAGTACAATAAGTACGAGACAAGAGCTCAAAGGATTCTAATAGAATCTATCAAGGACTCTCTCATTCCTTACGTCTCCAAAATTGAAATATCAAAATAAATCTATGAACTAGTAGAGTTATTCTTGGTAAGAATGGCTAGAGAAGTGATATCTATACGAAATGATTTGTACAAAATGAATATATCAAAGGAAGGAATAACTCCCTACTTCATGAAGATCTCTGAGATGAGGGATCAACTTCAAGATCTTGGTGAAGTCATGTTTGACAGAGAAATGACAACTGTAGTACTCAATGCTCTACCTGTGGATTGGGACAACTTCACATCAAGCATATATGCCAAGAAGGAAACCACCCCACTAAGTGAAATGTGGCCTATGTGTAGGATAGAGGAAACAAGACTCAAATCAAAGGAAGATATGGGATCAAAGGAGCAACCATTTGCTACCACGGCCAATAGAAAGGGAAAATTTGGCAAATTTGGTCCACGAAGAAAAAATAGGAAGGATATTTCCAAAATCCAATGCTTTGGACATATCCTTGTGCATGAAAAAAAATATTTTGTGAGAAAATATTCAGTCATCAATTAAAAATCAAAATTTCGATTTAATGCCCATATCATTTCCCATCGCATAAAATGTCTTTATATATATACATATCAACTTAATGCATATTAATAACATTCATGATTACATAGAGTATTAGAGTATTAATAGTTGTGGACAAGTTAGTAATGATGAAGGGTTAGAAGAACCAAGTAAAGAGAAGTCCAAGGTAAGTGGTAGTTACAAATTATTTGATGTTAACAATAGAAGTTGAAAAAAAATGAAGGTAAATTGTAAAGTTTTCTAAGATTGAAATTGGAGTTAGATTTCACTATTTTTAAGAAGGGGAAAACCTTATCCTTCATATGGTATCTCTAGCAATAGTTTTTCTAGGAACAATAGTAGACTTTTAGGTCCCTATGATACTAGTGATGCCCCCATTAATATTGTAGTTGTATCCCTTATTCATATTGTTTTGCCCCTATTGTCCCCATATTGTTATTACTGTGCCCCATAGAATCCCTCTATTGTTATTTTTGAGCCCTTATATTATTGTTGTTAAGTCAACTTGGTTATATTGTGACCCCTTAGACTCCTATATATAGAAAGGAGGTTTTGTCATTAATCATCCAATAATTTTTCATTTATTTAATGTAAAGGAGGTTGCCCCCTTGAAGAGGTTGAATTCTAAGGCGTTGATCTATCTTTTCTATCATTTTGTGAGCTGGTTTCATAACATTCGGTATCAAAGCTTTGGATTCTAGGGTTTCGCTGCTCCAAATAGGTCATCATGGCATTTTCACTATAACTTTTTTTCTTTGACGTTTCAGAAGCAAAAAAAAAACCATTTGAGACAAAATCGTACTGAACCTCGGGTCAAATTTCAGAGCTTTTCGCACTATATGTGCGGAGATATGATCTGAGGAAGTTGGTCTTTTCGCAAACCCCTGAATTAAATTCCCTGGGGAAACTCATCATAACTTTATCTCTAAGCATCAGACTTAAATGTTGTAAGAAGGTACAGAAAGAGGACGGACTGTAGTTTCTTGTATATATTTTTCAGAGCCAAAGGTCGAAACAGTGACACATGGAACCTCATACAAGTTTGCTCTTCTGGAAAGGTCTATAATCAGATCATCTTCCAAGGAGATTGTGCATAAATCTTCCTTGGAGAATCCAATTTGGATCAGACAGGTGGCATTGAAAAGAGGACACAGAGGGCTACTATAGATCACAATTTTAGAACTAAATGATCCGAATTTACAGAGATACATCAGATTCAATATCAAGGTCCTACAAAGTGAAAAAAGGTGTGTAGTTTTTTTTAAATTTTTGCATAAGCTTGGTTTGGAAAATTAGTTTGAAGGAACTCAAAGGGCATAGTAAAGCATTATTATTGGTAATTGATGCCCCAAGGAAAGAAAATGCAAACACCTAGTAAGCAACCTAAAAGCTCTAGCATGACTCATGAAGAAGAGGAAGAAATGCAACATGATATATCAAAATTACGAGACCAAGTGCAACAAATGTCACTTGGAAAAAAAGTAACAGAATCTAAGATGGATGGTTTAAAGAAAGATGTAAAAGCTAAGATGGATGGTTTAAAGAAAGGTGTAGAAGCTAAGAAAGGCATAGAAGCTAAGATGGATGGCATGGAAGCTAAGATGAATGGCATGGACACTAAAATAGATGGCATGGATGATAAGATGGAAGAACTGAACATAAATATGAATAAGTTGCTACAAGAAATGGTCACTAATGGTGAAAGGGTAGTCAAGGAAAATCATGATGAAAACAAAAGAAATGTTAATCATGATTCCATAGACTCTAATGTTGGATCGAAGACCCACCATATTCTAAAAATCGATATGAGGAATTTTGATGGCAAGGATCCTGCAACATGGATATTACAGATGGAGCAATTTTTCGATCTCAATAATGTGCAAAACACATAAAAGGTACGTATTGAAACTTTATATTTGGAACCAAATCAGTTTGTATGGTATCAATGGCTTTGCTCTCGTAAACAAATTATCACTTGGGAAATTTTTACGAAAGAATTGACAGCAGATTATGAGGATACAAAAAGTAACACTTTTTTTAGCCAATTGATAAGTCTCAAACAAAAGGGTTCAATAATGGAGCACATTGAGGAGTTCCAAAAATTGAGCATAAGGGCAAAAAATATTCCAGAGGAGCATAGGATCGATGTGTTCATAGGGACTTTAAAGGATAATATCCAACATGATGTTCGCCTTTGGGAACCTGATTCATTAGAGAAGACATTCAGGTTAGCAAGGAAAATGGAAAGTAAAATTATGGCAACCAGGAAGCATAACACTCATAACTATAAAGATGGAAGTGTTGTTGCCCCTAGCCTTCCATAACCTATAAGGTTGACACCACAACAATTGGAAGAAAAAAGAGCAAAAGCGCTTTGTTACAGTTGTGATAGCAAATACACTAAAGGTCATAAGTGTGCTGAGAAGAAATTATTCTACATAGATTGTGAAGAGGAAGAAACAAAGGAGCAAGAAAGGTCAAAAGAAGAGGATATACTCCAGGAAAAAAGCCTAGATAAAGAATAAATGAATATAACCATATCTTGTAATGCATTGGCTGGAATTACCACTCAAACCATCAATATAGAAGGACAAATCAAGAAGAAAAAGGTAATAGTGTTGATTGATTCAGGAAGTACCCACAATTTTATTCATTGTAAGATAGCAAAAGAATTGAATTGCTTCCCATATCCAACACCAAAGTGTCAAGTGATGGTTGCAAATGGAGGAATGATAAATTGCTCTAGAAAGTGCCATAATATCAAGCTATCCATGGGAGAATATGTATTGAAAATCCCAATGCTTTCCATTCCAATGGGAGGTGCTGATGATGTACTAGGAATCCAATGGCTACAATCCTTGGGTACAATAGATTTTAACTTTCAAGAACTTTTCATGAAAGTTTATGTGGAAGGAAAGGAAGTTGAATTAAGGGCTATTGTAGGGAAACCGAGAAATATAATAAGCTCTAACGGTATAACAAAGCTTCTAGAAAAGGAACAACGAGGTGTAATTGCACAATTATGTTCGCTAGATGTTTCCACATCGAATTCATCTATTGCTCCAGATCTCTAAAAAGTATTGGACAATCATTCCAAGGTATTTGAGACTCCCACAGGTCTCCCACCTATTCGTGATCATGATCATGTTATTCATTTGATTCCAGGAAGTGTTCCTCCAAACATCAGGCCATACAGATATCCCTATGCCCAAAAGAGTGAAATTGAACATATGGTTGTAGAAATTCTTGAGGCTGGTATAATTCAACCTAGCCAAAGTTCTTCCTCTGCTCCAGTAGTATTGGTGACAAGAAGGATGGATCATGGTGCATGTGTCCGGATTATAGGGAGCTCAACAAGATCACTATTAAAGATAAGTTTCCCATTCATGTCATTGATGAATTATTAGATGAATTACATGGATCAATTTACTTCACCAGGTTAGATCTTCGTTTAGGATATCATCAAATCAGAATGAAGACTCAAGACATTCCGAAAACAACATTTAGAACCCATGAGGGTCACTATGAGTTTTTGGTCATGCCTTTTGGCCTTACCAATGCACCTTCTACATTTCAAGGTTTGATGAATTCCATTTTCAAACCCTTCCTTAGAAAATTTGTGTTAGTATTTTTTGATGATATACTAATCTACAGCAAGTCTTGGAAGGATCATGTTGAACATGTTGACAGGGTGCTACAACTATTGGAGGAGAAACAATTATATGCAAAAGGATCCAAATGTTTCTTTGGAGTAGAAGAGGTGGAATATCTGGGTCATATTGTATCTCATGAAGGAGTTAAGGTAGACCCTAACAAAATTAAAGCCATTAAGGAATGGGAAATCCCCACATCCATAAAGCATTTACGAGGATATCTCGGGTTGACAAGGTTTTATCGCAAGTTTGTTAAGAATTATGGGAAAATAGCAGCACCTCTAACAACATTCTTGAAGAAAGATGCATTTTCATGAACTCCAAAAGCAACAAAGGCCTTCGAACATCTTAAAGAGGCAATGTGCCAAACACCGGTCTTAGCTACACCAGACTTCACAAAAACCTTTATTGTAGAATGTGATGCTTCTGGAAATGGAATTGGTGTTTTTTAATGCAAGATGAAAGACCCATTGCTTTCAAAAGTTGTCCAATCAAGGGAAAGTATTTACACAAAGCAATTTATGAGAAGGAAATGTTGGCAATACTACATGAACTTAAGAAATGGCAACCCTACCTAATGGGAAGACACTTCAAGGTAAAAATGGATCATGATAGCCTTAAATACCTTTTAGAACAAAGATTATCCTCTGAAGAACAACAAAAATGGGTCACAAAGATGTTGGGTTATGACTTTGAAATCATATACAAAAAAGGGAAGAAAAATTTTGTGGCAGATGCACTCTCAAGAAAGGATGAGGATGTGGAAGAATTGTTGTGTGCCATTTCTATTATCCAACCATATTGAATAAACGAAGCAAGTGAGGAATGGAAGAATGATGAAGAAGTGTGGGAACTTATTTGAAAGTTACAACAAGATTCCAGTACATCTGATACATTTAACTTGAAAAATGATTCGTTATGGTACAAAGATCACTTATACCTATGTAAGAATTCCCAATTCAAACAAAAGATTCTTCTGGAATTGCACACTTCTCCCTTAGGAGGGCACTCAGGATTTTCAAAAACTTACCACAGGGTTAAGAAGGAATTTTTTTGGGATGGCCTTAAATCAGATATTCAAAAGTTTGTGGCAAAATGTTTGGTATGCCAACAAAATAAAGCTGAAACAATTAAGACATAAGGTCTATTACAACCTTTATCCATTCCAAGCCAATGTTGGGAGGAGGTTTCAATGGATTTTATCACAGGTTTACCAAGTCTGAGGGAAGGAGTGCCATCATGGTGGTAGTTGACAGACTTACCAAGTATGCACACTTTTGTGCATTATCACATCCATTTAAAGCCAGTATAGTTTCTACGGCATTTATGGAAACAATTCAAAAGCTACATGGAAACCAAAAAATTATTGTAAGTGACAGAGATCCCATTTTTACAGGAAATTTTTGGACAAAATTATTCTCTTATCTTGGTGCTCAGTTAGCTCATAGCTCATCTTATCATCCTCAATCTGATGGGAAAACGGAGATAGTAAACAAATGTTTGGAAGGATATCTTCATTGCTTTGTATCTGATAAACAGGCACAATGGGTCAAATGGTTCCCTCTGGCTAAATGGTGGTATAACACTTCCTTCCATACTGCAACAAAAATGACCCCATTTATGGCACTTTATGGATATCAACCACCATCCATCACATCATATTTAAGAGAAAATTCTAAGGTTCAAGCAGTGGAACATCACATTGAGCATCAACAACAAGTTCTCTAACTCTTAAAGGATAACCTCATGTTGGCGCAGAATAGAATGAAACAACAGGTAGATCAACATCGCAGTGAAAGAAGTTTTGATGTAGGTGATTGGGTATTCATACAGCTACAACCATATAAACAAATGTCCCTTAAGCAAACTAAGAAGGATAACAAATTGTCACCAAAGTATTATGGTTCGTACAAGGTGTTGCAAAAGATTGGTACTATGGCATACAAATTGGAGCTTCCTGCAGCTTCTCGAGTGCACCTAGTTTTCCATGTTTCATGTTTAAAGAAGGTTATAGGCGACAAGCTCCTAGTTCAAACAATATTGCCAAAACTTGACGAGGAAGGAAAAATTATATTGGAACTGGAAGCAGTCATAGAAACAAGAACTCAACAACTACGAAATCAATCCATTTCAGAGTATCCCATCAAGTGGAAGAACTTATCCACTGAAGATTCCACATTGGAGGATGAGAATTTCATACAGAAGCATCCAGAACTACTCAAGCGTTGAGGACAACACTTTTTTGAAGGAGAGGGGCATGTTAGGTCCCTATAATACTAGTGATGCCCCCATTAATATTGTAGTTGCATCCCTTATTAATATTGTTGTGCCCCTATTGTCCCCATATTGTTATTGTTGTGCCCTTTATATTATTATTGTTAGGTCGGCTTGGTTATATTGTGACCCCTTAGACTCCTATATATAGAAAGGAGGTTTTTTCATTTCAATCATCCAAGAATTGTTCATTTATGTAATGTAAAGGAGGTTTCCCCATCAAAGAGGCTGAATTCTAAGGCGTTGATCTATCTTTTCTATGTTTTTGTGAGCTGGTTTCATAACATAAATTTGGTGGCTAAATTTTTCAGCAATAATGGAAGACCATAGGCGGTATCAAACAATACAAAATGCAGATAGCAGTACCATTAGATTATTTATATTCCATAAACAAGAGTGGCATGATTACCTCAATAGTGATTATTTCACTCATTGATATGATGGAATCAGGTGATATTATATGACTTCATGAATCCACATTACTTCTAAGCGATGAACAAGTCTAAAGGAGCAGGGAAGACCTAATTCCATTCATAAGAAAAGTCTCTGCAACACCTTGAAAATGAGTCTAAAAATAATCAATATGAATTTTCAATGAGAAATATTCCTAACACAATATCCATTAACTGGGCACTGGATTACTTATTCAATGGAAAGTATTGTTTCCACGTAGAAATCAGTGTCAAAAACAAGAAAAATATTTCTGAAATCAAACCAGGAAATGGGAAAACAGATAGTAGAATGTTACCTAGACCTGAAACATTCATAAAAGAGAACAATAATATGACGCACCATGCTAAAAATAAAAGTAAAATTAAAATGAATAATCAAAAAGAAAATTGTGATTTGAGACGTCCAAAAATGTAAAAAAACAATTCACATTTGTTACGAAACCAGCTCAAGAAAAGATAGAAAAGATAGATCAACGCCTTAGAATTCAGCCTCTTCGAGGGGGAAACCTCCTTTACATTACATAAATGAACAATTCTTGGATGATACAAATGAAAAGACCTCCTTTCTATATATAGGAGTCTAAGGGGTCATAACATAATCAGAGCCGACATAACAATAATAATGTAAGGGCACAATAATAGCAATAGTGGGCTTCTATGTGGCACAATAGTAACAATATGGGCACTACATGGGTACATCAATATAATAAGTGGGTTGTACTAATAACAATAAGGGGTTACACTAGTAGTATAGGGGCCTAACATGCCCCTCTCCTTCAAAAAGCATTGTCCTCAACGCTTGAGTAGTTCTTGATGCTTCTGTATAAAATTCTTGTCCTCCCATGTGGAATCTTCAGCGGGTAAGTTCTTCCACTTGATGAGATACTCTAAAATTGATCGATTTCGTAGCTATCGGGTTCTTGTTTCTGTGACTGCTCCAGGTTCCAATATGATTTTTCCTTCCCCTTCAATTTCTGGCAATATTGTTTGAATTGGGATCTTTTGTAACTTTTGAATAAGTGGCTATACTTCTTCATCCTTTTTCCATTCATCCCTTGCTTCGTTTATCCAATCTATTTGGATAATAGAAATAGCACAAAACAATGCTTCCACATCCTCATCCTTGAAGAGTCTTCCCATTCGGTAAGGTCGCCATTTTTTAAGTGCATGTAGTATTACCAACATTTCCTTCTCATAAATAGCTTGCTTGAGATGTAGCAGTAAAAATACCCAATCACCTACATCAAAGAATTTTTCACTACGACGTTGATCTACCTGTTGTTTCGTTTGAGTTTGCACCGAAGTGGCATTATCCTTTAAAAGTTGGAGAACTTGTTGTTGATGCTCGATGTGATCTTTCTCTGCTTGAACCTTTTTCTTCTTGATATGTCCTTCTATCTCTATAGTTTGAGGAGTGGTAATTTCTTCCAATCCTTTACAAGATATGGTCGGATTCATTTTTTGATGCTCGATGTGATCTTTCACGTCTTGAACATTTTTCTTCTTGATATGTCCTTCTATCTTGATAGTTTGAGGAGTGGTAATTTTGACCAATGAATTACAAGATATGGTTGGATTCATTTCTTCTTTCTCAATGTGATCTTTCACTTCTTGCACCTTTTTCTTCTTGATATGTCCTTCTATCTTGAGAGTTTGAGGAGTGGTAATTCTTTTCGATGCCTTACAAGATATCATCTGATTCATTTCTTCTTTCTCTGGGGTGGGGTCCTGGCGTATATCCTCTTCTTTTGTTGTTTCTTGATCCTTTTCTTCCTCCTCTTCATATTCTATGTAAAATAATTTCTTCTCAGAACACTTATGACCTTTAGTGCATTTTCTATCACAAATGTAACAAAGCCCTTTTTCTTTTTTTTCTTCCAATTGTTGTGGTGTAACCCTTGTAGGTTGTGAAAGGCTAGGAGAACAACACTTCCATCTTTATAGTTGTGATGGGTATGCTTATTGATATCCATAATTTTGTTTTCCACTATGTCACAAAGCCCTTTTACTCTTTCCAATTGTTGCGGTGTTGCTCTAAAGAAGGTGTTGCTCTTTGTATCCTCATAATGTGCTATCATTTCCTCCATGAAAATTGACCACGTAACAAGTTGTTTACGAGAACAAAGCCCTTCATACCATAAAAATTGATCCGGTTCTAAATATGAAGATGCAATACATACCTTTTGTAACAGTGGTATACAATGTATATCAAAATATTGCTCCATCTGAAGTATCCAATTTACCGGATCCTTGCCATCAAACTTCCTCATCTTGCTTTTTCTTGATTTTAGGAGCTTGATCTTGAAATGACTGTAACTTTGCACTTTCGGATCTTTAAGTTCTGAAATTGTGGTCTGTAGTAGCCCTCTATGTCCTCTTTCCAATGCCACCAGTCTGATCCAAATTGGATTCTCCAAGGAAGAGTTATGCACAATCTCCCAAGATGACCTGATTATAGACTAGTTCAGTAGAGCGAACTTGTACGGCATGCCACGAGTCACTGTTTCAACCTTTGGATCTAAAAAATGCATACAAGAAACTACCATCCGTCCTCTTTCTTTCTTACGAAATTTCAATCTGATCCCGAGAGAGAAAGTTATGACGATTTTCCCCAGGTCACCTGTTTGGAATGTAATTCAGGAGTCTGCAAAAAGACCAACTTCCTCAGATCATATCTCCGCAAATATAGCGCGACCAGATCTGAAATTTGGACCTAAGGTTCAACGAGATTTCTTCTCAAATGGGTTTTTCTTGCAATTTCTGAAACGTCGCAAAAAAAATTTATAGTGAAAATTCCACGATGACCTGTCTGGAGCAACGAAACCCTAGAATCCAAAGCTCTGATACCAAATGTTATGAAACCAGCTCAAGAAAAGATAGAAAAGATAGATCAACGCCTTAGAATTCAGCCTCTTCGAGGGGGAAACCTCCTTTACATTACATAAATGAACAATTCTTGGATGATACAAATGAAAAGACCTCCTTTCTATATATAGGAGTCTAAGGGGTCATAAAATAATCAGAGCCGACATAACAATAATAATGTAAGGGCACAATAATAGCAATAGTGGGCTTCTATGTGGCACAATAGTAATAATATGGGCACTACACTAGTAGTATAGGGGCCTAACAACATTTTTTGCATTAGAAGGAACATCTTTGGGTAGCAGAGGTGGAGGTGTGACATGAAGAAAGATTATAATGTTTAAGGTAAATAGAATAGGAAGAGGTTTAAAGTTATATAGACATTAAAGGGGTGAGATCTTGGGTATCTTATCAACCTCCTCATTGGGGGGATCAATAGATACCATTGAGACTAATTTAATGATGTTGAACCATACAACAATTTCACAAGTTCTTAGAGCACCGGAGGGACCAGCTCCATACATTTCTAGAGAAAGGTGCTCCTGACATGTCTGGCTACATCCCAATCCCATAGGAGTGGAAGAATACCTATTCAAATTTTCTGGCCAAAGACCTAACCAGTTAAACGCCTTCTTCTATTGTAGAGGTGGTGCTGAACCTTCTCTCATGTTTTAGAGTTGGAACTGAACCTTCTCTTCTCCCATTTGAAATTGTTGGAACTAAGCTCTCTTTAGTTAACTCACTAGATTTACATTTGACCCTTAAAATTTTTATTTCACGTGGTAGTCCAACAATATTAGTGGCACTTCACCTCCTCCTGAGTTTTCTCAATCAATTCCCACGGGTAGTTCCTAGCGAATCTCCCTTTGACTATCCCAATTAATTCCCATGCATTTGTCTTTAGCAATTCTGTAGCAGTGCATCAATTTTATAACAACATGTGAATTTTGTGGATTTGCATGGATTAATAGAATTTTTGTAGCAATGGAAACTTATTTATTACTCCTACTAAGAAAATTAACAAAGCAACAAGAAATGCAGATCAGAAGATAATATTTTGATACTAATTACATGAGCCCAAGGATGTTAACTTTCTATGGGATCAACACCTCCAACATGGATTCTCACATTCTCATGTTCATCTTCTGACTCATCCTCCTGGAATTGGGCTTTGATTACCATTCATCTTCATAGTGATACATTTGCATCATTCTATGTCCAACAATCCTCATGCTTCTCCTATCCCAGTTCCAACGGATTCCCCTCTGGGATGTTTTTTGGGTTGCTCTAATATCAAACTTGATGGAGCTTTCTAACTATACACTACATAAGTATGGAACTAAATCCAAAAGGGTGTGGATCCTCTAGTTGCTACAAGCACAAATATGAAAAATTGATGAAGACACCTTCAATCTGCACATGTGTATATTTACACACCTTGTTCTCGCTGACAGGTAAGTCCAATAATAATTCTCAAGATCTGAAAAAGTGTTATTAGCAACTAAGACATACATTATTCCACACAACATTATAATTGGAGGAATCAAGAGAGATTTAACACCTAACTCGAGCAGACTAGAAATTAACATGAATACACTACCTTTGGCATCATAAACACAATCTCTTTATTTATTATCTCCTCCTCTAATCTTTAATGCAACACACAAGTCCAAATCATGGTTTCCAACCAATGATTAATGTCACAGGCATACTAAGGCTCATCTGAGCACATCATCTCCCTGTCTTTGTTACATAGAGGCAGTCTTGTCCCCTTATACACATATTAAAATCATTATATCCTAAATTTATTGAAAGAAATACATCTAAACCCCCAAGCACCAATGCTGCCACATTTTTTGGGTGTTAGAGACCCACTACACACCACATAGGAATCTTTCTTCATGGTCTTTCTATAATTTCTCTTCTTTCCATTTGGTTCCAAAATCCATTCCTTGCTTCTCATGATTAATAGACCTAACAACTCCCATATATGGGTCAATAATTTGGATGTGTGTCGTGCTTTATTTCCCCTACATCGAACTCAAATCTATATAGACCCAAGTCTGAGATGCACTTCCCAGTTTGTGAATCTTGAATATGCATATCTCCTATTTCTATATTTCAGAACTCAATGATTTGTGTGCATTTTATGGATCCTCAAGCCTAGGAACCCCTAGGTCAATATCAAACCTGAATCTAGATGGGTGTGTGCAAATGTCATATTCATGCAGTCAATGTGTTGTCTATATTTAATGTCCCTTCACGTGGACAAAGAAACACTACAATTCCCACCGATGTCTAGGCTATTAGCATAGACCTCAGCACTTTCTCAGTGCAACTAAGGTGGATGTAATCCAATTTCCATGTCTCCAAATGTACATAGTAAGCATTACATCAAATAAGATTTACCACTATCCTTGAAAGGAAATACTACCAAAGATGTTGTGGCATAAACATATATATGTAAAAAGGTTGGAGCTTCAACATAAAGGATCCAGCTTTGCATCAGGAATAGAATATATTGAATATAGGTGGAATGGGTCTCCAAATTACTCATTAACATTCTAGTAGGAAAATCCATGGGAATCTAAAGTGATTAGTTTTATAAAAGATAGGATAACCTAACTTTAACAAGCTAGGGAAAGGATGAACCTCTGTTTTGGCCATAGTAGAAGGTCAACCAATAAAATTGTAGGCTGGATGTGTTACACAAAATATTGTCACCATGACTTTCTGCAGTCAGTGTGAGTCTATCACCACTCATACTGTCCTCCTTTGCAAGTCTCAAACCTCAGCTCTTCATGTCAAGCTTTAAAAATGAGAGAAAGTCCTTGAAAATCAATAAAACTCTGGTTCCGCACTTTCTCTTACCATTACCTGCGGTCCCGCACCCCTTGGTCATGTTACCTGCGGACCTGCCCGCTCTGTCTCTAAAGGAGTGGGTGCGGACCCCTGTAAAAGTCAAAAAGGCACAAGTTTATTCTTAAAAACTCACTTTGGGTTAATTCTGGACGCTTCTAGAAGGAATCTTGACATGGTTGGTTCGCTCCTAGGTGGTTCATGCATCCCATAACTAAAGGAGCTAACCCCTTGATGAGAGGAGCTTATCCCTTTGAAGGAGGGCTTTATCCCTTTGAAGGTGGACCTAGTAACTTCCCTCCTCTGCACTATAAATTGAGTCATTGGGCTGGTTCCTAGAGAGGTTGAAAGCTGAACATTTTTTAGGGTAAATGCTGTTGGAATTGAGTCTCCCTAGTTAAGCTTGATAGGAGAGATGACATACCTTTTGGCTTCATTGTGAAGAGAGTGAAACTTTTCAAAGTAGAGGAGATTCTTGCTGGACTTTGGGAGGAGCTTGTACAGCATCAAGGCACCAAGGTTGTGAAGTTCTTCTTTGATTAAAGTTAATACAATCAAATTCATTTTTCTCAATAAATTGTCTTCTATGGTTTATTTCATGAATTCCTTGATCATCATGATAAATATGCTTTATTATATTGGCTATTGTTAGGACTCCAAATTGACCACTTTTGACCTTGTATTTTTGCTATAATATTACCCTCTTCAGTCCATAAGTTGAAAGCCTTGATTATATAATGACCTAATCATTCCAAGGTATGAAGTAACTCTCCTCATTACTATATGTTTAATCATTCATTACATATTCATGTTATCTTTATAATTAATCTTTGGAGAAGTTAACCAAGTTGCTAAGTAACCGTTGAACTGTCTAAAGTCTGCAGAAATTATAGTTCGCAGTTGTTGTAACACCAGAAATAGCAACTGCGCAGTTGCTGCAACACTAGAAACAACAACTATCTAAAGCAGGGAAAACGTTATTTTGCAACAGTTGGAACACGAGAAATGGCAAGCGGAAACAACAACTATCAGAAGATCGGCAGAGCTCCATGCTGACACAGCACGATCAGCAACTGTCCAGAAAGGGTAAAACACAGTTACAGTTGCTGAAACACCAGGAACAGCATGAGTTTACTAAATCAACAACAATGGTGAAGCGACAAAGGATAGTACGAGGATTCCAAGAAGACGGTTGAGGTTCGTTTACCAGCTGTGTAACAGTAAGAGACCCAAGAAAGAATACACCATCACACTGTTGTAACGGCATCCTGTAACAAGGATGGATTTCTTATTTTTGAAAAAAAGGTTAAACTGAATGAACTATGACGGTCTATTATAATAGATGTGTCCTCTATAAAGAGGAGACATCTACATTAGAAGGGGGGGGAACAAGTTGTAAGGGAAATTTTGAAAAACAAAAGCAAGTCTGAATCTTCATTGTAACTGGACATTTTGGCAGATGAATAAAGGATTGTTCTGAGCATTTAATTCAGCATCTGTGTTCTGGGGAATCCTGTGAGAGGGACAGGGCCCACCTTCTTCACAAGATTCACCCATTTATTTTCTGTTAGTGTGTGAGTGTGTTTGAATTCTGTAGCATTACCTCTGATAATTTCCTTTTGCTGATACTCTGTTTTGTTAGTTGCTTGATATTGTAAAAGAGTACTTCACCGGTGATTAGGAATTGCAGTGTGTATTGGAAACTTGGTTACAGGGGCAGGTGCTGAACATCCTTACCCGGAGGATAGGGTCCTGATCCTCTGCTAACAGAGCAACCATTATTTTTCTTTGCAGATTTTTATCCTTAGTTAACTGCTTTCATTTCATTTCTGCAATATATTTTAACTCCTATAACATAGAGTAAGGAGTTTGATAGAAAATAGAATTATGTATACTATAGCTTTTAATGCTTTTAGAGTTAAGTACATATAGTACGAGGTCACCTTTGAAATAAAAGGACTTTCCCGGGTTGACAAATTAATGTGGTACTCAACTATTTAATCAATAAAAAATTCGAGTAGCCAACATTTTGGCGCCGTTGCCGGGGAAGGCGGCTAGAGATTTTAAAAGCATTAATGATTTCCTTTTAAGAATAACAGGTGCATGAGAGGACGCAGGAAACATAATTTCACAGGCGGCAAAGGTGGGGGAGGAAGAAAGACCTTCATTGACGAAATTATTTCAAAGGCCGAGACATCATAGAGGATGAGTTCCCGGAGCCCTCAGATCCAGTATTCCTCACAAACAGATCGACAGACGGAGGAAGTACTAGGACCTGAAAGGAAGCTGGAAGCACCAGAGCACACTGAGGAACCGGTAGAAGAACCTGAAGAGACAGAAGATACTGAGGATAGAGCAAGCGATTCAGGAAAAAGACCAATGGAGGATAACAGAGTGGAAGGAAGGGGGAAAACTCACTCTCTACCCTGGAGTTCCCTATTGGGGAGCTCCCGAGAGGGGCAACCCCTATGAAGAACATTCCACTTTCAGCATTACCCAACTTTCATGGGTTATCCTCTGAAGACCCGGATGAATTCCTCTTTGAATTTGATATACTATGTAGGAGTTATGATTATGTGAGCCCTAATCAGAAAATAAACTGTTTCCAGCAACACTGAAAGGGAATGTGTTAAGGTGGTTTATGAGCTTAGGAGCTCAGACAATCACTACCTGGGATCAGATGAAAGAAAGTTTTCAGAAGGAGGACGAGAATCTGGAGGAATTTGTGGAAAGATTGCAGTATAATCTGTAGCGGTCTGACCACCCTACCATGAGTAAAGATATTCTGAAAACAATATTGTTGAAAGGGGTACGAGATGACTGCTTGGACATGTTGAATATGCTTGGAAAAGGGGACACTTCCAAGGAACCATCTGATGAAATTATCAACCTCTGTATGAGATGTTCAAGAGGAGCAGCAAGCAGACCAAAAAGCAGGGACAACGTATATTCAAGAGTCCAGAAGTCAGCAAGTGGAGGAGCAACACGGGCTGAAATAGGTAATTTGTTGGAAGAATTTAAAACTGAAATGTTAAGCTCTTTTGCTTCACAAATTGATGTTATGCAGGTAAAAAAGAAGCAGGCAGAAGCAGAAGCTGCCCTGGCTATTTTCTGTTCTAAATGCAGAGAAAAACACCCACTCAGGGAATGCCCACTAGATAAGGTACCAGTCTGCACGATCTGTGAAAAGGACCATGAGACCCAGCAATGCCCCTCTCTGCCTGGAATAAAAGCAGCACTGCAGTCAACTGAAGAAGACGCTGAAGTAGTGTACCTGATGACACAGAGGAGGCAATGGCCACAAAGACAAGGTATGAATTCTAACACAACATTTAGTCGTTGGAATAATCGTTCTCCTTTTCAAACAAATTACCCACCCATAAACCAAATGCAATACCCACCCTTTAATCCGATGCATTTTCTACCCATGCAGCAACCAAGTCCTCCTTTTGCTGATCATACCATGTGGAATCCTTGGGCTCCCCAGCAATCGTATTTTAATCAATGGAATCCAAACTAGGCAGCCCAGCAGATGCCATTTCCTCAGCATCAACAATCTCTTTCCTTACCATCCAATACTCCTCCGAATAACCAAGCAATTAGACCGCAGCTGCCTGTGCAACCTAACCCCAACCCAAATAACAATAAAGCTCTGCAAGTAATTGATGTTCAAAATCAGCCTATCTCCCCTATGCAATGTAACGATATCCATCTTTGTTTTGGGAGAATTGTTGAACCCATTATTGATGACATTACTGACTTTGATAAAGAGGAAGTTGGAAAAGAAAAATCAGCTAATAATAATGCTGAAATAGTTGAATCAACATCTAACAACACTGCTCAAACAGCAGATCCGCCATTCCCTGAACGTCTGGCTCTCACCAAAACGTTTGAGTAACCTGCTTTTAACCTTTTAGGAGAACTGCAGAATTTATATGTCAAAATTCCATTGTTGCAAGCGCTAAGAGATGTTCCCATTTATGCTAGGACTGTTAGGGATATCTGTATAAAAAAACCTAGAAGAAAAGCTAAGGACCCCCTCACAGTTCATGTGATGGGAGAACTGACTGCTTTAATGACAGAAAAAGATCCTCCTGTGAAATATGGTGACCCTGGTCACCCTACAGTAACAGTTCAGGTTGGAAAAACCTTTGTCTCTAAAGTTCTAGTAGATTTGGGTGCTGCAATAAACATTATGACGCTTGAAACAACACAATTTCTGCAGTTAAAAAACTTTATTAGGGAAACTCCAACCATTCTAGAGCTGGCTGATCGCTCTACAATTAAACCTGAAGGAGTCATTGAAGACCTGATAATTTCTGTAGAATCCTGGAATTACCCAGTTGATTTTGTGGTGTTACAAACTAAAAAAAAGTTGGGGGGTCATCCACTGATTCTAGGAAGACCTTGGCTAGCTACAGCAGATGCTTTCATCAGCTGTAGATCAGGATCAATGACCATCTCTAATGGGCAGGAAACCAAACAGCTTACCCTTTATACTCATGCTACACCCATGATTAATAATGACAACTCTGTATGGGTAGATTATGAGGATGAAGAAACCCAACCTATCTTGACTATCGGACAAGCTTTAACTTTCAAAGATTCTACCGAAGATGAATTAATCAGTAGCTTCATTTCTGAACCTTCTTCGGTCAGCCCAGAAATGCATAATCACTTCAATGCAATCTTGGAATCTGAATCTCAGCAGAACCTGAAAACTGAAAATTTATCTCAGACAATAGCAGGCAGCTCCTCCAAAAGTACAACAATAGAAATTGAGCCTGGCAAAACATTAAATATAAATCCTAACTTAACTGATAATGAAAAACAACAGTTAATAAAGTTACTTCAGGAGAATAAAGAAGCATTTTCATGGGATTATACAGACATGAAGGGGATTTCTCCTGAGCTATGCACCCACCGCATTTATATTAAAGAAGGATCCCGCCTAGTCTGTCAACCCCAGCGACGGATGAATCCCAATTTAAGGGAAATTGTGAAGGAAGAACTTCAAAAACTGTTGAATGCAGGATTTATATATCCTATATCTGATAGTGAGTGGGTTTCCCCACTTGTAATTGTACCCAAGAAAAATGGCAAATGGAGAGTATGTGTGGATTACAGAGTTCTAAATAAAACCACCCAGAAAGACCATTTCCCTTTACCATTCATTGATCAGGTATTAGATAATTTGGCAGGTAAGAAATTCTTTTCATTTTTGGACGGATTTAGTGGATACAATCAGATTAAGATTGCACCCCAAGATGAGGACAAGACCACGTTTACTAGCCCATGGGGGACCTTTGCTTACAGGGTTCTTCCATTTGGGCTATGTAATGCTCCAACAACATTTCAAAGAGCAGTGATAGGGATTTTTTCTGATATGCTAAATGATTCCTTAGAAATATTTATGGATGAATTTACTCCTTATGGAGTGACTTTTGAGAATGCACTGCAGAACCTTGAAAACGTACTTAAGCGATGTATAGAAGCACACCTCGCCTTAAGCACTGAAAAATGTCATATGATGATGAATCAAGGTATTGTATTGGGTCACTTCATCTCATTCCTAGGAATTCAAGTCGATCCAGCCAAAATACAAGTAATTCAGACCCTCCCTATCCCCAAAACACAAACTAATGTAAGAATCTTTTTAGGACATGCTAGATATTATAGAAGATTTATCAAGAATTTTTCCAAAATAGCTTCTCCTCTATTTGTGTTATTAACAAAAAATGCTGAATTTAAGTGGACTGATGATTGTGAAAAAGCATTTAATGAACTTAAACATTAGTTGTCTACAACTCCCATTTTGAGAGGACCTGATTGGGCACTACCCTTTCATATATCCTCTGATGCCTCAGATACTGCAATTGGAGCTGTCTTGGACCAAGAAGAAAACAGTATTCCCTATGCTATTTATTTTATCAGTAAGAATATGACACCAGCTGAACTGAATTATACAGTCACTGAGAAGGAATTCCTAGCAGTCATTTATGCTATCAATAAGTTTTGACATTATATTACTGGCTACACTACTTTTTTGCATACTGATCACTCAGCCATTAAATATCTAATGAATAAATCAGTTACAAATGCTCGAGTTACCAGATGGTTATTATTATTACAAGAATTTGACATCACAATTGTAGATAGGCCAGGAAAAGAGAATGTAGTTGCTGATTTCCTTTCTCGATTATAAACTGATGAAAATATTCCAGTAGATGATTCTTTTCCTGATGAATATTTATTTGCAGTATCTGCTCACTCACCTTGGTATGCAGACATTGCCAACTATTTAGTTGCAGGAAAATTACCATCGCACCTATCACACAGGGAGAAAACAAAGATCATTCAGCAAAGTGATAGGTACAGCTGGATAAGAGGGTGTCTTTTCCACACAGGACTCGATCAGGAAATCTGGAGATGCATAGGTGAAGATGAAATTTATGATGTGTTAAAAGCTTGTCACGATGGCCCTTGTGGAGGGCATTTTGCAGATAAAAGAATAGCACACAAGGTACTCAGAATGGGTTATTATTGGTCCTCACTCTTCAAAGATGCAAGGAAATATGTGAAGGCCTGTGATAGCTGTCAAAGAATGGTCCAGCCTAATCACAAGGATGAAATGCCACTCAATCCCCAGGTAATTCTCGAACCTTTTGAGAGATGGGCATTAGATTTTATAGGTCCCATTAATCCCCCATCCAATCAAAGAGTGTACATACTAGTGTGCACAGATTATATGACTAAGTGGGTAGAAGCTAAGGCACTTCTTAAAGCTAATGAAGAATCAGTACTAACATTTTTATTTGAAGAAATCTTTGTTAGGTTTGGATTGCCTAGAGAACTAGTCACGGATGGAGGACCTCATTTCAACTCTCATGGCTTCAAGGATACACTTTAGAAATATCATATTAAGCACAAAATGACTACACCTTATCACCCCCAGGCAAATGGGCAGGTAGAAAGCACCAATAAAGTCATAGAAGCCATATGACAAAAACAATAAAGGAGAATAGAAGGGACTGGTTTCAAAGGTTGCCTGAGGCACTATGGGCCTATAGAACTACTTGGAGGAATATTACGGGCTTTTCACCTTATGAATTAGTTTTTGGAAAAAATTTTGTTTTCCCTGTAGAGTTTGAAATCAAAACTTTAAGAACTGCTTTAGCTGTTAACCTTGACTTGACTGATGCACAGACAGCCAGGTTGCAGCAGCTTCAGGAATTGGACGAGAAGAGACTGGATGCCATCCATCAAACAACCATGATAAAACAACAAAAAAGTAGGTGGCATGATAGAACCATCAAGCAAAAGCAATTCCAGAAAGGTAACTGGGCTCTACTCTATGACTCCCGTTTTGAGAATTTCCAAGGTAAGTTAAGAACAAGGTGGTTAGGGCCTTATGAAGTAGATGCTATTTTTCCAAATGGGACAGTCAGACTTTTAACAATTGATGATAGCAGAACACCACTACTAGTGAATGGGTATCGACTCCGTTTGTATCAGCGGCATGTTTCTAAAGAAGATTTTAAAGCTACTTGCATGACAGACATACACTATGCTTTCCTGGGGGAACTTGCTGTCCCTCAAGGCACTTAAATTTCTGTTCATTTATTTATTTTTTTAGATTAGATTTTCTTTTCAACTAATAATCCCTGCCAAGGGTTGCCATGTTACAATTCATTATTTTGCAGATCTTAGTTTCGGAGAATGGCTGAGAACAAAAATTTCAAAAGAATCACTCTGCAGACTTGGGAACGTTTTTGGACCATAAATCAGTCTTTCATCATTTTCTGTTGCTGCAACACCAGTTCCCGTTGCTGCAACACCAGTTCCTATTGATGCAACACCAGTTCCCGTTGCTGCAACATTATTTGTTGTTGCTACAACACCATTCCCCATTGCTGCAACACCAACTCCCGTTGCTGCAACACCATTTCCTGTTGTTGCAACACCACTCCCCGTTGCTGCAACACCAACTCCTGTTGCTGCAACTCCAACTCCCGTTGCTGCAACACCATTTCCCGTTGTTGCAACACCATTTCCCGTTGCTGCAACACCAACTCCTGTTGCTGCAACACCAACTCCCGTTGCTGCAACACCACTTCCTGATGTCGTAATGCCTTTTTCAGTATTTTTCTCATTTATACTAAAAAAGCACCAATTTCTCCATTTCAGTTCCCAAGAAATGAATTATTATTTGCATAAAACATACCATTTCCTACCAAAAGAACCAGCCATGCGCTATGATGATTACAATCCTCCACTATTACTTCCCGTCAGTAATAAAAACCGCTGGTATTCTCATACTTTTAGACCCGCTTTAATCATCATTAATCCAGCAAAAGACAAGATAAGACTTTTCGACGCAGCAACTAAAAAGGTAAAATATAAAGGTATGCATGATTATGCATGGATATTAAATAATAGTTAATGTGGAGACGTTGATAGGACTACCGAATAATTGTACTTCCAATCATATCACTTAGCCGTAGTTTTGGGGGGGGGGATTACCAAAGCACTGTCATAATTGTATAGCACGCCAACTGCCGCCGCCCTTAACTCTCTCGGGAAGATCCCACTGTACCTAGAGCAGACGTCGACTAGACTCACTTAGACTTTTTGGGGGGTTATCTTCACTTGAGACGGTTTAGTGGAGAAACTCGTGCCAGTCTGTTCATTAAGCAGGTTGTCGGGGTAACTGTTCCAACCGCCATTTCTGTATTGAATTCTATGACGTTGGGTTTCATCACCAACTAGTGTTTTCAGTACGAAAAGTTACTTTTTGTGTGTGGTTTGACTCCTAGATTTGATAGCGCATGTTAATTTGTTTGTTTTTACTTTTAGAGACCATAGGTGTGAACTGTGAATTTTAATTGTTAGGTGTGAATTGTTAATTGTTAATTTTAGTTTTAAATTGTTAATATAATTCACTGAAGTTGAATATAATGGCAACTGTTCCGGAATTTACAAACCAAGGAACCCCTCTTAACGAGAATCCTAGTACTTTTCCTTACCTTGGAAATGTTGGTCCTCCCTATATGGCTACTTTGTCATTACCTGGATTTACAATAGGTTTACCGATATGGTTATTTTCAACTTCGTTGGCCCCAAATACTCCAATTGTTCCACCTCAACTGAATGCTTCACCTCAACAGAGTTCACCATCTCAACATCACCAACCTTCTGTTGACCCTTTACCTTCTTCACCTAATTTTTCTTCCTCCATTTCTTCCTCTTCACTTGGTAAAAGCCTTGACGCTAGTAACCAGGTGGCTAAGAAGAAGAAGAAAGGGAAGAAGAAGAAGAAGAAGAAGAAGAAGAAGAAGAAGAAGCAAGATAAGAAAGAATTCAACCAACCAACCATGGCTGTAAGTGTTAGTTGTGTTGAGGAAACCTCCAACATGCATCGTAAACCCAAATACCCTTGCAGGCTTTGTAAGGGTGACCACTTCCTTATCAATTGTCCTAGTATTCCAAAGGTCTTGGAAGTATGGTCAGAAAAATCTCATCAACTTTCCATTGATCCATCAACCAGTGATAGTCAGGTTCCTAGGAAAAAGGGTAAAGTTAGGTTTCCTTGTAAGTTATGCAAAGGGAGTCATCAAACTCACATTTGCACTCACATGGATGAAGCCTCAAAATTGTTGGAAAACCTTACTGTTCCAGAGCAAGAATTTCCAACTAGTTACCGTAAACTTTCTCCCAACCTACCATCAACTAACGGAGTGATTGATCTAATTTCAAGTACAGTCGATCACACTCTTCCATTGGAGAGTGAAACTCATATCACTTAGTTTGATGATCCACTAGTTGATCAAGTGGTCGATTCAATTTCACATTCGGTCGATCCCACTCTCCCTTTAGAGAATGAACTTCATACCGCTCAGGTTCTTATTGTTACATCAAATTCTTCTACGCTGGGGGGCATTTCACCTGTTTCTACAGAACCCCCTCCAAGTACTGAGGTCTTTTCCTTTGATTGGAATAGACTGACAGAACCTCGTCTTCCTTCCTCCATCCCTTTCCAAATCATTGTAAAGGCTGGTGGTAGGGACATACATCGCACACATGTAGATGAAGGTGCTTCTATTAGTATTTTATCCTCAACTGCTTGGAAAGCTTTGGGTTCCCCTCAGCTTGCGCCTATTACGCAAAATCTGAAAGCTTTTAACATAACCATTAGTGAACCTTTAGGGATCCTTCCTAAGGTTGCTATTACCTTGGAAGGTAAAACTGTCTGTATTGATCTTATGGTAGTTCGAGGTCCCCTGGATTTCAATTTACTCCTTGGGCGAGACTATGTTTACGCAATGAAAGCTGTCCTATCGACACTCTTTCACATGATGTCTTTCCCTCACAATGGAAATATTGTGACTGTAGACTAGCTTTCGTTCCCTAGTCTTGTTTCAACTACCAATAATATGACACCCCTAAATGTTCTTGATTCTAAAGTGGTATCTACCCCGCCACGAGTTAATTATGTGGCAACTGGTCCCATGTTTTCAGTTACCGATGTACGTGAGACTCTCACTATTTGCTCATCTTCCTTTGATTTAGATCCGGTAATTGACAGGGAAAACTCTATGGGACTACTTGAACACGATGTTCTTATCCCTTTTAAGTCCCTTGACATGTGTTCCTTCTAGAGAACTATTCTTCCTTCTGATGAAGACCTCTTGGAAGCCATGATCAAGGTGTGTCCATTGACATGTCTTTCTTCCAGTTGGAAGCCATGATCAGTTGGTTCGAGGAAAGTTCCTTTTACTGTGTCGACCTCGTTAAAAAATGAATCAGTGAGTATGAGGACAGTTCTTTTCTTGTGTCAACCTCGTTAAAAAATGAATCAGTTGGTGTGAGGACAGTTCCTTTTCCTATGCCAACCTCGTTAAAAAATGAAACAGGTGTCCATGAGGACAGTTCTTTTCCTATGTCAACCTCATTAAAAAATGAATTAGTTGGTTCGAGGAAAGTTCCTTTTACTAAGTCAACCTCACTAAAAAATGAATCAGGTATGAGGACATTTCTTTTCCTGTGTCAACCTCGTTAAAAAATGAATCAGTTGGTCAGAGGATAGATCTTGTTACTGAGTCAACCTCGTTAAAAAATGAATCAGGTATGAGGACAGTTATTTTCCTGTGTCAACCTCATTAAAAAAATGAATCAGTAGGTTATATAGGTAGATTGTAGAGAGTAGACGTGAGGATAGTTTGTTCCTATATCAACCTCGTTAAAAAATGAAACTAGATGTTAGAGCATAGTTCCTTCTTAGGTAGATTGTAGAGAGTAGAATTGAGCATAGTTCCTTGTCTTGTGTCAAGCTCGTTAAAAAGTGAATCAAGGATTTTTGAGCATAGTTCCTTGTCTTGTGTCAAGCTCGTTAAAAAATGAATCAAGGATTTTAGAGCATAGTTCCTTGTCTTGTGTCAAGCTTGTTAAAAAATGAATCAAGGATTTTAGAGCATAGTTCCTTGTCTTGTGTCAAGCTCGTTAAAAAATGAATCAAGGATTTTAGAGCATAGTTCCTTGTTAGGTAGATTGTAGAGAGTAGACTTGAGCATAGTTCCTTGTCTTGTGTCAAGCTCATTAAAAAATGAATCAAGGATTTTATGAGCATAGTTCTTTGTCTTGTGTCAAGCTCGATAAAAAATGAAACAAGGAGTCATGAGCATAGTTCCTTATCTTGTGTCAAGCTCGTTTAAAAAATGAAACAAGGGTTTTGAGGATAGTTCTTTTCCTGTGTCAACCTCACTAAAAAATGAAACAACTCCCTATATTTCCAAGATCTCGAAAGTGAACCTTCATTCCATCCACCTCGTTGAATGAAATGAAGCTTGGCGGGCATGTACCTCGTTTTGCGTCATTATGCTAAGGGCATGCGAACTTATAACAAGCATAGTTTTTCATTTCAAGCTTGTGTAAACATGAAACAAAATCCAAGCAGAGTTCTCTATGATTCAAGCTTGTGTAAAAATGAACTCATACCCGTTTTACATCTTGTGATTTCCGTTTTTATCCACTAAATTCTGTTAGATGAGCCTTGGTTGTTTTCATTCCATCGCCCCCATATCTTTCGCCGATCATATGCTTTCACTTGGTTGTTTACCCTTCCTGAGGGACCGCATCTATGAGTGGTTTTGTTAGCCAGCCTCTTAACCGTTACATGTTTTGAGCAGTTCCTCCACTACCAGAACCAGTTGCTACCCTTTATACCACTCGTTCCTCTAGGACGAGTCCTCTTTAAGCTATTTTCTGACTCGTAAAATATGAAAAGATTGCCGAGTTTTTCCTTTTTAAACTCGCTAAAACGGAATTAAAAGGACGTTCCACTTACAGCTCTTTTATGACCATATAAACATGAAAAGATTGCCGGATTTTTGTCATTTCAAGTTCGATATTGGTTATAAAATGATGTGTCTTTGATCACTTTTTTACTTTTTTGGATCAGGGACACTAATTATAAAAAGTACTCCTTGATCGTAATGTTCAAGCAATTCTCTCAAGTATTATTTTATACTTTTTCGGGCTTTGGAGATACAGATTTACGAAAAAGGACAACCATGGAGTTTTCTTAAGTTTTTTCAGACACCCTAAAATTGAAAAACGCTGAGTTTCTCCTATACTGGACTCGTTAAAACTTAACAGTAAAGGACCTATTCAATTACAAACAGGAACAGACCACTCCTTCTTAGGGTTCAAATTTAAACTAAGTTGGACTCATCCGAAGGATGAGCTTATAATCAAGCAAATGTTATCCTCCTCAAGCTTATCAAAAATAAAGAGGTACTTGCTAGAAACGGTGGGGGAAAAGAGAGAAAAATGAACCTATTTGTCATACTTTGTGTCTCAGAAGAACATTTAACCACTCTTGAACACGACACTTTTTTCACCTAGGTTGGGAAATCCTTTGCCTAACAGTTAATCAAACCATATTGAAAGTCTTCAACCGGTTTCTGGGTATTAACTTTGGTTCAGTTGTCACCAAACCATCTGCTATGTCGTTATGTGTTCAAGAGGTCGGTGCAAATAAACCATTCATCTGCAAAATATTTGTCATCCATATTGACCATCCCTAAGTCAGTCCTTGCAACTATATTTCTTCAAACTTGATCTATGATTTCGTGTTGTCGGCTTGCCTACGACGGATTGTTTTCTATCGACTTCAGCTCATTATCTAGAAAGATGATCTAGAAATCGTTAGTACCTTGGGATCTGCATGCCTCAATGGCAGGTTTCTCGCCTTCTACGATAGGTTGCATCATTGACCTTCAATCAAAGGATTCTGTGACATGTTCGACATCAACACATCTATTCACATTTCATGGATTGTACTGAGTACTTTGAGAGCCATTGACATTATTGGTGGTTTCTCTCACACTTGTTAACAGTTTACATCATTGACTGGTAATCAAGTGGTTTCTACCATGCTCGACTTCGACACATTCATTCACATGGATAGAATCGTACTATTTCGGGAAGTAGAAATCAAGACCCTGGATCTAGTTTCCACCATCCAAGCTGTGAGGAATTTTGTATTCATTATACAGTGGACAGTTCATAAACAGATGGTTGCATCCATACTATGTCGACATGTGTCTATACTTGTGATGTATTGCAAGATCATTCCTATATCAGAGCAATTTAGTTAGTTTTCTAGTTAGTTTGATCTGAGTATGGGAATGCCTACCTCAACGATGATATAATCTCATATATATATTTGGTATTGAATGTTTTTACAGCTTCCAACCGGGCTCTCCACAAGATGATCCTCGAAATGATAAAGTACTTCACTCTTCTTAGATGATAAATATAATCATCATCTACTACAAACTTTGCACTTTAGGGGGCAATCTGTTACGCAAAATATTGTCACCATGACTTTCTGCAGTCAGTGTGAGTCTATCACCACTCATACTGTCCTCCTTTGCAAGTCTCAAACCTCAGCTCTCCATGTCAAGCTTTAAAAATGAGAGAAAGTCCTTGAAAATCAATAAAACTCTGGTTCTGCACTTTCTCTTACCATTACCTGCGGTCCCACACCCCTTGGTCATGTTACCTGCAGACCTGCTCGCTCTGTCTCTAAAGGAGTGGGTGCGAACCCCTGTAAAAGTCAAAAAGGTGCAAGTTTATTCTTAAAAACTCACTTTGGGTTAATTCTGGACGCTTCTAGAAGGAATCTTGACGTGGTTGGTTCGCTCCTAGGTGGTTCATGCATCCCATAACTAAAGGAGCTAACCCCTTGATGAGAGGAGCTTATCCTTTTGATGGAGGGTTTTATCCCTTTGAAGGTGGACCTAGTAACTTCCCTCCTCTGCACTATAGATTGAGGCATTAGGATGGTTGCTAGAGAAGTTGAAAGCTGAACATTTTTGAGGGTAAATGCTGTTAGAATTGAGACTTCCTAGTTAAGCTTGAGAGGAGAGATTACATACCTTTTGGCTTCATTGGGAAGAGAGTGAAACTTTTCAAAGTAGAGGAGATTCTTGCTGGACCCTAGGAAGAGCTTGTACAGCATCAAGGCACCAAGGTTGTAAAGTTCTTCTTTGATTAAAGTTAATACAATCATATTCATTTTTCTCAATAAATTGTCTTCTATGGTTTATTTCATGAATTCCTTGATCATCATGATAAATATGCTTTATTATATTGGCTATGCAGGTGCTATTTGATATGTGTGCTTGTTTGTGTTTGCAGATTCTTTAAAAGGGAGCTCAATTGGACAAACGGAGCATGGGTTCCACAAACTAGCACTCGACCTGAGGTAGGCCTAGAAAACCTATTGGCCTTTATTTATAAATTGCATATTTAGAGAAAGATAGAATTTGTTTGGTTTGCTTGTTGCTAGATATCATTAGATACTAGGGAGATCGGTCTTGTCTACAAGAACGATTTATCCGCCCGACAGGATGGTTAATAAATCCACTGAGAGGGAGAACCTTAAAATTATTAGAGATGGTGGGAGATCAAACTAGTCATCCTCTCCAATTCATCTTAAGCCATGAATTATCAACTCCATCCATCCATCCCTCACTCCTCAAAATTTAGGAGAGGATGAAGCTACTGGTAATTATTAAAATTCTGTTATCCCAAATTAGGCAAATGTCACTTTACATAAAAGAATTGAGGGGTTTTCAAGGAAAAAACTCCATACCAGCCTATGTATTCTCACGATCCATAATTTATCACCAAATCCTATAAGAAATAGGTATCATCTTATGGATAACTTTGATCCACCCTCATTCTTCTGTCTAAGTCTGAGCTCCAGGTGTTATAGATATTTTTTTTCCCTACAACTCCAAGCATGAAATGTCCATAAACCAAGGGCTCCTAAGTCCCTAAAAGTGTTGTTCTAACCCCTAAAGGAACAAGGTCAACAGATTACAGCTTCTCCCAAAAGTTCTCCACCAGAAACTGCTCAGAATTGGTCAAATCAGGATCATTGCAGCTACTCCACTGGCTAGGTGCGTTGCATCTCACCCAAATGCACTGTGAGGGTGCATTGCATTTCAAAACTCCCTTCTATAGGGTGCGATGGGTGAGAAATGACAAATGGCAGTGTCATTCCGCGAGGTGGAGAGGCAATGGAAGCTTCCAGAATCTTCTCCTGTGACACTTGCCTCACTGAACTCGACCAAGGATGAGTAAGAGGCCCTCAGTCTCCAAGTGGAAGCAAGAACTGACAGAGAGAAGACACTAATAAAATCACAAGCTGACTCATCCTCCTTACACATATCTATATATGGATCCCTCATTGCAGAGATCCAGAGGCTGGAATTTTGCATATTGTAAGGAATTGTTGGTGGTTTCTAGAGACAAAACATCAAATTGTTGGGTGATTTATGCTTTGTTTGAGGTGAAGAGGGGCTTCTTTGCTGGGAGGTTGATGCTGGGTTGGAACCAATGGTTGTAACTCCTCCTGGATCTTTTCTTGTTTATCAATAAAAACTATTTGAGTTCTCCTCCATGCTTTTGTATCATTGATGCTAGTTACATTTGTATGGTTAACTTAAATATGATCCTAAGTTGTTTATGAATATAGATCCATGTATTTGTATAGTGCTCTTCTTCTGTGATCTTACAGGTACTTTGTGAAGCTGGGCATGCAAGGGAGCAAGTAGCTGGAGACCATCAAAGAAGAGAGGGATTGGATCAAAGGATTAGCGCAAGACACAGGTTGGTTCTTTCTATTCCTCTCTATCTATAATTCATAAAGGAAATACAAAAGTAGTTTTTCTCTGTTTGTTTCTAAGGTAGCTGTCACACCTTAGTGGGATAGAGTAGTTCTAAATAGACACTTTTCCCTGTAACAAAATGGCAACTCCACTGGGGACTGTCTAATTAGTTTGTTTGTGTATCATTCTTTGTTGTGTGTTTCATAAACTTATAAGTAGCTTTTGAACTGCATTTACCATAACAAATGCAAAGTAGATAACTGCTGCTTCAATCCATTCACTGGATCTGTTTATGATTCAAATAGCTGATTCACAAACTATCTGATTGCCCTTATGATAGCTCTTAGATCCTCCTTAGATCTACCCCTGATTGTTGCATTACTGATTGCTTTTTACTCGGCCAAAAACCAAGGACTGAACTGCAAACTATGACCCGGAACCTGAACAGAGTCTCGTTTCTAGCCCAACACAGGTACTGTTCAGAGATCCTGAATTTCAACGCACTTCCTGAAGGGGAAACCTGCGCTACATTTCAGATTCTCTGTGTTACAGGTGCACTGATCAGACTAGCTCTGTGCAGCTGTGGTTCCTGTGCTTCATTCTTTCCAGTTCTATCCATGAATTTTGCTGCCTGTGGTCAGTATATGTCTGTTTGAAACCTCTTTTCCTTGCTATTATTCCGCCTCCTTTGTACAAAAGAACTATAGATGTTTTTGTGTGTTTGTTGAGTCGTTTACAGTTTTCCTTTGCAAAAGTAGCATAGTCGTACTGTCGTCCTTTGATTTGAATTTGTCGCAAGTGTCGATTTCGATCATAGGAGAAAGTTTGATTGCTGTTGATGGTCGATTATCCTGTTACTATTGCCTTTGGTCTGAATTTGTAATTTTCTAGTGTCAAGAACAAGTGTTCATTTCAAAATCGTAAGGTGTCGTAATCATCTCTGTTTTTGATTTCGAAAAAGAGCTTGTTTATATTTGTCGCTTGAAAAGAAATTCAGATTTGTACATCAACTTTCTTTTTAGCATCAATACTAAGAAAGTTGAAAACAAATACATGCATGTGCATTTGCATATAGACAGTCTGTTTGGCTTGATTTAGGAAAGTGCATTTACAGTGTGCTCTTTGCTCTTTGTGAAAAGATTATGTCTTTCTTTTCCCCTAGTAGCTAGGATTTTCATTGCACAAAAGAGATAAAAGTTTGTTTATCATCTTTAGATTGCATTTTAGGAATTACATCCACATCTCGTGGTGAACCCGAAAGGCAAACTTCATAAACAAGATCAACTTAAAATAAATTCAATGAATCTAACAATGCTTTGGAACTTAACGCACAACATTTAGAGGTCTAGGCTAGAGACGTATTCCGGCGTCGTAAAGCCTGGTAACTGTTGTCCTCACTGATGGTTGGGTGATTCCTCCACTTTGAGACGATAAGTTCCAGTACGGACTTGTGCTCCCACGTACCGTCGAGTATATTTTGGGAGACCCCTATAGGCTTAAATCCTTTATCCTTAGGAAGCCGTGTCTGCCGCCCTATTGATCGCAATGCACTGAACACAGCATTCGAGAAGATTGACTGCCTTACCGTAAAAAGTATTCTACAGTTTTGCGATTAGTTTGGTACTCCCTCTACCTAGATCTCCAGAGTAGTCCCTTTCATTCCTTTTCAGACTCCTTAATGGAAAAGGTCCATCTGAGCACTTGTCACTTCAGGCTCATTAAAAATCGAAGGAGACTAGAGTCATCTTTTGTTTTTTCTCGACTCTTAAAAACTGAAAAAACAAGTTGTGTCAAAGCGTCTAAAATTTATTTTAAACAGAATATTCATTACCCCTTTCCTACGTTGATCTTGAGTTGAGAAAATGGAGTCCACTAACAAAGGAATTCCCCTTGGAGGAAATCCTAGTCCCTTCTCCTCTTGGGGAGATGTTGGTGCACCCCATATGGCCACATTGTCGCTTCCAGGACTGGAAATTGGTTTTCCTGTATGGCTCTTCTCAACCTCTGTCGTTTAGAACACCACTATTCCTGAACAATCGAATCAGCAATTAGACGAGTCCAGAGTTACCCACCAACCTTCTACTTCCTCTAATTCTTCCTCTCCTCCTTCCTCTTCGCTTGATGGGGCTGGGAAAGCCAAAAGTCAAGTTCCTAAGGAGAAGAAGGAAAAGAAGAAGAAAGAGAAGAAGAAGAAGGAGCCAAAAGCGAATGGGGGCAAACGAGTGTTGTCTAACGAAAATCCACACACTGCACCGACCAGGCCTAAATCGCCATGTGTCATTTGCAAAGGAGACCACTTTCACAGAGATTTTCCCTGCATCCCTCGGATCTTAAGGGACTAGTCTCCTCGTTTGCACAACCCAGTGTCGTCAACCTCTGATGATCATGTTGAAAACACACCGTCAACTACTGAAAGTGAAGCCCCAAGACAAAAAGGAAAATATAAATTTCCTAGTAAACTGTGTGAAGGCGATCATGCCGTCCACCGTTGTCCCTTCTTAGATGAAGCTAAAAGAGTTTTGGATGATCGTCTGGTTTCACTGTTACGACTTCCTCCTGGATATAAAAAACTCTTGCCGAGTCCGTCACTAGTTAAAAATATGGCTGACCCACTCAGGTGGTCGGCCGAAGCATCTGTCATTAAAGACGAACCATCTGAATCCATACTAGACAAAAGTCAAAAGGTCGAGGCGGCAGTTGACCCGGTCTTGCCTTCAGAGGTTCCATCTTTAGATGATACAATCACTGAAGAGAACAAGGATGACACCGTCCAAATTCTTTTCATAAGCACAAACTCCAACGAACATGGGGGCAATTTACCCGTTCCTTTACCGCAGGAAGGAATTTCGTCAGAGTCGTACCCGGCCGTCTATTCGGTCCCACCTCCAAGCAACCTAGTTGTCTCCTTCGACTAGAATCAACTAGGCAGACCCCGTTTACCAGCTAGTGTACCATTCCGAATTATTGTTCAGATATATAGAATGGTTATGGCTGGTACCATCATAGATGAGGGGGCTTCTGTGAGTATCCTTTCCTCAACTGCTTGGAAAGCTCTTGGTTCACCACTGCTTTTGCCTGAGATGAGAAATCTGAGAGGCTTTGATAAAGGAACCAGTCGACCGTTAGGGATCCTTCCCGATGTGCCCATAACATTGAGAGGGAAAACCGTTCACATGAATGTAATGGTAGTTCAAGGACCCCTGGATTACAATCTACTCCTTGGACGAGACTATATTTATTGCATGGGAGCAATTGTCTCCTCACTCTTTAGAGTAATGTGTTTTCCGCACGAAGGAAGAGTGGTCAAGCTCGTGGACCAGCTTTCATTCCCTGGATCATACAGAGCAAATAGTCATATACCATCCCTGAATGGTATTTTCACGCAAGAAATTTCTCAATCTCCAGTCCGTCCTCCCGATGAGCGCAAGTAATTCGGAGGGATATGACTGAAACCCAGGGGGCATGCACCCTGGTCTGCTTTGGCAGGAAAACTTTGGGTATAGGGTAGGTTTCCGGGAGAGAATATGACTAGTCTGTACCCCCGTCCGTGATTGGAAGAGGGGGTTATTCTATAACAAGATTCTCTTGTCAAAGTTATGTGAGTTGGCGAGCACCGCCACTCACCTTTGTTTATTTCGGTAGACATCGCCGGAGAAGTGTTTTGTTTGCGCTGTGAATAGAACGATCTTTGGGTAACCTGTAAGAGGTAGGCCTCTCTCGGTAAAACAAATGCTTTAACGGACTAAAGAAGGGGTAACCTTGAAACTCTGTTTTATACCTGGGGGCATGCAAACCTTTTGGAATGCAAGCGAAGAGCGACTATTTATTTTTTAAATTTTTAGGACCTCTACCCCTTTAAACTCGTAGGATTGGTCATTTCTTAACTTGCATAAAGAAAGGATGTGGGGAAAATCTCTAAAAGTTGTCATTTTTATATGATTCTTATCACAAGACTGGATTAATCGAGCAGTTTTAGCACATAGTTCAAGCTCGTTAAAAAATAAACATAAGACATGAGCAAATGTTTCCACCCGCATTTAAGCTCGTTAAAAAATGCACTATTCCCCGGTAAATAACCATCGTGAATGTAGTACTTCAGCCGTTAAAGCCTTGGTCATGTTTGCACCGTCACCTCCACTTTTCATTGGCCGATCATTCACCTCCATTTGATTGTTTACCCATTTTGAGGAACAGCTGCGAAGAGTGATTTCACTAGCCATCCTTGTGACACTGCCGTGATTGGAAAATTCCAAACCTTACCTGGAATCAGCTGCTACCCGTTTTATCACTCGTTCCTCAAAAGACGAGTCTCCTTTAAGCTCTTTTCAACTGACTCGTAAAATATGAAAAGATTTCTGAGCCATTGGCCTCTCCAGCTCGTTAAAGGGACAAGAAGTGCTATCCCTCCTCTAGATTTTAATCTTTTTGGACCTGAGGGATTATTACACAAAAAGATCGAGCGCTTGTTTTGTTCGGCTCGTTAAAACTATCGAAAATTCATCCCTTCTGTATTGTTTTATACTTTTTTGGACTTAAGGGATTAGATGACGAAAAAAGGAATTTTGGAGTTACCTTTACGTTCCTTTTCAGACTCTCTAAAATTGAAAAGGACCGAGTTATCTTTGTCGTTAAACTCATTAAAAAGATTAATAGCGACAAACTTGTCTTTAGACGAGAACGAGTTTCACTATCGCTAGGTTCGTTAAAACATAGCGATGGGTTTGCCCGAAGGGAAAATTATAGAACAAGCATATGTTATCCTCCTCAAGCTTGACAAAAATAAAGAGGTACTGGTCAGCAATGACTGGGGAAAAATTGGGAAGAAAACTCAAAGAAACTTTGTTGGTAGCAAGTCGCTCTTGAACAGGACACTTCCACTCCGTGTCCGAGTCGGGTTGGGTTGTTTCATTCACCGGTCACATCACCATGGTCACGCCATACCATCCACATTTGGAGTTAATGCTACCAATCCATCACATCAGTGTCGCCAATATGTTCAAGAGAAGCCATCCAAAGAAGTCACCTGCGTCTCACCCACTACCATACATTATACTCCATTCTTTCATGACCGCCACCCTGAACCTTATATCATCAGATCGTTTTCACCTCCATCAAAATCATTTGCTCCATTCCGTGTCATTGATGTGGGATTCACTAAGGCCCTCCTGTGACGGATCGCTTCTTGTCAACATTAGCTCATTATCCAAGAAGTTGATCTAGGAACACCCCATTCAGTACTTTGAAGCTTGCATGCCTCAATGGCAAGTTTCTCACTTTCGGCGACAGGTTTACATCAATGGCCTTCGACCGAAAGATTTTGCGTGGTGTTCGACGCCAAGTCCTCTATTCACACCACGTGAATTGTACTGCAGTACCTTGAGGATCATTATCATTATCGGTGATTCCTCTCGCGCTTGTTAACAGTTTACATCATTGACTGGTAATCAAGCGATGTCTTTCCATGTTCGACTTCAGAACATTTCTCACATGGATCGACTTGTACTTCGAGTGAAGATTGGACGAGATTGAAGACCCCGGATCTAGTTTCATCCATCCAGGCTGCGATATATATTCAGGGAAATAAAGACATTAAATGTACAACATTACAACACAGATAATCACCCTACCAAAAGGATGATGGCTCTATCAGAATCATCATTCTACACTAAGACGATTGTCTGTCCTATGTACATGAAAATGAATTTATAAAGCTGAGCATGGGAATGCCCACCTCAGCTAGATCATGAAAACAGTATGAAGATAATGTATTGTATTGTATCTTATTACAAGTCTCCTCCCAACATTGAAAGAACTTCAGATCCTCATAATGAAGAATTTCACCCGACACCAAAAGGTTAACGGCCTCATACTTTAGGGGGCAATTGTTAAAGAAATTTTTGTGCCCTACAACTCCAAGCATGAAATGTCCATAAAACAAGGGCTCCTAAGTCCCTAAAAGTGTTGTTCTAACCCCTAAAGGAACAAGGTCAACAGATTACAGCTTCTCCCAGAAGTTCTCCACCAGAAACTGCTCAGAATTGGTCAAATCAGGATCATTGCAGCTGCTCCACTGGCTAGGTGTGTTGCATCTCACCCAAATGCACTGTGAGGGTGCGTTGCATTTCAAAACTCCCTTCTGTAGGGTGCGATGGGCGAGAAATGACAAATGGCAGTGTCATTCCGTGAGGTGGAGAGGCAATGGAAGCTTCCAGAATCTTCTCCTGTGACACTTGCCTCACTGAATTCGACCAAGGATGAGTAAGAGGCCCTCAGTCTCCAAGTGGAAGCAAGAACTGACAGAGAGAAGACACTAATCAAATCACAAGCTGACTCATCCTCCTTACACATATCTATATATGGATCCCTCATCCCAGAGATCCAGAGGCTGGAATTTTGCATATTGTAAGGAATTGATGTTGGTTTCTAGAGACAAAACATCAGATTGTTGGGTGATTTATGCTTTGTTTGAGGTGAAGAGGGGCTTCTTTGCTGGGAGGTTGATGCTGGGTCGGAACCACTGGTTGTAACTCCTCCTGGATCTTTTCTTGTTTATCAATAAAAACTATTTGAGTTCTCCTCCATGCTTTTGTATCATTGATGCTAGTTACATTTGTATGGTTAACTTAAATCTGATCCTAAGTTATTTATGAATATAGATCCATGTCTTTGTATAGTGCTCTGCTTCTGTGATCTTACAGGTACTTTGTGAAGCTGGGCATGCAAGGGAGCAGGTAGCTGGAGACCATCAAAGAAGAGAGGGATTGGATCAAAGGATTAGCGCAAGACACAGGTTGGTTCTTTCTATTCCTCTCTATCTATAATTCATAAAGGAAATACAAAAGTAGTTTTTCTATGTTTGTTTCTAAGGTAGCTATCACACCTTAGTGGGATAGAGTAGTTCTAAATAGACACTTTTCCCTGTAACACCAGGAGAATGATGAAAAATTCCTCTCAACACCTTCACAGTGGTAGATAGCATAACCAATCTACCACAATGTTGGATCAATTAAAGGAGTAAAACAGATTAAGGGTACATTACAAAGATGTAGGGCCCTACTTAGAGGTTGTGGAGAAGTAGCTAAAGAATGTGATCATGTCATTGATGTTGATATGAAGCTGAACTATGAGATACATTTGTGGTCCTATAGAATTTGGAAATAAAGTCAAAAAATTCTTGAAAATATGGTAAGTTAGATATCATTTTTGGGATTCAACTACGTTAAGTCATTCATCTATGACCATTTCCATGAGAGGTAGTTGCAACTGACTAATTTCTCATGATTTTTGAATAGTCGACTTAGCACTTATTGCATAGTCCACTTAGCACTCATTGCATCGGGTGATGCTCACAGGGGTGAAGAAGTGGGATTGAAACTAGTGAAATGAATCACATAGCGTTAATCATCACTTTCGGAGCTTGCACCCAGTAACCAGGACTTCCCGAGAGGTCACCCATCCCAAATAGCCTCTGGCTCAAGTGCGCTTAACTGTGGAGTTTTCCCCACAATCAAGTGCACTTAGCTTGCTACCACATTTACAAAACCTTAGCAAGTATTGTGCCTCATGGACCATTCAAGTAGAGATCCCTTCACTCTTTTGAATTAAGTATTGGGGGTTTTCGCAGTGCATTATATTAGATATCATTTTTGAGATTCAACTACATTAAGTAAGTCATTCATCCATGACCATTTCCATGAGAGGTAGTCGTAACTGACTAATTTGTCATGATTTTTGAATAGTCAACTTAGCATTCATTGCATCTGGTGATGCTCACGTGGATGAAGAAGTGGGATTGAAGCTAGTGAAATGAATCACATAGTGTCAATCATCACTTCCGGGGCTTGCACCCGGTAACCAGGACTTCCTGGGGGGTCACCCATCCCAAATCACCTCTGGCTAAAGTGTGCATAACTGTGGATTTTTCCCCACAATCAAGCCCACTTATCTTGCTACCCCGTTTGCAAAACCATTGCAAGTAATGTGCCCCATGAACCATTCAAGTAGAGATCCCTTCACTCTTTTGAATTAAGTATTGGGGGTTTTTGCAGTGCATTATATTAGATATCATTTTTGGAATTCAACTGTGTTAAATAAGTCATTCATCTATGACCATTTTCATGAGAGGTAGTCGTAACTGACTAATTTTTCATGATTTTTGAATATTCCACTTAGCACTCATTGCATCAGGTGATGCTCACAGGCGTGAATAAGTGGGATTGAAACTAGTGAAATGAATCACATAGCATCAATCATCACTTTTGGGGTTTGCACCTGAACTGTTGATGTGGCAAATGTTGATGTTGACACCTCAAACAAGAATATATATATATATATATATATATATATATATATATATATATATAGCCACTTCCAACCTTCCATTCCCTTGAAATTTAGGCAAAACCTCTAGATATTCTATCCACTCATACGCATGTACTTGACATTCCATCATTTGAGAAACTTGTACATCTTATATTATGGCCCATTACCATATTGGAAAGTCAAACACCCTAGAAACTGTCACTAGAATGAGGTCACTAACAAATTTGGAATGGCTAGGAGCAAGGAGTGTTTTTTTCTTTTTGGGGGAATGGGATGGGGTGGTGCCCACAAAGTGAACTTCCATATACCCTATTATATATAGATTCTAAATCTTATCATAGAACCAGCCTCAACCTCTACATACTTCTTCAATATGTGCTGACAACATAACAAGGGGAAACCACTGAGTGATTCACCCCAGTACTAGGTTACTTTCGTATGAGAAGGATGTAGATTTAAAATTAGATATTTCCATCAAAAAGAAGATTGTGCTATGGCATATAATACTATCTCATATAAAGAATATGATTGGCGAATATATGAAGTTACTTTTTGTTCCAAATAAATGCTTTATATGATGCCTATACCCTATTATATACTAATTCCACATATTTCCATAGAAACAATCTCTACCTATAGATACTTGAATATATATACAAGAAAAATAACAAGGGATAGGACTCGATGAATAGTACACTATATTCATATGAGAAATAAGGGTATGGGGTTGCAGTTAAAAGTTTCCATCATAAATAATTTTATGCAATAATATATAATATTATCTCATTTGACAACAAATGATTGTTTGGGACATATGAAGTTTTTATCTATCCTAAATAAAAATCTTATATGCTACCTATAACTTTCTATTGAATAACCACAATGCATGAAGGCATTTTGGTTGGAAACTTATACACGGTCTCTTCTGTCTAATTATGAGATACGTGAGAATGATGAAAACTTCCTCTCAGAACCTTCACATTGGTAGATAGCAGAACCAACCTACCATAATGGTTGATTAGTTAAAAGAGTAAAACAGATTATGTGTAGATTGTAGAGATGTAGGGCCTTGCTTAGAGGTTGTGGAGAAGTAGTTGAAGAATGAAATCATGTCATTGATTATGGTATGAAGCTAAATTGTGAGAGACCTTTGTGGTCCTCCAAAATCTGGAATTAAAGTCAGAAATTCTTGGAAAGATGATAAAATTTGATGTTGACACCTCAAACAGGAATATATATATATATATATATATATATATATATATATATATATATATATATATATATATATATATATATATATATAGATATATATTGCCACTTCCAACCTTCCATTCCCTTGAAATTTAGGAAAAGCCTCTAGATATTCCATACACTCATACCCATGTCTCTGACATTCCCTCATTCCAAAAACTTGTACAACTTAGATTATGGATCATTTCCATATTGGAAATACAACCACCCAAAAAAATTTCTCACTGGAATGAGGTCATTAACAAATCTAGAATGGTTAGGAGCAAGGGGTGTTTTTCCTTTTTTGGGGGCTGGGATGGGTGGTGTCCACGAAATTAACTATCATATACCTCATTATATATAGATTCTACATATTATCATAGAACCAGACTCAACCTCTACATACTTCTTCAATATTTGTTGACAACATAACAAGGGAAAACCACTTAGTGATTCGACCCAGTACTAGGCTACTTTCATATGAGAAGGATGTGGATTTAAAATTATATATTTCCAACATAAAGAAGACTATGCCATGGCATATAATACTATCTCATATTAAAAAAATGGTTGAAGAATTTATGAAGTTACCTTTTGTTCCAAATAAAAACTTTATACACTGGATATAAGCTCTTATATACTAATTCTACATCTTGCATAGAAATAGTCTCTACCTCTACATACTTGAATATATATACGGGAAACATAAGAAGGGATAGGATTCAACAAATATTATGCTAGCTTCATATGAGAAATAAGGATACGGGGTTTCCATTAAAAGTTTCCATCATAAAGAAGTTTGTGCATATAATATTATCTTGTTTGACAACAAATGATTATTTAGGACATACGAAGTTGCTATCTATCCTATATAAACATACTATATGCTACCTATAACTTTCTCCTGAATAACCACAATTCGAGAACGCACTTTAATGAGAAACTTATACACAATCTCTTTTGTCTAAGTATGAGCTCCAGGAGAATGATGAAAACTTCCTCTCAACACCTTTATTGGTAGATAACATAACCAACCTACCATAATTTTGGATCAATTAAGGGAGTAAAACATATTATGCATAGATTCCAGATATGTAGGGCAATACTCAGAGGCTATGAAGAAATAGATGAAGAATGAAATCATGTCATTGATGATGGTATGAAGTTGAACTGTGAGAGACCTCTATGGTCCTCCAGAATCTGGAATTAAAGTTAGAAATTCTTGGAAAGATGATAAAAGTTGATGGTGACACATAAAACAGGATATATATATATATATATCTATATATATATATATATATATATATATATATATATATATATATATATATATATATAGAGAGAGAGAGAGAGAGAGAGAGAGAGAGAGAGATATAGATATATATATATATATATATATATATATATATATATATATATATATATATCGACTTCCAACCTTACATTCCCTTCAAATTTAGGCAAAGCCTCTAGATATTCCATACACTCATATCCATGTCTCTGACAATCACTCATTCGAGAAACTTGTACAACTTACGTTATGTCCCATATCCATATTGGAAATACAACCACCAAGAAAATTTTGTCACTGGAATGAGGTCAGTAACAAATCTGGAATGGCTAGGAGTAAGGGGTGTTTTTCCTTTTCTAGGGGGGTTGGGATGGTGTGGTCTCCAAGAAGTGAACTACCATATACCTTGTTATATACATATTCTACATCTTATCATAGAACCAATCTCAACCTCTACAGACTTATTCAATATTTGCTGACAACATAAGAAGGGAAAGCCACTCAGTGATTCAACGCAGTGTTAGGCTAATTTCTTATGAGAAGGATGTGGATTTAAAATTAGATATTTCCATCATAAAGAAGATTGTTCAATGACATAAAATACTATGTCATCTTGAAAAAATTATTGAAGGATATATGAAGTTACTTTTTGTTCCAAATAAACAATTTATACACTACCTATTCCCTCTTATATACTAATTCTACATCTTGCATAGAAACAATCTCTACCTCTACATAATTGAATATATATACAAGAAACATAACAAGGGATAGGATTCAATGAATACTATGCTAGCTTCATATGAGAAATAAGGGTATGGGGTTGCAGTTGAAAGTTTCCATCATAAAGAAGTTTGTGCAATAGCATATAATATTATCTCATTTGACAACAAATGATTGTTCAGGACATATGAAGTTGTTATTTATCCTAAATAAACATCTTATATGATACATATAAAATTCTACTTAATAACCACAATGCAAGAAGGCATTTTTATGAGCAACTTATACACAATATCTTCTGTCTAAGTATGAGCTCCAGGAGAATGATGAAAACTTCCTCTCAACACCTTCAATGGTGGATAGAAAAACCAACCTACCATAATGTTGGACCAATTAAAGGAGTAAAACATCTTATGTGTATATTGCATAGATGTAGGGCCTTGATTAGAGGCTATGGCAAAGTAGCTAAAGAAAGAAATCATGTCATCGATGATGTTATGAATCTGAGCTATGAGGGACCTCGATGGTACTCTAGAATCTGGAATTAAAGTTAGAAATTATTGGAAAGATGATAAAAAATGATGTTGACACATAAAATAGGATATATATATATATATATATCCACTTCCAACCATCCATTCCCTTGAAATTTTGGCAAAGCCTCTAGATATTCCATACATGCATACCCATGTCTCTGGCATTCCCTCATTCTAGAAACTTGTACACATTATATTTTGGCCCATTTCCATATTGGAAATACAACCACGTAGAAAACTTTGTCACTGGAATGACGTCAGTAACAAATATGGAATGACTAGAAGAAAGGAGCGTTTTTCCATTTTTGGGGGGTGGAATGGGGTGGTGCCCACAAAGTGAACTAGCATATACTCTTTAATATACAGATTTCACATATTATCATAGAACCAACTTCAAACTCTACACATTTCTTCAATATGTGTTGACAACATAACAAGGGAAAACCACTCAGTGATTCACCCTAGTACTAGGCTACTTTCATATGAGAAGGATGTGGATTTAAAATTAGATCTTTCCATCATGAAGAAGACTATGCCATGGCATATAATAATATATCATCTTAAAAAAATGATTGAAGAATATATGAAGTTACTTTTTGTTCCAAATAAACACTATATATGCTGCCTATACCCTCTTATATACTAATTCTACATCTTTCCATAGAAACAATCTCTACCTCTACATACTTGAATATATATACAGGAAACATAAGAAGGGATAGAATTCAACGAATACTATGCTAACTTCATATGAAAATAAGGGTATGGGGTTGTAGTTGAAAGTTTCCATCATAAAGAAGTTTGTGCAATAGCATATAATATTATCTTGTTTGACAACAAATGATTGTTTGGGACATATGAAGCTGCTATCTAGCCTAAATAAACATCTTATATTCTACCTATAACTTTCTATTGAATAACCACAATGCATGAAGGCATTTTTATCAGCAACTTATACATAGTCTCTTAGTTTCATAAGCTAATGACCTATTAATATAAAAAATATTAAAAATTGTCCCATTAAAGGAGAACAAATAAAGGATACTCCAAATCCTCAAGTGACTCAGATCCCTCCTAAGGATGAGATGATTAAACTTCACTTTAATGTAGCAACCAGATGTAACATTGGCTTGGCAAGGTCTAGTGGAGTCCCTAAAGATAAAGAGGGTAGAATATTTATATATGTTATGAACTCATTGGCATGGAAACTTACAATCAAGTTCAGGCCAAAGCATCGAAAGAAATGATCTGTCTTTGCATCAGGAATATAATCTATTCAGTAGAGGTTGAATGGGGCTCCAAATTACTCATTGAAGTTCTAGTAGGAAAATCCATGGGAAACTAAATTAGTTATTTTATAAATAATAAGATAACCTAATTTGAACAAGCTAAGGCCAGGATGATATTTTGGCCATAGTATGAGGTCAACCAACTAAATTTTTGACTATATAATTAATAAATTCATTGAGAGGGAGAACCTTAAAACTATTAGAGCTAATAAAAAACATTCAAGAGACATTGGTGGGAGATCCAACATGTCATCGTCTCCAATTCATCTTAAGCCATGAATTATCAACCTCATCCACCCTCCCTCATTCCTCAAACTTTAGGAGAGGATGGAGCTACTGGTAATTATTAAAATTCTATTATCCCAAATCGAGTGAATGTCACTTGAGGTAAAATAATTGAGGGGCTTTGCAAGGAAAAAATTCCATACCACCCTATGTATTCTCACGATCCATAATTTGTTACCAAATCCTATAAGAAATAGGTATCATTTCATAGATAACTTTGATCCACCCTCATTCTTATGTCTAAGTATGAGCTCCAGAAGAACGATGAAAGCTTCCTCTAAGCATCTTCATAATGGTAGATAACAAAACCAACCTACCATACTGTTGGATCAGTTAAAGGAGTAAAATAGATTATGGGTAGACTGTAGAGATGTAGGGCCTTGCTTAGAGGCTATGGAGAAGTAGTTGAAGAATGAAATCATGTCATTGATGATGGTATGAATCTGAACTATGAGAGACCTTTGTGGTACTCCAAAATTTGGAGTTAAAGTCAGAAATTCTTGGAAATATGATAAAAATTGATGCTGACAACTCAAACAAGAATATTGCATAGTTAAAAGAAAGTATGAAGACCCATAATCTAAACATTTGTAGCACACTGCAAAGAATTTTGGTGGACCAAGGGATAGATGGCTTACACATCCATCATATTCAAGGGGGTATAATCGATATGAAGTCCAGAATCTATAACAAATATGGTGCACCTCCTGCAAACCAAGCTCAGCAATGCCTCTCATTGTTCCACTTGAAAGAAATTGTAGAGTCTTTTCAGCTACTCATTAGCAATCAAGAAGATCTGTAGGTACCAGATAAGCACTATCAAAAGAACGCAAAATTTTGTTGTCTTTGTATTTATCTTTTAGTTTAAGTCTATTTATTAATAATGAATTGTTACAAGGAAGTTTGTATGAATGGTGTTGACCCATGGATCACACCATGAGAAATATGATTTACTAGGGATGGATAGTCAACATACTAGGGATGGTCTCTGGCTTTTAGGTTGAAAAACTTCTAGAAGTTAGTAGGGATAGATAAAAATCCATATTTTATAGTCTGTACCTGAAAGCACCTGCACAAGTGATCACTTTGAAATGAAAATCCTATTTCCTTACCAACAAATATAGAATTACTAATAAATACCATGTACTAATATTATGGACAAAAAGAAAATTAAGCTGATAGTAAAAATGCATACTTTTAGTTCTAAAGAATGTGAAAAATATTCTCCCAAGAGATCAAAGGCACCATCCATTTCAAATAATTTAAAACACTAAATTCTCCAAAAATTGTAACTATGAAGACCTTGCAAGATTCAGACACCATTAGTCAAAACAAAAAACTATGATGGCTCTGTTGAAATGAAGAAGATAGACCTGAATATAGAGAAAAGGATCTGCCACAAAATTGCTTGGGTGACTACTATTAGAAGTTGATGCATATGTAAATATATGATTAGCAATAGGCTAGGCTAAGCTTCTGTCATTCAAAATTCCTTCCTGTTAATACTGATAAGATAAAAAAAAATAGCTATTTGATATTATGAATTCATTAGTGATGTTATTCATAAATCTCTAGTATCATATCCCTACCAGAAAAATTCAATTAAGAGGACCTTAAGCATGCATGTAAGGGATCATTTACCTCCTCAATAGGATGTAATGTGAATGGATTTATTCCACGATAAACTTCAATAGATCATGATCCTTCATTATCCTCTCGATAACCAAAATGGATCATGGCAGGTTTTTCAAAACAACATAATGTAAGCCAAGAAAGAACATCCCCAAAGCCCTAAAAATTAGAAACGATGCTAAGAAAAAGATAAAGGTAAGTGATAACATGCATGTATGAGACAGAGAATCCCATATCCACCTACACCTACATTTCAGACTCATGTCGCAACATCCTAAACTATTGCTCGGTATCAAATGCTTGAATCCATTCTCCCCCATATCTTGTAAATGATATTCAACAACAAATGAATTCCTTCATCCAGATACTTCAAGCCCATATCTCTCCCCCCAATAATACATAAATGTTAAAATAGTCAAATATTCTCAAACAAAACATCTCACACTGTCTCTTACCAATCCCATTGACTAGGATCAGTCAAAACCACAAATTTTCTAGAAATACATCCTCCCTAACCCAAAATTTCTCTCTAAAAATATCTAAAGTATGAATGGCTAGACATAATTTTGAGACATAAAACTATACCATTGATCTTCCTCTCCTCCTCTGAACCAAACTCTAGAAAACATTAATAGAAAAATAGAAAACCCCAAGAAAAGGCCAAGAACAAGCACATACAGTAGGGAGATTAAGAAAAATAACTATAAAAATCCAAACATGGAACACTTCTAATACACCTCAAAAACTTAAAACATAAGCCCACACCAGATTCTTATAAGGCATAGATAGATACATCATGAAATTTTACATAAAAATAAAATACCTTGAAGAAATATATAAATTCAAAGAGTGATACACAGTTAACGCCTACCTATTAAATTCAAACAACTTCTACAGACATAGCTACATAGATATATACATATAGACAAACACATAGTTTATCACCTTCTTACTAAAAACCAAACAATTTTTTATATCTCATTGTATATATTTAATGATATCTTACCTCTCTAACCATCACATCCAACTCATGTCTCCAAAACTGTATCTGAACAGGCCTTAACCTATGAAGAATTATATGCAGAAAAGCTTATCCCCAAAAATGGTTTAGCCAACAATGTTTGACCACAATGAAAAATGGAGGGAGACGTGGGTGCCAAAGAAATGAGTTGGGTTTCTCTACTAAACTGGGGAGAGCACCATCAAGACCATAAAAACTAGATCTTTGGTCAACATAAACCTCTTGCGAACTTCATGGACCAGTAAAATACCCATCTGTCGTATCCCATTCAATTCAAGATAACTCCACTTGGGCTTTGACAGTAGCCAAATGGATGTCAAAATATGTAAATACATCAGGTAAACTACCAACCTGGGGTGTTATTTATGACCGCTCCTTCCTAGCATCTTTAGTGAAATTACAAAGTTTCATCAAAACATATTCTGAGATTTTTCTTTTGTGGTATTAAAAAATGCTTCCTTCAGTTTCTTCCCCACCCTCTGACACTTTTTCTAACATTAACATTGGCATTAGGGCATAAAAATATATTAATTTTAATTTTAATAATTTGTTGTTCATCACATTCAATACAAATATTTATTTCGGCAATAGCTCGGGAAAGTTTTGCATAAATTGATGTGACAATGGAGATATTCTATTGGTTTTATTTGGTTGTGGTTTAGCAGTGATGGTGATGGCTTCCTAGATCTGTGTTTCTCCTACTAATAGCCTTGGAGTGGCCCTTTCTTTTCCCTTGCATGCCTAGTTTGAGGACGTGATTGCTTGGGACAGATGAGGCTGCTTCTAGTTCCCCCCAAAAACAAGGCATATCTGGTCAGGATTACTACGTACCTTTTGATATTTCGACCCATGAATTAGCAGTCGGAAGCATAATGTCTCCATCAATCCCCATTGAAATGAGATATGGAATGAGGACTCACCATATATAGAATGGTTGGAATCCTGAGTAGTCCACTCCTAACTACTCCCTTTGGAGCTCAACAAACGAGATAGAAGAACCACAGGTTCATAGAATGTCAGAAAATCACCTATATAAACAATCACAAATGTCAGATCTACACTTATTGGAACAAAATCTAATAGTAGAATGGCTTCCTAGATCTGTGTTGTGGTCGTTCTCTTATTTTTTCTTTTAGTTTTTTAATTCTTAGTTATACAAAAGCATTGGAGTAGGTGAGTGTAACGATAAGGGATGATAGGTTGTGGGTGACTATGTTGTCATGGTTTTTTTTTAGTGGCATAACTTAAAACATTAAATTATGAGAATTTCCATAAGTCAAAATCAAAGGTAAATAGATTATAATTATTTTATTTCTAATATTAATCAATAGATTATGATTTCTTTATTTTTAAATTGGTGTTTGAGTTTAATAGGTCATGCTCAATTTGCATGAACAAGACTTTCGGCTAATAATATGGTAATTTAGTATGTTTTTCATAATAAGAATGGGTTTCATGGCCTTTACCATGGCCAATCAAGGAAATTAAAAAAAGGGACTTCAATTCTAAATAATCATTGGCCATTAAAAAGTTTTCAAACCACCACATTAATTATATTATCTAAGGGATATCCTTTGGCCTCTATGAGGGTTGTGTCTACCATTCAAAGGTTTTTCACACCAAGAATGGGCCTTGGAGCCTCATCATTGGACCTTAATGATATTGGAGGCTTTTAAATCACATATGATGCTTACAAGTGTAGGCTTGATCAAAATAGGAATGTAAGAGGCTTAGGCCTTAATTGAATATTTCATGATTAAGCTTTGTGAATTAGTTCTCAAAGAACCACACATGACTTATATAGGGGATCTTAGGCATCTATAGGGGATCTTTAGTGTCATTGTTAGGTCCCTATAATACTAGTGATTACCCCATTACTATTGTAGTTGTATCCGTTATTAATATTGTTGTGCCCTTATTTTCCCCATATTTTTATTATTGTGCCTCATAGAATCCCTCTATTGTTATTTTTGTGCCTTTATATTATTATTGTTAGGTCGGCTGGGTTATATTCTGACTCCTTAGACTCCTATATATAGAAAGGAGGTTTTGTCATTTGAATCATCAAGGAATCATTCATTTGTGTAATGTAAAGGAGGTTGCCCCCTCGAAGAGGCTAAATTCTAAGGCGTTGATCTATCTTTTTGTGAGCTAGTTTCATAACATTTGGTATCAGAGCTTTTGGATTCTAGGGTTTCGCTGCTCCAAATAGGTCATCGTGGTATTTTCGCTATAACATTTTTTCTACGACGTTTCAGAAGCTGGAAAAAAAAACCCATTTGAGACGAAATCACACTGAACCTCGGGTCCAAATTTCAGAGCTTTTTGCGCTATATTTGTGGAGATATGATCTGAGGAAGTTGGTCTTTTTTCAGACTCCTGAATTACATTCCAAACAGGTGACTTGGGGAAAATCGTCATAACTTTCTCTCTGAGTATCAGATTGAAATTTCATAAGAAGGTACAGAAAGAGGACGGACTGTAGTTTCTTTTGTATTTTTTCATAGCCAAAGGGTGGAATAGGGACACGTGGCACATCGTACAAGTTCACTCTACTGAACTAGTCTATAATCAGGTCACTGTGGGAGATTTGGCATAACTCTTCCTTGGAGAATACAATTTGGATCAGAATGGTGGCATTGGAAAGAGGACATATAGGGCTACTACAAGGATCCATTTCAAAACTAGATGATATGAAATTACAGAGATACATCAGAGGCAATATCGAGCTCAGACAAAGTGAAAAAAGGTGTGTAGATTTTTTTAAATTCTTGCTTAAGCTTGGTTTGAAAAATTATTTTGAAGGAATTCAAAGGGCATAGTAGAGCATTATTATCGGTAACTGATGCCTCGAGAAAAGAAAATGCAAACACCTAGTAAGCAACCTGAAAGCTCTAGCATGACTCGTGAAGAAGAGGAAGAAATGCTACATGATATATCAAAATTACAAGACCAAGTGCAACAAATATAACTCTCACAAAAGCTAATAGAAGCTAAGATAAATGGCATGGAAGCTAAGATGAATGGCATGGAAGCGAAGTTGAATGGCATGGAAGATAAAATGGACAATTTGAAAATAGATTTGATCACAAATTTGAAGACAGGCACAACAGATTTGAAGACAGATTTGACAAATTTTCTACAAGAAATACTTACTAATGGTGAAAGGGTAGTAAAGGAAACTCATGATGCGAACAAAAGAAATGTTAATCATGATTTCATAGATTCTATTGTTGGATTTAAGACCTACCATATTCCAAAAATCGATATGAGGAAGTTTTATGGCAAGGATCCCGCAACATGGATATTACAGATGGAGCAATTTTTCGATCTCAGTAATGTGCAAAACACACAAAAGGTACATATTGCAACTTTATATTTGCAACCAAATCAGTTTGCATGGTATCAATGGCTTTACTCTCATAAAAAAATTATCACTTGGGCAATTTTTACGGAAGAATTGACAGCACATTATGAGGATACAAAAAGCAACACTTTTTTTAGCCAATTGATAAGTCTCAAACAAAAGGGTTCAATAATGGAGCACATTGAGGAGTTCCAAAAATTAAACATAAGGGTAAAATATATTCCAAAGGAGCGTAGGATTGATGTTTTCATAGGGACTTTAAAGGATAATATCCAACATGATGTTCGCCTTTGGGAACCTGATTCATTAGATAAGGCATTCAGGTTAGCAAGAAAAATGGAAAGCAAAATTATGGCAACCAGGAAGCATACCACTCACAACTATAAAGATGGAAGTGTTTTTGCCCCTAGTCTTCCACAACCTATAAGGTTGACACCAAAAAAATTGGAAGAAAAAAGAGCAAAAGGGCTTTGTTACAGTTGTGATAACAAATACACTAAAGGTCATAAGTGTGCTGAGAAGAAATTATTCTACATAGATTGTGAAAAGGAAGAAGAAAGGAGCAAGAAAGGTCAAAAGAAGAGGATATACTCCAGGAACAAAGCCTAGATAAAGAAGAAATGAATCTAACCATATCTTGTAATGCATTGGCTGGAATTACCACTCCTCAAACCATCAAGATAGAAGGACAAATCAAGAAGAAAAAGGTAATAGTGTTGATTGATTCAAGAAGTACACACAATTTTATTCATTGTAAGGTAGCAAAAGAATTTAATTGCTTCCTATATCCAGCACCAGAGTGTCAAGTGATGGTTGCAAATGGAGGAACAATAAATTGCTCTAGAAAGTGCCACAATATCAAGCTATCCATGGGAGAATATGTATTGAAAAGCCCAATGATTTCCATTCCAATGGGAGGTGCTGATATTGTACTAGGAATCCAATGGCTACAATCCTTGGGTACAATAGCTTTTAATTTTCAAGAACTTTTCATGAAATTTTCTGTGGAAGGAAATGAAGTTGAATTAAGGGGTATTGTAGGGAAACCGGGAAAGATAATCAGCTCTAACGGTATGACAAAGCTTCTAAAAAAGGAACAAAGAGGTGTAATTGCACAATTATGTTCGCTAGATGTTTCCACAACGAAATCATCTATTTCTCCATATCTCCAAAAAGTATTGGACAATCATTCCAAGGTATTTGAGACTCCCAAAGGTCTCCCACCTATTCGTGATCATGATCATGCTATTCATCTGATTCCAGCAAGTGTTACTCCAAACATCAGGCCGTACAGATATCCCTATGCCCAAAAGAGTGAAATTGAACGTATGGTTGTAGAAATGCTAGAGGCTGGTATAATTCAACCTAGTCAAAGTTCTTTCTCTACTCTAGTAGTATTGGTGCACAAGAAGGATGGATCATGGTGCATGTGTCCGGATTATAGGGAGCTCAACAAGCTCATTATTAAAGATAAGTTTCCCATTCCTATCATTGATGAATTACTGGATGAATTGCATGGATCAATTTACTTCACCAAGTTGGATCTTCGTTCAAGATATCATCAAATCGGAATGAAGACTGAAGACATTCAAAAAACAACATTTAGAACTCATGAGGGTCATTATGAATTTTTGGTCATGCCTTTTGGCCTTACCAATGCACCTTCTACATTTCAACGTTTGATGAATTCCATTTTCAAACCCTTCCTTAGAAAATTTGTGTTAGTATTTTTTGATGATATACTAATATACAACAACTCTTGGAAGGATCTGTTGAACATGTTGACAGGGTGCTACAACTATTCGAGGAGAAATAATTATATGCAAAAATGTCCAAATGTTTCTTTGGAGTACAAGAGGTGGAATATCTGGGTCATATTGTATCTCATGAAGGAGTTAAGGTAGACCCTAGCAAAATTAAAGCCATTAAGGAATGGAAAATCCCCACATCCATAAAGCATCTATGAGTATTTCTCAGGTTGACAGGGTATTATCGCAAGTTTGTTAAGAATTATGGGAGAATAGCAGCACCTCTAACAACATTATTGAAGAAAGATGCATTTTCATGGACTCCAGAAGCAACAAAGGCCTTTGAACATCTTAAAGAGGAAATGTGGCAAGCACAGGTCTTAGCTACACTGGACTTCACAAAAACCTTTATTGTGGAATGTGATGCTTCATGAAATGGAATTGGTGCTATTTTAATGCAAGATGAAAGACCCATTTCTTTTGAAAGTCGTTCAATCAAGGGAAAGTTTTTACACAAAGCTATTTATGAGAAGGAAATGTTGGCAATACTACATGCACTTAAGAAATGGCAACCCTACCTAATGGGAAGACACTTCAAGGTAAAAATGGATCGTGATAGCCTTAAATACTTTTTAGAACAAATATTATCCTCTGAAGAGCAACAAAAGTGGGTCATGTTAGCGTTCGAATTTTCCTCAGGCTGAGGAAGGCAAAACTCGAGGCAACATCAAACCAAGCTCAGCCTCGTAGCTAGCCCTACGAGGACAGGAGAGGGCTTTCTCCGGTCAATCTTGGAAAAAGATAATCAAAGAGGCTCGAGATGACTGAATTGATGACTAATTTTAGGCTAGGTATGAAGTACAAGGATTATGGAATTTATTTTTTGATGTTTTGTTGAATTCAAGGGAAAGGCAATTTTGGGTGTGGGGATGAGGCACAGCTTTTGCAGAGGTCTACTTGGGGCAAGATATGCGATTGTTTTGATGCCTTTAAAGTGATTGAATGAATAGATCTGATAGGTGAGGAGCTAAGGAGAGCAAGGAAGTCTCAAGGATTCTCCTTAAACTGAAGAAAACATTGAAAATTAAACAAACTTAAAGGCAGAGCATAGCAAATTTGTGGATTCTACCTTAACACCTCATTTGTTTAATTGCAGAAGATTAGATAAGGAAAGTGGTACACATACACAACTTACAAGTACTGAGAGAAACACACCATCAACACATAAGGCCACATGAATCCCAAATAGTGTTGCAAAACCCTGGTCTATCCTTTGCCAAAAATGCAGATAAAATATGTACAATAGTGTATCAAGCTATTCCCAAGAGTCCAACCCTAAAAATGACTAAGAAAATACATAATATAGGCAAGCTAACACATTCCCTTACCTCTAGGGGTCGAGCTCATCATCCTAGGAGCTGTTTCAACCAATTCTAAACAAAGCACTACAATCTAGGCAGTCAAAACAACTTGCCTCTATAAGCTAGGAAACCAATTCATTCATTAAATTTTTGCTATTTTATGAATGAATCATCTAGAATAGGTAAATAAGTGTCAAGTCAACATAAAGTTCCATTAATTACATCAAGGAGGGTGAAAAATCCCATCACAAGTCAAAACTAGTCAAACTGGCTTCGTTTCCTGAGCTGAAGATGAAAACTTTGCAAAAAATCCTGATGCGTAGCGCGCTTGAGCCCTATGCATATCACACCTTTCGACCTACTTTTGGGGCACTTCCTGGCATCCAAATTGAGCTCAGGTTGGCTTGTTGGAAAGCCCTGGATGTCTACTTTCCAACCCAAGTGGAATTTTCCAATTTGATGTCCATTTGCCCCTCCAAAAGTGCATTCTCCCAAGGCTGCTTCATGTGTGTCCAAAAAGGGGCAGTGAGGTCATTTTTTGCATGTTTTTTACCTTTTGGGGACCCAAACCTTGATGAAATGCCTTGGCAGTAGCTGAGCAGGTTTATTTTATCATGAAAAATCCAAAAATGCAAACCTTTCGTGATTTGGACCTCCCAATCTTATGCGTAGCATGCGGCGCGCTACGCGTTGAGCCAAAAAACCTGTTTTTTACACAAAAATTTCAAAATTGACAAAATTTTCCCCAAACTTGTTGAAATTTGGGCTGGGGGTCCCCAATCAAGTACTATGCTCAGCCAAAGAGGCTTCGGCCAAAATCTGAAGACGATCAAGCTCCTTTTGTCATTTTTGTTTCTTGACCATTTTCCTCAATTTTGCCTTAAGACTCCTAATTCGCGCCTTGCAAACCAAGTTCCGGACCTTGTAATGCATAACCATGTGTTTCAATAATGCATGGTCTCTATCAGCCCTTTTCAGCCGTTCCTCCAGGTAGATGTTGACCCTCTCGAGATTAGCCTCTCGATCCTCATTTACCTGTTGCTCTAGAGAGGTGAACTCAATTTGCCTATGTTGGGTAGCTTGGCGATTCTCACGGATGTTCTGTAGCTCTATGATCATGTGCTGGTCCTCAAGCTGTTTATTCTGTTGCTCTAGATACCTGATATATTGGGTCTTCTCTGATTCTGAAGCTGTCTCATGATGAATAGTAACAAACCCGGATGGCTCACCTGAAGGTCCCTCCTCATGCTTGGGCTTCTTGCCCTTATCCTGTACCTGCGGTGTTACTGTCGAAAGCGAGGCCCCTTCCACACGAGGTCGAGATAACACTCGCTGTGCCGATGAATTCAACGAGACCCCTTCCACACTGGGTGGAGATAGCACTCGTCGTGTAGATGCAAATAATGCCCTGTGACCTCGCTGATATGTCATATATGGACGAGCACTTATATGCTCAGTCTCGGGAATGTCTGGCTGGTGTGAAGGTCCTCCCTCATCATGAACTATCTTGGGAGGTGGCTGTAATGGTGCAAAGTAATCACGGGAGATGAAATCTTCCCAAGTAATGCCCTGCTGTGCCAACTGATGCATCACTACAATTTTAATCAATGCATAATGATAGATGCTCTTATGCTGATGTGTTGGGCTCTTCCTTTGTACTAAAGGCACCATCCTCTCTATGTTGCGACACATGAAAAATGGAATGTTCATCATACGTACCCTGGTAAAATGCATCAACAAACGGACATGGTACGCATAGAGACGTGAGAATCTTCCCTCACAACTGAAATATTGAATGATGAGTTTCATCAATGGTGCATACTCATCCCTTAGGAATCTGAAAGGAAAAACTGCAGTCAAGTGTCTTATATACCCGGGCTTAATATATGGCTCATAGTGAAATCTGTCTAACTGCTGGCGTTTACTCCATTCCTCCCCTACATTTGGTATCCCAGTGGCCTGAGCAATAATCTCAGGTGATAAGGTGAAATTCACTCCGGCAAGGTTTACATGACCATCCTGCAAATGTAGAACAAATAAACTGACTAGTTCCGATGATGTTGGATTTGTGAGATCCGCTCACAGTATTCAAAACATGATTGATACCAAAAACAGTCCATTGCAAGTGGACAAGCTTGCAATTGAGCCAAAGAAGTATGCTCCTCCCTGACATGCCGACCACCTTTGCCACCTTTGTGATACCTCCTTGGCACACTTACCTCTGGTGTAGAATCACTATCATAATCCTGCTCATAAGTTGACTCGGTCTCTGACATGTTCTTTAAAAACAAGGTAGCTCGAATATATATATGCTGATATACAACTGTGTGTAAAATTGACTGTAGACTTTTTCTTTTTCTCAAAATGCTGTGACCAAGGGGACACAAATATACAAGGGAATTGTTAGGAAAGGGGAAGCATTAGGGAAATGGGGACAATGGAAATAAAACAAGGAATTTAGGGAAGGGAAGGGGCATGGAAATCTCGAATTTTTAGGGTTTGGGATGAGGTAGGGTAGGGAAATATGTTTGTAGTAGAAGGGAGGGGTAAGGATTTGAGGGAGGATAGTGTAGGGTTTTATGAGGAATTATTTGGGAAAATATTGGTGAATATAGGGGGTGGGAAACAAAGGAAATAGGAAAACCTTGGCACCATTTATTTTTGAAAACCCTACAACAATCTTGGCATTTAAATCTTTACAACAAACTAATGGACAAAGAGGGTTTTTACACTTGGTTTTTCATAGCAAATATAGCATAATTTCTTTACATAAACCTTTCAAAACCAAGAATGATCCGTGGATAAAAGCCTACCTGTGATTTGATGCGTGAGAAGGGGTGTTTGAGTGCGTTTTGGGCAAAGCCTGGGCATAAACTCCAATGCGCCGCGCGCCTCACCCAACACGCCATGCACTCCTGATGCGCCTCACCCATGTAAAATAACACTGAAAATTGTCGCCTGATGCGTAGCACGCCACTGGTGCGTCGTGCGCCCAACCTGATGCGTAGCGCGCCCTGGAAATGGCCCGATTTGCTCACAAACTCACAAAATCGCCTTAGAGCAATGCTCTTTGCTCTTGGAATGTGGAATGGGTTGCAAATGAGGAGAAATATCTTCATATAGACTCCTTGTTGATTTTTGCTTAACCCAAAACCCATTTTCTTATGTTTGGTTGTTGACACTTTTTGAAAATTAATAGGCTTTGACCTTTTTGGTTTCCCCTTTAAAATTGGTTGAAATAATGATTTTTCCTGATAATTTTTTGCAGGGATAGCTCTGATATGCTCTAGCAAAGGAGACCAAGGCTGCACTTGAACGATTGAAGAACTGAAAATTTTGACAATTTTTTCAAAAATGAGATGGCGACTTATCTTCAAAACAGAGTTTTGAAGAGAAGTCCTAATTCAGCTGTACAATGATGAAAATTATTAAAGTGATGATCTATCAAAGACATCCCTCTGGCCTGCTAGTCTTCTAAGACTTTTCAAGACAAAATTGACTCAACCCTAGACCTAAGACCTCAAAATTTAAAACATGATTGTAACTGACCTTTGAAGACTTATTTTAATAAACAGGTCTGAACCAGCAGTGCCAAGCACGAGGGGAATGAGTGACACAACCCACTCCATCAGAGTTATGGCATGCCTAACGAAATGCAACTGATCAAAACTGATGGGACACCTAATCATGAAATGCAAAAGAGCTTTGATCTCTGACGGAGGGATAACTAGACCGACTCTAACAGGTCACAAAGATGTTGGGTTATGACTTTGAAATCATTCTCAAAAAAGGGAAGAAAAATGTGGTGGCAGACACACTCTCAAGAAAGGATGAGGATGTGGAAGCATTGTTGTGCTCCATTTCTATTATCCAACCAGATTGGATAAATGAAGCAAGGGAGGAATGGAAGAATGATGAAGAAGTGTGGGAACTTATTCGAAAGTTACAACAAGATTCTAGTACATCTGATACATTTAGCTGGAAAAATGATTCGTTATGGTACCAAGATCACTTATATCTCTGTAAGAATTCCCAACTCAAGCAAAATATTCTTATGGAATTGCACACTTTGTTGGAAATAATACTGAGAGGGGGGGTGAATCAGTATTATCAGATCAGATAAAACTTTTCAATTTCATGCTCAGAAACATATACGCGACTTCAGTTAAGTGAACCCGCGTGTACACGCGACTGTGTCTAAAGCAACTAGCGTATATTCAGAGATCTTATGATTCAGTTAGCTTATCTTCAGTAAATGCATCAGAACATTATTAACCATATTAACAGTAAACAAGTGCAGTATAACAGAACAGAACATCACACAAGAGCCACACACATGAACACCATGATATAAGGTGGAAACCCAATGTGGGTGAAAACCACCTGCTGCAATTCGTCTCTTTCTTCTTTAATAAGAAACTTCTTTTACAATGTACTGGTGCAGTCCTTTACCAGCACGCAGGCTGCAACCTGCAGAGGGCTACAACCCTCATAGTTCTTGTACTAGCCGATCCATTTACTAGTACGTAGGTGCCAACCCTACAGAAGGCTACAACCTTCACTCGTTTTCCAGCTGCTCCTGGAAGGGAGCTACAACCCCCTTGGCTCTTGTACTGGCTGATATATTTACCAGTACGTAGGTGCCGGCCTACAATCTTCCCGGGACCACGTTTCATACATTTTCATACTGGATCCATGAAACAATCACCATTGTAGAACAACCTGCATCATCAATCTCTGAATCACCCAATACTGTATCACTGAAACCCTGTCAAGAACACAGACAGCATAACAACAACCAGATCCAACTCCATATTCATACTTCACATTGTATACGCTACTTTGACGAGCCCAACCTGCGTGTATACGCTCTTTTACCAAAGACAACCCGCGTATAGATCTGTAAATTCAACCTTAAAACTCTGCAGCTATATCAGACATCAAAACATACCCAGATCATAACAATAAACATGCGTCAATAGATCTAGTCTATTAACAGTCAAACCATATGAAGATAATCTTTTCAAGCCTTGAGATCTCGTTCCATCCTTCATCATCCTCCACATGAGTGAAACCTTGGTTCAGATCACCAACCCATAACTAGCACTTGGATCTCACACTTCCTCAGATCTTCACAACTCACCCACCTTCCTTCTCTCTTTGCCTAATGATCTTCTCCTTATATAGCCTTAGGCCTTGTTCAATACCAAGAGCCAAAACCATAGAAATCCAATACCATCAGCCTTAAAACTAGGGATCAACACGTCCGTCGAGACACCAAGGTCCAAAACCATAGGCACAACTTCCAAGGAATAACCGCCGTGGACCAAAGATAAGTTTTCCACATACACGCTCTTTTACTGAAGCCAACCTGCGTGTACACGCGACTTGGGCTTAACAAACCTGCGTGTATGAACTTTCTTGACATGCTGTACTAAGATCTGTCCTCTGATTAAGTTGCCATCACCTGTACCAACCTCTGAGCACTTGTACCAACCTCTGAGTGAGTTGCCATCAAGGACAACACTTGAATCATAATGCCAACACACTTCTCCCTTAGGAGGGCACTCAGGATTTTTAAAAGCTTACCACAGGGTTAATAAGGAATTTTTTTGGGATGGCCTTAAATCTGATATTCAAAAGTTTGTGGCGGAATGTTTGGTTTGCCAACAAAATAAAGTTGAAACAATTATGACCCCAGGTCTATTACAACCTTTATCCATTCCAAGCCAACATTGGGAAGAGGTTTCAATGGATTTTATCATAGGTTTACCCAAGTTTGAGGGAAAGAGTGTCATCATGGTGGTAGTTTACATACTTACCAAGTATGCACACTTTTGTGCATTATCACATCCATTTAAAGCTTGTATAGTTTCTACTGCATTTATGGAAACAATTCAAAAGCTAGATGGAAACCCAAATATTATTGTAAGTGACAGAGATCCCATTTTCACTGGAAATTTTTGGACAGAATTATTTTCTTGTCTCAGTACTCAGTTAGCTCATAGCTCATCTTATCATCCTCAATCATATGGGAAAACTGAGACAGTAAACAAATGGTTGGAAGGATATCTTTGTTGCTTTGTATCTGATAAACAGACACAATGGGTCAAATGGTTACCTCTGGCTAAATGGTGGTATAACATGTCCTTCCATACAACAACAAAAATAACCCCATTTATGGAACTTTATGGATATCAGCCACCATCCATCACATCATATTTAAAAGAAAATTCTAAGGTTCAAGCAGTGGAACATCACATCGAGCATCAACAACAAGTCCTCAAACTCTTAAAGGATAACCTCATGTTGGCGTAGAATAGAATGAAACAACAGGTAGATCAACATCGTAGCGAAAGAAGTTTTGATGTAGGTGATTGGGTATTCCTACGACTACAACCATATAAACAAATGTACCTCAAGCAAGCTAAGAATGATAATAAATTATCACCAAAGTATTATGGTCCATACAAGGTGTTGCAAAATATTGGTACTATGGCATACAAATTGGAGCTTCCTACAGCTTCTTGAGTGCACCCAATTTTCCATGTTTCATGTTTAAAGAAGGTTATAAGCGACAAGCTCCCAATTAAAACAATATTGCCAGAACTTAATGAGGAAGGAAAAATTACATTGGAACCAGAAGCAGTCATAGAAACAAGAACTCTACAACTACGAAATTGATCAATTTCGGAGTATCTCATCAAGTGGAAGAACTTATCCGTTGAAGATTCCACATGGGAGGATGAGAATTTTATACAAAAGCATCCAGAACTACTCAAGCGTTGAGAACAACACTTTTTTGAAGGAGAGGGGCATGTTAGGTCCCTATAATACTAGTCATTACCCCATTACTATTGTAGTTGTATCCCTTATTAATATTGTTGTGCCCCTATAGTCCCCATATTGTTATTATTGTGCCCCATAAAATCCCTCTATTGTTATTTTTGTGCCTTTATATTATTATTGTTAGGTCGGTTGGGTTATATTGTGACTCCTTAGACTCCTATATATAGAAAGGAGGTTTTTTCATTTGAATCATCAAGGAATCATTCATTTGTGTAATGTAAAGGTGGTTGCCCCCTCGAAGAGGCTGAATTCTAAGGCGTTGATCTATCTTTTTGTGAGCTAGTTTCATAACAGTCATTAGTATGTTTTACATAGTAAGAATGGGTCTTATTCTTGTACAATGGAAAAGGGATGAAAACAATGGCCTCAAGCCCACAATGAAACTTTTTTAGCTTACACTACATGAAGAAGAACATAAAGAACAACATAAATCCTCTTCAAGGGATTTTAGGCCTCCATCTAGGATAAGTGTTCCATTATGTGGTTTTCCACATCATATGTGGGAGTTAGGGCTTATATCTTGGCCAAGGAATGAATGATCTAAATAGGATCCAAAAATATCTCTAAGTTTTCATGACTATTTCAAATTATGCTAAAGATTCAAGTCCTAGAAAATATCGAAGCTATAAGAATGAATCCTCATAACAATTGCAGTTGTGGCCAGAGCGGAGCAATGAGGAACCTCAGTCGAGCACGCAGACAGTTGGCCCATGGTAAAGTGCAATGGGACAAAACTAGCAAAACTAGAGGCCACATCAAGAAATGAAGGTGGATTCTGATATGCAATAAGTGCTAATCACATATCGCAGGGTGTCCCCCTCAATGAAGGAAGGCAAGGACCTGAAATACTCGGACCTGAAAACGCTGTAAAACTCGGAAAAGTAAATGTTTTGGTTTCATAGCATGGATTCCCCAAAACCGGCAGGATATCGGAAGGCTTCAAGGCAATAAGCAGTTTTGACTGAGTCCTGCCCGATGCCACACATCGAGCGACACACGTTCAATGAAAGAGAGAGAAAACCACCCGCATTGGACGGGTAAATGTCGTGTGACTTGTCTGCCCCATATGAAGGACGACCGTAGGATCTGGGGGTTCCAGATCAACAGTGGAGATACATCCCAATGACTGACTGGATTTGACAGGTTAAAAAGCAAGATGACAGGGAATTGAAGTCTGACGTGGATGATGAGTTGGCAAACGATTCGTGTTCTTTGGCGATCTTGAATCAAACAAATTTGACGGCCATTCGAGTATGATTCAGGGAATATGACACCTAGTTCGTTAGAAAACAAGTGGCCACCTCCCTACGAGGCATTACCCAGTGATGATGACGCAGAGCAGAGGAATTCGAATGGATAGAGGAAAGGAAACCAGAAGTTTGGGAAGAGGAAACAAGCAATCGAAGAGCAGACTAGCTTTAAAGCCATGAACTGACAGAAGCAGAAAAGGGGAGGTAGACAATGAAGAGACACAGAAATCTAATATCAAGGAATAGAGAGTAGAATCCAATCTGACCTGAAGGTAGGATCAAGCAAAATAGAGCTAGAGAGAGTTAGAGAGTCTATGTACTCCATTGAAGGCTTGAGAGGTTCGAGCAAGCTCCTCAACATAGGCCTGTCATCCTACTGTGACCCTCAGAGGTCAAGTTCAGTAAGGAGAGTTTGTGCACTCTATTCCTACTGACTTCATTTTGTTAGTGAGACTTGAATCGAGCTCACTGTTGTAGAACTCTGCTTGAAAACATAATAGAGAGGCCACCACTGAAAGGCTGGACCAGGAGACGTAGCCTAGGAGCATTGGGTGAACTCCTTATTAAACTTGTTTTGTTTACATGTTTGACTATTATGTTTTATCTTATTGCCTCAGTGTCTATGTATTCTAGCAATCTTATCGATCCATTGCATAAGTAACATAGGCACATCCATGCACATGAGTCTATAATACCTCTCATTCTTTATCCTGGATAAATTCTAGATCAAGTGGTATTAGACCTTAGGTTTACTAAGGTTAGACAAGCTTGTGCTATATTTTTTTGTTGAATGCTGACTTGATCAAAGCTTAAATTAGGAAAAGGAGAATTGCCTGAAACTAACCCAGAAATTGGAAGAGTCTATTCTAAGAGGAAAATGTCAGAAGAAAATCCCTTGGGAATCAGACCCCCAGTTCATGGATAGTTTTATGACCCTGAAATCCATGGGGGGGGTGTGGGGAATGTATAGGGACTATAAGAAACATACAGATGAAGATGCATCAAGCTCCAAACAAGACAAAGGAGTAGAATAATCTCTCCTCCGATACCACTCTAAATGCAAAGGGAAAGGAGAAAAATTCCTCAAGCCTCCTAATAGCCATGAACATAGAAAGAAGACATCTTTGATTAAATTAGATGTTAAATTTGATTTACCAATATATGATGGAGAGTTGAATGCAGATAAGCTGGATAGTTGGATCGGACAAATTGATGTTTATTGTAGAGTGTAGAGCATTGACTCAGACAAGAGTAAGATTCAACTGGCCAGCCTATGCCTTGGAGGCACTGCGTTGGTATGGTGGGAAGGCAGGACACAAGCTAACATGAAGAAACATGGTTATATTCTTTCTGTCTAGAGTGAATTTGTTTCTGCAATTAAAAGGCAATTCTATCCACTAGCCTACATGCAGCAAGCCATGATGAGTTGGCAAACTCTTCGACAACTAAAAGGGAAAAGTGTACAAGGAAAAGAGCTTTGATTCTAGGAATTTCTTTAGACTCACCTGAGACTCTGTTGAAGTACATAGGTGGTCTACACATCTACATGAGGCACACTATCCTCATTTTTAATCCCACTAGCATAGATGAGGTATCCATTTAGGCTATGCATCTAGAAGCTAGAGGTAAGAATGGGAACCCAGAAGTTGGGGGATCATCCCAACCCACTGCAAGCAAAAATAAGGAGAAAAGAAAACAGAAATGGAAAGAGCGGAAGATGAACACTGTACAGAAGAGCAAGTCCTCTTGCACTCACTGTAAGAAGGAGGGGCATGATGATGAACACTGCTAGTTTCTGCATCCGGAGCTAAAACCTAAGAGGTTCGAGGGCAAGAAGAAGAATACTATTGCAACTATTAAAAAATATTTGGGGTCAGACTCAAGATATGAAGCAACAATCGTGACCATAGGTATAAAAGGTAAAAATTCTGAAGCATCCTCTAGTAATTCTTCACAATCTATTGATAATGAAGTAAATGAGAGAAAAAGACGTGAGCTTTTTCATATTCGAGTTATTTCCAATCATCCAAAGATTGATACTTTGTTTGATAGTGGCTCACAAGTAAATTTAATTTCTGAAGCAATTGTAAACAAGTTGGGATTACTAACCACACCTCACAAGAAACCATATCCATTAGGTTGGCTATGTGATAAAGCAAAACTACAAGTAACTAGACAATGTAAACATAAGTTTTCTTTTGGGTCAGCATTTGTAGATGAGGATGAGTTAGATATAGTTCCTTTTGGATATATGTGGAATTGTTTTAGGAAGTCCTTACTTCTATGATAGAAAATTTATTTTCTATAGAGTTGAGAACAAGTATCTACTCATTAAAGATGGAATCAAATATATTGTATGTTAGGCCCCCATACTACTAATGTAACCCCTTATTTTTATTAGTACAACCCACTTATTATATTGATGTACCCATGTAGTGCCCATATTTTTACTCTTGTGCCCCATAGAAGCCCACTATTGTTATTATTGTGCCCCTACATTATTATTGTTATGTCGGCTCTGATTATGTTATGACCCCTTAGACTCCTATATATAGAAAGGAGGTATTTTCATTTGTATCATCTAAGAATTGTTTATTTATGTAATGTAAAGGAGGTTTCCCCCTTGAAGAGGCTGAATTCTAAGGTGTTGATCTATCTTTTCTATCTTTTCTTGAGCTGGTTTCATAACATTTGGTATCAGAGCATTGGATTCTACGGTTTTGCTGCTCCAAACAGGTCATCGTGGAATTTTCGCTATAACTTTTTTCTGTGACGTTTCAAAAGTTGTAAAAAAAACCCATTTGAGAAGATATCGTGCTGAACTTTGGGCCCAAATTTCAGAGCTTTTCGCAAGATATGTGCGGAGATATGATTTGAGGAAGTTGGTCTTTTTGTAGACTCCTGAATTACATTCAAAACAGGTGACCTGGGTAAAATCGTCATAACTTTCTCTCTGGGGATCGGATAGAAATTTCGTAAGAAGGTACAAAAAGAGGATGGATTGTAGTTTTTTGTATGCATGCTTCAGATCCAAAGGTCAAAACAGTGACTCGTGGCACGTCATACAAGTTCTCTCTACTGAACTAGTCTATAAGCAAGTCATTGTGGGAGATTTCACATAACTCTTCCTTAGAGAATCCAATTTGGGTCAGACTTGAGGCATTGGAAAGAGGACACAGAGGGATACTACAGGTAGCAATTTAAAAACTTAAATATCTGAAAGTACAGAGTTACATTCGTTTCAAGATCGAGGTCTTAAAATCAAGAAAATGCAAGATGAGGAAGTTTGATGGCAAGGATCCGGTAAATTGGATACTTCAGATGGAGCAATATTTTGATCTACATGGTGTACCACTATTACAAAAGGTATGTATTGCATCTTCATATTTAGAACTCGATCAATTTATATGGTATAAAGGGCTTTGTTCTCGTTAACAACTTATTATGTGGTCAATTCTCACGGAGGAAATGATAGCACATTATGAGGATACAAAGAGCAACACCTTCTTTAGAGCAACACCACAACAATTGGAAAGAGTAAAAGGGCTTTGTGACATATTGGAAAGTAAAAGTATGGCAACAAGGAAGTCTACCTCTCACAACTATAAAGATGGAAGTGTTGTTTCTCCTAGCCTTCCACAACCTACAAGGGTTACACCACAACATTTGGAAGAAAAAAGAGAAAAAGGGCTTTGTTACAATTGTGATAGCAAATGCATTATAGGTCATAAGTGTGCTGAGAAGAAATTGTTTTACATAGAGTATCAAGAGGAGGAAGAAAAGGATCAAGAAACATCAAAATAAGAGGATATATGCCAGGACCCAACCCTAGAGAAAGAAGAAATGAATCAGACCATATCTTGTAAACTATTGGCAAGAATGACCACTCCTCAAAATCTCAAGATAGAAGGACATATCAAGAAGAAAAAGGTGCAAGAAGTGAAATATCACATCAAGAAAGAAGAAATGAATCCAACCATATCTTGTAATTCATTGGTCGGAATTACCACTCCTCAAACTATCAAGATAGAAGGACATATCAAGAAGAAAAATGTTCAAGAGGTGAAAGATCACATTGAGTGTCAAGAAATGAATCCGACCATATCTTGTAAAGGATTGGAAGAAATTACCACTCCTCAAACTCTAAATATAGAAGGACATATCAAGAAGAAAAAGGTTCAAGCAGTGAAAGATCAAATCAAGCATCAACAACAAGTTCTCCAACTTTTAAAGGATAACGCCACTTCGGTGCAAAATCAAATGAAACAACAGGTAGATCAACATCATAGTGAAAAATGTTTTGATGTAGGTGATTGGGTATTTTTACTGCTACATCTAAAGCAATCTATTTATGAGAAGAAAATGTTGGCAATACTACATGCACTTAAAAAATGGCGACCTTACCGAATGGGAAGACTCTTCAAGGATGAGGATGTGAAAGCATTGTTTTGTGTTATTTCTCTTATCCAACTAGATTGGATAAATGAAGCAAGGGATGAATGGAAGAAGGACAAAGAAGTATGTCCACTTATTCAAAAGTTGCAAAAGACCCCAATTCAAACAATATTGCCAGAAATTGAAGAGGAAGGAAAAATCATTTTGGAACCTGGAGTAGTCACAGAAACAAGAACCCAACAGCTACGAAATCGATCAATTTCAGAGTATCTCATCAAGTGGAAGAACTTACCTGCTGAAGATTCCACATGGGAGGACAATAATTTTATACAAAAGCATCAAGAACTACTCAAGCGTTGAGGACAACGCTTTTTGAAGGAGAGGGGCATGTTAGGCCCCTATACTACTAGTGTAACCCCTTATTGTTATTATTACAACCCACTTATTATATTGATGTACCCATGTAGTGCCCATATTGTTACTCTTGTTCCCCATAGAAGCCCACTATTGTTATTGTTGTGCCCCTACATTATTATTGTTATGTCGGCTCTGATTATGTTATGACCCCTTAGACTCCTATATATAGAAAGGAGGTATTTTCATTTGTATCATCTAAGAATTGTTCATTTATGTAATGTAAAGGAGGTTGCCCCCTCGAAGAGGCTGAATTCTAAGGCGTTGATCTATCTTTTCTATCTTTTCTTGAGTTGGTTTCATAACATTGTAAGATCTCATAAGCTCAAGAATAATTATACTCTCATAAACTTAGGGCAGATGAAATGAATTGTAAATTCATCCAAACAATTTTTACTAATGGTTGTAAAGGAAAAGAAACCTGATAAAACCAATGTATTTGAGGGTTGTGATGATAAACAGCAAGCTAATTTAGAAAAATTTGTTTTAGAATATGATCTATTGTTTCAAGAACCTAAAGGTCTGCCGCACAAAAAGGAAATAGTGCATAATATTAATTTGTAGCAAGATGCTCCATTGCCTAACATCAAAATGTACAGGTTGTCCACTTTAGAGAATGCAGAAATCAAGAGGCAGGTACATAAGTTGCTCAAGAAGGGGTTCATCAAACCTAGCACATCACCATGTGGGTCTCCAATTGTTTTGGTGAAAAAGAAATATGGCTCATGGAGAATGTGCATTGATTACTGAGCACTGAACAAGATAATGATAAAAAATCATTATCCCCTTCCTCGCATGGATGATCTATTAGATTAGTTAAAAGAAGCTATTTATTTTTTCAAGTTAGACTTGCATAGTGGCTATCATCAGGTTAGAGTTGCAGAACAAGATGCATGAAAGACTACTTTCAAAACAAAGCAGGGATTGTATGAGTGGCTGGTTATGCCTTTGGCTTAACTAATGCTCCTGCTACTTTCATGAGAGTAATGAATGATGTACTAAAACCTTTTCTTGATGATTTTTGTATTGTATATCTGGATGACATTCTTATATTTATAAAAAAATGGGAAGAACATTTAAAGCATGTTAAGCAGACACCAGATGTTTTGAAAAGAGAAAAACTTTATGTTAAGCTCTCAAAATGTGAATTGGCAAAACATCTTTGAATTATTTGGGACATATAGTAGGGGATGGTGAATTGAAGATAGATCCCTCTAAGGTTGCAGTCATTATAAACTGGCCTAAACCCAAATCTGCTATAAAGGTCAAAAGCTTCTTAGAAGCAGCATAATATTGGAGAAAGTTTATTTCTAGCTTTTCCTTAATTGCATCTCCCTTACATGCTTTAACAGGATTGAACAAGGTGTTTCAGCGGGGAGGCAAACAGCAGAAAGCCTTCAACACCTTGAAAGAAAATATTAGTACAACACCAGTACTTGCATTACGTGATCTTCAAAGACCATTTGAGATTGAAACAGATGCCAGTGACTATGCCATGGGAGGAGAGTGTTCATGGAGCACAGTAAACCCATATCTTATCATTCTAAGTCATTTAATTCTGCAGTAGTTAACTATCCTACATATGATAAAGAATTGTATGCATTAGTACAGAGTGTGAAAAAGTGGAAACATTACTTAATGGGCAAAGAGACAGTTATACATACTAATCATCAACCACTTCAATATCTACACTCCAAACTAAGTTGCAGCAATCGAGACACTATAAATGGATGGGTTTTCTACAATAGTTTCATTTAGTCATCAGATATAAAAATGGCATACACAATAGAGTTGCAGATATGTTATCTATACCAATTATAAATGCATCTACTATACTTAAGCATAATTCAGTATTGCATGAGAGCTACATTGAACAATATGCTCAAGATATAGATTTTAAAGATGTATATGAAACTTTAAGTCAAGGCAAATGGGTAGAAGAATTGGATTATCATATTAAGGACCAACTCTTGTATCATTTTGGGAAGCTATGCATTCCACAAACTGAAAGATTAAAAATAATTCGAGAAGCACGCACTTCTCTAATATCAGGTCACTTTGGTGTAAGTAAAACGGTTCCACAGCTACAAAGATTTTGTTATTGGCCGAAAATGAATGAGATAGTTTCTATATATGTAAGAGGGTGTACCATGTGTGCTAAAAGCAAGCCCAACAATAGAAAACTAGGCTTGTACACTCCACTATCAATTCCTTCTCATCCTTGGGAAATTTTTTCCATGGACTTTGTTTGAGGACTGCCTAAATCTAGGAAAGGTCATGACTATTTATATGTTGTTGTGGATAGGTTCAACAAAATGTGTATTTTAATATCTTGTAAAAAACAAATAACAGCTGAACAAATTTCAAAGTTGTTCTTTGAACATGCATGGGTTCATTTTGGATTACCCACTTCCATAATATCTTATCGAGATACTCGATTTGTTGGGAAATTTTGGTCAAGCTTGTGGGAATTGATGGACACCAGGTTGAAGAAAAGCACAACTTTTCATCCACAAACAGATGGCCAAACAGAAGTGGTTAATAGGATAGTGATCCAGTTGCTTAGAGGTTATTGCAGCAAGCATCCCAAACTTTGGGATGAACATTTATGTTATGTGCAACATGCTTACAACCGAGCTAAACATTCTTTTACATGGAGATCTCCTTTTGAGACCTGTTTTGATTTCATACCAAGGTCTCCCTTGGATTTTGTCTTTGGTAAAGACATAGCAGTTGATGGACACAATGATGTGGACAAGGAAACCAAGTTCACTGAAAAAATCCAAGAGATTCACCAGGTAATATAGGAACAGCTAGAAAAGAGCCAAGCCAAGTACAAGGCAAGGCATGACAAGCATCGGATGGAGAATAGTTTCCAAGTTGGCGACCAAGTCTGGTTGTATATCAGTAAAGATAGGATGCAAGGTGAAGGTAAGAAGTTGAAGCCAATAAGGTATGGACCTTTCAAGATACTTGAGAAAATTAGTGAGAATGCTTTTCGCCTTGATCTACCAACTTATATGTGCATCTACTCAATTGTTAATGTAGACAGCTTGAGACTATTTTAACCTTCATTAGTTGAAGATCCCAAAGAGTAGAGTCAATTGCCTTCTATTAATGATTTGTTACTTGAATATCTTGCTGAGTTGTAGAAAGATGCAGTTCTAGACAAGAAGGTAAGAACAACATGCAGAGGTGACATTGAGTACCTTAGGATCAGACTGAAAGGTTCAAATCCAAGCAGTGGAAAATGGAGAGAAATTGAGCAAGTGAGGAAGCAATACCCTCACTTGACTGATGCATGAAAAAAAAACAACTTTTGGTGGTCCAAAATCTTTTTCAGTGGGAAGGTCGTGATCCGAATTGGATCCAAAAAGCTCTCTAATTTTTCATGACTATTCCAAATTATGCTAAAGATTCAAGTCCTAGAAAAGATCGAAGCTATCAGAAGGAATCCTCATAACAATTGTAGTTGTGGCCAAAGTGGAGCAACGAGGACCCTCGGTCAAGCGCGTAGACCATTGGCCCATGGTAAAGCATAATGGCACAAAACTGGCAAAACCGGAGGCCAGATCAAGAAATGGAGGTGGATTTTGATACGCGATTAGCGCTAAGTGCTAATTGTGTATCGCAGGGTGTCCCACTCAGTGAAGGAAAGCCTCAAAATGCTTGGACCTGAAAATGCTATCAAACTTGGAAAAGTAACTATTTTGGTTCCATAGCGCAGATTCCCCAAAACCTATAGGATATCGGAAGGCTTCGAGGCGGTAACCAGTTTTGACTAAGTCCTGCCCGATGCCACACATCGAGTAACATGCATCTGGCAGAAGAGAGAGAAAACCGCCTGCATCAGACAACTAAACGTCGTGTGACTTGTCCGCCCAATATGAAGGACGACCATAGGATCTAGAGGGTCCATATCGATGATGGAGATATGTCCCGATGACTGATCGAATTTGACAGGTCAAAAAGCAAGATGACAAGGATTTGAAGTCTGACGTGGATGATGAGTTGGCAAACGATTCGTGTTCACGGGCGATCTTGAAGAAAACAGATTTAATGGCCATTCGAGTATGATTCAAGGAATCTGACACCTAGTTCGTAGCAATCAGGTGGCCACCTCCCTGTGAGGCATTACCCAGTGATGATGGCGTAGAGCAGAGGAATTCGAATGGACAGAGGAAAGGAAACCAGAAGGTCAGGAAGCATAAATGAGCAGTCAAAGAGCGGACTAGGTTTAAAGCCATGGACTAATAGAAGCAAAAAAAGGGGAGGAAGATAGCGAAGAGACGCAGAAAGCTAATAGCAGAGAACAAAGAGTAGAATCTGAGCTGACCTGAAGGCAACATCAAGCCAGATAGAGCCAGAGAGAGTCAGAGAGTCTATATACTCCATTGAAGGCTTGAGAGGTTCAAGCAAGCTCCTCAGCATAGGCATGTCATCCTACTATGACCCTCAGAGGTCAAGTTCAGCAAGGAGAGTCTGTGCACTCTATTCCTACTGACTTCATTCTGTTAGTGAGACTCGAATCGAGCTCACTGTCGTAGAACTCTTCTTGAAAACATAATAGAGAGACCACCACTGAAAGGCTGGACCAGGAGACGTAGCCCAGGAGAATTGGGTGAACTTCTTATTAAACTTGTTTTGTGTACATGTTTGACTGTTATGTTTTCTCTGGTTGCCTCAGTGTCTATGTATTTTAGCAATCTTATCGATCCGTTCCATAAGTAACATAGGCACATCCATGCACATGAGTCTGTAATACCTTTCATTATTTATCCTGGATAAATTCCAGATCAATGAATAAGGGCCTTAGGCCTTAAGCAAGTCTTTCTCATGTTTAATGTCCATGAAAAATATATTAGAATGGCAATATGGGCACAAATAGTATGTTTTTCATACTAAGAATGGGTTTTATGGCCTCTACAATGGATAGGGAAGGAAAACAAGATCCTTAGTGCCTAAACAAAACTTCTATAGTTTAATGGACATGAATAACACCTCAAACCACCACACGTATCCTATCTAATATATGTCTAGCCTTCAAGTGTGTTATGGATGCTATTTGAAGGTTTTGTGTGCCATGGTTTGGCCTTGGGACCTTTGAGCTCTGACTCAATATCATTAGGAGGTTTTTTGCACCAGTATAGCACTTGGGGCCTTAACCATGGTTAGGGAAGGATCATAAGGTGCTTGGGTCATATTTGAATCTTCCCATGATCAATATTTTTGAACAAGTATTTGAGTTACCACACAAGACATCTGTAGGGGATATTTGGCCTCTATGGGGGATCTTTATCACCATTGGTATGGTTTACATGATAAGAATGGGTCTTGGGGAGTGTACTATATCGAGGGGAGGAGAAAAGAGAGCCTTAGGCCCTAAGTAAAACTTATAGAGTTCAAGGAACATGAAGTATCACTCAAACCACCACATAGATACTCTCTAAGGGATATCCAAATTTTAGCTTTGACATGGGAGCCATGGCATGTTACAATTCTAAATAAAGAGCCACAAGAATTGTTAGTATGTATGGTTTTCTAATAATAGTGTGCGAACATTCTAAGAATGTGAATGTGCTATTAGAATTTGTGCACATTTTTGTAATGCATGTATCCATAGAATTATCTATAGAATAATACAACTTTAGAGTAATCTATATTTATATTAACTGACTAAGTTTAAATCAAACTACTTTGAATTCAAATTAATAAAATAATTTCCTCTATGAATCTAGTGCAATAATCAACCATGGTATATAACAACACCACAAAAACCCCACAATAAATAGTGTGTCGTCTCTCTAGGATGTGAGGAAAAAATTCCTTATATTAACCCTTGAAACCCTTCTGCATTAGTTTCAAACTCTCTTTCTTTTCCCTCCTTCCAAACATAGTATAAAACTATTATATATTGTACTTCTACTATATATTGTATAAAACCGTTATAATTTTAGCATTATAGATGGATTCATACACCCCTTTAAGGGGGTCGATGAATCCATCTAACTAAATTTTAACACTGCAAACAGATTCAAAGCCACTTAAAGGGGGTCTCTAAATCTATCTACAATGTTAAAATTTAGTGAAATGTAACACTTTAGTATCAAAATTGCAATTTTCCATTTACGGAGTGACACAATTAAAAATGACTAGCATAAATGACTAATTCATATACTTCTTGTACTTGTTAGTTGGTTATATTTTTATTCTTGGACTATAGTAGTCATTTACATTAATCATTTTTAATTTTGTCACTTATTATCTAGTCATATATTTTAGTCCTAGACTAAATTAGTCATTTAAGTTAGTCGCTTTTAATTGGGTCACTTATTATCTAGTCATATATTTTATGCTTGACTAAGTTAGTTGTTTTTAGTTGGGTCACTTAAAATTGCTTGAATTTTGTAGTAACTCACTTAAACGAATTGTGGTGCTAACCTTTTTGGTCACATAGTCACTAATCTCTAATTTTGTACTAGTGTATTTTTCCAATCGAATTTGAGGTTAAGACTCTCAAGACCACTGAGGAATTTAGTCTTAACTTTTCATAAGCATAGAAACAATGCCTCCAATGGCTCAATGAAATGGATGAAATGCGCATTGCTTCTCTCCAACGCACAAATATGGTTCAACAACAAAAATCCAAATGGCATGATCGTTTGAATAACAAGAAGACCTTTATAAAAGGGGATTGGGCATTGTTATATAATTCTAAATTCCATGACTTTCTGGGTTAGATTCAATGAGATGGTTGGGCCTTTATGAAGTCAGTAAAGTTTAGGATAATGGGATAGTATGCCTTACTATGATCGATGACTCTATAATATATTTCCTCATAAATGGTCATCGACTTTGTTTGTATCACCAACCACTTACAAGAGAGTCCTTCCTTCATGAAATTGATAATGATGCAAACTTATAGTTTGTAGCCGATAGGGGGATTATCCCCACAACCATTGTCAAGTGAAATTTTCTAGAAACCCCTTATTTCCATGTACATAATGTAAATAGTTTTTATTTTATTATGGTGCGCATATTTTCTTTATTTTTGGAAAACATCACAAACCTTTTCTTATAAAAACGTTGCTACTGTGATGATTATTTCAATTGTTGTATCTAAGTCATAATTTTGTTTCTTTATTTTTTGTTTCCATAATCACAACACCCTTATCATAGTTGTTGTTTCCTTAGTCACAACACCATTATCACATTTTTTGTTTCCTTAGTCATGACATTGTTATCATAGTTATTGTTTCCTTAGTCACAACACCTTTATCACAGTTTTTGTTTCCTTAGTCACAACATTATTATCACAGTTATTGTTTCCTTAGTCACAACACTTTTATCACAGTTTTTTTTCCTTAGTCACAACATTATTATCATAGTTATTGTTTCCTTAGTCACAACATCATTAACACAGTGGTTGTTTCCTAGCCCAAAGTTTTCGTTTCCTTAGATGTGATTACTGTTTCTCTAGATGTGATTTTTATTGATTTTTTGCCAATAACTTTGTTTTTTGGGGATAAGGAACACTTCAAGCCCTTGTCAATATGATGATTGGATAAATGGTTTCTTTAATATTTATCACATGAGATGTTACTTTTGAAAAAAGACCCTTTTTTTAAAAGGTTGATTTTATTATATGTATCCTTGAATCTTATAAAAACATTAACTCCCTAATATTATAAGAAATCCATAAAAGTAATCATTATACATTTCTTCTATCACCACCTAAGGAGCCATATCTCACTACAAGTTTTCAAAAAATTATACGATTCTCTTGAAGAAATTTATTTTTGGGGACAAGATTAGCAAGCCAAAAAGTAGTTATTATAAAAAAAATTACACCATCCTTAGATATTAAGGAGTTGATATGCCACCCCATCTATTAAGTAATCTTTTATTATTAATAAAAATCATAGAAAAAAAGCAATAAAAGTAAAAAGTCAACATGGGATAAGAGGTTTGGGCCTACCATGATCATAGCACCTAGTAAAGTGGCATTACCATTTCTAGTCACCAAGCCAAGGTAATGGCTTTCGATCTTAAGGTTGGAGGACAATAGGTCTCATCACTAGCCAACTTATTCACTTTATTAGTTCCCTTGAATGGTATTGTTATTAATTGGTTACCATGCAAAAACGATGGGCTTTTATAAACATTTAACAAAATCAAAATAAACCTATAAGCTATGAATTTATTTCTAATAGATGGGATACTGGCATCTCAAAGGGTTAAAAGGAAACCATGTCAAGGCTATGGATGCCTGCTAGCAACAATGGACATGCCTATGGTATTAAAGCTAATTTAAATACTATAATCTAGTTAGCTATCTTGACTCCCCAAAATCAATAATAAACAAAGGAAAATCATTAGATTTGCCAGAACATTCTATGGAGTATTAATAAAATAGTTCCTATGAAGTGATCATGTTGATTGTTAATAAATGCTAATAATAATTCTACAAGTTAGGGATAAAAACTATAGGACATTATGGAACCGAACATTTTTATCATCCTTCTTTATTAACTCTTATTCTTTTTCTCCATGTGATACTCCTTAATCGAACATAGTTTCCAACCATCAATTTTTTGTAAATCTTCGTGTGCCTTTATTCATTTTAAAATTATTGTTTTGGGTATCATAATGATTTACAATCCATCTAATGATTGCTTGGTGTGTTATGAATATTTCTCTTCCTCCGCCCCCATTTTTTACAGTTTTCCTCCCATGCTTAATTAATATGGTTTTATCTCCTAATCATGAAAAAATCCTATCAACCAATCAAAATTGATCAACAGTCTCAAACGGCATTCGAATTCTATTGGGGGGTGAGAAGGTGTAATTGCATGTTATGTTCACTAAAAGTCCATATTCTACATAGGATTGCTATCTTCGAACTTTGTTGTTTCTGTTTGCAAACCACTCCTTGTTGAATAGCTAATATGGGAGGTCATTCAGTATTCCATGAACCAGCCCAATTTCATACCATAGAGGAGGCACATAGGATTCTCAATCGAGTAGGATGGCTTGAATATTTTGAATGGTTGTAAGGATTTTATAAAGAAGTTGCACTCGAATTTGTGAAAAATTGAATACAGGAGTTACAATGGAAAGGAATGTGTAGATACAGGTAAATGAAGAGATAATAGAAGAGTAATAGCCCTCTCGTTATAAAGGCATAAATAGTATGAAGTGTAGACTTCACTGTAGAATGTCGCCCTTCTATTTTCAAACCCTGGAGAAGAATTAGTCAAGAAAGGGAAATGGTACAACCCCAGTTCACTTCCATACCTTTGGAAAGAGCTAGCAAGAAATACTCAATGGTGCATCACTTGTGATAGAAGGTATGATGTAGTGCGAGGCCATCATCTCAAATTAATGGAGTTTCTTAGACAAAAGTTAGTTCTGAACCTTCCCTATTTTTTTCATTCGCTGTTGCATGAAACTGTTGGTAGATTAAGGAAGTTTAAAGAATAAGCTTCATTTTTTAGCCATCATGGGCTCATTAAATTGATAGTAGTAAGGAATTTAAATCAAATTCAACAAAGGTTGGATGGCTTTTTAGGAAACCTTAGGGGTGAACAAAAAATCCCTTAGGAGGTGAGGCAATTACTGGAACATATGAAAATATTTCACCCAATAATGAGCAAGTAGGAAGAGACTAATTAAAATGAAACCCCAATTATAGGATATGGTTCACAAGAACCCGTGCAACCTAAAAATACAAATCCTCATAAATTTAGTCGAGCAGAGAATCAAGTAGCATCGTTCTTGGCCTCTTTTCCTAAAAGAGGAGTAGGTCAATCAGACTGGTTAAAATTAACCAGGGATAGAGTTCCTCAAACCCCCTTGAGTAGGCAATAACAGAAAATATAATTCAATAATTTTGTGATGAGGAAGGGATATAGTAAAGAACCTTGAAGAGAATCTAGCCCAGGATTCATTAGTCCCATAGAAAACAAATAGAAGCCAGGAAGAACATGAAATAAAGGTGGCTCAAGAATTATAGGGATTAGAAAATCTATTAGAAATAATAAACTTAGGGGAGCCAATGGAAGAGCCTACAAATCATTTAGTTAGCCCTCATAACTCCAATCAGAATGCCTCACCTAATTCTCTAGCCACAACTTTTTTTGTTGAGTCCATGACCACGATTATTCTAGAGTCTTCCGATGATTCTGAACCTATTTCTCAAGAACATTTTGGGTATTTTTTTGCCACTGTATTGGAACCCTCTTCTTTGGAAGAGACAACTCCAAAATTTCCTTTTCGAGAACTAATTGATGAGAGATGGGAACTTAATGATGCTCCTTCAAGTGGACCATAGAATGAACCTTTTGTTAACAATTTCTCAGAACTTGTGATTAGTAGAACACCAATGGAAGTTGATAAATCACCCATCGACTCTCTAATGGGTGATTCTTCCCAAAGGACTACTACTGAAGGTTATGAAGTCCTATCTAGATACTTTGCTCTGAGAGCTAGAGGTACCAAAGCCATGAAGGAGAAGGTAAAAAGAAAACTTCTCAAGGAAGTTAATGTACATAGGAGACAAAATGACATATTATAGATGAAAGAGAAAAAGATAAGAAGATTTTTATAGACTAGCATTAAGTTTCATCAAGGTCATGGAAAGAAAGTTGTAGAGCAACTTGGGATTGTTGATTGGAAGAAAGAAGCCTAGAGTGTGGAAAATCAAACTGATTGTGTATGTGTTTCTATTGAAGTAGGTATTTAGACTGATTTTATCATTGTTTCTACTCAAGAAGGAATCCAAATTAATTTTTTATCCATGTTTATTGAAGAAGAGGTTCAGATTGGTCCTCCACCTATTTTTACCAAAATTTGAGACTCAAGCCGAACATGCACCTATTTCTATTGAGAGAGGAGAAAAAAACAGATGTTGTGTCTCCCTATACACCGTTGAATGTAGATGCTAGAATAAAGTTACTAAATAAAACCATGGCAGAGGAAAAATATAACATATCTAGATATCGAAGGAAAGTAGTGCCTTGAAGAGAATACCAGAAACTACTCCAATAATTCCATGCACTAACAATGACAAAGGATGAAAACATGCAAAATTAAGAGCTTCCAAAAAGAAAATTCAGGCCTTGAAGGAGTGTATTTGTAAGATCATAGAGAAAAGAGATAAAATTTGTTCTATCTACTCTAATGCCTTAGCATGTAGATCTCTAGCATGAAACTATTCTTTGGTTTTACTTCAACAATATTTGTCACTCAAAGCTAAGGCTATACCATGTGGCCAATAGTATCAATTCAATAATTTGTTGGATTTCATCATTGCTTTCCACAAGCAAGATGAGAAAATAAAGTATCTCTTGTGAAAACTTTACATGCACAATTTTCTTTTGGAAGAACATGTAAATGAAAACATTGTCCCCTTCATTAGAGATGTCTAATTCCAGGATTTTATAACATTTGCGTTAAACCAGATAAAGTGGGGAAACCTTATCATGCTTTTTAGTGAAAAAAGCATAGTATTGATCTCTAGGTTATGGGTGAGCCATAAAATCCCTTCACTACACTTCTACACCATAACACCTTTACGGAGAACCTTGATGTTTCTTCCTCACTTGGGAAAATTCCTAACGAGGTATTACGCTCAGGGTGGCAACAACTAGAAGACATAAGAGATGAATTTATCTGTGGAGTGAAGATGAGATGGAAAGTATCATCTCTAGAAATAAAAAACAGAGAACCCTTTCGCTTATATAATTTCTAGCAAGATATGTCTAGAGTGCAAGATTATCTTGACACTATGATGGAAGTTGGGATTAGATGGATTGGATGCAAGTACAGGTGTCCTATGATTTGGTGTCCCTAGTCTTACTACAAGTCTGATTATGGACTATTAGAGGCGGGTAAGTACATGGGTTTCCAAGAAATCAAAAGAGGAGTGGATTCAAGCTTATAGGAGAATAACCCTATGTAGCCTACTCCTTAACTGCCTTACATGTCAATAATTTATTTGCATGGGGACATGCAAAAATTTTAGTTGGGGGGTGATGTTGGGTCTCACAATTTTCATGATTCCCTTATTCCATTTCTTAGTTTTAATACTATTTTCTTATCTTTTTCTTATATTTATGATATATTAACTTGCATAATATAGGTTTTAGAAGAGATTAATTTATTTTTGTTGTTTCACCTTGCTGATGAACTATTTTAGCTGTAAAAGCGTTGATGTCTTATGATTCAATCGTTATTGTGAATAAGGTTTTTGCGATATTGGAACTTGGTGTTGTCTCATGATCTCTTTGTGGTGAAATCAGATAATGTGACATTTTCTTAATATCTACAACAAAAACCAAGATTTATTCTTATCTGAGAAAAATTGTTTTGGGAAAATCCCTTGGTTCTCTCATCTGGGCAATATTAAGACCCTTTTGTAACTGAAAGAGAGCATACTGAGAATCTTTAGAATCTAAGAATTTCTCTTTATTAAAATATTTAATATTTTTATCATTTGTAATTGTGGTATAAAAAAGGGGACTTATGTCCTAGATAAGAGATGTTTTGGTGTAATATTATGATACACATTTAATAAACTTGCTAAAGTAATGTAATCATTCTTTCATAATATAATGCAAGTTTCTATTGTTAAGAATTAATTTACGGTTCTGATTTCTCGTACGAGGTAGTTTGATTCTATTGGTTCAGTCCTGCTCTTGGATGAGGCAATTTTTATCTTTAGATTTTCATTTTATATTTTCACGTTAATCATATACCTCTTAAATTAATTGAAAATTGAATGTTTTATTTTAAGTAATGACAACATTGGTAGTCATAATATCAATTTATAGGGATTTCTCTCTAGATAAATCAATTTACAATTTGTGTTGCTTTAGTGTTTTTCCTTGAAGGTTATCACTGGATCGTTAATGTTTTTTCACTATTTTAGAATTCGATATTTTTGAATGATTTCTAGGAGATATAATTCTCCTAAAAGCTAGATATTCTAAATGTGTGTTCCAAGTTAGGAGTTTATTCTTTATGATAGTTACTTTGGTTACAGTTAGAGCATTAGATACTTTTAGTTTCAGCACCATCTCTTGCATATACTTTGTAGACAACCTTGAAATAACCAGACAAAACCTCAGGTTGACAAATTAATATGTGGTAGCAGTTGCTTCTTTAGAACAATTAATTATCGCAATTATCATACTCTTGCACACTTACATTTTTCTTGGATCACTCTATCATACATTGGATTTGGAAAAGGAAGGCAAGGAAAAAGCAGGAAAGCACAAGGGAACAAGTGGATCAGTAGCTATAGTGAGATTTCCTTGCAGGTAACAAGTTGCATGTATGATCTGTTTGTTGATTTATGGATGCATGGTATGTGCATGTGATTATTTGGTTATGATCTATCATTTTCATGGAGAATTTCCTGGATTGACAGTGGTTTTAGCCTTACCTTGTCATTTCCTAGATAGTCGTGGTGTTGTGGGTTTTCTATTTGATTTTTTTCTGGTTGGTGCTCATAATTCCTTATGGCTGTGGGTTGGAACAAACACTTTGGAATCCCTAGAACAAGTTGGGTTGAGTTACTAGTCTTGGTGATCCAGGTGGATATTGGTGGCTATTTGCCTATTCTACTTTGACCCCCATAATCAGCGAAAATTTTAAGAACCCCCCCAAATTTACATGTATAATAAATGGGCGAATCTCCATGGTATATAGGAAAAATGGAAGACGATTTTATCAATAATATGATATGTATATATAATTTTTTGGCGAATCTCTCACCAAGAATGGCGAATATTTTACTAAATTATAAAATCTTGTGTTTATTGAATACACAAATGAAATCATTGCATTTCTTTAAAATATCTTTTGAAATCAAAATTACCGAAATTACATATCGATAACCTATTGGGTGTAGGATAAAATTCACCCGTGCCATTCACAGAAAGCATGAGAAAAAACCTAATACTATATATAAAACCAAGAAAAATTCAAATTCATCACTTCTAGGGACCTCATAACCACCCTACCAATACACAAGTATGTTCCTGTTTGCAATTAGAAAAAATACCCAAATTACAATCTGTTTACTCCAGCCTATGTTGGAAAGTTATAGAAGGATGACTAGTGCAATCAATCCATTCCTTTTAGCCCTGGATTTGTTTCAGTTTAAAACAGAAGTATACAAATATACTTGTCCAATGTCTATGCTTTAACCATTCACCTTAAGATGTTTTTACAATATAATTTCCTAAGCCTATTTAATATCTTCATTATCATAAAAACCAACCTATATCCATCTTAACTCCACATCTACCACTCTTAGGGGGATGAAATCTATTTATCCCTCTGAGCACTTGGTAGACCCAGAATTAAGATGGATCTAAGATGATAGAATTTCCCCTTTAAATAGTCTATGCTCACATGAATACCATGGTATTACCATGGGTCAATACCATGGGTTATCATAAACCTAGAGCTTAAAAATTAGTATTAGTAATTTATAAAAATTAATAAAATTAACAGTTGATTTTTATTTTATTTTTTATTTTAACCAAGCTAAAATGTTTAACATACATTAAATTACAACATCCATTTTTACTCTTGATCGGATCAAATATTATTTCACTCTATGCTAGTTTTCATATCACGATATTTGATACCTCTTAGGGGTTAGTAGATCCAGAGTAAAGATGGATCTATGCTGGTTTAATTCCCCCATTTAAATAGGCTACATTCCAAGTGAATACCATGGGTCAATACCATGTGCCATTTTGGTGAATACCATGGGTCAATACCATGTGCCATTTTTATTTTTATTAATACTAATATTAGGGTTAATAATTTTTTTTTGCATGGTATTAATAACAATCTAGTCCATGGTATTTGTCCCATAGTATTTTGCCCATAGGTTTCACCTAAATATAATGCATTTTTTTAGTGTTCGTAAATATAAGGTGACTTATGGAGTAAATATAAAAAAATGTTTTATTTGTTTACCATACCTCTCATTTATTTATATTTTTATTAATTTACCATACCTCTTTTACAAATATGGTATTTGGCCCATAGGATTCACTTAAATAAAACCTCTTTCTTGAGCCTTCATAAATAGAATGAGGGTTATGAACTAAATATAAAAAGAGGTTTTATTTATTTACCATGCGTCTAGTTTATTTATATTTTTATTTATTTACCATACCTTTTGAGTAAGTATAAAAAGACATTTTATTTATTTACCATACCTCCACTTTACTTATATTTTTATTTGTTTACACCATTGCATGTATATAAGGTGACTTATGGAGTAAATATAAAAAATGTTTTATTTATTTACCATACCTCTCATTTATTTATATTTTTATTAATTTACCATACCTCTTTTATAAATATGGTATTTGGGCCTTTGGCCCATAGGATTCACTTAAATAAAACCTATTCTTGAAAATGGGCCAATGGAAGGTTGTAACTCCTAATTTCAAGGGATAAATTTACCTTTTTTACCCTCTCCCTTAAAATAAGGTGGGCTATTTGAGGTGATTTGTAAAAATATACTATGATACAAAATATTCGCCCACTAAAAATTTAAAACCCCTTAATTTCGCCAAAGGGCGAACATTCGCCCCTAAAATTTTCTATGCCCATAATTTGTTTTCACTTTTCTTAATTGTACTTTTCATTTTCCTTGATTGTAGTACAACTTACTATTTTTATCATGTTTTCAGGTCCTAAACTTCCAGAGCCATTTGGAGGACCTAAAAGATGTTTTTTTTTAAAACATAGAGATTAGAAAAGTGCTAAACCAATTCACCAATTTTTTTGGTCTCCTCTTGGAGATATTTGAAACTAGTCAAATGGAAATCATATGCCAAAATTATGACCCTAGGAAGTTGGTGTTCCAACCAACCCCAATGGGGCCCACAAGTTTTTGGCACCTCATCTCCTAGGGTTAGATTTTTGGATGTTTAGGGTTTCCCATTATTTCTCAATGAAAATATGGCCAATGAGCCTCATTGCAAAAATAATCAAAGGCATCTAGCCACCACATATATTCTTAGAGATATGCTACAATTGCCCATGCTGGTTTATTTCCATTCTTCTTGGAAGAATCATTCACTTCTTTGATATTAATGAAATGAATATTTATGTCTGTTGCATCTCTGTGCTTATGTTTTATTTGTATTTTGTTGCATTTTTACATGTCTGTATAACCTAGAGCCTAGGTTAGACAAATGCTCTGGAGCCTTTGGTGGTTTGAGTTACTAGTCCTGGAGTTGTGTTGGACAAATGCTCTAGAGCCTTGGAAGGTTGTGGGTTGAGTTACTAGTTTCTGGAGCCCTAGACAATAGGGTAGAGACCGATCTGGTTGGTGCTAGTGATGTATGGTCATGAGGTGGAATCATTGATTGAGGGTTGAGGTGGTTTTACCTCTTGAAGCCCTGGTTTGATATTGTTTGGTTTATTCCATGAGATCCCACATTCATGCTTGGAATATGGCATGGGGGTGATTGGCTAAAAGAGAGATGTGGTTCAACCCAATCTATGGTTAGGTGGTATGTGGAAGTCCCTGAATTGGTTGGCTTTTTCATATGATAATAAGAACTAGTTTCCTATTGTATCCTATGAGTACTTGTACTTGATATTATGTGGCTTTGACGGTTCTTCTATCATGGTTATTATTCTAGTTATATGTTGGTTATAAGCATGGTTCCATAACAGGTTCTAGATATGGATCTTGATATGTTTTGATTAGTTGATGAATGGTTGATGAATCCATAAGCTAAAAAAATTATTTCAACTATTATGAGAGGTAATTAGACCTTCTTGGTGATTCTAAGATAAGTTTCAGACCCCTATTTTCATATATGCACTCATGACCTATAGATTACTTTTTCACCATATGTTTGACGAAATGATTGCGATGGTTAGGCCTTGTTAGGTTAAGCCTTTGATCAAGTTTTGTATGAATGGATTTCTCCTGGTGTCATTTATCATTCTAGAAAGTCTCACTGAGTTCTGGGTAGTGGTCTAGAGGCTAGCTTGAAATTGTGGCTCTGAATCCAAGACCACACCCTCTGAACTAGAGAAATTAGGCTGTAATCGTATGGATATAGTTTTGTGCATGCGGTTGGAGGCTTCCAACTACATGGACGCCTTATTGTGGGTGTGTTTGTGGGAGTAGGGTTGATAAAAAGATATCTAGCTAATGGTTTGGCAACTGGGGTGGTTGTTCATCCCGTGAGTGACTTATAGCCCTCATGGGATGCAGTGAGTTGTCAGTTTGTGTCAGTAGTAGACCCCACTTCCTTAATTGGATCTAGGAGTTTGGGTCATGTTGTTGTAGCTCTTCTCTCATGTTTACCCTCGCAGGTCAGTGAAATTGGGTGAATGCGAGAGGGGGATTACAATTATAATATTAGGCAAAGCTGTGAAAATGGATTAAAAGTCAAATAAAAAAATTTATTATATTGTAATAATATTTTCTATAATTTTTTGTTGGAGTAATTGCAGGGTTTTATGCTACATGAAAATCCACAAGAATTAGTAAAAGTCCAAACCCTTACCATTACCGTGAGTTTGTAGTTAATCACATGTTCTAAGGGTGGATATTAGTCCACATAATTGGTTCCCAATGAGGTGAGTGTGAAAATTACTATAACATCCCTCATCAAATGCAACTTAGGGAATAAAACTTGAGGCAAGGCTTTGATACCATATTTAAGTTTTTTTGTTACACCAAAACTTGTAGAATTTAGTAAAATTCCAAACCGTTACCATTACATAGACTGGGGTGTTATTCCCATGTTCCCAAGGTGGAAATTAGTCCATTAAATTGATTCTCAATGAGGTGAGTGTGATAGTTACTACAATTTTTTTGAATGTGTGTATTGATTGATGACATGGTGCATTGTTTTTTTTAGATGGGGAACTAGAAATCTCCCAAAATATATATAACAACCTGCAAGCCACATATATAAAAAAACTCATAGTTCATCCTAGGACTGAGATTTATGAAGACCACAGGAAACTAGAACTAGGAACCCAGACTCCAATGACATGCTTATCCTTTTAGCCTTACTATGATGGGCCATATCACCAGAGACTTGAACTCGTGTGGATGGGATGGAAAACCACCATCTCAACAACTCAATCTAAGAACCATTGACACTACATGTCACATTGTTAAGATGCCTCTTATGAATACCTTAAAATCACATAAATATGGACCCTCCCTAATCTTTATTGCACTAAATACTATATGTGAATGTGATTCTTTATAATCTTCCTTATAAAAATAATTATAATTATTAATATTATTTTTCTTTTCAAATAAACAATCTAATAAATTTATATTAACAACCTAAACTAATTAAATTTATAAACATTCTTATATTCTTAACTTAAAGATTGACTTACAATCCAAGTAAAATTAAAGATGACCACACATCACAGTAACTTTATTTTGCATCAAGAAACATGTTTTACACTTAGTATAAGCAATATTTTTAATTTCTTCCATTTAACTCAAAATTTGATATATATATATATATATATATATATATATATATATATATATATAGTAATGACCTTAAATAAAATATTTTAAATCACACATGCACACATATATCAAACCAAAAGCATATCTATAGATATGACATTAAGGAAAAAATTCTCTCACTTTCATCCATTCAAAACCACTCACAGATGCATATATATGGAACCAAAGGCATCTCTTTATAGGTATGGCTATGGAAAATTCTCAAAACACAAATAATAAAATTAGATAGCAATTTCAGATTACTTTTCACATTTATTGAATTTCCTAACTTTCCCAAGTATCAAAACTGTGGGAATTTCGAAATATTTTTTTTTAATTATTTTGAATTGCAAAAATAAGATTTTAAAAAAAAAAAATCTCTTACATCTATTAACTATATATAAACAAAGTTTAGTATCAATGCATATTAATGACCATTGGCCTTGTCATCATAGTTATCATTATCATTATCTATATATATAATTTTCATTTTTTTTTAATAATTTTAATGTCTATCTTAATAAAATCTTCCAATGTCTACATTTAACAAATTGTATTTAAATATTTTTATTTTTAGTCCCGTATAAATTTTATAGGCATAAACAAAATATCTATGAAATTAATATTAGTGACATTGTTATAAAATTTTATTATGGATTTTGATATAATGAAGCTTGTAAAAAAGGTTGAGTTACTTCATGGTAATGGGGTTGAAGATAGGGTGTCAAGGTAATTCATATAAAATTTAAATCCCAAGCCTTTGTGGAGAGTTCCTTAGAGAATACGTATCCCAAGTCGTTCAATTTGGAAAATGCACATGACATGTTCAACTAAGTATCTCAATGAGATAATGTATCCTAAAACATGCACACAAAGTGTTTGATGGAATGTCTCAATAAAATGATATATCCTTGATGTTATGATTGTATAGTATTCACAAAGTGGATTTTTAGAGAGGCCCTCCTACTAAAAATTCTACATGGGAGGATGAGAATTTTATACAGTAGCATCCATAACTACTCAAGCTTTGAGGACAACACTTTTTTGAATGAGAGGGGCATGTTAGGTCCCTATAATACTAGTGTATTCCATCATTGTTTTTGTTATTGTAGCCCCTTATGATTATTGTTGTGCCTATGTAGTAGGGAAAATTTTAAGAACCCCCCCAAATTTACATGTATAATAAATGGGCGAATCTCCATGGTATATAGGAAAAATGGAAGGCGATTTTATCAATAATATGATATGTATATATAATTTTTTGGAGAATCTCTCACCAGGCATGGCGAATATTTTACTCAATTATAAAATCTTGTGTTTATTGAATACACAAATGAAATAAATGCATTTCTTTAAAATATATTTTGAAATCAAAATTACTGAAATTACATATGGATAACCTAGTGGGTGTAGGATAAAATTCACCCGTGCCATTCATAGAAACCATGAGAAAAAACCTAATACTATATATAAAACCAAGAAAAATTCAAATTCATCACTTCTAGGGACCTCGTAACCACCCTGCCAATACACAAGTATGTTCCTGTTTGCAATTAGAAAAATTACCCAAATTACAATCTATTTACTCCAGCATATGTTGGAAAGTTATAGAAGGATGACTAGTGCAATCAAGCCATTCCTTTTAGCCCTGGATTTGTTTAAGTTTAAAACAGAAGTATACAAATATACTTGTCCAATTTCTATGCTTTAACCATTCACCTTAATATGTTTTTACAATATAATTTCCTAATTCTATTTAATATCTTCATTATCATAAAAACCAACCTATATCCATCTTAACTCCACATCTACCACTCTTAGGGGGATGAAATCTATTTATCCCTCTGAGCACTTGGTAGACCGATAATTAAGATGGATCTAAGATGATAGAATTTCCCCTTTAAATAGTCTATGCTCACATGAATACCATGGTATTACCATGGGTCAATACCATGGGTTATCATAAACCTGGAGCTTAAAAATTACTATTAGTAATTTATAAAAATTAATAAAATTAATAGTTGACTTTTATTTTAACCAAGCTAAAATGTTTAACATACATTAAATTACAACATCCAATTTTACTCTTGATCGGATCAAATATTTTTTCACTCTATGCCAGTTTGCATATCACGATATTTGATACCTCTCGGGGCTTAGTAGATCCAGAGTAAAGATGGATCTATGCAGGTTTAAGTCCCCCATTTAAATAGGCTACATTCCAGGTGAATACCATGGGTCAATACCATGTGCCATTTTTATTTTTATTAATACTAATATTAGGGTCAATAATGTTTTTTTGCATGGTATTAATAACAATCTAGTCCATGGTATTTGTCCCATAGTATTTTTCCCATAGGTTTCACCTAAATATAACGCATTTTTTGAGTGTTCGTAAATATAAGGTGACTTATGGAGTAAATATAAAAAAATGTTTTATTTGTTTACCATACCTCTCATTTATTTATATTTTTATTAATTTACCATACCTCTTTTACAAATATGGTATTTGGCCCATATGATTCACTTAAATAAAACCTCTTTCTTGAGCCTTCATAAGTAGAACGAGGGTTATGGACTAAATATAAAAAGAGGTTTTATTTATTGACCATGCGTCTAGTTTATGTATATTTTTATTTATTTACCATACCTTTCGAGTAAGTATAAAAAGACATTTTATTTATTTACCATACCTCCACTTTACTTATATTTTTATTTGTTTACACCCTTGCATGTATATAAGGTGACTTATGGAGTAAATATAAAAAATGTTTTATTTATTTACCATACCTCTCATTTATTTATATTTTTATTAATTTACCATACCTCTTTTATAAATATGGTATTTGGGCCTTTGGCCCATAGGATTCACTTAAATAAAACCTATTCTTGAAAATGGGCGAATGGATTCACTTAAATAAAACCTATTCTTGAAAATGGGTGAATGGAAGGTTGTAACTCCTAATTTCAAGGGCTAAATTTACTTTTTTTACCCTCTCCCTTAAAATAAGGTGGGATATTTGAGGTGATTTGTAAAAATGTACTATGATACAAAATATTCGCCCACTAAAAATTTAAAACCCCTTAATTTCGCGAAAGGGCGAACATTCACCCCTAAAATTTTCTATGCTATGTAGTCTCGATAATGTTATTATTGTTCCCCATAAAATCCCACTATTGTTATTGTTGTGCCATTACATTATTATTGTTATGATGTCTCTAATTATATTGTGACCCCTTAGACTCCTATATATAGAAAGGAGGTTTTGTCATTTGAATCATCCAAGAATTGTTCATTTGTGTAATGTAAAAGAGGTTTCCCCCTCGAAGAGGTGAATTTTGAAGTCGTTGATCTATCCCTTCTTCTATTTTGTGAGTTGGTTGCAAAAAATTTGGTATGAGAGCTTTGGATTCTAGGGTTTTACTTCTTCAAACAAGTCATCTTAGAATTTTAGCTATAACTTTTTTTATGTGAGGCTTCAGAAGATGAAATTTTTACGATGTGGAGCTAAAATATCAAAGAAATTCATGTAAAATATTCATATCTTGGTTCATAATATTTTCAGATATATGCTCTGAGGTCCATAATTCTGTCTCAAACAGGTGACCTAGGCAAAATCATCAAAACATTTTTTCTATGGGGCTTCATAAGCTGAAAATTTTACCAGGTGGATCCAAAATCATTGAGAACTTCCTGTAAAAATTTCAGATCTTGGTTCACTATATTTTCAGATATATGCTCTACAGAGGTTAGGGTTTTTGTGAGCTCCAGAATTCTTTCTCAAATGGGTGACCTAGGTAAAATCATCATAACTTGTGTTTTAGGAATCGTATTTGAATTCTATAAAACGTGGTTGAAATTACACGGAATATAGTTTTCAGGACCAAAGTTTGAACCAGTCACATGTGGAATCTCGTACAACTTCACTCTATAGAACCAGTCCATAATCAGGTCATCAAGAGAGATTTGGCATAACGCTTTCTTGAAGAATCCAATCTTGGTTTGACTTGTGGGGTTGGAAACAAGACTAAGAGGGATACCACAATATTAAATTTTAGACCTTGGAGATCCGAAATTATAGAGATATAACAGATTAAATATCAAGTCCTACAAAGCAAAAAAAAGGTGTGTAGTTTTTTAAAATTTTCATAAATTTTGTTTGAAAAATTAGTTTAAATGATTAAAAAGGCATATTGAACAATAATTATCACTAATTTATTCCCCAAAGAAATAAGATGGAAACACCTAGTAAGAAACCCTAAATATCTATCATGGCACGTGAAGAAGAGGAAGAAAGGCAAATTGATATATCAAAATTATGAGACCAAGTGCAACAAATTTTACTCTCACAAAAAGTACCAGAAGCTAATATGGATGGTTTGAAGAAGGGAATCGAAGCTAATATTAATTTTCTGAAGAATTGCATGGAAGCTATGATCTATGGTATACAAGTAAACTGAAAGGCAACATGGAAAATTTGAAGAAAGACATGGAAGTTTTGAAGGAAGGTTTAACAAAGTTGCTACAAGAAAGGCTTCCTAATGGCGAAAATGTAGTAGAGGAAACACATGATGAGAACTAAAGAAATTTTAATCATGACTTCATAGACTCTAACATTGGATTGAAGACCCACCATATTCTAAATATTGATATGAGGAAGTTTGATGGCAAGGATCTCGTAACATGGATACTACAGATGGAGCAATATTTTAATCTCCATAATGTTCAAAAAACACAAAAGGTATGTATTGAAACTTTATATTTAGAACCCAATTAGTTTGCATGGTATCGATGGCTTTTCTCTCGTAAACAAATTTTCACTTGGTCAATTTTTATGGAGGAAATGATAGAACATTATGAGGATACAAAGAGAAACACCTTCTTTAGCCAATTGATAAATCTCAAACAAAAGGGCTCAATGGCAGAGCACATTGAGGACTTCCAAAAAATGAATATAAAGGTAAATGATATTCCAGAGGACCGTAGGATTGATGTATTCATAGGGACTTTAAATGATAACATCCAACATGGGGTTCAACTTTGGGAACCCGATTCATTGGAGAAGAAATTCAGGTTGGCAAGAAAAATTGAAAGAAAAATTATGGCAACAATGAAGCCTACCACTCATAACTATAAACATGGAAGTGTTTTTTCTCCTACCCTTCCATAACCTACAAGGCTGACACCACAACAATTGGAAGAATAAAGAGAAAAATGGCTTTGTTACAGTTGTGATAGAAAATACACTAAAGGTCATAAATGTATTGAGAAGAAATTAATTTACATATATTGGGAAGAGGAGGAAGAAAAGGAACAAGAAACATCAAAAGAAGAGGATATACACCAAGAACTAACCCTAGAGAAATAAGAAATGAATCCGAATATATCTTGTAATGTATTGACACAAATTATCACTCCTCAAAATCTCAAGATAGAAGGACATATCAAGAAGAAAAAGGTAATAGTGTTCATTGATTCCGATAGTACCCATAATTTTATTCATTGTAAGATACTCAAGGAATTGAATTGCTTCTTATATCCAACACCAAAGTGTCAAGTGATGGTTGCAAATGGAGGAACCATAAATTGCTATGAAAAGTGCCATAATATCAAGTTATCCATGGGAGAATATGTATTGAATAATCCAATTCTTTCCATTCCAATGTGTGGTGTTGATGTTGTACTAGGAGTCCAATGGTTATGATCTTTCGATACGATAGCTTTTAATTTTCAAGAACTTTGCTTGATTTTTTTTTGGGAAGGAAAGGAAGTTGAATTAAGGGGTATTGCAGGGAAACTAGGAAAGATAATTAGCTATAATGGCATGACAAAGCCTCTAAATAAATAACAACGGGGTGTAATTGCAAAATTATGTTCACTAGAGGTTCAAACATCGAAATCATCTACTTCTCTAAATCTCCAAAAAGTCTTGGACAATCATTGTAAGGTTCAAGCAGTGGAAGATCACATCAAGCATCAACAACAGGTTTTCCAACTCTTAAAGGATAACTTCATTTTGGTGTAGAATAGAATGAAACAATGGGTAGATCAACATCGTAATGAAAGAAGTTTTGATGTAGGTGACTGGGTATTTTTACGGCTACAACAATACAAAGAAATTGTTGAAGAAAGTGTAACTAAGTTCGGTATTTTCAAATGTAATTTTGATCTTTGTACTTGTCAAGAAAAATAAATATTATTTGTAATTTATAAGAATGAGTTTCTTTCTCATTTCATAGGTCTAGGAAAGTCAAAGATTCAAATTCATGTATAAGGAGCTCTTCTTGAGCCTAAGTGTAATGTATACAATTCTATAATATCCCTCCAAGACAAGCACAATCCTCCTGAAGACATTAGCCAACAAAACGATAAAGAGAACACTCATGTAAGCCTCAAAATATATATAATTGTCAATTTGGGTAAGAAAAGGTGACACACTAGTTCAATGGAAATGTCATCTTATTATGGAGACATAAAAATTATATATACCCAACTAGGGTCGCCACAGAAGGATAGATTTTCGGACAAGTCTCTATAACTTCAGATGGGTACAGGAGGTGCAGGAAGATAGTTTTGGATAACATTTTTGGAGGTATGTCCACAAGTCTCTGCAACTTTAGATGGGTACAGAAGGTGTAGGAAGATAGTTTCGGATAACATTTCAGAGGTCTATTCAAAAGTCTCTGCAACTTCGGATGGGTATAGGAGGTACAAGAAGACAGTTTCATATAACATTTTTGGAGGTCTTTCCACAAGCTCAGCAACATTGGATGGATACATTAAACACCTCTGCAATTCTCATGGACAATTACAATGAGAAATATGACATTCTTCTTCTCCTCGAAGGTGCACATCTTAATGAAGGAAACACAATCATTGTTTTTGGTGGATAAGAAAATCTAAGGAATCCTACAGTAGTACAAACAGCCTTGACATAATTTATGGTAAAGATCTTGATGCAAGGAACTCTTAGTAATGCACTCTTATCATTTCTCTCTAGAAACAGTCACAATCTCAGGGAAGTAGTTGTCATGGTCTTGTTCTTTAATGAATAGAAGGTCATGGTCAAGATATTTTTGCATCTCACATTCAACTAGAAATACCTCGTTGACATGGTGATGAAGAAAGAAATGGTGCAACTAGAAGGACCCTTTTGGTACTATGATGATGATCTTGTTGAAGCAGTAATGATGATGATGATCTCTACAGTAAGAAGAGGATTGGTGTCTTGCTCTTGGAGTGGCCTAATAGGTCAAGGGTCATGGTATTGGTATTCATCAATTGGAATCTCTATAAGAAGAATTTTGTGCAGGTTTTCCTCTCCAAGAGGGAGAGATTTTGGCCCTGGAAAAAAGCCTTCATCTTCTATTCTTGTATCTTTTATTTTGGTAACTGTTTGATGAAGTAAGAAATACACACAATAATGATATCAAGAGAATATTGTTCTAATAAGAAAAAGTTAAAATACCTCATAAATAGTTATCATGCTAAGGATAATCTCATTAACTCTAACTTCCCTAAATTCTTCAATACAAATGTCCCTCAAGAAACCTAAGAAGGATAATAAATTATCACCAAATTATTATGGTCCTTACAAGGTGTTGAAAAATATTGGTACTATGGCATACAAACTGGAGCTTCCTGCATCTTCCAGAGTGCACCTAGTTTTCTGTTGAAATATGGAAACAAGAATATTCCAATTTAATTTTCCCTTGAATTAAATTGTGAATTAAAATCGAATTTAGTCTTAACAGCTACTTGGAAATAATTAATTAATTTATTTTAAATTAATTAGTTGGAGAAATTCAAGTTAGAAGTCTTTTTGAAGTCATGCAAGAGTTATCCCTTAAATTAAGGAGATAAGATTGAGTTATATTTGAGTTGTAATTAGTTAACTTAGTTTACTGAGTTAATTCCAGTTAAATTAGTTCCAAGATGTTTTAGGAACTAATAGTGAGTTAACAATCAGTTGATGCATTAATGCGCTCAACTAATGCTACTCCAGTTAACTGAAGATTCCCTCATCAGAAACTCATGCATGTCTATTCTGAGAAGGACCCAATTGATATTAATGTTCAAGTACAATGTACTATTAGTTGCATGTGTTTCCGTATGGAGAAAACTCATGCATGCAGTCAAGGATTCATCCTTGAGGATTGCATAGTTTTGAAGGCTTGTTATTCCACTTGGTAAAATGCTAATCATCCATAAGGAACAACACAAGGAAATAGGAGCTTGGAGGGCAGAGAGGAAGGCTAGAGAGAAGCCAAGATTTCCTATGAGCATCTATGAGGATTGTACTGAGAGCTCGCTAGTTGTAAGAGCTAAGGCTTTGTATAATTCCTTTGTATTTCCACCATGTATGATAATACAATAGTGTGAGGTTTTTATCTGAGAATTTCCCCAAAGTGTTTTCATGTGTATTGTGCCATTGATTCTTCTTCTTCTGGTTATATTGTTCAGCTCTATCTTTAAGCTTTCACAAATTGATAGTAGAAGTAGGTTATATTATTTTGCTTTGATTTATATTGCATTATCGAGTTAACCTATTATAGATTTTCTACATGGTATCAGAGCTATGAACAATATACTGAGAAGATAATTCGAAGTTTGAATTTTAGGGTTGCATGTGCAAATCAAATTCATATCATACTTCAAGGTTAGCTAATGGCATTCTATGGCTTGAGACTCAAGTATGCCTTGGAAGGTAGCTCGAATTATATAGCATGGAAAGATAGAATGGAGGTTGTATTAGAAGACAATGGCTTGAAGGAATTCATTGATTAAGAAATCCCAAAGCCAACTTCAACTAATGCACAAGAGTTGGCTAAGTGGAGGAAGTGTGTGGTGAAGGCGAGACGGATCATCCTTGAGGGAGTTAGAGCCCATATTGTCTCGAGTCTCCATGGGAAGGATACTCCATTTTCAATGTGGAAGACATTGAAGGACCTCTACCAAAACAGTAGTGACCAGAGGAAATTGGTGCTCAAGGATAAGCTTCGAAGAATCAATATGGAGAAGGGTGATGCTATTTCCACATATCTAAACAAGCTCCCCACTTGCAGAGATGAGCTTGGCAGTGTGGGAATAACTATGGTCAATTATGATATGGTGAGCCTCGCTCTCCTTAGCCTTCCAAAGAGTTTGAATAGCTACCAGGACTCTGTGAATGGAAGGGAGAAACTACCGGGTTGGGAATGACTGTGGTCAAATCTCATGCAGGAGGAGATCAGGAAGAGCACACAAGATGGTTCTTCATCTAAGAATGATGATGAAGAAAATCTAGCCTTAGCAGGTAAGGCAAGGAAAGGGAAGGGGAAGGCTTCCCATTTCAAATTGAATTCTTCTCATGGAGGGAAGAAGGGTGACATATCTAAAGTAAGATGCTTTAATTGTCACAATATGGGACATTATGTGACTAATTTCCCATCGAAGAAGTCCAAGAAGGGATCCTCGGAAGGATCGAAAGGTGAGGCATTAGCCTCTTAGATCGAAATGGACTTTACCCTCATCACATGCATGTTGTCATCGATGATGGGTTGTGTCTAGTATCTTGACAGTGGGGCCTCATTCCACATGACCGATGATAAAAATTTATTCAGTGCCTTGGAGGAGAAAGACCTCAAGATGCGCATAGAGATGGGTGACAACGAAAGGTAGTGTTTCAGGAGTGGGCACAGTTTCTTTTCAGAGGGAGAATGGAGCTCCTCTCACCTTGACAGATGTGATGTATGTGTGTGGACTGAGGAAGAACTTGGTATCGGTTGTCATGTTGGAGGACAAAGGCTATGATGTTATCTTTAGTAAAGGAAAGGCACTCCTAAGACACATAGCCACGAGTCAGACCAAGAGGATAAGGATTCGGGTGAAGAATCTCTATAAACTAGAGGTAGATGATTGTGCAACATTGAGTACGAAAGCAGAATTGGTGTAGAGCCAAGACATTGTTGAGTTGTGGCATAGGCAGCTGGGCCATTTGCATCATGTGGCTTTGAAGATAATGCAGCAGATATCTACAAGACTTCCCAAAGATAAACTTGAGCAAGTTGACACATGAAAATGTTGTACCTTGGGAAAGTACACGAAGTCTTCCTTACATGATCGAGACAGTCGAGCAGAGGCTATCTTAGAGCGAGTTCATACTAATTTGTGTGGACCCTTCTCAATGGCATCCACAACAAAGAAAAGGTATTATGTGATTTTCATTGATGACTATTCTCGTAAATGATGGATTTATTTCATGTAGAAGAAAGACCAAACTTTCACAAAATTTTGTGATTTCAAAGCTTTGGTCGAGAAAGAGTCAGGGAATAAGATCAAGGCCTTGAGAAGCGACAACAGTGGAGAATATGTCTCTCAAGAGTTTAAGGACTTCTGTGCAACAGAAGGAATTAAATGAGAGTTGACAGCACCTCATAACCCACAGCAGAATGGGGTGATGAGAGGAAGAATAGAACTATTGTAGGGGCAGCACGGGCAATGCTGCATGACCAAGGCCTACCACTTCACTTGTGGGCTGAGGCATGCAACGCAACAGACTATTTGAAGAATATAAGCCCGCATCGCATACTTGGGATGAAGAAATCAGAGGAATATTTCTCCGGTAAGAGACCAGATGTGGATCACTTTAGGATCTTTGGCTCATTGGTATATTGCCATGTGACAAAGGATGCACAAAAGAATCTTGAGCCGACAGCAGAGTTGGGGATATTTATGGGGTACATTGATACACCTCACAACTATTGGGTGTACTTTCCTACCAATCGAAGGACAGTGGTTCACATAGATCTCATGTTTGATGAGCAGAAGACCATGCAAGTTTCCCTTGAGAGGGAGTTCCAACTACAAGCTGTGGAGGAATTATTGGTTCCTAAGGAGGAGGAGCCTCAAACTGATGTGAAGTAGCCGCATGTAGAGGTTCCAGGAGTGGAGACATCCACTCAAGCAGATTCTTCCAGAGATAGATGGAAGTGCACAAGAGAAGCTAACAGATTGTTGAAGGATGCGAGAGAGAATGTGGGAGCACCATCTTCTCAGTGTAGACAGAGGAGGTCACGTGAGAGGTACATTGGATACATGGCCCTTGCTGGGGAATGTGTTGAGACCGAGCCATCTTCCTTTGAGGAAGCACTGCAGTAGCCGGGTTGATGCTATGGTGGAGGATTATGACTCCATAGTTCATAACAACATTTGGGACGTGGTTCTGAGACCAGAGAACAAGTCAGTTGTGATTTCCCTTTGGCTTTACAAGGTAAAGCAAGCTGCTGATGGTAGTGTGGAGAAGCATAAGGCAAGATTTGTTGCCCGTGGCTTTTCACAGGTCGAGGTGATTAACTATGATGAGACTTTTTCTCCTATCGCAAGGTACTCATCTATCAGATGTATGTTGGCACTATCAGCATAGATGGGCTGGAAGATCCATCAGATGGATGTGAAGACTGCATTCCTCAATGGCCAGATTGAGGAAGAGGTGTACATAGAGCAGTCGGAAAGTTTTGAGACCTTCGATCGTGAGTCACATGTGTGCCAACTCAAGAGAACATTGTATGGGCTGAAGCAAGCACCTTGTGCTTGGTACACCAGGATAGACAACTACTTCACCGGGTTGGGATTCACAAAGAGTGAAGTGGATGTGAACCTGTACCACATCGTGGTGAAAGGTAAGTTGTTGATCATCGTACTTTATGTTGATGATCTCATATTTACTGGTGATGATAAGTTGATCATGTATTCCAAGGAGGACCTTGCAAGAGAATTTGAGATGAAAGACATGGGTCTCATGTATTACTTCCTTGGCATGGAAGTGTGGTAGAAATATGGGGAGTTGTTTGTGTCTCAGGGCAAGTATGCCAACGAGATACTTAGGAGATTCCCCATGGAGAAGTGCAAGCCCATGTAGACTTCTCTAGTAGGTAACTGGAGGAAGGAGGTTGCTACTTCAAGAGAAATGGTAGAGGCTACTGTGTATAGGCAGCTTGTGGTTTCACTGATGTACTTAATGAACACACGACCAGATTTGTGCTATGTGGTGAACCAGTTGAGTCATGCGATGGTTTATCCTACCAAGATGTTTTGGACGGCGGCAAAGCATGTATTGAAATACCTGAGAGGCACATCTCAATATGTATTATGGTATAGAGAGATAGAGGGAGTGAAGCTATAGGGCTTCACTGATGCAGATTGGGTAGGGAGTCCATTAGATCAGAAGAGCACATCAGGAGGGATTTTCAACCTTGGGTCAACAGAAGTTTCTTGGTACAGCGGGAAATAGAGGTTGGTTACACTCAGCTCAGCAGAGGAAGAATACATGGCTGCAAGTCAGGAAGCATGTGAGGCCATCTGGATGAAAATCCTAGTTGGTTTGTTTCATCAGAGGATGGATCCAACTGTGATCTATTGTGATAACTAGAGTTGTATCAAACTCTCTGAGAATCTAGTATTTTGTGATAGGTCCAAGCACATCGACATCTGGTATCATCATCTTAGAGACTATGTAGCGAGGAGGCTCATGTTGCTACAGTATATTTCGACAGAGGAGAAGGATGCTAACATTTTGACAAAGGAATTGTCTAAGTGTAAATTCGAGTTCCATAGAGACAGGATCGGGGTGGAAGATAATACCTTTCTTGTTGAGAGGGAATGTTGAAATATGGCAACAAGAATATTCCAATTTAATTTGTCCTTGAATTAAATTGTGAATTAAAATAAAATTTAGTCTTAACAACTACTTGGAAATAATTAATTAATTTATTTTAAATTAATTAGTTGGAGAAATTCGAGTTAAAAGTCTTCTGAAGTCATACAAGAGTTATCCCTTAAATAAAGGAGATAATATTGAGCTATATTTTAGTTGTAATTAGTTAACTTAGTTTACTAAGTTAATTCCAATTAAATTAGTTCCAAATTGTTTGAGGAACTAATAGTGAGTTAACAGTCAGTTGATGCCTTAATGCACTCAACTAGTGCTACTCCAGTTAACTAAAGATTCCCTCATCAGAAACTCATGCATGTCTATTCTGAGAAGGACCCAGTTGAGATTGATGTTCAAGAATAGTGTACTATCAATTGCATGTGTTTTCTTATGGAGAAAAATCGTGCATGCAGTCAAGGATTCATCCTTGCATAGTTTGAAGGCTTGTTATTCCACTTGGTAATAGGCTAATCATCCACAAGGAACAGCGCAAGGAAATGGGAGCTTGGAGGGTAGAGAAGAAGGCTGGAGAGAAGCCAAGATTTCCTGTGAGCATCTGTGAACATTTTACTGAGAGTTGGCTAGCTGTGAGAGCTAAGGCTTTGTATAATTCCTATGTATTTCCACCATGAACACATATTTCATGAAAATTGGAAAAAAATTATTACAAGGACATCATTAGAAATGATTTTTTTGATTTTTTTGAAATTCTAGATCCACTATTTAATTCCAAATTTATTGAAATATGTGTTCATGTATGATAATACAATAGTGTGGGGTTTTTATCTGAGAATTTCCCCAAAGTATTTTCATGTGTATTATGCCATTGATTCTCCTTCTTCTGGTTATATTGTTCAGCTCGATATTTAAGCTTTTGCAAATTGATAGTAGAAGTCGATTATAGTATTCTGCTTTGATTTATATTGCATTATCGGGTTAACCTATTACAGATTTTCTACATTTTCCATGTGTCATGCTTAAATAAGGTTATAGGTGACAAGATCCGAGCTCAAATAATATTACCAAAACTTAACAAGGAAGGAAAATAAATATTGAAACCTGAAGTAGTCACGGAAACGAGAACTCGATAGATACGAAATCGATCAATTTTAGAGTATCTGATGAAGTGGAAGGACTTACCCACTGAATATTCCACATGGGAGGATGAGAATTTTATACAGAAGCATTCAGAACTACTCAAGCATTGAATAAAACACTTTTTTGAAGGAGAGGAGCATGTCAGGTCCCTGCAATACTAGTGTATTCACTGTTATTGTTAGTGTAGCCCCCTTATTGTTATTGTTGTGCCCATGTAGTCCCCATATTGTTATTATTGTGCCCCGTAGAAGCCCGCTATTGTTATTTTTGTGTCATTACATTATTATTGTAATGTCAGGTCTAATTATATTGTGACTCCTTATACTCCTATATATAGAAAGGAGGTTTTGTCATTTGAATAATCCAAGAATTGTTTATTTGTGTAATGTAAAGGAGGTTGCCCCCTTGAAGAGGCTAATTTTGAAGTCGTTGATCTATCTCTTCTTCTATTTTGTGAGTTGGTTTCATAACAGAGGTTGTACTTGAAGAAGTCATGGTAAAGAACTAATGGTCTTGGTAACTATATTTAAATGGAATCCTTAAGAAAATGATAACATTAAATAATAATAATAATAATAATAACTTAATTTAAGTTTGTTTTTAATTATATGGAAATGCATACAATTATAATACTTGTGAATTATGCTTAGCCTTGGTAAATTACTCATTTGGTTAGGTTAAGAGTGATCATTTTTAGATGATGATCTTCATACCTCATGATTTTGTATCGTAAATTCTAATGCAATGAAACTTTTAAATATAGTTGAAATATTTCACTGTAATGAGCCAAAAATAAATGATGATAGATTTGGACACAAATTTGGTGACTCTTATTGATTTTTCCCAACCTTTTTAATGTAAAAATAATAATTTTGTGTAATTTTTTATTCATAACAAAAAAAACATGTGATTTACTTAATAAAAACACTTAATTATTTTATCAAATCATATAGGTCAACAACATTTTCTAAAGCTTAGAATTGCTTACAAATTTAGTACATGTAGTATTAAATTCATATGATATACAAACCAAGAACAAAAGTCGTATCCTATAAGATATACATGATAGAGATTGGTCATATGGATATCTAATAATTTCGTATGACTTTCAAAACCTTAATAGAAGTCATGAGGGTCAAAATTTCAAAAGAAATGTGTAACACCCCTAGGTGAAAAGTAAATATTTAATTTACTTTTTCCTCAAATGCTTGGTAAATCATAAGCTATGTGGAGACCCTAAGTGGGAAAATTTAAAATTTAAAGTTTATTTCAATTTTATATAAAAGAAAAGCTATGAAAAGTATTCTAATTCATGGGAAAAGACCCTAGATGAATTTTTTCAATTTCTAGATAGTTGAGACAATTACTTCCTCCTTCCCTAGACATAAAAACATCTCAGTAGGGACAAGAAGCCAACGAATGTAGCAGAAGAAATTTGTAGTCATATTGGAAAAAAGAGAAGGAATAGGAAGAACCTTGAATATGATGCTATTAATTTGGGGCAGGACGTTGCTAGAAAGGTATTATTGAGCTGGACCGAGAGCCAGTAGAAGCCCTTAGATAGACTTGAGAGTTTATAATTTCTTGGTTCGACTGGGTGGTCTTGGTGCCAGAGAAAAAAGCTTATTAGGTCAACTTCCATATGTCATTTTGGAAATTGGAAGGCTTGGGGGGAGAACTGGATGTAATAATCATTCTCATTGGTTTGGAGGATTGGTCTTTCTCCTACTTCAATTCCTTGATTATCCTTATTGAAAAAGATAAGTAAAATTACTTTCCAGAAACATTGTGATCTTGGCGAACATAGTGATTTTTGCACTTTTAATAAATGAAAAATTCTTGAAAAGGGTTATGGTACTGAAATGGACAAGTTAAGTGATGAAAGAAATGAAAAGTTCTTTTATATGAAGTTTTTTTAAGCAAATGTTATAGATAGGTATTAAAGGTTGATAAATGTTGGAAATACTTTTATTGTATATAAATCTAAAGAAGAATGGAACTCTCTCTTAATAGAAAAGTAATTGGTTAGAATGTGTGTTTTCAAATGGAATGTTAGCCAGCCTTCTGTAATTACTCACATCTAAAGAAAATTATGAGATGTGTATCTTGGTAAGAAAACTACAAGACTTTAACTCATATTGAGTTGGGTACTTAAAAGGGGAATTTAGGCACAATTGTAATAGCTTGGAAATAAAACAAACAATAATAAATAATAATAGATAGTATTGTGGAATAGGTTAGTTCTGAACCAACGAACTACGATTTGTAAAGGAGCAATCCTTGTTCTGTATATACATATTGTTAAGACCAATGGGTCGAGACAAGCCCTAGAAGGAACCAAGTCCTATTTGACCCTGGCTTGATATTAAATTTTCAAGCATTGAAACATAAATTCATAAATAATTTAAGAATAAGAATTCCAAGTCTCTTTTCCATGAAGGGAATGATAAATAAAGTAAAGGAAATAATTGGAAAATAATGTTTTTCCCTTGCAAATGTTATTAATATAGCGATAACTAAATAAAGATATATCACAACAATTTCTAAAAGTCTCGACAAAGAACAACCATGGAAATTCTATATAGTGATTCAATGTGTATACATATTAAAAGGCACAAGTTGAGCAATCATTTCAATATCCGAGAGTAGATGCATCTCAATTTAGTTATGGGTCCAATAGCCCAAGAAAGTTCCAAAACTGGAATTATGATTATCACACCTGTAGTTGAGCCTATGTATGTGACCCTAGTTTTATGAAATAACTCATCAGCCAAAATAAGAACCAATTATAAATCGTGTGAAGAGGGTTAAATATATTTGTTTAACAATCAAGAGTCAAAAAAAGAAGGGAAAAATATACATTCCATCTTCACTATACTAAATTTAACATCCATTCCAAACAATATATATAATATTTAGCAATGGAAATGTGAACAATAAAGTACCACAATACATAACTAGATAATAACCATATGAATATCTAAGAAAAGACTACATGCAATTAAAGCCTATTTCAGGTGATCCTAAGTAAGAGGCTACCAATGAGGACCACATAATTTACTGAATTGTAACAAACCCACTAACACAATTTTAATTTAAATAAAATACATTGATAGGCTCAGAGGGTTCAAAATGAAACCTAAGAAGAGAGCCAAACTTGATAGCATGAAACCTACTTAACAATTTATTGCAATAAAAATCTCTTTCAAAGTAAACGGTAGAGTGGTCCCATGCATACCCAACTTATTCACATGATTTGCTATAGAAAGGAGTCGTCCAGAGAAATTTAAAGGAAAATGAAGTAGAACTAAATACCTGGAATGGTGTGAAAAGTATAGCTGAATCCTAACTTTATTCTCAAACAAGAAATGCCCAATTCCTCACTTGGGGACAATGAGCATAAGTAAATAAAAAATTTAGATATTTGACACAAAGTCCTCACGAATAGAATGTTACTAGGTGACCAGAATGTGGGTAATTAAGATATTACGTTATGGTTTTATTTTCCTATAGCCATTTTCATTCTTCGTAATGGGCCAGCAGCCCTGAATCATCAATGTCAAACAACAACAAGTTAGAGAAATAATTTTCTCAATCAAGCCTGATTAGTTCTCACTTCGCTTCTTGAGGGTCGTAGGTTCAATCCAGCCGATGCAAGCATCAGAACCCTCCATTTCGTTGAGAAACCCTATGATCATGAAGCCTTAGAAAGAATAGATTAAAAGTGTCATCTCTAGAACTAAAATTCACACTGGTGAGGGTACGAAAATAAAGAAAATGAGTCGAATACAATAAACATTTGTTAAGAGATGACTTGTCACAGTCGGGTAGCATCACCACAAAAGGTACTTCGGTAACCTCAAATAACACAGGGTTATGGTGAGTTGTAGACCCTCCCCTTGACCCTGATGAAGTGCAAATGACTAGAATGAGCGATGGTGAGGTGGGAGGAAGTTACCCTAACCTCCCCATAGAGGACATGAGTCATTAGATCCAGGGTTTGGAGATTGACAGTAGGAAGGGTGTCACCTAAGGTTTGTCCCATTAATGACCGCACTCCCTCTTACCTGACTAGTTTCATATATCACCCTTTTTTTCCTATTATTCACATAGATACATTTCCAACTATGTAAGAATCACCTCAGTCAAATTCCATATGAAAAATTTATGCCACTTGAAAGTTGACCTTCTTATTTTGTCACCATAATTTGAGAGGATACCACATCAACCTCCATTATTCATGGAAAATGGGATAGCCATGTGATCATGATGAAGAAGACTCTATAAGATTCCATATCGTACCTTTGGTTAAGCATTGAGGGAGTCAAACCTAACAACTACTAGGTTATTGGGTTGTGTTATAACTGGGCCACTAGGAGAAAAAGGAGTTCCATTCTTGTTGAGAGAATTTTTAATGACAAATGAGAAAAGTAGCCAAAAGGGATAGGGGGAGAGCACAAAAAGATGATATGTGATTTATAGTATCCCATGGACTATAGGCCATACTTCTTTATTCTTGTAGCTATTTTATATTCAAAGAAAGAGAGTATAGCAACCTCACTTTCCAGCTAGGTTTTCTCTTGAAATGGTTTCCTAGGTTATATCTTTTTTCAAATCATGCTTTATCATTTTTTATTTAATTTTTCTCTATTTTATGAATAACTATAATTGCATGCATATTTAATAAACAATAATTTACAAATCCATAAATCCGAAGAGAAATAAGCCCTCATAGTGTAGATTTTGAATTTTTAAGTATAATTTATAAACTATGTTGTGATAAATTGTCCAATGGAATATCTATGGCAATTTAATTATCATATTGGTATCAGAGCACTATTTTTTTCATACATTGTGGAGATTTACAGGGGATCTAGATTGGCCAAGTCAAAAGTCATAAAAATCTCATGATTTCCAATGAATTTGTGAATAATTGTCTTGAACCTATAGAGAAGATGTTTCTACAGATGGAAGAAAAATTTGAAGATATAATCCATAATTTGAATCTCCTCATGTTGGCCCTAAGTGATAAGCTTAATTTCTTTGAATAATATGTGGGTTCTAACACAAAGGACAGATTAGAGGGGAGATTAGGAGATCGGGAAGAAACAAAGAACAATTAGAAAAAAGGACAGAAAAAAGGACAACCCACTTTGAGTCTCATCAACCATTCATAGTCCCTATTCAAATTGGAAGAAAAGTTCTATATCAAGTCATACCAAGGTGAGATCGATGCTTTGAAGCTAAATCATTAATTGTGATGATTATAAGTTTAATTCAATGTTCACCATACAAATAAAGAAAAAAGTGTTTCATTTGTGTGAATGAAATAAGAGGGAAATGCCTTGACCTAGTGGGAAAGGGCCACACAAATACTTTTTTGGAGTGAGTTCCTCCATTGACTAAGTAGGAGGAATTTAAAATCCTCATAAATTCACAATTTTTCCATATTGGGCTTGTAGAGGATAAGTGGATCTGGTGGCACTACTTCAAGTAGAGGCAGGGGAAAAGTGTATAAGAGTACACCATAGAATTTAGAAAGATGGTAATAACTCTAGATATCTCACCAAACAACCTAGATGTAATCCTCAAGTGTATAGAGGGTCTACATACTCATTTGTGGAAGCATGTGATGTTGTTCAAGTCTAGATTGGTGGACGAGGCTTTTGTACAGCGATAATACATGGAGAACATAGACTGAAAGAAAGGGAAATCAAGTGGATAGAAATCAAAGGAGAAACGAGATGCTTCTAAGGAGGAGAGGAATAAGTGGAAATGGGGGAAATATAGACATATGGAATCCATAGCACACTAGCGAAAATATCCCAACAACCAACGCAACATTGATGGCTATTCAATGGAGAATTGTTGGAAGTTGTTGTTGTCATTGCGACAAACATCCTAAAAAGATTTTCCTACACTTGAATTTTGGAGCCTACTGTGGATGTTATAATAGGTCATTCCATATTCACTTCTTGGTCAGTTGATGCTTTGTTAATTCCTTGAGCTCCCTTTGAATTGTAAGTGTTGAAGTCATCTGCCCACACATGCTCAATCTGCAATAAGTTCATGAGAAAATTATTTTATGAAAGCTTGAACAAGCATAACACGATGCGTCAAGACAGTTCTTATGAAATAACAACCTATGTCGATAGTCAGTGCTCTCTTTCATTGATAGTCTCTCACTTTTGGTTGTGATTTTACTTCTATTTCGATGAGCCTTTCAAACTATTGCTTTTGGGTGCCTTCACTTTTGTGAGCATCACTTTCATGTTTTTGAATGTTGCTTCACTTGCTTTCACTTTATTTGGTGTGTTTTTCATGTTATCTTTGCTCTGGCATGTGTTACTTTCAATGGTGTTTTCATATCGCAAGTGTCGTTCGCACTTTTCTTCTCATATAGAAAGTATCGTTCACACTTATCTTCTCATATAGAAAGTATCGTTCACACTTGTCTTCTCATATAGAAAGTATCGTTCACACTTTTCTTCTCATATAACAAGTGTCTCTTATCATGTAAATTGGGATTCAGATGTGTTTCAAGGGGTAATATTTGTCTTAATGAGTTTTAATTACCATTTAAACATGTATTAGACTCATTTCCAAAGTTTCAAGCATTGTTGCACAAGTGTCATCACTATCGTTGCAAAGTGTAACTTTGGTGTCGCACTTGGTATAAGCCATCGAAAATTTGTCACATTGAGGAGAGGTATGTTTTTTCATTTGTTCTAAGTGTTCATTGTCATGTTATCAAGTGATATAAGTATGTGATCATGTTTAAAGTCTTTCTTTGGTTCAACACTTTCTCATTGATCCAACTCTTATTCAAAACTCAGAAAACTCCTCGACCGGGTCACTCACCCTCATTCATCCCTCCTAAACTATGCACTATGTGATATTAGCCCTCAAGCAACAGGCTTATCCCTTGTTACTATGTAATGCATAGTTTGTTCCTTCTATAATTGCGTACTACACAATCTCTGTGCTCAATCCTAACCCGTGAGCTCCAAAATCTTGTATTCCATCCTTAACTGCGTATTGTGCAGTCTGAGGCATCAAGCCTTAGCCTTGAGCTCTTGACATGCACAGTTGCGTAATAAATTGGCCTCCTTGGTCACTTAACCAGTCACCAATTCTAGCCCTAACAATTGATTTCAAGAAGCATGTTAGATTAGTGATTTTCAAAATCTTATCATCCTGTCATGAATGCCTTTTAGTTGTAGGTACTCTATCTTATCATGACAGGATGATGATGGAGGGAAAGAAGAAAGAGAACATGCTAGAAGACATCTATGGAGCTGAAGAGATAATATGATCAACATGTGAGAATGAGAAGGAACACCATATTACAATAGAAGACCAAATATCAAGACCGCATGAAGACTCCATAATGATTCATAACCCTTTGGAGGGTGGATATTAAGAACAAATCGTATCTCTTATGAAGAAGTATTGGATACATCTCTTATCAAAGAAAGCACCAACAAAGAGTGGCTTGACATTTCCATGTCATTAGTGTCATGTCATGTCATGAGTCATCATGTGCACATAATTATGTGGATTATGTAAATTTATATTGGAGATTGTATTGTAAAGTGGAAGTCCAAGAGTCATGTACAAAATATGAAGAGTCATGTAAGAGTTGAAAATTCATAGAGAATTCAAACAGTCATGGGGGTAGTCGAAGAGTCACAAGGGAGGTGAATGGTCACCCAACTTGTTATATATACACCCTCATAGCTCATGTAAAGGGACTTTTCACCTTGCCTCCTCCTACAAGGAATTGGAGAGGAAGATAATTGTTTTGGAGCAAGTGACTGCTCTAATGCTCCACTATTGGAGCTAATGGTGTCCACTTTCTTGATGTATTTTGGAACTTTTACTTAATTCAGAAGCTCGTTGAGGCAACACACTTTCATGAATATGTTGTGAATATTGTAAGACTACTCTTTGAATGTTTGATATCTATGTTGTGTCATTTGTACTAAGGAAATTGAACTATTTTAGTGGATTTGGTACTTATCTTGTTGAAGGCATGTTGTATTTTCTTTAAAAATCATTGCTTCCTTGTGAACTATTTTGTTGGTTGATCAATGGTTCATTCATATGTATGTTTTTGTGTGCCTTTTCTAGATTAGTAATATTAATTGCCTTTAAAGAGCCCACTTTTATTTTCCCATTTGATAGAAGGACCTTAGTACTTTCTGCAGCTGAACATTTCACAAGTCATACTCACTTGATGATCCAAAGATACTTGTGTATTACTCTCTTGTGTTGAACTTTGTAGCCAAGGAAAATATACAAGAATACAGGGCAACTGGGTCGATACTCTGGATGGGACTCCTACTCCAAATGGTGTGAGCTCTAATTGGGACTTCACATCAGGGAGACCCCCTTGGTTGACAGATTTCCAACACTATCAACAAAATGGTGCTATAAGGAGGGTCCGATGACAAGTTGTGCCCATTGAGTCTGTTTTGAATCTTACCCGAAATGGCTCATCCTCAAATCATACTTCCAACATGTTTTTCTAACCTATCCCATAGTGAACTTTCAATCTCCGATGAGCCTCTTCATGTCTTGTCTCTGTTACACTAAAAAATGTCACCTTGACTACTTACAGTTAGTATGGCTCAAATCAACAGTCATGCTACCCTCTTAGGCAAGTCTCATGCCTCTGTTATCCATCTCAAACTCAAAGAAGAGAGAAAGTCTTGTAAAAACTATGTTTATCTCTGGGGTCGCAGGTTCTCTCTAGCCTTACCTGCGGGGACGCTGACCATGTTCACAAAATCTGCGTCCATGGACGCTCTGTATGTTAAGGGACAGGTGCGTCCCTCTGTAAAAGGCAAAATGCGCGAGTTTTATCTTGAAAAAGTTACTTGTGGTTACTTCTAGAACATTCTAGAGGTCGGTTTGATGAAATGGATGCGCCTCCAGTTGGTTCATGTATCTCTATTAAGGGGGAACTTATCCCATCAATAAGGGAGCTATCCCACCCATAGAGGGGGATGATCCCATTGATAGTGGACCTGAATAACCTCTTTACAGCACTATAAATAAAGGCATTGAGCCAAAAGGAGAGGAGGTTGGAGCTATACATTTTCTTTGGGTAAATGCTGCAGGATTTAGGTCTTCCATTAGAGCCTTTGTGAGGAGAGATTGTCTTCACTTGATTCTACTTGGGAGAGGGTGAGCTTTGTCAAAGTAGAGGAAAACCCTTGATGGACCCTGGGAGGAACTTGCACAACACCAAGGCCAGGTTGTAAGAGTTTCTTTGTTTCGTTATTAATACAAACTGGTTTATTTTTCTCAATAGCTTGTGTTAATGAGTTATTTCATGTGTTCCTTGGTCTGCATGTTGAATATATGTTTTATTATATGAAATGCAAGTGCTTGGTAATTGTTTGATTGTTTGTGGTTGCAGGAATTGACTTGAAGGAGGAGCTCATCCGGATCGTCAAGAACGGACTTCAACAACAGCGTTTTGGAATAAGGTAAGCCTAAACACTTGTAGTTTTCATGTTGTAAAAGGTGTATTTAGAGAAAGATCACTCCATTTTGTCTTGTTTGTCATTAGAATGTCTTAGACTTCTAGGAAGGTCAGTTGTGTCCGCACCCTTGACAGATTCCGTGTGACAAATTGGCGACTCCGCTGGGGAATCCATTAATGAGAGAGTCTTTTCCTTTATATGAACTTTGCTTTGAGAAAATCATTTTTATTTTCTGGTTTTTGACTGTGAGAATTAGTATTTGGGTGGCTTAGCTGTAGATTTAGTTGGCTTTAGTTTTTCTTCCTTTTTCCAGAAGGACGCAGTCTCTGTGTGCTGCACAGTGCGTCCTTGGACGCGCTGTTGTCGACTGCACAGTGCGGGGCCGCACCTGTGACAACGGGTGGCCTGCGTCTTCCTGTAAAAGTTAAGAAAATTCCATTTTTGCTTTAAATTACTTTTAGATTTTGTTTTTTCTTAGTGTTTTCTGCCCAGATCCTTTAGTACCCTGTCAAGAATTCTCACCTGAACTAGTTTTGTGAGCTTTGAGTGTTTTAGTGGTTTTCAACGAAGTTTAGACCTAGGGTTTGATTTTTGGAAAGGCTTTGTAGTAACTTTGAGCTTAGAAAGTTGTCCAGCCTTAGATATCTCTGGTTAGTCAACCTTCTTAGAAGTTGAGCCTGTCGTAAAGTCTCCTTGTTTGAGCAACTTGTCATTTGAGTTGTTTTGGGTCAAATTTCGCATTGCTTGTTTTTAAAGTATTGATTTCCATTTTCAAAAAGGACAAAAAGATTAGAATTTTGTTTTGACTAGTTTTTGGTTCTGCAATAAGCTAGTCCTTGATTTGATTGTGATCAAGTAAAACACCTTAGAAATAATCATTGTTAGTTTTGGCCTCGTTAAGATTGCTTAGAGTAAATTTGCTTTTAGTTTGCTTATGAGTGCATTTTCATAGATTTTAAGAGTTGTTAAGATTGATTTTTGGTTATATTAGATTTACTTGCTTTATTAAAAGAAAATACAAAAACATCTTCTTAAAAAGTCTTGTTTCAAGTAGCTTTTTGTTTTCAAAAGAAGAAAAGAGTTTTTTCGTGCATGTAAAGAGAAGTTATGTTTTTATGCTTGGAAAAGAAAAACGAATTGTTTCTTTGATTGTCTTCAATTAAGAAGTTGCTTTTATAAAGATTGCATTCTCTCAACTTTTTAGTTAAGCAATTCATCGAAAAAGTAAAGTAGTGGATAAATCATTTTAGGTGCATTTTGTAGTGGTTTCGAGTCGAGTCAACACACCACTAGTTTCACTTCCATCACCTTTTGACTTAAGAAACAACCTTAAAAGTAACGCTTAAATTAAAATCAATCTAGTAATCTTTATTTTTCTAGGGCTCTGAAGCACCAACATAGCTTAGGCTAGGGTCTTGGAGTAGGTGAGTACTTAACTCTCCAAGACTACAAAACCAAACAGATAGTCTATCTTGAGTAGAACAAATCCAATTGTTTCAGTTACATTCTGGGAAAGCTCCTCTTAAAGGAGAAACACGAGCTCGTGTCCGAACCAGTGAGGGGATCATTCCTCCCTCGTTGGGAACGACGCCAGGCAGTACGTATTACAAACGGTAAACCTCGGATTAACCATTGTCGAGGAGCCAGGGGTCACTTATCGGTAAACCTTGGATTGTTGTCAAGGAGCCGGTAAGGGGATTGGAGCTTGCTACTCTGCCCTTGCGTGCTGTCGGAGTTTAGACTGTTCCCCCAGGTGTAATTGTTGTGATTGGTAACCTTAGTGGCCATAATATCTAGGATTCTACCCAAGGTGACGGTGGAGGGAAGGTCCCACTGTACCTGGAGCAGACGTCGGTTATACTCACTTGGATTTTCTGGGGGGTTCGCTTCACTTCGAGACGGTTAAAGTGGAGGAACTTGGTCCAGTCTATTCATTAAGCAGGTTGCCGGGGTAACTGTTCCACCCACTATTTCTGTACTGAATCCTGCGAGGTTGGGCCTAATCACCAACTAGCGCTTTTGGTCCGGAAGACTACTGTTTGTGTGTGGTTTGACGCTCTAGATTATTTAGGCGTGTGCTTCAAATTTGATTGGTTCTTTAGAAGACTTTAGGTGGTTTGATTTGAAATTTTTTACTTTGATTTCGTGTGTTGTAGTTAAAATCTTTAATTGTGGCGGAATTACCAGAAGGTCCCGTCGCATTGCGGGCCAGTCTCCTGAAGTTGTTTCTGTGGCCGAATTGTTGAGAAGATCCCGTGAACTTAGGGGTTCACCTCCTCGAGACGACCCCAGTAATTTAGAGGGTTTAAAGGTCCTTGTAACTCCTAGTGGCAGTAAAGTAGGTTCACCTGAAGAAGGAGAATCTTCTTTGGTAGTCCATCCAGATTACCAAAGATTAGAAACAGGTTACAATCCCGAAGCTGTTACAGTTTCCGAGCTTGCTGGTAGTTTTTCATCTGCCAGTGAAACAGGCGAAGAACCTGAAATTTCCGAACCTGTTACTCCAACTCCTAGTGTTCCTGATTCACCAAGAATAGAAAGAATTATCACCGAAAATCTTCCTGTTGGATTAATTGCTATAGAAGAACTTGTTCCAGAGGAAGAAATAGGCGTTTCTGATTCTGAAGATCTAATTACCCTTGATCTAAGGGAGCGTGAATCCATCTTTTACAGTCCTCCTAGAAGTGAATCTTGGTACCTTGCATTAACCAATTTTTTAGACAACTCAGTAGGTTTTTCTACACCTCGTACTCCGGTTCCACCTAGAGGAATTCATTCTCCTGTAAATATGTCTGGTCAGTCATCTGTGTTTTCACAAAGTCCTGAATCATTTTTACATGGCGGTCCTTCTGTTCCTACTGGGTATCAATCACTTTCTGGTACCTTTGCGGGAGCATCTCCTCAACCCATTGATCATGGGTTATTAGTTGGAAACAGTGGTAATGTACCATTGAGTATAGGTGAAGTTTATATGATGTCAGGTTCAACTCCCATTAACCAACCTCAAGGTGGCCAATTACCGCCTGGGGGGCAACCTTCGTTAATGCCTGGGGGGCAACCTCAAGGTACTTCATTCGTGACTGGGGGGCAACCTCAAGGGTATCAACCCCAAGGGTATCAACCCCAGCCTCAATATGTACCCCAAAGTCAACCTCAGTATCAGTATCAACCTCAAGGATGGCAACCTCAAGGATGGCAACCCCAAGGGTATCAACCCCAAGGGTATCAACCTCAAGGATACCAACCTCAAGGTCAAGGTCAACCCCAGTATTCGTATTTACCTCAAGGTTATCAACCTACGGGTCAATACCCTGGTCAAGGTTATCAACCACCTCAAGGGCAATCATATGGGACTGCACCTTACAGTTATCAACCCTATCCTCAATACGGCTATGGATCTCAGTATCCTCAACCTGTTACGAGTCAATACCCTGGAATGTTAACATGGGATCCGTCACAGGGTCAACAGATGTCGCAACCAAGTATACAGTCGGTACCTCAAGCAGGACAACCTGCAGTTCCTGGTCCACCCCAGCAACCGCAACCTGTCCAGTCAAGTGTTCAGACCCCTGTAACTTCCGTAGTTACTCAGCCGCCAATTGCACCTAGTACTCCTCCTCACACGGCTGCAGCAACTACCGCTTCATCTACCATGCTTACTTCTGGAGTATCGGCAGCTCCGGTTTCTACTGTCCCTGTAACCGCTCCTCAGACATCTGTACCGTTGTCTGGACCCACGGTTCAAACCACAGTCCAGATGCCTGCAGGCCAACCTGGTACAAGTACGGTTGTTACTACTCAACCTCAATTTGTTCAACCTCCGTACCAGGGACAGTATCAACCTGGGCAAGCTGCCCAACAACCGGTTTACCAGTATCAACCGTATCCTGGGTACACTTATCAACCACCTCAGCAACCCCAGTACGGTCCGGTTAATCCTGGTTTTCCAGGAGGATATAATATCCCAAATGCGACTCCTGTTCCTAGTTATCCTGGATATCCTCCTCCTGGGGCTGGTATTGTGACTCAGAGTTTTAGAGATCCTAACCGGCAGTTACCGTTTATTGCGACTTTAGATTTACCCGACTTGACGCGCCTAACGAACGATCCAATTCAATATCTTCCGTTCTGGCCGCCAATGCCAAATAAGTTGCCCAGCGATATACCCAAGTTCGAAGGTAAGTCTGGAGAGGATCCGTCTAATCACGTGATGACTTACCACCTCTGGTGTGCATCAAATTCCATCTCAGATGATTCTATCCGCTTACGTCTTTTCCAGCGTACACTCATTGGTCTCGCAGCCAAGTGGTACATTGAGTTGCCACGGGCTTCTTTTTACAACTTTAGCCAGTTAGCTACTTCATTCTTAACTCATTTTCAGTTACCAGTCAGATACGATAATGGTACAGAATTATTAACTTCGCTAAAACAATCGACATCCACGTACATTTCTGATCACATCCATGAGTGGAGACGTCGAAGAAGATTAGTGAAAGTTTTTATCCCGGACCAAATTTTAGCTGAATGGTTTGTAAAATCATTATTACCAAGAATTACTGAAGATGTAGCTAAGGCCGGCGTAGTTACTGAGGAGCAAGTCATTGCTCAGGCACAATACCTTGACTTAGTTTACACTCAGTCGGGTACGTTACACGAGAAAATTCCGGATCTTCCAAAGTCAAACCAAATCGCTGCTGCTCCTTCGGGATCTCATGCCGCTGATGGTATGATCGGTATCGTGACTACGAAGAGTAAGAAGAAGTCTTCCAAGACCTCCAATACTCCAATTATCACTTTGCCTGATTCTCCGACAGGAGAGTCTTCTCCTCCTGAACTTACCGCCGACATTCACGCTGTAGAGTCATCTACGGCCAAATCCAAAAACGGTGGAAAGAAGAAAGGAAAGAAGAAGGCTAAAGCAGACAAGGCTCCAAAGGAGAAAACGGAAAAGTCGGAAACCAATGACGAAAAGCGCAAACCTCGTTATCCTTGTCTTATTTGTGAAGAAGATCATTTTACGAGAGACTGCCCTCATCGGGCCGAGGTAGTGAAAATAGTCAAAGGTTCTCCGACTCCTGCTGTGTTAAAAAATCCATTTCCCGAGCAGGAAAATAAGATGATAGGTTCTTCTTCGAATGCCAGTGAAGAACCCATTTTGATGATGTCTCATGTCAGGATTGCGACTCGATCGCAAGATTATGGTAGTAAGGCTCCTGTTGATGGTAAAGAAGCAGAATCTTCTCACTCTAACCCATCAACCTCAACTCCTGGTTCCGATCCACTACAGATCGAAAAACCTAACCCAGACTTAGTGATTAAGCCGCCCGCCAAGGGTGTACTTCGAAGGTCTGCTTTCAATCCACATGCGAGAGCAGCCCAGAATTACAACATTGTTGAAGACTTAGCTGTTTCACCTTCAGCAATGTCGGCACTCGAAGTGCTGCAATCATGTCCAGCGCAACGAAAATTGCTTTTGTCGGCTATTGGAGCTGTCGATGTTCAGGACCCGAACCTAATGATCTTTGATCTAGAAAGTAGTACACCGCGTCTCCCCCATCAAATGGCTTTCCAAATTCCAGTGATAGTCAAAAACAGGCCTATTCATCGGACTGTGATTGATGAGGGAGCTTCTACGTGTATTATGTCGATTCAATGTTGGAGATCGCTTGGTTCTCCTTCGTTGAACCAATCCCCCACCATCCTTAAGGCCTTTGATGGCCGTGGGTTCCGTCCGTTTGGTATTCTACAAGAATTGCCTATAGGGGTCGAAGGTAAAACCGTTAGTCTGGATGTGGAAGTGGTTGATGCCCCTCTAGACTACAACCTTCTTTTGGGTCGAAGTTGGTCATATGCTATGACAGCGGTCGTTTCATCGGTCTTCAGAGTCATTAAGTTTCCACATAACGGTAAGATCGTGACTATTGATCAGCTGACATACTTTTCATCCGACCCAACCTCTTTAGAAACTATCCAGCATGTTGGTAAAACGACAATCCCTTATAGGGACATTGGTGTAGGTTTAGTTAAGGATTCCGGTTTACTGGGAACTTTTCCTCTCCCTCCACTCAATGCAGACCCTTCGTTTGCAACAATTCATATGATCACGTCAGAAAACATTATTTATGATGATCCTTGGTATGTTCCCTCTGACTCTGAGCTAGACTCACTCGGTGATGTTATGCCGTTGAGTCCGTATGAGATTGCTTATGAAGCTCTTATGTCTTTTACCGACTTTCATTCAACCGACCAAATGAATGTGGTCAGTGAAGAGTCACTTTTCACCTCACCCTTAGAACGGATAACGTTTCCCGAAGAAGTGTCATCTGACGAACAACTTCGCGAAATCCTAAGTGTAGATGATCTACCATGGGAAGATCTCCATCACAGATCTTCGTTTTTACCTAAGGATGATGCATTTGAAAATGATTTTTCATCTATCTTTACCGCTGAATATGTCAAAGACGCTCAGGATCCAACGAAACATTCTGATTCAGAGCTGAATTTAGGGAATATTTCTCGTACTATTCCCATTGATATTTCAGTGAAGCCCGGAATTAAGGAGAACATTCATATAGGTGCCGCATGTACTGACGAAGAAATTGAAACTTACAAGGCCCTATTCCAAGAATTCCGCGACGTGTTTGCCTGGTCCTACGAGGAAATGCCAAGAATCGATCCTGCCATTGTTGTTCATGAAATCAAAACCTACCCGGATGCTAAACCCATTCGGCAACGGTTGCGTCAGATTCACCCTCGAAAAGCAGCTGCAATCAAAGCCGAAGTCGAAAAGCTGTTGAAAGCAGGTTTCATTTATCCGATCCCGTTAACGGATTGGGTATCGAATATTGTTCCCGTCAATAAAAAACAAGGAACAATAAGAATCTGTATCGACTATAGGGATATCAATCGAGCTTGTCCAAAAGACAACTATCCTACGCCTTATATCGATCAAATTATTGATGATTGTGCCGGAAGTGAGATGTTTTCCTTCATGGATGGTTTCTCAGGTTATAATCAAATCAATATTCTACCTGCCGATCAACCAAAAACGGCATTCATTTGTCCATGGGGGACATTTGCTTATTGCAAATTACCTTTTGGCCTTAAGAATGCCGGTGCTACTTTTCAACGGGCCATGTCTTATGCATTTCATGACATCAAGCACATTGTGCAACCCTATCTCGATGATTTGCCTGCTCATTCTTTACACCGAGCTGATCACCTTGTCCATTTACGAGCAATCTTTATGAGGTGTAGGCATTATCGAATTCGGTTGAATCCCCACAAGTGTGTTTTCTGTATAGAAACAGGTCGATTGCTGGGATTTGTTGTTTCCAAAACCGGCATTCGCGTCGATCCCTCGAAAGTCGAGGCTATCATCCAATTGCCTCCTCCTTCGAGTTTGCGCCAACTCCAAAGTTTGCAAGGGAAAGCGAACTTTTTACGCCGATTCATCCCTAACTACGCCGAGGTCACTAAAGGTTTTACACGGTTGTTGAAACAGAACGTACAATTCTTTTGGGATGAGATTGCTCAACAATCTTTTGATGCATTAAAACACGCGTTGACCCATGCACCGTTATTGCATCCTCCCAACTACAACCAGGACTACTTCTTATACCTCGCAGCTTCGCATTCCACCATTGGAATGGTGTTAGTTCAAGAAGATGAATTCAAGGCAGAGCATGTGATATATTACCTTAGCAGAACCTTAAATCCAACTGAGTTAAAATATTCACATGTGGAGAAATTGGCCCTGGCAGCCGTTCAAGCTGTCCAGCGTTTTCGTCACTACATTCTTCTCCGCAAAACTACTGTTATTTCGGATTGCAACCCTATGATTTATATCTTGACAAAACAACTGCTAGGGGGCAAGTACTCTAAATGGATCGTCATCCTGCAAGAGTTCGACTTGGAGTTTGAGAAGTCCAAGTCTAAGAAATCTTTAGTCTTCGCGGAATTAATGTGTGATTTCCCGAGTGCTGACACAGAGACTGTGGCAGAGGAGTCCATTGCGGACGAATCTTTGTTTCTTATTAGCACTGTAGATCCGTGGTATGGGGATATAATCATCTATCTCCAAACCCAAACCTTTCGGCCTGAAGCTTCCAAGGAAAACCGTCGAAAAATTCGGTTTCAATCCCAGCAATACAGAATTATTGGAGATACACTTTATCGCCTGGGGGCAGACTTAGTTTTTCGACGTTGTTTAACTCACGATGAGGCTGAGAGAGTTTTGAATGATTGTCACTCTGGAGCATGTGGCGGTCATATGTCTGGGTATGCCACAGCTCAGAAGGTGTTGCGCGCTGGCTATTTCTGGCCGTCTATGTTTAAAGATTGTATCCTTGCCGTCAGAAAATGCCACAACTGTCAAGTGTTTGATCGCAAGATGCGCACTCCACCTGCTCCTCTCCACCCTATAATTGCCGCTGGTCCATTCGCCAAATGGGGCATTGACTTTATTACTTGTAACCCTCACTCGGCCGGGGGGCATGCGTATATCATCCTTGCGGTTGATTATTTTACTAAGTGGGCCGAGGCGATGCCTACATTCGACGCAAGCGGCAAGACAGCTGCACTTTTCGTATTCAATCATATCATAACTAGGTTTGGTGTCCCACAAGCAATCATTACGGACCATGGAAGCCATTTTCGAAATGTCATGATGACTGAGCTTACAAGCCAGCTTGGTTTGCGCCACGATAGCTCTACACCTTATTATCCGCAAGCCAACGGTTTGGTTGAGTCAATCAACAAAGTTCTAGTCGTCATGATTCGACGGATCATTGGTATCCATCGAACGAATTGGCATAACATGTTATTTTCGGCGCTATGGGCATATCGAACTTCAGTGAAAAATTCAACAGGTTTCACCCCTTTTCAGCTAGTTTATGGCTTAGAAGCTGTGTTACCTATTGAGTGCGAAATCCCATCACTTCAAATGGCTGTCGAATTACTTCCAGCTACTTCCGAAGAGGAGAAACGGTTGTTATACTTGGCTAAATTAGATGAGACTCGACGTGACGCTACTTTAGCCATCGAGACTCACGCAAAACGAATGAAAGCCCAGTACGATAAAAATGTAACTCCTCGAAGTTTTTCGGAAGGAGACCTAGTATTATTATATGATCAAGCTAACGATAAACTAGGTGCCGGAAAGTTCGTTCCCATGTGGCATGGGCCCTACATTGTAAAACGAAAGTTAGCAAAAGGGGCTTATGAGTTAGTTGATTTTGATGGGGACTCTTTGGGCAAACCCAGAAATGGACTTTACCTAAAGAGGTATTATGCTTAAAATGATGGATGGAGAAATTTTTAGATAGGTTAGATTTCCTTTCTAGCTAGCAAGTGTGTTAGTTTAGTCAGTGTGCTTAGCTTAGCAAGTGTGGTTTTTCGTCATTATTTTGGCTCATCTTGGTTTTACTCTTGATATTGTAGATGTCGACGCCTCTCCAAACATACATTGGATTTGCTGATGGTGCTTGTCGTAGTACACGGAATATCTCTTCCGCAGCCTGGGTTATCTATTCACCCTCTGACGAGTTAGTTTCTATGCATGGGGTAAGCCTCGGTCAAACAACGAATAACATTGCAGAATACAGTGCAGTGGTTGAATTATTATCCGAATCTATTTCATTTGGAATTCGACGTTTGATAGTGAGGTTAGATTCTGAACTTGTTGTATTACAGCTTAATAGAGTTTATGCCATTAGAAATCCTGTGTTATTAAGGTTGTTTTTGAGAGTGCGTCTCTTGGAACGTGAATTTGATTACATTGAATATCAACATATTCCAAGGTCTTTCAATACATTAGCAGATGCAATTGCTTCTCGAGTGTTGGACAGACATTTATAATAATCATGCAAGTAAATTTAAAGACATTTCATCATACATGTTAAACAAGATAAGCCGGTAATAGTGATATATAGATATAGATAGAAGTGTGTCCAAAAATATATACATCGTCTTCGATCATAGGTTTAACACACCTTATGATCGGCAAAATGATAGTACAAAAAGTCAAAAATGTCACATGTGACTACAAAAGTGACTAGTCAATCACTGGTGGTGCTCTCTGTACGACACCACTGCGCGGGCTACCTTACGCAAAAATCTCCTAAACGGTCCAGGGACCGCGACTACGAAGCGCTGAAGCCTCATAGGAATATCGTCCATAGTAGTCTCAGGTATATCTGCCGTGAGACGCTCTAGATCATGCTCCAAATCAGCTAGTACTTCCGCAGCCGCGTCCTGTGGGGCCGGTGCCGGTGCAGCTGGATGTCGTCTGTCGTAAGGCCGGAGATTGGCTGGACGCTGTGGTCCAACATCTGCATTTTTAAAATTTTACTGTTACTTTGAGACGATATATATGAAAAATAAAAAATACATAATTAGAAAACTTGTGAAAAATTACAATTTCCCTCGAAATCCCTTTGTCCTGCACAAAAGCGACACATTACTCATACCTGTTTAAAATAGGAAAAATGACATGGTAAAAGGTAATGCAAGGGATTTCGAGGGAAATTGTAATTTTTCACAAACAAAATTCCAGAGTCATCTTTTAAGCCCTTTTCTGACTCCTGAAACATGAAAAGATCGCCGAGTGTTTCTTTTTCACTCGTTAAAACGGAATTAAAAGACGGTCCCCTTTTAGCTCTTTTCTGACCGCAAAATCAGGAAAAGATTGCCGGGTTTTTGTCGTTTCAAACTCGATAAGGAAATAAAACGACGTGTCTTTGATCGCTTTTTACTTTTCAGGTCAACGACACTATTATGAAAGTACTCCTTGGTCGCAAGATCAAGCGGTTCCCCCAGGTATTATTTTATACTTTTTCGGGCTTGAGGGACACAAACTTACGAAAAAGTTCAACGTGGAGTTTCCTTAAGTTTTTCAGACTCTCTAAAAATGAAAAACGCCGAGTTTCTCCTATACTGGGCTCGTTAAACTTTTACAGTAAAGGACCTGTTCAATTACAAACAGGAACGAACCACTCCTTCCTAGGGTTCGAATTTAAACTAGGTTGGACTCGTCCGAAGGATGAGCTTATAATCAAGCATATGTTATCCTCCTCAAGCTTGTTAAAAATAAAGAGGTACTTGCCAGAAATGGTGGGGGAAAAAAGAGAAGAATGAACCTATTTGTCACCTTTTGTCTCAAACGAAACTTTATTACCACCCTTGAGCACGACACTTTTTCATTTCACCTGGGTTGGGAAATCTTTTACCTCTCAGTTGACCAAATCACTTTGAAAATCTTTAACCGGGTTCAGGGATCAACTTTGAGTTATTCGTCACCAAACCATCTGTTGTGTCGTTATGTGTTCAAGAGGTCTGCAAGCAAAACTTTCATCTGCAAAATACTTGTCATCCATTTGACCATCCCTGAGTCAGTCCTTACAGCAACATTTCTTCAACTTGAACAATGATTTCGTGTTGCGGGCTTGCCTGCAACGGGTCGCTTTCTATCGACATCGACACATTATCTAGAAAGATGACTTAGGAATCGACAGTACCTTGAAGTCTGCATGCATCAATGGCAGGTTTCTCGCCTTTGACGTCAGTTTACATCATTGACTTTCGATCAGAGGTTTCCATGAAGTGTTCGACATCAAAACATCTATTCACATTTCACGGGTTGTGCTTGGTACTTTGAGAACCATTGACATTACTGGTGGTTTCTCTCACACTTGTTAACAGTTTACATCATTGACTGGTAATCAAGTGGTTTCTACCATGTTCGACATCGAATCATTTAATCACATGGCTAGAATCGTACCAATTCGGGAAGTAGAAGTGAAGACCCTGGATCTAGTTTCTACCATCCAGGCTGCGAGGAGTTTTGTATTCATTGTCTATGTAGACTTATCATAAACAGATGGCTGCGTCCATACTGTATCTACAAAAGTCTATAAAAATAATGTACTGCAAGATCATTCCTGTATCAGAATAGTTAGTCCATTAGTTAAAGTTTTGAATCTGAGTATGGGAATGCCTACCTCAGTAATGATATAATCTTATCCATGTATTTTGTGTTGAAAATTGCAGGTTCCAACCAGACCATCCACAAGGCAATCCTTGAAATGATAAAGCGCTTCACCCTTCCTAGAATTACAAAACCCTATTCTATTTCAGGCTTCGCACTTTAGGGGGCAATCTGTTACACTAAAAAATGTCACCTTGACTACTTACAGTTAGTATGGCTCAAATCAACAGTCATGCTACCCTCTTAGGCAAGTCTCATGCCTCTGTTATCCATCTCAAACTCAAAGAAGAGAGAAAGTCTTGTAAAAACTATGTTTATCTCTGGGGTCGCAGGTTCTCTCTAGCCTTACCTGCGGGGACGCTGACCATGTTCACAAAATCTGCGTCCATGGACGCTCTGTATGTTAAGGGACAGGTGCGTCCCTCTGTAAAAGGCAAAATGCGCGAGTTTTATCTTGAAAAAGTTACTTGTGGTTACTTCTAGAACATTCTAGAGGTCGGTTTGATGAAATGGATGTGCCTCCAGTTGGTTCATGTATCTCTATTAAGGGGGAACTTATCCCATCAATAAGGGAGCTATCCCACCCATAGAGGGGGATGATCCCATTGATAGTGGACCTGAATAACCTCTTTACAGCACTATAAATAAAGGCATTGAGCCAAAAGGAGAGGAGGTTGGAGCTATACATTTTCTTTGGGTAAATGCTGCAGGATTTAGGTCTTCCATTAGAGCCTTTGTGAGGAGAGATTGTCTTCACTTGATTCTACTTGGGAGAGGGTGAGCTTTGTCAAAGTAGAGGAAAACCCTTGATGGACCCTGGGAGGAACTTGCACAACACCAAGGCCAGGTTGTAAGAGTTTCTTTGTTTCGTTATTAATACAAACTGGTTTATTTTTCTCAATAGCTTGTGTTAATGAGTTATTTCATGTGTTCCTTGGTCTGCATGTTGAATATATGTTTTATTATATGAAATGCAAGTGCTTGGTAATTGTTTGATTGTTTGTGGTTGCAGCAATTGACTTGAAGGAGGAGCTCATCCGGATCGTCAAGAACGGACTTCAACAACAGCGTTTTGGAATAAGGTAAGCCTAAACACTTGTAGTTTTCATGTTGTAAAAGGTGTATTTAGAGAAAGATCACTCCATTTTGTCTTGTTTGTCATTAGAATGTCTTAGACTTCTAGGAAGGTCAGTCGTGTCCGCACCCTTGACAGATTTCGTGTGACAGTCTCAACCTAAGTTTAATGGTGAGGGTGATACATCAATTTCCGAGCATGTATATCTATTCCTTAAGCTTTTGTGAATACTATGAAATTTATTCTGAAGATGTGGCTTGTATTCTCTTCTTCCTCACCCTTGAAGGTCGAGTTAGATGATGGTGTCACACTCTCCCACCTAATTCCATTCATTCTCTTGAACCTCATCAAGGAGCTTCATTTTTAATTTGATAGGTATGATTACCGAGATTTTTATAAAAGGATTAATCAATTAGTAATGAAGCCTAATGAATCAGTTGAGAATTTTTCTGATTGATTCCTACACCTTTGTTATGAATTTTATGAATAAGACATAGATTGGGATTTCTTTAAAAAAGAATTTGAGTGTTTGGTTCATATATCTTTAAATGGTGAATCTAAACCTCCTAATTTTTCTCCTTCCCCAACTCTTGTAAGGCATAAGACACCCCCAATTTCAAAGGAGGAACTTGTTATTCCTTGTGTTCCTTGTCCTCCCTTTTCATCTATGATGTGAGTGCCTCCTTGCGATGACAATAAATTTAGGAAATATGAAAATAGAATTCCTAATCCATCTTCTCATCCTCCTTCCACTTTTCATGATTAAGATCCCATGAAGGAAACCTTGCAATGGTTCATGGAGCATAGTTTGAAGACTAATCCTTTCACCCCTCAAGATGACATTAGCTCTCCTAACCTTAATCTTGAATTTGGTTCCACTATAAATGTTACTTATTCAAGGGACATATTCCATTCTCTATAATCTACATACAATGACTCATTATATCATGATCTTCTTGATCAATCTGCTCCACCTACTAGTTCTTCACTCTCTCTTGATTTTCAAGTGGTTGTGTAACACCCTCCTCCCACATTTACCCAAGCTAACCAGTCCACTGGGGTAAACATGTGACTAAGAGTTAATACGATTTGATTCAAGTCGCCATGTATAGTTAAGGAAAAGGAATTAACAAATAAAAACAAATCTGACCTTTCTTATGAGCTACAGAACCTTCAAGAGACAACCAACCTTTCCAGGTGCCCAACCCCTAAGACAACTTGTGATTTTCCTAAGCTAGACCCCCAGTCACTCCCATGACAAGAAATGCATGTGACTAAGACCCTCTAGTCACTCCCACAACAAGGCATGCATGAAATTGTGTCCTTTTTAATGTAGCTCTGAGCCAACAACCCCAGATTATGTGCCACATTTTTAGGGCTAGGTCTTAGGCCTCTACCTAAAACTTCATGAAACTTCTAGAAATGATAAATAACACTAAATTAAAGATACTAATGAAAAAATTGGTACAAGGGCTTGACCTAACCCCTACTATCCATCATAGGCATTTCGTCAAACATATTACAAACATGTAATCTACAGGTGATAACCACATATCTAAGCATATGGGTCTCATACTTATCTAAGAATCATCAATAAGAATTGAAACCTTATCACAATAGATGCATTATCATGTATAGTCATTCACATTTCTTGTACTAATGAAATCATGATGAGATCCATAACCAAAGTTTGTCATGAACCATGGTTATAACTAGAATATAACCAACAGAATAACAAGAGTTGAATAACCATAAAAACCAAATATTAGCAAGTACATTTACACATTAAATACCAAAGGAAAATGATTTATTATTAATGTATGCATAATCCAACCAAGTCAAGGGCTTCCATGAACCACATAACCATAGATTGGGTTGAACCAAATCTTTATTTGAGCCAATCACCCTCATGCCATACTCAAAGAATGAATGTGGGACTCACAATAGAAGAAATGAAGGATTCCTTGGGATTTACCATATACCCACCAAGGGATTTCAAGGGCCAAAACCCTCATCAATACAACCAAGCTTTACCCCAACGGATCACTAAGCCCTAAACAAGCATGGATGCCTCTAGATATCTCCACCTAAACCATGAGGAATTTGTTTATCTCCACCTCTTGGATTTACAGTGTATCCTACCATTATCGGTCAAGGGATTCCTAGGAATATGATGTCTCAACCCTCTGGGCTTTACTTTGTATCCCACCATTACCATTCAAGGGATTCTAAGGCCCAATCAAGGTTACTCACAATGAGGCTTTACCATATATCCCACCAAGGGATTCCTAGGCCTTGTGATTGATCTTGAGACCACCCCACTCAGCTTCGAATCCATACAAATTCTAGTTCAACCAAAAAAAGAGAACCCCATCGCACCATAGATATCTGCAAATGGCAAGGCAAGGCTGAAAAACACTATCACACCTAGAAAACCCCATGCCAATGACAACAAGAGAACCAAAAACACACATGCATGTACCATGCATATCAAAACTAGCAATGAAATCATACATGCAACTCGATACCTACAAGTAATCCCATTGTAGTTGCTTGATTCCTTCTCTTCCTTACTTTATCATTTCTTCATCTTTATTTCTTTTCCTTCCTTTGACTTATTTTCACAATGCTAGAATGCTCCAAGAATACTCTAAGTGTCCAAGAGTATGAGAGAGAGAGAGAGAATAGAGAGATAACTCCCAAACTAAACTGAGAAAAGGTTAAACCAAAAAAAGGAAGTGAACCGATCCTCATAAGATCTTTTATTAACGAGGCTTTAGTTTTCTTCATTTTCCATTAATTTTCTTCATTTTCCTCCTCGCATGCAACCTGTGACATTTCACCTTCCCTTTCTCCTGGTTTCCATTATTTTCATAAATACAAATCCAATTAATTCCACTTTTCCTTTCCAAATCCTTTGTCATTCCCTTTACCAATTTCCTTAGCCATAATAAATGAAATGAACACCCACACTAGGATGTTTTTCCCAACATTCAACTTGGAATACGTGTCTGATGATCTTGGTTATTATTTTTCCTTTATTAACTTTATTACATGGAATTTTACTATGGTTGTTATAGAATCCTCCCTCTTGGGGGAACATCGTCCTCCATGTTCAATGATACCTACAACCAGCAAGACCACTAAAAATCAAAACATACTACACATGAATATTTATAACTTAGCTTGATGCAGTATTTATAATGATCAACCTGTTGAAAGCAAACCAACATGAAAACATAACAACATGAAAGCCATATCACGTATTGGAGCTTTATAACACAACTCATGGCAGTATTTACATCCATATACATATATACATATACCAAAACATCACACCAAAACATATGCTAAAAAAATTCACCTAGCAAATAAAGAAGGATCCATAGCCTGTATCTGATTTGCCATCTCACATATAGCTTCATTGAGCCCAAAGTGCTTCCACTACACTTTAACATGCTCGACTTCTCAGTTTTGGAGCATGAGCATATTTATTTGTAAAATACACTAAGATTCCTCCTAGAATTCTCATTTTGGCTCCACCTGTAATACACACCAGTCAATCACATGATCAACATCTTTAACATACTTCCTAACCAATGGAAAATGGAAAACATCACGGAATTTCACTTTCAAAGGTAGTGCAAGTAGATAGGCTACTGGTCCAATCCTTTTAAGAATATTGAGACATCCACAAAATTAAGGTGCCAACTTGGCACATGATCCAATCCTTAAGGATCTCTTCTTGGGCTTGATGTGAAGGTACACCTATTCCCCAACCTGAAACTCCTTAAACATCTTGTTTTGATCTACATAATTTTTTTATTTGTCTTATGTTGCCCTCGTATTCTTCTTGATCACTTGCATTTATTGATCCATCTTTGCCAACATGTTTGGTCCTATCAACACCCTATTCATTGTATCACTCCAATTGATGGGAGTATTACAACTCTATCCATACAGTGCCTCGAACTAACTCATCCTCAGTGACTCATGATACCCATTATTATTAGCAAACTCAACCAATGGAAGGTACTCCTCCCATCTCCTCTACTGATGTATCACATACATCCTCAACATGTCCTCTAATATCCTATTGACCCTCTCTTTTTGTCCATATGTCTACGAGTGATAAGTTGTGTTGAAGGCCAAATCTGTTCCCAAACCTACAAAAAACTCCCAGAATCTAGAAGTGGACTTAGCATCCTTGTCTAACACAATCTTCCTTAGAACGCCATGTAGCCTCACTACATCTCGGATGAATACCTATGCTACATGATTAGTTAAATATGTAGAATTCACTTGAATGAAGTGTGCCACCTTTGTCAACCTGCCCACCACAACCATGATGGAATCATGCTGTCTAGATGTCCTCGAAAAACCTATAATGAAACCCATGGAAACGACCTCCCATTTCCACTCTGGAATTAGAATCATTTGTAGTAATCCACCTGGGTACTTACATTCTTCTTTTACCTATTGAAAATCTAAGCATCTAGCCACAAACTCTGCTACTTCCTTCTTCAAATTCGACCAATAATAAAACTTCTTCAATATTTTCAATGTATTCTAGTGTACTGGATGCTCTAAATATGGTTTTGTATGGAATTATCACAAGATAGTCTTCTTGAGATCACTGTCATTCAGCACATAGATCCTTTCCCTAAATCTGACCAAACCATTCACTGTGAGATGATAGTCCACGTCTTGATAACCTATACCCTATTGTAACCTATGTATAAGCTCCATGTACATGTCATCTTACTATCCTGCCTGTATAATATGATCGTGTAAGTTTGTCCCATAAGAACTCATAGTTGTTATATGATTCACCTCCACTCTCCTGCTAAGAGCATCTGCAACCTTTTTTTCCATTCCCTTAATGTACTGGATCTCAAAGTCAAACTGTCTAATCATGGTCAACCATATAGTTTACCTGGCATTCAGATTCGGACAAACAGATACATGAATCTACTGTGAATGCTCATCAATACAAACCTACTACCAAGAAGATAGTGCCTCCACATATTCAATGCATGGATGATTGCTACCGACTCAAGATCATGTGTTGCATAATTCTTCTCGTGCTCATTCTGCTTTAGTGACTCATAGCACACTACATGTCCTTCCTATATTAAGACTCCACCAAGTCCTCTCTTGTAGGCTTCTGTACACACCGCAAACTCTTTTCCTGGATCTACAATCTTGAAGTCTGGAGCATTTCTCAACAACTGCTTCAATTGCTGAAAACTTGTTGCACATTCCTCGTTCCATTCAAATTTCTTACCTTACCTCTACAGTGATGTAATAGGATATGCAATCCAAGAGTTCTTGATCAACCTCCTATAATAACCTGCTAGCCCCATTAATGATCTTACCTCATCCACATTTCTAGGAGCTGCCCACTCCATGATAGCTCTTATCTTTTCTCAGTCCACTCTTATGCCTTCCTTGATAACAACATGTCCCAAGTAATGTAGCTTTGTCTCAAAGAAACTGCATTTACTAAGCTTGTCTTACAATTAATTCTCTCTTAGCAATCTCAACACTCTTGCTAAGTGTTCATCATGTTCTTCCCCATTCTTAGAATATATTAATATATCATCAATGAATATAATGACAAACTTGTCCAGATAAGGACGCAACACAATATTCATCAAGCACATGAAAGTAGTTGGAGAATTATTCAAACTAAATGGAACTACAACAAAATCATAATTCCCATAGTTGGTCCAAAAATTAGCCCTGTAGATGTCCTCTTCTTTAATGCATACCCAATGATATAGGATCTCAAGTCAATCTTCGAGAACACTATTGCACCCTTCAATTGGTCGAAAAAGTCATCAATCCTCTGCAATGGATACATTTCCTTATTGGTCACCTTGTTCAACTTCATGTAATCAATGCATAACCTAACTGGTGCACCCCAAGAGTAGAATTCTTGTAGAAACTCTGATAGATCTAGAATTATAGTTAAATTAAACACAAGTAATTTGATGATATTCCAGAGAGGAGAGAAAGAATTTTCTCCATAAAATCAATGTATTAAATTAATGAAAAATATTAATACATGAGCAACCAAACCTCTAATCCCAAAGGGAGGTGGTTAAATAGAAATCGCTGAATCTAGAAAACTAGGAAAAAACTAGTAAAAAACTAGAAAAGGCTAAGAAAATCTAAAGGGAGGCCTAAAATAGCAACAATGAATAAAGACAACCTATGCCAACTATCCGCCACGAGGAAAGCATGAGGAGGGGTGCATTTCCCAAGGAAGGCAACTTTAAAACATGATAAAATGGTCTGGGGGACCAAATCCCTTGATTTAAGGGGGAATCTTCATGTGGGGCACAAAAACATCACTGTGAACAAGCTCTAGTATCTATTTTTCCCTCCTACCACCAGAGGGGAAACTCACCCGATTCTGCTTCCCATATACACAAGTTTCACAAAAATAAAAATCCAGAGAGCTATTACTCATACCTTCTACCATACCTTTACCATGAAGTATTCGAAGGCCCTTCTCTCCAATATGTCCAAGCCTTTGATGCCACAACATGGTCTTCTCTCCAGAGACCACTAGATTTTCTACTCCACTTTTAGGAACCACGGAATTGTTGCACCCATCAACAATAGTGCTACCTTGCAGCATGTACAAAGTTCCAATTTTAACTCCCCGCATCAATACCAGTGCCCCACGAACCATCTTGCAGGTATCCTTCTTGAACACTATTTTTACACCTGCATCATCCAGCTTGCTTGTAGAAATCAGATTTCTGGCTAATGTAGGAATATGTAGAACACCCAGAAGTGTTCTAACCTTCCACCTTGCAACCTCAACTTTACTTTTCCGCGACCAATGATTCTGGCCTTCCTATCATCCCCTAAGAAGACATCACCACCATCATATTTCTCATACTCGCAAAACCACTCTCTATGGGGAGTGAAGTGAAAGGATGCACATGAGTCAATCAGCCATGCCTCATGATATACATGTGTACTTAAAGAAGCCAAGTACACATCCCCACCTTCATCTGAGGTGGTTTTCGCCTCTACAGAAGGAGCATGACCAAATCCCTTTCCTTTATCAGGAGCTTTAGATTTACAATCCCTTTTGTAGTGCCCTTCCTTTCCGCATTTCTAGGACACCACCTTTACAGGTTTTCTTGGAGATTTAGATCTCCCTCTAGATTAAGATCTCCCACTCGATGACTTATTTTGCTTCTGGTCTGGGATCGTCCTTGTACAGACAAGGCATCACTGATCTAGGTGGATGTGGGTGGCCACCCACCTATCCCACTTGGACCCCCACAACTATCTCCTTCATTTTTTTAGTTTCCGTAATTGTAGCACAATTTACTATTTTTAGCAGTTTTTTTCGAGTCCTAAACTTTCGAAGCCGTTTTGAGGCCCTAAACGATGTTTTTTGGGAAAACTGGGAGCAACATGGGTCGTGGACCATGTTTCTCTTCCCATGGTTATAGTCCTCGGATAGATCTTTCTAACGAACTATTGTATGCATCAAACGAAGATCAGATTCCAAAGATACGACCTCGGGAAGTTGATGTACCAATTTACCCAAACAGGGCCCACAATTTGCTGTTTCATCTTCTAGGGTTAGGTGTTTTTACGTTTTGGTTTTCCATTGTTTCTCAACAATAAATATTCCTTCGAGCCTCATTTTAACACAGTTCAGAGGCATGTAGCTACCACATCTCTTCTCAGAGATAAGCTACCATTGCCCTAGCTGGTTTATTTCCATTTCTATTTGTAAGCATATTTTAGTATTTTACATTAATGAAATGAAGTATTATTTCCAATGCATATATGTATTTATGGTTATCTCTGTAATTTGTTGTGTTCCTATTTAAATCCGGATCAGTGGTATCAGAGTGGTCTGCTTTTTTTCTCTGTTTTTCTTTGCATGTCCCAAACGAGGTCGAGATATAAGGAGCTAGGGCTTGAACTGATCGAACCTTTGCAAGACCAACCCCGCAAATCCTGATGGCCTCCCATGGTGAATGAGAAGAAAGACAACGGGACAGGAGATCTTATCAAAATCTTGCTCGAAGAAGCCTTCGAGCGACAAAGGAATGCAATGATGGATAGCTTTGCCTAGATCCTTCAGTGGCTTCCTAGAGGCAACGCATTGGCTTCCAACAGCTACTCTGGAAATGCCACACCGGTTAAGGTACAACTTAATTTTGAAATCCCCATATTCGAGGGTCAGATAGACGCATATGCCATAGATAAATGGTTAAATCTACTAGAGGGTTATTTTTCAGTTCGTGATTTTTCTAGTAGGGAAAAGATTACTTTTTCTCTTCTCAAAGTAGCTCCCCACATCAAGGACTGGTGGGAAACCTACTGCGAGCAAAAGGATGAAAATACGAGCTCACTATTTTCAGCTGCACCCACTTTGGATTCATTCCAGGATGCCATCAAGGAGCAGTACTACCATGTCAAAAGCTACGAGGACAAATACATAAAGTGGACCATGCTGCGGCAGGGAAGGGACCATGATGTGCCAGAGTTAACAAACATTTTTCATACCCTTCACACACAGTTGGGTATTAAGGACTCTGATCTACATTTAGTACTCAAATACCGCTGTTGCCTACACAGATACATCTAGGAAGAGATGTTCCTGAACATCTCCTCGCTCGGCACGGCATACTAATACGCCGTCAAAATCGAGCAGATGTTGAAGCAAAAGAAGCATGACTTTGAATCTGCAAATCCGAAGACCAAAGGACAAAGCCAAGGTGGGGTGACCCAAGACAACCTGTCAAAGCTGCAAGAAAAGAACAACACCATGAAGTTGAAGAAAGACACGGGGAAGTGGTGTGAGTTTCATAAGAGTCGCACTCATAACACAAGTGAGTGTTGGACCAAGCAGTCGCTGGTGTTCAAGTTGAAGGCTTCAGAATCAGATGCATGTTCCGACCCTGAGTCAAAACCCGATAGGGGGAATGGCAAAGGGAAGCAGATCATTAATGCAGAGCCCAACGTCATTGTTGCCACTGTCAAGATCCAAAAGAATCAACCTGAAGATCCAGAGGAGAGGGAGCGTCTTTTCCACTCACAGATGTGGGTGAAGGGTTCACTGCTGCAATTTATTGTTGATAGCGGGAGCCAAAAGAACCTCATTTCAGCAGAGGTCATGAAGTGGCTGGGCCTGCCGGCTACACAACACCTGTAGCCGCACAATATCAGGTGGCTTCACCCAAGACGAGATCTCTGAGTTCGCTATCAGTGTCACCTTCCTTACAACATCAAACCATTCACAAACGAGGTATTGTATGATGTTACACCTCTGGATGTTTGTGATGTACTATTAGGCCTGTCATACTTGTGGAGGCGACATGTTGTGTATGAGTCAAGGCCTCATGTTGTCATTATTTATTTGTGTAATTCATTATACAGGATATCGGAGGTAGCCCCACCTACCACCACCTCTTTGATCACTCCCAAGAAAGGCAGCAAGCTCATCTTCCAGACTAATTCATTTTCTGTCTGGTTCGCTCCCAAAGTAAGGAGAATATCGTCACCACATCTATGACCCCCGCGAAGGGTTCCTTCATGCAGCAACAACAACAAAGGGATACGATCATGACAAAACACAGGAACAACTTCTCCTCACCCACAGGGGTACCACACAAGCTTCAGGTGCGCAAGAAAGTCTGTTTGCATCTGCAAAAAGAATGCCTTACAAGAGCCCATCAAAAGCTCAAACCACTCTGACATGGTCCTTACAGCATTACCAAGGCGGTGGGAAACAATGCTTTGGAGCACAACATTCCTTCATTCCTTCGCTTGCACTGAGCGTTAAATGTGGAACACCCTCGACCATGCTTCCCACCATTACTGGACATATCAGAGATTGCAGAACAGCTCACCAGGGACCAAGTTCAGTAGATGGAGGAACTCAATGCAAAGGGGACCATTGCTTCCTAAGGGGGGAGGAATGATCTAGGTGGATGTTGGTGGCCACCCACCTATCGCACTTGGACCCCCACAACTGTCTCTTTCAGTTTTTCAGTTTCTATAATTATAGCACAATTTACTATTTTTAGCAGCTTTTTTTTGGGTCCTGAACTTTCGAAGCCATTTTGAGGCCTTAAATGACGTTTTTTGGGAAAATCGGGAGCAACATGGGACATAGATTGATGTTGCTCTTCCCAAAATTATATTCCTCGGATAGATCTTTTTAACGAGCTATTGTACATGTCAAACGAAGATCAGATGCTAAAGATATGACCCCGGGAAGTTGATGTACCGATTTACCCAAACGGGGCCCACATTTGGCGTTTCATATTCTAGGGTTAGGTTTTTGGATGTTTAGGGTTTTCCATTGTTTCTCAACAATAAATAGGCCTTCAAGCCTCATTGTAACACAGTTCAGAGGCATGTAGCCACCACATTAATGAAATTAAGTATTATTTCCACTACATATCTATATTTATGGTTATCTCTGTAATTTTTTGCGTTCCTGTTTAAATCCGGATCAATCACCATTCTGGCTATCCATATTTTCCGTCTCATCTCCTCTGTCAGCAAGGATGAAACTATTTCATCAAACTGCAAGGCAGTTGCATTGCTACCTATTGCAATAACCAGACTATCCCACGAATTTGGTAGAGAACAAAACAAAGTAATGCACTTATCTTCATCTGAAATTTTGATATCAACAGACAATAACTAACTTACCATAGTATTAAATGCATTTAGATGCTCTGTCACCAAGTCTCCGTCTTTCATCCTCATGTTATATAGCTTTTTCCGTAGGAACAATTTATTCACCAGAGACTTAGATTGGTACAAAGTCCCTAACTTGTCCCACAAAGCCTTCGTTGTATCTTCCCCTGATACATTCAACAATATTGAATTTGAGACAAACAATCGTATTGTGCTCTTTGCCTTCCAGTCCAGCTTCTTCCATTCTTCATTAGACATTGTCGTTGGTTTAGTACCCAGATCTACCATGATCCACTGATCTTTATCCACCAATAGATCCTCCATCTTCAGTTTCTACAACTCAAAACTCTGACCATTAAATTTCTTGATCTCTATCTTTCCACTGCTTGCCATCTTCTTTCACCACTACAATCGATCCTGTAGATCTCCCACTGAACGGGGTCTACCATAGGCCCGAGCAAAACCCCTCAGCAACAAAGGCATCCCCTTGAAGCCAAAAGAACTATGATACCAAATGTGGGTTTTAACCCCAGAAATTACCTGCATATGAATTCTAGAACACAGAAAATAAACAATGCGAGAGAATAACACATAAAATACATATACACAGATATTTTCCCCTGGATCCCAAAATCGGGACTACCAGCTTGATTTTTCATTATTTTCCTTTCAATGTTATAATACATATTTATACATGCCGAAGCATCCAATACCATGGACCGAAAACCATCACATCCAAAACCATGTGCGAAAATCATGCACAAAACCATAGGTAGGTCCGCCCAACCTAACATAGGGTCCAAAACCAAAAAATTTCTGGGGTGTTGCCCCAGACCCCATAGAGTTGGGTTACTTGCACCCCTCAAACCCCCTGTGACTCCCCTTGCTACGTAATCGGCACAATGAAGGGGGGGCTCCACCCCCCTTCTAATCCCCCAGTTAACTACGTGGGCTAGTTATGGAAAGAATATAACACAACCCAACATGAAGCCACTAAATTCTGACTTCAAGGCTTGACATTTTTTTGTACTCTATGTGGCGACCTGCCGAACCGCTTCAACCGACTTCTTTGTAGTTGGCCCTGTGACTACTAAGCTCATCATCCTCTATGTTTGCTGAAGGGATTTCTATTTGCTTTGGAAATTCTACGACAATTGGCTTGCTTCATTAGCCCATGGTTGCATCCTTGTTAAAACAATAGAGGCCTTTCGATGTAGCTCATTAATCTGAGTCTGTATGAATTTCCCTTCTTGGAGTCTGATGAACCTCTTCATAGGTGCTAAGGTTCGTGTTGTTGCCTTGATCTCATCAAACTGCAGTTTCTTTTCACAAATTTGACCTTCAAGTTTCTGTAGATGTGGGTCCTCCTTTAGCGAGGCCCACATTTCCATCGTAATCTAAAAAATTTGGCTGTAGTCATTAACTGCAGTGGCAAGAACTTCCATATCATCTTTGTCATCATCCTCAAGTTGCTCTCAAACTTCTTGAGGGGTGTTAGGCTACAAATTCATCTATAACTCTGAGATCTACAGTTGCAGCTCAAACTACACCTTTCCCACTTCAGCGTTAGATTCTTTCACTATGGCTGCCAGCTTTTGTAATTTCTCAGCTGAAGCTTCCTCTTCTATAATCTAGAGCTCTGGAATTTCAATGCATAATTGTGCTAATTTTGCTTCCAACTGTTGATTGTGTGCAAAAACCTCTTCTCATTAAGTAAGTGCCTGAGCCTTTTCCTCAAACATTTGTTGGTTGTTAGTCTTAACTTCACTGATAACTAGTAATGGTCGTTGTTTTCGAAACTTGAGCTCATCTGATACTCCTTGATGTAGCTCATGCAATGATTGAATGGGGAGCACTGCAAGGTTAAGGCTCAAGTTCTTCATATGCAATAAGTGCCCCCTATCCTCTCAAGTGTCAACAAGTAATGATCTCTCTGGCAGCTGCACTTTGTGAAGGTCTATGATAAGTTCTGTTGTTGAGGCTGTCACACTCACTTGCTTCAGGCTTTCTTGACCCATGCTCACATATAGAACACTTGTATGTACTTGTAATTCCTGAAGGCCCTTTTGGACCTTTATCAAGATGGATTGGTATTTCTCTTTGATGTGTCCCCAAATATCTTCCATCCTAGATTTGACAGTGTCCCCAATTTCATCAAGGTCCCCCTCCATGAGGGCCAGTGGCTCTAAACTGGTGGACTTGGTCAATTTTTATTTCTTCTACTTACCACTAGTGCTCCGCTTCTATCGCTTCTTGATAATGAACGGAGACTCAAACTCCTTCGTGCCCACAAAACGAACTTCGCCACCCTATTCCTCCTCTGCAGTTTCTATGCCGACTATGCGCTCTGTCTCTAGCACAGTGGGTTCCTCCAGGTCAATTATGACCTTCTTAGGATCCTGCTTGGGGCCTTTCTTCAGATCTTTCTTCTCAGCCTGCATTTCTGTAGTGGTCTTTCTTGTACCTGCTACTATTTTTGTGTCAGTGGGGGTGAGCCAATCACTCAACTACTTACTGATGATAGCCAAAATATGTTCTTCTACTACTAAATATGGCAGCACATGCCAATCTTCCATAAAAACCTTCTTCGCATCGATATATACATTTTCAAAGTTGACCTTGAACTTCGCAACGTCATAGTACTGAGAAAATAGAGCACGTGATAACCACGTCCATTGGTTAATGACCATGTGTAGCTCCATTTCTAGCATAACCCAAAACATATTATTTTCCATGGCCCTTACAGGGTCTTTGGATTCCCACAACAATATATATCATGTAGCTTTACAGATATCTGGGTCCACCATAGGGAACTGTGATTCCTCTGGTGCTCTCCAAGTTATTAATGCAATGAGCAGTAACAACCATGCATAATGAAATGGCTTCCCTTCCTCCTGTTCTTCATGGAAATCATCTAGGAATTCTTGACATAGGTACCTTTCCCAGTTGAACTAGACCCCCTAGCAGTACTGCGCAACCAAGGAAACAACAGGGGCTATTACTTCATCTGCACAAGACTTTCTCATAATACTCCTGGCCAAAATAGAGGTGGAAAACCGCACAACCTCATCGTTGATAGAGCTAATAGCATAGCACTGAGACTTCTTGAGCAATCCAAACTCACTCTTCATTTGATCTGCTAGTTTCTTCTCCTGTGACTTGCCTACAAAAGAATCATCCAGATTCGTCCCCTGACCGGGTAGTGTGGTAATCTATTTGATCATCATCTCATCAATAGTGATAGGCTTTCCCAGCAATAGGCACTCATCATGGACCAGTGCCAACAACTGGCACACACAAATAGTGTTGATGATACTACGCCCAAAATGCATAACATACAACATGTGCAACAAACTCACACGCTCAATTCTAGTAGCCCACTTCATTAGTTCAACTCGTGTGACGTCTGCTTCTTAATAAACTGATTTTAGGTACTGGATGGGCTCAAATTGTGGATATTTGTTGTGATCAATTAAATCCAAATCTTCCATCTTCAAGTACGGTACTCTACCCAAAAATTAGCCCTCAATAGGTACATCTTTAGGTAACAGTAGATTGAAACCCTTATATTTAATAGCATCTGGATCCTTCGTGACCTTGGATGTTGGGCTCTGCAGTGGCATATATGGGGGAAACCTAGAAACCAGTTCTACTTCTTCTACACTAATGTCTTCAAGGCCACCGACCAAATCCTCCACATCCAAGCCCTGCAATTCCATTGGTTTCTTGTTCTTATCCATTTTACCCTTTTCTCTCGTCTTGGTTGGAACCTTCCGCGACGATTTCTGAATCGAGGTCTACTGCAGTTTTTTATGCTTCTTAGCTATTGTTGTTGAGGCAGGAAGGGGGTGTCTAGGGGATCTTGGTGTCATAGTATGGGTAGGTTGTGTAGAATTCATGATATATCCAAGCCCTCTCTGCAATAATTCCCTTTCTAATTCTTCCCAATTCCAATCAGACATCCAAAAATTCTCACGACTCACACTTAGGCACAAAAGAACAAAATAAGTGTTCTGAAAGAAAAGTGTCTGAATGCGGAGCAAGGTGCCATATTTATAGCCATTTTCAAATTCAAACCACTTTATTCCCTCTAGATCTCCCTCATTCATGCATTTTTGGTGGTAGATTTTCATATATATGCTCATTAAATTCATTTCCCTTGAACCTTTTAACGAAAAAATCATTGTGAAATCAACTGTTGTTGTTTCAACGGTCACTTTCCTGGGTACACTGTGTGGGAACCCTCCTTATATTGCAGCTACCTTGTCACAGCTTCCACCTATGGCATCTTCCTAGACATTGCGTAACCCTCCTTCAATAGATTTTTTCCCCAGCGGAGTAGTTTATAGTCCTACGCTCTCTTTCAGCTTCCAGAAGCACTAAAACTTTCCTGTTGTCATGTACTCATTATTCGGGGGTGGGATCATCCCTGTAAGCCTTCAATATGCTCCCACTAATCCTGCCTAGAACCACTTCCCCATTTAGCTTCACGAGCTAAACTGCGCCAGCATCCTAAATATCCTTAATCACATATGGTCCTAGCCAATGCATCTGAAACTTCCACAGAAATTTGGTAAAATTGTTTTCATACATCATGACCAAATCTCCATTCTTAAAAGTATGATGCTTAATGTGATGATCATGACACGCCTATTCTCTAGCTTTCTACACCTATTGATGAAAACCAACCAAAAAATAGTCTTCCTCTAATGCAAGAAGTTGTGCTAGGCATTCTTCCATTACGGCATGATCTCCCATCTCATTTATTGTGGCGATCCTTAGGCTGGGCATTATATATTCCATTGGCATCACTACTTCTTGTGCATAAACTAGTCGAAATGGTGTTTTCCCAGTTAATTTCTTATAGGTCATCCTATATTCCCATAGAACCGTCGGGATGCGCACATCCCAATCATTCATATTGATATTGCAGACCTTTGTTAGGGAATTCTCCAAGATTTTGTTGAAAGCTTTGACAGTTCCATCACCTGGGGTGATATGGTGTACTCTTATGATGGTACATATGGAATTCTTATGTTAAAGCCACAATTGTCTCATTTAGGAAGTGTAAACCTATGTTACTCATTAGAATCTTTGGGCATACATACCTTGATAGAATAAACTCGAATATAAACTGCATAGAAATACTCGCGTTGCAATCCTTCACAACCTGTGCCTCGGCCCATCTGGTTAAGTACTATGTCACATTGATAATATAATGTGCTCCCATATTCTGCCTTGGTGGCTGAATAGGTCCAGCAAAATTCAATTTACCATTTGTCAAATTCTTGTAGCATGACTTGTGGATTTAATGGCAGTTCATCCCTTCATGATGGTCTTCCACTTCTTTGAGAAACATTGAACACACTGTAGTACTCCTTAGAATATTTGTGTATCATAGGCCACCATAATCCGTCTCACAGAATCTTCTTTCCAGTATCCTTGCTTGCATAGTTTCCTCCAGCGACACCACTATGTGCTTAAGCTAGGATATTGTGTCTTTCATATTCAAGCACATATCGGCATAGAACTTCATCTAACCCCATCTTATATAAGTGTTCTGCAATCACGGAAAAAATTTCAACCCTAACAACTAATCCCTTCTTTTATTGTGCCATATAACCTTCAAGAGCTACACCAGTAGATAAACAATGAACAATGTCTGAAAAATGCGCATCTGCAACTCTGATAGCAAAGAGTTGTGCATTAGGTAAGTCTTCATCAATATTTGTTGGATCTTTGCCATTCTCGATCCAAGAGAGATGATCAGGTCCAACATTCAATCTCTTGGGATTAATTATCACTTCAAAATGATACTCTTGGAAAAGAAGCAACCATCTATAGATTCCCACACCCAACACAGGCTTATTGACCAGGTACTTCAAAGCATAATAGTCTGTGTACATTTTAAAGTGTGCACCTAGTAGATCATGCCTGAATTTTTGTAGTTCATAAACCATGGCCAATCCTGCTCACTCTGTGGTTGAATAGTTCTTCTCTGCCTTAGATAGTTTGAGACTAGTGATGGAAATTGGGTGGTCAATATCTCCTGCTCGTGTTTGAGTTAAGACAGCTCCTAATGCTATACAAGATGCATCTACATGCACATGAAATTCTTTCTTCCAATCTAGGAATACTAGGATTGGTGCCGAAACCATCTTCTCCTTCAGAGTATCCAAGCTCTTCTGACATTCATCGTCCTAGAAAAATGTAGCATCCTTCTTCAACAACTTCTCCATGAGCATAACAACCATGGGCATAGTGGTCTGCTTGTACACCTTAATAAACTTCCTCTAGTACCCAGTATGACCCAAAGTCGCACGTAGCTGCTTTACATTCTTAGGGGGCTCCAAATTGATAATTATGAAAATGTTAGCAAGGTCTACCATCAATCTCTACTTACAGAAAACATGGCCTAAAAGTATTCCATAAGGTACACAAAAAATATGTTTCTTCAAGTTGAAGGAGATATGATACTTTCTACATGTATCCAACATGAGGTACAGACTAGAGACATGCTTCTTGACTAGCCCAAACAATATCCAAACATCGAAGTAGAATTCCAAAAATTTATGAATGAATTCCTTGAACGCTACAACCACCACCCTTGAAAATATCGCAAGAGCATCTTTTAGTCTGAAAGGCATGATTGTATATTGGAATGACCCCCATTCTATAGCAAAGGTAGTCTTGCTTCTATCCTCTGGCATAATCTTAATTTGATGATATCCTGAAAATCCATCTATGAATGAATAAGCTTCCTATCCACCAACATTTTCTATAACTTCATCTGTAAATGGCATAGGAAATGGATCATGTACACATGCATTCTGATTCTTCTACAGGCTCAACTATTCCTACCGTGAGCATCTTATCGAGTTCTTCTCTTACCTGTTCCTTATATTTGGGATTCAACCAATATGGGCGCTGCTTAACTAGCTTCAAATATGGTTTTAGATTGATCTTCATCATACCCAAATATCCTACTACCCCCTTCAAGTCAGAGAACTTAATTGGAAATAAATCTTGATATTCATGTAACAATTTAATGACCTTATCCACTGTGTCTTCATCCAAATAGTCACCAATGTCCACAAATTTTGGTTCTGGTTCTGAACCAATATTTACCTATTTTGTGTGCATCGGTTGTGAGATATCACATACCTCCGCATTGCGAACAACAACTTCACGTTGTCCCTCTAACTCAAGGATATTAATATTACATGGATCTTCATCACCTTCTTCCATAGTAACATTGTAACCTTCCAAAGCATGTTGCATCTGCGTACTCCAGCCAGGTTGTACCCAAGTGATACGCTCTATAGGTGTTTGGAAGATTGCTTCTTTAATCTCCTAAAGCGTTTCATCAATGCATTTTAACCAATCTTCAAAACTGAATGTCAACAAGAAACACTCCTTCATTTCATCCCAATCAGTAGTCTTGTGTCACAGCTCCACCTCTAAATACCAGTTCCTTGGGATAACATCCAATATATGAATAAAGATATGCACCCACTCTGGTTGAGGTACCTCACCCCACGCCTTATTCCATCGAGTCAAATGTTTGCACAAATTGTCTTTTCTTGTGTACTTTTCAGTGAGTTGAGTGTTTACCCAGCCAAATCTTAATCGCATCATTCTACGATATTCCTTCCAGTCAGCAAAATTATCCTTGTGTGTACCCCACCATCTCATAGGTATAGCTCGCAATGCTAGATCTAAGGCCTGGAAATGATGTTCCTCTGGTACATCCCTTTCAAAATGGTCAAGAAACATATTGAAATCACCCAATCCATCATAATAAGGAAACTTACATACCTCAATAGGCATACAGTGTAGCGACTTTGTAAGCCGACTACATCACAATGTGGAGACCTCATGCAACTAATTCTGCCAGTTTTCTAACCCTTCATCCAAATCTAATTTGCAAGAACTATCCTTCTCCCAACTCATCCTTCCATCCATAGTGGGATTGATCCAATCTTCATTCTGTGCAGTTATCTTATATATGTGCTCAATTTCTTCATCTTCATAGGAATCATGGTTCAGTTTTGTGTATCACCCACCTTCTGTTGGATCCAATGGAATAATCACTCAAAGATCATTCTTTTCAAATACCATGCTTCACTTCTTTGAATTAATGATTGCATTCACGTCAAAGACCTAATCAATCTCAAGCAATGCTAGGTATGGATTATTATCACCTACTATCTCAATAACTTCAAAATATTCCACCGCTCTTGTGCCTTCAATATCTACAGTTACTCCATGCATACAACCCATTGGAATTATCTTTTGTCGATTCACCATGTGCAGCTGAATTGGCGACCACTGTAACTTAGGCTTTCCCATATATTCCAAAGTTTTTTTTGGCAGTACGTTAGCATCATAACCCAAGTCTAGTATTACTTGGTCCATTTCGAAATCCCCAATTTTCACTGCCAACCACATTTCCCTGCCGATTATTTTCTTACTTCAGTTCACCTTATTAACTGTGTATTATTATGGCAATGGATTATATTTGTTGACACAGTTATCTATCGGCTCTTTTAAACCTTCAACTACTTTCTGATCTTGTAGTAACTTCATACAGGTCTACAAAAATGATTTTAAGACTGTGGGATCTGAATCCTGCATCGTAGTAACTTCTTCAGGTTTCTCCTTCTGTGGGACTAGTAGTATGTGATTCTTAGACATAGAAGCACTTATATCCATAAAAAAAATTCTTGCCTCCTTGAACGTCTTTTTTTCTCTATGTAAATCAAACCCAACATTCTTCTCACCGGCTTTTCAAAACCATAGATATAATTCTAGTTGTTTGTCTTCGACCTTGTATTCACTAGTGGCTACACCGCTTCATGTGACTATGTTGATATAGGGATCGTCTTCGCGTGGCTTGGATATCATCATTAGAATGTTCTAAGCCAATTGTTGGTTCTTCTTCTCCTACATCTTTTCTATTAATATCGGGCAATGTTCTATAACGTGATCAAATTAATGTCAATATTGAAAATAAGGGTGCATTGGATTTTGACATTTGCACACAAAGTGTCCTGGTTCTCCATAGTTGTAGCAAATGATTTCGTCCCAACCTCTTCTGGCTCCTCATCCTTGTCCTCTTCCCCTTCCTTAGAATCCTCCATGAGCTGCAGGTGAGAGTTGATCATTCTACGTGTTGTTTTCAGCCTGAATTCTATACAATGAAATCTTGTCCACCATTAATTCATAGCTTCGACAATTCCTTCCATTATGACCAATTTATTTACAAAAGTTACAAAAGAGTTTCTTTAGAGATTGTATAAACTTTTGTAATACAAAAAATTTATCTATCAAATGTTGTCCTAACACTTGGTAGATGCTACACTAGGCACTTGCACCATTGCCTGATCCAATGGAATATTCTGTCTTCAAAGGGTTGGGACCCCTCGTAGCTATATAATCTTGGAATACAGGGCACTGTTATTTATGATGACCTTTAGCCTTGCACTTTGTGCACCAAACTTTAGAATGTGTTTCCTATTTAACCTCCTCTCCCTTCTTCAGATCCTGCAACTCCATATGTAGGCTTGCTAACTACGACTGGATCTTTTGAACTCCTTTATTTGTGTCTTGGATTAGCGAAGCTTCTAGCTTCATCATGATCTCCAATGCTTTGACCTGAGACCCAATATTCTACTCAGATAACAAAAATATTAAGTGAGGTAATAGTGAAGCTATGTACCAGTCCCTATGTTGTTCATCTGAGATCTTAATATTAGCTTGGCTCAGTAGGCACTTGAATTGTTGATCTATGTCCCATGCAGACTCATTAACCCTCTGCTTGATCTCCTTTATTTCAATTAAACACTGAGCTTGTGACTTGGGCTTCCTAAATTTTGCATTTAGTGTATCCTTCATGTTAGCTAACAAAGCAGCCAAATGATCCATAACGTATCTGATGTTCCAAGTAAGTGCTCTATCCTGTAGCATTTTAACTAGTTGCACTTTCTTCATTTCATTTTTGTTGACCTATTATGCTTTCCAAACAGCTTTTGTGACAAACCAAAATCGATCGGGATCTGTTGGCTTGAGGGAGCCTGACCTAGGTTCAATGTTAATTTAGCCAAACAAATCCCTACACTACTAGCCCTTTCGGCATCATCCCATGGAGCGCGGACCGAAGTCTCACCCGAAGCAATATGGGGGGATGCTAGAACGAAGTTTCCACACCCTAAAATGGTTTTGATGTCGTTGATTCCCTCTATCCCTGCCTTCGCGCAGGTTTCTTTGTTCTAGGACCTGTGAGGCAAGCCCTCTATTCCAGCTTCAGTACCTCTGCAAAAGGGTACAATCGGCCTTCACGCAGCACTAGCCTGCCGCTCAGGTACTTTCACACTGCTACGATAGCGTTCCGTACAAATTCCCCAATTAATCTAAGTGACTTGTTTATCTTATCAGGCAATTATAGTTAACTCCGCGTAAATAGATATTCGTAAATGCATTCAATTATTCAATGTAATTGCATTCATTCGTGCATCACATAAGCATAATAAAGGGAATTCATACATAACATATCAAGATGCAATAAAAGAACAAGACATAGGAATTGCATAATATCTCTCTTTATTAATATATTCCAAATGTTTGCAAACTCTGTCCACCCTTCGCACACAGCTGCAGGGCTCTGTGCACTCAGCTGCAGACTTCTGCCCTAGGCCTCTATGTACTTAGCTACAGAGCCTCTACCTACACTACAACCCAAGACTTAGACTTCTTACTTCAGAGCTACGACTCTCTTAAATTATTCATCATTCTATATCTCCAAAACTACTTAGAGCTTAGCTCATTTTATACAATTCCATGGTCTGCGGACCATGCGTAGATCTCTTACAACCAACTTTACTTTTCAAAACTAGGGGTGGACTACCCTATATGACACCTAACACCTTCGCGCTGCATGACCACAAAATGTAGAGCCTTTACATTTTTATTAAAAAAATTGACTCAAACATGGGCTTTTAGCCCCAAAACGTCCCTTGGGGGATCCTGCTCCCAGCGGGCCCCCAACACAAACATCGTGACTTGCCCTCGAGTCACTTGGTAGGCGCAAAGATTTTTTTTGTGAAGCCCATCCAGCTCAACCTGTATGACCGCTACCTTGGCCATTCATTGAGTTGCCGCCTGCTTCGCATCTTCCACTATCTTCTCGGTCACTGCTCCTGCGCTATCAGCCTGAAGATTTTATTGCGTCACTTGTAGAGTTGCAAGCTTGCCTTCAATATTTTCTAGGGCTTTAAACACGAATTCAACACTACTTCCTTGTGCAATGCTGTGTCCACTTGTTCCTTCAGCTACTTGGCCTCCTTCAACTTGGCTATCCTCTATGTCAACACGACGGTTTGCGTTGTGCCCTTAAATTCATCATAGCGTTGTTGTAGCTTGCATGCTTCTGTCTCTAGCCTCTATACATTTGGGTCCTCCTGCAAGCTTGTCAGGACCTCAAATGATTGCTTGAAAAATTGTGTGCAGTCTGCTACTGCACTGTCCACCACCGTGACTGCCTCTATGATAGCGGTCGTCAGGTATTCCTTTGCTTCTAGTGGTGTGGAGGGTTGGGCACTCAATTGTAGCTTGGTAATTTGCAAGTTCAACTCCAGCTGAACCTGCACCATCTCAGTCCAAGTATCGCACACCCCTATGGCCAATCTACAAATGTGGACCTCGACTGGCTCTTCCTCTGGAATGGCCAACTTTGGGACCATTCTGCATGCCTCCTCAATAACCTGCATGATATTCTTGCTCTGGTTGGTCGCCTCAGTCTCAGCGGCGATGGAAACATTTCTCTGTAGGGTCATTTGTTCATTGTTGATCCACTATTCGCTAATCACCTGGAGGGCGCAGTGCTCTCGGGCCCTCATTTCTGCAATTACTCCATCTTGCAAGAGGTGGAGTGCTTCACGCGAAAGAGCTGCCAGGTTTAGCCCAACTCCCTTCAATGCACTGACAGTGGGCCTATCAGCCTCATTTTCCATGATCAGTGCTCCATCCAGTAGTACTATCACACTGGAAGTCTTCATGCGCAGCATATCGACAACCTCTGAAGTGTCGATAGCCAAGATGGTAAACATTGTACCAACCTGCTACGCGCAGGTCTGCAACTGCTGCAACCTAGTTTGGATAGCCCCTAGTATGATTTGCTGCTACTATTCAAATTATTGCAGGGCCTCCACGGTGACATCCCTGACTGTGTCACTGATATCATGTAAGTCGCCCTCCATCAGTGTGATAGGGTCCATCTTGGTCTTGGTTGCCTTGGATTTCTTTCTGGAGCCTCCCTTCTCTAGCTTTCTTAGGAACTTAATGTGGGCAGATGTCTCCTGAGGGTCCACACCGTGCTACTATGTGTCTTCATCTTCAGTCTCACGTGAAGGCGACCATGTGCCTTTGTTAGAGCCCTGTTGTATGCCACCTATCTATTTTCCTGCCTCCTTTCTTGCCTGCTCTGCCTAGGCCTTTTTAGTGGCCTCCTTTTTCCTCTTTTCGACCAGTTGCACCATCTTTAGCTTTGCCTCTCCTTCTTCTTTTGCGTGGTGGACTTGCTTCCACCTACTTCCAAGTTCATGGTAGTGCGCCACTCCGTCGGCCATTGATCAAGCACCACATCAATGGCATCATCCGTGGCTAGATACGACAAGTCATACCACTTCTGCATAGGGTCCTTCTACGGCCTGATTGATAGTCGATGGAAATCAACTTTAAACTCAACGTAGCCCTACAGGTTGGCATGCACCGTGGGTGAAAATCACAGCTTGCAATTGATGGCCATCCTGATATTCATTTCCATCAAGATCCAGAAGATCTTGTTGTCCCAAACTCACTGCATATCTTTGGTCACCCACAGTGAAGCATACTTCACTACTTCAGGAAGGCCTGGCACGATCGAAGGGAATTGGCTCTCCTCTGGTAGCTCCCATACTACCAACACAATCAATAGCAAGAGCCATGCGTAGTGGAATGTCTTGCTTTTCTCTTGTGTTTTGTGGCAGTTCGCCAAGAACTCTTTGCGAAGGTAGTTTGACCAGTTAAACTGGACTCCTTTAGTGCACTATTGTGCGAGCGCGATGACAGGGGCTGGCACCTCATTGGTGCGACACTTCTGCATCACCTTCCCTACAAGGATCTGCATGCTAACTTCACAGTGGGGTCAGAGATGCTGGAGATAGCGTACCTGCGTGGCCTCTTCACCAGCTTGAATTTATCCTTCATTGACTCTATGAGAGCCTGCTTACCACCCTTGCCACCAAAGATCATCGCTGGATTCTCGCCTGTATACAGAAGGCACATTATCCAATGAATCAACATATCTATGATGGGTATCGACTCCTCCAGCCATAGACACCCATCATGCACCAAGCACAACAGTTTCTTGATGACCAAAACTATCACCGGGGTGTGGTTATAATGCATCACCCAGAGCAGATTCAACAATCCTGCCTTCTCTACCCCATTAAGCCACCTCTGCGGCTCCAAGGCAGTCATTCCCGTAATTGTCTATGATGTGGCACATCAAATACTCAGTCACCAGGTGTGGGAACTTCTTGTGATCCACCAAGTCCCAATCCTCAAGCTTTAGTATCGGCACCCGTGCCAAATGCAGATCGTTGAAAGAAATTTCATCCGGTAGCATAGGGGTTTGCAGGGAAGTCTTACTCTCATAAATGTCCTTTGGGACCTTGGACTTAGGCTAGCGTGGAGGGACATACTCTGGCAACCACATAATAGGGTTCGCACCTTGGGTTTCAACCTCCTCTACTTTAACACCCACATCCTCATCATCCATCGAGATGTCTTCAATATCTTCCTCCTTGGCTTCTAGGTTTATAGCATTACCTTTCTCTTGTGCAGTGGGCCTTGGTGGGTTTCGCCTTGTCGAGGCACGCACTAGTATGGCAGGTTATTTTCCCTTCTTGTCCTTCATTGTTTCCTTGGTTGGGGTTGGCTTCAATCTTGGCATTCTCGGGGATTTAGGGACCTCTTCCAATACTTCAGCAACCTTTGGGGTAGCTTCTTCGGCCTCCATATCAATTTCCTGCACATTCTCCTCAGCTACTACTTCTTCGTTGTCCATAGCTTTTGCACATGTTGACATGACATTATTCACTAGTTCCCGTGTCTCCTTTGACAATTGTTCAAACATCTGACTCACTATTAGATCTTGAAATAATTTAGAGTTCATGTGCACCTGAGATCGCAACAACTCAAATCTCAAAATGCGAAGTGTTTTTCGCTAGGTAGCCACTTGTAATTTATAGGGCATTTCGAATTCAAATCCAACTATTACCCCCAAAATTAGTTCATTAATGCCAGATTGGCAACAGATTTTCAAGGATCTAAGCCATAAATTTTGTCTTAAATGTCAGTTGCCCACTCCATTTGGCCTCAATTCTTCCATATTTTCATGAACAGTGACTTTAACGGTCACTTTCTGGCTAACCTGTGCGATTTTTCCCTGGGTAGCAGAGCTCCCTCCATGTTGCCATGAACCTAGTGACACTTCCTTGTTTCACACCATTCATCAATCACACAGCTCCCCAACCCAAGCAGTGTAGTTTAGAGTCTCGCGCCTCCTTTCAGCTACCTGGAGCGCTAATACTGTTCTACCTTCATTTAGTCACATGGTTGGACTGCCATGTATGGCTTCAAGCGACTGCCATTCACCTTTCCTGGGAAGGGTTCTCCATTCAATTTGACCAGCTCTACCACTCATCCGTCAGTAATCTCATTAATGACATAAGGCCCTAACCAGTGCATCCTGAACTTCCCTGGAAATTTATCAAACTTACTATCATATAGAAAAACTAGGTCATTTAACTTAAATGAGCATAGCTTAATGTGTCGATCATGCCATGCCTTTTTGTGCTACCTTTGGACCTGCTGGTGAAATCCAGCCAAAAATCTCTCTTATTCTAGCTCATCCATTTATGCGAGCCTTTCCTCCAGGGCTCCACGATCCGTCATACCTGTCAGTGCTACTATGTATAGACTAGGCACGATGTGTTCCATGGGCATTACCGCTTAAACCCCACAGACGAGCCTAAAGGGTTTTTGTCCAGTCAACTTCTTGCATGTCGTTCGATAAGCCCATAGTACTCTAGGTATGCGTAGGTCCCAATCACTTCGCTGAGCATTGCAAACCTTGGTTAGTGCATTTTCGATCACTTTGTTGAACACTTCCACTATCTCATTAGCCTGCGGGTGATAAGGCATGCTCTTTTGGTGGTATACTTGAAATTCCTCCATTAACATGCTGATCGTCTCATTCAAAAAGTGTACCACGATCACTCATCAAGATCTTTGGACAGCCAAATCGCGTCAATACATGCTCAAATAGGAACTTTGTGACAGTCACGCTTGTGCAATCCTTCACTGGTTGTGCCTCTGTCTAATGAGTCAAATACTCCATCGTGGTGATAATGTACCTCGCTCTCGTCTTTCCTTGTGGCTGAACGGGTCCTACAAAATCTATTGCCCACTTCTCAAAGGGTTGCAATGTCATTTGTGGATTCAAAGGAATCTCATCCCTTCGCGATGGTCTACCAGTCCTTTGACACACATCAGATGCCTTGCAATATGCTTTTGAGTCATGATGGAGGGTTGGCCACCACAACCCTGCACATAGAAACTTCTGCGTGGTTGCTCTTCCTGCATAATGTCCTTCCGCGATGCCCCCATGAGCGTCCGCAAGGATACTGCTTCTTTCCAACTCTGGTACATACCGTCACAATATGTCATCAGTCCCCATCTTGTACAGATGCCCAACAATGATAGAGAAATTTGTCACGCGCACCACTAATTCCTTCTTCTGTAGGACATTGTATCCTTCCGATGCAGCACCTGTCGTTAGGAACTATAATATATTCTCAAAATTACCATTCGTGATGCACACTGTAAATAGCTGAGCTTTTTTCAATCCCTCCTCCAAATTAGTGGGTTCCTCCCTTGTTTCGATATGCGACATATGGTCTGGTCCCGCGTTCAATCATCCAGGCTTCACAACAACTTCAAAATCATACTCCTGGAACAATAAGAGCCACCATCATATTCTCCCCCCCAACACAAGCTTATTGACCAAGTGCTTCAGCACGGAGTGATATGTATACATCTTAAAATGGCCTCCCAACAAGTAGTTCCTATACTTTTGGAGTACATACACCATAGCTAGCCCTTCGCGCTCAGTGGTGGAATAGTTCTTCTCTGATTTTGATAATCATCAGCTTTTGAATGCAATAGGATGGTCCAAGCCTTCTCTGTCAGCCTGTGTTAGTACTGCTCCCAACGCTATACATGACGTGTCGACATGTACATGAAATTCTTTCTTCCAGTCCCGAAAGACTAGAATCAGCGCGATGACCATCTTTTATTTCAATATATCCAAGCTCTTCTTGCAGTCATCATTCGAGCAGAATGTGACATCCTTCTTCAACAATTTCTACATAGGTGTGGTGATCTGGGCATAGCCTTTGATAAACTTTCTATAATATCTCGTATGTCGAAGAGTAGCATGCAGCTGCTTCACACTCTGTGGCACTTGCAAGTTTCGTATCACCGCGATCTTCGTGAAGTCTACCATTAATCCCTATCTGCAAACCACATGCCCCAACAGGTTTCCAGAAGGAACACAAAACAGATAGTTCTTGAGATTGAGCATGATCTGGTATCTTCAGCAGGTATCCAGCATCAGGTGAAAGCTTGCTACATGGCACTTAACCAGCCCAAACATAGTCCAGTCATCAAAATATACCTCCAAGAACTTATGAATAAATTCCTTGAATGTAGCAACATCTACGTGCAAGAAGATCGCAGGTGCATTTTTCAATCTGAATGACATTATAGTGTACTGGAAACAACCCCACTTAGTCTCGAAGGTTGTCTTGCTCTTGTCCTCTGACGCGATTTTGATTTGGTGGTACCCAGAGAACCCATTGGTGAAGGAATATGCTTCTTGGCCACCTACATTGTCCAACACTTCATCAACAAATGGAGTCGGGAAAGGATCATGTACACAAGTGTCATTTAGCTTTCTAAGATCCATGCATATCCTTATTTCATCCTTCTACTTCTTTTCCTGTACCACCATTGGACTTACCCAGTTAGATTCTTCCACGGGCTCAATGATGCCTTCCACCTTCTGCGAGCATCTTGTCTAGCTCTAAGCAGACCTTTTCCTTATATTTTGGACTGAGACAGTAAGGTCTTTCCTTAACTAGCTTCACGTCGAGCTTCAACGTAATCTTCGTCATTCCTAGGTCCTCAATTATCCCCTTCAAATCCGTGAACTTGGTAGGGAATAAATCCTATTATTCGCAGAGCAATTTAGAAACCTTATCCAGTGTTGCGTCATCCCAGTAGTCTCCTATCTTTGCGAATTTGGGTTATGCCTCTGTACCAATGTTTACTTGTTTCATTTTCAACCGTGCGGATATATCAGGGTTCTCAGTCTACGGTCCTTGAATCTTGCAGTGACCTTCTGTTTCTGGAATGCCAATCTTCCACAAATCCTCATCCTCTTCTTCAGTAGTTACATTATAACAGTCTAGCGCGTGACTCAGCTAAGTAGCTCACTTAGGCTGAATCAGGTCTAAAGTATCCTACGAGATCCTAAAGATTGCTGCTTTCACTTCTTGTAGCGCTTCATAAATATTGTCAAACCCATCCTCAAAACTGAATGCAATCATGAAGCCCTCGTGCAGGATATCCCATTCGCCTATCCCATGGCGGAGCTTGGTTTCTACATACCAGTTCATCAGGACGATATCTAGGGTGTCACAGAACAAGTGCACCCATTCAAGTTGGGGCTTTTCTCCATAAGCCTGGGTCCATTTGGCCAAATGCACGCGCAGATCATCCTGCCTGTCATACTTCTCTGTCATTCATATCTTCGGCTTCCCAAAGTGATTTCTCATCATTCTCCTACCTTCGCGCTAATCATCAAAGCTTCCCTTGTGTGTACCCCACCATCTTGTGGGTGTAGCGCACAGTTCCCAGTCCAATGCTTGGAAGCACTTCTTTTTTGGTATCTCCCTTTCAAATGCATCCAAAAAGATATCTACCTCATTCAGACCATCATAAGTAGGCATATTTCTTACCTCTGAGGACACACAGTGCAACGATTGGGTCATCATGTTGTAGTTCAGTGTAGTCACTTCATGTAACTAGATCTACCAACTCTCTAACTCTTCATCGGAGTCCGAAGTGCAGGAACTCTCACGATCCCATGTAATCCATCCATCCATGGTGGGATTCATCCAATATTGATCTCGCACCGTTATCTTATAGATACAGTCCAAATCATCATCACTCTCAAAATCATAGACTAGTTCCATATAGCGCAATCCCTCAGTAGGATATAGAGGTACTATTACGTGTAGCGATTTATTCTCAAAGATCATCTTTCACTTCTTCATATTTATTACCCCATTTATATTAGTAGCCCAGTCAATTCCTAGGAGTGAAGGATAGGGATTTTTGTCATCCACTATCTCTATTACTTCAAAATCAGCTAGCACGCTAGCTCCCTCAATATCCATGGTCACCCCCTGCAGCTGCCCCATGGGGATGATCTTCTGCTGATTGACCATCCTTTGTTGAATCAGAGACCATTGCAGTGCGGGTCTCCCCATTCATTCCCAAGTCTATTTCAGTAGGACATTCGCATCTAACCCTAGGTCCAAAATAACTTGATCCATCTCATACTCTCCTATCTGCACAGTCAGTCTCATCTCCCATGCCATCCTTGTTTTATGCTTGCTAATATTTTGTACTACGTGCGGCTCACCCACTGTAGTTCTAGCGCATCTATTGATGAGCTCTTGTAACCCTTTCACAGCCTTACTATCATGCAGTAACTTCATATAGGTCTCCAGGAAAGTTGTGAGCATAGAGGAGCTCTAGCTCTTGCTCGAGCTTATCCTTGCTTCCTAAGGTGGAGGCCTCAGTGAAGCTCTTCTTGGCTTCCATAAAGATTTCACGTGCGTGCTCCAAATCGAACTCAACCACCTTCTCCGGAGCTTTGCAAACCCATGTACTATCTTCTAGTTGTTTCCCCTTGTCATCTCTTATCGTGATTCCACTTCTGAGCACTATATTTACATTTGGATCCTCTTCGCGCAGCTCAAACCCCATCATCAGCAGGTTCTGAGTCGGTGGAGGTGGTAGTTCCCCTTTATCACATATCCTAGCTGTTATCATAGGACAATCTTCCATTTCATGACCAAACACCATGCAATACTTACACAACGGACGTGTTGGGTTAGTACAATCGTGGGCATAGTGACCTGGCCCTCTGCAATTGTAGCAAATCAACTCTCCTCGACCTCTACCAGGTCCTCCTCCGCCTCGGCCTCATCCGTGCCCCTGAAATCTTGTTCGTGCCATCCCTACGCTCTGGTCAGGGGAGTGCGTTTTGGCCTGAACCCTATTGGTGGGAATTCTATCCATCATCAATTCATATCTCCTACAAGTATGCTTATCATGCCTTACTGACCTACAAAAGTTGTAGAATAGCTGTTGCGGTGTCTGTACAAACTTTTGTAGCAAGTGACAGTTATACGTGGCATGTTTTCTGACTACCTGACAGATAATGCACCATAATGTAGGCCCCATGCTAGGTCCTGCTTGAGCTTCTGGCATTAAATGCATCAGTCCCCCTCCTACAATATAGTTCACAAAGATTGGGAAATGGTCCTTTTCATGCCCCTGACTCTTACATTTCAAGCACTACCTCCTCGTGCACCATTGATCGAACCGTCATGTCCTACTTCATACTTTGTATCTCAAGGCACAGATTCTTCAACTACGCATGGATTTGCTGAACTCCAAGATTTGGATCTTACATCGAAGTTTCATGTAGTCTCATGACAATCTCCAAGGCCTCCGCCTGAGTGGTTATCTTCTGCTGCGACAGTGCAGCCCTTAAATGTGACAGGATCAAAGCAACAAACCACTTGTGATGTTATCTGTTTGTTAGGTTCATGTTGGCTTTGCAGATTGTACATTTCAAGCTCTAATCCAGTTCCCAAGGCGTCTCACCTAGTTGCATCACGATTTCTTTGAATCCCACAATCGGCTATGCCTCATATTTAGGCCTACTGAATTCTTTATTCAATGTTGTCTGGATGTCTGCCACTCCAGCATTCAGGTTATCATTAGAGTACTTAATATACCATGTTAGCACGTGATCTTGAAAATCACTAACTAGCATCTCCTTCTTTATATGATCATCTGTAACACCTTGAGCTTCCCATACAACCCTCAAAACAAACCAAAATTGGTCTGGGTCCTCATTTCCCAAGCCTTTGAACAAAGGCAGCTTCACTGTATTTTCCATACTGAACTATGGTGGAGGTGGAGGTGGTATGGGTGAATTTGGAGGCGATGTTGGTGAGGTCAGAGGTGGTGTGGGTGGAGGTGGTATTCGCAGGAATCCTTGTCTTATTAACTGAATAGCACTTCGCGGAGAAACCTTCGTTATTTCTTCCTCGTCACCTCGTGGAGGTGAAATCAATGGAATATACTCTGGACCCTTTTTTCCTTCGTTACTATAATTTTTTCCACTTCGCGTACTCCGGAGCACCAAGGTAGTTGCATAGCCCATTTTTCACACAATATCATTTTAGTCCAAGTGTTCAAAGATTTTATGTACTTACCTCAGGGTCCTTTGAAAAAGCACCACCCCGCCTCACTGTAGCTGACTGAGGTGTCGACCACGAATGCTATCACAAATCCTCCTATGACGCAATCGATCCAATGATCGACAGCACAGACGATCTTATCTTCCAATGCTTCCAATTTCTATATTAGCTCCAGGGTCCACACAATAGGACTGTCAAGTTTCCACCTTCCTTGGCTATCTACTAGCTTCATGATCCACTCGTATAGCTCAATAGGGAAGGAGCAAAAAAAGATCTTGTGGATCTTTGTATACAGGTATGTGTCCAACCATTGTTCCTTTTTCAGTCGTGGGTTTCTGTTCTCCTACGCAACAAATTCATGGATCTTCCTATCCAACTAGTCTCCAATCTCCTTCTTAGTTGGATTCTAGTGATACGACATCACACATCTCTTAAGAAGATTCTAGTCCTGACAACAGAACAATTTGTTGGCTTGAGGGGGCCTGACCCAAGTTCAGCATTAATTTAGCCAAACAAATCCCTACACTACTAGGCCTTTCAGCATTAGCCCACGGAGCGTGGACTGAAGTCTCACCCGAGGCAGTATGGGGGGATGTTGGAACCAAGTTTCTACACCATACGATGGTTGTGGTGTCATTGATTCCCTCTATCCTTGCCTTCCTGCAGGTTCCTTCACTCTAGGGCCTGCAAGGTGAGCCCTCTATTCCAGCGTTCAGTGCCTCTGTGAAAGGGTACGACCAGCCTTCGCGCAGCCCTATCCTGCTTCTCAGGTACATTCGCGTTGCTATGGTAGCATGTAGTACAAAATTCCAAATTAATCTAAGTGACTTTCTTATCTCATCAAACAATTATAGTTAACTCTATGTAAACAGATATTTGTAAATGTGTTCAATTATTCAATGTAATTGCATTCATTCGTGCATCACATAAGAATAATAAATGGAATTCATACATAACATATCAAGATGAAATAACAGAACAAGACACAGGAATTGTAGAATATCTCTCTCTATTAATATCTTCCAAATGTTTACAGACTTTGCCCACCCTGTGAAAACACCTGTAGCGGTTCACACACTCAGCTGCAGACTTCTAACCTAGGCCTCTGTGCACTCAGCTGTAGAGCCTTTAGCTACGCTACAACCTAAGACTTAGACTTCTTACTTCAAAGCTATGAATCTCTTACATTATTCATCATTCTATATCTCCAGAACTACTTATAGCTTAGCTCTTTTTATATAATCCCATGGTCTGCAGAACATGGGTAGATCTCTTACAGCCAACTTTACTTTTCAAACTAAGGGTGGACTACCCTTTATGACACCTAACACCTTCGTGCTCCGCGACCACAAAATGCGGAGTCTTTACATTTTTATTACAAAATTTGACTCAAACATGGGCTTTTAGCCCCAAATCTACCCTTGGGGGATCCTGCTCCCAACAGGATCCTCTGATAACCCCTAAATACAGGCATTTTCATTGTATTCACCATACTAAATAGCGGAGGTGGAGGTGTAGGTGTAGGTGGAGGTGGAGGTGTAGGTGTATGAGGCAGAGGTGAAGGTAGAGGTGGAGTGGATCGATGTGGAATTCCAGAAGTACCTTGATCTATTAACTGTGTCGCACCTCTAGGCTTACTAGGGCTACTTCTTTCTTCTTCACTTTCAGACTCTCCCAATAAAGGACTATATTCACTCTAGATGAATTTGTCTAGATATACTCTGAATCACTTTCCACTTCACGTAGATCCATTCTAACCTCTCTTAAACATTAATGTAAAGGAATAACCCCTTTTTTGCACAACAGCAATTTAATCCGGGTCTTTAGCAATTTTAGGTACTTACCTCTTAGACCTTTGAAGAATTAGTTGTTGGGTCATTAAGATGTATCCTTTTAAGAAATTGTAATTCCTACATTAATTGTCTACTTGAGGTACGTTTTTTTTTATCTCAAGAGTGTTAGCACAGTCTATGCAGAGAATTCAAAGGTTAGCTAAAGGTAAATCATTGCAATCACTCATAACTATCTCTTCAATTTATGTCACACAAATCTTAAAGAAATAACTGAGGAAAAATAACTTTGAAAGAACTCTTAACACACCCTGCAATCTTGTCTACTTATTCCAAAATTAAATGAATCTGAATGCGAACACAAAGAATCATGCTTGGCAATCTTCAAATAGAATTAGAGCTAACTCCTTCGATTAAGAAAGAGAACTATAACAACTAAACAAAAATGCTAATCTATCACAAATCAGAATTGAACAACAAATCCTAATTGAACAACAATCTCGATTGAACGACAATTCTCAATTGAACAACAATCTCAATTGAACGGTAGTTCTCACTTGAACAACAATCAACCAAATGAGATAAATGACTTCCAAATAACAACTTATTCTATTAGAAAATCATGGAAATGAATTAACACTAGCTTTAAGATCTATGGTATTGTAATTCAAAAAGAACAATAATCTATTCTGAAACTAATATAACCAATCGAATCAAAGCATTACTCAGATACGTCACACGGCTAAATATAAATCGAGATGAACAACAATATAATGGGAATCATCAATTCTCACAATAAGTAAAATAACATTAACTGAATATTAACAATCAATAAACATTCAAATGAAAATATTATAACACAAAGGAGCAATAGAACTTCTCTTTACCAGGCCCAAAGTCGCCAGAAGCCTCCACTGAAGAATACTCAAAATATAAGTGAATATCAAATGCAGTCTTTAATTAATTAGTAACCAGATTATAGCATCACTGAAATAACAGTCAAATATGTCTCAAAAAGAATGATTATACATTACATAAGTCTGGACTGAAATTTTTTGCCTTTCGACCTTATATAACAGTAAGAGAGAAAACTAGATCATGAATCCTCAAGATCTCCCAATACATAATATGATTCTGTTATGAAGTAGCATCGGTCTGCCTGATCTCTCACTTCCCTGCCTACATCGAACATTGTCATTCCCTTTTACAGACTGGTGCTGCTTTGTCAACTGAATTGCAATTGACCAGTCTGCATCTTCTGCACACAAGGATAGTAAAAAGTCAGTTTCTAGTGCCAGATTTATCTAAATTGTTACCATGTGCTTTCATCCAACTTTAATTGTAATTCTCTTTATTTTTGGTCATAAACAGATATAATCATGTAAAGATAAATACGAAATAAATCAATTATTGAGGAGAAATATACCTTTTTCTTGACACAACATACTCCCTAGCTTACGTTGTTGCATGTCCTCATGCAATTAAATAGTTGATGTGTAGCTGAGTTGGGGAGTAGGGAGAATATACCTGCTCCTTATAATATCTGAAACCATTTTTCTTCTTCAATATAATAAAAGCCTAGGAAACATCCTAATCCTTCAAGGTATAATCACAACGATACTTATCTAGAGGATACCATATGATTGGAGTCATGTAACAACATCCTATCCATGCAAGTCCCATAGTCATAATCATATTACTGTATTTATAGAAACAAGAGGAGGTAGATTTAAATTTCCTGTATCCAAATGGTTCTCGATTTCTAACAGCAACGCTGGAGGCTTCCCACCTTTGTCCAACTACAGACAAGGCTTCCTCCTTAATGTCTTGGAAATACTCCTTTCCAGCTTGTATAATATCAATATGAAATGGCCCCAGATGGCCTATAAGACCGACTTGTTTCATGAATTTCTTATGTTTAATAAAGAGTTGTAAGGGTTTGGTTGGTTCTCCTCTCACCCATAAGTCAATTCCTTCTTCACACCTCCAAAATTTATTGTGGGCCTTGGCCCACTTGAGTTGATTAGTGGCAAAAGAAAGAAATTCCTAGAGCTGCACATCCCCTATAAAAGGCCCAGGGTTATTGTCCCTATCGTCTTCCAAAAAGAAATTGTGCATACACAACTCACAAAGGAGGCGTTGTACCTGTTCGTTCTGTTCTCTAAAACATTTGACAAAATCTGGGTTGGTTTTGATTTCCACTGGCTTACCAGCCTTGGTAGCTTTGATTTTTAGCAGTAGGAACCTTTCTAGGAGGTAGAGGGAATAATTCGTAGCAGGGGCTTGACATGACAAGGTGTCTAAATAGAGAGAGAGAAAATAGTTTCCAATTGCTCTTGAGCCTTCTGTAATTTATCCCTTGCTTTCTCCACCTTTTTCTATTCAGCCCTGAACTGAGCAAAGGTTTCTTCCTCAGTTATGGTTAGTGCCGTAAACCATTTTTAATTCTTGATGTATCTTCAAGGGCACTGCCTCCTCCTTGTACTGGGATAATTCCTTCTGCGCTTTTAGTAATTCATTCTGCAGTTTGCTAATGAGTGCTTCCCTCATTAAGGGAGTATAGGTAAGTGTTTCTTCAATTTGGGTTTTTGCTTCTTGGGTCTCCATGGGATTGGTCTAAATAGCAGCTTAAACTGCCTCTCAAATCATGCAATGACCAATCAGAATGTCCTCCTCAGGGTCTGTTTGAATAATAGTAGCCATGGTAGGATGGTTTGTTTGGGTTTCCCATGAGAAAACACAAGGGTCCTCGATTTTCATTTCAACATCTTCTGCAAGGCACATCTCTGTTTGAGTTTCCTTTGGATAAGCCAAAAGATCCTCATTTTGGGTCTCAACATTCCTTCCAGAAGAATGTTCTATCTAAGTGCCTAGGGTTTCTTTTTCTACTTTAAAATTCTTGGCTCTAATGGCCTCCTTCAACCACTGCTGAAGATGCCCAATTATTCGCTTTTGTTTCTTATACTTCTTAAGTTCCCTTCTGAGCCTTTCTCTATAGGACTTTTGTATCCTAGGACTTCGAACCTATGATGGGTTAACTGCATTACCCTCTAGTTCTTGTATAGGTGGTAATGTACCGACATTAGGGAGGGTTTCATCTAGAACTGTATCTCCCAAGGGAGATGCATCTTCTAATTCTGCCTTTTCATGGATTTCTCTTTCAGGAGACCCCAGTACAATGATGTCTCCTGAATAATTGTCATTCTCTAGATTTCCTTCTGGGTAGGCCTCGTCTTCAGGGAACTTAGAAAAATAATGTTACCTGGTTGATTTTGATCCACTAGGGTTTCATTTACAAGGTTTCCTTCAACTGGGGGGTCCACTGGACCGGTGTCTGGTGCCTGATTTCCTTCCTTAGTGATATCTTCTTCATGTGTCTCTGCTTCAAGAGGTTTTTTCACATAAGGAATTGGTTCCCTCTATTCTTCCATAGAATCAGTGCATGGCATGCTTTTCTCATGAGTAGGGCCATCAACAGGGGTAGACTGGTTGGGAGTGCAATTTTGTTCCTCAACATTCCCAGATTGTTCTCTACCTTCTCCAAATATCCCCATATTTTCCAATACCCTAGCTACTTCCTCCTCATAGTCTCGCAAAGGAGAATTTTGCAAACTTGCAGGTGGTGTGTGGGATGGTCCAGCCTCATCTGCTTGAATTGGGATGCTTCACTAGGCTTTCACTAGCACAGAGCGCCTATTCTTTACTGGGTTCAGGGGAATAGAGGGATTCTTTCTTTTTAGTGTTTTTCTTGGACCTAGTGTTCTTGGCCCTTGCTACTCTGTTACTATATTTTTTGGGGGTGGAGCCAAGGTAGGATTTATAACATTATCCCAAGTTAAATGTTGTTGGGCCAGTCCATTCATAATGATTAATTTAATCAATTGGTGATGGCTAATTACTTTGTGTGGGTCCTTGGCTGTACTAACTCGACAAGCAACATCATGTAATATAGAATTCAAGTAAAACAGAAAGTTACTTAAAATTTTCCCCCTTTAATATGGCTAAAAGTTTCAGTTGACGAGGCTTTACCACATCGTGCCAACCATTGTAGGTAATGTATCTTTGCACAATGATGGCCAATTCTTGCCACGGCTATCTTAACACTGAAGGATGGATCACTTTTCCTGTGCACACCAGTTTCTCTCCTGGATCCTGGAATACTTCAATTGTATTGTGCAGAAGGACATGTTTTTCTATCCATTTGATTCCTTCAGCTGGAAGTCTAGTGACTTCGACTATGGCTGCTTCAGAAACAGTTATACTTCTACCTCTGACTATGGTGCTACCATTCTGCAAATTCTACAGAAATTCCATCATCAACCCCTCATGAAAATCCTGCAACCGATTCAGATATTGTAGCCATCCTGTACACTCGAGAATTGCATGAGCTTGATTTGATACCATAAGTACTAGCGGTTCATTCCTGATAGCTCTAACTCCCATAGTTTCTATACCTGTAAATGGTTCGCTTCTATGCAATTGCTTTACACTTTCACAGTTCAGAACAACAGCAAAAAATGCTACAACAATTAACAGAGAAATGATGACATTTTGGGATTTAATATCATATTTAGTTAAGGCATCGGTCCCATCAACCATACTTAACGTAGGATCGTGAGTCTACATTCCAGCCATAGTGGTTGTTTTTCTTTCCCCAATCAGAAAAACTTGCTAATTATTACTCATTCATAATCATCATTCAGTCCTTCCCCGCAAGTTAATTCAAATGATTATTGCACAATTTCTCTTAACTGTCACACATGTCATGTGTATGCAGGCCATCCCCATTTTGACTAGAAAAGGGCGTCCACGTCCTTTTAGCATGTGAAAAGCAAGTGAAATAATTAACAATCATAACTTCCAGCAACCAATTCTAAAAATAGCGTGTTAGTCAATAAAGAAATTAAAGCAAGACACGTCATTGGATGGGAAACGACCAAAAAGAAATTAAAACAGAGATTTTAATACATTATGTCAAAAGATTTTCGCCGGAATTGGTATTAATGACAAAGACATAATCAACGGTATATATTAATGACGGAAGTAAAATGATTGGACAATTTATAATATAATTAATATATGATATAATTTTACCATGCAAATCGACTTGTAAGAATTTTGTTCAAATGGAAAATTCCCTTTAGAGACAAATCCATAAGTGATAAGAGCTTAGAGAACATTTCGCAGTGTAATATAATACCTCAATATGATAAGCAAAGTTGTTGCTTCCAGCAGGCATTCATAGCCTTGATAGGGTTGCTTTTTAACCCCACGAATGAGCCAGAGTCCTCCTTTTAGAATGTAGATGGTTCTTCTTTCCTTTGTCATAAAGAGACCACTATGCTGGCATGGTGACCAGATAACCATAGTGCCATTCACCGGGATATGACAAAGTGATCAAGCTGGCTCATGATGAAAGCCCCTGCCCTTCTGATAGTTTTAAGCATCAAAAGGTCATTACCTTGGTTTGGTAGCCAAATTTGCATGTCACTTGTTAAACCCTGATGATCATGGTAGGTTGGCTCGTGATGAGACCCACTATCCTTTTTAAGATAATGTTTGACTATTTTTTCTCATCTCATTATGTCCATTTTTTTTTGGAATTTTTATTTATTAAAGAGAGGGAGGCCCATTCGTTTCTTAACAGTCAGGGATGGCATAAGAAGTAAAAATATTCCAATGAAAGTTTATACTCTTATCCCTATATCATCATATTAATAAGATTTATCCAATTGACAGAGTAAAAGCATAAGCCAACATGGTTTGAAAATAATGAATCATTTTATAATGTGTCCAGAGAAGAGATATTTAGTCAGACATTATAAAGATACATTGTATCTGCTTTGAAACAAAGATAACCATCAAACAACTACATGAGCCATAATGATATTTTTATTACTGTTTTTTCATACATCGAGCACAAATCCATTCACTTGGTGTTTATTCACAGTACAAAAGAGAAAGAAAGAAAAGATGTCAGCATGCTCATTAAAAAAACTCACAATTTATTCTATCAAAAAGACAAAAAGAAGGGCTCTTCAATAGATTGAAGCTCAACAATTGCAAATAGAAGTGTTGTTCACTTGATTGAATAGAAAAAAAATTGTAAAAAGTGTTGTTCATTCGATTGAATGGCAATCGTTCAATCGTTTGAATGACAAAATCAAAGAAAAAAAAATGTGTTGTTCAATCGATTGAATGAAAATCGTTCAATCATTTGAACAGAAAAATCAAGGGAACAAAAATAACGTGTTGTTCAATCGATTGAACGACAATCATTCAATCGTTTGAACGATAAAATCAAAGAAAAAAATGTGTTGTTCAATCGATTGAATGGCAATTGTTCAATTGTTTTAATGGAAAAATCAAATAAATAAAAATGTGTTATTCAATCAATTGAACATCAATTGTTCAATCGTTTGAATGGAAAAATAAAAGAAACAAAAACGTGTTGTTCAATTGATTGAACAACAATCATTCAATCGTTTGAACGGAAAAATCAAAGAAACAAAAATGTGTTGTTCAATCGATTGAACGACAATCGTTCAATCATTTGAAAAACACTTATCAAGCAATAAAAATTCTCATATTTACATGGTAATGTCTACTCTTAATTACAATTCATCGAAAAGAGTATATACATTACTTACAACTTCTAATGAGATCTCAATTTTTTGAAAGAAAAGTTGTTGAGTCATCACTTCCCACAGCTAAAATTTGCATGGAGGGGTCCTCGCGTACCTTCTCACAGAAAGACTCCTTGGTGAGCGATTTGTGGTAGAGGCATACTTGGTGTTCGTTCACCTTAAAAGAATGGCCAAATCCGTCAATGGTAACCAAGGTAAGAGTACCATTGTTATGTACTTCTTGAATCTCATAAGGGTTGAGCCATCTTGTTTGCAACTTGCCCGAGAAATCTTGGAATCTGGAATCATAAAGCAGTGCCCAATCCCCTTTCTGAAACGTTTTCTTCTTGATAATGTTGTCATGCCATTTTTCCCTTTGTTATTGAATAATTGTAGTCTGTTGCAAAGAAATCAATCGAGCCTCATCTAGTTCATTAATCTACTCAAGTCGCTTGGTCTAGACTTCTGCTAGATCCAGCCCTACTTCCTCGGTTGTCCTTAGAGTCCTTATTTCGAATTTGATTGGAAAAATAGGTTATTTTCCGAACACGAGTTGGTATGGAGAGTATCTAGTAGTATTCCTCTAGTTCGTGTGATAGGCCCACAAGGTCTCTGGCAGTCTAGAAGCCTAGTCTCGTCGGTGTGTTGATACTCTCTTGGTCAGAAATGCTTCAATGACCTTATTGGTGCTTTCGATCTGCCTATTCACCTGCGGGTGATATGGGGAAGTGATCCTATGCGTAATATGATGATTCTTAAGAGTGGCAGTAATCTTATGTCCTGTGAATTGCCTTCCCCCATCTGTAATCACTTCGCGCAGTAACCCATATCGCACAAACAACCCAAAGAGGAAGTTAATCACAGCTTCCTCTGTGGCTCTTGGTAAATCTATTGTTTTTTATTTTGAGGAAAAACCTTGTAAATCTATTGTTTCCACCCATTTTGTCACATAATCCATGGAAACCAATATGTAGGCCTTCTGATTGGATGGCAGATGGAATGGGCCAACAAATTTAAAGCCCACCCTTTGAAGGGTTCTATGACTAACTGAGGTTGCAGAGGTATTTCATCAGATTGGCCATGCTTGCCCATCCTTTGACAACTATCACAAGACTGCGCATATTTCTTAGCATCCTTAAAAATAGTGGGCCAATAATAGCCCATTTTCAATAGCTTATGCCATGTCCTTTGATCTACAAAATGTCCCCCATAAGGCTTGTCATGGCAATATTTCAGTATATCATGAATATCATTCTTGCGGATGCATCTACGTATACACATGTCAGCTCCTGTATGAAAAAGATATCTGCCTATCCAAGAGAATTAGGCATTGTGCTGAACGATAAGCTTCCTTTCTCTTGTTGGAAAATGCCTGGGTAGATTCCCAACTACCAGATAATTCACCACATCTACATACCATAGTGTTTTCACTACCACAGCAAATAGATTTTCATCTGGAAATTGGTCCTCTACCACCAATGGATCATTCACCTTCAGAATTCGTGATAGAAAGTCAGCAACTGGGTTTTCCTTCCACAGATGATCCTTAATAGTAATATCGAACTCCTACAAAAGCAATAGCCATCGTGTTACTCGCCCATTTTTGATAGGTTTATTAGCTAAATACCAAATGGAAGAGTGATTAGTGTACAGAAAGACTGCGTAGCTAGTTATATAGTGTCTAAATTTGTTTATTGCATAAATAAGAGTTAAAAATTCCTTTTTTGTCACTGTATAATTAATTTCTACATAAGTGACATTTTTGCTAATATAATATATAGCATAAGGTTTCTTGTCCTCTTCTTGGCCAAGGACCACACCTATAGCTACATCTGATGCATTCGTGGATATGTGAAAAGGAAACTCCTAGTTTGGCCCACACAAAACTGGTGTTGTTAACTCTAGTTTCTTTAAACCTGTAAAAGTTGTGTCACATTTGTCAGACCAACTGAAATCAACATTTCTAGTTAAAGCATATAGAGGTGAAACAATTTGTGAAAAGTTTTAATAAACCTACGATAATAGCCTGCATATCCCAAGAAGCTATGTACCTTTGTCTGAGTGCAGGGGGTAGGTAGTAAAAGAATTACCTGAATTTTTGTTGGGTCTACCTGTATTCTTGCTGTAGAGATGTAGTGTCCCAATATTTCGCTATCAGTCATCATCATGTGGCACTTGACATTACTTAAACATAACCTAGTAGCAATGCATTGTTCTAAAACTTTTTCTAATGTTTGTAATGCTTGGTCGAAGCCATCCCCATATGGAGTAAAATCGTCCATATACACCTCAAGTCCTTCATTTATTAAATCAACAAAGATGCTGAATATGGCTCCCTGGAATGTAGCTGGGGTGTTACACAAGCCAAATGGTAATACTGTGTATGCAAATGTACCCCATGGACAGGTGAAGGTTGTTTTGTCCTGGTCTTCAAGGGCGATCTGAATCTGATTGTATCCACTGAAACCATCTAAAAAGGAAAAGAATTGCTTCCCTGCCAAAGTATCAAGGACCTAATCAATGAGGGGAAATGCTCATTCTATGTTGCCTTGTTCAACTCCCTATAGTCTACATAGATACGCCACTTCCCATTTTTATTAGGGATGACCACTAGTGGAGAGACCCATTTACTATCTGAGATAGGATAAATAAAGTTTACATGCAACAGCTTCTGTAACTCTTCTTTCACAATGTCCTTGAGATGTGGATTCAATCTTCATTGAGGCTACCAGATGGGTCAAGAATCCTTCTCAATATAAATGTGGTGTGTACATAGTTGTGGGTCTACCCTTCATATCAAGATAATCCCATGCAAAATCCTCTTTGTATTTCTGTAGGACCTATATGAGCTTTTGCTGTTGCTCACTATCCAGGCCATCATTAATTTTTAGAATTTTACCAAGTTTGATCTCTACCAGTTTGCTGTTATGAACAGTAGTCATCTGAATATGTTGATCGTTGGTATCCTTTAGAGGATCCTCCATGGTTTCATTATCCAAGATTTCTTTCAGCATTTGGCATTTTACATTGCTCACATTAGCAAGCTGATTCATAAAATTATTAATAATGTCATCTTAGTCTGATCTTTAAATTCTAGTGCCTCTACTACTCCGAGTGGTGAACGGATGCTTTCTTCTAGGTATGGTGGTGGTTGTTTACATATTTTTACAATGGGTAGACTTGGCTTGGCGGGGGGATATAGCACAGGATTCTTTAGAGCATCTCCCTTTGCAATAGTTATGTTGCATTCTCGGCAGCCAATATAAGCATCAATTGTCACAAGCCATGGTAGAGGGTGCTCATCTAATATACTCTTTGGGTTTATGACAATGAAATCTACTAGATATTCCCACGAATCAACAGAAACTATTATACCCTGTAAGGTTACTTCTAGCCTTACCACTGAATGATCAACAAGTTCTAATAGAGTGGTGGTGGGTTCCAAGGCTATAATACCAAGTGCTTGACAGGTTTCTATTGTTAAAATATTAATGGTTGCACCTAGATCAACTAAAGTATTGGTAAAAGAGAGGCCATATATCTGAACTGTCATTATGGGGTTTTCAGGATCTTTATACTTTATTGGAGTTTCCCCTCCCAAGAGTAAATCAGACAAATTTCCTACAATGTGGATGGTAGGTGAGGTTTTCTTCTTTCCTTACAGGCTTCTTTAAACATAGCTCTTTAATTTTTTTGGCATAGATGGGTATGTCTTGAATGGCATGGAGGAGAGGGGTTTTACTACAAAGATTTTTCAGATCCCCTACAAGATCGAAATCTAGATAAACAATAGTTTTTGGTATCGTTAACCTTTTGGGAAATGGGGGAGAAGTGACTGTAAGTTTTTCAGGATCTTCATGTTGATCTTTCTCTTCCCCTTGTTATAGTTGAGTATTAATTATAGGTGGTGGTATATGTATAGGTGGGGTTTCAATTTCTATTGAAGGTTGATCCCTGTTTTCCTCAGGGGTGATGATATAGCCTGACCTCAATCTGAGTTCATTACATTCTTTCTACTCTAGCTCATAATCTAAGCTTTCAATAATCTGCACCAACTGAACTGATTTGTTATGAGGATTCGGATTCGGTTGGGCTGGTAATTGAGGCTGCAAAAGAGGTTGGGGATTTTGCTATAATTTATAAGGTGTTGATAGTGCAGGTTGAGGCTGAGGACCTACCCCCATAGGTGCATTAAAGATACCCAAAGGTAGCTGCCAATTTGTAGACCAATTCAGATTTTGAGAGGAAGAGGCAGGCCACTGGGATTGATAGGGATTTCCCTACCAAACAGGAATGAAAGGAGAATTTGGCCAGCCATTTCCCGGAAAATATTGCATTGGCCAAGATGTCATAGGGAATGGCGGGCTTTGCCAACTTGGGTAGGGTGATTGGCCCTGCCATGCTATCCCAAGGTTCTATTGCTGATTAAACTTTGAAGAAGGACATAACTAGGATGCATCTTGTGTCATACCTATAGGTTTAGAATGCCACTGTCAATGCTAGTTCATCTGATATACTGGCTCTGTTTCTTCTTCTACTTCCTTGAATACTACTTTCAGCCCCAGTAATGATGGATATTGTTCAGTCGCATGCTCTTTAGTACATATAGTGCATGTTTGCACCATGTCTAATGGGCATTCCCGTTGGATGTTCTTCTTTCAACAACGTGGACAGAAGATGGCCAAGTTCTGCTCTACTAAGGCTTGCTTTTGTTTGGCCTGTAAGACATCCAGCTGCGTTGTGAGATGCCTAGGATGTCCATCTTAAAATCTTCCAAGAGGTTACCAATCTCCATCCATGTTACGCATCCACTATGTGGTTTGCTTCCCCTGCTCATTGGATCTTAGCTTCCTGCTCCTATGCATGTGCTTCCTCGCAAACAACTGATACACAAACGAATAATTTCATCATAGTCTTCCTGAGAAATATCTCCTTTTCCCATTAAGTTTAGAGTTTCTACCCATTCCTCTTTCATTCCTTTAATTAAGATAGCTCTTAGGACTTATTTTGGTAAGGCAGTGTGTGGAGACCTCTGCAAATTATAATTAAATCATTCTACATATTCTTCCAGTGTTTCATTATCTTTTGCAGTCATCTTAAAAATCTCATCTTTCAGTTCCCTAGTTTTACAAAAGTCCTGGAATCTTTTGAGGAAGGAGGTTTTCATCTCATCCCAAGAATTAATAGTTCACCCACCTAGACCCATAAACCATCTTAAGGCTGCTGCTTTCAGAGTAGAAGGGAACAATTTTAGATTTTGGGGGTCGGTGGTATAGTCATACCCTCTACAGAGGACATGAAACTCAAACAAAAAGGCATCAAGATCCTCTGTGATCATCCCATGGAAAGTTGGAATGCTCTACAGAGGAATATCCTTCATGGGGGAATTGGCCACTTGATCAAGTATTGGGTTCTCTAATGTCGAGGTTTGACCTTGAGGTGGTTGATCTGCCATTTGGTCAAAGATGTGCCAATAATCTTCGGGGACTTCAAGGGGTGCTTCTTGAGTAAGTGGAGAGTTAGTAACCTGAACTGGCTTTGCAGCACTACCTAGATCTGGGATCTTAGGATATCCTTGTTCAGATAGTTGTGGTTCTGCCTTAGCAGTCCCACTAGCTTCTCCTTTTCCTTCTCTTAAATTACAAGATTCCCTCTTGTAGAGGATCAGATTGTAAACTTATTGTATCTTGAAGGCTCTACTCTGATCCTCCTACATGGCTTTGAATCTCAGCGTAAGCTGTGGATGGTGAGCCTGCTACTTGATAGATAATAATAGAACTTTTTCTAGGTATAACCTGGAATCCTACTAACGCTTGAGACTCTGCTTTTCTTATGATTTCGTCTATAAAGGTCGTTCTCCCAAGGTTCACCAATCCTTTGGGTTTTGTGGGTTTTGGTGGGGGTTTCTGCTCTTTTTCTATTTTTTTATTCCTAGTCATTCATAAAAATTAATTCTTATTTAACCTCTAAGCCTTCGCTAGAAAGCAAGCTAGTAAGCAAGCACTTTACTTGCTAGGTATGCAGGTTCTTCCCTTCCATTTTTGAAACCCAATTCTTTCATAGCAAAAATAAAAGGGAATCACTTGAAACACTCTCCCTGGCAACGACACCAAAATTTTGGCTCATTAAGTTGTCTCTTTTTAAGCAGTGTTAATTCCTACATTAATTATCTACCTAAGGTACATCTTTTTATCTCAAGAGTGTCAACATAGTCTATGCAGTGAATTCAGAGGTTAGCTAATGGTAAATCATTACAATCACTCATAACTATCTCTTCAATTTAAGTCACACAACTCTCAAATAAATAACTGAGGAAAAATAACTTTGAAAGCAATCTTAACAGATCTTGCAATCTTGTCTACTTATTCCAAAACTAAATGAATATGAATGTGAATACAAAGAATCACACTTGGAAATATTCAAATGGAATTAAAGCTAACTCCTTCAATTAAGAAAGAGAACTGTAACAACTAAACAACAATGTTAATCTATCGCAAATCAGAATTGAATAGCAATTCCTATTTGAATAGTAATCTCGATTGAACGACAATTCTCAATTGTACAACAATCTCGATTGAACGACAATTCTCAAATGAACAATAATCTCGAATGAACGAAAATTCTCAATTGAACAACAATCTCGACTGAATGGCAATCAAGCAAATGCGATAAATGACTTCCAAACAACAACTGATTCTATCAACAAATCATGGAAATGAATTAACACTACCTTTAAGACCTATGGTATTGTAATTCAGAAAGAACAACAATCTATTCTGAAACTAATATAACCAATTGAATCAAAGCATTACTCATATACGTCACATGGATAAATATAAAGCGAGATGAACAACAATATAAATGGGAATCATCAATCCTCACAATAAGAAAAACAACATTAACTACATATTAAAAATAAATAAACATTTAAATGAAAATATTATAACACAAAGGAGCAGTAGAACTTCTCTTGACCGGGCCCAAATTTACCAAAAGCCTCCACTAAAGAATACTCAGAATATAAGTGAAGATCAAACACAGTCTTTCATTAATATGAGTAACCATATTACAACATCACTGAAATAACAGTCGCATATGTCTCAAAAGGAATGATTATACATTACATAAGTCTGAACTGAACTTCATTTGCCTTTTGGCCTTATATAACAGTAAGAAAGAAAACTAGATAAAACTGAATCGTAGGATCGGTAGATCCTAAGGATTTCGCAATACAAAATTTGATTCCGTTATGAAGTAGCATCGGTATGCCTGGTCTCTCGATGCCTTGCCTACATCAGACATTGTCTTTCCCTTTTACGGCTTGGTGTTTCTCTATCAACTGAATGAAAATTGACCAATCTGCATCTTCTGCACACAAGGATAATAAAAAGTCAGTTTCTAGTGCCAGATTTATCTAAATTGTTACCAAGTGTTTTCATCCAACTTTAATTTTAATTCCCTTTATTTCTAATCATAAACATAGATACTCGTGTAAAGATAAATATGAAATAAAGAAATTACTGAGGAGAAAATATAACTTTTTCTTGACCCAACATCGATGTTTAGCTTTGCTATAAGACACAGATGTATCGATAAAAAATTCAGTGATGAAACTACCAAAGATACTATCAATCTAGTAATCAACAACTCTTGCAACCTTATAGTCATATTCTTCAAGATGTTTGATAATTCTAGAGTCCACATAATAGGATCGTCGTGCTTCCAAGTAGGTTCGCTATCCACTAATTTGGACAGCCACTCATGTAACTCACAAGGGAAAACTGAAAATAAAACTTCATGCACTTTTGTGTAGAGATACATCTGTAACCACCTTTCTTTTGATAAGTGTGGATTTTGATTCTCCTGAGATGCAAACTCATGCAACTTCTGATCTATCCACTTCTCGATTTCTTTCTTAGTTGGTATCCACTTATGCCACATCACACATCCCTCAAATAGATCTTGATCCCCACAATGGAACCATTTGTTGGCTCGAGGGGCTTGGATCTAGGTTCAGAGTTAGTTGTGCTAACCAACAAAACCCTACTCTACCGGCCCTTTCGGCATCAACCCGCTTAGTTCAGGCTGCAGTCTCACCCGAGGTAGTATTGGGGGATGCTAGAACTAGGTTTCTGCATCTAGAAGGCTATGTGATATGGGGGTAAGGTGCTTCCTCAGTTTAGCACTTGGTATGAACTTCGCGAACCCTTATCCTTGAAATGCCCAAACTTAAAAGCAACTTTCAACTAAACAGAGTTATGTACTTCGCCTAAGAGTCTAGTTATGCATAAAATAACATACAATAGTAGATCTAAATCTTCGAGTAATTAAACAATTTTATAGATAAATGGCATTCAATTGAGCGTAAATAGAGAAAACACATAAGTATACATTTCAGACACATATTTTCTTCAAATACTCCTTTAATATTCCAGACAATACCATGGGCAGAGCTCAAAACAATACAAAAACTCAGGGGATTTGACTCTCCTTAAACCCCTTGACATCTAGTGACCTGCACTATTTGAACTCCTCCCCTCAAAATGCAGAGGCTTTACAATATCTTATCAAAATTAGACTGAGGGGACCCTGTCCCAACAATATTTATTGTGTATCTCGCTATTACCGATCAAGGGATTCCTAGGCCCAATCAAGGGTGCTCATCCCATCAAGGGATTCCTAGGCCTTGTGATTAATCTTGAAACCACCCTATTCAGCTTTGAATCCATTCGACAATCCATCTCAACTAAAATAATAGAACCCCATCACACCATGGCAAGGCTGAAAACCATGGTCACACATAGAAAAACCCATGCCAATGATAGTAAGAGAACCAAAAACACACATGCATGTACCATGCATGCCAAAAATAGTAAGGAAATCATATATACAACTCAATACCTACAAGTAATCCAACTATTGTCACTTGAATGCCACTCTTCCTTTCTTGATCCTTGCTTCCTCTTACTTTCTTGTCCTTCCCTTTCCTTCTTTTCCCAATGCTAGAATGCTCCAAGAATACTCTTAAGTGTCCAAGAGTATGAGAGATAGAGAGCTCCCAAACTGAACTGACAAAAGGTTGTGAACTGATCATTCTAATGATAATGGATTTTTCAATGTATGTGATGATGAATGCCCAAGTGCACTAACTGATCTTTCGGTTCCTCCAGAAGATGTTGATCTAATAGAATCAGATATGGAATCTGATCTAACCAAATAAAATGTTCTTATCAAAACTTCCTCTTCATCTCACTATTCCTTGTGCTCTCCTATTTATAATGCATCAACTTGTGATGGAGACTCTCATTTCTCTTCAAGTTTGTTATCTCATGAGTTGAATCTTGAAATTGCACAGGATAGTGAGAATATATATGATGAAGAAGAAAGCAATGAAATTATAGAGCATCCATTCCCTCCCTTATCATATATTGTTTTGTATGAGGGAAAATCTTCGAATCAGTGTGATCACAAAATTTTTATGATTCATGCATCCTCATACTTGTGATCAGAAGAATATTATGACTTGAGTAATCTATTTGTTATAGTTGAAAATTGTGTTCAAACTAGTGATGTAGATGGTTGCTATATGAATGATGGTGATCTTTTTCATAGTAGTTGCCCACATGAAATTTGAGATCTAACTTAGTTTACAAAATGTTGTTATCCACCTTTTTAAAGTTTCAAAACATGTTAGTAGTTTAAGGCAATCCAACTCTCGTTGACAATTATGTCAGGTTCTCGTGATCATGGTGAAATTCCCGAACCATGTCATATCTAGGTTTTCTCACAAAATTCTTTCTTTTATATCATTTCGCTGGATGAAAACTCGTTCTTTATGGATTTGGGATTTCTCGTTACAAATTTCCTATTTCTCGATATTAGTTTTATAATCATACTATTGTAGTGAATTCATCCTCACTACTGAGTTTGGAGTGTATACCTTTCGTAAATGTGCAGAATCATAAATTTGATCGAATTGAAGATTACCTTTGGCTAAAGAGTTCATATATGTTGAGTGCTATGCTGAATAACCAGCTCCTAGTTTTTCTTGTTAATGTCTTCATGACCAAAATCCCTCTTGAATGTTAGCAAGTGCTTGAATTATTTGTTGAATCAGGTTCCTCCTTTTCATCCATTACATCCTAACTAGTTATGTACATTCATTATAATAGCATTCCTTTTCAATTATTTCGATGATTGTGATGCTTGGACAATTTATCACCAGTTATAGAAAAACGGTTTGTCACATTTGGCATAGGAGGAAGCTGATTATATTGTTCAGATCATTTGCAGAGTTGTTCAATTTGTTTATCTTTATTAACTACAAATTGGGAATCTAATTCTTTAATCAACCCATCTGTTGAGATGTGGTTCAGTGTATCCACAGTAATAACCATATTTTGTCAACATTTCAAATCCCAACAGGGATCCATCATCATTACTTTTGAATGATGATAATAGAATAGCTTAAGAGGAGGATAAATAGTTAAATCAGTAATTTATTGAAGAATGAGATAAAGGTCGGCCATAAATGAATTAAAACCTAAAAGGTTCATAATAATTATTATTAATAATAATAAACTATATGAAGAATGATCTAAAAATGAAATAAAAACTAGATCATTCCCATAGATCTTTTTATTAAATATAGATTTTCTATTAGTATAAATATTATAATAGATAATGATAAATTAATATACTTAATAATTATTTCTTGAAATAGCAATTAGTTATTAGTAGTAATATTATTATAAATAATTAGTTGATTAATAATTAATAAAATTAATACTCAAAAATAATTGTTTTTGTTAATAAATTTAGAGATGAATTAGTTAATATTATTAATGAAATAATTTTAGAGATGAACTAATTAATATTCTTATTTTATTTTTAAAAAGAAATAATCATTTAATTAATTAATTAATAGATATTATAATAATTAATTAATTATTATTATTATTATTATTTAATTTATTTATAATATAAGATTAGATGGTTATTCTGAATTAAAAATTCTTGTTCTACTAGGATAGGAAAGGAAAACAGTTATTTGATATGCTATACTTGAGAAGAATTGGTGGTCGTAATCTACCTGATTAAAGGCAGCCAATTTCCATTGATCCTGATCCCATTGTCCCTATTCACATTCTGTCGATGCTTTATAATCTCAAGAGCCTCCCTAATCTTCTTGCTTTGATACTGCACTTCCCTTGTGATAATCAAGGCACTCTCCAAACGAACATGGTGCTTAGCATTTTAAGAGTGTTATGCAAGGGCTGAAGTGTGAAACCTTCCATTCTTAATATCTACTCCATGTCATTTTAGTATCTTTTGTAGGGAGCGATCTGTTTCTCCAATATAACTCTTGCCACAAGAATAATTAATTTTATAAACTCCCTTGAGTTGAGGTTTATCAATATTATCCTTGACAAACCTCATACCTTGTTTAATTGTTATCGGTGTTGTGAACTACGTGAATATGTCTTTCTTCCTCAATATTTTCATAATATTATCTATCACAACCCATCTGATCATGATTCTTGCGCTGATGACTATTATTTAGCTTTCCATTTTCTCATCAACGCATCAACTCATAATTATTTTTACATATTTTGATCTTTATGGTTTAAGATCTCCCTATTTGGGTACTTGTCAAGTAGTTGAGGCACTTCAGCCTTCATTGATGCTTATGTCGGGTCGTCATTGTCTTGGCATGCTTTCTGAATATGATTAGAACCATTTTCCCTCACAATATTCTCATCCTCACCCCATGCTTTTAATTGAAAAATCATATTTTCAAAGATTTTTGGTTTCTCAAGAGGACTGTTTGGAATTTTATGATCCAATCATTGAATTGCAGGAGAAATCCTACTTGGCAAGCTCCATCACAAATAACAAGTTTCAATATTTCCTCATGCTCTCTAAGAAGTATAGTGCACATGACTATCCATTCGTGAGAAGTCGTCGAGGTTTGTTTAATTATGGTTTTCATAAAAAAGGTGAGAATTTGAGCTGGTTAGAAGTAGTGGTTATGAAATATCTTTCTCTTGATAGGAAAGACCTTCAATTTTTTGTGCAATATATTCAATCTTTTATCTTTTATATTGCACATTGTCTTGTATTTGTTTTAATTGCTCATATATTTGTGTATGATGGTCGGGAGTAGCTATGGTGGCTACATTGGAAATTTCATTAGACTTGATCCTCACCTTCTAGCTAGTTAGGTTAGGAGTAGGTCTAGGTGCATTTAAATTTTCCCCTCTTGCATTCATCCTGCACTCATTTTCTGCAGTCTCTCTTGTGTTTTCTAACTTTTTTCTTGCATCATGTTTTCAATTAGCCCCCCATTTTCTTTGTCCTTTTGATTTTAGTTTCTTCTATGCCTTGTCTCTTCTGTCGTGTTTTTTTTAATAAGACTTCACATGAAAGTTGTTCCCTTTGGCTTGAAAGACAATGTGGAAAAATAGAAAAATGCCTTTGTGACACCGCAAGATTTGGTTAACCTTCAGTCCTTCTTCTTCATTTTTGTTACACCTTTGAATCGATGATGTTCTGATGGAAAATATAATCCTTGTGTAAGGAGAGCTTTGTGTTGAGCCAAAATATCCATGTCTACTCTAGAAACCTTACACATTCACTTAGTCTCTTTTCGATGTTTTCCACATTTATCTGATTAAGTAGAGAAGGACAATTGGAAAATCTAAACGAGAAAACCAATATCATATGTCTTATATATGCTTCTCTGAAGGAACAACCTCCTCTTCTCTCAATAAGTCAAGATCCCTCTTCCGCCCATGAGATGAATAAGTGTCGATGCACAGTCCTTATAAAATAAATAAATAAAGGGTGAAAGAAGAGAAATGCTTCCTAAGTAGGAAGGTGAAGCAAGTAGCTCTGTCAGGTTACTGTCCAGGCTCACTGGCAGTGGAGTATTGTTTGTGTTCCTGAAGTGAATCCGTTAAAGTACTATCTAGGCTTGCTGGTAGTGGAGCAACACAAGAGATGAAAAAAATACTCCTAATATCTTAATATCACGAGAACATTGCCCTTCTCCTTATTCAAAACATTGTGATATATTTGGTTGTATGATTGTGTTCAACTGAGGAAGGATGAAGGGGACTATGTTTATGCATAGCGTAAGTGTGTAAGTCAGGGAAATATGAATGATGAATCAATACTTAATGAAGAAATAGACCCTGCACAAATATTTGACAAAGGAAGAGAAGTTGGAGTTCTATTAGTGTGTCACTAAGTGGTTTCGCTGCAGCAAACACCCTCCAAATTTTTTCCTATACTTGAATTTTGGAGCCCACTTTGGATTTTACAATCGATCATTCTGTTGTCACTTCTTGTTCAGTTGATGCTTTGTTAATTTCTTGATCTCCCTTTTAAATTACAAGTTTCAAAGTCACCTGCCCACACATGCTAATTTTGCAACAAGTTCATGAGCACATTGTTTTATGCAAGCTTGAACAAGCATAACATGGTCCATCAAGGTAGTGCCTGTGCAATAATCAACATATGTAGTGTTACAAATTAATTAATGGAGCAACGAAATACATAAAATATTATGGAAACACAAATATCTAAATGCATAAAGTAAGAGAGACACAAATATACGTGGTTCACCCAATTTGGGCTACGTCCATGGAGAAACAACTAGTCCTTCCTTTTATATTATCCAGCAAAATGAAGAGATACAACCTACTGTAGATCCATTGTAATTTCCTCTTCAATCTCACACAGCCTCCTCTCACTCTCTTTCTCAAAATAAAAAAATACCTAATTGTAATACAAATCCCTCATATATATTGAGGGTTTCCTTCTAGGGCAAAAAACCCTAAATTAACATAACTTTTGCCATCATATCATCTGCCTAATGAAAGGGATGGATTGACTACAAAATTATAATATTTTAAATGGCCAATTTTCATCTATTTTTAGCTTTGAGGGCACTTCCCCTGAACCCCCACCAGGGGGGCTCATAAAATTGGTCTTTGCCCCCCTCCCCCCCCCCCTTAGACCCCCCTTGTGGCACCCCATTAGGAACAGGGATCCAACGCGAGTGAAAAAAAAAAAAACCTGAACAATCACGAAGATAATCGGGCTCCATGCCCAACAATCTCGCACTTGGAGACTTATTATAGCAACTCCACTGCTGCTTCAATTGTTGGACAATGCTTCCACTTTGGACCTGGATATTTCTCATCTTCACCATCATACTTGAAGACTAATTGAAACTGAACATAATCTCAATTTATTCCTGGTTACAACTTTTGTTAACATATCTATAGGATTCTAGCTAGTGTGTATATTTCCAGTTTCAACTATCCATCTTCGAAAACTGACCATATGAAATGGTACTTGAGTTGTATACGTTTAGTCTTGGAATGAAATGTTGAGTTCTTTTCAAGATGAATGGCACTCTGAATGTCACTGTATAACTTTCCCATCTCCTATTTCTTTCCCAACTCATCCATATACCTTTGTAACCAAATAATTTATTTACTAGCCTCTGTATAAGAAACATACTCAGCTTCTATTGTTTAAGTAAATAATAAGCAACATACTAGGCTAGTAAATAATTTATTTACTAGCCTCTGTATAAGCAACACACTGTCGAGGATGAAGTACACCAATTTCCTCTTGAAGGTTTCCCCTTGACGGGAAGCATTCCCATCAGTGTGTATTGGGATTTGCCACCTAATTATGTGACTTTAGCATAGTTGGTCTCAGGTGCACCTAGTGCCTCATCACTTTATCATAACCCTGTTTAGGCATCTGGCACCATGCCTACTACAGGTCCATTCATTGTGAACCCAACCTCCCAACAAGCCATTGCCTCGGTCCAGGTGCAACCCACCATTATGAACCCTCTTAGCTCGTCTATCCCAGTCACCCGTCTGGTTCAACCGGCAGTCTCGAGGCATGTTACTGTAATTTCTTCGATCCCTTTAGTAAGTGACAATATGTACGACTGCCTGTGGGGCAGAATCTAAGTATTTCTATGATGTCAAGCACCACCAATGTGAGTAGTTCACAATATCACATGGTTGGCATGAACCAGCCTTCTTTTGGTGTTATCCAAAACCCTACTGCTCTTGCTGGATCGAGCAATGTCTAGTACCAACAAGTCAAAAATCCCATTGGTCCATCTGGGTCAAGAAATTTCCAGTATCAGCAGCCCTATGAGGCTCAGGGTTAGTACCAAGCTCCTTATGTTCCATATGGTTCTCAAGGAATGGCCAATCTGCCTTACTTCCTTCAGGCTGGACAGTATGTTTAGTCTGGTCCATCCACTTTTCCAAGTGGTTATGGCCAGATACAATTCAGAAATTTTTCGGGAATGTTGGGCATGGGATCCCCCATAGCATGTTTTGGGGCTCAAAGCCCAAGTTTTGGTCAATTGTATTGTAAGACTTCGCCAATTTGCAGGCGCGGAGTGCGAAGTCTAGGATGAGTCATAGGGTTGTTTGCCTAATATTGTAAATTAAGGTAAAGTTGTGCCAGCCTACCCATGGTCCGTGGACCATGGGATTGTATAAATAGAGTAAGGCTCTAAGTGTAAATATAGTTTGGAGTAGATGGAAAAAGGAATGTGAAGGCATGGTTAGAGCATAAAGTGGAATCTAAAGTGTACTAGGTCATAGAAGTAGGTAGAGGCTCTGCGGCAGAGTGTGCAGAGGCCTAGTAGAGTCTACAACTGAGTGCGTAGACCCCTGCAGCTAAGTGCGCAGGGCAGAGTCGAGTCTGTACTTGGAATTGAAAATTATTAAAGAGAAGTTTACCCTATGCATCTGTTCTTGAATCTGTCTCTTGATGTTATGCACTACTTTTACTCTATTTATTTACTACGTGCACTTGATGAATACTCGTATGAATGCTTATATGTGAATTTAATCTAAGTAATCAGCTAATAGAGACTAACTAAGGAAGACTTGGGTAAATAACACGGGTCGCGTTGTGGCTATACCTACACAAAGACAGTATCACAGGGTGCGGGGTGCCCATAGGTGCACGTAGCGCAGTAAGTGCAAAGGTTGGACCATGTACCAATCACCTCATATCAGACATCCCCAAGGTGCGGAAACCTGGTTCTAGCACCCTCCCATACTACTTCGAGTGAGACCTCAGTCTGCGCTACACGGACTATTGTCAAATGGGCCAGTAGTACCGGGATTTGCTTGGCTAAATAACTTTTCAACCTGGGTCAGGCCCCACTAATCCAACAAATAGTTTCGTTGTCGGGACCGGGATCTACATAAGGGATGTCTAGTGTCGTGCCACTAGAACCCAACAAAGAATGAAATTGAAGAGTGGTTGGACAAGAAGAATCATGAGTTCGTAGCACAAGAAAATAGAAATCTATCAATATCTAAGGAAAAGTGGTTGGACCACTACTTGTACACTGAAATCCATGAGATTTTCTTTGCATATTTTCCGTCGGAGCTATATGAGTGGATCATGAAGTTAGCAAATAGCCAAGGAAGGTGTAGGCTCTACAAACCAATAGTGTGGACTCCGGAGCTAGTGCGCAAACTAGAAGCCTCAAAAGATAAGATCGCGTGGGTCATGGACCATTAGCTCAACCGGATAATAGGGGGATTTATCACTGAGTTTGCGGTATACATGACCATGAGCTACAGCGAAGCAGAATGACGCTTTCTTAAAGGACCGCAAGGTAGGTATATTAAATCTTTGAATACTTGGATTAGGATGCTATTGTGTGAAAAAAGGGTCATGTGAATATATTAATGTTTGGGACTACGTGGAGCGGAAAGATCTACAAAAGCAATGAAGATTTAGAAAATAGTCCTTTAATTTCACCCTCGCGAGAGAGTGAGGAAGAAATCGCGAAGGTCTCTCCAAGAAGCACGGTCAGTTTGATAAGGAAGCGCATTCCATGGTTACCACTTCCACCTACACTGCCACCCACTTCACCTCCCTCACCTCCATTGCCACCCACTCCACCTCCACCACCTCCACAGTTCAGTATGGTGAGCACAATCAAAGTACCAGTATTCAGAGGGTTAGGGAATGATGATCCGGACCAATTTTGGTTCGTGGTAAGAGTAGTATGGGAAGCCCAAGGTGTTACGGATGACAATATTAAGAAGGCTACATTGGTGAGCGCATTGTAGGATCGCACATTAACATGGTATATCAAGCATTCTAATGACCACCCAAACGCAGGGATAGCAGAAATCCAGAATGCGCTAAACAGGGAATTTAGCAAACCAAAGTCGGAAACACAATCAATCATTAGGTTTAAAGAGATCACGATGCTCCCAGGTGAGGCCCCCCCAGAATCTGGATCAACAGCTGAAGATCACGATCCGCGAAGCGTCAAACAGCATTGCACATGGTTTGTAGCATCTCTGACACCACATTTGAGGATGGCGCTATCACAACAGAAACTTTTCACCCAGACCGAAGCATTGGAAATGGAAATGAGGTTACATGAGACCCCAATACAAGACCTTGGGTTGGGTTTTAGCAAATCCACGTGCAACTACAGAATCTATGTTTGGAAATGCAAAGCTTGAAGCAGGATAGGGCACAGCGACCAGAGGCGCATGAGAAAGTATGGTGCATAAAATGCAAAGGCCACGGCCATGACAAGGATCAATGTCCAGCATTTGCAAATTACTTGGTAGGAGGAGGGCTAATACCACTGAAAACAGAGGCACAGGCAGGGCCGAGCATGGCACCCTCTTTATGGTGAACGATCTATCAGATAGGAGGGAAACACATGACAGAAAATTGTCATTTGTTGCAAAAATATACATAGGCACCCCAGCAATTGTTTTGTAATTTTTGTAGGTCGGTAGGCCACAATGAGCTCACTTGCCATAGTTACGAGCTAATGATGGATCAAACCCTAGCCTATAGGATGCAAATGAAACACAAGCCCTCGACCCAAATGCGGGGATGGCGCACACTAGATTTTAGGGGCGAGGGTGAGGACGCAGTGGAATGGGACCAAGAAGGGGCCACAGATAGTTAATTTGTTACAATTGTAGAGGACCGAGGTACTATGCCGTGATTGTACAACCCAACAAGGATATCCTATTCTTATTGTGCTCAGTTTAATCATGAAACAATAGGTTGTCCTACATTGATCACAAAAATGCATGAAAAAGGGGTATTCAAGCCTCCCCCGACTCAGAATATACAAATGATGAGGTCTGAGCCGCGCGAAGAGGACCCGAATGTAAACATGATGCTCAGAAGCGGTACAGAAACAGGAGAGGATACGGGGAAGCAGCCAGAGGAAAGTACGTGGGTTCACAAGGCTCCTACAATGGAACCTGAGTTTGACTTAGAATGCACAAAGGAGACATTCATGGAAGCTAAGAAAAGCTTCGCAAAGGCCTCCACTTCAGGTAGTAAGGATCAACCAGAGCTAGGAATGGATCCTTCAATGCTCACTACCTTTCTGGAGACATGCATGAAACTTCTGTGCAACAACAAGGTAGTTAAAGGACTACAGGAGCTAATCACCAGGTGCGTGGGGGCAGGAGAACCGCACGTAGTTCAGAAATTGGGGAAGCATGCATTGCGCACTGGAAGGGAAATGAGGTTGACTGCATAGATTGGTGAGTATGAAATGGATCGGGTAATTCTAGATCTGGGTTCAGACGTGAATGTATTACCAAAGCAGACATGGGAACGCATGGGAAGGCCTACGTTACAATGGTCCCCTATTCAATTACGAATGGCAAACCAATAGAATATTTTGCCCATGGGAAGGTTGCAATGGGTAACAGTCGATATTGAAGGCGCTAGCGTGCAGGTAGATTTTGAAGTAATAGAGATTGTCGATGATAGCAATCCCTATCCCGTGTTGTTAGGAATAGACTGGGCCACCGATATGAATGGAGTCATCAACCTAAAGAAGTGCAAAATGATCTTCGAGAAAAAGTCATTATGCGGAGTAATTCCACTGGACCCAGCCGAAGGAGCGCGCTACACAGAACCAGTGCGCGATGATGATCTCGACTGTATTTACAAGATAATGGCGTGAGACCAGGATTGGGTGAATCCGACTGCAAATGGGAGGATCTCGTGGGAGCACGAAAGCTCCTACACTTCTGATTCAGACGAAGAAGTAAAGCGCTGGCAGAATCGGTTGCACGAGGTGACAACGCTGAATTGCAACATGATGGTTAGATAATTGCGTTGCATGACAATTGAGGCAAGAGAACTACCGACATATGATGGATTGATAGTGGTGGATGAATTCTTGAGCAAGTTTGAAAGCGCAGTACTAGAAAAACAACAGTTCAATGCGTTGAAATGGGCACTACGTGCAACACCCGCACGATGGTGGGTTACACATCAAGGAAACTTTGAGGATTGGCATGGATGTAGAAGGATGATGCACCTACATTTTGCAAACCCCCAGCTTCGAATGAGAGTCGGTCAGTAGGGCTGTAGCAACTTGCGCACCCACCTGTCTCGGTGATTACAGACATGTGCATACCCCAAACTCAGAATCAAAAATCGAAACTGAATGCAGTAGTAGGAAAGGCGACGCGCACCACAAACATTCCACATGGAAGCATTCAATAAGGTGCATGGAGTCTTGAACAGGGTTCAACAGGCGATAACAACTAATTGGGACCTGCGCGTGCCAATGGTTTGATGGACCTATAAGGCCATGTGCAAAACCCTGAGCGTAGAGATGATTCTGAGGTTGAGGAGCAGAGTTGAGACCATAGTTTTGGAGGAAAGGAATCTTCACGCAATAGCTCCCATAGTTGGGACAGTACGTGAGGACCAAGATGAAGAAATTATGCAGCTACGCGAGGTTGAACATATGCATACTTTGGAAGTCATGCGGCGAGGGAACCTTAAACTTCGCAAACTCGAAGAAGATCGGGTACAACTGACGAAGAAAAGAATGTTAATGGATGCAGAGATCAAGAAACTGGAAAACAAAACTGTGCAAGCATGTCGTGTTGATAAACTAAGAATGACAGGACAAGATATGGGCAGCCATACTACTGCATTAGAAGATTGTCGCTGAGCATTTATGACTCTGCTACCATGGCTATGACCGCACCTTACAAGACAAAGTAACTAGGGGAGCGCACCGCATAAGGAAGAACACGTGGTGCTGACTGTCACGATGGTAATTGAGGAGTGCCAGCAGACTAGGCTAGAAGGTGAATTGAAGCCTCACACAGGTGGTTTGACCACCTGACTATCCGTAGGGAGCACAGTCTCAGTGCTCCAAACAATTGAAAGAGAGCGCGAGACTATAAAAGAGTCTGTGGGGGACCTGCGCAATAAGGAGATTGTGTGCAAGATCGGCATGTCACAAGGGTCGCACCCACACAAAGGGGGCTGTGCTACTGCACAGGTAGGCTGGGAAGTGACCGTTGGCAACACTATTCATGACAAGGTATCCAATTTAAGGCAAAGAAGAGCAGGCGGTAGGCAATTAAGACACGAATTAAGAGCTAGATTTGGGACGATCTGCTGCCAAGAAGGCATTAATGACTCAAAGGTGGGGGAAATGGTCAAATTCAAATTCAAAAGATGTTATAAAACCCTTAGGACTAGCCATGAGACAACACTTGGTTGTTTGAGATTTGAGCAGTTACAGAGCATTGAGCACTGAGCACCCTTACCACCTTCGAGTACGCGACCAAACAGATCTCGTGAAAACACGATGAATGCTACCAGACCAAGAGTGCGATTCACCGAAGATACCTCTAGTGAGGTCATGGAGCCCCATATGGCCCATGGGGAGCTCGGAGATATGGTGGTTGCACCAGACGTTCCAAAATCACCACAGACATTGTGGCCGAAGAAAGATAAGAAAACTATGGGACTAGTTAGCATATCCCCAAGAAACCCACGGTTCGGCAAATAGTCAATGGAAGAGAAAGGAAAAGCTGTCATCATTGAATCAGATGCAAAGGAGGAAGACTTACAGGCTCTAATTGATCAAAGAGAGGCGCAAGACGATGTGGAGGAGGATGTCCCACCAATGCCTTCCGCAACAAGTTACCCACATATGTCCCTTCATGGAAAGGGAAAGTTAAGGTGGCCAAAGACATGGAGGCCACAAAGAGTGCGCTCCAGACCCCGCTCCATCCCGACGGCATTACTTTTGAAGGTCTGCCCCTCGGCTGGGTGCCTACCCTTAAGTTTGAAGATTGGGACCTTGTAGACCATGAGAATTTATCACACCTAATGATCAAAAGCTTGATGACACAGAAGTCGAAAGTGCCAGTGATCACATTGGCATCGTGAAAATGGCTGCGCGGTGTGGAGAATGCTGGGTTATTTCATCTATGATGGATACCCCACTTTCACCGCACGCACATCACCATTTTCGTCATGAGGCAACTGTTGTGCCTGGTGCATGATGGGTATCTATTGCTGGAGGAGTCGATTCCCATCACGGCAGAACTAATTCACAGAATTTCTCAGCTTCCCTGTAAGGGAAGGGACCCAACGGAAATAATTCATAGAAGCAGCAATTTGGCTCTCGTAGAAGTCATGAAAACCAAGTACATGATGGAGAAGAAGAAACGCGATTATGCAATTGTGAGTATCAAGGAAAAAGGCGTGTGCGTAGCCACCCAGCTCCTGGCCAGAAAATTAATGAGGAAGTGTTGTACCGATGAAGTACCAACGCATGTGGTTGCACTGTCCAAGCAATGCGTAGAGTGGGTCCAGTTCAACTGGGCTGAGTTCCTCTGTGAAGAATTTTTGATAAACTACAAGGAGACCCAAGAGCAGGGTAAGACCTCCCACTACGCATGGTTGCTCTTATCCATTATACTAGTAGTAGGTGAACTACTGATAGATAGCCAGTTCCCACCTATTGACCAGGACCTTCCTGAGGTTGCGAACTATGCTCTACTCTGGGCCACGATGGACACAAAGCAGATTCACGCGGTCAAGGTGTTTTGGGTGCTTAATGGAGGCGAGCATCCGGATATGGATCAATAGAAGGCCACAACTATCTCCCACAGTGTATGCCACTCTGCAAAGCTTTACAAAGTTTAAAGTGGACATGCACAACATTCATGTTTGGGCATGGAAGGATCCGGCGAAGGAATGGACAAAGCTTCTATTTATTGCTACAGATGACATCATCTTTACAGCATTGGAAACATGGCCTCCGGAGTGGTGTGCCTCGAACTTGACAAAAATGGAGAAGGTCGTAGCCCAGCAAAGGAAGAAGGACACTAAGCTGCACGTCATGCAACTGGCTGAAAGGAGGCACCAAGAACAAGAAGTAGCCGCACAGCAAAAGACGACCAATGCAACAGCAGCGGTACAGACGGCAGAAACAACAACAGCGCCAATAAAAGAGGCAGAGGGGGGATAGGAAACGTCCACAGAGTAGGAGGTTGAGGAAATCGACCTGGATGGAGAGCACATGGGTCCAGAAACTAACTCGCAATAGTTGAAACGACCACACATCCCTAAAAAACCGGTCTCCATAAAGGAGACAAAGGAATCTAAGACGTCCATTGACCCAATCATGCTTACAGAAGGTGATCTATTTGACAGTGGCGAGATGGTTCGCAGTAAGGACATGCTCCAAGAAGTGAGGATGGAGCAGAACACTGTGTTGGGGGTGCTACAAATGTAGTTACAGGGACTACAAGAGCAGCCCCCGCAAACAGAACAGATTTTACGCGCCCGCGTGACCAACACTTTTGTGTTCCCCGAGGGCACATTAGCAATAGCAAACAAAGTTGACCAAGCTGCAATGGGAAAGATTAAGGGGTTGACCGTAAACTTGGCTGCCCTTCCACAAGAAACCCTCTACCATTTACAAGATGGGGTCATAGCCGAGCTCTGTGCCAGAGAAGGCCATGCACTACAGGTAATGAGCGAGCAAAATATCAATATGGAATAGCTTAGCCAGCAGCATGATGAACTTATGGCACAGACTCAAGGACTAATGCAGGTAGTGGACGATGCTTATAAAATTGTCCCAAAGTTGGCTGTCCCAGAAGATCTACTAGTAGGGGAGCGAATACACAGATTGGCGAGTGGATTCTGCGAGGCAAAGGAATAAGCAACGAGGATATAACTAGACCTCAACCTTTAGATTACCGAACTGTGATTGAAGTCGCAGTCATCCACAACCCTGGAAGTTTGGGAACACCATGCTGATGCTATCCAAAAAGGGCTGGAGGAAATAGGATAGGCAGTGCAGACCTGTACAATTATGTTGGAAGAATCCTTCACAGTCCTCACTTCCTTACAGGAGGGCCCCACCATACAAATCCTGCAAATAGAGGCGCGGGAGCTTCAAGTACAGTATGAAAATGTGCACGAAACAGTGCAAATAGTTGTCCTAACTGAGCGGCTGGTGAAGATACAACAGGCAAAGGCATTGAAGGAATAGGTGGATGTCGTGTGACAGAAAGAGGTTATACCTAAAGCACATGTCCAGCCTTGGATTGATGAGGCCTTCCTCATCACTACCGATATCGAAGAAATGCTCACAAAGATGAAGGTAATGCATGCTGTAAGTCAGGGATCTACCCCTGACAGCGAGCATTCGGTAGAAGCAGTAGAGCAGATCCAGCATATGGAAGAACAGTGTGCTGCAGACCTTCGCGCAGCACAGGCACAGTTGGAGGGGATCTGGGCCAAGATCATCACACCAGCACAGTGACTCGAGACGAGTCACGATTATTGTGTTCGGGGCCTATTGGGCATGGGATCCCCTACAGCATGTTTTGGGGCTCAAAGCCCAAGTTTTGGTCAATTGTATTGTAAGACTCCATGAATTGTGGGCGCAAAGCGCAAGGTCTAGGATGAGTCATAGGGTTGTCCACCCTAAAATATTGTAAATTAATGTAAAGTTGTGTCGGCCTACCCATGGTCTACAAACCATGGGATTGTATAAATAGAGCAAGGCTCTAAGTGTAAAGATAGTTTGGAGTAGATAGAAAAAGGAATGCGAAGCATGGTTAGAGTTTAGAGTGGAATTTTAAGTGTACTGGGTCATAGTAGTAGGTAGAGGCTTTAAAGCTGAGTGTGCAGAGGCCTAGTAGAGTCCACAGCTGAGTTCACGAACCCCTGCAGCTAAGTGCGCAAGGCGGAGTCGGGTCTGTACCTAGAATTGAAAGTTAATAAAGAGAAGTTTACTCTGTGCATCTATTCTTGAATCTGTCTTTTGATGTTATGCACTACCTTTACTCTATTTATTTACTGCGCGCACTTTATGAATACTCGTATGAATTCTTATATGTGAATTTAATATAAGTAATTAGCTAATAGAGATCAATTAAGGAAGACTTGGGTAAAGAACACGGGTTGTGTTGTGGCTAGACCTGCGCGAAGACAGTATCACAGGGCACAGGGTGCCCATAGGTGCGCATAGCACAGTAAGTGCAAAGGTTGGACCGTGTACTAATCATCTCATATCAGACATCCCCAGGGTGCGGAAACCTAGTTCTAGCACCCTCCCATACTACTTCACGTGAGACCTCAATCTGTGCTTCGCGGACTATTGCTGAAAGAGCTAGTAGTACCAGAATTTGCTTGGCTAAATCACTTCCGAACCTGGGTCAGGCCCCACTAAGTCAACATGGAATTGTTCAAGTACCTCTGCATCAACAAGGATAGCCTCTGCAACAACAAGGGCAACCTTTGTTGTGGCAAGGGTCGTCCGCGCAACTGTAGGGGCAGATGATATTGTAACAAGGACAACTACAACAACCATAGGGGCAACCCTCACAATAGTTGCAGCAAACCATGCAGCAGCAGATGCAGTATGCTCCACAAGCCTCTCAGCCTATGTCTTCACAAGGTCAACCTCTACAGTCACAGGGATAGCCTTTGCAGCCGCAAGGTCAATCCTTGTAGTAGCAGGGCCAACCCGAGCAATAACAACCCTTATATACATATCAATAGGGTCAACCCTTGCAAGGACAAGGCCAGGGTCAAGTCCTGTAGCAGCAAGCCCAAAATCCTAATGTCCTGGGGCAACAGGTACATAATCCTTTTGTCTAAGGGTAGCAGGTCCAAAATCCCTATGTCCAGGGATAGAAAGTGCAGAATCCTTATGTCCAAGGACAATAGATCCAAAATCCTCCTATTCAGGGGCAGTAGGTCCAAAACTCGTATGTTCAAGGGCAATAGGTGCAATATCCATATGTCTAAGGTCAACATGCTCAACGACCTCTTAACGCATATGTTGCTTACTAGCAACCTATTGTCAGATAGTTCCAAGGTGTTCAAGGTAAAAATCCTCCCTACAGTGAAGGTAAACTACAGTGGGGGCAGAATCAAATGCCATATGGCCAAACCCCTCCACTATGGGGACAAAATCCTTACCCACAGGGATGGGCTCCTCCAGTTGGACTCCTTATTTACCTCAAATGCCTTTCAATACTCAATTTCCATTCTTAGCTACACTAGAGTTTCCAGATGTGTCTCGACTCATGAATGATCCAATTCTTCATTCATCATACTCGCCTTCGATTCTGTCTGAGATCTTAAATGATTGTCCCACGTTCGATGGGAAAGAAAAAGAAGATCCTCAAGCCCACGTGATGACATATCACCTCTGGTGCTCTTTCAATTCCTACGTTGATGATTCTATTCGTATTTGTCTTTTCCAACGAACCCTTATAGGTGTTGCAGCCAAGTGGTACATCAAGCTCCCTCGAAGTACTTACCACGACTTCAACTCTTTAGCCATGGCTTTCCTCACGCATTTCTAGTTGTCGGTTTGCTATGAAACTGGCACCTATTCTCTCACATCGCTTAAGCAAGATACTGTGATGCACATCTCCAATCACATCCATGAATGGAGATGTAGATGTCGCTTGATCAAATTTTAGATTGCTGATCAGTTGCTCACCAAATGGTTTACCAAGAAGTTCGTCGCCGCAGTTTCTCTCGATATAGCTATGGGTGGATGTGTTACCGAAGAACAATCCATTGCTCATGCCCAGTACTTAGATCTCTTTTATTCTCAGTCTGGCACTTTGTATGAGTTATTACTTGATGCTCTGCAGACATCATCTAATCCCACGGCATCAAAGTCACGGGCTACACCTCCTGTTGATGGAGTAATTGGTTCAGTGTCCCAAACCCCTGCCAAATCTTCTTCCAAACAGAAGTCGGTCTCAAACACTGCTTCCAATAGTTCCTCCCATAATTGACCTGGCCCTAGTAAAACCTCATAGGTCCACACTATCCAGTCTACCGCAGTGGACAAATCCTCGAAAGGTAAGAAGAAAGGCAAAGGCAAGGGTAAAGCCGATGCCCCAAAACAGGGTCCTCCTAAGTCGTCTGTTGGTGATTCTTCACAACGGAAGCCTAAGTATCTGTGCCTCATTTGCAAGGAGGATCACTATACTAAGGATTGTCCCCGATGGTCCAAAGTTAGTCGTTTGCTCAAAGGGACCCCCGTTGTCCTGAAAGAGTCATTTCCGTCTTAGCAGACTCAAATGGTAGACCAACCTCAATCATCTGGTTCCTCAAGACCTCAAGTGTTCATGATGAGTACGCCTATTAATATGGCTACTAGATCAGCATATTATCAAAATCCTGCTTTGACAGCTAGGAAAGAGAAAGAGGCCACCCCTTCTTCTGCTACCCTGAGCTCTGGCCCTCTTCATATTGAGTTCCCTAACCCTGATTCCGCCATTCGACCACCTTCTCGAGGTGTGCTAAGGAAGTCCTTGTACAATCCCAACACTCAAGCCGCTTAGCACTTTAATATTGTTGAAGATTTGGCTCAAGCGCCATCAACTATGTCTACTCTCAAGGTACTCCAAAGCTATCTATCTCAACAAAAATCATTGTTGTCGGCTATTGCAAGCATTGATCCTACTGATTCCAACTTGATATGTTTTGATCTAGAAAACCATGTTCTGTGCCTGCCTCATAAGATTTCCTTTCTCATTCAGGTAATCATCAATGAGAAAACCATTCATAGGATTTCCATCGATGAAGGTGCTTCTACCTGCATCATGTCAGTCGCTTGTTGGAAGGAAATTGGTTCTCCTACTTTGAACCAATCCCCTAACACTTTGGAAGCTTTCAACGGGCATGATTCACGACCTTTCAGTGTCTTACCTAACCTTGACATTACTTTGGAGGGCAAGACAATACGCATTGAGGTAGATATTGTTAATGTTAATCTCAATTATAATATTCTACTCGGACAAAGCTGGACCCATGCCATCCATGTTATAGCCTCCTCCCTATTCTGCGTGATTCATTTTCCCCATCAAGGGAGGATTGTCATAGTCAACCAACTGTATTTCTTTGCCTCTTCCTCCTCAGATGGCAATGTTTTGTATGTCAAGCACACTAGTGATCCTTATGAGAGTGTGGAGGCATGTCTTTTTAAAGATTCTTCCTTGATGGGAATTTTTCCACTCCCACCTCCTCATGTTGCCTCTGTCAACATGATCTCGGTCAAATATGATCCTTGGGTCATACCTTCACCAGATCTTGTTGATACCTAGGGCGAGGTTATGCCACTTAGTCCTACCAAAATCAATTACGTGGAAATTGTTTCGGCCTCAAGTTTCGCATCCTATGATTTTCCTGTTTCGAAGACATCTCTCGATACGTATTCTCAATCCCCATGGCTTGGTGCTTCGAAATCTTCTGATCCCTTAGCCAAGGCTTTTCTTGCTGACAAGAGTATCATGAAAGTAATGTCTCTAGAGGAACCACCATGGAATGTTACTCATCATCATTCCTTGCTCTTTCCTAGCCCAGCAGTCATGTCTATTTGTCTTGAGAAGTTCTCTTCTCCGCTGCCTATTGACATGTCAGTTTCGCTGCCATTGTTAAGATCTTTCAACTGTGGGAAACTTTATCCCTTCATGGATTTAGGATTTTTCTCCCTCCCCGAGTTTTTATCGATTTCCCATTATTTCAATGGGATTGTCATCTGACTCGTAACCCCCCATTGCCCAGGGGGCATGGGGGCAAAGCCTTGTATGATTTCTACTCTATTATTTGGTTGATTCGATGCTTACTCGTCATAACAATGATAAAACTCCAGTGTTCATCTGTATTGATTGATTACCTGAGTCCGAGCATGGACTTTCTCAAAAAGTACTATGCTTAGGTCATATTTCATGGTTACTTGTGTACATTAGTTTGTCATTCATTTTTGTGCAGTGTGGTTTGGTGTGTTAGTTTTCAAACAGCTTTCATGTTTACTATGTCTTTCCCTGCTTTGTAGATGTCTGTGACTCCTCACATCAGTTTCACTAATGGTGCTTGCCATAGTACCCAGAATCTATCCTCCACAGCATGGGCCATTTTTTACCCTCATAGTGAGTTGATTTATATTCAAGGTATTTTTTTAAGTCGCAAACTAATAACATTGTTGAATACAGCGCAGTCATCAAATTGTTGTCAGAATCCATCACTCTTGACATTCGAGAATTGATTGTCAACCTGGATTCGCAGCTTCTTGTCCTTCAACTCAATGGGCAATATTTCGTCAGAAACCCTCATATATTAAGAATGTATCTATGTATTCGTCTACTGGAAAGAAATTTTGATTACATTACATATCATCATATTCCTAGACACATGAATACATTGACAGATGCATTAGCCAATTATGAGTTTGATAGACATTTACGAAATATGTGAAAATCTAAAACAAATCATTTGTACCATAGTAAGTAAGAAACTATAGCGCATATATATATATATATATATATATATATATATATATATATATATATATATATATATATATATATATATATATATATATATATATATATATATATATATATATATGGTGATAATGTTTGATACATCAAAACCTCAAAAAATAATATGTGTGTTCAAATAACATCGGTGGCTCACAGGCCTCATATATTTGTGGCACGCAGGACTCAAAAATGTGAATGCTAGACCTAGGAACTAATTAGCTTGGTGATCATGGTAACATGAAACTGCTCATGCAACACAAGTCAGTAATCGGCGGATCCGATCCGATACCCCCACCGTATTACTCTGGTACTAGCATGGGATGTCTCCCACCCGGGCATACTCTAGGATAGCACGAGTCAACCCCTCAAGGTTCCTCATGATCTCCTCCTCATTGTCACTCCCCTCCTGATAAGGAGCAACATCAAATTGGCAAGCGACATGCCTATCTATAGGGGACATCCTGGCAGGACACTCTAGTCCAAAATTTGCATTGATAAAACAAAATGTTATAAACACATATATATCAAAAACAATTAAAAAACCCAAAAAAATAAAAATTGATTTTTTACCTTCATTGTCAAAATCCTCCCCATCTAGCAGCGGCATGTCCAGATCTCTGCAGAATTCGGTATCGTTGTATGGACAATCCTCCATTACGATCAACTGTCGTCATATCCATGAAAAGAAGGTAGGCCTGTAGGACATATGCTAGCCCCCCATGATCCTAGGCATCAAACGACTCCAGTGGACCATCCATGGGTCTCATGGCATCGGAAGATCTACCTCAATTAGCTGGAACTCAAACAACGAAACTTGTTCCAAGAAGAAGGTCATTAGTACAAATCCAAAGAAAAATTGCTTCAAATTCCCCATCTTAGCTTTTGACAGTTGGCGTTTCATGTTGATCTTCATGGCTTCCACCCAATTGAAGATCGTCAGCATTGTATAGTTGATAGCATATAGAAATTTCGACTTGTTAGTCTCATGCTCTACTTGGGACCTACCCACTCTATTGATAGTCAACAGTAGCACTCTTAGTGTTAGATCTCGCACAGTGGAAATCTCAATCTTATTGCTCTTGGATTTGAGGGCTTCTGGGCAATGTTCAGCAAGTAGCATGGATGTGCTTGCCCCAATCGATCATGACCCATATAGGTTGACTAGTTCCCCACTTCGGGATAGTCTTGTGATGAAATAGATGTCTGAAGTTTCTAAATCCAACTCCTGGTCACCAATGATGAATATTTCCCAATTTATGTCCTAGAGGCTAATCAGGTATCGAAGTATCTAAGGTTGAGCCCAAATCCCTGGTGTGAGAAAGGACTTGAGGAGCCCACATTTCCTCAAGGTGTCCAAGAAATTTGGATCATTCATTAGTTGAGTGTCCACATCTTCGTGCTCACGTTCTTTCCAGTGTACCATTTTCGATAATTCTTTCTTGCAAAAACCATGTATTCAAGTCAATAATCATTTTTGGCGAGTAAAATTTGGATTTAAATGGTAGATTTGAAAGGAAAATGGTTTTTTCTTTTTTCACGGCGTCGACGCTCCTGTTTTAAAAATAGTTGCGCCGACGGTGCGATTGGGCATTTTAACAACCCTCGGCCGGCACGATTTCGTTCCCAAAAATCACGCCAACCGAGGACAAATTTTTTTGCCAAAACCTCCCTTAGAAATCCAAAAAATGGATAAAAACGGGAATAAACAGTATGGAAATGGATCTTAGGGACTTGGCTCTTACGTGCAACTGACGGCTTGACAAATTACCTCCCGGTTCTCCTGCAATCTGCTCCTGAAAAATTAGGGAAAAAAGTGGGTAATTTTTTTTTACAGCAACGTAAAATGGTAAATGGTAAAAAAATATTTACTTTTCCCTTATTTTATTCAATTTTTCATAAAATGTTAGGGTTTTTTAGTATTTTTTACCTATTTTGCCTCGAGAATTGATACTGCACTTTACCTTTTTTGTGCAACGGCTGGTGATGGATGTTCGACGATGGTGTCGAGTCACATTTCAGCTCTTTTCTCGACTCATAAAACTAAAATGAAAACATTGTCGAGTATTTTTCCCTTTGGACTTGTAAAAGAGAATAAAATGGGGGGTCCACTTTCAAGCTCTTTTTCAACCCTTTAAACATGAAAATATTGTCAAGCCCTTATCATTTCTAACTCATTAACAAATGCAAAACATTGTGCACCCAGTAAGCAGTGTACGAAAAGGGACCATGTGGAGTTTTTTTTCCATGTCTTTTTCAAACTCTCTAAACATAAAAAGGATACCGAGTTGTACCTTTGTCAGACTCGTTAAAATATTAAACGACATCAGATTTTTCATCATGATGAACATGAGCTTCTCCTTCCTAGGGCTTGCTAAACTTACTAGGTCAGATTCATTCGAAGAATGAACTTACAGTGCAAGCATATGTTATCCCCTTCAAGCTTGAAATTTAAAAATAATTGGGGTACCTGCCAGAAATGGTGGGGGGAATTTAGAAATCTAATCAGTTGTGTCGGCAGCTCACTCTTGAACATGACACTTTCTACTTCGTGTCAGGTTGGGATATCCTCCTTTTTATCTTTGACCTTCCTAGGTTGGGCCATTTATTTTTTCCTTTCATTTGATATCTACCACATCACCGTGACCACCAATCCTATGGATCCAAAATCTGCCAAACTTCTAGTCATGTCGTCGATATGTTCAAGAGTTGTCCTTCTGCAGTTACACTTACCCCTGATTCTCTGTATCATCCAAAATCATTTTTCATCCCTTTGTCTCGTGTCAATGATGTGGGATACATTATGGCCCTCCTTCGACGCGGTCACTTTCTGTCGACTTCAGCTCATTATCCAGGAAGTTGACTAAGAGACTCCCTTCCTGTACCTTAGAGCTTGCATGACCTAATGGCAAGTTCTTCGCACTCGATGACAAGTTCACATCATTGGCTCTCGATCGAGTGATTTCACATGTGTTTGACTACAACTCCTTTATTCACATTCCATGAATTTTGTTAATAGTACCTTGAGGACCATTGTCATTATTGGTGGTTTCTCTCACGCTTGTTAACAGTTTAGATCATTGGTTGGTAATCAAGCGATTTTCTAGCATGTTTGACTTCAACACATTCATTCGCATGTTAGGATTTGTACTTTGATCAGGTCGTTTGGAGTACAAGACCTTGAGCTAATATTACACAAGTCCAAGTTGTAAGGCGATGTGACATGCTCATGTTGATATACATGTCTCTTTCATATGGATGGCTATGACCATACCATGTGTGTCATATGTGATCCTTCTCATTATTGGATGGCTGCGACCATACCTAGATCCATTTGCATGATCATTCTCTGGATGGTTGCATCCATACCATATTCATGTATCATTTGACAGAGCTTCCAGTTATGTATATGTATCTATACTTGCTTATAGGTTTTTCAATGATAGACTTCGGTTCCCCGCACTGATTCATAAATAATTTCATCCCTCACTCTAGTTCAACCTTCACGCTTTAGGAGGAATCTGTTACACAGTATTTTGTCACTGTCCCTATACTCCCTGTTCCATAATCCTAGAGGACCTCTACAGTGAACCCTACATGCTTCCCCTTCATGAAGAAACTTCCATTGTGTCCCTCTTCATGAGCAGAACAATTCACTTTTGCATCATTTCCCAGTTTACAAGACTGATGCTAATGACCCTTGTTCTCCTCGTGCCGATATGCAGGGATTATAATTGTTCCTAGCACTGACCAGAGTGACTAAGCCTTATTCCAGTTGCGCCAATCCTCTTTTGGAAATTTTTTTAAATAAGGAGCCGAAGCTTCCAGCTTTAGAAGCTTCATAATGGAAGTCTAGTAAATGGTTGGGCTACATGGAATCGAGCATGTCAATTTGGGATCCTTTCCCCTATTAGGATGGAACTACCTCAAGAGGTAAGACCTTCTCCCATGAGAAGAGGAACCATCGCCCATCCATTCATGCTATATAAATCTCCCTTTTTCCCAAGCACTAGTGTTAATGTTGGTGTGCTAGTGCTAATTAAGTTTGGAGTAATCAGGAATTCATTCATAGTTGTAGCTCTCTAGTTGTGTGTGAGGGAGAAGTGTGAATTTGGTTTAGTGTGAAGACTAAAGGGAAGATCCTTAAAACTATCATTGTTGAGGCCACCATGGAATGTTAATGGAAGTGTGTGGGAACCTAGTTTTGTTGGATCAGAATAGCAAAGTCAAGACAACAGTTGTAATCTCTTCTTGATTAAATATACATGCAACTATCGATTGATTTCCTACATAATGTGTCATCTCCCATGTTTATGGCATAATTCTTCTTAACTTGTTAAATAGGTTGAATTACATTTTTTCTATTATCACGGTTGTTGTTTGTTGTTGTTTACTTGTTTTAGGTGTTTGAAGAAGGAAACGGGAGATAGTTAGAGCAAGAAAGCAAGGTCATCACCAAATGGGATAAGAGTAATAAGAGGTAGGCCATCTTAATTGGTTCTAACTTAAGGAAATCTTCCATAGAATGTCTTGTTTGTGGCTAGACCCACTATTGGGCTAGAGGAATTTTTTGTGTCCGCACTTATAATTTTACTTCACCACAGTAAGCTATCTTTATACCATAACGAATCATTTTTCTAGCTAAATGTATTAGATGTACTAGGATCTTGTTGTAACTTTTGAATGCGTGCCCACACTTCTTCGTCATTCTTCCATTCATCCCTTGCTTCATTTATCCAATCTAGTTGGATAATAGAAATGGTGCAAAGCAATTCTTCCACATCCTCATCCTTTCTTGACAATGAATCTTCCACAACATTTTTCTTCCCTTTTTTGTAGATGATTTCAAAGTCATAACCCAACATCTTTGTGACCCAATTTTGCTTCTTTTGTGAAGATAATCTTTGTTTTAAAAATTATTTAGGACTATCATGATCCATTTTTACCTTGAAGTGTCTTCCCATTAGGTAGGGTCACCATTTCTTAAGTGCATGTAGTATTGCCAACATTTCCTTCTCATAAATATCTTTGTGTAAATACCTTCCTTTGATTGGATGAATTTCAAAAGCAATGGGTATTTCTTCTTGCATTAAAACAACACCAATTCCATTTCCTAGGGCATCACATTCCACAATAAAGGTTTTTGTGAAGTCCAGCGTAGCTAAGACTGGTGCTTGGCACATTACCTCTTTAAGATGTTCAAAGGCCTTTATTTCTTCTACAGTCCATGAAAATGCATCTTTCTTCAATAATGTTGTTAGAGGTGCTACTATTCTCCCATAATTATTAACAAACTTGCGATAATACCCTATCAACCCAAGAAATCCTTGTAGATGATTTATGTTTGTGGGGATTTTCCATTCCTTAATGGATTTAATTTTTCTAGGGTCTACCTTAACACCTTCATGAGATACAATATCACCCAAATATTCCACCTCTTGTACCCCAAAGAAACATTTGGATATTTTTGCATATAATTGTTTCTCCTCCAATAGTTTGAGCACCCTGTCAACATGTTGAACATGATCCTTCCAAGACTTGCTATAGATTAGTATATCATCAAAAAATACTAACACAAATTTTCTAAGGAAGGGTTTGAAAATGGAATTCATCAAACCTTGAAATGTAGAAGTTGCATTGGTAAGGCCAAAAGGCATGACCAAAAATTCATAATGACCCTCATGAGTTCTAAATGTTGTTTTCGAAATGTATTCAGTCTTCATTTTGATTTGATGATATCTTGAACGAAGATCCAACTTGGTGAAGTAAATTGAACCATGCAACCCATCCAATAATTCATCAATGACAGGAATGGGAAATTTATCTTTAATACTGAGCTTGTTGAGCTCCTTATAATCCGGACACATGTGTAATGATCCATCCTTCTTGTGCACCAATACTATTGGAGCAGAGAGAGAACTTTGACTAGGTTGAATTATACCAGCCTCTAGCATTTCTTTAACCATACGTTAAATTTCACTCTTTTGGGCATAGGGATATCTGTAAGGCCTAATGTTTGGAGGAACACTTCTCGGAATCAAATGAATAGCATGATTATGATCACGAATAGGTGGGAGCCCTTTGGGAGTCTCAAATACCTTGGAATGATTGTCCAAGACTTTTTGGAGATCTGGAGAAATAGATGATTTTGATGTGGGAACCTCTAGCAAACATAATTATGCATTTACACCTTGTTGTTATTTCTTTAGAATCTTTGTCATTCCATTAGAGCTGATTATATTTCCTGGTTTCCCTACAATACCCCTTAATTCAACTTCCTTTCCTTCTTAACAAAATTTTATGAAAAGTTCTTGAAAATTAAAAGCTATTGTACCCATGGATTGTAGCCATTGGACTCCTAATACAACATCAACAAAACCCATTGGAATGGAAAGCATTGGGATATTCAATACATATTCTCCCATGGATAACTTGATATTATGGCACTTTCCAGAGAAATTTATGGTTCCCCCACTTTCAACCATCACTTGACACTCTAGTGTTGGATATAGGAAGCAATTCAATTCCTTAGATATCTTACAATGAATAAAATTATGGGTACTGCCTGAATCAATAAACAATATTACCTTTTTCTTCTTGATATGTCCTTCTATCTTGATAGTTTTAGGAGTGGTAATTCTAGCCAATGCATTACAAGATATGGTCGGATTCATTTCTTATTTCTTCTCTAGGGTTTGTTCTTGGTGTATATCCTGTTGTTTTGACGTTTCTTGTTCCTTCTCTTCCTCCTCTTCACAATCTATGTAAAACAATTTCTTCTCATCACACCTATGACCTTTAGTGTATTTTCTATCACAACTATAACAAATCCCTTTTGCTATTTTTTCTTCCAATTGTTGTGGTTTCAACCTTGTAGGTTGTGGAAGGCTAGGGGCAACAAAACTTCCATCTTTATAGTTGTGAGTGGTAGGCTTCCTGGTTGCCATAATTTTTCTTTCCTTTTTTCTTGCCAACCTGAATGCCTTCTCCAATGAATCAGGTTCCCAAAGGCAAACCTCATGTTGGATGTTATCCTTTAAAGTCCCTATGAACACATCAATCCTATGCTCCTCTGGAATATATTTTACCCTTATATTCAATTTTTGGAAGTCCTCAATGTGCTCCATCATTGAACCCTTTTGTTTGAGATTTATCAATTGGCTAAAAAAAGTGTTTATTTTTGTATCCTCATAATGTGTTATCATTTCTTTTGTAAAAATTGCCCAAGTGACAATTTGTTTAAGAAAGAAAAGCCATCGATACCATACAAATTGATTTGGTTCCAAATATAAAGTCGAAATGTGTACCTATTGTGTGTTTTTCACATTATGGAGATCGAAATATTGCTCCATCTATAGTATCCATGTTACGAGATCCTTGCCATCAAACTTCCTCATATCGATATTTGGAACATGGTGGGTCTTCAATCCAAAGTTAGAGTCTATGAAATCATGATTAACATTTCTTTTTTTCTCATCATGAGTTTCCTTTAATACCCTTTTACCATTATTAAACATTTCTTGTAGCAAATTTGTCAAATCTATCTTCAAATCTTCTATTTTTCCTTCCATATTGGCTTCCAAGTCATTCATCTTAGCTTCCACGCCTTTCTTTAAACCATCCATCTTAGCTTCCATGTCATTCATCTTAGCTTCCATGACTTTCTTTAAACCATCCATCTTATCTTCCATGCATCCATCTTAGCTTTCACGACGTCCATCTTAGCTTCCACGCCTTTCTTTAAACCATCCATCTTAGCTTCTGTTACTTTTTGCGAAACTGGATTTTGTTGCACTTGGTCTCATAATTTTGATATATCATGTTGCATTTCTTCCTATTATTCATGAGTCATGATAGAGCTTTCAGGTTTCTTACTAGGTGCTTCCATTTTATTTCTTCGGGGAATCAATTAATGATAATTATTCTTCAATATTCCCTTTGAATTCCTTAAAACAAATTTTTCAAACCAAACTCATGTGAAATTAAAAAAAAAAACTACACACTTTTTTTCACTTTGTAGGAGCTCGATATTGAATCTAATGTATCTCTAATATTTCAGATCTCTAAGGTCTAAAATTGCAAAGTATAGAAGCCCTCTAAGTCCTCTTTCCAACGCCACTAGTCTGATCGAAATTGGATTCTCCAAGAAAGTGTTATACCCAATCTCCCAAGATGACCCGATTATACACTTTTTCAGTAGGGTGAAGTCGTACAAAGTGCCACATGTCACTATTTCAACCTTTGGACTTGAAAATGATGCATAGAAAACTAAAGGCTGTCCTCTTTCTGTAAATTCTTACCAAATTTCAATCTGATACCAAGAGAGAAATTTATGATGATGTTTCCAAGGTCACATGTTTGGGATGTAATTCGGGAGCCTACAAAAAATTTAACTTAGATCATATCTCTGAAACTGTAGTGAGAAAAGATATGAAACTCAGGCCCAAGGATCATTGCGAGTTCAGCTTAAATGGGTTTTTGTTTTAGCTTCTGAAACATCGCAAAAATAAATTTATAGCAAAAATTTCACGATGACCTGTTTGGAGCAGTGAAACCCTAGAATCCAAAGCTCTAATACAAAATTTTATGAAACCAGCTCACAAAATAGAAGAAAAGATAGATCAGCTCCTTCAAAATCATCCTCTTCGAGGGGAAAACCTGCTTTACATTACATAAATGAACAATTCTTGGATGATACAAATGAATAAACCTCATTTCTATATATAGGAGTCTAAGGGGTCACAATATAATCAAAGTTGACCTAACAATAATAATATAAGGGCACAACAATAATAATATTGGGCTTATATGGGGAACACTAATAACAATATGGGGACAATGGGAGCACAATAATAATAATGAGGGCTACAATGACAATAGTAATGGGGGAATCACTAGTATTATAGGGACCTAACAAATTTGTTTTTTAGCACCCAAATCCTTCATTGCAAATGAATTAACCAATTTTCTTTTGAGCACATTTATTTTTTGCATGTTAGACCCTGCAACAAGCATGCCATATACATATAGTTGCCATAATTTTTCTTTTTGAGATAAACACAATGGTTAGAGTGACATATAATATAACCTTGCTCAGACATAAACCTATAAAATTTTAGATACCACTGCCTTGGAACCTATTTTAATCCATACAAGCTCTTATTCAATTTGCACACTAATTTCTCCTTTCCTTTGACCTCATACCCTTATGGCTGTTGCATATACATTTCTACCTCTAAATCCCCATGGAGAAAATTTTTCTTTACTAACTGCTCAATATTCAAATCTTCTACTATGCCTGGACTTAAAATAGTTCTAATTGAAATCATTTTAACAACAAGAGAAAAGCTTTCATCGAAGTATATACCTTTATTTTGTGCAAACCCCTTCACCAAAAGTCTAGCCTTATACCTCTGTTTTCATCCATCTTCTTCCTTCAACCTGTAAATCCATTTATTCTGCAATGTTGTTTTACCTGTAGGTAAATTGACTAAGTCCCAAATCTAGTTGTGCATCAAGGAGTCCATCTCTTCTTCGATGGCTTTCTCCCACTTCTTCCTAGTTTCTATCTACATTTCTTCTTCATATCTTTTTGGTTCACCATAATCAGTCAACAATACATAATATAATGAAGGAGATTATCGTTCAAGGGGTCTACTTATCCTGGTATATCTTCTAACACCATTTCCAGGTGTTTGAGGTGCCTTTTGTTGTTGTGGTTGTTGTTGTTATTGTGGTTGCTGATCATTATGATTTTTAGGCAGCTTTAATGTTTTTTGTGGTCTCATCAAGCACTGCATATTCTTTGTTTTTCTTTTCCTATTTCTTTTCTTGCATCTGATCCTTATACAAGACCTTTTCATTGAATATGACATATTTGCTCCTAATGATTTTGTGATTTTCATAATCATATAGGAGATAACCAAAATCATTAACACCATATCCAATAAAGGTACATTTCTTTGATTTTACCTCAAACATTGTTCTATTTTCTTTATTAATGTGGACAAAGGCTTCACAACTGAAATTCTTTAAAAATTAGTAGTTTACCTTTTTTACCTATCCATGCCTCGTATGGAATACCACCATCCAAGGAACTTGAAGGCCCTCTGTCTATTGGATATTATGTACAGATTTTTCCCAAAATTGTAAGGGAAATCATGCATGCAATCTCATGCACCTTGTATTCTCCATGATTGTCCTATTCATCCTTTTTGACACACCATTTTCATGTGGCGTTCCTAGAACTAGCTTCTCTCTGCAAATTCCATGTTCTAAACAGTAGTTGTCAAACTCTTTGTTGTAGTATTCACCTCCATTTTTTTATCTGAGACACTTCAACTTATTTCTTGTCTCATTCTCAACCAAAGATTTCCATTTCTTTAAATTATCAAGTACATCATATTTATTCTGAATACAATAAATCCAGGTTTTTCTAGTTGCGTCATCAAGAAAAGTAACATAATAGCAAGAGCCACTGAGAGATGATACCTGAGATCGTCCACATAAATCTATATGCACAAGCTCTGATATTTCTCTCTTATTTTCCTTCCCAACTCTAATAGATATGACTCCTATCTTCCGTAAACATAATTTTCACATAAATCCAAATCAACATGCTTCAAATCTAACAACAAAATTCTTGAGTGAAGAATATGCATCCCTTTCTCACTCATGTACCCAAGCCTCAGCCTATGATGCCACAATGTCGTATCTACTCTTGTGGACGTAAAAGCATTAACAAAATTAGAAATACCATTGCATAAATACAATGTGCAAACCTTTTCTTGTTTTTCTATTACCATGGCTCCTTTAGTAACCTTCCAGGTTTTGTGTGTGAATGTATTTACACAACCTTCACCACCTAACTTCCCTCTTGAAATTATATGTTTCTTCAGATTTCGAACATGCCTTACCTCCTTCAATAGACATTGGTTTCCATTTTGTTTCTTTATGAAAACCTTACCCATTCTAACTATTTTACAGGGTTTATCATCACCTGAATGAACGTATCCAAAATCTCCTTGAACATAGTCATGAAAATGTTTCCTATCAGGTGTGGCATGGAATGAGGCATGTGAATCTATCACCCAGGCATATATAATAATCTCTAATGAAAGAATCAAATCATCTTGAAACACATCACTTGTCACATTCACTTCATGATTGTTCTCTTGTTGTCCATCTCCTTCTTTTCCTTTCAGATATTTGCAGTATTTCTTCAAATGTCCTTTCTTCCCACATTTCCAGCACACTATCCATGATATGGATTTGCATCCTCCTTTTCTTGACTAACTACGATTTCCTAGGCTCCTCCCTCTTTCCAATTTCTTCCCCTAATCTCTATAGTTAAAGAATTACCTTATGTCTCACCTGAGCTTTTCCTACGCATTTCCTCACTAAGGATAACACCAACAACATCATCAAACTTTAAATTAATAGATCCATAGACAAAGTTACTAATAACCATAACTAAGCCATTCCAAATTTTTGGTACTTAGCACAGAATTAATAGAGCCCTAACTTCATCATCAAAATTTACCCCTACAGAACTTAACTAACTCGTAACCATGTTAAATTCATTTAAATGATCAACAACAGATCCACCTTCTGATACCTTCATATTAAATAGACACATCATAAGAAATACCTTATTTGAGGCTGAGGTTTTTTCATATAATTTTTCCAATGCCGTCATTAAACCTTTTGTTGTCTTTTCCTTTGAAATGTTGAATGCCACCAATGTTGTTATACACAATTGTATTGTTCCTAGTGCCTTTTTATCTAGAATAACCCATTCTACATACGTCATACTTGTTAGATTCTTTATTTTTTTGCTCAGTGGTGGGTATAGATATTTCTGGTTCTTATAATCTTGCATCTGCATCTTCCACAACTGGTAGTTTTGGTCGTTAAATTTCTCAACCCTAAACCTACCATCTTCTGTCATTTCTCCCACTCGAACCAAGAAACCTTCTCTCATATGAGTTTATTAGCAAAATAGACCTTCGAATATGATACCAATTGTTATACATTAATTAATGGAGCAATAAAATACACAAAATATTGTGGAAAAACAAATAAAAGAACACATAAAACAAGAGAGACACATATATACATGGTTCACCAAATTTGGGCTACATCCATGGAGAAATAGCCAATCCTTCATTTTATATTATCCAGCAAAATGAAGAGATACAACCTACAACAGATCTGTTGTAATTTCCTCTTCGCTCTCACACAACCTCCTCTCTCTCTCTCTCTCTCAAAATAAAAAAAAATACCCAATCGTAATACAATTCCCTCATACATACTGAGGGTTTCCTTCTAGGGAAAAAACCTCTAAATTAATATAACTTCTACCATCAGATCATCTTCCTAATGCAAGCCCTAGATTGACTACAAAATTGCAATATTTTACAAGGAAAATTTTCCTCTATTTTAGCTTCAGGGGCACTACCCCTGAACCCCCACCAAGGGGGGCCTAATAAAAGTCGTCGTCGCCCCCTGGACCCCCTTGGTGGTGATAAAGTGAGTGGAATTTCCACCCCATTAAGAATATGGATCCAATGTGACTGCAACAAAAACCCTTGAAAGATAATCAAGCTCCACAACAAACATGTTGACAGTTAGTGCATGCTTTCATTGACAATCTCTTACTTTTGGTTATGATTCTACTTCTATTTTAGTGAGCCTTTCAAACTGTCTCTTTTGTGTGCATTCACTTTCATGAGTGTCACTTTAATGTTTTCTACTATCACTTTAATGTTTTTTACTGTCACTTATGCTCTCTTTCACTTTATTTGGTGTCATTTTCATGTTCTCTTCGCCTTGGCATATGTTACTTTCACCATCGTTCACATATCGCAAGTTTCATTTGCATTTTTCTTCTCATATAGAAAGTTTCATTTTTTGGCATGAGAAGTGTCTCTTATCATTTAAAGTGGGGTTATTGTGTGTTTCAATGGGTAATATATGAATTAATGAGTTGTACTTACCATGTCAACATGTATCGTATTGATTTCCAAATTTTCAAACATTGTCGCACAAGTCTCGTCACTATTGTCGCAGAGTGTAACTTTGGTGTCCTACTTGGTGTAAGTTGTTGTAAAGTTGTCACATTGAGGGGAATTATGTTGTTCATGTGTTCTAAGTGTTCCTTCTCATGTCTTCAAGTGATCTAATTGTGTGATCATGTTCAAGTCTTACTTTGATTTAGCTTTTTCTCACTTGTCCAACACTTAGTCAAAACTAGGAAAACTCCCCAATCAGGTCACTTAGCCTCATCCAACCCTCCCAAATTACGCACTGCACATTCTCATATCTCACATAGTAACTTCGTCTCTTGGAATTGGGCAATGCGCAGTTTTTGCCTTCTAAAAGTATGCACTATGCAATCTCAATGCTCAAGCCCAACCCTTGAGCTCCAAAATTGCACATTCCTTATCTCCAACCTAGCCTTAACTGCATATTGCATAGTCTCAAGCCTCAACCCTCATCCTTCAGCTGCTGACCTAAGAAATTTTGGATTCACTCAACCTCCTCTACCTCCCAAAACTGTGAAGTAGGCAAATTAAGTTCTCAAGCCATTTGCCTAGCTCCTTGGGCCCCTTAACTGTGCAGTCACTCAGCCCTGGCATTCCAGAACTACACATTGCATAGTTTAAAGCATCAAGCCTCAACATTGAGCTATTGATCTACTCAACTGCGTAGTCCCTTTGATTTTTTCCCTCCAGAAATGTGCATTACGTAGTCTCAAGCATCAAGCCTCACCCTTGAGTTCTTGAATTACACAACTGTGAATTCCCTTTTCTTTTGTCCCTCCAGAACTATGTATTGGGAAACTTCATCCCTTAAGCCCTAGCCTTGATCTATTAAACCCCTCAATTGCATAGCCACTTAATCTAGGCCATCCTAAATTGTGCATTTCACAATCTTTAGCCTCAGTCCCCAACCCTAGCCTCTAGAGTTGTTCAGTCCTTGAGTCATTCACTCAACTAGTCACCAGTTCCAGCCTTAACAAGTGATTTCATGAAGCATGTTAGATTAGTGGTTTTTATACTAGTATCGTCCTATCGTGAATGGATTTCTGTTGTAGGTACTCTATATTATCGTGAAAAGACGATGACGCATGGAAAGGAGAAGGATACCATGATAGAGGACACCTATGGAGCTTAAGATATAAGATGATCATCAGGTGAGAAGGTGAAGGAACACCAGATTACAATAGAAGACTAAATATTAAGTCTACATGAAAACTCCATATTAATTCATAACCCTTTAGAGGTTGGATATGAATAACAAATCATATATATTATGAAGAAGAAGTATTGGATACATCTCTTATCAAAGAAAGGAGCAGTAAGGAGTGGGTTGACATTTCCATTTCATCAGTGATATGTCATGTCATGTTATGAGTCATCATGTGCCACATCATTATGTGGATTATGTAAATTTATATTAGAGAATGTATTGTAAAGTGGAATTCCAAGAGTCATGTATAGAATATGAAGAGTCGTGTAATATTCGAAAATTCATAGAGAAGTCAAATAATCATGAGGTTAGTCCAAGAGGCACAAGGGAGGAAAATCGACACCACATTTGTTATATATACACCCTCATAGCTCATGTAAAAAGATTTTTCACCTTGGGTACTCCTACCAAGCATTGGAGAGGAAGATAGTTGTTTTGGAGGAGAAAGTGATTTCTCTAATTCTCCACTATTGGGGCTAGTGGTGTCCATTGTATTAATGTATCTTGGAACTTTTAATTAATGCAAAAGAGTGTTGAGCCGACACGCTTTCATGAATATGTTGTGAATTTTTAAGACTATCCTTTGAATGTTTGTGATGTATGTTGTTTCATCTGTATTAAGGAAATTGAACTATTTTGGTGGACTTCGTACTTATCTTGTTGAAAGTGTGTTGGGTTTTCTTTAACATTCATTGCTTCCTTGTGAACTATTTCACTGGTTGATCAATGGTTCATTCATGTGTATATGCTGATGTTCCTTTTCTAGATTAGTACTATTACTTGTCTTTAAAGGGCCCAATTTTCTCTTCACTTTCGATAGAAGGACCTATATACTTTATGCAGTTGAACATTTCACAAGGCATACTCACTTTTTGATCCAAAGATACTTTTGTATTACTCTCTTGTGTTGAATTTTCTAGCCAAGAAAAATATGCAAGAATACATGGTAGATTGTTCGACACTCAGGACGGGGCTCCTACTCCAAACGATGTGAGGTCTAATTGGGACTTCACATCAGGGAGACCCCCTTGTTTGATGGATTTCTAGCACCATCAACAATTCGGAGCTCAACCCAAGAAACAAAAAAAAAAATACAATAAGAAGAAGAATATCACGGCCATTCATTCGAGAAACTAGGTTGAAAACAACTCAAACATGGATGAGAGGATCAATTATGTACATTATTGAGAAGGAGGTGAATCTAGATAGCCTTCAAAAACAGGAAGAGAAGGTGTTATAGACAATTTTGTGCCTTGCAGCATCAGGCATGAATTGTCAATAATCCAAGGGATCCTAAGTCCCTAAACATGATGTTCCTACCCCTAGAGGAACAAGGTCAGCAAACCAACAGCTCTCAGATCAGTTCTCCACCTGAAAACACTCAAAAACAAGCAATCTTGAAATCAAAGCAGGTGCTCCACTAGGCTTCTGCGCTGAAACTCAACTCCTCCATGGTGTACCTGCGTTGCAAAGCAGGTAGGACAAAGGCCACCTGCGCTGAGCGAGATGGGACAAGTGGCACACTGAGTCATTGCTCTGGAATCTTCCAAAAATGACACTTGGATCAGGGATTTCGCCTTGTGATGAGTCAGAGGCTCTGTTTCTCCAAGTGGAAGCAAGGTTCTCCAAGTGGACTCAAGAACTGAAGATCAACTGAAGAGAGAGAGGACACAAGGAAGCTACACATCAGTTGCAAGCTGACTCATCCTTTCTCAATTCATCTATATATTGAGCTCTCTCCTATGAGCTCAGGGAGCTGGAATTTTGTGCAAAGTAATGATATGCTGTTGGTTTCACTATAGAGCTATTGGGTGATTGCTTGAAGGAGGTGAAGAGGAGAAATTCTTTCTGCTGGGAGGTGTTGCTGGATTGGGGCCTCCAATGGTTGTAACACTCTCAGAACTTTACTTCTTCTATTAATAAAATCTATTGAGGTTCTTCTATATGCATTTGTTTCAATGATGTATTGTGATAATTGTATATTTGATTTATGCTAATCCTTGAATCAGTTATGATTGCATGCTTCTTGTAGTTTCCTTCTTTGTTATTTTGCAGGATCTCATTGTAGCTGGGCCAGCAAAAGAGCAAGGAGCTGGGAGCAAGCAAGCAAAGAGAGGAGTTTGGATTCGACATTAAGCGCAAGGCAACGGTTAGTGCATTTCTTCATTCTCTCTTGCTTTCATAAAGAAGTAATCCTTAAGTAGTTTTCTTTACAGTTGTTGCTGAGGTACTATCACCCTTAGAGTGGGATAGGGTCATCCGAATCGGATACTTTTCCCTACAACAAACTGGCGAATCCGCTGGGGATCGTATCTGTTTGATTGTTTGTAGTATTTTGCTATTCATTTCCTGAACAAAAGAGTACCAAATCGAAAAGCTTTTGACTATATCAAAAGCGAAGTAGAGGGCAGCTACTCTAGCTCATTTCTGAGCATGTTCATGATTTGAAGAGCTGATCTACAAGGATCCTTGTAAGCTCTTAGTGATAGCTTTTCATCTTCCTTGTCATCCCTTAGTGTGTGCTTGACTGATAGCTTCTGATTTGAGCAAAAACTGTGAATTTTTGAGAAAATTGTGACCCGGAAACTGTGAAAACGAAACTTTCATTTTCCAAAGCAGGTAGTACACAGGCTACCTGCTTTGCAACGCAGGTCCCGAAGGGGCTACCTGCGCTGAGAGCCAGATTGGCTATGCAGCACCTGCGTTGGCCCAATTTTTCCTTGTGCATTTGGGGTTTCCTCCCTTTTTCTTGCCTGTTTTCACTATAGATTTTGCAGCCAGTTACCAGTCTTGCACCTATTCTGAAACCAACTTTACTTGCCATCATTCCGCCTCTGTTATATAACGAAATTGTACTTGTTCTTTTGTATTTCTTGCGTCATTTACAATTTCCCATAACGAAAGTGAACTAGTCTTGCTTTGGCCTCTTAGATCTGAACCTGTGTTAGGCATTTTGCTGGTCTAAAGAGTTAGCTTGTTTGCTGTCCATAGCTGATTAGTCTTTTTACTTTCGTCATTATGGTTTGATTTCATGTATTTCCAGTGATTAAACAAGTAAATCTTAAGGTGTCTTTTGATTTTGGACTAGCTTGTTTACTTTCACTTTAAATCGAAATCAAAGTTATATAACAACTTTCTTTCTGTAACACATCAACATTAAGAAAGGGAAAAGAAAATACATGCATTGTGCATTTTGCATTTGAAAAAGTTTGCATGATGATTTAGGAGAAAGTGCATTAGTTTGTGCTGTATGAACTGTGTGAAAAGATATGCCTTTCTTCTCCCTCAGTAGTTAAGATTTTCATCAGTCAAAAAGATTTGAAAAAGCTTGCTTCTCATCTTAGGCTGCATTTAGGAATTTGTCATATACATCTCGTGGTGAACCTTGAAAGGCAAACTTTAAAAAGATCAACTTAAAATATACTGAATGAACCTAACAACGCATTGAAACATAACGCAAACACATAGAGGTCTAAGCTAGAGACGTGTTCCGGCGTCGTTAAACTTAGTGACTGTCGATCTCTACGAAGGTGGGTGATTCCTCCTGAGAGTCGGTGGCATTAATACGGACTTGTGCTCCCACGTACCGTCGAGTATATATTGGGAGACCCCTATAGGAACAAAGCCTTTATCCATAGGAAGCCGTGTCGGCCGCCCTACTGATCGCAATGCAGTGAACACAGCATTCACGAAGATTGACCACACGTACCGTAAAACGTATTCCGTGGTTTTGCGAAAGGTTTGGCACACCCTCTGCCTAGAACTCCAGAGCAGTTTCTTTTGGCCTTTTTCAAACTCTATAACTGAAAAAGTCCAACCGAGCATTTGTCACTTCGGGCTCGTTAATACATCGAAGGAGACTAGAGTCATCTTTAGCTTTTTCTCGACTCTTAAAACATGAAAAAGCAAAGTTATGTCTAAAAGCGTCTAATAAAATTCATTCAAATCGGAAACACAAATTTTCCCCTTTATATTTTAGTTGATCGAGTAATCCGCAATCGTGGAAGAAAGTCAATTGAATATCCGTCGTTCGCGGAGGCTTGCGAGCCAACCGTCTTTGTCTCCGGGATCGAAAACAATCCAGGCAAAGCGAGCTCGTCGAACCAGTTCAAAATCTCCTTTAAAAGTTAGAACAAGTGTTCCAACAACATCTGAGATTCTGGTGACTCCAAACATTTCCGGAAACCCTGCCTCTATAGAAGAAGTTCAATCGCAGCAGAAGGACAGTAATACTGATCCTAGTCTGGGGGCAAATACTTATATAACTGAACCAGTTCCACCTGTAACTGGTCCAGAGAGTTTTGTTTCTCAAACATCTGTCATTGTCGATACAACCCCTTCTTCGGCACCGGAAATCTTTTACGGACCTGACGGTCTTCCTCTTCCACCTGGTCTGATTGCGATAGAGGAAATTATAGAGGAACCGCAAGTATCCACTCCAACTCATTTTGGAATAGGGGTCACTCTATTTCCTGCTACAACAGAAGTTTGTACATCACCAGTGGAAGTTCCTGTAGAATCACTAGGCAATCAATTGGATAGACTCAAAATGTCTGAACAATCGTCGACATCTAGGACTGTGTCGAATGACACGGCGACAGCAGAATTACCTACTACAAATCCGACAATGTTCGCCGGCATACCATCTGTCCCAACTAGCTCTCAACCGCTAGAAGGAGTCCACCCAGGGACTATCGCGACGGTATGGTCTGTTCCTGTTTGTTCTTCCGGAGTAATATCTGGTAACTCTTATGGTGAGACTCAACAAATTGACCCCTTTGGAGGTCAATTTAGGCCATCCAGTCCTCCAGGACAATCAATTGCCTTGAGTTCTGGATTACCACCGTATGGGGGGCAGTATGCCCTTTCATTACCCCCTCCGGGAGGGTACCCATACGGGAGTTCTCAACCTTATTCAAGTTATGGTGGAATTGCAACAAGTAGTTGGGTACCCATGCTATCCCAGCAACCAAGAGTTGTATATTCTATGCAACAGTGTGTACCTGTGACGAACATCCCAACTACACTGGCCATTGTAACCGTGTCGCAAGTTCAAACGATGCCTGTTGTATGTCAACCTCAGATTTCTCAGGTTCTCATGCAACAGCCCCTTGACCCTGCGACCCAACCACAATCGCCTACTGGTGGGGCGACACAAGTACAATCAGGTACAATTACCCCACATCTTGGTCCAATGGTTAGTATAGCACAACAACCCATGGTCTCGCAACCGTGGCTAGTGCAGTACCAACAACCACAATTCCAACAAGTGTACCAAGGTTCTGAACAGCAAATCTTTGCGAATAGTGGACAACCATATATCCAAAATGGTCAAAATCAACCACTTTATAGTGGTCAAGTCCATCAACCGTATCAATCATACCAACATCAACTCCATTATGCTGGTATGCAAAGACCAACTGTTCAGGCAATTCCATCATACCCTGGTTACGCTTCCCCTAACTTGAATCAGCAGTTACCATTCATGGCGACTTTAGAGTTGCCTGATTTACATCGGTTAACCAATGATCCAATTGCTTACGCCCCATGATGGCCAGTGATTCCGCACAAACTTCCATCCGACATTCCTAAATTCAATGGAAATCCAGGTGAAGACCCGTTGAATCATGTGATGACATTTCATCTATGGTGTTCATCGAACACCTTAAATGACGATTCGATAAGACTTCGCCTCTTTCAGAGGACATTGACAGGTCCAGCGGCAAAATGGTATATAGAATTGCCAAGAGCTTCGTTCGACAATTTTAGCTCCCTTGCCACGACATTCTTAACCCACTTTCAATTACCAATAAGGTATGAAACGGGAACAGAGATATTGACCAACTTCAAACAGACAACCGCAACTCATATATCAGATCATATACATGAGTGGCGACGTCGACGAAGAATGGTTAAAACATACGTTCCTGATCAGCTTCTAGCTGAGTGGTTTATAAAGTCGTTACTTCCGGCCATAACGGAAGATGTGGCAAAGGGGGGAGTCGTAACAGAAGAGCAGGTTATTGCTCGTGCGCAATATTTGGACTTAGTATATACTCAATCCGGCACGCTCTATGACAAGATACCAGACGCCCCTAGACCAGAGTTTTCAATCCCTCCTCCTCCTAAATCGAACAGTGACTCTCATGCCGTCGATGGCGTGATTGGCACAGCAAACTCAAATCCGAAAAAGGCCAATCAAAAGAAAGCCCGTAAGGATTCGAATCAAAATGCACATGAAGAAATTCTTGCTTCGGAAGTAAATGCCGTATCGATAGATAAAGGCAAAGAAACCAATCAACCAGTAAGCAGAAAGAATCAAAACAAAGGGAAGAAAGATCAAAGAAAGTCATCTCCTCGAAAAACTCCTCATAGAGAGGAGAAACCACCTGGGAGGTGTCACATATGTGACGAGGATCATTGGACGGCAGATTGCCCGTACAAAGTTGAGTTTAAAAGATTCGTAAAGAATTCGCATACTCCAGCTGTGTTGACTGATCCATTTCCTGACCCAAGTCAGAATCTGGTTGATAGTGGAAATGCTTCCCCATCACAAGTTATGATGTTGTCAAGTTTTAAGCGCCAAGATGATGCTTTAATTTCAACATTAAACAAAATCCATGGGAATTCACAGTTGTTGAATGGCGAGAGAAAAGGTCGATCAGGCAGTTCGACAACAACTTCGACAGAAGTTGTGTCACCATCCAATACAAGAAGCATTCCAACGATCCATGGAGGCAATCATCCTCTCCAATATATCGGAGTAATTTTCCTAAAAGGCCCTTCTTTAATGGGCACTTTTTCCCCACCACCACCAAGTAATCTTACGGAGATGGGTGCAACGGAATATGAAGCCTTATATTTTTGATGGATCTAAAAGTTTCGAGGATAGTTCCTATCTCAAGTCAACCTCGTTTAAAAAATGAAATAAAGAGTAAAGAGGATGGTTCTTTACGATGTCAACCTCATTAAAAAATGAAATGCCCCTTAAGGTTTATGGGGCATATGCCTCGTCTGCATTTTTATGCTGGGGGCATCAAGATCGAGCAGTTTTAGCACATAGTTCATGCTTGTTAAAAAATAAACATGTGTTGGATATGCCGACGGAGCAAGTCGTAGTTCGCGGAACCTATCTTCCGCGGCGTGGGCCATTTTTGATCCAAGTGGCGAGTTAGTAAGTTTCAGAGGTGTATGTATTGGGCAATCAACGAATAACATCGCTGAGTATAGCGCGTTGATAGAAATACTCTCTGATGCCATCACACGTGGCATATGCTGACTAATTGTCAGGCTAGACTCACAGCTCGTAATACGACAACTCGATGGTATATATTATGTTCGCAATCCAGCTATTTATCGCATGTTCCTAAGAGTAAAAATCTTGGAAAGACGATTTGATTCAATTCAATATCAACATATTTCAAGAAATTTAAACACATTAACTGACTCATTAGCAAACTATGTGTTAGATAGACATTTGCAACATTTATAAAAAGGACACCTCATAAAAGAGTGTACATATGAATCATCCAAATCAACCAGAACGAAACTCGAAAATCAAAATATATATAAGTTGTTTATAAAGTTCATACATAATGTTCTGTAACCAAGACAAAATTGGTCATATGACCTAAAAACTCAAAAGTGTTAGGGGGCACCCTAGCCTAGTGATGCTCCTGATAGTAAGCCACAGTCTGTGCTATCATGCACAGAAGACGGGTCCATCGTCTAGGTACACCGATAGTATGCTGCTGCATCGGTAAAGGTAGCTCGTCAATCTGTACATCCGGAAGACCACGGGTCAGGTTCTCAACCTGCCCCTGCACAGCTGTAAGGGTCTCAGTATCGCTAAGATCACGGATAATAACTCTCCGAGCAGGCTCCTCTGCCGGAGCAGCAACAGGTGGTCTCAGACGAACTGCCGGACGAACAGGACCGACATCTGCAAGCACACATGAGTTCAATTAAAGTCTTGATAGAATAAAGCACAAGAACATTATAAATGAAAACAATGAACAGTAATATGGTTGAAGTTCTTACCAGTAGCATCCCACTGAGCACCGTCTGGCAGTACCATATCCGGATCACCCCGGAAATCCATACCAACATATGGGTACTCGGAAAAAGCCATCTCCTGGAGATCGAACCACCTGAAGAAAGCGGCATTGAAAGAAATCTGGGATTGACCTACATGTCTGGACATGTGATCGACCCATCGCTGCATGCGTGGCTCGGTAGGAGAAGGCACTCCGAGGTCAATGTACTGAGGTTGCATCAGAGGGATCTTCTCCAAGGCGAAGGCAGTCAGAATCGAACCAAAACCAAAGTTCTTCAGCTTCCCATCCTTCACCTTGTTCAGTTGACTTTTCATCTGAGTAAGCACTGCATCACACCAGTTGAAGATCTTCAATTGGAGACACTCCAAGGCGTGCTGCATATGAGACCTGTTGGCAACATGTAAAGATGTGCTGTCGGCCATCCTACCAAGAGTATACAGAATAGACCTGAGAGGCCTGCTAGTAACGTCACGGATGACTACCTTGCCGTCTCTGCTCGGCTGGGACCCCTCCCTGCAATACTGGCGGGCATAGTCTCTCACGGAATCATTCCCCCGGACTGTACCAGATAAAGAAATGGTGGCACCCCGCCTTGACAAGCCAGTCAAGAAGTAAATGTCTGTCACGGTCAATGGAATGGGTTTGTTCCTGATCTGGAATACTTGGTTAACAGGATCCCAAGCATCAAGCATATACTGCAGTAGTGAAATCTGTGCTCTCATGCTTGAGATACGGAAAAACTTCAGTCTCGTAGCGCGCCCACCGTAACAGGATCATGAAGGGCAATCATATCTTCTTCCTCATGTTCTCGTTCTCGCCATGTGAGGGCCATCTTGATCAAGAATCCCTGCAAAAAAAACAAGAGAATGAGTCAGCTCCTGAAATTGATGAAAAACTGGCGAAAATTTCATCAAAATCTGTGAAAAATTGTTGTTTTTATGCCCCAAAGCGGGTGCCCAGTGTACTACCTGCGTTGGGGGACAAGCTGCCTTCAAGCAGCTTGAATCCCAACGCAGTTTTCGAATGGGGAACCTGCGTTGATCAGAGGGCACCCTGGCAAAACCCCAGAGGCTCAATAGAACAGCAAAACAGGCATGAAACAGGAAAATGAAACCATGAAAATGAAGAGCTAAGGTTTAGCTCCTACCTGGTCCAAACGGCGCCGAAAATCGTCCGCAGAATCTCCCGGAATCAGCTGGTGAAAATCAAGGGGAAAGAGGCTCCTCCAAAGCTCCTCCCAGAAAAAATGAACCAGTAAATAACCTTGGTAAATGCCTCCGCTGGGGATCGTATCTGTTTGATTGTTTGTAGTATTTTGCTATTCATTTCCTGAACAAAAGAGTACCAAATCGAAAAGCTTTTGACTATATCAAAAGCGAAGTAGAGGGCAGCTACTCTAGCTCATTTCTGAGCATGTTCGTGATTTGAAGAAGCTGATCTACAAGGATCCTTGTAAGCTCTTAGTGATAGATTTTCATCTTCCTTGTCATCCCTTAGTGTGTGCTTGACTGATAGCTTCTGATTTGAGCAAAAACTGTGAATTTTTGAGAAAATTGTCACCCGGAAACTGTGAAAACGAAACTTTCATTTTCCAAAGCAGGTAGTACACAGGCTACCTGCTTTGCAACGCAGGTCCCGAAGGGGCTACCTGCGCTGAGAGCCAGATTGGCTGTGCAGCACCTGCGTTGGCCCAATTTTGCCTTGTGCATTTGGGGTTTCCTCCCTTTTTCTTGCCTGTTTTCACTATAGATTTTGCAGCCAGTTACCAGTCTTGCACCTATTCTGAAACCAACTTTACTTGCCATCATTCCGCCTCTGTTATATAACAAAATTGTACTTGTTCTTTTGTATTTCTTACGTCATTTACAATTTCCCATAACGAAAGTGAACTAGTCTTGCTTTGGCCTCTTAGATCTGAACCTGTGTTAGGCATTTTGCTGGTCTAAAGAGTTAGCTTGTTTGCTGTCCATAGCTGATTAGTCTTTTTACTTTTGTCATTATGGTTTGATTTCATGTATTTCCAGTGATTAAACAAGTAAATCTTAAGGTGTCTTTTGATTTTGGACTAGCTTGTTTACTTTCGCTTTAAATCGAAATCAAAGTTATATAACAACTTTCTTTTTTGTAACACATCAACATTAAGAAAGGGAAAAGAAAATACATGCATTGTGCATTTTGCATTTGACTGCTTGCATGACGATTTAGGAAATTTTGCATTAGTGTGTGCTCTATGATCTGTGTGAAAAGATTTTCCTTTCTTCTCCCTCAGTAGTTAAGATTTTCAAAGTTGAAAGATTGAAAAGTTTGCTTCTCATCTTAGACTGCATTCAGGAATTTGTTACATACATCTCGTGGTGATCCTTAAAGGCAAACTGCTAAGCAAGATCAACATTAAAATAAATTCAATTTACATAACAATGCTTTGTAACATAACGCAAACACATAGAGGTCTAGGTAGAGACGTGTTCCGGCGTCGTTAAACTTAGTGACTGTCGATCTCTACGAAGGTGGGTGATTCCTCCTGAGAGTCGGTGGCACTAATACGGACTTGTGCTCCCACGTACCGTCGCGTATATATTGGGAGACCCCTATAGGAACAAAGCCTTTATCCATAGGAAGCCGTGTCGACCGCCCTACTGATCGCAATGCAGTGAACACAGCATTCACGAAGATTGACCACACGTACCATAAAACGTATTCCGTGGTTTTGCGAAAGGTTTGGCACACCCTCTGCCTAGAACTCCAGAGCAGTTTCTTTTGGCCTTTTTCAAACTCTATAACTGAAAAAGTCCATCCGAGCATTTGTCACTTCGGGCTCGTTAAAACATCGAAGGCGACTAGAGTCATCTTTAGCTTTTTCTCGACTCTTAAAACATGAAAAAGCAAAGTTGTGTCTAAAGCATCGTTAATAAAATTTATTTTAATCGGAACATAATCACATGTTATTCCCACGTTGATCTTTCAGTTGAAAAGTATGGAGCCCACCAACCAAGGAAGTCACCTTGGCGGAAGTCCCAATCCCTTCTCCTCTTGGGGAGATGTTGGTGCGCCTCATATGGCCACATTGTCACTTCCAGGATTGACAATTGGCCTACCTGTATGGCTCTTTTCAACTAATGTAGTTCAAATCGCCACTAATCCTGAGCAGTCGAATCAACAGTCAGACCAGTCTAGAGCTACCCACCAGCCTTCCACCTCTTACAATTCTTCCTCTGATCCTTCATCTTCGCAGGGTAGAGCCGGCAAAAGTCAGCCTCCCATGGAGAAGAAGGAAAAGAAGAAGAGAGCAAAGAAGCAGAAGGGGCCTATGGCGAAGGCGACTGGAGGCAAGCAAAAGACATCTGACAAAAATCCACACACTGCACCGACCGGGCCTAAATCGCCATGTGTCATTTCCAAGGGGACCCACTTTCATCGTGATTGTCCTTGTATTCCCCGGATACTAAGGGACTGGTCCCCTAGGTTGCACAATCCGGTAGCATCAACCTCTGGTAGTCATGTTGATTGCAGTCCATCAACTAGCGAGAGTGAAGGACGAAAAGGGAGACCAAGATCACCCTGTATGTTGTGTGAAGGCGATCACGCCATCCACCGATGTCCATTCTTAGATGAGGCGAAGAGAGCTTTGGAAGATCGTCCGGTATCACCATTACAACTTCCTCCTGGATACCAAAAACGCGTGCCTAATCCCTCGATAGTTGAAAATCCAGCTGGCCCGCTCAAGTGGTCAGCTGAAGTGTCAGTCATTGAGAATGAACCAACTGAATCTAGACCAGACGAAAGTCTAAAGGTCGAAACGGCAGTTGACCCGGTTCTTCCTTCAGAGGTTTCATCCTCAAATGACACCGTCGTTGAAGATTCATCTTCAATGACACCCTCACTGAAGAGAATAAGAATGACACCGTCCATATTCTTTTCATCAACACAGACTTTGATGAGCATCAGGGCAATGCGCCCATTCCTTTGTCGCAGGAAGGAACATCGTCAGGGTCGTATCCGGCCGTGTATTCGGTCCCACCACCAAGCAACCTAGTTGTATCCTTTGATTGGAATCAACTAGGCAGACCCCGGTTACCAGCCAGTATACCATTCAGAATCGTTGTCCAGATCTATAGAATGGTAATGGCTGGAACTATCATTGATGAAGGGGCATCTGTGAGTATCCTTTCCTCTATTGCTTGGAAAGCACTGGGTTCCCCGGCGCTTTTACCTGAGATGAGAAATCTATCAGGTTTTGATAAAGGAACCAGTCGCCCGTTAGGGATTCTCCCCAATGTTCCCATTACATTGAAGGGAAAGGCAGTTCATATGAACGTCATGGTCGTCCAGGGACCCTTGGTTTATAACTTACTCCTTGGACGAGACTATATACATTGCATGGAGGCAATAGTGTCCTCACTCTTTAGAGTTATGTGTTTTCCGCACGAAGGAAGAATGGTCAAGCTCGTAGACCAACTTTCATTTCCAGGATCACGCATCGCAAATAGTCAAATACCATCCCTTAACGGTTTATTCACTCAAGGAATGCCTCCACCCCCGATTCTACTTCCCGATGAATGCGAGTGATTCGGAAGAAAGAACTGGGATCCAGGGGGCATGCACCCTGGCCTGCCTTGGGCAGAGGAAACCTTGGGTATAAAGTTAATTTCCGCAGAAGAATCTGTTATAGACAATTTTGTGCCTTGCAGCATCAGGCATGAATTGTCAATAATCCAAGGGATCCAAAGTCCCTAAACATGATGTTCCTACCCCTAGAGGAACAAGGTCAGCAAACCAACAGCTCTCAGATCAGTTCTCCACCTGAAAACACTCAAAAACAAGCAATCCTGAAATCAAAGCAGGTGCTCCACTAGGCTTCTGCGCTGAAACTCAACTCCTCCATGGTGTACCTGCGTTGCAAAGCAGGTAGGACAAAGGCCACCTGCGCTAAGCGAGATGGGACAAGTGGCACACTGAGTCATTGCTCTGGAATCTTCCAAAAATGACACTTGGATCAGGGATTTCGCCTTGTGATGAGTCAGAGGCTCTGTTTCTCCAAGTGGAAGCAAGGTTCTCCAAGTGGACTCAAGAACTGAAGATCAACTGAAGAGAGAGAGGACACAAGGCAGCTACACATCAGTTGCAAGCTGACTCATCCTTTCTCAATTCATCTATATATTGAGCTCTCTCCTATGAGCTCAGGAGGCTGGAATTTTGTGCAAAGTAATGATATGCTGTTGGTTTCACTATAGAACTATTGGGTGATTGCTTGAAGGAGGTGAAGAGGAGAAATTCTTTCTGCTGGGAAGTGTTGCTGGATTGGGGCCTTCAATGGTTGTAACCTTCTCAGAACTTTACTTCTTCTATTAATAAAAGCTATTGAGGTTCTTCTATATGCATTTGTTTCAATGATGTATTGTGATGATTGTATATTTGATTTATGCTAATCCTTGAATCAGTTATGAATGCATGCTTCTTGTAGTTTCCTTCTTTGTTATTTTGTAGGATCTCATTGTAGCTGGGCCAGCAAAAGAGCAAAGAGCTAGGAGCAAGCAGCAAAGAGAAGAGTTTGGATTCGACATTAAGCGCAAGGCAACGGTTAGTGCATTTCTTCATTCTCTCTTGCTTTCATAAAGAAGTAAACCTTAAGTAGTTTTCTTTACAGTTGTTGCTGAGGTACTATCACCCTTAGAGTGGGATAGGGTCATCCGAATCGGATACTTTTCCCTACAACAAACTGGCGACTCCACTGGGGATCGTATCTGTTTGATTGTTTGTAGTATTTTTCTATTCATTTCCTGAACAAAAGAGTACCAAATCGAAAAGCTTTTGACTATATCAAAAGCGAAGTAGAGGGCAGCTACTCTAGCTCATTTCTGAGCATGTTCATGATTTTAAGAAGCTGATCTACAAGGATCCTTGTAAGCTCTTAGTGATAGCTTTTCATCTTCCTTGTCATCCCTTAGTGTATGCTTGACTGATAGCTTCTGATTTGAGCAAAAACTGTGAATTTTTGAGAAAATTGTGACCCGGAAACTGTGAAAACGAAACTTTCGTTTTCCAAAGCAGGTAGTACACATGCTACCTGCTTTGCAACGTAGGTCCCGAAGGGGCTACCTGCGCTGAGAGCCAGATTGGCTGTGCAGCACCTGCGTTGGCCCAATTTTGCCTTGTGCAGTTGGGGTTTCCTCCCTTTTTTCCTGCCTGTTTTCACTATAGTTTTGCAGTCAGTTTTCAGTCTTAGTACCTATCTGAAACCAACCTTACTTGCCATCATTCTGCCTCTGTTATATAACGAAATTGTACTTGTTCTTTTGTATTTCTTCCATCATTTACAATTTCCCATAACGAAAGTGAACTAGTCTTGCTGTGGCCTCTTAGATCTGAACCTATGTTAGGCATTTTGCTGGTTTAAAGAGTTAGCTTGTTTGCTGTCCATAGCTGATTAGTCTTTTTACTTTCGTCATTATGGTTTGATTTCATGTATTTCCAGTGATTAAACAAGTAAATCTTAAGGTGTCTTTTGATTTTGGACTAGCTTGTTTACTTCCGCTTTAAATCGAAATCAAAGTTATATAACAACTTTCTTTCTGTAACCCATCAACATTAAGAAAGGGAAAAGAAAATACATGCATTGTGCATTTTGCATTTGACTGCTTGCATGACGATTTAGGAAATTTTGCATTAGTGTGTGCTCTATGATCTGTGTGAAAAGATTTGCCTTTCTTCTCCCTCAGTAGTTAAGATTTTCAAAGTTGAAAGATTGAAAAGTTTGCTTCTCATCTTAGACTGCATTCAGGAATTTGTTACATACATCTCGTGGTGATCCTTAAAGGCAAACTACTAAGCAAGATCAACATTAAAATAAATTCAATTTACATAACAACGCTTTGTAACATAACGCAAACACATAGAGGTCTAGGTAGAGACGTGTTCCGGCGTCGTTAAACTTAGTGACTGTCGATCTCTACGAAGGTGGGTGATTCCTCCTGAGAGTCGGTGGCACTAATACGGACTTGTGCTCCCACGTACCGTCGCGTATATATTGGGAGACCCCTATAGGAACAAAGCCTTTATCCATAGGAAGCCGTGTCGACCGCCCTACTGATCGCAATGTAGTGAACACAACATTCACGAAGATTGACCACACGTACCGTAAAACGTATTCCGTGGTTTTGCGAAAGGTTTGGCACACCCTCTGCCTAGAACTCCAGAGCAGTTTCTTTTGGCCTTTTTCAAACTCTATAACTGAAAAAGTCCATCCGAGCATTTGTCACTTCGGGCTCGTTAATACATCGAAGGAGACTAGAGTCATCTTTAGCTTTTTCTCGACTCTTAAAACATGAAAAAGCAAAGTTGTGTCTAAAGCGTCGTTAATAAAATTTATTTTAATCGGAACATAATCACCTGTTATTCCCACGTTGATCTTTCAGTTGAAAAGTATGGAGCCCACCAACCAAGGAAATCACCTTGGCGGAAGTCCCAATCCCTTCTCCTCTTGGGGAGATGTTGGTGCGCCTCATATGGCCACATTGTCACTTCCAGGATTGACAATTGGCCTACCTGTATGGCTCTTTTCAACTAATGTAGTTCAAATCGCCACTAATCCTGAGCAGTCGAATCAACAGTCAGACCGGTCTAGAGCTACCCACCAGCCTTCCACCTCTTACAATTCTTCCTCTGATCCTTCATCTTCGCAGGGTAGAGCCGGCAAAAGTCAGCCTCCCATGGAGAAGAAAGAAAAGAAGAGAGAAAAGAAGCAGAAGGGGCCTATGGCGAAGGCGACTGGGGGCAAGCAAAAGACATCTGACAAAAATCCACACACTGCACCGACCAGGCCTAAATCGCCATGTGTCATTTGCAAAGGGACCCACTTCCATCGTGATTGTCCTTGTATTCCCCGGATACTAAGGGACTGGTCCCCCCGGTTGCACAATCCGGTAGCATCAACCTCTGGTAGTCATGTTGATTGCAGTCCATCAACTAGCGAGAGTGAAGGACGAAAAGGGAGACCAAGATCACCCTGTATGTTGTGTGAAGGCGATCACGCCATCCACCGATGTCCATTCTTGGATGAGGCAAAGAGAGTTTTGGAAGATCGTCCGGTATCACCGTTACGACTTCCTCCTGGATACCAAAAACTCGCGCCTAATCCCTCGGTAGTTGAAAATCCAGCTGGCCCGCTCAAGTGGTCAGCTGAAGTGTCGGTCATTGAGAATGAACCAACTGAATCTAGACCAGACGAAAGTCTAAAGGTCGAAACGGCAGTTGACTCGGTTCTTCCTTCAGAGGTTTCATCCTCAAATGACACCGTCGTTGAAGATTCATCTTCGAATGACACCCTCACTGAAGAGAATAAGGATGACACCATCCAGATTCTTTTCATCAACACAGACTCTGATGAGCATCAGGGCAATGCGCCCATTCCTTTATCGCAGGAAGGAACTTCGTCAGGGTCGTATCCGGCCGTGTATTCGGTCCCACCACCAAGCAACCTAGTTGTATCCTTTGATTGGAATCAACTAGGCAGACCCCGGTTACCAGCCAGTATACCATTCAGAATCATTGTCCAGATCTATAGAATGGTAATGGCTGGAACTATCATTGATGAAGGGGCATCTGTGAGTATCCTTTCCTCTATTGCTTGGAAAGCACTGGGTTCCCTGGCGCTTTTACCTGAGATGAGAAATCTATCAGGTTTTGATAAAGGAACCAGTCGCCCGTTAGGGATTCTCCCCAATGTTCCCATTACATTGAAAGGGAAGACAGTTAATATGAACGTCATGGTCGTCCAGGGACCCTTGGTTTATAACTTACTCCTTGGACGAGACTATATATATTGCATGGAGGCAATAGTGTCCTCACTCTTCAGAGTTATGTGTTTTCCGCACGAAGGAAGAATGGTCAAGCTCGTAGACCAACTTTCATTTCCAGGATCACGCATCGCAAATAGTCAAATACCATCCCTTAACGGTCTATTCACTCAAGGAATGCCTCCACCCCCGGTTCTACTTCCCGATGAATGCGAGTGATTCGGAAGAAAGAACTGGGACCCAGGGGGCATGCACCCTGGCCTGCCTTGGGCAGAGGAAACCTTGGGTATAAAGTTAATTTCCGCAGAAGAATATGACTAGTCCGTACCCCATCCGAAAGAAGGAAGAGAGGGTTGTTCTAGAATAAGATTCTTTTGTCAAAGTTATGTGAGTGAGATAATCTGCTTCTCGCTCCCCTTGTCTAGATAATCAGGATACCGAGGAAGGGGACCATTTGCGGTAGCAAGTAGTAACCATCTTTGAAGACAAGCCTCACCCATTAAAACATATGTTTTGAAGGATAAGTAGGGGCAGCCTCCAAAGAAAGAGATTCTATTGCTGCAACAGGTGGTCGCCATCTTTAGTAACCTAATGTTAGACATCGCCGGGAAAAAGAGTTTAGTTTGCGGCAGCAAATAAAACCATTTTTCGGATAATAAGTAAGAGGCCGATCCTAGAAATTATACTTTATACCTGGGGGCATGCGAACCTTTTGGAGTGCAAGCACGGGACGACTATTTATTTTTTAAAGTTTTAGGTCCTCCCTTTAAACCTGTAGGTCTAACCCATTAAACTCGTAGGATTAGCCGTTTCCAGCTTGCATAAAGAAAGGATGTGGGGCAAAAGTTAAAACTTGCCAAATTGGAGTAACTAGTGAGGTATAGCTCCTTAAATATGACTACCTCACCTGAGGCGTTCCTTGTATTAAGACTGGTATAATTGAGCAAGGTTTGGTCGCATTCAAGCTCATTAAAAAATGAACTGCCCCTTAAGGGTTTAGGGGGCATATGCCTCGTCTGCATTATTATGCTGGGGGCATCCATCATCCGAACAGTTTTAGCACATAGTTCATGCTCGTTAAAAAATAAACATAAGTTGTGAGCAATCTTCCCCTAGAGTTCAAGCTCACCCAGAAAAAATGAACCGGTAAATAACCTTGGTAAATGTAACCTTTGACAGCCATATTAAAGCCCTTGGTCGTGTTCTTGCAGTCTCACCTCCATCCGTTCATTTGGCCAATCGTTCATCTCCATATGTTTGTTTACCCATTTTGAGGAACAACTGCGAAGAGTGATTTCACTAAGCCATCCTTGTGACACTGCCGTGATTGGAATATTCCAACCTGTACCTGGAATCTGCTGCTGCCCTGTTCATCACTCGTTCCTCAAAAGACGAGTCTTCTTTGAGCTCTTTTCACTGACTCGTAAAATATGAAAAGTTTGCCGAGTTTTGGCTTTCCAGCTCGTTAAAGCGACCAGAAGAGCTATCCCTCCTCTAGATTTTAATCTTTTTGGACCTAAGGGATTATTGCACAAAAAGATCAAGCGCTTGTTTTGTTCGGCTCGTTAAAAGTACCGAAAACTCATCCCTTCTGTATTGTTTTATACTTTTTCGGACTTAAGGGATTAAATGACGAAAAAGGAATTCTGGAGTTGACTTTACGTACCTTTTCAGACTCTCTAAAAATGAAAAGGACCGAGTTATCCTTGTCGTTAGACTCGTTAAATTCATTAAATAGCGACAAACTTGTCTTTAGACGAGAACGAGTTTCCCTATCGCTAGGCTCGTTAAAACATAGCGATGGGCTTGCCCGAAGGGCAGGTTATAGAACAAGCATATGTTATCCTCCTCAAGCTTGACAAAAATAAAGAGGTACTAGTCAGCAATAACTGGGGAAAAATTGGGAGAACCTCACAGCTTTAATGGTAGCAAGTCGCTCTTGAACATGACACTTTGTCCTCCGTATCACATCGGGTTGGGTTGTTTCATTCACCGGTCTCATCACCATGGTCCTCGCCACACCATCCATAGTTGGGGTAATGCTACCGATCCATCACATCAGTGTCGTTATATGTTCAAGAGATGTTGTTCTGCAAAGAGTCAACCGTGTCCCATCCACTGCCATACATTGTCCTTCATCCATTTCATGACCGCCACCCTGAATCATACATCACAGTTTGTTTTCACCTCATCACAATCACTAGCTCCGTTCCGTGTCAATGATGTGGGATTCATTAAGGCCCTCCTTTGACGGATCGCTCCTTGTCGACATCAGCTCATTATCCAAGGAGTTGATCTAGGAACAACCCCTTCAGTACTTTGAAGCTTGCATGCCTCAATGGCAAGTTTCTCACTTCCGGCGACAGGTATACATCAATGACCTTCGACCAGAGGATTTTGCATGGTGGTCGACACCAAGTCCTTTATTCCCACCATGTGAATTGTACTGCTGTACGTTGAGGGTCATCATCCTTATCGGTGATTCCTCTCGCGCTTGTTAACGGTTTACATCATTGACCGGTAATCAAGCGATGTCTTTCCATGTTCGACTTCAAGAAATTCTCACATGGATCGACTTGTACATCGAGTGAAGATCGGAAGAGATTGAAGACCCTGGATCTAGTTTCATCCATCCGGGCTGCGATATATATTCAGGATATAAAGACATTTGATATGTACATCATTGCAGCAGATGATCATCCTTCTCAAAGGATGATAATTTCAGCAGAGAATTATCAGTCTACCATCAGACGATCGTCTGTTCTATGTACCAAAATGAATTTATAAAGCTGAGCATGGGAATGCCCGCCTCAGCTAGATCATGAAAAAGTATGAAAAATAATGTATTGTATTGTATCTTATTACAGGACACTTCTCAACAGATTGAATGAACTTCGGATCCTCCTAATAAAGCATTTCACCCGATAAACGACCTCATACTTTAGGGGGCATCTGTTATAGACAATTTTGTGCCTTCCAGCATCAGGCATGAATTGTCAATAATCCAAGGGATCCAAAGTCCCTAAACATGATGTTCCTACCCCTAGAGGAACAAGGTCAGCAAACCAACAACTCTCAGATCAGTTCTCCACCTGAAAACACTCAAAAACAAGCAATCCTGAAATCAAAGCAGGTGCTCCACTAGGCTTCTGCGCTGAAACTCAACTCCTCCATGGTGTACCTGCGTTGCAAAGCAGGTAGGACAAAGGCCACCTGCGCTGAGCGAGATGGGACAAGTGGCACACTGAGTCATTGCTCTGGAATCTTCCAAAAATGACACTTGGATCAGGGATTTCGCCTTGTGATGAGTCAGAGGCTCTGTTTCTCCAAGTGGAAGCAAGGTTCTCCAAGTGGACTCAAGAACTGAAGATCAACTGAAGAGAGAGAGGACACAAGGCAGCTACACATCAGTTGCAAGCTGACTCATCCTTTCTCAATTCATCTATATATTGAGCTCTCTCCTATGAGCTCAGGAGGCTGGAATTTTGTGCAAAGTAATGATATGCTGTTGGTTTCACTATAGAACTATTGGGTGATTGCTTGAAGGAGGTGAAGAGGAGAAATTCTTTCTGCTGGGAAGTGTTGCTGGATTGGGGCCTTCAATGGTTGTAACCTTCTCAGAACTTTACTTCTTCTATTAATAAAAGCTATTGAGGTTCTTCTATATGCATTTGTTTCAATGATGTATTGTGATGATTGTATATTTGATTTATGCTAATCCTTGAATCAGTTATGAATGCATGCTTCTTGTAGTTTCCTTCTTTGTTATTTTGCAGGATCTCATTGTAGCTGGGCCAGCAAAAGAGCAAAGAGCTAGGAGCAAGCAGCAAAGAGAAGAGTTTGGATTCGACATTAAGCGCAAGGCAACGGTTAGTGCATTTCTTCATTCTCTCTTGCTTTCATAAAGAAGTAAAACTTAAGTAGTTTTCTTTACAGTTGTTGCTGAGGTACTATCACCCTTAGAGTGGGATAGGGTCATCCGAATCGGATACTTTTCCCTACAACACTTCATATGCCGACTAATTGTCAGGCTAGACTCACAGCTCGTAATACGACAACTCGATGGTATATATTCTGTTCGCAATCCAGCTATTTATCGCATGTTCCTAAGAGTAAAAATCTTGTAAAGATGATTTGATTCAATTCAATATCAACATATTTCAAGAAATTTAAACACATTAACTGACTCATTAGCAAACTATGTGTTAGATAGACATTTGCAACATTTATAAAAAGGACACCTCATAAAAGAGTGTACATATGAATCATCCAAATCAACCAGAACGAAACTCGAAAATCAAAATATATATAAGCTGTTTATAAAGTTCATACATAATGTTCTGTAACCAAGACAAAATTGGTCATATGACCTAAAAACTCAAAAGTGTTAGGGGGCACCCTAGCCTAGTGATGCTCCTGATAGTAAGCCACAGTCTGTGCTATCATGCGCAGAAGATGGGTCCATCGTCTAGGTACACCGATAGTATGCTGCTGCATCGGTAAAGGTAGCTCGTCAATCTGTACATGCGGAAGACCACGGGTCAGGTTCTCAACCTGCCCCTGCACAGCTGTAAGGGTCTCAGTATCGCTAAGATCACGGATAATAACTCTCCGAGCAGGCTCCTCTGCCGGAGCAGCAACAGGTGGTCTCAGACGAACTGCCGGACGAACAGGACCGTCATCTGCAAGCACACATGAGTTCAATTAAAGTCTTGATAGAATAAAGCACAAGAACATTATAAATGAAAACAATGAACAGTAATATGGTTGAAGTTCTTACCAGTAGCATCCCACTGAGCACCGTCTGGCAGTACCATATCCGGATCACCCCGGAAATCCATACCAACATATGGGTACTCGGAAAAAGCCATCTCCTGGCGATCGAACCACCTGAAGAAAGCGGCATTGAAAGAAATCTGGGATTGACCTGCATGTCTGGACATGTGATCGACCCATCGTTGCATGCGTGGCTCGGTAGGAGAAGGCACTCCGAGGTCAATGTACTGAGGTTGCATCAGAGGGATCTTCTCCAAGGCGAAGGCAGTCAGAATCGCACCAAAACCAAAGTTCTTCAGCTTCCCATCCTTCACCTTGTTCAGTTGACTTTTTATCTGAGTAAGCACTGCATCACACCAGTTGAAGATCTTCGGTTGGAGACACTCCAAGGCGTGCTCCATATGAGACCTGTTGGCAACATGTAAAGATGCGCTGCCGGCCATCCTACCAAGAGTATACAGAATAGACCTGAGAGGCCTGCTAGTAACGTCATGGAGGACTACCTTGCCGTCTCGGCTCGGCTGGGACCCCTCCCTGCAATACTGGCGGACATAGTCTCTCACGGAATCATTCCCCCGGACTGTACCAGATAAAGAAATGGGGGCACCCCGCCTTGACAAGCCAGTCAAGAAGTAAATGTCTGTCACGGTCAATGGAATGGGTTTGTTCCTGATCTGGAATACTTGGTTAACAGGATCCCAAGCATCAAGCATATACTGCAGTAGTGAAATCTGTGCTCTCATGCTTGAGATACGGAAAAACTTCAGTCTCGTAGCGCGCCCACCGTAACAGGATCATGAAGGGCAATCATATCTTCTTCCTCATGTTCTCGTTCTCACCATGTGAGGGCCATCTTGATCAAGAATCCCTGCAAAACAAACAAGAGAATGAGTCAGCTCCTGAAATTGATGAAAAACTAGCAAAAATTTCATCAAAATTTGTGAACTGTTGGGGAGAAAAGTTTGTTGGTCGACGATTGTAATTCCTTCTTGGAAGGGAAATGCAATCTTCCTGAAGTAGGTCGACACAACCGCGGCCATGGCATAGATCCAGGGCCTTCCTAGTAGGATGTTGTAATCGAGGTTTCCATCAATTACTTCAACATCAATTCCTACTGTTTTGCCCCCCAGTTCAACTTGCAAGTTACTTAAAATCCCGTATGGAGTGTATGATCGTCCATCAAATTCTTTTAACGTCGTTGACGATTTCGACAAGAGTGGTGAGCCTAAATCTTTCCAGCAACTCATCGACATAAGACATGTAGATGCCCCCTCATCAATAATTGTTCGATGAACAGTTTTGTTGAGGGCTTTCACTTGAATAAGGAAAGCTAGTTGAGCTGGTAACTGAGGGTCATATCCTTTATGATCAAAGGCCACAAGATTGGAATCCATTGAGCCAATCCCACCTATTGTTGATAATAAAGCTTGCTCTTGGGAGGGGCAATTTTGTGGTACTTCAAGTGTCGACATAGTGGACGGCGATCGGGCCAGGTCCTTTACTATATTATAATTTTGTGCTCCTTTGGCACGAGGATTAAATGTCGATTTGTGTACTACTCCCTTTGGTGACTTTATCATTGGCTCAGGAATGATGGGTGGCACAACTTCGGTCAAAGTTGTTGTTGAACTACTAGGTCGTTCATTAACCTTGTTGTTCGACAGCTTTGGATTCCCGTAATCTTTATTCCTTGTCAAAGCATTATTTTGTTGCTTTGAGGTAGACAACATAAGCACTTGGGATCCGGAAGCATTTTGATTAGCAACCAGATTTTGACTCGGATTAGGAAACGGATCAGTCAATACTGCTGGGGTTTCTGAACTCTTGAAGAGTTTCTTAACTTCAGCTATATGTGGACAATATTTCGTCCAATGATCCTCATCGCATATATGACACCCTGCCGGGGGTTTCCTTTTTCTCCCTGTCTTTTTCTTCTTGCCCCCTGGTTGCTTCAGTTTTTTGCCCTTGTCGGTCGACATGGCATTTACTTCTGAGGCAAGAAGTTCTTCATTTGCATTTTGACTAGAAATTTTGTGCTTTCCAATCACGCCATTACCGGCGCGAGTGTCATTGTTTGATTTAGGGGGAGGAGGAATTGAGAATTCCGGTCTAGGGGCGTCAGGTATTTTGTCGTAGAGCGTGCCAGACTGAGTATAGACCAAGTCTAGATATTGCGCACGAGCGATAACTTGCTCTTCCGTTACGACTCCTCCCTTTGCCACATCTTCCATTATAGCGGGAAGTAACGACTTGATAAACCATTCAGCTAATAGCTGATCAGGAATGTACATTTTTACCATCCTACGACGACGTCGCCACTCATGTATATGATCAGATATGTGGGTGGCAGTCGTCTGTTTGAAGTTGGTAAGGAGTTCTATTCCCGTTTCATACCTTATCGGTAATTGAAAATCGGTTAAAAAGGTTGTGGCTAAGGTACTGAAGTTGTCGAACGAAGCTCTAGGCAATTCAATGTACCATTTTGCCGCTGGACCCGTTAACGTCCTCTGAAAGAGGCGAAGTCTTATCGAATCATCATTCAGAGTGTTCGATGAACAACATAGATGGAATTTCATCACATGATTCGACGGATCTTCACCCGGATTTCCATTAAATTTAGGAATATCTGACGGACGTTTATGCGAAATCGCTGGCCACCAAGGGGCATAAGCAATTGGATCATTCGTCAGCCGGTTTAGATCTGGTAATTCTAGAGTTGCTACAAAGGGCAACTGTTGGTTCAGGTTAGGCGAAGCATATCCAAGATAAGATGGTATCGCCTGAGCAATGGGTCTTTGCAGACCAGCATAATGCTGGCAACTTTGACAAGGTTGACGGGCATAACTATTATAGTATGTTTGCCCATTACTTACAAAGACTTGTTGCTCAGGTCCTTGATATGATTGCTGGAATGGCGGTTGTTGAGATTGAACCAGCTCTGGTTGTTGGACCATTTGCTGTTGACCAATACTGGATGATTGACCAAGATGAGGAGTCACAGTACTTGTTTGATCCTAAGTCGCTCCAGATAAGGAGTCACTGACCTGAGGTTGCGATTGAGATGTCGAGACAAGAGGCTGTTGTATGGCAACCTGAGAAATTTGGGGTTGACATACAGTAGGCAGTGCTTGTACTTGCGACGCAATCACCATACCAGGTATAGTGGCAACATTCGACACAGGGTGGACTGGTTGCATTGAGGGTCATCATCCTTATCGGTGATTCCTCTCGTGCTTGTTAACGATTTACATCATTGACCGGTAATCAAGCGATGTCTTTCCATGTTCGACTTCAAGAAATTCTCACATGGATCGACTTGTACATCGAGTGAAGATCGGAAGAGATTGAAGACCCCGAATCTAGTTTCATCCATCCGGGTTGCGATATATATTCAGGATATAAAGACATTTGATGTGTACATCATTGCAGCAGATGATCATCCTTCTCAAAGGATGATAATTTCAGCAGAGAATTATCAGTCTACCATCAGACGATCGTCTGTTCTCTGTACCAAAATGAATTTATAAAGCTGAGCATGGGAATGCCCGCCTCAGCTAGATCATGAAAAAGTATGAAAAATAATGTATTGTATTGTATCTTATTACAGGACACTTCTCAGCAGATTGAATGAACTTCGGATCCTCCTAATAAAGCATTTCACCCGATAAACGACCTCATACTTTAGGGGGCATCTGTTATAGACAATTTTGTGCCTTGCAGCATCAGGCATGAATTGTCAATAATCCAAGGGATCCAAAGTCCCTAAACATGATGTTCCTACCCCTAGAGGAACAAGGTCAGCAAACCAACAGCTCTCAGATCAGTTCTCCACCTGAAAACACTCAAAAACAAGCAATCCTGAAATCAAAGCAGGTGCTCCACTAGGCTTCTGCGCTGAAACTCAACTCCTCCATGGTGTACTTGCGTTGCAAAGCAGGTAGGACAAAGGCCACCTGTGCTGAGCGAGATGGGACAAGTGGCACACTGAGTCATTACTCTGGAATCTTCCAAAAATGACACTTGGATCAGGGATTTCGCCTTGTGATGAGCCAGAGGCTCTGTTCTCCAAGTGGACTCAAGAACTGAAGATCAACTGAAGAGAGAGAGGACACAAGGCAGCTACACATCAGTTGCAAGCTGACTCATCCTTTCTCAATTCATCTATATATTGAGCTCTCTCCTATGAGCTCAGGAGGCTGGAATTTTGTGCAAAGTAATGATATGTTGTTGGTTTCACTATAGAGCTATTGGGTGATTGCTTGAAGGGGGTGAAGAGGAGAAATTCTTTCTGCTGGGAGGTGTTGCTAGATTGGGGCCTTCAATGGTTGTAACACTCTCAGAACTTTACTTCTTCCATTAATAAAAGTTATTGAGGTTCTTCTATATGCACTTGTTTCAATGATGTATTGTGATAATTGTATATTTGATTTATGCTAATCCTTGAATCAGTTATGATTGCATGCTTCTTGTAGTTTCCTCCTTTGTTATTTTGCAGGATCTCATTGTAGCTGGGCCAGCAAAAGAGCAAGGAGCTGGGAGCAAGCAAGCAAAGAGAAGAGTTTGGATTCGACATTAAGCGCAAGGCAACGGTTAGTGATGAGAATCACTCATCACAAGGCGAAATCCCTGATCCAAGTGTCATTTTTGGAAGATTCCAGAGTAATGACTCAGTGTGCCACTTGTCCCATCTCGCTCAGCGCAGGTGGCCTTTGTCCTACCTGCTTTGCAACGCAGGTACACCATGGAGGAGTTGAGTTTCAGCGCAGAAGCCTAGTGGAGCACCTGCTTTGATTTCAGGATTGCTTGTTTTTGAGTGTTTTCAGGTGGAGAACTGATCTGAGAGCTGTTGGTTTGCTGACCTTGTTCCTCTAGGGGTAGGAACATCATGTTTAGGGACTTTGGATCCCTTGGATTATTGACAATTCATGCCTGATGCTGCAAGGCACAAAATTGTCTATAACAGATGCCCCCTAAAGTATGAGGTCGTTTATCGGGTGAAATGCTTTATTAGGAGGATCCGAAGTTCATTCAATCCGCTGAGAAGTGTCCTGTAATAAGATACAATACAATACATTATTTTTCATACTTTTTCATGATCTAGCTGAGGCGGGCATTCCCATGCTCAGCTTTATAAATTCATTTTGGTACATAGAACAGACGATCGTCTGATGGTAGACTGATAATTCTCTGCTGAAATTATCATCCTTTGAGAAGGATGATCATCTGCTGCAATGATGTACATATCAAATGTCTTTATATCCTGAATATATATCGCAGCCCGGATGGATGAAACTAGATCCGGGGTCTTCAATCTCTTCCGATCTTCACTCGATGTACAAGTCGATCCATGTGAGAATTTCTTGAAGTCGAACATGGAAAGACATCGCTTGATTACCGGTCAATGATGTAAACCGTTAACAAGCGCGAGAGGAATCACCGATAAGGATGATGACCCTCAAGGTACAGCAGTACAATTCACATGGTGGGAATAAAGGACTTGGCGTCGATCACCATGCAAAATCTTCTGGTCGAAGGTCATTGATGTATACCTGTCGCCGGAAGTGAGAAACTTGCCATTGAGGCATGCAAGCTTCAAAGTACTGAAGGGGTTGTTCCTAGATCAACTCCTTGGATAATGAGCTGATGTCGACAAGGAGCGATCCGTCAAAGGAGGGCCTTAATGAATCCCACATCATTGACACGGAACGGAGCTAGTGATTGTGATGAGGTGAAAACAAACTGTGATGTATGATTCAGGGTGGCGGTCATGAAATGGATGAAGGACAATGTATGGCAGTGGATGGGACACGGTTGACTCTTTGCAGAACAACATCTCTTGAACATATAACGACACTGATGTGATGGATCGGTAGCATTACCCCAACTGTGGATGGTGTGGCGAGGACCATGGTGATGAGACCGGTGAATGAAACAACCCAACCCGATGTGATACGGAGGACAAAGTGTCATGTTCAAGAGCGACTTGCTACCATTAAAGCTGTGAGGTTCTCCCAATTTTCCCCCAGTCATTGCTGACCAGTACCTCTTTATTTTTGTCAAGCTTGAGGAGGATAACATATGCTTGTTCTATAACCTGCCCTTCGGGCAAGCCCATCGCTATGTTTTAACGAGCCTAGCGATAGGGAAACTCGTTCTCGTCTAAAGACAAGTTTGTCGCTATTTAATGAATTTAACGAGTCTAACGACAAGGATAACTCGGTCCTTTTCATTTTTAGAGAGTCTGAAAAGGTACATAAAGTCAACTCCAGAATTCCTTTTTCGTCATCTAATCCCTTAAGTCCGAAAAAGTATAAAACAATACAGAAGGGATGAGTTTTCGGTACTTTTAACGAGCCGAACAAAACAAGCGCTCGATCTTTTTGTGCAATAATCCCTCAGGTCCAAAAAGATTAAAATCTAGAGGAGGGATAGCTCTTCCGGTTGCTTTAACGAGCTGGGAGGCCAAAACTCGGCAAACTTTTCATATTTTACGAGTCAGGAGAAAAGAGCTCAAAGAAGACTCGTCTTTTGAGGAACGAGTGATAAACAGGGATAGCAGCAGATTCCAGGTACAGGTTGGAATTTTCCAATCACGGCAGTGTCACAAGGATGGCTAAGTGAAATCACTCTTCGCAGCTGTTCCTCAAAATGGGTAAACAAACATATGGAGATGAACGATTGGCCAAATGAACGGATGGAGGTGAGACTGCAAGAACACGACCAAGGGCTTTAATATGGCTGTCAAAGGTTACATTTACCAAGGTTATTTACCGGTTCATTTTTTCTGGGTGAGCTTGAACTCTAGGGGAAGATTGCTCACAACTTATGTTTATTTTTTAACGAGCATGAACTATGTGCTAAAACTGCTCGGATCTTGCGTTTATTTTTTAACGAGCATGAACATTGCTAAAACTGCTCGATTATATGGTTTACTTTTGATTTTTTACCATAACTAGCTTCTCTTTTTCACTGATAGCACTGCATTTTCAAATTGCTGCAACAAACTAGTTAGAAATGAGTAATATTTACCTGAAAATGAGATTAACACATTAATATTTACCTTGAATTACGTAAAAAAGCAAATAAAAAGGGTTTTTACCTCTCACTTTACCATTTCATTTGCATTTTGCTTGTTGGAGCTTTGGAGGAGCCTCTTTCCCCTTGATTTTCACCAGCTGATTCCGGGAGATTCTGTGGACGATTTTCGGCGCCGTTTGGACCAGGTAGGAGCTAAACCTTAGCTCTTCATTTTCATGGTTTCATTTTCCTGTTTTATGCCTGTTTTGCTGTTGTATTGAGCCTCTGGGGTTTTGCCGGGGCGCCCTCTAATCAGCGCAGGTTCCCCATTCGAAAACTGCGTTGGGATTCAAGCTGCTTGAAGGCAGCTTGTCCCCCAACGCAGGTAGTACACTGGGCACCTGCTTTGGGGCATAAAAACAACAATTTTTCACAGATTTTGATGAAATTTTCGCCAGTTTTTCATCAATTTCAGGAGCTGACTCATTCTCTTGTTTGTTTTGCAGGGATTCTTGATCAAGATGGCCCTCACATGGCGAGAACGAGAACATGAAGAAGAAGATATGATTGCCCTTCATGATCCTGTTACGGTGGGCGCGCTACGAGACTGTGGTATGCTGAAGTTTTTCTGTATCTCAAGCATGAGAGCACAGATTTCACTACTGCAGTATATGCTTGATGCTTGGGATCCTGTTAACCAAGTATTCCAGATCAGGAACAAACCTATTCCACTGACCGTGACAGACATTTACTTCTTGACTGGCTTGTCAAGGCGGGGTGCCCCCATTTCTTTATCTGGTACAGTTCGGGGAAATGATTCCGTGAGAGACTATGTCCGCCAGTATTGCAGGGAGGGGTCCCAGCTGAGCAGAGACGGCAAGGTAGTCATCCGTGATGTTACTAGCAGGCCTCTCAGGTCTATTCTGTATACTCTTGGTAGGATGGCCGGCAGCGCATCTTTACATGTTGCCAACAGGTCTCATATGCAGCACGCCTTGGAGTGTCTCCAACCGAAGATCATCAACTGGAGTGATGCAGTGCTTACTCAGATGAAAAGTCAACTGAACAAGGTGAAGGACGGGAAGCTGAAGAACTTTGGTTTTGGTTCGATTCTGACTGCCTTCGCCTTGGAGAAGATCCCTCTGATGCAACCTCAGTACATTGATCTCGGAGTGCCTTCTCCTACCAAGCCACGTATGCAGCGATGGGTCGATCACATGTCCAGACATCCAGGTCAATCCCAGATTTCTTTCAGTGCCACTTTCTTCAGGTGGTTCGATCGCCAGGAGATGGCTTTTTCCGAGTACCCATATGTTGGTATGGATTTCCGGGGTGATCCGGATATGGTACTGCCAGACGGCGCTCAGTGGGATGCTACTGGTAGGAATTTCAACCATATTACTGTCCATTGTTTTCATTTATAATGTTCTTGTGCTTTATTCTATCAAGACTTTAATTGAACTCATCTGTGCTTGCAGATGTCGGTCCTGTTCGTCCGGCAGTTCGTCTGAGACCACCTGTTGTTGCTCCGGCAGAGGAACCTGCTCGGAGAGTTATTATCCGTGATCTTAGCGATACCGAGACCCTTACAGCTGTGCAGGGGCAGGTTGAGAACCTTACCCGTGGTCTTCCAGATGTACAGATTGACGAGTTACCTTTACCGATACAGCAGCATACCATCGGTGTACCTAGACGATGGACCCGTCTTCTGCGTATGATAGCACAGACTGTGGCTTACTATCAGGAGCATCACTAGGCTAGGGTGTCCCCTAGTACTTTTGAGTTTTTAGGTCGCATGACCAATTTTGTCTTGGTTACAGAACATTATGTATGAACTTTATAAACAGCTTATATGTATTTTGATTTTCGAGTTTCATTCTGGTTGATTTGGATGATTCATATGTACACACTTTTATGAGGTGTCCCTTTTATAAATGTTGCAAATGTCTATCTAACACATAGTTTGCTAATGAGTCAGTTAATGTGTTTAAATTTCTTGAAACATGTTGATATTGAATTGAATCAAATCGTCTTTCCAAGATTTTTACTCTTAGGAACATGCGATAAATAGCTGGATTGCGAACAGAATATATACCATTGAGTTGTCGTATTACGAGCTGTGAGTCTAGCCTGACAATTAGTCGGCATATGCCACGTGTGATGGCATCAGAGAGTAGTTCTATCAACGCGCTATACTCAGCGATGTTATTCGTTGATTGCCCAATACATACACCTCTGAAACTTACTAACTCGCCGCTTGGATCAAAAATGGCCCAGGCTGCGGAGGATAGGTTCCGCGAACTACGACTCGCTCCGTCGGCATATCCAACACATGTCTCCATAAGGCTTGACATCTGCAACGAATGGAAAAAGGGGAATCACTCAACCAGAACAAGAACTTTGGCGAAAACAAAATATAACAAAAGCATGCATGTTACTATTTAAGCATAGTAACGCTTGAGGTACAGCCCATTCTGGGGCTGCGCCAGTGGAATTCCGTCGTAATCAATTAACTCGTAGGCTCCTTTTGCTAACACTCTTTTAACAATATAGGGGCCCATCCATAAGGAATTGAATTTACCTGCTCCTAATTTATCGGATTCTTGGTCATAAAGCAAAACCAAATCACCTTCTGAGAAGACACGGGGTTTGACATTTTTGTCGAACTGAGCCTTGACTCGTTTTTTATGGGCTTCGTTAGCCAAAGAGGCATCATGATGGGTTTCATCCAAGTGGATTAATTCCAAGAAACGAGCCTCTTCTTTCGAAGTTCCGGGGAGGAGATCAATTGCGAGTTTAAGCGACGAAATTTCGCACTGGATTGGTAAGACTGCTTCCAGGCCATACACCAATTGAAAAGGTGTGAACCCGGTTGCGTTCTTTACCGATGTTCGGTAAGCCCACAAGGCTGAGTACAGGATTAGGTGCCACCTTCTTTTATGAACCCCGATCATCCTTTGCAACATACGCTTCAGGACCTTGTTGATTGCCTCAACTTGTCCGTTAGCTTGTGGATAATATGGGGTAGAGCTGTCATGAGATAGCCCTAGTTTGGCAGCCAATTCGACCATCATGTGATTGCGAAAATGCGATCCATGATCCGTAACTATAGCCTGTGGTACGCCGAACCTGGCGACTACATGATTGAAAAAGAAAAGGGCAGCTGTTTCGCCAGTGTTATCCAATGTAGGCATCGCCTCGGCCCATTTGGTAAAATAGTCAACAACGACTATAATATACCCATGCCCCCCGGTCGAGGTGGGGTTACATTGCATGAAATTGATGCCCCATTTGGCGAAAGGCCCAACTGCAACTATTGGTTGCAGTGGTGCAGGCGGTCTTCTGGTTTTGCTATCAAAGATTTGGCAGGAGTGGCAACTTCGGACTGCGATTATGCAATCTTTGAATATTGTCGGCCAAAAATATCCTGCTCTTAATATCTTTTGGGCTGTAGCGAAACCTGATTGATGCCCCCCACACGCGCCTGAATGACACTCATTCAGGGCTTTTTCGGCCTCTTCATGGGTGAGACACCTCCTCAGAACTGTATCGATACCACGACAGTAAAGAGTATCACCGACGATCATGTAATCTTTTGCTTGGTATCGTATACGTTTCTGTTCGGAGTGTGAGGTGTCTGGCCGAAACTTTTGGGTCTGGAGATAGATTATTATATCTCCGTACCACTCATCGCTTGCAGATATCAGAAACAACGTCTCATACACGATTGATTCCTTGGAGGTTTCATCGTTGGACGACGATGGGAGATCGCATAATAATTCTGCGAATACCAGAGCTTTCTTTGATTTGGATTTTCCAAATTCCAAATCAAAGTCTTGAAGGATCGCTATCCATTTGGAATACTTGCCCCCCAGCAACTGTCGCGACAGTATATAAGTCATGGGGTTGCAATCTGACAGAATGGTAGTTTTCCTAAAGAGGATATAATGTCGAAATCTCTGTACCGCTTGAACAGCATCAAGCGCTAGCTTTTCAACGTAAGAATACTTACTTTCTGTATCATTTAAGTTTTTACTTAAATAATATACAGGATGTTCAACTCCATCGACTTCTTGAACTAAAACCATCGCAATGGTTGTATCTGCTGCAGCTAGATACAGGTTAAAATCCCTAAGATAATCTGGGGCTTACATTAATGATGCTTTTACTAGAGACTCTTTCAAAGCGTCAAAGGAAGCTTGCGCAACCTGGTCCCAGTCGAAGGGTACATCTTTTTTCAAAAGACGTGTATAACCTTTAGCAAGTTCTGCGTAAATGAACCTCCTCAGAAAGTTTGCTTTCCCTTGGAGTTTCTGAATCTGAAGCAAATTCGAAGGTGGAGGCAAATTGATGATTGCCTGAACCTTACAGGGGTCGAGACGAATCCCATCTTTAGAGACTACAAAGCCAAGTAAACGACCAGAACCGACGCAAAACACACATTTGTGTGGATTGAGTCTTATCTTGTAGTGTCGGCAACGTAGAAATATCACTCTTAGATGCTGCGGATGATCAGTCCGCTTTCGCGAATGAGCCGGAAGATCGTCGAGATATGGTTGAACAATGCTTTTGATGTCGTGGAAGGCATAATTCATAGCCCTCTGAAAAGTCGCCCCTGCGTTCTTCAAACCAAAGGGTAATTTTCGATAAGCGAATGTGCCCCACGGACATATAAATGCAGTCTTAGACTGGTCCTGTGGGCGGATATTAATTTGATTATACCCTGAGAATCCGTCCATAAAGGAAAAGATTTCACATCCGGCGCATTCATCAATTATCTGGTCGATGAAGGGCATAGGGTAGTTGTCCTTTGGACAAGCTTGGTTTACATCCCTATAATCGACGCACACTCGTATTGTTCCTTGTTTTTTCATAACAGGAACAATATTCGATACCCAATCAGTTAGAGGAACCGGGTAGATGAATCCAGCATGGAGAAGTTTCTCAACTTCTGCTTTAATGGCAGCGGCTTTCTTAGGGTGCACCTGTCGAAGCCGTTGTCTTACTGGTTTGACATCAGGATACATTTTAATTTCATGTTCAACGATACTCGAGTCAATGCCTGGCATTTCATCATATGACCATGCAAAGACATCTCTAAACTCGCGGAAAAGAGCACCATATATTTCCAGTTTTGAAGGGGAACAACTTTTGCCGACATGAATATTCTCTACAACATCAGGTTTTGTCGAGATATTTATGGCTATAGTCTCTTCAATATTGGATAGGTTTCGCTCAGAATCCACCGTATTTACAGTATTTGTTAGGAATTCAAAAACTGAAGGGTGGTATAGGTCGTGTCGAGTATCTTCTTCATATTCCGGAAGAAGGGAACGATGGTGGTGATCATTCCATGGTGCCCCCTCAATCAACATTGATTGTAAGATTCCTTCGTCAGTCCCATGTACTTTCGACCAAGGATCTAATGGGGTACCATATTCTCTAGATCTATCTACCCAAACGCTCGAAGAGCACTGATTGGGATTTGCCTCCCAGGCATGAAACATTGATTGCTACAATGATCGTATCTGTTTGATTGTTTGTAGTATTTTGCTATTCATTTCCTGAACAAAAGAGTACCAAATCGAAAAGCTTTTGACTATATCAAAAGCGAAGTAGAGGGCAGCTACTCTAGCTCATTTCTGAGCATGTTCAGGATTTGAAGAGCTGATCTACAAGGATCCTTGTAAGCTCTTAGTGATAGCTTTTCACCTTCCTTGTCATCCCTTAGTGTGTGCTTGACTGATAGCTTCTGATTTGAGCAAACTGTGAATTTTTGAGAAAATTGTGACCCGGAAACTGTGAAAACGAAACTTTCGTTTTCCAAAGCAAGTAGTACACAGGCTACCTGCTTTGCAACGCAGGTCCCGAAGGGGCTACCTGCGCTGAGAGCCAGATTGGCTGTGCAGCACCTGCGTTGGCTCAATTTTGCCTTGTGCAGTTGGGGTTTCCTCCCTTTTTCCTGCCTGTTTTCACTATAGTTTTGCAGTCAGTTTTCAGTCTTAGTACCTATCTGAAACCAACCTTACTTGCCATCATTCCGCCTCTGTTATATAACGAAATTGTACTTGTTCTTTTGTATTTCTTACGTCATTTACAATTTCCCATAACGAAAGTGAACTAGTCTTGCTTTGGCCTCTTAGATCTGAACCTGTGTTAGGCATTTTGCTGGTCTAAAGAGTTAGCTTGTTTGCTGTCCATAGCTGATTAGTCTTTTTACTTTTGTCATTATGGTTTGATTTCATGTATTTCCAGTGATTAAACAAGTAAATCTTAAGGTGTCTTTTGATTTTGGACTAGCTTGTTTACTTTCGCTTTAAATCGAAATCAAAGTTATATAACAACTTTCTTTTTTGTAACACATCAACATTAAGAAAGGGAAAAGAAAATACATGCATTGTGCATTTTGCATTTGACTGCTTGCATGACGATTTAGGAAATTTTGCATTAGTGTGTGCTCTATGATCTGTGTGAAAATATTTGCCTTTCTTCTCCCTCAGTAGTTAAGATTTTCAAAGTTGAAAGATTGAAAAGTTTGCTTCTCATCTTAGACTGCATTCAGGAATTTGTTACATACATCTCGTGGTGATCCTTAAAGGCAAACTTCTAAGCAAGATCAACATTAAAATAAATTCAATTTACATAACAACGCTTTGTAACATAACGCAAACACATAGAGGTCTAAGCTAGAGACGTGTTCCGGCGTCGTTAAACTTAGTGACTGTCGATCTCTACGAAGGTGGGTGATTCCTCCTGAGAGTCGGTGGCACTAATACGGACTTGTGCTCCCACGTACACAAGTTGATTGTGATGAGAATGATACGAATCGAAAGCCAACCTTACTTGCCATCATTCCGCCTCTGTTATATAACGAAATTGTACTTGTTCTTTTGTATTTCTTCCATCATTTACAATTTCCCATAACGAAAGTGAACTAGTCTTGCTTTCGCCTCTTAGATCTGAACCTGTGTTAGGCATTTTGCTGGTCTAAAGAGTTAGCTTGTTTGCTGTCCATAGCTGATTAGTCTTTTTACTTTCGTCATTATGGTTTGATTTCATGTATTTCCAGTGATTAAACAAGTAAATCTTAAGGTGTCTTTTGATTTTGGACTAGCTTGTTTACTTTCGCTTTAAATCGAAATCAAGGTTATATAACAACTTTCTTTTTGTAATACATCAACATTAAGAAAGGGAAAAGAAAATACATGCATTGTGCATTTTGCATTTGACTGCTTGCATGACGATTTAGGAAATTTTGCATTAGTGTGTGCTCTATGATCTGTGTGAAAAGATTTGCCTTTCTTCTCCTCAGTAGTTAAGATTTTCAAAGTTGAAAGATTGAAAAGTTTGCTTCTCATCTTAGACTGCATTCAGGAATTTGTTACATACATATCGTGGTGATCCTTAAAGGCAAACTAGTAAGCAAGATCAACATTAAAATAAATTCAATTTACATAACAACACTTTGTAACATAACGCAAACACATAGAGGTCTAGGTAGAGACGTGTTCCGGCGTCGTTAAACTTAGTGACTGTCGATCTCTACGAAGGTGGGTGATTCCTCCTGAGAGTCGGTGGCACTAATACGGACTTGTGCTCCCACGTACCGTCGCGTATATATTGGGAGACCCCTATAGGAACAAAGCCTTTATCCATAGGAAGCCGTGTCGGCCGCCCTACTGATCGCAATGCAGTGAACACAGCATTCACGAAGATTGACCACACGTACCGTAAAACGTATTCCGTGGTTTTGCGAAAGGTTTGGTACACCCTCTGCCTAGAACTCCAGAGCAGTTTCTTTTGGCCTTTTTCAAATTCTATAACTGAAAAAGTCCATCCGAGCATTTGTCACTTCGGGCTCGTTAAAACATCGAAGGAGACTAGAGTCATCTTTAGCTTTTTCTCGACTCTTAAAACATGAAAAAGCAAAGTTGTGTCTAAAAGCGTCGTTAATAAAATTTATTTTAATTGGAACATAATCACCTGTTATTCCCACGTTGATCTTTCAGTTGAAAAGTATGGAGCCCACCAACCAAGGAAATCACCTTGGTGGAAGTCCCAATCCCTTCTCCTCTTGGGGAGATGTTGGTGCGCCTCATATGGCCACATTGTCACTTCCAGGATTGACAATTGGCCTACCTATATGGCTCTTTTCAACTAATGTAGTTCAAATCGCCACTAATCCTGAGCAGTCGAATCAACAGTCAGACCAGTCTAGAGCTACCCACCAGCCTTCCACCTCTTACAATTCTTCCTCTGATCCTTCATCTTCACAGGGTAGAGCCGGCAAAAGTCAGCCTCCCATGGAGAAGAAGGAAAAGAAGAAGAGAGAAAAGAAGCAGAAGGGGCCTATGGCGAAGGTGACTGGGGGCAAGCAAAAGACATCTGACAAAAATCCACACACTGCACCGACCGGGCCTAAATCGCCATGTGTCATTTGCAAAGGGACCCACTTCCATCGTGATTGTCCTTGTATTCCCAGGATACTAAGGGACTGGTCCCCCAGGTTGCACAATCCGGTAGCATCAACCTCTGGTAGTCATGTTGATTGCAGTCCATCAACTAGCGAGAGTGAAGGACGAAAAGGGAGACCAAGATCACCCTGTATGTTGTGTGAAGGCGATCACGCCATCCACCGATGTCCATTCTTGGATGAGGAAAAGAGAGTTTTAGAAGATCGTCCGGTATCACCGTTATGACTTCCTCCTGGATACCAAAAACTCGCGCCTAATCCCTCGGTAGTTGAAAATCCAGCTGGCCCGCTCAAGTGGTCAGCTGAAGTGTCAGTCATTGAGAATGAACCAACTGAATCTAGACCAGACGAAATTCTAAAGGTCGAAACGGCAGTTGACCCGGTTCTTCCTTCAGAGGTTTCATCCTCAAATGACACCGTCGTTGAAGATTCATCTTCAAATGACACCCTCACTGAAGAGAATAAGAATGACACCGTCCATATTCTTTTCATCAACACAGACTCTGATGAGCATCAGGGCAATGCGCCCATTCCTTTGTCGCAGGAAGGAACATCGTCAGGGTCGTATCCGGCCGTGTATTCGGTCCCACCACCAAGCAACCTAGTTGTATCCTTTGATTGGAATCAACTAGGCAGACCCCGGTTACCAGCTAGTATACCATTCAGAATCATTGTCCAGATCTATAGAATGGTAATGGCTGGAACTATCATTGATGAAGGGGCATCTGTGAGTATCCTTTCCTCTATTGCTTGGAAAGCACTGGGTTCCCCGACGCTTTTACCTGAGATGAGAAATCTATCAGGTTTTGATAAAGGAACCAGTCGCCCGTTAGGGATTCTCCCCAATGTTCCCATTACATTGAAGGGGAAGACAGTTCATATGAATGTCATGGTCGTCCAGGGACCCTTGGTTTATAACTTACTCCTTGGACGAGACTATATATATTGCATGGAGGCAATAGTGTCCTCACTCTTTAGAGTTATGTGTTTTCCGCACGAAGGAAGAATGGTCAAGCTCGTAGACCAACTTTCATTTCCAGGATCACGCATCGCAAATAGTCAAATACCATCCCTTAACGGTTTATTCACTCAAGGAATGCCTCCACCCCCCGTTCTACTTCCCGATGAATATGAGTGATTCGGAAGAAAGAACTGGGACCCAGGGGGCATGCACCCTGGCTTGCCTTGGGCAGAGGAAACCTTGGGTATAAAGTTAATTTCCGCAGAAGAATATGACTAGTCCGTACCCCGTCCGAAAGAAGGAAGAGAGGGGTGTTCTAGAATAAGATTCTTTTGTCAAAGTTATGTGAGTGAGATAATCTGCTTCTCGCTCCCCTTGTCTAGATAATCAGGATAACGAGGAAGGGGACCATTTGCGGTAGCAAGTAGTAACCATCTTTGAAGACAAGCCTCACCCATTAAAACATATGTTTTGAAGGATAAGTAGGGGCAGCCTCCAAAGAAAGAGATTCTATTTCTGCAACAAGTGGTCGCCATATTTAGTAACCTAATGTTAGACATCGCCGGGAAAAAGAGTTTAGTTTGCGGCAGCAAATAAAACCATTTTTCGGATAATAAGTAAGAGGCCGATCCTAGAAATTATACTTTATACCTGGGGGCATGCGAACCTTTTGGAGTGCAAGCACGGGACGACTATTTATTTTTTAAATTTTTAGGTCCTCCCTTTAAACCTGTAGGTCTAACCCGTTAAACTCGTAGGATTAGCCGTTTCCAGCTTGCACAAAGAAAGGATGTGGGGCAAAAGTCAAAACTTGCCAAATAGGAGCATAGCTTCGTGAGATAAAGCTCCTTAAAAAATAGCTATCTCACCTGAGGCGTTTCTTGTATCATGACTGGTATAATCGAGCAGTTTTAGCAATGTTCATGCTCGTTAAAAAAATAAACGCAAGATCCGAGCAGTTTTAGCACATAGTTCATGCTCGTTAAAAAATAAACATAAGTTGTGAGCAATCTTCCCCTAGAGTTCGAGCTCACCCAGAAAAAATGAACCGGTAAATAACCTTGGTAAATGTAACCTTTGACAGCCATATTAAAGCCCTTGGTCGTGTTCTTGCAGTCTCACCTCCATCCGTTCATTTGGCCAATCGTTCATCTCCATATGTTTGTTTACCCATTTTGAGGAACAGCTGCGAAGAGTGATTTCACTTAGCCATCCTTGTGACACTGCCGTGATTGGAAAATTCCAACCTGTACCTGGAATCTGCTGCTACCCTGTTCATCACTCGTTCCTCAAAAGACGAGTCTTCTTTGAGCTCTTTTCACTGACTCGTAAAATATGAAAAGTTTGCCGAGTTTTGGCCTTCCAGCTCGTTAAAGCAACCGGAAGAGTTATCCCTCCTCTAGATTTTAATCTTTTTGGACCTGAGGGATTATTGCACAAAAAGATCGAGCGCTTGTTTTGTTCGGCTCGTTAAAAGTACCGAAAACTCATCCCTTCTGTATTGTTTTATACTTTTTCGGACTTAAGGGATTAGATGACGAAAAAGGAATTCTGGAGTTGACTTTATGTACCTTTTCAGACTCTCTAAAAATGAAAAGGACCGAGTTATCCTTGTCGTTAGACTCGTTAAATTTATTAAATAGCGACAAACTTGTCTTTAGACGAGAACAAGTTTCCCTATCGCTAGGCTCGTTAAAACATAGCGATGGGCTTGCCCGAAGGGCAGGTTATAGAACAAGCATATGTTATCCTCCTCAAGCTTGACAAAAATAAAGAGGTACTGGTCAGTAATGACTGGGGAAAAATTGGGAGAACCTCACAGCTTTAATGGTAGCAAGTCGCTCTTGAACATGACACTTTGTCCTCCGTATCACATCGGGTTGGGTTGTTTCATTCACCGGTCTCATCACCATGGTCCTCGCCACACCATCCATAGTTGGGGTAATGCTACCAATCCATCACATCAGTGTCGTTATATGTTCAAGAGATGTTGTTCTGCAAAGAGTCAACCGTGTCCCATCCACTTCCATACATTATCCTTCATCCATTTCATGACCGCCACCCTAAATCATACATCACAGTTTGTTTTCACCTCATCACAATCACTAGCTCCGTTCCGTGTCAATGATGTGGGATTCATTAAGGCCCTCCTTTGACGGATCACTCCTTGTCGACATCAGCTCATTATCCAAGGAGTTGATCTAGGAACAACCCCTTCAGTACTTTGAAGCTTGCATGCCTCAATGGCAAGTTTCTCACTTCCGGCGACAGGTATACATCAATGACCTTCGACCAGAGGATTTTGCATGGTGGTCGACACCAAGTCCTTTATTCCCACCATGTGAATTGTACTGCTGTACCTTGAGGGTCATCATCCTTATCGGTGATTCCTCTCGCGCTTGTTAACGGTTTACATCATTGACCGGTAATCAAGCGATGTCTTTCCATGTTCGACTTCAAGAAATTCTCACATGGATCGACTTGTACATCGAGTGAAGATCGGAAGAGATTGAAGACCCCGGATCTAGTTTCATCCATCCGGGCTGCGATATATATTCAGGATATAAAGACATTTGATATGTACATCATTGCAGCAGATGATCATCCTTCTCAAAGGATGATAATTTCAGCAGAGAATTATCAGTCTACCATCAGACGATCGTCTGTTCTATGTACCAAAATGAATTTATAAAGCTGAGCATGGGAATGCCCGCCTCAGCTAGATCATGAAAAAGTATGAAAAATAATGTATTGTATTGTATCTTATTACAGGACACTTCTCAGCAGATTGAATGAACTTCGGATCCTCCTAATAAAGCATTTCACCCGATAAACGACCTCATACTTTAGGGGGCATCTGTTATAGACAATTTTGTGCCTTGCAGCATCAGGCATGAATTGTCAATAATCCAAGGGATCCAAAGTCCCTAAACATGATGTTCCTACCCCTAGAGGAACAAGGTCAGCAAACCAACAGCTCTCAGATCAGTTCTCCACCTGAAAACACTCAAAAACAAGCAATCCTGAAATCAAAGCAGGTGCTCCACTAGGCTTCTGCGCTGAAATTCAACTCCTCCATGGTGTACCTGCGTTGCAAAGCAGGTAGAACAAATGCCACCTGCGCTGAGCGAGATGGGACAAGTGGCACACTGAGTCATTGCTCTAGAATCTTCCAAAAATGACACTTGGATCAGGGATTTCGCCTTGTGATGAGTCAGAGGCTCTGTTTCTCCAAGTGGAAGCAAGGTTCTCCAAGTGGACTCAAGAACTGAAGATCAACTGAAGAGAGAGAGGACACAAGGCAGCTACACATCAGTTGCAAGCTTACTCATCCTTTCTCAATTCATCTATATATTGAGCTCTCTCCTATGAGCTCAGGAGGCTAGAATTTTGTGCAAAGTAATGATATGCTGTTGGTTTCACTATAGAACTATTGGGTGATTGCTTGAAGGAGGTGAAGAGGAGAAATTCTTTCTGCTGGGAGGTGTTGCTAGATTGGGGCCTTCAATGGTTGTAACCTTCTCAGAACTTTACTTCTTCCATTAATAAAAGCTATTGAGGTTCTTCTATATGCATTTGTTTCAATGATGTATTGTGATGATTGTATATTTGATTTATGCTAATCCTTGAATCAGTTATGAATGCATGCTTCTTGTAGTTTCCTTCTTTGTTATTTTGCAGGATCTCATTGTAGCTGGGCCAGCAAAAGGGCAAAGAGCTAGGAGCAAGCAGCAAAGAGAAGAGATTGGAGCAAATATTAAGCGCAAGGCAACGGTTAGTGCATTTCTTCATTCTCTCTTGCTTTCATAAAGAAGTAAACCTTAAGTAGTTTTGTTTACAGTTGTTGCTGAGGTACTATCACCCTTAGAGTGGGATAGGGTCATCCGAATCGGATACTTTTCCCTACAACAAACTAACGAGGCTTATAGGATGACATGTAAGAAACTAACGAATCGGAGGCTTATAGGATGACATCTACTAAAATATAAAGGGGAAAATTTGTGTTTCCGATTTGAATGAATTTGTGTTTCCGATTTGATTTGAATTTGTGTTTCTCTCTTGCTTTCATAAAGAAGTAATCCTTAAGTAGTTTTCTTTACAGTTTGTTGTAGGGAAAAGTATCCGACTCGGATGACCCTATCCCACTCTAAGGGTGATAGTACCTCAACAACAACTGTAAAGAAAACTATTTAAGGTTTACTTCTTTATGAAAGCAAGAGAGAATGAAGAAGTGCACTAACCGTTGCCTTGCGCTTAATGTCGAATCCAAACTCTTCTCTTTGCTTGCTTGCTCCCAGCTCCTTGCTCTTTTGCTGGCCCAGCTACAATGAGATCCTGCAAAATAACAAAGAAGGAAACTACAAGAAGCATGCATTCATAACTGATTCAAGGATTAGCATAAATCAAATATACAATCATCACAATACATCATTGAAACAAATGCATATAGAAGAACCTCAATAGCTTTTATTAATAGAAGAAGTAAAGTTCTGAGAGTGTTACAACCATTGAAGGCCCCAATCCAGCAACACCTCCCAGCAGAAAGAATTTCTCCTCTTCACCTCCTTCAAGCAATCACCCAATAGTTCTATAGAGAAACCAACAGCATATCATTACTTTGCACAAAATTCCAGCCTCCTGAGCTCATAGGAGAGAGCTCAATATATAGATGAATTGAGAAAGGATGAGTCAGCTTGCAACTGATGTGTAGCTGCCTTGTGTCCTCTCTCTCTTCAGTTGATCTTCAGTTCTTGAGTCCACTTGGAGAACCTTGCTTCCACTTGGAGAAACAGAGCCTCTGACTCATCACAAGGCGAAATCCCTGATCCAAGTGTCATTTTTGGAAGATTCCAGAGCAATGACTCAGTGTGCCACCTGTCCCATCTCGCTCAGTGCAGGTGGCCTTTGTCCTACCTGCTTTGCAACGCAGGTACACCATGGAGGAGTTGAGTTTCAGCGCAGAAGCCTAGTGGAGCACCTGCTTTGATTTCAGGATTGCTTGTTTTTGAGTGTTTTCAGGTGGAGAACTGATCTGAGAGCTGTTGGTTTGCTGACCTTGTTCCTCTAGGGGTAGGAACATCATGTTTAGGGACTTTGGATCCCTTGGATTATTGACAATTCATGCCTGATGCTGCAAGGCAAAAAATTGTCTATAACAGATGCCCCCTAAAGTATGAGGTCATTTATCGGGTGAAATGCTTTATTAGGAGGATCCGAAGTTCATTCAATCTGCTGAGAAGTGTCCTGTAATAAGATACAATACAATACATTATTTTTCATACTTTTTCATGATCTAGCTGAGGCGGGCATTCCCATGCTCAGCTTTATAAATTCATTTTGGTACATAGAACAGACGATCGTCTGATGGTAGACTGATAATTCTCTGCTGAAATTATCATCCTTTGAGAAGGATGATCATCTGCTGCAATGATGTACATATCAAATGTCTTTATATCCTGAATATATATCGCAGCCTGGATGGATGAAACTAGATCCGGGGTCTTCAATCTCTTCTGATCTTCACTCAATGTACAAGTCGATCCATGTGAGAATTTCTTGAAGTCGAACATGGAAAGACATCGCTTGATTACCGGTCAATGATGTAAACCGTTAACAAGCGCGAGAGGAATCACCGATAAGGATGATGACCCTCAAGGTACAGCAGTACAATTCACATGGTGGGAATAAAGGACTTGGTGTCGACCACCATGCAAAATCCTCTGGTCGAAGGTCATTGATGTATACCTGTCGCCGGAAGTGAGAAACTTGCCATTGAGGCATGCAAGCTTCAAAGTACTGAAGGGGTTGTTCCTAGATCAACTCCTTGGATAATGAGCTGATGTCGACAAGGAGCGATCCGTAAAAGGAGGGCCTTAATGAATCCCACATCATTGACACGGAACGGAGCTAGTGATTGTGATGAGGTGAAAACAAACTGTGATGTATGATTCAGGGTGGCGGTCATGAAATGGATGAAGGACAATGTATGGTAGTGGATGGGACACGGTTGACTCTTTGCAGAACAACATCTCTTGAACATATAACGACACTGATGTGATGGATCGGTAGCATTACCCCAACTATGGATGGTGTGGCGAGGACCATGGTGATGAGACCGGTGAATGAAACAACCCAACCCGATGTGATACGGAGGACAAAGTGTCATGTTCAAGAGCGACTTGCTACCATTAAAGCTGTGAGGTTCTCCCAATTTTTCCCCAGTCATTACTGACCAGTACCTCTTTATTTTTGTCAAGCTTGAGGAGGATAACATATTCTTGTTCTATAACCTGCCCTTCGGGCAAGCCCATCGCTATGTTTTAACGAGCCTAGCGATAGGGAAACTCGTTCTCGTCTAAAGACAAGTTTGTCGCTATTTAATGAATTTAACGAGTCTAACGACAAGGATAACTCGGTCCTTTTCATTTTTAGAGAGTCTGAAAAGGTACATAAAGTCAACTCCAGAATTCCTTTTTCGTCATCTAATCCCTTAAGTCCGAAAAAGTATAAAACAATACAGAAGGGATGAGTTTTCGGTACTTTTAACGAGCCGAACAAAACAAGCGCTCGATCTTTTTGTGCAATAATCCCTCAGGTCCAAAAAGATTAAAATCTAGAGGAGGGATAGCTCTTCCGGTTGCTTTAACGAGCTGGAAGGCCAAAACTCAGCAAACTTTTCATATTTTACGAGTCAGTGAAAAGAGCTCAAAGAAGACTCGTCTTTTGAGGAACGAGTGATGAACAGGGTAGCAGCAGATTCCAGGTACAGGTTGGAATTTTCCAATCACGGCAGTGTCACAAGGATGGCTAAGTGAAATCACTCTTCGCAGCTGTTCCTCAAAATGGGTAAACAAACATATGGAGATGAACGATTGGCCAAATGAACGGATGGAGGTGAGACTGCAAGAACACGACCAAGGGCTTTAATATGGCTGTCAAAGGTTACATTTACCAAGGTTATTTACCGGGATGGGTTCGTTTTTTAACGAGCTTGAACACTGCTCAACCTTATGTTTATTTTTTAACGAGCATGAACAATGCTAAAACTGCTCGATCTTGATGCCCCCAGCATAAAAATGCAGACGAGGCATATGCCCCCTAAACCTTAAGGGACATTTCATTTTTTAATGAGCTTGACATCGTAAAGAACCATCCTCTTTACTCTTTATTTCATTTTTAAACAAGGTTGACTTGAGATAGGAACTATCCTCGAAACTTTTAGATCCATCAAAAATAGAAGGCTTCAATGTAGTTCTTAACCTTAGAGCTATTTTACTCTTAACCTTTTTGAGGTTCTTCTATATACACTTGTTTCAATGATATGTTGTGATAATTGTATATTTGATTTATGCTAATCCTTGAATCAGTTATGATTGCATGCTTCTTGTAGTTTCCTTCTTTGTTATTTTGCAGGATCTCATTGTAGCTGGGAGCAAGCAAGCAAAGAGAAGAGTTTGGATTAGACATTAAGCGCAAGGCAACGGTTAGTGCATTTCTTCATTCTCTCTTGCTTTCATAAAGAAGTAAACCTTAAGTAGTTTTCTTTACAGTTGTTGCTGAGGTACTATCACCCTTAGAGTGGGATAGGGTCATCCAAGTCGGATACTTTTCCCTACAACAAACTGGCGACTCCACTGGGGATCGTATCTGTTTGATTGTTTGTAGTATTTTGCTATTCATTTCCTGAACAAAAGAGTACCAAATCGAAAAGCTTTTGACTATATCAAAAGCGAAGTAGAGGGCAGCTACTCTAGCTCATTTCTGAGCATGTTCATGATTTGAAGAGCTGATCTACAAGGATCCTTGTAAGCTCTTAGTGATAGCTTTTCACCTTCCTTGTCATCCCTTAGTGTGTGCTTGACTGATAGCTTCTGATTTGAGCAAAAACTGTGAATTTTTGAGAAAATTGTGACCCGGAAACTGTGAAAACGAAACTTTCGTTTTCCAAAGCAGGTAGTACACAGGCTACCTGCTTTGCAACGCAGGTCCCGAAGGGGCTACCTGCGCTGAGAGCCAGATTGGCTGTGCAGCACCTGCGTTGGCCCAATTTTGCCTTGTGCAGTTGGGGTTTCCTCCCTTTTTCCTGCCTGTTTTCACTATAGTTTTGCAGTCAGTTTTCAGTCTTAGTACCTATCTGAAACCAACCTTACTTGCCATCATTCCGCCTCTGTTATATAACGAAATTGTACTTGTTCTTTTGTATTTCTTCCATCATTTAAAATTTCCCATAACGAAAGTGAACTAGTCTTGCTTTGGCCTCTTAGATCTGAACCTGTGTTAGGCATTTTGCTGGTCTAAAGAGTTAGCTTGTTTGTTGTCCATAGCTGATTAGTCTTTTTACTTTCGTCATTATGGTTTGATTTCATGTATTTCCAGTGATTAAACAAGTAAATCTTAAGGTGTCTTTTGATTTTGGACTAGCTTGTTTACTTTCGCTTTAAATCGAAATCAAGGTTATATAACAACTTTCTTTTTGTAATACATCAACATTAAGAAAGGGAAAAGAAAATACATGCATTGTGCATTTTGCATTTGACTGCTTGCATGACGATTTAGGAAATTTTGCATTAGTGTGTGCTCTATGATCTGTGTGAAAAGATTTGCCTTTCTTCTCCCTCAGTAGTTAAGATTTTCAAAGTTGAAAGATTGAAAAGTTTGCTTCTCATCTTAGACTGCATTCAGGAATTTGTTACATACATCTCGTGGTGATCCTTAAAGGCAAACTGCTAAGCAAGATCAACATTAAAATAAATTCAATTTACATAACAACGCTTTGTAACATAACGCAAACACATAGAGGTCTAGGTAGAGACGTGTTCCGGCGTCGTTAAACTTAGTGACTGTCGATCTCTACGAAGGTGGGTGATTCCTCCTGAGAGTCGGTGGCACTAATACGGACTTGTGCTCCCACGTACCGTCGCGTATATATTGGGAGACCCCTATAGGAACAAAGCCTTTATCCATAGGAAGCCGTGTCGACCGCCCTACTGATCGCGATGCAGTGAACACAGCATTCACGAAGATTGACCACACGTACCGTAAAACGTATTCCGTGGTTTCGCGAAAGGTTTGGCACACCCTCTGCCTAGAACTCTAGAGCAGTTTCTTTTGGCCTTTTTCAAACTCTATAACTGAAAAAGTCCATCCGAGCATTTGTCACTTCGGGCTCGTTAAAACATCGAAGGAGACTAGAGTCATCTTTAGCTTTTTCTCGACTCTTAAAACATGAAAAAGCAAAGTTGTGTCTAAAAGCGTCGTTAATAAAATTTACTTTAATCGGAACATAATCACCTGTTATTCCCACGTTGATCTTTCAGTTGAAAAGTATGGAGCCCACCAAAGGAAATCACCTTGGCGGAAGTCCCAATCCCTTCTCCTCTTGGGGAGATGTTGGTGCGCCTCATATGGCCACATTGTCACTTCCAGGATTGACAATTGGCCTACCTGTATGGCTCTTTTCAACTAATGTAGTTCAAATCGCCACTAATCCTGAGCAGTCGAATCAACGGTCAGACCAGTCTAGAGCTACCCACCAGCCTTCCACCTCTTACAATTCTTCCTCTGATCCTTCATCTTCGCAGGGTAGAGCCGGCAAAAGTCAGCCTCCCATGGAGAAGAAGGAAAAGAAGAAGAGAGAAAAGAAGCAGAAGGGGCCTATGGCGAAGGCAACTGGGGGCAAGCAAAAGACATCTGACAAAAATCCACACACTGCACCGACCGGGCCTAAATCGCCATGTGTCATTTGCAAAGGGACCCACTTCCATCGTGATTGTCCTTGTATTCCCCGGATACTAAGGGACTGGTCCCCCAGGTTGCACAATCCGGTAGCATCAACCTCTGGTAGTCATGTTGATTGCAGTCCATCAACTAGCGAGAGTGAAGGACGAAAAGGGAGACCAAGATCACCCTGTATGTTGTGTGAAGGCGATCACGCCATCCACCGATGTCCATTCTTGGATGAGGCAAAGAGAGTTTTGGAAGATCGTCCGGTATCACCGTTACGACTTCCTCCTGGATACCAAAAACTCGCGCCTAATCCCTCGGTAGTTGAAAATCCAGCTGGCCCGCTCAAGTGGTCAGCTGAAGTGTCGGTCATTGAGAATGAACCAACTGAATCTAGACCAGACGAAAGTCTAAAGGTCGAAACGGCAGTTGACCCGGTTCTTCCTTCAGAGGTTTCATCCTCAAATGACACCGTCGTTGAAGATTCATCTTCGAATGACACCCTCACTGAAGAGAATAAGGATGACACCATCCAGATTCTTTTCATCAACACAGACTCTGATGAGCATCAGGGCAATGCGCCCATTCCTTTATCGCAGGAAGGAACTTCGTCAGGGTCGTATCCGGCCGTGTATTCGGTCCCACCACCAAGCAACCTAGTTGTATCCTTTGATTGGAATCAACTAGGCAGACCCCGGTTACCAGCCAGTATACCATTCAGAATCATTGTCCAGATCTATAGAATGGTAATGGCTGGAACTATCATTGATGAAGGGGCATCTGTGAGTATCCTTTCCTCTATTGCTTGGAAAGCACTGGGTTCCCCGGCGCTTTTACCTGAGATGAGAAATCTATCAGGTTTTGATAAAGGAACCAGTCGCCCGTTAGGGATTCTCCCCAATGTTCCCATTACATTGAAAGGGAAGACAGTTCATATGAACGTCATGGTCGTCCAGGGACCCTTGGTTTATAACTTACTCCTTGGACGAGACTATATATATTGCATGGAGGCAATAGTGTCCTCACTCTTCAGAGTTATGTGTTTTCCGCACGAAGGAAGAATGGTCAAGCTCGTAGACCAACTTTCATTTCCAGGATCACGCATCGCAAATAGTCAAATACCATCCCTTAACGGTCTATTCACTCAACGAATGCCTCCACCCCCGGTTCTACTTCCCGATGAATGCGAGTGATTCGGAAGAAAGAACTGGGACCCAGGGGGCATGCACCCTGGCCTGCCTTGGGCAGAGGAAACCTTGGGTATAAAGTTAATTTCCGCAGAAGAATATGACTAGTCCGTACCCTCTCCGAAAGAAGGAAGAGAGGGTTGTTCTAGAATAAGATTCTTTTGTCAAAGTTATGTGAGTGAGATAATCTGCTTCTCGCTCCCCTTGTCTAGATAATCAGGATAACGAGGAAGGGGACCATTTGCGGTAGCAAGTAGTAACCATCTTTGAAGACAAGCCTCACCCATTAAAACATATGTTTTGAAGGATAAGTAGGGGCAGCCTCCAAAGAAAGAGATTCTATTGCTGCAACAGGTGGTCGCCATCTTTAGTAACCTAATGTTAGACATCGCCGGGAAAAAGAGTTTAGTTTGCGGCAGCAAATAAAACCATTTTTCGGATAATAAGTAAGAGGCCGATCCTAGAAATTATACTTTATACCTGGGGGCATGCGAACCTTTTGGAGTGCAAGCACGGGACGACTATTTATTTTTTAAATTTTTAGGTCCTCCCTTTAAACCTGTAGGTCTAACCCGTTAAACTCGTAGGATTAGCCGTTTCCAGCTTGCATAAAGAAAGGATGTGGGGCAAAAGTTAAAACTTGCCAAATAGGAGCATAGCTTCGTGAGATAAAGCTCCTTAAAAAATAGCTATCCCACCTGAGGCGTTTCTTGTATTATGACTGGTATAATTGAGCAAGGTTTGGTCGCATTCAAGCTTGTTAAAAAATGAACTGCCCCTTAAAGGTTTAGGGGGCATATGCCTCGTCTGCATTATTATGCTGGGGGCATCCATCATTGAGCAGTTTTAGCAATGTTCATGCTCGTTAAAAAATAAACGCAAGAACCGAGCAGTTTTAGCACATAGTTCATGCTCGTTAAAAAATAAACATAAGGTTGAGCAGTGTTCAAGCTCGTTAAAAAACGAACCCATCCCGGTAAATAACCTTGGTAAATGTAACCTTTGACAGCCGTATTAAAGCCTTTGGTCGTGTTCTTGCAGTCTCACCTCCATCCATTCATTTGGCCAATCGTTGATCTCCATATGTTTATTTACCCATTTTGAGGAACAGCTGCGAAGAGTGATTTCAATTAGCCATCCTTGTGACACTGCCGTGATTGGAATATTCCAACCTGTACCTGGAATCTGCTGCTGCCCTGTTCATCACTCGTTCCTCAAAAGACGAGTCTTCTTTGAGCTCTTTTCACTGACTCGTAAAATATGAAAAGTTTGCCGAGTTTTGGCCTTCCAGCTCGTTAAAGCAACCGGAAGAGCTATCCCTCCTCTAGATTTTAATCTTTTTGGACCTGAGGGATTATTGCACAAAAAGATCGAGCGCTTGTTTTGTTCGGCTCGTTAAAAGTACTGAAAACTCATCCCTTCTGTATTGTTTTATACTTTTTCAGACTTAAGGGATTAGATGACGAAAAAGAATTCTGGAGTTGACTTTATGTACCTTTTCAGACTCTCTAAAAATGAAAAGGACCGAGTTATCCTTGTCGTTAGACTCGTTAAATTTATTAAATAGCGACAAACTTGTCTTTAGACGAGAACGAGTTTCCCTATCGCTAGGCTCGTTAAAACATAGCGATGGGCTTGCCCGAAGGGCAGGTTATAGAACAAGCATATGTTATCCTCCTCAAGCTCGACAAAAATAAAGAGGTATTGGTCAGTAATGACTGGGGAAAAATTGGGAGAACCTCACAGCTTTAATGGTAGCAAGTCGCTCTTGAACATGACACTTTGTCCTTCGTATCACATCGGGTTGGGTTGTTTCATTCACCGGTCTCATCACCATGGTCCTCGCCACACCATCCATAGTTGGGGTAATGCTACCAATCCATCACATCAGTGTCGTTATATGTTCAAGAGATGTTGTTCTGCAAAGAGTCAACCGTGTCCCATCCACTGCCATACATTGTCCTTCATCCATTTCATGACCGCCACCCTGAATCATACATCACAGTTTGTTTTCACCTCATCACAATCACTAGCTCCGTTCCGTGTCAATGATGTGGGATTCATTAAGGCCCTCCTTTGACGGATCGCTCCTTGTCGACATCAGCTCATTATCCAAGGAGTTGATCTAGGAACAACCCCTTCAGTACTTTGAAGCTTGCATGCCTCAATGGCAAGTTTCTCACTTCCGGCGACAGGTATACATCAAATGACCTTCAACCAGAGGATTTTGCATGGTGGTCGACACCAAGTCCTTTATTCCCACCATGTGAATTGTACTGCTGTACCTTGAGGGTCATCATCCTTATCGGTGATTCCTCTCGCGCTTGTTAACGGTTTACATCATTGACCGGTAATCAAGCGATGTCTTTCCATGTTCAACTTCAAGAAATTCTCACATGGATCGACTTGTACATCGAGTGAAGATCGGAAGAGGTTGAAGACCCCGGATCTAGTTTCATCCATCCGGGCTGCGATATATATTCAGGATATAAAGACATTTGATATGTACATCATTGCAGCAGATGATCATCCTTCTCAAAGGATGATAATTTCAGCAGAGAATTATCAGTCTACCATCAGACGATCGTCTGTTCTATGTACCAAAATGAATTTATAAAGCTGAGCATGGGAATGCCCGCCTCAGCTAGATCATGAAAAAGTATGAAAAATAATGTATTGTATTGTATCTTATTACAAGACACTTCTCAGCAGATTGAATGAACTTCGGATCCTCCTAATAAAGCATTTCACCCGATAAACGACCTCATACTTTAGGGGGCATCTGTTATAGACAATTTTGTGCCTTGCAACATCAGGCATGAATTGTCAATAATCCAAGGGATCCAAAGTCCCTAAACATGATGTTCCTACCCCTAGAGGAACAAGGTCAGCAAACCAACAGCTCTCAGATCAGTTCTCCACCTGAAAACACTCAAAAACAAGCAATCCTGAAATCAAAGCAGGTGCTCCACTAGGCTTCTGCGCTGAAACTCAACTCCTCCATGGTGTACCTGCGTTGCAAAGCAGGTAGAACAAAGGCCACCTGCGCTGAGCGAGATGGGACAAGTGGCACACTGAGTCATTGCTCTGGAATCTTCCAAAAATGACACTTGGATCAGGGATTTCGCCTTGTGATGAGTCAGGTGCTCTGTTTCTCCAAGTGGAAGCAAGGTTCTCCAAGTGGACTCAAGAACTGAAGATCAACTAAAGAGAGAGAGGACACAAGGCAGCTACACATCAGTTGCAAGCTGACTTATCCTTTCTCAATTCATCTATATATTGAGCTCTCTCCTATGAGCTCAGGGGGCTGGAATTTTGTGCAAAGTAATGATATGCTGTTGGTTTCACTATAGAACTATTGGGTGATTGCTTGAAGGAGGTGAAGAGGAGAAATTCTTTCTGCTGGGAGGTGTTGCTGGATTGGGGCCTTCAATGGTTGTAACACTCTCAGAACTTTACTTCTTCTATTAATAAAAGCTATTGAGGTTCTTCTATATACACTTGTTTCAATGATATGTTGTGATAATTGTATATTTGATTTATGCTAATCCTTGAATCAGTTATGATTGCATGCTTCATGTAGTTTCCTTCTTTGTTATTTTGCAGGATCTCATTGTAGCTGGGAGCAAGCAAGCAAAGAGAAGAGTTTGGATTAGACATTAAGCGCAAGGCAACGGTTAGTCTATTTCTTCATTCTCTCTTGCTTTCATAAAGAAGTAAACCTTAAGTAGTTTTCTTTACAGTTGTTGCTGAGGTACTATCACCCTTAGAGTGGGATAGGGTCATCCGAGTCGGATACTTTTCCCTACAACAAACTCCCACTCTAAGGGTGATAGTACCTTGCGCTTAATGTCGAATCCAAACTCTTCTCTTTGCTTGCTTGCTCCCAGCTCCTTGCTCTTTTGCTGGCCCAGCTACAATGAGATCCTGCAAAATAACAAAGAAGGAAACTACAAGAAGCATGCATTCATAACTGATTCAAGGATTAGCATAAATCAAATATACAATCATCACAATACAGCATTGAAACAAATGCATATAGAAGAACCTCAATAGCTTTTATTAATAGAAGAAGTAAAGTTCTGAGAGTGTTACAACCATTGAAGGCCCCAATCCAGCAACACCTCCCAGCAGAAATAATTTCTCCTCTTCACCTCCTTCAAGCAATCACCCAATAGTTCTATAGTGAAACCAACAGCATATCATTACTTTGCACAAAATTCCAGCCTCCAGAGCTCATAGGAGAGAGCTCAATATATAGATGAATTGAGAAAGGATGAGTCAGCTTGCAACTGATGTGTAGCTGCCTTGTGTCCTCTCTCTCTTCAGTTGATCTTCAGTTCTTGAGTCCACTTGGAGAACCTTGCTTCCACTTGGAGAAACAGAGCCTCTGACTCATCACAAGGCGAAATCCCTGATCCAAGTGTCATTTTTGGAAGATTCCAGAGTAATGACTCAGTGTGCCACTTGTCCCATCTCGCTCAGCGCAGGTGGCCTTTGTCCTACCTGCTTTGCAACGCAGGTACACCATGGAGGAGTTGAGTTTCAGCGCAGAAGCCTAGTGGAGCACCTGCTTTGATTTCAGGATTGCTTGTTTTTGAGTGTTTTCAAGTGGAGAACTGATCTGAGAGCTGTTGGTTTGCTGACCTTGTTCCTCTAGGGGTAGGAACATCATGTTTAGGGACTTTGGATCCCTTGGATTATTGAAAATTTATGCCTGATGCTGCAAGGCACAAAATTGTCTATAACAGATGCCCCCTAAAGTATGAGGTCGTTTATCGGGTGAAATGCTTTATTAGGAGGATCCGAAGTTCATTCAATCTGCTGAGAAGTGTCCTGTAATAAGATACAATACAATACATTATTTTTCATACTTTTTCATGATCTAGCTGAGGCGGGCATTCCCATGCTCAGCTTTATAAATTCATTTTGGTACATAGAACAGACGATCGTCTGATGGTAGACTGATAATTTTCTGCTGAAATTATCATCCTTTGAGAAGGATGATCATCTGCTGCAATGATGTACATATCAAATGTCTTTATATCCTGAATATATATCGGAGCCCGGATGGATGAAACTAGATCCGGGGTCTTCAATCTCTTCCGATCTTCACTCGATGTACAAGTCGATCCATGTGAGAATTTCTTGAAGTCGAACATGGAAAGACATCGCTTGATTACCGGTCAATGATGTAAACCGTTAACAAGCGCGAGAGGAATCACCGATAAGGATGATGACCCTCAAGGTACAGCAGTACAATTCACATGGTGGGAATAAAGGTCTTGGTGTCGACCACCATGCAAAATCCTCTGGTCAAAGGTCATTGATGTATACCTGTCGCCGGAAGTGAGAAACTTGCCATTGAGGCATGCAAGCTTCAAAGTACTGAAGGGGTTCCTAGATTCCTAGATGATGTCCAAGGAGCGATGAGGGCCTTAATGAATCCCACATCATTGACACGGAACGGAGCTAGTGATTGTGATGAGGTGAAAACAAACTGTGATGTATGGATGAAGGACAATGTATGGCAGTGGATGGGACACGGTTGACTCTTTGCAGAACAAGATCTCTTGAACATATAACGACACTGATGTGATGGATTGGTAGCATTACCCCAACTATGGATGGTGTGGCGAGGACCATGGTGATGAGACCGGTGAATGAAACAACCCAACCCGATGTGATACGGAGGACAAAGTGTCATGTTCAAGAGCGACTTGCTACCATTAAAGCTGTGAGGTTCTCCCAATTTTTCCCCAGTCATTACTGACCAGTACCTCTTTATTTTTGTCAAGCTTGAGGAGGATAACATATGCTTGTTCTATAACCTGCCCTTCGGGCAAGCCCATCGCTATGTTTTAATGAGCCTAGCGATAGGGAAACTCGTTCTCGTCTAAAGACAAGTTTGTCGCTATTTAATAAATTTAACGAGTCTAAGGACAAGGATAACTCAGTCCTTTTCATTTTTAGAGAGTCTGAAAAGGTACATAAAGTCAACTCCAGAATTCCTTTTTCGTCATCTAATCCCTTAAGTCCGAAAAAGTATAAAACAATATAGAAGGGATGAGTTTTCGGTACTTTTAACGAGCCGAACAAAACAAGCGCTCGATCTTTTTGTGCAATAATCCCTCAGGTCCAAAAAGATTAAAATCTAGAGGAGGGATAGCTCTTCCGGTTGCTTTAACGAGCTGGAAGGCCAAAACTCGGCAAACTTTTCATATTTTACGAGTCAGTGAAAAGAGCTCAAAGAAGACTCGTCTTTTGAGGAACGAGTGATGAACAGGGTAGCAGCAGATTCCAGGTACAGGTTGGAATTTTCCAATCACGGCAGTGTCACAAGGATGGCTAAGTGAAATCACTCTTCGCAGCTGTTCCTCAAAATGGGTAAACAAACATATGGAGATGAACGATTGGCCAAATGAACGGATGGAGGTGAGACTGCAAGAACACGACCAAGGGCTTTAATATGGCTGTCAAAGGTTACATTTACCAAGGTTATTTACCGGTTCATTTTTTCTAGGTGAGCTCGAACTTTAGGGGAAGATTGCTCACAACTTATGTTTATTTTTTAACGAGCATGAACTATGTGCTAAAACTGCTCGGATCTTGCGTTTATTTTTTAACGAGCATGAACATTGCTAAAACTGCTCGATTATATGGTTTACTCTTGATTTTTTTACCATAACTAGCTTCTCTTTTTCACTGATAGCACTGCATTTTAAAATTGCTGCAACAAACTAGTTAGAAATGAGTAATATTTACTTGAAAATGAGATTAACACACTAATATTTACCTTGAACTACGTAAAAAAGAAAATAAAAAGGGTTTTTACCTCTCACTTTACCATTTCATTTGTATTTTGCTTGTTGGAGCTTTGGAGGAGCCTCTTTCCCCTTGATTTTCACCAGCTGATTCCGGGAGATTCTGCGGACGATTTTCGGTGCCGTTTGGACCAGGTAGGAGCTAAACCTTAGCTCTTCATTTTCATGGTTTCATTTTCCTGTTTCATGCCTGTTTTGCTATTCTATTGAGCCTCTGGGGTTTTGCCAGGGCACCCTCTGATCAGCGCAGGTTCCCCATTCGAAAACTGCGTTGGGATTCAAGCTGCTTGAAGGCAGCTTGTCCCCCAACGCAGGTAGTACACTGGGCACCTGCTTTGGGGCATAAAAACAACAATTTTTCACAGATTTTGATGAAATTTTCGCCAATTTTTCATCAATTTCAGGAGCTGACTCATTCTCTTGTTTGTTTTGCAGGGATTCTTGATCAAGATGGCCCTCACATGGCGAGAACGAGAACATGAGGAAGAAGATATGATTGCCCTTCATGATCCTGTTACGGTGGGCGCGCTACGAGACTGTGGTATGCTGAAGTTTTTCCGTATCTCAAGCATGAGAGCACAGATTTCACTACTGCAGTATATGCTTGATGCTTGGGATCCTGTTAACCAAGTATTCCAGATCAGGAACAAACCCATTCCATTGACCGTGACAGACATTTACTTCTTGACTGGCTTGTCAAGGTGGGGTGCCCCCATTTCTTTATCTGGTACAGTCCGGGGGAATGATTCCATGAGAGACTATGTCCGCCAGTATTGCAGGGAGGGGTCCCAGCCGAGCAGAGACGGCAAGGTAGTCATCCGTGACGTTACTAGCAGGCCTCTCAGGTCTATTCTGTATACTCTTGGTAGGATGGCCGGCAGCGCATCTTTACATGTTGCCAACAGGTCTCATATGCAGCACGCCTTGGAGTGTCTCCAACCGAAGATCTTCAACTGGTGTGATGCAGTGCTTACTCAGATGAAAAGTCAACTGAACAAGGTGAAGGATGGGAAGCTGAAGAACTTTGGTTTTGGTTCGATTCTGACTGCCTTCGCCTTGGAGAAGATCCCTCTGATGCAACCTCAGTACATTGACCTCGGAGTGCCTTCTCCTACCGAGCCACGCATGCAGCGATGGGTCGATCACATGTCCAAACATGCAGGTCAATCCCAGATTTCTTTCAATGCCGCTTTCTTCAGGTGGTTCGATCGCCAGGAGATGGCTTTTTCCGAGTACCCATATGTTGGTGTGGATTTCCGGGGTGATCCGGATATGGTACTGCCAGACGGTGCTCAGTGGGATGCTACTGGTAAGAACTTCAACCATATTACTGTTCATTGTTTAAATTTATAATGTTCTTGTGCTTTATTCTATCAAGACTTTAATTGAACTCATGTGTGCTTGCAGATGTCGGTCCTGTTCGTCCGGCAGTTCGTCTGAGACCACCTGTTGCTGCTCCGGCAGAGGAGCCTGCTCGGAGAGTTATTATCCGTGATCTTAGCGATACTGAGACCCTTACAGCTGTGCAGGGGCAGGTTGAGAACCTGACCCGTGGTCTTCCGGATGTACAGATTGACGAGCTACCTTTACCGATGCAGCAGCATACTATCGGTGTACCTAGACGATGGACCCGTCTTCTGCGCATGATAGCACAGACTGTGGCTTACTATCAGGAGCATCACTAGGCTAGGGTGCCCCCTAGCACTTTTGAGTTTTTAGGTCATATGACCAATTTTGTCTTGGTTACAGAACATTATGTATGAACTTTATAAACAGCTTATATATATTTTGATTTTCGAGTTTCGTTCTGGTTGATTTGGATGATTCATATGTACACTCTTTTATGAGGTGTCCTTTTTATAAATGTTGCAAATGTCTATCTAACACATAGTTTGCTAATGAGTCAGTTAATGTGTTTAAATTTCTTGAAATATGTTGATATTGAATTGAATCAAATTGTCTTTCCAAGATTTTTACTCTTAGGAACATGCGATAAATAGCTGGATTGCGAACAGAATATATACCATCGAGTTGTCGTATTACGAGCTGTGAGTCTAGCCTGACAATTAGTCGGCATGTGCCACGTGTGATGGCATCAGAGAGTAGTTCTATCAACGCGCTATACTCAGCGATGTTATTCGTTGATTGCCCAATACATACACCTCTGAAACTTACTAACTCGCCACTTGGATCAAAAATGGCCCATGCCGCGGAAGATAGGTTCCGCGAACTACGACTTGCTCCGTCGGCATATCCAACACATGTCTCCATAAGGTTTGACATCTGCAATGAATGAAAAAAGGGGAATCACTCAACCGGAACAAGAACTTTGGTGAAAACAAAATATAACAAAAGCATGCAGGTTACTATTAAGCATAGTACCGCTTGAGGTACAGCCCGTTCCGGGCCTGCGCCAGTGGAATTCCGTCGTAATCTATTAACTCGTAGGCTCCTTTTGCTAACACTCTTTTAACAATATAGGGGCCCATCCATAAGGAATTGAATTTACCAGCTCCTAATTTGTCGGATTCTTGGTCATAAAGCAAGACCAAATCACCTTCTGAGAAGACACGGGGTTTGACATTTTTGTCGAACTGAGCCTTGACTCATTTCTTATGTGCTTCGTTAGCCAAAGCGGCATCACGATGGGTTTCATCCAATTGGATTAATTCCAAGAAACGAGCCTCTTCTTCCGAAGTTCCGGGGAGGAGATCAATTGCGAGTTTAAGCGACGAAATTTCGCACTGGATTGGTAAGACTGCTTCCAGGCCATACACCAATTGAAAAGGTGTGAACCCGGTCGCGTTCTTTACCGATGTTCGGTAAGCCCACAAGGCTGAGTACAGGATTAGGTGCCACCTTCTTTTATGAACCCCGATCATCCTTTGCAACATACGCTTCAGGACCTTGTTGATTGCCTCAACTTGTCTGTTAGCTTGTGGATAATATGGGGTAGAGCTGTCGTGACATAGCCCTAGTTTGGCAGCCAATTCGACCATCATGTGATTGCAAAAATGCGATCCATGATCCGTAACTATAGCCTGTGGTACGCCGAACCTGGCGACTACATGATTGAAAAAGAAAAGGGCAGCTGTTTCGCCAGTGTTATCCAATGTAGGCATCGCCTCGGCCCATTTGGTAAAATAGTCAACAACGACTATAATATACCCATGCCCCCCGGTCGAGGTGGGGTTACATTGCATGAAATCGATGCCCCATTTGGCGAAAGGCCCAACTGCAACTATTGGTTGCAGTGGTGCGGGCGGTCTTCTGGTTTTGCTATCAAAGATTTGGCAGGAGTGGCAACTTCGGACTGCGATTATGCAATCTTTGAATATTGATGGCCAAAAATATCCTACTCTTAATATCTTTTGGGCTGTAGCGAAACCTGATTGATGCCCCCCACACGCGCCTGAATGACACTCATTCAGGGCTTTTTCGGCCTCTTCATGGGTGAGACACCTCCTCAGAACTGTATCGATACCACGACGGTAAAGAGTATCACCGACGATCATGTAATCTTTTGCTTGGTATCGTATACGTTTCTGTTCGGAGTGTGAGGTGTCTGGCCGAAACTTTTGGGTCTGGAGATAGATTATTATATCTCCATACCACTCATCATTTGCAGATATCAGAAACAAAGTCTCGTCCACGATTGATTCCTTGGAGGTTTCATCGTTGGACGACGATGGTAGATCGCATAATAATTCTGCGAATACCAGAGCTTTCTTTGATTTGGATTTTACAAATTCCAAATCAAACTCTTGAAGGATCGCTATCCATTTGGAATACTTGCCCCCCAGCAACTGTCGCGACAGTATATAAGTCATGTGGTTGCAATCTGACAGAATGGTAGTTTTCCTAAAGAGGATATAATGTCGAAATCTCTGTACCGCTTGAACAGCAGCAAGCGCTAGCTTTTCAACGTAAGAATATTTACTTTCTGTATCATTTAAATTTTTACTTAAATAATATATAGGATGTTCAACTCCATCGACTTCTTGAACTAAAACCATCGCAATGGTTGTATCCGCTGCAGCTAGATACAGGTTAAAATCCCTAAGATAATCCGGGGCGTACATTAATGATGCTTTTACTAGAGACTCTTTCAAAGCGTCAAAGGAAGCTTGCGCAACCTGGTCCCAATCGAAGGGTACATCTTTTTTCAAAAGACGTTATAACCTTTAGCAAGTTCTGCGTAATTTGGAATGAACCTCCTCAGAAAGTTTGCTTTCCCTTGGAGTTTCTGAATCTGAAGCAAATTCGAAGGTGGAGGCAAATTGATGATTGCCTGAACCTTATAGGGGTCGAGACGAATCCCATCTTTAGAGACTACAAAGCCAAGTAAACGACCAGAACCGACGCAAAACACACATTTGTGTGGATTGAGTCTTATCTTGTAGTGTCGGCAACGTAGAAATATCGCTCTTAGATGCTGCGGATGATCAGTCCGCTTTCGCGAATGAGCCGGAAGATCATCGAGATATGGTTGAACAATGCTCTTGATGTCGTGGAAGGCATAATTCATAGCGCTTTGAAAAGTCGCCCCTGCGTTCTTCAAACCAAAGGGTAATTTTCGATAAGCGAATGTGCCCCACGGACATATAAATGCAGTTTTAGACTGGTCCTGTGGGCGGATATTAATTTGATTATACCCGGAGAATCCGTCCATAAAGGAAAAGATTTCACATCCGGCGCATTCATCAATTATCTGGTCGATGAAGGGTGTAGGGTAGTTTTCCTTTGGACAAGCTTGGTTTACATCCCTATAATCGACGCACACTCGTATTGTTCCTTGTTTTTTCATAACAGGAACAATATTCGATACCCAATCGGTTAGAGGAACCGGGTAGATGAATCCAGCATGGAGAAGTTTCTCAACTTCTGCTTTAATGGCAGTGGCTTTCTTAGGGTGCACCTGTCGAAGCCGTTGTCTTACTGGTTTGACATCAGGATACATTTTAATTTCATGTTCAACGATACTCGAGTCAATGCCTGGCATTTCATCATATGACCACGCAAAGACATCTCTAAACTCGCGGAAAAGAGCACCATATATTTCCAGTTCTGAAGGGGAACAACTTTTGCCGACATGAATATTCTCTACAACATCAGGTTTTGTCGAGATATTTATGGCTATAGTCCCCAGCGGAGTCGCCAGTTTGTTGTAGGGAAAAGTATCCGACTCGGATGGCCCTATCCCACTCTAAGGGTGATAGTACCTCAGCAACAACTGTAAAGAAAACTACTTAAGGTTTACTTCTTTATGAAAGCAAGAGAGAATGAAGAAATGCACTAACCGTTGCCTTGCGCTTAATGTCGAATCCAAACTCTTCTCTTTGCTTGCTTGCTCCCAGCTCCTTGCTCTTTTGCTGGCCCAGCTACAATGAGATCCTGCAAAATAACAAAGAAGGAAACTACAAGAAGCATGCAATCATAACTGATTCAAGGATTAGCATAAATCAAATATACAATTATCACAACACATGATTGAAACAAGTGCATATAGAAGAACCTCAATAGCTTTTATTAATAGAAGAAGTAAAGTTCTGAGAGTGTTACAACCATTGAAGGCCCTAATCCAGCAACACCTCCCAGCAGAAAGAATTTCTCCTCTTCACCTCCAAGCAATCACCCAATAGTTCTATAGTGAAACCAACAGCATATCATTACTTTGCACAAAATTCCAGCCTCCTGAGCTCATAGGAGAGAGCTCAATATATAGATGAATTGAGAAAGGATGAGTCAGCTTGCAACTGATGTGTAGCTGCCTTGTGTCCTCTCTCTCTTCAGTTGATCTTCAGTTCTTGAGTCCACTTGGAGAACCTTGCTTCCACTTGGAGAAACAGAGCCTCTGACTCATCACAAGGCGAAATCCTTGATCCAAGTGTCATTTTTGGAAGATTCCAGAGCAATGACTCAGTGTGCCACTTGTCCCATCTCGCTCAGCGCAGGTGGCCTTTGTCCTACCTGCTTTGCAACGCAGGTACACCATGGAGGAGTTGAGTTTCAGCGCAGAAGCCTAGTGGAGCACCTGCTTTGATTTCAGGATTGCTTGTTTTTGAGTGTTTTCAGGTGGAGAACTGATCTGAGAGCTGTTGGTTTGCTGACCTTGTTCCTCTAGGGGTAGGAACATCATGTTTACGGACTTTGGATCCCTTGGATTATTGACAATTCATGCCTGATGCTGCAAGGCACAAAATTGTCTATAACAGATGCCCCCTAAAGTATGAGGTCGTTTATCGGGTGAAATGCTTTATTAGGAGGATCCGAAGTTCATTCAATCTGCTGAGAAGTGTCCTGTAATAAGATACAATACAATACATTATTTTTCATACTTTTTCATGATCTAGCTGAGGCGGGCATTCCCATGCTCAGCTTTATAAATTCATTTTGGTACATAGAACAGACGATCGTCCGATGGTAGACTGATAATTCTCTGCTGAAATTATCATCCTTTGAGAAGGATGATCATCTGCTGCAATGATGTACATATCAAATGTCTTTATATCCTGAATATATATCGCAGCCCGGATGGATGAAACTAGATCTGGGGTCTTCAATCTCTTCCGATCTTCACTCGATGTACAAGTCGATCCATGTGAGAATTTCTTGAAGTCGAACATGGAAAGACATCGCTTGATTACCGGTCGATGATGTAAACCGTTAACAAGCGCGAGGAATCACCGATAAGGATGATGACCCTCAAGGTACAGTAGTACAATTCACATGGTGGGAATAAAGGACTTGGTGTCGACCACCATGCAAAATCCTCTAGTCGAAGGTCATTTGATGTATACCTGTCACCGGAAGTGAGAAACTTGCCATTGAGGCATGCAAGCTTCAAAGTACTGAAGGGGTTGTTCCTAAATCAACTCCTTGGATAATGAGCTGATGTCGACAAGGAGCGATCCGTCAAAGGAGGGCCTTAATGAATCCCACATCATTGACACGGAACGGAGCTAGTGATTGTGATGAGGTGAAAACAAACTGTGATGTATGATTCAGGTTGGCGGTCATGAAATGGATGAAGGACAATGTATGGCAGTGGATGGGACACGGTTGACTCTTTGCAGAACAACATCTATAGTCTCCAAAGCGAGCTCGTCGAACCAGTTCAAAATCTCCTTTAAAAGTTAGAACAAGTGTTCCAACAACATCTGAGATTCTGGTGACTCCAAACATTTCTGGAAACCCTGCCTCTATAGAAGAAGTTCAACCGCAGCAGAAGGACAGTAATACTGATCCTAGTCTGGGGGCAAATACTTGTATAACTGAACCAGTTCCATCTGTAACCGGTCCAGAGAGTTTTGTTCCTCAAACATTTGTCGCTGTCAATACAACCCCTTCTTCGGCACCGGAAATCTTTTACGGACCTGACGGTCTCCCTCTTCCACCTAGTCTGATTGCGATAGAGGAAATTATAGAGGAACCGCAAGTATCCACTCCAACTCATTTTGGAGTAGGGGTCACTCTATTTCCTGCTACAACAGAAGTTTGTCCATCACCAGTGGAAGTTCCTGTAGATTCACTAGGCGATCAATTGGATAGACTCAAAATGTCTGAACAACCGTCGACATCTAGGAAAATTCTCACATGGATCGACTTGTACATCGAGTGAAGATCGGAAGAGATTGAAGACCCCGGATCTAGTTTCATCCATCCGGGCTGCGATATATATTCAGGATATAAAGACATTTGATATGTACATCATTGCAGCAGATGATCATCCTTCTCAAAGGATGATAATTTCAGCAGAGAATTATCAGTCTAACATCAGACGATCGTCTGTTCTATGTACCAAAATGAATTTATAAATCTGAGCATGGGAATGCCCACCTCAGCTAGATCATGAAAAAGTATGAAAAATAATGTATTGTATTGTATCACTGGTAGGAACTTCACTGGTAGGAACTTCTTCTATAGATTCCGATTCGGATGACCCTATCCCACTCTAAGGGTGATAGTACCTCAGCAACAACTGTAAAGAAAACTACTTAAGGATTACTTCTTTATGAAAGCAAGAGAGAATGAAGAAATGCACTAACCGTTGCCTTGCGCTTAATGTCGAATCCAAACTCCTCTCTTTGCTTGCTTGCTCCCAGCTCCTTGCTCTTTTGCTGGCCCAGCTACAATGAGATCCTGCAAAATAACAAAGAAGGAAACTACAAGAAGCATGCAATCATAACTGATTCAAGGATTAGCATAAATCAAATATACAATTATCACAATACATCATTGAAACAAATGCATATAGAAGAACCTCAATAGCTTTTATTAATAGAAGAAGTAAAGTTCTGAGAGTGTTACAACCATTGAAGGCCCCAATCCAGCAACACCTCCCAGCAGAAAGAATTTCTCCTCTTCACCTCCTTCAAGCAATCACCCAATAGCTCTATAGTGAAACCAACAGCATATCATTACTTTGCACAAAATTCCAGCCTCCTGAGCTCATAGGAGAGAGCTCAATATATAGATGAATTGAGAAAGGATGAGTCAGCTTGCAACTGATGTGTAGCTGCCTTGTGTCCTCTCTCTTTTCAGTTGATCTTCAGTTCTTGAGTCCACTTGGAGAACCTTGCTTCCACTTGGAGAAACAGAGCCTCTGACTCATCACAAGGCGAAATCCCTGATCCAAGTGTCATTTTTGGAAGATTCCAGAGTAATGACTCAGTGTGCCACTTGTCCCATCTCGCTCAGTGCAGGTGGCCTTTGTCCTACCTGCTTTGCAATGCAGGTACACCATGGAGGAGTTGAGTTTCAGCGCAGAAGCCTAGTGGAGCACCTGCTTTGATTTCAAGATTGCTTGTTTTTGAGTGTTTTCAGGTGGAGAACTGATCTGAGAGCTGTTGTATTGCTGACCTTGTTCCTCTAGGGGTAGGAACATCATGTTTAGGGACTTTGGATCCCTTGGATTATTAACAATTCATGCCCGATGCTGCAAGGCACAAAATTGTCTATAACAGATGCCCCCTAAAGTATGAGGTCGTTTATCGGGTGAAATGCTTTATTAGGAGGATCCGAAGTTCATTCAATCTGCTGAGAAGTGTCCTGTAATAAGATACAATACAATACATTATTTTTCATACTTTTTCATGATCTAGCTGAGGCGGGCATTCCCATGCTCAGCTTTATAAATTCATTTTGGTACATAGAACAGACGATCGTCTGATGGTAGACTGATAATTCTCTGCTGAAATTATCATCCTTTGAGAAGGATGATCATCTGCTGCAATGATGTACACATCAAATGTCTTTATATCCTGAATATATATCGCAGCCCGGATGGATGAAACTAGATCTGGGGTCTTCAATCTCTTCCGATCTTCACTCGATGTACAAGTCGATCCATGTGAGAATTTCTTGAAGTCGAACATGGAAAGACATCGCTTGATTACCGGTCAATGATGTAAACCGTTAACAAGCGCGAGAGGAATCACCGATAAGGATGATGACCCTCAAGGTACAGCAGTACAATTCACATGGTGGGAATAAAGGACTTGGCGTCGACCACCATGCAAAATCCCCTGGTCGAAGGTCATTGATGTATACCTGTCGCCAGAAGTGAGAAACTTGCCATTGAGGCATCCAAGCTTCAAAGTACTGAAGGGGTTGTTCCTAGATCAACTCCTTGGATAATGAGCTGATGTCGACAAGGAGTGATCCGTCAAAGGAGGGCCTTAATGAATCCCACATCATTGACACGGAACGGAGCTAGTGATTGTGATGAGGTGAAAACAAACTGTGATGTATGATTCAGGGTGGCGGTCATGAAATGGATGAAGGACAATGTATGGCAGTGGATGGGACACGGTTGACTCTTTGCAGAACAACATCTCTTGAACATATAACGACACTGATGTGATGGGTCGGTAGCATTACCCCAACTGTGGATGGTGTGGCGAGGACCATGGTGATGAGACCGGTGAATGAAACAACCCAACCCGATGTGATACGGAGGACAAAGTGTCATGTTCAAGAGCGACTTGCTACCATTAAAGCTGTGAGGTTCTCCCAATTTTTCCCCAATCATTGCTGACCAGTACCTCTTTATTTTTGTCAAGCTTGAGGAGGATAACATATGCTTGTTCTATAACCTGCCCTTCGGGCAAGCCCATCGCTATGTTTTAACAAGCCTAGCGATAGGGAAACTCGTTCTCGTCTAAAGACAAGTTTGTCTCTATTTAATGAATTTAACGAGTCTAACGACAAGGATAACTCGGTCCTTTTCATTTTTAGAGAGTCTGAAAAGGTACATAAAGTCAACTCCAGAATTCCTTTTTCGTCATCTAATCCCTTAAGTCCGAAAAAGTATAAAACAATACAGAAGGGATGAGTTTTCGGTACTTTTAACGAGCCGAACAAAACAAGCGCTCAATCTTTTTGTGCAATAATCCCTCAGGTCCAAAAAGATTAAAATCTAGAGGAGGGATAGCTCTTCCGGTTGCTTTAACGAGCTGGAAGGCCAAAACTCGGCAAACTTTTCATATTTTACGAGTCAGTGAAAAGAGCTCAAAGAAGACTCGTCTTTTGAGGAACGAGTGATGAACAGGGCAGCAGCAGATTCCAGGTACAGGTTCGAATATTCCAATCACGGCAGTGTCACAAGGATGGCTTAGTGAAATCACTCTTCGCAGCTGTTCCTCAAAATGGGTAAACAAACATATGGAGACGAACGATTGGCCAAATGAATGGATGGAGGTGAGACTGCAAGAACACGACCAAGGGCTTTAATATGGCTGTCAAAGGTTACATTTACCAAGGTTATTTACCAGTTCATTTTTTCTGGGTGAGCTCGAACTCTAGGGGAAGATTGCTCACAACTTATGTTTATTTTTTAACGAGCATGAACTATGTGCTAAAACTGCTCGGATCTTGCGTTTATTTTTTAACGAGCATGAACATTGCTAAAACTGCTCGATTATATGGTTTACTCTTGATTTTTTTACCATAACTAGCTTCTCTTTTTCACTGATAGCACTGCATTTTAAAATTGCTGCAACAAACTAGTTAGAAATGAGTAATATTTACTTGAAAATGAGATTAACACACTAATATTTACCTTGAACTACGTAAAAAAGCAAATAAAAAGGGTTTTTACCTCTCACTTTACCATTTCATTTGTATTTTGCTTGTTGGAGCTTTGGAGGAGCCTCTTTCCCCTTGATTTTCACCAGCTGATTCCGGGAGATTCTGCGGACGATTTTCGGCACCGTTTGGACCAGGTAGGAGCTAAACCTTAGCTCTTCATTTTCATGGTTTCATTTTCCTGTTTCATGCCTGTTTTGCTGTTCTATTGAGCCTCTGGGGTTTTTCCAGGGCGCCCTCTGATCAGCGCAGGTTCCCCATTCGAAAACTACGTTGCGATTCAAGCTGCTTGAAGGCAGCTTGTCCCCCAACGCAGGTAGTACACTGGGCACTCGCTTTGGGGCATAAAAACAACAATTTTTCACAGATTTTGATGAAAGTTTCGCCAATTTTTCATCAATTTCAGGAGCTGACTCATTCTCTTGTTTGTTTTGCAGGGATTCTTGATCAAGATGGCCCTCACATGGCGAGAACGAGAACATGAGGAAGAAGATATGATTTCCCTTCATGATCCTGTTACGGTGGGCACGCTACGAGACTGTGGTATGCTGAAGTTTTTCCGTATCTCAAGCATGAGAGCACATATTTCACTACTGCAGTATATGCTTGATGCTTGGGATCCTGTTGGGACAGACGGTATGCCGGCGAACATTGTCGGATTTGTAACAAGATTACTGGGGTCATCATCCTTATATGTGATTCCTCTCGCGCTTGTTAACGGTTTACATCATTGACCGGTAATCAAGTGATGTCTTTCCATGTTCGACTTCAAGAAATTCTCACATGGATCGACTTGTACATCGAGTGAAGATCGGAAGAGATTGAAGACCCCGGATCTAATTTCATCCATCCGGGCTGCGATATATATTCAGGATATAAAGTCAACTCCAGAATTCCTTTTTCGTCATCTAATCCCTTAAGTCTGAAAAAGTATAAAACAATACAGAAGGGATGAATTTTCGGTACTTTTAATGAGCCAAACAAAACAAGCGCTCGATCTTTTTGTGCAATAATCCCTCAGGTCCAAAAATATTAAAATCTAGAGGAGGGATAGCTTTTCTGATCTCTTTAACGAGCTGGAAGGCCAAAACTCGGCAAACTTTTCATATTTTACGAGTCAGTGAAAAGAGCTCAAAGAAGACTCATCTTTTGAGGAACGAGTGATGAACAGGGTAGCAGAAGATTCCAGGTACAGGTTGGAATTTTCCAATCACGGCAGTGTCACAAGGATGGCTAAGTGAAATCACTCTTCGCAGCTGTTCCTCAAAATGGGTAAACAAACATATGGAGATGAACAATTGGCCAAATGAACGGATGGAGGTGAGACTGCAAGAACACGACCAAGGGCTTTAATATGGCTGTCAAAGGTTACATTTACCAAGGTTATTTACCGGTTCATTTTTTCTGGGTGAGCTCGAACTCTAGGGGAAGATTGCTCACAACTTATGTTTATTTTTTAACGAAGCCCAGCGGAGTCGCCAGTTTGTTGTAGGGAAAAGTATCCGACTCGGATGACCCTATCCCACTCTAAGGGTGATAGTACCTCAGCAACAACTGTAAAGAAAACTATTTAAGGTTTACTTCTTTATGAAAGCAAGAGAGAATGAAGAAGTGCACTAACCGTTGCCTTGCGCTTAATGTCGAATCCAAACTCTTCTCTTTGCTTGCTTGCTCCCAGCTCCTTGCTCTTTTGCTGGCCCAGCTACAATGAGATCCTGCAAAATAACAAAGAACGAAACTACAAGAAACATGCATTCATAACTGATTCAAGGATTAGCATAAATCAAATATACAATCATCACAATACATCATTGAAACAAATGCATATAGAAGAACCTCAATAGCTTTTATTAATAGAAGAAGTAAAGTTCTGAGAGTGTTACAACCATTGAAGGCCCCAATCCAGCAACACCTCCCAGCAGAAAGAATTTCTTCTCTTCACCTCCTTCAAGCAATCACCCAATAGTTCTATAGTGAAACCAACAGCATATCATTACTTTGCACAAAATTCCAGCCTCCTGAGCTCATAGGAGAGAGCTCAATATATAGATGAATTGAGAAAGGATGAGTCAGCTTGCAACTGATGTGTAGCTGCCTTGTCTCCTCTCTCTCTTCAGTTGATCTTCAGTTCTTGAGTCCACTTGGAGAACCTTGCTTCCACTTGGAGAAACAGAGCCTCTGACTCATCACAAGGCGAAATCCCTGATCCAAGTGTCATTTTTGGAAGATTCCAGAGCAATGACTCAGTGTGCCACTTGTCCCATCTCGCTCAGCGCAGGTGGCCTTTGTTCTACCTGCTTTGCAACGCAGGTACACCATGGAGGAGTTGAGTTTCAGCGCAGAAGCCTAGTGGAGCACCTGCTTTGATTTCAGGATTGCTTGTTTTTGAGTGTTTTCAGGTGGAGAACTGATCTGAGAGCTGTTGGTTTGCTGACCTTGTTCCTCTAGGGGTAGGAACATCATGTTTAGGGACTTTGGATCCCTTGGATTATTGACAATTCATGCCTGATGCTGCAAGGCACAAAATTGTCTATAACAGATGCCCCCTAAAGTATGAGGTCGTTTATCGGGTGAAATGCTTTATTAGGAGGATCCGAAGTTCATTCAATCTGGTGAGAAGTGTCCTGTAATAAGATACAATACAATACATTATTTTTCATACTTTTTCATGATCTAGCTGAGGCGGGCATTCCCATGCTCAGCTTTATAAATTCATTTTGGTACATAGAACAAACGATCGTCTGATGGTAGACTGATAATTCTCTGCTGAAATTATCATCCTTTGAGAAGGATGATCATCTGCTGCAATGATGTACACATCAAATGTCTTTATATCCTGAATATATATCGCAGCCCGGATGGATGAAACTAGATCCGGGGTCTTCAATCTCTTCCGATCTTCACTCGATGTACAAGTCGATCCATGTGAGAATTTCTTGAAGTCGAACATGGAAAGACATCGCTTGATTACCGGTCAATGATGTAAACCGTTAACAAGCGCGAGAGGAATCACCGATAAGGATGATGACCCTCAAGGTACAGCAGTACAATTCACATGGTGGGAATAAAGGACTTGGCGTCGACCACCATGCAAAATCCCCTGGTCGAAGGTCATTGATGTATACCTGTCGCCAGAAGTGAGAAACTTGCCATTGAGGCATGCAAGCTTCAAAGTAGGATCGGTAGCATTACCCCAACTATGGATGGTGTGGCGAGGACCATGGTGATGAGACCGGTGAATGAAACAACCCAACCCGATGTGATACGGAGGACAAAGTGTCATGTTCAAGAGCGACTTGCTACCATTAAAGCTGTGAGGTTCTCCCAATTTTTCCCCAGTCCTTACTGACCAGTACCTCTTTATTTTTGTCAAGCTTGAGGAGGATAACATATGCTTGTTCTATAACCTACCCTTCGGGCAAGCCCATCGCTATGTTTTAACGAGCCTAGCGATAGGGAAACTCGTTCTCGTCTAAAGACAAGTTTGTCGCTATTTAATGAATTTAACGAGTCTAACGACAAGGATAACTCGGTCCTTTTCATTTTTAGAGAGTCTGAAAAGGTACACAAAGTCAACTCCAGAATTCCTTTTTCGTCATCTAATCCCTTAAGTCCGAAAAAGTATAAAACAATACAGAAGGGATGAGTTTTCGGTACTTTTAACGAGCCGAACAAAACAAGCGCTCGATATTTTTGTGCAATAATCCCTCAGGTCCAAAAAGATTAAAATCTAGAGGAGGGATAGCTCTTCCGGTTGCTTTAACGAGATGGAAGGCCAAAACTCGGCAAACTTTTCATATTTTACGAGTTAGTGAAAAGAGCTCAAAGAAGACTCGTCTTTTGAGGAACGAGTGATGAACAGGGAAGCAGCAGATTCTAGGTACAGGTTGGAATATTCCAATCACGGCAGTGTCACAAGGATGGCTTAGTGAAATCACTCTTCGCAGCTGTTCCTCAAAATGGGTAAACAAACATATGAAGACGAACGATTGGCCAAATGAACGGATGGAGGTGAGACTGCAAGAACACGACCAAGGGCTTTAATATGGTTGTCAAAGGTTACATTTACCAAGGTTATTTACCAGTTCATTTTTTCTGGGTGAGCTCGAACTCTAGGGGAAGATTGCTCACAACTTATGTTTATTTTTTAACGAGCATGAACTATGTGCTAAAACTGCTCGGATCTTGCGTTTATTTTTTAACGAGCATGAACATTGCTAAAACTGCTCGATTATATGGTTTACTCTTGATTTTTTACCATAACTAGCTTCTCTTTTTCACTGATAGCACTGCATTTTAAAATTGCTGCAACAAACTAGTTAGAAATGAGTAATATTTACTTGAAAATGAGATTAACACACTAATATTTACCTTGAACTACGTAAAAAAGCAAATAAAAAGGGTTTTTACCTCTCACTTTACCATTTCATTTGTATTTTGCTTGTTGGAGCTTTGGAGGAGCCTCTTTCCCCTTGATTTTCACCAGCTGATTCTGGGAGATTCTGCGGACGATTTTCGGCGCCATTTGGACCAGGTAGGAGCTAAACCTTAGCTCTTCATTTTCATGGTTTCATTTTCCTGTTTCATGCCTGTTTTGCTATTCTATTGAGCCTCTGGGGTTTTGCCAGGGCGCCCTCTGATCAGCGCAGGTTCCCCATTCGAAAACTGCGTTCGGATTCAAGCTGCTTGAAGGCAGCTTGTCCCCCAACGCAGGTAGTACACTGGGCACCTGCTTTGGGGCATAAAAACAACAATTTTTCACAGATTTTGATGAAATTTTTGCCAATTTTTCATCAATTTCAGGAGCTGACTCATTCTCTTGTTTTTTTTGCAGGGATTCTTGATCAAGATGGCCCTCACATGGCGAGAACGAGAACATGAGGAAGAAGATATGATTTCCCTTCATGATCCTGTTACGGTGGGCGTGCTACGAGACTGTGGTATGCTGAAGTTTTTCCGTATCTCAAGCATGAGAGCACAGATTTCACTACTGCAGTATATGCTTGATGCTTGGGATCCTGTTAACCAAGTATTCCAGATCAGGAACAAACCCATTCCATTGACCGTGACAGACATTTACTTCTTGACTGGCTTGTCAAGGCGGGGTGCCCCCATTTCTTTATCTGGTACAGTCCGGGGGAATGATTCCGTGAGAGACTATGTCCGCCAGTATTGCAGGGAGCGGTCCCAGCCGAGCAGAGACGGCAAGGTAGTCATCCGTGACGTTACTAGCAGGCCTCTCAGGTCTATTCTGTATACTCTTGGTAGGATGGCCGGCAGCGCATCTTTACATGTTGCCAACAGGTCTCATATGCAGCACGCCTTGGAGTGTCTCCAACCGAAGATCTTCAACTGGTGTGATGCAGTGCTTACTCAGATGAAAAGTCAACTGAACAAGGTGAAGGATGGGAAGCTGAAGAACTTTGGTTTTGGTTCGATTCTAACTGCCTTCGCCTTGGAGAAGATCCCTCTGATGCAACCTCAGTACATTGACCTCGGAGTGCCTTCTCCTACCGAGCCACGCATGCAGCGATGGGTCGATCACATGTCCAGACATGCAGGTCAATCCCAGATTTCTTTCAATGCCGCTTTCTTCAGGTGGTTCGATCGCCAGGAGATGGCTTTTTCCGAGTACCCATATGTTGGTATGGATTTCCGGGGTGATCTGGATATGGTACTGCCAGACGGTGCTCAGTGGGATGCTACTGGTAAGAACTTCAACCATATTACTGTTCATTGTTTTCATTTATAATGTTCTTGTGCTTTATTCTATCAAGACTTTAATTGAACTCATGTGTGCTTGCAGATGTCGGTCCTGTTCGTCCGGCAGTTCGTCTGAGACCACCTGTTGCTGCTCCGGCAGAGGAGCCTGCTCGGAGAGTTATTATCCGTGATCTTAGCGATACTGAGACCCTTACAGCTGTGCAGGGGCAGGTTGAGAACCTGACCCGTGGTCTTCCGGATGTACAGATTGACGAGCTACCTTTACCGATGCAGCAGCATACTATCGGTGTACCTAGACGATGGACCCGTCTTCTGCAAGCACATTTAAATCAGGATATATAGACCTCATGAGCATATGTCCGAGAATAGGATACCTTTCTATTGTTGATACTTGGCTCGCAAGCCTCCGCGAACGACGGATATTCAATTGACTTTCTTCCACGATTGCGGATTACTCCATCAACTAAAATATAAAGGGGAAAATTTGTGTTTCCGATTTGAATGAATTTTATTAGATGTTTTTAGACATAACTTTGCTTTTTCATGTTTTAAGAGTCGAGAAAAAGCTAAAGATGACTCTAGTCTCCTGCGATGTATTAACGAGCCCGAAGTGACAAATGCTCGGTTGGACTTTTTCAGTTATAGAGTTTGAAAAAGGCCAAAAGAAACTGCTCTGGAGTTCTAGGCAGAGGGTGTGCCAAACCTTTCGCAAAACCACGGAATACGTTTTACGGTACGTGTGGTCAATCTTCGTGAATGCTGTGTTCACTGCATTGCGATCAGTAGGGTGGCCGACACGGCTTCCTATGGATAAAGGCTTTGTTCCTATAGGGGTCTCCCAATATATACTCGACGGTACGTGGGAGCACAAGTCCGTATTAGTGCCACCGACTCTCAGGAGGAATCACCCACCTTCGTAGAGATCGACAGTCACTAAGTTTAACGACGCCGGAACACGTCTCTAGCTTAGACCTCTATGTGTTTGGGTTATGTTTCAATGCGTTGTTAGGTTCATTCAGTATATTTTAAGTTGATCTTTTTAAAGTTTGCCTTTCAAGGTTCACCACGAGATGTATGTAACAAATTCCTGAATGCAGTCTAAGATGAGAAGCAAACTTTTCAATCTTTCAACTTTGAAAATCTTAACTACTGAGGGAGAAGAAAGGCAAATCTTTTCACACAGATCATAGAGCACACACTAATGAAAAATTTCCTAAATCGTCATGCAAGCAGTCAAATGCAAAATGCACAATGCATGTATTTTCTTTTCCCTTTCTTAATGTTGATGTATTACAAAAAGAAAGTTGTTATATAACCTTGATTTCGATTTAAAGCGAAAGTAAACAAGCTAGTCCAAAATCAAAAGACACCTTAAGATTTACTTGTTTAATCACTGGAAATACATGAAATCAAACCATAATGACGAAAGTAAAAAGACTAATCAGCTATGGACAACAAACAAGCTAACTCTTTAGACCAGCAAAATGCCTAACACAGGTTCAGATCTAAGAGGCCAAAGCAAGACTAGTTCACTTTCGTTATGGGAAATTGTAAATGATGGAAGAAATACAAACGAACAAGTACAATTTCGTTATATAACAGAGGCGGAATGATGGCAAGTAAGGTTGGTTTCAGATAGGTACTAAGACTGAAAACTGACTGCAAAACTATAGTGAAAACAGGCAGGAAAAAGGGAGGAAACCCCAACTGCACAAGGCAAAATTGGGCCAACGCAGCTGCTGCACAGCCAATCTGGCTCTCAGCGCAGGTAGCCCCTTCGGGACCTGCATTGCAAAGCAGGTAGCCTGTGTACTACCTGCTTTGGAAAACGAAAGTTTCGTTTTCACAGTTTCCGGGTCACAATTTTCTCAAAAATTCACAGTTTTTGCTCAAATCAGAAGCTATCAGTCAAGCACACACTAAGGGATGACAAGGAAGGTGAAAAGCTATCACTAAGAGCTTACAAGGATCCTTGTAGATCAGCTCTTCAAATCATGAACATGCTCAGAAATGAGCTAGAGTAGCTGCCCTCTACTTCGCTTTTGATATAGTCAAAAGCTTTTCGATTTGGTACTCTTTTGTTCAGGAAATGAATAGCAAAATACTACAAACAATCAAACAGATACGATCCCCAGTGGAGTCGCCAGTTTGTTGTAGGGAAAAGTATCCGATTCGGATGACCCTATCCCACTCTAAGGGTGATAGTACCTCAGCAACAACTGTAAACAAAACTACTTAAGGTTTACTTCTTTATGAAAGCAAGAGAGAATGAAGAAATGCACTAACCGTTGCCTTGCGCTTAATATTTGCAACAATCTCTTCTCTTTGCTGCTTGCTCCTAGCTCTTTGCCCTTTTGCTGGCCCATCTACAATGAGATCCTGCAAAATAACAAAGAAGGAAACTACAAGAAGCATGCATTCATAACTGATTCAAGGATTAGCATAAATCAAATATACAATCATCACAATACATCATTGAAACAAATGCATATAGAAGAACCTCAATAGCTTTTATTAATGGAAGAAGTAAAGTTCTGAGAAGGTTACAACCATTGAAGACCCCAATCCAGCAACACCTCCCAGCAGAAAGAATTTCTCTTCTTCACCTCCTTCAAGCAATCACCCAATAGTTCTATAGTGAAACCAACAGCATATCATTACTTTGCACAAAATTCCAGCCCCCTGAGCTCATAGGAGAGAGCTCAATATATAGATGAATTGAGAAAGGATGAGTCAGCTTGCAACTGATGTGTAGCTGCCTTGTGTCCTCTCTCTCTTCAGTTGATCTTCAGTTCTTGAGTCCACTTGGAGAACCTTGCTTCCACTTGGAGAAACAGAGCCTCTGACTCATCACAAGGCGAAATCCCTGATCCAAGTGTCATTTTTGGAAGATTCCAGAGCAATGACTCAGTGTGCCACTTGTCCCATCTCGCTCAGCGCAGGTGGCCTTTGTTCTACCTGCTTTGCAACGCAGGTACACCATGGAGGAGTTGAGTTTCAGCGCAGAAGCCTAGTGGAGCACCTGCTTTGATTTCAGGATTGCTTGTTTTTGAGTGTTTTCAGGTGGAGAACTGATCTGAGAGCTGTTGGTTTGCTGACCTTGTTCCTCTAGGGGTAGGAACATCATGTTTAGGGACTTTGGATCCCTTGGATTATTGACAATTCATGCCTGATGCTGCAAGGCACAAAATTGTCTATAACAGATGCCCCCTAAAGTATGAGGTCGTTTATCGGGTGAAATGCTTTATTAGGAGGATCCGAAGTTCATTCAATCTGGTGAGAAGTGTCCTGTAATAAGATACAATACAATACATTATTTTTCATACTTTTTCATGATCTAGCTGAGGCGGGCATTCCCATGCTCAGCTTTATAAATTCATTTTGGTACATAGAACAAACGATCGTCTGATGGTAGACTGATAATTCTCTGCTGAAATTATCATCCTTTGAGAAGGATGATCATCTGCTGCAATGATGTACACATCAAATGTCTTTATATCCTGAATATATATCGCAGCCCGGATGGATGAAACTAGATCCGGGGTCTTCAATCTCTTCCGATCTTCACTCGATGTACAAGTCGATCCATGTGAGAATTTCTTGAAGTCGAACATGGAAAGACATCGCTTGATTACCGGTCAATGATGTAAACCGTTAACAAGCGCGAGAGGAATCACCGATAAGGATGATGACCCTCAAGGTACAGCAGTACAATTCACATGGTGGGAATAAAGGACTTGGCGTCGACCACCATGCAAAATCCCCTGGTCGAAGGTCATTGATGTATACCTGTCGCCAGAAGTGAGAAACTTGCCATTGAGGCATGCAAGCTTCAAAGTACTGAAGGGGTTGTTCCTAGATCAACTCCTTGGATAATGAGCTGATGTCGACAAGGAGCGATCCATCAAAGGAGGGCCTTAATGAATCCCACATCATTGACACGGAACGGAGCTAGTGATTGTGATGAGGTGAAAACAAACTGTGATGTATGATTCAGGGTGGCGGTCATGAAATGGATGAAGGACAATGTATGGCAGTGGATGGGACACGGTTGACTCTTTGCAGAACAACATCTCTTGAACATATAATGACACTGATGTGATGGATCGGTAGCATTACCCCAACTATGGATGGTGTGGCGAGGACCATGGTGATGAGACCGGTGAATGAAACAACCCAACCCGATGTGATACGGAGGACAAAGTGTCATGTTCAAGAGCGACTTGCTACCATTAAAGCTGTGAGGTTCTCCCAATTTTTCCCCAGTCATTACTGACGAGTACCTCTTTATTTTTGTCAAGCTTGAGGAGGATAACATATGCTTGTTCTATAACCTGCCCTTCGGGCAAGCCCATCGCTATGTTTTAACGAGCCTAGCGATAGGGAAACTCGTTCTCGTCTAAAGACAAGTTTGTCGCTATTTAATGAATTTAACGAGTCTAACGACAAGGATAACTCGGTCCTTTTCATTTTTAGAGAGTCTGAAAAGGTACATAAAGTCAACTCCAGAATTCCTTTTTCGTCATCTAATCCCTTAAGTCCAAAAAAGTATAAAACAATACAGAAGGGATGAGTTTTCGGTACTTTTAACGAGCCGAACAAAACAAGCGCTCGATCTTTTTGTGCAATAATCCCTCAGGTCCAAAAAGATTAAAATCTAGAGGAGGGATATCTCTTCCGGTTGCTTTAACGAGCTGGAAGGCCAAAACTCGGCAAACTTTTCATATTTTACGAGTCAGTGAAAAGAGCTCAAAGAAGACTCGTCTTTTGAGGAACGAGTGATGAACAGGGTAGCAGCAGATTCCAGGTACAGGTTGGAATTTTCCAATCACGGCAGTGTCACAAGGATGGCTAAGTGAAATCACTCTTCGCAGTTGTTCCTCAAAATGGGTAAACAAACATATGGAGATGAACGATTGGCCAAATGAACGGATGGAGGTGAGGCAAGAACACGACCAAGGGCTTTAATATGGCTGTCAAAGGTTACATTTACCAAGGTTATTTACCGGTTCATTTTTTCTGGGTGAGCTCGAACTCTAGGGGAAGATTGCTCACAACTTATGTTTATTTTTTAACGAGCATGAACTATGTGCTAAAACTGCTCGGATCTTGCGTTTATTTTTTAACGAGCATGAACATTGCTAAAACTGCTCGATTATACGTTTGCATGCCCCCAGCATAATAATGCAAATCGAGGTGCATGCCACCCAAGCTTCATTGCATCCAACTCGGTGGTTGGAATGAAGGTTTACCTCGGGGATTTGTTTCATTTTTTAATGAGGTTGACACAAGATAGGAACTATCCTCGACTCCTTATTCCATTTTTTAACGAGGTTGACACAAGATAAGAACCGTCCTCGGAGCCCACTGTATTTACAGTATTTCTATTAGGGCGATGATCCATGCCGACAAAATATTTAGGAGTCTTCTGAATCCAACCAGAAGATTGGATTAGATTTCATTTTGTAGGTTTCCACCGTGGCCACTCCTGCCAGATTATTTGGAGGCGGTAGGGCGAAAGTGCCCATTAAGGCAGGGTCTTTTAGGAAACCTACTCCAATATTCTGGAGCGAATGATTGCTTCCATGGATCATTGGAATGCTTCCCGTAATTTGTGAACTGTTGGGGAGAAAAGTTTGTTGGTCGACGATTGTAATTCCTTCTTGGAAGGGAAATGCAATCTTCCTGAAGTAGGTTGACACAACCGCGGCCATGGCATAGATCCAGGGCCTTCCTAGTAGGATGTTGTAATCGAGGTTTCCATCAATCACTTCAACATCAATTCCTACTGTTTTGCCCCCCAGTTCAACTTGCAAGTTACTTAAAATCCCGTATGGAGTGTATGATCGTCCATCAAATGCTTTTAACGTCGTTGACGATTTCGACAAGAGTGGTGAGCCTAAATCTTTCCAGCAACTCATCGACATAAGACATGTAGATGCCCCCTCATCAATAATTGTTCGATGAACAGTTTTGTTGAGGGATTTCACTTGAATAAGGAAAGCTAGTTGAGCTGGTAACTGAGGGTCATATCCTTTATGATCAAAGGCCACAAGATTGGAATCCATTGAGCCAATCCCACCTATTGTTGATAATAAAGCTTGCTCTTGGGAGGGGAAATTTTGTGGTACTTCAAGTGTCGACATAGTGGACGGCGATCGGGCCAGGTCCTTTACTATATTATAATTCTGTGCTCCTTTGGCCCGAGGATTAAATGTCGATTTGTGTACTACTCCCTTTGGTGACTTTATCATTGGCTCAGGAATGATGGGTGGCACAACTTCGGTCAAAGTTGTTGTTGAACTACTAGGTCGTTCATTAACCTTGTTGTTCGACAGCTTTGGATTCCCGTAATCTTTATTCCTTGTCAAAGCATTATTCTGTTGCTTTGAGGTAGACAACATAAGCACTTGGGATCCGGAAGCATTTTGATTAGCAACTAGATTTTGACGCGGATTAGGAAACGGATCAGTCAATACTGCTGGGGTTTCTGAACTCTTGAAGAGTTTCTTAACTTCAGCTATATGTGGACAATATTTCGTCCAATGATCCTCATCGCATATATGACACCCTGCCGGGGGTTTCCTTTTTCTCCCTATATTTTTCTTCTTGCCCCCTGGTTGCTTCAGTTTTTTGCCCTTGTCGGTCGACATGGCATTTACTTCTGAGGCAAGAAGTTCTTCATTTGCATTTTGACTAGAAATTTTGTGCTTTCCAATCACGCCATTACCGGCGCGAGTGTCATTGTTTGATTTAGGGGGAGGAGGAATTGAGAATTCCGGTCTAGGGGCGTCAGGTATTTTGTCGTAGAGCGTGCCAGACTGAGTATAGACCAAGTCTAGATATTGCGCACGAGCGATAACTTGCTCTTCCGTTACGACTCCTCCCTTTGCCACATCTTCCGTTATAGCGGGAAGTAAATATTACTCATTTCTAACTAGTTTGTTGCAACAATTTTAAAATGCAGTGCTATCAGTGAAAAAGAGAAGCTAGTTATGGTAAAAAAATCAAGAGTAAACCATATAATCGAGTAGTTTTAGCAATGTTCATGCTCGTTAAAAAATAAACGCAAGATCCGAGCAGTTTTAGCACATAGTTCATGCTCGTTAAAAAATTAAACATAAGTTGTGAGCAATCTTCCCCTAGAGTTCGAGCTCACCCAGAAAAAATGAACTGGTAAATAACCTTGGTAAATGTAACCTTTGACAGCCATATTAAAGCCCTTGGTCGTGTTCTTGCAGTCTCACCTCCATCCGTTCATTTGGCCAATCGTTCGTCTCCATATGTTTGTTTACCCATTTTGAGGAACAGCTGTGAAGAGTGATTTCACTAAGCCATCCTTGTGACACTGCCGTGATTGGAATATTCCAACCTGTACCTGGAATCTGCTGCTGCCCTGTTCATCACTCGTTCCTCAAAAGACGAGTCTTCTTTGAGCTCTTTTCACTGACTCGTAAAATATGAAAAGTTTGCCGAGTTTTGGCCTTCCAGCTCGTTAAAGCAACCGGAAGAGCTATCCCTCCTCTAGATTTTAATCTTTTTGGACCTGAGGGATTATTGCACAAAAAGATCGAGCGCTTGTTTTGTTCGGCTCGTTAAAAGTACCGAAAACTCATCCCTTCTGTATTGTTTTATACTTTTTCGGACTTAAGGGATTAGATGACGAAAAAGGAATTCTGGAGTTGACTTTATGTACCTTTTCAGACTCTCTAAAAATGAAAAGGACCGAGTTATCCTTGTCGTTAGACTCGTTAAATTCATTAAATAGCGACAAACTTGTCTTTAGACGAGAACGAGTTTCCCTATCGCTAGGCTCGTTAAAACATAGCGATGGGCTTGCCCGAAGGGCAGGTTATAGAACAAGCATATGTTATCCTCCTCAAGCTTGACAAAAATAAAGAGGTACTGGTCAGCAATGACTAGGGAAAAATTGGGAGAACCTCACAGCTTTAATGGTAGCAAGTCGCTCTTGAACATGACACTTTGTCCTCCGTATCACATCGGGTTGGGTTGTTTCATTCACCGGTCTCATCACCATGGTCCTCGCCACACCATCCACAGTTGGGGTAATGCTACCGATCCATCACATCAGTGTCGTTATATGTTCAAGAGATGTTGTTCTGCAAAGAGTCAACCGTGTCCCATCCACTGCCATACATTGTCCTTCATCCATTTCATGACCGCCACCCTGAATCACACATCACAGTATGTTTTCACCTCATCACAATCACTAGCTCCGTTCCGTGTCAATGATGTGGGATTCATTAAGGCCCTCCTTTGACGGATCACTCCTTGTCGACATCAGCTCATTATCCAAGGAGTTGATCTAGGAACAACCCCTTCAGTACTTTGAAGCTTGCATGCCTCAATGGCAAGTTTCTCACTTCTGGCGACAGGTATACATCAATGACCTTCGACCAGGGGATTTTGCATGGTGGTCGACGCCAAGTCCTTTATTCCCACCATGTGAATTGTACTGTTGTACCTTGAGGGTCATCATCCTTATCGGTGATTCCTCTCGCGCTTGTTAACGGTTTACATCATTGACCGGTAATCAAGCGATGTCGAATCCAAACTCTTCTCTTTGCTTGCTTGCTCCCAACTCCTTGCTCTTTTGCTGGCCCAGCTACAATGAGATCCTGCAAAATAACAAAGAAGGAAACTACAAGAAGCATGCAATCATAACTGATTCAAGGATTAGCATAAATCAAATATACAATCATCACAATATATCATTGAAACAAGTGCATATAGAAGAACCTCAATAGCTTTTATTAATAGAAGAAGTAAAGTTCTGATATTGTTACAACCATTGAAGGCCCCAATCCAGCAAACCCCGTGTCAAACCCCGTGTCTTCTCAGAAGGTGATTTGGTCTTGCTTTATGACCAAGAATCCGACAAATTAGGAGCTGGTAAATTCAATTCCTTATGGATGGGCCCCTATATTGTTAAAAGAGTGTTAGCAAAAGGAGCCTACGAGTTAATAGATTACGACACAATTCCACTGGTGTAGCCCCGGAACGGGCTGTACCTCAAGCAGTACTATGCTTGATAGTAACCTGCATGCTTTTGTTATATCTTGTTTTGGCCAAAGTTCTTGTTCCGGTTGAGTGATTCCCCTTTTTCATTCGTTGCAGATGTCAAACCTTATGGAGACATGTGTTGGATATGCCGACTGATATGGAGTCGCCATTTTGTTGTAGGGAAAAGTATCCGATTCGGATGACCCTATCCCACTCTAAGGGTGATAGTACCCCAGCAACAACTGTAAAGAAAACTACTTAAGGATTACTTCTTTAGGAAAGCAAGAGAGAATGAAGAAATGCACTAACCATTGCCTTGTGCTTAATGTCGAATCCAAACTCCTCTCTTTGCTTGCTTGCTCCCAGCTCCTTGCTCTTTTGCTGGCCCAGCTACAATGAGATCCTGCAAAATAACAAAGAAGGAAACTACAAGAAGCATGCAATCATAACTGATTCAAGGATTAGCATAAATCAAATATACAATTATCACAACATATCATTGAAACAAGTGCATATAGAAGAACCTCAATAGCTTTTATTAATAGAAGAAGTAAAGTTCTGAGAGTGTTACAACCATTGAAGGCCCCAATCCAGCAACACCTCCCAGCAGAAAGAATTTCTCCTCTTCACCTCCTTCAAGCAATCACCCAATAGTTCTATAGTGAAACCAACAGCATATCATTACTTTGCACAACATTCCAGCCTCCTGAGCTCATAGGAGAGAGCTCAATATATAGATGAATTGAGAAAGGATGAGTCAGCTTGCAACTGATGTGTAGCTGCCTTGTGTCCTCTCTCTCTTCATTTGATCTTCAGTTCTTGAGTCCACTTGGAGAACCTTGCTTCCACTTGGAGAAACAGAGCCTCTGACTCATCACAAGGCGAAATCCCTGATCCAAGTGTCATTTTTGGAAGATTCCAGAGCAATGACTCAGTGTGCCACTTGTCCCGTTTCGCTCAGCGCAGGTGGCCTTTGTTCTACCTGCTTTGCAACGCAGGTACACCATGGAGGAGTTGAGTTTCAGCGCAGAAGCCTAGTGGAGCACCTGCTTTGATTTCAGGATTGCTTGTTTTTGAGTGTTTTCAGGTGGAGAACTGATCTGAGAGCTGTTGGTTTGCTGACCTTGTTCCTCTAGGGGTAGGAACATCATGTTTAGGGACTTTGGATCCCTTGGATTATTGACAATTCATGCCTGATGCTGCAAGGCACAAAATTGTCTATAACAGATGCCCCCTAAAGTATGAGGTCATTTATCGGGTGAAATGCTTTATTAGGAGGATCCGAAGTTCATTCAATCTGCTGAGAAGTGTCCTGTAATAAGATACAATACAATACATTATTTTTCATACTTTTTCATGATCTAGCTGAGGCGGGCATTCCCATGCTCAGCTTTATAAATTCATTTTGGTACATAGAACAGACGATCGTCTGATGGTAGACTGATAATTCTCTGCTGAAATTATCATCCTTTGAGAAGGATGATCATCTGCTGCAATGATGTACATATCAAATGTCTTTATATCCTGAATATATATCGCAGCCCGGATGGATGAAACTAGATCCGGGGTCTTCAATCTCTTCCGATCTTCACTCGATGTACAAGTCGATCCATGTGAGAATTTCTTGAAGTCGAACATGGAAAGACATCGCTTGATTACCGGTCAATGATGTAAACCGTTAACAAGCGCGAGAGGAATCACCGATAAGGATGATGACCCTCAAGGTACAGCAGTACAATTCACATGGTGGGAATAAAGGACTTGGCGTCGACCACCATGCAAAATCTTCTGGTCGAAGGTCATTGATGTATACCTGTCGCCGGAAGTGAGAAACTTGCCATTGAGGCATGCAAGCTTCAAAGTACTGAAGGGGTTGTTCCTAGATCAACTCCTTGGATAATGAGCTGATGTCGACAAGGAGCGATCCGTCAAAGGAGGGCCTTAATGAATCCCACATCATTGACACGGAACGGAGCTAGTGATTGTGATAAGGTGAAAACAAACTGTGATGTATGATTCAGGGTGGCGGTCATGAAATGGATGAAGGACAATGTATGGCAGTGGATGGGACACGGTTGACTCTTTGCAGAACAACATCTCTTGAACATATAACAACACTGATGTGATGGATCGGTAGCATTACCCCAACTGTGGATGGTGTGGCGAGGACCATGGTGATGAGAACGGTGAATGAAACAACCCAACCCGATGTGATACGGAGGACAAAGTGTCATGTTCAAGAGCGACTTGCTACCATTAAAGCTGTGAGGTTCTCCCAATTTTTCCCAACTCATTGCTGACCAGTACCTCTTTATTTTTGTCAAGCTTGAGGAGGATAACATATGCTTGTTCTATAACCTGCCCTTCGGGCAAGCCCATCGCTATGTTTTAACGAGCCTAGCGATAGGGAAACTCGTTCTCGTCTAAAGACAAGTTTGTCACTATTTAATGAATTTAACGAGTCTAACGACAAGGATAACTCGGTCCTTTTCATTTTTAGAGAGTTTGAAAAGGTACATAAAGTCAACTCCAGAATTCCTTTTTCGTCATCTAATCCCTTAAGTCCGAAAAAGTATAAAACAATACAGAAGGGATGAGTTTTCGGTACTTTTAACGAGCCGAACAAAACAAGCGCTCGATCTTTTTGTGCAATAATCCCTCAGGTCCAAAAAGATTAAAATCTAGAGGAGGGATAGCTCTTCCGGTTGCTTTAACGAGCTGGGAGGCCAAAACTCAGCAAACTTTTCATATTTTACGAGTCAGGAGAAAAGAGCTCAAAGAAGACTCGTCTTTTGAGGAACGAGTGATAAACAGGGATAGCAGCAGATTCCAGGTACAGGTTGGAATTTTCCAATCATGGCAGTGTCACAAGGATGGCTAAGTGAAATCACTCTTCGCAGCTGTTCCTCAAAATGGGTAAACAAACATATGGAGATGAACGATTGGCCAAATGAACGGATGGAGGTGAGACTGCAAGAACACGACCAAGGGCTTTAATATGGCTGTCAAAGGTTACATTTACCAAGGTTATTTACCGGTTCATTTTTTCTGGGTGAGCTCGAACTCTAGGGGAAGATTGCTCACAACTTATGTTTATTTTTTAACGAGCATGAACTATGTGCTAAAACTGCTCGGATCTTGCATTTATTATTTAATGAGCATGAACATTGCTAAAACTGCTCGATTATATGTTTGCATGCCCCCAGCATAATAATGCAAATCGAGGTGCATGCCCCCCAAGCTTCATTGCATCCAACTCGGTGGTTGGAATGAAGGTTTACCTCGGGGATTTGTTTCATTTTTTAATGAGGTTAACACAAGATAGGAACTATCCTCGACTCCTTATTCCATTTTTTAACGAGGTTGACACAAGATAAGAACCGTCCTCGGAGCCCATTGTATTTACAGTATTTTTATTAGGGCGATGATCCATGCCGACAAAATATTTAGGAGTCTTCCAAATCCAACCAGAAGATTGGATTAGATTTCATTTTGTAGGTTTCCACCGTGGCCACTCCTGCCAGATTATTTGGAGGCGGTAGGGCGAAAGTGCCCATTAAGGCATGGTCTTTTAGGAAACCTACTCCGATATTCTGGAGCGAATGATTGCTTCCATGGATCATTGGAATGCTTCCCGTAACTTGTGAACTGTTGGGGAGAAAAGTTTGTTGGTCGACGATTGTAATTCCTTCTTGGAAGGGAAATGCAATCTTCCTGAAGTAGGTCGACACAACCGCGGCCATGGCATAGATCCAGGGCCTTCCTAGTAGGATGTTGTAATCGAGGTTTCCATCAATCACTTCAACATCAATTCCTACTGTTTTGCCCCCCAGTTCAACTTGCAAGTTACTTAAAATCCCGTATGGAGTGTATGATCGTCCATCAAATGCTTTTAACGTCGTTGACGATTTCGACAAGAGTGGTGAGCCTAAATCTTTCCAGCAACTCATCGACATAAGACATGTAGATGCCCCCTCATCAATAATTGTTCGATGAACAGTTTTGTTGAGGGCTTTCACTTGAATAAGGAAAGCTAGTTGAGCTGGTAACTGAGGGTCATATCCTTTATGATCAAAGGCCACAAGATTGGAATCCATTGAGCCAATCCCACCTATTGTTGATAATAAAGCTTGCTCTTGGGAGGGGCAATTTTGTGGTACTTCAAGTGTCGACATAGTGGACGGCGATCGGGCCAGGTCCTTTACTATATTATAATTCTGTGCTCCTTTGGCACGAGGATTAAATGTCGATTTGTGTACTACTCCCTTTGGTGACTTTATCATTGGCTCAGGAATGATGGGTGGCACAACTTCGGTCAAAGTTGTTGTTGAACTACTAGGTCGTTCATTAACCTTGTTGTTCGACAGCTTTGGATTCCCGTAATCTTTATTCCTTGTCAAAGCATTATTCTGTTGCTTTGAGGTAGACAACATAAGCACTTGGGATCCGGAAGCATTTTGATTAGCAACCAGATTTTGACTCGGATTAGGAAACGGATCAGTCAATACTGCTGGGGTTTCTGAACTCTTGAAGAGCTTCTTAACTTCAACTATATGTGGACAATATTTCGTCCAATGATCCTCAATGCATATATGACACCCTGCCGGGGGTTTCCTTTTTCTCCCTGTCTTTTTCTTCTTGCCCCCTGGTTGCTTCAGTTTTTTGCCCTTGTCGGTCGACATGGCATTTACTTCTGAGGCAAGAAGTTCTTCATTTGCATTTTGACTAGAAATTTTGTGCTTTCCAATCACGCCATTACCGGCGCGAGTGTCATTGTTTGATTTAGGGGGAGGAGGAATTGAGAATTCCGGTCTAGGGGCGTCAGGTATTTTGTCGTAGAGTGTGCCAGACTGAGTATAGACCAAGTCTAGATATTGCGCATGAGCGATAACTTGCTCTTCCGTTACGACTCCTCCCTTTGCCACATCTTCCGTTATAGCGGGAAGTAACGACTTGATAAACCATTCAGCTAATAGCTGATCAGGAACGTACGTTTTTACCATCCTACAACGACGTCGCCACTCATGTATATGATCAGATATGTGGGTGGCAGTCGTCTGTTTGAAGTTGGTAAGGAGTTCTGTTCCCGTTTCATACCTTATCGGTAATTGAAAATGGGTTAAAAAGGTTGTGGCTAAGGTACTGAAGTTGTCGAACGAAGCTCTAGGCAATTCAATGTACCATTTTGCCGCTGGACCCGTTAACGTCCTCTGAAAGAGGCGAAGTCTTATCGAATCATCATTCAGAGTGTTCGATGAACACCATAGATGGAATGTCATCACATGATTCGACGGATCTTCACCCGGATTTCCATTAAATTTAGGAATATCTGACGGAAGTTTATGCGGAATCGCTGGCCACCAAGGGGCATAAGCAATTGGATCATTCGTCAGCCGGTTTAGATCTGGTAATTCTAGAGTTGCTACAAAGGGCAACTGTTGGTTCAGGTTAGGCGAAGCATATCCAGGATAAGATGGTATCGCCTGAGCAATGGGTCTTTGCAGACCAGCATAATGCTGGCAACTTTGACAAGGTTGACGGGCATAACTATTATAGTATGGTTGCCCATTACTTACAAACAATGCTGAGGTACTGACCCTATGAGTAGGAATGGTGATAGTACCTCATAGAATCAAAGTACAAGGGTGATAGTACAACTGACCTTGTTCTAACTTTTAAAGGAGATTTTGAACTGGTTCGACGAGCTCGCTTTGCCCGGATTGTTTTCGATTCCGGAGACAAAGACGGTTGGCTCGCAAGCCTCTGCGAACGATGGATATTCAATTGACTTTCTTCCACGATTGCGGATTACTCGATCAACTAAAATATAAAGGGGAAAATTTGTGTTTCCGATTTGAATGAATTTTATTAGACGCTTTTAGACATAACTTTGCTTTTTCATGTTTTAAGAGTCGAGAAAAAGCTAAAGATGACTCTAGTCTCCTTCGATGTATTAACGAGCCCGAAGTGACAAATGCTCGGTTGGACTTTTTCAGTTATAGAGTTTGAAAAAGGCCAAAAGAAACTGCTCTGGAGTTCTAGGCAGAGGGTGTGCCAAACCTTTCGCAAAACCACGGAATACGTTTTACGGTACGTGTGGTCAATCTTCGTGAATGCTGTGTTCACTGCATTGCGATCAGTAGGGCGGCCGAGACGGCTTCCTATGGATAAAGGCTTTGTTCCTATAGGGGTCTCCCAATATATACTCGACGGTACGTGGGAGCACAAGTCCGTATTAGTGCCACCGACTCTCAGGAGGAATCACCCACCTTCGTAGAGATCGACAGTCACTAAGTTTAACGACGCCGGAACACGTCTCTAGCTTAGACCTCTATGTGTTTGCATTATGTTTCAATGCGTTGTTAGGTTCATTCAGTATATTTTAAGTTGATCTTTTTAAAGTTTGCCTTTCAAGGTTCACCACGAGATGTATATGACAAATTCCTAAATGCAGCCTAAGATGAGAAGCAAGCTTTTTCAAATCTTTTTGACTGATGAAACATAACGCATGAGATTTACAAAGCGTTGTTATGTAAATCTGTTATAGACAATTTTGTGCCTTGCAGCATCAGGCATGAATTGTCAATAATCCAAGGGATCCAAAGTCCCTAAACATGATGTTCCTACCCCTAGAGGAACAAGGTCAGCAAACCAACAGCTCTCAGATCAGTTCTCCACCTGAAAACACTCAAAAACAAGCAATCCTGAAAATCAAAGCAGGTGCTCCACTAGGCTTCTGCGCTGAAACTCAACTCCTCCATGGTGTACCTGCGTTGCAAAGCAGGTAGAACAAAGGCCACCTGTGCTGAGCGAGATGGGACAAGTGGCACACTGAGTCATTGCTCTGGAATCTTCCAAAAATGACACTTGGATCAGGGATTTCGCCTTGTGATGAGTCAGAGGCTCTGTTTCTCCAAGTGGAAGCAAGGTTCTCCAAGTGGACTCAAGAACTGAAGATCAACTGAAGAGAGAGAGGACACAAGGCAGCTACACATCAGTTGCAAGCTGACTCATCCTTTCTCAATTCATCTATATATTGAGCTCTCTCCTATGAGCTCAGGAGGCTGGAATGTTGTGCAAAGTAATGATATGCTGTTGGTTTCACTATAGAACTATTGGGTGATTGCTTGAAGGAGGTGAAGAGGAGAAATTCTTTCTGCTGGGAGGTGTTGCTGGATTGGGGCCTTCAATGGTTGTAACACTCTCAGAACTTTACTTCTTCTATTAATAAAAGCTATTGAGGTTCTTCTATATGCACTTGTTTCAATGATATGTTGTGATAATTGTATATTTGATTTATGCTAATCCTTGAATCAGTTATGATTGCATGCTTCTTGTAGTTTCCTTCTTTGTTATTTTGCAGGATCTCATTGTAGCTGGGCCAGCAAAAGAGCAAGGAGCTGGGAGCAAGCAAGCAAAGAGAGGAGTTTGGATTCGACATTAAGCGCAAGGCAACGGTTAGTGCATTTCTTCATTCTCTCTTGCTTTCCTAAAGAAGTAATCCTTAAATAGTTTTCTTTACAGTTGTTGCTGAGGTACTATCACCCTTAGAGTGGGATAGGGTCATCCGAATTGGATACTTTTCCCTACAACAAACTGGCGACTCCACTGGGGATCGTATCTGTTTGATTGTTTGTAGTATTTTGCTATTCATTTCCTGAACAAAAGAGTACCAAATCGAAAAGCTTTTGACTATATCAAAAGCGAAGTAGAGGGCAGCTACTCTAGCTCATTTCTGAGCATGTTCATGATTTGAAGAGCTGATCTACAAGGATCCTTGTAAGCTCTTAGTGATAGCTTTTCATCTTACTTGTCATCCCTTAGTGTGTGCTTGACTGATAGCTTCTGATTTGAGCAAAAACTGTGAATTTTTGAGAAAATTGTGACCCGGAAACTGTGAAAACGCAACTTTCGTTTTCCAAAGCAGGTAGTACACAGGCTACCTGCTTTGCAACGCAGGTCCCGAAGGGGCTACCTGCGCTGGGAGCCAGACTGGCTGTGCAGCACCTGCGTTGGCCCAATTTTGCCTTGTGCATTTGGGGTTTCCTCCCTTTTTCTTGCCTGTTTTCACTATAGATTGTGCAGCCAGTTACCAGTCTTGTACCTGTTCTGAAACCAACCTTACTTGCCATCATTCTGCCTCTGTTATATAACGAAATTGTACTTGTTCTTTTGTATTTCTTACATCATTTACAATTTCCCATAACGAAAGTGAACTAGTCTTGCTTTGGCCTCTTAGATCTGAACCTGTGTTAGGCATTTTGCTGGTCTAAAGAGTTAGCTTGTTTGCTGTCCATAGCTGATTAGTCTTTTTACTTTCGTCATTATGGTTTGATTTCATGTATTTCCAGTGATTAAACAAGTAAACCTTAAGGTGTCTTTTGATTTTGGACAAGCTTGTTTGTTTTCACTTTAAATCGAAATCAAAGTTAAATAACAACTTTCTTTTTGTAATACATCAACATTAAGAAAGGGAAAAGAAAATACATGGATTGTGCATTTTGCATTTGAAAAAGTTTGCATGATGATTTAGGAGAAAGTGCATTAGTTTGTGCTGTATGAACTGTGTGAAAAGATATGCCTTTCTTCTCCCTCAGTAGTTAAGATTTTCATCAGTCAAAAAGATTTGAAAAAGCTTGCTTCTCATCTTAGGCTGCATTTAGGAATTTGTCATATACATCTCGTGGTGAACCTTGAAAGGAAAACTTTAAAAAGATCAACTTAAAATATACTGAATGAACCTAACAACGCATTGAAACATAACGCAAACACATAGAGGTCTAAGCTAGAGACGTGTTCCGGCGTCGTTAAACGTAGTGACTGTCGATCTCTACGAAGGTGGGTGATTCCTCCTGAGAGTCGGTGGCACTAATACGGACTTGTGCTCCCACGTACCGTCGAGTATATATTGGGAGACCCCTATAGGCATATATCCTTTATCCTTAGGAAGCTGTGTCGGACGCCCTACTGATCGCAATGCAGTGAACACAGCATTCACGAAGATCGACCACCCGTACCGTAAAACGTATTCTGTGGTTTTGCGAAAGGTTTGGCACACCCTCTGCCTAGATCTCCGGAGCAGTTTCTTTTGGCCTTTTTCAAACTCTATAACTGAAAAAGTCCAGCCGAGCATTTGTCACTTCGGGCTCGTTAATACATCAAAGGAGACTAGAGTCATCTTTAGCTTTTTCTCGACTCTTTAAAACTGAAAAAGCAAGTTGTGTCTAAAGCGTCGTTATAAAATTTATTTTAAGCGGAATAATCATCACCCTTCCCTCGTTGATCTTCGAAGTTAGTCCACCACAAGTGGAAGTTCCTATAGAATCGCTAAGAAATCTTTTGGATAGACTAGATATGTCTGAACAACCGTCGACATCTAGGACTGTGTCGTCCGACACAGCAGCAGCAGAGCCTCCTGCTACTACTCCAACGATGTTCGCTGGTATACCATCTGTCCCGGCAAATTGTCAACAACAAGCCGGAGTCCCATCAGGGACGACGACATGGTTAGTTCCTATTTCTTCGTCCGGATTATCATCTGGTATTTCTTATGTTGAAACTCAACAAATCAATCCAACGTGTCTTCAAAGGCCAATCTACCCTTTAAGTACTGGATTGCCACCATATGGAGGACAGTATGCCTTTTCATTGTTCCCCCCTGGAGAACAACCATATGGGAGTTTACAACAAAATTCAGGTCAAACTGGAATTACATCCAGCGGATGGGTACCAATACTGCCTCAGCAACCAAGAGTTGCATATTCAATGCAACCAGTCCACCTTGTGTCGAATGTTGCCACTATACCTGGTATGGTGATTGCGTCGCAAGTACAAGCACTGCCTACTGTATGTCAACCCCAAATTTCTCAGGTTGCCATACAACAGCCTCTTGTCTCGACATCTCAATCACAACCTCAGGTCAGTGACTCCTTATCTGGAGCGACTCAGGATCAAACAAGTACTGTGACTCCTCATCTTGGTCAATCATCCAGTATTGGTCAACAGCAAATGGTCCAACAACCAGAGCTGGTTCAATCTCAACAACCGCCATTCCAGCAATCATATCAAGGACCTGAGCAACAAGTCTTTGTAAGTAATGGGCAACCATACTATAATAGTTATGCCCGTCAACCTTGTCAAAGTTGCCAGCATTATGCTGGTCTGCAAAGACCCATTGCTCAGGCGATACCATCTTATCCTGGATATGCTTCGCCTAACCTGAACCAACAGTTGCCCTTTGTAGCAACTCTAGAATTACCAGATCTAAACCGGCTGACGAATGATCCAATTGCTTATGCCCCTTGGTGGCCAGCGATTCCGCATAAACTTCCGTCAGATATTCCTAAATTTAATGGAAATCCGGGTGAAGATCCGTCGAATCATGTGATGACATTCCATCTATGGTGTTCATCGAACACTCTGAATGATGATTCGATAAGACTTTGCCTCTTTCAGAGGACGTTAACGGGTCCAGCGGCAAAATGGTACATTGAATTGCCTAGAGCTTCGTTCGACAACTTCAGTACCTTAGCCACAACCTTTTTAACCCATTTTCAATTACCGATAAGGTATGAAACGGGAACAGAACTCCTTACCAACTTCAAACAGACGACTGCCACCCACATATCTGATCATATACATGAGTGGCGACGTCGTCGTAGGATGGTAAAAACGTACGTTCCTGATCAGCTATTAGCTGAATGGTTTATCAAGTCGTTACTTCCCGCTATAACGGAAGATGTGGCAAAGGGAGGAGTCGTAACGGAAGAGCAAGTTATCGCTCGTGCGCAATATCTAGACTTGGTCTATACTCAGTCTGGCACGCTCTACGACAAAATACCTGACGCCCCTAGACCGGAATTCTCAATTCCTCCTCCCCCTAAATCAAACAATGACACTCGCGCCGGTAATGGCGTGATTGGAAAGCACAAAATTTCTAGTCAAAATGCAAATGAAGAACTTCTTGCCTCAGAAGTAAATGCCATGTCGACCGACAAGGGCAAAAAACTGAAGCAACCAGGGGGCAAGAAGAAAAAGACAGGGAGAAAAAGGAAACCCCCGGCAGGGTGTCATATATGCGATGAGGATCATTGGACGAAATATTGTCCACATATAGCTGAAGTTAAGAAACTCTTCAAGAGTTCAGAAACCCCAGCAGTATTGACTGATCCGTTTCCTAATCCGAGTCAAAATCTGGTTGCTAATCAAAATGCTTCCAGATCCCAAGTGCTTATGTTGTCTACCTCAAAGCAACAGAATAATGCTTTGACAAGGAATAAAGATTACGGGAATCCAAAGCTGTCGAACAACAAGGTTAATGAACGACCTAGTAGTTCAACAACAACTTTGACCGAAGTTGTGCCACCCATCATTCCTAAGCCAATGATAAAGTCACCAAAGGGAGTAGTACACAAATCAACATTTAATCCTCGTGCCAAAGGAGCACAGAATTATAATATAGTAAAGGACCTGGCCCAATCGCCGTCCACTATGTCGACACTTGAAGTACCACAAAATTGCCCCTCCCAAGAGCAAGCTTTATTATCAACAATAGGTGGGATTGGCTCAATGGATTCCAATCTTGTGGCCTTTGATCATAAAGGATATGACCCTCAGTTACCAGCTCAACTAGCTTTCCTTATTCAAGTGAAAGCCCTCAACAAAACTGTTCATCGAACAATTATTGATGAGGGGGCATCTACATGTCTTATGTCGATGAGTTGCTGGAAAGATTTAGGCTCACCACTCTTGTCGAAATCGTCAACGACGTTAAAAGCATTTGATGGACGATCATACACTCCATACGGGATTTTAAGTAACTTGCAAGTTGAACTGGGGGCAAAACAGTAGGAATTGATGTTGAAGTGATTGATGGAAACCTCGATTACAACATCCTACTAGGAAGGCCCTGGATCTATGCCATGGCCGCGGTTGTGTCGACCTACTTCAGGAAGATTGCATTTCCCTTCCAAGAAGGAATTACAATCGTCGACCAACAAACTTTTCTCCCCAACAGTTCACAAGTTACGGGAAGCATTCCAATGATCCATGGAAGCAATCATTCGCTCCAGAATATCGGAGTAGGTTTCCTAAAAGACCCTGCCTTAATGGGCACTTTCGCCCTACCGCCTCCAAATAATCTGGCAGGAGTGGCCACGGTGGAAACCTACAAAATGAAATCTAATCCAATCTTCTGGTTGGATTTGGAAGACTCCTAAATATTTTGTCGGCATGGATCATCGCCCTAATAGAAATACTGTAAATATAGTGGGCTCCGAGGACGGTTCTTATCTTGTGTCAACCTCGTTAAAAAATGGAATAAGGAGTCGAGGATAGTTCCTATCTTGTGTCAACCTCATTAAAAAATGAAACAAATCCCCGAGGTAAACCTTCATTCCAACCACCGAGTTGGATGCAATGAAGCTTGGTGGGCATGCACCTCGATTTGCATTATTATGCTGGGGGCATGCAAACGTATAATCGAGCAGTTTTAGCAATGTTCATGCTCGTTAAAAAATAAACGCAAGATCCGAGCAGTTTTAGCACATAGTTCATGCTCGTTAAAAAATAAACATAAGTTGTGAGCAATCTTCCCCTAGAGTTCGAGCTCACCCAGAAAAAATGAACCGGTAAATAACCTTGGTAAATGTAACCTTTGACAGCCATATTAAAGCCCTTGGTCGTGTTCTTGCAGTCTCACCTCCATCCGTTCATTTGGCCAATTGTTCATCTCCATATGTTTGTTTACCCATTTTGAGGAACAGCTGTGAAGAGTGATTTCACTTAGCCATCCTTGTGACACTGCCGTGATTGGAAAATTCCAACCTGTACCTGGAATCTGCTGCTACCCTGTTCATCACTCGTTCCTCAAAAGACGAGTCTTCTTTGAGCTCTTTTCACAGACTCGTAAAATATGAAAAGTTTGCCGACTTTTGGCCTTCCAGCTCGTTAAAGCAACCGGAAGAGCTATCCCTCCTCTAGATTTTAATCTTTTTGGACCTGAGGGATTATTGCACAAAAAGATCGAGCGCTTGTTTTGTTCGGCTCGTTAAAAGTACCGAAAACTCATCCCTTCTGTATTGTTTTATACTTTTTCGGACTTAAGGGATTAAATGACGAAAAAGGAATTCTGTAGTTGACTTTATGTACCTTTTCAGACTCTCTAAAAATGAAAAGGACCGAGTTATCCTTGTCGTTAGACTCGTTAAATTTATTAAATAGCGACAAACTTGTCTTTAGACGAGAACGAGTTTCCCTATCGCTAGGCTCATTAAAACATAGCGATGGGCTTGCCCGAAGGGCAGGTTATAGAACAAGCATATGTTATCCTCCTCAAGCTTGACAAAAATAAAGAGGTATTGGTCAGTAATGACTGGGGAAAAATTTGGAGAACCTCACAGCTTTAATGGTAGCAAGTCGCTCTTGAACATGACACTTTGTCCTCCGTATCACATCGGGTTGGGTTGTTTCATTCACCGGTCTCATCACCATGGTCCTCGCCACACCATCCATAGTTGGGGTAATGCTACCGATCCATCACATCAGTGTCGTTATATGTTCAAGAGATGTTGTTCTGCAAAGAGTCAACCGTGTCCCATCCACTGCCATACATTGTCCTTCATCCATTTCATGACCGCCACCCTGAATCATACATCACAGTTTGTTTTCACCTCATCACAATCACTAGCTCCGTTCCGTGTCAATGATGTTGGATTCATTAAGGCCCTCCTTTGACGGATCGCTCCTTGTTGACATCAGCTCATTATCCAAGGAGTTGATCTAGGAACAACCCCTTCAGTACTTTGAAGCTTGCATGCCTCAATGGCAAGTTTCTCACTTCTGGCGACAGGTATACATCAATGACCTTCGACCAGGGGATTTTGCATGGTGGTCGACGCCAAGTCCTTTATTCCCACCATGTGAATTGTACTGCTGTACCTTGAGGGTCATCATCCTTATCGGTGATTCCTCTCGTGCTTGTTAACGGTTTACATCATTGACCGGTAATCAAGCGATGTCTTTCCATGTTCGACTTCAAGAAATTCTCACATGGATCGACTTGTACATCGAGTGAAGATCGGAAGAGATTGAAGACCCCGGATCTAGTTTCATCCATCCGGGCTGCGATATATATTCAGGATATAAAGACATTTTATGTGTACATCATTGCAGCAGATGATCATCCTTCTCAAAGGATGATAATTTCAGCAGAGAATTATCAGTCTACCATCAGACGATCGTCTGTTCTATGTACCAAAATGAATTTATAAAGCTGAGCATGGGAATGCCCGCCTCAGCTAGATCATGAAAAAGTATGAAAAATAATGTATTGTATTGTATCTTATTACAGGACACTTCTCAGCAGATTGAATGAACTTCGGATCCTCCTAATAAAGCATTTCACCCGATAAACGACCTCATACTTTAGGGGGCATCTATTATAGACAATTTTGTGCCTTGCAGCATCAGGCATGAATTGTCAATAATCCAAGGGATCCAAAGTCCCTAAACATGATGTTCCTACCCCTAGAGGAACAAGGTCAGCAAACCAACAGCTCTCAGATCAGTTCTCCACCTGAAAACACTCAAAAACAAGCAATCCTGAAATCAAAGCAGGTGCTCCACTAGGCTTCTGCGCTGAAACTCAACTCCTCCATGGTGTACCTGCGTTGCAAAGCAGGTAGAACAAAGGCCACCTGCGCTGAGCGAGATGGGACAAGTGGCACACTGAGTCATTGCTCTGGAATCTTCCAAAAATGACACTTGGATCAGGGATTTCGCCTTGTGATGAGTCAGAGGCTCTGTTTCTCCAAGTGGAAGCAAGGTTCTCCAAGTGGACTCAAGAACTGAAGATCAACTGAAGAGAGAGAGGACACAAGGCAGCTACACATCAGTTGCAAGCTGACTCATCCTTTCTCAATTCATCTATATATTGAGCTCTCTCCTATGAGCTCAGGAGGCTGGAATGTTGTGCAAAGTAATGATATGCTGTTGGTTTCACTATAGAACTATTGGGTGATTGCTTGAAGGAGGTGAAGAGGAGAAATTCTTTCTGCTGGGAGGTGTTGCTGGATTGGGGCCTTCAATGGTTGTAACACTCTCAGAACTTTACTTCTTCTATTAATAAAAGCTATTGAGGTTCTTCTATATGCACGTGTTTCAATGATATGTTGTGATAATTGTATATTTGATTTATGCTAATCCTTGAATCAGTTATGATTGCATGCTTCTTGTAGTTTCCTTCTTTGTTATTTTGCAGGATCTTATTGTAGCTGGGCCAGCAAAAGAGCAAGGAGCTGGGAGCAAGCAAGCAAGGAGAGGAGTTTGGATTCGACATTAAGCGCAAGGCAACGGTTAGTGCATTTCTTCATTCTCTCTTGCTTTCCTAAAGAAGTAATCCTTAAGTAGTTTTCTTTACAGTTGTTGCTGAGGTACTGTCACCCTTAGAGTGGGATAGGGTCATCCGAATCGGATACTTTTCCCTACAACAAACTGAAATCAAAGCAGGTGCTCCACTAGGCTTCTGCGCTGAAACTCAACTCCTCCATGGTGTACCTACGTTGCAAAGCAGGTAGGACAAAGGCCACCTGCGCTGAGCGAGATGGGACAAGTGGCACACTGAGTCATTGCTCTGGAATCTTCCAAAAATGACACTTGGATCAGGGATTTCGCCTTGTGATGAGTCAGAGGCTCTGTTTCTCCAAGTGGAAGCAAGGTTCTCCAAGTGGACTCAAGAACTGAAGATCAACTGAAGAGAGAGAGGACAGAAGGCAGCTACACATCAGTTGCAAGCTGACTCATCCTTTCTCAATTCATCTATATATTGAGCTCTCTCCTATGAGCTCAGGAGGCTGGAATTATCAGTCTACCATCCCTGGGCTACCTGGTCCCTCATTTTGGGTGATTTTGTTCTCCATTGAGAATGAACCAACTGAATCCAGGCTGGAATTTTGTGCAAAGTAATGATATGCTGTTGGTTTCACTATAGAGCTATTGGGTGATTGCTTGAAGGAGGTGAAGAGGAGAAATTCTTTCTGCTGGGAGGTGTTGCTGGATTGGGGCCTTCAATGGTTGTAACACTCTCAGAACTTTACTTCTTCTATTAATAAAAGCTATTGAGGTTCTTCTATATGCACTTGTTTCAATGATGTATTGTGATAATTGTATATTTGATTTATGCTAGTCCTTGAATCAGTTATGATTGCATGCTTCTTGTAGTTTCCTTCTTTGTTATTTTGCATGATCTCATTGTAGCTGGGCCAGCAAAAGAGCAAGGAGCTGGGAGCAAGCAAGCAAAGAGAGGAGTTTGGATTCGACATTAAGCGCAAGGCAACGGTTAGTGCATTTCTTCATTCTCTCTTGCTTTCATAAAGAAGTAATCCTTAAGTAGTTTTCTTTACAGTTGTTGCTGAGGTACTATCACCCTTAGAGTGGGATAGGGTCATCCGAATCGGATACTTTTCCCTAGTTGAGCAACAAGATCCGATTACATAACTTTTCCCTAGACCTCAATGCTTCCACTAGGCTTCTGCGCTGAAACTCAACTCCTCCATGGTGTACCTGCGTTGTAAAGCAGGTAGGACAAAGGCCACCTGCGCTGAGCGAGATGGGAATCCAAAGCTGTCGAACAACAGGGTTAATGAACAACCTAGTAGTTCAACAACAACTTTGACCGAAGTTGTGCCACCCATCATTCCAGAGCCAATGATAAAGTCACCAGAGGGAGTCGTACACAAATCGACATTTAATCCTTGTGCCAAAGGAGCACAGAATTATAATATAGTAAAGGACCTGGCCCGATCGCCGTCCACTATGTCGACACTTGAAGTACCACAAAATTGCCCCTCCCAAGAGCAAGCTTTATTATCAACAATAGGTGGGATTGGCTCAATGGATTCCAATCTTGTGGCCTTTGATCATAAAGGATATGACCCTCAGTTACCAGCTCAACTAGCTTTCCTTATTCAAGTGAAAGCCCTCAACAAAACTGTTCATCGAACAATTATTGATGAGGGGGCATCTACATGTCTTATGTCGATGAGTTGCTGGAAAGATTTAGGCTCACCACTCTTGTCGAAATCGTCAACGACGTTAAAAGCATTTGATGGACGATCATACACTCCATATGGGATTTTAAGTAACTTGCAAGTTGAACTGGGGGGCAAAACAGTAGGAATTGATGTTGAAGTGATTGATGGAAACCTCGATTACAACATCCTACTAGGAAGGCCCTGGATCTATGCCATGGCCGCGGTTGTGTCGACCTACTTCAGGAAGATTGCATTTCCCTTCCAAGAAGGAATTACAATCGTCGACCAAAAAACTTTTCTCCCCAACAGTTCACAAGTTACGGGAAGCATTCCAATGATCCATGGAAGCAATCATTCGCTCCAGAATATCGGAGTAGGTTTCCTAAAAGACCCTGCCTTAATGGGCACTTTCGCCCTACCGCCTCCAAATAATCTGGCAGGAGTGGCCACGGTGGAAACCTACAAAATGAAATCTAATCCAATCTTCTGGTTGGATTCGGAAGACTCCTAAATATTTTGTCGGCATGGATCATCGCCCTAATAGAAATACTGTAAATACAGTGGGCTCCGAGGACGGTTCTTATCTTGTGTCAACCTCGTTAAAAAATGGAATAAGGAGTCGAGGATAGTTCCTATCTTGTGTCAACCTCATTAAAAAATGAAACAAATCCCCGAGGTAAACCTTCATTCCAACCACCGAGTTGGATGCAATGAAGCTTGGGGGGCATGCACCTCGATTTGCATTATTATGCTGGGGGCATGCAAACGTATAATCGAGCAGTTTTAGCATTGTTCATGCTCGTTAAAAAATAAACGCAAGATCCGAGCAGTTTTAGCACATAGTTCATGCTCGTTAAAAAATAAACATAAGTTGTGAGCAATCTTCCCCTAGAGTTCGAGCTCACCCAGAAAAAATGAACCGGTAAATAACCTTGGTAAATGTAACCTTTGACAGCCATATTAAAGCCCTTGGTCGTGTTCTTGCAGTCTCACCTCCATCCGTTCATTTGGCCAATCATTCATCTCCATATGTTTGTTTACCCATTTTGAGGAACAGCTGCGAAGAGTGATTTCACTTAGCCATCCTTGTGACACTGCCGTGATTGGAAAATTCCAACCTGTACCTGGAATCTGCTGCTACCCTGTTCATCACTCGTTCCTCAAAAGACGAGTCTTCTTTGAGCTCTTTTCACTGACTCGTAAAATATGAAAAGTTTGCCAAGTTTTGGCCTTCCAGCTCATTAAAGCAACCGAAAGAGCTATCCCTCCTCTAGATTTTAATCTTTTTGGACCTGAGGGATTATTGCACAAAAAGATCAAGCGCTTGTTTTGTTCGGCTCGTTAAAAGTACCGAAAACTCATCCCTTCTGTATTGTTTTATACTTTTTCGGACTTAAGGGATTAAATGACGAAAAAGGAATTCTGGAGTTGACTTTATGTACCTTTTCAGACTCTCTAAAAATGAAAAGGACCGAGTTATCCTTGTCGTTAGACTCGTTAAATTTATTAAATAGCGACAAACTTGTCTTTAGACGAGAACGAGTTTCCCTATCGCTAGGCTCGTTAAAACATAGCGATGGGCTTGCCCGAAGGGCAGGTTATAGAACAAGCATATGTTATCCTCCTCAAGCTTGACAAAAATAAAGAGGTACTGGTCAGCAACGACTGGGGAAAAATTGGGAGAACCTCACAGCTTTAATGGTAGCAAGTCACTCTTGAACATGACACTTTGTCCTCCATACCACATCGGGTTGGGTTGTTTCATTCACCGGTCTCATCACCATGGTCCTCGCCACACCATCCACATTTGGGGTAATGCTACCGATCCATCACATCAGTGTCGTTATATGTTCAAGAGATGTTGTTCTGCAAAGAGTCAACCGTGTCCCATCCACTACCATACATTGTCCTTCATCCATTTCATGACCGCCACCCTGAATCATACATCACAGTTTGTTTTCACCTCATCACAATCACTAGCTCTGTTCCGTGTCAATGATGTGGGATTCATTAAGGCCCTCCTTTGACGGATACTTTTCCCTACCGACCTCATACTTTAGGGGGCATCTGTTATAGACAATTTTGTGCCTTGCAGCATCAGGCATGAATTGTCAATAATCCAAGGGATCCAAAGTCCCTAAACATGATGTTCCTACCCCTAGAGGAACAAGGTCAGCAAACCAACAGCTCTCAGATCAGTTCTCCACCTGAAAACACTCAAAAACAAGCAATCCTGAAATCAAAGCAGGTGCTCCACTAGGCTTCTGCGCTGAAACTCAACTCCTCCATGGTGTACCTGCATTGCAAAGAAGGTAGGACAAAGGCCACCTGCGCTGAGCGAGATGGGACAAGTGGCACACTGAGTCATTGCTCTGGAATCTTCCAAAAATGACACTTGGATCATGGATTTCGCCTTGTGATGAGTCAGAGGCTCTGTTTCTCCAAGTGGAAGCAAGGTTCTACAAGTGGACTCAAGAACTGAAGATCAACTGAAGAGAGAGAGGACACAAGGCAGCTACACATCAGTTGCAAGCTGACTCATCCTTTCTCAATTCATCTATATATTGAGCTCTCTCCTATGAGCTCAGGAGGCTGGAATTTTGTGCAAAGTAATGATATGCTGTTGGTTTCACTATAGAACTATTGGGTGATTGCTTGAAGGAGGTGAAGAGGAGAAATTCTTTTCTCGCGCTTGTTAAGCGCAAGGCAACGGTTAGTGCACTTCTTCATTCTCTCTTGCTTTCATAAAGAAGTAAACCTTAAATAGTTTTCTTTACAGTTGTTGCTGAGGTACTATCACCCTTAGAGTGGGATAGGGTCATCTGAATCGGATACTTTTCCCTACAACAAACTAGCGACTCCGATGGGACCCACTTCCATCGTGATTGTCCTTGTATTCCCCGGATACTAAGGGACTGGTCCCCCAGGTTGCACAATCCGGTAGCATCAACCTCTGGTAGTCATGTTGATTGCAGTCCATCAACTAGCGAGAGTGAAGGAAGAAAAGGGAGACCAAGATCACCCTGTATGTTGTGTGAAGGCGATCACGCCATTCACCGATGTCCATTCTTAGATGAGGCGAAGAGAGTTTTGGAAGATCGTCCGGTATCACCGTTACGACTTCCTCCTGGATACCAAAAACTCGTGCCTAATCCCTCGATAGTTGAAAATCCAGCTGGCCCGATCAAGTGGTCAGCTGAAGTGTCGGTCATTGAGAATGAACCAACTGAATCTAGACCAGACGAAAGTCTAAAGGTCGAAACGGCAGTTGACCCAGTTCTTCCTTCAGAGGTTTCATCCTCAAATGACACCGTCGTTGAAGATTCATCTTCAAATGACACCCTCACTGAAGAGAATAAGAATGACACCGTCCATATTCTTTTCATCAACACAGACTCTGATGAGCATCAGGGCAATGCGCCCATTCCTTTGTCGCAGGAAGGAACATCGTCAGGGTCGTATCCGGCCGTGTATTCGGTCCCACCACCAAGCAACCTAGTTGTATCCTTTGATTGGAATCAACTAGGCAGACCCCGGTTACCAGCCAGTATACCATTCAGAATCATTGTCCAGATCTATAGAATGGTAATGGCTGGAACTATCATTGATGAAGGGTCATCTGTGAGTATCCTTTCCTCTATTGCTTGGAAAGCACTGGGTTCCCCGGCGCTTTTACCTGAGATGAGAAATCTATCAGGTTTTGATAAAGGAACCAGTCGCCCGTTAGGGATTCTCCCCAATGTTCCCATTACATTGAAGGGGAAGACAGTTCATATGAACGTCATGGTCGTCCAGGGACCCTTGGTTTATAACTTACTCCTTGGACGAGACTATATATATTGCATGGAGGCAATAGTGTCCTCACTCTTTAGAGTTATGTGTTTTCCGCATGAAGGAAGAATGGTCAAGCTCGTAGACCAACTTTCATTTCCAGGATCACGCATCGCAAATAGTCAAATACCATCCCTTAACGGTTTATTCACTCAAGGAATGCCTCCACCCCCGGTTCTACTTCCCGATGAATGCGAGTGATTCGGAAGAAAGAACTGGGACCCAGGGGGCATGCACCCTGGCCTGCCTTGGGCAGAGGAAACCTTGGGTATAAAGTTAATTTCCGCAGAAGAATATGACTAGTCCGTACCCCGTCCGAAAGAAGGAAGAGAGGGTTGTTCTAGAATAAGATTCTTTTGTCAAAGTTATGTGAGTGAGATAATCTGCTTCTCGCTCCCCTTGTCTAGATAATCAGGATACCGAGGAAGGGGACCATTTGCGGTAGCAAGTAGTAACCATCTTTGAAGACAAGCCTCACCCATTAAAACATATGTTTTGAAGGATAAGTAGGGGCAGCCTCCAAAGAAAGAGATTCTATTGCTGCAACAAGTGGTCGCCATCTTTAGTAACCTAATGTTAGACATCGCCGGAAAAAAGAGTTTAGTTTGCGGCAGCAAATATAACCATTTTTCGGATAATAAGTAAGAGGCAAACCTCCCTCCGTAACACCAATGTTTTATCTCTTGCGATCTTGCGAAAATATAAAAGTGAACTGACGAGAAGACAAGTACCGTCGGCACCGAAAAATAACGAGAAGACAAGTATCGTTAAAAATATAGCAAGACGACAAGTAGAAAAACAGAGGTGGGACAGAGGAGGGGTAGCCTTGAAATTATACTTTATACCTGGGGGCATGCGAACCTTTTGGAGTGCAAGCACAGGACGACTATTTATTTTTTAAAATTTTTAGGTCCTCCCTTTAAACCTGTAGGTCTAACCCTTTAAACTCGTAGGATTAGCCGTTTCAAGACCTAGACCTCAGTAAATAACTTCCAAACAATTTTAAGGAAGCCCTATTACATAAGGCTGATACTATTACTGGCTCCCCAGCGGAGTCAATAGAAAAGAACCATCCTCTGGGGCCTATGGCGAATTTTGTGCAAAATAATGATATGTTGTTGAAGGATAAGTAGGGGCAGCCTCCAAAGAAAGAGATTCTATTGCTGCAACAAGTGGTCGCCATCTTTAGTAACCTAATGTTAGACATCGCCGGGAAAAAGAGTTTAGTTTGCGGCAGCAAATAAAACCATTTTTCGGATAATAAGTAAGAGGCCGATCCTAGAAATTATACTTTATACCTGGGGGCATGCGAACCTTTTGGAGTGCAAGCACGGGACGACTATTTATTTTTTTAAATTTTTAGGTCCTCCCTTTAAACCTGTAGGTCTAACCCGTTAAACTCGTAGGATTAGCCGTTTCCAGCTTGCACAAAGAAAGGATGTGGGGCAAAAGTCAAAACTTGCCAAATAGGAGCATAGCTTCGTGAGATAAAGCTCCTTAAAAAATAGCTATCTCACCTGAGGCGTTTCTTGTATTATGACTGGTATAATCAAGCAGTTTTAGCAATGTTCATGCTCGTTAAAAAATAAATGCAAGATCGGAGCAGTTTTAGCACATAGTTCATGCTCGTTAAAAAATAAACATAAGTTGTGAGCAATCTTCCCCTAGAGTTCGAGCTCACCCAGAAAAAATGAACTGGTAAATAACCTTGGTAAATGTAACCTTTGACAGCCATATTAAAGCCCTTGGTCGTGTTCTTGCAGTCTCACCTCCATCCGTTCATTTGGCCAATCGTTCATCTCCATATGTTTGTTTACCCATTTTGAGGAACAGCTGCGAAGAGTGATTTCACTAAGCCATCCTTGTGACATTGTCGTGATTGGAATATTCCAACCTGTACCTGGAATCTGCTGCTGCCCTGTTCATCACTCATTCCTCAAAAGACGAGTCTTCTTTGAGCTCTTTTCACTGACTCGTAAAATATGAAAAGTTTGCCGAGTTTTGGCCTTCCAGCTCGTTAAAGCAACCGGAAGAGCTATCCCTCCTCTAGATTTTAATCTTTTTGGACCTGAGGGATTATTGCACAAAAAGATCGAGCGCTTGTTTTGTTCGGCTCGTTAAAAGTACCGAAAACTCATCCCTTCTGTATTGTTTTATACTTTTTCGGACTTAAGGGATTAGATGAAGAAAAAGGAATTCTGGAGTTGACTTTATGTACCTTTTCAGACTCTCTAAAAATGAAAAGGACCGAGTTATCCTTGTCGTTAGACTCGTTAAATTCATTAAATAGCGACAAACTTGTCTTTAGACGAGAACGAGTTTCCCTATCGCTAGGCTCGTTAAAACATAGCGATGGGCTTGCCCGAAGGGCAGGTTATAGAACAAGCATATGTTATCCTCCTCAAGCTTGACAAAAATAAAGAGGTACTAGTCAGCAATGACTGGGGAAAAATTGGGAGAACCTCACAGCTTTAATGGTAGCAAGTCGCTCTTGAACATGACACTTTGTCCTCCGTATCACATCGGGTTGGGTTGTTTCATTCACCGGTCTCATCACCATGGTCCTCGCCACACCATCCACAGTTGGGGTAATGCTACCGATCCATCACATCAATGTCGTTATATGTTCAAGAGATGTTGTTCTGCAAAGAGTCAACCGTGTCCCATCCACTGCCATACATTGTCCTTCATCCATTTCATGACCGCCACCCTGAATCATACATCACAGTTTGTTTTCACCTCATCACAATCACTAGCTCCGTTCCGTGTCAATGATGTGGGATTCATTAAGGCCCTCCTTTGACGGATCACTCCTTGTCGACATCAGCTCATTATCCAAGGAGTTGATCTAGGAACAACCCCTTCAGTACTTTGAAGCTTGCATGCCTCAATGGCAAGTTTCTCACTTCTGGCGACAGGTATACATCAATGACCTTCGACCAGGGGATTTTGCATAGTGGTCGACGCCAAGTCCTTTATTCCCACCATGTGAATTGTACTGCTGTACCTTGAGGGTCATCATCCTTATCGGTGATTCCTCTCGCGCTTGTTAACTGTTTACATCATTGACCGGTAATCAAGCGATGTCATTCATGATATGCAAAAGAATAGGCTGTTAAAAAATAAAACAATAACCTCAAAAACACTCAAATTACGAACATGTGATAATCCAGGAATTTATTGATTATCATCCCCTATTATCTGTCAAATGAATTCCTCTCTAATAATGAATTATCCAGGAACAATACTGGGCCAATATTAACAATATTCTCTCTTGATTTCATAAAGAAGTAATCCTTAAGTAGTTTTCTTTACAGTTGTTGCTGAGGTACTATCACCCTTAGAGTGGGATAGGGTCATCCGAATCGGATACTTTTCGCTACAACAAGGAGTAAGTTATAAAACCCATCCCTTCTGTATTGTTTTATAGGATTTTTGCTTTATAATTTTCCTTTGTTGCTATTTAATGAATTTAACGAGTCTAACGACAAGGATAACTCGGTCCTTTTCATTTTTAGAGAGTCTGAAAAGGTACATAAAGTCAACTCCAGAATTCCTTTTTCGTCATCTAATCCCTTAAGTCCGAAAAAGTATAAAACAATACAGAAGGGATGAGTTTTCGGTACTTTTAACGAGCCGAACAAAACAAGCGCTCGATCTTTTTGTGCAATAATCCCTCAGGTCCAAAAAGATTAAAATCTAGAGGAGGGATAGCTCTTCCGGTTGCTTTAACGAGCTGGAAGGCCAAAACTCGGCAAACTTTTCATATTTTACGAGTCAGTGAAAAGAGCTCAAAGAAGACTCGTCTTTTGAGGAACGAGTGATGAACAGGGGAGCAGCAATCATATCAAGGACCTAGATATTGTTATGAGATTGGAAGAGATTGAAGACCCCGGATCTAGTTTCATCCATCCGAGCTGCGATATATATTCAGGATATAAAGACATTTGATATGTACATCATTGCAGCAGATGGTCATCCTTCTCAAAGGATGATAATTTCAACAGAGAATTATCAGTCTACCATCAGACGATCGTCTGTTCTATGTACCAAAATGAATTTATAAAGCTGAGCATGGGAATGCCCGCCTCAGCTAGATCATGAAAAAGTATGAAAAATAATGTATTGTATTGTATCTTATTACAGGACACTTCTCAGCAGATTCAATGAACTTCGGATCCTCCTAATAAAGCATTTCACCTGATAAACGACCTCATACTTTAGGGGGAATCTGTTATAGACAATTTTGTGCCTTGCAGCATCAGGCATGAATTGTCAATAATCCAAGGGATCCAAAGTCCCTAAACATGATGTTCCTACCCCTAGAGGAACAAGGTCAGCAAACCAACAGCTCTCAGATCAGTTCTCCACCTGAAAACACTCAAAAACAAGCAATCCTAAAATCAAAGCAGGTGCTCCACTAGGCTTCTGCGCTGAAACTCAACTCCTCCATGGTGTACCTGCGTTGCAAAGCAGGTAGAACAAAGGCCACCTGCGCTGAGCGAGATGGGACAAGTGGCACACTGAGTCATTGCTCTGGAATCTTCCAAAAATGACACTTGGATCAGGGATTTCGCCTTGTGATGAGTCAGAGGCTCTGTTTCTCCAAGTGGAAGCAAGGTTCTCCAAGTGGACTCAAGAACTGAAGATCAACTGAAGAGAGAGAGGACACAAGGCAGCTACACATCAGTTGCAAGCTGACTCATCCTTTCTCAATTCATCTATATATTGAGCTCTCTCCTATGAGCTCAGGAGGCTGGAATTTTGTGCAAAGTAATGATATGCTGTTGGTTTCACTATAGAACTATTGGGTGATTGCTTGAAGGAGGTGAAGAGGAGAAATTCTTTCTGCTGGGAGGTGTTGCTGGATTGGGGCCTTCAATGGTTGTAACACTCTCAGAACTTTACTTCTTCTATTAATAAAAGCTATTGAGGTTCTTCTATATGCATTTGTTTCAATGATGTATTGTGATGATTGTATATTTGATTTATGCTAATCCTTGAATCAGTTATGAATGCATGCTTCTTGTAGTTTCCTTCTTTGTTATTTTGCAGGATCTCATTGTAGCTGGGCCAGCAAAAGAGCAAGGAGCTGGGAGCAAGCAAGCAAAGAGAAGAGTTTGGATTCGACATTAAGCGCAAGGCAACGGTTAGTGCACTTCTTCATTCTCTCTTGCTTTCATAAAGAAGTAAACCTTAAATAGTTTTCTTTACAGTTGTTGCTGAGGTACTATCACCCTTAGAGTGGGATAGGGTCATCCGAGTCGGATACTTTTCCCTACAACAAACTGGCGACTCCGTTGGGGAACGTATCTGTTTGATTGTTTGTAGTATTTTGCTATTCATTTCCTGAAAAAAAGAGTACCAAATCGAAAAGCTTTTGACTATATCAAAAGCGAAGTAGAGGGCAGCTACTCTAGCTCATTTCTGAGCATGTTCATGATTTGAAGAGCTGATCTACAAGGATCCTTGTAAGCTCTTAGTGATAGCTTTTCATCTTCCTTGTCATCCCTTAGTGTGTGCTTGACTGATAGCTTCTGATTTGAGCAAAAACTGTGAATTTTTGAGAAAATTGTGACCCGGAAACTGTGGAAACGAAACTTTCGTTTTCCAAAGCAGGTAGTACACAGGCTACCTGCTTTGCAACGCAGGTCCCGAAGGGGCTACCTGCGCTGAGAGCCAGACTGGCTGTGCAGCACCTGCGTTGGCCCAATTTTGCCTTGTGCAGTTGGGGTTTCTTCCCATTTTCCTGCCTGTTTTCACTATAGTTTTTGCAGCCAGTTACCAGTCTTGTACCTGTTCTGAAACCAACCTTACTTGCCATCATTCCGCCTCTGTTATATAACGAAATTGTACTTGTTCTTTTGTATTTCTTACGTCATTTACAATTTCCCATAACGAAAGTGAACTAGTCTTGCTTTGGCCTCTTAGATCTGAACCTGTGTTAGGCATTTTGCTGGTCTAAAGAGTTAGCTTGTTTGCTGTCCATAGCTGATTAGTCTTTTTACTTTCGTCATTATGGTTTGATTTCATGTATTTCCAGTGATTAAACAAGTAAATCTTAAGGTGTCTTTTGATTTTGGACTAGCTTGTTTACTTTCGCTTTAAATCGAAATCAAGGTTATATAACAACTTTCTTTTTGTAATACATCAACATTAAGAAAGGGAAAAGAAAATACATGCATTGTGCATTTTGCATTTGACTGCTCGATCGGAAGAGATTGAAGACCCCGGATCTAGTTTCATCCATCCGGGCTGCGATATATATTCAGGATATAAAGACATTTGATATGTACATCATTGCAGCAGATGGTCATCCTTCTCAAAGGATGATAATTTCAGCAGAGAATTATCAGTCTACCATCAGACGATCGTCTGTTCTATGTACCAAAATGAATTTATAAAGCTGAGCATGGGAATGCCCGCCTCAGCTAGATCATGAAAAAGTATGAAAAATAATGTATTGTATTGTATCTTATTACAGGACACTTCTCAGCAGATTGAATGAACTTCGGATCCTCCTAATAAAGCATTTCACCCGATAAACGACCTCATACTTTAGGGGGCATCTGTTATAGACAATTTTGTGCCTTGCAGCATCAGGCATGAATTGTCAATAATCCAAGGGATCCAAAGTCCCTAAACATGATGTTCCTACCCCTAGAGGAACAAGGTCAGCAAACCAACAGCTCTCAGATCAGTTCTCCACCTGAAAACACTCAAAAACAAGCAATCCTGAAATCAAAGCAGGTGCTCCACTAGGCTTCTACGCTGAAACTCAACTCCTCCATGGTGTACCTGCATTGCAAAGCAGGTAGAATAAAGGCGACCTACGCTGAGCGAGATGGGACAAGTGGCACACTGAGTCATTGCTCTGGAATCTTCCAAAAATGACACTTGGATCAGGGATTTCGCCTTGTGATGAGTCAGAGGCTCTGTTTCTCCAAGTGGAAGCAAGGTTCTCCAAGTGGACTCAAGAACTGAAGATCAACTGAAGAGAGAGAGGACACAAGGCAGCTACACATCAGTTGCAAGCTGACTCATCCTTTCTCAATTCATCTATATATTGAGCTCTCCCTATGAGCTCAGGAGGCTGGAATGTTGTGCAAAGTAATGATATGTTGTTGGTTTCACTATAGAACTATTGGGTGATTGCTTGAAGGAGGTGAAGAGGAGAAATTCTTTCTGCTAGGAGGTGTTGCTGGATTGGGGCCTTCAATGGTTGTAACACTCTCAGAACTTTACTTCTTCCATTAATAAAAGCTATTGAGGTTCTTCTATATGCACTTGTTTCAATGATATATTGTGATGATTGTATATTTGATTTATGCTAATCCTTGAATCAGTTATGATTGCATGCTTCTTGTAGTTTCCTTCTTTGTTATTTTGCAGGATCTCATTGTAGCTGGGCCAGCAAAAGAGCAAGGAGCTGGGAGCAAGCAAGCAAAGAGAAGAGTTTGGATTCGACATTAAGCGATAACAAAGTACCGAAAACTCATCCCTTCTGTATTGTTTTATACTTTTTCGGACTTAAGGGATTAGATGACGAAAAAGGAATTCTGGAGTTGAATTTATGTACCTTTTCAGACTCTCTAAAAATGAAAAGGACCGAGTTATCCTTGTCGTTAGACTCGTTAAATTTATTAAATAGCGACAAACTTGTCTTTAGACGAGAACGAGTTTCCCTATCGCTAGGCTCGTTAAAACATAGCGATGGGCTTGCCCGAAGGGCAGGTTATAGAACAAGCATATGTTATCCTCCTCAAGCTTGACAAAAATAAAGAGGTACTGGTCAGTAATGACTGGGGAAAAATTGGGAGAACCTCACAGCTTTAATGGTAGCAAGTCGCTCTTGAACATGACACTTTGTCCTCCGTATCACATCGGGTTGGGTTGTTTCATTCACCGGTCTCATCACCATGGTCCTCGCCACACCATCCATAGTTGGGGTAATGCTACCAATCCATAACTCGGTCCTTTTCACTAAAATCCCAGTGGAGTCGCCAGTTTGTTGTAGGGAAAAGTATTCGACTCGGATGACCCTATCCCACTCTAAGGGTGATAGTACCTCAGCAACAACTGTAAAGAAAACTATTTAAGGTTTACTTCTTTATGAAAGCAAGAGAGAATGAAGAAGTGCACTAACCGTTGCCTTGCACTTAATGTCGAATCCAAACTCTTCTCTTTGCTTGCTTGCTCCCAGCTCCTTGCTCTTTTGCTGGCCCAGCTACAATGAGATCCTGCAAAATAACAAAGAAGGAAACTACAAGAAGCATGCATTCATAACTGATACAAGGATTAGCATAAATCAAATATACAATCATCACAATACATTATTGAAACAAATGCATATAGAAGAACCTCAATAGCTTTTATTAATAGAAGAAGTAAAGTTCTGAGAGTGTTACAACCATTGAAGGCCCCAATCCAGCAACACCTCCCAGCAGAAAGAATTTCTCCTCTTCACCTCCTTCAAGCAATCACCCAATAGTTCTATAGTGAAACCAACAACATATCATTACTTTGCACAAAATTCCAGCCTCCAGAGCTCATAGGAGAGAGCTCAATATATAGATGAATTGAGAAAGGATGAGTCAGCATGCAACTGATGTGTAGCTGCCTTGTGTCCTCTCTCTCTTCAGTTGATCTTCAGTTCTTGAGTCCACTTGGAGAACCTTGCTTCCACTTGGAGAAACAGAGCCTCTGACTCATCACAAGGCGAAATCCCTGATCCAAGTGTCATTTTTGGAAGATTCCAGAGCAATGACTCAGTGTGCCACTTGTCCCATCTTGCTCAGCACAGGTGGCCTTTGTTCTACCTGCTTTGCAACGCAGGTACACCATGGAGGAGTTGAGTTTCAGCGCAGAAGCCTAGTGGAGCACCTGCTTTGATTTCAGGACTGCTTGTTTTTGAGTGTTTTTAGGTGGACAACTGATCTAAGAGCTGTTGGTTTGCTGACCTTGTTCCTCTAGGGGTAGGAACATCATGTTTAGGGACTTTGGATCCCTTGGATTATTGACAATTCATGCCTGATGCTGCAAGGCACAAAATTGTCTATAACAGATGCCCCCTAAAGTATGAGGTCGTTTATCGGGTGAAATGCTTTATTAGGAGGATCCGAAGTTCATTGAATCTGCTGAGAAGTGTCCTGTAATAAGATACAATACAATACATTATTTTTCATACTTTTTCATGATCTAGCTGAGGCGGGCATTCCCATGCTCAGCTTTATAAATTCATTTTGGTACATAGAACAGACGATCGTCTAATGGTAGACTGATAATTCTCTGCTGAAATTATCATCCTTTGAGAAGGATGATCATCTGCTGCAATGATGTACATATCAAATGTCTTTATATCCTGAATATATATCGCAGCCTGGATGGATGAAACCAGATCCGGGGTCTTCAATCTCTTCCGATCTTCACTCGATGTACAAGTCGATCCATGTGAGAATTTCTTGAAGTCGAACATGGAAAGACATCGCTTGATTACCGGTCAATGATGTAAACCGTTAACAAGCGCGAGAGGAATCACCGATAAGGATGATGACCCTCAAGGTACAGCAGTACAATTCACATGGTGGGAATAAAGGACTTGGTGTCGACCACCATGCAAAATCCTCTGGTCGAAGGTCATTGATGTATACCTATCGCCGGAAGTGAGAAACTTGCCATTGAGGCATGCAAGCTTCAAAGTACTGAAGGGGTTGTTCCTAGATCAACTCCTTGGATAATGAGCTGATGTCGACAAGGAGCGATCCGTCAAAGGAGGGCCTTAATGAATCCCACATCATTGACACGGAACGGAGCTAGTGATTGTGATGAGGTGAAAACAAAATGTGATGTACGATTCAGGGTGGCGGTCATGAAATGGATGAAGGACAATGTATGGTAGTGGATGGGACACGGTTGACTCTTTGCAGAACAACATCTCTTGAACATATAACGACACTGATGTGATGGATTGGTAGCATTACCCCAATTGTGGATGGTGTGGCGAGGACCATGGTGATGAGACCGGTGAATGAAACAACCCAACCCGATGTGATACGGAGGACAAAGTGTCATGTTCAAGAGCGACTTGCTACCATTAAAGCTGTGAGGTTCTCCCAATTTTTCCCCAGTCATTACTGACCAGTACCTCTTTATTTTTGTCAAGCTTGAGGAGGATAACATATGCTTGTTCTATAACCTGCCCTTCGGGCAAGCCCATCGCTATGTTTTAATGAGCCTAGCGATAGGGAAACTCGTTCTCGTCTAAAGACAAGTTTGTCGCTATTTAATAAATTTAACGAGTCTAACGACAAGGATAACTCGGTCCTTTTCATTTTTTGAGAGTCTGAAAAGGTACATAAAGTCAACTCCAGAATTCCTTTTTCGTCATCTAATCCCTTAAGTCCGAAAAAGTATAAAACAATACAGAAGGGATGAGTTTTCGGTACTTTTAACGAGCCAAACAAAACAAGCGCTCGATCTTTTTGTGCAATAATCCCTCAGGTCCAAAAAGATTAAAATCTAGAGGAGGGATAGCTCTTCCGGTTGCTTTAACGAGCTGGAAGGCCAAAACTCGGCAAACTTTTCATATTTTACGAGTCAGTGAAAAGAGCTCAAAGAAGACTCGTCTTTTGAGGAACGAGTGATGAACAGGGTAGCAGCAGATTCCAGGTACAGGTTGGAATTTTCCAATCACGGCAGTGTCACAAGGATGGCTAAGTGAAATCACTCTTCGCAGCTGTTCCTCAAAATGGGTAAACAAACATATGGAGATGAACGATTGGCCAAATGAACGGATGGAGGTGAGACTGCAAGAACACGACCAAGGGCTTTAATATGGCTGTCAAAGGTTACATTTACCAAGGTTATTTACCGGGATGGGTTCGTTTTTTAACGAGCTTGAACACTGCTCAACCTTATGTTTATTTTTTAACGAGCATGAACTATGTGCTAAAACTGCTTGAATCTTGCGCTTATTTTTTAACGAGCATGAACAATGCTAAAACTGCTCGATTATATGGTTTACTCTTGATTTTTTACCATAACTAGCTTCTCTTTTTCACTGATAGCACTGCATTTTAAAATTGCTGCAACAAACTAGTTAGAAATGAGTAATATTTACTTGAAAATGAGATTAACACACTAATATTTACCTTGAACTACGTAAAAAAGAAAATAAAAAGGGTTTTTACCTCTCACTTTACCATTTCATTTGTATTTTTCTTGTTGGAGCTTTGGAGGAGCCTCTTTCCCCTTGATTTTCACCAGCTGATTCCGGGAGATTCTGCGGACGATTTTCGGCGCCGTTTGGACCAGGTAGGAGCTGAACCTTAGCTCTTCATTTTACTGTTTCATGCCTGTTTTGCTGTTCTATTGAGCCTCTGGGGTTTTGCCAGAGCGCCCTCTGATCAGCGCAGGTTCCCCATTCGAAAACTGCGTTGGGATTCAAGCTGCTTGAAGGCAGCTTGTCCCCCAACGCAGGTAGTACACTGGGCACCTGCTTTGGGGCATAAAAACAACAATTTTTCACAGATTTTGATGAAATTTTCGCCAGTTTTTCATCAATTTCAGGAGCTGACTCATTCTCTTGTTTTTTTTGCAGGGATTCTTGATCAAGATGGCCCTCACATGGTGAGAATGAGAACACGAGGAAGAAGATATGATTGCCCTTCATGATCCTGTTACGGTGGGCGCGCTACGAGACTGAAGTTTTTCTGTATCTCAAGCATGAGAGCACAGATTTCACTACTGCAGTATATGCTTGATGCTTGGGATCCTGTTAACCAAGTATTCCAGATCAGGAACAAACCCATTCCATTGACCGTGACAGACATTTACTTCTTGACTGGCTTGTCAAGGCGGGGTGCCCCCATTTCTTTATCTGGTACAGTCCGGGGGAATGATTCCGTGAGAGACTATGTCCGCCAGTATTGCAAGGAGGGGTCCCAGCCGAGCAGAGACGGCAAGGTAGTCATCCGTGACGTTACTAGCAGGCCTCTTAGGTCTATTCTGTATACTCTTGGTAGGATGGCCGGCAGCGCATCTTTACATGTTGCCAACAGGTCTCATATGCAGCACGCCTTGGAGTGTCTCCAACCGAAGATCTTCAACTGGTGTGATGCAGTGCTTACTCAGATGAAAAGTCAACTGAACAAGGTGAAGGATGGGAAGCTGAAGAACTTTGGTTTTGGTTCGATTCTGACTGCCTTCGCCTTGGAGAAGATCCCTCTGATGCAACCTCAGTACATTGACCTCGGAGTGCCTTCTCCTACCGAGCCACGCATGCAGCGATGGGTCGATCACATGTCCAGACATGCAGGTCAATCCCAGATTTCTTTCAATGCCGCTTTCTTCAGGTGGTTCAATCGCCAGGAGATGGCTTTTTCCGAGTACCCATATGTTGGTATGGATTTCCGGGGTGATCCGGATATGGTACTGCCAGACGGTGCTCAGTGGGATGCTACTGGTAAGAACTTCAACCATATTACTGTTCATTGTTTTCATTTATAATGTTCTTGTGCTTTATTCTATCAAGACTTTAATTGAACTCATGTGTGCTTGCAGATGTCGGTCCTGTTCGTCCGGCAGTTCGTCTGAGACCACCTGTTGCTGCTCCGGCAGAGGAGCCTGCTCGGAGAGTTATTATCCGTGATCTTAGCGATACTGAGACCCTTACAGCTGTGCAGGGGCAGGTTGAGAACCTGACCCGTGGTCTTCCGGATGTACAGATTGACGAGCTACCTTTACCGATGCAGCAGCATACTATCGGTGTACCTAGACGATGGACCCGTCTTCTGCGCATGATAGCACAGACTGTGGCTTACTATCAGGAGCATCACTAGGCTAGGGTGCCCCCTAACACTTTTGAGTTTTTAGGTCATATGACCAATTTTGTCTTGGTTACAGAACATTATGTATGAACTTTATAAACAGCTTATATATATTTTGATTTTCGAGTTTCGTTCTGGTTGATTTGGATGATTCATATGTACACTCTTTTATGAGGTGTCCTTTTTATAAATGTTGCAAATGTCTATCTAACACATAGTTTGCTAATGAGTCAGTTAATGTGTTTAAATTTCTTGAAATATGTTGATATTGAATTGAATCAAATCGTCTTTCCAAGATTTTTACTCTTAGGAACATGCGATAAATAGCTGGATTGCGAACAAAATATATACCATCGAGTTGTCGTATTACGAGCTGTGAGTCTAGCCTGACAATTAGTCGGCATATGCCATGTGTGATGGCATCAGAGAGTAGTTCTATCAACGCGCTATACTCAGCGATGTTATTCGTTGATTGCCCAATACATACACCTCTGAAACTTACTAACTCGCCACTTGGATAAAAAATGGCCCATGCCGCGGAAGAGAGGTTCCGCGAACTACGACTTGCTCTGTCGGCATATCCAACACATGTCTCCATAAGGTTTGACATCTGCAACGAATGAAAAAGGGGAATCACTCAACCGGAACAAGAAATTTGGCGAAAACAAAATATAACAAAAGCATGCAGGTTACTATTAAGCATAGTACCGCTTGAGGTACAGCCCATTCCGGGGCTGCGCCAGTGGAATTTCGTAGTAATCTATTAACTCGTAGGCTCCTTTTGCTAACACTCTTTTAACAATATAGGGGCCCATCCATAAGGAATTGAATTTACCAGCTCCTAATTTGTCGGATTCTTGGTCATAAAGCAAGACCAAATCACCTTCTGAGAAGACACGGGGTTTGACATTTTTGTCGAACTGAGCCTTGACTCGTTTCTTATGTGCTTCGTTAGCCAAAGCGACATCACGACGGGTTTCATCCAATTGGATTAATTCCAAGAAATGAGCCTCTTCTTCCGAAGTTCCGGGGAGGAGATCAATTGCGAGTTTAAGCGACGAAATTTCGCACTGGATTGGTAAGACTGCTTCCAGGCCATACACCAATTGAAAAGGTGTGAACCCGGTCGCGTTCTTTACCGATGTTCGGTAAGCCCACAAGGCTGAGTACAGGATTAGGTGCCACCTTCTTTTATGAACCCCGATCATCCTTTGCAACATACGCTTTAGGACCTTGTTGATTGCCTCAACTTGTCCGTTAGCTTGTGGATAATATGGGGTAGAGCTGTCGTGAGATAGCCCTAGTTTGGCAGCCAATTCGACCATCATGTGATTGCGAAAATGCGATCCATGATCCGTAACTATAGCCTGTGGTACGCCGAACCTGGCGACTACATGATTGAAAAAGAAAAGGGCAGCTGTTTCGCCAGTGTTATCCAATGTAGGCATCGCCTCGGCCCATTTGGTAAAATAGTCAACAGCAACTATAATATACCCATGCCCCCCGGTCGAGGTGGGGTTACATTGCATGAAATCGATGCCCCATTTGGCGAAAGGCTCAACTGCAACTATTGGTTGCAGTGGTGCGGGCGGTCTTCTGGTTTTGCTATCAAAGATTTGGCAGGAGTGGCAACTTCGGACTGCGATTATGCAATCTTTGAATATTGATGGCCAAAAATATCCCGTTCTTAATATCTTTTGGGCTGTAGCGAAACCTGATTGATGCCCCCCACACGCGCCTGAATGACACTCATTCAGGGCTTTTTCGGCCTCTTCATGGGTGAGACACCTCCTCAGAACTGTATCGATACCACGACGGTAAAGAGTATCACTGACGATCATGTAATCTTTTGCTTGGTATCATATACGTTTCTGTTCGGAGTGTGAGGTGTCTGGCCGAAACTTTTGGGTCTGGAGATAGATTATTATATCTCCATACCACTCATCGTTTGCATATATCAGAAACAAAGTCTCGTCCACGATTGATTCCTTGGAGGTTTCATCGTTGGACGATGATGGTAGATCGCATAATAATTCTGCGAATACCAGAGCTTTCTTTGATTTGGATTTTACAAATTCCAAATCAAACTCTTGAAGGATCGCTATCCATTTGGAATACTTGCCCCCCAGCAACTGTCGCGACAGTATATAAGTCATGGGGTTGCAATATGACAGAATGGTAGTTTTCCTAAAGAGGATATAATGTCGAAATCTCTGTACCGCTTGAACAGCAGCAAGCGCTAGCTTTTCAACGTAAGAATATTTACTTTCTGTATCATTTAAATTTTTACTTAAATAATATATAGGATGTTCAACTCCATCGACTTCTTGAACTAAAACCATCGCAATGGTTGTATCCGCTGCAGCTAGATACAGGTTAAAATCCCTAAGATAATCCGGGGCGTACATTAATGATGCTTTTACTAGAGACTCTTTCAAAGCGTCAAAGGAAGCTTGCGCAACCTGGTCCCAGTCGAAGGGTACATCTTTTTTCAAAAGACGTGTATAACCTTTAGCAAGTTCTGCGTAATTTGGAATGAACCTCCTCAGAAAGTTTGGTTTCCCTTGGAGTTTCTGAATCTGAAGCAAATTCGAAGGTGGAGGCAAATTGATGATTGCCTGAACCTTACAGGGGTCGAGACGAATCCCATCTTTAGAGACTACAAAGCCAAGTAAACGACCAGAACCGACGCAAAACACACATTTGTGTGGATTGAGTCTTATCTTGTAGTGTCGGCAACGTAGAAATATCGCTCTTAGATGCTGCGGATGATCAGTCCGCTTTCGCGAATGAGCCGGAAGATCGTCGAGATATGGTTGAAAAATGCTCTTGATGTCGTGGAAGGCATAATTCATAGCCCTCTGAAAAGTCGCCCCTGCGTTCTTCAAACCAAAGGGTAATTTTCGATAAGCGAATGTGCCCCACGGACATATAAATGCAGTTTTAGACTGGTCCTGTGGGCGGATATTAATTTGATTATACCCGGAGAATCCGTCCATAAAGGAAAAGATTTCACATCCGGCGCATTCATCAATTATCTGGTCGATGAAGGGTGTAGGGTAGTTGTCCTTTGGACAAGCTTGGTTTACATCCCTATAATCGACGCACACTCGTATTGTTCCTTGTTTTTTCATAACAGGAACAATATTCGATACCCAATCGGTTAGAGGAACCGGGTAGATGAATCCAGCATGGAGAAGTTTCTCAACTTCTGCTTTAATGGCAGTGGCTTTCTTAGGGTGCACCTGTCGAAGCCGTTATCTTACTGGTTTGACATCAGGATACATTTTAATTTCATGTTCAACGATACTCGAGTCAATGCCTGGCATTTCATCATATGACCACGCAAAGACATCTCTAAACTCACGGAAAAGAGCACCATATATTTCCAGTTCTGAAGGGGAACAACTTTTGCCGACATGAATATTCTCTACAACATCAGGTTTTGTCGAGATATTTATGGCTATAGTCTCTTCAATATTGGATAGGTTTCGCTCAGAATCCACCGTATTTACAGTATTTGTTAGAAATTCAAAAACTGAAGGGTGGTATAGGTCGTGTCGAGTATCTTCTTGATATTCCGGAAGAAGGGAACGATGGTGGTGATCATTCCATGGTGCTCCCTCAATCAACATTGATTGTAAGATTCCTTCGTCAGTCCCATGTACTTTCGACCCAGGATCTAATGGGGTACCATATTCTCTAGATCTATCTACCCAAACGCTCGAAGAGCGCTGACTGGGATTTGCCTCCCAGGCATGAAACATTGATTGCTACAATATTTCAATGGGACTTGGTGGCAAAACCATTGCATGATCCATAGCGACTCTGCCTTCTGTGACTTTCAAGGTGGATACCATATTGCATGTTGCTACAAATGGTACATTTCCTATGCAAATAGGAGGTGGTAGCGTGAAAGTTCCCATCATGGTGGGATCTTTCAACAGACCTACTCCAATATCTTGAATCGACCGGTCGCTGTTATGGATCATGGGAACGCTTCCTGTAACTTGTGAACCATTAGGGAGGAAGTTCTGTTGGTCGACGACCGTAATCCCTCCTTCCAAGGGGAATGCGATCTTCCTAAAATAAGTCGACACAACAGCCTGCATGGCATAAATCCATGGTCTTCCCAGTAGGATGTTATAGTCAAGATTGCCATCAATGACCTCAACATCTATTTCTACTGTTTTGCCCCCTAGTTCAACTTTCAAGTTACTAAGGATACCGTAAGGGGTATATATCCTTCCGTCGAATGCTTTTATTGTTGTCGATGATCGCGACAAGGTTGGAGATCCTAGAGTTTTCCAGCAACTCATCGACATAATACATGTCGATGCCCCCTCATCAATAATCGTTCGATGAACAGTTTTGTTGAGGGCTTTCACTTGGACGAGGAAAGCTAGTTGAGTTGGTAACTGAGGATCATACCCTTTGTGATCAAAGGATACAAGATTGGAATCTTTAGGATCCACCCCACCAATTGCTGATAACAATGCCTGCCTTTGGGATGGGCAATGTTGTAGTACCTCAAGAGTCGACATAGCAGATGGCAATTGCGCCAAATCTTCCACTATGTTATAATGCTGTGCCGCTCTGGCACGAGGATTAAATGTTGACTTGTGTACTACTCCTTTTGGCGGTTTTATCGTTAATTCATGTGTGATGGGGAGTACAACTTCTGCCGAAGTTGTTGTCAAACTGCTAGGTTGATCATTACCTTTATCGTTTGACACCTGTGGATTTCCGTAATCTTTGTTCCTTGTCGAAATCAAAGCATCATTTTGCTGTTTCGAAATTGACAACATAAGTACTTGAGACGGGGAAGCGTTTCCACTGTCAACCAGGTTTTGACCTGGGTTAGGAAATGGATCACTTGACACAGCTGAGGTATGCGGAATCTTAAAGAACCTCTTTAGCTCAGCTTTGAATGGGCAATTCCTAGTGTTATGATCCTTGTCATCGCATATTTGACATGGATTCGGTTTCCTATTCCCAGGAGGGTTTGAAGAATTTTTTCTAGGCGATGATTCACCTTGTTTTTTCTTCTTCCCTTTGTTTTGATTCTTCCTGCTTACTGGTTGATTGGTTTCTTTGCCCTTATCTGTCGATACGGCATTTACTTCCGAAGCAAGAATTTCCTCATGCGCATTTTGATTCGAATCCTTACGGGCTTTCTTTTGATTGGCCTTTTTCGGATTCGAGTTTGCTGTGCCAATCACGCCATCACCGGCATGAGAGTCACTATTCGATTTAGGAGGAGGAGGGATTGAAAACTCTGGTCTAGGGGCATCTGGTATCTTGTCATAGAGCGTGCCGGACTGAGTATATACTAAGTCCAAATATTGCGAACGAGCAGTAACCTGCTCTTCTGTTACGACTCCCCCCTTCGCCACATCTTCCGTTATGGCCGGAAGTAACGACTTTATAAACCACTCAGCTAGAAGCTGATCAGGAACGTATGTTTTAACCATTCTTCGTCGACGTCGCCACTCATGTATATGATCTGATATATGAGTTGCGGTTGTCTGTTTGAAGTTGGTCAATATCTCTGTTCCCATTTCATACCTTATCGGTAATTGAAAGTGGGTTAAGAATGTCATGGCAAGGGAGCTAAAATTGTCGAACGAAGCTCTTGGCAATTCTATATACCATTTTGCCGCTGGACCTGTCAATGTCCTCTGAAAGAGGCGAAGTCTTATCGAATCGTCATTTAAGGTGTTCGATGAACACCATAGATGAAATGTCATCACATGATTCGACGGGTCTTCACCTGGATTTCCATTGAATTTAGGAATGTCGGATGGAAGTTTGTGTGGAATCACTGGCCACCATGGGGCGTAAGCAATTGGATCGTTGGTTAACCGATGTAGATCAGGCAACTCTAAAGTCGCCACGAATGGTAACTGTTGATTCAAGTTAGGTGAAGCGTAACCAGGATACGATGGAATCGCTTGAACAGTTGGTCTTTGCATGCCAGCATAATGGAGTTGATGTTGGTATGACTGATACGGTTGGTGGACACTACCACTGTAAAGTGGTTGATTTTGACCATTTTGGATATATGGTTGTCCACTATTCGCAAAGATTTGTTGTTCAGAACCTTGGTACACTTGCTGGAATTGTGGTTGTTGGTACTGCACTAGCCACGGTTGCGAGACCATGGGTTGTTGTGCTATACTAACCATTGGACCAAGATGTGGGGTAATTGTACCCGATTGTACTTGTGTCGCCCCACCAGTAGGCGATTGTGGTTGGGTCGCAGGGTCAAGGGGCTGTTGCATGAGAACCTGACAAATCTGAGGTTGACATACAACAGGCATCGTTTGAACTTGCGACACGGTTACAATGGCCGGTGTAGTTGGGATGTTCGTCACAGGTACACACTGTTGCATAGAATATACAACTCTTGGTTGCTGGGATAGCATGGGTACCCAACTACTTGTTGCAATTCCACCATAACTTGAATAAGGTTGAGAACTCCCGTATGGGTACCCACCCGGAGGGGGTAATGAAAGGGCATACTACCCCCCATACGGTGGTAATCTAGAACTCAAGGCAATTGATCATCCTGGAGGACTGGATGGCCTAAATTGATTCCCAAAAGGGTCAAATTGATGAGTCTCACCATAAGAGTTACCAGACATTACTCCGGAACAAACAGGAACAGACCATACTGCCGAGATAGTCCCTTGGTGGACTCCTTCTAGCGGTTGAGAGCTAGTTGGGACAGACGGTATGCCGGCGAACATTGTCAGATTTGCAGCAGGTAATTCTGCTGTCGTCGTGTCATCTGACACAGTCCTAGACGTCGACGGTTGTTCAGACATTTTGAGTCTATCCAATTGATCGCCTAGTGATTCTACAGGAACTTCCACTGGTGATGGACAAACTTCTGTTGTAGCAGGAAATAGAGTGACCCCTACTCCAAAATGAGTTGGAGTGGATACTTGCGGTTCCTCTATAATTTCCTCTATCGCAATCAGACCAGGTGGAAGAGGAAGACCGTCAGGTCCGTAAAAGATTTCCGGTGCCGAAGAAGGGGTTGTATCGACAGCGACAGATGTTTGAGGAACAAAACTCTCTAGACCGGTTACAGATGGAACTGGTTCAGTTATACAAGTATTTGCCCCCAGACTAGGATCAGTATTACTGTCCTTCTGCTGCGGTTGAACTTCTTCTATACAGGCAGGGTTTCCGGAAATGTTTGGAGTCACCAGAATCTCAGATGTTGTTGGAACACTTGTTCTAACTTTTAAAGGAGATTTTGAACTCGTTCGACGAGCTCACTTTGCCCGGATTATTTTCGATTCCGGAGACAAAGACGGTTGGCTCGCAAGCCTCTGCGAACGACGGATATTCAATTGACTTTCTTCCACGATTGCGGATTACTCGATCAACTAAAATATAAAGGGGAAAATTTGTGTTTCCGATTTTAATGAATTTTATTAGACGCTTTTAGACATAACTTTGCTTTTTCATGTTTTAAGAGTCGAGAAAAAGCTAAAGATGACTCTAGTCTCCTTCGATGTATTAACGAGCCCGAAGTGACAAATGCTCGGTTGGACTTTTTCAGTTATAGAGTTTGAAAAAGGCCAAAAGAAACTGCTCTGGAGTTCTAGGCAGAGGGTGTGCCAAACCTTTCGCAAAACCACGGAATACGTTTTACGGTACGTGTGGTCAATCTTCGTGAATGTTGTGTTCACTGCATTGCGATCAGTAGGGTGGCCGACACGGCTTCCTATGGATAAAGGATTTGTTCCTATAGGGGTCTCCCAATATATACTCGACGGTACGTGGGAGCACAAGTCCATATTAGTGCCACCGACTCTCAGGAGGAATCACCCACCTTCGTAGAGATCGACAGTCACTAAGTTTAACGACGCCGGAACACGTCTCTAGCTTAGACCTCTATATGTTTGCATTATGTTTCAATGCGTTGTTAGGTTCATTCAGTATATTTTAAGTTGATCTTTTTAAAGTTTGCCTTTCAAGGTTCACCACGAGATGTATATGACAAATTCCTAAATGCAGCCTAAGATGAGAAGCAAGCTTTTTCAAATCTTTTTGACTGATGAAAATCTTAACTACTGAGGGAGAAGAAAGGCATATCTTTTCACACAGTTCATACAGCACAAACTAATGCACTTTCTCCTAAATCATCATGCAAACTTTTTCAAATGCAAAATGCACAATGCATGTATTTTCTTTTCCCTTTCTTAATGTTGATGTGTTACAGAAAGAAAGTTGTTATATAACTTTGATTTCGATTTAAAGCGAAATTAAACAAGCTAGTCCAAAATCAAAAGACACCTTAAGATTTACTTGTTTAATCACTGGAAATACATGAAATCAAACCATAATGACGAAAGTAAAAAGACTAATCAGCTATGGACAGCAAACAAGCTAACTCTTTAGACCAGCAAAATGCCTAAGACAGGTTCAGATCTAAGAGGCCAAAGCAAGACTAGTTCACTTTCGTTATGGGAAATTGTAAATGACGTAATAAATACAAAAGAACAAGTACAATTTCGTTATATAACAGAGGTAGAATGATGGCAAGTAAAGTTGGTTTCAGAATAGGTGCAAGACTAGTAACTGGCTGCAAAATCTATAGTGAAAACAGGCAAGAAAAAGGGAGGAAACCCCAAATGCACAAGGCAAAATTGGGCCAACGCAGGTGCTGCACAGCCAATCTGGATCTCAGCGCAGGTAGCCCCTTCGGGACCTGCGTTGCAAAGCAGGTAGCCTGTGTACTTTCCCCAGTGGAGTCGCCAGTTTGTTGTAGGGAAAAGTATCCGATTCGGATGACCCTATCCCACTCTAAGGGTGATAGTACCTCAGCAACAACTGTAAACAAAACTACTTAAGGTTTACTTCTTTATGAAAGCAAGAGAGAATGAAGAAATGCACTAATCGTTGCCTTGCGCTTAATATTTGCTCCAATCTCTTCTCTTTGCTGCTTGCTCCTAGCTCTTTGCCCTTTTGTTGGCCCAGCTACAATGAGATCCTGCAAAATAACAAAGAAGGAAACTACAAGAAGCATGCATTCATAACTGATTCAAGGATTAGCATAAATCAAATATACAATCATCATGATACATCATTGAAACAAATGCATATAGAAGTACCTCAATAGCTTTTATTAATGGAAGAAGTAAAGTTCTGAGAAGGTTACAACCATTGAAGGCCCCAATCCAGCAACACCTCCCAGCAGAAAGAATTTCTCCTCTTCACCTCCTTCAAGCAATCACCCAATAGTTCTATAGTGAAACCAATAGCATATCATTACTTTGCACAAAATTCCAGCCTCCTGAGCTCATAGGAGAGAGCTCAATATATAGATGAATTGAGAAAGGATGAGTCAGCTTGCAACTGATGTGTAGCTGCCTTGTGTCCTCTCTCTCTTCAGTTGATCTTCAGTTCTTGAGTCCACTTGGAGAACCTTGCTTCCACTTGGAGAAACAGAGCCTTTGACTCATCACAAGGCGAAATCCCTGATCCAAGTGTCATTTTTGGAAGATTCCAGAGCAATGACTCAGTGTGCGACTTGTCCCATCTCGCTCAGCGCAGGTGGCCTTTGTCCTACCTACTTTGCAACGCAGGTACACCATGGAGGAGTTGAGTTTCAGCGCAGAAGCCTAGTGGAGCACCTGCTTTGATTTCAGGATTGCTTGTTTTTGAGTGTTTTCAGGTGGAGAACTGATCTGAGAGCTGTTGGTTTGCTGACCTTGTTCCTCTAGGGGTAGGAACATCATGTTTAGGGACTTTGGATCCCTTGGATTATTGACAATTCATGCCTGATGCTGCAAGGCACAAAATTGTCTATAACAGATGCCCCCTAAAGTATGAGGTCGTTTATCGGGTGAAATGCTTTATTAGGAGGATCCGAAGTTCATTCAATCTGCTGAGAAGTGTCCTGTAATAAGATACAATACAATACATTATTTTTCATACTTTTTCATGATCTAGCTGAGGCGGGCATTCCCATGCTCAGCTTTATAAATTCATTTTGGTACATAGAACAGACGATCGTCTGATGGTAGACTGATAATTCTCTGCTGAAATTATCATCCTTTGAGAAGGATGATCATCTGCTGCAATGATGTACATATCAAATGTCTTTATATCCTGAATATATATCGCAGCCCGGATGGATGAAACTAGATCCGGGGTCTTCAATCTCTTCCGATCTTCACTCGATGTACAAGTCGATCCATGTGAGAATTTCTTGAAGTCGAACATGGAAAGACATCGCTTGATTACCGGTCAATGATGTAAACCGTTAACAAGCGCGAGAGGAATCACCGATAAGGATGATGACCCTCAAGGTACAGCAGTACAATTCACATGGTGGGAATAAAGGACTTGGTGTCGACCACCATGCAAAATCCTCTGGTCGAAGGTCATTGATGTATACCTGTCGCCGGAAGTGAGAAACTTGCCATTGAGGCATGCAAGCTTCAAAGTACTGAAGGGGTTGTTCCTAGATCAACTCCTTGGATAATGAGCTGATGTCGACAAGGAGCGATCCGTCAAAGGAGGGCCTTAATGAATCCCACATCATTGACACGGAACGGAGCTAGTGATTGTGATGAGGTGAAAACAAACTGTGATGTATGATCCAGGGTGGCGGTCATGAAATGGATGAAGGACAATGTATGGCAGTGGATGGGACACGGTTGACTCTTTGCAGAACAACATCTCTTGAACATATAACGACACTGATGTGATGGATTGGTAGCATTACCCCAACTATGGATGGTGTGGCGAGGGCCATGGTGATGAGACCGGTGAATGAAACAACCCAACCCGATGTGATACGGAGGACAAAGTGTCATGTTCAAGAGCGACTTGCTACCATTAAAGCTGTGAGGTTCTCCCAATTTTTCCCCAGTCATTGCTGACCAGTACCTCTTTATTTTTGTCAAGCTTGAGGAGGATAACATATGCTTGTTCTATAACCTGCCCTTCGGGCAAGCCCATCGCTATGTTTTAACGAGCCTAGCGATAGGGAAACTCGTTCTCGTCTAAAGACAAGTTTGTCGCTATTTAATGAATTTAACGAGTCTAACGACAAGGATAACTCGGTCCTTTTCATTTTTAGAGAGTCTGAAAAGGTACATAAAGTCAACTCCAGAATTCCTTTTTCGTCATCTAATCCCTTAAGTCCGAAAAAGTATAAAACAATACAGAAGGGATGAGTTTTCGGTACTTTTAACGAGCCGAACAAAACAAGCATTCGATATTTTTGTGCAATAATCCCTCAGGTCCAAAAAGATTAAAATCTAGAGGAGGGATAGCTCTTCCGGTTGCTTTAACGAGCTGGGAGGCCAAAACTCGGCAAACTTTTCATATTTTACGAGTCAGGAGAAAAGAGCTCAAAGAAGACTCGTCTTTTGAGGAACGAGTGATAAACAGGGATAGCAGCAGATTCCAGGTACAGGTTGGAATTTTCCAATCACGGCAGTGTCACAAGGATGGCTAAGTGAAATCACTCTTCGCAGTTGTTCCTCAAAATGGGTAAACAAACATATGGAGATGAACGATTGGCCAAATGAACGGATGGATGTGAGACTGCAAGAACACGACCAAGGGCTTTAATATGGCTGTTAAAGGTTACATTTACCAAGGTTATTTACCGGTTCATTTTTTCTGGGTGAGCTTGAACTCTAGGGGAAGATTGCTCACAACTTATGTTTATTTTTTAACGAGCATGAACTATGTGCTAAAACTGCTCGGATCTTGCGTTTATTTTTTAACGAGCATGAACATTGCTAAAAATGCTCGATTATATGGTTTACTTTTGATTTTTTACCATAACTAGCTTCTCTTTTTCACTGATAGCACTGCATTTTCAAATTGCTGCAACAAACTAGTTAGAAATGAGTAATATTTACCTGAAAATGAGATTAACACATTAATATTTACCTTGAACTACGTAAAAAAAGCAAATAAAAAGGGTTTTTACCTCTCACTTTACCATTTCATTTGCATTTTGCTTGTTGGAGCTTTAGAGGAGCCTCTTTCCCCTTGATTTTCACCAGCTGATTCCAGGAGATTCTGTGGACGATTTTCGGCGCCGTTTGGACCAGGTAGGAGCTAAACCTTAGCTCTTCATTTTCATGGTTTCATTTTCCTGTTTTATGCCTGTTTTGCTGTTGTATTGAGCCTCTGGGGTTTTGCCAGGGCGCCCTCTGATCAGCGCAGGTTCCCCATTCGAAAACTGCGTTGGGATTCAAGCTGCTTGAAGGCAGCTTGTCCCCCAACGCAGGTAGTACACTGGGCACCTGGTTTGGGGCATAAAAACAACAATTTTTCACAGATTTTGATGAAATTTTCGCCAGTTTTTCATCAATTTCAGGAGCTGACTCATTCTCTTGTTTGTTTTGCAGGGCTTCTTGATCAAGATGGCCCTCACATGGCGAGAACGAGAACATGAAGAAGAAGATATGATTGCCCTTCATGATCCTGTTACGGTGGGCGCGCTACGAGACTGTGGTATGCTGAAGTTTTTCCGTATCTCAAGCATGAGAGCACAGATTTCACTACTGCAGTATATGCTTGATGCTTGGGATCCTGTTAACCAAGTATTCCAGATCAGGAACAAACCTATTCCATTGACCGTGACAGACATTTACTTCTTGACTGGCTTGTCAAGGCGGGGTGCCCCCATTTCTTTATCTGGTACAGTTCGGGGAAATGATTCCGTGAGAGACTATGTCCGCCAGTATTGCAGGGAGGGGTCCCAGCCGAGCAGAGACGGCAAGGTAGTCATCCATGATGTTACTAGCAGGCCTCTCAGGTCTATTCTGTATACTCTTGGTAGGATGGCCGGCAGCGCATCTTTACATGTTGCCAACAGGTCTCATATGCAGCACGCCTTGGAGTGTCTCCAACCGAAGATGTTCAACTGGAGTGATGCAGTGCTTACTCAGATGAAAAGTCAACTGAACAAGGTGAAGGACGGGAAGCTTAAGAACTTTGGTTTTGGTTCGATTCTGACTGCCTTCGCCTTGGAGAAGATCCCTCTGATGCAACCTCAGTACATTGATCTCGGAGTGCCTTCTCCTACCGAGCCACGTATGCAGCGATGGGTCGATCACATGTCCAGACATGCAGGTCAATCCCAGATTTCTTTCATTGCCGCTTTCTTCAGGTGGTTCGATCGCCAGGAGATGGCTTTTTCCGAGTACCCATATGTTGGTATGGATTTCCGGGGTGATCCGGATATGGTACTGCCAGACGGCGCTCAGTGGGATGCCCCTGGTAGGAATTTCAACCATATTACTGTCCATTGTTTTCATTTATAATGTTCTTGTGCTTTATTCTATCAAGACTTTAATTGAACTCATGTGTGCTTGCAGATGTCGGTCTTGTTCGTCCGGCAGTTCATCTGAGACCACCTGTTGCTGCTCCAGCAGAGGAACCTGCTCGGAGAGTTATTATCCGTGATCTTAGCGATACCGAGACCCTTACAGCTGTGCAGGGGTAGGTTGAGAACCTTACCCGTGTTCTTCCAGATGTACAGATTGACGAGTTACCTTTACCGATGCAGCAGCATACCATCGGTGTACCTAGACGATGGACCCGTCTTCTGTGTATGATAGCACAGACTGTGGCTTACTATCAGGAGCATCACTAGGCTAGGGTGTCCCCTAGTACTTTTGAGTTTTTAGGTCGCATGACCAATTTTGTCTTGGTTACAGAACATTATGTATGAACTTTATAAACAGCTTATATGTATTTTGATTTTCGAGTTTCATTCTGGTTGATTTGGATGATTCATATGTACACTCTTTTATGAGGTGTCCCTTTTATAAATGTTGCAAATGTCTATCTAACACATAGTTTGCTAATGAGTCAGTTAATGTGTTTAAATTTCTTGAAACATGTTGATATTGAATTGAATCAAATCGTCTTTCCAAGATTTTTACTCTTAGGAACATGCGATAAATAGCTGGATTGCGAACAGAATATATACCATTGAGTTGTCGTATTACGAGATGTGAGTCTAGCCTGACAATTAGTCGGCATATGCCACGTGTGATGGCATCAGAGAGTAGTTCTATCAACGCGCTATACTCAGCGATGTTATTCGTTGATTGCCCAATACATACACCTCTGAAACTTACTAACTCGCCGCTTGGATCAAAAATGGCCCAGGCTGCGGAGGATAGGTTTCGCGAACTACGACTCGCTCCGTCGGCATATCCAACACATGTCTCCATAAGGTTTGACATCTGCAACGAATGGAAAAAGGGGAATCACTCAACCAGAACAAGAACTTTGGCGAAAACAAAATATAACAAAAGCATGCAGGTTACTATTTAAGCATAGTAACACTTGAGGTACAGCCCGTTCCGGGGCTGCGCCAGTGGAATTCCATCGTAATCAATTAACTCGTAGGCTCCTTTTTCTAACACTCTTTTAACAATATAGGGGCCCATCCATAAGGAATTGAATTTACCTGCTCCTAATTTATCTGATTCTTGGTCATAAAGCAAGACCAAATCACCTTCTGAGAAGACACGGGGTTTGACATTTTTGTCGAACTGAGCCTTGACTCGTTTTTTATGGGCTTCGTTAGCCAAAGCGGCATCACGACGGGTTTCATCCAAGTGGATTAATTCCAAGAAACGAGCCTCTTCTTCCGAAGTTCCGGGGAGGAGATCAATTGCGAGTTTAAGCGACGAAATTTCGCACTGGATTGGTAAGACTGCTTCCAGGCCATACACCAATTGAAAAGGTGTGAACCCAGTTGCGTTCTTTACCGATGTTCGGTAAGCCCACAAGGCTGAGTACAGGATTAGGTGCTACCTTCTTTTATGAACCCTAATCATCCTTTGCAACATACGCTTCAGGACCTTGTTGATTGCCTCAACTTGTCCGTTAGCTTGTGGATAATATGGGGTAGAGTTGTCGTGAGATAGCCCTAGTTTGGCAGCCAATTCGACCATCATGTGATTGCGAAAATGCGATCCATGATCCGTAACTATAGCCTGTGGTATGCCAAACCTGGCGACTACATGATTGAAAAAGAAAAGGGCAGCTGTTTTGCCAGTGTTATCCAATGTAGGCATCGCCTCGGCCCATTTGGTAAAATAGTCAACAACGACTATAATATACCCATGCCCCCGGTCGAGGTGGGGTTACATTGCATGAAATCGATGCCCCATTTGGCAAAAGGCCCAACTGCAACTATTGGTTGTAGTGGTGCAGGCGGTCTTCTGGTTTTGCTTTCAAAGATTTGGCAGGAGTGGCAACTTCGGACTGCGATTATGCAATCTTTGAATATTGTCGGCCAAAAATATCCTGCTCTTAATATCTTTTGGGCTGTAGCGAAACCTGATTGATGCCCCCCACACGCACCTGAATGACACTCATTCAGGGCTTTTTCGGCCTCTTCATGGGTGAGACACCTCCTCAGAACTGTATCGATACCACGACGGTAAAGAGTATCACCGACGATCATGTAATCTTTTGCTTGGTATCGTATACGTTTCTGTTCGGAGTGTGAGGTGTCTGGCTGAAACTTTTGGGTCTGGAGATAGATTATTATATCTCCGTACCACTCATCGCTTGCAGATATCAGAAACAAAGTCTCGTCCACGATTGATTCCTTGGAGGTTTCATCGTTGGACGACGATGGGAGATCGCATAATAATTCTGCGAATACCAGAGCTTTCTTTGATTTGGATTTTCCAAATTCCAAATCAAACTCTTGAAGGATCGCTATCCATTTGGAATACTTGCCCCCCAGCAACTGTCACGACAGTATATAAGTCATGGGGTTGCAATCTGACAGAATGGTAGTTTTCCTAAAGAGGATATAATGTCGAAATCTCTGTACCGCTTGAACAGCAGCAAGCGCTAGCTTTTCAACGTAAGAATACTTACTTTCTGTATCATTTAAGTTTTTAAATAATATACAGGATGTTCAACTCCATCGACTTCTTGAACTAAAACCATAGCAATGGTTGTATCTGCTGCAGCTAGATACAGGTTAAAATCCCTAAGATACCGACTCGCCATAGGGAAAAGTATCTCACTTCCGGCGATATATACCAAAAGATACGTACTATCGCGTATATATTGGGAGACCCCTATAGGAACAAAGCCTTTATCCATAGGAAGCCGTGTCGACCGCCCTACTGATCGCAATGCAGTGAACACAGCATTCACGAAGATTGACCACACGTACCGTAAAACGTATTCCGTGGTTTTGCGAAAGGTTTGGCACACCCTCTGCCTAGAACTCCAGAGCAGTTTCTTTTGGCCTTTTTCAAACTCTATAACTGAAAAAGTCCATCCGAACATTTGTCACTTCGGGCTCGTTAATACATCGAAGGAGACTAGAGTCATCTTTAGCTTTTTCTCGACTCTTAAAACATGAAAAAGCAAAGTTGTGTCTAAAGCGTCGTTAATATAATTTATTTTAATCGGAACATAATCACCTGTTATTCCCACGTTGATCTTTCAGTTGAAAAGTATGGAGCCCACCAACCAAGGAAGTCACCTTGGTGGAAATCCCAATCCCTTCTCCTCTTGGGGAGATGTTGGTGCGCCTCATATGGCCACATTGTCACTTCCAGGATTGATAATTGGCCTACCTATATGGCTCTTTTCAACTAATGTAGTTCAAATCGCCACTAATCCTGAGCAGTCGAATCAACAGTCAGACCAGTCTAGAGCTACCCACCAGCCTTCCACCTCTTACAATTCTTCCTCTGATCCTTCATCTTCGCAGGGTAGAGCCGGCAAAAGTCAGCCTCCCATGGAGAAGAAGGAAAAGAAGAAGAGAGAAAAGAAGCAGAAGGGGCCTAAGGCGAAGGCGACTGGGGGCAAGCAAAAGACATCTGACAAAAATCCACACACTGCACCGACCGGGCCTAAATCGCCATGTGTCATTTGCAAAGGGACCCACTTCCATCGTGATTGTCCTTGTATTCCCCGGATACTAAGGGACTGGTCCCCCAGGTTGCACAATCCGGTAGCATCAACCTCTGGTAGTCATGTTGATTGCAGTCCATCAACTAGCGAGAGTGAAGGACGAAAAGGGAGACCAAGATCACCCTGTATGTTGTGTGAAGGCGATCACGCCATTCACCGATGTCCATTCTTAGATGAGGCTACCTGCGCTGAGAGCCAGATTGGCTGTGCAGCACCTGCGTTGGCCCAATTTTGCCTTGTGCAGTTGGGGTTTCCTCCCTTTTTTCCTGCCTGTTTTCACTATAGTTTTGCAGTCAGTTTTCAGTCTTAGTACCTATCTGAAACCAACCTTACTTGCCATCATTCCGCCTCTGTTATATAACAAAATTGTACTTGTTCTTTTGTATTTCTTCCATCATTTACAATTTCCCATAACGAAAGTGAACTAGTCTTGCTTTGGCCTCTTAGATCTGAACCTGTGTTAGGCATTTTGCTGGTCTAAAGAGTTAGCTTGTTTGCTGTCCATAGCTGATTAGTCTTTTTACTTTCGTCATTATGGTTTGATTTCATGTATTTCCAGTGATTAAACAAGTAAATCTTAAGGTGTCTTTTGATTTTGGACTAGCTTGTTTACTTTCGCTTTAAATCGAAATCAAAGTTATATAACAACTTTCTTTCTGTAACACATCAACATTAAGAAAGGGAAAAGAAAATACATGCATTGTGCATTTTGCATTTTGACTACTTGCATGACGATTTAGGAAATTTTGCATTAGTGTGTGCTCTATGATCTGTGTGAAAAGATTTGCCTTTCTTCTCCCTCAGTAGTTAAGATTTTCAAAGTTGAAAGATTGAAAAGTTTGTTTCTCATCTTAGACTGCATTCAGGAATTTGTTACATACATCTCGTGGTGATCCTTAAAGGCAAACTACTAAGCAAGATCAACATTAAAATAAATTCAATTTACATAACAACGCTTTGTAACATAACGCAAACACATAGAGGTCTAGGTAGAGACGTGTTCCGGCGTCGTTAAACTTAGTGACTGTCGATCTCTACGAAGGTGGGTGATTCCTCCTGAGAGTCGGTGGCACTAATACGGACTTGTTCTCCCATGTACCGTCGCGTATATATTGGGAGACCCCTATAGGAACAAAGCCTTTATCCATAGTAATCCGCAATCGTGGAAGAAAGTCAATTGAATATCCGTCGTTCGCGGAGGCTTGCGAGCCAACCGTCTTTGTCTCCGGAATCGAAAACAATCCGAGCAAAGCGAGCTCGTCGAACCAGTTCAAAATCTCCTTTAAAAGTTAGAACAAGTGTTCCAACAACATCTGAGATTCTGGTGACTCCAAACATTTTCGGAAACCCTGCCTCTATAGAAGAAGTTCAACCGCAGCAGAAGGACAGTAATACTGATCCTAGTCTGGGGGAAAATACTTGTATAACTGAACCAGTTCCATCTGTAACCGGTCCAGAGAGTTTTGTTCCTCAAACATCTGTCGCTGTCAATACAACCCCTTCTTCGGCACCGGAAATCTTTTACGGACCTGACGGTCTTCCTCTTCCACCTGGTCTGATTGCGATAGAGGAAATTATAGAGGAACCGCAAGTATCCACTCCAACTCATTTTGGAGTAGGGGTCACTCTATTTCCTGCTACAACAGAAGTTTGTCCATCACCAGTGGAAGTTCCTGTAGAATCACTAGGTGATCAATTGGATAGACTCAAAATGTCTAAACAACCGTCGACATCTAGGACTGCGTCAGATGACACGACGACAGCAGAATTACCTGCTGCAAATCCGACAATGTTCGCCGGCATACCGTCTGTCCCAACTAGCTCTCAACCGCTAGAAGGAGTCCACCAAGGGACTATCTCGGTAGTATGGTCTGTTCCTGTTTGTTCCGGAGTAATGTCTGGTAACTCTTATGGTGAGACTCATCAAATTGACCCTTTTGGGAATCAATTTAGGCCATCCAGTCCTCCAAGACGATCAATTGCCTTGAGTTCTGGATTACCACCGTATGGGGGGCAGTATGCCCTTTCATTACCCCCTCCGGGAGGGTACCCATACGGGAGTTCTCAACCTTATTCAAGTTATGGTGGAATTGCAACAAGTAGTTGGGTACCCATGCTATCCCAACAACCAAGAGTTGTATATTCTATGCAACAGTGTGTACCTGTGACGAACATCCCAACTACACCGGCCATTGTAACCGTGTCGCAAGTTCAAACGATGCCTGTTGTATGTCAACCTCAGATTTCTCAGGTTCTCATGCAACAGCCCCTTGACCCTGCGACCCAACCACAATCGCCTACTGGTGGGGCGACACAAGTACAATCGGGTACAATTACCCCACATCTTGGTCCAATGGTTAGTATAGCACAACAACCCATGGTCTCGCAACCGTGGCTAGTGCAGTACCAACAACCACAATTCCAGCAAGTGTACCAAGGTTCTGAACAGCAAATCTTTGCGAATAGTGGACAACCATATATCCAAAATGGTCAAAATCAACCACTTTATAGTGGTAGTGTCCACCAACCGTATCAGTCATACCAGCATCAACTCCATTATGCTGGCATGCAAAGACCAACTGTTCAAGCGATTCCATCGTATCCTGGTTACGCTTCACCTAACTTGAATCAACAGTTACCATTCGTGGCGGCTTTAGAGTTGCCTGATCTACATCGGTTAACCAACAATCCAATTGCTTACGCCCCATGGTGGCCAGTGATTCCACACAAACTTCCATCCGACATTCCTAAATTCAATGGAAATCCAGGTGAAGACCCGTCGAATCATGTGATGACATTTCATCTATGGTGTTCATCGAACACCTTAAATGACGATTCGATAAGACTTCGCCTCTTTCAGAGGACATTGACAGGTCCAGCGGCAAAATGGTATATAGAATTGCCAAGAGCTTCGTTCAACAATTTTAGCTCCCTTGCCACGACATTCTTAACCCACTTTCAATTACCGATAAGGTATGAAACGGGAACAGAGATATTGACCAACTTCAAACAGACAACCGCAACTCATATATCAGATCATATACATGAGTGGCGACATCGACGAAGAATGGTTAAAACATACGTTCCTGATCAGCTTCTAGCTGAGTGGTTTATAAAGTCGTTACTTCCGGCCATAACGGAAGATGTGGCGAAGGGGGGAGTCGTAACAGAAGAGCAGGTTACCATAATAATAATCTATCTCCAATAATAATCTATCACCATGGAATTTCTCCTCTTCACCTCCTTCAAGCAATCACCCAATAGTTCTATAGTGAAACCAACAGCATATCATTACTTTGCACAAAATTCCAGCCCCCTGAGCTCATAGGAGAGAGCTCAATATATAGATGAATTGAGAAAGGATAAGTCAGCTTGCAACTGATGTGTAGCTGCCTTGTGTCCTCTCTCTCTTCAGTTGATCTTCAGTTCTTGAGTCCACTTGGAGAACCTTGCTTCCACTTGGAGAAACAGAGCCTCTGACTCATCACAAGGCGAAATCCCTGATCCAAGTGTCATTTTTGGAAGATTCTAGAGCAATGACTCAGTGTACCACTTGTCCCATCTCGCTCAGCGCAGGTGGCCTTTGTTCTACCTGCTTTGCAACGCAGCTACACCATGGAGGAGTTGAGTTTCAGCGCAGAAGCCTAGTGGAGCACCTTCTTTGATTTCAGGATTGCTTGTTTTTGAGTGTTTTCAGGTGGAGAACTGATCTGAGAGCTGTTGGTTTGCTGACCTTGTTCCTCTAGGCGTAGGAACATCATGTTTAGGGACTTAGGATCCCTTGGATTATTGACAATTCATGCCTGATGCTGCAAGGCACAAAATTGTCTATAACAGATGCCCCCTAAAGTATGAGGTCGTTTATCAGGTGAAATGCTTTATTAGGAGGATCCGAAGTTCATTCAATCTGCTGAGAAGTGTCCTGTAATAAGATACAATACAATACATTATTTTTCATACTTTTTCATGATCTAGCTGAGGCAGGCATTCCCATGCTCAGCTTTATAAATTCATTTTGGTACATAGAACAGACGATCGTCTGATGGTAGACTGATAATTCTCTGCTGAAATTATCATCCTTTGAGAAGGATGATCATCTGCTGCAATGATGTACACATCAAATGTCTTTATATCCTGAATATATATCGCAGCCCGGATGGATGAAACTAGATCCGGGGTCTTCAATCTCTTCCGATCTTCACTCGATGTACAAGTCGATCCATGTGAGAATTTCTTGAAGTCGAACATGGAAAGACATCGCTTGATTACCGGTCAATGATGTAAACCATTAACAAGCGCGAGAGGAATCACCGATAAGGATGATGACCCTCAAGGTACAGCAGTACAATTCACATGGTGGGAATAAAGGCGACCACCATGCAAAATCCCCTGGTCGAAGGTCATTGATGTATACCTGTCGCCAGAAGTGAGAAACTTGCCATTGAGGCATGCAAGCTTCAAAGTACTAAAGGGGTTGTTCCTAGATCAACTCCTTGGATAATGAGCTGATGTCGACAAGGAGCGATCCGTCAAAGGAGGGCCTTAATGAATCCCACATCATTGACACGGAACGGAGCTAGTGATTGTGATGAGGTGAAAACAAACTGTGATGTATGATTCAGGGTGGCGGTCATGAAATGGATGAAGGACAATGTATGGCAGTGGATGGGACACGGTTGACTCTTTGCAGAACAACATCTCTTGAACATATAACGACACTGATGTGATGGATCGGTAGCATTACCCGAACTGTGGATGGTGTGGCGAGGACCATGGTGATGAGACCGGTGAATGAAACAACCCAACCCGATGTGATACGGAGGACAAAGTGTCATGTTCAAGAGCGACTTGCTACCATTAAAGCTGTGAGGTTCTCCCAATTTTTCCCCAGTCATTGCTAACCAGTACCTCTTTATTTTTGTCAAGCTTGAGGAGGATAACATATGCTTGTTCTATAACCTACCCTTCGGGCAAGCCCATCGCTATGTTTCAACGAGCCTAGCGATAGGGAAACTCGTTCTCGTCTAAAGACAAGTTTGTCGCTATTTAATGAATTTAACGAGTCTAACGACAAGGATAACTCGGTCCTTTTCATTTTTAGAGAGTCTGAAAAGGTACATAAAGTCAACTCCAGAATTCCTTTTTCGTCATCTTATCCCTTAAGTCTGAAAAAGTATAAAACAATACAGAAGGGATGAGTTTTCGGTACTTTTAACGAGCCGAACAAAACAAGCGCTCGATCTTTTTGTGCAATAATCCCTCAGGTCCAAAAAGATTAAAATCTAGAGGAGGGATAGCTCTTCCGGTTGCTTTAACGAGCTGGGAGGCCAAAACTCGGCAAACTTTTCATATTTTACGAGTCAGGAGAAAAGAGAAAAAAGAAGACTCATCTTTTGAGGAACGAGTGATAAACAGGGATAGCAGCAGATTCCAGGTACAGGTTGGAATTTTCCAATCACGGCAGTGTCACAAGGATGGCTAAGTGAAATCACTCTTCGCAGCTGTTCCTCAAAATGGGTAAACAAACATATGGAGATGAACGATTGGCCAAATGAACGGATGGAGGTGAGACTGCAAGAACACGACCAAGGGCTTTAATATGGCTGTCAAAGGTTACATTTACCAAGGTTATTTACCGGTTCATTTTTTCTGGGTGAGCTTGAACTCTAGGGGAAGATTGCTCACAACTTATGTTTATTTTTTAGCGAGCATGAACTATGTGCTAAAACTGCTCGGATCTTGCGTTTATTTTTTAACGAGCATGAACATTGCTAAAACTGCTCGATTATATGGTTTACTTTTGATTTTTTACCATAACTAGCTTCTCTTTTTCACTGATAGCACTGCATTTTCAAATTGTTGCAACAAACTAGTTAGAAATGAGTAATATTTACCTGAAAATGAGATTAACCCATTAATATTTACCTTGAATTACGTAAAAAAGCAAATAAAAAGGGTTTTTACCTCTCACTTTACCATTTCATTTGCATTTTGCTTGTTGGAGCTTTGGGGGAGCCTCTTTCCCCTTGATTTTCACCAGCTGATTCCGGGAGATTCTGTGGACGATTTTCGGTGCCGTTTGGACCAGGTAGGAGCTAAACCTTAGCTCTTCATTTTCATGGTTTCATTTTCCTGTTTTATGCCTGTTTTGCTGTTGTATTGAGCCTCTGGGGTTTTGCCAGGGCGCCCTCTGATCAGCGCAGGTTCCCCATTCGAAAACTGCATTGGGATTCAAGCTGCTTGAAGGCAACTTGTCCCCCAACGCAGGTAGTACACTGGGCACCTACTTTGGGGCATAAAAACAACAATTTTTCACAGATTTTGATGAAATTTTCACCAGTTTTTCATCAATTTCAGGAGCTGACTCATTCTCTTGTTTGTTTTGCAGGGATTCTTGATCAAGATGGCCCTCACATGGCGAGAGCGAGAACATGAAGAAGAAGATATGATTGCCCTTCATGATCCTGTTACGGTGGGCGCGCTACGAGATTGTGGTATGCTGAAGTTTTTCCGTATCTCAAGCATGAGAGCACAGATTTCACTACTGCAGTATATGCTTGATGCTTGGGATCCTGTTAACCAAGTATTCCAGATCAGGAACAAACCTATTCCATTGACCGTGACAGACATTTACTTCTTAACTGGCTTGTCAAGGCGGGGTGCCCCCATTTCTTTATCTGGTACAGTTCGGGGAAATGATTCCGTGAGAGACTATGTCCGCCAGTATTGCAGGGAGGGGTCCCAGCCGAGTAGAGACGACAAGGTAGTCATCCGTGATGTTACTAGCAGGCCTCTCAGGTCTATTCTGTATACTCTTGGTAGGATGGCTGGCAGCGCATCTTTACATGTTGCCAACAGGTCTCATATGCAGCACGCCTTGGAGTGTCTCCAACCGAAGATGTTCAACTGGAGTGATGCAGTGCTTACTCAGATGAAAAGTCAACTGAACAAGGTGAAGGACGGGAAGCTGAAGAACTTTGGTTTTGGTTCGATTCTGACTGCCTTCGCCTTGGAGAAGATCCCTCTGATGCAACCTCAGTACATTGATCTCGGAGTGCCTTCTCCTACCGAGCCACGTATGCAGCGATGGGTCGATCACATGTCCAGACATGCAGGTCAATCCCAGATTTCTTTCAGTGCCGCTTTCTTCAGGTGGTTCGATCGCCAGGAGATGGATTTTTCCGAGTACCCATATGTTGGTATGGATTTCCGGGGTGATCCGAATATGGTACTGCCAGACGGCGCTCAGTGGGATGCTACTGGTAGGAATTTCAACCATATTACTGTCCATTGTTTTCATTTATAATGTTCTTGTGCTTTATTCTATCAAGACTTTAATTGAACTCATGTGTGCTTGCAGATGTCGGTCCTGTTCGTCCGGCAATTCGTCTGAGACCACCTGTTGCTGCTCCGGCAGAGGAACCTGCTCGGAGAGTTATTATCCGTTATCTTAGCGATACCGAGACCCTTACAGCTGTGCAGGGGCAGGTTGAGAACCTTACCCGTGGTCTTCCGGATGTACAGATTGACGAGTTACCTTTACCGATGCAGCAGCATACCATCGCTGTACCTAGACGATGGACCCGTCTCCTGCGTATGATAGCACAGACTATGGCTTACTATCAGGAGCATCACTAGGCTAGGGTGTCCCCTAGTACTTTTGAGTTTTTAGGTCGCATGACCAATTTTGTCTTGGTTACAGAACATTATGTATGAACTTTATAAACAGCTTATATGTATTTTGATTTTCGAGTTTCATTCTGGTTGATTTGGATGATTCATATGTACACTCTTTTATGAGGTGTCCCTTTTATAAATGTTGCAAATGTCTATCTAACACATAGTTTGCTAATGAGTCAGTTAATGTGTTTAAATTTCTTGAAACATGTTGATATTGAATTGAATCAAATCGTCTTTCCAAGATTTTTACTCTTAGGAACATGCAATAAATAGCTGGATTGCGAACAGAATATATACCATTGAGTTGTCGTATTACGAGCTGTGAGTCTAGCCTGACAATTAGTCGGCATATGCCACGTGTGATGGCATCAGAGAGTAGTTCTATCAACGCGCTATACTCAGCGATGTTATTCGTTGATTGCCCAATACATACACCTCTGAAACTTACTAACTCGCCGCTTGGATCAAAAATGGCCCAGGCTGCGGAGGATAGGTTCCGCGAACTACGACTCGCTCCGTCGGCATATCCAACACATGTCTCCATAAGGTTTGACATCTGCAACGAATGGAAAAATGGGAATCACTCAACCAGAACAAGAACTTTGGCGAAAACAAAATATAACAAAAGCATGCAGGTTACTATTTAAGCATAGTAACGCTTGAGGTACAGCCCGTTCCGGGGCTGCGCCAGTGGAATTCCGTCGTAATCAATTAACTCGTAGGCTCCTTTTGCTAACACTCTTTTAACAATATAGGGGCCCATCCATAAGGAATTGAATTTACCTGCTCCTAATTTATCGGATTCTTGGTCATAAAGCAAGACCAAATCACCTTCTGAGAAGACACAGGGTTTGACATTTTTGTCGAACTGAGCCTTGACTCATTTTTTATGGGCTTCGTTAGCCAAAGCGGCATCACGACGGGTTTCATCCAAGTGGATTAATTCCAAGAAACGAGCCTCTTCTTCCGAAGTTCCGGGGAGGAGATCAATTGCGAGTTTAAGCGACGAAATTTCGCACTGGATTGGTAAGACTGCTTCCAGGCCATACACCAATTGAAAAGGTGTGAACCCGGTTGCGTTCTTTACCGATGTTCGGTAAGCCCACAAGGCTGAGTACAGGATTAGGTGCCACCTTCTTTTATGAACCCCGATCATCCTTTGCAACATACACTTCATGACCTTGTTGATTGCCTCAACTTGTCCGTTAGCTTGTGGATAATATGGGGTAGAGCTGTCGTGAGATAGCCCTAGTTTGGCAGGCAATTCGACCATCATGTGATTGCGAAAATGCGATCCATGATCCGTAACTATAGCCTGTGGTACGCCGAACCTGGCGACTACATGATTGAAAAAGAAAAGGGCAGCTGTTTCGCCAGTGTTATCCAATGTAGGCATCGCCTCGGCCCATTTGGTAAAATAGTCAACAGCGACTATAATATACCCATGCCCCCCGGTCGAGGTGGGGTTACATTGCATGAAATCGATGCCCCATTTGGCGAAAGGCCCAACTGCAACTATTGGTTGCAGTGGTGCAAGCGGTCTTCTGGTTTTGCTATCAAAGATTTGGCAGGAGTGGCAACTTCGGACTGCGATTATGCAATCCTTGAATATTGTCGGCCAAAAATATCCTGCTCTTAATATCTTTTGGGCTGTAGCGAAACCTGATTGATGCCCCCCACACGCGCCTGAATGACACTCATTCAGGGCTTTTTCGGCCTCTTCATGGGTGAGACACCTCCTCAGAACTGTATCGATACCACGACGGTAAAGAGTATCACCGACGATCATGTAATCTTTTGCTTGGTATCGTATACGTTTCTGTTCGGAGTGTGAGGTGTCTGGCCGAAACTTTTGGGTCTGGAGATAGATTATTATATCAGATAGCCCTGATAAACAGGTATATCATTATATAGGTTCCAGAAGACTCGTCTTTTGAGGAACGAGTGATGAACAGGGTAGCAGCAGATTCCAGGTACAGGTTGGAATTTTCCAATCACGGCAGTGTCACAAGGATGGCTAAGTGAAATCACTCTTCACAGCTGTTCCTCAAAATGGGTAATCAAACATATGGAGATGAACGATTGGCCAAATGAATGGATGGAGGTGAGACTGCAAGAACACGACCAAGGGCTTTAATATGGCTGTCAAAGGTTACATTTACCAAGGTTATTTACCGGTTCATTTTTTCTGGGTGAGCTCGAACTCTAGGGGAAGATTGCTCACAACTTATGTTTATTTTTTAACGAGCATGAACTATGTGCTAAAACTGCTCAGATCTTGCATTTATTTTTTAACGAGCATGAACATTGCTAAAACTGCTCGATTATACGTTTGCATGCCCCCAGCATAATAATGCAAATCGAGGTGCATGCCCCCCAAGCTTCATTGCATCCAACTCGGTGGTTGGAATGAAGGTTTACCTCGGGGATTTGTTTCATTTTTTAATGAGGTTGACACAAGATAGGAACTATCCTCGACTCGGATGACCCTATCCCACTCTAAGGGTGATAGTACCTCAGCAACAACTGTAAAGAAAACTACTTAAGGTTTACTTCTTTATGAAAGCAAGAGAGAATGAAGAAATGCACTAACCGTTGCCTTGCGCTTAATGTCGAATCCAAACTCTTCTCTTTGCTTGCTTGCTCCCAGCTCCTTGCTCTTTTGCTGGCCCAACTACAATGAGATCCTGCAAAATAACAAAGAAGGAAACTACAAGAAGCATGCATTCATAACTGATTCAAGGATTAGCATAAATCAAATATACAATCATCACAATACATCATTGAAACAAATGCATATAGAAGAACCTCAATAGCTTTTATTAATAGAAGAAGTAAAGTTCTGAGAGTGTTACAACCATTGAAGGCCCCAATCCAGCAACACCTCCCAGAGACTATGTCCGCCAGTATTGCAGGGAGGGGTCCCAACCGAGCAGAGACGGCAAGGTAGTCATCCGTGACGTTACTAGCAGGCCTCTCAGGTCTATTCTGTATACTCTTGGTAGGATGGCCGGCAGCGCATCTTTACATGTTGCCAACAGGTCTCATATGCAGCACGCCTTGGAGTGTCTCCAACCGAAGATCTTCAACTGGTGTGATGCAGTGCTTACTCAGATGAAAAGTCAACTGAAAAAGGTGAAGGATGGGAAGCTGAAGAACTTTGGTTTTGGTTCGATTCTGACTGCCTTCGCCTTGGAGAAGATCCCTCTGATGCAACCTCAGTACATTGACCTCGGAGTGCCTTCTCCTACCGAGCCACGCATGCAGCGATGGGTCGATCACATGTCCAGACATGCAGGTCAATCCCAGATTTCTTTCAGTGCCGCTTTCTTCAGGTGGTTCGATCGCCAGGAGATGGCTTTTTCCGAGTACCCATATGTTGGTATGGATTTCCGGGGTGATCCGGATATGGTACTGCCAGACGGCGCTCAGTGGGATGCTACTGGTAGGAATTTCAACCATATTACTGTCCATTGTTTTCATTTATAATGTTCTTGTGCTTTATTCTATCAAGACTTTAATTGAACTCATGTGTGCTTGCAGATGTCGGTCCTGTTCGTCCGGCAATTCGTCTGAGACCACCTGTTGCTGCTCCGGCAGAGGAACCTGCTCGGAGAGTTATTATCCGTTATCTTAGCGATACCGAGACCCTTACAGCTGTGCAGGGGCAGGTTGAGAACCTTACCCGTGGTCTTCCGGATGTACAGATTGACGAGTTACCTTTACCGATGCAGCAGCATACCATCGGTGTACCTAGACGATGTACCCGTCTTCTGCGTATGATAGCACAGACTGTGGCTTACTATCAGGAGCATCACTAGGCTAGGGTGTCCCCTAGTACTTTTGAGTTTTTAGGTCGCATGACCAATTTTGTCTTGGTTACAGAACATTATGTATGAACTTTATAAACAGCTTATATGTATTTTGATTTTCGAGTTTCATTCTGGTTGATTTGGATGATTCATATGTACACTCTTTTATGAGGTGTCCCTTTTATAAATGTTGCAAATGTCTATCTAACACATAGTTTGCTAATGAGTCAGTTAATGTGTTTAAATTTCTTGAAACATGTTGATATTGAATTGAATCAAATCGTCTTTCCAAGATTTTTACTCTTAGGAACATGCAATAAATAGCTGGATTGCGAACAGAATATATACCATTGAGTTGTCGTATTACGAGCTGTGAGTCTAGCCTGACAATTAGTCGGCATATGCCACGTGTGATGGCATCAGAGAGTAGTTCTATCAACGCGCTATACTCAGCGATGTTATTCGTTGATTGCCCAATACATACACCTCTGAAACTTACTAACTCGCCGCTTGGATCAAAAATGGCCCAGGCTGCGGAGGATAGGTTCCGCGAACTACGACTCGCTCCGTCGGCATATCCAACACATGTCTCCATAAGGTTTGACATCTGAAATGAATGGAGAAAGGGGAATCACTCAACCAGAACAAGAACTTTGGCGAAAACAAAATATAACAAAAGCATGCAGGTTACTATTTAAGCATAGTAACGCTTGAGGTACAGCCCGTTCCGGGGCTGCGCCAGTGGAATTCCGTCGTAATCAATTAACTCGTAGGCTCCTTTTGCTAACACTCTTTTAACAATATAGGGGCCCATCCATAAGGAATTGAATTTACCTGCTCCTAATTTATCGGATTCTTGGTCATAAAGCAAGACCAAATCACCTTCTGAGAAGACACGGGGTTTGACATTTTTGTCGAACTGAGCCTTGACTCGTTTTTTATGGGCTTCGTTAGCCAAAGCGGCATCACGACGGGTTTCATCCAAGTGGATTAATTCCAAGAAACGAGCCTCTTCTTCCGAAGTTCCGGGGAGGAGATCAATTGCGAGTTTAAGCGACGAAATTTCACACTGGATTGGTAAGACTGCTTCCAGGCCATACACCAATTGAAAAGGTGTGAACCCGGTTGCGTTCTTTACCGATGTTCGGTAAGCCCACAAGGCTGAGTACAGGATTAGGTGCCACCTTCTTTTATGAACCCCGATCATCCTTTGCAACATACACTTCATGACCTTGTTGATTGCCTCAACTTGTCCGTTAGCTTGTGGATAATATGGGGTAGAGCTGTCGTGAGATAGCCCTAGTTTGGCAGCCAATTCGACCATCATGTGATTGCGAAAATGCGATCCATGATCCGTAACTATAGCCTGTGGTACGCCGAACCTGGCGACTACATGATTGAAAAAGAAAAGGGCAGCTGTTTCGCCAGTGTTATCCAATGTAGGCATCGCCTCGGCCCATTTGGTAAAATAGTCAACAGCGACTATAATATACCCATGCCCCCGGTCGAGGTGGGGTTACATTGCATGAAATCGATGCCCCATTTGGCGAAAGGCCCAACTGCAACTATTGGTTGCAGTGGTGCAAGCGGTCTTCTGGTTTTGCTATCAAAGATTTGGCAAGAGTGGCAACTTCGGACTGCGATTATGCAATCCTTGAATATTGTCGGCCAAAAATATCCTGCTCTTAATATCTTTTGGGCTGTAGCGAAACCTGATTGATGCCCCCCACACGCGCCTGAATGACACTCATTCAGGGCTTTTTCGGCCTCTTCATGGGTGAGACACCTCCTCAGAACTGTATCGATACCACGACGGTAAAGAGTATCACTGACGATCATGTAATCTTTTGCTTGGTATCGTATACGTTTCTGTTCGGAGTGTGAGGTGTCTGGCCGAAACTTTTGGGTCTGGAGATAGATTATTATATCAGATAGCCCTGATAAACAGGTATATCATTATATAGGTTCCAGAAGACTCGTCTTTTGAGGAACAAATGATGAACAGGGTAGCAGCAGATTCCAGGTACAGGTTGGAATTTTCCAATCACGGCAGTGTCACAAGGATGGCTAAGTGAAATCACTCTTCACAGCTGTTCCTCAAAATGGGTAATCAAACATATGGAGATGAACGATTGGCCAAATGAATGGATGGAGGTGAGACTGCAAGAACACGACCAAGGGCTTTAATATGGCTGTCAAAGGTTACATTTACCAAGGTTATTTACCGGTTCATTTTTTCTGGGTGAGCTCGAACTCTAGGGGAAGATTGCTCACAACTTATGTTTATTTTTTAACGAGCATGAACTATGTGCTAAAACTGCTCAGATCTTGCGTTTATTTTTTAACGAGCATGAACATTGCTAAAACTGCTCGATTATACGTTTGCATGCCCCCAGCATAATAATGCAAATCGAGGTGCATGCCCCCCAAGCTTCATTGCATCCAACTCGGTGGTTGGAATGAAGGTTTACCTCGGGGATTTGTTTCATTTTTTAATGAGGTTGACACAAGATAGGAACTATCCTCGACTCGGATGACCCTATCCCACTCTAAGGGTGATAGTACCTCAGCAACAACTGTAAAGAAAACTACTTAAGGTTTACTTCTTTATGAAAGCAAGAGAGAATGAAGAAATGCACTAACCGTTGCCTTGCGCTTAATGTCGAATCCAAACTCTTCTCTTTGCTTGCTTGCTCCCAGCTCCTTGCTCTTTTGCTGGCCCAGCTACAATGAGATCCTGCAAAATAACAAAGAAGGAAACTACAAGAAGCATGCATTCATAACTGATTGAAGGATTAGCATAAATCAAATATACAATCATCACAATACATCATTGAAACAAATGCATATAGAAGAACCTCAATAGCTTTTATTAATAGAAGAAGTAAAGTTCTGAGAGTGTTACAAACATTGAAGGCCCCAATCCAGCAACACCTCCCAGCAAAAAGAATTTCTCCTCTTCACCTCCTTCAAGCAATCACCCAATAGTTCTATAGTGAAACCAACAGCATATCATTACTTTGCACAAAATTCCAGCCTCCAGAGCTCATAGGAGACAGCTCAATATATAGGTGAATTGAGAAAGGATGAGTCAGCTTGCAACTGATGTGTAGCTTCCTTGTGTCCTCTCTCTCTTCAGTTGATCTTCAGTTCTTGAGTCCACTTGGAGAACCTTGCCTCCACTTGGAGAAACAGAGCCTCTGACTCATCACAAGGCGAAATCCCTGATCCAAGTGTCATTTTTGGAAGATTCCAGAGCAATGACTCAGTGTGCCACTTGTCCCATCTCGCTCAGCGCAGGTGGCCTTTGTTCTACCTGCTTTGCAACGCAGGTACACCATGGAGGAGTTGAGTTTCAGTGCAGAAGCCTAGTGGAGCACCTGCTTTGATTTCAGGATTGCTTGTTTTTGAGTGTTTTCAGGTGGAGAACTGATCTTAGAGCTGTTGGTTTGCTGACCTTGTTCCTCTAGGGGTAGGAACATCATGTTTAGGGACTTTGGATCCCTTGGATTATTGACAATTCATGCCTGATGCTGCAAGGCACAAAATTGTCTATAACAGATGCCCCCTAAAGTATGAGGTCGTTTATCGGGTGAAATGCTTTATTAGGAGGATCCGAAGTTCATTCAATCTGCTGAGAAGTGTCCTGTAATAAGGTACAATACAATACATTATTTTTCATACTTTTTCATGATCTAGCTGAGGCGGGCATTCCCATGCTCAGCTTTATAAATTCATTTTGGTGCATAGAACAGACGATCGTCTGATGGTAGACTGATAATTCTCTGCTGAAATTATCATCCTTTGAGAAGGATGATCATCTGCTGCAATGATGTACATATCAAATGTCTTTATATCCTGAATATATATCGCAACCCGGATGGATGAAACCAGATCCGAGGTCTTCAATCTCTTCCGATCTTCACTCGATGTACAAGTCGATCCATGTGAGCATTTCTTGAAGTCGAACATGGAAAGACATCGCTTGATTACCGGTCAATGATGTAAACCGTTAACAAGCGCGAGAGGAATCACCGATAAGGATGATGACCCTCAAGGTACAGCAGTACAATTCACATGGTGGGAATAAAGGACTTGGTGTCGACCACCATGCAAAATCCTCTGGTCGAAGGTCATTGATGTATACCTGTCGCCGGAAGTGAGAAACTTGCCATTGAGGCATGCAAGCTTCAAAGTACTAAAGGGGTTGTTCCTAGATCAACTCCTTGGATAATGAGCTGATGTCGACAAGGAGCGATCCGTCAAAGGAGGGCCTTAATGAATCCCACATCATTGACACGGAACGGAGCTAGTGATTGTGATGAGGTGAAAACAAACTGTGATGTACGATTCAGGGTGGCGGTCATGAAATGGATGAAGGACAATGTATGGTAGTGGATGGGACACGGTTGACTCTTTGCAGAACAACATCTCTTGAACATATAACGACACTGATGTGATGGATTGGTAGCATTACCCCAACTGTGGATGGTGTGGCGAGGACCATGGTGATGAGACCGGTGAATGAAACAACCCAACCCGATGTGATACGGAGGACAAAGTGTCATGTTCAAGAGCGACTTGCTACCATTAAAGCTGTGAGCTTCTCCCAATTTTTCCCCAGTCATTACTGACCAGTACCTCTTTATTTTTGTCAAGCTTGAGGAGGATAACATATGCTTGTTCTATAACCTGCCCTTCGGGCAAGCCCGTCGCTATGTTTTAACGAGCCTAGCGATAGGGAAACTCGTTCTCGTCTAAAGACAAGTTTGTCGCTATTTAATAAATTTAACGAGTCTAACGACAAGGATAACTCGGTCCTTTTCATTTTTTGAGAGTCTGAAAAGGTACATAAAGTCAACTCCAGAATTCCTTTTTCGTCATCTAATCCCTTAAGTCCGAAAAAGTATAAAACAATACAGAAGGGATGAGTTTTCGGTACTTTTAACGAGCCGAACAAAACAAGCGCTCGATCTTTTTGTGCAATAATCCCTCAGGTCCAAAAAGATTAAAATCTAGAGGAGGGATAGCTCTTCCGGTTGCTTTAACGAGCTGGAAGGCCAAAACTCGGCAAACTTTTCATATTTTACGAGTCAGTGAAAAGAGCTCAAAGAAGACTCGTCTTTTGAGGAACGAGTGATGAACAAGGTAGCAGCAGATTCCAGGTACAGGTTGGAATTTTCCAATCACGGCAGTGTCACAAGGATGGCTAAGTGAAATCACTCTTCGCAGCTGTTCCTCAAAATGGGTAAACAAACATATGGAGATGAACGATTGGCCAAATGAACAGATGGAGGTGAGACTGCAAGAACACGACCAAGGGCTTTAATATGGCTGTCAAAGGTTACATTTACCAAGGTTATTTACCGGGATGGGTTCATTTTTTAACGAGCTTGAACACTGCTCAACCTTATGTTTATTTTTTAACGAGCATGAACTATGTGCTAAAACTGCTCGAATCTTGCGTTTATTTTTTAACGAGCATGAACAATGCTAAAACTGCTCGATTATATGGTTTACTCTTGATTTTTTACCATAACTAGCTTCTCTTTTTCACTGATAGCACTGCATTTTAAAATTGCTGCAACAAACTAGTTAGAAATGAGTAATATTTACCTGAAAATGAGATTAACACACTAATATTTACCTTGAACTACGTAAAAAATCAAATAAAAAGGGTTTTTACCTCTCACTTTACCATTTCATTTGTATTTTGCTTGTTGGAGCTTTGGAGGAGCCTCTTTCCCCTTGATTTTCACCAGCTGATTCTGGGAGATTCTGCGGACGATTTTCGGCGCCGTTTGGACTATGTAGGAGCTAAACCTTAGCTCTTCATTTTCATGGTTTCATTTTCCTGTTTCATGCCTGTTTTGTTGTTCTATTGAGCCTCTGGGGTTTTGCCAGGGCGCCCTCTGATCAGCGCAGGTTCCCCATTCGAAAACTGCGTTGGGATTCAAGCTGCTTGAAGGCAGCTTGTCCCCCAACGCAGGTAGTACACTGGGCACCTGCTTTGGGGCATAAAAACAACAATTTTTCATAGATTTTGATGAAATTTTCGCCAGTTTTTCATCAATTTCAGGAGCTGACTCATTCTCTTGTTTGTTTTGCAGGGATTCTTGATCAAGATGGCCCTCACATGGCGAGAACGAGAACATGAGGAAGAAGATATGATTGCCCTTCATGATCCTGTTACGGTGGGCACGCTACGAGACTGAAGTTTTTCCGTATCTCAAGCATGAGAGCACAGATTTCACTACTGCAGTATATGCTTGATGCTTGGGATCCTGTTAACCAAGTATTCCAGATCAGGAACAAACCCATTCCATTGACCGTGACAGACATTTACTTCTTGACTGGCTTGTCAAGGCGGGGTGCCCCCATTTCTTTATTTGGTACAGTCCGGGGGAATGATTCCGTGAGAGACTATGTCCGCCAGTATTGCAGGGAGGGGTCCCAACCGAGCAGAGACGGCAAGGTAGTCATCCGTGACGTTACTAGCAGGCCTCTCAGGTCTATTCTGTATACTCTTGGTATGATGGCCGGCAGCGCATCTTTACATGTTGCCAACAGGTCTCATATGCAGCACGCCTTGGAGTGTCTCCAACCGAAGATCTTCAACTGGTGTGATGCAGTGCTTACTCAGATGAAAAGTCAACTGAACAAGGTGAAGGATGGGAAGCTGAAGAACTTTGGTTTTGGTTCGATTCTGACTGCCTTCGCCTTGGAGAAGATCCCTCTGATACAACCTCAGTACATTGACCTCAGAGTGCCTTCTCCTACCGAGCCACGCATGCAGCGATGGGTTGATCACATGTCCAGACATGCAGGTCAATCCCAGATTTCTTTCAATGCCGCTTTCTTCAGGTGGTTCGATCGCCAGGAGATGGCTTTTTCCGAGTACCCATATGTTGGTATGGATTTCCGGGGTGATCCGGATATGGTACTGCCAGACGGTGCTCAGTGGGATGCTACTGGTAAGAACTTCAACCATATTACTGTTCATTGTTTTCATTTATAATGTTCTTGTGCTTTATTCTATCAAGACTTTAATTGAACTCATGTGTGCTTGCAGATGCCGGTCCTGTTCGTTCGGTAGTTCGTCTGAGACCACCTGTTGCTGCTCCGGCAGAGGAGCCTGCTCGGAGAGTTATTATCCGTGATCTTAGCGATACTGAGACCCTTACAGCTGTGCAGGGGCAGGTTGAGAACCTTACCCGTGGTCTTCCGGATGTACAGATTGACGAGCTACCTTTACCGATGCAGCAGCATACTATCGGTGTACCTAGACGATGGACCCGTCTTCTGCGCATGATAGCACAGACTGTGGCTTACTATCAGGAGCATCACTAGGCTAGGGTGCCCCCTAACACTTTTGAGTTTTTAGGTCATATGACCAATTTTGTCTTGGTTACAGAACATTATGTATGAACTTTATAAAGAGCTTATATATATTTTGATTTTCGAGTTTCGTTCTGGTTGATTTGGATGATTCATATGTACACACTTTTATGAGGTGTCCTTTTTATAAATGTTGCAAATGTCTATCTAACACATAGTTTGCTAATGAGTCAGTTAATGTGTTTAAATTTCTTGAAATATGTTGATATTGAATTGAATCAAATCATCTTTCCAAGATTTTTACTCTTAGGAACATGCGATAAATAGCTGGATTGCGAACAGAATATATACCATCGAGTTGTCGTATTACGAGCTCTGAGTCTAGCCTGACAATTAGTCGGCATATGCCACGTGTGATGGAATCAGAGAGTAGTTCTATCAACGCGCTATACTCAGCGATGTTATTCGTTGATTGCCCAATACATACACCTCTGAAACTTACTAACTCGCCACTTGGATCAAAAATGGCCCATGCCGCGGAAGATAGGTTCCGCGAACTACGACTTGCTCCGTCGGCATATCCAACACATGTCTCCATAAGGTTTGACATCTGCAACGAATGAAAAAGGGGAATCACTCAACCGGAACAAGAACTTTGGCAAAAACAAAATATAACAAAAGCATGCAGGTTACTATTAAGCATAGTACCGCTTGAGGTACAGCCCGTTCCGGGGCTGCGCCAGTGGAATTCCGTCGTAATCTATTAACTCGTAGGCTCCTTTTGCTAACACTCTTTTAACAATATAGGGGCCCATCCATAAGGAATTGAATTTACCAGCTCCTAATTTGTCGGATTCTTGGTCATAAAGCAAGACCAAATCACCTTCTGAGAAGACACGGGGTTTGACATTTTTGTCGAACTGAGCCTTGACTCGTTTCTTATGTGCTTCGTTAGCCAAAGCGGCATCACGACGGGTTTCATCCAATTGGATTAATTCCAAGAAATGATCCTCTTCTTCCGAAGTTCCGGGGAGGAGATCAATTGCGAGTTTAAGCGACGAAATTTCGCACTGGATTGGTAAGACTGCTTCCAGGCCATACACCAATTGAAAAGGTGTGAACCCGGTCGCGTTCTTTACCGATGTTCGGTAAGCCCACAAGGCTGAGTACAGGATTAGGTGCCACCTTCTTTTATGAACCGCAATCATCCTTTGCAACATACGCTTCAGGACCTTGTTGATTGCCTCAACTTGTCCGTTAGCTTGTGGATAATATGGGGTAGAGCTGTCGTGAGATAGCCCTATTTTGGCAGCCAATTCGACCATCATGTGATTGCGAAAATGTGATCCATGATCCGTAACTATAGCCTGTGGTACGACGAACCTGGCAACTACATGATTGAAAAAGAAAAGGGCAGCTGTTTCGCCAGTGTTATCCAATGTAGGCATCGCCTCGGCCCATTTGGTAAAATAGTCAACAGCGACTATAATATACCCATGCCCCCCGGTCGAGATGGGGTTACATTGCATGAAATCGATTCCCCATTTGGCGAAAGGCTCAACTGCAACTATTGGTTGCAGTGGTGCGGGCGGTCTTCTGGTTTTGCTATCAAAGATTTGGCAGGAGTGGCAACTTCGGACTGTGATTATGCAATCTTTGAATATTGATGGCCAAAAATATCTCGCTCTTAATATCTTTTGGGCTGTAGCGAAACCTGATTGATGCCCCCCACACGCACCTGAATGACACTCATTCAGGGCTTTTTCGGCCTCTTCATGGGTGAGACACCTCCTCAGAACTGTATCGATACCACGACGGTAAAGAGTATCACCGACGATCATGTAATATTTTGCTTGGTATCGTATACGTTTCTGTTTGGAGTGTGAGGTGTCTGGCCGAAACTTTTGGGTCTGGAGATAGATTGTTATATCTCCATACCACTCATCATTTGCAGATATCAGAAACAAAGTCTCGTCCACGATTGATTCCTTGGAGGTTTCATCGTTGGACGACGATGGTAGATCGCATAATAATTCTGCGAATACCAGAGCTTTCTTTGATTTGGATTTTACAAATTCCAAATCAAACTCTTGAAGGATCGCTATCCATTTGGAATACTTGCCCCCCAACAACTGTCACGACAGTATATAAGTCATGGGGTTGCAATCTGACAGAATGGTAGTTTTCCTAAAGAGGATATAATGTCGAAATCTCTATACCGCTTGAACAGCAGCAAGCGCTAGCTTTTCAACGTAAGAATATTTACTTTCTATATCATTTAAATTTTTACTTAAATAATATATAGGATGTTCAACTCCATCGACTTCTTGAACTAAAACCATCGCAATGGTTGTATCCGCTGCAGCTAGATACAGGTTAAAATCCCTAAGATAATCTGGGGCGTACATTAATGATGCTTTTACTAGAGACTCTTTCAAAGCGTCAAAGGAAGCTTGCGCAACCTGGTCCCAGTCGAAGGGTACATCTTTTTTCAAAAGACGTGTATAACCTTTAGCAAGTTCTGCGTAATTTGGAATGAACCTCCTCAGAAAGTTTGGTTTCCCTTGGAGTTTCTGAATCTGAAGAAAATTCGAAGGTGGAGGCAAATTGATGATTGCCTGAACCTTACAGGGGTCGAGACGAATCCCATTTTTAGAGACTACAAAGCCAAGTAAACGACCAGAACCGACGCAAAACACACATTTGTGTGGATTGAGTCTTATCTTGTAGTGTCGGCAACGTAGAAATATCGCTCTTAGATGCTGCGGATGATCAGTCCGCTTTCGCGAATGAGCCGGAAGATCGTCGAGATATGGTTGAACAATGCTCTTGATGTCGTGGAAGGCATAATTCATAGCCCTCTGAAAAGTCGCCCCTGCGTTCTTCAAACCAAAGGGTAATTTTCGATAAGCGAATGTGCCCCACGGACATATAAATGCAGTTTTAGACTGGTCCTGTGGGCGGATATTAATTTGATTATACCCGGAGAATCCATACATAAAGGAAAAGATTTCACATCCGGCGCATTCATCAATTATCTGGTCGATGAAGGGTGTAGGGTAGTTGTCCTTTGGACAAGCTTGGTTTACATCCCTATAATCGACGCACACTCGTATTGTTCCTTGTTTTTTCATAACAGGAACAATATTCGATACCCAATCGGTTAGAGGAACTGGGTAGATGAATCCAGCATGGAGAAGTTTCTCAACTTCTGCTTTAATGGCAGTGGCTTTCTTAGGGTGCACCTGTCGAAGTCGTTGTCTTACTGGTTTGACATCAGGATACATTTTAATTTCATGTTCAACGATACTCGAGTCAATGCCTGGCATTTCATCATATGACCACGCAAAGACATCTCTAAACTCGCGGAAAAGAGCACCATATATTTCCAGTTCTGAAGGGGAACAACTTTTGCCGACATGAATATTCTCTACAACATCAGGTTTTGTCGAGATATTTATGGCTATAGTCTCTTCAATATTGGATAGGTTTCGCTCAGAATCCACCGTATTTACAGTATTTGTTAGGAATTCAAAAACTGAAGGGTGGTATAGGTCGTGTCGAGTATCTTCTTCATATTCCGAAAGAAGGGAATGATGGTGGTGATCATTCCATGGTGCTCCCTCAATCAACATTGATTGTAAGATTCCTTCGTCAGTCCCATGTACTTTCGACCAAGGATCTAATGGGGTACCATATTCTCTAGATCTATCTACCCAAACGCTCGAAGAGCGCTGACTGGGATTTGCCTCCCAGGCATGAAACATTGATTGCTACAATATTTCAATGGGACTTGGTGGCAAAACCATTGCATGATCCATAGCGACTCTGCCTTCTGTGACTTTCAAGGTGGATACCATATTGCATGTTGCTACAAATGGTACATTTCCTATGAAAATAGGAGGTGGTAGCGTGAAAGTTCCCATCATGGTGGGATCTTTCAACAGACCTACTCCAATATCTTGAATCGACCGGTCGCTGTTATGGATCATGGGAATGCTTCCTGTAACTTGTGAACCATTAGGGAGGAAGTTCTGTTGGTCGACGACCATAATCCCTCCTTCCAAGGGGAATGCGATCTTCCTAAAATAAGTCGACACAACAGCCTGCATGGCATAAATCCATGGTATTCCCAGTAGGATGTTATAGTCAAGATTGCCATCAATGACCTCAACATCTATTTCTACTGTTTTGCCCCCTAGTTCAACTTTCAAGTTACTAAGGATACCGTAAGGGGTATATATCCTTCCGTCGAATGCTTTTAATGTTGTCGATGATCGCGACAAGGTTGGAGATCCTAGAGTTTTCCAGCAACTCATCGACATAATACATGTCGATGCCCCCTCATCAATAATCGTTCGATGAACAGTTTTGTTGAGGCCTTTCACTTGGATGAGGAAAGCTAGTTGAGCTGGTAACTGAGGATCATACCCTTTGTGATCAAAGGATACAAGATTGGAATCTTTAGGATCCACCCCACCAATTTCTGATAACAATGCCTGCCTTTGGGATGGGCAATGTTGTAGTACCTCAAGAGTCGACATAGCAGATGGCGATTGCGCCAAATCTTCCACTATGTTATAATGTTGTGCCGCTCTGGCATGAGGATTAAATGTCGACTTGTGTACTACTCCTTTTGGCGGTTTTATCGTTAATTCATGTGTGATGGGGGGTACAACTTATGCCAAAGTTGTTGTCGAACTGCTAGGTTGATCATTACCTTTATCGTTTGACACCTGTGGATTTCCGTAATCTTTGTTCCTTGTCGAAATCAAAGCATCATTTTGCTGTTTCGAAATTGACAACATAAGTACTTGAGACGGGGAAGCGTTTCCACTGTCAACCAGGTTTTGACCTGGGTTAGGAAATGGATCACTTGACACAGCTGAGGTATGCGGACTCTTAAAGAACCTCTTTAGCTCAGCTTTGAATGGGAAATTCCTAGTGTTATGATCCCTGTCATCGCATATTTGACATGGATTCGGTTTCCTATTCCCAGGAGGGTTTGAAGAATTTTTTCTAGGCGATGATTCACCTTGTTTTTTCTTCTTCCCTTTGTTTTGATTCTTCCTGCTTACTGGTTGATTGGTTTCTTTGCCCTTATCTGTCGATACGGCATTTACTTCCGAAGCAAAAATTTCCTCATGCGCATTTTGATTCGAATCCTTACGGGCTTTCTTTTGATTGGCCTTTTTCGGATTCGAGTTTGCTGTGCCAATCACGCCATCGTCGGCATGAGAGTCACTATTCGATTTAGGAGGAGGAGGGATTGAAAACTCTGGTCTAGGGGAGTCTGGTATCTTGTCATAGAGCGTGCCGGACTGAGTATATACTAAGTCCAAATATTGCGCACGAGCAATAACCTGCTCTTCTGTTACGACTCCCCCCTTCGCCACATCTTTCGTTATGGCCGGAAGTAACGACTTTATAAACCACTCAGCTAGAAGCTGATCAGGAACGTATGTTTTAACCATTCTTCGTCGACGTCGCCACTCATGTATATGATCTGATATATGAGTTGCGGTTGTCTGTTTGAAGTTGGTCAATATCTCTGTTCCCGTTTCATACCTTATCGGTAATTGAAAGTGGGTTAAGAATGTCGTGGCAAGGGAGCTAAAATTGTCGAACGAAGCTCTTGGCAATTCTATATATCATTTTGTCGCTGGACCTGTCAATGTCCTCTGAAAGAGGTGAAGTCTTATCGAATCGTCATTTAAGGTGTTCGATGAACACCATAGATGAAATGTCATCACATGATTCGACGGGTCTTCACCTGGATTTCCATTGAATTTAGGAATGTCGGATGGAAGTTTGTGTGGAATCACTGGCCACCATGGGGCGTAAGCAATTGGATCGTTGGTTAACCGATGTAGATCAGGCAACTCTAAAGTCGCCACGAATGGTAACTGTTGATTCAAGTTAGGTGAAGCGTAACCAGGATACGATGGAATCGCTTGAACAGTTGGTCTTTGCATGCCAGCATAATGGAGTTGATGCTGGTATGACTGATACGGTTGGTGGACACTACCACTGTAAAGTGGTTGATTTTGACCATTTTGGATATATGGTTGTCCACTATTCGCAAAGATTTGTTGTTCAGAACCTTGGTACACTTGCTGGAATTGTGGTTGTTGGTACTGCACTAGCCACGGTTGCGAGACCATGGGTTGTTGTGCTATACTAACCATTGGACCAAGATGTGGGGTAATTGTACCCAATTGTACTTGTGTCGCCCCACCAGTAGGCGATTGTGGTTGGGTCGCAGGGTCAAGGGGATATTGCATGAGAACCTGAGAAATCTGAGGTTGACATACAACAGGCATCGTTTGAACTTGCGACACGGTTACAATGGCCGGTGTAGTTGGGATGTTCGTCACAGGTACACACTGTTGCATAGAATATACAACTCTTGGTTGCTGGGATAGCATGGGTACCCAACTACTTGTTGCAATTCCACCATAACTTGAATAAGGTTGAGAACTCCTGTATGGGTACCCTCCCGGAGGGGGTAATGAAAGGGCATACTGCCCCCCATACGGTGGTAATCCAAAACTCAAGGCAATTGATCGTCCTGGAGGACTGGATGGCCCAAATTGATTCCCAAAAGGGTCAATTTGATGAGTCTCACCATAAGAGTTACCAGACATTACTCCGGAACAAACAGGAACAGACCATACTGCCGAGATAGTCCCTTGGTGGACTCCTTCTAGTGGTTGAGAGCTAGTTGGGACAGACGGTATGCCGGCGAACATTGTCGGATTTGCAGCAGGTAATTCTGCTGTCGTCGTGTCATCTGACACAGTCCTAGATGTCGATGGTTGTTCAGACATTTTGAGTCTATCCAATTGATCGCCTAGTGATTCTACAGGAACTTCCACTGGTGATGGACAAACTTCTGTTGTAGCAGGAAATAGAGTGACCCCTACTCCAAAATGAGTTGGAGTGGATACTTGCGGTTCCTCTATAATTTCCTCTATCGCAATCAGACCAGGTGGAAGAGGAAGACCGTCAGGTCCGTAAAAGATTTCCGGTGCCGAAGAAGGGGTTGTATCGACAGCGACAGATGTTTGAGGAACAAAACTCTCTGGACCGGTTACAGATGGAACTGGTTCAGTTATACAAGTATTTGCCCCCAGACTAGGATCAGTATTACTGTCCTTCTGCTGCGGTTGAACTTCTTCTATAGAGGCAGGGTTTCTGGAAATGTTTGGAGTCACCAGAATCTCAGATGTTGTTGGAACACTTGTTTTAACTTTTAAAGGAGATTTTGAACTGGTTCGACGAGCTCGCTTTGCCCGGATTGTTTTCGATTCCGGAGACAAAGACGGTTGGCTCGCAAGCCTCTGCGAACGATGGATATTCAATTGACTTTCTTCCACGATTGCGGATTACTCCATCAACTAAAATATAAAGGGAAAAATTTGTGTTTCCGATTTGAATGAATTTTATTAGACGCTTTTAGACATAACTTTGCTTTTTCATGTTTTAAGAGTCGAGAAAAAGCTAAAGATGACTCTAGTCTCCTTCGATGTATTAACGAGCCCGAAGTGACAAATGCTCGGTTGGACTTTTTCAGTTATAGAGTTTGAAAAAGGCCAAAAGAAACTGCTCTGGAGTTCTAGGCAGAGGGTGTGCCAAACCTTTCGCAAAACCACGGAATACGTTTTACGGTACGTGTGGTCAATCTTCGTGAATGCTGTGTTCACTGCATTGCGATCATTAGGGCGGCCGACACAACTTCCTATGGATAAAGGCTTTGTTCCTATAGGGGTCTCCCAATATATACTCGACGGTACGTGGGAGCACAAGTCCGTATTAGTGCCACCGACTCTCAGGAGGAATCACCCACCTTCGTAGAGATCGACAGTCACTAAGTTTAACGACGCCGGAACACGTCTCTAGCTTAGACCTCTATGTGTTTGCGTTATGTTTCAATGCGTTGTTAGGTTCATTCAGTATATTTTAAGTTGATCTTTTTAAAGTTTGCCTTTCAAGGTTCACCACGAGATGTATATGACAAATTCCTAAATGCAGCCTAAGATGAGAAGCAAGCTTTTTCAAATCTTTTTGACTGATGAAAATCTTAACTACTGAGGGAGAAGAAAGGCATATCTTTTCACACAGTTCATACAGCACAAACTAATGCACTTTCTCCTAAATCATCATGCAAACTTTTTCAAATGCAAAATGCACAATGCATGTATTTTCTTTTCCCTTTCTTAATGTTGATGTGTTACAGAAAGAAAGTTGTTATATAACTTTGATTTCGATTTAAAGCGAAAGTAAACAAGCTAGTCCAAAATCAAAAGACACCTTAAGATTTACTTGTTTAATCACTGGTGTTAACACCCAGGTTGTTCCCTATGACTCCCAAGGGAATACGGCCGGGGTAACCACTAACCAATCTTTGGATCACTGTTTCTAGCCAAACTCTGATCAGAGAGGGCTCTCTCTTTATGATTTGTAACTGTTTATGATAGGGTTTTAGGCTAGCTATTATGCACTGGTTTTGTTTATGTTTTGGTTGATGAAACTCCTTTTAGATTCTAGTGATGTAGTTTTCAGAGAGGTTGAGTACCATTGGGCAATGGAGTCTGTGGCTATATGTGTTTGAAATTTTGAGATGAAAGATGGAACTTACAGGGCCATTTGAGTGTTTAATAGAACAGATTTTTGATTAAATGACTGGAGACAGGTAACACAAACAGTGAAAGCATTTAAGAATTTTCACTTATTGTCTATATATTTCCAACAGACAACTTTAAGAGGAGAAAGACAGAGGTCTCAGGGGCAAAAATTGAATCCCTGAGAATGCCTATCACAGTAAAAGACACAGTTTTGAAATGCAGCAATTAAGAATTACAATTCTGTCACTGTATCTGAGGAAAACATGTATAATAGCTCAGTTTGAGTCCAGGGTAATCATGGTTAAGTCCTGGAACTATCCTTTCACCTTGCTATCAAGTGTAAAACATTTGAACAACAAAAGAGAACAAGAGACTCGAAAACATATAACAAAGAGATTTGAGAATACTTATTGTTTTATGCAACACCCTGGAATCCTGTAACCTTCATCTTTCACCACAATACATCAAAGAACACCAAGCCTTGGAAATTCCATTCTTCCTTTGTATTACTTCTCTGAAAATATTACAACGAGCGAGAGCTCTTCAAAGGAAAATTACAACAACCTCTTCAACTGCTGTGAAGGGTGAATATATACTTGCGGTGATTTACAAAATATCTGAGTTCTGAGTTATCTCAGATTTTACATTCTTACCAACTACTTAAGATATTATGATCAAAATTTAATGCAGCATTGATTACAGAGTACAGGCATTTTAATGCTCTGTCAGAAGATATTTTAGCCTTTGGAGACAGCTAAGTCGGTCGAGATATTCTGAATAAATGCTGGAAGATCTGTCTTTAAGGCTTTGTACGCTGTATCCTGGACTTGTCACCTGTGATTGTGACTGTTGCTTGTGGTGAGTCAATGGTCCTGCTGAGTTGGCTCAGCCTCTGCCTCTTCTCTGTAGATATCTTTCTTCAAAATTGTGCCTGCGCATGTATGCTCATTTGCCTGGAGAATTGGCGCTGTAGTTGGTGCTGTAGCTTCTGTTTGCTGAGGAGGAGGAGTGGTCTTTGGAGGGATTTCCTCAAGATTTATTATCACAGGAGGAGGCTGGGAGGGTTGGCCCCCTTCTCTTTGCTTCAGTGTTTCTTGTAGTGCTGCCTTTGCAGCTTCAGTTTGTCCTAGCTGGTCTTGAGTCCTAACCAGCTCTTTGTATAGGGATACCAGCAGATCTGTAGCATCCTTCTCTTGCCTTTGCTGGGCAACTTCATCTGTTTGTGGATGGATGGTGGCCGGGAGTTTGATTTTCTTTCTTAGGGCTGCCATGTCTGCATCCCTTATCTTCAGAAGTTCTTGGATGCCTTTGACATCTTTAGGATCATGCCCTATCTCTATAATTACCTCTTCCAAGGACTTGATCCTATTGTCCTTGGCTTGTGATGATGCTCTTTCTAACTCCAGCTGAGAAGCTGTGTTATCCAGGCTGTTCTTTAGTTTATAATTCTCCAATGTCTCATCTGCCAGGGAGGCATACACCATTTCACCAGTTTGCTTATGTAATTCAATCTTGTCCATGGGGTGTATGTCTTTGGCAAGAACCTCCATGTTGGTTCTTAGATAGTCCGAGGTGGACTGAGGCTGCAAAGTTGTGGGCATGAAGTGGCTCATTACCATTTTGCCTTCGCTCACATCGAAAGCAGACATGAGTCTCTGCTGGTTGCTAGGAGCTAGGTTTAACAAGTGATCATACAGCTGCACTTTTATGGGATCACTCCTCCTTTTGATGTCAATGAATTGCTGCTTTATACTTGACTGCCCCTTTCTATGTTGACCGGAGGAGCTGACCTCTCCACCCATAGTCATGTCATGTCCACGCTGAGATGAGCTGGCCGAAAGTTCTCCACTGGGTGGGCCCATGCCCATGGCTTGCCTTACTGCTATGTCCTCCTCTTGGGAGTCATTCAGTCTTTGTCTCTTCTCTCCTCTGATGAAGGATGAGGTGTGGGGGGTCTCTCTCTCCCTTTTCCTGGTCACATCCTCCTTCTGTGGTGTTTGGAGGACTGAGGTGTCTACATTGGTGTCTGTCCTGGGAGGCACCTCTGTTTGGGGCTGCTGCTCAGTGTTACTAGGTAAATCTGTCCCCTTTTCCTGCTGCAAGGGCTGCTGTTCACTGGACTGTGCTTTTTCTTGTTGCTGCCCCAGTTCTTGCTGTTCCATTTCTTCTTGCTGCTGTAGCAAGGTGTCAACTTGTTCCTTTGTCAATACAGGTGGCTGTTCCACCTGTTTACCTTTGTCTTTGCCTGCTGCCTGGGATGTCTTCTCAGTGGTTTGCTGCTGTGCTGCTGAAGATCTAGCAGCTGTTCCAATTTGCCTTCTGTAGGAGAGGGGCACCTGTCCACAAGTTTCCAAGTCAGCTTCTTTTTGCACATTCCTAGCTTCTTTCTCAAGTAATTCTACCTCAGTGACTTGTTCTACTAGTGTACCCTCTTCCCAATCTAGTGCATTGGCATACTGTTCAATTTCAGGTTGTCTTTTATGTGCATAGTTGCCCAATTTGTATCTAATTCTCCTGAGGGAGATAGAATGATTGGGGTCATAGGGAATCCATTCAAAACTGGTCTGCAATCTGAGGCCTTCCAGGATGCTGTGTGCCTCTTTCCACCCTTCCTCTTTCTTGTTATACAGGAAGGAACCTAGCTGACTTCTTACCTTCAATTGTGACTTCTTGTTTCTACTCTGAAAGTGAAGGTAATCTGAGTTCCCAAACTGCCTGAAATACTCTAAGGCAAAAAGCCTCATGGGGACATACCTTGGCAATCTAAATGGGTTCAATTCACAGCCATATATCCTAATGACTGTGTGGTTCTGGTAGAAGTACCAGTTGCCAATATTGTAAGATTTGTTCAAATGTAGAATCCTCTTCATTTCATCGGTTAATCTAGGAGGAGGAGTACCTTGCAGAGCTGTTAGGGCCGGATGAACAAATAAATCAATAAACTCACAGTATGTATAGGGTGATACTGAGGTAAAATGAAAAACAGAGGTCCAGAAAACAACTGATCTTGGGCTTCCTTGGGCATTGAGTGGCCTCAAAGGAACAGAGAAGGTAGCTGGCTGATAGAAAAGGAATAAATGATATATATAGGAGGAGTACCTGAACAGTCTCTCCCTTTTCAAATTCATGAACTGATCATGGATTTTCTCTGCTATGTAAGTTGCATAATCATACTGCACAGCTGGAGGCTTACCAGGGGCAAATATGGACAGCATTGCCATTATGCTTTCATCTACATCTTCCAGCCCCCTGAATCCTAGGACATAGCCAATTAGATCCACCAACATTCTGCCCAACTCATTCAGACAATGGTACCCAATAGGAGGGGTTCTGACTGTTTCAGAGCCTGGTGTGACAAACAGTTGGTTGATTTTGACAATCTGGTCACTGGACAGCTTGATCCCTGTGTTAATCAGATTCTGCATGGACAGAGGGGTCAATTTCTTGGCTGTATTGAAGCACAGCATCTGGTTTATGCTCTCTGGGGTGATCTGGAACAGGACTAGGCCTGTGGGGCTCATGACTGCTCTTTGGCTGGGGTCATAGCATTCCTGGCAGCTATAAATAAGCTCTGGCATTGGATTGACTTGGGGAAGGTTGTATATGGGCAAATTTGACTCCCAAATCCCCAAGATATCTGCCCCACTGAGGTGCTGGGCTCTTAATTCATTCAACATTAGCACATTGTACTTGGTTCCCATGGGGAACCAATCCAGCATTTGGTAGTCCATGTCCCCCAGGGCTTTCCATGCTAATTCCTGGTGAGGGGCATTGATGGGCTTAATATTCAGTGCAATAGGGGTCTCCATAGCTCTTCAAGTTGCAATAATTGTAGGTAGACAGGTGAAATGGTAAAAACACAGTCTGGAGGCAGTTTTCTGTGGAAACAGTTGATGTTTTGAGTATTCAAGGGGAATTCTCTCAATAGCAATTGAAATACTACTGGAGTCTAGTGACAGAACTTCTCTGTGGCCTAACTGAACTCTCCAATCGGGTGAATTATGTCTATTAGGAGCTCTGCCGGGAAAACGCAGAATTACAGAGGTTTTATGAGGATTGCAGGTTTCTAAAGCTCTGCAGGTACTTCTTGGCCCTCACAATGACAATGGTGGATGAACAAATGGAAATGAACGGTGCAAATATCGTTTTTATGGTTCTATTATCCCTCTGAGCAATTTTAAGCTTAATGAAGGTCGTATGGAGGGCGAGACGGTCTAAATACCTGTAATTCGACGAGCAGAGGTTGAAACACAGGTGCACAGTTGCTGTTTGAGGAGGTCGCCCGGGCTAATTGACTGATTGGCGAAAATTTGAGTTCAAACGGTCATGCAGAACATTCAGCAGAAATCACAGTGAAAATGGTAAAAACACGGGAAAATTGGTAAATATGGGTTATTTTACCAATTTGGCGCTTTTTTCTGCTGACGTCAGCATGACGTCATTGGGCGACGTGGCAGTGGGTGACTGGTCAAGGGGCGGCGAGGTGGCAGTCCAGTCAGCAGTGAGGTGGACCCATACGAGAGGCAGGTACGAGCAGGCAATGACGTGGCGGTGAGTCAGCGGCGGGTAGGTGGCGGTCAAACTGCAGCGGTCACGGTTAAGGCCTTAACCGCCGCGGTTTCTCGGGGCGGTTTAGGTACGGCGCAGAGGCTGTCAGAGCGGGCTCCGAGATGGTTCAACGGTTGACGCGTGGAGGAGGCGTGACAAGGCGCAACGTCACTTTCCCGGAGGTTAACGTGCCGCCACAGGAAGCGCTCCGATATTGATGTGGGCCGTCGGATCTGATGGGCTTGATCCGACGGCTGGCGGAGGAGAAAAAGGCGCGTTTGATAGTGCGGGCGGAAAAATCAAACTTTGTGGGTTTTATGGGTTTTTTCAAATGTTTTGATTAACCAACCATGCGGTAGGATTGGGAAACGTGCCAGAGGCGGGTATTAGCCTTTGCAAAGGTTTTATATGCCAAAGGGGTTTGGAGAGGGGTTTTATCAGTGCAGAGGTGATTTGAGGGCAAATTGACTTGCAGCAAAGGGGAAATAGGGTGGAATAGGTTCACCAAAGTGGCCAGATGTCATTTTGGTCCCTTTTGAACAATACACGGCTATTATGCCTAGGGGAGGGAATATACATAAGATTTGGGGTTTTATACACCTTAGTGTTAATAATATTAGGGGTGGGGGTAAGATAAAGGAGGTTATATAGTAGAATTAGGAGTTAATATGAATGAAGGAGGGGAATTAGAAAGGGGGTGTTAGTGATAGACTAGAGAGGGAAAGAAAAGAAGTTAGTGATGCTCTTTGCTGTGAGTTCATGGAATTCACCACTTTGTTTGCTGATAGATTTATTGCCTTGGCAAGAGACCTATTGATGCCTGTGCAATGGTGATCATATTCTTTCTGCAACCACAACTGCCTACCCAACTATTTTGCCTAGCATTTTTTGTTTCTTCTTGGAGGGGCACTTGGACTTGCAACCCTCAATTGCCTTTTCTTTTCTTTGGCTTTTTCCTTTTCTCTCTATCTACTTCTACCCCTATGTCTTCCAAGGTCCCAGATTAAACTTTTGGGAACCTTTGCTTCTCTACCTGAACTACTTGTCTGCCAAGATTAAGCTGTTTGGACAGACCTCTTTCTCTATTCTACAACTCAAAATTGAAACATGGCATGATCCAGATTAGACTGTTGAATCATCCACAAAATTTGAAATAAGGTCCTCAATACTTGAAACACTTTACCCAGCTCTTGCTTTCTAGGAAATATGGGATCTTTGGGATACCAGAGCAGAGCATATTTGGCTTTTCTCTTGCCAATCATGAAATATGAAACCTATTACTATAGGTATCCAACAGTGGCTCCACATGGGGATGGTTTTTCTTTTGAAAGACCAAGAACAGCAGGTCAGATTGCCTTATTCCTTGACTGCCTATCTTAATCTTTGAAATTTGCTGCATATAATCTGTCAAAATTGTGTGCCTTTTCTTGGAGAACCTCTGATTCTATCTGCCTGTTGCTGCTAGGTGCAGCATTTGGGAAAACCTCTTTATACAATTTAAATCAAAAAGGAATATGTACAACTGCATATATACAATGAACCTCTGAATTTCTATCATAGTGAACAGTCAAAATAGTGCTTCAGCATCCTGCCATTGACAGGACCTTCATCCATTTCAGTCACAGTCAAACTTTTTAGGAAGTAGGTGTTATTACCTTGTACTGCTTGGACAGAAAATGGTCCTTTCCATAAAGAATCAAACTTCCCATGTTTTCCTTTCTCTTCTCTTCTTGCATCCCACTTTAAAACTTTGTCCCCTACATTGAAATCTTCTGCTTTAGTTCGTCTATCAAAGGCCTTTTTCAGTTTCTCTTGTAGTATCTGCACTCTGCTGAAAACTTGTTCTCTGGTCTGCTGTAAACAGATTATCTGGTTAATCCTTCTTTGCATGTCATTTGGCTCTGCTTGGCTTTCTTGTAGGAGTTTCATAACCGGCACTCCTAGTGATGAAGGAAATCTGGCCTCTAATCCATAGACTAACTCATATGGGCTGGTCCCAATTGATCTTTTAGTGGTTAATCTGTCTGCCCATAAAGCATTTACTAGTTTCTTATGCCAGTTCTTTTTGTTCTCTTCCAGCACTTTCTTTATGATGTTTATCAGGCTTTTGTTTGATGATTCAGCAAGGCCATTTCCTTGAGGATAGTAAGCTGTAGAATGGCCCAAAGTAATGTGAAATCTATGGCAGAAGTTCACCATCTTCTTGGATCTGAAGGCAGCAGCATTGTCTGTTATTATCTTGTCTGGGCAGCCAAATCTAGCCAGTATATTGTTTTCCAAAAATTGAATGATTACTGAATCATTTGCTTGTCTGCATGGGACAGCTTCAATCCACTTGGTGAAGTAGTCTGTTGCTGTCAAGATCCATCTGTGTTGTCCTGAAGATGAGGGATGAATTTCTCCAATGAAATCCAAGCCCCATTGTTGAAAAGGTCTCTCTGTTGCAATGGGCCTCAAAGGAAGTGGCAGCAACTGTCTTTTGCCTTCAAACAGTTGGCACTTGTGGCATGACGTTGTGAATTTCTTCACATCAGAGAACATAGTGGGCCAGTAATAACCAGCCCTTAATATCTTGTCTACAGTGGACTTCCAGTACAAATGTCCACCACAGTCTCCAGCATGGAATTCTTGCATGATATTGTCAGTTTCACTCTCAAGAAGACAGTGCAGCAAAATACCTTCATGGTTTTTCCAGAGTAGATTCTCATCTATCACACAAAATTTAGATGTTTTCATTTTTAGGAACCTAGACTTAGTTCTGGACAGTCCTGGGGGAGCACACAGGTTTTGTAACACATAACAGATATCAGAATACCAAGGAGATTGTTCAAAGGCTACATTGATCTTTGGAGTCGCCAGCTCTGTTTCACTGTCCAGTTGGTTGATATCTAAGGCTTGGAAATTTGCTTCTGTCATTAACTTGGCCAAACCTTGCCCTTTTATCAGCTTTGTAGGCTTTATTTCAATGTCAAATTCAAGTATATTTGCAATCCATTTTCCTCTTCTTCCCTCTAAGTTTTCTTGTGTGAGGATGTCTTTGACAATAAGACTTGGTACATAAGCCACAACATGGGAGTAAAGGATGTAAATCCTAAAGTCTTTGATAGCTTTGATTAAGGCATAGGCTTGTTTCTCCATTATTTGGTACTTTAGGGGGGCATCTCTAAGAGCTCTGCTGAAAAAAGCAATGGGCTTTTCATTCCCTTGGTCATCTTTCTGTAATAAAACAGCAGCAATAGTATGTTGGGAGGCAAAGGAGAAAATGATGAAGTCTCTGTCAAACTAAGGGTTAGTTAACACTGGGGTTTGAGTCAAGGCCAATTTTATACTTTCAAAAGCTTGTTTTGCTTCAACAGTCCATTTGACCTTTGAATCTTTCTTTAGCATATTGTTTAGTAATCTGATTAACTCTGCTAAATTTGGGATAAACCTTCTCAAAAAGTTGATTTTTCCTAAGAATCCTTGCAGCTCCTTGATATTCCTTGGGTGAGGCATTTGTAGGATAGCTTGTATCCTATCTGGATCAATTCTTATGCCATTTTTCGAAATGATATGCCCTAGAAGTTTCCCTTCTTCCAAACCAAATAATGACTTCTTGGGGTTTAAGGAAATACCATATTTTCTGCATGTTATGAAGATTTGTCTTAAATGTTTCAAGTGTTCTTGGTCAGATTTTGAAAAGGGTGTAAGATCATCTAAGTAAATGACCAAGAAATCATGAATTTGCTTTGCAAAAGCAATGTCCATTGCTCTTTGAAACGTTGCCCCTGCATTTTTCAATCCAAAGGGCATCTTCACATACTTGAAAGTGCCCCATGGGGTAGTAAATGCAGTCTTGTCTTGATCATCAGGGTGTACCAGGATTTGATTGAAACCTGAGAAACCATCCAACAATGATATCCTTGAGGCTCCTACTACTCTTTGAAGAATGTGGTCCATTTTGGGCAAGGGGCAGTTGTCTTTGAGTGACACTAGGTTCAAATTCCTTAAGTCTACACAAAGTCTAATCTCACCAGTTTTCTTTCTTGTAGGGACCAAATTTGAAATCCATTCAGAAAACCTGATTGGTGCTATGATACCAGCTTTGAACATTTTTTGTAATTCCTTTTCAATGGAAGGAAGAAGCACAGGATTGATTCTTCTCAATTTCTGTTTGAATGGTTTTTGATTAGGCTTGAGGGGAATGGTGTGCTGGATAACAGAGGTATCATAAGACTTCAAGTCCTCATAACCCCAAGCAAAGACATCTTGGAACTCTTTAAAGAGATCAATATATTTGGGTTTTTGATCAGGGGGCAAAGCAGCAGATAGCTTTATTATTTTAGGCTTGTCAGTGGTACCAATGTTACATTCTTCAATTGTTGCATCTAATGGCTGCATCTTTGGTTTCCTGGGGACATCATTTGAGTCAAAAATATCCTCTAGTGGGGTAAGACCTGCTGGAAGAAGATTGTCTTTGAGTTGTATGATTTCATCTTCAGCGTTGCTCAGCTCTTCACAGTCAATTTGGTGAATTTGCTGAATGTTTTCTTTGTTGAAAATGGTTGGACTGAGTAATTGTTTTGCTGTCCTAGGTGACATTGGGTGAGCAGATTGTTGAAACTGTAATTGTGATTGACTTGCTCCATCAACTATTTGAGATTGACTTGCTGTCTCAAGGTCAATATTTAATCCTGTAAACTCTTGTTGCAAGGTTAAAAAGTTGTTTATTTGCCTGTCATTCTCAAATACTTGCCACTCTTTGACATTGTTTGGAATAGAAGGCCTATATTTGACCTCTGCTGTGAAACAATTGTTGGGTTGTAGTGGGAATTTGAAGGTGCTGGCAAATGTTGCCAAGCTGTGAGCATGGAGATTGTGGCCCCTTGGAATCTTTGTGAGAACAAACTCGGAGAAAGTTTCTAGTATTTCAATTACAGCAGACCTATAGGACCTTAATCTTTTGTCATTGGTGACAAAATCCCCTTTTACTTGTTGAATTACTAGATCAGAGTCCCCCATGACTGAGAGGCTATGTGCTTGTAATGATTTTGCAATCTTGAGACCTAGTAGCAGAGCTTCATATTCTGCCATGTTGTTAGTGCATTTAAAGTTCAATCTATAAGCCCGGCCTTCTGCACAGCCTTTCTCTTTGTTATGTATCCATACTCCAGCTCCTGCCCCTAACTTGTTAACTGAGCCATCAAAATCTAGGACCCACAGACTATCTTGCTGGTCAGGAGATTTTAAATTCTTTTCATGGGATGGCAATGTGAGCATGAGTTGAGGTTTCTTTTCCCATTTGTCTCCTAGGATAATTTCATCATTTGTTTGACAATCTTTGACAACTAGAGGAGGGTTAATGGGTATTGTTGGGCTGATTGAAATTTGGCAGGTGCCACTTGTTTGATCAATGTTTTGTTCTTGTATGGGTGTTTCGGTTTTAATGTTATTGTTTGAGAAGCTTGCGCTGTCATTGAAGAGGATGAAGGAGTCTATGTCTGAATGGACAGCATATATTGGGAAATTTTGAGGCTTTTCTTCACTGCTGACCATATATTTCATGAGTGTTTCCCTATAAAGTCTTTTTGGTTGCCCAAATACAGAAATGGTTGCATATGACATGTCCAATTGCAGGGAGCCTTGGAGTTTGGCTCCCCATGATCTTGATAAGAGCATCCCATATTTGGGTGGAATATCAGCAACAACAACATCCATTAAAATGGTTTTGTTGGGAAATTGAACCAAGGACACACATAAATCCTTAATTAGGCCCAAGCATTTGACTTGACTAGAATCAAAAGAAAACAGGTCTTTGTATGGTCTTGTGATGTCTAAGTTTAACCTTTCCATGACTGCTTTTGGCATAAGGTTGTGAGAGGCACCTGAGTCAAACATTGCATTATGCAGTATTTTATCATGAATATGCAAGCTGACATAAAAAGGTAAAACCCCTGTGACTACTGTTTTTCCATCTACCTCTGGGCCAAACAGTAATTCTGGAGTGTCATCTAACACATTTACATCATCTTTGCTATTGGTGAGCTGAAGGGATTTTTTGATCTGTTGTTTGTATATGTCATGCTTGGCTAGCTCTGAAAGGGGAATTGCTACCTTTAACTTGCCAATCTCTGTTCCTAGGTCAAAGGGTTTATCAATTTGGATTTTGGAGTCGCGGGTAGCAGTTCTTTCTCTGTTCATTAGATCTTCTTGGTGGATTTCATCCTGATTTTGGAACCTGCCCCTCATGCCCATGACTTGAGGGGTAATGTTCGGATTTGGGTGGGAGGATGAGGTTGCCGTGGGCTGTTGTGGTGTGGACAGTGGTTCAGTGACCTCCTCAACCACTACTTCCTTTGCAGGCAAGTTTGTTTTGTCATTAGGTTCAGTGACTAAGGTTTCTTTAGATTGCTGTTTCTCCTTTACCTTCTCAGGCTGATTTGCATTTACAGTCCGACTTCTTAGTTTGTATTGTTTATGGACTTCATAGACAGCAGTATCATACCCTTGTTTAAAGTCAAAAGATTCTCCTGATTGTGTTTGGAATGTTTTGTTTTCATCCTCCTCATGGTCTTCTTGTGTTAAGAAAACATGGCTTTTACCATCCAGACCTATTAAGTTGATGTCAGGATCTTCATTGAGCTGATTAGCTGAGGAAGTTTCTGCATAATTTTCTTGAAAAGGGGGTCTGATATCTTGGTCAGCACCTGTCTTTCCTATATTGGGGTTCTGTGTTCTCCTAAAATTTGGGTTTCTAGGAGGATTGTTTTGTGGTGCCTCCCATGATGACTTTCTTTCAACTGATTCCACTCTCTCTCCCAATCTCTTCATGCTATTTAGAATTGCATCTAACTTTTGATCAAAACCCGAGGGTTCTTCTTTGAAACCAGTCTTCTTTTCCAGCTTTGCCCTGTTTCTTTTGGCAATTAGGTTGGCCTCTACAGTGACTGCAACCCTTTGGGCTTCTGCAAGGGTTGGAGGGTCTCTCTCTCTCAATTGATAGGCCATATCAGAATCAAAACCATCAGGGAAGTTATAAAGGGCCAAATCAGGAGGGGGCCTTAAGTTCTGGGGGATAGCATGGTATATGTTGTTAAACCTAGCACAATACTCCAAAACCGTTTCTTGGGGACCTCTTTTAATAGTGTTATATTCACCAAGTATATGGTGCGGATCTCTCTTTTTCTCCCATCTGTTGGTAAATTCCTGGTATAGAACTTCAGGGGTTGCAATGGAATTTGCATTTAAGGATCTAAACCAAGTTCTGACATCCCCAGTTAAGCTTTGAACAAAAATTCTCATCCTAACATTGTCATCATCTATTTCATAGGTCTCAAAGTGGTCTTGCATCTTTTTAGCATGCTGGATGGCTGTCAAAGGGCCATGGGAGTCAAAAAATGAGAGTCTAGTTTGGTAGTCTTGGGGTAGAGCTGGAGCATTGGCTGGTATCTGCAGAGGTGCATATTTGTTAGCCATATTTATGGGGTTTATAGGGTTAATAGGAACAAATGGGACAACAGGGATTACAGGTGTAACCGGGTTAAGAGGATGGGTAATAAGTGGGGAACTGGTTGAGGGAGTGTGTGCAGATGGTGAAGATGGAAGGAGAGGACTTTGAGAGGTTGATGGTGAACTGGGGGAATTGGGTGTGGAACGGAAAAGAACTTTGCAAGGAGTTGGAATGAGGATAGGTTGGTCTAAACTTATATCTGAATCAGCAAGCTTTTCCTGCTTTTGCTGTCTCCTTATGTTCTTTGGTATGATATTTGGGTTATCAACAATGATGGGTTGATCAGGGTCAGGGTTTGCCCTAGTGTGCCTTGGGTTTCTTTTGGGAGCCAGCTTCTAAGTATTCTTTTAGAACTTTATACAGAGGGTTTTGTATGTACAAGGACTAGGTAAGAATTCTGGAATGACTATATATTTTTCAAAGCTAAGATGAAGATTCCCTAGTTAGCTCTTCCCTAAAGCTGTCCCTGTATTTACAGAAACAGTCCTAAGGCCTCTTGGCTAGTTTCAGGCTTGATGGTAGCTTTTGAAAATAGATAGTAATTGAAAAAATCTTAAGTCCCCAGCGGAGTCGCCAATTATGTTAACACCCAGGTTGTTCCCTATGACTCCCAAGGGAATACGGTCGGGGTAACCACTAACCAATCTTTGGATCACTGTTTCTAGCCAAACTGTGATCAGAGAGGGCTCTCTCTTTATGATTTGTAACTGTTTATGATAGGGTTTTAGGCTAGCTATTATGCACTGGTTTTGTTTATGTTTTGGTTGATGAAACTCCTTTTAGATTCTAGTGATGTAGTTTTCAGAGAGGTTGAGTACCATTGGGCAATGGAGTCTGTGGCTATATGTGTTTGAAATTTTGAGATGAAAGATGGAACTTACAGGGCCATTTGAGTGTTTAATAGAACAGATTTTTGATTAAATGACTGGAGACAGGTAACACAAACAGTGAAAGCATTTAAGAATTTTCACTTATTGTCTATATATTTCCAACAGACAACTTTAAGAGGAGAAAGACAGAGGTCTCAGGGGCAAAAATTGAATCCCTGAGAATGCCTGTCACAGTAAAAGACACAGTTTTGAAATGCAGCAATTAAGAATTACAATTCTGTCACTGTATCTGAGGAAAACATGTATAATAGCTCAGTTTGAGTCCAGGGTAATCATGGTTAAGTCCTGGAACTATCCTTTCACCTTGCTATCAAGTGTAAAACATTTGAACAACAAAAGAGAACAAAAGACTCGAAAACATATAACAAAGAGATTTGAGAATACTTATTGTTTTATGCAACACCCTGGAATCCTGTAACCTTCATCTTTCACCACAATACATCAAAGAACACCAAGCCTTGGAAATTCCATTCTTCCTTTGTATTACTTCTCTGAAAATATTACAACGAGCGAGAGCTCTTCAAAGGAAAATTACAACAACCTCTTCAACTGCTGTGAAGGGTGAATATATACTTGCGGTGATTTACAAAATATCTGAGTTCTGAGTTATCTCAGATTTTACATTCTTACCAACTACTTAAGATATTATGATCAAAATTTAATGCAGCATTGATTACAGAGTACAGGCATTTTAATGCTCTGTCAGAAGATATTTTAGCCTTTGGAGACAGCTAAGTCGGTCGAGATATTCTGAATAAATGCTGGAAGATCTGTCTTTAAGGCTTTGTACGCTGTATCCTGGACTTGTCACCTGTGATTGTGACTGTTGCTTGTGGTGAGTCAATGGTCCTGCTGAGTTGGCTCAGCCTCTACCTCTTCTCTGTAGATATCTTTCTTCAAAATTGTGCCTGCGCATGTATGCTCATTTGCCTGGAGAATTGGCGCTGTAGTTGGTGCTGTAGCTTCTGTTTGCTGAGGAGGAGGAGTGGTCTTTGGAGGGATTTCCTCAAGATTTATTATCACAGGAGGAGGCTGGGAGGGTTGGCCCCCTTCTCTTTGCTTCAGTGTTTCTTGTAGTGCTGCCTTTGCAGCTTCAGTTTGTCCTAGCTGGTCTTGAGTCCTAACCAGCTCTTTGTATAGGGATACCAGCAGATCTGTAGCATCCTTCTCTTGCCTTTGCTGGGCAACTTCATCTGTTTATGGATGGATGGTGGCCGGGAGTTTGATTTTCTTTCTTAGGGCTGCCATGTCTGCATCCCTTATCTTCAGAAGTTCTTGGATGCCTTTGACATCTTTAGGATCATGCCCTATCTCTATAATTACCTCTTCCAAGGACTTGATCCTATTGTCCTTGGCTTGTGATGATGCTCTTTCTAACTCCAGCTGAGAAGCTGTGTTATCCAGGCTGTTCTTTAGTTTATAATTCTCCAATGTCTCATCTGCCAGAGAGGCATACACCATTTCACCAGTTTGCTTATGTAATTCAATCTTGTCCATGGGGTGTATGTCTTTGGCAAGAACCTCCATGTTGGTTCTTAGATAGTCCGAGGTGGACTGAGGCTGCAAAGTTGTGGGCATGAAGTGGCTCATTACCATTTTGCCTTCGCTCACATCGAAAGCAGACATGAGTCTCTGCTGGTTGCTAGGAGCTAGGTTTAACAAGTGATCATACAGCTGCACTTTTATGGGATCACTCCTCCTTTTGATGTCAATGAATTGCTGCTTTATACTTGACTGCCCCTTTCTATGTTGACCGGAGGAGCTGACCTCTCCACCCATAGTCATGTCATGTCCACGCTGAGATGAGCTGGCCGAAAGTTCTCCACTGGGTGGGCCCATGCCCATGGCTTGCCTTACTGCTATGTCCTCCTCTTGGGAGTCATTCAGTCTTTGTCTCTTCTCTCCTCTGATGAAGGATGAGGTGTGGGGGGTCTCTCTCTCCCTTTTCCTGGTCACATCCTCCTTCTGTGGTGTTTGGAGGACTGAGGTGTCTACATTGGTGTCTGTCCTGGGAGGCACCTCTGTTTGGGGCTGCTGCTCAGTGTTACTAGGTAAATCTGTCCCCTTTTCCTGCTGCAAGGGCTGCTGTTCACTGGACTGTGCTTTTTCTTGTTGCTGCCCCAGTTCTTGCTGTTCCATTTCTTCTTGCTGCTGTAGCAAGGTGTCAACTTGTTCCTTTGTCAATACAGGTGGTTGTTCCACCTGTTTACCTTTGTCTTTGCCTGCTGCCTGGGATGTCTTCTCAGTGGTTTGCTGCTGTGCTGCTGAAGATCTAGCAGCTGTTCCAATTTGCCTTCTGTAGGAGAGGGGCACCTGTCCACAAGTTTCCAAGTCAGCTTCTTTTTGCACATTCCTAGCTTCTTTCTCAAGTAATTCTACCTCAGTGACTTGTTCTACTAGTGTACCCTCTTCCCAATCTAGTGCATTGGCATACTGTTCAATTTCAGGTTGTCTTTTATGTGCATAGTTGCCCAATTTGTATCTAATTCTCCTGAGGGAGATAGAATGATTGGGGTCATAGGGAATCCATTCAAAACTGGTCTGCAATCTGAGGCCTTCCAGGATGTTGTGTGCCTCTTTCCACCCTTCCTCTTTCTTGTTATACAGGAAGGAACCTAGCTGACTTCTTACCTTCAATTGTGACTTCTTGTTTCTACTCTGAAAGTGAAGGTAATCTGAGTTCCCAAACTGCCTGAAATACTCTAAGGCAAAAAGCCTCATGGGGACATACCTTGGCAATCTAAATGGGTTCAATTCACAGCCATATATCCTAATGACTGTGTGGTTCTGGTAGAAGTACCAGTTGCCAATATTGTAAGATTTGTTCAAATGTAGAATCCTCTTCATTTCATCGGTTAATCTAGGAGGAGGAGTACCTTGCAGAGCTGTTAGGGCCGGATGAACAAATAAATCAATAAACTCACAGTATGTATAGGGTGATACTGAGGTAAAATGAAAAACAGAGGTCCAGAAAACAACTGATCTTGGGCTTCCTTGGGCATTGAGTGGCCTCAAAGGAACAGAGAAGGTAGCTGGCTGATAGAAAAGGAATAAATGATATATATAGGAGGAGTACCTGAACAGTCTCTCCCTTTTCAAATTCATGAACTGATCATGGATTTTCTCTGCTATGTAAGTTGCATAATCATACTGCACAGCTGGAGGCTTACCAGGGGCAAATATGGACAGCATTGCCATTATGCTTTCATCTACATCTTCCAGCCCCCTGAATCCTAGGACATAGCCAATTAGATCCACCAACATTCTGCCCAACTCATTCAGACAATGGTACCCAATAGGAGGGGTTCTGACTGTTTCAGAGCCTGGTGTGACAAACAGTTGGTTGATTTTGACAATCTGGTCACTGGACAGCTTGATCCCTGTGTTAATCAGATTCTGCATGGACAGAGGGGTCAATTTCTTGGCTGTATTGAAGCACAGCATCTGGTTTATGCTCTCTGGGGTGATCTGGAACAGGACTAGGCCTGTGGGGCTCATGACTGCTCTTTGGCTGGGGTCATAGCATTCCTGGCAGCTATAAATAAGCTCTGGCATTGGATTGACTTGGGGAAGGTTGTATATGGGCAAATTTGACTCCCAAATCCCCAAGATATCTGCCCCACTGAGGTGCTGGGCTCTTAATTCATTCAACATTAGCACATTGTACTTGGTTCCCATGGGGAACCAATCCAGCATTTGGTAGTCCATGTCCCCCAGGGCTTTCCATGCTAATTCCTGGTGAGGGGCATTGATGGGCTTAATATTCAGTGCAATAGGGGTCTCCATAGCTCTTCAAGTTGCAATAATTGTAGGTAGACAGGTGAAATGGTAAAAACACAGTCTGGAGGCAGTTTTCTGTGGAAACAGTTGATGTTTTGAGTATTCAAGGGGAATTCTCTCAATAGCAATTGAAATACTACTGGAGTCTAGTGACAGAACTTCTCTGTGGCCTAACTGAACTCTCCAATCGGGTGAATTATGTCTATTAGGAGCTCTGCCGGGAAAACGCAGAATTACAGAGGTTTTATGAGGATTGCAGGTTTCTAAAGCTCTGCAGGTACTTCTTGGCCCTCACAATGACAATGGTGGATGAACAAATGGAAATGAACGGTGCAAATATCGTTTTTATGGTTCTATTATCCCTCTGAGCAATTTTAAGCTTAATGAAGGTCGTATGGAGGGCGAGACGGTCTAAATACCTGTAATTCGACGAGCAGAGGTTGAAACACAGGTGCACAGTTGCTGTTTGAGGAGGTCGCCCGGGCTAATTGACTGATTGGCGAAAATTTGAGTTCAAACGGTCATGCAGAACATTCAGCAGAAATCACAGTGAAAATGGTAAAAACACGGGAAAATTGGTAAATATGGGTTATTTTACCAATTTGGCGCTTTTTTCTGCTGACGTCAGCATGACGTCATTGGGCGACGTGGCAGTGGGTGACTGGTCAAGGGGCGGCGAGGTGGCAGTCCAGTCAGCAGTGAGGTGGACCCATACGAGAGGCAGGTACGAGCAGGCAATGACGTGGCGGTGAGTCAGCGGCGGGTAGGTGGCGGTCAAACTGCAGCGGTCACGGTTAAGGCCTTAACCGCCGCGGTTTCTCGGGGCGGTTTAGGTACGGCGCAGAGGCTGTCAGAGCGGGCTCCGAGATGGTTCAACGGTTGACGCGTGGAGGAGGCGTGACAAGGCGCAACGTCACTTTCCCGGAGGTTAACGTGCCGCCACAGGAAGCGCTCCGATATTGATGTGGGCCGTCGGATCTGATGGGCTTGATCCGACGGCTGGCGGAGGAGAAAAAGGCGCGTTTGATAGTGCGGGCGGAAAAATCAAACTTTGTGGGTTTTATGGGTTTTTTCAAATGTTTTGATTAACCAACCATGCGGTAGGATTGGGAAACGTGCCAGAGGCGGGTATTAGCCTTTGCAAAGGTTTTATATGCCAAAGGGGTTTGGAGAGGGGTTTTATCAGTGCAGAGGTGATTTGAGGGCAAATTGACTTGCAGCAAAGGGGAAATAGGGTGGAATAGGTTCACCAAAGTGGCCAGATGCCATTTTGGTCCCTTTTGAACAATACACGGCTATTATGCCTAGGGGAGGGAATATACATAAGATTTGGGGTTTTATACACCTTAGTGTTAATAATATTAGGGGTGGGGGTAAGATAAAGGAGGTTATATAGTAGAATTAGGAGTTAATATGAATGAAGGAGGGGAATTAGAAAGGGGGTGTTAGTGATAGACTAGAGAGGGAAAGAAAAGAAGTTAGTGATGCTCTTTGCTGTGAGTTCATGGAATTCACCACTTTGTTTGCTGATAGATTTATTGCCTTGGCAAGAGACCTATTGATGCCTGTGCAATGGTGATCATATTCTTTCTGCAACCACAACTGCCTACCCAACTATTTTGCCTAGCATTTTTTGTTTCTTCTTGGAGGGGCACTTGGACTTGCAACCCTCAATTGCCTTTTCTTTTCTTTGGCTTTTTCCTTTTCTCTCTATCTACTTCTACCCCTATGTCTTCCAAGGTCCCATATTAAACTTTTGGGAACCTTTGCTTCTCTACCTGAACTACTTGTCTGCCAAGATTAAGCTGTTTGGACAGACCTCTTTCTCTATTCTACAACTCAAAATTGAAACATGGCATGATCCAGATTAGACTGTCGAATCATCCACAAAATTTGAAATAAGGTCCTCAATACTTGAAACACTTTACCCAGCTCTTGCTTTCTAGGAAATATGGGATCTTTGGGATACCAGAGCAGAGCATATTTGGCTTTTCTCTTGCCAATCATGAAATATGAAACCTATTACTATAGGTATCCAACAACTGGAAATACATGAAATCAAACCATAATGACGAAAGTAAAAAGACTAATCAGCTATGGACTGCAAACAAGCTAACTCTTTAGACCAGCAAAATGCCTAACACAGGTTCAGATCTAAGAGGCCAAAGCAAGACTAGTTCACTTTCGTTATGGGAAATTGTAAATGACGTAAGAAATACAAAAGAACAAGTACAATTTTGTTATATAACAGAAGCGGAATGATGGAAAGTAAAGTTGGTTTCAGAATAGGTGCAAGACTAGTAACTGGCTGCAAAATCTATAGTGAAAACAGGCAAGAAAAAGGGAGGAAACCCCAAATGCACAAGGAAAAATTGGGCCAACGCAGGTGCTGCACAGCCAATCTGGCTCTCAGCGCAGGTAGCCCCTTCGGGACCTGCGTTGCAAAGCAGGTAGCCTGTGTACTACCTGCTTTGGAAAACGAAAGTTTCGTTTTCACAGTTTCCGGGTCACAATTTTCTCAAAAATTCACAGTTTTTGCTCAAATCAGAAGCTATCAGTCAAGCACACACTAAGGGATGACAAGGAAGATGAAAAGCTATCACTAAGAGCTTACAAGGATCCTTGTATATCAGCTTCTTCAAATCATGAACATGCTCAGAAATGAGCTAGAGTAGCTGCCCTCTACTTCGCTTTTGATATAGTCAAAAGCTTTTCGATTTGGTACTCTTTTGTTCAGGAAATGAATAGCAAAATACTACAAACAATCAAACAGATACGATCTTAAGGTGTCTTTTGATTTTGGACAAGCTTGTTTGTTTTCACTTTAAATCGAAATCAAAGTTAAATAACAACTTTCTTTTTGTAATACATCAACATTAAGAAAGGGAAAAGAAAATACATGCATTGTGCATTTTGCATTTGAAAAAGTTTGCATGATGATTTAGGAGAAAGTGCATTAGTTTGTGCTGTAGGAGAAAGTGCATTAGTTTGTTGTAGGGAAAAGTATCTGATTCGGATGACCCTATCCCACTCTAAGGGTGATAGTACCTCAGCAACAACTGTAAAGAAAACTACTTAAGGATTACTTCTTTAGGAAAGCAAGAGAGAATGAAGAAATGCACTAACCGTTGCCTTGCGCTTAATGTCGAATCCAAACTCCTCTCTTTGCTTGCTTGCTCCCAGCTCCTTGCTCTTTTGCTGGCCCAGCTACAATGAGATCCTGCAAAATAACAAAGAAGGAAACTACAAGAAGCATGCAATCATAACTGATTCAAGGATTAGCATAAATCAAATATACAATTATCACAACATATCATTGAAACAAGTGCATATAGAAGAACCTCAATAGCTTTTATTAATAGAAGAAGTAAAGTTCTGAGAGTGTTACAACCATTGAAGGCCCCAATCCAGCAACACCTCCCAGCAAAAAGAATTTCTCCTCTTCACCTCCTTCAAGCAATCACCCAATAGTTCTATAGTGAAACCAACAGCATATCATTACTTTGCACAACATTCCAGCCTCCAGAGCTCATAGGAGAGAGCTCAATATATAGATGAATTCAGAAAGGATGAGTCAACTTGCAACTGATGTGTAGCTGCCTTGTGTCCTCTCTCTCTTCAGTTGATCTTCAGTTCTTGAGTCCACTTGGAGAACCTTGCTTCCACTTGGAGAAACAGAGCCTCTGACTCATCACAAGGCGAAATCCCTAATCCAAGTGTCATTTTTGGAAGATTCCAGAGCAATGACTCAGTGTGCCACTTGTCCCATCTCGCTCAGCGCAGGTGGCCTTTGTTCTACCTGCTTTGCAACGCAGCTACACCATGGAGGAGTTGAGTTTCAGCGCAGAAGCCTAGTGGAGCACCTGCTTTGATTTCAGGATTGCTTGTTTTTGAGTGTTTTCAGGTGGAGAACTGATCTGAGAGCTGTTGGTTTGCTGACCTTGTTCCTCTAGGGATAGGAACATCATGTTTAGGGACTTTGGATCCCTTGGATTATTGACAATTCATGCCTGATGCTGCAAGGCACAAAATTGTCTATAACAGATGCCCCCTAAAGTATGAGGTCGTTTATCGGGTGAAATGCTTTATTAGGAGGATCCGAAGTTCATTCAATCTGCTGAGAAGTGTCCTGTAATAAGATACAATACAATACATTATTTTTCATACTTTTTCATGATCTAGCTGAGGCGGGCATTCCCATGCTCAGCTTTATAAATTCATTTTGGTACATAGAACAGACGATCGTCTGATGGTAGACTGATAATTCTCTGCTGAAATTATCATCCTTTGAGAAGGATGATCATCTGCTGCAATGATGTACACATCAAATGTCTTTATATCCTGAATATATATCGCAGCCCGGATGGACGAAACTAGATCCGGGGTCTTCAATCTCTTCCGATCTTCACTCGATGTACAAGTCGATCCATGTGAGAATTTCTTGAAGTCGAACATGGAAAGACATCGCTTGATTACCGGTCAATGATGTAAACCGTTAACAAGCGTGAGAGGAATCACCGATAAGGATGATGACCCTCAAGGTACAGCAGTACAATTCACATGGTGGGAATAAAGGACTTGGCGTCGACCACCATGCAAAATCCCCTGGTCGAAGGTCATTGATGTATACCTGTCGCCAGAAGTGAGAAACTTGCCATTGAGGCATGCAAGCTTCAAAGTACTAAAGGGGTTGTTCCTAGATCAACTCCTTGGATAATGAGCTGATGTCGACAAGGAGCGATCCGTCAAAGGAGGGCCTTAATGAATCCCACATCATTGACAAGGAACGGAGCTAGTGATTGTGATGAGGTGAAAACAAACTGTGATGTATGATTCAGGGTGGCGGTCATGAAATGGATGAAGGACAATGTATGGCAGTGGATGGGACACGGTTGACTCTTTGCAGAACAACATCTCTTGAACATATAACGACATTGATGTGATGGATCGGTAGCATTACCCCAACTATGGATGGTGTGGCGAGGACCATGGTGATGAGACCGGTGAAATGAGACCGGTGAATGAAACAACCCAACCCGATGTGATACGGAGGACAAAGTGTCATGTTCAAGAGCGACTTGCTACCATTAAAGCTGTGAGGTTCTCCCAATTTTTCCCCAGTCATTACTGACCAGTACCTCTTTATTTTTGTCAAGCTTGAGGAGGATAACATATGCTTGTTCTATAACCTGCCCTTCGGGCAAGCCCATCGCTATGTTTTAATGAGCCTAGCGATAGGGAAACTCGTTCTTGTCTAAAGACAAGTTTGTCGCTATTTAATAAATTTAACGAGTCTAACGACAAGGATAACTCGGTCCTTTTCATTTTTAGAGAGTCTGAAAAGGTACATAAAGTCAACTCCAGAATTCCTTTTTCGTCATTTAATCCCTTAAGTCCGAAAAAGTATAAAACAATACAGAAGGGATGAGTTTTCGGTACTTTTAACGAGCCGAACAAAACAAGCGCTCGATCTTTTTGTGCAATAATCCCTCAGGTCCAAAAAGATTAAAATCTAGAGGAGGGATAGCTCTTCCGGTTGCTTTAACGAGCTGGAAGGCCAAAACTCGGCAAACTTTTCATATTTTACGAGTCTGTGAAAAGAGCCCAAAGAAGACTCGTCTTTTGAGGAACGAGTGATGAACAGGGTAGCAGCAGATTCCAGGTACAGGTTGGAATTTTCCAATCACGGCAGTGTCACAAGGATGGCTAAGTGAAATCACTCTTCGCAGCTGTTCCTCAAAATGGGTAAACAAACATATGGAGATGAACGATTGGCCAAATGAACGGATGGAGGTGAGACTGCAAGAACACGACAAAGGGCTTTAATATGGCTGTCAAAGGTTACATTTACCAAGGTTATTTACCGGTTCATTTTTTCTGGGTGAGCTCGAACTCTAGGGGAAGATTGCTCACAACTTATGTTTATTTTTTAACGAGCATGAACTATGTGCTAAAACTGCTCGGATCTTGCATTTATTTTTTAACGAGCATGAACATTGCTAAAACTACTCGATTATACGTTTGCATGCCCCCAGCATAATAATGCAAATCGAGGTGCATGCCCCCCAAGCTTCATTGCATCCAACTCGGTGGTTGGAATGAAGGTTTACCTCGGGGATTTGTTTCATTTTTTAATGAGGTTGACACAAGATAGGAACTATCCTCGACTCCTTATTCCATTTTTTAACGAGGTTGACACAAGATAAGAACCATCCTCGGAGCCCACTGTATTTACAGTATTTCTATTAGGGCGATGATCCATGCCGACAAAATATTTAGGAGTCTTCCGAATCCAACCAGAAGATTGGATTAGATTTCATTTTGTAGGTTTCCACCGTGGCCACTCCTGCCAGATTATTTGGAGGCGGTAGGGCGAAAGTGCCCATTAAGGCAGGGTCTTTTAGGAAACCTACTCTGATATTCTGGAGCGAATGATTGCTTCCATGGATCATTGGAATGCTTCCCGTAACTTGTGAACTGTTGGGGAGAAAAGTTTGTTGGTCGACGATTGTAATTCCTTCTTGGAAGGGAAATGCAATCTTCCTGAAGTAGGTCGACACAACCGAGGCCATGGCATAGATCCAGGGCCTTCCTAGTAGGATGTTGTAATCGAGGTTTCCATCAATCACTTCAACATCAATTCCTACTGTTTTGCCCCCCAGTTCAACTTGCAAGTTACTTAAAATCCCGTATGGAGTGTATGATCGTCCATCAAATGCTTTTAACGTCGTTGACGATTTCGACAAGAGTGGTGAGCCTAAATCTTTCCAGCAACTCATCGACATAAGACATGTAGATGCCCCCTCATCAATAATTGTTCGATGAACAGTTTTGTTGAGGGCTTTCACTTGAATAAGGAAAGCTAGTTGAGCTGGTAACTGAGGGTCATATCCTTTATGATCAAAGGCCACAAGATTGGAATCCATTGAGCCAATCCCACCTATTGTTGATAATAAAGCTTGCTCTTGGGAGGGGCAATTTTGTGGTACTTCAAGTGTCGACATAGTGGACGGCGATCGGGCCAGGTCCTTTACTATATTATAATTCTGTGCTCCTTTGGCACGAGGATTAAATGTTGATTTGTGTACTACTCCCTTTGGTGACTTTATCATTGGCTCAGGAATGATGGGTGGCACAACTTCGGTCAAAGTTGTTGTTGAACTACTAGGTCGTTCATTAAACTTGTTGTTCGACAGCTTTGGATTCCCGTAATCTTTATTCCTTGTCAAAGCATTATTCTGTTGCTTTGAGGTAGACAACATAAGCACTTGGGATCCGGAAGCATTTTGATTAGCAACCAGATTTTGACTCGGATTAGGAAACGGATCAGTCAATACTGCTGGGGTTTCTGAACTCTTGAAGAGTTTCTTAACTTCAGCTATATGAGAAACAGAGCCTCTGACTCATCACAAGGCAAAATCCCTGATCCAAGTGTCATTTTTGGAAGATTCCAGAGCAATGACTCAGTGTGCCACTTGTCCCATCTCGCTCAGCGCAGGTGGCCTTTGTTCTACCTGCTTTGCAACGCAGGTACACCATGGAGGAGTTGAATTTCAGCGCAGAAGCCTAGTGGAGCACCTGCTTTGATTTTAGGATTGCTTGTTTTTGAGTGTTTTCAGGTGGAGAACTGATCTGAGAGCTGTTGGTTTGCTGACCTTGTTCCCGTAGGGGTAGGAACATCATGTTTAGGGACTTCGAATCCCTTGGATTATTGACAATTCATGCCTGATGCTGCAAGGCACAAAATTTTCTATAACATATGCCCCCTAAAGTATGAGGTCGTTTATCGGGTGAAATGCTTTATTAGGAGGATCCGAAGTTCATTCAATCTGCTGAGAAGTGTCCTGTAATAAGATACAATACAATACATTATTTTTCATACTTTTTCATGATCTAGCTGAGGCAGGCATTCCCATGCTCAGCTTTATAAATTCATTTTGGTACATAGAACAGACGATCGTCTGATGGTAGACTGATAATTCTCTGCTAAAATTATCATCCTTTGAGAATGATGATCATCTGCTGCAATGATGTACATATCAAATGTCTTTATATCCTGAATATATATCGCAGCCCGGATGGATGAAACTAGATCCGGGGTCTTCAGTCTCTTCCAATCTTCACTCGATGTACAAGTCGATCCATGTGAGAATTTCTTGAAGTCGAACATGGAAAGACATCACTTGATTACCGGTCAATGATGTAAACCGTTAACAAGCGCGAGAGGAATCACCGATAAGGATGATGACCCTCAAGGTACAGCAGTACAATTCACATGGTGGGAATAAAGGACTTGGTGTCGACCACCATGCAAAATCCTCTGGTCGAAGGTCATTGATGTATACCTGTCGCCGGAAGTGAGAAACTTGCCATTGAGGCATGCAAGCTTCAAAGTACTGAAGGGGTTGTTCCTCGATCAACTCCTTGGATAATGAGCTGATGTCGACAAGGAGCGATTCGTCAAAGGAGGGCCTTAATGAATCCCACATCATTGACATGGAACGGAGCTAGTGATTGTGATGAGGTGAAAACAAACTGTGATGTACGATTCAGGGTGGCGGTAATGAAATGGATGAAGGACAATGTATGGTAGTGGATGGGACACGGTTGACTCTTTGCAGAACAACATCTCTTGAACATATAACGACACTGATGTGATGGATTGGTAGCATTACCCCAACTGTGGATGGTGTGGCGAGGACCATGGTGATGAGACCGGTGAATGAAACAACCCAACCCGACGTGATACGAAGGACAAAGTGTCATGTTCAAGAGCGACTTGCTACCATTAAAGCTGTGAGGTTCTCCCAATTTTTTCCCCAGTCATTTCTGACCAGTACCTCTTTATTTTTGTCAAGCTTGAGGAGGATAACATATGCTTGTTCTATAACCTGCCCTTCGGGCAAGCCCATCGCTATGTTTTAACGAGCCTAGCGATAGGGAAACTCATTCTCGTCTAAAGACAAGTTTGTCGCTATTTAATGAATTTAACGAGTCTAACGACAAGGATAACTCGGTCCTTTTCATTTTTAGAGAGTCTGAAAAGGTACATAAAGTCAACTCCAGAATTCCTTTTTCGTCATCTAATCCCTTAAGTCCGAAAAAGTATAAAACAATACAGAAGGGATGAGTTTTCGGTACTTTTAACGAGCCGAACAAAACAAGCGCTCGATCTTTTTGTGCAATAATCCCTCAGGTCCAAAAAGATTAAAATCTAGAGGAGGGATAGCTCTTCCGGTTGCTTTAACGAGCTGGAAGGCCAAAACTCGGCAAACTTTTCATATTTTACGAGTCAGTGAAAAGAGCTCAAAGAAGACTCGTCTTTTGAGGAACGAGTGATGAACAGGGTAGCAGCAGATTCCAGGTACAGGTTGGAATTTTCCAATCACGGCAGTGTCACAAGGATGGCTAAGTGAAATCACTCTTCGCAGCTGTTCCTCAAAATGGGTAAACAAACATATGGAGATGAATGATTGGCCAAATGAACGGATGGAGGTGAGACTGCAAGAACACGACCAAGGGCTTTAATATGACTGTCAAAGGTTACATTTACCAAGGTTATTTACCGGTTCATTTTTTCTGGGTGAGCTCGAACTCTAGGGGAAGATTGCTCACAACTTATGTTTATTTTTTAATGAGCATTAACTATGTGCTAAAACTGCTCGGATCTTGCGTTTATTTTTTAACGAGCATGAACATTGCTAAAACTGCTCGATTATACCAGTCATAATACAAGAAACGCCTCAGGTGAGATAGCTATTTTTTAAGGAGCTTTATCTCACGAAGCTATCCTCCTATTTGGAAAGTTTTGACTTTTGCCCCACATCCTTTCTTTATGCAAGCTGGAAACGGCTAATCCTACGAGTTTAATGGGTTAGACCTACAGGTTTAAAGGGAGGACCTAAAAATTTAAAAAATAAATAGTCGTCCCGTGCTTGCACTCCAAAAGGTTCGCATGCCCCCAGGTATAAAGTATAATTTCTAGGATCGGCCTCTTACTTATTATCCAAAAAATGGTTTTATTTGCTGCCACAAACTAAACTCTTTTTCCCGGCGATGTCTAACATTAGGTTACTAAAGATTGCGACCACTTGTTGCAGCAATAGAATCTCTTTCTTTGGAGGCTGCCCCTACTTATCCTTCAAAACATATGTTTTAATGGGTGAGGCTTGTCTTCAAAGATGGTTACTACTTGCTACCGCAAATGGTCCCCTTCCTCGGTATCCTGATTATCTAGACAAGGGGAGCGAGAAGCAGATTATCTCACTCACATAACTTTGACAAAAGAATCTTATTCTAGAACAACCCTCTCTTCCTTCTTTGGACGGGGTACGGACTAGTCATATTCTTCTGCGGAAATTAACTTTATACCCAAGGTTTCCTCTGCCCAAGGCAGGCCAGGGTGCATGCCCCCTGGGTCCCAGTTCTTTCTTCTGAATCACTCGCATTCATCGGGAAGTAGAACCGGGGGTGGAGGCATTCCTTGAGTGAATAAACTGTTAAGGGATGGTATTTGACTATTTGCGATGCGTGATCCTGGAAATGAAAGTTGGTCTACGAGCTTGACCATTCTTCCTTCGTGCGGAAAACACATAACTCTGAAGAGTGAGGACACCATTGCCTCCATGCAATATATATAGTCTCGTCCAAGGAGTAAGTTATAAACCAAGGGTCCCTGGATGACCATGACGTTCATATGAACTGTCTTTCCCTTCAATGTAATGGGAACATTGGGGAGAATCCCTAACGGGCGACTGGTTCCTTTATCAAAACCTGATAGATTTCTCATCTCAGGTAAAAGCGCCGGGGAACCCAGTGCTTTCCAAGCAATAGAGGAAAGGATACTCACAGATGCCCCTTCATCAATGATAGTTCCAGCCATTACCATTCTATAGATCTGGACAATGATTCTGAATGGTATACTAGCTGGTAACCGGGGTCTGCCTAGTTGATTCCAATCAAAGGATACAACTAGGTTGCTTGGTGGTGGAACCGAATACACGGCCGGATACGACCCTGACGATGTTCCTTCCTGCGACAAAGGAATGGGCGCATTGCCCTGATGCTCATCAGAGTCTGTGTTGATGAAAAGAATATGGACGGTGTCATTCTTATTCTCTTCAGTGAGGGTGTCATTTGAAGATGAATCTTCAACGACGGTGTCATTTGAGGATGAAACCTCTGAAGGAAGAACCGGGTCAACTTCCGTTTCGACCTTTAGACTTTCGTCTGGTCTAGATTCAGTTGGTTCATTCTCAATGACCGACACTTCAGCTGACCACTTGAGTGGGCCAGCTGGATTTTCAACTATCGAGGGATTAGGCGCGAGTTTTTGGTATCCAGGAGGAAGTCGTAACGGTGATACCGGACGATCTTCTAAAACTCTCTTTGCCTCATCCAAGAATGGACATCGGTGGATGGTGTGATCGCCTTCACACAACATACAGGGTGATCTTGGTCTCCATTTTCATCCTTCACTCTCGCTAGTTGATGGACTGCAATCAACATGACTACCAGAGGTTGATGCTACCGGATTGTGCAACCTGGGGGACCAGTCCCTTAGTATCCGGGGAATACAAGGACAATCACGATGGAAGTGGGTCCCTTTGCAAATGACACATGGCGATTTAGGCCCGGTCGGTGCAGTGTGTGGATTTTTGTCAGATGTCTTTTGCTTGCCCCCAGTCGCCTTCGGCATAGGCCCCTTCTGCTTCTTTTCTCTCTTCTTCTTTTCCTTCTTCTCCATGGGAGGCTGACTTTTGCCGGCTCTACCCTGCGAAGATGAAGGATCAGAGGAAGAATTGTAAGAGGTGGAAGGCTGGTGGGTAGCTCTAGACTGGTCTGACTGTTGATTCGACTGCTCAGGATTAGTGGCGATTTGAACTACATTAGTTGAAAAGAGCCATACAGGTAGGCCAATTGTCAATCCTGGAAGTGACAATGTGGCCATATGAGGCGCACCAACATCTCCCCAAGAGGAGAAGGGATTGGGACTTCCGCCAAGGTGATTTCCTTGGTTGGTGGGCTCCATACTTTTCAACTGAAAGATCAACATGGGAATAACAGGTGATTATGTTCCGATTAAAATAAATTTTATTAACGACGCTTTTAGACACAACTTTGCTTTTTCATGTTTTAAGAGTCGAGAAAAAGCTAAAGATGACTCTAGTCTCCTTCGATGTTTTAACGAGCCCGAAGTGACAAATGCTCGGTTGGACTTTTTCAGTTATAGAGTTTGAAAAAAGGCCAAAAGAAACTGCTCTGGAGTTCTAGGCAGAGGGTGTGCCAAACCTTTCGCAAAACCACGGAATATGTTTTACGGTACGTGTGGTCAATCTTCGTGAATGCTGTGTTCACTGCATTGCGATCAGTAGGGCGGCCGACACGGCTTCCTATGGATAAAGGCTTTGTTCCTATAGGGGTCTCCCAATATATACGCGACGGTACGTGGGAGCACAAGTCCGTATTAGTGCCACCGACTCTCGGGAGGAATCACCCACCTTCGTAGAGATCGACAGTCACTAAGTTTAACGACGCCGGAACACGTCTCTACCTAGACCTCTATGTGTTTGCGTTATGTTACAAAGCGTTGTTATGTAAATTGAATTTATTTTAATGTTGATCTTGCTTAGTAGTTTGCCTTTAAGGATCACCACGAGATGTATGTAACAAATTCCTGAATGCAGTCTACGATGAGAAGCAAACTTTTCAATCTTTCAACTTTGAAAATCTTAACTACTGAGGAGAAGAAAGGCAAATCTTTTCACACAGATCATAGAGCACACACTAATGCAAAATTTCCTAAATCGTCATGCAAGCAGTCAAATGCAAAATGCACAATGCATGTATTTTCTTTTCCCTTTCTTAATGTTGATGTATTACAAAAAGAAAGTTGTTATATAACCTTGATTTCGATTTAAAGCGAAAGTAAACAAGCTAGTCCAAAATCAAAAGACACCTTAAGATTTACTTGTTTAATCACTGGAAATACATGAAATCAAACCATAATGACGAAAGTAAAAAGACTAATCAGCTATGGACAGCAAACAAGCTAACTCCTTAGACCAGCAAAATGCCTAACACAGGTTCAGATCTAAGAGGCCAAAGCAAGACTAGTTCACTTTCGTTATGGGAAATTGTAAATGATGGAAGAAATACAAAAGAACAAGTACAATTTCGTTATATAACAGAGGCAGAATGATGGCAAGTAAATTTGGTTTCAGAATAGGTACTAAGACTGAAAACTGACTGCAAAACTATAGTGAAAACAGGCAGGAAAAAAGGGAGGAAACCCCAACTGCACAAGGCAAAATTGGGCCAACGCAGGTGCTGCACAACCAATCTGGCTCTCAGCGCAGGTAGCCCCTTCAGGACCTGCGTTGCAAAGCAGGTAGCCTGTGTACTACCTGCTTTGGAAAACGAAAGTTTCGTTTTCACAGTTTCTGGGTCACAATTTTCTCAAAAATTCACAGTTTTTGCTCAAATCAGAAGCTATCAGTCAAGCACACACTAAGGGATGACAAGGAAGATGAAAAGCTATCACTAAGAGCTTACAAGGATCCTTGTAGATCAGCTCTTCAAATCATGAACATGCTCAGAAATGAGCTAGAGTAGCTGCCCTCTACTTCGCTTTTGATATAGTCAAAAGCTTTTCGATTTGGTACTCTTTTGTTCAGGAAATGAATAGCAAAATACTACAAACAATCAAACAGATACGATCCCCAGTGGAGTCGCCAGTTTGTTGTAGGGAAAAGTATCCGACTCGGATGACCCTATCCCACTCTAAGGGTGATAGTACCTCAGCAACAACTGTAAAGAAAACTACTTAAGGTTTACTTCTTTATGAAAGCAAGAGAGAATGAAGAAATGCACTAACCGTTGCCTTGCGCTTAATGTCGAATCCAAACTCTTCTCTTTTCTTGCTTGCTCCCATCTCCTTGCTCTTTTGCTGGCCCAGCTACAATGAGATCCTGCAAAATAACAAAGAAGGAAACTACAAGAAGCATGCAATCATAACTGATTCAAGGATTAGCATAAATCAAATATACAATTATCACAACATATCATTGAAACAAGTGCATATAGAAGAACCTCAATAGCTTTTATTAATAGAAGAAGTAAAGTTCTGAGAGTGTTACAACCATTGAAGGCCCCAATCTAGCAACACCTCCCAGCAGAAAGAATTTCTCCTCTTCACCTCCTCCAAGCAATCACCCAATAGTTCTATAGTGAAACCAACAGCATATCATTACTTTGCACAACATTCCAGCCTCCTGAGCTCATAGGAGAGAGCTCAACATAGCGATGGGCTTGCCCGAAGGGCAGGTTATAGAACAAGCATATGTTATCCTCCTCAAGCTTGACAAAAATAAAGAGGTACTGGTCAGTAATGACTGGGGAAAAATTGGGAGAACCTCACAGCTTTAATGGTAGCAAGTCGCTCTTGAACATGACACTTTGTCCTCCGTATCACATCGGGTTGGGTTGTTTCATTCACCGGTCTCATCACCATGGTCCTCGCCACACCATCCACAGTTGGGGTAATGCTACCGATCCATCACATCAGTGTCGTTATATGTTCAAGAGATGTTGTTCTGCAAAGAGTCAACCGTGTCCCATCCACTGCCATACATTGTCCTTCATCCATTTCATGACCGCCACCCTGAATCATACATCACAGTTTGTTTTCACCTCATCACAATCACTAGCTCCGTTCCGTGTCAATGATGTGGGATTCATTAAGGCCCTCCTTTGACGGATCGCTCCTTGTCGACATCAGCTCATTATCCAAGGAGTTGATCTAGGAACAACCCCTTCAGTACTTTGAAGCTTGCATGCCTCAATGGCAAGTTTCTCACTTCTGGCGACAGGTATACATCAATGACCTTCGACCAGGGGATTTTGCATGGTGGTCAACGCCAAGTCCTTTATTCCCACCATGTGAATTGTACTGCTGTACCTTGAGGGTCATCATCCTTATCGGTGATTCCTCTCGCGCTTGTTAACGGTTTACATCATTGACCGGTAATCAAGCGATGTCTTTCCATGTTCGACTTCAAGAAATTCTCACATGGATCGACTTGTACATCGAGTGAAGATCGGAAGAGATTGAAGACCCCGGATCTAGTTTCATCCATCTCGGCTGCGATATATATTCAGGATATAAAGACATTTGATGTGTACATCATTGCAGCAGATGATCATCCTTCTCAAAGGATGATAATTTCAGCAGAGAATTATCAGTCTACCATCAGACGATCGTCTGTTCTATGTACCAAAATGAATTTATAAAGCTGAGCATGGGAATGCCCACCTCAGCTAGATCATGAAAAAGTATGAAAAATAATGTATTGTATTGTATCTTATTACAGGACACTTCTTAGCAGATTGAATGAACTTCGGATCCTCCTAATAAAGCATTTCACCCAATAAACGACCTCATACTTTAGGGGGCATCTGTTATAGACAATTTTGTGCCTTGCAGCATCAGGCATGAATTGTCAATAATCCAAGGGATCCTAAGTCCCTAAACATGATGTTCCTACCCCTAGAGGAACAAGGTCAGCAAACCAACAGCTCTCAGATCAGTTCTCCACCTGAAAACACTCAAAAACAAGCAATCCTGAAATCAATGCAGGTGCTCCACTAGGCTTCTGCGCTGAAACTCAACTCCTCCATGGTGTACCTGCGTTGCAAAGCAGGTAGGACAAAGGCCACCTACGCTGAGCGAGATGGGACAAGTGGCACACTGAGTCATTGCTCTGGAATCTTCCAAAAATGACACTTGGATCAGGGATTTCGCCTTGTGATGAGTCAGAGGCTCTGTTTCTCCAAGTGGAAGCAAGGTTCTCCAAGTGGACTCAAGAACTGAAGATCAACTGAAGAGAGAGAGGACACAAGGCAGCTACACATCAGTTGCAAGCTGACTCATCCTTTCTCAATTCATCTATATATTGAGCTCTCTCCTATGAGCTCAGGGAGCTGGAATTTTGTGCAAAGTAATGATATGCTGTTGGTTTCACTATAGAGCTATTGGGTGATTGCTTGAAGGAGGTGAAGAGGAGAAATTCTTTCTGCTGGGAGGTGTTGCTGGATTGGGGCCTTCAATGGTTGTAACACTCTCAGAACTTTACTTCTTCTATTAATAAAAGCTATTGAGGTTCTTCTATATGCATTTGTTTCAATGATGTATTGTGATAATTGTATATTTGATTTATGCTAATCCTTGAATCAGTTATGATTGCATGCTTCTTGTAGTTTCCTTCTTTGTTATTTTGCAGGATCTCATTGTAGCTGGGCCAGCAAAAGAGCAAGGAGCTGGGAGCAAGCAAGCAAAGAGAGGAGTTTGGATTCGACATTAAGCGCAAGGCAACGGTTAGTACATTTCTTCATTCTCTCTTGCTTTCATAAAGAAGTAATCCTTAAGTAGTTTTCTTTACAGTTGTTGCTGAGATACTATCACCCTTAGAGTGGGATAGGGTCATCCGAATCGGATACTTTTCCCTACAACAGAAGGAATGAATCAAATTATTTCACATAATGATATAGGTCAAGAAGAAAAATATTAGTTCTTTGTTTGACTCAAGATCACAAGTGAACCTTGTTGGGTGTGGAGCCTAATTATCTTCTTTATTCAGAGGTATCACCGCATTGGACCCCAGTTCATAATGTGGCAACAATGCCACTCATAATATTTATGCTGCAAGGGGGGTCCAAGTGGGGCAACTGCCTGAGCCGTTCATTAGGCAGAGATCTAATGGTAGAATTTATGTTTAATTTAGGGCTTTTTTCCCTAGAAGGAAACCCCTCGCTATATATGAGGGAATTGTATTGCGTCTATGTGGATCTGTATTCTAAGCGAGAAGAGAGAGGAGATTGAGCAAGAGAGAAGAGGGAATTACAGTGGATCTACTGTAGGTTGTATCTCTTCAGTTTGTTGGATAATATAAAAGGAAGTACTGGCTATTTCTCCATGGACATATCCCAAATTGGGTGAACCATGTATATCTATGTCTCTCTTGTTTTATGTGTTTTCTGTGTTTATATTTCTGCAATAATTTATGTGTTCCATTGCTCTGTAATATATAATTTTATAATAAACCTCATTGCAAAAAATCTAGGCAATCAATTGGAATATCTAGTTCATAATCACCCAAGCCCATATACATTTGGATGGATAAATAGGGATGTAGAGTTAAAGGTAAAAAATAGTGAAAATTAGATTTTTTATTAGTGTCAATTTTATTAATGAAGTAGAACTAGATGCAGTTCCCCTATGTATATGGGGTGGTGTTTGGAATTCCCTACATGTATATATGAGATGCAATCCTCATGTGAAGAGACAATCATTATTGTCTCATCAAGGATGGAAAATCATTCACTATCATATGCACACAAAGGCAAGTTGAAAATTTAACTAGTAAGTTCCAACCAAGTGAGTAAACTGATCATTTCTAGTAAGAAGTATGTTTTACTGCTTTTCAAAGAAAACACGTCTATAGAAGAGTTATTAAGAGGAATGGAACACCTAGAGGGGTGTACTAAGACATAGAAACAAAATTATGAAAATTTATTACAAGAATATTGGGATGTGTTCGAGGAGCCTAAAGGGCTATCACACAAGAGGGAATTGGAGCACAAGATCCAACTATTGCTAGACTATGCATTACCAAACATTGGGTTGTATAGGTATTCTATTATAGAAGCAAGTGATGTGAATAAACAATTGTAGTAGTTATTAGAATAGGGTGTCATCCGATAAGGTATTTTATGTAGGGGACTGGTCGGAGGAAGAGCGGTGATTTTTGAGCTAGGGTTATAGGCTTATAGAGTTTGTTCTCCATGGAAGGACACAAAGGTGGGAGCTCCACTCCCTCCTACAAGCAGGCAGTGGCCAGCAGGGGTAAAAAACCAATAGAAGATGATAGAGGTCCTTCAGATGTAAGGCAAAGAAACAGGGAAGAGGAGCAGGATGGCTCTAAATCTAGGGAGAATAACAACACTAAAAATAGCGAGGAAGCGAACAAGGAACAAGAAACAAAAGACAAAGCACAAAAGGGACCATGCAAGCCCAAAACTACAATCATGCCCAAATTAGTTTTGAATGATCCTGCTTTGCAGGCGCATAGGGACCACATGCAGACATATGAAATCATTTGTAAATTCATGGGCTTATGGCCCACTGAAAAAGCTTTACAAACATGGATTAAATACCACTAGAAAGCAAAAGGAAGCATAGAACTACATCTTGGGTCAAAGGGATTCTTTACTATAGTCTTTGCAAATATTGAAGATAAGGACAGAGTGTTTGAAGGAGGGCCCTACTTTTACGCAGCTACAAGCCTATATATGTGACCATGGGTTATGAATTTTGTCCCAGAACGAGAAACGTTTACCTCGGTACCGGTTTCGATTAGACTCTACTCTCCACCTTTGGATTATTTGCAACTGGAATCATTATCTGCCATAGGAAATAAGCTAGGGCATTTTGTCAAAGCCTTTGAGGCCACCAGAAGGGTAAAATACACATCCTTTTCAAGAATATGTGTGGAGATGGATCTTTGTGGAGCTCTGCTGAATGAGGTAATCTTGCAAGTGTTTGATGAAGAATGGGTGCAAACAGTGGATTATGAACACATCCAATTCAGATGTCGTAAAAGCCATGAGGATGGGCACCTATTCAGAGATTTCCCTCTCAGTAAAACAAAAAACAAGAGTAAAGATAACACCATGAAAGACATTGAAATCTTTCATAATCTGGTCCAGAAAGGAAAAGGGAGCAAAAGGGGATTGAAGCTACTTCATACAGAAAAGCAACAGGCCAGTCAAAATAGGTTTCAAGCCCTAGAAGAGGAAGATGTGATAATGAAAGCAGATCAGGTCAAGGGAGGCAGTCCAGTGGAGGAGGAGAACGAAGAAAATGATGAGAAAACACAAAATAGCAATAAACAGAAAGAAGAAATGATGAGTGACACAGAACTGGAGATGGACCAGGAAATGACCCAGAGTGAGATGGAAATGGAGGACCACGAACTACAGGAGATTCTTGAGAAAGAGAATCTAGATCTAGAAGGATTCTTGAAACAAGGAACCAGGGAGGGGGTGGATTCGTTACCTCCAGAGGAGTTCCTGTTGAGGGAAATTTTCCCCTAGGGCTTTTGGGTTGAAACCCTAGCATACTAAAAGTTGTCTATACAGAGAAACACACATTCACATAGCCATTATGCTATTATAAGCAAATTCTATGATAAGGGGGCGTACCTTAGGTCCTACGTTTGAGAAGGTCCTTTAGGGTCCAAACCCTTCTTCAAGTTCCTTTTGCCCCTTTGTCCTGCAAAACAACCAATTCCAAAGAACACAGCAGTATACAGACAAAACCTTACAAAGAAGCCATCTTCATGTTATAAAGAAAAGGTAGTTAGTTATGAACTTTAAACAACCATTCTCATATGAATTCTAACATGAATATCATAAACATAAAGAAGATTTATATCAGGAACCAAGAAATGCGTTTCTTTTATTATAGACAAATAAAATACAGAAAAGGAATAATTTCACCTGAGTCACCTTTCGCAGGCTCCAAGCAAAGCTTCCTTCCAGATTCATCCAGCCTCAAGCCTTTAACAAACTCCTTCCATGACTTACTCCATGATGTCACAAGTAGTGGATGAACATCAACACACAAGGAAACAAGGGTTTCCTGTACAAATGGGGGAAGTGAAGAAGGCACAAGGGTCTTCAGACCTGGTCAGGGGAAAAATCTCAGCATAATAACCTTTCTCTCTCTTCCCTCCTCCTTTAGGCCTTCCCATTAAGGTCTTTTTATACCTCTCCCAAAGTATTTTTTTAGTTGGGAGTTGGTTGGGAACAGTTGGGCCACGGGCACTAACAGGTGATCAGCAGGTAAAACCTGCGATATTTGCCCGAAATTAAGGAGTTTTATATTTTTTTAAGTGTTTTAATACATATACGCGGGTTGGGTATATGCCTACCCACGTATACACGCGTTTAACTCAGGGCAATGTCGCGTATAAGGGATAAAACACTGTTTTTTAAATTTTTGGACTAGGTCTGGAAGGAGGGGTTGCCCTAGGCCATAAGTGCAACATCAAAAACTATAAGAGTGAGATTTGGAGCTAGAACAGATATCCCCCTATTATATGACGTCAGAAGGGGTACATGATGGCCGAAATGTATTAAGAAAGTACATGGAAAGGAAATCTGTCAAAAACCGAGGAGGACTTCACCAGAATTCAGCCTGCCAAGCCACAAAATGAGATTAGAAAGAAACACTGTCTGAGGCGGGCATACCCATGCTCAGAAAAAGTAAAGCATGTCCGCATATCAAATACAAGCGGATCCACTAAGTATACAAGTATAAATGACTGGAAAATACATAATGGATCATCTGATCATGATCGAACAAGTACATGTCTGAATATCACATATAATATTGTCAATGATGCTAAAAGATGTAACGGATCACTGATATCAAAGACTGATCCCAAAAGGTACCAACTGAACATGATGGAATAGGATGGTACTACACTGCAAACTCAGGTGCCAGCATATAGAATGTCGCCATGACTGACTGCAACATATAAGATGGAGTGGTATCAACTAGCAGCAACAAGAGAAATTGTCAAGTGAACCAATGAATGCTGACACAACCTGAGGTCTTCACCGACCGTCGTGGTACATTTCTACACCATGGGAATAAATGATCTGAAGTCGACCATGTGAGAAATCGTTTGATTACCGGTCATTGATGTATACCGTTAACAAACGCGAGACTACTCACCGATAATGATAATGAGTATCAAGGTACCCAGTACAATCTAACAAGTGTGAATAGATGAGCTGGAGTCGAACACCTGTGAGAATCTATCGATCAGGAGACAATGATGTTTTCCCACTGTCGATAACGAAGGATCTGCCACTAATGACTGCAAACCCCAAGGTACTGCCAAATGGACTCTGGATCTTTGCCCCAGAGCAATGAGTCGGAGTCGATAGGGAAAGATCCGCTAGAAGGAAGGCATTAAGGCATCCTTCATCAATCTAGCACAAGTGTAACCCGTAGGCCAATAATGTGGAAGGAATCGGATGAAAGAGATGTAGTAACCCAACTGAAGTACGTTTCTGGTGTACACAAGATGTGGCTAGCGTACGATAGAAACCCTCTAAACCAACCAATAATGGAAGCTGACACAGAGGCGAGGTATCCACCAATAGGGTCAAATGGAAACCAAGGTACTGCACGAATCCCAATGTGTGATAATGTAAGCTGATGTCGAACACAAGGGAAACCACTCAGTCAAAGACCCATGATACTGATCGATGTTGAACACAAGGTGACCTATCAATAATGAAAATAGGGCTAGGGTGCAGCTCTAGGCCTATCCTCAGAGCAAGGTGTCGTCGTCGATAAGGACAAGACCGGCCAGCAAGAAGTCAATGGGGACCTTCTCAAACCGGCACGAGTAAATGACCAATATAGCTGATGTGATGTTAGACATGATACTGACAACCAGGGATGGCCAACTGAAAAATGAGTCAAGAGACACCGCAGAGATGTCGACTCAGGCTAACTTCCCTTGAACAAAAGCATGACTCAATGTGACTATGTGGCAGCATATGATGACTCTGTATAAGTTCGTCATGCAGGAGGCACGAACGAACCCTCCATATGATTGGAAGAGATAACCAATCGGGGGAGAACTGACTCAAATACAAGGTTAAGGTGTACCTAAGTCAAACTAAATCCCGCCCAAACGGAGGAGAATTTTCTTTGAGTGCTTTGTTCAAGGGCGACACGACTGACTCTAGCTGCCAACAATAAATGGAAATACTGTCCCATTCCCGCTCTTTTTTGGAATACTTAATTTTTTTGTCTTTTTCTGTTAAGCTTGAAAAAGAATAAAAGAATGTTATGGTATAGTGGAAAGAACGATTGTCGGTGAAACAGATGATCTAGTTCCTAGGAATGGAACATTCCTATGCTCGATGCAAGGAGGTGAAAACTGGTCAGTGACACTCAAAGGTGTGTTCCTTCCACGGGTCAAGGTGTGTCAAGCTGCAGAAGTCAAAGGTATGCAAGGTTGATTTTGCAGTCATCATGGTCAAAAGTTGGCTTAAACACGAGTCCAAGTGAAGCCGCTCTAGGCCAAAAGGTACAAGTGGTCAATATGCAATGTAGTAGTACAACTCGACACAAAGGAGCCTCTAAGGTATAAGGCCAGAACAAAGCAAAGAAGCTAAGAGGAATGAGTCTTCAATTCATAAGTCATGGTGGGACTACAGAGGACTCCCAAGCCTACTCAAATCAGAGCAGCATGGGCAACAAATGTCAGTGCGGTGCTAACTACAATGCCCATGTAAAGGATGGCTCTACCATCATGTCATGATTTAAAGAATCGGTGAGTGAAGATGGCTTATGAACCATAACACGATGGGGTCGACCCTATGGCAGATGTATCGGCAAATGGAGGCTAGTATGCATAATGCAGCGAAAAAATGGTGTCCCTAACCTATATGCCAGTGAGAAAACGATACCTACCATGATGGGTCAGCAGTCATGGAACCGTCTCGAAACTGTTGAAAAAACGTCCAAAATGTCCTGAAAAACAAACCATTCTCGACATTCCAAGCTCCCAAGTTAAAAGTCACATGAGGCCAAAAAAAATAAAATTTTGAAAAAATTTTGCATTTTCAAAACCTATAAAAGGGATTTTGGACTCACCATTTTTACCATTTGAGTTTGAGAGCAAAGAGTTGGAGCAAAAGGAGAAAACTTCCCGTACACCAAATTCAACCGTTCAAATTCTTCAAAAACCTCCAGGTAACTCTTATACTTAGCTTGCAATTGATTGTGACTGGTTTTACTATTTTTAATTTATGTTTCACCATTGAATTTTTTGCCAAAAATTTCACTGCGGCGTATACGCGGGTTGGTAATATGAAACCTGCGTACACGCGGGCCCTATACGCGACTGTGTGCACAGGGACCTGCGTATACGCCGCGAACATTTTTAACCAAAAAACTAACGGTTGAAAATAATTTTTTTCTCAGAATTCCGGTCACGTGGCGAGAAAGAGAGCATGCAGCGGTGGATAATGAAGTCATGAACGATCCTGATGCTTTGGAAGCCCTACAGGGATGTGGTTTGCTTAAATTCTTCAAACTGCCGAATATGAAAGAAAACACACGTCTGCTTGAGATGCTCATTGATTACTGGGATGTCGAGGAGGATGCCTTTATGATTGACCAGATGCCACTCAGGGTAGAAGTGGAGGATATCTATTTCATCACGGGCCTTTCCCGAAGGGGAGAGGTAGTACATTCCCGGGGTAGGACACGGAGCAGTCTCACAATAGAGGACTACGTACAGATATATTGCCCGAGACATCCCAAGAAGGTTGGGAGCCAGATTTCCATCACACATGTGGCAAGTTTATCACTGAGGATAATCCTATTCACCATAGCTCGAGTGAACGGATCGACCTCTCTGCATCAGGCATCACAGCTAACCATGAGTGTTGCAGTTGACTGTCTCACCACTGTATTTGACTGGTGTACTCCTCTTCTGGCCAACATGAAGAGCCAGCTCACTTCTATCAAGAGGGGACAGACCAAAAACTTTGGATATGGGACTATCCTGTGTTCTTTCTTTTTCGAGAAGGTTCCCGCACTCCGCCCCAGGGTAGCAGTTTCCATCAGCACCCTACGAGATCCACGCATGGGCCGGTGGGCTGACCTGATGAGGTTTCTGGGGGGTGGGGAGGTCCCAAGGACTGCTTTGACGATGACTTCCTCACCTGGTGGGATTAGCAGATCATCGCCGTAGATGACTACCCCTATGCTGGGCTGGATTTCCGAGGAGATCCTGATCTAGCATTACCACCGAACGCAGCATGGGGCAAGATTGGTAAGAATTTTTTGATTTTATGATTTTATTTTTATTTTTCAAATATAATGATGCATTTTGAAAAATATTTTTGATGGGATTCAAATGACTAATATGATGATCATGTTCCAGATATTGGGCCAGTACGACCAGATGGGTTCCTGCGGCATGGACGGTGTGGCCGAGGAGCCGAAGAGGCGAATGCTGATACAGAACGAACTCTACACAACGTCCAGCGACACTTGGCAAGGTTGAGCTGCCGAGTACCGATGGCTACCATAGAGGACCTTCCTGAGGATATGCAGCGTCATGTGGTTGGCATGCCACGTGACTGGGTTTACACTTTTCGGCGTGTGGCCAATGCGATAGTTACCTACTTAGCCATTCATCCTAAGCCGGGGAATTAGATATGCCGGACATGATTATGGGCATTCGAGTCCCAATTTTGTATATTTTTGGAAAAACATATGTACACTCGAGATGCTCTATGATATATCTATCTATATATATATATATATATATATATACAGTTCGACTTTTTGATGCTTGATTTTATTGTGATGAATGATTGATGTGCCAGTCTAATGCTTGATTAGCGATAGAATCAGCTAACCAATTATGAGATCTTGGAATGTGCAAATAATTAATATAAGTAAATGATGTTTGCAACAACCTCACCCTTAAATACTGGCGATATAAACATGGATCCCTTACCCAATAAATGTTGTTTAATTGTGACACTATCAATTGAGAATCAAGATGAACTACCAACGAGTCGATCCCATGAGAGATTACCTCGGATAATAAATTAATAACGGTAGTATACTCAGCCATATTGTTTGAAGCGGGACCAATGCATACGCCTCTTGATACCATCAATTGACCAGATGGATAATAGAGTACCCAAGTTGCGGAAGCAAGATTCTGAGTGTGTCGACTAGCACCATCGGCGAATCCAAAATAGACCAAGTCATCCATCAACACCTTCCATAGCAGACCAAAAATTGTTGATATCAAAAAACTCTCGATGATATATGTACAAATATACATAGTGTACAAAGAAGCCATTGCTTGGCCAAAACTAAGCAAAGTACTTCCTGAGGTAGAGCCCGTCAGGGGGCTCTGCCAACTTGCTCCTAGGGATGTTTATAGGTACTATGATCGAACCAATCAATATACTTCCTTCGGTGAATAACTGTGTTGTAGCCAAAGGAGCCGTACAAACATCACTAGTCAGACTGGAGGACCTAGATTTGCCTTCATGCACAGGGGAATGAAAGTGTGATCGAAGATATAAATCTTCCAAAGGTCGATATACAGCCGCTATTGCTTCGAATATCACTTCATCCAATGGAAAAACAATATCTGAGCAATCCGATGCAGAGGTGGAATCAAGGGTCCGAATATAAGCCACATTACCATCTATCTCTTTCCCAGAGGAAGGAGTAGAATGGTTATCTGTAGGGTTATCGATAGATTCACATCTAAGCTCTACTGCAGACATCAGAGATTCTATTCCACCCGCCTTGTCATCATCTGATGTGGCCACAGATGAAGCTAAGGTTCCAGGATCTGAAGAATGACAAGCTTGAACAAACTCTTTCCATAAAGGGTCCCTGGAAGATGAAATTGTATCTATTCCAACTGTAGGAGGGGGAAGATCAAACGTACCCATCAATGAAGAGTACATCCCGACTCCTAAATTCTCAGTAGGCGGACGGGGGTTACCCACTAACGGGACAGTAGAGTCAGAAGTTGCTCGAGGATCAACTGGAGAATAGTCCAATTGATCAAACTTAACGATTTTCCCTTCATGAGGAAAGCAAACGACATGAAACAGAGTCGAAACAATGGCTTCCATTTCGTATACCCAGTTCCTTCCTAAGAGGAGACTATAGTCTAGGTTAGCATCTATGACATCTACTTCAATATTAACGACCTTCCCTCCAACACATATAGGAAAGGCCGGGATAATCCCGTATGGCCTATGAGAATGACCATCAAACGCTGTCAAGAGGGTAGGTGAAGGAACAACCGATGGTGATCCAATGGCCTTCCAGCATGACATAGACATGACACACGTGGAAGCTCCCTCATCTATAACCGTCTGAAAAATATTCATTTTTTGGTAGGTAGACTTTATCTGGAAAGCCATGTGATGAGGAAGTCTCTTTTTGACATTATTCATATCAAAAGTGAGAGCTAAGGAATTACTTGGATCCACTGCCCCCATTGCCGATAGCAAGGCACTTCTTTGAGTAGGACATGACTGGAGAACCTCTAAAGCGGACATAGCACATGGACTCTGAGCCAGATCCTCAACAATGGAGTAATTCTGGGCTGCCCTAATATTAGGGTTGATAGTCGCACGTTTAGCGGAACCTTTCGGTACCCATGGTATAGTCTCAACAGAAGGTCGCTCAATATGAAGTGGGTTGTTAGTTTCGGGAACTGATTTACCCTTGGAATTTTCACCTTCACCATAATCGCGTGACCATGTGGCCACATTAGCGTGAGAACCCATCATGAAAACATTTGATGACTTGTCTCCTTCCTGGTTGCCCCCTGCAGAGATACCAGGGTTTGAACTCGCGCCAGCAAGCATTTGCTGCCCTTGGGGAAAAGGATTAGTTAACACAGCTTGGGAACTAGAAGTCCCTTACTACCCTAAAAAGCGTTGAGCGTCTTGAATCTTGGGGCAGAGGTGAGTTAAATGGTCTCCACTGCACAACTTGCATGGAAACTTGACTTTCTTTCTAGACTCATTTCTACCACCACCAGCATTATTGCCGGATTTATTTGCGTCAGCCTTCCCATCCTGATTCTTTTTCTTACCTCGTCCTTTCTTTTTTCCATTGTAATTTTGATTTCCTTTGGGGTTATCAGATTGGACGGCATTAATCGAAGAGGTTTGGGAAGCCGGAGGGTTAGACGATGTGACTTGGTTGTTAGAAGCAGTTTGTAAAGACAACTGCTACAATTGGTTCAACAAGTTCACTGCATTTGTGTCTACCGACCCAACGATACCATCCACGTGGGGACCTAGCTTCGACTTAGCTATGTCAACCTTAGACCTAGGAGCATCTGGCAAGTATTTTTGTAGGATCCCAGACTGAGAGTAAATCAATTCTAATTGCTAGGCCCTAAAAATGGCTTGCTCCTCAGAATAGACTCCAGACATGGAGACATCTTTAGAGATCTCGGGTTGTAAAGATTTCAAAAACCATTCGAGATGGTACTCCGAAGGGATTTTGGCTTTAATGAGCCTCTTTCTTCGTCTCCATTCCTGAATATGGTCAGAAATGTGAGTTGCCTTATCCTGACGAAAAGTGGCCAGAATTTCAGTTCCGGCATCATAACGGATAGGCAAATGGAAATGATTTAAGAAAATATTAGCTAAGTCAGTGAAAGATGTGAAGCTGCCCCCTGGCAACTCTATATACCATTTGGCCGCATTACCAGTCAAGGTGCGTTGAAAAATTCTCAACCTAATCGAGTCATCGATAAGGGAGTTCGATGAGCACCACAAATGGAATGTGGTTACATGGTCGCCTGGGTCTTCACCGCTCTTCCCTTCAAATTTTGGAATGTCCAAAGGGAGTTTGGTTGGGACCGGATGCCAGGCTGGATTGTACTTGATTGGATCGTTTGTTAACTTAGTGAGATCTGGCAAGTTCAAAGTTGCCAGGAACGGAATCCTAGGAGGACCTTGGGGATTCCACCCAGACTGGGCGGAGCTCCCAAAGTTTTGAAAAGATTGGCTTGCATTTTGGAAGGCACCAAGCTGCCCGAAGTAACCAGCAAAACCAGCTGAACCAAAAGGCAAGCCTTGTGATCCAGCAAAATTCGGAGTTTGACCAACTCCGGCCGCAAAGCCTCCATAACCAGCAAAGTTTCCTCCTAAAGGATTATAAGGAGTTGATAACCCCTGATACGGATTCCAAGCTGAAGCTAAGGGAGGAATACTTTGAAATGAACTAACTGTGGAGTACGGCCTATTCCCTTGTTGGCTGAAAAACGGATTCCCAGTTCCCGCGCCACTAACCCCAGGGTTAGTCCAACCTTGGAAAGGATTGTTGCTTTGTCCTATAGAAGAAAAAGGCATGGATCCTATCGCCAGGTTGGAATGTGGTATATGACCACTTCCGAAAGGAAAACCATGGAATGAAGCCGATCCACCCATCATGGACGTGGCGGCACTAAATGGAACTGATGGAATACCCTGTGAATGGGTGCCAAATGGGAAGAATCCAGAACCAAAAGCATTGTTTTAGGAATTTCCACTCGTGGACGGAATGGAGGTAGACCCAACTAAAGATGTGCTAGCAAAAGATCCAAACAAAGAAGCAGAGGAGATGGAAATTGTTCCTCTCCCTTGTACCGATGTTGGAGTGTGCATAGTTGTAGCACTTGTAGTAGAAGCCATGCTTCCAGTAGTGGTCATCGATGGTAAGCGCGTAGTGTAACCTGGACTTGACGGTTTATGCGTCGAAGTCCCAACGTATTGTAATACGTCTAGATGACTAGATGGTAGGGGAGAATTCGGAGCCGCTAACGACTCTGAGAGTTCTTCTACCTCTATGTTATTCTCCACTTGAAGGAGAACTCGAGAAAGAACTGGAGTGTTCCTCTCTTGTTCTGCAGAAGTGCTAGGCCTTGCTTGAACACTAATTCCCCCAAGAGGAGGATCAATCCTCGATGCTTCAACTGACGTGGGACGAAACCCACCAACAGTATTACCTCTGCGCCTTCTAGGAGAAGGCTCTAAACTTGGTGGTGAAAGACCACGAAGTCTTTGAGACCGTCTAGGTGATCGATCAGCCACTTTGAATTTTTTGTTAAGATCTAACTAAAGACTCAAAAAATTGAAAGATAGGCCAACTAAGAGCACAGAGCACACACTATAAAGTCCCTAAAGATATCAGCCAGTCAAACAACTTCCAAGTATTTCCGCTCCGGGTGATTAGGACTGGACACCAAAATACAAGAAAGTGAATTAAGGGGCCTTCCAAAGATAGTTTGGGATGATGAGGGCCCATTCCTATTAGTGAAGGTAACAGATGAAGTTACGCTGACCTCCTAACAATAGCCTGCGCCAGTGCAAGCCCCCAAGCTTCACAAGGGTTCCCTCCAGTAGTACCGTTGAGAGTGATACAACGTCGACCTCAGGTGCCACGGGATTCCCCTCTGCAGCCACCTGTGTAGATCCCTAGGAGTAGCAACTATGGATACCAACTCGTCACAGAAGCCAGGCGGAACAGTCGTGAGGTAAGTTCGAACAAGTAGGAGAGGGGGTATCTCTCTTCCCTGTCTTCACAGACCCTCGTGCTTAACTCCCAGATCCGGAGCTTTCCTGGTCTTCCTAACGCTATTGGATTTTCACTCGCTATTCAGACTCCTACATTTGACGTTTAAATGGCCTTGGAGAGTTAACTCTCCACTCGCCTAATCCAAGGCCCTAAAATCCTAAAACTTGTTGGTGTATCTAACTTAAAAAAAAAAGTTTTAGTGAATTTTAATTAGCGCTTGATTTTAAAATAGGCTGTTCTTTAAGTCACGGGATAACGGAAGTGAAACTAGTGGTGTTTTTGCGCAAAAGAAATTAATAAAAACCTAACTACATGCACATGCACTTGTTTTCGTTTTTCGATGAAAAGCAATTTCTACAAGGTTCAGAGGAACTTCTAATAAAATAAATTTTTCTTTTCTTTTCGTTAATTCACGCTTCAAACTCACAAAAGTTAACAAAGCTATGTATGCCTAAAAAGATATGCAAATCTATCCTAATGCAACAATTATATGCTGATGCAAGATTCAAAACTACTCTAAAAACAAGAAATGAAAGTTGCTTGCTTATCAATTTTTATTTTGCCACTTAAAATGTCTAGATGGAATATGAGATGCTACCATTAATTTTGTCTAAACACTAAAAACAAGTTTCAAGACAAACATAAAGCACTTTCATTCACTAAAAGGAAACCAAATGAAAACAAAGTTCAAGAAATCAAAACTAAGTTTTCAAAAAGTTTTCTTCAAAAGGAACAACAAAAACGTCTTTTCAAAAAATGCTCTCAACAAGACTGAAACTTTGTGATTGAAGAATAGGAAACAAACACTTTTTCAAGTTGACACCACACAATGGATGAAAACTCAACAAAAAAGAAATGTGTTTAAGGATGCTCTTAACAATCAAAAGCAGCAATGAAAGCTTTGGCAACAAAAACCAAAAAGATCAAAAAGACAAATTTCAAGAAAGTATCAATCAACAACTTTCATGAAACAAAGAAGTGGATGGTCACAAAAAGTGGTTTTGTCAAGAAAACAAAAAGTCACCAAAAGCAAGATTTAACACAAAGATTGACATCAATCTCCCTGCCCTGATGAATCAGAGCAGCCAAGATTCCTAGCAAGAAATCTTGCGTGCTTTAGCAAAAAATGATGACGCTTGCAACAACAAAAACAAGACCAATACTTCTTACAATCAGAGAGAATTTGGAACAATATGCTTGGTGTAAAACTAACAACTGATACTGCAAAGTGACTGTTTCAGACTGAATCAAACCACCAGACAGACCTTTAGAGACAAAAATATTTAAAAACTTGAAAATAGCAAGATATACGCGACTGTACTTATGTACAGATTGCGTGTATACGCGACTGTGCCTAAGGAAACCTGCGTATACGCAGGTTCACTTAAGGAAACATGCATATATATGCTTCTGTAACTAAGAAAAACAACGTATATAAAAGATTTCAAGAAAAATAAAAAACAAACTGAAGAAACTGGAAAAACTTAGAATTCAAGAATAGACCACACAGCAACAGCAAGCAAACAAGCAGCTGAACCCTGATTGGCTTGAAAACACCCAAACTAGGAAAAACAAGAGTGTTTTCCCCAGTGGAGTCGCCAATTCCGTTGAGGGAAATGTTCCCCTAGGGCTTTTGGGTTGAAACCCTAGTAGACTGAAAGTTGTCTATACAGAGAAACACACATTCACACAGCCATTATGCTATTATAAGCAAATTCTATGATAAGGGGGCGTACCTTAGGTCCTACGTTTGAGAAGGTCCTTTAGGGTCCAAACCCTTCTTCAAGTTCCTTTTGCTCCTTTGTCCTGCAAAACAACCAATTCCAAAGAACACAACAGTATATGGACAAAACCTTACAAAGAAACCATCCTCATGTTATAAAGAAAAGTTAGTTAGTTATGAACTTTAAACAACCATTCTCATATGAATTCTAACATGAATATCATAAACATAAAGAAGATTTATATCAGGAACCAAGACATGTGTTTCTTTTATAATAGACAAATAAAATACAGAAAAAGGAATAATTTCACCTGAGTCACCTTTCGCAGGCTCCAAGCAAAGCTTCCTTCTGGATTCGTCCAGCCTCAAGCTTTTAACAAACTCCTTCCATGACTTACTCCATGATGTCACAAGTAGTGGATGAACATCAACACACAAGGAAACAAGGGTTTCCTGTACAAATGGGGGAAGTGCAGAAGGCACAAGGGTGTTCAGACCTGGTCAGGGGAAAAATCTCAGCATAATAACCTTTCTCTCTCTTCCCTCCTCCTTTAGGCCTTCCCATTGAGGTCTTTTTATACCTCTCCCAAAGTATTTTTTTAGTTGGGAGTTGGTTGGGAACAGTTGGGCCACGGGCACTAACAGGTGATCAGCAGGTAAAACCCGCGATCTCCGCCCGAAATTAAGGAGTTTTATATTTTTTTAAGTGTTTTAATACATATACGCAGGTTGGGTATATGCCTACCCGCGTATACACGCGTTTAACTCAGGGAAATGTCGCGTATAAGGGATAAAAAATTGTTTTTTAAATTTTTGGACTAGGTCTAGAAGGAGGGGTTTCCCTAGGCCATGAGTGCAACATCACAAACCATAAGAGTGAGATTTGGAGCTATAATAGTTCCACAAAGTTCAATAGTTGTTCATATGGAAAACTCAGACCAAAGGGCTGGAAAAGCAAGGGAAAAATGAAAGACATGGTAGCGAAGGTATGAAATCTATGAAAACCACACCAGGATTAGCACCCAAAATCCCAGGAAAGAAAAGAGGCCAGAAAAAGCAGAACGAACTTTTAATGGAATGTGGAAAGCTAATGATAGACTCAGGTAAGATGAAAGACCTATCTAGTTACTCCTTTACAAATCTTTAATAATGAAGTTCACTTCTTGGAATATAAGAGGTCTAGGCAGTAAAAGAAAACAAATATTACTTAGTAATAGGATGAAACAAGCAGCACTAGATGTGATCTTCATCCAGGAAACTAAATGTTCCATTCAAAAAATAAAAGAGATTCACAGCAAATGGCTCAATAGATTTGAGTTTCTGGAAGTCAAAGCAGAGAATACAGCAGGAGGAATTCTCACGCTTTGGAACCCCCAAAAAATTGACATTATAGATGCAAAGGCATCTAGAGATTATCTTTCAGTGGTCATTCAACTAGTGGGAGATAAGGAAATTTACCTGGTCACGAATGTGTATGGCCCCCAAAGAATGGATGGTAAACTCAAGCTTCTAGATTCCCTGCAGGATCTTAGGGAAAGACATGCAAGAATCCCTTGGATCTTAGAGGGTGATTTCAACATGATCAAATCGTTGTTGGAGAAAAACGGGGGCATCGGAATTCTAAACAAAGACTCCCTTTCTTTTCAAACCTTCATAGACAATATGAAGCTAGTGGATATTGTAATGAATAATGGTACCTTTACTTGGAACAATAAAAGAGGAGGAGAGTCTTAGGTGGCCTCCAAATTAGATAGATTCATAATCTCAGAAGATCTTATGCTCAAGGAGAAGGACATAGTTGCAAGAGTTCTCCCCTTTGGAGGCTCGGATCACTAGCCAGTGCAACTAGAAATTCAGGGCATTGGTAACCCCAGGAATAGACCGTTTAGATTTGAAAACATCTGGCTCTTGCACCCAGATTTCAACAACAACATAGCCATATGGTGGATAGAAGACTTGAATATTAAAAGCACAAGAATGTTCCTTCTTCAAAAAGGACTCAAACATATCAAACTCCAGCTCAAGGAGTGGAACAAGAAGGAATATGGCAATATTTTTGAAGCAAAAAAAACTGTTGAGGGAAAAATGCAGGAACTCAACCAAACCCTTATCATGGAGGGTTTTGATAAAGAGAGAAGTGATAAGGCAACTAAATATCATCAAGAATGGGAGAACTTATGTAAACAAGAGGAGATTTTTTGGAGGCAAAAATCCAGAATGCAATGGCTAAAAGAAGGAGAACGTAACACTAGATTTTTCCACAGATCCATATGGAAAACAGTGGTCACAACAGGATTTCTTCGATCAAGGACGAGGGATGTAACCTGCTCAACTCTTATGAATAAATAGAAGCAGTGCTAGTTCAACACTTTCATGGTATTGCACAGGAAACCTGTTCAGACAAAGATCAATCCATCAGGGTTATCTCAAGGCATATACCTAAGCTAGTTTCCAGAGAGGACAATTTCAACCTCAATAGACCAGTGTTGGAAGAGGAGGTTAGTGAGGTCCTAAAAGAAATGAAAAATGGTAAGGCACCAGGCCTGGATGGATTCAATGTAGATTTCTTTAAAGCTTGCTAAAATATAGTAAAACAGGACATTCTGAACGTAGTGGAAGACTCCAGGAGGGACAAAACCATATTGAAGGCACTTAATACCACCTTTATCTCCCTGATCCCTAAACAGGATTTGGCTCAAACTCCTGATAGGTTTAGACCCATTGCCTTATGAAATGTTGTCTACAATATTATATCCAAAGTTGTGGCCAATAAACTCAAACCTCTTCTTCCTACCCTGGTGTCGGTTGAACAAACTAGATACGTGGAAGGTAGACAAATCCTCGACAACATCATTCAATTTTGTGAGATATTTTTCAGTGAAAATCACATGGAATACCATTTGTCGACGCGTTTCGAACCAACTACTGTGGTTCATCATCAGGACCAGTTGAAGAAATAGATCCAGCTTAGCAAGTTAAATAGTCTGAGCAGAGCCTCGAACGGCTAGTTTGACTCCAGGACCGGGGTCAAAATTATTTTATTAATTTAATTAGTAATATTTAGGACCAATCCCTTAAAAACAAATGGTATTCCATGTGATTTTTGCCGAAAAATCTCTCACAAACTTGATATGGATCACAGAAGCCTGAACTCTATAACATCATTGAATCTCATGAGGTGGTGCATTCATTGACAATCAATAGGAAAGCTGGAATGATCATGCAATTGGATATAGCCAAAACATATGATAAGCTGAATTGGACCTATATCAGAAAATTTCTCACTACCTTTTAGGTTTGATCATAACTGGATCAGATGGGTAATGGCCCTAGTTACTTCTCCCAGTTTTTCAATTCTTGTTAATGGATCTCCCTCAGAGACTTTTACTCCTTCAAGAGGCCTCAAGCAGGGAGATCCATTATCTCCCTTTCTCTTTATACTCATGATGGAAGGGCTGGGTTGAGCGATCAAGCATGCTAAAGTAGTTGGTAAAGTCAAAGGTATCCAACTTTCTGAAGATGGTCAGGCCTTAACTCATCAACATTTTGTTGATGACACCATACTGCAGGGTATCCCCATGGTCAAAGAAGCTCTAGCTTATAAGAAAATCCTAAGAGACTTTGCCATGGCTTCAAGTATGGAAGTTATAGTACTCACATTGCTATTTAGAGAAATACTTCCATAATTTTGGGCTTTCAAAGGGAGTTCCTCCCTTCAAAATATTTGGGAGTTCCTCTAATGGCCAAACCATTACACAAGAGCATCTGGGAGCCAGTGATTAATAAATTGCAAGATAAAAGCAGGAAATGGACTATTAGATCTTTAAATTTGGCTGGTAGGTTAGTGCTAACCAATACTGTCCTAAAATCAATCCCAGTCTTCATTCTATCTACTCTCCTAGCACCAAAGGGAATCCTACATCATCTCAGAACCATACAAAGAGACTTTCTTTGGGGCAAGGGGGAAGAACGAAAGAAATGGGACTTGGTAGCATGGGAAAAAATCTGCAAACCTAAAATCTACAGTGGGATTGGATTGGATGATCCTGAGATTCTAAGCAAGGTTTTAGGAGCTAAATTATGGTGGCCATGGGTTAAAGACCCAGAGGCTCAGTGAGAAATGATTTGGAAAGAAAAATATGCCAGAACTTGGAAAAACAATGATCTAATAAGAATGTTAGGACATAGAAAGGGCTCACACATTTGGAATAAGGCCTGGAATAACTGGGGCTTAGTCCAAGGAAACATCTTCTGGGAAATCAGAGAGGGAAACATAGCCCTATTTTGGGAGGATAGATGGCAAAAATAACCTATATTGTTAAAAGAAGACTTGAGGGATCTCAAGGAAGAAACAGATATCAAAGGGTTATCTAAAGTAAAAGACTTTTGGGATCAAACCAACAGTAATGGAAAATGGAGAACCTTGAGGAACTTTGATTTTAGGGATGACAACCCCATGAAGGCTAAAGCAGAGAATCTTAAAAAAATGTTAGAACAAAGGAAGATTTTGAAGTCAAAGGGGCAAGATCAGATAAGATGGGGCAAAAATAATGAGGGTTCCTTTAATCTCGAGGAAGCAAAACTCGTTCTCCTTGAACTTAACTCACAAGCTCTGGATAAGATTTGGCGAGACCTATGGAGACACCAAGGCTGGATGAAAATTAAAATATTCATGTGGTTGGTTCAGCATAGGAAAATTTTGACCTGGGATAATATTAGGAAGAGGGGTATTATAGGGCCTTCCAAATGTCAGCTCTGTGAAGCTCAAGAGGAAACTATGGAGCACCTTCTCAACAATTACATTTTCACCTCCAGTTTGTGGGATTCTTTTGCCACCATTTTCCAATAGACTGATAGGGGCAAAGGGTATCATCAATACCCTAAACAAATGGAGAAGAAAGTTTTTAGATATTGAAGTTCTTGGTTCAGTATGGACCATCTTTCCAAGCTTCATTATTTGGAATGTCTGGAAAGAAAGGAACAATAGAATCTTCAAGAATGAAAATAGGCCATCCCAATGCATTTTTGAGTTGATCTTAAAACAACTCAAGGAAACGGTCAGCACTATTGTGCGAAATATCCCTAAGAACCCTCCTTTTGCAACTGATTTTAGAATTCTCTATGAGTTGGGTTTGCAGGGTCTTACTCCTCAGGGACTGGATAGGAAAGTAATCTCCCTGGAGTCTGAGAAAGATTTCTGGCATCCTCCCCCTAAGGGCTTTTTGAAATTCAACATTGATGGGGCTTCAAAAGGTAACCCGGGCACCGCTGGTTATGGAGGTGTGTTAAGGGATGAGAATGGAAGTGTCCTTTTCATCTTCCACTGTCATTTAGGAAAAGCCACCAATAACATGGCGGAATTGATGGCTATGGAGAAATGTTTAGATTTCCTAGAACAGGAAAACCGACAAAATGTGATAGTTGAAGCTGATTCTGAGCTAATCATCAAATCGGTCAAGAGGATCAGCTAGGGAACAAAGCCAGAAAAAGTCTCAAAGAACTGGAGGCTGATCCAGGGCTTTCAATGGATTCAGCATCACCTCTAGAGCCTTCGTACAGTTAGCTTTAAACATGTTTGAAGATCGGCAAATAAATTGGCAGATCTTCTGGCCAATCATGGTGTGATAAGCACAGAGAACAGGATTGCGTTGAACTGATAAAAGCTGCCTCAGAGTAGGTTAAAAGAAATTAGGCATGACCAGGCAGATGAAGATAGGATCATGTTTAGAAGTAGAGCTATGGATACGAAATCTAGTTGATTTAGCCAATCCAAGTGGTAGCCAGTCGGATGGCTCTGGTTCTTCGAATATTGGCAGTTTGGTGGGAGTTTCCTCTTTCCTCAGTTCTGGGAGAAAAGACACATCGAAAGGCACTCTCGATGGCTGCAATACCATGAGTTTTCCATTTGGGATCGGAATACTCGATTGGGGTCAGTTTTCCAACGATCGTGGGCCTTGTAGGCGGAAAACGATATTTCCAATTTTCAAGCGATTCCATACAGAGGGCTACACGTGGCAGTGGGATCGGTTTGAATACCGTCGTCATTGCATGCTAATGTTTGAAGATATTGGTCGATGCGATATGATCCTCTGCCATTGGATCAAATGAAGCGGATCGACGGCTGGGAATGATCGAGCAGGTTGGTGGTCGAGGTGGGTAAGTGTCGCGCTTCTTAACATTGTGAATTAGTCCTCAGCCATTGGATTGGGTCAGCTGGCTCAACGGTGAAGATTAAAGAGACAGGTTTGAAGGTTGGCAGGAAGTGTGATTGCTCTTTATTTTTGGCGGGTTGAAAAGGTTGGCAGGTTGCTTATGGTCATGGTTCACTCTACAATTCTGCGGGTTGGTGGGTCTCTCAAATATGACATCTGTTTAGACCATTGCTTTGGTTCTGTTGCCGGATTCAACTTTGTTTAGCTTTTAAGAGTTTAGAGGTTGGGTTTTTAAGGGTAGGGGCTTTTGCCTCGGGCCCGTTCTCGATTTGGTTTTTGGGTCTCTCCCTTGGTCCACAACTCCTAGTGGATTGATGTAAATTTTGTATATTATTAATGGAAAAGAAGATCCTACTCTTGCTTTAGAAAAAAAAAAAAAAGAATAGGGTGTCATCTAACTAAGTACATCACCATTTAGGTTACCCATCATCATAGTGACAAATGGGGTTTGGACTTAGCGGATGTGTATAGACAACATGACATTGAACAATATCATGCTCAAGAATAAGTACCCCCTACCCACAATAGATGATTTGTTGGATTATTTGCAACAATAAAAATACTTCACCAAGTTAGACTTAATGTCTGAATATCACTAGGTTCAATTCAGAGAAGAAGATACCTGGAAAACCACCTTCAAAACTCGGCAAGGTTTCTATGAGTGGCCAACCTTGCCATTTGGATCATGAAATGCACTAGCTACATTTATGAGGATAGTGAATGATATATTGAACCCTTTATAACTTAATTTTGTATTTTCTATTTCGATAATATAATGGTATATAATTATATATAGGAGGTTCACATCTCACATTTTACACAGGTTTTGGAAACATTAATGAAGCACCAATTGTTAGAAAATCTCAAGAAGTGTGAGTTTACACAATAGCCTATAGTGTATCTCGAGTATGTGATAGGTAGAGGAGATTTGAAGATATATCTTGCCAAGATGGAGGCCATCATGAAATGGTTGGTTCCTACTAATGTTTATGATATTAGGAGTTTTGTTAGGGCAACATAATAAATGAGGAAATTCATAGCCTCGTTTTCAACAGTAGCAACACCACTTCACTCTATAACAACAAGTGGTAAGAGTTTCTAGTAAGGAAAGGGTCAATACAAGGCCTTGGAAGAGTTAAAGAAGAAACTTGGTCAAGTACCAGTTTTGGTATTACCAAACTTGCAACAACCCTTTGAAATGGAGACAGATGTGAGTGGGTATGTTCTGGGAATGGTCTTGATGCAGGGAGGATGGTCTTTATGCTACCATTCTAAATTATTTCATGGGGTAGCTCTTAACTACCCTACCTATGACAAGGATCTCTGTGTCATCGTACAAGTTGTTAATAAGTGGAAGCATTATCTAATGGGAAAGGGAATAGTAATCCACACAGATCACCAGCTACTACAATACCTACATGCCTAGAGTAATCTACAGTAGACCAGCCATTAAAAGTGGATGGGATTTCTATAATATCTTCATTTAGTGAGCAAGTACATGAAGGGTAGCACAAACAAGTTGGCCAACATGCTTTCATGGCCACCCCCATCAAATATCATATCTTTGGGAACTATGATGCACATGGATCCATTCACCCACAATGCATACAGAGAAGCATATTAGGAGGTTGAGGACTTCAAGGAGGTGTTTCAATGGTTGTAGATTCAGATTCATCCACACAATGGTGAAAATGCCATTGACTACCATCTCCAAGATGGGTTACTCTACAATCTAGATAAGCTATGTGTTCCTAAAGGTGAGCAATTTTAGCTAATTTGACAGGCTCACACCTCCAAGGTTGCAGGGAACTTTAGTGTAGGGAAGAAAATGGACAAGTTACAGAGGTATGTGTATTGGCCCAAGATGAAAGAATAAGTAGTTATGTTCATAAGGATGAATTCTTTGTTGTGCCAACTAGCCTAGTAATAGGAAACAAGATCTATATCATCCCCTAACTCTACCACTCATTCTTGGGAAACCATTTCCATGGAATTTTTGGGAGGTTTACCAAAAACCAAGAAGGGACATGACTACCTATTCATGGTAGTTGACAGGTTTAGTAAGATGTGCATTATGATGCCTTATAAAAGTACCATTAGTGAGAAATAATAAGTGAATTTTTTCTTTGGAAATGTCTAGATGCACTTTCAGATACCAGGAAGCATTATTTCAAATAGGGACAATATTTCTCAGAGCATTTTTACTAGAATGTGGAGAAGATGGACACAAAGATAAGGAGGTCTACAACATTCCATCCTTAGATAGATGGGAAAACAAAAGTAGTCAACAAGAATTTGGTGTAGGTTTGGAGGCGTTACAATCAAAATCATCTGAAGACCTAGGATAAAAATTTGGTATATATACAAATATATTATAATAGAGTGGTCCACACTTCTACTGGTAAGTCCCCATTTGAAACTTGTTTTGGATATTTGTCATCTTCACATTTGGACATTGCATATGGGTAGCAAGAAGGAATGAGGGAGGATATTATATGAATGGAAAGTGGTACATACTCGTGGTATCCAACAATGGTATTGAATGATGTTACTCAAGAAGGCACCAAAATTACTATAAATAACATGCCTCCAAAAGTACATATTGGTCCTCCACAATGCAGTTGTGACAATTTTCCCTCATTTAATAAAGAGTTTCTTTGCATTCATATGTTAAGATGCATTCACTACATATTTGCTTCAAGGTCCAATTTTGTATACATTCTATATTCCATATGAGGAATATACATATACTCTCAGCATCCATCATGCCACTTACAGTAATTGAATACATTCTAAGATATGAAAACAAAGAAACTCTTTATTAAATGAGGGAAAACCAAAACAACTACATTGTGTTGAACCAATCTTTCCTTTTTCAAGGTGAGACCTGGGATTTATAGTAATTTTGGTGCCTTCTTGAGTTACATCATTCAATACCATGGGTAGATACCAGTTTCCATTCAAATTAGGATCTTACAAGGGGTGTTTTTAGGGGTGAAAAAATTGTAGAAAAGATTAGGAAACTTCATATACAAGTATAGGAGACACTGTAGAATTCATAAAAAAAATACAAGTCTAGGCATGATTGACATAGAATAGAGAAGTCATTGAAGGTGGGAGATAGAGTATGATTACAATTGAACAAGGAGAGGCTATAGGGTCTCAATAAGAAAATCAAGGCTCTATAGTATGGTCCCTTTGAAATACTGGAAAAGGTGGGGGATAATGCTTATAGACTCATTCTACCCCCATACATGTGCATTTACTCAGTTGTGAATGTGGATAATCTAAATCTCTTTGAGCCTTCCATGCTAGATCAAGAAGAGGAACAAGTCCTACCTTCTGTAGAGGATTTGGCACTAGATGATCAGGCAGAGATGACAGAAGATACAGTTTTGTAGAAGAGGTATATAACTACAATATAGGGCAACATGACCTTTGGAATATTGTGTTGAAAGGACAACTTCCAGGCATGGCTAAATGGTATACTCAAGAAAAGGTGGATGAAAACTTTCCTCACCTCATTTAGTAGAATCTTTTCGGGAAAAAAAGGATCCCAAAATGGGGATATGTGATCTAGATTAGATCATTATATTGTTAATCATCTAACTCGATTCTTTTGTAGTGGAAAAAGTTGAGAAATTAGTTCATAGGACCATTTTTATTAGTGAGAACCAGTTCGGAAAGTTGGGGTTTGAAACCTTCCAGGAGCATTTTGAGGCATCAAATGATGTTTTTTGGGGGTGAAAAAATGTTTCTCTAAAAAATAACATTTTTTCTTCCCATTATACACATATATACCTTTCTAATGGTATAATAATTGCCTCAAATAGAGTCTGTATATAATAGTTCTACCACTTGGAAGTAAACCTTCCTATTTTTTCCACCATAATTCAAGAGGATGCCACGTTGTCCCCCATTATTCATGGTAAAGTGCCTCACCATGTGATCATCATGAAGAAGACTTTATAAGAGTTCATATTGTAACTCTAGCTAAGTGTTAAGTGAGTCAAACCTAACCACCAGTAGGCTATCAAGCTTTGCCATAATTAGGCCACTAGGAGGAAATGGGATTCCATTATTTTTTAGGGCATTTGTTCCATAGACGAGAAAAGTAGCTGAGAGAAATAGGAAGAGAGCACACACAGAGGATTTTTTCACTATGGTATCCCACAAGCCACAAGGAATACTTCTTTATACTCCTAATTATTTTCTATTTAGAGAAAGAGATTGGAGTGACCTCACCTTCTAGCTGGGTTTTCTCCCAAAAGGGTTTCTCGGGTTATATCTTTTGTCAAATTGTGGATTGTGAGTTTTTATTTCAATTTTTATTTTTATTTAATTTTCCTACATAATTATAATTTGCATGCATACGCAATGAAAATGATTTATAGATCCAGAATTTTAAAGAGAAATAAGCCCTCATAGCATAGGTTTCAAATTTTTAAGTATAATTTATCATATTTGTTGTGATGAATTGTCAAGTGGAATATCCATAGTAGTTTATAAATCAATTGGTTTCTTAATATTTATCATGCAAGGAGATATCCTTTTATCCAACTTCTCTTAGAGAACGAGTATCCCTAAATCAATAGAATTGAAGATGCAATTGCAAATATGTTGGAAAAATTATATATAGGCCAAGTGTGTCTCCTTAGGGAGCACCAACATTGTTCATTAAAAATAATTATGGTACCCTTAGTTTGTGCATTAACTACAAGAAATTGAATAAGGTCGTGGTAAGAACAAGTTTATGTTACCTAAAATTAATGATTTGTTCAATTAATTAAGAGGGGACACTATATTTCTCAAAGTTTGATTGAAGGTCTAATTATCATCGAGTTGGGATCAAAGATAATGACGTCCATAAGACAAAATTCAAAAAAAGATATGGTCATTATGAATTTCATGGTTTTTGTTGGTTATATGTTAAATTATTTGGAAAAATACCACCATGCATTATTTATTTCATTGGGCACAATCGAGGGGTCATAGAGGGGGAGCAACACCCTAAAAAAAAAGGGTAGTTTTTTGCATCCATTTTTGGTAGTTTTTGGCACATTGTTTTCTCCTTTAGAAATTTTGTGGTGCATGGTGTTTTGCCCATGGTTTTGTAATTTAGGCTAAGGAACAACAATTTAAATTCTAATATATGGTAAATGGGTTAGTAATTATGGATGGAAAGAGATATATTTATCATATTCTAATATTGTAGAGAAAAATATATTGAAAAAACTTTTTGGTTTTCCTAGTTTGGTTTTCTAGGGTAAAATATTTTTATTAATGCATGTTTTTGCCATTAAATATTTTATGTTTTAATAAGAATATATTTGCAACAATTACTTTTACAAGGTTAAAACACACATTGGTGGCATCTGGAATCACCAATGCACCAACTACCCTCATTTGTTCGATGAATAGCATCCTTAGTAAATATCTAGATAAATTTGTTTTTTCTTTATTAACAATGTTCTCATCTACTCCAAGACCAAGGAGGAGCATGAAAATCATTTGAGGCCAATGTTACAAGTGCTTATATAAATCAACCATGTGCTAAATTTAAAAAATGTGACTTCTACCAATAGCATATTCACTATTTGGGTCATGTCATTTTGGATCAAGGAATTATACTTGACCTAAAGAAGATCGAGGCTAGCATAGATTGGTCTACTTCAAAGAATGTAACAGATGTAAAATCAGTCATTGGGTGGGTAGGATATTAAAAAGAATCATTAAGGGATTATCGAAGATTGGAAAATTGATAACTTCATTGCTGAGGAAGAGAGTGAAGTTTTTATGGTAAAAAAATGTGAATAAAGTGTTTATTAGTTGAAACATCTACTTACTAGTGCATTGATTCTAAAGATTGTGAACCCACAAGGAATTCATGGTATGCACAAATGCATGTGTAGACGGGCTCAATGGATTTCTTATGCAAGAGGGTCATGTGGTGAGTTATGAATCTAGGAAATCAGAGGAACATGAAAGGAATTATAGCATACATGATGTAGATCTAGAAACCATAATTCATGCACTAAATATGTGGTGACACTACTTGATCGAAAAAATATTTGTGTTGATCAAAAATCATAGTGGGATAATGTATATATTCATCCATCCTTATTTAATAATTCCAAGCAAGCCAAATGGTTAGCACTTAGTAGTGAATATGATTTTGAAATAAGATATAAGAAGGGTAAATAAAATAGAGTAGTACATGTTTTCAATAGGGGCATGTAGGTGAATCACCTAACACAATTAAAACAAGTGAATCTAATTTGAAATCTAAAGTATAAGAAGCCTTGAGCACCAATGTGTGATTTATGCACAATAGATATTTCATGCAATAAGAACCTATGGAACATATATGTGAAGGGTATAAAATGATGGAACATTGGTACTAATATACAAGGATAGTATATGCATCCCCAATTCTATAGAATTAAAGAAACTCCTTATGTATAAGCTACACAGGAAACCATATTCAAGACATCCAGGTTGTCAAAATATGTTGATAGTAGCAAGGAAGAAATAATACTAAGTGAGGATGAAGAATTAAATTCTAGATTACATCACTAAATGTATAGAGTGTTAGTAGGTTAAGGATGACCACCAACACCTTACATGTTTACTATAGCCCCTACCAATTCCTTAATGGAAATGGGAAATAATATCAATAGAATTCATCATGGAACTTCCAAAAAAAAATGCAATTATGGTGGAGTTGAGAATTTGAACAAGGTTGCTCACTTTATTCCTCTCAAGTAAACCCACAAGGAATTCAAATTTGTAGAAATTTTTAGGTTGCATAATATTATTAAAACAATCATCTTGGACAAGGATACCAAATTCACATCAATTTTTGGGTAATTGATGTTTGAAAGATTTGGAATATGATTAAATTTTAGCACTGCCTATCATTCCCAAGTAGATGGGAAAATGGAAAGGATGAAATAGATGCTGGAAGGCATTCTTTGCTTGATTAAGGAATAATACTTGAATTTGGTTGAATTTATTACAACAATGGTTATCAAGAATCTTTGAATATGAGTCCATTTGAACCACTCTATGGAAAGGTGTGTGACACCTTAATAAGTTGGAATAATCTAGTGACCAAATTTTTTCTTGGACCAAATAATTTAATGGAAATGGAACATGACCTATTATGAATCAAATATATTCTAAAGGAAACCCATGATAAGTAAAAATGTACGCTAGTAAGACCTAGACAAAGAAAATTTAAAGTGGAATACCATGTGTACCTCAAATTCAATCTTTATATGAGTTCTTGAAGGCCAGAAAATCATACTAAAATTGCATATAGATACAATGGGAATTTTTAAATCCTAGAAAGGATGGGACCCATGGCATACAAGATTTCATTACCATCAAGTAGTTAAAACACATGATGTTTTTCATGTTACATTCCTTAAAATGCATGTGCATGACTTTAATCACATAATTGATTAGGCTTTGATTAAGGTAGAATCAGAGGGATAGTTTCAACTAGAACCCTTGCATTTACTAGACAAGAGGGAAACATTGTTTTAGTATTGAGTCATTGCCTAGGTAAAGGTGCAATGCAAACTCTAGGCCCAATGAAGCTATGTGGGAGATGGAAGATGCCATGAAAGAGGTATGCCCATTTTTTTAATGTCATAAGGGATTACTCTAAATTAACATAACATCGAGGATAACATTATCCAAAGGGAGGGGGTATAATGTCCCTATTTTGATCCATTAATTAAATTGTAATTAATTATGTTTAGTGTTATTTTATTTTGGTGTGAATATTTCATTAACATGCCTAGTTGAATTGGATAAATAAAAAATGTTGCTTGTCTTTTTATTTTTAAATTAATGAAGAATCCAAATAGTTGACTAAGGCATGAGAACCAATAGTGACCGTGATACCATGAGTGGGTAACAGTGAGTGGACCTATGGGATCTCATCCTATAAATAAACCCAATTTATCCTTGCCAAAGCCATTTTGTATTGATATTTGACTTTTGTAAACTCTAGTTATCTTTTGCTCTTTAACCTATCCCAACCAATCATGAAATCAGAATCCTATTTTGTTGAGGTTTCTCCTCCCATAATTATGTAAGTTTGGGATGGTGGTTGAGAGTGTCCGTTGAAAAACAAATGCAAGGAATGGGAAAGAGTACCCACCTCAAAATTTGTCAATGACCCCATCTACATCGGGAAAAAGAAATAAAATATGGAAAATTCAGATGAGCACGAGGGAGAAGGGTTTGAGCTAAGTGAGAGAAACAATGTGAGCTAATCTAAGGCATATGTTAATCAAGTCATATAATCCTTGGTTCATATGCTAAAATTGCATGGGAAACTCTCTAAATGTTGGAATGTGGAACTTCAATCTAAGGGCATGTTGGGAACATGGGAAAAACTATATTGAGGAGTTTCCTAAGGGAATATGAACTAGTAAAAGGGGGCTCTCTCTTATGTTGGAATAAGCCAAAAAAGGGGGGCAAAATTTTATGGGGTTGCTAAGAACTAGTAAGGAGTTTCCTTGCTAAATTACTCCTTGTGATATTATCATTTTACCACAATTGTAAAGAGGCTTGAAGTTGTTAAATAATTATAAGGCATTGTTATTATGGTGTGAATGTATTTTTGTTATGAAACCAGCTCAAGAAAAAGATAGAAAAGATAGATCAATGCCTTAGAATTCAGCCTCTTCGAGGGGGCAACCTCCTTTACATTACATAAATGAACAATTCTTTGATGATTCAAATGACAAAACCTCCTTTCTATATATAGAAGTCTAAAGAGTCACAATATAAACCAGCTGACCTAATAATAATAATATAAAGCCACAAAAATAACAATAGAGGGATTCTATGGGGCACAGTAATAACAATATGGGGGCAACAAGGGCACAACAATATTAATAAGGGATACAACTACAATAGTAATGGGGTGATCACTAGTATTATAGGGACCCAACATGCCCCTCTCCTTCAAAAAAGTGTTGTCCTCAACGCTTGAGTATTTTGGATGCTTCTGTATAAAATTCTCATCCTCTCATGTGGAATCTTTAGCGGATAAGTTCTTCCACTTGATAAGATACTCTGAAATTGATCGATTTCGTAGCTGTCGAGTTCTTGTTTCTGTGACTGCTTCTGGTTCCAATATAATTTTTCCTTCCTCGTCAAGTTCTGGAAATATTGTTTGAACTGGGAGCTTGTCGCCTATAAACTTCTTTAAACATGAAACATGGAAAACTGGGTGCAATCGAGAAGCTGCAGGAAGCTCCAATTTGTATGCCATAGTACCAATCTTTTGCAACACCTTGTACGGACCATAATACTTTGGTGATAATTTATTATCTTTCTTAGCTTGCTTGAGGGACATTAGCTTATATGGTTGTATCCGTAGGAATACCCAATCACCTACATCAAAACTTCTTTCGCTGCGATGTTGATCTGCCTGTTGTTTCATTCTATTCTGTGCCAACACGAGGTTATCCTTTAAGAGTTGGAGGACTTGTTGTTGATGTTCGATGTGATGTTCCACTTCTTGAACCTTAGAATTTTCTCTTAAATATGATGTGATAGATGGTGGCTAATATCCATAAAGTGCCATAAATGGGGTCATTTTTGTTGCTGTATGGAAGGAAGTGTTATACCACCATTCAACCAGAGGCAACCATTTGACCCATTGTGTCTGTTTATCAGATACAAAGCAACGAAGATATCCTTCCAAACATTTGTTTACTATCTCAATTTGCCCATCAGATTGAGGATGATAAGATGAGCTATGAGCTAACTGAGTACCAAGACAAGAAAATAATTCTGTCCAAAAATTTCCAGTGAAAATGGGATCTTTTTCACTTACAATAATCTTTGGGTTTCCATGTAGCTTTTGAATTGTTTCCATAAATGCAGAAGAAACTGTACTGGCTTTAAATGGATGTGATAATGCACAAAAGTGTGCATACTTGGTAATTCTGTCAACTACCACCATGATGACACTCTTTCCCTCAGAATTGGGTAAACCTGTGATAAAATCCATTGAAACCTCCTCCCAATGTTGGCTTGGAATGGATAAAGGTTGTAATAGACCCGGTGTTTTAATTGTTTCAACTTTATTTTGTTGGCAAACCAAACATTTCGCCACAAAATTTTGAATATCTGATTTAAGGCCATCCCAAAAAAATTCCTTCTTAACCCTGTGGTAAGTTTTTAAAAATCTTGAGTGCCCTCCTAAGGGAGAGGTGTGCAATTCCATAAGAATCTTTTGTTTTAGCTGGGAATTCTTACAGAGGTATAAGAGAGCTTTGTACCATAACGAATCATTTTGCCAGCTAAATGTATCAAACATACTCGAATCTTGTTGTAACTTTCGAATAAGTGCCCACACTTCTTCGTCATTCTTCCATTCCTCCCTTGCTTCGTTTATCCAATCTGGTTGGATAATAGAAATGGGGCACAACCAATGCTTCCACATCCTCATCCTTTCTTGAGAGTACATCTACCACCACATTTTGCTTCCCTTTTTTGTAGATGATTTCAAAGTCATAACCCAACATCTTTGTGACCAACTTTTGTTGCTCTTCAGAGGATAATCTTTGTTCTAAACAATATTTAAGGCTATCATGATCCGTTTTTACCTTGAAGTGTCTTCCCATTAGGTAGGGTCACCATTTCTTAAGTGCATGGAGTATTGCCAACATTTCCTTCTCATAAATAGCTTTGTGTAAAAACTTTCCCTTGATGGAACGACTTTCAAAATCAATTGGTCTTTCATCTTGCATTAAAATAGCACCAATTCCATTTCCTGAAGCATCACATTCCAAAATAAAGGTTTTTGTGAAGTCTGGTGCAGCTAATATCGGTGCTTGGCACATTGCCTCTTTAAGATGTTCGAAGGCCTTTGTTGCTGCTGGAGTCCATGAAAAGGCATCTTTCTTCAATAGTGTTGTTAGAGGTGCTACTATTCTCCCATAATTCTTAACAAAATTGCAATAATACCCTGTCAACTCGAGAAATCCTCGCATATGCTTTATGGATGTGGGGATTTTCCATTCCTTAATGGCTTTAATTTTGCTAGGGTCTACCTTAACTCCTTCATGAGATACAATATGACCCAGATATTCCACCTCTTGTACTCCAAAGAAACATTTGGATCTTTTTGCATATAATTTTTTCTCCTCCAGTAGTTGTAGCACCCTGTCAACATGTTCAACATGATCCTTCCAAGACTTGTTGTAGATTAGTATATCATCAAAAAATAATAACACAAATTTTCTAAGGAATGGTTTGAAAATGGAATTCATCAAACCTTGAAATGTTGAAGGTTCATTGGTAAGGCCAAAAGGCATGACCACAAATTCATAATGACCCTCATGAGTTCTAAATGCTGTTTTTGAAATGTCTTCAGTCTTCATTCTGATTTGATGATATCCTGAATGAAGATCCAACTTGGTGAAGTAAATTGATCCATGTAATTCATCCAGTAATTCATCAATGACAGGAATGGGAAACTTATCTTTAATAGTGAGCTTGTTGAGCTCCCTATAATCCGAACACATGCGCCATGATCCATCCTTCTTGTGCACCAATACTACTGGAGTAGAGAAAGAACTTTGACTCGGTTGAATTATACCAGCCTCTAGCATTTCTGCAACCATATGTTCAATTTCACTCTTTTGGGCATGGGGATATCTATACGGCCTGATGTTTGGAGGAACACTTCCTGGAATCAGATGAATAGCATGATCATGATCACAAATAGGTGGGAGACCTTTGGGAGTCTCAAATACCTTGGAATGATTGTCCAAGACTTTTTGGAGATCTGGATAAATAGATGATTCCAATGTGGAAACATCTAGCGAACATAATTGTGCAATTACACCGCTTTGTTCCTTTTTTAGAAGCTTTGTCATACCGTTAGAGCTGATTATCTTTCCCAGTTTCCCTACAATACCCCTTAATTCAACTTCCTTTCCTTCCACAGAAAATTTCATGAAAATTTCTTGAAAATTAAAAGCTATTGTACCCAAGGATTGTAGCCATTAGACTCCTATACAACATCAGCACCTCCCATTGGAATGGAAAGCATTGGGATAGTCAATACATATTCTCCCATGGATAGCTTGATATTATGGCACTTTCCCGAGCAATTTATTTTTCCTCCATTTGCAACCATCACTTGACACTCTGGTGCTGGATATAAGAAGCAATTCAATTCTTTTGCTACCTTACAATGAATAAAATTGTGGGTACTTCCTGAATCAATCAACACTATTACCTTTTCCTTCTTGATTTGTCCTTCTATCTTGATGGTTTGAGGAGTGGTAATTCCCGCCAATGCATTACAAGATATGGTCAAATTCATTTCTTCTTTATCTAGGCTTTTTTCCTGGAGTATATCCTCTTCTTTTGACCTTTCTTACTCCTTTTCTTCTTCCTCTTCACAATCTATGCAAAATAATTTCTTCTCAGCACACTTATGACCTTTAGTGTATTTGATATCACAACTGTACCAAAGCCCTTTTGCTCTTTTTTCTTCCAATTGTTGTGGTGTCAACCTAATAGGTTGTGGAAGACTAGGGGCAACAACACTTCCATCTTTATAGTTGTGAGTGGTATGCTTCCTGGTTGCCATAATTTTGCTTTCCATTTTTCTTGCTAACCTGAATGCCTTCTCTAATGAATCAGGTTCCCAAACGCGAACATCATGTTAGATATTATCCTTTAAAGTCCCTATGAACACATCAATCCTATGCTCCTCTGGAATATTTTTTACCCTTATGTTCAATTTTTGGAACTCCTCAATGTGCTCCATTATTGAACCCTTTTGTTTGAGACTTATCAATTGGCTAAAAAAAGTGTTGCTTTTTGTATCCTCATAATGTACTGTTAACTCTTCCGTAAAAATTGCCCAAGTGATAATTTTTTTACGAGAGCAAAGCCATTGATACCATACAAACTGATTTGGTTCCAAATATAAAGTTGAAATGCGTACCTTTTGTGTGTTTTGCACATTATTGAGATCAAAAAATTGCTCCATCTGTAATATCCATGTTGCGGGATCCTTGCCATCAAACTTCCTCATATCAATTTTTGGAATATGGTGGGTCTTCGATCCCACATTAGAGTCTATGAAATCATGATTAACATTTCTTTTGTTCACATCATGAGTTTCCTTTACTACCTTTTCACCATTAGTAAGTATTTCTTGTAGAAAATTTGTCAAATCTGTCTTCAAATCTGCCATGTCTCTCTTCAAATCTATCTTCAAATCTGTCTTCAAATCATCAATCTTAACTTCCACGCCCTTTATCTTAGATTCTACGCCATTTATCTTAGCTTCTGTTAGCTTTTGTGAGAGTGAAATTTGTTGCACTTGGTCTTGTAATTTTGATATATCATGTAGCATTTCTTCCTCTTCTTCATGAGTCATGCTAGAGCTTTCAAGTTGCTTACTAGGTGATTGCATTTTCTTTCCTCAGGGCATCAGTTACTGATAACAATGCTCTACTATGCCCTTTGAATTCCTTAAAGCAAAAATTTTAAAAATATACACACCTTTTTTCACTTTGTAGGAGCTCGATATTACCTCTGATGTATCTCTGTAATTTTGGATCATCCAATTCTGAAATTGTGATCTGTAGTAACTCTATGTGTCCTCTTTCCAATGGCACCAGTCTGATCCCAATTGGTTTCTCCAAGGAAGAGTTATGTCAAATCTCCCACAGTGACCTGATTATAGACTAGTTCAGTAGAGTGAACTTGTACGACATGCCACGTGTCCCTGTTTCGACTTTTGGCTCTGAAAAAGATATACAAGAAACTATAGTCCGTTCTCTTTCTGTACCTTCTGACGAAATTTCAATCTGATGCTCAGAGAGAAAGTTATGACGATTTTCCCCAGGTCACCTGTTTGGAATGTAATTCAGGAGTCTGCAAAAAGACCAACTTCCTCAGATCATATCTCTGCAAATATAGCGCGAAAAGATCTGAAATTCAAACCCAAGATTCAGTGTGATTTCTTCTCAAATGGGTTTTTTTTTTTAGCTTTTGAAATGTCGCAAAAAAAAGGTTATAGCGAAAATTCCATGATGACCTGTTTGGAGCAGTGAAACCCTAGAATCCAAAGCTCTGATACCAAATGTTATGAAAACAGCTCAAGAAAAAGATAGAAAAGATAGATCAACGCCTTAGAATTCAGCCTCTTCGAGGGGGCAACCTCCTTTACATTACATAAATGAACAATTCTTTGATGATTCAAATGACAAAACCTCCTTTCTATATATAGGAGTCTAAAGAGTCACAATATAACCCAGCCGACCTAATAATAATAATATAAAGCCACAAAAATAACAATAGAGGGATTCTATGGGGCACAGTAATAACAATATGGGGGCAACAGGGGCACAACAATATTAATAAGGGATACAACTACAATAGCAATGGGGTAATCACTAGTATTATAGGGACCCAACAATTTTACTATTCTACATGGGCTATAAAAAATTGTAGTATGCATTCCATACCTAGAATAATAATTATATTACAAGAATCCTGAAAATATTTGTTGCTAATAAGAAACTTTAAATAGATATGAACCTACCTACAAGTCTTACCATCATTAATATATAATTATGAGACTAATTCTAGACCCTTTATCTATTTAATTATTTATCTTAGAACTTTAATTATTCAAGATTAATAAAGTTAGTTTATTGAATGAACAAGCTCGTGTGTGTCTAGAAGAAATAAAATCACACTTGGTTATATGTGTGTGTGTGTGTGTGTGTAGATTATTTTAAATTAATAAGTGTTGGATTTTCTATGATTGGAAATCACTACAACACTTATGTAAGCCCCGCATTATCATCTAAGGTGAATCTAAGGTGAATCTTGTTAATAAAAGATAAGGAGCCCCACATTGACTTGCATGTTATGACCTACTGGAGGAAACTACCCCCAAAGTATGCAAGTTGCCGCTTGTGGTAGGATACAACCTGATTGAGGTACCAACCTTGAAAGGATGCAACAAACTACTCACTATAGGCTTCAACTCGATTGAGGCTCCAACATTTGTGTTCAGCAGGCTCCAACTTGATTGAGTCTCCTACCTCCTTCTTCAACTCCTTGTGGACCTCTATTTCATATAATTTTTAAACTAAATCCACTAAAATTAGATATCATTGAATCATTTGTAATGTCACAATATGCAACCTATAATCTCTATCACTGCATATTTCATGATCACTGCCATAACCTGCGACCACTACCACTACAATAATTTGCCACCATTATCACTGTAATCACTAACATAACCTGCAACCACCATCATAAATGCTGCCAATAATTGTCATGTAATTAATTATCACTAGTTTTCATGTTGTTTTCCATACTCTGCTTCTACCAGTTCATCAACTAGACACTCAATCCCCTTCTTGGGACTTAGTTTCATCATGTATCAAAAAAATACAACGACCTACTCATAAACCCTCCAAACATGCAAAAGATACTCTAGTCAATTGATATATGTTAACAAGGCTTTCCAAGAATCTAGAAACATCCACCACTAAGTCCTAATCATCGTGCCTTTTATGGAACTCAATTTGGATTAATATTGACCCCAAAAACTTATAAAAACCATATAAAACATTGTAATAAATTAACTATTCTACAACTTCTCATTTTTTGGACACACTTCTACAAACTGGGCATACCCTGTCATCAATGTTACAAAATTCCATCTGGATAATTCTTAATGACGTGACAAAATGGCATATATATTTAAAAATAAAACTACAAACCAAACTTGCTAACCAGTAGAGATTGAACCCGAGACCTTATCAATATCAAATCGACCAACAACTAGTCATGTTATCTAATGCCACTTGTGATGCCATTCAACTAAACTACATATAGTTTGAAAATGAACTTTTAATGTAACAAGGGGTAGTTCTTGTAACCTATTTGCATATAGTTTGAACTCATTGACAAGTCTATGTGGCTCTACGACTATGGAATGCTCTAACAAATGTTTGGTGACTACTAGCATCTCTACACCTTGGTAGAAAAGGGATTTGTTTGAACATCATTCGTGGGAGATCCACATCCTTCCAACAGTGTAGTGTTTCCCCTTGGCCTTTCCCTCACGGTATGTAGATATAAGTCAAAAAATCAAAGAGATGGTCATACAAGTTAAATGAGCCATAAAATTATCCACCAAACAAACCATAATGCTTATAAAAAATTGTGCTTCTAAGATTTGACACTATACTTGACTAGATCAAAATATATTTTCACTGCAGAGTTAATTGTACATTTCCTTTGATAAAAGGGCTTATTTATAGTTAAGTTTGTGGCCCAGGACTCAAAAGAGATGATGTCCCATTGAAAATTTTCCATAGTTTATAAAGTTTTTATAGTTGGCTGACCTGATTATATGACCAAAACTAACTCTTCTTTGTGACCATGTCCTGTCAGTTAATAGACATGGCACAATCCAACCATGTGACCACCCCATGTGACCTTGTCCTGGGAGTCATTGAACATTTTTTGGATGACATCATCATGATGTCATCAAGCCACATGGAGTCCCATGAGGGGTGCCATGTGTCACCATGTTTTAGCCCTTTCACTGGTCACAACATGCCAAATAATCTTACCACATGGCAGCCTCTAGTTATGCCACATGTCATGCAACATTGTAATTTCTTCCTCATCACACCCTATGGTTGATTTCAATGTGTCTGGGTGATCAATGGTGTGTCTTATATGTCATAATATCCATCCAACGAGACTACGCAAAGTGTTGTAGAATGACTGATCCATTTGTGCAATATGTGTCATAATATTATTGGGTGTAACATCCATGGTTAAAAATCCATGTAATAAAGTTAATAAAGGAAAAATAAGACCAAGTTCATCAGACATGTATTCCAAGATGAATGTTGGGAAAAACATCCTAGAGGGGTGTTCATTTGGTTTATTAAGGCTAAGGAAATTGGTAAAGGAACTGGAAAAGACCTTGAAAAGGAAAAGTGGCATTAATTGGCATTTTATTTATGAAAATAAAGGAAATTAGGAGAAAAGGAAGGTGAAAGGTCACAGGTTGCATGTGAGGAGGAAATTGAAGGAAAATGATGGAAATTGAAGAAAATAGAGGCTTCATTGATAAAAAGGCTTCTGAGGATCAGTTCACAACCTTTTTTAGTTAATTTTTTGGTTGGATCTCTCTCTCAATTCTCTCTCTATCATACTCTTGCACAATCAGGTAATTCTTGGAGCACTCTAGCATTAGAGAAAGGAAGGACAAGAAATCAAATGGAAGAAGAGATCAAGCAAGGAAGAGCTACATCAAATAGCTACAATGAGATTATTTGTAGGTATTGAGTTACATGTATGCTTTCCTTGCTAGTTTTAGCATGCATGGTATATGCATGTGTGTATTTGGTTCTCCTGTTGTCATTGGCATGAGTTTTTCAAGGTGTGACAATGGTTTCAACCTTGCTTTTCCATTTCCAGATATCCATTATGTGATGTGGTTTTTTCATTTGGTTGAGCTAGATTGTCGAATGGCTTTGGAACTGGGTGAGGTGGTCTCATGAAAATTCCTAGCATAATAGGAATCCCTTGACTGGTAATTGTGAGATCCACGGTAAATCATGAGGGTGGAGATGAGAAAATTCCTCAATGTATTGGTGAAGAAATCCAAAGGCATCCATGCTTATTTAGGGCTTAGTGATCCCCTAACTGGTAATGGTGGGATTGAACTAAATCATGGTAGTGTATGTTTCTTTGTTTGGTCCTAGGAATCGCTTGACTGATAATGGCGGAATATAAGGTAAATCCTAGTTGTATAGATAAGGGTTTCACGCCTAGAAATCCCTTAACCGATAACGACGTGATAAGTAGTAAAGGCTAAGGATGCCCTGGTTGTTTTGTTGTGAGTCCCACATTCGTGCTTGGAATATGGCACTGGGGTGATTGGATGAAATAAAGATTTGGTTCAACCCAATCTATGGTCGGGTGGTACATGGAAGTCCCTAACTTGGTTGGATTTTGATATGTTAATAATAGCTCTTTTCCTCTTGTATTTCATCAGTATTTATACTTGTTATGATGTGACTTTGATTTTTTTCTCTCATTGATATTATTTTGGTTATATGTTGGTTATAAGCATGGTTTTATGGTAGATTTTAGTTGTGGATCTCATCATTTTTTTATTGGTAAATAAATCCTTAATAAATGTATGGTGTAATAGATGGTAATGCAACTATTTGTAGGTTTTAACCCCATACAAAAATTACCTGCATACGAATTCTAAAACACAGAAAATAAACAATGTGAGAGCATAACACATAAAACACATATACACAGAGATTTTCCCTTGGATCCCAAAACCAGGACTACCAGCTTGATATTTTCATTATGTTCCTTTCAATGTTATAATACATATTTATACATGCTGAAGCATCCAATACCATTGACCAAAAACCATCGCATCCAATACCATGAACCGAAAACCATCGCGTCCAATACCATGAACCAAAAACCATGGCATCCAAAAAACATGTGTGAAAATCATGCACAAAAGCATAGGTGGGTCCGCCCAACCTAACATAGGGTCCAAAACCAAAATTTCCCGGGGCGCTGCCCCGGACCCCATAAAGTGGCGTTACGGGTACACCTCAAACCCCCTATGACCCCCCCTCGCTACACAATCGCCCCAACAAAGGGGGTGCTCCGGCCCCCCTCTAACCCCCCGGTTAACTACGTGGACTAGTCATGGAAAGAATATAACACAACCCAACATTATTGTGAGAGGGAAATAGACCTTCTTGACAATTCTCAGATAAGTATGAGATCCCTATGTTCAAATTTGTAATTATGACATGTAGATTACATGTTCATGATGTGTTTGATGGAATGTATGTCATGGTTAGGCCTGGTTTGGTCAAGTTCTTGTCTAAGTTTGTATGGAAGGATTTCTCCTTATGTCATTTATCATTTCTAAAAGTTTCAATAAGTTATGGGTAGTGGTATGGAGACTAGCCCCAAAAAAGTGCTTAAAATCTTGCGATATCTGGCATAGAACTCAGAGCAATGAAAAGACAAGTTAACTCAGAGTTTTGGCACCTGGAAGGGTGGTTTTTCTCTTGGGGGTCCTATAGCACCTAAGGGAAGTCAATAAGGTTTTGGTTTGTCGATTCCACTTCCTTAAGGTGATCTAGGAGGTTGAATCATATCATAGTAACTCTTCACCACATGTTTACCCTGGTAGGCTGATTAACTTGGGTAAATGTCACTGGGAGGAGGGTGTTACAAATTGGTATCAGAGCATGGTTCAATACTTCGATTAGATGGGTGAAATGTGTTTCGTGCCTGTATATAGGTTTTATATGTGCTTGTTATGTATGCATGGTGGTGTTCATTGTTATATTTATGTTTACATGTAGAAGTTGTTGTTGTTTTTGTTGGGATGTCATTGTCATGAATGCATGTGGGTCGTATATGCATTTGTTATGCATGTTAGTGTCTATATGTTTGTGATGCATGCAATGTTATGGTCATGGTTGTCATGCATGAGGTCATGGTATGAAATTGGTATTGTCATGCATGGTAACTAGATAATGACTGAGATGATGTTGATATATTGTTATGTTTGTGATTATACATGTACCTTGCTAATCAGTTTGATCTTGCAGAAGAGATATCCTCCTCTGAACTATATGGAGGTATTTTGATTATGTTTAAATTTTGGTTTCGCTGACATGGTATACTTGCGGGAAGTAGAAGGATCAAAGATTACTAGAAAAATTGTGGATTATAATTCACGACTCTACCCTTACAGATCATATGAGCAACCAAGATATGAGTACTCTCCAGATATAGAAGACACTTTGAGAAGTTTGAAGGCATAAATAAGAAGTTACAAAGTAGATAATGACAAAATAATTCATTCAAAAGAGAGACTTACCAAGGCACACGAGAAACAAGTAGAGGTCAATGAAATTATTCTTCATAGTTTGTCATATTTGAAGAGATATGGACAACCATGGGTCAGTTATGGATAGGAAGATAGGACCAATGGAGAATATGGTAGCGGATCTCATGGTGGACATAGGTCAAACATGGATGATATCGTCAGGGATGGCAGGTTCTTGGATACACCAAATAGAAGAGGTGATGGACATGGGTTCCACTCTAGTTATGGTTTAGAAAGTTATCATTCTCACCATAGTTATCATCCTTATCAAAGGAATGACAGGGGATATTTTCCAAATGAATTCAAGAAATCCAAGCCACCTACATTTGATGGAGAGTTGAAGAAGCCGGAAGATGCAAAGGCATGGTTACTTGGGATGAAGAAGTTATTTGAGTTGCATGACTATATAGAGAACATGAAGGCCAAGATAGTTATTTTTAGCCTCAAAGGGAAAGAAAACATTGGGTGGGACAATGTGAAGAAGGTTAGAGACATCAGGACAGAAGAGTTGAGTTTGCATGAATTCAAGAGACTTTTCAGGATGAAGTACTTGTTAGAAAGGTACTGTGACAATAAAGCTAACGATTTCTATGAGTTGAATATGGGATCGATGATAGATAAGGAGTATATGATTAAGTTCCTGGAATTATTGAGGTATGTACTATATATAAAGGATGAGAAGGCCAAATTTTATATATTTGTTACTGGATTACCATTAGCAATTAAGGATCAAATTGGGTTTGATGAGCCTCGATCACTGGAAGAAGTCATTGGAAAGTTTAGGCATAGTTATGAAAAATAGAAGCGTAAGGCAAAGACTAAGCAGCGTTGGAAAGGGATGACAAAGATAAAGGTAAATGGCCATGGAAGCAAACAAGACCTCAAGTTTACATATTTGTAGGTTTGGTAGTTTATAGGTTCTTTACAAGTTTTTTTACAGGTTTGTAGGTTTAGTTGTTTACAGGTTTTCTAGTTTAGTTATTCACGGGTTGTTTGCAGGTTTACAGGTTCACAGGTTTGCAAGTTGGCAAGTTTTGTTGTTTACAGGTTTGTAGGTTTGGTTGTTTGGTTGTTTACGGGTTACAAGTGCAGTTATAGGTTATAGGTTACAAGATAGTGTAGTGGGTTATAGGTACTGAGAAGAGAGTTCATCATTGGGTAAGATCCTGTGGATTTGATTTGAATGGTATGCCTACATCAACACATATGAATGTACTTTCATTGGGATCATACAGTATGCTTTTAGGTATGGATTGGTCGTATCTTCACAGGACTAAGGTGGAATGTTATGAGAAGGCTATTGAGTTCTTGGATGATAATGGTGAACAAAGAATCTTGCAGGGTAAGAAGAAGGCTATATTAGTTAGAATGGTTACAACAATGCATACAAAGTGCAGTCACACGAAAGGGTGTGTGTTATTTGCAGTGCATATTTCTAGTGATAAAGATAAGGAAGTTGAGGAGGAAGAAATATTGAATAGGTACCTAGTTCTAGAGTAGTTTTAAGATGTGTTCCCAGTAGAGATTCCATAGTTTCTACCTTGCAAAGAAGTCTAATTTTCTATAGAATTGGTACTCGAAGTAGCACCAACATCGAAGGCACTTTACAGGATGAGCACTCCAGAGTTACTGGAATTGAAGTTGTAGTTGAAGGAAATGCTTGACAAGGGATACATATGGCCAAGTGTGTCACCTTGGGGTGTGCCAATGTTGTTTGTCAAGAATAAGGATGGTACTCTGTTATAGCGCCTACAACCACCCTCCAAAGTTTTGGCTTGCATGCAAATTTCGAAGCCTATCATGGATCCTATGATCGATCATTCCTTGGTCACATATTGGTAAGCTGATGATCTTAAGGTGCCTCCTTGATCTTAATATTTGTTCATGTTCTCATCTTTATGTAGTATGTGTCATCTTTGGGCATCAAGATTATTGTTTGTTATGCAAAGGGAATGTTGTTATGCTTCAAGAGGAAACCTTGTGCGTATGGGTTGTTCTCATTACATAGACATGTTTCACACTCACTTCATGCACTCTTGTCACAATGCTTGTTGCATCAAGTAGAGTATGTCCTTTATGTTTTGGATGGTCTATGTTGTATCACTAAGGGTTCAAGTGTGTGATCATAGTCAAGTCCTATCACTATTACATCAGTTTCAATGATCTCACACTTATCCAGTTTCCCAAGCAACCTAGCCTCATCAAGCTTTGCGGAACTGCACACTTATCTTCTACAACCCTCCATCTTTTTCCCTTGCCTATTGGAACTCCACAATGCACAGAGACCCAGCATCCCTTGGCATCCAAAAATGCACAATGGTTTCCTTAGTGCCCTTCCCCAACCGAAACCCATTGTCTTTAGAAACTGTGCAATGTTTCCCTCATCTGCCCAACCATCACTACTCTCCAGAAATGCGCAGAGTAGTTAGGCAATCAGCACTGCTCTCCATAAATGTGTAGAGAAGTCAGGAAGCTAGCACTAATCTCCATAAATGTGTAGAGCAGTCTGGTTGTCCTGCATTCATAAAATGTGTAAGGTTGTCCTTCCAACACCCCATCTCGCAGTAGTGTCTTGCATCTCAAAACTACATGGTGTTGTCCTGATTGTCTCGCAGCTTTGCTCCCAGAAATTACGGAGAGCAGGCAGCCCACAATTTCTCTGCAAAATTGCGCAAATAATCCTGGTATTAGTCACTATCGATTAAAATTGTGCATATCTATCTCTCAGTGATTACAGGAAAATATGACATTTTATATCACTCTCAAGGAGTTGTGGAGAAGGAGAAAGAAATCAGGTTATGACAAAATATCGAGACCTCATGCAAACTCTATCGAATGCATGATCATCTCGAGGGTAAGTATGGTAAGTAAAGAATATATTTTGAAGTACATCTCTTAGTGTAGCTTGAAGGAATACTTGTAATTGTCATATCATTCCATCTTTGATAACATGCATGTTTGCAAGTACAAACTCATTTCATGTGTTTCCTCTACGTGTCTTGCTTCCTTTTTTCTTATTTGACCAACTGTCATCTTTCAGCATGTTTATTTCTATGTCTTGCTTGTGAATTTGTTCTAGCAGTTTTGAAGGTTTCTCTTTGTGTGCATGAGATTTTTTCGCTTTGTCAACATTGGTTGCACTCACACACAAAGTTCCATACACTGTCATACAAGTGTTGTCACATCGTTCGAAGAAATATCTCAAGTGTCGCACTTGTCGCTCTCAATCCTTGAGTCAATCTCATTTATCACATGTTGTATTTTTAGTTTGAGGTGTCTTGTCATCGATTCATTCCAATTATGTGATCACAATTTCATGTATGCACAAGCCCACTTTCTTTCACACTTACTCATTTTTCCTACAAATCTATCGACCAGACAACCCTCCTTCAATCAGACCTCGATATTAGTGACCTTGTACTGCTATCCAGAACTATGTAGAGCTTGAGGATGTCCTCCAGGTAGCTTGCACTACACAATTCTAGAAATGAGCCAGCTAATTGGCTCCCAGAACTGCGCAGAAGTTCTCCCAGAACCCGATCCAGTCTGCGCTTCCCGCAATATTACACATCAAGCCTCCCACTGGTCAACCAGAAAATCTAACCTGAGTTGGGACACAAGGCTACACTAATCCCCAAAACTGTGCAAAACTTTTCCATCTTATTTGTCTTTCACTGCTTGCAAAAATTTCATAGACATGTGGGACATGCCTCTGCTGCCTGTCACTACACTATCTTGGGAAATTGTGTAGATCTGAGAGGCAGGATTCCATGTTGTTTTGCTCTATTCTCCCTAAAAAAACTACGCATATTTGTTTTTCACCTATCCTTATGCCCTGCTTTGCAATCATCTCATAAATTATGCAGTTATTTCCAGGCCCGGATAGTCTCATAGAATTGCACAATGTTGATCAACAACTCCTACAGTTTGATCCTGTCCTCCTCGAGAAAACTGTGCAGATTATTTTTCCAGCACCTCCTTCTTCCTACTTTGTCTTCCCAAGAGAAACTACATAGATCCCAGCTGGATGATCTTCCCAGTGCTTCCCTTGAAAATTGTGCAGATTGGCCTAGCCGTTTCCCGACACCCTACTTGGTCTTCCTCCCGGAAACTGCGCAATTTTCCCTCCCATCTCGGTTTTTTCCCACAGCTATCACTGTTGTCTCAGATCATGCAAATCTACCTCCCAGTGACATCTGCTTAGTTTTCCTCGGTAGTGCTCCAAATCCTCATGTCCTGACCTGAACTATACTCTGTGAATTTTCAGTGCCTTTTCCCCCTCCCAATCACCTGCACCAAAATGGAAAACAATGTATCATGTTAGACTATGAGATTTTTGGATTTGATGTTGTCTTGTCATGAGCAATTGTAGGAATAGGTACATCGATGAAACATGGCACAATGATGAACGGGATGGAGAAGGAGTGTGTGCTATAAGGATTTCTCGCAGTTGAATGAATGCACGAAGCACATCGAGCAACGAGCGAAAGGGACACATACACATGCACCATCGAGCAAAGACCAAGGCAATCAAATACCCCAAGCACTTTTCCATGTGTAGGTGAAGACATGTTAAACTAAGAGTATACCATGACTCAACAGCACAACAACTCGACACGGACACCACAGTTAGCCAGTACATGTCAGCAGTGTCATGTCGAGTTGTGTCATGAGTTCTCTCGACCACATCACTACTATGTGCCATACTTGTTGTAATCAATGTAATGTAAAGTGGAAGTCCAGGAGACCCACATATGAAGCTGAAGAGTCATGTAAAGTCAAAAAGTCATAGGAATTCAAACAATCATGAGGGAATTCGAAGAGTCACAAGGGTCAGTTATCCCCCCTTGGCTATATATACCCCCTCATTATATGAGAAAAGGACATTTCACCTTGGCTCCTCCTGCATAGCCTTCAAAGTTTGTAGTTTGTTCTTTGAGGAGCGAGCATTGGCTCCAACGTCCCACTATTGGGACTAGTTATGTATGGTGTACAGATGTGTCTTGTAACTTTTGCTTAATTCAGAGGCCTCTTTCTGGCAAGCACATTTTCATGCATGTTTTGTATCCATGCATGTTTTGTATCCATTTTTAAGACTATTCTTTAAATGTTTCTAATGCATGTTTGCTTAACCTGTACTAAGATAGTTGAACTACTTCAATTATTTTAGTACTCATATTTTTGAAGATGTGTTGTATTGTTTATCATTGTTGTCCCATTCGTGTGGACTACTCCACCGGACATTAGATAGACCATCCTTGTTCTTTCTTGGTTTTAACGACCGTCACCCCCGTGTGGACTATTCCGCTGGATGGTGTACGTGTTTTCCCTTGAACTTTGGTTTTAATGACTGTCGCATCCGCTATGCACTATTCCTCTAGATGCTGGACAGACCCTGTTGTTTTTTCATGTGTTTCTTCCTAGGTTGGGACTACTCCCACTCATTAAGAGGCTCATTTTACTCTCCCCTTTTACAGTAAGAGAACCTAGACACGAGTTACATTATGCACTCACCAGGAACATGTACCTTGTTGTTTGAAGATACAAGCATAACACTCTCATGTGCTTACAGCTAGAGCCAAGGCAGATCTTTAAGATAATGGCAAACATGCCATCATACCATATGGGACTCCCACACCAAATGGTGTGAGGTCTAGTTTCGACCTCATGCCAGGGAGATCCCCTTTGTTGGCGGGTCCAGCTCCATCAAAAAAATGGCACTAAAAGGAGGGCCAAATGACAAGTTGAGCTCATTCCATCTGGTTTGAATCTCTTATCTAAAATGGATCATACACCAATCATGCTCCTGGGTTGTTTCTCCAAGTTTTCCCTTAATCAAATTTCATTCCATGGTGAGCTTCTCAATCAGTTTTCCCAGTTAAAGTTTGATGGTGAGGATGGAACGTCCATATGCAAACACATTTCTGATTTTCTTCAAATTTTCCAACCTTATGAAATCGATAATGGAGAGACTTCTTGTGTGCTTTTATTTCTCACCCTTGAAGGTCATGTTAATCAGTTGTGTCATACCTTTCCACCTACTTCTGTCCATTCCCTTCTCCCTCTCCTCAAGGAGCTCCATCAAGCCTTCGGTAAGTATAACTACCGAGATGTTTGTGGAAGAATTAACATATTAATAATGGAGCCTAATGAATCAGTTGAGAAATTTTCTAATCAATTTCTTCACTTTTTCTATGAGATTCCAAAAGAAGATTTGAACTGGGATTTCTTGAAACAAGAGTTCAAGCACTTGGTTCATATCTCTTCATAAAGTGAACCTAAACCTCCTGATTTTTCTGCTTCCCCAACTCTTTCGAATTGTGAGGCACCTCAGATTGTAGAGGAGGAGCCCAACACCCCATTTGTTCCTTGTCCTCCTCCTCTTCTAATCCCGATGTGGGTTCCCCCTTGTGGTGATTGCATAGCTGAGGAGTCTGCGTAGCATGTCCCTAACCCATCTTCTCATCTTCCTCCCACTTCCATGGAGGAAGTTCCAGAATGGCTCAGAGAGCCAATAATCAAGACTCACTCCTCCATTCCACAAGAGGACATCACCATTCACAACTCAAGTCTCGAAGTTGATCTTCCTCTCTACTATCCTCCATAGTTCACAAGCCATGACTCCTTGTACCATGACCCACTTGATCAATTTGTTTCACCAGCGAGTTGTGCACATTCTCTCAATTCTCAAGCTACTGGCTCAAATTACAATCAGGTGCAAGGCAATCACATTTCACTAGGAGAGGAGCAAAAAGGTAAGGAAACTATCATTCCCCCTCTCTAATTCAAAATTTTTCACATCACAACAATGAGCTTCCATTCTCTAACAATTCTCAATCTATTAACCCTGGTGAAACATCTTGTACAATTAATCCTTTCGATCAACCCTCAGCCTTGGGCCATTATAACTCCCATGCTTCCATATACTGTGATGAACTCCCAAGCACATCATGTGATCTTTCGTTTCATCATGGATACTCTAACTCATATCTAGAACTTCCTTCAGTCAAAGAAGGCATTCATATCAGAAATTCCTCTTCACCTCAGTCAGTCATGTGTCCTACCATTCACAATGCACCCACACGCATCAAAGATACTCCATGTTCTCTTACTTCTTCATCCAATGAGTTATCTCCTCAATTGACACAAGGCAGTGAGGTTGTCCATGATGAAGTTGAAAATAGTTTAATCACAAAATGTACTTCCCATTCCCCATCATCTCTTCTCGTGCATGAAGAAAACTCTTCAAGTCCGCTTCCTGAAGCTGAAAAATCTAGTGCAACCTATGATAGAGATGACTGCCATCCTGAGAGCAATTTTGAAATTAGCAACATATTAAGCCATCTTCAAGCAATGCATGATCTTGTTCAAACTTCAAAATATGATTTTACAATTCTGGAAATTTTTGGGATGTGCTAGGGAGTCGAGACACTTCAACGTCCATTGATGGTTATGTTAGGACCTCGTGACTCTAGTAAGCCTCTAGAACCCAATCAAATCTGGTTTCTCATGCACAATCCATTGATCTGCATGGTTGCACTCAATGTGAATTCACGTGTAAAAAAAATTGGTATTTTGGATGTGATCTCCCAAATTTTCAAAATTTGACTTATGGCCGAATTCACAAATCTGTCACAGTGCATCTGTCTTCATGCACATCTCTTGCATCAAACTCGGGGTGGGAATGTTCATCCCTCATGAAATCATGGAATTGTGAAGTTGATCATCTTAAATACTTCCTCTGTCTGTGATCATACTTATTTGATTTTTCGTCTCGTGATCAGCTCCTCAGTCTCCTTGTGAACCTTGTACTTCAAATTTTCTCGCTCATCACACCAACAATCCCCCTGTGTGGTGATGAGCACACAATCTATCACATGAATCAATTTCCTTTCATTTCACCATGCCCCAACTGGTTTCAAGCATTCACAATGATATCATCTCTTTCACATTCCTATGATGACTATGATGCCTGCGCAATTTTTCACCAGTTGTAGGGGGGTGGTCTATCCTATCTAGATCACGGGAAACTTGATTCCATTGATCAAAGTGTTTTCAGGATTGTTTAAATGAATTTGTCTTTATTCATTTCAAACTAGGAATCTGATATTTTGACAAACTCGTCTGATCATTTCCTCATCTCAGGTGACAATCATGCAGCTTATCATTTTCCCATCAGTACTTTCACTGATAGTTACTTCGTGCTCTCTGATCTTCACTATTTAGAATATTTCTCCTTAGATTTATGTCAAGCGGGTGAGGCATTTCAGCCTACGCTGATGGTTATGGAAGGTCCTCATTGTCTTGGCATGAATTATAAGAATGATCAGATTTATTTTTTTGTACAAGATTCCCATCATGATCCTGTCTCTCCAATCAAAAAGCCATCTTTTCACAAGTCACGAGACCTTCCAAACAACCATTCTGAATTTCACGATCCAATCGCTCAATGGCTGGAACAATCTTACCTAGGGAGCCATGTTGCAAGCAACAAGCTTCAATCCTTCCTCTCGCACTCTAAGAATATCATTGCAGATGAAAACACACTCGTAAGAGGCTTCTAAGGTTTGTTGAATAATAGCATCCATCGAAAAGGTAACCATGTGTATTAGGTGGTCGTGAGACATTTTTCTGCCCACAGGCAAGCCCTTCCTTTCCATGCAATATTTTCAAGCTTTTTTAGTTTCTTTTCCACGCTATTTATTATCTGTTTTAATCGCTTGTATCTTTGTGGTTGCAGGTCGAAAACGATTACGGTGGCTTCACTCAAAATTTCATGTCACGTAATCCTGATTGTTTAGCGTAGAAGTAGGAGTATTGTTTGCTTTCTTGCTTTGCTTTGCTTTTTGGTTTGCATGTTTGTTTTCTTGTTTACTTGGTGCATTTTCCTACATACTTGGATTGGTTTTCTTTCTCACTTACTTTTCTTACTTTTTTTTCTTTCACTTTACTTCTACTCTTTGCTTGTTTGTACCTGTTAGCGCTTGAGATTTTACCCTAGGCTGAGGAAGGTAAATCTTCAAGGCTACATCAAACCATTTCACCTCGTAGCTAGCCCTACGAGGTATGAGAAGGCTCTCTCGGGTCAGATTCGATAGATCTTTCAATATGATTAGGCTGACCAATTAATAATAAAGATTTTAGGCTAGTAAATTGATAAGGGGGGTTGATTTGATGATTTGTGGGGGTTTTGGTGGCAATTGGTGGAAGTGCAATTCAAAGTGCGGGGATTGAGCACAGTTTTCACAGGGGGATCTAAGGGGCAAGGTAGGAATGAGTGCTGATGTCTTAATCTGAGATGGATGATCAGAGATGATAGAGGAGAAGCTAAAGAGGGCAAACACACAATTCGAATCCTCTCTAGACAGTAGAAAACATTAAAATTGAACAAACTAAAAGCTGAGCATGTCAAAACATGAGTTCAAACTTTACCACTTCATCTGTCCAATTTAGAAGCATAAGAGAGATGTGAAACACATAAACAAACTTACAAGAACATGTAGAGAACACACCATCAACAATCAGATCCACAAGAATCCTCAAAGATGTCTGTAAAACCCTGGCTTTCCTTGCCTTCAATTGCAGAAATAGATGCACAATATACAATAAAGCTTCCTTACACAAGAGTCCAACCATGAAAATGAGAAGGAGAGAGCATAATATAGACCTCCTAGACCATCTAACTCCTTTCCCCACCTCTAGGGGTCGAGCTCAGCTTCCTAGGAGCAGTTTGAACTAATTCTAAACTAAGAACTAGAAAATAGGCAGCCCAACAACTTGCCTCTATTACTTAGCTAACTCATCCATGCATTAATTATTCACTATTTACATCAAAGAAGCTTCTAGAAGAGTAAAGAAAGATAAAACCTATCAAAGTGCCATGAAAATATTACATTCATCCATCATCTACAAGTAATAATAGTCAACCATAGTCAAAACAGTGTTTTTTGACCAAAAATGTGAATTCTGGCAAATCTGGAAGTTCTGGTCGCGCCCCTGGAAGTTCTGGTCGCGCCCCTTTGAAGCTGTTTTTGAGTGGGTTCCACTGATCCAAATCAGGTGCAAGATGGCTCATTAGAAAGCTTGGTCTGTCTACTTTCCATCCCAAGTGGAATTTCTGGATTTGGAGTTGATTTGACCCCTCAAAAGTTGATTCTCCCAAGGTCACTTTCTGCAACTCAAAAAGTGGGCAGAAAGTCATTTTTTAGGTGTATTTTGAGCTTTTGGAGGCTCAAAACTCAAAATCAGGCTTCTCCCAAGTATTGGTAATTTTTCTTTTTGAATTCCCTTTCCAAAAATGCCAAGTTTTCAAAATTCTGAGCAGCCCTTCAAACTGGTCTCACCCGGGGTGAGACCAGTTCTTGGGAAAAACCTGTAAATTGCACAAAAAATTCACAAATGACAAAATTTTCTCCAAATTTCTTGAAATTTGGGCTGGGAGTCCCCAATCAAGTACCATGCTGAGTCAAAGAGGCTTTGGCCAAAGTTTGGAGTGGATCGGGCGTTTTCCTTCGTTTTTGTGCTTTGGCCAACCGTCCTTGGAGCACCTTTGTTCTCGCCGGTATTTTTGACATTTCTCTCAAACCATGACACTTGTGTAAAAAGTGAAAGAGGCTTTTCTTCCTTGGCATGTTGTGGACAAAAACCTCTCTCAATTTTGAAAAATTCATCTTTGATTGCTCTGGAACATCATTTGAGTGCGACTTGTCCCGATGTGTGAAGCAAGGAATTTTGTCGAAATGGAGCGAGATGAAGGGGATAGGGGGCTTCTAAATTCTTGGGGAAATTTTTGGGAGTGGGGAGGGATGTTAGGAAGCAGGGAAAGTGGAATCTCAGAGATTGAGTGAGGGGAAGGGGTCGAAAAGGACAAAACACAGACCAAACCTAGAAAATTGCCAGCTTGTAGCTAGAAACTAGGGTTTGTGCAAAAATGAGGAATTTGGCGGATCTAAGGGATGGGAAGTGTTTGATAAGGTACTTTAAGGATAGGGGAAGGTGTATGAACATCAGGAAACAAGTTTTGCCGGTGATTTGACCATCCAAGAGAAATTGCCTTCAAAACCCTAGGAGAGGGAAATGACCTTGCCTGGGCGCAACATGAAGCATGTACAAGGTGTAAAATGACTCATTAGACACTGACATGATAATGACCACCCTACGAATGATGATAGGCTCAGCTGAAGCCTAGTGACCAAATTTTGCTTGAAGACTCACTGAAATGACAAAATTTGACCTTGACACTTCAAAATCACTATGTAAGAGCACATTTGATCACTGGAGGAAGGCTGTAAAGACTGACACTAACAGTACCCATAGGTTAGCCTCACTTGAAACAGTGAATGGCTCTCGAGACAAGTCGGAAAATATAAGAGGACTTGTACAACTATCTACATTTGGTTATCTACTTTACTCTCTCTTTATGAAGAGCTTGTTGTCTTCAGTCAATGATACCCTGATGGAAAATACATTTTGTTCAGAGTGAGTCTTGGTGAAAACACAACACTTGCACTTTAACTAGTAACACCTACTCTAAGCGGTTCTTTTGGGGTAACCCTTGTCAGCTCAGTCCAGTAGAGTAAGGTGAGGGGGGAAACCTTAACAAGTGTGTCAAAGGTATATATAAATACTTCTCTGAAGGGACAACCTCTTCTTCTCTCAATAAGTTGGGATCCCTCTTCTGCCTCTGAAATAAATAAGTGCCTATGCACAGTTCTTTGAAAAATGAAAAAAAATGTGAAAATGAAAAAAATAAACAAGGAAAAAGAAGAGAAAGAATTCCTACGCAAAGAGGTGATGCAACTAACTTTGTCAGGGTACTAACTAGACTCGCTAGTAGTGGACCAATTCTTGTGTTCATCCGTGACTCCATCGGGGTACTATTTAGGCCTGTTACAAGCGGAGAAACATTAGAGATGAAACTAAGACTCTGACATTTATATTAATTGTGCATCTATACACCTCTCATCCCAATCGAAACAATTTAGTTGAATTGGCTTGGAATGTGTGCTGACCGACCAAGAGAATAGTAGGGACTATACCTTTCACCCAAGAAAATGATTAAGCCATGATGATCAAAGAATCGAACAATACTTCCAGAAGGGTTAGACTCGCTTTTCATGAAACAAGGTCCCTATAGAGAGCTGGAGTTCTACCAATGTGTCACCAATGTTGTAGCGGCTACAACCACCATCCAAAATTTTGGCTTGCATGAAATTTTCAGAGCCTACCATGGACCCTGTGATCAATCATTCCTTAGTCACTTATTGGTAAGTTGATGATCTCAAGCCCCCTCCTTGATCTTAATATTTTTTCACATTCTCATCTTTATGCAGTATGGGTCATCTATGGGCATCAGGATTATTGTTTTTCATGCAAAGGGAATGATGTTATACTTCAAGGGGAAATATTGTAAGTATGGGTTGTTCTCATTACATAGACATGTTTCACAATCACTTCATGCACTCTTTTCACAAAGCTTGTTGCGTCAAGAAGAGTATGTCATTTATGTTAAGGGTGGTATATTTTGTATCACTAAGTGTTCAAGTGTGTGATCATAGTCAATTCCTATCACTGCTACATCAATTTCACTAATCTCACACTTAGGTAGTTTCCCAAGCAACCTAGCCTCATCCAGCTTTTTGGAACTACACACTTTTCTGATGAAACCCTCAAGATTTTTCCCTTGCTTGTTGGAATTGCACAATGCACGAAGACCCCAGCCTCCCCAAGCATCCAAAACTACGCAATGGTTTCCTCTAGTGTCCTTCCCCAACCAGAACCCATTGTCTTCAGAAAATGCATAGTGTTGTCCCTGGGCTGCCCAGCAAGCACTACTCTCCAGAAATGTGAACAGTAGTTAGGCAGCCAACACTTCTCTCTAGAAATGCGCAGAGCAGTCTGGTTGTACTGCATTCATAAATTGTGCAGGGTTGTCCTGCATAGAATTTTATGCCAGTTCCTCCTACTGCCCACTTTGTCTTCCCTGGAGAAAATTCCCAAATCCGAGCTAGATGACCTGCCTAGTGCTCCCCTTGAAAATTGCAAAGAATGGCCCAGTAGTTTCCCGACACCCTACCTAGTCCTCCTCCTGGAAACTGCACAATTCTGCCTCCTAGCTAGGTTTTTCCCCGCAGCTATCACTATTGTCACGGATCGTGCAAATCTGCATCCGAATGACATCTGTGCAGTTTGTCCCAATAGTGATCCAGAGCCTTGCCCCCCTGCCTGAATTATTCTCTATGTAGTTTCAGTGCCTTGTCCCTCTCTCGATCACCTGCTCCAAAACGGAAAACAATGCATCACGTTAGGCTAGGAAATTTTTGGATTTGATGATGTCTCATCATGAGTGATTGTAGGAATAGGTACATCAATGAAACATGGCATGATGACAAACAGGATGGAGAAGGAGTGCATGATAGAAGTATTTCTCGTAGTTGAATGAACACACGAATCACAACGAGTAGTGATTGAAAGGGGCACATACACATAAATCATCAAGCAAAGACCAAGACCATTGAATACCCCGTGCACTTTTCCATGCAGAGGTGAAGACATGTTACACCAAGATCATACCATGACTTAACAGCACAACAGCTCGACATGGACACCACAGTCATCCAGTACATGTCAACAGTGTCATGTTGATTTGTGTCATGAGTTGTCTTGGCCACAGCACTACTATGGGCCATACTTGTTGCAATCAATGTAATGTAAAGTGGAAATCCAAGATACCCACATATGAAGCTGAAGAGTCATGTAAATTCGAAAAGTCATAGGAATTCAAATAGTCATGAGGGAAGTCAAAGAGTCAAAAGGGTCAGTTATCCCCCCTTGGCTATATATACCCCCTCATTGTATGATCAAAGGACTATTCACCTTGGCTCCTCTCGCATAGCCTTAAGATTTTGTAATCTATTCTTTAAGGAGCAAGCACTGGCTCCAATGTCCCACTACTGGGGCTAGTGATGTATGGTGTACAGATGTGTCTTAGAAATTTTTCTTAATTCAAAAACCTGTCTCAGGCCATCACATTTTCACACATGTTTTGTATCCGTTTGTAATACTTTTCTTTAAATGTTTGTAATGCATGTTTTCTTAACGTGTACTAAGATAGTTGAACTACTTTGGTTATTTTAGTACTCATATTGTTGAAAATGTGTTGTATTGTTTCTCATTGCTATCCCATCTATTTGGACAACTCTGCCATACATTAGACAGACCATCCTTGTGTTTTCATGGTTTTAATGACCGTCACCCTCGTGTGGAATATTCTTCTGGATGGTGTATGTGTTTTCCCTTGAACTTTGGTTTTAATGACTGCCACATCCACAGTGGACTATTCCATTGGATGCTAGAAAGACCCTTGTTGTTTTCACGTGTGTTTCTTCCTGGGTTTGGAATACTCCATCTCATCAAGTGGCTCACTTCACTCTCCCCTTTTACAGTAAGAGAAACTAGACACGAGTTACATTACGAACTTACCAGACACATGTACCTTATTGTTTGAAGATACCTACGTAACACTCTCATGTGATGATAACTAGCACCAAGGAAGATCTTTAAGATAATGGAAACTGGACCATCGTACCGGATGGAACTCCTACACCAAATGGTGTGAGGTCTAGTTTGGACCTCATACCAGAGAGATCCTCTTTGTTGGCAAGTCCAGTACCATCAACATATTCTTAGATTGTGTATTGATTATAGGTAGTTGAACAAGGTAATGATCAAGAACAATTATCATGTGACACCCCCTAGTAGATAATGTTATTTAATGTATGCACATAATAAATGGCAATGGAGCCAAAACACTTTGAATAATTATTGTAAGTATTTTCTTATTAATAAAAAAAAACGAAATTAATGTTTAAGGAAACTATGCACTCAGAAAAGACACTTGAGGATAATATTGTTAATTCTCCATTATTAGAATCTTCAAAGATTGTAGATAAGATTAAGGGAGGGAGATAAAATCCATTAGAAAAAGATTAGCTGGAGAAAAGGGCTAAGACTGGTTGCCTTTAAAGCACCTTGTAAGAGAAAGGCACGCTTTAAAAGAAAAAGTCTAGGAAATGAAACAATAAATCTCATCAAAAGAAATAGTATCATGAAGAAGTGTAGTAATTACCTAAAGAGAGAATCGATGAGGTTGTTGATTTTCTAGGAAAAACAATCAAGATCGTGGGAGAACTGGAGGCAGCTCTTGGTTGGGTGGACAGTGTCTTCTCTAGTGCAAGTTTTCTAGTAAGATGCATAACTAAAATCTCTAGTTTGATTTGTGTTGATTATGATTATGTATTAATTGTTGTAGATAGATATGGCTATTATTTTGAAGCTACTGGAGTAGTTAATCTATTGTTATTATTCATATTGATGCATCTTCTCTATTGTTGAAAATGCATATATGTATAGATATAATCTGCTATAATAAAAATAAGGAAACTGTTATGTTTCATAGGGATAAGATTACTATTTACTTTCCACTGAAAGCAAGGAAGGGTTGTATAAATCGTGAATGGATTTATTGATGTTTGTCTAGTTATGTGGATATTAAGAAATTAGACTAATATTATTTGTTATAAGAATTACAAGTATTTTAGCGTTTCTTTTGTGGGTATTGGGTTGGTCTTATAGTACGTGATCGAGCTGGTGTATTAGAACCAAAACTATAGTTCTGATCACCTAAATGCTCCATAGGAAGGAAATTAGACTCCATAGGAATCACAACAAGGGTATTTATAATAGGTGCATGAGACAGCAGTAAAAACCATGTTCCTCTCCCTATAGATATTTATGGTATGTCGATCACACATATGCAAAGGAACAGAGAAGTATCTGAGCTATTAACTTGTAATAAAATTAAAAGGCATGTAGAGATACAACATTGAAGGTGAACCTCCGAAAAAGGAAGTACACCATACATTTATATGAGTAATAAGAGAACTCGTATGAAAGATTATGAAATTATGTGCAATTATGTTTATGTTCCAAACCAATCCGTACTGTTTGCTATTAGTTCTAGCAACCCTATATATGATTCACATATTAAGTTCCAAATAAAAGAATCTGTATGATTACAATCCCATATTCAAACATTACGATTACAAATAAAAGCGCATTTATGCAAAATATAACTCAGACTCAAGCCTCACGACTACAAGCTTAAATGCATTCACATATAACCCCTAGTTAGGCATTAAGACATAACCATTTATGCCTAAAATTGACATGCCAATAAATAAATTCAAATGCTAAATTAAAATCATAAATTAGTGTAGAAAATAGCATAGCCATGTCCATAAATATTAAATGAAAGTACCCATATTACAATGATAAGTTCTTATAGCTCAAGAAAATTCCAATGACACAAAGAAACCATGAAATGCATAGCTTAAGAAAATTTGAATGATGCATAGAAATCCTTTCATACATAGCTAAAGCCAATTATAGTAATGAATAGGAACCATTAGATGCACAGTTGAAGAAAATTTCAACGAGATATAAAAACCATTAATTACACAGCTAGAGAAAATTCTTGTGAGGAATATTAAGCATTACAAGAACATAGGCACTCATGGAATAAATCTTAAATATTAGAAAAGATTAACAGACTTAATATAATATAAAAAGGATTTCTAGCATACAACAGAGATTTAACCATGAGAGGCTACAGTATCATCTCGGGGGGTTTAGGAAAAGAAAAAGAAAATAAATAGCAATGTTCATGAGAAAAATTAGACCCTTCCTGGTCATAATTATCATATAGAGGAGCGATAAATTAATTTCAAACAGTAGCAAGAGTAGATCCCAGAAAAACATTGAGTGGAGGAATTGCGAACCCAATTGCCTTTGTTTCCGAAAGGATGGAGACCATAACCAAGGTCAACACTTGTAAACAAGAATGTTTCATTATCCTTCTCGCATAAAGAATCAAGGATTATGGTCACAAGCAAACCACTGTGGAAACGCCACAGAACCTGGGAATAGAATATTGCAGTGCAAACAGGGGAAACCAGAGCAACAACTTAGGGAAACATGATAAACCCCAAATTTAACCATCATTCCTTAGTTTCGGAACCTACACTCCGACGATAATAAAAATTCCAATAGATTATGTAACCCAATAGAATATAGTCAAGTGGGCTAAGATGTGGGCACCCATACCTGTAAAACAAATGTGAACTGACATGGGAACCAAGCGTTGGGCTACTGCCATCACCTGGAAAATTCCGTTCTCTTGCAACAGAACATTTGAGACCAGAATTATCCAATACCTTTAAAATTTTAGTGTATAAAAACCCTAAGGGCAATCTAACTGGGGAAGAATTGGGATATCGACCTGAGGGTTGTGGCCATAGTGGCAATGGCTAAGGTTGTTCCTTTGCCCTACAGATCCCCGAATAGTCCAGAATTCGCCATGAACATTCCCATGTCAAAAAAATTACAACTAAGGCGATGTCAAGCATAACTAGCAATAACATTTATAAATCAAAGAAAACCATGTTAATTTCAAAACTTCGAAGAAGGTTGAATACCTAAGCATAGATGGAAAGGACTCCATTGGATTTTACTCAAAACTCCAATTACACAGACTAACTTGTAGAAAAAACCCTTGCAATTTTAAACGGAGTGATTGCCACAGGCGAAGCACAAAATGAAGTAGGGTTAGGGTTAGGTTGTGACTAAAGTGGAGAAGAGCCGATTTGAGCCATTTAAACCCATTAACATATCTTAATCGTTCACAAACCCTGATGCAAGTCATCGCCATGTGAACCCATGTGACTTGGTGTAGGTGGCAAGTGTGCATTGGACCATACAGTACTGGGGAGGACGAGCTGACAGGTGAAGGGACAAGAAATTAATGCCATGGCCCTAAGTCAAATTAAATAACCATTGAAATGTTCATTAGAACCTTAAACCAAGGTGGATGAGCGCTCAACCTTACAATAATATGTTTTCCCAACCAAGGTATAGGTTTAGATATAGTGTGGGATGTTATGCTATAGTCTAATGAAGGGGGATGAAGTTACACCATGTAGGGTAATGAAGAGCTAGGTGCTAGGATTAGCAATTAGCAAAGATAGATTAAAGTTGAGGGGGAAGAAGGGAGGAAGACCAGAATCACGAAGTATATGTTGTATAATCATATTTGGTTAATGAAAGACAAAAAAAACAAATTAGAGGAGAGAAAGAGGTACGTTACATATTTGTTGCCAAGGATTGATGACTTGTTTGATCAGTTTGAGGGAGCAGCATTATTCTTGAATATTGACTTGACATTGAGATACCATCAGTACACAATAAATAAGAATACATCTACAAGACTACTTTCTAGAGTAGGTATGGGAATTATGCGCTTGTTGTGGTTCCTTTTGGTTTGACTAATGCTCCAGATACTTTTATGTGTTTGATGAATAGTGTGTTGCGTCCTTATTTGGAAAATTTTGTTATTGTATTCATTGATGATATATTAATATATTCTAATAATAAGGAAGAGCACGGCGAGCACTTAGTATCAATATTGATATTGCTAAGAGAACATTATTTGTTTGCAAAGATTAGCAAATGTAGTTACTTTCATATAGAGGTACATTACTTGGGACATATTGTTTCCAAGGAAGGCATAGTAGTGGATTTGTAAAAGATCTTATTTATCATCGAATGGTCAGCTCCTAGGAATGTGCATGGTGTCAGATCATTGACAGGGTTAGCAAGTTACTATAGGAGGTTCATCAAAATCTTCTCATAGATTTCCTATCATATCACATCATTGCGGAAAAAAGGAAATAAATTTGAATGGACAAAGACATGTGCAGCCAGTTTTGAGCAATTGAAGCAGTTGTTGACCAATGCTTCTATTCTAAATATTGTGGATCCAGATAAAGAGTTTGTGTTGTGTACATATTCTTTCAAGAGAGTACTTGGTGGAGTCTTAATATGGGATGGAAATGTGGTATTATCTAAATCAACGAAATTGAATGAGCATGAGCAGAACTATGTGACACATGACCTTGAGTTGGTAGTGATCATCCATGATTTGAAGATGTGGACACACTATCTTCTTGGCAGGAGGTTCATTTTGATGAGTGATCATAGTGGGTTAATATATTTGTTTGACCAACCTAATCTAAATTCCAGGAAATCTAGATAGTTATCTATGATTAGTGAGTTTGATTTTGAGATCAGATACATTAAAGGAAAAGAGAACAGGGTGGAAGATGCTCTTAGAAAAGAGTGTAGGTAAATCACATGGCATCTATGAGTTCATATGGGAAAAATTTACAAGATCATATCTTACAGGCAAGACAAAAAGATGATAGGTGTAGGGAGCTTATGCACATGTTATAGTAGTAGGGCATAAGTGATCAAAATGTGGACTATCATCTCATAGTGGATGTTTTGGTAAAATTTAGGGACAAGATCTATGTGTCAGATAATAGTGAGCTCAAGAATCTTATCTTGTGGGAATTTCAATTTATGGTATTCAGGTCACCCAAGATATCAAAAGACATTGGCAACAATGAAGAAGCTCTACTACTAGCCGAATCTGAAGAAGGAAGTGGAAGAGTTTGTGGCTAGATGTTTGGATTTTCAATAGGTAAAAGTAGAGTGCAAGAATCCAGGTGGTTTACTACAGTTGATTCTGATTCCAAAGTGGAAATGGGAGTTCATTTCCATGGATTTCATTACAAGGTTGTCGAGGAAATCCAAACAACGTGATTATATCATGGTTGTGGTTGGTAGGTTGAAAACAATAGCACACTTCATTCCAATGAATTCTACCTATTCATCTAGTGATGTATCACAGGTCTTCATCAAGGAGATAGTGAAGTTACATGGTGTTCTGAAGAATATTGTATTGGACAGAGATGCTAAGTTCACTTCTAGATTTTGGAAAGAGTTATTTGCATGTTTTGGTATAGATTTGGCCATTAGTACAGCTTATCATCTATAGATAGATGGAAAAACAAAGAGGGTCAATAGGATTTTGGAGGATATGTTGAGGATGTACGTTATGAATAAACATCAAAAGTGGGAAGAGTGTCTTCCACTAGTGGAGTTTTTTGGGTTGTGTTATATTCTTTCCACGACTAGCCTATGTAGTTAACCGAGGGGTTAGAAGGGGGGCAAAGCACCCCCTTCGTTGCACCAATTGCGTAGTGGGGGGAATCACAGGGGGTTTGAGGGTGCAGGTAACCCTTTGTTTTGGACCCTATATTATGTTGGGCGGACCTACCTATGGTTTTGTGCATGATTTATCGCACATGGTTTTGGACACAATGGTTTTCGGTCCATGGTATTAGATGCTTCGACATGTATAAATATGTATTGTAACATTGAAAGGACCATAATGAAAAATCAAGATGGTAGTCCTGGTTTTGGGATCCAAGGGGAAATCTCTATGCATATGTGTTTTATGTGTTATGCTCTCACATTGTTTATTTTTTGTGTTTTAGAATTCGTATGTAGGTAATTTATGTATGGGTTAAAGCCTACAGAGTTTGCATATAACAATGGGTATCAGGAATATTTGAATATGAGTACTCTAGAGACATTTTATGGGAATATTTTTAATACTCCTATGAGTTGGAGTGATCTAGTGAATAGGGTATTGATTGGACCGGACATTTTGGAAGAGATGGAACAGGAAATGTAGGTAATCAAGAAAAATCTAAAGGTAGCACAGGACAGATAGAAGAGCTATGTAGATCAACATAGGGTGTTTAAGGAGTTTCAGGTTGGGGAGCAGGTGTACTTATATATCAAACCCAAGAAGAGATCCTTGAGGATTGGGTCATGTGCCAAGACGGAACCTCAATATTGTGGGCCTTTCAAGATTCTTGAGAGGATTGGACTAGTGGCTTGCCAATTTGCACTACCTCCGATAGTGAAAGTTCATAATTTTTTCCATGTTTCATTGCTTAAAATATATGTAAAGGATGTTTATCATGTGATTTATTGGTCTATATTGCAGGTGGAGTGAAAAGGAGAATTCCATCCAGAACCTCAATGCATTTTGTAGTGGAAACAACTCATGCTCTGGAAACAAGCAATTGAGCAAGTTAAAGTGCAATGGAAGCACTTTAGGCTTGATGAAGCTACATGGGAGATGGATACTTAGATGCAAGCTATGTATCCTTCTCTATCTATGTCTTAAGTAGATGTCTTTTGGTATATATTTTGGTGTTTTGTTTTGGTTATGTTTATATATGCATATGTATGATGTAAATATCGCATCGAGTTGTTTTATAAATCTCTAATAAGTGGTACGGTTTTCATGTTGTTATGTTGGTTATATTGTTTTTTCTTTTCAACAAGTTATTCATTGTAAATATTGCATCGAGCTAAGTTATAATGATCTGTGGGAGGTATGTTTTGGTTTTTAGTAGCCTTGTTGGTTATAGGTGGCATTGAACACCGAGGACATTGTTCCCCAAGGGGGAGGGTTTTGTAACATCCCTGGTTAAAAATCCATGTAATAAAGTTAATAAAGGAAAAATAAGACCAAGGTCATGGGACATGTATTGAAGATGAATGTTGGGAAAAACTTATAGGGGTGTTCATTTGGTTTATTATGGCTAAGGAAATTGGCAAATGCAATGGAAAAGGATTTGAAAAGGAAAATAGGAATTAATTGGAAGTTTATTTATAAAAATAAAGAAAATTAGGAGAAAAGGAAGGTGAAAGGTCACAGGTTGCATGTGAGGAGGAAATTGAAGGAAAATAATGGAATTTGAAGAAAACATAGGCATCATTGATAAAAAGGCTTCTGAGGATCAGTGCACAACCTTTTGTCAGTTCAATTTTGGGTTGGAACTCTCTCTCTCTATTCTCTCTCTCTCATAATCTTGCACACTTAGAGCATTCTTGGAGCACTTTGGCATTAGAGAAAGTAAGGCAAAGGAAGGACAAGAAAGAAAATGGAAGAAAAGATCAAGCAAGGGAGAGTTGGATCAAGCAGCTACAACAAGATTAATTGCAGGTATTGAGTTGTATCTATGGTTTCCTTACTAGTTTTGGCATGCATAGTGTATGAATCACTGGTAGAAAATGAGAAATTGGTGACTAGGTGACTAAAAGTGTTAGTCACCATAACTTTTCCAAGTGAAATACTACCAAAAATGAGCAATTTCTCAACTAAAAATGACTAACATAAATGACTCATTTAGTCTCAGAATAAAATATGCAACTAGATAATAAGTAATATAAGTAAAAATGACTAACGTGAATAAATAATTTAGTCTACGAACAAAAATATGACTACCTAACAAGTACTACAATAATACAAATCAGTTGTTTATGTTATTCATTTTAATTGTCACTTCAACAATCTAAAATTACAAATGATAGGGGATTTAAAGTTTGTTATAAATTGGCTGAATGGTTATACTTCCTTAAACATTTCTTTATTGAATGAGTGGATGATTAACATTGTGGAGCCTATTAGAATCTTCAGGGTTATATCCTTTATCACATTCATAGGGAATTAAATTCAAAGGGTGAAAAATTATTCAAAATGAGAGTGGACTTACAACTTGGTCAAATACATTATGAAGAATACCTGCAGGGAGAAGTGTTGTGTAATGTACCTCATTTGAACACAATATTTTTTCCCCACTAGCATAAATACAATTTAACATCAATTCCTCTTCATCTTGACATATTTCTTCATGATGTAATTGGAATACTAATCATATTTTTCATTTAAATTTATGAGTATTATGTTAACACCTAACACCTTTACAATGAACTCTCCTAGTTTCATATACACAATTAGAATTCCATTACTTTAAACTTATTCATTGTATATCCATGTCTATGTTCTAATTAGAAAAAAAAATGTGTTTAAATCCACTCTTTTCCATTTTGTTTACCCAACACTTATCTCTATATATTACACCTTAATAATTTTATGCCACCTAAAAATACACCTTAATAATATTATGCCACTCAAAAAAGTAAAAAAAAAAAATTATGACACCTAGAAATACACCTCAATAATATTATGCCACTTAAAAAAGAAAAAAGAAAAATTGACTGTCCACTTCAACAAATAAAAAGTAATATATAAACAACGCACAATCAATTACAAAATCTTGGTGGACAAACTTGAAATGTTTTTTAGAAAGACTTGGTGGACAAACTCGAAAAAAAAAATTAGAAAAACTTGGTGGATGAAAAAAGCCTGGAACGCTGATCAATAATGAGATTTTCACATTTGGGTGTTGAAATTGGGTGGCATTTTATCAGGTTCTAAGCTGGCTAAGACTTGGTTCATTTTTTCAACTCCACGTTTTGAAAATTCTTTCTGTGTTTTTGAATTGGTTGTTTGAGAAAATAAAAATTGTAACAAGGAACCATGAGAATAATGGTTGGGCAGGCGAACAATGAGGAGTAAGCATGCACAAATCAACAATCAAGTCAAGTAAGAAAGTCTACATTTGGTAAAAATGGAATCCGGTCAAAACCTAGTGTAGGTATGCAGATAGAGAATAAGGGTAAATATGGTGTTGCGGGATGACTAAGCATGGAGGGGAAACAGGGACACCAGAAGGAGAAGCTGGTAAAGATGGTGTCGATTTAGGATGCAGTAGACTAAGGGAAAGGGGAGTATGAGACAATGTAATTGGTGCACCAAAACAAGTTTTCTCTAGATTTGACAACACAATCAGGGTGTTTACGGCATAGCATCCAAGATGGCCCCTCACTAGACATAAGGTATGACACCAATAAGTCAAATGGATAAGAATGACATTATTGAAATTTTCTTGCTGGTATTATTGATATTTGCTACTTATCACATATTATATCTCATGATTAAAGAAATAAGAAATCCAAGGAAGCATCAATTTGTTTTAACAACATAAACAAGAATAGGAAGGAAAATTTTTGTGGAAAATATGGAAATGTTGAGTTTTTTGCAGACAAAGTTGTAATGGCACAGGACATTAGCCCCCAAAAATTTGGATCTCTGCTCAGAAAGAATGTTCTACACTTGTGGAGAGAAGGTGCCTAACAAAAATGAAGAATACATGAGAGAAAGCTTAGGATGGAATTGTAGATATTGTTGGCCACATATGCTCCTGTTGTGCAAAAATTTAATGGAAGTGTATTAATAAAATAAATGAGTCAATTTTAGGAACACTAAAATTTTCTTTCCTCATAGCTAGAATACTCAAACAAGGGTCGATGCCACAGTTGATCAAATACCTCTACCCACTGAAAATCCCCTCCTCTAAGAAACATCCCTATTACTCTATCTCCCCATCCACCAAAAAAAAACTCCACACAACTAGCAACCAATAAGTCTATCCTCAAAATTCTTGGTCCAAACTCTCCTATCCCTAACCACAATTCAAAAATTAGACACAACAAACACATAAACCTTCGTCTTAACCTGACCATTAAATCTTCCTCATCCATAAAACATATGCCCTTGTCTACACTGCTATCCAACAAACCTAAATCCTCTTGTAAATCATGGAAGGGAAATGATCACGCCCCTCCAACAGAGTCACAAACTCCTGTTGAACAATTTTTCTCCTCCCCAATCAAATTTGGGGATCCATCTAGACGCACTTTCACTCCATTCTCAGAGGACTTGGAACTCAAAGTGCTTGCTAGGGAGTCACAATTTACTCTGGAATTGTTGACCATTAAAAAAACTGTTTTTGATCGAAAATACCTCCTCCTCACCTTGTTGGCTTCAAAAATATGACTAATTTCTAGAAGAATGGGCCAAAACTAAAAAAATAGCAAACTACACCATCGCCCCATCCAATCTATTGGATCAATTCCAAAATATACCAGTCATCCCTCCACTTCCAATCGCCCCCATATCCTCCCGGAATAGACTCAATGAAGAAATTCCTCCAAAAACTCGGGTCCTTAGAGCAGAGCCTCCTGAGCTAGACCTTCCATAATGTCCATAATGTCTCTAAATGTAAGGGGTTTTGGATCAGCCCAAAAAAGACGATCCCTGAAAAGTATAATTGGCTTTCATAATCCCAAAATTGTTCTTATTCAAGAAACTATGACCACCAAAGACAAGACGTGGGGCTATCTTCTATAGATCTATCCAAACTGGAATGTATGTGCTATTAGTGCCTCTGGTCTATCTAGGGATCTAGCGATAATGTGGAATCCAACAAATTATAATTTCAAATCCTTCAACACATTAACGGGTTTAATAGTCATGGGAGGGTGCAAGGGATCCAAAACTCGACTCTGAATAATTAATGTATATGCTCCATATATAAACAGAAAGGAGTATTGGTCAAATGTAGCACAACTTGGTTTCCTGGAGCTCACTGATCATGGCAAGGGATTTTAATTTCTCTACAAAAATCTCTGAGATTTGGGGCTCCCACTACATTCCTCACAAGTTGGGGCCTTATTTCAAAGATCTATTCAGTTAGAAAAATATCAGATACATCAAACCAACTCCAATTGGACCCACATGGAAAAATGGTCGATGGGGCTCACAGGGTATAGAAAAACGACTGGATAGATTCTATGTAAATGAATCAATTGCCAACAAACTCAAGAGACTCAACTCTAAGATTCTTCCAATTAAAATATTCGATCATTTTCCTATTTTGTTGGAATGGAATGGGGAAATGCATCCAAAATCTTGGCCCTTCAAATTCAACCATTTCTGGTTGAAGGAACTGAATTTCATAGACCTTGTACAAACCTTCTAGAAGATGCCATTTGGAGTCCTGGGCTCTTGGAAAATGTACATGATAAATGGTAAATTGAGGGCCCTCAAGAAAGGGTACAAGGATGGTCCAGAAAGAAAAAGGGGACCTGAACAAGGAAATACTTTGGATTGAGAAACAGATCAAGAGACTGGAAGAGCCAACTGACCCTACATTCTTCTCTCAACGCTGAATACAAGATATCCTTCAATTGGAAATCCAAAGATCACAGATCTTGAAAAGGCAATCAGGAGAACTACAACAAAAGTCTTCTTTTGTGGGTCGAGGAGGGTGATAATAACAACAAATTTTTTCACCAACAGGTCAAGATGAGACAAAAAAAAAAGCTACATATGGAACATCATTCAGAATCAGGGGAAAATCCTACCACACAACAAGAAATCGAAAGGGAGGCAAAGAGACATTTCAGCAACAATTTCTGCTCCTGGGAAAATGCCTCTTTCAACAAACAACTGGAAATATGTGACCTTTCCACTTTCTCACCCAACATGGAAGACTCTAGGTATATGGAATGCCCAATCACACAAGAAGAAGTCCTCTCGGTCTTAAAGGAATGGCATATGGAAATAGCGTTGGACCAGACGGCTAGACAATGGAACTTTTCATCCATTTCCAAGAGATTATGATTTTTATCTTACTGACATCGTGGAAGAATCTCGCAATATTGGTTAGTTCTCAGGTGCCACAAATGCCACTTTCATAGCCCTTATTCCTAAGGTCCCCCAACCAACCTCCTTCTCCTATTATCGCCCTATTTCTCTATGCAACACCATATGAAAACTGATCTCCAAAACAATTGCAAATAAGCTCAAAACGTTTTTCTCCAAACATATTTCAGTTGAATAGCTTGGCTCCCCAGAGAACCAGCAGATCCTTGACATTGTTGCATCCACACAGGAATGCATACATTCAATCAAGATCTCCAACCTAGATGCCTCCCTCATGAAAATTGATCTCCTTAAGGCTTTTGCCTACATCAATTGCGAACTAATGTGGATGATTCTGCATAAAATTAGACTAGGGTCCTTAATGATAAATTGGATTAAAGCTTGCATTAAGACTGCCTCCCTAGCTATCCTGATTAATGGCTCTCCAACTGAATTCTTCCAAATCTCCAGAGGACTTAGACAAGGTTGCGCTTTGTCTCCTCTACTGTTTCTCATCATCATCGATGGACTGTCCAGAAAACTATCAAATGCTTATGAACAAGGTCATACTACTGGTTGCAGAATTGGAAATAGGGTATCCCTTTCACATTTTATGTTTATGGATGACCTTCTCACAATAGGAAAATTTGACCCTTCTGAATGGTGGGTGATCTTCTATATAATATCATATTTTTAAAAAGCATCAGGCCTTTCTTTGAACCAGTCAAAGTCTATTTTGATTTCAACTAATCCAAAATCCCTAGGGATAATGGATATTTAAAACATCTTTGGGATAAAATCATCATAATTGGATGATGGATTCACTTACTTGAGCTTCTTTCTAAAGCCTAATGGATATAAAAACAAATACTGGGACTGGCTTTTGGAAAAAATCAGAAAGTGACTCTATAAGTGGTCACATCAGTGGATCTCCCTCGGGGGGTGACTTATTCTTGTCAAATTTGCTCTACATAACATCCCTATATACTGGATACACACCTTCAAGTTACCTCAAGGAGTTATGCATAAGCTTAATGCCATAATCACCGGTTTCATATGGGCTAGTATTCAACAAACTCGTAAATTCCACTTGGTTAGCTTGGACATCATCCACTGTTCAGTCAAACAAGGAGGATGGGGACTATTGGAGACTCATTCCTTCAACTTGGAACTCCTACTAAAAACTTTTTGGAGATTTGTCTCAAACATGGGACTATGGGACGAGAATATCAAGACCAAAATATCTTCAGAACAAAGATTTCATTTATTGGATTCGAGCTGGTGCACCGGATCCACATTATTGCTCATTCTCAAGGCACAACTTTCTCCACATCAAGCACTTGCTCTTCAGAAACTTTAAATGGAATGTTGGAAAGGGTTCCATTGTAAAAATCATCTTGGATCCCCTATCTAGCCTAACAGGTCCACACTTACCATCCCTTCAACTTATAAATTGTTTGCATAAGAATGGTTTATCTGTGACACAGGACATTACAAACAAAAATCTCTCTTCCTCCACATATACATATTGGAAAGACGGGGAAGAGATGGAAATCCCTGCTCATCTGATCCAGAAATGGAATTCACATATCACTAATCTAAAACTATCATGGATTGTACTAGCCACCAAAGAGGACATATTCACTTGGTGTGGCAGATCACAATAAGATCGGGTCACAACATCTTATGCATGCGATATAATCCACTAGCCTCATAGGAACAATCATCTCCTCCATTGGCTAGTTCGAAGTTGGAAATGGAATTTCCCACTCAAATTAAAATGTTTCTCTTGGCTAGTGGAACACAACAAGAAGATGTTGCCTTTGTAACTCTGCAGGAGATCACATCATTCATCTCTTCATCCCATGTCCTTTTTCCTCCTTTGTTTAGAAAAATGTGATCTGAATAACAAACCCCTCTACAATCTCGGACCACAGTGACATCCTTTCTTGCCTTGGTTGTTGGCCTGTGGACCATCCAAAACACCGAACGCGAGATTTCTTCATCATCTAGGGAATATGGAGAACCATAAATGACCTCACTTTCTATAATGTCTCTCCTAACATCTGGAAAACTAGCTGCAACATTTTCTCCTTCTATCTAGAATACTTTCCTATGAAAAAAATGACTCTTAAAAGTCTTTCTCCTCCCCGTAATATCTGGTCTTCCTATCTAGTCAATTTTTTTTATGGGGCCTCTTCCTTTGACTCTTGTGAATGTGCCATGGCTATTTGTCTAAGCCCTAATAGACTCCAGAGGTTCCATTGGTACTGCAATACTGGAACTAATTCTCGTGCAGAACTCCTTTCTCTCTGGGGGGTCCTTTTCTATGCATCTTGGCTCGAAATCTCAACACTCACTCTCTTTAGGGACTCCAAATCCATCATTGAGTGGGTAAACAATCATGGCTCCCTAAACTCAACAAACCTCGATACATGGAAATGCCAAATCAAATTCCTACTCCAGGCTTTCAACTCTGTCTCCATCACTCACATCTATCAGAGATAGAATGATGAAGTAGATTGCCTATCAAAGGAAGGCTGCAGCTCAAATCTTGACAAGATCTTCTTAAAATATATTTCCTCTAGTTCTTTTCAATGATCGGGACACATTCTTATCTAATTGATTGTACCTGCTTTTTGAACCAAGAAACTGTTATAGGAATGTTTGAAAGGAATTATCTAACTCTGCTTACAATTTCAAAGCATTGTTAATGAAGTAATGGAACTAATTTGCTTCAATTGCAGATGATGAACCAGGGGGGTCTTCATCCCTTGTTTTATTGTACTTTCTCATTACTACTTAATCTGAAAGTGTTTTTTTGTTTTGGAAAAACTTGAAATGTAAAACTAAAATTATAAAAAATTGGTAGAAAATCTTGACTAAAGAGTGCGATTAGACTCAACTATGGCGGATCTCATTCCAGTAGATATCAGTTATCAAGTTCATGGACTCATGATTGTTGCACTCTCACATATCGATATTAGCTATAGGTATGCCCTCAAATCTCTGTTTCAATTTTATGGTGAAGGTCTTAGATCAGCCAGAACCTCATACATAGTAATGCAGCGATTTTTCACTGATTAGGTATCAATCCATCGGTGGATCTCTACTGCTTGCTCCGGATTTTTTACTAGAATTTCCAATTCTAATACTTTCAAAACATGTATGCAAAGCTCAATTATTTTGCTCAGTTTGGATCATGTTTTCACTACCATTGAAAAAAAAAACCTAATCGTTTTTTGTTTTCCCCCTTGCCCCAATTGGGTTCTTATAAAACTGGGTGTTGTAGTTGTCAAAAATGGTGTTAAATTTAGAATCCTCATTAAAACCCTTATTTATTTTGGCATAACAATAATTTTTCCTTTTTTTGGTTATGAAATCTAATTTTAACTCAGAAAAACTGGGCACTTAAATGTAACTTCGTATGTGAGAGGTAGGCACTAATTGATTAGCAATTTTGGATGTCATTGCACTGGTACAAAATGGTGAAATTAGTAACTAAGTGACTAAAAACATTAGTCACCACAAATTTTTCAAGTGAAATACTACCAAAAATTACCAATATTAAGAGATCCAACTAAAACCGACTAACATAAATGACTAATTTAGTCTCGAGTTAAAATATACGACTAGTTAATAAGTAATACTACTAAAAATGACTAACCTGAATGACTAATTTAGTCTAGAACAAAAATATTACTACCTAACAAGAACTACAATAATATGAATTAGTCGTTTATGTTAGTCATTTTAATTGTGTCACTTCAACAATCTAAACTTACAAGTGATAGGAGATTCAAAGGATTTTATAGAGTGAATGAAAGATTATGCTTCGTTATACACTTATTTATTGGGTCAGAGGATGATTAGAATTATGGAGCTTATTAGAATCTTTAAGGTTATATCATTTGATCACATTCAAAGGGAATTAAATTCAAAGGTTAAAAAATTATCGAAAATGGGAGAGGGAGCCCAACACCTCCTTTTGCAACATGAAATGACCACCTATATATGTTGCAACAACCTTTCCAACTTATTTCGTGGGTTGCACGTCTATTTCACATTTTCTCTTTGTTTGGAAAAGTGGTAGTGCTAAGGAGAGGGTGTGAACTTTGATCAAGGAATGTTCAGTTAGTACCACTACCAAGTTTACTTCGTGAAACTTGTCAAATGTCCTAAGTTTTCTTCACAACTTCTCATGGCTCTTAAATTAATTTTCTAAACATCTAATTGAGACTAAAACCCTCCCACTAATCTCTCACTAATCACTAAATTCCCATATTCCCAGCTATAGGTTTTGTTCATGATAATTGAGCACGAGAAAGATTAATTTAGGGACTAAGGCCCTTAGTTTCCCGTCCTAACCATAGAATAGACACTAACTCCCATATGTGGTGAGAAACACCCCCCATGGTGCCCATATCCCGACTTAGGACCAAAGATTCATTAAAGAAGATCTATGTGGTTTTTAAGTCTAGATCATAGCCCTTGAGACTAAAAAGCATCTTGTAAGGCCTAATTCATTTATTTACCCCCTTTACTCATGGTACATGCCTTGACTCCTATACATGGTGTGAAAAAATTCCTAATGGAATCAATATCCCATATATCCCTAAGATTATTTAGAGAGGATCTATGTGGTTGTTTAAAGGATTCATGGCGCTCCAGCATGAGAAGCATCATTTTATAAGTAAAGGCCTTTTTCTCCTTCCCTAATAGTAATTCCTATTATGTAAAGAACAATAATGGTGCCACTTTGGGTCAACTTAGGGTTGTTACCACTATCACCTTAGAAATTAATCCTCTCACTTTCGATTACTTATTGAATCCTGGGGGTATCTCAAAGAACAAATTTATGGGGTCTTTTATGTGACTAGATCACTAGCACTAAAAACCATCATTACATTGGATGGTTCAACATCTTGATGATCCCTATCCTATTGAACAAAAAAATTGTATTCATTATTACTTTCGTTGCAACACCTCCAATAGATATTGATGGTGTTCATGAACCTATTTTTGGTTCTCTTCTTTACAGAAACAATATTATCTTCGACACCATTAATATTCCTACCTTTGCAACTATCATTTTTCACTTCTATCCCAATAGGGAAGTAGATTTCTTCTATGAATGGCTACACAAAAGGGACCCTATGAGCCAATTGTTCATGTTATCAATGTAGTGCCCACACGACATGAACATTTTATGGTCTATCATAGCCATACACTCTATGATGGGTTTCATAGATATTTCCAAAGCTTGTAAGTAGTGGAAGAATTATATTCAAGTCTATTGTGACATGTTGCACTCACATGCTTATCTGAATGTCGAGAAGCATACTTTCATCACACTTTGTTTAATCCTCTACTTAAATTGTCACTTCAAAGGAAGGCTTCAATCATGTTTGTGAGGTGTGAGATTGATATCCTTCTACTAAAAGCCAAAGACATATTTTATATCCTAGTTATATTTATCCTTTCCCTCATTTTTCTCATTTCCTTATGTTATATGTATGTGTGGAGATCTAAATACCTTCGTTATATTTTATAGGAGGATCATAACATTGTAGGTGAGTAAGGAGGCCTAACCCCTTTTGATTTGTTTGCATATTATTTGATCTCTTTTCACATATTCTAATAACATTGATCATCATAGATATCACATAATCATGGCACCTTGTGCTCCTAGGAGGTCAATCACTATCCATTTTACTACCTTAACTTGAACATTGAACACAATTGCCAATATTCTTCAAATGCTTGAACATTAAACAAAATTGGTAATATACTCCATCCAAGGGTCACTTTGATTTTCTTGACAGAAATTAAAAATACTTTTAATTTGAAAACGCAATCTAAAATTATTTTTAATTGATTGAATACTTTTACTTTTTAATATACAAAAAATGGATTAACTATTGAAAATCCAAAAATATATGAAAAAAAGGAAAATTGACTTCCTTATAAATTACCACTAATATTTTTTGGTTTGCTAAGTTGTGTGAGTCTTGAGATGACTTCACACTTAAAATTTGGCTTGAGTAATTACGACCCAGGGACATCTAAGTTCTTAAAATCACCAGGGATCGCACATGGCCTAGGCTACGCCTGCCCTTAACATGACCATATTTTTGCCTACATAGCTTAAAATCGGTGACCTTAACACCATGGAATGTGTTAATAATACACCGTGTCATCATATATTCTATGCCCCATAGACATTAATTACCAATAATTATTTTAGATAATTTACTTCTATTTACATGAATTATAAATATTAATTAAAAATAATTGGTTCAATACCATAATCTCCCCTCCCTACTTTAATCCATTGTGCATGATAAGCCTTAATTACATAGAAGGTTTCCCTTTTTGAAATTGGTCAGGCTAAGCATTGTCTAATACCTTTTCATCTTCGTTTGACATGTGTCCCAATGTACACCCATGACATGTGTTTGATTCTCATGATTTCCATTGTTATCAACTTAATTATGTTGATGAGGACTCTTGGGAGACTTGCTAATGCCTCTCTAATAAATTCTTTGTATATGGAGTTTATTGGTTGTTGGATATACTCTTATTGTTATAGTAGTAGTAGCTAGTTTGACCACAGAAGGTCCAAATTACTGCAACAAATAATGGAATAAGAGAAGAAAAATATGTAAAACTATAATAAATAACAATCATCCACAAGCATTATACAACTGTTTAAAAAAATTCTAACAAACTCAAAAATATCAAAAAAGAAATATAATAAAAAAATATCATAATTTTTTTTTGAAAAGATACTAAAAATACATTCTCTATGTTAAAAAGATTTTACACAATTTCTTTAAAAAAAGTGCATTTCTTTTAAATACTTCAATATCTAAACCACCTATTGGCTTACATAATTTTAAAAACACACTATTAATATTTGAAAGTAAAATTTATACATATTTTATATAATCAATATTATTTCTACAAAGATACATTAACTCTAATCCAATTATCGCGTCCAATCTCATTTAAAATATATTATCATAACCTAATATATTAAAAGTTAAATATTATTTAAATTCTTAAAAAATTATAATTAAATTATAACTAAAAAGTTAGATTTACTGCAGTATGCTTTAATAAATTATGATAAAGATTAAAAAAGATGTACCATAAGAATAGGAGAGTGGAGTGCTTTATTTTCCTTTTGCAAGTTTAAATAGAAATATTATAAAAATATAAATGTTATTTCAAGCCCCATTTTATGCGGAGAACTTTTAAGACTTACACTATGAACTAAAAAAACCAAACCCAACCTAAAAACAGAAAAATAAATTAGTCTTACTAATAAAAAGTTAACCAGCTTTTAAGAGGGAACTAAAAAATTAACCAACTTTAGGTGGGAAATTAATAGATATTTAAGCCTGTAAAAGGCTTTTATAAAATCCCTCTGAATCTATGATATTGATCCCTAATAATATACCTCATGAGCACCGACAATGAGCAGAAAGGCCAGAAAGGGGCATTGTTAAACATCCCCAAGGAGAACCCAGATCGTTAAGGCCCACCTCCTCGTTTGCGTTCAGTTTAACGAAAAAATCGTCCACTAGTGCTACTTTCACATGCCCTATCCCTTCGTTATAGATCAATTCTATCACAGGTGCTACTCCCATATATTTCTCTGCTATTGTATGTTGTGCTTAGAATAGAGAGTTACATCAACTGCTATAATTTCCATTCTTTTCGAGCCAATTGATTTAAATCCAAATCTACCAACATAACTGTAATGGGGCACTTTATTTTTCGAAATCAATACTATAAGAGGGGCATTACCATTCTGGAAATAAGGGCCATATTCAGTCGCAGAGAGATGCATTTTGATGTCATCTAAGGTATCGCACTGGCTTAGATTATTGTAGTGGGCCGTTGTCAAGAGGCCCTACCTATATCCTCTCACAATTTCCTCCAAGTATCCTCCATGGATATTGAATGTCAACCCTTGAACCCATACAGGATTGCTACTTTGATTTCCAGAACTAATGTTAGTACATAGTAGATCTAAACCTGTTAGGCCTTTAAACCTCCAACATGAACAGATCGGTTTATGGGTATATGGGTATTTGGATCGGTCTGGAATCCGTTGTTTCACCCATAGTGCTCAAAGAATATTCTTAAAGAATTTAGGCTTCTGTGATCCGAATCAATTTTGAGAAAAATCTTTGGTGAAAATCACAGAGATATTTTTGTCGATAACGGGTCGACAAAAATATTTCTATGTGATATCTGCCGAAGATTCTTCTCAAAAAAGAATATTGTTTTGAAGAAACATAATCCCAACCGAGATTAATGTTCGCATAAATGTCATAAACTCACCTCTGGACAACTCGCAATATTACTCTATGGTACATCATCGAGGATCTATGCCAACCCATCCACCTGTACAAAGCCTCTATCTCCACCTGATCAAGATTCCATTGTAGCCAAGACAATCACGAAGAAGCTGAAGATGGCCCTCTTCCATGATGGAGGCTCGACAACGGTGTCTTTGGACCATCGTCCTAGTTGTTTCCTATGTATTTGTATGATCTTGATTGGCGAAGGGTGCAATCCATGATCTACTACACCATAAGGTTGTAGGAAATAAAGCTTTTCAAGAAGGTAAGCATGCAGAAGTAGTTGAGCACTAGACAACTGCTTTGGCATGCAATGGAGAATCACGGCCTTTCAGTGTGGTTTATTTTTGCAATTGTGTAGCTGCCTCTCAAAAATTTGAATGCAAAGGAAAAGTTCTCAAGTTTGGATCTAATATTGATATAACGCCACTTTTACTTGAAATTTAAAAACATGTTAAACATATTGAACTGTTTATGAAGCTTTACTGTATTTTTGGGCTTATTCTTGTGTCTTTCTGTCCATTCACAAAATTTTAATTTTTGGCTGTTGATTTGAACTAAAGAGCCATTTCATAGCTTTCTTGATCACTGTTTATGGAAATGTGTGCTTGTTCACATTAACTATTCAATATTAGTCTAAATATTTAGTCGCTGCAAATTTTCCCATTTAACCCTCAGTTCTAAGTTTTATTCTGGGCTTTAAGATATATGAAATCTAACTTCTACTGGTATTGGTCACCTTTCTCCTTCAAAATGATCAACTAAGTCATTGTCGTATTACTCTTTTCGATAGTAATTTCTAGCAGATAGAAAGGAACTTTAGGAAATTAATTTGGGCATACAATGTGTTTGCATCAAAAACAAAAAGCAAGCATTTGAGTAAATAGAGTTATTTGGGCGTTCAGTCCATTCTGTTGTCAATGAATGGAAATCTCAACGCTTTAGGAAATGAATTTGGGCATACAGTGTGGTTGCATCAAAAAAAATCAAGCATTCGAGTAAATAGAGTTATTTGGGCGTTCAGTCCATTCTGCTGTCAATGAATGGAAATTTCAACGCTATAGATAGGACCCAGACACTGAATACAATTTTGAGCTTTAGTGACTTTTCATTGGAATCGAGTCTTTTTTCAAAATATTTTATTAAACATCAAAATATTTTATTAGAGTGTTTGAATGGTTTATTGATGGTGGAAATGTATTTAACAGTAGCACAGCTAAAATTTTAAAACTTGAAAGTTAAAAATTTTCAAATTTCACAAAAATTCTGTAAAATTTTATCAAAATCTTACCAAAATTTGACATTTTCCAAACAAAATTGTGGCCTTTTGTGTTGGAGTCTCGATTGCGTTACACCAAAACCCACAGGTGTTAGGAAACAAACACATCGCTAGTGTTAAGCACATGCCACGAAACACATGGGAGCGTTGGATCAACACCGCCACTAACGGGGAGCACAACAGTCTCCCCCCTCAATGCAAACCACGGGTGTTTCAAACTCAAGACCTTTGGCTCAGATACCACTTGTTGTAGTCACGATTTCCGTTACACCAAAACCCGCAGGTGTTAGTAAACAGACACATCGTTAGTGTTAAGCACATGCCACGAAACACACGGGAGCGTTAAATCAACACCACCATTAACAAAGAGCACAATATCTTGAACTACTCATAAAAAAATAAAATAGAAAACATAGTAGTTCAAAATGTGGCATCATAGAAATTGGGACATCGTAGTTCAAAATAGAGTAGTTCAAAATGAAAATAAAGTAGTTCAAGAGGCCGCATTTTAAGGTATTGAAAATGGACGAATTGCTACTAATAATTTCATACTTACCAAATCAGATTTAATGTATAAAAACCAAATCGAACCAAACTGCCTAATCATCAAAATTTTCAGCCCTATTTGGAAGAATTCGGTCAAAATTTTCAGCCCTATTTGGAAGAATTCGGTGACTATGCTTTAAGATGATTGAACTAAAAACTATTTCAATGGGTTTAACTTGCTTATGCATGACTTATTAGAGAGAGTTGGTAAATATAGGGCATTCTTGTTTGTTTTTAAATTTGATTATCACAAAGGATGTTAATTTGTTTCACCCTTATTTAATCAAATTTCAAGATATTCTTGAAATTTCAATGGACATAAATTCCATAGTAAACATTTAAGTAAATTTTTAGCCATTTATTTACCAAATGAAATCCCCTGCCATTCCAAAATAAAATTATAATAAAAAACTAGTTTATGTAAATGATATTCAAAATCATACCAGAAACTTAGGGACAACAAACTCTACTCTAGGCCACCAAACTGTGAAAAAAAAACAAAAAACAGACGGAAATACCTATTAAAAAAACCCATAGAAAACACCAAATAACCCAAAAACCCGCATTCAATTTATATAAATTAATTTCAAATCGATTAATTTTTGGATTGATAGTTCAAAATGCGGTGTCCTAGAAATTGGGACATCATTCAATCGTTTGCATCATAGAAATTGGGACATCGTTCAATCGAAAGGGCGATTTTGGGCGAGTGCATGCGTTCTGGCCCAAGTGTCCTCTAAGCAAGCAACGTGGGGGAACTCAATGCCTGTTCAATTCGTAACAATTCTTCAAAAATCTTGTGGGTGAAATGAAGGTCAGTTTATGAGAACACCCACGTTTATATCGTCGATGCTATTGCAGATTGTAGCCGAGCCATTGCTCTGGACCCAAACTATCCCAAGGCTATTTGTCGGAGAGCAACATTACATGAAAGTCTTAGAGATTTAGCCACAAGCAAAATCAATGGCGGATTTCATTTATGGTGTAAATTATTTTTTCGTAATATATTAAAAAAAGTTCACAGGATTCTTATTTCTTAATATAGATTTTAACACGACACATTTTGCATGAGGCGAAATGCGTTGTTTTTTCAAGATTTCAGAAAACAGTTCAGTAAGATTCTTGAGATTTTATATATTTTTCACAGTTTGTCGTAGAATCTCCCAACCTTATTTGTTTGCTATTCAAATCACGTGCGATTTGTTTACTTTAACTTCCAAGCCATGAAATAAGCATGACGTGCAAACGTACCATTGTTTGCATTCAAGCCATAAAATAAATGCAACTTGTGAAAAATATATTCCTATATATATATATATATATATATATATATATATATAGATATTTTGATGCAGAATCTGGAAATACTTCGCAGCAAGTTTTAATTGTGATGAAAATGATGGTGGCAATGATGATGCATTTTTCTCATTTACTACTTTGCATTTTAATTCTGATCCACTTCTCTCTAGCAAACTCTGAGAATGTGACTGCGCAGGAACTGTACAAGATAGCTTCATCTCTTGAGATGTTCATGGACGAGCTTCGTGAGATGCCCATGCTAAAAGGCTATATCCTCTTAAAAGATGGAGTTTTGAAGGCAGAGGAGCTTCGGAGTTTTGAAGGCAGAGGAGCTTCGGATTTGTATGTGAGAAAAAATGGGTACAAGATCTTAATAGCCCAATGCATTAAAATACTCATTGTGTTTAATTGAATTTAACATGTATATTATATATATATTGTTCATGGGATGACCCGTGTTCTGTTGACAGAATTTCACAGAGATTTTCCCTCAAGTACTGTATTTGCGTATGGGACGTCGACATCGAGGGAGAGTGCGAGTGTACCAGGTCCCATGATCGAAGCCATCCAAGGCGTGGACACGTTCATTACTTGGAAAACCATCTTCCTTCATGCCTAATTATTCAGTGGCATCGAACCCTTATGACTGCCCAACCCAAACACGACAGAGTCCCAACGGTAGTGTTAGGCATTTAGCCACAAGAAACAATTGATCTACATAGGCTTATAACACTCTTAGAGAGCCAGTAACGGAGCAAAGAAAGCCAACGAGGGAGATTGGGAAGCTCGAGCACTAGCACACAAGATCTTAGACAAATTGGTGAACTACTTGCCAAAGCGGAAGAAGAAATGAAAAGAGAAATTATTTGGATCATTATTTGATCTTGGGTGTTGAGGTTTCGAGTACTGCGGCTAAGATCAAGAAGGCTTATCAAAAAGTACACCATCCAGATAAGGCTGGGCAGTTTTCAGTACGAAGTAACAGTGGGGATGATGGCTATGGCAGTTTTCAGTACCCTTTGAACTGTGCACATGATTGGCGAAAACATCATGATGCTCTCATTACTCTCACCCATAAGCCTGTGCTAAAGTATGCTCACACTGAATCTTTATTTTTCATATTTTCTTATGTAGAAAGTTGACTCTAGAAACATGAAGGAGAGTTGACTCTAGAAACTTGAAGGAGAGTGATCATGGAGATGGTTAGGCCATAGGCATAAGGCTTATTGGCGCTGCAGAAATCTGATTCTACAACATTTATTTCAGATCCGCTCAAACGCTAGCCAGAGAGTTATCACTTTTCTCATTGTACATAAATGTTCAACGTTTTTTTTTTTTATAGCATATATATAAGAGAAATCAGAAATATGACGAGTATTGGGTAACTATATACATATATTGACCAAATCAAAGTTACTTCGAACTACATCTAACTGAACCTTGCAAACACTTTTCACCTTCTCAAGGTGTCTTCCTTTTGTTTGAATCCTCATCTATGCTTCATTTGGATAAACATCTTCAATGCTTGCTAACTTTTATGGAAAATCACTCTAGTGTTCAACATTGAAAAAGGCTTGACCACTTTACCTTAACAAAATAAGGAGTTTGTTGAGCTCAGGAGGTATTCTTCACTAACTTGGTGCATTAGCTTGTAAATGATATTAATCAACTTTGTAAATGTTTAATTAAGTGGAGTAAGTAATTAATAAACTCCATTCTAAGTTTTAACTTAAGAAAAGTACATTTTATGTGTTTTATTCTTTTGTTGACTTAATGAATCATAGTCTAAAATTATGAAGATAAATAATTTTATTGGCCAAGATCCGAGCCATGATCTCAAGAGATGAGATGAGGGTTTGATGATGCAATGTTTCCTTCAGTGAACATGCTTATCTTTCTTCACAGGCTCTGTCTCCTTTTCCTACATCTACTTCCAGGTGAAGCTTTCCATGCATAGGACTCCACCTTCTCAAGGTTTCCAATAGCTCCATTCCATCTTCATTCTGATCAGAGAAAGGGAAGAATCCCCTTTCCACAGAGATTATCTTTTTCAATTGTTTAAATTTTATTCTTGCTATGTGTTTTTTTGGCGGTGGGGTTGGGGTGTGAGAGGGTTGCTCAACACTCTACTTTGATTTGAAAAACATTAGAATCTGATATATGCTTCACTTGGACAAAAAACTTCAACACTTGGTGATTTTTCTAGAAAGTCACTCTATTGTTCGACACTGAAAAAGACCCGATCACTATACCTTTGAAAATTAAGATTGAGTCTTTACATAGAAATTTTCTTTTCACCATTGTGCCTAAGTGATTTAGCTCCCTTAATATTTCTTTAAATACTATATCATTGGGATGTTTTTCTATAAGATCTTTTTGATGAATTTGAGAACGTTGAATTAGAATATTTACTAGATCCACATAATAGAAAAAGGAGTTTTGTGCCATTGGGTTTCTCGATTTGATGTGAAACCTTACCTAGAAATATTTTCAGAGGTAAAAATTGATGAATTATCAAGATTGAAATGCATAATATTTTTTTTGTTTCTCTTGAGTTTGTATGCACATATCCTTTTCAGCAGTAATGCAATTCAACTTGTACAATGTTGTAACTCGATTGAAAAAATAAACAAAAGAATAAAAAACCTTCTAACATGAAATGTTATCAATGTATAAAACATATCATCATATACAAATATATTTGTTAGTTTTATGCCCCCAGTAGACCAGATGGAACTGATTTTGATAGAGGTGATAACTATAAGATAGGTTAAAGTAGAGATTTATTGTTCATTATAAGAAGTGGCTACCCTATGATTCCTTAGTTAGAAGCCACAGCGTTAGACTTGTTCCTCTTGTCTTCTCCAAGCTCCATTGGAGATGGGAATGCCCCCATGCATGCTTTTATCTAGAGATAGAGCTAGTTAACCTTATTTTGGTTGCTGGTGATATTGATCCAACAAATTCCAAAGACATAAAAGAAGTTGCCGAAATTGAAAAAATGCATAGACTTATCAAAGAATATAACATGAATTGTTAGTTCTAATGGATATGTGCACAAAATAATAGAGTACAGAATGGTGAGTTGTATTGCTACATTTGTGACACAGGAGGTGCCTTTATACAAGTTATCCTTTGCCCTTGTCAAATGCTAGTTATGTCTGATGAAGAATCAATAATTTCACCTAGAGTAGCTAGGTCCTCTTTAAAACTCAATATGGATGAAAGATGTAACTAGGTGTGGGTTTTATAATTGAATTTAAAGAGACTAGGTGCATGTTATGACCGATATAGCTGAGATATGTCACTTGTTAAACCTTAAAAAGCAAAAAACAAAAATTGTTGAAGCCAATACTCCCACAAAAAATAAACAAATATATATATATATATATATATATATATATATATATATATATATATATATTGAAATGTATCAAGTATTAAATATATATATCTAGATGTATTAAGTATTAAAATAATTGTATTTTAGTTTTCCATCTCTCTCCAAGTTTAAATCTAAGGGTAAGATGTTTTATGTCATTCAATCATTCATCTAGAAATTATTTGAATTGAGTCTATCACTCACATCAACATTTTTTGTCGTGGTTATTTTTTTTTCTTGTAAGAAGCCTCTTCCTATCACTCATTTTCTTCACAACAAGAGCTACCACAACCACTACAATCATTTTAATTATGTTTTGGAGCATTGGGAGTAGGACAGAAACAAGATAATTATGGGAAGTAAGAAGAAGGTTATGGGCAATGATTTCTTTGGTAAACCACTTCTCAAAATGGTGTTATTCATGTCCCTTAAGCAAAATTCATGGCTTTTTAAGGTTTTTTTTTCCATGTCTTTATAGTTAGCTTATCTATCTTGTTTCGATAGTGTTCCAACCATAGTGCTCTTCCTTTAGGATGGTTTTAGTTAAAACATTGTACAATAGTGTATTAAAATATTTGTATTTTGGTTTTCTATATCTCTCAAAGTTTAATAAATCTAAGGTTAAGATGTATTTATGTTGTTCAATCATTCATCTAGAAATTAATTGAATTGAATCTATCACTAACATAAAAATTTGTTGTCTTGGTTAATTTTTTATTGTAAGGAGCCTCTTCCTATCATGCATTTTCTTCACAACAAGAGCTACCACAACCACGACAAGCATTTTAATTATGTTCTGGATCATTGGGAGTAGGATTTACTGCATTTCAGAAAGAAGATAATTATGGGATGTAAGAAGAAGGTTATGGCAATGATTTATTTGGTAAATTGCTTCTCAAAATGGTGTTATTCATGTCCTTTAGGCAAAATTCATGGCTTTTCAAGGTTTTTTTTGTCCATTTCTTTAAATTTAGTTTATCCGTGTGGTTTGGATAGTGTTCCAACCACAATGCTCTTCCTTTAGAGGTGTTGTAGTTATAACATTGTAAAATAGCGTTAAGTGTAATAAAAAATGCCATCCTTTAGTGTTGTGTACAATAGTGTTGAGGGTACACTAGTATTTGTGGAGAAAGATATGGTGCTCTAGGGTACACTAGTGTTCTCTTTTCCATATACTATCAAAGGTGTAAAAATACAGACTCACTTTTCCTTTTACCTCGATAAGAAAATGATGACAACTGTTGGAAATACTGAGGGGGGGTGAATCAGTATTTCTTTTTCCCACTATTGTTTTACCAGTTAAAACATATATATTCAGAACACAAGATGAACAACAAGAATAAATGCTTTTATTAATATAAACTATGCAGTAAAATAGATACAATATATAGATTGTCACAAACAGTTGCCAAGCTCCAACTTGGACTTTGGTGAGGCTCCAACCTCCAGAGCACCAACTCTGTTTTGCCAAGACACCAATCTTGGACTTAGGAGCACCAACTCCCAAGGACTTCAATCTTGTTCAGTTCTGAGGCTTCAACCCCAAGGACTCCAATCCTTCTTGCTTCTGAGGCACCGACCCCAAGGACTCCAATCCTGCTTACTTCTGAGGCACCAACCCCAAGGACTCTTATCCTTCTTGCTTTTGAGGCACCAGCCCCAAGGACTCCAATCCTGCTTACTTCTTCTCTCAGAACTCTTTTCTGCTGAGTTCTGTCTATTTACAGCTTCACTGTAGTCTCCAAACTACAGTATCAATGACAACCAGTCTTCTCTTGAAGTAGTCTTCCCAATTCTTCATACTACCCACATAGAGTGTCCAGTACCCTTCATGACTTTTGATAATGTCTTCACTCAGCTTTAGTCAGTCTACTGTTAGCTGAACTAAGCTCTGCATAAAGAACAACTTCTTTTTCAAGCTTATGATCTCAGCTGGCTGCTTCTCCCCTTCGACTATCTGCTGTCTTGCTAGCCCTGCTGCCGTCTTTCTGTTCTGATGCATCCTCTCGCTGCCTCTGTCTCCTCTAGCTTATTTTCCACAACGTTCAACAGCCTTCAACAACATTCACTGCTGCTACTTCTGCTATCTCACACTCTGGTTCTTCGTAATACCAACAGCCTCAACAGTCCTCTGTTTTTACTGCTTTTATGCATTCACGTGCCTCTGTCCATTCATTTCCTCTTACTCGCTGGCTGTTTGGCTTCCTTTCTCCGCAGGCTCTTCGACTTCCTCAACGCTCGCTTATTCTCTCAGTTACCTCCTCGCTTGCTTGCTTCTTCGGCTTCCCGAACTTCAGTTTCCTCTGTCTATCCAAGCGTTCCAATATTCACAGGACACATACAAGAGGAAGAGAGGCCACATACACAGAGAATACTTATTACAAGTTAAACCTGTAACAACGCTCCTTTTATCCATAATTATTTGACATACACAGGGCTTTACAATGTTTACGGAGGCTTTCATTCGGAGAGACTATACCATCAGGGCGAGCCCACATGTCACATTACCACCGGCATCGTTGGCCCTTCAAACCACGCGCAAGGCAAATATGTAAATACACAGGAAATATGAGTGAAACAGTCGAAACTTATTAAAGAGCCGGACTTCAATTTTAATTCACCCGCATTTAAACTGTATCGGGTCCGCAGCATTCATCGCAATCGGCGCTCGCAACATATCGGCAGTCACCAATGGCCGATGGCCGATGGACGCGATAAGACATTAAGCCAAATCGCAATATAGCATCGGGTCCTCTCTTACAATCACAATCAGCAGATTTGCATATAACATAGCCAATTCCCCGATACCCGGACGCGATATTATTTTAAATTGTTTTAATAACTCCATCGGGTCCATACCTCTATCGCAATCGGTGCTTCTGGTCGGACAACCTTCCATGTAGCATTGTGATGGGCGGATGCGATAATAGATTCAACCATAACACAATCCCGCATCGAGTCCGCGTACATATCGCAATCGGCTTTTTGTGGTTGACAGCCCCTTATACATCGCAATTACCACGGATGCGATATAGCATTCAATCAAACTGTGATATGCCATCGGGTCCGCGTATATTATCACAATCGGAGGCAGGGCCTTTACCGCTCCCGATACATGCTCCCGACGTGACGGACGCGATATTAAATTGTAACGTATTGCAATGGTCCCATGGGTCCGCGCATATTAACTTTATTTATATGCTCCGCTGTTTTAACTTTGTTTTTATGCTTCTCCGCTTATGTTGCTCCAATAGTTGTTCATGTGTATATATATGGGTTTTTCCTCCGATAGCTCCCGATAGTATTATCTGTGGATATATGGCTCCTGATAGCTCCCAATAGCTGTGTTTGCTTCCTCTATGGCTCCGCCAGCTGTGTTTGTTGCATCCCATGGCTCTGTTTGTTCCTCTATTTGGCGCATATATATATATATATATATATATATATATATATGGCTCCTCCGTTTTCTCCTCTTGGCTCCATCTGCTCCTCTTCTTTGGCTCTGTTCTACTCGCTTAGTTTGCTCCTGTAGTTTCACTAATTCTGTTTCCGCATATATATATATATATGGCTCACCCTGTAGCTCCTCTAACTTTGTTCGCATATATATATATATATATGTGTGTGTGTGTGTGTGTGTGTGTGTGTGTGTGTGTGTGTGTGTGTGTGGCTCCTCTTGTAGCTCTGTCTGCTCCTCTTGTCTCCATCTGCTCCTCTGGCTTGGTAGTGTCTTCCAAAGACCTCCTTGCATATATGAATGCCTCTCTTGCTCCAATATCCTGTTATGTGCTTTCATATGCCTCCTTAGGTAGCTCCTCTTTGCTTATGGCTTGGCTATCCTGATGGCCTTGCTCCTGTCTCTTCATGAATCTGCTCTGCATCCCCTTGGCTTCATGTCATCCTTTAGTATCCAGAATATTGCCATTTGACATCAATGACAACCTAGGTCAACAATCTCCCCCTTTGTTATTGATGGCAATATTCTTCTTCTCTCCCCCTTTGACATCAATGGCAAAGGAGTGCTCTGGGACTCCCCCTATCAAACTGCTTTTGTTCTTCATGAATGGTAGATCTTCATGGGTCTGTGACTCCCCCTGTCATAGTGCTCATCTTCTGTTTACTCAAGATAGAAGGATCAATTTGCACATTATTCCCTCTTCATGTCTCAGAACTGCTTTATCATGGCTTCAACAATGCTTAAGGATGCTCTACTTTAATGCTTTCATTCATATTGCAAATGGCCATACACCAAGTGTCCAAGTCCAGGCTTTCATGCTTCAATCCATATTGTTGTCTCCACAAGTAACATTGAGAGACCTTCATAGTCCAAATCAGGAGAGACTGCCGCTGAGATTGTCTTTCTTGTTGTCTTTCTTCAGATCTGAGTTTATTTGTGTCTCTGTGCTTCTTCTTAACTCACTGCCATCCTTTCCTTGTGTTCTTGTACATATCTCAGCTAGTTATTTCCTCTTAGCAGATTTAGATATCTAATCTGTGGTTGTCTTTTAAATACAATTGCTGATCTGCATCTTTTTGCAATGCTTCAGTTTTGATATAGGCTGCCAGCTGCTCTTACTTCAAACTCTATTCCAGATGTATCTGTTTGTTTGAAGACTGCCTCTATTAGTGTCCAGAATTTATCTGTTCTCACATTAAATTCCTGAGTTAAGACATAAACCTCTGTGATAACAGCACCATGTTTGTTTGCCCTATTTCTTTAACAACAGTCCAAAGAATGGTTACAGGATCATATGCTTCAATGGAGTGCTCTTGAGACATGATAGGCTCCCCCTAACTGTATGCATCATCTCTTTTGGTAGAATCTTCTCATAAAATGCTTAGATTGGCTGGAGAGCTCAAGGGACTTTCGGACTATATTTCCTTCCTTCTCCATACTTGTGTAACTTTCTTCTTTTGCATGGTTCTAGCTTGTGTAAGAGCCCATGTTAAGTTACAATCGCGTGCCATATGACCGATGTTATGACACTTGAAGCATTCTACATTGTTCATGAATAAGAATTCATGATTTCTTCCTGCAAAGTTGTTTCTTGGAGGTTGTCGGAGACTATAACATCTATCTCTATGAGATGGATGGGAACAATAACATATATCTTTATGATATGATTTACAGTCTTTTGCCATATGACCAAAGTTTGAACAGGAATAACAATAACCAAAAAATGAACTTTGGTACCTGGGAGATGGAGGTTTCCTTGATGTACTTCTGAAGCCTTTCTGCCTTGAGATCCTTTGATGATAACCATTGCCTCTTGCCTCTTTGTCATCATCTACATTTCTTCTTGGAGCAGGATTTGTTCTATTGTAGCCTTGATTTTTCTCCTTGCCTTTGCTGGAATTGGGAGCATCACCATTTCTTTCTGACTTCTTCACATCTCTTTTATTTAAAGCATTGTCATTCTTGTTTGAGGATTCACCTGCATACCCGAGGCCTAATTTATCAAATGGACATCTGTGATAGCTGAGCATGTCATCCAAGGCTTGAGAACTCTTCAAGATTTTGTTCATCCCTTCAACCTTTTTTCTGAGGAGGACAATCTCTTCTTCCAATCTTTCACACTCATTATTCTTCTTTGCAAGTTGTTCCTTAATTTCTTCCTTGCTATGAGTAGCTTCAGCTGCTACTATTTTAAGGGAGATGATATCTGACTTCATTTTGAAGAATTCTTCATTCTTTGCTTGACTGCTCTCCATTCTCTTCTCAGCTCCTTGTGCCTATTTCCTGGCTTCTTGTAATTGAGACTTAAGGGAGGAGTCATCTACCTTATACTAACCAATCTCTTCTTCAAGTTTGTTCACGCTCTTGTGCCTTTGTTCAAGTTGACTTGACAAGGTATTTTCCTGCTTCTTTGCTTTATTCAATTGATTTGTCATGGATATGACTTCTTCATGATGCTTCCTTTTGCATTGATGAAATTCCTTCTTAAGCTTGGCAAGCTCTTCATCCCTTTCTTGTACTTGAAGCTTGATGAGGTCGACTTTCTTTCTTGTTTGATCTTGGTCACCAACTAGAGCTATCTTCTTAAGTGCCTCATTTTCCTTTTTCAAATTGTTAATCTCTTCCATGGCAGTCATAAGTTGAGTGAGGAGTTCTTCTACAAAGTCTTTTTCATTCTCTTCATCTTCTAGGTCTGCTTCAGCCTTGATGTCATCATTCTCATTTTCAGCTTCTATGATGGGTTCTGGATTTCTTTCTAGATTTCCATAATCTTCTTGACTAATGGTCAATGCTCCTTTTGAGTGAAGATCATGAAGTTTGTCCCATATGCCCTTTGCTGATGAACCTTGTCTTAGATTGTTCTTTACAGAATTAGGGAGCCCATTCAAGATTGCCTTTACTACTTTTGCATTTTACTCCTTGGATTCTCTATCCATCCTGCTATTAGCAATCACTAATTTCCAGACTTCAATGCCTTGAGTCTGTAAGAAATTCCTCATTCTTGCTTCCCATATATTAAAGTTCCCATTGAGCCTTGGAGCCTCATCAAATTGATTGTCTTCTATTTTAGTAGTAGAGGGAGACACATCCTTAGGAGGATTGGAGACTTTCTTCCTTGACCTCGCCATTTGTGTTCTAAATGTCGACCTTCAAGTTGTTAAGCTTTGAATGAAGGTACTGGCTCTGATACCAATTGTTGGAAATACTGAGAGGGGGGGTGAATCAGTATTTCTTTTTCCCACTATTGTTTTACCAGTTAAAACATATATATTCAGAACACAAGATGAACAGCAAGAATAAATGCTTTTATTAATATAAACTATGCAGTAAAATAGATACAATATATAGATTGTCACAAACAGTTGCCAAGCTCCAACTTGGACTTTGGTGAGGCTCCAACCTCCAGAGCACCAACTCTGTTTTGCCAAGACACCAATCTTGGACTTAGGAGCACCAACTCCCAAGGACTTCAATCCTGTTCAATTCTGAGGCTTCAACCCCAAGGACTCCAATCCTTCTTGCTTCTGAGGCACCGACCCCAAGGACTCCAATCCTTCTTACTTCTGAGGCACCAACCCCAAGGACTCCTATCCTTCTTGCTTTTGAGGCACCAGCCCCAAGGACTCCAATCTTGCCTACTTCTTCTCTCAGAACTCTTTTCTGCTGAGTTCTGTCTATTTACAGCTTCACTATAGTCTCCAAACTACAGTATCAATGACAACCAATCTTCTCTTGAAGTAGTCTTCCCAATTCTTCATACTGCCCACACAGAGTGTCCAGTACCCTTCATGACTTCTGATAATGTCTTCACGCAGCTTTAGTCAGTCTTCTGTTAGCTGAACTAAGCCCTGCATAAATAAAAACTTCTTGTTCAAGCTTATGATCTCAGCTAGCTGCTTCTCCCCTTCTACTATCTACTGTCTTGCTAGCCCTACTGCCCTCTTTCTGTTCTGATGCATCCTCTCGCTGCCTCTGTCTCCTCTAGCTTATTTTCCATAGCGTTCAACAACATTCACTGCTACTGCTTCTGCTATCTCACACTCTGGTTCTTCGCAATACCAACAGCCTCAATAGTCCTCTGTTTTTGTTGCTTTTATGCATTCCTGTGCCTCTATCCATCCATTTCCTCTTACTCGCTGGCTCTTTGGCTTCCTTTCTCCGCAGGCTCTTCGGCTTCCTCAACGCTCGCTTATTCTCTCAATTACCTCCTCGCTTGCTTGCTTCTTCGGCTTCCCGAACTTCAGTTTCCTCCGTCTATCCAAGCATTCCAATATTCACAGGACACATACAAGAGGAAGAGAGGCCACATACATAGAGAATACTTATTACAAGTTAAACCTATAACAACGCTCCTTTTATTCATAATTATTTGACATACACAGGGCTTTACAATGTTTACGGAGGCTTTCATTTGGAGAGACTATACCATCAGGGCGAGCCCACATGTCACATTACCACTGGCATCGTTGGCCCTTCAAACCACGTGCAAGGCAAATATGTAAATACACAGGAAATATGAGTGAAACAGTCGAAACTTATTAAAGAGCCGGACTTCAATTTTAATTCACCCGCATTTAAACTGTATCGGGTCCGCAGCATTCATCGTAAACGGCGCTCGCAACATATCGGTAGTCGCCAATGGCCGATGGACATGATAAGACATTAAGCCAAATCTCAATATAGGATCGGGTCCGCTCTTACAATCGCAATCGGAAGATTTGCATATAACATAGCCAATTCCCCGATACCCGGACGCGATATTATTTTAAATTGTTTTAATAACTCTATCGGGTCCATACCTCTATCGCAATCGGCGCTTCTGGTCGGACAACCTTCCATGTAGCATTGCGATGGGTGGATGCAATAATAGATTCAACCATAACACAATCCCGCATCGGGTCCGCGTACATATCGCAATCGGCTTTTTGTGGTTGACAGCCCATTATACATCGCGATTACCACAGATGCGATATAGCATTCAATCAAACTGTGATATGCCATCGGGTCCGCGTATATTATCGCAATCGGAGGCAGGGCCTTTACCGCTCCCAATACATGCTCCCAACGCGACGGACACGATATTAAATTGCAACGTATTGCAATGGTCCCATGGTTCCGCGCATATTAACTTTGTTTATATGCTCCGCTGTTTTGACTTTGTTTTTATGCTTCTCCGCTTATGTTGCTCCAATAGTTGTTCATGTATATATATATATGGGTTTTTCCTCCGATAGCTCCCGATAGTATTATCTGTGGATATATGGCTCCTGATAGCTCCCGATAGCTGTGTTTGCTTCCTCTATGGCTCCGCCAGCTGTGTTTGTTGCATCCCATGGCTCTGTTTGTTCCTCTATTTGGAGCATATATATATATATATATATATATATATATATATATATATATATATCTCCTATTTATATATATATATATATATATGGCTCTGGCTCCTCTCGTTTTGCTCTCTTCTTGGCTCCGTTCTACTCCTCTGTGTTGGCTCTGTCTCCTATATATATATATATATATATATATATATATATATTTGGCTATATCCTATATATATATATATATATATATATATATATATATATATATATATATATATATATATATATATATATATATATATATATATATATATATATATATATATATATATATATATATATATATATATGGCTCGTCCTATAGCTCCTCTTGCAGCTCCTCTAACTCTGTTCGCATATATATATATATATATATATATATATGTATTGGCTATATATAGTGTGTGGCTCCTCTTATAGCTCTGTCTGCTCCTCTGGCTTGGTAGTGTCTTCCAAAGACCTCCTTGCATATATGAATGCCTCTCTTGCTCCAATATCATGTTATGTGCTTTCATATGCCTCCTTAGGTAGCTCCTCTTTGCTTATGGCTTGGCTATCCTGATGGCCTTGCTCCTGTCTCTTCATGAATCTGCTCTGCATCCCCTTGGCTTCGTGTCATCCTTTAGTATCCAAAATATTGCCATTTGACATCAATGACAACCTAGGTCAACAATGCTCTTCCTTTAGAGGTGTTGTAGTTATAACATTGTAAAATAGCGTTAAGTGTAATAAACAATGCCATCCTTTAGTGTTGTGTACAATAGTGTTGAGGGTACACTAGTATTTGTGGAGAGAGATATGGTGCTCTAGGGTACACTAGTGTTCTCTTTTCCATATACTATCAAAGGTGTAAAAATACTGACTCACTTTTCCTTTTACCTTGATAAGAAAATGATGACAACTTTGTATTATGGAATGAAAAGGATAAATATGTATTGGATCTCAACCTTGATCCCTTCAATGCATCCTTTCCTTACCCAACCTAACCATCTTCAATTGGTAATGGAGTTAAATTTTTGAACATACATTTGTCTTCAAGGCTATTTCATGATAAAGAAAACATGCATCCATTGTTGGAATTCCTTTGAGCACTCAAATACCAAAACCATGTCATTTTTATTTCCTTGCTTAATATATTTCATCATTGTGTTTGATATTTAATTCATTATTCTTCTATGCACAATAAATCTATATAAAATAACAAAGAAGGATGGCATGGCTATTTTAGAGATATATAATATGAATTGATTAAAAATTCACACGTCTATTGCGATTCTCATCTTTCTATTTCACTTCTTTAGAGAAAACTCTATATTCAAATACAAACTCAACTCAAATAAAACTAAAATAGAGAACCCTAATTATGAAGATGTTTCTCTCTCCATTATCTTGCAATGACATTATTTTTTTGAATTATACTTGAATTTCACTGATAATAACCTAGATTTATATATAGCTTTTAGCACCAAATTGACATGATGGTAAACATACTAATATCCCATTAAATATGACCTAAAGATTATTCAACAAATCTCACCATTAGCCTAAGCACATGGTAGAGTAATTTATGAGGTGTGAAGTTTTATTAAAGGCACTGTTTGTTTGTTTGTTTTGGTTAGAAAATGGTTTTCTCTTGGTTTTATGTGACTTTCACTTTATCATATGTAGCATGTTGATAAATGGGAAAAAATAATTCATGACATTTATCTTGAAAAAATTGATGTTGAATGAAAGGATACAGAGTTTAACCAAGCTACGTTCCGCTTTGGTAAACGCAAAGAAATATCTTAGAAGGATACCTAAGAATACACCATATAAAAAGTTTGAACATAGGTAATATATGGTTTTTTATTTTGTAGATATGTTATTTTTTCTATCCAAAATATCACAGCAAGAATAATATTAATATTGTAGAAATTATTTGAGGAACTCATTGAGGTCGATTTTTCTGATGTCCTGCTTGATTGATACCTTCTCATGACAGGAAGTCTTTAGATATTAATTAATATGTTCCTGAACAAATTAGATTCAAATTTTATAGATATAAAAGACAAAAACAAATGTCAATTCCTTCGTTTGATTATTACTTGACTCTGGTGTGGGCAGGTTACAGGAATTGTGATTGGAAAAAGGATGGGGAGACAATGGAGAGTACGTATTGGATATGATTCATTTGTTATTGGAGATCCCTCATGCACCTGAGCTAGAAACTTTGGAAATGTTTCTAGTATGGATTCCTATGGTTTTTAATGTTTTTATTCTTTCACCTCGTGGTTATAATGGGAAATAAAATGTTTTAGGAATGCTTGAAAACACATCGATGGACATGTGAACAATTTTTTATAATTTCATTATACATTCCATGATATCATCTCTTTATTGTTTGATTGTATTTTTAACGTTTCTCTTGATTTTGTTTTGTATTTTAACTATGAAATTGAAAATACTTGGTATCATGTCCATTTAAACAACAACCAAAGCTTGAAGATAAAATTAGTATTACATAATATTGATTGAAATGCTTTTAGTTGTTTTGTGTTGAAAGATTTTCATGACTAGCTATTAAAAAAGTTTACTTTCATGTTATTATTTGAACACATGTTTATATACTTGACCAAGTTCATGCATTAGAGAATGAAATGTTGTTGCGAATAAAACAACAAGGATTAGACATTACACTTCAGATTATTTTTTTTCACAAGTTATCTACAACTTCAACTTTTTAGCATGTAACTTAGTTGGCATGATTGTGCCTAGGCTTTCCTTGAAGGTTGAATACTAAGTTACTAAGGTGTTATTTTCTATGGTGACTTTTTATTTTCTTTGTTTATACAGGTCATTTGGCCACATAGTGGCCATTGTTGCTCAACTGAAGTAAACGTGTTCATGTTTCTTGCTTTTATGGGGAAAAATAGCTTTAACATTGCTGATGTTGAGGTATATGTCATATAAATCATTTATAGTATACTTACTTTATATTTTAGTGTTCATTGTCTTTAATGTCTTACACTCTGCATTGTATCCTCTTTTGTTTTCATAAAATGAACTCAGTATTGATGGTAAGGAACAAGATCCAAAGAAAGAGCAGAACAATAACACTGGAGAGACAAATGCAAAAAGAGAGAGAGAAGAGAATTGGTCTAGTAATACCCTTAAATCCAATATCCCACATAAGTCACACACATAGAGACTAAGGGTGAAGTCTTCAGAGTTGGTGAATTCACTTGCAATGCCTTGGCAACGCAATGATAATGTTTTGAAGTGATGAAACAATATTTCATGTGTAAATCGCAGTTTAACCAATACTAAGTTGAAAACTCATATTGTAATATTTGAATTTCGTATAATATAACTTATGTGGTTGAAATTATTTATAGTTGCATTTGATATTGTTTAGTATTGTAATTAACATATGTAACTTTCTATTTTCATATTACATGAACCAATTCACATTATATGACATTTTTTGAATTTAGCCACAAAATCATACTAATTGATTTATGTTGATTAATAATGAACACATAAAATCAATCTAAAACTACTAAATTATTGGTTTATAATTATTAATGATGAATGCAAATAAAATGAATATATGGCTAAATTAGTCGTTTATAATGATTATTAATGAAAGTAAATGAAATGAATATAAACTACTAAATTATTCATTTATATAATGAGTATTAAAATACCAAAAAAAACATAAATGACTACTTCAAATGATAAATTTTTGATTACAAACGACAACTAAATTTTGCATATATACGACTATTAGTAGCTAATTTATAGTATCTTATAACACGACCAAAATTTAGTCATATTTCTTTGGTCATTACTTGGTTTCAAATGATGACTAAAATTTGCATATATATGACTATTAGTAGCTAATTTATAGTATCTTATAAAATGACCAACATTTTGGTCATATTTCTTTGGTCATTAAATGGTTTTCTCAAATGATCATATAGTAAAATATTTTTTTGTATATTTGGTCATTAATTGTGGAAATTCCTAACTAAATCAATGATCAAATTAATGACCAAATTTATGACGAAATATACTACTAGACGATAAAGATGAGACAACCAATTAATGACTAAGCTAAAAATGACTAAAATTTGGTTGCATTATAAGATACTATAAATTAGCTACTAATAGTCACCGACTGAAAAATGGTCGATCATATGCAAATTTTTAGTTGTTGTTTTAGTAACTAATTAGTCATTTTGTACTAGTGTTGTCTAGTTGTTAAAATTATCTTTATACTCTTGTCATAAACAACCTTGAAATAAAACAACTGACATGATGGAGACATGGAAAGTGCAACAGATGGAAATTTGTGATAATCAAATCAAGAAGCCCTATTTGTAGCTTGTATGGTTTTGTTATCCTTGAAGAAATTTAGTTTATGGATTGTGCAAAAATATATTCAATGACAATAAAGCATTTGATCTCGCTCTTCTAATGCATTTCACATGCATAAATAAATTTAAATCATGCAGAGGATCCTTTTTGTGAAAGGGATAGGCCACAGACCTGCCATTTATGGATCAATTGTTCATATCATTTAGTGTTGTTGAACGTTGCTTCAAAGTTTCCCTCAAGGTCTTTCACCACCTTCATTGCATCTCACAATTTTTTATTGCATGTGGATATGCTTGGTAGTATGAAACTTTTTTAGTCATAAACATACTCCATATGGAGCATTGTGCTTCTATGGTATTTTTTCTTCTCATATTTATCAATAAAACTCTTCATATGATGATTACTTTAATTTAACTCTTACACGGAATTAGAATGAATATCATTGATAAGTGAATACCAAACCAACCTAAACATAGTATGAATATGTAGAATTTTGTAGAATTTTTCTACACATCATCTAGCTTTGATACCATGTAGAAATTTCACCTGTAGAACAAACCGATATATGCAATGTCCTAAAGCATAATACTTGTTCTACTTCTACAAAACATTAAGCGAAAGCATAATCGAATTCATGAGCAACATCAAGTAGAAACATGCATAACTGATCAAGAGAAATAATCACACATAACACAAGATATATCCCGGGGAAAGCACCAGCATAAAACCCCAACCATGTATTATCAATCAAGTGGAAAACCTCTTCACAATACAAAAAGAATCAGCTCTCAAGCTATCCAGTTCTCAATGAACTATGAAGATATGAAGATATATCTTATGAAACAACCAAGTCCTGTATATAAAGGCTTTACCTATGGTCCAATCCCTATTTCCTTGCGCAGTTTGCTTACGAAATAATAGCAAAAGCATATGAAATTAATTCCAAACATACCAAGTCAACCTATGGTCCAACTACGTAATCCTTGAGGACACTAGTTCCTCAATCATGCAAAAACTACTTACTAGAAATAGCCAAGCATCTGATAGTACATTGTCCCACATCTAATCTCAACTGGGTCTCTGATAGAACTGACATGCAACAGTTATCCATGAGTGAATCCTCAGTTATCTAAAATAATAGTTGTCACATGCATGCAAGCATTAACAAACTATATTTTATTATTTTAACAACTTGTTAAATAATCTAACTAGACTTGACTAGTTAGAACTAAGTCAACTGATTCTCTCATTATAGAACTCATGCTTATTCCCTCAATCAGTGGAGGAAATTAAGGATAAATTCCTCAAACAGTGGGACAGCTCATGTGCATGCTCACAAAGACTTCAAATTCGAATTTCCTTAACTAATTAACTCAACTGAATTAATTAATTAATATTTCCAACTGTTGTTAAGACCAAAATTAATTTTACTTCCTATAGATAGACTAGGGACTGCTATAAATAGGAAGGGACCCAAAAATGCTATTTTTAGAAATTTCTATTTTTAGCAGTTTCACCTCTCACCCCATGTGGCCAATGACCTCACTGGCCAAACTGTTATTTTTAGACATGCTGTTTTTAGACATGTTATTTTTAGCAGGTCTATTTTTAGCACATTCTAAATTTAACATTTCTTGTTGCACATTTTTCAATAGAGTATTATCCCAATTCAAAAACAAATGTTTTCTTCTTCAATTTGTATACTAGTGCTTCGACTTCCTTTGGCTCCCACCAATTGCATGCATTTCTAAAGGTTATCAGTTCATAAAATTTGTAGAATCGGATAGAACAATAAGTGAGTTATTTAACCGCCTTCTATTTTTAAACAATACTATAATTTCCTTTTTCTAAATGAGCTAGAATTTCTTTTAATTTCAAACTAGAGGCACATGTTAAAACAAGTTAGCATCTGTGATGAGATGTAAAAAACAAAAACTTAAGACATTTTGATGACATCATGACAATATGCTTTAAGGCATTCTTTGACAATATATAACGAAATCATTATAGTGACATAGTTCATTTAGCTCATATAATCACTTCAAGGATTCAAATGCAGGCCATACAGAAATAGAAGAAATGCTGAGGAATTTTTTTTTTTATTTTAACCTGGAAAATCTTAGGCTTCAACAAAAACTTCATGTGTACTAGGCACCCCAATTCTCTCTGTGCATATCCCTTATTTAAGGTATGTTCCATGTTAATGTGCCTATTTATCTCTATGGCTTGAGAGGTTCTAGAACATATTTTAGAGATCGACAAATAAAGCATCTAAACAGTTATCATCCTACTAAATGGTTAGGAAGATATGTGCCATCAGTACATGTAGGCAATGACTTTACAAAGTTAATCCACATATTGATTCTTCCAATCAAAGAACAACAACTTAGACTAGATATCCAAACACTGCCTTGTATAGTTTAATTTCTTCCTACAAGGATATAATTCAAGCTTATGCTTATAGCTTGCTTCACTTAGCATCACCAATAATTGCCACATGAACAATCTCCATCCTTGAAATGATGGTAACAGTTTGCATCCCTCTCAATGATTTTGTTGGCAACAATCCTAGAAATGAACTTGGTTGCAAAGTGACAATCACCACATACTCAGAGGTTCTTGACAATTTGAATGGTTGTTCTAGGAGATGTGTTTAACAACCCAAATGAAATGGCCAACTTCTCACTATGGTAGAAAAAAACAAAAAATCCCTTCTCCTCCTTCATAGCATTTAGTACAAACCTCTTGTCAGGAACATACCCAACCACCTTCATCCAAGATAACCTTGAATATATTTCCTCTATTTGTGGATGTGATCTATCTGCTACAAGGAAAACATGTATTTTTCTATTGATCTCAATCCAACTACACCTAGGAGTCTTTTTTATGCCTCTATATTTCATAATTTTTGTACTATTTCAATGTTAATCCCCCTTCCAGCTACAACATAAATATTTGAGAGAAGAACATAAGGGGTTGATTGTTAGGGTCCAACTCAAAAAGGCATTCTTCCATGCATTCTTCTAGCTTCATATTAATATGTATTTTATAGGCACCAAGAAAACAACTCCATACAACAACATCAGGTTTTATTGGCATTTTATTGATAAAGTCTTGTGCTTCATACAAGCACCTAGCTCGGACAAGAAGGTCAACCATACATATATAGTGCTCCATCACAGGTGTGATCTGATAACATTTTCTCATGTAGTTAAAATATTTATAGCATTCATCAACTAGACCTGCACAATTACATGCAAATAAAACACTAAGGTCACATGATTTGGGTTCATCCCACAATGGTTCATTTTTTCAAAGATTTTGAGGGCTTCCTTTCCATATCCATGCATTGCATATCTTGCAATCATTTCATTCCATGAGACTATATCTTGATGAGGCATTTTCTCACATAATTTAGTTGCCTTATGAATACACCCACATTTTTCATACATGTCTATCAAGGCATTCACCACCATGACATCAGACAGGAAACCATTTCTACATATTTTATCATGGATCTTCGTACCCTGTTGCATAACTTCCAAATTGGCATGTACTGGAAGAATATTGAAATGTTTTTGAGTTTGGATTCATACGTGCTGATTACATTTGTTGAAAAATCTCCAGGGCTTTTGCACCATGCACATTCTGTGAAAATCTTGCTAAAGCATTTCATGAGACTAAATTCCTTTCAGAAATTTCCTTAAAGACTTCTAGGGCTTCTTGAACAAGCCCATTTTGTGTATAACCTATAATCATTACATTCCATGGGACAAGGTCTCTATGTTGCATTTTGTCAAATAACTCTCGTGCCTTGCCTATTATACATATCAACAAGTGCAGTCTTCACCACAACATCAAAACTGAAATCCACTTTGAATTATTCTTGATTTATTTCCATACCCTGCTCCAAGCCATGACAAGTTGGAAGCGGAATGGCAAATGTTTTTGAATCAGCTCTCATGCCCACCAACTGCATTTCAAAAAACAAATTTAGGGCTTCCTTAAAATGCCCATTCTGGACAAATCCTGCAATCATGGCATTCCATGATACCACATTCCACTCACTCATTTCCTTAAATATCAGGGCTTCATTAATGATCCCATTCTGTGCATATCTTATAAGCATGGTTGTCCATGAGACAACATCTTGCTGATGGATTTTGTCAAACGAATCACATGACTTCCATATACTCTCGTATGATATGTTTTACAAGACTAAAAATATAGTAACTATAAATGTAATCTCAGTGAAATAATAGTCATTGCACTGAGAGAAGTGAGGTGCATTCAACATTCCAACATTGAAGTGAGGTGCAATTTTTTTCCAATCTAAATTTTTTTGTTGTTGATGGTTAGTAAGATATATGGTGAATTTTGATTGTGTTAAGCAAGTTTTGTGTTCAATAGATGACTTAGCAAAACATCATTATATTAATCATAAAATAGCAATAATTACTTGGTAATATTGAATTTTTTCCTTCCCAATTATTTCATTAGTGTTTATGGTAAGTACTTTTATTAGTGAAGTTACATACCAATTTGAATGAACTTCATTTCCATCAGTGTGACTGATTTATGCATATTGCATCAACAAATGTTAATTTTATTGAGCAGGTAATAGATGCTAGGACTATTGTTATATTTTCAATATGTTTATGCAGTATCGATGATGTTTAAAGTTAACATCCATAACTTGGTCAATGATAGAGACATTGTCGAAGTTTGGTTCTGGTCTTCTTCTTTTTTTTGTTCAAGTGATTATATTGCTAGATTCCACACATACTTGGAATGATGCATGGATTGTGAAGGATGAACAGTTTTGGTTCATACTTATTTTTCATTTATCTGATGACCAGAAGTTTGTACTCTTGATTTCTTCTTATCTACAGTGGAACTTGATTGATGTCTCTTTCTTGCCCCATCCATTGTATTTCAAAATAAAAATTAATAAATTGTTGTCCTTGATCATTTATGTTAATTGTGGTGATACATATTCTTGCAGGTACATAACATTGCTTGTTGTATCTATTGTCTGCTATCTAGTGACATTTGCATTTTTTGGGTTACTCTTCTACTAGTTTAACCCTTCAGGACATGACTGTAGTATGAATGTTTTCTTCATTGTCATGACATTGATTCTTGCATTTGCATTTGCAGTCATTGCATTGCATCCTTGGGTACCCAATTTTTTTATTTTAATTGTACCCATATTTAAATTGTTGATAAATTATTTGGAAGGATTTGAGGAACATTTTCATTTTGATATATTATAGCAAGAGTTATAAATGTGAAGTTTTTTTTGTTCATAAAAGAGTGAGGAAACAGGTCTTTCTTTAAGCTTTAGGCTGTTTAATTTGGCTTATTTCTTTATCAGTTATGAAACATGATTTATCAGAGAAATTTATTTTAGACATGGAAAAAGTCGAATTATAATCATTTTTCTTTTTAAAATCCAACACCTATTTTAACTGCACCACAAACTTCTCCACATAGAAAGATACTTAGGTTGGTAGGACATTCCCAGTTTGGATTGAGATATTTTTTCCAATTGAAAGTGAATCTTCCACAAGCTAGATTGAAATAATTATGTGCAGTCCCACTTCAACGGGGTGGAACAGTCCATGAAAGGTGAATTCATAACAACTTTCTTGTAGTACCCATGAGGTGAAATGCTTGAGCACATGACCTTGGGGAGATTGGAACCATGGTTGGTAGCTTGAAAAGGAAAACCACAAACCCATGGGTGGATTGGGACATTAAAGAAAAACACAACTACTTCAAAATTCAAATCCCAGTAGAGTATATGCCATCTTGATTACTATCTTTAGTGTGAAACATTTAGAAGTTGTAGAAAAATGAAATGTGCAGAAAACACTCAGAAACAGTTTATTATCCTAGCAAGAATATTTCAATACAAGTGATAGGTGGCATGCCTCTTATAACAGATTGTGAACCACAACTCACTCTCATATAAATGACACATATCCTCTAACTCCTATTACATTTTCATTTCACATAGATAGTACACTAATACTTGTTAACAACACACTCAACTGAATGTCACTGTGAGTGGATGTTGGATCTGTATCTACAACATTTAGTTCTATTTGTCTATGTTTTGTCAATAAATTGTAAGGGATTTCTGACCTTACTAACATTTGACTAAATGAACAGTCTTAACTTTACCCTTTGTGTTTCAACAACTCCAAATGTTGTGTGATACTAACCCTAACAAGATAACTAAATATAAATTATAAAAATTTCTAGTGAACATCACTGATTAGAAAGCATTGTTGTAGATATCATATTGATTGTGTATGAGTTGTATTGTAACCATTTTAATTTCACTAACTAGAAAACAGGTATAGACTAAATGTTTGTCCTTGCATATTCGTGTTGTTAGAACAGGTGAATGGCAGTATTCTACCAGCTTCTGTAATATACGTATATGTTGATGGTGCCAGACCCACCAACATGTCAGGGAATCTCCTTGGTAAGAAGTCCCAATTAGACCTCAGACCGTTTGGTGTAGGATTCCCAACAGTGGGTCGTACGGTAATGCCTTGACTGCAATTTTGCATAGAGACAAGTAAGATGACTCTGTTGGTAGCAAGGGTGTGACAACTGCAATGATTCAAGGAAGGTGTATGAGAGGTTCTAACACACGGGGGTTGAGATGAGTGTGCCCCTTGGAGACCTATGATAGCACTGAGTTAAGAAGGGAACACACGAGCAAAGATGCATCACAACATGGAAGGAAACTTAGCTAGCAATCCAAAGTGATGGTTAAACCAACAACACATTTTAGAAATATTCATACATACATACATATATAGCTATACATGCATGCGTAAGTAAACAGATACAATTTCATTTAGAGTAAACCAGATACCATAGAATACAATACAATATATGCATTAAACGTGTTGGCTCTTGTTATATTAAGAAGTGTAAGTTCCAATCATACAATACATCCATGTCCAACAACTAGTTTCGACAGTGGAACATTACAGCCACAACCGCTAGATCCTCCAAAGAGATGTACTAGCTTTACACAGTGGAGAAGCCAAGGCTCATTACAATACATTCCAAGCTCTCTCCAAGATAGTCTTATCAGAAGCTTGGCTAACCAAAAATCCTTTACAATGAGTTATGAGGGACTATTTATAGCAAAGGGTGTGGTGACCCTTGACATTCCCCTATGTGACAGTTCATCTACCCTCATGACTCTTCATCTACTCTACAACTGTTACATCTAAATATCGACACTTGACTTACACTTGACAAGACATTACATTACAATGCACATGTACCCATGTGAGACAAAATGGCTTGACCAAGCCATGCTAGACATCACTATGACTTAGACAAGCATGGAAGTCCAACTATTCAACACCCTCATGATGATCAACACTAACATACTGATGCCAAGATCGGTAGTCTGCAATGGTGTCTATGTGCTCCAAGGTGACATATTTCTAGAACCTGACTCTTTCCTCCATAGAATCTGGGTACACTACTTGGGATCCTCTGTCCAACTCGTCTGAAAGCATGTGCATCATTATCTTCCATGCATTCAGACCAACAACATACTTGTGCATGTTGTAGGCACTGATGGGAAAGTCTAGGTTGGTGACAATGTGCATCAACTCGTCAAAGTATGAGTCAAGCTCTAGTTGGACCTGTGCCTTTGTCTTCACCTAGGTGTGAGTCCCCATAGATGGGATTGCATGTGTGCGCACCACAACATCCATACTCTTGAATACATGTGCATGGGAGGCCTGTATACTAGTGATGAGTTGTGGGAGCTCTTCATAGTTCCGGAACTGACTCCAGATATGTGCCTTCAGCTTGACCACACTAGCCTTCATCATCTTAGGCAAGTCAATCGGGGCTCCCTTGTATCTCATCGTCCATGTTTGCATGTAGTCAACAGCAGCATGCAAGTTTGCCAAGATACGTGCTCTTCTAGCACATCATTGCTACCATCCATTGAGATGGATGACTACCTTATGAACGATACCAAACTTGGAGTACAACACTCACATAACTGTGTCAAGGGAAAATACTTCATCCAGTATTTCCGTCCTCAGTTCAGCTTAGGCAGATGCTGTCACCAACTCTCCTCCTTGCTTGGCTGTCTGAAGTTCCTTAGTCATTCACTCATTTTCAGCTATCAAAAAGCCAACACTTGAGCTAGTGGTTTCGGCATACACTTTGGTAGCATCAGCCAAGGCTGCTGGATTTGCGCACATTAGACACGATCACTCATTCCTCAACTTACGAAGGAGATGCATGATCATCTGGAGTCAACACTCTACGAGACTGCACAACTCTATGTTGAGATTCGTTGAATGAGATGTTGTCATCTCTCCTTCTGGCTGATCTCCAAGGATCTCGATGCCTCCTTGGTCACTTGAGACTTGCTCATATTTTGGATGTGGTGAAGCAGGTAAGTCGACCTCTTGGTGGTGAGGCATAAGGTCGATCTCCTGTTCCAATTCCTATTGCTCCATATTCATATCCAACTGTCGAAGTGCTTGTTCTATCTCATGAGTGAAGTCCTACTCCTGTGATGGTTCACCCTGTCTGCCTAATGCCAGCTGATCTGATGAGTCTACTACTTGTACGGGCATTGTTTAATCTATTTGCACATGTTTCACCCCCTGCTATACCTATTGTTGTTGCGCTTCCCTTTCCTATTTGCGCATCTCTTGTTCCTTCTGGAGTTGCTCCTTCATCTCATGCAACTCCTTCTCTATTTCCTCCATTCTTCTCTTATCGTTCTGCCTTTGCACGATTCTCTTATCGTGTTGTTGCCTCTTTGCCTTTATAGCCAAAGTTTCTTTCTTTGCAAGTGGATCTGCTTAGAACTTGCAGCTTTTCTCTTCCTCCATGCGATTGACAATCTTCCTCTTTCCCTTGTCATGCACTGGTATGTTCACCTCTACTGCTTCTAGTGCTCTCCGAGATGCTACTTCACGTTGCTTTACTAACCACTCCACATCGAAGCTGACTTGTTCATTAGTTCTGGAGAAATTGTAGCAATATCTCGATGGGTCCTCCTTCGCCCAATGAAATGCCTCGTGGATCTAGTTGAACTGTAATCTCGTGCAGTGATCTTTCACAAGACAATGTGGGTCATACAAATGGTAACTTCAGAGGTCAAATGGATACTTCTTCATCTGTTTTGCTTCGACATCCGCTTGCTTGAAACTCAGGATCTCGTATAACCCAATCCACAATGTAAGAGCGGGCCAAGGTGCCTTCTTCTTCTGGTTCAGTCTAGTTGTCAATCCTACCGAGATGTGATATGATACTTCTTGCATGATGAGTATGTCCAAGGAAAACTTTGGTAGAACATGTAGAGGCTTCTCCACGCTGAAAATTCGTATGAAGGTGCTGGATGGTGAGGCATACAAATCAACAATGTCTATCAGTGCCTATATTGTTTCCTTCAACATGAAGGGTGGATCATGTTCGAATATCATCTTATAAACTTGGGTGAAAAAATGATCGGACAGCTGTGTGATAACTCTTCTAAAGCTTCATTCGGACAAAAACTTATAATAAGTGTTCATAGCAGTCTCCATCGGTGACCATGCCCAATTCAAGCCCGGGAACTCCTATCGAGCAACGATTGCATCTAAGATGTAAGTGGACATGTAGATATCTACTTGCATAACTTCAGGTGACTGTCAAACCCTTGTTACCTATTCCTTTAGCTGATGAGCCAACATGTTGGACTAGTTACATGGTTTTACTTCTTTGGCCAATTGGTCTAGCACGATCGCCCAACTCCATGTGAAGGTTTTTGTGCTTTTTTTACCATACAGTTGACATGAAAATATGACCAAGTATTGATACACCTTTTGTAGTATCTTTGTCTTGTAGATCTAGTTGGGTTTTATCCTGAATCTAGCTGGATCCTTAACCCAGTTCTTCAAGATTTATCTCAAGTTGGCACTTCTGCTAGGTAAGATGAAGGGAGTCTCCATGATAGTCACAAGCTCCAACATCTGATAAATCTCATCATAATCGTGTGCCCAGAAGGTTGCAATCTTCATCCCGTTGACACTGCTCAAAGTCATCGTCTCGGGATCAGTGTGCGAGACAATCTAGTGTATCATGTCCACACATGGGAACACAGGTTATCTGCATGAAATCTAGCACAAGTCGGACTTGTGAATGTTCACATACACCTGGTAGTATTCTAATTCTTCCCCAAAAGTGCCTGTGATTGCATCATTGACCTCCTTCCATTTCATCTTGATGTCCTTATCTAGAAACAACTTCGTGTCTTCATATATTGGTAGAATGGAGGACACTCGCTCAACTGCTGCTCTAGTTGCACTCTCGTTAGTGTATTTTGATCTTGCTCTCTTGGAGGCCATTGATCCTATACTTCTAAGAGGTGGATGAACACTTGAAATATCTAGAGACAAAGCAACATGCATGGCAAGAAATCTGTCAGTGAAAACCAAAGCAATTTCGGGGAATGACATAACACATACCTGGGGAATGATAGGAAAGGATTGCGCAATATCTTCTGGGAAGCTAGGAAATTGGCTACCAGACTTGTGAAAAAGTAATTCTGGACTATCTGGGGAGGCTGTCTGGCTGCTAGATTTGCACAATGCGCAATCCAGGTTGACTGTTGAATACTAGAATTACACAATTTGCAATTCTAGCTGGCAATGACTACAGGGTCAGTGACTGCATTGTGCAATTTTCTGGGCCATGAGTCACTGTCCCTGAGAAATGTGAAAAGCAAGCCTAGAGGACAACTCCTGGGTAGAAATGTGCATTTCTAAAGAGGAAGACAGATCCTTCCTTCTCCTGATTGTGCAATGTTGTCTTGGTGAGGCAAAGTCCAGGCCAAGGCGCCCCAGACCTGCTGACGGACAACTGAAAGCAAACCTGAAATTGAATGCATGGTGATACTAAGTGAAAGCATAAGTGATTTATCATTTATGCAAACATTGAATTAATGATTCAGAAAACATAACAACATGCAAGTGGGTGAAGGGAGTCACCGAATCGGTGACCGTTCGTGCAAAACAATTTCATGCATGCGACAACAGTGAGATAGCAAAAAAAACTGAAACGACACTAGTACAAGCTAGTATACATATAAACGGCAGCAAGCATTCAAAGAAATAAATAAAATAGCACTCACACAAGCAAAAACACAAAAAGCGACAGAAATGCTGAAAAAGACAAGTTGAGACCACTTACCTGTGAATAGCTGAGCTAGATGTGTCGAAGAGTCTTGGATGTGCTATGGGATGTCAAAGGTCCAAGATCATTGTGAAAGAATGAGCTGTGATGCATTGAATAAATAATTTTTCACTCACAACGTGCATGCCACAAATCTAGGAAAAAGTGACACTTGGAGGAAAGATTCTAAAACTAACTTTGCATGTAACCTCCAACTGCTAAAAATAGATCCCTAAATCAAGGGATTTTTTTTGCATGTTTCCTTTTGCTATTCCAAGAAAAAGAAATCCATGCATGCAAGTCAATTTTCCTTAGTCCCAGGTGGAACTGGTCAATCTAACTGCACATGCAAGAGGTTGCTCAACTACTGGGAGAAAATGCACATTTCTTGGTGTGAGTTGGGTTGGATGCCTAATGTAGAAAGGCTACACCGATTACACAAATCCAGAATTTAAACAATTAAAACCCATGTTTACCAAACTATCAAACCCTGATCTCTTGCGTGGATCCCAAACAAATTAAAATCCAATTCAAAGCTTATCACGTCCGAATAAAATGCTGACCAGCACGCATCTTCCGGAGCAATATCCATCGGATATCGTCCATTCATAATGAATTGCTATGATTGATTCAGAATTCAACTGGATTAAATCACATTCCATAAAATATCACATCTGAAAGCTGGATTAAACTGTGTGCATCTTCCGACGCGATTACCGTCAGATCACTTCAACGATCATGATCGATTTATCAATTAACTCGATTTTATAATGTTATCTGTTTCGTTTCTTGTGTTAAAGTGTGTGCACATTCACCAACAAACATTGTCGATCTTCTCCCAAATAGATCATCATTGATCCACCTTGTGATCAATGATGATTTGTTAGTCCATTCAATCTCTATCTTCTTTCAATTGGCAATCAACAAATTAAAGCCTTTTTCCAAGCGATCCTCAAATTCCAGACTCCACTAAAGGTTTTAATTTCACACACAATTTCTTGTATTTAATAAAGGATTCAGCCTATGATTTAAAGAATCAACGAAACCAAATCACATAAGAAAAGATCATGCAAAAACAAGTCTTAAACACAAAACTCCTTTCATTCATAACAATATTTACATATATATATTCAGAACATCTCGTGCTATGATCTATTCTCCACACTACTTAGCTTTCTTTAACACTTGTTTCTCACTCTCCTCGCAGGCTTACATTTATATATTAATTACATAATTATTGATTATACTAAATCCATGATTTTTCCCATAATTTACTCAACTAATTCCTATTCAACGATCTCGTAATCCCTAAGATCTCTATGATATCTACACATATCAATTATCCCTGATATTCTCACATAGTTGAGAATATTCACAACTAAAAACCTCACACATAGATTTCTCACTCAATCTATACAAGATTCCTAAAAATAATTAAAAACATCACACCCTAAATCAACCAAATGAACAATAGACTCCTGTCTATGTGGTCTGTCACTTTTCTGTAGTAATGTGATAGCTACAAGTCTGAATGACTTGCTACCTCTAGGATTCCGAACTCTGTTTTGTTGATGGTCCTTCAAAGGAATAACTTCATCATGTAGTCTGGCATTAAATTCATAGAATAATATCTTCAGAAAATAACTAAACATGATTCTCAACTTTCCATACCTCATCATCCTCTGTTCTGGAAATATAGACTCGTAAACTGCATGTGGAAACTTGAAGACCCATTTTCCTGGTTTCCAAATTTTGAACGAGTCTCGAACCGTTTCACGTTTGCACATATAGCTTTGCTAGGTAACTATGTCGTGCTGAGATTAGTAAGAACTAAATCTGAAATTTCACCATCATCATCATGCCAAATTTTGTATATCTGTAAAGCAATTTTCTCCACCATGCTCTAGGAGTAATTCCTCTTTGTTAATCACATCAACATAGTGGATGTTCTCTATGGTGTCCTTTCCTCCTTTTGATACAGTTTCTTTGGTCTCAACTTCTTTGGCTTTTGTCTCTTTAGCTGTTGTTTCCTTCTCTAATTGAGCTGCAAACTCAACTTCATGGAATGAAAAACAATCATCCCAATTTCCTTTAGGTTCACAAAAGACTTCTTGATCATAACAATGGTCATTAGCTATCTCTATAGCAACAAATTCCTTATTTAGTACCATACCTATATTCATAGACAAACTATCAGTTTTAAAGATACCAAACTTTTCGGTCTCTTTTGATGCTTCAAGCACCAAATTCCCACCATGGGATTCCTAGGTTTCAGCAAATCCTCTTTGTTGTGACTCAATTCCTATGATTCTCTCCTTCTCCAACAAAGAAATATGTATTTGTTCAAGTTTGTTCATCAACATAGCATTCCATTTCTGTTGCAATAGATTCCACTTGACCTGTTTCCTTATTCTCCATCCATGTCTTCGGTCTTCATTCTCTTTCTCTTGAAACCATTCCTGTAGTATATTCAACTCTGCTCTCATCACTACAATACTTATCCTATGCTCTTCATGACTTATCTAAAATTTATTTGAACCTTTCCTAAGTTTATGCATGTTCATTTTCACTAATTCTTCAATCTCAAATCAATATTCAAAATTCAATAAAAGGAAATATTTACCTCAATCAAATTCTAAAACTGACTCCTCTTTTTTTCCCTTTGCTTCCGCTGTGCCTCTGATTTTCCTTGTCATATGCTTTCTTGGTCTCTCGTAACAACATTCATGAGCTGCAACAAAACCTCACTTTTCCAGGAAAACTAGTGTCCATTCAGAGCTGCTAGTCCCACTAAGACGGGTAGCTATCTTAGAAGCAAACAATTCAAAGTAACTTGTGTTTTCCTTTATGACAGATAGATGAGAGAGAAGTAGAGAGTACCAACCTCAGTCTTTCGCTTGGCTCCTTACTTGTTTCCTCTCTTCTTTGATAAAGCTTCACCACTCCTTTCTCACTTTTCCCGCTTCAAAGAACACCTGTAGAGTCAAAGCAGCAAAATACCATCAAAGCATAGAGATCTATAACCATAAACAATGTAGAATCAGATGTACATTAAGCATACAAATGCATACACAAATACAAGATTCGGAAATATACAAGTATATGGAGGAAAACCTGAATAGCTTTATTGATAGAAGTAGTAGAAGAGATGATTACAACCCAACCGTTTGATCCAGCATCATCCTCTCAGCATGAAAGCCATCTTCACCTCATAAAAAGAAAGATTACCCAGCAATACAATGTCTCAAAGAGAAACCAACAACACTTCCTTACAAATTACAAAATTCCAGCCTCTAAATCTCTAGGATGAGGAATCCATATATAGATATTTGCAAGGGGGTGAGTTAGCTTCTGGGATTTTGATTAGTGTCATTTCACTGATAGTTCTTGGTTCCACTTGGATATTTCATGATCTCTTACTCATCCCTGGGCAAATTCAGAGAGGCAAGTGTCATATGAGCAGTTTCTAGATGATTCTCTGAGTTTCCACCTAGCAAAATGCCTCTGCCATTTGTTTGCTCTCACTCATCGCACCCTATAGAAGGGCTTTTCAGTATGCATCGCACCCTTTGTGTGTAGCAAGTGAGATTCATTGCACCCTCAGCATGGAGCAATCTGTATGGTCCAGTTTTGACCAGTTTTGAGCGGTTTTTAAAGGAGAACTTCTGGGAAATGATGTAATCAGTTGACCTTGATCCTTTAGGGTATGAAACAACACTTTTATGGGTTTGAGAGCCCTTGGTTTATTGACATATGTGATTGGGGTTTCAGTGCCCAAATATGCCTATAACACCTCTACAGTAGCAAGTTCTCCCTGCTACATGATACCTCACTAAGATTTTCTCCTCTGAGCTCAGTCTTTTGGCATTTCTCTGGTTCTCTTCTCTAGAACCATATGATCACTCCTTGATCTAGGCTACTGCAAATCTTCTCACCTTCCTCTGTTATTACTCTGCACAAAAATTATAAAGACTAACGCTAACAAATCTGCAATATAATCATACTTCACGTAGAATCTTCTTGTGCTCTGATACCACTTTGATGCAAAAAAGCTGCACTGATTACACAAATCCGGAATTTAAACAATTAAAACCCCTATTTACCAAACTATCAGACCTCGATCTCGTGCGTGGATCCCAACCAAATTAAAATCCAGTTCAAACCTTATCACGTCCGAATCAAATGCTGACTAGCACGCATCTTCCGGAGCGTTATCTATTGGATCTCATCCATTCATAATGAATGGCTATGATTGATCTGGAATTCCACTGGATTAAATCACAGTCCATAAAATATCGCATCCGAAATTTGGATTAAACTGTGTGCATCTTCCGACGTGATTACCGTCGGATCACTTTAACGATCACGATCAATTTATCAATTAACTCAATTTTATAATGTTATCGGTTTCGTTTCTTGTGTTAAAGTGCATGCACATTCACCAATGAACACCGTCGATCTACTCCCAAATAGATCATCATTGATCCACCCTGTGATCAATGATGATTTGTCAGTTCATTCAATCTTTGTCTGCTTTCAATCGGTGATCAACAAATTAAAGCCTTTGTCCAGGCAATCCTCAAATGCTAGACTCCACTAAAGGTTTTAATTTCACACACAATTTCTTGTATTTAACAAAGGATTTAGCCTATGATTTAAAGAATCGATGAAACCAAATCACATAATAAAATATCACAAAGAAACAAGTTTTAAACACAAAAATCCTTTCATTCATATATATATATATATTCAAAACATCTCGTTCTCTGATCTATTCTCCCCACTACTTAGCTCTCTCTAACACTTGTTTCTCACTCTCCTCATAGGCTTACATTTATAGATTAATTACATAATTATGGATTATACTAAATCCATGATTTTTCAAATAATTTACTCAACTAATTCCTATTTGAGGATCTCGTAATCCCTAAGATCTCTACGAGATCTACACATATCAATTATCCCTTATATTCTCACATAGTTGAGAATATTTCACAACTAAAAACCTCACACATAGATTTCTCACTCAATCTATACAAGATTCCTAAAAATAATTAAAAACATCACCCTCTAAATCAACCAAATGAACAATAATATTCTGAGCAGGATGCTCCTACATCAATGCCCAGGAGATTTGTGCAATTTATGGGCAGAGCAGCTGACTGCTACCCAGGATTACGCAATTCATGGGCTGAGCAGCCTTGCTGGGAAGAATCGCACAATTTTCTGGATGAAGCTTGACTGGCAGAATTACGCAATTCTGGGACCCAGTAGGCTGCCAGATAGAATTGCACAATTTCTGGAGGGAAGGCTAGTTTCTCTTTAGAATTGTGCAATTTCTTGATGGAGTTGCTCAGCCTATAGTTGGACCAAGTCCGAGAGGACAGCCTGTGAGGGGAGTGCAACAAACTCTGATGGATAGGATGTCTATCTGCAAGAAAACATTGAAGCTTGTGTACTTGACGAAGCAAGACAAGGTGTTGTGAAAGGTTGGTAGGGAGGCTCCAAAACGAAGCTAAGGCAAAATTTTGGAGGGTGGTTGTAGCTGCTACAACAGTATACTATGCATACTTGTGCTACAGTGGATTTTCAAGTGAACCTAGGGACTATTAACGCAATGGGATTGTTTCAATTGATACTCTCATTCTTGAGATGTTGACAGTAGTTTTGTCAGTGGTCTATTCTGTTGTTCATGTTAGATCCTCAATTTCATTTATTTCAACTCCAACATCTCCATGTAGATGTATTATTACCCTGATTCTCATGATATTGTTTCTTTTTTAGAAATACTTATGATATAATCTCATTGGCTAGGGGGTTTTTGAGCTAGAGACTTGGAATTAATACAAGCCTAATCACCTTCCTGCTTGCCACTAGACCACACTCTTGTGGGCTCTGCATATGATACTTGTTTCATTATGATTGTGCCCAAATTTTTGTAGTTGCAATGGTGTAGATAAAATAGTTTTCAAATCAATGTATTGTTTATTTAATGAAGGTGTGTGCTTGGAAATTTCATTTGAAGGTTATGAGAGGCCTTTGCTACAATCTAAAGATGTAGAGGAAGGACAGAAGGATGAAAAGAATGATGAGGGATGCCCTGTCACCTATTCTTATACCTTTTTCCATTTTATTTTTTCTCCTGCTAGCATGTACTCTACAATGCTTCTCACTGGTTGGACAAGCTCAACTAAGGACTCTGAAGAACTTGTTGTTATAGGTTTTCCTTCTATTTGGGTCTGTATTTGCACAGAGTGGATTACTGCAACATTGTATGTTTAGACTCTACTTGCTCCTATTTTTTTCCCAGATTGTGAGTTCTGATTTCTTTGTTAAAAATGTTCACTTGAATTGGTTAATATCCTAACAACTTATAGTCAATAAGTGGACATGAAGTACAAAAGGTCATCTTGTCATTCCACCCTCATGAAACATTAGACATTGCATGGTATTAAGTCTATGTTGTACAGTATCCTAGGCTTTGTTTCATATTGTTGATCTTCAAAAGTATTTGAGTTTTGTATATGTAATTTTAACTTTTATAATGATGTTTGTGATAAAAATAAATTAAAACTTGAGATCTTTTTTCTTTTCCTAGTTTCTAGTCATCCAGCTTTTTCAAAATTTTCATTTTCATGCTAATGTGGACTTGATTTCAATGTTTGTCTTTTGAAAACCAAAACAACTCGATACTAGTATCCAATTAAAACTGTAAAGTTTCCCCTTCCATTTGTATGGAAAGTAGGCCAAATTTTTTATTGTTCTAGGTGATGCTCTAGAGGCAGATGCCCCAAATAGCTACCTACTTTCACCAAGTATAGTCGTAGTTACACAAAGATACTATATCAAAACCTTCCAAGATTTGGCTTACAATCTCTTCCTCTCCAAGATTTAGCTTATCATCTCTTCTTCTAAATCAAGAATGTATGTTACTTGTTACAAGAGGTTTCTTGTACATGCTTAATATTTTTTTTATTCTTGATTAGATAAAATTGGTTATCTATCAACTTGGAAGTGTTTTCTCAACATATATCAATAATTCAAGGTGTTTTCAACGACTTTTCTCCATGGAAACCTTCACATATGGCTATATACTAATTCTCTCTAAAATTTTGGTGTAGCTTTGACTGTGTGAAAGGTAAATATCAATATAAATATATTTCTGAGGGAAATAGTAGAGAAAATTGGAGATGAAAATTTTGATTCAAAATTTAAAATTAAATATTTAGGGTTTAAAGTTAAAATCTAAAATTTAAATAAAATACGGATAACGGATTTACACAAGTATTAAAAAAAAATTAACAAAAGATAAAATAAGAAAAAAATTCTAACATTGCAAATTCCTTTTTGAATTTCTTTTGTTTATTTGTTGTTTTCTCTTGAGAATTTTTCAACTTGTTCTAACTTTTTCTGCCTATTTTTGTTGCTTTTTTTTCCTTTTGAAGCTCATAGTTTCCTAATTGACACATCTAATCTAAAGAGGATGCCTAATTACTTTATTATTTTCCCGTGCTGAATGATCTTTATTTTCCCATTTTTTTATGTTCATGTTTGTCTTTATTTTTTATTCTCCTATAACACCTACCTGAACTGAAGAAACTCTTAGAATTAAAAATGAAAACAAATATAATTGGAAATTAGGAAGTTGAGTTTTTAGGAGCTCATTTCTATTGTCGAACAACTCAGTCATGAAATTTCCTAGTTCATTTTGGTTTTTGTGGGACATAATAGAGAATTATAATTGCAAATTCTTTTGTATTTCTTTTTGGTGGCTTCGGGGATGTAGAGGATAAAATTTTTTCCATCCTCTATGGCTTGATTTATGCAAATTGTATAGGGCCATTTTCCTTGGGCTAATCTGACTCTGAACTGTATTTTCATTGGGACTTTAGGGTGCTCAAATTATATAGGCTGAATTTGTCCTTTATAATCACTGTTAAAGGTAACTATTTCATGCAAGTTTGTGGCTACAAATTTTCTGTGAAGTAGAATTCTTGTAGGCTAATACAAGTTTATAGCTACTTATAAGTTATAGCATAGATTGCAAATATTTTAAAGCAAATAAGAGCTATAACAATGCCCGAGGGATTATATCAATCCTAGAAAAACTGATAATTCAAGACTTAAGTGAGCAATCATCTCTTAGACTAACATAATCTCCAAACTAAATTCTCATATTTCCATTTTGTATCAGAATTCTGAATAGTTGTCATTTGGGTTGAAATTTTATATCAGGTGACCTCTGCAAGTGTTAGAAATAGTTTATACACACAAGGGACACCACAGGTGAAACGATTTAGTCCGGAAAGAAATCAAAGTATGCTCAGTGCGAAAATAGTTTATGTGGTTCTTGAAGCTCAACACTAGGCTTCTATAAGTGTAGTAGTCCAGAATATTAACCAGAAAAGAAAAGATGTTGTATTTGAGATAGTTGGGTACCTTCTAGAGGAGATAAGGGACCAAAATACCTACAACATGTTCTGTAAAGATCTCTCTGATGCTAATATATTCATTGGATCTTTGATATTTGTCAAGGAACTTCCTCAAAAGGTAAAGGCTGCAATGGAGACTGAAAAAGAAAGACTAGATATTGTCTTGGTTTTCCCTTTAATGCCAAAGGTGATGAGACTAATTAAACTAGGTTCTTTTAGTATGTCATAGTTGGTCCAATCCAAAATCCCTTTCTTTCAAATGTTTAAAAGAAAGAAGAAGTCAACAGGATTTTATGAAAGCATGTGTAAGCTTGTTAGGACCCTACCCAAAGTCCTCAAGTATTTTCCAAGCGACAAGGCTCAGGATGCTAGAGCCTATAATGCAAGATTGCAGTTCTGGCTAGGTGGATCCCCACAGAATCTTGAAAACTTCTTTAAGATGATTTTTGGGTTGTATATGTCTTCTCTCAATAAAACATAATTATATTTGATTGAAACATTTGTCTATTTGGACATAGAAATATTGCACCCTCTGGATCCTTGTATGTATGATGATGTTAAAGAGTATTTCAATTGGTATGACACCAAAAAGGATGCATTGAGAAACTCAAAAACCCAAATGCACCAGTCATTGGCACCACCTTGCAAAGAAGCCACATTATTACTAGTGATGATAGTCACTAAGTGTCCATTGTGATTAAATTGGAAGCCAGAGGTGCAAAGGTTGTGAAAATATTTTCAAGTGGATTAGAGTTTTCCACCCCTGTGGAGCGTTTCTTGTATGATATAATAGCAAATAAATCTCTTATTGATGTTGTGGTTTCCTTGACTGGGTTTTCACTTGTGGGTGGACCTGCTAGATAGGATCATCCTCCTGCTACACAAGCTTTTTCCAAGATTGATGTTCCCTACATTGTGACCTTGCCACTAGTGTTCTAGACTACATAGGAATGGATTAGCAACACTTTGAGATTGCACCAATTCAACTTGAATTGTTGGTTTCTCTTCCTGAGCTTGATGGTAGTTTGGAGTTGATTGTTTTCTTAGGCCGTGATGCAAGAACATGTAGGTTTCGTTGTTTTTCTGAACTCTATTTCACAAAGTTCAATAATTAGATAACATGTTAACAATCTAATCTGTCCAAAATTGTTAAACTTGTTTTGAAACTCATATTATAATTACATCGATGTCAGAATGTCAAAACAGGGCCATGGTACCATACAAATATATAGGATCAAATTTTCTCTCGATCCATTGCAGGGTTCTTTCGAAGTGGCTGTAAAAAATTGTTACTAACTACTTCATATTGATGTGTAGGAAAGTCCCATGCACTTCATAAGTGTGTTGAACAACTTTGTACAAGGGTTATCAAGTGGGCTTAACTAAAGTGAATAGAAAAGGTGATCATGTTAAAATTACATCTCAATTTGTTTTGCATGTTACAACTTGATTGAGATAATTGAATTTACTTATAATGACAGGCTTCACTAATGCAATATATTATTAGTTACATGTCTACAGGAGGATACGAAAATAGCCATAACTATATTTGTCTTCCCACTTGACAAAGCCAATGTTGAAACTGCATCCTACCTCAATGTATTCTCTTCAATTTTCAGTGCATTACAGGAACTAAAGAAAGATGGTTATAATGTAGAAGGTTTTCCAAATACTTCTGAAGTATCTTTGTATTTATGGTTATATCTGTAATTTGTTGTGTTCCTATTTAAATATGGATCAATGGTATCAGAGCGGTCTCCTCTTTCTTTGTTTTCTTTACATGTCCCCAACGAGGTCGGGATATAAGGAGTTAGGGCTTGAACTGGTTGAACCTTTACAAGACCAACCTCGTAAATCCTGACGGCCTCCCAGGCAGATGAAAAGAAAGATGAGGGGGTAGGAGATCCTATCAAAATCTTGCTCAAAGAGGCCCTCGAGCGACAAAGGAACACGATGATGGACAACTTTGCCCAATTCCTTCAGCGGCTACCCAGGGGCGATGCATCTAGCAGCTACTCTAGAAATGCCACACCCTTTAAAGGTACAAGTTAACTTTGAAATCCCCATCTTCAAGGTGAGATAGAGGTAGATGTCGTACATAAATGGTTAAATCTGCTAGAAGGGTATTTTTTTGTTCATGATTTTTCCAACTGGGAAAAGATTACTTTCACTCTTCTCAAAGCTGCCTCCCAAGTCAAGGACTGGTGGGAAACCTACTACGTGCAGAAGGATGAAAGTATGGCCTCATTATTTTCAGCCGCACCCACTTGGAATTCATTCCAAGATGCCATCAAGGAGAAGTACTACCCTGTTGGAAACTATAAGGATAAATACATAAAGTGGACCACGGTGCGGCAGGGAACGGACCAAGACAAGCTGCAGTTTACCAACATTTTTCATACTCTTCGCACAAATTTGGGTATCAAGGATTCTGAGCAGCATTTGGTACTCAAATATCGCGGCTGCCTAGATAGGTATATCTAGGACGAGATGGAGTACCTAGACATCTACTCACTCGACACGGCGTACTGATACACTGTCAAGATCGAGCATAAGTTTAAATAGAAGAAGCGAGACTTTGGATCCGTGAATTTGAAGCAAGGGAAAGACTTCCCAAAACCGCAGAATCAAGGACAAAGCTAAGATGTTGTGACCCAAGATAACCCGTCGAAGTCGCAAGAAAAGAACAACACCATGAATTCAAAGAAGGACACAGGAAAGTGGTGTGAGTTCCATAAGATCCCCACTCATAACACAAGCGAGTGTCGGTCCAAGCAGTTGCTGGTGGCTGAGTTGAAGGCTTCAAAATCATACGCATGTTCCGACCCTGAGTCAGAACCCGACAAGAGGAATGGAAAAGGGAAGTAGATTATTGATGCAGAGCCTAGCGCCATTATTGACACCACCAAGATCCAAAAGAATGAGCCCGAAGATCCAGAGGAGGGGGAGTGTCTTTTCCACTCACAAATGTGGGTCAAGGGTTCACCACTGCAATTCATTGTCAACAGTGGTAGCCAAAAGAACCTCATTTTAGCAAAGGTCGTGAAGTGGTTGAGCCTACTGACTACACCAGACCCGCAGCCATACAGTATCGGGTGGCTTCACCAAGGATGAGATCTCCGAGTCCGCCAGCAGTGCCGCCTTCCCTACAGAATCAAGCCCTTCACAAATGAGGTATTGTGTGATATTTCTCCTCTTGATGTTTGTGACGTATTATTAGGCCAACCATACTTGTGGAAGTGACATGCTATGTATGAGTCAAGGCCTCGTATTGTTATTGTTTCTTTGGGTGATACATTATACAGGATACCGGAGGTAGCCCCACCTACCACCACTTCTTTGATCTCTGCTAAGAAAGGCAGTAAGATCATCTCCTAGACTAGGAAATTTATTTTATTTCTTGTTCACTCTCAAATTAAGGGGAAGATTGTAGCCACATCCATGGCCCCCGGGAAGGGTTCCCCCATGCAATAGAAGCAGGGGGATATGGTCATGAAAGAATACAGGGACATCTTCTCCTCATCCACAGGGGTATTGTTGCACTGTCAGGTTAAGCATTCGTTCGATATGACTCCCGAAGCACCTCTACCCAACAGGATGATATATCATATTTTCATTTTGGAAAATGCCAAGTACAAGCAGCGACATGATCAGCATTGGGTGCCACACAAGTTTCAAGTGGGCGACAAGGTATGGTTGCATCTACAGAAAGAATGCCTTACAAGAGCCCATCAGAAGCTCAGACCACTCCAATATGGTCCTTACACCATTACCAAGGTTGTAGGAAACAATTCTTTGGAGCACAACATTCCCCCATTCCTTGGCTTGCACCGAGTGTTCAATTTGGACCACCCTCGACCATGCTTCCCACCATTAGTGGACACATCAGAGATTATAGAATAGCTCACCAGGAACCAAGTTCAGTAGAAGTTTCCCCATCTCATGGAGGCACTCAACGCAATGGGAACCATTGCTTCCTAAGGGAGGAGGAATGATCTAGGTGGATGTTGGTGGCCACCCGCCTATTCCACTTGGACCCCCACAACTGTCTCTTTTATTTTTCCTAGTTTCCTTATTTGTAGCATAATTACTATTTTTGGCAGTTTTTCGGGTACTAAACATCCGGAGCCATTTTGAGGCCCTAAACAACGTTTTTGGGGAAAACTGGGACCAACATAGGTCATCGACTAATGTTGGTCACTCAAAAGTTGTATTCCTTGGATAGATCTTTCTAATGAGGTATTTTACGCATCAAACAGAGATCGTATACCAAAGTTACGACCCTGGGAAGTTGATGTACCAATTTACCCAAACAGGGCCCATAGTTTGGCGCTTCATCTCCTAGGATTAGGTTTTTGGGTGTTTAGGGTTTTCCATTGTTTCTCAACAATAAGAAGGCCTTTGAGCCTCATTGTAACACAGTGTAGAGGCATGTAGCCACCACATCTCTTCTCAGAGATAAGATACGATCGCCTGAGCTAGTCTTATTTCCATTATGTTTGTAAGCATATTTCAGTATTTGATATTAAAGGAATGAAGTGTTATTTCTACTGCAACTTTGTATTTATGGTTATATCTGTAATTATTTTCATTCCTGTTTAAACCCGGATTTAAACAGGAACGCAACAAATTAGGATTTAAACAGGAACGCAAAAAATTATAGAGATAACCATCAATACAAAGATGCAGCAGAAATCATACCTCATTTCATTAATGTAAAATACTGAAATATGCTTACAAACAGAAATGGAAATAAACTAGCTTGGGCAATGGTGGCTTATCTCTGAGAAGAGATGTGGCAACTACATGCCTATGAATTTTGTTACAGTGAGGCTCGAAGGCCTATTTATTGTTGAGAAACAATGGAAACCCATAAACATCCAAAAACCTAACCCTAGGAGATGAATCAGTATACTATGGGCCCCGTTTGGGTAAATTGATACATCAATTTCTCTGGGTCGTAACTTGGCATACGATCTCCGTTTAATGCGCACAATACCTCGTTAGAAATATCTATCCAAGGACTAAAAATTTTGCATGACCAATATCAATTGATAACCCATGTTGGTCCCAGTTTTCCCAAAAAAACGTTGTTTAGGGCCTCGAAATGAATCCGGAAGTTCACGACCTGAAAAACTACCAAAAATAGTAAATTGTGCTACAAATAAGGAAACTGAAAAACTGAAGAGAGACAATTGTGGGGGTCCAAGTGGGATAGACAGGTGGCCACCAACATCCACCTAGATAATTCCTCACCCCTTAGGAAGTAATGGTCCCCATTGCATTGAGTTCCTCCATGAGATGGGGAAACTTCTGCTGAACTTGGTCCCTGGTGAGCTATTCTGCAATCTCTGATGTGTCCAATAATGGTGGGAAGCATGATCGAGGGCAGTCAACCTTGAACACTTGGTGCAAGCCAAGGAATGGGGGAATGTTGTGCTCCAAAGCATTGTTTCCCACAACCTTGGTAATGGTGTAAGGACCATATCGGAGTCGTCGAAGCTTCTGATGGGATCTTGTAAGGCATTCTTTATGCAAATGAAACCAAGCTTTGTCACCCACTTGAAACTTGTGTGGCACCCAATGTTGATCATGTTGCTGCTTGTACTTGGTATTTTCCATAATGGAGCAATGATATATCAGCCCATTGGGTAGAGGTGCCTCAGGATTCAGATCGAATGAATGCTTCACCTGACAGTGCAACGATACCCCTGTGGATGAGGAGAAGTTGTTTGTGTCTTCTTTCATGACCATATGCACCTGCTTCTACTGCGTGGAGGAACCCTTCATGGGGGCCATGGACGTGGCTACGATCTTCCCCTTACTTTGAGAGTGAACCAGAAAGAAAATTAATTTCCTTTCCTGAGTTATAAGAGCCCCACTCATAACACAAGTGAGTGTCGAGCCAAGCAATTGTTAGTGGTCAAGTTGAAGGCTTCAAAATTAGATGCATGTTCTGACCCTAAGTCAGAACCAAACAAGAGGAATGACAAAGGGAAGCAGATCATTAATGTGAAGCCCAACACCACTATTGCCACCGCCAAGATCCAGGAGAATAAGCCCAAAGATCTAGAGCAGGGGGAGCGTCTTTTCCGCTCACAAATGTGGGCGAAGGGTTTGCCGCTGCAATTCATTGTCGATAGTGACAGCCAAAAGAACCTCATTTTAGCAGAAGTTGTGAAATGGTTGAGCCTACCAACTACACCACACTCACAGTCCTACAGTATCGGGTGGCTTCACCAAGGATGAGACCTTCAAGTTCGCCAGCAATGTCGCCTTCCCTATAGCATCAAGCCCTTCACAAATGAGGTATTGTGTGATGTTGCACCTCTTGATGTTTGTGATGTATTATTAGGCCAACCATACTTGTGGAAGTGACATGTTGTGTATGAGTCAAGACCTCGCGCTGTTATTATTTCTTTGGGTAATTCATTATACAGGATATCAGAGGTAGCCCCACCTACCACCACCTCTTTGATCTCTGCTAAGAAATGCAGTAAGATCATCTCCCAGACTAGGAAATTCATTTTCTTTCTGGTTCACTCTCAAAGTAAGGGGAAGATCATAGCCCCATCCATGGTCCCTGGGAAGATTTGCTCCATGCAGCAGAAGCAGGTGGATATGATTGTGTAAGAACACAGGGACATCTTCTCTTCACCCACAGGGGTACCGTTGCACTGTCAAGTCAAGTATTTGTTCGATTTGACTCTCGAAGGACCTCGACCCAATAGGATGATATATCGCCGCTCCATTCTAGAAATTGACAAGTAAAATTAGCGACATGATCAACATTGAGTGCCACACAAGTTTCAAGTGGGTGACAAAGTTAGGTTGCATCTACAAAAAGAACTCCTTACAAAAGCCCATCGAAAGTTCAAACCACTCTGATATGGTCCTTACACCAGTACCAAGGATGTGGGAAACAATGCTTTGGAGCACATCATTCCCCCACTCCTTGGATTCACTAAGTATTCAATGTGGACCACCCTCAACCATGCTTCCCACCATCAGTGGACACATTAGAGATTGCAGAACAACTCACCAGGGACCAAGTTCAATAGAAGTTTCCCCATCTCATGGAGGCACTCAACACAATGGGGACCATTGCTTCCTAAGGGGGGAGGAATGATCCAGGTGGATGTTGGTGGCCACCCACCTATCCCACTTGGACCCCCACAATTGTCTATTTCAATTTTTAAGTTTCCTTAATTATAGCACAATTTACTATTTTTGGCAGTTTTTTGGGTCTTGAACCTCCGGAGCCATTTTAAGGCCCTAAACGACATATTTTGAGAAAAATGAGATCAACATGGGTCATAAACGCATGTTGGTCACTAAAAAGTAGTAGTCCTCGGATAGATATTTCTAACAAGGTATTGTGTGCGTCAAACGAAGATCATATGCCAAAGTTACAACCCCTGGAAGTTGATGTACCAATTTACCCAAACGGGGCCCATAGTTTGGCGCTTCATCTCCTAGGGTTAGGTTTTTGGATGTTTAGGGTTTTTCATCATTTCTCAACAATAAAGAGGCCTTCGAGCCTCATTGTAACGGAGTTCAGATGCATGTAGCCGCCACATCTCTTCTCAGAGATAAGCTACCATCGGCCAAGCTAGTCTTATTTCCATTCTGTTTGTAAGCATATTTCAATATTTGATATTAATGAAATGAAGTGTTATTTCTACTGCATCTTTGTATTTATGTTTATATCTGTAATTTTTTGCGTTCCTTTTTAAATTCGGATGTTGGTCTCAATTTTCCCAAAAAACGTCATTTAGGTCCTCAAAACTGCTCGAGAAGTTCAGGACCCGAAAAAACTACCAAAAATAGTAAATTTTGCTGAGGAAACTGAAAAAAATGAAAGAGACAATTGTGGGGGTCCAAGTGAGATAGGTGGGTGGCCACCAACATCCACCTGGATCATGGCATTAATCATACGTTAAATAGTGAGATTGGCTAAGAGATTAGATTAATGGTCAAAATTTATAAATTATTAAAAAACAATCAAAAGATTATTAAATTATAAATGAATCAATAATCGGTCCGACTGAAATATCTTCTTGGTTGTTGATGCCCATTGCCAAGAAGCGATCCATCCTAGATGAATCTTTGTTCTTGTAGGAGACTTGTTTCTGAGGCCTCTGTTTGAAGAATGGTTGGTTTTATGATAGTGCTTACATGGATGAAGATCAAAATAGTGATCTTTCAAATGGCCAACTCGGTCACAGTGTTGGCATTTCACAATTTGTTGTTGTTGCTATGGAAGAGGAGTAGAATCTAGAATAGCTGGTGGTGAACTGTCATGAGGAGCAGGTGAACTGTCATGAATGAATCTAGCACTTTGAAACTGAATGGGCTTTGAGTAGTCCGAAATATGAAAGGAAAAGTCCTTCTCATATCCGAGACCAGTTCTGTGTTTGTTGTGGACAACCTGTTCCCAAGGTCTGATGATGGGCTTGGGAAGTGCAGACTGAGTTTCTGCATCTACATGTACAATTGCTGCTTTATGGGAGTCTATTTCAATCTTCTGAATAGAAACAGGTTTAGAATGACTCCTCTGTTTTAATTCTTCTTACTGTAGCTGAGTTTCGAGCTACAAAAAAATCAATTTTCTCTTGTGCATTTTGTAGCCAGACTTGAATGTCTGTGAGAGAAACTTTGCTGACTTTTAATGTGTCATGATTAGTAGACAATATCAGATTTTTGAGGAACTCTAATACTTCACTGATTCTGGCCATTTTTTCTTTACTATCAGAATTACAACTTAAAAATTGATCACAACTACTACTTAATGCAGAAAAGTAATACCCGCTCACAGTACACATCAATATCCTTTATAAATGTGTAGCAAATGATCAGTGTGCAACCAGCAAGCACCAATTACAATCCATATAAAAATAAGAGTTTACTCATGACCAGCGCTATGCTCTAACAATACAATCAACTAAACTTTTCTCCACAAAAGATTACTTTTATTTTTCAAAACATTCATTGCCTTTATACAGCCCACCAAACTCTTATGTGGTAGTGGAATCAAGGAATCAATGCATATATATGTAGACAAAAACTATAGTGAGTTTTAAATACAATGCCACAACTGGGGCAGCAACAACTGCAAACTTGCTTGGATCCTTCAAATACTCCTTCACTTTCAAAGCAGAAATGATGGCTATCAAAACTTCAACAACTATAGCACCCTATCAAGGACAGGACTTGAATGCTCATATATAAATACTTTGACTAGGGTACGAATCAATATTCTCTGATCTTGCCACTTTCTGCAAAGAAAACAATAGTCCATTGTAAGAAACCCAGCCAGAATAACTAAGAGAAAACCACAAAGAGTCTTGATTTTGTATGGTTCAGTCCACTATAGTATTTTAACAAATAGTTTGTGTATCAAATGTTGTAGGTGCATTCCTTGTTGTTGGCTCATGTAAATACAAAATATGCTAGGACAAATACTTGTGGAAGAACTTCAAAATATTAATGTAATATCAACTTTAGACCCAGCAAGCATAAATAATACCAATAACAAGTGTAGCAACCACAAAATTCTTCACTCTTCACTGAAATACATGTTCAGAATTTACACAATAATGTTGTACTAGCTCTCCCCTTTATCTATTAAAATAGTTATGATGGACACAAACAAAATCTGATATATATATCCACTGTCTATGATGGCATTAACTCATGGTTTGCTTCTGCATTGGAGATACTAGATTTGAGTAAGTTACTAGCGAATTTTTGGCTACCTATTCAACATATATCCACACCTCAGTATAACCAACACATCCTCTTCTGAAATAGTGACCATGTTCAGAAAAGCCATGCAATATTGTTGAAGTTCATTCATTGACGAATTCATCAATCACTCATGCCCAAAACTCATCTCATCTGCTGATATGAATCACCAAACAAAGACTTCATACAGCCTTCACGAAGTTTACCCAACAAATAAAAAATAATGCCCATGCCCAATTCAAAACATATTATGCTTCGATGCAATACACCATACGGCCTTTGAAAAATGGAGCTCGACACAAGAAGTTGTCAATGCATACAATACATACTAGTTTCTTTCATACCATACCATTCAATGCAGAGATACCATAGCCTCTCTTTTTGATACCACGAGCAAGAACTACCAGTGCTCAAATCAACACAGGGTTTGAATTTACAAATCACCAAGACAACAAATAGGGGTAGCATTCCAATGGACCATCTGGCATAGCTCTTGAAGACTGTGAACACATTCTACACAATGAATTATTTCAACATGTTCCCATAAATGACCAAGCCCATAATTTTCAACGCACAACCCAAGCAACGTTGGAACAAAATAGTCATATTTTATTGCAACATTTAAATCCGCATATAAACTCTGAATGTATAGAGAGGAAGGAAACTCAACTTCTGCTAACTTGGAAATCCACCAGCAAAGAGAATGACTTACAATTTTAATGCAAAACTAGCATGGTCTCCATGGACATTTCAACACACAGTCAGGCACATAGAAAAACTCAACACACAGTCTAAACAATCGATCTTCATTGTAGCATTTGACTTCAATCCACAGGGCTATATTAGCTCATGGATTCCCTTAGTTTGAGTGACAGGTTTTAAAGTCAGACCAACGATCATACTCTCCATGAAAAGGCAGAACAAACCACGAATTCAATGCTCCATTCCCAATAAACATCCCTTCATTCCATGACCAGCATATGCACATATAATAGAGAGGAAATACAGATCTCAACCCAATGCAGATGCCTTATGAAATTCACACATGACATATGAAACCCTTCAACGCACAGTGAGTTTCAGCCACCACTCACAATATTTAATCAATGCACAGGGACAGAGAGAACATTTGAATTTAGGAATGCGCAGAGGTCGTAGTCAGGAATACATTGCAGTCAAAGAAGAATATGAACAACCCTTACAACATAATCAAGTACCCGACACGCGTTTCTGAGGTAGAGAGGAGTAACTTACGATGAGGGTAATGTTGATGTGTTATGCATACAATGCTCTGTTCTAACAAATGCTCTGAAACCGGCATAAAAACATATTAAACACATATGATAGGTATGACAGCATATGGCAGAGGTGAGAAACACAGTTTGGGAGGAGAGGCATTCAAGGAAACGTAAATGTTTAAATGAATATGGACAATGCATACATAATAATGGAGCGGTGTTCAAATAAACCTGGAGCAGCGTTCAAATGAATAACACATTCAATGTGTATTCATGCATGGAAGCACCATACAGCTTTTAGCATTCAAGGCAGAGATCCTAGAGAAAATACCAGGTCAGGGGTGTCAGTTTTGAAATATGAGCAGAACAGGAAAATAGGCAGAAAATGGAGTTAAAAAGACAGGAATACTAAAAATAGGACCTGCTCATAAATACCATAAAAAAAATGGCTCAAAGAAATTATGTAGGGCAGGAATACGCCTGCTCCGATACCATGTTAAACACACACATGGCAACAACAAATATGAAAGATAAAACATGAGAATACATTTTTATTAACAAGTGATATACATTTATAGTACATGGTTTGACCGTTGGGTTCCACATCCCAAGGTCTCTTGTACTTCCTTTTGTCTATTCCGCTTCCACACTAACCCATTGAGGATTAGGTGTCCAACATGTTCCAGAGTATTGAATAGTCTTGCAGTTGAGTTTTCTCCATCATCTCACCTTGTATCTGACAGGGGGGAAAATGATGGTCATCTACAAGCTTCAAAGCCACATCAAGCAAGCCTGAGCCACAGCGTGCCACACCACAGAGTTGTAGCCAGAAACAAAGATGCCCTTGAACATGCCTTCAATTGGTAATCAGGGACACTTCCTCTAGCAGAAGACTTCAGCTTCTTGCTAGTTTTGGAAGAATTCTAGGAACAAAATTGAGAACACTTCCTCTAGCAGAAGACCTCATCTTCTCGCATTTTGGAAGAGTTCCAGGAATTTCATTAAGCATTCCAGAGTTGTTGGTCATCCTTAAACCATTACAGGTTGAGACTTCCCTTTTTAGGTTGAAGTTCTCCCTTTTATGTGGGGTGAGACCTCCCTTTTATGGATGAAGGTTTCCCTGTTCAAAACAATAGGAGCACTTCCTCTAGCAGAAGACTTCAACTTCTTGCTAGTTTTTGAAGAGTTCTGGGAACTGCACTAAGCATTCTGGCATTGGTGGTCATCCTTAAACCACTGCCTTTTATACCAACATTTCATAGAGCACATTCAGCCTAGTGCTACCATGCATTTTTGCACATTTTGTATTATATCTCTCTTCTTGGACTCATACATAACCCTTTAGATTAAGGGGGGAATGTTGGACACCTAATCCTCAATGGGTTAGCGTGGAAGCAGAATAAACAAAAGGAAGTCCAAGCAACCTTGGGATGTGGAACCCAATGGTCAAACCATGTATTATAAATGTATATCACTTGTTAATAAAAATGTATTCTCATGTTTTATCTTTCATATTTGTTGCTGCCATGTGTGTGTTTAACAGTCCAATATAAATAAACAATTAAAAATATAAACTATGGAGAAAAATAATAAGGGAGAGGGGGGGTTAGATTAATAGTGAAATTAGATTGTGTGTGTGTGTATTATTTAATGACTTAATAAGAGGGAATGGGTATAAGAAGGGGGTTGGGGGGGGGGGTGGTTGTGGTGTGGGGGTGTGGTGGAACAATAAAGAAAAAAATATAAGGGGAAATTGACTATATATATAAGAATTTTGAAACTGGGAGGGAGGAAGAACACAAAAGGGAAAGCGAGTAAAATGTTAAAGATAAAGGAAATGAATTCAAGGGGGGAAGAAAGGGAAAAAAGAGGAGGGGCAGATAGAATGACAAAATTATAGAGTAAGTTGATGGATTATCAGTTTCCATGAGGGGATAAGATTATAACCATCTTCCTTTTTGAATTTTTTGGAGTTATTTTCAATCTCCAGTGCTTCCCTATTGATTTGAGCATTATAAAATGGGATACAAGCTAGGTTTCTAGCATAGTCAAAACAAATAAGGTTCTTGGTGTTGAAGTAGTGCTCACCGATAGAAGACTTAAACACCCAGTGATGGTTGTTATCTACAATGTGCTCCTTAACATGGGCTATGACAAGCTAGCCTTTCTGGCCAATGTAAGACATTCCACACGAACTAGGAATTTGGTAGACACTTGATATTTTCATGGGATCGAACTTATCTTTGGCTGACCCAATTAACTATCTAAGGGTTTTATGGGGTTTCAATATGGTCTTAATTTTATTTTTGGCCAAAATATTGGCAATGATATCAATGGTTCCTTTTATGTAAGGAAGAAATATTTCGCCATAGGGAGGGGAGGGATCAAAGTGGTTGTATTTAATGTGAGAGGAAGCTTGGAATGCTTTATAAATTTGAGAGGAAAATTATCCATTGGCTTTGACAGATTGGATCAAGTGGTATTTTTCTAAGGAAAGGAACTAGGGAGAAAAAATTTTAAGGGCCTGAGAGATAATATTTTTTAGAACACTAGACTTTTGGGATGGGTAGTGGTGAGAATGGGTGTGTAGATAAAAGTCAATATGAATCTTTTTTTTGTAAACTTGGTGGGTAAGAGAGCCATCACAAAGGAGGGTGATAAAGTCATCAAGGAATAGAGGGTCCTTAAAATATTTTCTCCCTAGTTCCTTTCCTCAATAAAATCCCACCTAATCCATGTCGTCTCTCACCCTGAATCCAACCACAATAATCCATCCCCTCCATGTGCACACGTATCTCTCCTTTACATAAAAGGAACCATTGACATCATTTCCAAGATGTTGGACAAAAAGAACATTAATATCATATTCAAACCTCATAAAACCCTCAAAAAGTTATTCAGGTCAGCCAAAGATAAGTCTAATCCCATGCAAGGGTCAAGTGTCTACCAAATTACTTGTTCATTCAAAAATCCTTTGCTTGGACAAACAGGCCGACCCATCATGTCCTATGTTAAGGAAAACATTATATATACCAAAAATCACTAGATGTTTAAGTCTACCATCGTTGATAAATCCTTCAACACCAATCACCTTATTTGTTTGACCAGTCTAGAATCCTAGCTTCTATCCTATTCTATAATGCTTGAACCATCAAGGAAGCACTAGAGACTGAAAAAACCCCAATAACTTCAACAGGGAGATAAGCATATCCCCTCATTGAAACCAATAATCCATCAACTTACTCTATAATTTTTTCATTCTATCCCCCCTCCCACCTTTTTCCCCTTCTTCCCCCCCTCTAATTCATTTCCTTTATATTTAACATTTTCCTCCCTTTCCATTTTGTATTCTTACTCCCTCTCGGTTTCAAAATACTTATATATATAGTCATTATATACTACATATTTTTTGTTATTTCACTCCTCCCCGCCCCATCAACTTTATGATTGCACCCTTCCCCCCCTTTTCTTTCCACAAGAAAAGAATTGTAATTTTCATTAATAAAAGCAGAAACTACATTTTGTAGACACACATAGTTTGTATGTTGTGAGAGTCATAATGGGAGCACATCAATAGATTTTTGAGCTGAAAATTGCATGTTGAAAGTTGATATGAGCATGTACATTCAAGCATATACAAGAAAAAGAAAAAATAAAAAGGAAAATTAAAGTTGATCATTTTGAGTTGAATTTTTTCTTTTCACCCTTACTTCTTTGGACTTGTTTCCACCCATGAGGATCTGGGTCAACCAAAACCAATGCTAGATCATTTCCCACCTCCAAATGAGGAGTGTTTTTGTTAGAATCTAAACCCTCTAAGGAATGAGCTCGTTTAGTGCCACTCAGACCTATCGGAAGTCGTTGTTCTTCAGGATCTGAACCCAACTATGGGGGGGGAGCAAAATTGAATTTTACCGCATTCCCCCCCCCCCCCCCAATCTCTTCAGTTTTTTCTAGTTGTATCTTTGTATTTTCATCCTCTGCTTCCTTTATGAGAGTAGGATCACAAAACTTCCATCCTTTGGATATGTTTGTCTCCTTCTTTTTTCTTTCTTTTTTTCTTTTTAGGAGCTTTTTCTCCATTGGACATGAGTTCTGGAGATGTCTTGTTTGGAAGAAAACTTGACATATGAAGGTTGTGTTCTCATAGTATAAAAATTGAGACCACTAGAAATACTTATGCTTTATAGCGATGTGAGCTGGTAATCCTTTACTAATGTCTATCTCCACATAGATTCTAGCAAAAGTATTCCTTAAAGGCCCATTTTTTTAAATTTGCCTAGTTTGTTCCCAAAATATTCAATGACTTGATGGTGCTAGAATGGAAGGGGAATATTCAATAGCCTAACCCATAATTTCATAGTATTTAACACCATGGATATCGCATCAAAACCAAGGAACCACAGAGTAATAAATAATCCAACTTTTCCCTAGAACCATGCCCATCATTTAGAAAAATTCCCAGTTATTTTTGTGTATCAAATTGGACCACAAATAATCTCTTTGAATCGATGTAAATGTCACAATTAGGTTACCATTAAGAGAAAACCCACTGATGTAATGCTTCTGATTTTGGCCATAAGCCATTAAACCTGCAAATAATGGATTTCGACTCCAGAGTTGTGAATAGGGAGGATACCTCGGGGATGTTGACCTCCATGGATGGATCTTGCTCCATTTCATCCATAATGTATGGTCCTAGAATGTTTTTGTTTGTTTCTATAGGGTTTTGTGCCTTCCCTCGAACTACATCCTTAAAAGAGCTAGATGAATCAGCTCGAGGTCTTACACCTAGTGAACCCCCCTAGAACCTATTGCAGAGACTAATTGTTGAGTATTTTGTGACTTTGCATTCTTGAAACAAGTTTGAATATTGAAGGATCTTTCCTTCAAATTTTAACCACTAAAATGATATTGTCAAACCCCAAACCCGTTCAATTTTCTATTTTAAAGAGATGATTGTCTTTGAGCTCTTGATCCAGAAGAGCGTAGAAGCCCTATTGAGATTTTTGATAAAAAAATTTAAATGGTTTGATTTATTCCAAAACAGAAATCAAGAGAGAAGAGGCCTTGCTAGAGGACTTTGTACTCATAAAGGCATGCCACTTAAAACTCGTAAACCCCAGAAAATAGGGATAGTTGGTTCAGGATGAATGCCAGATGAGATGTTGCATACATAGTGTAAACGATTATCACTATATAGGAGAAAACAAATACATATGGATTGTATCAATGTGAATTGAAACCCATATTGTTTTCCTCTGCAAATGTTGAGTGAAAACTTTGAAAAATGAGCTGACCCATCTCCAATCCAGGCCTACAAGAGTGCCAGAGTTTGAACTCTGCATCTTTTCTCTACATGCCTTAATGTATTTAATTTGATCTTAACCAAGGTTCTAGGAGTTCGCATAATATTCGCAAGCCCTGCCATTATGAACAACAACCCCCAAATATTCCAATGCTAGGTTGATATGGTTGTCTCATACATGAGAGCCAAGCTAACATGAGTCAAACCCTGGTCGAAACACAAAACAAATGCCATGAAATTTGTAAGCAGCAGTTGAGGTCTGTGAATACAGAGGCATCAAAACCATGATCACCATTTTGAGTTCCACTCACTTTTCCCCTTATTAACTCATTGAAAAATATATAGTTCACTAAATAATAATAATAATAATAACCATTTTGGGTTCCATAATGTACTATATTATTATAATATTATATATTATAATTCATATCTAATTTTACTATTAATCTAATCGCCCCCCTCCCCCTTATTATTTTTGTCCATAATTTATATTCTTTACTATTTATTTATTTTGGATTGCTTATTAATTCATTTATAATTTAATAGTTTTTTTGAGCATTTTCTAATAATTTATATTTTTTTTACCATTAATCTAGTCTCTTAGCCAATCTCACTAAAGTTCAGATGAGTAGTCACTCTTATCATCTTTTTTCTTTTTGGTCCCTAATGATGCTTGGAGTTTCCGCCTGAAATGTCGGAAAATGTAAACATCTACAAAATTTATTTCCAAAAAACTTTGACAATATGAAAAAATGTGGAAATATGAACTCTCATGTTAAACCATGTTATTCTTGTAAAATCATCAACAAATAGCATAAAACATCTCTCACCTTCTAGAGTGTGGTTGATCAGGATGTTGAATATTCTTTTGCTTTGAAGAAAACTATGGCTTGTTTACCAAGTTTTCATGCTTTGCACACTCCATCTTGAGGTTTTGAAATCCTAGGCATATCTTTGACAGTGTGTATTCTTATAATCTTCACCAATTTGTCCAAATAACTATGTCCCAATCTTTTATGCCAGAACCAGCTTTCATATAATTTCTAACGCAACATTTTTTAATGTTTGATTGATCTAGTATGTTCTAATAGCTCTTGCCAAAAACTTACCAGTATTTTCATTCCTGATTTCACATATTTTGGAGTTGAATATTACATCAAATCCTTGATCACACATCTTATTAATGCTCAATAAATTATGTTTTAATCCTTCTATATACACCGTATCCTATGCTTTGGTTCTTCCATTGTCAATGTCTCCAATTCATTTTCCTATAATACATGTAGATGCATTGTTTCCACAGTTTCCTTTACCTTTATCTATTTCCTCAATGTTGATGAATTTTCTCAAATCTCATGTCACATGTCTTGAGAAACCACTATCGAAATACCATGAGGTCACACTTTTCTTCCTTATTTTTCCATACATTGAGGGAACTCCTTTCCCTACTTTGATTTAGTTTACAATCCCAAGCCTTGTGTCCAAAGTCATGAAATAGAAAGAATCTGATGTGACTTTGTAAAAAATTTCTCCCATAATCACAATAAGTTTCCTTTTGATCAAACGCATAACATAGAAAATAATAATTATAAAATAATCAGTGATACCTGAAGGTTTTCCTTTTGTTGCTTGTTTTGGTTTGAGCATCTTCCTAAATTTCCTTATTTCGTTGCCTTGCCTTGCTACATCTTTCTTAACATGGGAAATTGTGTCATTCTTCTCCTCTAACTTATTTTCTATTTCTACCAGTTACTTTTTAACTTCATTAAGTAGCTTTTCCAGGATTTCATTCTTCCTTTTAACCTCCTCCATCTCAAATTCCAAAAGAATAATAGATGTTGCATCTAAGTCCATGTTGTCAAAATTCCTTTGATCCATTTTAAAATAGTTAACTGTTCCTGAGGATGACCTTCTATGGTACCACTTGTTGGCCCAAAGGTTACACTGAGGGGAGGGGGGTGAATTAATGTGAGCTCAATTCTATTGTTTCGCAACCTTTTATAATCAAGTGAAATAAACCATAAGCATTATATCATGAACGATAACAATGCATCATAAAACTATCATCATATCCATAACATATCAAGAAGGCATCACATCTCAAAGGGACATAAGATTTTACATGGAAACCCATATGTGAGAAAACCAAAAATATTCTTCTTGACTTCAATTCATTACATAAATTTCTGAGATATGACCTGCTGGAGGCAACTAACCCCAAGATACGCAAGCTACCACTTACAATAGGCTACAACCTAATTGAGGCATTGACCTCGAAAGAATGTAAGCAACTTCTCGTTGTAAGCTCTAACCTCCTCCTTCAACTCCTTGTGGGCCTATATTTCATATCATTTTCAAATTGGATCCACTATCATCATATATCACTAAATCATACATGATGCCACAATCTGCAACCTATAATATTTGACATTGCATAGTTCACAAACATTGCCACAACCTGCAACCATTGTCGCTACAATAAACCGTCACAATTGTCACTGCAATCATTATCATAATATAAAACCATTATTCCTACAACAATTTTCATAAATATTGTCACAAATTTTCATATAATAAACAATCACTAGTTGTCATGTTGTTTCCCAAATTCTGCTTCTACCAACTCATCAATATGGATAGTCAATCCCCTTCTTGGAACTTGTTTTCATCATGTATCTACAAACTACAACAACCTACTCATAGACCCTCAAAAACGCAAAACTGATTATAGTCAACAAATATATGTTAAAAAGGATTTTCAAGCATCTAAAAACATCCACCACTAAGCCTTGATCATCATTCCTTTTCTAGAACTCAATTTGGATTAAAATATTGACCCCAAAAACTTATAGAAACCATATAAAATCATGTAATAAAATAATTGTTCTATAATCTCTCATTTTATGGGTGTGCTTATACAAAATATATATACCCCATCATCATTGTTACAAAATTCTAGTCGAATAATTCTTAATGATGTGATAGAATGGCATATATATTTAAAAATAAAACTACAAATCAAACCTGGTAACTAACACAGGTCGAACCTAAGACCTTGTCAATATCAAATCAACCCAAAATTAATTGTTTTATTCGATGCCAATTGTGATGACATTCAGTTAAACAACATATGGTTTGAACAATGTGCTTTTAATGTAACGATGGGCAGGTTCAGTAGTTGATTCACATATAGTTTGAATTTCGTGACAAGTCTATGTGGATATGTAGCTATGGAATTCTCTACCAAATGTCGGTGATTGTTACTGGCTCTATGCCTTGGCAGCAAAGAGTTGTATCTGCACATCATACATGGGAAATCCACATCCTTCGACACAAGTCAATGTCGCTCCTCAACCTTTCCCTCATGATATGTAGTTATAAGTCACAAAATCAAAATGAAGACCATACAAAGAAAATGAGACATAAAATTGTCCACAAAATGAACCATAACCATTACAAAAAATGATGCTTCTGAGATTAGACACTGCACTTGACTATATCAAAATAGATTTTCATTTGAGAGTTCATTGTACACTTCCTTTGATGGAGGGGATTATTTATAATTAAGTTTATGTCCTTGGGCTCAATAGAGCCAATGTCCCATTGTGAAATTTCTAAAGTTTATAAAAATTTTTTAGCTTCTCAGCCTGATCATATGATCAAAGGTAACTCTTCTTTATGACCGTGTCCTATTAGTTAATAGACTTGGCCCAACCCAACCATGTGACCACCCTGTGTGACCTTCTTCTAGGGGTCACTGGGAATTTTCTTGATGATGTCATCATGGCATCATTGAACCACATGGATGCCCATGAGGGGTACCATATATCACCCTATTTCAACCCTTTTTCTAGTCACAAAATGCCAAATAAGCTTGCCATGTGGCATCCTCTGGCTATTCCACATATCATGCTAAACTTTAATTGTTGCCTTGTCACACCCTGTGGTTGATTTACATGTGTCCAGGTGGTGTTGCCTACATCACAATATCCATTCAACATGACTACACCAAGTTTTGCTAAAGGATTGATCCATTTGTTCCACACATGTCATATTCCTATTAGGTCATCAACAAGCATTAAGTGTCATGAAATTCTTTCCCACATCCATCATCCATTTTAGCCATACTGATCCCAAGTCATCCAACCGAAGAGAAGGTGCACACTCTTTAACATAATTAACGGTCAAGCATGTTTTGTTGATATTTGTTGTTGACATGGTCAATGAATGGTAGATGCGCCCAAAAGGTGCACATTATTTAATAGATCAAAAATTTTGGTTTTGTCCTATAGTTTGACCCTTCAGCTTAACCTTTCAACTAATGTTGATTTCCAAATGGCCATAACTTCTCATCCGAGAGGATTGTCTCTACGTAGGATATACCATTGGGAAGGTATCGATGAGACCTACACAACCATGTTGTTTGTAGGATCTTTCTAGCATCATAAATTCATCAAAAACTTAATAAGCCATCAAAACTCCTTTTAACTTGACTTTATGAGAGTATGCATGATGTCCAAGTGTCATACTATTTCCTGGGATTCATGAGTAATATAACTATTGTATCAAACATTGCCTTTGACATCAATGACATCTTGTTATCATCAATGACAACACACACAATGTGAAACACCATGTAAGAAAGCTAATGTATCACTTGTATGGACATGGTGTGGTAGGAGAGACAGGAAAACCCTTAATAAATTTTAAATGTGCATAACTTTATGCTTAGATATTGGAATTGAGTAAGTGTATCATTGTTGGAAATATTTTGATGAGTGGAACACATTCATGATCTCACAAATAAATTTATAGCGGTGCTCGGGAATAATTCTTTAATGGAATCATGCCCCACCTCCTTAATGATCTAGGGGGTTGGGTATCCTACACTATCTCATCATAGTGTATATGTACCATCTAGTCCACCTTATTTCTTTGTTATTTAACTCTATTGATTGAAGTTAGTTAGTGTTGACGGTGTTGGACCCGCCAACATGTCGGGGGATCTCCCTAGTAAGAAGTCCCAACTAGACCTTACATCGTTTGGTGGAGTCCCAACAGTGGGTCGTACAGTATCGCCTTGACCGTGGTTGTGCGTAGAGGCAAGCAAGATTTCCTTGTTGGTAGTAAGGGTGTGACCAGCGCAGCAAGCCAAGATAGGTGCATCAAGGGTTCTAACACATGGAAAGTGGAATGAGTGCACCCCTTGGAAACTTGTGGAAACATGCAGCTTGGAAGGGAACACACGAGAAAAGATACATCACAAGATGTAAGGCAGGTGAACCAACAATCCAAAGTGATGGTTAAACCAATAACACATCTCAACAAGATTCATACATACATATATAGAAAGAGTCCATACATACATGCGTAAGCAAACAAATACATATATCGTTAGTTTAACCAAGACAACTGAAATACAATAACAACATATGCATGAAGTGTGTTGGCTAAGTTATATTAATAAAGTGAAAGTTACAATCATACATGCAACCATGACCAACAATTAGTTCCAACAGCGGAACATTACAGTCATTGCTACCTACTCCTCCAAAGAGATATACTATATCTACACTGTGGAGAAACCAAGGCTTGTTACAATACACTCCAAGCTTTCTCAAAGATACACCTATAGGAAGCTTGGCTCCCAAAAGCATGTGCAATGAGTTATGAGGTTCTATAAATAGAAAAGGGTGGGGTGACCCTTGACATTCCCCTTTGTGACTCTTCACCTACCCTCATGACTCTTCAACTACTACATGATTGTTACATTCGACCATTGACACTTAGTCTTTCACTTTTACAAGATATTACATTACAAACTGTGCATGTACCCATGTGTTACAAAATAGGCTTGAGCAAGCCATGCAAGCTATCACTAAGACTCAGACAGCTGTGGGAAGACCAACTCTTCAACATCCTCGTAATGATCAATGGTAGTGAACTGATGCCAAGCTTGGTAGTCCATGATGGTGTTTGTGTGATCAATGGTGACATCCTGTTGAAAGCAAACTCTCACCTCCATTGCATCTAGGTACACTGATCTGGCACCTCTATCCAACTCGTCTACTAACATGCGCATCATAGTCTTGAGTATAGTCGGACCAGTAACATACTTATGCATAATGTCTGCGTTGATCTCCAAGTCTGCGTTGGTGGCTACACACATCAACTCATCAAAGTACATGTCCATCTCCGTTTGTACCTGTTTCTTCGACTTTGCCTCGGTGAGTGTGACAATAGATAGGATCGCGTGCACGAGCACAATAACATTCATGCTTTTGAATACCCGTGCATGAGAAGCCTGCAAACTGGTGATGAGCTATAGGAGTTCCTTATAGTTCTAGATCTAACTCCTTATGTGTGCCTTCAACTCTACCACCTTCGACTTCATCATCTTTGGAAAATATAATGGGGCTCGTTTGTATCTCATTGTCCATGTCTGCATGTGGTCAATTTCCGTGTGAAGATTTGACAAGATGTGTGCTCTCCTAGCACAGCGCTACTGCCAACCATTGAGATGGACAACTGCCTTATGCACGGTGCCAAATCTGGAATACAACATCCGCATGATTGTTTCGAGGGAAGATACTTCATCCAGTATCACTCTCTTCAACTTTGCTTTGGCAAATCATGTAACTTGTTCTCATCCCTGCTTGGCCGCTTGTAACTCCTTGGCCATGCACTCGTTCTCTGCTATCAAGAGTTGAACACTCGAGTTGGTGGCCTCGACATATGCTCTGGTAGAATCGACCAATGTTGTTTGATGCTTACACACATCAGATATGATCACTCATTTTGAAAACTACGCAAGGGATGTGTGGACATCTAGAGTAGACACTCCTGCATGATTGCACAACTCTATGTTGCGACTCATCGAAAGATATGTTGTTCATCTATGCTTCCAAATTGTCTCAAGGATATTTGAGTCTCCTTGATCACTTGGGACTAGCTCTGCTTCTGCATTTGGTGAAGCTGGTGCGGTGACCTCTTGGTTATGAGAAATGAGGTTTGTATCCTGATCTAACTCTGGTTGCGCCATGTCCATATCCATTTTCTCTAGCATTTGTTCAATCTCTTGAGCTAAGCCCTGCTCCTGTGACTGCTCACCCTGTATACTTTCTGCCAACTACTCGGATGAGTCTATAACCTGTATGGGTATAGTTTTTGCAATATGTGCATGTTGTGCCTCCTGTTGTGTCTGTCCCTGTTGCACTTCCTTCTCCCTTCTACACAGCTCCTGTTCTTCCCGGAGTTGCTACTTTAACTTTTGCAACTCCTTCTCTGCTTCCTCCATCCTCCATTTATCTCTTTTCCTTTGCGTGTTCCTCTTATCGTGCTGTCACCTCTTAGCCTCAATCTCCAAAGCTACTTTCATCATGAGTGGATCTGCTTTGAACTTGCAGCTTTGTTCTGCCTCTGTATTGTCATCAACCTTTCTCTTGCCTTTGTCATGCATAGGTTTGTTACCCTCTGCTGCTGCTGATGATGGTGCTCTCTGAGATGCTGCTTTGCGTCGCTTTGCTAACCATTCCATAGCTATGTTGACTGGTTCATTGAGCCTAGAGAAGTTGTGACAATATCTCCATGGGTCTTCCTCAAGCCAATGACACGCCCCGTGGATCCACAGAAATTGCACTCTCGCATAGTGGTCCTTTACAATGCAATGCGGGTCATACGAGTTGAAACTTCTGGTGTTGAAAGTCAATCTTTTGAACTCCTCCATCTTAGCCTCATCATGCTTGAGATTCTGTATCTCATATAACCCAATCTACAGAGGAAGAGTGGGCCAAGGTGCCTTCTTCTTCTTGTGCAGTCTAGCTGACAACCCTGTTGAGATGTGATATGACACTTCTTACATGACGATATTGTCCATTGAAAACTTCAATAAAACATGCAGAGGCTTATCCGCGTTATACATGCATATGAAGGTGCCAAGGGGTGAGGCATACCGATCTACTATGTCGATCAATGCCTCCATCACTGTCTACGACATGCAAGGTGGATCCTGCTCAAATATCATTTTGTACATCGGGGTGACAAAGTGGTCTGACAACTATGTGATGACTCCATGGAATCTACATTCGAAGAACAATCTGCAATAAGTGTGCACAACAATTTCCAAAGGTATCCATGCACACATCAAACCTAGGAACTACAGGTGGGCACAGATTGCATCCAGCATATAAGTGGACATGTATATCTCTGCTTGTTGACCTTTGGATAGATGCCGAGCTCTTGTCACCTATTCCTTCAACCTGAGAGCCAACATGTCAGACCGGTTGTATGGCCTTCCTTCACTAGCCAGTTGGTCCAATGCAATCACCCTGCTCTGCAGGAAGGTCTCTGTGCTCTCATAGCCATATAAGCGGCATGAAAAAATGACCAAGTAATGATATGCCTTCTGTAGTATCTTTGTCTTGTAAACCATATTGGGTGTTGTTCTGAACTTGGTTGGCTCTTTCACCCAACTCTTCACGATATCTCTGGAGTTTGCGCTATTGCGTATGCTGAAGGGTTTCTCCATTGTGATCACTGGCTATGGCAAGTAATACATCTTTTGATAGTCCTTTGCCCTGAAGGGATCAAGCTCTATCCCACTAACACTACTCAACATCATCATCTCAGGATTGGTGTGCAAGACAATCCAATGTATCATGTTTGCACATGGAAACGCAGGATACCTGCATGCAATCCAGTATAAGCTAGATTTGTGGATGTTGACATAGACCCTGCAATGTTCTAGATCTTCCTCAAATGTGCTTGAGAATGTATCGTTTATGTCTTTCCATTTCATCTTGATGTCTCTACCTATGACCATCTTGGTGTCTTTGTAAACGGGAAGGCCCATAGACACTTGTTCAACTGCATCTTCAGTTTCACTTCCAATGTGTCCTTTGACCCTACTCTCTTGGAAGCCATTGTACCTGTACTACTGAGAGACGGAAGAACACATTCTATACTTGGAGACATAGCGACACTCATGGCAAGTAATCTGTCTGTTAAAGACCAAAACAAATTTGAGTACTAACATGCAACACACCTTGGTGACTAGTAGTAAAGATTGCGCAATTTTCACCGGGAGGTTGGGAGACTGACTACCAAAACTGCGCAAGGCACATTCAAAGGTTGTCAGGAGGTTGACTGACTATTGGAGCTACGTAATGCATAGTCTAGCCTGCCTGCTAAGGGCTGAAACTGCACAATGCACAATTTCAATCAGTAGGGACATGCATGCCCAGAGACTGCATTATGCAATTTTCTGGGACAACGGGGCACTGCCTCCCAAAATTGCACAATGCAAGCCTAGAGATCAGTTATGGCTAGGATTGTGCAATTTATGGAGGGAAGGTAGAGCCTTCACTTCCAGAAATGCACATTTTTGTCCAGGTGAGACAAGATTCGGGCCAAGGTAGCCTAGATCCTCCAAAGGGCGACTAAAAACATGAAGAGGTTTGAATGCATGGAGAGACAGAATGTAAGGAAGATGGAATGATCATGCATGCAAACAGTAAATGAAGGATTCAGAAAATGGGAATGCATTCATGTGTGTGAAATGAGTCACCTCAATGGCAACCATTAATGAAAAACAATGTCATGCATGTGACAACAGTGACATGCAAACAAAAACTGAAATAGTGCTTCTACAAGCTAATATACATTAAAATCACAACAGGTGTTCAATAAAAGCAAGCAAATAGCGTTCATATAAAGCAAAATACAAAAAGAGACAGAAAAGCATCAAATGACATGAAAAGCAGACTTACCTGGAAAACGTTGAGTTGAATGTGCCAAAGACTCCTAGATGTGTTGTGGAATGTCAGAGCTCCAATATCGATGTGAGGAATGAGCTATGTAACGTCAAATAAATATGTTTGAGGCTCATGACGCGCATGCCACAAATATGGGAAAAAGTGACACTTTGAGGGATTCAAGTTTCTAGAACGATATTTTCATGTAACCTCCAACTGCGAAAAATAGATCCCTAAAATTTAGGGATACTTTTTTCTATGTTGCTTTTTCTCTTTTAGGAAAAGGCAGCCTATGCATGCAAATTAGGATTGCTCAGTCCTGGAGGGAACTGGTCAACCTGAATGCACATGCAATAATCTGCAAGCCTAGGAAAGGGATTTGCACAATTTATGGGCTGAGCAAAGCTGACTGTCCTTCAGGAATTGCACAATTTCTGGGGTCAGCAGGTCACTGCCTCCTAGAATTGTGCAATTTTTGGGTTGAAGCCTAGTGACTGGCTATATTGCGCAGTTTTTTGAGGGAGGGCTGCCTGGCTGGATTGCGCAATTCGGGAGCTCAGCAAGCAGCCTAGCAGGATTTCACAATTTCTTGAGGGAAGGTTGGTTCCCCTCCAGAATTGCACAATTTTCTGAGTGAACCTCTCAGCCATAAAATAACCTAAGTCCGGAAAGGTAGCTTGTGATGGGAGACAAGCAAGTTGACATGCACAGGTTGGCAAGCCTTTGAAACTCAATTGAAGCCTATGTACTTGATAGTGCAAGACATGTTGTTAAGGATGCTTGGTAGGGAGGCTCCAAAATGAAGCTAAGGAAAAATTTTGGAGGGTGGTTGTAGCTGCTACAACAGTTAGATAATTTTCTATTTTGAGCATATGAGGTTGGATATAATTATACTTATTTTATTCGGAGATTTTTTATCTCTTCATCCATATAAAGAACCTCCTCTTATTTATATTTTTGTTGGAAAATATTGGAGTGAAATTGTTATCACCCCAAGAAACTCTCCTAGGTTGTATGTCGGAGATGCTCGGGAGCATTACAAACTCAACAAAAATGTTGGAAATAGGCGGATGAATGGAAGGAATGATGCATATTCAAGCCAGATAACCACTTCTACTATGCTTGACCCCAGACATGGGTGAACACCCCTAGACTACAAGGCTTTAGAACACCAATTACTCACAGTTTGAGGATTGGGTGAACATGGAGAATACTGACCGCACCATCAGATGCACAGGACCCTGTGATGGCTGGCTGCAACCAGTTTTAAGGTCTATAAATCTATTTCCTAATGCACAGATAGGATGACAGCTCTCTGGCACTAAGCAAACAGAAACCTGCATAACACATTCAATGATACATACCAAATTCTAACACAGAGGTGGGATGACATCCCCTCTAATGCTAAACATCAAGAGCACATGAAAAATGTATAACAGGCACAGATTGGAACATAGCAGAAATGGTAAGTGAGCAATTAACAGCAGAAGAAGCTTGTATTAGCTGAAAATGAAGACCAAACGCTGCAGGTATCACAGTAGTTACAGTCTCCAGAAGTTGAACTTTACATCAAAATAACATTCATCAACCCTCATTACATCTTGTTTCTGTGTATATATGGAGGTTGATTACAAAAATATCTGCTATCCTAAGCGTGGAGGAGTCATAATGGACCACCAACCACATTAACTGTTTGATATGGGTCTCTCATACAATCTGCTGCTTTCATGAACAAAATTTGACATTCTCTGGTACTTAGGTGTACTTCATAAACCGGTGGAGTGCTATTTAGGAGGAGTTCCATAATTGTTGAAGGCGTTTAACTGCTCGAGGATGTACCTTCCTTCCTTGGCCATGCTGTCTCTTGAATGAGGTAGTTGAAGATTAACTGCGCAGAGTGCTGGTGGGTAGCTGATCATTGTTATCCTTCGTCCCTTGGAAGCATGGTAAAGGCCAAACACACAAAAACTGCATGGCAACTGAGCGGAGGGCTAGGAATAATGTTAGCCGTTGGATGGAACTGGTGGACGGCTGAGATCTCATGGAGAGAGGCGATGGGAAGACGTGGAGCAGAACAACTATGAACCGTTGGATCACATATACGGGTGGTCGAGATCATTTGATAGGAGGAATGGAGAGATGGATGATCGGGAGATCGAGGGCCGTCGGATCTTTCATGGGAAAATCTGACGGTATTCGGGAGTGGAAACTGCATGGGAGATAACGTGTGGGAATCATACATGACGGCGGTAAGTGATTTCCCCGCACCGCTTATCGGAAATGGCGGTAAACGTACAGTGGGGGTGCAATCCCATACATCGCACAACATGTGGATGATATGACAGGAGGGAAACCACTTTCCCCATCGATTAACATGCAAGCAGATTGCATGGTCATGAGGTGCGAACAACGTCAAATCTTGCGATGGATGATAGGACGGCCGGGCTTTAACGCACAAGTTTTTTAAATGAAATGAAGTGAAAAAGGCTTGCTAAAGGGTTTGGACGGGTTATCGGGGTTTTATAATGATTAAACAAAAAACACCGAGAGCTAAGGAAACACAGCTTTTATGACAAATGTGGGTGTAAAACAGGGATAGTGGGGTTTTATGGAGTTATAGGGAAAAATGAAGGAGAAGAGGGAAAAAATGATGCAACCCATTTGCAACCAAAACCAGCACTGCCCAACCTGTTCTTATCCATCAAATGTCGAAGAACATAGCAGAGCTAACACTGGCTCCTTCTGGGGATGAGATCCTCCCTGTGAGGTCTCAAGAACCTACAAACCATTGCCTTTCTGATGAAAACAAATTAGCCAAAATTCCTAGTGTTCCATTGGGCATGGAGTCTACTTTGCCTATACAAAACTGATAAAACAAAATATTTACAACTTTTAAGGCCAAAGACCTTAAACAACATAATTTTTTAGAAAATGTCCATTAATTGAGCCATCAAAAACTGTCTCTCCTCCCATACTTTTTAGTATGAAGATGTTGTTCCCTTGAATCTGAGAAATGATGAAAGGCCCTGTCCAGAAAGCATCAAATTTCCCATGATTGCCTTTCTTTTCATTCAATGCATCCCACTTTAAAACCAAGCTACCAACCTGAAAATTATCTGTTTTTGCCTTTTGTCAAAAGCATCCTTGATCTTTTTCTGATGTGCTACAGCCTTTTCAACCAGTTGTTCTCTAATCTGATGTACCTCTACTAAATCAGTGATCCTCTTTGCCATTTCTTCTTCCTCATTCTTCTCTTCTTGAAGGAATTTTGCCACAAGGAGAGTTAATTGAATTGGGAATACAGCTTCAGTGCCATATACCAGCTTGAAAGGAGAATTCCCTGTGGATTTTTTAATGGTCACTCTCTCAGCCCACAGTGCATACTTGAGCTTAGAATCCCAATTCTTTTTATTTTCCTCTAAAAGCTTCTTAATTATCCTTATCACGCTTTTATTAGAGGATTCTGCCAGACCATTTCCTTGAGGATAATATGAGGTGGAATGAACCAGTTTAATGCCCATTTAATTGCACATATCCACCAATTCTTTTGCTCTGAAGGTTGCTGCATTGTCTGTGACTAACTTATGTGGACAACCAAACCTGGTAAATATATTTTCAATCAAAAACTTCATGACCACCTTATGATCAATCTTCCTAGTAGGAATTGCTTCAATCCACTTGGTAAAATAATTAGTGGCTACTAATATCCATCTGTGCTGGCCACTGGAATGTGGATTGATTTCTCCAATAAAATCCAAGCCCCACTGCTGAAAAGGTCCTTTTGTCTGTATTGGTTTTAGGGGCAGGGACTTCAGCTGTTGTTTTCCTTCAAATCTTTGGCACCTGTCACAAGATTTAACAAATGAAAATACATCAGAAAAAAAGGAGGGCCAGTAATATCCAGCTCTGAGAATTTTATGGGTTGTAGTCTTCCAATAATGGTTCCCTCCACACATGCTGGAATGAAATTGCTGCATGACTTCTATTGACTATTCTTTGTCCAGACACCTCAAAAGCACTCCAGATGGATCCCTCCAAAAGAGCAGATTTTCATGAATACAATATTTTGCAGCCCTAAGTTTTAAAGTTCTGGCTTGAATTGTGCTTAAGCTTGAAGGGATTTCTAGCTTCAACAAGAAATTAATTATTGTAGAATACCAATCACAAGAAGCTAGATTTTTTTCCACTGACTGCTTTCTCTCTGGTTCAGCTACTTCCTCTTCTTCATTTGTCTGACTAATTTCTGCAATTGTGCACAGGAAATCAATATCCAATGATCTGCAATTTTCCTCAACTAATAATCTGGCAAGACCCTGACCTCTGAGCAGCTTGGTGGGCTTCAGTTCTATATTAAATTCTATCATCTTTGCAATCCATTTTGCTCTTCTTCCATCAGCATCAGGTTGTGTTAAGACATCTTTTATTGCAGCAGAGGGTGCATATGCAATTATCTTGGAATGCAAGATATAAACTCTGAAAGCTTTCAAGGATTTGATAAGGGCATATGCTTGTTTTTCAATAATGTCATACCTCAGCTCATCATCCCTCAAGTTTTTGCTCAAAAACACCACCGGATGCTCTGAACCTTCTTCATCTGCTTGCAATAAAACTGCTACAATGGTTTCTTCAGAGGCAAATGAAAATATCTGGAACTCCTTGCTGTAATCTAGACTTATCAAAGTGGGAGCCTCCATAATAGCTCTCTTGATGGACTCAAATGATTTTCTTGTTGCATCAGTCCATCTAACCTCTGACCCTTTCTTCAACATGGAGGTAACATGCTTCACCAATTCTGCAAAATTTGGTATAAACCTCCTTACAAAATTAATCTTGCCCAGAAAGGATTGGATCTCCTTCTTTGATCTCGGGACAGACAAAGTCTGTATTGCTCTTACTCTTTTTGGGTCAATTTGGACACTTGCAACAGAAACAGTATGTCCCAAAAACTTGCCTTCTTCTAAAGAAAATTGTGATTTTTTAGGATTGACTGAAATCCCAAACCTTCTGCACTTCAGGAACACCTTTTTCAAATGCTGCAAATGATTTTGATGGCTGTTGGAGTATACTGTTATGTCATCAAGGTAGATAAGGACAAATTTATCCTTCTCTCCTACAAATGCTATATCCATAGCTCTCTAAAAGGTTGCTCCAACATTCATCAATCCAAAAGGCATCTTGGCATACATAAAAGTGCCCCAAGGAGTGGTAAATGTAGTCTTTTCTTGATTATCTGGATGCACAGCAATCTGATTGAACCCTGAAAATCCGTCCAAGTCATCACTTTGGCTCCTGAGACCTTCTGCAACAAGTGCTCCATCTTGGGTAAGGGATAATTATCTTTCTTTGAGCACTTGTTCAAGTTTCTGAAATCAACACACAGTCTGATTTCTCCACTTTTCTTCCTCACCACTACTAAATTGGCTACCCATTTGGAATATCTAAGAGGAACTATGATCTTGGTAGCCAACAATTTTTTAATTTCTTTTTCAATTACAGGAAGAAGCATCGGATTTATTGCTCTCAGCTTCTGTTTGAAAGGTATGGTGTCTTTCTCCAGAGGGATTTTATGCTGGATTATCTTCTTATCATAATTTTTCAGGTCACTATACTCCCAAGCAAACACATCAGCAAATTGCTTCATTAATTTGCAGTATTCAGCACTTTGGTCAGCAGACAGATGAGTGGACAAATTTACGTATCTAGGCTGACCTGGACTTCCTATATCATGCTTACATACTGCAGATTGATCTTCTTTTTGGGCAGCCTTGTAAGGCACATCATTTTGGTCAAACAATCTTTCAAGAGGAATTAGACCCTTAAGAATATGATTGTTGGGAAGCTGGATAATGCTATTTTTGCCAATTTTATTTCTAAGCTGAGATTTGGGGCTTTCTAACAAGGCTTCATTATCTTGGTCAATTTGCATTTTAGAAAACTCATCAATGACTTGCAGAAACCTATTTATCTCATCATCATCATCGAAAATTTTCCAATGCTGGACGTTATTAGGCAAGGATGGCCTATACTTCATTTGGACTTCATAAACTAGTCTGGGAGGTATAGGAGGGATAAAAAGGCTAGCAGACACAGCAAGGGAATCAGCAAGCTGATTTTTGGCTCTAGGCATATATGAAATACAGAAGTAATCAAAAGAGTCTCTGATTCTCCATACCTCATCTCTGTACGCTTTTAGCCTTGGGTGCTTTGCTTGAAAAGTTTTATTTACTTGCTGAATGATCAGATCGGCATCTCCAAACACCTTTATGTTCTTGACTCCTCTGTCTTTTGCTACGTTAAGGCCCAATAGCGGAGCCTCATACTTTGCTATGTTATTAGTGACATGAAAAGGCAGCTTGAAAGACAGATGTGTGCTTTCTTGTTCTGGAGATATCAGCACTAGCCCTGCTCCTGCAGTCTCCCTAGAACATGCTCCATCAAATAACATTTCCCAAACCTGACTTCCTTGCTCTTCTTCGGCCTGAACTATTGGTTTCCTGAGCTGCAATGAGGCCTTCTGGGATTCTTCTATTTAGAGGATACATGCTCCAAAATCAGTGTCCATATCATATATGGGATGATTAGTAGGATTCTTCTCATCACTGATGATGTATGCCAATTGTTCTTCTCTGTACATTCTCCTGCTTTCTCCTCCAAAAACTAGGACAGTGGCATAATATAGATCATTCTGTAATGTCCCACCTAGTCTCTTAATCCATCCTCTGGATAGCAGCATGCCAAACTTAGGAGGGACATCTGCTACCACAATATCCATCATCATACTCTTCATGGGCAGCTGGGTTAGGGTAATGGCCAGGTCTTTGATTAATCCTAGGCATTTCACTTTCCTTGAATCAAAAGAGAATAAATCATGATAGGGTCTGCTGATATCAAGGCCTAACTCTTCCATGATAGCTTTAGGCATTAAATTGTGGCTGGCCCCTGTATCTAGTAGGTAGTTGTGGATGATTTTGTCATGAATGGTCAAGGAGACATAAAAGGATGGAGAATTATTATCAGCAGGTTCAATCATGGGACTAAGCACAATGGTAGGCTTGTCGTCTTGCAAATTGACAGAGTCAGTGGAGGTTTGTGTGGTTTCCAGCTCAAGAGCTTCAAGGATAGGCTTTCTAAACACTTCACTCTTTACCATCTCTACCAGAGGCACATATATTTTTAATTTTTGGACTTCTAACTCAAAGCTGAAAGAAGAAGATAACTTACCAAAACCTTTTACTTCTTGAACTGGAGCTTTGAGAATGACTGGATCAGCTGCTGGCCTTCTCTATCTGAAATTTTGTTTCTCTGTTTGGACAGCAGCTCTTTGGGAAGTATTCTCCTTGACATTTCTTGCATTTGACCTCAAATTATATCTTCGATGCTCCTTAGTTTGTAAGACAACTTCTCTATCCCATTCTTGATTGTCTTGTTCCTGCAGCAATGATTCTTCATAAGCAGCCAAAGTCAAGAATGCAACGCTGCCTTTATCTTCCATGCAGTGAATTTCATCCTCATCTTCAAATTGTTCCTCCTCCATGACTACATTTTGGAAAGGAGATTTAACTTTTTTTTTTTCTTTTGATTCTTCACCCCTCTGAATAATTTGCAACTGTTCATTTTCTCTTCTAAATGGATTGGGATTTCTTGGAGAAAATGTGTTCTGCTACCTTGTTTTTCCTGAGCTCTGCTCAACCTCCAGCTTAGATATCTTAGTAGCCAATGACTCTATCATCTTAGTCATTTTATCTAATTTAGGTTCTGAAGATGAAGCAGAGGAAGTAGAAGCTTGACCTCTCTGCCTCCTTCTGTCAGTTTGACTTTTCAGCTTTTCTATAGCCATAATATTAGATTCTACTTCTATGGCTGCATCCTGCATGTCTGCCAGAGTAGCACATCTCCTTTCTCTCAACAATAGGCAGAAATTAGAGTCAAAAGCAATGGCATAAGTGAGTTTGACAGAGGTATGGGTAGGCTTTACCTCAGCTGGTATCTTACTATACATACGATTGAATCTTTTATTGAAATCAGATAATGATTCCCCATTTTCCCTCTTCAGGTTACCAAACTCAGTATCGTAATATAGCAAGTCCTTTTTATCTCCCCAGTGCTTCAAAAATGCTTCATATAGTTCTTCAATATCTGTTATGGATCTCTGGGGTAATTCTCTGAACCACTTCCTGGCCTCTCCATTAAGGCTCTAGAAAAAACTCTCATCCATGATACATCATTTTCACTTATATCTAAGTTATCAGCATAATTGTAAAAGGCCCCAAGGTGTTCTTCTACTGTTACTCCCTCTGTGCCAGTGAATTTAGGCATATATTTTTTATATTCCCCCACAGGCATGGGATTTAAAGGGGCAGGCAAGACCAAGGGTCCATATCTAGCAGCAACAATTCTTTCTATCTTTGTGGGTGCTTGCTGGCCTGCCATGATTGGAATATGTGGAAGGATACTGGCAGATTGAGCAGTTTGAAACAATTAAATGGATGGCAAGGACAAAGGGATGTTCTGGACTGTATGGGACACTTTCTTTGGACTGAGATTCAAAGGGGAACTAACTGTACAAGGGGTTGTATTAATCTTTGAAGGAATTTCCTTATTTACAGTGTTGGGCTCTAAATATTCAAACTGTATATCTTCAGCTATAAATTTATCTTTCAGAGATGCATGAGATTTCTAAGGCTTACCTGATCCTGATGCCCCTTTCTGTGATGTTTTCTTCGATTTGACAGTCCTCTCAGGGTCAGGCACTAGTTCAGCTAATGATTTTTGAGGATTTCTTCGAGTATGCCTCACAAACTGAGCCAGAACTTCAATGTGGAGTCACCAAATATTGGTCTTACTCCAGCGGAGTCACCAGATAGATGATTACAACCAGAAATGTGCCCAAACCTTGTCTATCATCAAAATCTGGAACTGTGTTGTTCTTCCCAGGGAAGCTGAGCTTCAATCTCCTCTTCCCGGCAATGGCGCCAATTAATGTTATCACCCCAACAAACTCTCCTAGGTTGTATCTCGGAGATGCTCGAGAACATTACAAACTCAACAAAAATGTTGGAAATAGATGGATGAATGGAAGGAATGATGCATATTCAAGCCAGATAACCACTTCTACTATGCTTGACCCTAGACATGGGTGAACACCCCCAGACTATAAGGCTTTAAACCACCAATTACTCATAGTTTAAGGATTGGGTGAACATGGAGAATACTGACCGCAACAGCAGATGCACAGGACCCTGTGATGGCCGGCTGCAACCAGTTTTAAGGTCTATAAATCTATTTCCTAATGCACAGACAGGATGACAGCTCTCTGGCACTAAGCAAACAGAAACCTGCATAACACATTCAATGATACATACCAGATTCTAACACAGAGGTGGGATGATAGCCCCTCTAATGCTAAACATCAAGAGCACGTGAAAAATGTATAATAGGCATAGCCTGGAACATAGTAGAAATGGAAAGTGAGCAATTAACAGCAAAAGAAGCTTGTATTAGCTGAAAATGAAGACCAGACGCTGCAGGTATCACAGTAGTTACAGTCTCCAGAAGTTGAACTTTACATCAAAATAACATTCATCAACCCTCATTACATCTTGTTTCTGTGTATATATGGAGGTTGATTACAAAAATATCTGCTATCCTAAGCGTGGAGGAGTCATAATGGACCACCAACCACATTAACTGTTTGATATGGGTCTCTGATACAATCTGCTACTTTCATGAACAAAATTTGACATTCTCTGGTACTTAGGTGTACTTCATGAACCGATGGAGTGCTATATTGGAGGAGTTCCATAACTGTTGAAGGCGTTTAACTGCTCGAGGCTGTACCTTCCTTCCTTGGCCGTGCTGTCTCTTGAATGAGGTAGTTGAATATTAACTGCGCAGAGTGTTGGTGGGTAGCTGATCGTTGTTATCCTTCGTCCCTTGGAAGCATGGTAAAGGCCAAACACACAAAAAGTGCATGGCAACTGAGTGGAGGGTTGGGAATAATGTTAGCCATTGGATGGAACTGGCAAACGACTGAGATCTCATGGTGGGAGGCGATGGGAAGACGCGGGGCGGAACAACTATGAACCATCGAATCACATATACGGGCGGCTAAGACCATTTGATAGGAGGAATGGAGAGATGAATGATCAGGAGATCGAGGGCTGTCGGATCTTTCGCAGGTAGATCTGATGGTAATTGGGAGCAGAAACTGCGCAGGAGATAATGTGCGGGAATCGTACGGGACAATGGTAAGTAGTTTCCCCGCACCGCTTATCGGAAATGGCGGTAAACATATAGTGGGGGCACGATCCCATACATCGCACAAAAAGTGGTTGATATGACAGGAGGGAAACCACTTTCCCCACCTATTAACATGCAAGCAGATTGCGTGGTCATGAGGTGCGAACGCTATCAGATCTTGCGGCGGATGATCAGACAGTCGGGCTTTAATGCACAAGTTTTTTAAATGAAATGACGTGAAAAAGGCTTGCTAAAGGGTTTGGACAGGTTATTGGGGTTTTATAATGTTTAAACAAAAAACACCGGGAGCTAAGGAAACACGGCTTTTATGCCAAATGTGGGTGTAAAATAGGGATAGTGGGGTTTTATGGAGTTATAGGGAAAAATGAAGGAGAAGAGGGAAAAACTGCTGCGAGCCCTTTGCAACCAAAACCAGCACTGCCCAACCTGTTCTTATCCATCAAATGTCGAAGAACATAGCAGAGCTAACAGAAACTTTAACTCATCTTATCAAAAGTATTGGTTGATTCTATTCTATCTTTTATTTAGGATTATTATCAAGGGTGCATTATTGAAGAATATTTTTCTTGCAAGCTTATTGAAGGAAAAAGACAACACAAGGCCAATGGAGGTGCACATATGCTACATTGGAGGAGCTTATATTGGTAAGGTTAATTCTTCCCCTAAAGTCATTGGTTATTTACATCCTAAGATTGATACGTTAGGTATATAACATTCCATATTTCATACCATTGTTTAATTTAGAAGTGAAGGCCACCTTAGTGTTATCTTAAATGTAGATTATTTTGTAGAAATTTAGTGATAGAATTGCAACTACTCAACAAATTTAATCTAAATCAAGAGACACAATTCTACTCTATTCATTTGTGAAAATTAATTCACAATTTAGAATAATAATCACAAACATAGAATAAGAAAAAACACACATGCATAGTATTCTTCTAGGGGAACCCAACTAGGAAAAACCCTTCAAGCCTCTTTGCATTAATCATATGAATAGAGAATGTATTACAATTGCTTGCCCACTCTAAGCACCACCTGCAAGTGAATAACCTATCTGTCTACTCAATCAGAAGCTATGACCCAGACTTAGTCAATTGATGCTTCAACTTGAACCCCTATTTTCTTGTGCAAATCCTGAAGAATTAGCCCCTATTTTTTAGGAATTTTCCTCCAATTGATTGCACAATTCCCAAGGTTTGATCATCTACCTACATGCAACACTTGTACACTCAAACTAGTTTACAACTACTTGTTACATTACCTTGGAATCTCCACCACTGTTGGGGAACTCAAATTCTCTGCATGCACTAGCTATTTTTGGTTGATTGATCAGTTAACTAGATGTTCACTGAGTTAGACTATTGTCCCACTACACAACTAACCTTCCACTAGTTCCACTAACAATTAGAACTAGTTTAACTGGATACAACTAGAAATAACTAACCTTCATTGCTACAAATTAGAAATCACACATGCTTAACTAAACTCCAAGCCCTCTAACTCAAATTTATCGAGCTAACTAAATGACAAGAGCCATGTCACACAGGTAAACTGCCTCCAAGTTGTATGTTGATGTGGAAATTCGATTTTTCTCAATTTGACCAAGGCAAAGTCAAATTGAGAATTTCTTGCTACACTTCTCAACACTCCCTCTTAGAAAGAAATGGATTATCAACCACCCCTATCCTCCACCTCTGGAATTTGAACTTCCCTGTTGACAAGGCCTTTGTCAAGATGTCACCATCTTATTCCTCTGTCGGAATGTATTGTAGCAACATTATCTGCCTCTGTACACAGTCCCATAAATGATGATACCATATATCTCTATGCTTGGATTGATCATGAAATATCGGATTCTTAGAGAGATTAATGCAACTCTGATTATCACAATAGGTCACAGTTGTATCCATCATATGACCAAAAAAATCTCACAAGTATTTGTATCATCCAAATCACCTCACATGTTGCTTAACTTGCAGCCATGTATTCTTCTTATGTTGAGATGAGCACCACAAATATTTGCTTCCTGCTATACCAGGAAACAACTGCGGACCCAACACTAAAAATTCCACCTGATGTACTCTTCCAACCAAATGGACTCCCTGCCTAATCTTCATTTGTGAAGCCACATAGCTTCACTCCCTCTATCAGTATATACCATAATCCATATTGGGTAGTGCCTCTAAGGTACCGTAAAACATGATTTTCTTCCTTCCAATACAATTTGGACTGCCTAACCATAGCTTGGCTCAATTGGTTGAATGCATAGCACATATATGGTCGTCTGTTCACAAGATACATCAGTGAACCCACTAGCTATCAGTAAATGGTAGCATCAAACTCTTCACCTGAAGTGGCATTATCCTTCCTTCAATTGGTCACTAGAGGTGCCTCCATGGGCAGGCAAATCTTCATGTGAAATCTTTGCAGTATCTCGGTGGCATACTTGCCTTGAGGCACAAAGAATTCCCCATCGCCTTGCCATTCTTCCAACCCAAGTCAGTAGCGCATGAGACCCATGTATATCATCTCAAATTCCCTTGCAAGGTCCTCCTTGCAAAGGTTGATCAGCTTCTCATCACCTATCATTATTAAATCATCAACATATAAAACAATGGTAATAAATTTACCTTCTACCAAAATATGACAAAGGTTTGCATCTGCTTCACTTTTGGTGAAGCCCAAATCATTGAGATAATTGTCGATCTTGGTGTACCAAGCTCAGGGTGCATGTTTGAGACTGTACAATTCTCACCTATGTCTGCATGCATGAGACTCCCTCTCAAATGTCCAAAACCTTATGGTTGCTCGATGTACACTTCCTCCTCAATAACGCCATTGAGAAATGTTGTTTTTACATCCATCTAGTGGATCTTCCATCTCGTCTGTGCAACTAGTGAAAGAATTGATCTAATGGATGAATACATTGATACAGGAGCAAATATTTCCTCATATTCAATTCCCTCAACTTGAGACAATCCTTTGGCCACAAGTTTGGCCTTATACTTCTCTATGCTTCCATATGTTGCATGCTTAACCTTGAAGATCCATCTTGAACCCACAATTGATTTATTTGTCGGTCTTGTACCACTTCCCAAACATTGTTCTTCATGATGGATTCGTATTCTTCCACCATTACATCAACCCAAACGGGTTTTTCTACTACTTCCTCAAAATAGGATGGCTTAGTCTCTACAAGCTCAGTCATTAGAGCCATGTAGTCAATGTACCTCTCAGTTGACCTCCTTTTCCTGCACAAATTTGAAGGAGCTCTCAGATTCTCCCTTACATCCTGCACCGATCTATCATCTTCCCTAGTTCTTTTTCTACCTTCAATGGATGGTTCTGCTTGAGAATATGTCTCCACTCTACCTCCTCATAGGCTCCTTCTTTGGAGATAAAAGCTCTTGTTCTGGTGGGATATGAAGCCCCCTCTCAAGAGAGAACCATATCACTTTCTCCTCGTCAAAATTTACATCCCTTCACACAACTATCATTCTCAGGGAAGGTAAGTACACATGGTAATTGTGTGTTGTTTTGGTGTAACCCACAAAAACTCCCAAATCTACTGTTAGCTCAAGCTTCTTAATCAAATCTTTGGAGACATGGAAGTAAACAGAGGCTCCAAAAATATGAAATGAGACATATTTGTCTTTCTCCCCGAGAAAGCCTCCTCTGGTGTAATCATACCAAGAATCTGATGAGGACTCTGGTTTTGCAAGTAAAATATTGTGTTACATGCCTTTTCCAACAAATGTAGTGGCAAGCCTTGGTCATGTAGCATAGCTCTCACAACTCCCGCAATGCTCTAGTTCTTTCTCTCAGCTACCCCATTTTGTTGTGGGTTGTGGGTTGTGGGGTGTTTTTAGCTCTCTTTGAATGCCTTTTTTCGCATAGAAATATTTGAAGTCATTTGAAACATACTCACGTTAATTTTCGCTCTTGAGAGCCTTCACCTTCTTGTCGGTCCCCTTCTCAACTAGTGCCTTGAATTCTACGAACTTTGATAATGTCTCATCCTTCTTCCGCATAAAGAAGAGCAAGCACTTTCTTGAGAATCATCAATAAAAATAACAAAATACTTATGTTTGGCAGTGGAGGTTATCGAAAATGATCCACAGACATCAGAGTGGGAACTCTCCAAGACGGCATGTGATTTTTTATCTCAAGCATGGAATGTGTATTTCACATACTTCCACAAGGTACAACCTTTGTAGACATCCTGCTGCTCAAGTGATCCTTTAGGTAGGGCAGTGCTTATTTGTTGCATAATATTTAAGTCACCATTCTACAAATGGCCCATTCTCCTATTCCAAATCCCACTGACATCACAACTCTACACTTTCTCTACTTTATTGCTTAATGCAACACAATCTTCCACATCAAATTTATACATTTTCTTCACACAAACCCCGATCTGCTTCACCTGCCCAGTGGCTATGTTTCTCAGAAAGGATTTACATTTGCTGACAATCACGTCATAACCATGATCTTCCAAAACTGCTACAGAGATGAGATTCTTCTTTAGGCCTAAACAAACATGAAATATTTGAGGTGAAGAGGGGAAATAGACTCCCTCTTAAAGGTTATGGTACTAATCCTAGTAGCATTATACCTTCTGTCATCCCCAAACTCAATATGTATCTGGATATCTTTCTCCTCCAGGTCACTAAAATACTCTCTACACCCTGTCATGTGGAATGAGGCTCCTAAGTCCAAGTACCACACACTCCCCATCACAGTTTTGTCCATGCATGTGATCAGGGTGAAGTTTAGCTCAAACTTTGAAGCCAAAGCTTCACCCTCTGCTCCTCTTGAGTTCTTCTTACCAAACTTTTTGTGTGGACATTTCATAGCATAGTTCCCGAGTTCATGACAATTGAAGCATTTAATTTTGGACAAGTCTTTCTTCTTGCCCCCTTGGCTGGATTTTGGTTTGGTTTGAGACTTCTTCCCTTTGCCCTTCTTTCCCTTTCCAACCAATGCAATTTTTTATTCATCCTCTTCTTTGGATGAAGTTCCATCATATTTATTTCTCTTGAACTCTTCTTGAGCCTGTCAAGCCAGGAGGTAACTCCTCAAATGAGAATATGTTTATTCATTTGGGTTGTTCATAGTTATATGCATGAGGGAGTGACTCTTGAGTTTCATCTTCTGATGACTCTTCATTTTCTCTTATTAATTATTTACACTATTTACAATTGTTCACCCAATCCCTATGATTAGGTGTCAACTTTCCCCTCTTAATCTGAAGGGATGTTGGTGAGTCCAAGCATCGTTCTGAATCTTTCAAGATTTTCTCTTCTAAGCACTTTGGCGAAGATGTCTGCAATCTGCTCATTAGTGGAACAATGGCGACGATGGACTATTTTGGCCTCAACATGATGTCGAATCAGAAGATATTTTGTATTGATGTGCTTCGTTCGATCATGGAACTTTGAGTTCTTGGCTAACTTTGTTGCAGAGGTATTGTCAATCATGAGTGGAGTCGAACGTACTTGTTTTACCTACAAATCTTCCAGAATTTTCCTGAGCCACACAATTTATTTTGTTGCCTCAGCTGCTGCCACATATTCTGCCTCTGTTGTGGAATTTGTTGTAACTGATTGTTTGCGTGATCTCCAGGTGACAGCTTCTAATCCAAGACTCATAGCATAACCAGAAGTAGATATCCCAATTTCTTTGTCTCCATCGAAGTCTGAATCAGAGTATCCAATCAAGCTAAAGTCGCCCACCTGTGTATACTTGAGTCCAAAGTCTTGAGTTCCCTTCAAGTACTTTAGAACTCTTTTTGCAGAAAACCAATGTCCCTCACAAGGCTTTTGCATAAACCTAGAGAGGATTCCAACAGCAAATGAAATGTGTGGCTTGGTAGTAGTCAGGTAGTTGAGACTTCCTACAAGCTGTCTATACTTTGTTGTATCCTCAAATTATTTTCCTTCAATGGATGTGAGCTTTATGTTTTCTTCCATTGGAGTAGTTAGAGGATTGCATTCATCCATGCCAAACATGTTCAACATATCTCCAATATACCTCTTTTGAGAAAGGAATATGGACTTCAGATGTTGAGTTACTTCAATACCAAGATAGTAATGAACATAGCCCAAATCAGCCATTTCAAAACCCTTCCTGAATTCCTTCTTTATGGATGCAATATAGCTCCCATTGTTCCCTGTCATCAAAAGATCATCTACATATACCACAAGATATACAATTGTTTTTCCAACTTTCTTAACAAACAAAGTTGCATCATCAAGATCGTAATGTTTGAAATTGAGTTTCAGAAGATGCTTAGTTAATTTTTCATACCAGGCTCGTGGTGCTTGTTTGAGGCCATACAAGGATTTCACAAGTTTTCATACTTTATGTTCATGTCCTTTCACAACAAATCTTTCAGGCTGAGACATTGAAACATTCTCTTTTAAATCTCCATTCAAGAAATCAATTTTTACATCCATTTGACGGAATTTCCAACCGTTATGAGCTACTAGGGAAAAGGGTGTCCAGATGGTAGCCCATTTTGCTATGGGGGCAAAAGTATCCTCATAATTGACCCCTTCCTTCTGTGCAAAACCTTTTGCCACAAGCCTGGCTTTGTGCTTGTCAAGTGAGCCATCATATTTATACTTATTATTGTAGACTTGTTAGGATTCCAAGAAACTCTCCTAGGTTGTAGCTTGGAGATGCCTGGTAACATATAAATTCAACTATTGTTGCAGGTTTAATGGAAGGAATGATGGTTTAGTTCAATCTAGATAACCACTTCTACTTTGTTTCACTCCAGACATGCATGAACACCCCCAGACTACAAGGCTTTAGACCACCAATTGCTCACAATTTGAGGTATTAGGTGAATATGGAGAATACTAACCACACCAGCAGATGCACAAGACCATGTGATGGCTGGCTGCAACTAGTAAAGAAACCTGTAAATCTAATCCTCTAATGCAAAGACAGGTTGACAGCTCTCCTGCATTAGACAGAAAGAAACTTGGGCAACCTATTCAATGATGCATACAAGATTCTAACACAGAGATAAGATGACAGTTATCTAGTGCTAAACATTAAGAGATCAAGAACACAACATCTCAAGCACATGATTAGAACAAAGGAAAATGGAAAGTGAGCAGTTAACAGCAAAAGAAGCTTTTATTAGCTAAAAATGAAGACGAGACGTTGCAAGTGACAAAATATCTACAGTCTCCAGAAGTTGAACTTTACATCAAATGTCAACCTTGATTACATATTGTTTCTGGGTATTTATAGATTTACATTTCAAGGGCACTTGGCCTCTTAGGTATGGAGGGGTCATAATTGACCACCAATCTCATTTAACTGCCTGATGGAGTCTATGAATGTGTTTGCTTGCTTCAGTGGATAAATCTGATTTGTTTAGGTGTTGTGTTGTCCCTTTAGATGGTTGGAATGCTTGTACCAATGAAGTCCATGACTAATAATTTCAGTTACAGGGTCGTGCTTGTCCTTTTCTCCCTTGGCCATGCTTTCTGCTTAATATGGTTGTTGGGGGGTTGACAGTGACTAATGATGGCGAAACTGGTCATCTCCTTCTTCGGGCAAGCAGAATGGTGGAGGACGTAGAATGCATGAGCAGGTGAATGATTTGGATGAGCGGGAAGAATAGTCATCAGATTGAGGGAATGGACGGCGGAGATGGTTCGATAGAGGCTGTCAGCCGAGGTGAGAGCGGGGTGAGTCATAGCCATTGGATCTTCAGCAGACAGATCGGATGGTGATCGGGCTATGGAGCTTCACGGTTGTTATCGGGTGGGCAGATCTGTCGGGTGGTAAATGGTATTCATCGCACCGCTTTCGAGCCCTAAGCAGTAAAAGCCGGAGGTCACACAATTCCATTCAGCGATTGACACGTAGCGGCGAATGAGAGAGAAAAACTGCTCTCATCGCGCGTTATCGTTCGATCGGGTTACTGGCGCGATGAGAGCGAATGCCGTCAGATATTTATGGGGATGATCTGACGGCGAGAAATGATCGAGTTGGTCACTTTATCAAGTGTGACGGGAGCCGTTGGATCGGCGGGGTGATCAACGGTAAGGATGAAGCGCGATGAGTTTTGAAAGCGCGGAGTCATATGGGTGAGGTTTTATGGCAGGTTTGTGCTTTTGCACTCGGGGTTTAGGCCAAAAGGGGCTTTGTTGGGTTTCGGAAGGCTTATTCAGGGAATGAGGAGGGTTTAGAGAAGAACGAGATGAAGGAAGAAAGGAAACAGTGACCAATGTGAGCCTCCCTTTGAATGTAACCCATCAGATCATGACCCTTTTTGTCTTTAGAGAATCAGCATTGCATAGCAGAGCTAACACTAGCTCCTTTTAGCAATGAAATCCCCCCTGTGAGATTTCAAGAACCATAGACCACTGCCTTTCATACAAAAACAAAATCAGCAATAATTTCTAGTGTTCCATTGGGCATGGAGTCTAATCAAGCCTACACTAAAACTTGTAAAAAGAACATATTTACAATGTTGAGGCCTAAAGGCTTTAAACAACATAGATCTTCAAAAACTACCCATTGACTGGGCCATCAAAAACTGTTTCTCCTTCCACACTTTTCAGTGTGAAAGTGTTGTTCCCCTGGATCTGAGAAATGACAAAGGGTCTAGTGCACAGAGCATCAAACTTCCCATGATTTCCTTTCTTTTCCTTGTGTGAATCCCATTTAAGCACCAAGTCTCCAACCTGAAAATTGTCCATCTTTGCCTTTCTGTCAAAGGCTTCCTTGACTCTCTTTTGATGTGCTGTAGACCTTTCAACCAGTTGGTCCCTGATCTGATGTACTTCTGCCAAGTCAGTAATCCTCTTTGTCATGTCATTTTCCTCATTCTGCTCTTCCTGCAAGAACTTAACCACAGGGAGGGTCAACTGAATTGGAGATATGGCCTCGGTGCCATATACCAGCTTGAATGGAGAATTCCTTGTGGATTTCTTGGTGGTCACCCTGTCAGCCCACAATGAATACTTCAACTTGGAATCCCAGTTCCTTTTGTTGTCCTCTAGCAACGTTTTGATTATCCTTATTAGGCTCTTATTGGATGATTCTGCTAGGTCATTACCTTGAGGGTAATATGAGGTGGAATGCACCAGCTTAATTCCCATTGAGTCACACATGTTAGCCAACTCTTTTACCCTGAAGGCTGCTGCATTGTCTGTAATCAATTTGTGGGGACAACCAAACCTGGTGAAAATGTTTTCTGTCAAGAACTTCATGACCACATGGTCATCAGCTTTCCTAGTAGGGATGGCCTCAATCCATTTAGTGAAGTAGTCAGTGGCTACTAAGATCCATATGTGCTGGCCACTGGAATGTGGATTAATTTTTCCTATGAAATCCAAGCCCCACTATTGAAAAGGACCACTAGCATGAATTGGCTTCAGGGGCAAAGACTTCAACTATTTTTTTCCTTCAAACCTCTGGCATTTGTCACAAGATTTTACAAATGAAAAGACATTAGAAAACAACATGGGCCAATAATACCCAGCTCTAAGGACTTTGTGGGCTGTGGTTTTCCAATAGTGATGTCCTCCACAGATGCTGGAATGGTACTGATGCATGACCTCCTTAGATTTTTCTTTTTCCAAACATCTCAAAAGGATTCCAGATGGATCCCTCCAATAGAGCATATTTTCATGAACACAGAACTTGACTGCCCTGAGCTTAATAGTCCTACTTTTACTTGAACTTAGGCCTGGAGGAACTTCTACTTCAGCAAAAATTGAACTATTGTAGAATACCATTCACAAGAAGCTAGATTTTCTGCCAATGAATGGTTCTACCCTGGTTCAATTGTTTCTTCACCTATCTATCTGTCATCTGAGCTTGTTCCTATCCAATTCATGTCCAGTATGCTGTAATTTTCTTCAGCCATGAGCTTGGCAAGGCCTTGACCTCTGACCAACTTGGTGGGCTTTAATTTTATGTTGAACTCAATAAGCTTTGCAATCCATTTAGCCCTTCTTCCATCAGCGTCTAGCTGCGTTAGGACATCTTTCACTGAAGCAGAGGGCACATATGCAATTACCTTGGAGTGAAGAATGTATATTCTGAAAGCTTTCAAGGATTTGATAAGAACATAAGCCTATTTCTCGATGATGTCATACCTTAGTTCCGCATCCCTTAATGTTTTGCTGAAAAATGCCACTCGATGCTCTGAACCCTCATCATCTTTCTGTAATAAGACTGCTGCAAGGGTGTCACCTGAGGCAAAGGAGAAAATATGGAACTCCTTGCTATAGTCTGGGCTGATCAAAGTGGGAGCTTCCATAATAGATATTTTGATGGCTTCAAAAGATCTTCTTGCTGTATCAGTCCACTTGATCTCTGACCCCCTTTTTAGCATGGAGGTGATGTGCTTTACTAGTTTTGCAAAATCAGGGATGAACCTCCTGACAAAATTTATTTTGCCCAGAAAGGATTGGATGTCCTTTTTTGATCTTGGGACAGACAAAGTCTGTATTGATTTTACTCTTTCCGAGTCAATTTTTACACCTGCAACAGAAACAATGTGTCCTAATAGCGTGCCCTTTTCTAAAGCAATCTGTGACTTCTTAGGGCTCACTGATATCCCAAACTTTCTGCATATCAGGAACACCTTCTTCAAATACTACAAATGATCTTGATGGCTGCTAGAGTATATTGTTATATCATCCAGGTAGACAAGGACAAACTTGTCCTTCTCTCCTATAAATTTTATGTCCATAGCTCTCTAAAAGGTGGCTCCAGCATTAATCAGCCCAAAAGGCATCTTAGAGTACATGAAAGTGCCCCAAGGAGTGGTGAAAGCAGTCTTTTCTTGGTCATCTGGATGTACAGCAACTTGGTTATACCCTGAAAATCCATCCAGGAAAGACATGACTTTGGCCCCAGAGACTTTCTATAGCAAATGCTCCATCTTGGGCAGAGGATAATTGTCTTTCGTAAAGCATTTGTTCAAGTTCCTAAAATCAACACACAACCTGATTTCTCGACTTTTCTTCCTCTCCACTACCAAGTTGGCTACCCATTTTGAATATCTCAGAGGAACTATGATTTTGGCAGCCATCAACTTCTTGATTTCCTTTTCAATCAGAGGGAGGAGCAAAATATTTATGGGTCTCAGCTTCTATTCGAAAGGAATGGTGTCTTTCTCGAAGGGGATCTTATGCTGGATGATATTTTTGTCATAGGTTTTAAGGTCACTGTATTCCTAGGCAAAGACATCAACAAATTGCTTCATTAAGGTGCAATACTCAGAACTTTGGGCAGCAGACAAATGGGTGGACAGATTTATATAATTTGGATGATCTAGACTCCCTATGTTATGCTTATGGACTGCAGACTGATCTTCTTCTTGGGAAATCTTATGAGGCACATCATTTTGGTCAAACAACTTCTCTAAAGGCACTAGCCCTTTAGGTATATGATTTCTAGGCAACTGAACAATGTTGTCTTGGCCAATTTTGTTCCTTAGCTGGGGTTGGGGACTTTCCTCCACGTTTTCATTCTCTTGATCAATTTGCATTTCAGAGAATTCATCAATGATTTGCAGAAACCTATTTACTTCATCATCATCCTCAAAGATTTTCCAGTGTTGAACATTATTAGGCAAGGATGGTCTATATTTTATCTGGACTTCGTAAACCAATCTAAGGGGCATGGGAGGGATGAATATGCTAGTAGACACAACAAGGGAATCAACAAGCTGATTTTTTATTTTAGGAATATATGAGATACAAAAACTATAAAAAGAATCTTTGAGTCTCCATACCTCATCTCTGTATGATTTCAGCCTTGGGTGCCTTTCTTGGAACGTTTTGTTCACTTGTTGAATGATGAGATCAGCATCTCCAAACACCCTTATGTCTCTCATTCCCATGTTTTTGGCAACGTTTAAGCCCAATATCAGAGCCTCATATTTTGCTATATTGTTGGTGACCTAAAAAGTCAGCTTAAAAGACAAATGTGTGCTTTCTTGCTTTGGAGATACAAGCACCACTTCTACTCCTGCAGTTTCCCTTGAACATGCTCCATCAAAGAACATATCCCAAACCTGTGTCCCTTCTTCTTCCATGGCTGGGCTATTGGTTTCTTGAGCTACACCAAGGCCCTATGGGATTCCTCAATTTGGAGAATACATGCTCCAAAATCAGTGTCTACAAAATAAAGGGGATGATTAGTGGGATTCTTCTCATCACTGATGATATAGGCTAGCTGGGCCTCCCTGTACAATCTTCTGCTTTCTCCTCCAAAAACTGGGACAGTGGCATAAGATAAGTCATTTTGTAATGTCCCCCACAACCTCTTAATCCACCCTCTGGAAAATAGCATACCAAACTTAGGGGGGACATTTGCTACCATGATATCCATCATCATGCTCTTCATGGGCAACTGAGTTAGGGTGATAGCTAAGTCTTTGATTAATCCTAGACATTTCACCTTCCTCGAATGAAAGGAGAACATGTCATGATAAGGTCTAGTAATGTAAAGGCCTAACTCTTCCATGACAACTTTGGGCATTAGATTATGGCTGGCATCTGCGTCAAACAGACAGTTGTGGAGGGTTTTGTCATGAATGGTAAAGGAGACATAAAAGGATGGGGAATTGTTGTCAGCAGGTTTTGTCATTGGGCTAAGCACAACTGCAGGTTTGTCATCTTGTAGATTAGCATAGTCATTGGATGGTTGTGTGGCCTTTAGCTCAAGGGCATCAAGGATGGGCTTCCTAAAGGCCTCACTCTTTACAAGTTCTATCAGGGGTACAAATATTTTCAACTTCTAGACTTCTGATTCAAAAATGAAAGGGAAATGGGACTTGTCAGGGCCTCTTACCTCTTGAGCTGGTGCTTTGAGGATGATGGGATTAGCTGCTAGCCTTTTCTGTTTGCTGATTTGCTGTTCAGTGGGGACAACAGCTCTTTGGGCAGGATTCTCTTTGACATTACTCATTTTTTACCTCAAATTATATCTTTGCTGGTCTTTAGTCTGTAGAACAGCTTCTCTATCCCACTCTTGACTGGTCTGGTCCTTGAGTAATGACTCTTCGTAGGCAGCCAATGTTAAAAAGGTAGCACTGCCCTTGTCTTCCATACAGTGAATCTCATCCTCTTCATCAAACTACTCCTCCTCCATGACTACGTTTTAGAAAGGAGTCTTAACCCTTTGTTCTTCACTGGTCTCTTTACCTCTTTGAATGATCTGCAATTGTTCATTTGCTCTTCTGAATGGATTTGGATTTCTAGGAGCAAATGTGCTAGGCAGCCTTGCCTTCCCAGAACTCTGCTCAACCTTCAGCTTGGATATCTCAGCAGCCAATGACTCTATCATTTTAGTCATTTTGTCTAATTTAGGCTCTGAAGATGAAGAAGAGGAGGAAGCCTCACCTCTCTGCCTCCTTCTATCAGCATGACCCTTGAGTTTCTCTGCAGCCATGATATTAGATTCCACCTCTAAGGTTGCATCTTGCATTTCAGTGAGAGTAGCACATCTTCTTTCTCTTAACGACAGGCAGAAATCAGAATCAAAGGCATTGGCATAGGTGATTTTTGCAGAGGTGGGGGTAAGCTTCACTTCAGCTGGTATTTTGCTATACATCCGATTGAATCTCTTATTAAAATCAGACAATGATTCCCTATTTTCCCTTTTGAGGTTGCAAAACTCAGTATGGTAGTATAAAAGATCTTTTTTATCTCCCCAATGCCTTAAAAACACATCATCTAATGCTTCAATGTTTGTACTTTCTGGCCTCTCCATCAAGGCTTTGGACAAATACTCTCATCCACACATCATCTTCACTGATATCAAGGTTATCAGCATAGCTATAAAAATACTCTAGGTGTTCTTAAGCTGTTACTCCCTCTGTACCAGTGAACTTAGGCATGTACTTCTGGTATTCTCCTACAGGCATGGCATTCAAAGGAATAGGCAGGACCAAGAGTCCATACCTAGTAGCTATGATTCTTTCCATTTTGGTGGGTGCTTGTGGGCCTGCCATGACTGGGGTAGATGGGAGGGTATTGGTAGTTTGGAAGGTAGGGAGTGGAGAAATTACTGACAGGGCTAAAGGAATATGATGGACTAGAAGGGAGGTTTTCTTTGGACTGAGATCCAAAGGGGGACTTATTGAACAAGGAGCTTTATGAATCTCTGGGATTATTTCTTCACTGGTAGTGCTAGGCTCTATATTTTCAACATGTATATGCTCAACTACAAGCCTTTCTTGTAGAGATACATAAGATTGTTTAGGCTTACTTGATCCTGATGCTCCTTTTGTGATATCTTGCTTTGCTTGAAAATCTTCTCAGGGTCAGGCACTAGGTCAACTGGTGATTTCTGAGGATTTCTCCGAGTATGTCTCACAAACTGAGCCAGAACTGTGATGTGGAGTCACCAAAAGGTTGGTCCTCCAGTAGAGTCGCCAGATAGATGATTACAACCAGTAATGTGTCTAGACTTTGTCTATCATCAAAGCAGGATCTGTGTCGTTCTCCCAAGGAAGCTGAGCTTCAATCTCTTCTCCCCGGCAACGGTGCCAATTATGTTAGGATTCCAAGAAACTCTCCTAGGTTGTAGCTCGAAGATGCCTGGTAACATATAAATTCAACTATTGTTGCAGGTTTAATGGAAGGAATGATGGTTTAGTTCAAGCCAGATAACCACTTGACCATAGAAAATTTTAGGGGCGAATGTTCGCCCTTTGGCGAAATTAAGGGGTTTTAAATTTTTAGTGGGAAAATATTTTGTATCATAGTACATTTTTACAAATCACCTCAAATAGCCCACCTTATTTTAAGGGAGAGGGTAAAAAAGGTAAATTTAGCCCTTGAAATTAGGAGTTACAACCTTCCATTCACCCATTTTCAAGAATAGGTTTTATTTAAGCGAATCCTATGGGCCAAAGGCCCAAATACCATATTTATAAAAGAGGTATGGTAAATTAATAAAAATATAAATAAATGAGAGGTATGGTAAATAAATAAAACATTTTTTATATTTACTCCATAAGTCACCTTATATACATGCAAGGGTGTAAACAAATAAAAATATAAGTAAAGTGGAGGTATGGTAAATAAATAAAACATCTTTTTATACTTACTCAAAAGGTATGGTAAATAAATAAAAATATAAATAAACTAGACGCATGGTAAATAAATAAAACCTCTTTTTATATTTAGTCCATAACCCTCGTTCTATTTATGAAGGCTCAAGAAAGAGGTTTTATTTAAGTGAATCCTATGGGCCAAATACCATATTTGTAAAAGAGGTATGGTAAATTAATAAAAATATAAATAAACGAGAGGTATGGTAAACAAATAAAACATTTTTTTATATTTACTCCATAAGTCACCTTATATTTACGAACACTAAAAAAAATGCGTTATATTTAGGTGAAACCTATGGGCAAAATACTATGGGACAAATACCATGGACTAGATTGTCATTAATACCATGCAAAAAAACATTATTAACCCTAATATTAGTATTAATAAAAATAAAAATGGCACATGGTATTGACCCATGGTATTCACCAAAATGACACATGGTATTGACCCATGGTATTCACCTGGAATGTAGCCTATTTAAATGGGGGAATTAAACCAGCATAGATCCATCTTTACTCTGGATCTACTAACCCTCGAGAGGTATCAAATATCATGATATGCAAACTAGCATAAAGTGAAAAAATATTTGATCCGATCAAGAGTAAAAATGGATGTTGTAATTTAATGTATGTTAAACATTTTAGCTTGGTTAAAAATAAAAAATAAAATAAAAATCAACTATTAATTTTATTAATTTTTATAAATTACTAATAGTAATTTTTAAGCTCCAGGTTTATGATAACCCATGGTAATACCATGGTATTCATGTGAGCATAGACTATTTAAAGGGGAAATTCTATCATCTTAGATCCATCTTAATTCTGGGTCTACCAAGTGCTCAAAGGGATAAATAGATTTCATCCCCCTAAGAGTGGTAGATGTGGAGTTAAGATGGATATAGGTTGGTTTTTATGATAATGAAGATATTAAATAGACTTAGGAAATTATATTGTAAAAACATCTTAAGGTGAATGGTTAAAGCATAGACATTGGACAAGTATATTTGTACACTTTTGTTTTAAACTGAAACAAATCGAGGGCTAAAAGGAATGGATTGATTGCACTAGTCATCCTTCTATAACTTTCCAACATACGCTGGAGTAAACAGATTGTAATTTGGGTAATTTTTCTAATTGCAAACAGGAACATACTTGTGTATTGGCAGGGTGGTTACGAGGTCCCTAGAAGTGATGAATTTGAATTTTTCTTGGTTTTATATATAGTATTAGGTTTTTTCTCATGCTTTCTGTGAATGGCACGGGTGAATTTTATCCTACACCCACTAGGTTATCAATATGTAATTTCGGTAATTTTGATTTCAAAAGATATTTTAAAGAAATGCAATGATTTCATTTGTGTATTCAATGAACAAAAGATTTTATAATTGAGTAAAATATTCGCCATGCCTGGTGAGAGATTCGTTAAAAAATTATATATAGATATCATATTATTGATAAAATCGCCTTCCATTTTTCCTATATACCATGGAGATTCGCCCATTTATTATACATGTAAATTTGGGGGGGTTCTTAAAATTTTCCCTAAGGTCCACTTCTACTTTTTTTCACTCCAAACATGCGTGAACACCCCCAGACTACAAGGCTTTAGACCACCAATTGCTCACAGTTTGAGGTTTTAGGTGAATATGGAGAATACTAACCACACTAGCAGATGCACAAGACCATGTGATGGCCGGCTGCAACTAGTAAAGAAACCTGTAAATCTAATCTACTAATGCAAAGACAGGATGATAGCTCTCCTGCATTAGATAGAAAGAAACCTGGGCAACCTATTCAATGATGCATACAAGATTCTAACACAGAGATAAGATGACAGTTATCTAGTGTTAAACATCAAGAGATCAAGAACACAGCATATCAGGCACAAGCTTAGAACAGAGGAAAATGGAAAGTGAGCAGTTAACAGCAAAAGAAGCTTGTATTAGCTGAAAATGAAGACGAGACGCTGCAAGTGACAAAATATCTATAGTCTCCAGAAGTTGAACTTTACATCAAATTCCAACCTTGATTACATCTTGCTTCTGGGTATTTATAGATTTACATTTCAAGGGCACTTGGCCGCTTAGGTATGGAGAGGTCATAATTGACCACCAACCGCATTTAACTGCCTGATGGAGTCTCTGAATGTGTTTGCTTGCTTCAGTGGATAAATCTGATTTGTTCAGGTGCTATGTTGTCCCTTTAGACAGTTGGAATCCTCGTACCAGTGAAGTCCATGACTGATAATTTCAGTTACAGGGTCGTGCTTGTCCTTTTCTCCCTTGCCCATGATTTCTGTTTAATATGGTTTTTGGTGGGTCTGACAGTGACTGATGATGGCAGAATTGGTCATCTCCTTCTTTGGGCAAGCAGAATGGTGGAGGACGTGGAATGCATGAGCAAGTGAATGATTTGGATGAGCGAGAAGAATAGCCGTCGAATCGAGGGAATAAATGGCAGAGATGGCTCGACAAAGGCTGTCAGCCGAGGTGAGAGTGGGGTGAGACATAGCTGTGGGATCTTCAGCGGAAAGATCGAACGGTGATTGGGCTATGGAGCTGCACGGTCGTTATCCGGTGGGTGGATTTGTCAAGCGGTAAATGGTATTCATCGCACTGCTTTCGGGCCCTAAGCGATAAAAGTCGGAGGTCATGCGATTCCATTCAACGATTGAAATGTAGCGGCAAATGAGAGAGAAAAAGTGCTCTCATCGCGTGCTATCGTTCGATTAGGTTGCTGGCGCGATGAGAGCAAATACCATCGGATCTTTATGGAGATGATCTGACGGCAGGAAATGATCGAGCTGGTCACTTTATCGGGTGTGATGGGAGCCGTTGGATCAGCACGGTGATCAATGGTAAGGATGAAGCGTAATGAGTTGTGAAAGCGCGGAGTCATATGGGTGAGGTTTTATGGTGGTTTGTGGTTTTGCACTCGAGGTTTAGGCCAAAAGGGGCTTTTTTGGGTTTCGGAAGGCTTATTCAGGGAATGAGGAGGGTTTAGAGAAGAACGAGATGAAGGAAGAAAGGAAACAGTGACCAATGTGATCCTCCCTTTGAATGTAACCCGTCAGATCATGACCCTTTTTGTCTTTAGAGAATCAGCATTGCATAGCAGAGCTAACAAGACCCACTTGTAGCCAATTGGTTTGGTTCCCAATGGAGGATCAACCAGCTTCTAAGTGTCATTCTTTATCAAGGCATCATACTCCTTTTGCATCGCTTATTTCCATTCATCATGAGAAGTGGTTTTTTTTAAGGAATTTGATTCAAAATCTGTAGACAAATTCAATTCACAATCATAAGAAACATCCATATCAATAGGTGAATCACAGTCATCTACATCACCTCCATTTTTTCGGGTTGAGTTTCTTGTTCCTGTCTTTCCAACCTCATCAGGATGAACACTTTCAAGTGTCTTTGTCAGCCACTTTGGGGGACCTTTCTGAGATGGTCCAAGCTGCTGAGTTGATTGAGTTGGGACTGAATCAAGATTGATTCTCCCAATTCTATCAATCACATCACTCAAAGTATCATCAGTGGTTGAAGTTTCATGTGGGGGAGAGAGTGCTTCAAAAGAAGATTCCACAAGTTGATCTAGTATAGGAATACCCCCTTTAAGATGTGGAATCTGATTATCAAATTCTTGAAATGATTTTGCATTTGCGAATCTATCAAAGCGATCAAGTTGCCGCTCAAAAACATTGTCAGCTTTCGATGATTCAAGAAAGATTACATATCTAGATACAACAAACTTTTTATTGACTTCATCATAGAGACAGTATGCTTTGGAGGTGTTTGAATACCCCAATAAGATACACTTACGACTCCTTGCACCAAGTTTGTTTCTATGTACCTTTGGTATCAAGGCATAACAAGTGGAACCAAAGACCATGAGATGCTTTACCAAAGGAATGTGCCCATACCACATTTCATAAGGAGTCTTGTTTCTAATAGAATTAGATGGACATCTATTCTTTACATATACAACACATAGAACTGCATCAACCCAAAACATCAATTCTACATTCTTGAAAAACATCATGGAGCGCACCATCTTTAAGATTGTCCTATTCATTCTTTCAGCTACTCCGTTTTGTTGGGGATAATAAGGCACAGTTGTTTGATGTTTGATCCCATGTTGGCGAAGATAGTTTTCAAATTCATTTGAAGTGTATTCTTTTCCATTATCAGTGCGAATAGAGCTAATATGAGATTGTGCATCATTTTCAATCCATGTATGAAAGTTCTTGAATGTTTGAAAAGCATCAGTTTTGTTCTTCAATAAATAAACCCAACACATTCTGGTTTAGTCATCAATAAATGTCATCATATATTTATTTCCATTTGTAAAAGGAACAGGCATTGGACCACATAAATATGAATGAATGAGTTCAATTTTTCTGTGTACTTTGGAATGTGAATCATGAAAAGACTATTTACTATGCTTTCTTAGAATGTAAGCACCACATTACTTAAGTTTCCTAGGAATTGTAGGCAAACCAGTAACACCATTTTTCTTCAACAAGCAGAGGTTGTCATAGTTCAAGTGTCCAAATCTAGCATGCCATAATAAACTTTATGGAAATGTACCTTCATCATAATGAGAATTGTATATGAAATTTTGTGCACGAGCAGAGGTACCTTACAGCTTGAGAATCCTTTCTTCTTCTATCCCCATCATGACAAGTGAGTGATCTAATTCTTTTCTTACCTCAACCTTGCCATCAAACATATTAATGGAGTGTCCTTCTTGGCACATGTGGACCAAGGACAACAAGTTTCTCCTCAGCCGTGGGAGATATAAAACATCATGCAGAAGAAAGTTTGGAAGACCAGGCAATTTAAGCCTGATTGTGCCAAGCCCAGATGGCTTGAGTTTTGATTTCTCTACAAAGTATACTGCTCCATCGACATTGTTAGTAAGTTCTTCAAAAAAATCTCTTCTAAAGGTCATGTGGCAAGTTGCTCTTGAATCAAGCAACCAATCATTTTTCCAAGAAGCAAGTGAAGCATTAAATAAGTCTTCATTTACTCCAATATTACAGTGTGACACAACATAGTGATATGATTCAAGTGCTTTACCTTTATCTTTGTCATTATTTTTACCTTTGGGTTGGTTTATTTCTTGTGCAATTATGTCCCAAGGAAACTTGCATGTGGATGCATCATGTGATCCATCTCCATTTCAATGTATGCAATGCAAATCTTACTTTTCTCCTTGAGAGTGTCTGCCCCCCCTGCCTCTGAAATTTCTTCTTCCTCTTCCTCTTCGACCACCTCTTCCTCTAGAAGAATCTTGAGCAAGATTCTTCTCTCTATGTGCACGACACATAGTCTCTTTAGAAGACTGAGGAGTTGTCTTCTTCCCAAAAGCTTTCTCTCTTTCAGTAAATTTTTTCACAAGGGAGTCAAAGGTAATTTCTTTGAGGTTTCCATTTACTTGCAATGACTCATGATAGTTTGAGTAAGTGGGATAAAGTGCCTTGACAAAAGATATCAAAGGAATGTCCAGTTCAACATTAATGACTTTGATATCATGCATAATAGATTTTACTTCCAATACAAGAGCAAGAGGATCATCATTTTGTAATTCAAGGCTGAGCAATGTAATCATGAGTTGAACAACTTCAAGTGCAAAGTGTGATTCATAGAGTTCCTTCAGTTTTTGTAGGCTTCGAAAGCATTTGAAAATGGCGAAATATGGCAACTCACCTCTTCATTTATTGATGTTGCAATCAAGGCATAAACCTTGCTGTTTTGATTTTCCCAAATGGTGAATTCCTTGTCTGAGGTATGTTGTTCTGGTTCTTTGTCTCCATCTCCAACACACACTCCTTTCCACAACTCATTAAAAATGAGAGTGTGTTTGATTTTCCGTGACCAATCTAGATACTTCTCCTTGTTGATGAGAACCACTCCCACAATAGATATCAATGAATGCATTTTAAAAATATGTGTACTGTAAAAATACTTCTGTTGCCAATGTATAAAATTTGTACTTCTGGTGGTAAAAAAATTACAATATGATATGTATAGAGCAGAGGTATTACTGGGGGAGGGTATATTTGGGAGAGGGAGTATGTGGGGGAGGGAGTATGTAGGGGAGGTATTAAAAAAAATTGGGTGTATATGGAGGAGGGTCAACGTATTGACCGAACAGTGGAAGGGAGGTATTTACTGTGCAATGGAGTAGGGGCAGCGCATTTGTATGGAGGGGCAACACATTTGTGTGGTGGGACTGGCGCTGCGAGTTAAGAGGGAGCGGAGGGAGTGCAGCGAATTTTTATAACAGCATGGAGAAACCGGGACATGGGCCAAGCAATACGATGGGGACTCAAGGCAGTTCTCACAAAATAGTGCGTAGGCCGAGAGTTGATGTTGTGAGTATGGTAGGTGCTTGCAGTAGTGGGAGCGACGGTGTGGGAGATTCACATGTGCTATGGGAGGAGGATGATATGGCATATTATGAACAAAGATAACAGCGTATTATGATACCAAACGTAGTGGGGAGAGTGGTATGGCCAATGGACAGTGGTAAGAGTGTATACTTTCATAACAATACATTCATAACGATATAAAGCGGTGTATTAAATAGTGTGAGGGAGGTGTTATGAATGATACCAGAGTAATACCAAAAAGCGTGAGGGAGCAAACAATTTCGCTACACAGAAACAGGGAGTTGACAACATTGAAAATAGTGCAGCTCTGGTGAGCTCCAGTATTGTAGCAATGATGTTGCAACTCCTGGGACTCCCTACTTTACTTTTATCAACCCGGTAGTTCGTAACAAACTTGGAAGCGACTGTGTTATATGCACAAGTACTAGCTCTTACTGCAGGCTGTCACTTGATCATCTGGCACAAGTTCGCTAGGACTTCAAGCCAACTTCTATGAGTTATCAGAAGAAGCTTTTAACTGTGATGGAAGAAAGCTAACTCAAAAGAGGCTAGTCTACTTGCAAAAAGAATATGAAAATTGAAAGGAAACGCAAACCCTAGTTTTACCCACTAACCCTACTTTTGCAAGAAAAGAGATGGAAACTATTGAAATGGATGCCATTGAATATTGAAAATTTAAATTCATGTATTCAAGCTACTTCTAAAGGAAAATATGGAAAAATCATCGTTTTGTACTTTTGAGCAATTTTATGCAGAATTATTATGCTTGTGATTTAACTATTTGTGACTGTGCAGAGGTTTAGTGGTGAAAGGAAATGGAGTGAGCATTTGCAGGAGGTTGGGAAGGTGTGGAGAGGACCTAAGGAGTCCCTAGTACCCTTCTGGAGATTTCCACTATGATCATACTTTGAAAAATCGCTCGCATGAACTTCTACAGGAGGCTGCAGGGGATCTATAGGAAGTTCTACAAGAGGTTCTACAGGAAGAGGCTAAAAGTGGTTTTTGGAGGTTTGAAGGTGGAAAAACGGTGGGAAAATGTAAATGAAGGCTGAATAGTGATTTTAAGGGGTCTAAGACCTTGTGAATGAATATTAAGAGTGAAGGAGATGGTTGGATTTGTTCAAAGGTCAAGGAAGCAATTTTGCACAAGAACGTAGAAATTAGGGCAGTTTGGGAAAGTATGGCAAATGAGTGGATGAAATCTTGAGAGATGGACTGGAGCAAGTTTTGTGATGGAAGAATGATAAGCTAGAGTGTCTTATAGATGAGTTGCACACTTCTTTTCAAAACTGACCCAAGCAAGAACTAAGAAAACAGAGTTTTACCTATTTTTGACCTAATTCTGACCTAAAAACCAGAAAAGTGTTGAATAGAACTTTATGGACAGGAAGTTATGCAAGAAAGATATGGAAACTAAACAAGAATAGATCTAAGCATGTAAACACAACTGATATCAACTTCTCCAACTCGAAATCTAACACTAGCAATTGCATTGGAAAGCAAAAACAATGTTTTGGTGGCAGCAAGAGTGCCTTGGTCTCAATTCATGGTCCCAAGGAGGGAGAAAGGAGATCAAGGCCTGCTTGGTAGCCTTTTTGTGGATCTTTTTCTGTTATCAAACTATCTAATCAACCTGAAGCAAGAACAACTATTCTAATCATCAAAAACAACCTAAATAACAGAAATTATTTCATGAATGAAAGAAAACACATATAAATACACAAAGGAGGTGTTGGGCACTTGGGTTGGGCCCAACCCCAAGAGCTATAGCCCCCTAGGAAAGATCAGTGCTGGTTCAAAGCTGGATTCATCTTCATTGATCAAAAAATAATAGTTACATCACAAAACTGTCTGCAAAAAGAGCTCGAAAATGAGCTGAGTACAAGGCTGCACTAAAGTGCGAAAATAGACTATCAAATGGCTAACCTACTAAGGCTTGAAGCCTTCTTATTTATACAAGTGAGGACTCCCAAAATCCTCCTAAACTTTAGGAACTCGGCTGCACAAAATTGCAGATAACAACCACTTTACTAGACCTGCTCGGCTGCCCCTTGAAATCATCTTTTGTGGGTTGTTGAACTTCGATCTGTTGATGGAGAACTCGAGGAAGGGGCCATTTAATGCAGGAGACACCCCTCCTATAAGTCCTTAGCCTTGTTTCTTCAAGTTTGGCTGCCAATCTGCTCATAAATGCCTGGTCTTGGTCCAAAAATGTCCAAAATTCTGCAATAAACACTCATTAGACTTTGTGGTAACGTGACTATCCCCATGCACTCAATTAACACAAATATATTCAAAAACATGCACAAAACTATGGAGAGTGGTGGATTAAATCAAAATAATAGGCAGAATGAGCCCATATAGTTACAAATTTCTGGGGCTCATCAAGTTCAGAGTCACAATGGAACCACAGCAGTCGAATCCTATCTCGTAGTGGCATTCTCGCTTAGCCTTCGATTCTGCTTCTGCAATTTTTGGACTCAGTGGAGTTTTGAAAATTTTTGGAGTGCTACTTTTCGAATCGGAGGTGTCAATATCAGATGTTGGAATAGCTCAGTTGGTTAGAGCTTGTGGTTGTTAACCTTTGCGTACAAGCTAACCTTTGCCGTAATGAAATATCACAAAATATGCACTCACGCACCACAGTACACTCAGAGGTGTTAGTTTTGCAATATGGGAAGAACATAGGAAAAATAGGCAGAAAAGGATTTACAAGGGCAAGAATGCTAAAAATAGAGCTGGCTCTGATACCATGTCAGGCCAGGATGTAACTCCTCAAATGAGAATGTGTTTATTCATTTGGGTTGTTCATAGTTATATACATGAGAGAGTGACTCTTGAGTTTCATCTCTCGATGACTCTTCATTTTCTCTTATTAATTATTTACATTATTTACAATTGTTCACCCAATCCCTATGATTAGGTGTCAACAGAATCAAATCGGACAATAACCATTTCCACTTTTGTAAATTTTCCCTTCCATTCACCAACTCTTGGCATTTATACCAACTTTTTGGAAGGCCTAGAAGAGATAGGCTCACCAAGTCATCTTCTGCAACAGTCACACCAACCCCTCCAATATCATCCCTAACTTGTGTAAATTTGGTGAGATACTGTGGAATAATGTCATTCTTTTGTAACTTGATATTTCAAAGTTTGTCTTTTAGGGCTAGTTTTCTATGGTCACTGTTATTCTAAAATATATTTGTTAGTGCCTTCCACATTGCAAAATGACTTTCTCTCCCATAGATATTTGAGACAATGTGGTCTCACACTCCCTCCAAGATTATTATCCTCGCCTTAGATACATATTTATTCCATTGGGCTAGGTTTTGTGCATCAGCTGATCCTGGTTTTTGAAATATTTGTCTTGACATATTCCAACAATATGTTGTCATCAAGCATTGCCTCCATGCAATGAAATTTGATCTACCTTCCAAGGCATACTCTAATTTCATTCCATTAAAAGTCATCTTCCCAACTCTGAAGAGATCCTCTTACATTGAAGCTGTAAATTTGAACCTCTTGAGGAAAAAATTTGAAATTTTTGTTCTAATGTGAATCTAGCTCTGATACCATGTATAACTTTGGTGATATAATTGCAACTTCTCAAGAAATTTAATCTAAATCAAGAGACACAATTCTACTCTACTGCTTAGTGGAAATTAATTCACAATTTAGAAAAACAATCGCAAATAGGCAATAAGAAAAATGACACATGCACAATATTTTTCTAGGGGATCCCAACTGGGAAAACGCCTCAAGCCTATTTGCATTAATCAGATGAATAGAGAGTGTATTACAATTTCTTACCTGCTCTAAGCACAACCTACATGTGAATAAGCTATCTCTCTGCTCAATGAGAAACTCTGACCCAGACTTAGTCAATTTCGCTTCAGCTTGAGCCCCTATTTCCTTGTGCAAATCCTGAGGAATTAGCCCCTATTTTTTAGGAATTTTCCTCCAATTGGTTGTGAAATTCCTAAGGTTTGATCATCTACCTGCATGCAACACTTGTACACCCGAACTATTTTATATTTGCTTGTTACACTGCCTTGGAATCTCCACCATAGTTGGGGAACTCGAATTCTCTACATGCACTAGCCATTTTTGGTTGATTGATTAGTTAACTAGATGATCATTTAGTTAGGTGGTTGTCCCACTCCACAACTAACCTTCCACTAGTTCCATTAACAATTAGAACTAGTTTAATTGAATGCAATTGGAAATAACTGACCTTGATTGTTGTAAGTTATCAATCACACATGCTTAACTAAACTCCAAGCCCTCTAACTTGAATTTACTAAGCTAACTGAGTGACAAGAGCCATGTAACACAAGTTAACTTTCTCCAAGTTTTTTGTTGATGTGGAAATTACAATTTTCTCAATTTGACCAAGGCAAAGTCAAATAGAGACTTTCTTGCTACACTTCTCAACATCTTTCAAAACTCTTCTCCCCATTTCCTTGTAATCTCTTAGTGCTTTCACTGGGATTTGGTAAAGCACATCCTTGGATTGGTTACAAAACCTTAACTTACACAAGGACATATCCTCAAATAAGATCAATCACTGACTATAACCCAAATAAATCAGGCATTGATATTCTCATTTCTCATCCTCTTAATTAAAAATTCAAGTTTTTTTTTTTCAACAATCTAAAATTTCATAACAACAAACAAATCTTATATTAATTACATTCGCATGCCTATTTTGCTCCATAAATCCTTATCTTTAATATACTTAAATTCTTAAGCAAAGTGTGGGTTCACTTTGGTGGATCTCTAGTTAATTTGCTTCATTATTTCCTCTTCACATTGTCAGTGACTATCTTTAAAGTGGAAAATGTATTAGATCCATGATCATTAAGTTTTAAATCCAAGTAAATATCTAATAATCATACATCTATGAAAGAATAATGTGTTTGATGTTGCATCAAAACTAGGGAACCACAAAGTAATAGATAATCTAGCTCTTCCCTAGAACCATGGCCCATCATTTAGAACAACGCCCAATTCTTTTTGTGTATCAAATTGGACCACAAATAATCCCTTTGAGCAGAGGTAAATGTCACAATTAGGTGACCATGAAGAGAACACCCACTGATGTAATGCTTTTGGTTTTGGCCAAAAGCCATTAAACCTACAAATAATGGCTTTCGACTAGAGTTGTGAATAGGGAGGATACCTGAGGGATGTTGACCTCCATGGATGGATCTTGCTCCATTTGATCCACAATGTATGGTACTACGATGTTCTTGTTTGTTTCTATAGGGTTTTGTTCCTTCCCCCAAACTACATCCTTGAAAGAGTCAGATCGATTAGTTGGAGGTCTTCCACCAGGGGAACCCCCTTGGCAACCTTGTGCATTGACTAATTGTTGAGTTTTTTATGACTTTGTATTCTTGAAACAAGTTTGAATATTAAAGGATTTTTCCTTCAAATTGTAACCATTGAAATGATATCGAAAAACCCAAAACTTTCTCAACTTTCTATTTTATGAGCTGATTGTTTTTTAGCTCGATCAAGAAGGACCTTGAAGCTCCATTGATATTTTTAATAAAACTTTGAAAGGGTTTGATTTGTGCCAAGACAAAGAGAAAGGGAGAAGAGGCCCTGCTATAGGAATATGTACTCATAAAGGCATGCACTTAAAACTCGTAAACCCCGGAAAACAAGGATCATTAGTTCAGGATGAACCCCCTCATGAGATGCAGGATACATAGCATAAAATATTATGAATATACAAGAGAAAAGAAGTACATATGGGTTGTATCATTGTGATTTGAAACCCATGGTGTTTTCCTCTGTGAATGCCGAGTGATAACTTTGAAAACGAGTCGATCCATCTCCAGTAGAGACCCACAAGAGTGCCAGATTCTAAACCTCATGTTTTTTCTTTGCACACATTAGTGTATTTGAGTTGACCATAAATCAGGTTTCAAAATTTTTCATAAGATTCACAAGGCCCACCATTATGAAAAAAACCCCAAATATTCCAATGTCAGGTCGATAAGGTTGTCACATACCTGAGAGCCAAGCCAACAAGAGTCAAACCTTAGTCGAAACACAAAATAAGTGTCATGAAAGTTGTAAGCGGCGGCAGATTCATGTGAACACAGAGGCATCAAAACCTTAATCAACATTTTGGGTTCCACCTATTTTTCCCCTTATTAACTGATTGAATAATATATAGTTCACTATATATATATATATATATATATATATATATATATATATATATATATATATATATATATATAGATATAGATAGAGAGATATATAGATATATATATATATATATATATATATATATAGAGAGAGAGAGAGAGAGAGAAATAATCTATTTTTATTGGTAATCTAATCATCCCCCCTTTTTATTTTTATCCATAATTTATATTTTACGATTGGCAATTCATTTATAATTTAATAATGTTTGAACACTTTTTAATAATTTATATTATTTTACCATTAATCTAATCTCTTGGTCAATCTCACTATTTAAGGTCTAATCAATACTCACTCTCATTATCTTTTTTTCTTTATGGTACCTGATGATGGGTGGAGTGTCCACCTGAAATGTCGAACAGTGTAAACATCTACACAATTTATTTCCAGAAATTTTTGACAATATGAATAATTGTGGAAATATGGACTATTAAGCTAACCCATCTCATTCTTGTAAAATCATCAACAAATATCATACAATATCTCTCTCCTTTTAAAGTGTGTGGCCTGGCTTGTCATAGAGATTTGTGTGAATAATTTCCAATTGTCAAGATGTTGAATACTCTTTTGCTTTGAAAAAAAATATGGTTTATTTCCCAAGTTGGCATGATTTGCACACTCCATCTTAAGGTTTTGAAATCTTAGGCATATCTCTGACAGATTATATTCTTGTAATCTTCACCAAGTTTTCTAAAGATATATGTCTCAATCTTTTATGCCATAACCAACTTTCATTTAATTTTCCAACACAAAATTTTTTAATGTTTGATTAATCTAGTATATATACCTTGTCATCTGTTCTAATAGCTCTTGTTATGCAACTAGATCATAAAATAGAAGAAAATATAGATCAACTACTTGAGAATTAGCCTCTTCAAGGGGGAAACCTCCTTTAAATCACATAAATGAACAATTCTTGGATGATACAAATGGCAAAACCTCCTTTCTATATATAGAAGTCTAAGGGGTCAGAATATAATTAGAGCCTACATGACAATAGTAATGTAAGGGCACAATAATAAAAATAACGTGCTTTTATGGGGCACAACAATAACAATATGGGGGCTACATTAACAATAACAATAAGGGGGACTGTTAGGATATTCCGACACATAGGAAATAGTTAAGTATAACTTGGTCTAGTATAGAGTTAGGTAAAGTGTGTTTCTTTACTATGTACATTTTGTAACTTACAATCCGACGGTCATGATATGTAGTGATCTGACGGTTCATTCTCTCCTCGGTATTATCGACACTTGATCCGTGGCTTAACACCCGATTGGTCCATGATCTCTATTTAAAGAGCATGGAGGGTCATTTGTAGGTTAACCGTTCATGAGAGAAGCTTATGTAAATTTTCATTCTTTTATCAATAAATTGCCTGAAGTGGCCGCGTTGGCTCAAGCCGTGGACTGTTTCCCTCTTTGAGGGTTTTAACCATGTCAAAAGTACTGGTGTATTGATCTGCGATCTGTTTGTGAGCGGTGTCCTTTGGTGTTCTGTCTGAGGAACTTACCCTGTAAATTCCTACATGGTATCAGAGCTATTTGAGGGCCGTCCGTTGGTGATCCAAATTTGAAGCCGGTAGAACTGCATCCGACTACCGTTTCCTAGATCTACTGTTTCTGACTACTTTCAGGCCAAGAGGACTGCTCTGTTGTGTTGGGAGCATCTGTTCCAGTGAGGAACCGCTTTCGTTTCACGCGAAAAGGTTTTCGGTAGCCCTAGCTGCGTCATTTTTAAGATCTGGAGGTATACAATGTTTATTTGTAGTTTACAGTTATTTTCTCTCTGTTTATTTCAGTTTCGGTTTATTTAGCCTTTTCTTATTACCGGATCTATACCTTTCATTTCTGCGTATGCTCTTTGCCCCGCGACTCTGTGCGATCTGGGCAAATCAGAAACAGAAAGGAAGGATTTTTCTCATGCGTATGCTCTTTTCCGCTGCGCCTTAGTGTGATCTCGGAAAATCAGAAACATTGAGGAAAATATTTAGTTTCCGGCTAAAGCTAACTTCGAGCCATAAGGTTCGTTTTTTTTTTGTATGTCCGTGTTGGGTTTTGTGTTTTTTGTTTTGTAGGGAAAAAGAGCTTTCTCAAAGCAAGCACGCAACCCAAAGCTTCAACCCCCCCCCTCTCTCTCTCTCTCTTTGTCTCTCTCTCTTACTAACTTTTTGTATAGCTCAATTGGTCCAAAGCTAATTTATGAGAGTAGACGTCATCAAATTTTCTTCAAAAAGCCATAACTTCTTCATCTGGAAGCCGTTTTCAGAATCGTTTTTTTTGAAACAGCCTAATTTTTCGAGATCTTTCCATTGGAACACTTAGTTTCAGCATCTATAGCTTCAGTTTCTGTTAAAATGGAAAGTCCATGCCAAGTTATTCTTGACAGCACCAACTACTTCCAATGGTGGTCCTACATTGTGGATTTACTTAGAAGTAAAGGTCTCTACAGAATAGCCACAGGCCAAGAAACCAAACCGAAAGATGAAGATAAGGCAGCTAAATGGGAAAATAGGCAAGATCAAGCACGTGGGTTGATAGGGATGTCTATTTCTCCAGATCTTAGATTCCATATTGCAGAACTTGATGCTCCTGATGAAGCAATGAAATAGATTACTAAAGTCTTTGGAATTAAAAATGAACTTAGAGCCCATCAACTTGAAAATGAGTTGCTTACATTGGACCCCAATAATTTTTCTTGTATTGAAGATTTTCTGTCCAAGTTCAAGACCCTTAGACTTCTCTTGGAAGGTGTTAAGGTTAAGAAAGAAGACAGTAACCTTATATATTCCATTCTTACTAAGTTGGGACCAGCCTACTCTGTGTTTGTTTCCACCTTCCATTCTACAAGAGAGGCCATCATTTCTCAAGGACAAGACTACAAGTCCCCTTCTTTTGATTCTTTTTGTGATTCTTTAATAAGAGAACAAGAAAAACTCTTACACCTTGGTCTTCTTAATCTTGGAAACTCTTCTAAGAAAGCGTTAGCCGCCCAGTAGCAACCAAATCCAAAGAATCCTAAGAAGTTGTATCCTAAAAAGAATGGTCCTAAACCAAACAAGGGTCCTAAGCAATTTCAGCCTCAAAATGAAAAATCATTTCAACAAAATGATAAGACAAATAAAAACAAAAGGAAGAAGACTGATAGACATTGCAACTTTTGTAATCGAGATGGCCACTTAGAATCCAAATGCTTTAAGAAGATGGAAGCCTTGGAAGCAGCAATGAAGAAGCATACCATCCATTTAGAGCACTCTTCAACTTCAACTTCATCTTCAGGAATGGCACTTTTTGCATGTGGTTGTCAAGCATCTCGGTCTGGCTATGCACTAAATGTATCTTCTTCTTGTCATTCTCATGAGTGGCTCATTGATTCTGGAGCTTCTTATCCCATGGCCAAAAACAAAGCCATGTTTTCTTCTTTAAATGATTGTAACACCAAAAATATATATGTTGGTGATGATAGATCTCTTAGTGTTGTAGGGACTGGAACTGTTCATATAGACAATGGTCAGTTTAATGATGTATTATGTGTTCCAACCTTATCCTGCAACCTTCTATCTGTATATCAGATAACCCATTCAGGTGAAGGTAAAATCGTTGAATTTTCACCTCATGATGTTGTAATTAAGGACCTAAGAGATCCTAGACAAATTTTAGCTACTGGCATTGCTGATGATTCTACAAGGTTGTATAAGTTTCACAACTTTGGGTCATCAAATCTTCCCTCAGTATTTGTTGCTCATAATGATGAAGTGAGCAAACTTTGGCATGAGCAATTTGGTCACTTAAACTATCGCTCTCTTCAGAATCTATGTAAAGAAAATATGGTGACAGGTCTTCCAATGGTATCTTGCAGAGATGGTGTTTGTTCCAGATGTGTACTCGGAAAAAATCATCGGGACAGTTTTGAAAAACGTGCCTCCTGGCACGCCTCAGCCCCTTTATAGCTTGTGCATAGTGATTTATGTGGTCCACTTCTAGTTGTTTCCTTCTCTGGCTACAAGTATTTCTTAACTTTCATTGATGATTTCTCCATACGCACTTGGGTATACTTCTTAAAACTCAAGAGTGAAGTATTTAACATGTTCTTGGCCTTTAAGGCCTTTGTTGAAAAACAATCTGGACATCAAATTCTTAAGCTAAGATCTGATAATGGCGGAGAATATGTTAAAAACAACTTCATCAAATTTTGCACTGAGCATGGAATTCAAATGCAACATATTGTTCCATATACTCCACAACAAAATGGTGTAGTTGAAAGGAAGAATCGCACCTTAAAGGAAATGACTAATTGTATGCTTCAATCTAAAGGACTTAGTCTTAATTATTGGGCAGAAGTAATTAACTGTGCAAATTACATAATAAATCGCACTCCTACTAAGGTTTTAAAGAATATCACTCCAGAAGAAGCATGGAGCTCAATCAAACCAGATGTAAGTCACTTTCGTGTTTTTGGAAGTGAAGCATGGGCCCATATTCCAGATGAGAAACATAAAGCTTTAGAACCTAAGAGTGAAAAATGTATTTTTGTTGGATATTCTGAAGATGTCAAAGGATATAGACTTATTCCACTTAAGTCCAAAAATGTTATCATTAGAAGAGATGTAAAGTTTGCTGAAAATATATCGGACTACGAGCCTAGTTCGGCGGATGTGCCACCTCTCCCTATCTCTTCTACTTTTGAAAATATTTCTTCTTCAGATGATGAAAGCGAGGATGAAAATCCTCCCCCACCTTCTCAGGATCCTCCTTCAGCTCCTCAGCTTCCAAAATGGGTCCGTTCTACTCGAGATGTAGCAGGTGATCTTGTCGGTGATCCTACAGATCAACGACGTACACGTTCTCAGTTTGATAGAGCCTCTTCTTTACTGGCTCAAGCTTCAGTGAATTATGATCCTGACACCTTTGCAGAAGCTTCAGGCCATCCAGATTGGGAAGCAGCTATGAATGAAGAATATCATTCATTATTGGCAAATGATACATGGGATCTTGTTCCTCTACCAAAGGGACGAAAACTTGTTAGATGCAAATGGGTTTACAGAACCAAGTATGGACCAGATGGGAAAGTTGATAAACATAAAGCTCGTCTTGTTGCTAAGGGTTTTTCACAAGTTGAAGGCATTGACTATACTGAAACCTTCTCCCCTGTTGCCAAAATGAACTCTATCTGCCTTGTTCTTTCCCTTGCTGCCTCTTTCAAATGGGAAGTCCATCAGTTGGATGTTAAATCTGCCTTCTTGCATGGGGACTTGCATGAAGAAATCTATATGGAACAACCTATTGGCTTTATACAAACAGACTCTAGCCTTGTATGTCAGCTTAAGAAATCCCTTTATGGTCTCAAGCAAGCTCCTCGAGCTTGGTATGCCAAAATGGATAACTTTCTTTTAGAAAATGGCTTTTCTAGGTGTCATTCTGACAATACCGTCTACACCAAGAAAGTGGGCAAGTCTCTTATCATTCTTGTTCTTTATGTTGATGATCTTATCCTGACTGGTAGTGATCCCAACCTCATAAACCATGTGAAGTCTAGCCTTAAAAGGAAGTTTGAAATTACAGACTTAGGACACTTACATTATTTTCTTGGTCTTCAAGTCTTGCAATCCAAGGAAGGTATTTCCCTTTCCCAGTCCAAGTATGCTTGTGATATTCTACGCCATTTTCACATGGAAGACTGTAAGCTAGCCCCTTCTCCCTTTCAGTCTGGAGTCAAACTTTCAGTCACCTGTACTTCTCCTGAAGTTGATGCTACCTTATACTGTCAACTTGTAGGAAAACTTTTGTATCTAACCCATACTCGTCCTGACCTTTCCTTTGATGTTGCCCTTGTTGCTCGGTTTATGCAAAACCCACGTGAAAGTCATTGGAAAACAGCTAAAAGAATATTTCGTTATGTTCGAGGTACAGTTCAGTTTGGGATTCATTACAGTGCCGAAGCATCTCCCCTATTGGTTGGTTTCACTGATTCCGATTGGGCTGGTGACCTTGATGATCGGAAGTCTACTGCAGGTTATGTGTTCACTCTTGGTTCAGGACCTATTACATGGGCTTGCAAGAAACAAGGTGCCATTTCTCTTTCTTCAGCAGAAGCAGAGTATCGTGGTGCTGTAGAAGCTAGTAAGGAAGCCTTGTGGCTTCGTCAGATCCTGTCAGAGTTTGGCTTTCAGCAGCAGCATCCGACTACACTTTGGTGTGATAATCAAAGTGCCATTCAACTATGCAAAGATCCAGTCCAACATCAACGCAGCAAACACATTGAACTGCACATGCACTTCATCAGAAAGCTCATTCACGACCATGTTCTTGAAGTGCAATATTGTTCAACAAATGATCAAGTTGCAGACATCTTTACAAAGGCTCTCACAGAGGCGAAGTTCACTAAACTTCGATTTATGGTTGGAGTTCAGGAAGTTGTCACTAAGGGGGGATAGGCTCTAGTGCCTCCTTCCTTCTCCTATTGTGTCATATTTGTAAATCCTTCAATCCTATCCCAAGTTGTTCTTAAGGGGGGATGTTAGGATATTCCGACACATAGGAAATAGTTAAGTATAACTTGGTCTAGTATAGAGTTAGGTAAAGTGTGTTTCTTTACTATGTACATTTTGTAACTTACAATCCGACGGTCACGATATGTAGTGCTCCGACGGTTCATTCTCTCCTCGGTATTATCGACACTTGATCCGTGGCTTAACACCCAATTGGTCCATGATCTCTATTTAAAGAGCATGGAGGGTCATTTGTAGGTTAACCGTTCATGAGAGAAGCTTATGTAAATTTTCATTCTTTTATCAATAAATTGCCTGAAGTGGCCGCGTTGGCTCAAGCCGTGGACTGTTTCCCTCTTTGAGGGTTTTAACCACATCAAAAGTACTGGTGTATTGATCTGCGATCTGTTTGTGAGCGGTGTCCTTTGGTGTTTTATCTGAGGAACTTACCCTGTAAATTCCTACAGGGACTACACTAACAATAATAATAAGGGGGCTAAACTAGTATTATAAGGACCTAACATGCCCCTCTCCTTCAAAAAATGTGTTTTCCTCAATGCTTGAGTAGTTTTGGATGCTTTTGTACAAAAGTTTCATCCTCCCATGTGGAATCTTCAGCGGGTATGTTCTTCCACTTAACGAGATATTTTGAAATTGATCGATTTTGTAGCTGTTGGGTTCTTGTTTCCATGACTGCTTCAGGCTCCAATGTGATTTCTACTTCTTTGTATATGGAAATATTGTTTGAACTGGGAGCTTGTCACCAATAACCTTATTTAAGCATGAAGCATAGAAAATTGTGTGTGCTCAAGAAGATGCAGGTAGCTCCAATTTATATGCCATAGTACCAATCTTTCACAACACCTTGTAAGGACCATAGTACTTGGGTGATAATTTATTATCCTTCTTAGCTTGCTTGAGGGACATTTGTTTGTATAGTTGTAGCCATAGAAATACCCAGTCGCCTGCATCAAAATTTCTTTCACTACAATGTTGATCTGCTTGTTGTTTCATTTGATTCTACCCCAGAGCTAGGTTATCCTTTAAGAGTTGAAGAAGTTGTTTGTGATGCTCGATGTGATCTTCCACTGCTTGAACCTTAGAAATTTTTCCTAAAGATGATGTGATGGACGGTGGATGATATGCATAAATTTCCATAAATGTGGTCATTTTTGATGCCGTATGGAATGAAGTGTTATACCACCATTCAGCTAGAGGTAACAACTTGACCCATTTTGTTTTTTTATCATATACAAAGCAACAAAGATATCCTTCCAAACCTTTCTTCACTATCTCAATTTTCCCGTCAGATTGAGGATGATAAGATGAGTTATGAGATAATTGAGTACCAAGATAAGAAAATAATTCCATCCAAAAATTTCTAGTGAAAATGGGATCTCTGTCACTTACAATAATCTTTGGGTTTTCATGTAGCTGTTGAATTGTTTCCATAAATGTAGTAGCAACTGTACTGACTTTAAAAGGATGAGATAATACAAAAAAGTGTGCATACTTGATAAGTCTATCAACTACCACCATGAGGACATTCTTTCCTTCAGACTTGGGTAAACCTATGATAAAATCCATTGAAACTTCCTCCCAACGTTGACTTGGAATGGCTAAAGCTTGTAACAGACCCGGAACCTTAATTGTCTCAACTTTATTTTGTTGGAAAACCAAACATTCCGCCATAAACCTATGAATATTATTTTAAGGTCATCCCAAAATAATCCTTCTTGACCCGCTGGTAAGTTTTTAAAAATCTTGAGTGCCCTCCTAAGGGGGAGGTGTGCAATTCCAAAACAATATTTTTTTTTAGTTGAGAATTCTTAAATAGATATAAATGATCTTTGTACCATAATGAATCATTTTTCCAAATAAATGTATCAAAGGTCCTGGGATCTTGCTGCAGCTTTTGAATGAGTTTCCACACCTCTTAATAATTCTTCCATTCATTCCTTGCTTCAGTTATCCAAACAGTTTAAATAATAGAAATGGCACAGAGCAATGCTTCCACACCCTCATCCTTTCTTGAGAGTGCATATGCAACAACATTTTGCTTCCCTTTTTTGTAGATGATTTCAAATTCATAACCCAACATCTTTGTGACCCATTTTTGCTACTCTTCTGAAGATAATCTTTGTTCCAAAAATTATTTAAGACTATCATGATCTGTTTTTATCTTGAATTATCTTCCCATTAGGTAAGGTCGTCATTTCTTTAGTGCATGTAGCATTGCCAACATTTCCTTCTCATAAATAGGTTTGTGTAAATACTTTCCCTTGATTGGATGACTTTCAAAAGTAATGTATCTTCCTTCTTGCATTAAAACAACACCAATTCCATTTCCTAAGGCATCACATTCCACAATAAAGGGTTTTGTGAAGTATGATGTAGCTAAGACCAGTGCTTGGCACATTGCCTCTTTAAGATATTCAAATGCCTTAGTTTCTTCTGGAGTCCAAGAAAATGCATCTTTCTTCAGTAATGTTGTTAGAGACACTTCAATTCTCCCATAATTCTTAACAAAATTATGATACCCTGTCAACCTGAGAAATCCTCGAAGATGCTTTAAGGTTTTGGGGATTTTCCATTCCTTAATGAATTTAACTTTGTTAGGGTCTACCTTAGCACCCTCATGAGATTCAATATGACCCAAATATTCCACCTCTTGTACTCCAAAGAAACATTTGGAGGCTTTTGCATATATTTGTTTCTCCTCCAATAGTTTGAGAACCCTATCAACATGTTGAACATGATCCTTCTAAGACTTGTTATAGATTAGTATATCATCAAAAAATACTAACACACGTTTTCTAAGGAAGGGTTTGAACATGGAATTCATTAAACATTGAAATGTGGAAGGTGCATAAGTAAGGCCAAAAGGCATGACCAAAAATTGATAATTACCTTAATGAGTTCTAAATGATGTTTCCAGAATGTCTTCATTCTTCATTCTAAATTGATGATATCTTGAAGGAAGATCTAGCTTGGTGAAGGAAATTGCTCCATATAATTCTTCCAACAATTCATCAATGACAAGAAAGGGAAATTTATCTTTAATAGTGAGCTTGTTGATCTCCCTATAATCCGTACACATACACCATGTTCCATCCTTCTTGTGCACCAATACTATTGGAACAGAGAAAGAACTTTGGCTAGGTTGAATTTTATCGGCCTCTAGCATTTCTGCAATTATATGTTCAATTTCACTCTTTTGGGCATAAGGATATCTATAAGGCTCAATGTTTGGATGAATGCTTCTTGGAATCAAGAGAATAGCATGATCATGATCATGAATAGGTGTGAGACCTTTGGGAGTCTCAAATATCTTTGAATGATTGTCCAAGGTTCTTTGGAGATTTGGAGAAATGGATTATTTCGATGTTTGAACATCTAGCGAGCATAATTGTTCAATTATGCCTCATTGTTCTTTCTTCAAAACATTTGTCATGCCATTAGAGCTTAATATCTTCCCTAGTTTCCCTACGATGCCTCTTAATTCAATTTCCTTTCCTTCCTAGTAAAATTTCAAGATTTTTTTTTCGAAAATTAAAAGCTATCATTCCCAAAGATTATAACCATTGGACTCCTAATACAACATCAACACCACCCATTGTAATGGAAAGCATTGGACTGTTCAATACATATTACCACATGGTTAGATTGATATTATGACACTTCCGTGAGTAATTTATAGTTCCTCCATTTGCAACTATCACTTGACACTCTGGTGTTGGATATAGAAAGCAATTCAATTCCTTGGCTATCTTACAATGAATAAATTATGGGTACTACTACAATTTATCATCACTATTATGTTTTTTTTCTTAATATATCCTTCTATCTTGAGAGTTTGAGGAGTGTTAATTACTGGCAATGCATTACAATATATTTCATATTCATTTCTTCTTTCTTTGGGGTTGGTTCCTGGCGTATATCCTCTTCTTTTGATGTCTCTTGGTCCTTCTCTTCCTCCTCTTCATAATATTTGTAAAATAATTTCTGCTCAGCACACTTATAACCATTAGTGTATTTGCTATCAAAAGTGTAACAAATCCATTTTTCTCTATTTTCCTTCAGTTGTTGTGGTGTCAACCTTATAGGTTTTGGGATGCTAGGAGCAACAACACTTCCAAGTTTATAGTTGTGAGTGGTATACTTCCTTGTTGCCATAATTTTGCTTTCAATTTTTCTTGCTACTTTGAATGCTTTCTCCAATGAATCAGGTTCCCAAAGGTGAAGCTCATATTGGATGTTATCCTTTAAAGTCTTTATTAAGACATCAATCCTATGCTTCTCTAGAATATAATTTACCTTGATATTCAATCTTTGGAAGTCCTCAATGTGCTCCACCATTGAACCCTTTTGTTTGAGATTAATCAATTGGCTAAAGAAGGTATTTCTCTTTGTATCCTCACAATGTGCTACCAATTATTCTACAAAAATTTTCCAAGTGATAATTGACTTACGAGAACAAAGCCATTGATACCACACAAACTGATTTTGTTCTAAATGTAAATATATAATGCGTACCTTTTGTGTGTGTGGAACATCATGTAGATCAAAGAATTGCTCCATATATAATATCCATGTTTACTGAATCCTTGCTATCAACTTCCTCATGTCGATATTCGGAATGTGGTGGCTCTTAAACCCAACATTGGAGTCTCTAAAATCATAATTCATATTCATTTTGTCCTCATTATGATTTCCATGGATTACCTTGTCACCACTAGGAAGTCTTTCTTGCAACAACTCTATCAACCCTTCCAATTTGGGATTCATCACGTCCATGTCTACTTTAAAAACTCCCATATCTTCTTTTAAACCATCTATATTAGCTTCTAGTTTATTTTTGGTTACTCTTTTCGAGAGAAAAATTTGTTGCACTTGGTCTCGTAATTTTGATATATCATATTGCATTTCTTCCTCTTCCTCATGTTCCATAGTAGAGCTTTCAGATTGCTTACTAGGTGTGTCCATTATTTTGTTTCGAGGAATTTTTGGAATCAAACAACGATATCTATGTTTCATTATTCCCTTTCAATGACTTCAAACTGATTTTTCAAACATAAGCTATGCACAATTTAAAAAAAAAAATACACACCTTTTTCTTGTTTTTTGGGAGCTAGATATTGAAACTATTGTATCTCTATAATTTTGGATATCCAATGTCTGAAAATTTGTTTTGTGGTATCACTCTAATTCTTCTTTCTAATTCCACAAGTCAGACCGAGATTAGATTCTTTAAGAAAAAATATGACCAATTTCCCACGATGACCTGATTATAGACTAGTTCAATAGAGCTAAATTTTAGGAATGCCACATGTCACTATTTCAACTTCGGCCCTGAAAATCATAAAGAAAAAACTACAGTCCATGAAATTTTAGTCCCTTTTTATGAAATTCAAATCCAATGCTCAAAGAGAATGTTATGATGATTTTCCATAGGTCACCTATTTGAGATTGAATTATGCAGCCTGCAAAAACCTTAAATTCTTTGGACCATATCTCAGAAAATATAGTGAACCAAGATATGAATTTTTTACACAAAGTTCACCAATATTTCAAATTCACATGGTCGAAATTTGAGATTTTGAAGCCTCGTATAAAACAATTTATAACGACAATTCCAAGATGACTGGTTTGAAGCAGTGAAAACCTAGAATCCAAAGCTCTGATACCAAATGTTATGCAACTAGATCACAAAACAAAAGAAATGATAGATCAAAAACTTGAGAATTAGCCTCTTTGAGAGGGAAACCTCCTTTACATCACATAAATGAACAATTCTTGCATGATACAAATGACAAGACCTCCTTTCTATATATAAGAGTCTAAGGAGTCATAATATAATCAGAGCCTACATAACAATAATAATGTAAGGGCACAATAATAACAATAGTGGGCTTCTATGGGGAACAACAATAACAATATGGGGGGCTACATTAACAATAACAATAAGGGGGATAAATTAACAATAACTATAAGGGGGATATACTATTATTATAGGGACCTAATAACTCTTGCCACCAACTTACTAGTATTTGCATTATTATTTCACATGTTTTGGAGTTGAATATTACATCAAAGCCTTGATCACACATCTGATTAATGCTCAAAAAATTATGTTTTAGTCCTTCTATATACACCACATCCTATGATTTGGTTCTTCCATTGCCAATGTTGATTGTTCCTTTTCCTATAATACATGTAGATGCATTGTTTCCAACATTTTCTTTACCTTTATTTATTTCCTCAATGTTGATGAATTTTCTCGGATCTCCTATCACGTGTCTTGAGAAACCACTATCAACATACCATTTTTTCTCTTGCTTTTGGGCATATAGAATAAGCCCACACTTTTCTTCCTTATTTTTCCATACTTTGAGGGAACTCCTTTCCCTACTTTGATTTAGTTTACAATCCCTAGCCTTGTGTCCAAATTCAAGACATAGAAAGCATTCAATGTGACTTTGTAAACAATTTCTCCCATAATCCCAATCAATTTTGTTTTGAACAAATGCATAGCATACAAAACAATAATTATAAAAGGTGATGCCTGGAGGTTTTCCTTTGGCAACTTGTTTTGGTTTGAGCATCTTCCTAAATTTTCTTAGTTGATTGCCTTTCCTTGCTACATCTTTCTTGACATGGGCGATTGTGTCATTCTTCTCCTCTAAGTGCTTTTCTATTTCTCCCAATTTCTTTTTAACTTCACCGAGTAGCTTTTCCAGGATTTCATTCTTTATTTTAACATCCTCCATCTCAAATTCCAAAATCATAACAGATGTTGCAGCAAAGTCCATGTTGTCAAAATTCCTTGGATCCATTTTCTAGTAGTTAATTGTTCATGAGGATGACATACTCTAATACCACTTATTTGCCCAAAGGTTACACTGAGAGGAGGGGGGTGAATTAGTGTGAGGTCAATTCTATTGTTTCACAACCTTTTATAATTGAGAGAAATAAATCATAAGCATTGTATCATTAAGCATAACAATGAATCATCAAACTATCATCATATCCATAACATATCAAAAATCCATCACATCTCAAAGGGACATAAGATTTTACCTAGAAACACATATGTGAGAAAACCAAAAAATATTCTTCTTCTTAACTTCAATTCATTACATAAATTTGTAGGCTATGACCTACTGGAGGAAACTACCCCAAGATATGCAAACTACCACTTGTGGTAGGTTACAACTTGATAAATTTTAAATGGGCATAACTTTATGCTTAGATCTTGGAATTGAGTAAGTGTATGGTTGTTGGAAAGCTCTTGACGAGTGGAACACAATCATAATCTCATAAATCAATTTATATTGGTGCTTGGGAAGAATTATTTAATGGGAAAAATTTCATGCCCCACCTCCTTAATGATCTATGGGGTTGGGTATCCTACACTATCTCATCATAGTGTATATGTGCCATCTAGTCCACCTTATTTCTTTGTTGTTTAACTCTATCCATTTAAGTTAGTTAGATAATTTTCTATTTCGAGTCTATGAGGTTGGATATACTTATTCTTACTTTATTTGGATGTTTTTTATCTCTTCATCTATATAAAGAACCTCCTCCTCTTTGTATTTTTGTTGGAAAATAATGGAGTGAAACTTTACCTCATCTTTGCAAAGATATTGGTTGATACTATTCTATCATTTCTTGAGGATTATTGTCATTGGAGAATATTTTCTTGCAAGCTTATTAAAGGAAAAAGACAACATAAGGCCAGTGGAGGAGCACACATGCTACATTGGAGGAGCTTATAGTGGTAAGGTTAATTCTTCCCCTATAGTCCTTGGTTATTTACATCCTAAGATTGATATGTTAAGTATATAACATCCATAGTCCTTGGTTATTTACATCCTAAGATTGATATGTTAAGTATATAACATCCATATTTCATACCATTGTTTAATTTAGAAGTGGAAGCCACGTTAGTGTTATCTTAAAAGTAAATTCTTTCAAAACTCTTCTCCCCATTTCCTTGTTAGCTCTTAGTGTTTTCACTGGGTCTTGTAAAGCACATCCTTGGATTGCTTACAAACTTAACTTACACATGGATATAACCTCAAATAAGATCAATCATTGACTCTGTAACCTGAGTGAATTAGGCACCGATATTCACATTTCTCAACCTCTGGATTAAAAAATTAAGTTTTTCTTTTTCGGTTTTGTTTTGAACAAATCTAAAATTTCATAACAACAAACATATCTTATATTAATTACATTCACAAACCTATTTTGCTTCATAAATCTTTATCTTGAATAGACTTACATTCTTAAGCAAAGTGTGGGTTCACTTTGGTAGATCTCTAGTTAAGCTACTTCATTATTTCGTCTTCTCATTATGGGTCACTATCATTAAAGTGGAAAATTTATTAGGTCCATAATCATTAAGTTTGAAATCCAAAGAAATATCTAATAATCACACATCTACAAAAGAATAATTGGTTGGTTTTAATAGTTCAAATGTCTTATTTTTTTAAATAAACACAAGGTATATTATATTAATAAGTATGTGCAAATGCAAAGCAGTGATACATCCAATTTTCAAATAGCAAAATGCAACAAGATTTTCAAAAACTATGCTAATTTTACTAGGCTATTTATGCCTCCTTCCTTCTAGTAGATTTCAATGGTATCTGTATGGATATTTTTTGAAGAAAATGCTTAGAAATTTACAACACTTTGTTAGCATTAACAAAACTTAAAACTAAAGTAGGCTCCTAATCATTTATGATTATTAAATTATCTATTGTTGTTACCTAGTTGAGCCGAGAGGCTCATTCTATAGCCCAATATGATGTGTAATGGGTGTAATGATGTCTTGGATATTTTTTGAAGAAAATGCTTAGAAATTTACAACACTTTGTTAGCATTAACAAAACTTAAAACTAAAGTAGGCTCCTAATCATTTATGATTATTAAATTATCTATTGTTGTTACCTAGTTGAGCCGAGAGGCTCATTCTATAGCCCAATATGATGTGTAATGCGTGTAATGATGTCTGTCCATCATCAAAGTTGAAATTTTGCTCATGTCGGTCAAAATAAAAAAATCTAAAAATCTAAAAAAAATAAAAATAAATAAATAACTATACAAAATATTTAAATAATGTTGAGCATAAAAAAATTTACACTTAAAGAAATTGGATCTCTCTCGGCTCATGTTAGATCCGTAGTTAAAACCGTATTTAAAATAGATCTATGCTAGTTTAAGTCAAGCCATCCAACTAAGTTGACAAAGAAGATCTGAGCCTCGAGGTATTAAAAACCTTATTGGTGAGCAATTTGTACATTATGCATCTATTGTTGGAGTCTTTATATCTTCGTTTTAAACTCATGTATTTGTTAGACATGTATAGATATAATAATTGTTACTCTGCCAATTTGAGCTGATAGGCACTCCACTTTCGTACTTAGCAGTGTGGTTTCCATTCGCTTGTCCTATTTTATTATTTCTGCTTCCTTCCCTATGTTCATGCCCTTTCCTTTTTTATTTTCCATCCTTGCAATAATTTCACTTAAATAGACTGAATTTTCACGTGCCAAGTTACATACATTATATCTATCGCTATTTTGTATTGGTAAGTTTGATTTTCAAGTTTCAAACATCGTCATTATCTAACTGGCATGGCAGTTCTTGAAAAAATCTTAACTCTATTGTGCATGGTTAAATTTTGTTCAATTCATCAACCAAATTACATTTTAGTTACTTTATTCATTTGGATGATTTGCATGTGGATTAATTATGTCTAAATTTTAATCATTAATAATGATTATGTTTAAATTTTAATTATTAATAATGATTGAGATTAAGAAATACTATATAATTTACTATGGGAGAAATATTGGGTTAGATAACATAATATTAAAAAATATTAAAAATACAAATAAATTTTGAAATTAAAAATACAAATATAGTTTAAGATACTTTTAAATTTATGTTTTTGAATTAGAATTAAAAACAAAAAACCATTATTAATTTTACCTCAATTTACTAGTAATAATAACAAATATTTACTTTAACAAGACTACAAGTTAGTTTAAGGTAAATTCAACTTATTATGGGCTTGAAACAATTGTAACTTAGTAGATCGTTGAATATGTAAAGGAAAAAAAATCCGTTTTTGAAACTCTTATAGCTCCTATTATTTTATATAATGTGAAGTTTGAGATTGCACTATCTCCAAAGAATCGTGAAGGAAGATAGAATAAATGCAAAAGTAATTTATAACCTATAATCTCAAGATTACAAGAAATATACCCTATGGTATCCTCTTCATTGAAAGGATATTTATGAGTAGATATCTTATGTAGAGGAAGTTAAACAATTTAGAAGACAAGGGATTTCCTAAAATTGCTTCTAACTATACCCAAAGCCGCTACCTTCTACTCAAGTGGGTGTAGCATAAAGATGTCTAGGCTTGGCTAGATATAATTTTGTAAAATAAGGATAAATATTAAAATTTAATTAGAAATGGTGGGGTGATACAGAGTTAGAGGGAAAAAATAAACCAAGATATTATAAGGAGTTGATTAACCCAAATTTTAAAAATAAAAAAATATTTCTCTACCTTGACTATTATAAAGAAAGAAATAAACATTGTTAAAATAAGAACAAATTCTCACTAGTTTCATAGTGAAAGTGGGCAATGATCAATTCCCAAAACACCTTGATGAAATAGTGTCACATTTATCAAACTAAGAGAGTTGAAGATGAAAAGCATTTTTTTAGATTGTCCAACTTATAATCACATTAAATCTAAATTTCAAAATATTTGACACACTACCAACTTTCTTAACTTCTTAAGTCAATAAAACTATGATGATGTGATTTTCTAACATATAAATAAAATGTTAAAGAATTACATAATAATATCTTATTTTCTCAAGGTACCATTTTTGTTTTAGTGGACATTAACCACCATCATCATCATAAAAAAAACAAGTGAGTTCAATGTAAACTTAATTTAGGCTTTTGAGTTACAACTAAAAATGGAAAAGATTTTCCAGGCACGGTGATCAAGTGCTATGTTAAGGCACTTCTTGATGTAAAGTCACCTTCAATTCTCGGCCCTGATCGGGGTGATATATTGGACACAATAAAGATGTAGTCCCACCAAGCTTACAAAAAAAAATGGAAAAGATTGATAATTTCAAAATATGTGAATAATTATAACAACAAAGATTTGTTTTTTATTATGAGTTTGTTCTCGAAAAAAAGTCTACCTAGTTAGTTTGTAATAATAAAAATAATAAATATTTAGTTATGTTATGCTATTATAAAATTGTTAGTTAATAACTAAATAGACTTTATTATTGGGGAGATGTTATGTAACATCAATATAGATCTATCTCAACTCTGAATCTACCAAAGTGTTAAGAGAAATTATCCCTATCTACACTTGGTAGATCTTCAATTAAAATGAAGTAATGTAAATTTCTCTCCCTCACTCCGTTCACATGTTTTATAATCTCTTTTTTAAGTGTTTTATAATTTTTATAATTTAATTTTTTAATGCAATATGCATAATATTAATTATATATAGAGAAAAGTTAAAAAAAAAAATTATTGTAAGTGTTAAGTTTTTATATATTTATTGATTAAATTTAAATATAAAGTTATTAAAAATAATAATTACTAATATCAATTATTATTTCATTTTATATGATAAAATGGATATTAATTTATACTTATTATGTTTATTTTATATATATTTCATATCTATATATATAGTTATTTTTAATTATAAAAATATTATGGTTACTAATATGAATTATTATTATTTAAATATAATATGCACATTATGATTCTTTTCAAAAGACAGATTTATTTTAACATTAATATATTTTCTAATGAATAATATCTTCATATTATATATGAAGAATATGCATGTTTTACTTCAAAGTATTTTCTTCTAAGTACTCTTAAACATCAAGAAATATACATGTTTTACTTGAAGGTATTCTCTTCTAAGTACTCTCAAACATCAATACTTAGAGATAATTACAATTATATACATGTTATAAGTTTACATGCCACATGCATGACTTGAATTTAGGTGGAGAGAATAATTAACATTTATTCAGCTACCCCACCTTCCCAACCACCCCACTTACTCCCAATTGACAAGACAAAATTGATATAACATAATACTTACATTTTAAATAATTTGATGCTTTTATAAATTTTTATTTAAAATAAAACTATAATAATAAAACTAATCTAATGAAAAAACAAAAATCATTAAAATAATAATAAATAGCTTCTTTGTTAATTTGCCTTTAAATTTTTACACCAAATAAAAATTTTAAAATAACTCAATCCTTACAACTGCAACTTTTACACCAACTGAAAATTTTAACATAACTCCATCCATCTTAAATATTTTGTGATGATCCTACTTAAACATATTTTAAGATATTAATTTGATCTCATGATGAGTAATTCTCTTAAATGATTTCTGTGATAATGTCTTCCATCTAATTTTTTTGTAAAATTTATACATTTTTACGGAGTCATTTAAGGACGTGGAGGAATTCCCTGGATAGTTCAAAGTGGTTAGAATTTGGGCAAACAAATTTCAAAAAATCTTGTAGAGACAGTATTTGAATTGTGTGTTTAATGATGGAAATAGATTTAACACCATCAAAAAACATTTAAGACACTTAAAATTTCGAAGTTTAACAACTATAATTTAGATTTACAAAAATCCTAGCCAAATTTTCTACTTAGTCATTTTCAAATTTCGTAAATAACATTGTTACTTGTTCATATTCAAATTTCATAGAAAACGTGTTGAGCGACTTTAAACCTTTGAAAAGTGTTTAATGGAGAAAATAGTGAAGTCATATTTGGATCTTGTAAAAATAAAAACACCCAGAAACTCGCCCAAAATATCTGATTAACAGATTGAAAAGTGCTTAATGGAGAAAATGCTGATCAGCCTTTGGATCCTGTCAAAACAAAAACATCCAGATACTCGCCTGAAATATCGAAGGATCTGAACCATTACTTTTAACGCGGGTCCTTTTGTCCCTTTTTCAACGTTCCACTCTCGTGCAGCTTTCAATTTCAAAAAACCATAAAGAAATCCGTATGTTCAAAAATCCTACGCTCCTTGACAGGCAGAACCCAACGGTGAAACCGAACTAATTGACGCCATTTTCTGCTCAATCCGCGGGTTTTCAAACACTTTTTACTAATCGTGGTTCCGCGAAATTTCGGAACCCAATTCCATTTCAAAATACGGTTTTCCATGGTTTTCCATGGTTTTCCAGCCTCAGTTACAGTTAATATAGAGCGTATTTATTGACTCTGCCCGATCGGTAAAGAATATGACTGTTTCGAAGGCATGAAAAACCCCAAATACCGTTAACATTAGAAGCTCTCACAATTCTCACTCTCAGAGTTTCTTTCATTATTTTCAGGAAGAATTTTAAGCATATGAAATGGAGAAGTTTGTTTTGTTAGTTGTGAGACAGGGAGCAGTGAATCCCCTCCGAAGCTCTCTGACATAAATGCACTCACTGTTGATGACCAGCATGCGGACCTTCTAGCTTTTTGACAGGTCATCATATATATACACACATTTTTCATTTTTATAGACATCTCCTCCGGTCTCTTGGTGTTCTTTCGTTTGACAGGAGATTGGAGGAAGATCGGGAGAAAAGGCTCGAGGAGCTTCTCAGAACCATATCTGCTGCATTGGATCGAATCTACGACAAGGCAGGTCTGTGTTGTCTGCTGTTTCTATCAGCGGGGAAATGCTTGTGGTATCTGAAGTTCGGAATTTAAATTGAATTTGGTGAGAACGCAATGGAAAAGTCAGTCCGTACGAGGATGGCTTTACAGAGCGAAAAAACGCTGCGAGAACGCTTGCGCACCAATGCCCTGCAGGTAACTCATCATTGTCAATCCACGTACAATGTCATTTGAGTGGTTCTGAATTGGGGTTTTGACAGAGGTCCTAGATCAATTCAGCTTTAGGGTTTCTATGACTGATAAGCTTCATGCTCGGTTTCCATTCGGATTTCTGATAACTGCTAATGTCGATCTGTGGCGTACTTGTTTCTATGCATCATGATCTGTGTATATTTAAATTTAAATTTGGGCTGCCTTGATTCTGCTGTCCTAGCAAATTTTGTTTAAGGAGAAAAATTATCCTAATCCCTGTTCTTATTTATTTTAGTTCAAATCATCTACCTGAATTTTATGGTGTGTGCCACCCTGCTCACATCATCGAGGAGCTCAGTATGCCCGCATCAAGATTTGAACTCTTGCCAACCTGTGCGTTTTTTTGGATTTTGAGGTGGCGAACCTGGAGGTTCAACTGTACCTCCATGCATATTAGGCCTTCTTGTTCTCTCTGTTGCTTGAGAGATCCTGCATCAACCAGTACTCTGCCTATCTTTATGTCATAGATTATTTTTGGAGATGGTTTCCCCATTACCTGTATTCCAATATTTTCCCTTGTTTTTAAAGATCTCCGCAGATCTTCTGGATATGGGTTTGTTTTCTGCTTCTTTGCAATCTGTTAAAATGAAGTGAAACATGTCGATCATGAGCAGTTGCGCAATGTTAAATCTCTTATTATTTTACCACTATTTGAAGGACAACGAGCCCAGAGACAGTTATCTGTTGCTTATATTCTGTGCTATTCTAGGAAAAGCCTTGGATGCAGTTATCTGTTACTTTAGGCTTGTATATTTTTACTGTATCATTTCTTTTGCACTATGCATTCGAAAGAATTGTTTGCGCAATGGAACTATATGCTTCTTTCCTCTGTTCTGCTACCATAGTTTCTATTTCTTGCAGGCAATAGCCGCAGGGGAATTGCCACTGCACGTCAGGCAAAGCATGAACTTTTGCCGACTACAGAGATTGGATAGTAAAAGAGTTGGTGGTTATGGTTGGGTTGGAGGATTTCATGTGATTACCGAGCTCCGTAAACGCGTGTTCAGATTACGAGAGGCCTTAGAGCTTCCACCTTGCAATGCATCAGCAGATTTAGATGAGGTATATCAGTGCTGTCCTGTGTCAAACGGGAGAATATCTTAGCATTTGTCTCTAGATATTTTGGAGCTATGGTTGCTTGGATTTAGATTGAGAAATTGTCACTATACTGTAATTTTGACTTTTCATCTTGATTAGAAGAGTTGTAACTAGTTTCTGATATGCTTATATTGATTTTTATTACTGCGTCTGTTAATATGTTTATTGTAGTTATTATCCAGTACCATGGAAGCACTTCAAAGGTTGTCTCCAGAGAAATTACCTTCAACATTCTCATTTGGGTCCTCAGAGGGAGATCAGAAGCCTATTTTCCAGGTCTGTATGTTCTTCTTTATCTTGATACTAGATTTTGATTGAACGTTGTTCTTTAGCATTGTAAGTCTATCATTTTCAAACGTCCTGATGACATGCAGAGATTGGAACAAATTTATGAGACACTTCTAGCTACGGAAGACAGCGTCATAGACTCATTTGCTTGTAAGGCCGGTACCTCTGTTGAAGAAAAGAGAGCAAATGATGCAGGTTTTGAGGGACAGGAACAATGTTCGGTGCCTAGCGCACCCACTTCTCTGAAGAGAACTGATTCTAAGAACGTCAGAAGTCAACGCTGCAATCGAAATCCATCTGATGGTGCTTCCAATCTGGAACAACTAAGTAAGCTGCTGGTCCCAAATCCCCAGGATCTGTCTTTTTGACACTCTAAGTGAATATTTTTTCTTTGTAAGCTAGCTAGTCTTTATATTAAAATAATACAAAAGAGATAGATACAGGATTGCCTCTTTGTCTCCGCTTGGGAAACCAGAACCACAGTAATTCAAGAAGTCAGTGCTTCTCTTGCTGAATATCCAGACAAAGATTTTTACTTTCATGTTCTTCAAAACAATTAATCCTATATGGCTTCTGATAGCAACATAAAAGATAAAAAGCAAAACCCAAAGAAGGATTTCAGTTCATCTCAGGACAGTTTCCAAAACAAAAAGAACCTGTTTGGCCAGCCCATAAGGCTGTATGTCTGCTTCTCCCAGCTCTAAGTGCCTCACTGTGCATCAGGATCTGCAACGTGAGAATAGGTTTGGAGGGGCCTGGGGGTGCTTTCCGAACCTAGAGTGTGCTCAGCTGGTGGCAGAGGGTCGTTCTCACTGTCCCAAGGGTTGGACATGATGATGTCAATTTCAAAACAGCTCTGTAGACTGCCTCAAACTTCTTTTCCATGAGATTCAGTTTATGAAGGATAGCCTACTGTTGCTGCCCTCTTTTCTCCACTACCTGGGTGATAAAGGCTTTATTTAGCCAACAGAGTTCAGTGAGCCTGAAGATTTTGGTGTCCCTAGTTCTTGAAAATCTAGTTTTGGAGTTTTTCTTATGGGCAATCTCTTCGTTTACTTTAGCAGAGAAATGTTGGGGTATTCGGAGGCTGCCCTCATTGTATCCTTCTGGACCTAAATGCACTGAGGAGGCTTCTGTAGACTATAGCCCAGATCTTGTAGCATTTTTCCTAGGCCCCTTCCTGAGCTCGCTTATTTTAGATTCCAAGCCCAATTCATTGTTAAAGTTCAACATCTTAGTATGTGGGAGTGAAACAGGAGTGACAGTAGGGGAGCACTGACTAAGGGCAGAGGATAGACCCAATGACAGGGGGAAGAGGACCCAGCAAGTGTTCACCCACGCAAAGAGAAAATCAAATAGAAACCTTCACTAACAACAAAACCTAATCTCATCCAATTGCGGATAGGTATCGTGAATCCCGAAACTATGGAGGGATGAGCCACAATATTGAGAATTCAGAGCCAGGAAACTAATAAAAAAATTCATAGTTCTGCCAAGGGAGCCAAACTTAAAGAGGTAACCATCACCACCATGGAATCCCATCACCCTTGCACATTCAATTTTCCACTTGCCTTTGTTGCTGGGGTAGGTCATTTTAACCAAAGACCTTGTTACATCCATAAATGCTGCCCGAGGTGGGAATGAGTTTAAAATCATGCCATCAACTACACTATGAATTAGTTGGCTCTGCATTGATGGCTGTCATCCTCCTCCCACCTATCCCTGTTTCCTAGCTCTGTACTGGTCTGACCTTCACATCATTACCAAACCCTAGTACCTAAAATGTGTCTCATCCCCATAGTTCGAAGATTGAATGATCACATATCCCACACTAGTGAAAAGTTATTTTTAAGTTATGTTTAGGATTTACTTTTTCCACTGTGGAAAAGAACTGTACCAAGCAAAATTTATCGACTTTGGTGTGCAGGTCAAAAGATTTTTGAGAAGCTGGATGATATAAGTAGGAGGGCAAGGCATGTACTTGAGATGGACGAGGATGATGAATGCCAGAGTGAGGCATCATATGCGATTTCAGAATTTTCAGAATCTTCGCAACTTTTGGAAAGTGAGGATTCTTGGTATGATTTAAATCTAGAAAGCAAGGCTTATAGTGAAGATCCACTTACCCCCACATCAGTTTTGCCAGAGAGCACCCAAAAATCAGTGAAGCCTGGTACTTTTGTAAATGTTTTCACTCCACCTTTTCTTCATCTTCCCGAAATTCTGATTTCTGGTAACTCGCATCCAGTTTCTTTCATGGACCTTCCTGCCAACATTGATACACTTCCTCTTGCAAGAGATCAACCCAGCAATCCTGAAAAGGGGATGAATGATATTAACTTGTCTACAAGTGAGAATTTCGAGTGCCAATCTGCTGTTGAAAACTCCAAGAATAATGGATGTGTCAAGTCCAATCACAATACAACTTCAAATCTGATCTTTCCACCTCCACCCAACGTGTCAACTCTACCTCTTCCTCCTCTTCCTCCTCCACCTCCACCTCCACCTCCATCCATGGTGTCTACTCTTCCTCTTCCTCCTCCTCCTCCTCCTCCACCTCCACCTCCATCCATGGTGTCAACTCTTCCTCTTCCTCCTCCACCTCCACCTCCACCCATGGTGCCATCTAGACCTCTTCCTGTGGTTCCACCCATGGTGCTGACCACACCTCCACCTCCACCTCCATCTCTACCTGTGATGCCAGCTAGACCTCTTCCTGTGCCTCCACCCATGGTGCTAGCCACGCCTCCGCCCCCACCTCCACCACCTTTGAATTCCATCAAAGCTTTGCGCCCAAGGAGATCAAATTCAAAGTTGAAGAGATCAAGTCAAATAGGTAACCTCTATAGACTTTTGAAAGGTAAAGTGGAGGGAGCTGGCCAAACATGCAAATCATCACAAGCTCGCAGAAAATTGATTTCTGGTGGCAGCAATAACAGCTCCCAAGGCATGGCTGAAGCCCTTGCAGAAATAACTAGAAGGTCAACTTTGTTCCTTTGGCATTTTTGTTCCCTTATCTTAGGAATAATTTTACACCTCCCCCCCACACACATGAATATATTTTGCTGCTCATTAAGCAGACATACTTTGATCAATAAAAACCAATCGCAAACAGAATCCCAGAGTGAAATGAGTTTTAGATTTGCTGACATGCATGTTTCAGCATGGAAATCTTGGCTTGATATCGGGTTTCTGTTTCCGGTGCAGGTCATCATATTTTCAGAAGATACAAGAAGATGTACAGCGCTTTGCCACCCCAATTATGGAGATGAAGCATGCTATTGAGTGCTTTGAAACAAGAAATATGGACGAATTGTTGAAGTTTCATCGTTATGTTGAACTTCATCTTGAGGAGCTGACAGACGAAACCCAGGTGTAGCAGATTGAATGAATAGATAGTGCTGGTTTGAACAGTAAAACAACATTTCAGAGTCTAAAGTGACAATTTAAGCTTTCAGCCTCTTTCTAAATTTGCCTGCCTTGTGAATATTATTGACCATGTTTACTGATGCATAGGTTTTGGCGAAGTTTGAAGGTTTCCCAACCAAAAAGCTGGAAGTAATTCGGGCTACATCAACACTTCATTCAAAATTAAGTGCTATAGTCAATCATCTTAATACCTGGCAGGTTGCACCTCCATTGTCTCGGCAGCTTGATAAGGTCACGAGCTATTTTGACAAGGTAAATGAAGCAAATTTCATTTTTGCTATTTGTAAATCTTAGTATATTGTTACTACAAGAAGCTGGTTAAAACAACCAGAAAACTCAGGTTTCAACCCTAACAAGGCTTTATGTAGGCATCAAACTTAGGGAACAATATGCTTGAGGTCATGTGTTACTTGGATGGGATAAAGTGAATATTCCACTTTTCTTCAGGCCATTTCACACCATTAAATCAAGCTAAATTCAACAATCAACAGATCCATGACTTTGCATGTCTGCACTACAATCTGATAAGTCAAAATATTACTAAATTGAATTGAACTATGCCTAATTGTAAAGGAGCTGACAACCTGCATGAAGCAAAGTACCAATATTTCCCTTGGCTCATTTGACAGAATTCCTATTTGAAGAATATTGACCACTGCTACATAGCATTTATCTATGTTTTGATTCTGGTGAAGCTCAGGGCTCAAACAAAACCCTATGCTTATTAAAACCCGTATTCTCGACTTGGGAGGTCTAGACTGAATGCATAAATGTGTAATGTTATCTTGTTACTATGAATGCTTGATTTCAGGAATTCTCTACTTTCACTTTCTTACATCATTATTGTATATAATTGTCAAACTTAGTAGTCCAAATATTTATAGAGTTAAAATTTTATGCAAATCAAGATGGAGGTGGAGGCATTGGAGTGGATTAAAGATGAAGAGTCAAAACTCTTTGAGAGAAATAAGATCTTCTTTGATTTCAATGTACTTATTCGCATCAAGGAATCAATGGTTGACGTTTCTTCTCGCTGTATAGCTTTGGCATTGGAGGTCAGTGAAGGATATCTAATCTTGTTTATAAATCAGTTATTTATCTGACAAGGTCAATTACAGTCCGTTAAGAAGCTTTCTGATTCAGTTTGAAAATTTTTACTAGGCCATAAATCTTGATAAGTGATGGTTTTGTACTTTTCTTTCCACAGGAGAGCAAGACAACCAAAGCAGAGCCATGTAGAAGAGTTGGTGACATGAACGCTGAAAATGATGGCAATCGCTTGCGAAGATGCTTGCAGACGCTATGGAGGACTTTTCAATTGTCTTTCAGAGTTTACAATTTTGCTGGGGGTCAGGATGAAAATGCAGAGGAATTGACTTGTGCGTTGGCCAGAGAAATGCAAACATACCCTCAACATTGTTGGTCCCTTTGATCTTGTGATATGTAGATATTGAGGTCATCTGTAACCTCTTAAGTTTGAACTGCCATTACCTCTTTGGCTTTTGATTGGTTCAATAATTATCTATAAAACTGCAACCATCTTTGACCTCTTATGTTTGAACTGCCATTAACTCTTTGGCTTTCGATTGGTTCAAGAGTTCCATATAAAACTGGAAAGGATCATAGATTAAATTGAGGATGGTGGAAGTCAGTTTCTTTGTGTTTTATTGTAAGGGATTGTCAAAAATGAGATGAGTGTATTTCACATCGATTGAGGCTTGAAAAACGTTTGCTTGCACTTTTTGGTGTTATTTGCGTGAAAACATCATTCAGCGCTAAATGGGCATTCATGCCTGGTTGCTCTGATTAGAGTGATATTCATATTTATTGTTATTCAGGTATGGTGGCTACATAATGTATTGATAATTTCTGCCTTATATATATATAATTAATGACAACATTATTTAAATAAGCATGTCAAAGGCCTTCTAGTTATTGTGACAGCATATAAATAAGCCTGTCAAAGGCCTCCTTGGAAGTAAAACGCATCAACTTGTTAACTTACTCTATGCAGCATATGAATAAGCCTGTCAAAGGCCTTCTTGAAAGTAAAACGCATCAATTTCTTAATTTACTCATTCTATGCAGCATATAAATAAGCCTGTCAAAGGCCTTATTGGGAGTAAAACGCTTCAATTTCTTAATTTACTCATTCTATGCATGCTTAGTCTTACAAAAGAGAAGTTTTACCAGATATAGGTTAAGGGATGATACACTTATGAAAGAGTTGCCCATCTAAAAAAATGCTTTTACATTTCTTGCTGGAATCTGGTTAAAAAATATTCAAAAAATCAGAATCCTGGATCGTTTGAATCGTTCTTTTTTATGGTGGAAATGGATTCAATACCATCAAGAACCTCTAGGGCACCCAAAATCCTGAAGTTTGATAGCGTTAACCCAGACTTTCAAAAAATTCTGCCTGATTTTAATATAATTTTGCCGAAATTTCCATTATTTTCTGGACTAATTTGTAGGCTCTTTAGACTACGCTAATACCTATGGCCTTGCTCAAATTATAGCCTGTGGACCTGTCCCTAATTAGCTGCAAATGGCCTTGCTCAAGTTATAGCCTGTGGACCTGTCCCTAATTAGCTGCAACTTTTAAAAGTGTATATACTCATTTGTATACGTCAAATATATTAAAACCAATTGATATGAAATATATGTATGGATGTGTGTGCATGCATATAAACACTTTTGAGATTATATACAGTGTGTAGACATGGGTTACTCAAAAAATGTAATATCAGTATGACTTTATATATATATATATATATATATATATATATATATTTTCAAAAATATTAATATCTGATTCTTATTATTTCTTTTTTTTTTTGGATTTTAGAGTATTGTACATCCTAAGTAATGTACATGTCAAAGGATTCATCGTGAGATTCTTCCTAGGTCTGTTAATTTTTCATTATAGGATCTATTCAAGAAATGTGAAAAAAAAATCCTCAATGTATGTGTAGATATGAATGGAATGCTAGCTGCTGTCAATATGCAAGTGATGTTTTAAGGTATTATGATTTAGTGAGGTTTTTAGACACATTTTGCATGATTTCACGTGTTGTTGTTAATGGGTATAAATATGAATTTTGGTCGATCAGACTTTATGAGGCCCTTTGTTTGAACGGCCTTGGAGGAAGACGCAAAGGATGGATATTATTCATTATTTGTGCATCTCCTTTGTGGATGGTCTTCCACCTTATGTAATATGGGATTGGTGCATTGACAAGTTTTAGTCGAACGTAACTGTTGTCATTACAATGATTTCCCCTTTGTTGGAAATCATATCATTATTTCAAGGATTTTACAAGTTATTCATGTGTATTATTCACCATGCCAATTTCCTTCAATCATATATGTTTGAAGTTGGAGAAAATTTCTATAGTGATTCCCTAGACTAAGTTTAGAGGAGCTAAGGAGGGTTGTTTTTGATTCCTTGAAACTTTTGTGCTATGCCTAAGGAGGATGCTAGGTTTGGTCTCTTGGATATATTTGTCTAGGATGGTTCTATTAGCAACTTAAATTGTAAGATGTCTTGAAGGGAATGGCTTTGGAAATCTCCCCACTTAAGATTCCTCATAGTAGCCACATTGGTAAGATACATGGGTAGATTAAACTTTGTGATATGATTGGGTCTCTCGAGGACATTAGGATTCATATGACTTGATTCTTTGTAGGTTTGTAAACAAGGGACTAGTTGGTTGTCTTGGGATTTTATGGGGGGAGGAAAGGGTGTGAATTTCTAGGCAAAGTATCTCCAATATTTTGCATTTTTTTGGAAAAATACGAAAATGTTTTGGGGTTTTTTGGGGAGAAGAAAAGGCTGTGATATTTTTAGGTAGAGTATTTCCAACGTTCTACTTTTTAGGCAAAAAGGCTTACAAAAGGCAGCCTTTTGTTCAAAAGCATTTATACGATGATGACAAAAAGGGTGAATTGATTAAATGACTTGTGTTCATAGTATTAGGTCCCTATAATACTAGTGTAGCCACCATATTGTTATTTTTGTGTCCCATGTAGCCCCCATATTGTTATTGTTTTGCTCCATGTAGCCCCCATATTGTTATTGTTGTGCCCTATAGAAGCCCAATATTTTTACTGTTGTGCCCTTGCTTTATTATTGTTATGTAGGCTCTCATTAGATAATTTTTGAGGTCTAAAATGAGTCTCCCAAGGAAATTATAAAATAATAGTGGAAATAATAACATAAGATTAGATTACCTAGTTAATTTTGGGAGGGTGTTGGCTTCCTAGAGTCACACTACACTATGCAGTAATGAAGAACCCGAGAACATCTAAATGGTTTCTATCTGTTATTTGATTGATGAAAAGATTCAAATTCAAATCTCATTTGTGATCATCGTACCTCCTGGAAATATTACCTGTGTTTGATGTTCTTGTAGTCTTGGTTTACTTTTCCTCTTGACACATAGTGCTTAAAGTAAGACGATATTACAACAAATATACAAACCATATATTAATTGGTTTCTGAAAATTAATCAAGTGTATGACTGTGAACTTTAGACTTGAAAAATTGATAATAAAAAATTCCATTTCACTTTCAAGATACATGCACTTCGTTTTCCCCTTTACATGTCACAAGAAAATAAATAACACGTCGAATCCAATCACAACCATAGCGTCAAATTCTTATATAGATCAATGTTTAGCTTCCATCTAACGGTCAATCATAATTAGGTGGACAACATAATCGAAACTATAAATGACCCAGAAATGGTTCTTGCATAATTTGACTTATGTTAAGTTTTCTTCATGAGTGTGTGTTATGCACAATTAAAATCCTTTGAATTCGTGTTAAGTTTGTCTCAAAGTAGCCGTTAATTTGACAGTGGTTTGGGATCAAGGTTGGGGGGAAAAACACCATTACATTAAGCATTTTGCTGAGCTGCATTTCTATTGATTTTGAGTAGGAGCATTCATAATCCTTGGGTTTGATATAAAAAATTTTGAAAAATAAAAGATGGATGAAATATGGAGAATCGGGCTTTACCCAACTTAAAGGAGAAATTAAAAGTTCCTTTAGTCCAAATAAACCCTAGTGGATGACTGAACAATTAAGAGTTCAACCATTAGAAAACACATAATTCTAAGATTTACCAATTCCTTTAAAACCCTTGCAAGATATATCAAGAAAGACAAGTTACTCTTCAATCTAGCTTGATAGATCTTGCAAAACTAAAACAAATCGTCATATTGATGCCAGGATTCATTTCACCCACAAATATTTGTACAATTCTACGCAATTAGCATAACAGATCATGTTTACAACTCAAAATGCCATGAAAATTGCATAAACTTAGATTTCATTAGTAGTAAACTTCAAAATAAAGGTGATATGGAAACATACATGATGAGAGAAACAAACAACCCAAAAGTTACTTCAAAATTCTTTCCCAAAATTGCTTCAAGACCTCTCAACAATTCACCAAAACTTTGGCATAGTTTCCCCTACAACCAAGATCCCCTTCACATTTCAAAACAAGGCATATATATAGGCACTCCAAGAGCTTGGCCCTACTCCAAACCACTAGTGGTATATGGAAAACCACTTAACTTTGTTACAGAATTTTCAGTTGTATTGTAACTAACTTCTTCTAGAAGTTTCTTTGAAAATCTGTCAGAAGTGGAGTGGGCTCCTCTAGATTTGGATTTGATAGCATCTCTCTCCTAGTTGGGTGTGACCTTTCCTTTTATTCTTGGGCGCTAACTTAGACTAGCAATGTTGTTCGTCTTCGGACCTGAGCTCACTCTTGCCATGATTCTGCTTTTCCTGCGCGCAAACTTCTTTTGAACATTTGACTTGTAAATGTTCAACATGTCATTCCACTCTTCGTTGGCTAGCAGATTACATGAACCTACTTCATGTACTACTTATTGCAGGTTCATGATGGGCTCATAATTTGTTCCCCTCCACTCCTTGAAAATTCCTTTGAGCATGAACAATAGTTCAAAATGGTTTCGGTACAAATCCATGATGCTCCTGCTTCATATTGTTGCTTGATCTATCTCTTCCAAGCCCTCCTAGCTCTCCTTTATGGCCTTTAAGTCATTCATGAACAGTTCCTTCGGATGCAAACCTTTGTTCTCGTCGAAGAGTGATGGGAGATCTCTCTTACATAATTCTTTGTATTTTCCCTTGAAACTTTGGATCTCCTTAGTCATGTCCTTTGCTCTCCTTTCTATCTACAATATTAACTCATGTTTCTTTTCTATTTGACCTGTTTTAGCTACCCATTGGGAGCTGTCAATACTGGATTCAACAACTTTTTCTTTGGTCATATGATTAAGAAAACTCATGATCACAACAACTTCTCATGTAGATCTCTCAATATCTCCCTTAAGTTTTTGATATCTTTCTGAGTTATCTTAACTGCGTCTATTTTTTCCTACATTAACTCCAAGTACCCCCAGTTCTTGTTAACTGTCCTGGTGATCCTTTTCCAAACCACACTCTTGGTCTTCTTGAGAGATATTCTCCTGGAATTTTCCCTCTTCTAAAGAATTAGCGTCTCTGGTATTCTACTATATTTCCTTTCCCAACGAAGCTCTACCTCAACCGCTTTCAGCTTCTGCCTCAATTCTGGGGAAGAAGATCATGAGTCCTCGAGGTCTTCTCACATGTTCTAGGAGTCCATTTGTTCTGCCAAGTTGTCCAAGAATTGTTTAAGTTCTAGGGTTGTCCAAGGAACATTTCTGTCACTGATGTTGTTGTTTGGACAACTCGTTTCTACCACCATTTCTTTTGAGTTTGTATTTATGCATGAAGAAGAGGCAATTGTTAAGTCAAATTTTGTATCTGTGAATGGGGGGGACGACTAGTGCTACATGTTGTTGTGACATATTAGGCCGTGACTAATTCCCTACAACTTATGTTTAGGTGGCATATAAGAGCTTTGACATCGGCCCTGACAATTCTTGGTCTGGAGTGGTTTAATTCAACAGATATAGGACTACCTAGGCTTGGTAGTGGTTCAAGGGAATGAAGCCATGGGAATTGTAGGGTGAGGGCTTCAGCGAAGATGATCCTTCCGTACAATGAGGAGACATACCGAGTGTGGGCCAAACATGGGGAAAACAATAAAATTTAGGTGTGTGAAATCTTGAGAGAGGAGGATTATGAGGCATATCTGGGTTATGCTCGAAATTGTTTGGCCTATGCTTGAATTTTCCCAATTCGGCATTGAGTACAGACAAGGATGAACATTGTAATGCATTGTAATTAACCCAAAATGAGCAAGTTAATGATGTTTATAGTAACCAGGGTTTAACACGTGTGTGTGATTTTTCAGGAGGGAGATTTTGGTGGTGTCAACAAAATGTTGGAAGAGGTCCACGTGGCATACCATGTGGGAGGCTTGACCACTATTTGGAGGAACCGTGGCACACTCCCACATAGTTGAGTTTCTGGCTATGGAGACTCTTGAAGCGATACGAGGACAACTAAGGGACGAAACGTGTCCATCTCCACGACCTCTAGCTTTGCTATGTAGGTTTTAACCTTGTACAGAAATTACTTGCATACGAATTCTAAAACATAGAAAATAAACTATGCGAGAGCATAACACATAAGACACATATATGCGGAGATTTTCCCTTGATCACAAAACTAGGACTACCAGATTGATTTTTCATTATGTTCCTTTCAATGTTACGATACATATTTATACATGCTGAAGCATCCAATAACATGGACTGAAAACCATCGCGTCCAAAACCATGGACCGAAAACCATCGCGTCCAAAACCATGGACCGAAAACCTTCGCGTCCAAAACCATAGACCGAAAACCTTTGCGTCCAAAACCATATGCGAAAACCATACACAAAACCAAAGGTAGGTCCGCCCCCTCGTGACCCCCCCCACTGTGCAATCGGCACAACGAAGGGGGGTTCCACCCCCCCTCTGATCCCCGGTTAACAACTTAGGCTAGTCGTGGAAAGAATATAACACAACCCAACATTCTCCTACTTGTTGTTTTCTTTCCACAGGGGGCCACGGGAGAGCTTACTCATTTATCTAGCCCTGCAACACCCATTGTTTCTCTACATCAAGAGAACTTCTCAGAGCTCACATATTTTGTCAATGCATCTGCAGCATTCTTCAAAGTGTCCACCTTTACCAGCGACACCTTTTTGTCTTCTATCATATCCCTCACAAAGTGACACTGAACATCAATGTTCTTTGTCTTTGAATGGTAAGTAGGGTTCTTTTCCAAGAAAATTGCACTTTCGCTGTCACAGTCTATCCTTATAGCTCCCTGTACTAACCCCATACTTGAACACAATCTTTGCAACCAAACTGCTTCCTTGCTTGCATGAGTGGCTGCCATGTATTCTGCCTCTATAGTTGATAGTGCCACTACATATTGTTTCTTACTCATCCAATTGACTGCACCTCCAAATAGGTTAAGCACATACCCACTTGTAGATCTTCTTTGATCCATATATCCATCCCAATCCGCATCAACAAAGCCATGGATATCCAAAACTATGTCCAATCCTGATCTTCCTTGGTAGCACAAACCATAATCACTAGTGCCACACAAATACCTGAAAACCCGCTCCACTGTTGTCCAATGCTCCTTCCCTGGTTTTGACATAAACCTGCTCAATACTCCCACTGCATGTGCAATGTCTGGTCTAGTACAAACCATCGCATACATCAGGCTACCAACTGCACTTGCATATGTAACATGGGACATGTCCTCTTCCTCTTCTTGTGCCTTGGGACATTGTTCAGTAGATAAGTTTACACCTACAAGAATAGGAACCTTCACCGGTTTACTATCCTGCGTATTAAACCTCTACAACATTGGCTCGATATACTTCCTTTGGTTTAACTAGAGCTTCCTCTTTGCCCGTTCTCTTTTAATTTCCAAGCCAAAAATATAGTTTGCAGCACCAATATCTTTCATGTAGAATTTGGAGGACAATTGGGTCTTCAAAGCCTGGATAATTTCTTTGTCATTTCCAACAAGCAACATATCATCCACATACAAGACCAGATAAATAAAACGGTCACCAATTAATTTAAAATACACACAATGATCTGCTTTTCTTCTAGTGAAACCAAGTCCCCGTATAAATGTATCAAATTTTTGATACCACATCCTTGGTGACTGTTTTAATCCATACAGAGACTTCTTTAACTTGCATACCAGTTCTTTCTTACCCTTCACCGCAAAGCCTTCAGGTTGCTTCATGTAGATCTCCTCTTCCAGATTCCCATGAAGAAATGTTGTCTTCACATCCATTTGTTCTACCTCAAAATCAAAAGCAGCAACAACAAATAAAAGTAATCTAATAGAAGCTACCTTGGCAACAAGAGAAAAAATATCACCAAAATCAATTCCCAGCACTTGGGAATAACCTTTTGCTACCAACCGAGCTTTGTATTTCTCCACCTTTCCTTCTGCATTCGTCTTCTTCTTGATCACCCATTTGATGCAAATGGTTTTCCTTCCAGCCGACAACTCCGCCAGATCCCAAGCCTCATTTTTGTTCAAAGATGCAATTTCATCAACCATGGCCTCTTTCCAGAGTCTTCCATCCTCTAAATCCACTGCTTCCTTCAAGTTCTGGGATCATCATCAGTAATAGATAAAGCAAAATTTGAACAGAAAGCAGATGGAATATACCTTTCTGGTTTCCTTCTTTCTCGAACTGATCTTCTCACACCTAGAGTTTGTGTCTATTCATCTTCTGATTCCTCTTCTGCTGTAGAGTCTGATTCTTCCTCCTTTAGCTCAAACTCTGTCTTCTCAGGTTCCTTTGTTTGGACTTCACGTTTAATAACATCTTTCACCTCTCTAAACACCACATCTTGGCTGTACACAACCTTTCTTGTTACTAGGTTCCAAAGCTTATAACCCTTTAAACCATCCTTATACCAAATAAAGATGCACTTTTCAGATTTACTATCCAACTTGGTTCTTTTCTCCTTTGGAACATGTACAGATGCATCACATCCAAATACCCTCAGATGTGAAAGAGAGGGTTTCTTACCAGTCCATACCTCTTGTGGAGTCTTATCCTCCAATGCTGATGAAGTTGATTTGTTGACCAGGTAACATGTTGTCTCCACCGCCTCCACCCAGAATTCCTATCCTAACCTGGCACCACTAAGCACACTTCTTGCCCTTTCCATCAACCTCTTGTTCATTCTTTATGCAACTCCATTTTTCTCAGGTGTATATGGAGTAGTCTCTGTGTTATACCACACTTCTTACAAAATTCCTCAAATTCCTTGCTGCAAAACTATCCACCGTTATCTGACCTCAGCACCTTTATCTTCTTCTCTGTCTGGTTTTCCACCAGAGCATTAAATTCTTTAAACTTGTTAAAGACTTCAGATTTCTTCTTAGGGAAATATATCCATGTATTCCTTGAGAAGTCATCTATAAATGATACATAGTACAGAGACTTACCCAGTGATGGAACCTTCACAGGTCCAAACACATCACTGTGCACAAGCTCTAATATCTATTTCACCATCTTACCACTAGAGAGGAAACTCACCTGATTCTGCTTCCCATATACACAATTTTCACAGAAATCAAAATCTAGAGAGCTATTACTCATACCTTTTACCATACCTTTACCATGAAGTATTCGAAGGCCCTTCTCTCCAATATGTCCAAGCCTTTGATGCCACAACATGGTCTTCTCTCTAGAGACCACTAGATTTTCTGCTCCACTTTCAGGAACCACAGAACTGTTGCATCCATCAACAACAGTGCTACCTTGCAGCTTGTACAAAGTTCCAATCCAAACTCCCCGCATCAATACCAGTGCTCCCTGAACCATCTTGTAGGTATCCTTCTCGAACACCGTTTTTATAGCTACATCATCCAACTTTCTTACATAAATTAGATTTCTGGCCAATGTAGGAATACACAGAACACCCGAAAGTGTTCTAACCCTTCCACATTGCAACTTCAACTTTACTTTTCTGCGACCAACGATTCTAGCCTTCCTGTCATCCCCCAAGAAGACATCACCACCATCATATTTCTCATACTCGCAGAACCACTCTCTATAGGGAGTGAAGTGAAAGGATGCACCTGAGTCAATCAACCATTGACTTGGAGGTCCAAGGTGAGGCAATAAACAAAAGCATAACTGTAAGGGAAAAGGGATGCACAGATCCAAGCGCTGATGGACAACTTGGCGAGAGCTAAGTATGTCATTTCATACCTTGAGCAAGAAAACAAGAAGCTAAGTGACAAACAAGTCCTCATGGAGCTAGAACTTCTTAAGGCAAAGAGGCAAAGTGACAAGGGTAAGTCAGTAATGCAAGAGGTAGAAACATCGACTACCTTGACTACAAAACAAAGAATTGAGAAGGAAATTGAGGAGGATAGAGAAACTTGGCTTGACATGGTCAATTTGCATTTGGAGAAGCTACTACAAAAGGCTAACAGGGACAATCGAATCATCATGCACATGGCTCGCCATTACAGGACCCGGAACAAGATTTGGAACATAAGGGTCAAGCAAATGAAAACAAGGCTAAAACAAGCACTCAAAGGAAAAAAGGAGGATGACAGGCTTAGGTTTCTTGCTGAAGCTTCCTTGGCTGACCAAGATACTTAATGGTAGAATTTTCGACAAATTTTGAGCAAGCTTTGAAGAATTTTTTCCTTTTGAAGAATTTGGCAATTTTTGACATAGAAATTTTGGCTCTATGCCCAGCGCCACTAGCGCTGTGCTTTTCCGAGGGACATACAATGAAGGAATGGTTAGCATTTTTCAATTCAAAATGATAAGTACATGCACCCTAAGCATTTTCTAAGCTTTTAGAGCAAAACTGGTAAACCAAAAGGTCAAAAAACACCCAAAAAATGACCTTTCTGCCCTTTTTTGGACACACAAAAGCAGTCTTGGGAGAATCCGATTTTGAGGGGTAAAATGAGCTTCAAATGAAGAAATGCAAGATTTTCTAGAAAGAAGACTTGAAAAAATTTCCAATGAGCTATCATGCGCTCAATTTGGACATCGGGAAGGCCTCCAAAATGAACCTACAAAAAGCACTGCGCATAGGACAAAAATTGTGCTGAGTGTCCATTTCACTGTGCCCTGACTGTAATTTTGGGTTTCCTCTCATAGATGGTGTTTTACTAATGTAAATGATGACTAGGAATGTAAATATGATGGATAATAAGTACTAGAAGGTAGATTCATTAGATTAAAAGTCATCTTGAGGACAAATGAATCAATTTCCTCACTTTTAGGGGCAAGTTGTTAGGATGCCTAGATTCCAGTGTCTTGTTCAGTTTTGGTTAGTTTAGCTCCTCATCTTAGGGATTCGACCCCTGAGGATGGGAGGAGGTTGAATCAATGTCTATATCTTCTTATTCTTTCTCATTGTAAAGGGTTGGACTCAGTTGGATGCTTATGCTTTGAAGAGACATCATTTTGTATCAGTTTTAGCAGGAGATTAATGAAAAGTTGCAGCTATTTCTTTGGGATCCATGTGGTATGATGTTCAGTTCAGTTTTTCTTATGTTTTCATGTGTTAGAATGTATTTTTGATTCCATTTCATCATTTCACTACCTTTATGTGAATGTATACAAGTCTGAGAGGTAAAATCCATATCTTTATGCTCTGTTTTGGGTAGACATTTCACAGTCTGTGTTTTCTTCAATTTAGGAAGAATCCATAAGGTTTACATGCTCTTCCTAACTCCTCACCTGTCTTTTCACCTCATCCATCAAACCCTAAGATGCTGAGCCTTGTGCCTACCTTGCCCCATCGAACACCCTGAAATTTTGACCTAATTTCCTTGCCCTAACTCTTTGGCTCCTCTTGATCCAACAAAACCCTTCTAAATCAAATCAAACCTTGTGCTATTATACCTAGCCTAATATCATTTTCTTGATCCAGTCATCTTGGCTGAGATCCTTATGGAGAGAGCCCTCTCTTGGCCTAGTAGGGCTAGCTACTTGGCTAAGCGTGGTTTGTGGTTACCCTGGCATTGCCTTCCTTCAGCTTGAGGTTCAATCCAGGTGATAACAAGACCCAATCAAAGAAGAGGTTGTTGGGTATTTTACAAGGTGTTATTAGAGATATACGTAACAATATTGGGGTTGTATGGGTGTGAAATTACTGCAAAAAAAACATTTGATGAAATTTCAAGTGTAACTCGTGTAAAAATTTGGAAGAAATTTCCCATGGATGCACTAAAATCCAAAGTGGAGGAACCATGTGAAGTTGAGGCACATGCGGTGGGTATGGTGGAGTTGATCCAGAGGAGCATAAATAACACTTGAGGTTGGTACTACAAGTGCTAAGATGGTATTAATTGTATGCTAAGTTGAACAGGTGTTCTCTTTTATTAGAGAGATCCATTATTTGGGACATATAATTTTTGAGGAAGGAATAATAGTAGATCCAGAGAAGATTGAAGCTATTAGAGAATGGCTTACACCTAAGAACATAACATAGGTAAGATCATTCATGGAATTTGTTGTATATTACAAATTTTCATAGAATGATGCTCCATGATTGCTCATCCAATAACAAATTTATAGAAAAAAGGAACACATTTGAATGGATACCAATGTGTGAAGAAAGTTTTTGGCTATTATAGAAAGCACTTACTAGTGCACTCATTCTTAAGATTATTGGCCCAATGAAGATTTTGTGGTATGTATAAATGCTTGCAAAGAGGGACTTGGTAGATTTCTTACATAGAATGGACATGTTATTTGTTATGAATCCATAAATCTTGAAGAACATGAAAGTAATTATGTTGCACATGACTTAAAGCATGCTACCATAGTTAACACATTGAAAATGTGGAGACATTACTTAATGAGGAGGAAATTTGATTTAAGGTGGAACCATTGTGGTTTGAAATATATGTTTCAACAACATACTTTAAATGCTAATGTTGTTAGAGATTCCTCTACCAATAGGGGAGTCCTTTCACTGATCTAATTGAGAATAGTGAGAGGACTATGGATAAATCCATATGGCTCTTTACACTAAATCTAAATTATTCATTCAATGTACATTAATGAGGAAAATAGGTAAATGCTTACCTTATTCCAATGTTTGTCTTTGCATGATCCAAACTAACGTAGCTCCAAGACCCCACTCCTAATTCCAACAATCACTTTGCACAATTAGAAAAACATAACTCCCCAAACTCATTTTCCATAAAAATATTATAGATGACAACAAGATATAATCTACCTTACTCAAGAAAAAGTAGATCTATCAATGTATATAAAAAATACAAAGATAACACATAATCGAGGGGAAATGCCATAGATTTGTATTAGTAACGAATGAAATTACACCAATACAATGTTACATTGAGACCGCTAAAGAACCTTCTAACTCAAAGCTCCCCAAGGCCTTCCTTATCCCTCTCTTAAATGTTGATGGACCATAAATGAACTGCAAGGATAATAACAAAGGTCTCTCTATTTATATTTTGGCAGCACAATGTTATCAAATTTTGGCTCTAGATGTGTAGTGTCCCCTATGAAGTTTCTCTTTATAGGAATAATGGAGGAGGGAACGATTTAGATTGGATAATTACATTATTTTTCATCTATATTAATGCTTTTCAAGTGGAAACAAATTGTAGGAAATAACTTGCAGGGTCATTTGAATGGTGGTCCTAGATTTCTAGAGCCAGTTTGTGGCCTTAAATCACAAAATTTTGTGGTTCCAAGCTTAATATAAACCTTATATTTCATATTCTACATGTCGATATTTTTCCAATGATGTAAGAACCACATCAATCAGAGCTCATACGAGAAAGTTATGCCTCCTATGGGTTGACCTTCCTAGTTGACCACCATGATGTGAGTAGATGCCACATCATCCCCATAATCACACAAGTGGAGCTAGCCACATGTGGGATTTCAAGAAGTTTCTAAAAATTTCAAGAACCTTATCATTAGTTTAGAATTGAGGAACTCAAATCTTACCCCAAGATGGCTATGGAGATATGTTAAATACCAGGCCATTAGGAGGAGTAGGGGACCGAGCTTCCATTCTATACTATTTTATTTTGTTCCATAGTTGGGCAGAGCATTTGGGAATGGGAAGTAAGAGAGAAAAATAAAGGGTGTTAGGATTATGTAGCAACCTTACAAGCCATATGTCTTAGGCAACTCCATAGAAGTACGTCTTCTTTGTATTGGGATTTTTTCCATACAAGAGAAAAGAGAGTAGAGCAACCTCACCTTCTAGCTAGGTTTTCTCCCATTAGGGTTTCTTGGGGAAAATCTGTGTCTCTTTTGGATAGTGCGTGTATTTCTTTTTGTTTTCTATTTCTCACATGTCAACTAATTTAATTAATTATGTAGGAAATTAACTAATTAAGGAATTTGGAATCTAAGGAAAAATTAACAATAAATATTTCAATAACTATATTAGATCTGTTATGACGAACTATTCTAGTGGAATATTGATGAAAGTTCATATATCATGGGAAGAAATAGGTTCTAGGAGAGGGGGATCAGATTTTGTAGTAACCTTATATGCCACAATGTCTTAGGAGATTCCATAAAGAGTATCTCTTTCTTTGTATGTGCACATTTCCATAATAGAGAAAATAGAATAGAGTGGCCTAGGGAAAATCTAGTGTTTAATTGTGGATGGTGTGTGAGAATTTTTTTTGTTCTCTATCTTTCTCCTTTTAGCTATTTCATACATTTAAGCATAAAACTAGTAATTAAATAATATAAGATCTAAAAGAAATTAACCTTCATAGTAAATATTTTGATATTCTGTCAAATCTATTGTGACAAACTGCGCTAGTAAAATATCCATTTAATTTATAAATCCTCTAATATTATATGAAATGCTGAATACAACTTCAACTTCTGCTATAGAATAATTCCAACATCAAGTTTTTTTCTTCCGTAAACTAACTCTAATTTTTTTAACCTCTTCAAATCCATATTTCCATTACACTTTGCTTTCCTACTTCCAATTATTTTTATCCCTATATTTCTACTAGTTACACTTTGGATGTGTCAATTAAGATTCCCTTATTTTTTTTAAGGGATTTGTACATATAAATGGTTTCATCAAAATCTTAGTAGTGTATTTAAATAAGGAGGTTGTGTCCATTTTCCTTAAATTAAATTGATTTCTGGTTAATCTATGTAATGTTTGGATTTATATTCTTTTCGATGCACTGTGTAAACAAAAAGACCTTGCTCAATTAGTTTTGGATTAAATGATATTGATACTTATGTTGATTTACGTAATGTTTGAACCTAAAGTTGTTTCCTCAATAAATATAGTTTAAGCTTTAGCATTCACATACAATTTTGTTTCCAACCAATTTTAATATTAAATCCAAAAAGGAAAAATGTTATTTTTTACTATTGAATATATTGATCTTTCACTATTACTATTTTGATTTTTAATTTTAACGTTAATGAAATAATAACTCTCTTTTACACTCATGGAAATTTACTGTGAATTGTTAATAACTTCTCTCCCAAATATAAAAATAATAAAGACTCTACCACTACATGCTTTATAAGACATACAATTTTGTTTCCAACCAATTTTAATATTAAATCCAAAAAGGAAAAATGTTATTTTTTACTCTTGAATATATTGATCTTTCACTATTACTATTTTGATTTTTAATTTTAACGTTAATAAAATAATAACTCTCTTTTACACTCGTGGAAATTTATTGTGAATTGTTAATAACTTCTCTCCCAAATCTAAAAATAATAAAGACTCTACCACTACATACTTTATAAGAAAACAATCAAATGTAATTATTCATGTAATACCACTACATGCTTTATAAGAAAACAATCAAATGTAATTATTCATGTAATAAAATACAATGAGAAAAAAAACTAACAAAAACAATCTTACACTATTTAAATTTAATTTAATTAAAAAAAAACCATATTAAAGAAAGAAACACAAATAAGTGTAATTATAAGAATATACAAAGTAAAATACAATTTATGTAACCAAGTTAAATAAAAATGTACAATAAAAAAACTCAAAACTCGATGGTGAGGCTTATTTACTAGGTTATCAAGTCATAAATACACGAGGGCAGTATATGTTCATCACTAGATAATGTATTTGTTTTGATCCAACAATGGACATATACTGCTTTACGTATTTATGGCTCTATAGCCTGGATATATTAGTCACCAAACTCGATTGGGTGAAAGGTTTACACCTCACATGATCCTTTTCTCTCTAAGTGTTTTGGTCCACAACAAGGTATCCCCACAAAGATGAGTCTAGTATTTCTTCATATGCTCAAAAATCTCGATGCACCATGGTCACAATCAGGTTATACCTAATGTACAAACCAAGAACCCCCTATGTTGGTTGCTCATTTGACATGTTTGATCTCTTTTATTATGTCAAGTAGACATCATACTTATATTTCTCACCACGAACCCCCTTTGTCTCCCTAAAACCTTTTTTCACATGCCAATGATTTTTTCCTCTTTGCACTATTTTTCATCCTATCATGTTCTTCCTCTCATCATTAATGGTGAAATCTCATTTCCATTTGTAAAATGTTAAAAGAAAAAAAAAACACTCCAATGCAATATTGATTAATTAAAATATATTCTAGGATAGGATATAATTTAATATTATATACTTGGCATATCATGTAGTCAAAAGTTTCCCATATATAAATAGTGAAAATGAAAATTTGATAGAATGGGTATATTATTATTTAAAAAATAATAATGATGTGGAAGTATAATTATGTAGATTATTTTGATTTTTGGGTAGCATTGGATGTGCTCTAGCTCCAAAATTTTGTGGAGGGGCTAGAACACATGAGATCTCCAAGACTGAGAAATCATTTGGTGAAATTCCACCCGAATTGTATTTTATTAAAATAATTAGTATTTTTAATAGGGTTCCTAAGTCTAAACTTGGGAAAATTAAAGTACTAATGAGTATTAATGAAAATATGGGTGAGAAGCTTCTAAGAGACGAGGATCAAGTAGAATTTAATCTTAGCCATTGATTAGAGACTTAATATCAGCCGTTGATTTCTCTATAGGAAAAGTATAAATGGAGGTTTGGGGTCAGTTGGAAAAGACACACAGAAAGATTGAGGAAATCGATGTTCTTAGGTGAGAAGTTCTTAGGAGGAAAATCGATTGGGGAGATCTTGCAGCTGAGGGGTAGGGATAGTTTGGGAATACTGATAGAGAGGCAGAGAGAAGCTTGTGGAGGCAGCAAAATAGCTAGGAGAGCTGACATTGGGCTAGTCTGAGCCCACACAACCTTGACACATAGCTAGAAGGGTGAGTGCAGAGAGAGAAAGTTGTCTTCCACAAAAAGAGTCGGAACTATCGGAACAATTGGGAAAGATGACACAGTGGGCATAAGAGCTAACACAGAGCCTCAAATAGATCCATGAAGGCCCACAGTTACTGCGAAGGGGTAGCGCAGTTGTGGCCTGGGCCAACTAGTTTGACTGTTGATCAGCCAGAATCTGCCTAGTGAAGTGACGTAAAACTCACTCAGGTTTTCCACCATTGTATTTCTCTGTCATTGGTTTACCGAAAGGGAAACTGACATTTGTATTCATAACCACTGCTTAATAATAGAAAAACCTCAGAGTTGCTACACCGATTTTCCTGTCTTGGTTTTTTCCGGGGATGTTTAGTGCAAAAATAAGTGTGTCCTTTGTGTGACTGTCTCATTTATTTTTCAGTACTTGATATGTATGTTGGTGTAGGTTGCAGTGTCTTTTCATTTAATATTTTTTGAATATTTCTGAAAATAACTTGTTAAAATGAAGAACACAAGTAGGTAATGCAAATCCGTTTACAGCAGTAAGATTTCTCACTTTGTTAGATTCAGAGATTTTCACAGATTATTATTTAAAAGTAATAATAATATGGAAGTGTTATTATTTTTTATTATTTAAATTATTTATCTACTATGAATTTATGATGAAAGCTAGGATTATAGTCATTGTATGTTTTTTGTTTTGATCATATAATTTTTTGTTATCTTTAATGTTTTAGGTAAGAAATATACATATATAAAGCCAATATTTCAAATATTATTATATAACTCAAGTAAGTTTAATGATTAAGAACATGTATTTCCTCGTAAAAGCTCATAGGTTAAAATGTAGAAGGGGATAGAGTATGTACACCTCTATAGGCTTGAGTAGACAAATTAATAGGCATTTCTATTTTGGAATAGGGCTTTCACAATTTTAATTTAATTATCAATAATTATTTGGTGGATGGTAGGGATTAACTTCTATGGAATATTCTAAAATGTTCTTAATAGTATTCACAAATCAAAGTTTGAAATTTATCTCCAAAGTAGTTATGTCCTTTGTGCCCTTTTAAGTAGATTGATTAATTAAAAAAAAGTCATATGAACAAGTGCGATATGAAATGTGTTATGATTTTTTTTGGCATGTGGTATTTATAAGCCATGGTATTGGCTCATAGTAATGTAACAATGCCCATTTATATATTAAGAATCTCCATTGTTAAGTGGGGATGAATGTCCATAGTTAAGAATGTTGTTATATATACATATATATAATTTAAAATAAAGTTATATTTTAGTAAAAAGCAAGATGTGAAACCCTAACAATGACGACAGAGAATATAGAACAACATAGCCTTGCTCAAAGCGTAGCTAGGAGTGCCTCTAAAATAATTAAAAATGGGGATGTAGGAATTAAAATAGATGTTGAAGGCACTAAAAATGCTTTGCACGAAGCAAAATATGTTGAAATTGTCTCGGATCCTCAAGGCAACAATTTTGTGAGTAGAAAGACTACAAAAAAGGAAGATGGGAAGGTAGTAAGGCTATAGAAGTAGTAGATGGTCGTGGCAGTTTCCAGTTCCGCAAGGGTAGAGGAACCTGATACCTTGGGTGGAAACTATGGCGATATGCCATTAGAAGTTGTAAAATTGAAGGAAATCAATGGCTCAGGTAGAGTGGGGATCGAGGAAACCCCACTACACTCCTTGCTCACATGTCATCTTGAGAGCCTATGCCAGATTCACACACTTGTTATCAAATCTTTGTCAAGCTTCTCTCTGGGCATTCACTGCTCCTTGGGGTTTATTTCTCATATATGGTTTGATACGTCAAATTTTCCTTGGAGATTCTAGTGTGTATTCCCTATGCCATGCAATGTATGTTTTTTGAAGGTAAGAAATTAGATGATGATTCCCCTCTCTCAACCTATAACATTGGTAAATATGCCACTATTTTTATGGCTCTTCACTTACTAGCAGGGGGATTGGGGTAAGCCTTCCTCCTCTCAGAATTTTTCTTATAAATATGATGCCAATTCCTAATGCCCCGCCAGGGCAGATCAACCTTAGGTGGTTCCTATACCATTTTTAGTTGAAAAATATGAGAAATTTCTATCGCTAGAAATATCTCACCTTGATCTAAAAGATCTATGTTAGCTTTATTCAAAGTCAGCCATAATTTGTCATTTTAATGGCTTCTGTCCCCACACGACCGATATTTACCAATGGATACATTCGTCATGGACCAAGAATTGCAAGGTTATTTTCTTCTCAAAAGGCTTTTTCATTGTGTTATTTGAGGAATCGAAAGATCACCAGAGAGATTTATCTAAAGGGCCCTGGTTTTGGGGTGATTCCATACTATTCACAACCCCTTGATTTCTATATTTTGACCTTTCCACAACTGTTATTACCGAGCTACTAATATGGGTACGACTTCCTAATCCGCTTGCTCACTTGTGGCACTACTCAATCTTTCAGGGAATTGAAGACTCCCTGGGTCATTTCCTTACTACTGATGCCTATCGTGGGCCGCTTGGAGTATACACCTATGGAAAAGTTTGTGTTGAAATCGATATCAATAAAGGACTACCAGATCAAATCATTTTAAAGTAGGTGATTTTCACTGGACCTGGGCTTTGGATTATGAGAATGTTGCTTTTTGTTGTTGCTTCTCTCATCAAACATGCCATTTACAAAATCCTTGCCTAATATTCAAATCTCAATAGAAGGGAACATCCAAAATCCTAGATCTAAAAGTTGGAAGCCCTGCAACCCTCTTCATATGGAGAGAAAGGCCTCTTCTTCTTCTAGCACAGATGATGAAGGATCTGATGAAAAAATCCATTTGGGGGACAAGGTACAATCCTAAGGTCTTCAAACATATCCTAAGGCTCCTACTGTGAAACATGCTCCTTCGGAAATCACATAGATAATGAATATTATTGCTTCTTAAGGTGTATTGAAATGAGCTCATGAGTTGGCTTCTTCAGAATATAATAAGGAATCTCCTTCAATGCACAATGATAGTCTACATATAGCTTTGATAAACCCACCTTCAGAAGGTTGGGTCAAGGTTTCAAAAAAGAAAGAAAAGAAAGGTCGCCTTAAGCAATAGACCTAATTTGGGCGATTATCGTTTGTAAATGTTTCTTTTGTTCCTCCATGTCTTCCTTGTTATTCCTAATATCATACATCACAACTTTGTTACTGTTAGTAATTCATTTATGATCAATATATTTTTTAGGCTTAAAAAAAATGTTATAGTTTAATTATTTTTATTTTATTTTATTCATAGTCACATAGTTATTACAACAATATGTTTCATTGTCATGTCACTCACACGAAATTGAATTTCAATAAGAAAAACAACGATTCTACTCAACCACTTGAAATAACCCCAATACAAGTAAAATTGTTTCTCTTATTTATTATCCTAATACTTTTTTTATACATAATCCCAATTTTATATATACAATTAAAATTATTTCATTTATTTATTATCATAATACTTTTTGTACAATCATTAACTTAAACATGAAAAATGATCTAAAATTTAAAATTTATCATTGCCTCACGTTAACCAATAATCAAATAACAAATTTTACCAACAACCCATAAAGTTGTTGAAATGGAGAGCCTCATTACCAAAAGTTATTGAAATGGAAAGTCTCCTTAATAAACCAAGCATATTGAAACAATTAACAATTATAATATTATTCTATATATTTTAAAATTCTCATAGTTGATATAATTCTTGCAATTCACTTTTTGTTGAGATAGAACTCCTGTAGCTACGATAGAAAAATGTAAGTGTGTAATTGAGTTTCTTGTTCATATATTTTTATTATAAATACTGATAATTTTTTTATTTATAAATTTTTTAGATAACAATTGATAATGGTTAATAAAATTTTTATTTTTTTTTATTAAAAACAAAAAATATGAAAAATGATAATAACCTCATCATTTTGTTCACTTTAAATAATTTTAAAACATATATCAATAGATATAATCTATTTCATAAATCCAAACCCCCATTATCCATTTTATAAATCATGATATTATTTGTTATTTAATAATAAGTATTTAATTTAATAATTATCTTAAATAATTAAATTTTTTTTTTTTTTATAATAAACATCAATAAATAAAAACATTAAATTAAAAAATCATAAATTAATATAACTGAGATAACATGAATATATTTAATATTTTTATTTTCTCAACATAAAATTAAAATTTGTAATTAAAAAGACAATTACGCTACTACGTTCTAGATTCCAGTGGATGGACGCTACTACGTTCTAGATTCCAGTGGATGGGATGTATTATCATCCCATCCTTCCTAGGGCATGATAGTACATGCCATCCTTCTATGTTAACTGAAAACACAGGCTATCCTTCCTCCTTAAGTGAAAACCATTACTGAAATCCCACTCATCATTCTATTGATATATTTGCCATGAAGAAGGTGGGGCGATGGCTGACAGCAGAGCTGCACATGTAGCCTCACTGTGTCTGCTCAAACACAAAGATTTCTCGATCTGAATCGACAGGCTAGAAAGGGTGAAACTTTTAATTGTAAACCTAAATCATAGGTTGTAATTTATTTATAAGAAAATATTAAAAAAAAAAGCATTTTCATTTTTCATATGGTATATTGAGTTTGGAAAATAATGATTAAACGGAGAGGCTTATTCTATGGCTCATTATAATGTGTAACATTGTTCATTTGTTATGTCGGTCAAAATAAAAAAATTTTAAAATTTTTAAAATAAAAAAATATTAAATAACTATATATCATAAAAAAAATTGCATATGAAAAAATTGGATCTTTCTCTGCCTATATTAAATCCGTATTTAAGATGAATCTATACTGCTTGAATTTAAATGTTGTATATCAATATATATTTCAATTTATATAATATTTAATATATTATAATAAAATATTAATAAAAATTAAAAAATATTTAACATTAAGATAATAAGAAATTAGATAGCTAGATAGATAAATAGATTGAAAAAAAATTCTCATACATGATTTCAAAATTATAAACTTATCAAATTTTAACTATTATAAACTTATCAAATTTTAACTATTTTAAGTTTTGAAGTTTTTGGTACGAATTATGTAAAACAATTTTTTATTATATCGTATTTTTTGTTATTTAAAATTCATTTTTAAATATTGATGTTGATTAACATCCACTAAGACCAGGAATTTTGTAAAACAATTTTTTATTATATCTTATTTTTTGTTATTTAAAATTTATTTTTGAATGATGATGATGATTAACTTCCACTAAAACCAATACCGCTTCTCAGACTTCAAAAAAAAGACCAATGCCCCTTCTCAGAGTTAAAATAAATAAATAAATAAAATGAAAATAAAATGTAATTGTGATTCTTCCTATAATGTTTAGGAACACTTAAATTATATAAAATTCACAAATTAAACTTGTAATTCTAACAAATTCCTACCCAATCAAACAAATTTAACTAAATATATATATATATATTTTTTCATAAATATAAAATAATTAAACTACAACTTAAATTAAAACAATTAAATTATAACTTAAATTAAATTATGAGTTATGTGAAAATTGTAGAATTGAGGCTTGTGTAATCCATATCTAGTTATAAGAAAATTCTTTGGCGTAAATCACATTATGATATATTTGTCGACGAGTTTCGAATCAACAAGTGTGATTCAGCATCATGAACCACACTTGTTGATTCAAAACGCATCAACAAATATATCATAATATGATTTATGCCAAATTTTTTTCTCATAATATGTGAAAATTGTTATGTACGGTGAAATTGTACACCAGACTACATGCATGTGTCCCCAAGATTGAAGTCAATATCTTTAATGAATGTTACTATCTGTCGTGGGGTTGTGTTACGTTCTTTTCTGAGTTTACTGAAAAAAAACGTTCTTTTCTGAGCTGAATTTGGTGCACACAGTTAAAGCTTACCTCCTTTTGGTTGGTCAAGTGTACCCATTTGCACTATGTATTTCTTGCTGTTGTTTTGGGTGGCTCAAGTGTGCCCATTTGCACTAACTAGTTATTGCGATCGAGACGCGATGACTTGCCAATTGTGCTTTCACATTTTGCTCGTACAGGAAAGGGATGGTACAAGATTCCTCGTATATATGAAAATTTTATTATAATTCAGTTGTTTTCTATTTTCATATTTTGAATTATTTTTCCCTGTACAAGTGTATATATATGTTTTTAATTTTTCCCTGTACATGTACAAGTGTATATATATGTTTTTAATAAAATAAAAGTGTATATATATGAATTATAATTTAGTGGTATGTTTATTTATAAGTTGATTTATTAGGTTATTCAAGAAAAACCATGCCACTTGGAATGACTTATTAGTGGTTGTTAAGGGGGCTATTCAAGAAAACTCACGTTATTTGGAATGAATTATTGGTGGTAGTTAAGGGGGCATGCTTCCCCTGGGTTTTGGACCATTACACAAAGAAAACCTATTATAATTTAGTTGTTTGTCTCGCTATAGGTCGATTCATCAGGACTATTCAAGTGGTGGTAAGTAAAAGGCATGCTTTCACTCTTGATACCTCTAGGTTTTGGACCATTACACTATTAAACTCTTAATCAAACAAAAACAATTTTAAAACATACTCTAAACCCATATAATTTTATAATTTAAATTATATTTTTAATAAAAATATAAATTTGAATTTCTACTTTCATATTTTGAATTTTTTTTTAAGTGTATATATATGTTTTTAATAAAATAAAAGTGTATATATATGAATTATAATTTAGTGGTATGTTTAGCTATAAGTTGATTTATCACGGTTATTCAAGAAAAATCATGTCACTTGGAATGACTTATTAGTGATTGTTAAGGGGGCTATTCAAGAAAACTCACCCCCATTTGGAATGAATTATTGGTGGTAGTTAAGGGGGCATGTTTCCCTGGGTTTTGGACCATTACACAGAGAGAACCTATTATAATTTAGTTGTTTGTCTGGCTGTAGGTCGATTCATCAAGACTATTCAAGTGGTGGTAAGTAAGAGGCATGCTTTCACTCCTAATACCTCTAGGTTTTGGACCATTACACTATTAAACTCTTAATCAAACAAAAACAATTTTAAAACATACTCTAAACCCATATAATTTTATAATTTAAATTATATTTTTAATAAAAATATAAATTCGAATTTCTACTTTCATATTTTGAATTTTTTTTTGTACAAGTGTATATATATATGTTTTTAATAAAATAAAAGTGTATATATATGAATTATAATTTAGTGGTATGTTTAGCTATAAGTTGATTTATCATGGTTATTCAAGAAAAATCATGTCACTTGGAATGACTTATTAGTGATTGTTAAGGGGGCTATTCAAGAAAACTCATGCCCATTTGGAATGAATTATTGGTGGTAGTTAAGGGGGCATGTTTCCCCTGGGTTTTGGACCATTACATAGAGAGAACCTATTGTAATTTAGTTGTTTGTCTGGCTGTAGGTCGATTCATCACAACTATTCAAGTAGTGGTAAGTAAGAACCATGCTTTCACTCCTGATACCTCTAGGTTTTGGACCATTACACTATTAAACTCTTAATCAAACAAAAACAATTTTAAAACATACTCTAAACCCATATAATTTTATAATTTAAATTATATTTTTAATAAAAATATAAATTCGAATTTTAAAAAACTTTTATATTGATTATCCAATTTCAATAATTATAACTACAAATTGTTTTGTATTAATTTAAGAAAAACATATTTACTCTGATTAATTTAAGAAAAACATATTTACTCTGAGAACATTTCAATGATATTACGGATTAATTCTTTAATTTTTACAGAACATAAGATTATATAAATAAAAATGATTTTCTATCGATCTAAACATTAAATTGACCTTTTCAATTAACTTTTATTTTTCATCTTTGACCATAAAAGACAACAACAATTCTTTTATATCAATTTATGTCCATCTGAGCGTTAAATTCACCTTTTTAATTAACTTTTGTTTTTCATCTTTGACAAGGGAGGATAGGAACACAATTATTTACTTTGAGGATACATGAAAAACATCAACAAGAATATGTGTTGTCCTTTGATTGATAAGATGTGAAGAAAACTTTTAGCTATATGTACTTACATTGAAACACCTCGTTTAGAACATCTTCTCCTCCTTTAGAACACCAATGGCTTTCTCCTCCTTTACAACATCAAATGGATATATTAAAAACCATTTTCTTTCTTATTTATTGTTTAAAAGCCATTTTCTTTGTTATTTATTGTTTATGTTCTATTTTTTATTTATGGTTTATCTATTTGAGGTAAATTGTGACTATAGATATTAGAGAAAACCCAACTTCATTTTCTTAAAGAGTTTAAATATGTTTTAATAATTAAAAATAAATATTGATATTAAAGTGGATTAAAAATTAAAAAGGTGTGTATCTATGATTATAGTTTAAAAAAATTAATAAATAATAATTTAAATAATGTAAAATAGTATATTAAAAAAATTATATAATTTTGACAAAAATTGAGTTTTAATTATTTAAAATTAAATACTAAATTCACACAAAAAAAAATTTCAAGTTATCATTAATGAAGATGATGGTTTATTAGATGAGGAAGGTAAGAGAGGGGATGACACCCTCTACTCATACAACCCAATCATTAAGGAGTAATTTCCTTAACCAAAGCCACCAACTTCAGCATTCAAGGCCACTATAGAGGGAGAATGGTTATGTCAATTCAATGGATAGCAAGGAAATCCACATGACTAGAGGAGTATTGGCTCATCATGGTAACTATTGGGTTTAGTTCAAAGCTTTTTGTTGTAATAAAGGTCGAGACAATATTATAGAGATCACAGAGGGAAATCAGAGGAAATGACTCCTCTAGGATGACGAGTCACTACTAGTTTCCTAACTTATTTATCATGCATTCTCATAGTCCCCATCATTGTTTCCTTTTCATTTTTCATGTCCTAATTTTTGTAATAACTCTGCTTTAAGATTTTTTCCTACTCATGTTTATTCTTTTACGGTCTCATTCCTTGCATGGGGAGAGTGTCACATAGTTTGAGCTTGATTTTCTAGGCTTGCTAAAGGGCCAAATCCTCTTTATTTACATTTTCTCTTTTAACTCTTTTTTACCTACTCTTAATCTTTCTTTTAGTTCGACACCCCTAGCCTTTTCCATTTTGTAGATCTTAGGGATTCCCCTACTTTCTATGGTCTCAATTAGTAGGGGAATCTTAGGTTCCTACAATTTTCTCTCTAGCTCTCTGAATCCGTTATAGGTGAGGAGTCATTTTTTATCCCTTAAAGTCTTGTCTCTTTCATCCTCCTTGTCTATGGGGCACCACAAGTTTTAACCCATAGTCTATGGGGACTCTACTTGTGGTCGTTCACGAGTTTATCTCTCAACAACCTCTCTCTATTGTCTTCTAGTTTGTTTTCTTTTTTCTTTCCTATCCAAGGATTCTGTATCTACTTAGGACAGTGTTATGTCTCGTTACTTTTAGACCATTCCCATGATGAGGGGTGAAGGAGGCCAACATCGTAAAGGTCACACGGATGGTCGAGGCTCTCCTCATCCAAAGCTCGAATGGTTGTTGAGAGCTCTACCAAAAATATATTGCAACAATACCCCCCCCGCTATCCAACAAGAAATAGAAAAGGCGGAGGAAGAAGCTTAGATAGAGCGTAGGTTCATATCAAATGAAGAAGTGATTACACAAGTGGGCAATTAGATTATAGGCACAGGGACTACAAGGATAAGAAACAAAAAATATATGCACACAATTGGAATTTATTAGTAGGTTAAAACCATAATGGGAAGAGTCTTAATGGAGTGATCCAATGAGCAACAAGAAATTATTATGAGACTCAACGACAAATGAGGAAAGTAGATAATAACATGACGAAGATAGATTGTGCTTTGGTGGAGTTTACTAAATTAGAAGGAAATAATAATTCACTTGTGACCACTTAGGTGGATAGCCCCTTTTAGTCATTGGTTAAGCTGTTAAAATCTACTACTCAATTTAGTTCATTTTCGCATCTTTCAATATATAATATATAGTTTATAATTAGAAAAACTACTTAGAGTAAATATTTTAATATACAATATATCGTTAAAAAACTACTTATAATAAATATAATATTTAATATTGCTACATTTTTATTTCACATTTAAATAGTTTCAACTAACCATATCAATTTTGATATATAAACGATAAAATTTCTTTAACTACAAACCAATTATATAAATATATTCAATATATATCATAATTTGATTTAATATAATACAACATCTATGTAACTTGTACAAAATAAATAACTAAAAAATGAATACTACAAAAATAAAATATCATAATAATATTTATTTAAAATTTAACAATTAAAATTTTAAATTATCATTATCAATTTTTTTATTAAAATTTTATAAATAAATAACTAAAAACTTGAATACTAAAAAGTAAAATATCATAATAATATTTATTTAAAATTTAATAATTAAAATTTTAAATTATTATTATTAAATTTTTTCTTAAAATTTTATATAAATGAAATATTGCAAATACTAGTAATTTTAGTAGCTTATAAAGTCACTATAATTCACATAAAAAGTATGTTTTAGATAAATCATTTTATTTTTTATTTATTAATTAAATTTAAGTAATAGTGAGATTATAATAAAAAGTATGTTTTAGATAAATCATTTTATTTTTTATTTATTAATTAAATTTAAGTAATAGTGAGATTATATTATTATTGTTGATTTCTCATCAATAATATTAAATTGTCTTTATCAAGTTTTATGTTAAAATTGGATTAAAAAGAGATTGTATAAATATTATATTTATATTAAAATTTAATTTAAAAAACATAATATAATTATTATATGATTTAGGATTTATATTATAATTTAATTTTAAAGATTAAAAATATAAAATATATAATTTTTTTATTTTTTTATTTTCCACGTAAATAAAATTGATTTTGTGTCTTTTTCAGAAGTGTAAAATATTGAGTTAGCGGAAAGGGAGGGAAGGTGGAGCTTGCCACTTTGTCATTTTTCTCAGCATTAAAGAGGGGATGTCATGACCATCTCACTCCATGCACTTGCATTTGCTAACAATTTTGACGTTATGTCGCATTAAGATGGCATACTCCACTTTCACCAAGTGCTCTTACCTTCCATGTTGTTTCCCGAGTTTTTTTTTTTTCTGCACAAGAGGTCACTCCATGTTAGTCCCAACCACAAGAGGAATATTTCCACCACGGAGTTGGATTTCCTAGCTCATTGGTAAATGAAGGTCTAAGTCCCCCTTCCTTAGACCCCTACAACATCTGCCTTTAGATAAAGCTTCAAACTTGGTGCAAGGGAGAGGTAATAGGGAATGAAAATCCTAGTATTTGAATCATCCAACAGAGCATGAAGCTTCAAATACAACAATTTAGAGCTGATGGGCTGTCAACAATGGGGTAAATTTTCCTATGTCCAGTCTTCGCAAGTTTTCCAATTTGGTTTTCTCTGTATGGTGGAATTTTGTGTTTAATGTGCGTGTCCTAGTGGCATTGAAAACTGTCGGTTTGTTTCGGTTAGTTTATTTTTCATTGTTATCCTATATCCACCCCTGAAACCATCCCCTTCATTGCTACTATCTCACCTCATCCCCTAGTTAGCCTGAGCGGAATGTTTAATCCCCCTCATAACTCTATCTTGTTTTAGTGTAATTTGGAATTAGGGAAATTTTGAGATCTAAAATGGGCCTCCTAAGGAAAATAATAAAATAATAGTTAAAATAATTAAATAATAGTGATGAATTTTTAAAGAAAAAAGAAAGAAATATATATATATATATATATATATATATATATATATATATATATATATATATATATATATATATATATATATTGTATTTTTGTCTTATCTCCTTATAGATTTACTCAAATGTCAAGTGTAGACATTCGTTGGATGTGGAATTAATTTCCACATCCAAAAAGTATGCACTTTGCATACTTTTGAGTAGACCCACATAAAAAAAAGTAGACCCAGCACACTTTTTCATGTATTTTCAGTAGACCCAACACATTTTTTTCATGTATTTTCATTTTTTTCGATGTGGGTCTACTTAGAAGTATGTAGAGTGGGTACTCATTGGATGTGGAAATTAATTATACATCTAACGAGTGTCTACACTTGACATTTGAGTAAATCTATGAGGGGATAAGCCAAAATACAAATAAAAAAAATAGCTTTCTTATTTTTCCTCCAAAATTTTCTCGCTTGGTGATGACATCATCATATTGAACCCTACTAATTCCATTAAAGTTAATTTTGTTTCTACATTTTTTGTTTTGAGGCCCATTTTTGACCTCAAAAATCCACGAATGCTCACTGGTTCGCGCCACCTATGGGGGTTTACCAATCTTATATCTTGTCTACTCTTGAACGATATGCCTTACCTAAGAATGCGCTCTCACTGAGTGTTTGGAGGTCATCGCCCTTTGGGAAGGCCTCATGCTCAGACTCAAGCCCAATCTGTTGTTACTATTTTCCATTCTACTACTCCACCTAAAATTCAAGTGGAAATTCAAGAATTGGAAGCTTTAACTACCAATAACCACTAGACCTATTCTAATATGAATTGGATCACTATATTTTTTTCATCCATCTCGATGCATTTGGAGCGGAAAAAGTGGAGGAATAAGCTCACGAGACCATTTTTACTAGAGGGACCCAATTTGGTAAAATAGGGTCCAAAACCTTCTAGGAGCATATTGAGGAATAAAACGACATTTTTTGGGGTAAAACTTTAAACGCTTAAGTTCCACACATTTTCATGCTATTCTACACAAAAAAAATTCCAACGATGCAAGAATAACGTCAATTGGAGTCTGTATGCAAAAGTTATGCCACTCAGAAGTTGACCTTCCTTTTTTCACACCTATTGCTTGGGAGGATGCCACGTAAGCCCCCATTATTCATGGAAAAGGGGCTAGCCACATGTTTGTGATGTAAAAGACTCTAGAAGAGTCTATTTTGTAACTCTAGTTAAGAGTTGATGTAGTCAAACTTAGCCACTAGTAGGCTATCGGGTTGTGTTATAACCGGGCCACTAGGAGGAAGAGGCATTCCATTCTTTTGAGAGAATTTTGTTCCATAGTTTAGCAAAGATAGCCAGGAAAGATAGGAGTTAGAGCACACACAAAGGATCTGTATATTGTAGCAGCCCACATGCCACATACATTACTTCTTTATATCTGCAACCATATTTCCAGACAGATAAAGAGAGTAAAGTGGCCTCACCTTCCAGCTGGGTTTTCTCTTGAAAGGGTTTAGAGAGCATATCTTGTGTCTTATGTGTGTGTGAGTTTGTTTGATTCATTCTCTACTTTTCAACATAATTTATATTCACATGCATGCACTAATTACAATAAAATCTACATATCTAGAAATTAAATAAAACTATAATAGTGTAGAATCTCGGATTTTTTAATATAACATTATCATATCTATTGCGATGAACTGTCCAATGGAATATCCATGACAGTTTACGGATCTTATTTTGACTTCGAAATTCAAATTGAAGTTGCTAGTTGGGTCCCTGAACTTGGCCGCATAAAGGGATGGTGTTATCAATTCCCTAATTCCATCACTCTTCATTGGAAAATAAAAACGCTCTTGGGCTATATGCTTAAAGGAAAATATGAGGATCACAAGGAAATCATTGCATGCTTCAATGAAATCTAAAGAGTCCAATGCCACAAGTGATCCAACTTGGTAAACCTTAATGCCTGCTTGGCGCATATCAAAGGTCATGTTTAGTGTGGTCACAAACCTCTAGCAGGCTCAAGTGCACAAGACACAACACCAATAACATCCTTTGACAAATGATAATCATCCAGGTCTCTTAGCTTATGATTTGGCTTCAAATATTTCTCTTCATTTAATTGTTAGATACATGGCTAGCTACAACTGTTAGATAATATGCAGTAATTTTGACAATCTTTCCAGACAACCACTTATAAGTAGGATTGCTAGAACTAAACTTAGATTTTGAGTATTTTGATAGTTGAAAAAATAGTTGGTTTCCTTAACCTTCGTTCGTTTGGCTTCCCTTGTGATATATTACGATAGTGAGTAGGTATAAATTTAACCTTTCTATAGTAGTGTTTATGATTTAACAAAAAACTTTAATTACAAAAAAAAGGATTTCAAGTGTCAAGTTGATTTTTTTTTTCATGAGGAAATATCTAAGCAGATTTACCCAAATGGATCACATCCCTATGACTCATTAAAAAAGCCTAATCTCAAACATTTCAAAGAGAATTGATCCCTCAAAACTTGTCAAACTGAAATATAATTTAATTAACTTTTATTTTTATAAATAAAAAATAACAACAAAATTATATAGGTTCATTAATAAAATTGTAAAGAGAAATTTTAGATATCTCATTGCCATACCAAATATATTAATTGATAGAATTATGAAGATAAATTTTAGATATCTGAAATAACATTAGCATACCAATGACCCCTCTTTTAGAAAAACCAATGCATATATAAATTATTTTTCATGGTTGCTCATTGTTTATGTATTTGGAATAAATAACTAAGGGAAAAAAAATTAATAGATATTTTTTTTTCCTTTTCATTAAAATTAAATATTAATATCAATTTTTTTAATTAAAAATAATAATTTTTATAATAATTATTATTAAAAATCATTAAAAAAATATTAGTTTAAATGTAGTCTTTATAATGATAATTATTACATAAACATATTAAGGGAAAAGCTATTTGTTTTCATTTTTACTTAAAGGAATACCATTGAAAAATGTTATTTTTTTTCTTTGATAGATTAAAATATTACTATTTTTACATAAAAATATTAAGGGAAAAGCCATTTTTTTCATTTTTATTTAAAGGAATACCATTGAAAAATGTTATTTTTTTTTCTTTGATAGATTAAAATATTACTATTTTAGATTTATCTTAATTGCGGATTTACCAAGCTCGAAGAGGAATAAAAATTCATTTCATTCTAAAGGAGGTTTGCATCTTAAGAAATTTGATCCATGTCGATGCTCTCTAGATCCTTCTCGATACTTAGAAAATCTAGAGTTAACATGGATCTAGGTTGGTTTAATTATTAATTAAAATTAAAATTATATATCTATATCTATATATATATAGAAAAAAAAAAGAATTAATAAGTTAATAATGGGAAGAGCCTTATTGGAATGGTCCAAGGAGCAACCGGAAAGTTTTTTGTGCCTAGATGAAACTCAACGATAGATGAGGAAACTAGATCATAAGGTGAAAAAATTGGCTCGTCCTTTTACAAGCATGAAGTTTACTAACTCACAAGAAAATACCAGTGCAATTGTAACCATTTAAGTGGATATCCCCTCTTATTGATTGGTCATATTGTTAAAATTTGCTACTATGTTTAGTTTCTTTTTGCATCTATCAATATATAATGTATAGTATATAGTTATAAAATCTTATTATAGTAGATATAATATTTAATATTGCTACAATTTTTATTTCACGTTTAGTTTCAATGAACCATGCAAATTTTGATATGTGACTGAGTAGGTTTCCCTAACGACAAATTAATCACACACAGACATTCAAAATATAATATATTTTAATTTATTAAATATAATACATTATTTACCTAATTTATACAAAATAAATAACTAAAAAAATTAATACTAAAAATTAACATTTCATATTCAAATTTTAATAATTAAAAAATTAAATTATTATTATTAAATTTTTTGGTATTTTTTTAAATGAAAATATTACAAATATTAGTAATTTATTAAATGAGAGTAATTATCATTCATATAAAAAGTATTTTTTAGATAAATCATTTGAATTTGAACTTATTAATTAAATTTAAGTAATAAAGGGATTATAATATCATTGTTGATCTCTGAATTCAAACTTTTATGATTCATAATGCTAAGAGAATGATTCTTCTGGATTAAGCACAACAATATTTTGGGGTCAATGTTTAGAACCCTCTAGTGTAACCACAATGGAGGGTTGGGGAGTTCCAAATGTTGACCTAAAAAATATTACCGTAATTAGTCCAGAAGAGTCATTCTCTTGTCATTGTTGATTTCAAATCAATGATAGTTATTAATATTTATGTTAAAATTTGGGTTAAAAATATATTATATAAATATTATGTTTATAGTAAACTTGAATTTGAAAAACATGATATAATTATTATACGATTTAAGATATATACTAAAATTTAATTTTAAAATATAAAAGACATAAAACATATAAATTATATAATGATTTAATTTTTTTATCTTCTCTTAAATAAAAATGATCTTGTGTCTCCGGTGTCAAAAATTGAGCTAATGGAAAAGGGAACAGTGGAGCCCACCACCCCTCTGCCTCTCCCAACATTAAGAAGGGGGAATGGCATGACCATCTCACCCCATGCACTTGTACATGCTATTAAGCTCAGCCTTCTATCACATTAAGATGTCATACTCCACTTCCACTTAACGCTCTTATCTTCTTTTTCATCGCCTAGAGTTTTTCTGCTGCAAAAGAGGTTACTCCTAGCCATAAGTGGAATATTTCCACCATGACGTTGGATTTCCTAGCTCATTGGTAAATGAAGGCCTAGGTCCCCCAACCCTAGACCCCTACAACATCCACCCTGTAGAGCTTCAAACCTGGTGCAAGGGAGAGGCCACAGGGAACACCGGTCCTAGTATTTTCAACATCTAATGGAACATGGAGCTTCAAACATAACAACTCAAGGATCAGTGGGACATCAATAATGGGGTAAATCATCCTATGTCTAGTCTTTGCAAGTTTTTCAGTCTTGTTCTCTTTGCATGGATGAATTCTGTGTTTGGTGTACATGGTGTCCTAGTGGCATTGAAAACTCTTGGGTTGTTTTGGTTATTTTCGTCTTCATTGTCTGCCTGAAACCACCCCCTCCATCACTACTGTTTCACCTTGTTCCCTACTTAGAATTAGCGCAGTGCTTAATCTCCCTCACAATTTTATCCTAGTTAAGTGTAATTTGGTTCACCGATTCACACCTCTTCTGGGGGTTACCAGTCTTGTATCTTGTTTTCTCATGAACTTTATGCCTCTCCAGAGAATATGTACTCGCCAGGGGTTTGGAGGTCATGCCCTTCAGGCAGATCTCATGCTCAGACTTAAGCCCAATCTACTGCTGTTATTTTTCATTCTACTACTCCACATGAAATTCAAGTGGAAATTCAAGAATTGGAAGGTTTAACCACTAATAATCGCTAGGTCTATTGCGACTTTTAAATTCAATTTGAAGTTTCGAATTGGGTCCCTAAAAATGGACACACCAACAGATGATGCAATTAATACCTTAATTTCATCAGTCTTCATTGGAAAATGAAAACGATCTTGGGGCAGGTGCTCAAAGAAAAATATGAAGACCATTATGAGATCATTGTATGCCTCAATGAAATCCAAAGAGTCCAATGCCACCAACTCTCCTACTTGGTCAACCTCAATATCCACTTGGCATAATTCCAATAAAATGGGTGGGACAATGGTTGGGTTGATACCTGTTTATCCATAAGATATTGATTCCGGGAAATAATGTATAAAAAAAGGTGAGTTTTCCAATGGTGGGTTGAGTATGTAGTTCCTATTTATTGTCTTTCTTGGAAGCATGAGTAGCTCTAGTTGTTGGGAGAACCCCCCAGCTTGGCAGTTGTAGGAACACAATATAAAGAAGGGTCAATAACAAAGTACCAAACCCGATTTGTACACTCGATTCTCAACAACATAAGAAGACTGACTTGCCCCCACCCCAATACATGGAGAAAGCCTTGTTGACTCCTCCATCGAACAGCCAAGCCAATGTTGTCACAAACCTCTAGTAGGCTCACGTGCATAGGACTTAGCCCCACTAATGTCCTTTGACAAATGATGATTTTCCAGATCTCTTAGTTTATGTTTTGTCTTTAGAAATTTCTCTTCATTTCATAATTAGTAACATCGCTAACTATAAATGGCAGATAATATGTAGCAAATTTGACAATCTTTCCAGACAATTGCTTAAAAGTAAGATTGCTAAAACTACACTTATATTTTGAATATTTGATGATTGGAAAACTAATCAATTACCTTCATTAACTATCTACAATAATGAATAAAACAAACTTTAATATTTATATGGAAATATTTATGATTAATAAAATACCTTAATTAACTTATTAAAAAAAATAAAAATAAAAATAATAATTTTCTATCAACCTAAAATATTAATTTAACCTCTCTAATTAAGTTTCATCTTGATGAATATAGAATAAATTAAAGTTTCATCTTGATAAATGTAGAACACCAAGAAGATTATATATTGGTGCATAGAATTATGAAGATAAATTTTGGATATCTAAAGTCACATTAGCACCGATGACAATCTGTTTTGAAAACCCAATGCATATATAAAAATCATTTTCATGGTTGCTCATTGTTTATGTCTCTGAAATAAATAAATAACGACATTATTTTTAATTATAAGTAAAATAAATATTATTATTAAAAATATTAAAAATATATATATATATATATATATATATATATATATATATCTATAATAATAATTATTATTAAAAATAATTTAAAAATATTAATTTAAATGTAGCTTATTGAATTTAGGTTTCTGTGATCCATATCAATTTTGAGAAGGATCTTCGGCAAAAATCACATAGAGATATTTTTGTCAACCCGTTTCGAACCAAACAGTGTGGTTCATCGTGAGGACAAGTTGAATGAGTAGATCTTGCTATGCAATATAAATAGATTGGGCAGAATATCCAATGACCAAATTTCTAGACCAAGTAACGGCTAGAATAATGACAGCTAGATTTGACTGGGAAACGGCTAGTTTGACCATGAAGAATAGAAACAAAATTTATTCAAATCATTTAATTCGGTTATTAATTTTCTTATTAAAATAAACGTAAATGGACAATTTTATAAATATATATTGAAATAAGTGAGTTAATATACTATAATCATAAAATAATCGAGTAATTAAAAAAGAGAATGGTTAACTATATTTTAAATAAAATATAAGTTAATTCTATTTTAAATAAAATACTAATTAAAGGGAGATTTAAATCTTAATCTAAATTAAGTAAATAAATAAATAAATTATTTATCAAAGATGTTATATAAATATTAGTTAGTTGTATAAGTTAAAAATAGAACAATCTATAAATAGTTAATTCTATTTTAAAATATAAGCTAAAAGGACATATAATTATAAATATATATTAAAATAAATAAATTAGATTCATATTCATAATCAAAGAGTATCTTGATATAAAAATATTAGAGAATTACAATATTAATTCATAATTTATTAAGGGTAAAAATTAGTATATTAGTTTTAAATTAATTATAAACTAAATTAAAAATAAATAAATAAATAAATAAAAATTAAAAATTAAACAAATAAATAAATAAATAAATAAATAAATAATAATAATAATAATAATAAAAATAAAAATAAAAATAAAATAAACTAAAATAAATAAGATTAAATAAATAAATAAATAAAAATAAAATTTTAATTTTAATTTTAATTTAAAACTCAAAGAGCTTGAATATATAAATATTAGAGAATTCAAGTATTAAAAGAAAAATAAATAAATAAAAATAAAAAATAAAATAAACTAAAATAAAATAAATAAATAAATAAAAATAAAAATAAAATAAAATAAAATTTTAATTTAAAAGTCCAAGAGCTTGAATATATAAATATTAGAGAATTCAAGTATTAGAAGAAAAAAAATTAATAAATAAATAAATGAAAATGAAAAAAAAATTAAGAGAGAAAACGACTAGGAGGAGAGGGTTGGGACCTAGCAACTACTGATCTTCCCGCCATTCTCTCTATTGAGATTGTTCAGCCCTTTTTCAATCTCAAGGGCTTCCCTAAATTTCCGGTGATGAAATTGCGACACTCTAGCAATCACACTAGCTTCTTAAATGTAGCTTTTGCCATAATAATTATTTAAAAATATTAAGGAAATATATATATATATATATATATATATATATATATATATATATATATATGATGATGATGATGATGATGTTGTTTAACATCCGCTGAGACCAAATAATGATCTATCGGACCTAAAAAGACAAATTATTTATTTTGATTTAAGATTTTATTCCTATGCTCAAAAAGCTTGGAGAGAAGCCTCCCGAGTTCACTATAATTTTGGCATTGTAAAAGGCTAGGAAGGTCAGTATTGTAACAAAGGTTGTGAAATTGAGATCTAATGTGGTTGTATGCAAGGCACTCTAAGAGGAAGTGGTTTTCATCCTCGATGCTCCCATTCTCACAAAGCTATATATATATATATATATATAGATATATATATATATATATATATATATATATATATTTATTTATTTATTTATTTATTTATTTATTTTCATTTACAAATCTTATTTTATTTTAAAAGAGATTTGCATCTCAAGAGATTTAAAATAGATTTAAGTCAATTTAATCACGAATTATAATTGTAATTATTAATTATTAATTTTATATATTATTTTATTTTATTTTGAGTGAATCAAAATATTAAATATTACAACATCTCAATCATCTAGACTGGAGACGACCTCTTGATCAATAAATATTTGTATAATTTCCACCCCATAAATATATGTATAATTTGAAAAAAATTAAAATTAAAATAATATTATTTATATTTATTTAAAAATAAATAATAAATAATTAAAAATAAAAATTATTTGTTTTTAATTCTCGAAAATTAATAATTTGATTATAATTTGTTGAAATCTATAATAAAGTCTTACTCAAAGAAGATGTTGCAAGTACTAGCGTTTTTAGTGAATTATAAAGTCAAGGATCACCAAGAATATTTTCAAATAAATCATTGCGCTTTTTGTTTAGTAATCAAATTTAAGGAATAAAGAAAAGGTTCAAATGCTATTGTTGAGTCTCAATCAAAATTCATTGATAAAAGAAGTTCGAATGTCATCGTTATATATTTATATTAAAATAATCCGATATACATGTAGCAGGTACTCTGTGCCTTTAGTTAGATAAGAGACACTATCACCCAAATAAAAGGTACCATTCAAACAAAGAATTTTGCTTATAATCATTGCTCAAGGTTAACTCATTTAGGATGCTATTGTTAAGATTTATACTAAAATTTGATTTAAAAGAATATATTGCAAAGTACCTTATGGAGTATGGAGTATAGATTTATTAATAAAAATATTGTAAAATTATTTTCAAGTAGATTACAATTATTTTTATTTATAGTTATAAAAATTAAATATTATAATATATAATTTAAGAGTCAGATGAACAGAGTTTTGAAAACCTTTGTGGTGGTTAGGATTTTTTCTAACTAATTGATTTATGTTTAAATTATGTGGATCTCTTTGCATATATTTAGTGCATTTTGAATAATGACGCATGTTAGTGATATGGAAAAGAAGACAATATCTTTTGCAGGAATGTTTGTTAGACTAGTAAGTTTTTTTTTGGTTTCATATGGTGCGATGTTGAATTCTGGGTCTCTTCTTCTGGTAGTTCAAAAAGTTCCTTCCCTTTATGCTCTTTTGGAGGAGGAACCTTTTAACTGTGAAAAATATTTTTTAGACCAAGGTTTGTGTAGATTTTAACCCCATACAGAAATTACTTGCATACGAATTCTAAAACACAAAAAATAGCCAATAGCGAGAGCATAACACATAAAACAAATATACACAGAGACTTTCCCCTGGATCCCAAAACCGAGACTACCAAATTGATTTTTCATTATGTTCCTTTCAATGTTACAATACATAGATATACATGCCGAAGCATCCAATACCATGGACCAAAAACCATCGCGCCCAAAACCATGTGCGAAAACCATGCACAAAACCATAGGTAGGTTCAACCACCTAATATAGAGTCCAAAAAAAATTTCCCTAGGGTGCTGCCCTCAACCCCGTAGAGAGGAGCTAACCACCCCCCTCAAACCCCCTGTGACCCCCCCGCTTCGCAATCGGCGCAATGAAGGGGGGGCTCCGCCCCCCCTATAACACCTCTGTTAAACTAGGGGAGCTAGTCGTGGAAAGAATATAACACAACCCAACGGTTTGGTCTACAAGTTTAATGGGTTTTGGCTGCGTTGACTGATCTTCACAAGTGGATCTCTAAAATGTGGAAACCTCTCTTAACGAATGATCTGAATGTTTATTCTATGGCTTAGGGTTTTTTTGTTGTTGTTGTTTTTGACAATATTGATGACACAAAGGCTATTTATGAATTTGAGCCGTGGTTCTGGGGTAGTGCTCGTCTCTTTTTGCAACCCTAGCCTCCCACCTTTGATCTAGTTACAACATCAATCTCCATGGTTGGAGTTTGGGTAAGGATTCTAAACCTTCCCGTGCATATTTGGAATCTCCCATCATTATCCTTTATCATGAATGCATTAGGAAATTGTTATTGTTATAGCCTAGCCTAGGTGGAGACATTTATAGTTATGGGAGATTTTTTCCTAATTTTGCATCATCTAGTGAAAGGCTCTCTCATGAAGGAGAAATCTATAGAAAACATCATGAAAAGAATTAGGAAAATTATGGAAGATATCCCATATAAATCATATTTCCATGTCCTACGAGAATTCAACAGAGAATCAAATAAGTATGTGTTAAAAATGTAGCAAGAAATGTCTTCTAGCTTGTGCCTTAGCCAATGAAGAACTCAAATTGTCCTTATCCCACTATGAGTGCGAGCTCATGAGTTAGAATTTAGTTATGATGAGTTCTTCCTAGTTTGTTGGCATAATCATCAATTTAGCATGCGTAGATTTGGAGCTTCAGTTAAGTGGAGTCTTCATCAACTTAACTACAGAACAAGGTGGCAGTTACATGTTCAGTTAGAGTGAGTTAGTATTCAATATTAATTGAAGGAAGAATGAGCTAAGAACTCTAGTGTTGATTGGAGAGAGAAAGAGTGTCACTCTTAGTTATCTCATCAATCATAACTCAAGTTCTAAAATAGAATCGGGCCTCCTTACATGTTTTAATTTGGTCTATAAAGAGAGTACAAAGGCACATCGTTTTGTGCATAAAGGTTTGTGACAAGACAAAGCTCATGAGTTTGCGAGAGAGCCTTGATTTTGGAGAGTACAGGAAGTGTGTCCTAAAAATAGGAGGCACAAGTGCACTGGGATTTATGAGATGCTTGTGTGCAGAGAAGAGGAGCCAGGTCCTAAGAAATAAGAGGAAGGAAGTTTGCAATTATATAGGGATTTTCCCTATAAAATAGGAGTTGATCTACACTAGAGAATAGGGGCTGGTGTGCACTAGGAAATTGCGCAAAGATTAAGGATCCTCTAGCATGCATAAATCAAGAAAAAGTGAACAGGTTTTGTAGAGCAAGTCAAGGAGGCAACAAAAAAACAATTGTGTGCTCGAGGGCAAAGATCAAGCGGGATCTAGGCCAACCAAGATAAATGTATTAGCTCAAATTTGTGTGAGAAGCATAACACTTTCTCAAGAGAGACAAATTTATTTGTAATAGATCCAAGTGCTCATGAATAATTAATAAAATAGCCACATCAAGCAAGCAGGTTTTCCCTATTGGGTTTCCTGAGAAAAATATGTGTGTCAATTTTTGCATGTGTTTTTATCTTTGTGTTTTTTATTTTACTGCTTATAAGTTGTCAAGAAGCTCTGCATCTTGGTGAAATTTAACTACATTTCATTTTTCAGTGATTCACTAAGTAGTTGCAAAGTTTCATGGAAATTTAACATGGTATCAGAGTCGATATCAATATAAATACCAACACCAGATTGACTAGTTAGTGGACAATGCAGATCAAGCAGAAGTCTTATGATAGAGTTTGAAGAGTAAATAGGTTCTTTGGATAGTAGTATGGCATTCCAAGGACTAAGGTCAGATCATAGTTTAGAATGAGGCTAAAATTTTTGCTCATGGAAGGAGCGTATATCAATGGTTTTTGAAGATAATGGGGTGCTCAAGTTGGTGAAGCAGGTAATAGCTCCACCTAAAGATGCAAGGAGGATCATTCTTGAGGGGATCATAAATCATATCATCCCTCATATATATGAGAAGAAGACAACATATGAGATGTTTAAAGCCATCTTATATCTATATTAGGGTTCTTATAGTGATTCCATGAAGCTTGCTCTCAAGAAGAAGCTAAGGAGTATCTAGATGAGAAAAGGAGAGCACATCATCACGTATCTTTCAAATTTCACTTGGGTTTGAGATGAGCTAGGTGGAGTGGGTGTGACTGTAGAAGATAGTGACCTTGTGAGTCTTACACTTGTGGGATTTCATATGTCTTGGTATAGTTTCCAAGATGTAGTAAGTGGCAGAGAGGATATTCCTAGTTGGGAAAGGTTATGGAGTGACTTCATCTAAGAAGAAATATAGAGAGGGATGAGAGATGGTAGTGAAGCTCCAATAGAGGGTGAAGCTAACTTTTCCATAGCAGGAAAAGGTAGCAAAGCCAAGGGAAAGAAGGGCCAAGGAGAGGTTGAGCCTAGTTAGAAGGGTGAGAAGAAGAAGAAGGATATGAGAAAGATCAAGTGCTTCCTTTTCCATGAGTTCAAATACCATGCCCCTAAGTGTCCCAATCAGATTGAGTCCAGTAAGGTTCATATAACTGTAGCAGCTGGGGTAGATGCATTTTTTTCTTAGTTCGATAAATATTTCTCATTGATAGATTTCATGGAAAGCTCAATAGAAAATAGTGTATTGGATATTCAAGAGCATCCTTCCACATGGCTAGGAACAAGGAGTATTTCAACCATATGAAGGAGAAGGACATGTAGTTTGAGATCGAGATAGGATATGATGGCACATACACAACTATGGGAGTTGGTACTGTTTGTTTTGAGAGGGAGTTAGGTATCTCTCTCCATCTTAGAGATGTTCTCTATGTTACAGGCCTGAAGCAGAACCTTGTTTCAATAGCTACCCTTGAGGACAAGGGTTATGATGTCATGTTCAATAAAGGCTTACCTCCAACACTTAGCTTTTGGATTTAAGAAGCAGATAGGTGTAAGGAAGAAGAATCTATACCTTCTACAGGTTGAGATACACACAACCTTGAAAAAAAACACAGTAAGTGCATAGAGTAGAGACATTAGGGTGGAGGAGAGTAGAGATATGAGGGAGTCCTTAGGGAGAGAGCAGGATAGAGCTATGTTGTAGCTACTAAAACCCCCTCAAAAAATTTTCTTATATTCAAATTTTAGAGCCTCCTTTTGGTCTTGGTAACTGTCATTTTGAGTTGCTAAACTCATCCTTTATCTTGATATTCTAAGTGTAAAGTCTTCATCCTGTAATCTCGAGTGTCACAACTTCTTTCTCTCGCATGCCTAGCTTGTGTTGCCCTCAATCGCACACTTTTCTAAAGAAGTTGTTGTGCACTTCATGGTGACAACCCCTCCTTGTCACTCAAAACTGTGCACTTCCTAATGGTAGCGATTGCACATTCCTTGATAATAGGGATTTCACAATCCTCTGTGGTAGTCAACTGCACAACTTCTTGTGTTGGGTGTGGAGCCTGATTATCTTATGTATTCAAAGGTTTCAGCCGGATGTATACCCCAGGAAGACTGTACACCCCTCCACGCGGGGAGGTGTGGGGAGGACTTGTCCACCCCGCGGGGGTCCGGGGGCCAACCGTCCCACAGCAGGGGTTCAAGGGCAGTGCCCCCGAAGCTAAAAATAGATGTAAAATTGCCTTGTAAAAGTCTAGTAATTTCTAGTCAATCTGGGTCGTTCATTAGGCGGATGATCTGACAATAGAAGTTATGTTTAATTTGTGGTTTTTTGCCCTAGAAGGCAACCCATCACTACATATGAGGGAATTGTATTGCATCTATGTACATCTGTATTCTGAGTGAGGAAGAGAGAGGATATTGAGAGCGAAGAGGGTGTTACAGCAGATTTGCTATAGGTTGTATCTCTTCAGTTTGCTGGATAATATAAAAGGAAGGACTGGCTATTTCTCGATGGACATAGCCCAAACTGGGTGAACCACGTATATCTGTGTCTCTCTTGTTTTATGTGTTTTATGTGTTTATATTTCTGCAATATTTTATGTGTTCCATTTCTCTGTAATATATAATTTTTTAACATCTTGTGATAGGAAATTGCGTAATCTCTTTCGCTAGGTAACTGCGCAGTCCCTTGTGACAATCAGCTGCATAGTTCCTAAAGATAACTAACTGCAAACTTCTTGGTGATAGATAGTGTGTACTCTCTATGGATAGCCAATTCATATCACTTGATGACAATGTGGGCACACTTTCCAAAGTTAGCACTATTACAAGTGGTAGTTAACTAACCCTAGCTCCTATATTTACGACATTCATGAGAAAACCCTAACCCTAGTTCTATGAGTGCTCACCTATATAAGAAGATACCCCAAAGCTCATTCTAACACTCATCTTTGGATATTTGTGCATTTCTTAAGCACAAGGAGCCTTTGGTTGTATGTGTTCCACTATTTGGGTAAGTTTTGCAACTATCACTTTTATTTACTTTTACTTTCACTTTTGTCATTTTTCCTTTCGTAAGTGTTGTTTTTTCCTACATTTTACGTCACGAGTGTCACTTTTGCTATATTTAGCTTTTGCATGTGCCATTTCTCACTTACATGCTTCGTTTCTAGTGTCATTTCATATTCCAAGTCCTTTCGAATTCTAGTAATCATTGTGAATGAACATATTTATGCATGTTAATATTCTCACAAGCCTCCTTGCTTGTTGTTGATCAATACTTAGTTGAATTTCAAATTGATCTGCATCCCCATCTCTCCAACCATGCATTTCTCTCTTCCAAGCAGCAAATATCAAGTTCGATTCTCAACTGATGTTGCATGCACACCTCCTAAGACTTTCCTCTCAACTACACATTGCGTAATTCCACTTAGCAATAACACCAATCTTTCCCACTGTGACTGCGCACCATGCAAAGCTTGGCCACAATTGTGAACTCCACACTTTTAGCTAAAAGTATTAACTCTCTTGTCAACTATTGATGTGAAATGCATAGTAGAGAAGCCCTCTTTGTTAGCAATTGCGCATTGCGTAGTCATAAGATTTAGACCTTCAAACTTTCCTCTCGTTGAACCATCATGTGTAGTCTCTCCTCTCTATCATTACGTAGTGCACACTTCTAGTGGCTAGTTAGGCCACTCTTGCCTCAGTATACCCTCTTATGCTAAGATCTTGTGCAATCCTCCGTCTCTATGATTTCCTTTGCATTTGATAGCTTGATAAAATAGGTGATTTTTTGTGGAACTGACTTTGTGTTTCCATTAGTGAATCTCCACTTCTAGGTTCTGCTAACCAAGAGATTATTGGTATTTCATACTCCAATGGCATGATGCCTACAAAAAGTTGTGTTGAAGGAGCTATGGAGAGTTCTAAAACAAGAGTTGTTAGAAAAATTATATATTACAAAGCAATGGAACACATAAAATATTGCAAAAATATAAAGACAGAAAACGCATAAAACAAGAGAGACACAGATATACGTGGTTCACCCAATTTGGGCTACATCGACGGAGAAACAGCCAGTCCTTCTTTTATTATATTATCCAACAAACTGAAGAGATACAACCTACAGCAGATCCACTGTAACACCCTCTTAGCTCTCAATCTTCTCTCTCTTCCTCACTCAGAATACAGATAGATATACATAGACGCAATACAATTCCCTCATATATAGTGAGGGGTTGCCTTCTAGGGAAAAAAACCCTAAACTAAACATAACTTCTACCATCAGATCATCCGCCTAATGAACGACCCAGATTGACTAGAAATTACTAGACTTTTACAAGGCAATTTTACATCTATTTTTAGTTTCGAGGGCGCTGCCCCCGAACCCCTACCGGGGGACCGTTGGTCCCCGGACCCCCCAGCCGGGGGGATTTACCCCCCCGGACCCCCGCGAGGGGGACAAGTCCCCCCTGCACCCCCTGCGTGGAGGGGTGTACAGTCTTCCTGGGGTAAACATCCGACTTAAACCTTTGAATACAGAAGATAATTAGACTCCACACCCAACAAGAGTACCTATTTTAGTAGATACTAGGTTTTTCATTGATAAGTATTCTACTATAACACAATAAATCATAAAATATGATTTCAATAAGAAAGAGTTCCCAGAGGATTTAGAAGACAGATAGGTTTACGTTGTTGTCAGCAGATCTAGGTTCCATAGGGTTGCATGCATATATTCCGTGCTATCATGTGCAAAAGAAATAAGATGGATACTGCAAGGTCTAAAATCCAAGAAAATGATTTTAAGTAGTGTGAGCGGGCGAGAGATTGCCACCTATCAACCACATGATCTCCATTCATACTACAAACTTCCAAAGCCTGAAGAATATATGAACTCTAAGTATTATGCAATTTGGTCTCATTTGAATACAAAGGATGTGATCAAATCATGGTGGCAGGAACTAGCTAAACTTTTCCAAATTCCAGAGGGGATCTACAGGAAAAAATCATAGAATAAAGTCTATTAGTACCTCATGGATATGTGCTTCAAACTGTATGGGCAGGAAAGCATTGAGTTTTATTAAGAAGGATATATTTACATGCTTTACCCAATGGTTACAGAGGGGGAGATCCTCAACTAGTCAGTTATACTTGCCCAACAACTGGAGATTAACATGTCAAAGGTCAAGAAGGATGCACAAAGCATGTAACCTCATTTCTTTATCTCTGCATACCTGCTCGATGGAATCTATGCTAGAAATTAGTTTTCGAGTCTATAGTGGAAGTGGACATGACAACAATTCTCTATCCATATCTATTGCTAGCTACTTTAAGAAATCAGTTACAGGGGAGTTTATGACAAATTAGCCAAACACTTATTCATTGTGCTTTACAAGATGATATTCAAAGTTGAGGCTTCGTGCATGACTAACCAAGATAAATAATTAGTTGTTGAAGTTGTTGACATAAATTGTCATTAATGTCAATATGGCCATATTCAACGAGCCAGAGGAGGAAAAACAAAGCATATCGGAGGAGCAAACAGAGCTATCAGGGGAGCAAACAGAGCTATCGGAGGAGCAAAACAGAGAGGAGAAAATAGAGCAAATAGAGCAGCAAACAGAGCTATCAGAGGAGTAAAACAGAGCTATTAGAGGCATAATCGGGAGTATCAAGAGCAATGGATGCCAAAGAAGAACTATCGGGGGTAATATATGCCATTGATGCCAAAGTGCAGAATACATATATATATATGCAGAAGAGTCAAAGGAGGCAGAAGAGTCAAAGGAGGCAGAAGAGTCAAAGGAGGCGGAAAAACATATATATGTGCAATAGACACTATCGAAGGCAGAAAACATGTATATAGCAGAATACACTATTGGAGGCGGAAAATAGTGTATATATCGGGATACACTATCAGAGGCGGCAAGTACATATATATCGGCGGATCAGCGAATAACACATGCTATTGCCGATTGCGATTACACAGGCGGACCCGATGGGTTTTATAAGCCCGACTTTATAAATTTAAAGTTCCGCGCATAAAGGGTTTTTCTATGTATTGGCAGGTTTTCGGTGTAAAAACCAAAATACAAAGGAAAAGCCCCGAAGCGATAAAGACAGGACCTAATGCAACATTATAGTCTGGCTCAATGTTATATCGAATCCACAGGAGAATCGGCCGTCGGCCATCAGCGATGTCATGGACTCGACATATAAAGGACCTTCGAAAGCCGCGATTGCCGATTGCGATAACGTTATGGAGGAGTGGACCCGATGCAATTATAGATGTGGGTGTAATGTTTTTGAAGTCCGCCCTTTAGCGTTTTGTTCGGGTTTTTCTATATATTCCTGTGTATTTCAAATAAGTGTATTGCGCGAGGTTTGAAGGCCAAAATGCATAAAAAAAAAATTCTCGATAGTTCAGTAGGCCTGAACAATGCCGATTGTGATTGCGATGGTGACGTGGTAGGCAGGGGACTACTGATTGGTACAATCTCTCCGTAAAACGATAAAGTCCTGTGTAAGCCTATAATTATTGAAAAAGGAGCGTTGTTGCAATTTTAACATGCAACATGTTTTCTCTGTGTATTTTCGGTCCTCTCTTATTAATTTACATGTCCCTGGAGTGTTGGTGAACTCGAAGAGACATAGGAATTCGAAAGCTAAGAAGCCGAAATACAAGCCAGTGCAGAGGAAACCAAAGTGACATGAAGAGCCGGGAAGCCGAAGAACAAGCCAGCACAGAGGAAGCCAAAGCGACTCGGGAAACCGAAGAGGAAAGAAAGTGCAAAGGAAGTTGAAGCGAGCGTTGAGGAAGCCAAAGAGCCATTGGAAAGCGTAAACGAATAGTCAGAGGCATCAGGAACATATAAAACAAAAAAATAAGGAAAGGTTTCGTGCATGCGTATAATCAAAGCGAGAGGAAGCCGAAGTTCAGGCAAAAGCAAGAGAGGCAGGAGAAGTTGGAGAACAAGAGTGAAGCAGAAGCTCAGTAGGCTTGGGAGTAGAGAACTACAACAAAACAATTTATACCAGGTTAGGGTTGTAGTCCACGGGGTTGGAGCCTCAGAACTGAAAGGATTGGAATCCTTGGGAGTTGGTGCTCCTAAGTGCAGAACTATTTCCTTGGAAAAACAAAGTTGGTGCTCTGGAGGTTGGAGCCTCACAAAAGTCCAAGTTGGTGCTTGGAAACTAATTGCAGCCATTTATATATTGTATCTATTTTATTGCAAAGGTTATATTAATAAAAGCATTGATACTTGTTTTTAATGTTTTGTTCTAAATATAAATGTTTTAACTAGTAAAATAATAGTTGAAAAAGAAATATTGATTCACCCCCCTAGTATTTCCAACAATTGGTATTAGAGCAGCCTTCTTCATATTAGCCTAACAACTTGAAGAAGGATTCGTAACCATGATGAGAAATCACGAAGTGTCAAGAAGACCTCCTCTATTCGACGACACTAATTTTGGTTTCTAGAAAAAAAGAAAGACCTACTACTTAATGTCCCTTGGACCTTAAGTCTAGAATTCGGTTCTAAATGAGTACCCAATTCCTTCCACTCTTCCAATAGATCAAGACGAGAGGAAAGCCCACATTGCAAATGCAAAAGCCTTGAACTCCATCACTAGTGGAATCACTGATTCCGAGTTTACAAAAGTCATGAACTGTAACTCTGCCAAATAAATGTGGGATAAGCTAATTAGCTTATACGATGGGGACTCAAAAGTCAAGAAGGCAAAGCTTCAAACTCATAAAAGGCAATTTGAAAGTCTGAAAATGGAAGATGAAGAAGATATTGCAACATACTTTCTCTGAGTAGCTGAAGTGGTCAACTCTCTTAAAGGATTGGACGAAAACATTGAAGAAAGTACCATTGTTCAAAAGGTCTTAAGATCTATTCCAGACAGATTTGACTCCAAAATAAGCGCCATAGAAGAAATAAAGGATCTAGATACTCTCAAGATGGATGAACTCCATGGAATCCTCACAGCCTATGAGATGAGAAAAGATGGCCCAAGCTCCAAGGATGCAGCATTCAAGGCTTCAAAATCAAAGAAGTGGAAAGAAAGGAATGATTGTAGTGATGAATTCGATGTGGAATCCAAATTGGCTCAATTTGTGTGAAAGTTGAAGAAAGGATCTAAGCTAAAAGGTAAGTACCCTCTTATCTATTTCCAATGTGGAAAAATAGGTCATTATGCTGCAAAATGTCCTCATAAACATGATAGTGATGATGAAGGAAATTCTAAAAGAATGGTATACAAAAAGAAAGGGATCAATAAGAAGAACTTCTTCTCTAAGCAAGATGAGTCTGATGAGGATGAATTTGTAGTCATAAAAAAGAAATCAGATTAGGAAGTGACCATGCTGAAAGCTAAGAAACATTATTCATGGCATTCACAAATGATGATGACTTAGGGCTAGAAGGAAATGTAGATGAACTGTTAATAAGTGCCATTGAAGAAAATGAGAAATTACAGAATAAAATCATTTCTCTCAAGGTAGAAAATGAGGAAACAAGAAGAAGAGAAGATCTCTTGGAAACAAAGCTAAAAGAAAAAGAAGGGACTTGCGAAGAACGTGAATCCGAAATAGTATCCTTGAGGAAGGAATTGGAGCAAGTTAAAAAGGGTTGGAAAAGCTCTCAAATACTTGAGACTATCCTAAAAAGTCAAAAACCTCAACATACAAGTCTTGAATGGGTTTTAAGGGAGAATCATCAAGCACTAAGAATAGTGCAAAAAGCTATGCCGATGCACTTTCCAGCAACCCAAAAGAAGAAAAAGTATGTCATCAAAGGCGCATCCCAGATCCAAAGAATGAAGAGAGAATAACTCCAAAGAAAAATGTGGATTCGAATCATGGATATTACAGCAGATACAAACCAGTATTCCATCAAAGGCCCATCTCAAATCCAAATAATGAAGCGGGAGTAGTTCCAAGGAGGAAGTTGACTCAAATCGTGGCTACTACAACAGGTACAAAACTATCTTTCTTGGACATTGTTTTCATTGTAAAAACTTTGGTCATCAAGCCAGACATTGTATGGCTCACAAGAGTGAAACACCAAAGCTAAAGGATCAAATAATCAAAAAATATGGCCCCAAAAGGCAAGTAAAAATAAAAACCTTCAATTCATTTGATCCATTGACCAAATTTGATCTGATTTGCTCATTATGCTACAATAATGGACACTACGAACAAAATTGCCCACTCAAAAGAGGAAAAGCAAATAGTGAGAATCCCAACATGGATAAATGTGGCCTGGCTCTATACGCTCAAAATAATGAAAATCATTGGTTTGTGGATAATGGGTGCTTCAGACACATGACAAGGGAAAAAGGAAGTTTGTCTCATTGAGCAAAAAGGAAGGAAATGTATCCTTTGGAAGTGGATCTGCCAAAATTGCTAGAAAGGGAATTGTTACTCTTATCAATGGAAAAGGAAAATCCCAAAATGCTCTGCTAGTAAACGGGTTCAAAAACAACCTCCTGAGTGTTAGCCAGATCTGTGATCAAGGACATAATGTTGTCTTTAGCACCAAACACTGTGAAATAAGGAACTATTCCTCGAGGGAACTTGTAGCAAAAGGGGTTAGAACATCAGACAACATTTACATTCTAAAGAAGATTCAAGAAGATAAATGCTACTTAAGTCAAACAGATGAAAGTTGGCTGTGGCACAAGTGACTTGGACATACGAGCTTCGAGAACTTGATCAATATCAACAAGATTAAAGTTGTACGAGACATCCCAAAGCTATTCAAACCAAATCAAGGAGTATGTGGTCCATGTCAACATGGAAAGCAAACTAGAACCAACCCAAGACCAAGGAGTTCTCTACATCAAAGCCTTTGGAGATCATCCATGCTGATTTATGTGGACCAACTAGAAATCAGGCACTCCAAGGAGAAAGGTACTTTGTTTTATTTGTTGATGACTATACTACAATGATGTGGATATATTTTATAAAATATAAATCTGAAACATTTGAGTGTTTTAAGAATCTTAAAGCTCTTGTAGAAAACGAAAAGGACAAAAAGATTAAGTGCCTCAGAACAGATAGAGGGGGAGAATTCAAATCAAAAGAATTTAATGAATTCTGTAAAATACATGGAATTAAAAGAGAATTGTCTACTGCCAGAACACCCCAATAGAATGGGGTAGTTGAAAGAATAAACTGAACAATTCAAGAAATGGTAAGAACAATGCTATTAGCAGCAGATTTGCAGCCAAAATTTTGGAGAAAAGCAATCGGGACAACTATCTATACCTTGAATCAAACTCAATTAAGACCAAATAGTGAAAAAAACTCCTTATGAACTATGGAAAGGAAGACTTGCTTCAGTAAAGTACTTCAAGATCTTTGGAAGCAAGTGCTTCATAAAAGTCAATGATGGCTCACCAGGAAATTTTGATTCTCAGGTTGATGAAGGGATCTTCCTTGGATACTCTACACGGAGCAAAGCGTACAAGTGCTACAATAATCGACTAAGGAAAATAGTGGAAAGCATTGATGTAAAGATTGATGAAGACCTTCCAAAAGAATAAATTGAAGAACACGAAGTTGATCCTTTCATTGAAGAAGAAGAACCAGAAAAAGAAGAAATAGATCAAGAAGAAGAAGAAGAAGAGGAAAAAGAACCACCTCATACCCCTTCAAAGATGAAGTTTCTCCAAAAATATCATCCAGAAGAGTAGATTATTGGCAATAGAGATGAAGGGATGTAGACCCGAAGAAGGATGATAAGTACACCAAAGAAAACGATATTTCTCTTTTATCCATGATAGAACCAAAAACATATATTCAAGCAAGTAAGGATCCTCATTGGATAATAGCCATGGAAGAAGAAATGTCCCAAAATGAGAAGAATGAGACATGGGAGCTAGTACCTCGTCTAAAGGACAAAAACATTATAGGAGCCAAGTGGGTATTCAAAAACAAAATGAATGAAGATGGACAAATCATCAGAAACAAGGCAAGGCTTGTTTGCAAAGGCTATTCACAAATTGAAGGAATTGACTTTGAAGAAACATTTGCACCATTAGCTCGTACGGAAGCTATCAGGATGTTCTTGGCATCTTCTTTCTCAAAAGGATTCAAAATATATCAAATGGACGTAAAATCAACATTTCTGAATGGGGAACTCAAGGAAGAAGTCTACCTGGAGCAACCAGAAAGGTTTGATCTAACAGAAGGAAAGGACATAGTATGTAAGTTGAAAAAGGAATTATATGTGTTGAAACAAGCTCCCAGAGCTTGGTATGCAAGATTGGATCACTATCTACAACAAGAAGACTTCAAGAAGAGAGTCGCAGGAAGTAATCTCTACATAAAGATGGATGAAGGTAAGTTACCAATCACACTTGTTTATGTTTATGATCTGATTTTTGCTAGCAATAATGATGAGATGAGCATGAATTTTCTCAAAACCTATCAAAAGAGTTCAAGATGTCGATGATAGGAGAGTTATCTCACTTCCTTGGACTACAAGTATCTCAAACCAGAGCAGGATTGTTTATATCTCAAGCAAAATATCTTAAAGACATGCTTAAAAGATATGGAATGGAAGACTATGCACCCATGAGCACACCTATGACCACAAATTGCAAATTGAGCAAAAATGATGACTCCCCTGCAGTAGATGCAACTCATTACAGGCCAATAATTGGAGACCTTCTGTACTTAACTGCTACGAGACCCGACATAATGCAGGCAGTAGGAATGGTGGGAAGATTTAAATATACTCCTAAACAATCCCATTTGTTAGCTGTAAAAAGAATTCTCAGATATCTGAAAGGAACTCCTGATTTCGGTCTTTGGTACCCTAAGATCTCAACTCTGACTGTAACTACATACACCAATTCTGATTGGGCCAGAAGTGTAGATGATCAAAAAAGTACTAGTGGAAATGCATTCTTCCTGGGAGACTGTTTAGTATCTCGGCTCAGCAAAAAACAGACATCCATATCATTATTCACAACCGAAGTCGAGTATATAGTTGCAACAGACTATTGTACTCAAATACTATGGATGAAGAAAGCTCTAAAAGATGTCAACATAGGTACAAATCAACCAGTTACCATCTATTGTGATAACACAAGTGCTATCAGTCTCAGCGAAAATCTAGTGATGCACTCAAAGACCAAACATATACCAATCAAGTATCATTTCCTTCATGAACAAGTAGCTAAATAAAACATCATCTTGGAATATATCAATACTAAGGAGAATATAACTAATATTTTCACAAAACCTCTTCCTTGAGAAGCATTTGAACATCTTTGTCAAAAGATGGGGTTCACTCAAGTTCATTCATAAAGATGTTGCAGGACAGGGGGAGCAGTTCTACAGGGGGAGCAGTTCGTCAAGGGGAGTCAATATGCATCCCTTTGCCGTTGATGTCAAAGGGGGAGAGAAGAAGAATATTGCCATCAATAACAAAGGGGGAGATTGTTGACATAGATTTTCATTGATGTCAATATGGCCATATTCGAGGAGCCAGAGGAGGCAAAACAGAGCATATCGAAGGAGAAAACGAAGCTATCAGAGGAGCAAACAAAGCTATCAGCGGAGAAAAATAGAGAGGAACAAACAAATTAAACAGAGGAGCAAAAAGAGCTATAGGAGGAGAAAAACATAGCTATCCGAGGCATAATCGAGAGTATCGGGAGCAATGGATGCCAAAGAAGAACTATCGGTGTAATATATGCCATTGATGCCAAAGAGCGGAATACATATATATATATGTGATAGAGTTAAAGGAGGCGGAAGAGTCAAAAGAGGTGGAAAAACATATATATGTGCAATATACACTATCGGAGGCAGAAAACATGTATATAGTGGAATACACTATCGGAGGTGGAAAATAGTGTATATATCGGGATACACTATTGGAGGCGGCAAGTACATATATATTGGGGGATCAACCAATAACACATGCTACTGCCGATTACGATTACACAGGTGGACCCGAAGGGTTTTATAAACCCGAATTTATAAATTTTAAGTTCCATGCATAAAGGGTTTTTCTGTGTATTGGTGGGTTTTCATTATAAAAACTGAAATACAAAGGAAAATCCCCAAAGCGATAAAGACTGGACCTAATGCAACATTACAATCTGACTCAATGCTATATCGCATCCGCAGGAGAATCGGCCGTCCGCCATTGGCGATGTCATGGGCTCGACGTATAAAGGACCTCCGTAAGCCGTGATTACCAATTGCGATAATGTTATGGAGGAGTAGACCTTATGCAATTATAGATGCGGGTGTAATGTTTTTGAATCCGCCCTTTAGCGTTTCGATCGGGATTTTCTATATATTCCTGTGTATTTCAAATAAGTGTATTGTGTGGGGTTTGAAGGCCAAAATGCATAAAAAATGCTCCTGATAGTTTAGTAGGCTTGAACGATGCCGATTGTGATTGCGATGGTGACGTGGCAGGTAGAGGCCTCCTGATTGGTACAGTCTCTCCGTAAAACGATAAAGTCCTGTGTATTCCTATAATTATTGAAAAAGGAGTGATGTTGCAGTTTTAACATGCAACATGTTTTCTCTGTGTATTTTTGGTCCTCTCTTATTAATTTACATGTCCCTGGAGTGTTGGTGAACTCGAAGAGACAGAGGAAGCTGAAAGTCGGGAAGTCGAAGTACAAGCCAGCACAGAGGAAGCCAAAGCGACATGAAGAGCAGGGAAGCTGAAGAACAAGTCAGCGCAGAGGAAGCCAAAGTGACTCGGGAAACCAAAGAGGCAAGCAAGCGCAGAGGAAGCTGAAGCGAGATTTGAGGAAGCTAAAGAGCCAGTGGAAAGTGTAAATGAAAATTCAGAGGCATCAGGAACATATAAAACAGGAAAAACAAGGAAAGGTTTCATGCGTGTGTATAATCAGAGCGAGAGGAAGCTGAAGTTAAGGTAGAGGCAGGAGAGGCAGGAGAAGTAGGAGAAAAAGAGTGAAGTAGAAGCTCAGTAGGCTTAGGAGCATAGAACTACAACAAAACAGTTTATACCAAGTTAGGGTTGTAGCCCACGGGGTTGGAGCCTTAGAACTGAAAGGATTGGAATCCTTTGGAGTTGGTGCTCCTAAGTACAGAACTATTGCCTTGGCAAAACAGAGTTGGTGCTCTAGAGGTTGGAGCCTCACAAAAGTCCAAGTTGGTGCTTGGAAACTGATTGCAACCATTTATATATTGTATCTATTTTATTGCAAAGGTTATATTAATAAAAGAATTGATACTTGTTGTTCATATTTTGTTCTGAATATAAATGTTCTAACTAGTAAAATAATAGTTGAAAAAGAAATATTGATTCACCCCCCTCTCAATATTTCCAACAGAAGTAGCATATTGGTTCACTTCTTCTCAGAGCACATACATCAGCATTTTCAGTTCTTAAAGACCTCCACATCTTATGCCAAATTATGTGTCTCACAAGGTGGTCATGGAGGAGATTGGATATCATCTTTGCTCAGGACTGTCGCAACTATTGGAACAGAATAAGAAGTCACCATGGCCTCTTCTTCCTTTATAAGTGGGGTTTTATGAGCTAAAGACTTTGATGGTGACATAAGCAGAAGTTGTAGAACTTAACTGTCTCAGATTTGGTGAAATGAGTTTTCATCGGTTATACCCCAGGGGACTATGCGAACAACATTGTTCTAAACTACATTTTTCTTGGCCATATGTTCCTATCACTTGAGAAGGTGAAGAAAATATTAATAATTTGTACAATGCTTCAAGAGAAACTAGACCAGGTGATGAGGGAGGCCCTTCTAACACAACTCATATACTAGACATTATTTAAGAAGAGAACCATCAAGAAGTGCCTACTCTAGTTAGTATTGTCAAGCCAAAGAGGAAGATCATACATGAACCAAAAGAAGAGAGGAGATTTTTTTTAAAGAAAATCCAAACAACAAAGGTGTAATTGAAGTAGAGAGGAAAAGAAAGGAATTAGAAGAAGCATGGAAGGAGCGAGAAGAGAAGCAAAAACAAGAAGATGAGCAGAAGCAGGAAGAAGAACACAAGCAAGAGGAAGAGAGGAAACAAAACTAACAACAACAAAGGAAGAAACGAGATTACATGTAGAGAAGAAAGGAATAGATGAGAAAGAGAAAAGAAGAGGAAGTTAGGAAGAAACAACAAGAAGAAGCTTTGTAGAAGCAAATAGAAGAAGAAGAATGACAAAAGTTATTAGAAGAAGAAAAAAGCAGGAGGAAATAAGAGGAAGATTTACAGGCCTAGTAGGTAGATGATGAGCAAGACGAGGATGCCTAAGAATTGGACATTATGTTGATTGAAGAAAAAACAAGCTATCAACCTCCACCTCCTCTTACTATTGGCCATCTACCATTCAACGAAATAAGAATAGTTCCTCCACTGGATGACAGGGTCATGGACATTTCGAACTTCACCTTTGAGCAACTGAAGAGAAAAGTAGTATAGGAAAGAAGAAGGTATTTTTTAAATGGTCCTCATCACCCAGTTTCCATCAACATAGAAAGGGTGATTGTGCCAAATACCCAGGAGGAATCTAAGGGTAGTCACAACAACAAATGCATCCTTTGAAAAATCCAATAAGGAGAATACTAACTTGTTGATGAAATAAAATGAACAATTAGTAAAGGAATTGGCCACTGCATGGCAATAGATTGATCATCTCATGGCCGAGAATCAAGGACCATCTTCCATTAGTGCTAGTAGAAAGGAATTGAAGGCAAAAATACTTGAAGAAATGAAGCCGCTGTAAGACACCATGAAGCAATTATATGATGAGATGATCACACTACATGAGGCAGTGGTGCTCTTACATGAATTATAGAAAGGATCACAAAATATGGTGAAGGTTCTGAAGAAAAATTACACAAACGTAGATGCAATCCAGGACTAGGGCACAAAACATCTGAATACACCTGAAGTGTTGGTCAGGAACGAAGACAAAATGCTGAATTGGACATAGCAGAAATCAAGATGTTTATACATATTTATGACCACTTCCATACTTTTGTTAGCAACACCATATTATCATATTCATGATTGTATCATGGATTGGATGCCTTAGTAAGGATGTATAGGATACCTTATGTTGGTACATTTATATAATTAAAGGGCAAGAGAATTATTAAGCAAGAGATATAATATTTCTTAAACAAGATCAAATAGGTGACCATTCAGGATGATCTAGAGGTGACTAAAGAATTTGTTCTGTAACATGTGATAGTGCCAACCAAGATACACATGAAGTTAATCATGTTGTTGAGAAACATTCAAATAGACTCCAAGGCCATATATTCGGATGTGCTAGAGGGTAAAATTACATATAATCCAGACCTACCACTGAAGGTTGAGCATATAGCAGCATAATATAAAACTTGGCATCCATATCTTACTACAAAGTTACATTTCACCCTCGCCAAGTTAAAATTTCCATAAGTTTAAGCATGATGTATTAATATTTTGTCTTATGGATATAGCCACATTTTTTTCATATGTAATTTTTTATTTTGAAAAATAATGAGAAAATGTAAAACGTTTAAGTGGAAGTCCAAGAGTCACATAGGGAATGTGAAGATTCATTAGGTAGCTCAAATGTCTAAGAGGAGTTAGAAAGGTATATGGAAGCTCAAGAGTCACGAGGGAGCTCAAAAATCACAAGGGAAGGTGAAAGTTCACCTCACTTATTATAAATAAACCCTCATAAAAGTGAAGGTTTTACTAAACAATTTGCATTCTAGTTCATGTATCTTTGTGAAACAAATAATATTGTGAAAATAAACAAACTTAAATTAATTTGCATAAATTTAAAGTGTTAAGAGTACAAAAATGAAACATAAGACAAACACAAGTTGATAATGGAGTTCACCCATCTTGGGCTACATCTATGGTGACTACTTTATTAAGATGCTCAAGTGCTCATTACATCAAAATAGAAGCCCCAACTTGTAAAAATAATTCTCCCATGTTATCTAGAATGCTCAGAAACCCCTTTCTAGGATACTGTGGCACTCAAAAAGGTTTAAAAATGAGAAAACATCCTCTTTTAAAATTTTGTCTGCAAAAACACTCTACAAAACCAATCTAGCTTTTTAAAAGATTCAACAACTAGGCCTATGGCCCAACGGTGGCGCATTGTATTTTTTGTCACAGATCGTGGGTTCAAACAGACAGGGTCAACATACATTTCGTGGTTTGGTTTTAAATATTAAATAAACTATTAAATGGGTCATTGATCCCATATGATATGCCTCCGCCCATGGTCTCATTACATAATATAACCAATGCATTGATGGGTGACGCAGGTAAAAACCCGCTACACCCACAATATGCATATCAGAATGCATAACCTCATCTATCCCAGGAATTTCAAATGACCTGACTGGTCAAACCTTCATAAGATAAGGTTAAGGCCCCTTCATTTAATCCTCATGCGGAAACATTTCATTAGACTTTCTATAGTCTAACCCTTCATCAATCTTTCTATCGGGACTTTATAACTCAACCCTTCATCCTTTATGGCAACCTTGGTTAATCCCTTTTGCTAAACCTTATAACTCAATAGAGTATGCCTTCAGAACTCTTGGCTTGCGATATGTGACTTCCTTCCCCATTGTTGATTTCATTCACTAGATAAACGACTGTCACAATATCACATCAAACCATTACGTGCCTTCATCGCCTCTCGGAAGTGACGTGCGACAGCACAACCGGACTTCAAATAAATTAAAGCCGTGCCTATAACCTCCTCTGGTCCACTCTCCACAAGTCTTTTCGCTTCAATCTCCACCGTCGATCCTACTCTCAATCTGATGGCTGCACTTCTTCTCAATCAACAAACCAAACTGACGCTTTATAACCGTTGATCAAGATCTGCTTGATCCAACCGTCCACAATGATATCTGGTGGACTACTTACGTGATGTTTAGCCACTTTATGGACCCGATAGAGAATATAAGTCCTCGATCTATTAAAGTTTGGGTCAATCCTTGCCATTAACATTCGACCTCTTCATGGCCCGATATCCGTTGGATGATGAGGTTCTTAAATCCTACGATCTGTGACACTTCAACTAGCACACAGGTTATTAACTAGTTTACCCTTGATCAGTTATGGATCACCGTCTATCTACCAGAACTGTCGATCTGGTGGTCCAGATCAATTCCCATCTTTCTCCTTCCGCCAGTACTTAGATTGAATCTCCGTTGTTCATTTATTATCTCTATCTTATGCGAATTAATCCAGGCCGCCCTGTTAGCCTCCTGTTGCAACAGGGTTTCATCTTTCATGATTGACATTTTTACATGCCAAATATGTCATACTTTGCAGGCTGCAGTTTTCCATATTTCCACAAAATGCCATGAAGTGTGCCAGTCCAAATGGCATTGCTGTTTTCCAATTTTGAGGGGTTGTTCCAGTTTTGAAGAGTCTTCATTTAAGGGAGGTCCAAACAATCTAACCTTGGTCTCCCTAGGTTTCAATTTCCTGTTTTAGAATATAGAGAATGCATCTGACCAAACAGTTTAATCTTGGAAGATCTGTAGATAGGTAGAGAATCAAAGGGACCCAACTGCTTAATCTGGGCCCTGGTAGAAATAAGTGTAGATTTAGATAGGAAACATTCAAAAAGAAAAAATTGTAAAGCTGGGTCTGCAAGTCTAGGTGCACCCAAATCAAAATAAGAAAAAAATGTTAGGTGAGTAGGCTGGGTAGGTAGCTGTGAGGTTACAGAATGATGATTTATGATCAATTTTGTGTTACAAAGTGTTTTATCTCTTCAGATCACAGTTGCAGACAATTTTTCATCTGAAGGAGCTCAAGCTGGACATCACTAAATTCCCCTTCTTCTAAATTCCCCAATTCAATTATTAATTTCCCAAAGAGGTCAAGATCTACTTGATTCCTCTTAGTTTCATCATTTTCCATGTCATTTGTCCTGGTGAAGATCTGTGTCACTCAAGGATTCTTTATTTCTCATCTATAAGTCACTTTTCCCTTGAGGATTAGCCTAAGGTCTCTTACCTTAGCGCCTGCTTATCATCACCATATTAACCACTAACTCTACTATATAACTCCCTATCAGTTTTCCCCTTCCCCTACTAAAACTATGTATATAAAACTCCCCTATGTAACTATCCCCTCCCTGGCAATATAGCCATATTTCTTCAAAGTCAAGGAAAAAATGGTCCATCAGGGGCTATTTTTAACCCATCCGTGTCATAGCAGGAGTTAGATGACACCTGGTCATGCTAACAACCTCTCTCCTAGCCCTAAAAACCCTCAAAAACCCACATTTCCGCCCTTATCCTAAGTTTTTGTGCATAAATCGTTAAAACCCTGCTCATAAACCCTCAAAAAACCCATGCTTTACCCCTTATGCTAAAGTCCCGAGTGCAAATACATTAACCTGCCCATTTATAACTCTGTAACCCACACAAATCATAGTTTTATACGCCCACCGCGCCGTATTAAAACTAGAATATTCCATGAATATTCCCGCCCCTTATCCCTTCGTCGCCTCATCCTCCCCGCCAACTGTTAGATCACCCGCCCCACAGATCTACAGTGGGCGAGCCTTCCTATCCCCCGACACGCCCGAAGGTTAGCGTCCGGGAGATGGGCGGTATTGCTGTCGTACTCCCGCCACGCGTCACCTCCTGGGCTGTGGCGGAGCCCCCTCCCCCGAAACCACCTTTGTCCAAAGGCGGTGCGCCCAGAAACCACTTACTTCCCTCCCCTGTGACGTAAGCCCCACGTCACCTGCCGCATCATCCGCCTGCGTGGCCTCCTGCCACTGTACCGTCGATTCACCCTGCCACGTGTCCTGCCACCGTGTCCCCTGCCGTACTGCCACATCACCTCCATACATGACAACGTCATCATGCTGAAGTCATCCCGCCACGTCATCATGCTGACGTCATCCACCGTACGAAGTCCGTCATGCTGACATCATCAACAATTTTAGCGCGAAGGGTGAAAATCGCACTCCGGAGCCCTAGAATCAGTTTCTAAGGCAGTTTTTGATGCGCGATTTCGCTGGATAAAATAGGTCTGAATGGGGAATATTTAGGGAATCTTTTCATCACGCAGCCCCCAGCAAGCCCGAAAGGCGTCGAATGACCCATTTTTCTTCGCGAAGCTTGCCGAGAGGAGCAGAAGACAGTTCTAAAGGAAACTGAGGCCGAACAACGGCCATTAATTTGTGATTAGACCCACAGCAGAGGAGAAAAGCAACCCAATTCATTTGTCAAAAAGTATCAGATGGAGAAGAAGAGCCAAAGAGTATCAGCCAATATTTTTAGGGGCTCGAAGCACCTGAACATTGATGAGCCCCCCAGAAAGTCAAATCAAGAGGCGTAAGCCCATCCTTGCCCTCAAATCACAGTTAAAGCTTTAAATGCAGACAGGCATCAAAGAAGTAGAAACCCATACACATTTATTTCAGAAAACACTGCACCAAGCCACCGAGGACAACATCATTTATTCAGTTTTGATACGGCAGCCCTCAGCGCAGCCCGAGATATTTTTATGCATTTATTTCTGGATAGGATTAGGTTAAAGTAATCATCTTTCTTTCAAACCTGTTTAGGTCAAGTTGTAATAAAAGCAGTTGTAGAGAGTTTTTCCCTATATATACCACTCTCTACATTGTTTCAAGCGGTTGGTCAATTGAGAATTTTCACTAGAGACTCGCATTGTATACCTGAGTTTTTTCTATAACCAAAGATTGCTGAAAGCTTGGAGAGCAAACTGCCTATTGTAAATGAATGTTTTGAAGATATGAAGATGGAATTCTTGTGCTGCAACCTGAAACAATAAGTGCATCTTACCTCTGTTTTATTGTTTACCACTATCTAAATAGCAGAAAGGAAGAATAGCTTAGAATTTGTTTAAATACACTCTATGCTCAATTTCTGCTGTTTCTTTATGTTTTCCTCTGAATGAATTGGTCATGAATATGAATTCCTTCTGGCTCATATTTACCCCGATTCACCTGTGTTTGCTAATTATCTAAGGATTCTTAAATGCCCCTAGGTAGAGCTCTGTTACCTCCATCTGTTAAGCTGATTGAGAGATTCTTAATTGCCTCTCATTACTTAGCATTCACTCCATCATTTAAACCTGAAACATTGTTTCATGCGCAGCTATCTTGCTCCACCTTCCCTTATTGTGACCAAGGGAATGCTCCAGCAGTCCTCATCCTTGACTCCACGCCTTATGGTTTGAAACCCTCATACTATGCTCTGCCTCTCTACCTGAAACATCAATTTTCCCACCAAAAACAAAAACAAAAATCCCTCTGAACTCAATACCTAGCCTAAAATCCTTCTCAACAAAGCTAAATCAGAAAGAGAGAGCCCTCTCTGATTACAGGTGGGCTAGAACTTGCAATCCAAAGTTGGTCTGTGGTTACCTCGGCCGTATCCTTTTCCGGAGCTTAAGGACAACCTGAGTGATAACATAATGGCGACTCCGCTGGGGAATCCTCAGTCAATTTCACAAAGAAGGTAAGAAAGCTCCGCTGAAACCATAAATCAATCTTTCCAATTTCTGTTTATCTCTTAAAACTACAGATGAAGCCTGAATGTCAGCCAGGAAGCCTTTGAAACTGTTTTTGTTTTACATTGACAGAAGTAAATAAAAGCTGCTTCAGTCAATCTTCATGCTAGTTTTAAGCTAGACACAGCCATTCCAAAATCTGATCTATCCCTTGTTAACTACAAAAATATTCCCATAAAAATACCCAAAAAACAATTCGTAAGCTGGCTCCCAAGAAGAATCCACGACACACAAGGTCAAATCCAGACCCGAATCCACTAGCTATTTTTGAGAACCCTAACATAATCCCGAAAATCCTCAAGAAGCAAGAAAGACAGGAAAATTTTGCTGATTTAAGTCCTGAAAAATCTTACCCTAGCTGTATTCCGACTCCTGTCAAGGTTTTGTTTTGTTCGGCCCCCATTTCCCCTAGTTCATCATCCACACCTCGAACTCCTCCTTCCACACCTTCATTCACAACACATACTACCACTACTGTTGTTTCCAGTGTTCCCGTTGCTCCTATTATCCCAGTTATCCCTGCCAATATGGCTAATAGATATGTGCCCCTGCAACTACCTGCTAATCCTGGGGCTTTACCTCAAGAGTACCAATCTAAAATCACATATTTTGATAGTATTGGCCCTTTTACTGCCATTCAGCATACTAAAAAGATGCAAGACTATTTTGAAAACTACGAGATAGATGATGATAGCGTGAGAATGAGAATTTTTGTTTAGAGCTTAACAGGTGATGTCAAAACTTGGTTCAGATCACTTGCTGCAATTTCCATAACCACCCTAGATGAGCTTTACCAATCCTTTACCAACAGATGGGAGAAAAAGAAAGACCCCTTGTACATACTAGCCGAATATGATACAATTAAAAGAGGTCCTCAAGAGACTGTTTTGGAGTACTGTGCAAGATTCAATAATGTTTACAATGCAATACCACAGAACCTAAGGCCTCCCCCTGATCTGGCCTTGTACAAATTTCCGGATGGTTTTGACCCTGATATGGCATACCAGTTAAAAGAAAGAGCTCCTCAGACCCTTGCAGACATGCAAAACGTTGCTGTCAGTGTTGAGGCTAACTTAATTGCCAAGAGAAACAGAGCTAGAATGGAAAGAAGAACCACCTTTAAGGAAGAACCCTCAGCCTTTGATCAAAAGCTTGATGCTATTATCAATGGCCTACAAAGGCTAGGAGAAAGAGTAGAAAATGTTGAGATACAAGCATCATGGGAAGGACAACAGTCCAATACCATAAGGAATCCAAATTTTAGGAAAACGCAGAACACAAATGCTGGTAGGTCTAACCAAGACCATGACATAAGACCCCCTTTTCAGGATAACTATGTTGAAGGATCTACTTCTAGTGAACCCATAGAGGACACTCACATGAACCTGATGGATCTAAAGGGTGAGCACCAAACTATCCTATCCCAAGAAGACCAAAATGAACTTGATTACAATCAGTTTCAAACTAAATCTGGTGAGTCCTTTGATTTTAAACAAGGATATGATACTGCTGTGTATGAAGTACACAAACAATATAAGCTGAGAACTAGGACCATTGACATTTCGGAACCTAGTAAAACAAAGGATGGCAAACAACCCAACAAGACCAAAGGTAAGGCTGTCAAAACAGAACCAGCTGATACAAATGTTCAAAACCCGCATCAAGTGACTGTAGAAGACATAACAGAAATACAACCTTCCAAAGATCAGCCTTTTCCACCTTCTCCCTCGAAAGAAAGCTCGAACAGTGTTCCAAAAAACTTTCCTGAAACTAAAGAACCGCAAGCTATCAATCCTCATAACGCTGATAAACAAGAGCAAATCGTAGATAATTTAAATGAAAAGGTAAAAACTACCTTTATCAACAACAAGACTCCATTGGAAAAGCCATTTAATTTAGAGGCGGAAATAGCTAAGTTGAAAATATCCATCCCCCTCTCAAAACTTGCCAAACACGATGTATATAGGCAACAAATTCAAAGGTCACTTCAAATTCCAGAAAACAAGGACAATGTAAATGTTTTGGATGATTCCCCTGAACTGTTGTTTGGACCAGAAGTCAATGGAAAATCAACACATGGACCTGTCCCACCCTTTTATGTCAGTTTGCATATACATGAAAAAGTTTTGCACAATGCTATGTTTGACTCAGGGGCATCGCACAATCTAATGCCCAAAGCAGTTATGGAAAAACTGAACCTTGACGTTACAAGACCTTACAAAGACTTGTACTCATTTGACTCAAGTCAAGTGAAATGTCTAGGCCTCATCAAAGACTTGTGTGTCTCCTTAGTTCAATATCCAAATAAGACCATCCTCATGGATGTAGTGGTTGCTGACATTCCACCAAAGTACGATATGCTCCTATCAAGATCATGGGGAGCAAAGCTTCAAGGATCCCTTCAATTAGACCTTTCATACGCTACTATTTCAGTCTTTGGGCAACCAAAGAGACTGTACAGGGAAACGCTGATGAAATATGTGGTTAGTAGTGAGAGCAAGCCTAAAACTTTTCCCATTTTTTCAATCCATTCTGATATGGACTCCTTTATTTTGTTTAATGATGATACAAATTCTCCAACTGATAATGAGCCCTTGGCTCTGGAACAACAAGCACACATCAATGAAGAATCAGTTGCACACACTAGTGAAACTGTCACAACAGTTAACACAACCAGCATGTTAGAAGAACATCCCCAAATAGAAATTGTAAATCTGCCCAATCCTAAATTAGCTGAAACTCTTAGTACAAACCACAAGCTAGAAATCACTTGGTATTTAGAGTTTGATGGCTCTGTTAACAAGTTGGGAGCAGGGACAAGTGTCTGGATTCACAATACATATAACAACCATGCAGAAGGTCATGCCTACAGACTGAATTTTAAATGCACAAATAACATGGCAGAATATGAGGCTCTGCTACTAGGCCTTAAACTGCTCAAAGATCTAGGAGCTGCAAAAGCATCTATTTTAGGAGACTCTGATTTAATCATACAACAAATTAAAGGTAATTTTGTTACCAATGACAATAGAATGAGAGCCTATAGGACTGCTGCCACTAATATACTCAATGCATTCACTGAATTCAAGCTGGCCAAAATTTCAAGAGAACATAACATTCATGCACATAGCCTAACCACCTTTGCTAGTACATGCAAGCTTCCTTTTGACCCAAACCATCACTTCACAGCTGAAATAAAACATAAGCCCGCTGTCCCGAATAACATCAAAGATTGGCAAGTATTCGAAAATGATGCCCAGATTAATAATTTCCTTACCCTTGAGCATGAGTTTTCAAATATTAACATCGACTTGGATGCTATGACAGATTTGGAACAACAAACAAATGAAGATCAACAAGCTATAGCAGCTGCGACAGCCAAGCAAATCCTGAACCCGACTATTTTTGACAAAGAAAACATAGAATAGCTGAAACAAATGCATTTGGAAGACATTGCCAAAGCAGAGGTAGAGATCATTGACTTAAAGGATAACTTTCTGCCTGCTGGCCTAACCCCATTAGAAGACATGTTCGACACCAATGACGTTCCTAGAAAGCCAAAACTGCAACCCATTAACACTGATATAGAAGAACACAACATTAGGACGGCAGAAAATCCAAAAATGATCCAACTGTCCAAAAATTTTCCACCCGATCAAAATCCCAAATACATTGACTTGTTCAAAGAGTTCCAAGACATATTTGCTTGGAGCTATGAGGATTTGAAATCCTATGACACCTCGGTGATCCAACACACAATCCCCTTAAAACCGAACCAGAAACCCTTCAAGCAGAAACTTAGAAGAATCAAACCTATGCTTCTTCCATCAATTGAGAAGGAAATAAAGAGGATGTTTGAAGCGGGAATCATAGCACCCATCAGATTTTCTGAATGGGTATCCAATCTTGTTCCTACACGAAAAAAGACAGGTGAAATCAGACTTTGTGTAGATCTCAGAAATTTAAACCAAGTCTCCCTAAAAGACCATTACCCTTTGCCTAAAATGGACCACATCTTGCAGAGAGTAGTGGGGTCATCTAGAATCTCTTTGCTAGATGGTTTTTCAGGTTTCAACCAAATACTTGTTCACCCGGATGACCAGGACAAAACTGCTTTTACCACACCGTGGGGAACATTCAAGTATGTAAAGATGCCATTCGGACTTAAAAACACTGGTGCAACTTTTCAACGAGCAATGGATATTGCATTTGCCAAAGAAATACATGACTTCCTAGTTGTCTATCTTGATGACTTGACCCCATTTTCCAAATCTGATGAAGAGCACCTCAAGCATCTTAGGCAAATTTTCATGACATGTAGGAAATATGGCATTTCCTTGAATCCCAAGAAGTCCCTATTTGGCCTAGAAGAAGGCAAGTTACTTGGCCACATTATATCAAAAGATGGGATTAGAATTGACCCTGAAAGAATCCAAGCCATCCTCCAAATTCCATATCCAAGAAACATAAAAGAGCTGCAATCATTCCTTGGAAAGATTAACTTCCTAAGAAGATTTATTCCAAATCTAGCTGAACTAATACGATTGTTAAGCAACATGTTAAAGAAGGATGCCAAGGTAAGATGGTCCCTGGAAACCAAGCAAGCATTTGAAAGTATCAAAGCTGCATTAACCCAAACCCCTGTACTCACCAGCCCACAGTTTGAGAAAGATTTTATCATATTTTCGTTTGCATCTGATCACACAATAGCCGCTGTCCTTTTGCAAAAGGATGAACAAGGAGCTGAAAAGCCAATCGCTTTCTTCAGCCGAGCCTTAAGAGATGCCCCTTTGAAGTACCCAATAATGGAAAAGCAGGCCTACGCACTTGTTAAGGCCATCAAGGATTTCAGAGTGTACATTTTATGTTCACATGTGATTGCCTATGTCCCACACGCTGCTGTAAAAGACATATTGACCCAAGAGGGATTAGAAGGCAAAAGAGGCAAGTGGATTGCAAGCATCCTTGAGTATGACATAGAAATAAAACCAACCAAGCTGATAAAGGGACAAGGTTTAGCTAAACTGATGTCCGAAACAAATTTTCAAGCCTTAGACATTAACCAACTGGACAAGGAATCGAAGCTGGCGACTCCACAGATCAGTGAAATATTTCTGCAATGCCCTTGGTACACTGATATTTGCTTGGTATTGTTAAACTTGTGTGCTCCCCCAGGATTGTCCAGGACCAAGAAAATATTTTTGAAAATGAAGGCTTTAAAGTTTTGTGTTATAGATGGTGCATTATTTTGGAGAAATCATGAAGGTATATTGCTTAATTGTTTAACCATGAATGAAACAAACAATGTCATGAAAGAATTCCATGCAGGTGACTATGGAGGACATCTATATTGGAAGTCCACCGCTGATAAAATTCTAAGGGCTGGTTTCTATTGGCCCTCTCTTTTTGCAGATGTAAAAATTTTTCCATGTCATGTCACAAGTGCCAAATCTTTGAGGGCAAGAGAAAGTTGTTACCCCTGCCCCTTAAACCTATCTCAACAGAAAAACCTTTTCAACAATGGGGCCTTGACTTCATTGGAGAAATCCATCCCTCTTCCTCAGGGTAGCACAAATGGATCCTAACAGCCACTGACTATTTCACCAAGTGGGTTGAAGCCATTCCCTGCAGACACGCCAATGACACCATCATTATCCAATTCCTTGAGTGCAATATCCTTTCTAGATTTGGCTGCCCTGAGAAAATCATCACTGACAATGCCGTTGCCTTTAAGTCCAAAAAGATGATCAATTTCTGCCACAGATTTCATATTACCTTGGGCCACTCTACAGCCTATTACCCTCAAGGTAATGGCTTGGCCGAATCATCTAACAAAAGCCTCATCAACATCATAAAGAAAGTGCTAGAATAGAACAAGAAGAACTGGCACAAAAAGCTGGTGAACGCCCTATGGGCAGACAAACTCTCGAGCAAGAGATCCATTGGGATGAGCCCTTATGAGCTAGTATATGGCATGGAGGCAAGATTTCCTTCATCCCTGGGCATTCCTACTATCAAACTGTTACAGGAAATTCAGGCTGAACCAAATGACATTCAAAGAAGAATCAATCAGACCATTCATCTTCAGCAAACCAGAGAACAAGTTTATGACAGAGCTCAAATTTTGCAAGAAAAGCTTAAAAAGATGTTCGATAGAAGAGCTAAGGCTGAGGATTTCAATGTTGGTGACAAAGTTCTGAGGTGGGACTCAAGAAGAGAAGACAAGGGAAAACATGCAAAGTTTGATTTTTTATGGAAAGGACCATTGGTTATTTCTGTTGTTCAGGGAAATAACACTTATTTTCTCAGATCTATAGAGGACAGCACTGCTGAAGAAGGCCCTGTCAATGGCCGTATGCTGAAACATTACCATGACCCCTTTTAAGGGACACAATGCAGTTTTGTATATATCTTTGTACAGTCTTATTTGTATATATCAGCACTCTGTTTTTATTTTTGTATAAGCAGGCCGATTGTTTAAGGAAAAGCAGTAAATTTGTGAAAGACACAGTTTTAAAAGCTCTGTCTCTACACCAATTTCAGCAAAACAGCAAGAGGAAAACTGTCACATTACAAGCAATTCATGGTAGAAAAGAATTATTTGCAGTCATTGTGCATAATTATCAAGCACGCAGAAGAAAGCAGGCGATGCTGCACAGTTCACAGTAATTCAGTTGAGGAGGAGGTTGTTCATAGTTCAAAGTTTTACATTTTTAGCAGCCAGAACAAATGTTTCCAGTCTACAGCAACCATAGAAGATCAAGGCAGTCTGACCTACTGTTCTTGACTTTTCACAAGGAAAAGCCATCCCCAAGTGGAGCCACTGTTAGCCTCCTGTTGCAACAGGGTTTCATCTTTCATGATTGACATTTTTACATGCCAAATATGTCATACTTTGTAGGCTGCAGTTTTCCATATTTCCACATAATTCCATGAAGTGTGCCAGTCCAAATGGCACTGCTGTTTTCCAATTTTGAGGGGTTGTTCCAGTTTTTAAGAGTTTTCATTTAAGGGAGGTCCAAATAGTCTAACCTTGGTCTCCCTAGGTTTCAATTTCCTGTTTTAGAATATAGAGAATGCATCTGACCAAACAGTTTAATCTTGGCAGATCTGTAGATAGGTAGAGAATCAAAGGGAGCTAACTGCTTAATCTGGGCCCTGGTAGAAATAAGTGTGAATTTAGATAGGAAACATTCAAAAATAAAAAATTGTAAAGCTCGGTCTGCAAGTCTAAGTGCACCCAAATCAAAAGAAGAAAAAAATGTTAGGTGAGTAGGCTGGGTAGGTAGCTGTGAGGTTGCAGAATGATGATTTATGATCAATTTTGTGTTACAAAGTGTTTTATCTCTTCAGATCACAGTTGCAGACGGTTTTTCATCTGAAGGAGCTCAAGCTGGACATCACTAAATTCCCCTTCTTCTAAATTCCCCAAGTCAATTATTAATTTCCCAAAGAGGTCAAGATCTTCTTGATTCCTCTTAGTTTCATCATTTTCCATGTCATTTGTCCCGGTGAAGATCTGCTTCACTCAAGGAATCTTTATTTCTCATCTATAAGTCACTTTTCCATCGAGGATTAGCCTAAGGTCTCTTACCTTAGAGCCTGCTTATCATCACCATATTAACCACTAACTCTACTATATAACTCCCTATCAGTTTTCCCCTTCCCCTACTAAAACTATGTATATAAAACTCCCCTATGTAACTATCCCCTCCCTGGAAATATAGCCATATTTCTTCTAAGTCAGGGAAAAAATGGTCCATCAGGGGCTATTTTTAACCCATCCGTGTCATAGCAGGAGTTAGATGACACCTGGTCATGCTAACAACCTCTCTCCTAGCCCTAAAAACCCTCAAAAACCCACATTTCCGCCCTTATCCTAAGTTTTTGTGCATAAATCGTTAAAACCCCGCTCATAAACCCTCAAAAAACCCATGTTTTACCCCTTATGCTAAAGTCCCGAGCGCAAATACATTAACCCGCCCGTTTATAACCCCATAACCCACACAAATCATAGTTTTATACCCCCACCGCGCCGTATTAAAACTGGAATATTCCATGAATATTCCCGCCCCTTATCCCTCCGTCGCCTCGTCCTCCCTGCCAACCGTTAGATCGCCCGCCCCACAGATCTACGGTGGGCGGGCCTTCCTGTCCCCCGACGCGCCCGAAGGTTAGCATCCGGGAGATGGGCGGTATTTCCGCCGTACTCCCACCACGCGTCACCTCCTGGGCTGTGGCGCAGCCCCCTCCCCTGAAACCACCTTTGTCCAAAGGCGGTGCGCCCATAAACCACTTACCGCCCTCCCCCTGTGACGTAAGCCCCACGTCACCTGCCGCATCATCCGCCTGCGTGGCCTCCTGCCACTGTACCGCCGAGTCACCCTGCCATGTGTCCTGCCACCGTGTCCCCTGTCGTACTGCCACGTCACCTCTGTACGTGATGACATCATCATGCTGACGTCATCCTGCCACGTCATCATGCTGACGTCATCCACCGTACGAAGTCCGTCATGCTGACGTCATCAGCAATTTTAGCGCGAAGGGCGAAAATCGCACTCCAGAGCCCCGGAATCAGTTTCTGAGGCAGTTTTTGATGCACGATTTCGCTGGATAAAATAGGCCTGAATGGGGAATCTTTAGGGAATCTTTTCATCACGCAGCCCCCAACAAGCCCGAAAGGCGCCGAATGACCCATTTTTCTTCGCGAAGCTTGCCGAGAGGAGCAGAAGACAGTTCTAAAGGAAACAGAGGCCGAACAGCGGCCATTAATTTGTGATTAGACCCACAGCAGAGGAGAAAAGCGACCCAATTCATTTGTCAAAGAGTATCAGATGGAGAAGAAGAGCCAAAGAGTATCAGCCAATATTTTTAGGGGCTCGAAGCACCTGAACATTGATGAGCCCCCCAGAAAGTCAAATCAAGAGGCGTAAGCCCATCCTTGCCCTCAAATCACAGTTAAAGCTTTAAATGCAGACAGACAGCAAAGAAGCAGAAACCCATACACATTTATTTCAGAAAACACTGCACCAAGCCACCGAGGACAACATCATTTATTCAGTTTTGATACGGCAGCCCTCAGCACAGCCCGAGATATTTTTATGCATTTATTTCTGGATAGGATTAGGTTAAAGTAATCATATTTCTTTTAGACCTGTTTAGGTCAAGTTGTAATAAAAGCAGTTGTAGAGAGCTTTTCCCTATATATACCACTCTCTACATTGTTTCAAGCGGTTGGTCAATTGAGAATTTTCACTAGAGACTCGCATTGTATACCTGAGTTTTTTCTATAACCAAAGATTGCTGAAAGCTTGGAGAGCAAACTGCCTGTTGTAAATGAATGTTTTGAAGATATGAAGATGGAATTATTGTGCTGCAGCCTGAAACAATAAGTGCATCTTACCTCTGTTTTATTGTTTACCACTATCTGAATAGCAGAAAGGAAGAATAGCTTAGAATTTTTTTAAATACACTCTATGCTCAATTTATGCTGTTTCTTTATGTTTTCCTCTGAATGAATTGGTCATGAATACAAATTCCTTCTGGCTCATATTTACCCCGATTCACCTGTGTTTGCCAATTATCTAGGGATTCTTAAATGCCCCTAGGTAGAGCTCTGTTACCTCCATCTGTTAAGCTGATTGAGAGATTCTTAACTGCCTCTCATTACTTAGCATTCACTCCATCATTTAAACCTGAAACATTGTTTCATGCGCAGCTATCTTGCTCCACCTTCCCTTATTGTGACCAAGGGAATGCACCAGCAGTCCTCATCCTCGACTCCACGCCCAATGGTTTAAAACCCTCAGTCTATGCTCTGCCTCTCTACCTGAAACTTCAATTTTCCCACCAAAAACAAAAACAAAAAACCCTCTGAACTCAATACCTAGCCTAAAATCCTTCTCAACAAAGCTAAATCAGAAAGAGAGAGCCCTCTCTGATTGCAGGTGGGCTAGAACCTGCAATCCAAAGTTGGTCTGTGGTTACCTCGGCCGTATCCTTTTCCGGAGCTTAAGGACAACCTGAGTGATAACACGCCCATCACAAACAAATCTTGTTCATTGATCTTCTAGATCCAATGGCTACTGTGCATCAACACTTCACTTCTTCGCTCCTCTCTTCACTTGGGTTTTTACGCCAATTCTTTAATGTTCTTCCGTGGTTTTGGGTTTCTTTAGGGTTCTGTTCCTTCTGATGTTCTACTATGTGACTCCCTCCTGAAATTAACTCTACGAGTTTTTAACACAACCACTCCAGAATCTTGACTATGATCCTTCGAATGGATTCAAATGATCCATTAAGATTCTCCATATCGTTCTTCTTTCTTTGTATTTTTCCTAACTCCGCTTGCAACTTCTGTTACACAAAATACTCAAGTTCACACACAGATTACAATTGAATTATTCCACACATGTTGTACAAACTCTGAATCAAGTTGTTTGTATTAATAAACGAGTATTTACACAAGAGTCTCTCTCTCTGGCCTGATTTTCTGATCAGTGGCCTTTCTTCTCTTGCCCGTAGGCTTACAATCTGACTCTTTGACTCACTAGCTACTCTCTAGCTACTCCTCTACCTACTCTCTCTTTATGCCTTTTAGGCTTACATTTATACAAAAGGTTCTATTGAACTAATTCTGGTTCAGATCCTTAATCTGTTGAACTAACTCCTGAATATCCTCTAAGTCCACTTTTGACTCCTACTTATCCCTAAGAATCCTCTCTAGCTCCTCGAATCATGAAACCACTTTCTAGTCCAAGACTTACAATTGATTTCTAACTCTCTCATCATCATTAATCACTCATGGTCTCCTACATTCGAGAGCATTTACAGTTATCCTCAAAATATCTAATTAATTCCTATTCTAATCACTAAAAACATTAGTTATTACATACCTAGGAATCCAACTTCCTTGAAAACACAAGACCCCCTAAGTCAACTAAAACATAATGAAATTGTTGAGCTGAATGCTCCTACATCAGACTCCCAAGGTTAAAATAATCATGATTTCCTAATCATGTGCTTTTATCTTTTGTCTCCCTGGATCCCATACTTTGTTTTGTAATTTTCCTTTGGTTGTTGATGTTGTTTGTTGTTTTCCTCCAGGTTTCCACACTTTATGTTGCTTTGCTCCACTAGCTAAGCTTTCATAGTCCACTAATGTCTTTCTATTTTTGCTGCTCCTTAGTCTTCTTACTGTTGTTTCCTTCTAAGGCACCTACACCATCAATCTTATTATTCCTTCAATCGCTATGTCCAGTTTATCCTTTGACTGACAATTACTTTGCCAATTGTTGTTGTACTCTGTCCACTCATCTTCAAACTATTATTTACTGTCTTCTCTTTGAATTTGTTGGATCCTTGTTGGAAATACTGAGAGGGGGGGTGAATTAGTATTTCTTTTTCAACTATTATTTTACCTGTTAAAACATTTATATTCAGAACACAAGATGAACAACAAGAATAAATGCTTCTATTAATATAATCTTTGTAATAAAATAGATACAATATATATATATATATATATATATATATATATCTATATATATATATATATATATATATATATATATATATATATATATATATATATATATATATATATATATATATAACTCCAATCTATTGCCAAGCACCAACTTGGACTTTTGTGAGGCTCCAACCTCCATAGCACCAACTCTGTTTTGTCAAGGCACCAACCTTGGACATAGGAGCACCAACTCCAGGACACCAATCCTTCAAACTTCTGATGCACCAACTCAATATTTTCAAGGCATGTTTGATAGTAATGTTCTGCTCTTAGAACTCTTCTTTACTGAGTTCTGTCTATATACAGCTTCACTGTAGTCTCCATGCTACAACATCAATGGCAACCAGTCTTCTTATGAAGGATTATGTACAACTCTTCATACTATCCACACAGAGTTTGCAATAGCCTTCATGATCTCCGATAATGTCTCCACACAGCTTTAGTGAGTCTACTATTAGTTGCTCTAAGCTCTGCAAAGAACCAACTTTTTGTTCAAGCATCTGTTCTGACTGTCATAGTAAATGCTTCAAAATGATTGCGTCTCTGCTGGCTACTTCTCCCTTCAAACAATCTCAGATAAAACTTTATTTATTACATCACAGAATTATTCTTCAGACTGCATTGTGTACCTGATTAATTCATCACAGGTCTGAGTCTTTCACAGGGTAACACAACCAACAGAGATGCTCATCCTTCGAATGCCTCCTGCCCTGTTGGACCTTTGGCCCTTTTCTGTTCTGTTGGACCTATGACTCCCTTTGTTTCTTCTAGTTTTTCAACCAATACTCCAAGGATACGTTAATTTAGAAGAGAGGGCCAAAATACAAAGAAAAAAATGTTGCATATTAAAACTATAACAGCGGGCCCTTTTTTTCAATAATAATATTCATACACTAGAATTTATTGTTTATGGAGAGACTATACCAATCAGGGAGGCCCCACATGCCACGTCATAATCGTAATCACAATCGCAATTGTTTAGGCCCACTAAACTATCGGAAGTGTTTATTTATGCATTTGGCCTTAAGAACCCCGAGCAATCCATTTATTGGAATACACAAGAATACATGAAAAAAACCCGACTGAATGCTTGAGGCCGCACTTCAAATGCATTATGCCCGCATCTATAACTTCATCGAGTCTATGTGTAATCGCAATCGTAGTTTATAGCCCCATCCCTTTATAACTTGCAATAGATAACTTCTGACATGGCAGATGCAATATAGCATTAGGGTGTTTTATAATAGGACCATCGAGTCCGCAAAATATATCGTAATCGACACTTTCAATGCGGCAAGGCCTTAAGCACTTGCGATATGGTGGATGCGATATAGTATTAAGTCATATTTCAATGTTGCAGTGGGTCCGCATACTTTATCGCAATCAACACTTTTGGGGGTGACAACCCTTTGTAACTTGCGATATGAGAGTTCCGATAGGCGGATGCGATATAACAATAGGGCAGTGTAGATGGTGCATTCGGGTCCGTGTATTATCACATCTACATAATATATATGTATTCCACTCTTCCTCTATGTCCTCCACTCTTTGTACTCTTTTGCATATATATGTATTCCGCTCTTCCTCTATGTCCTCCGCTCTTTGTACTCTTCCACTAGTTCTTCTTTGGCATATATTAATACAAATACTCCTAATATGGCTCCTCCAACATTACTCCTCCTCAATCTTCCACTCCGATATCTCTGTTTATGCTCCTCTGATAGCTCTGTTTATGCTCCTCCGATATGTTCTGCTTTGATATTATGCAATACTCCTCTGATGCGTTAACTCCTCTTTTGATGAATTCCTCCGCCTCCGATAGTCTCTCCAATGACTTGACTGTCTTGGCTTTCCTCTGGTTTCTCCTCATGGATTCTTGCTCCTAGAATATTTCCATATTGACATCAATGACAATCTATATCAACAATCTCCCCCTTTGTTATTGATGGCAATATTCTTCTTCTCTCCCCCTTTGACATCAATGGCAAAGGAATGCATAAGGACTCCCCCTGTTGAACTGCTCCCCCTGTTCTGCAACATCTTTATGAATCAACTTAAGTGATGTTGAAGAGATAACCCACATCTTTTGATGAAGATGTTGAAATGATTCTTGAGAAGAGGTTTTGTGAAAATATCAACTATTTGCTCCTTAGTATTGATATATTTCAAGATGATGTTTTGTTCAACTACTTGTTCATGAAGGAAATGATACTTGATTGGTATATGTTTGGTCTTTGAGTGCATCACTGGATTTTTGTTGAGACTGATAGCACTTGTGTTATCACAATAGATGGTAATTGGTTGATCTGTACCTATGTTGACATCTTTTAGAGCTTCCTTCATCCATAGTATTTGAGTACAATAGTCTGCGGCAGCTATATACTTGGCTTCGACTGTGGATAATGATATGGATGTCTATTTTTTGCTGAGATACTAAATAGTCTCCTAGGAAGAATGCATTTCCACTAGTACTTTTTCGATCATCTACACTTCTGGCCCAATCAGCATCGGTGTATGTAGTTACAGTAAGAGTTGAGCTCTTAGGGTACCAAAGACTAAAATCAGGAGTTCCTTTTAGGTATCTGAGAATTCTTTTTACAGCTAACAAATGGGATTGTTTAGGAGCTGATTGAAATCTTCCCACCATTCCTACTGCCTACATAATATCGGGTCTCATAGCAGTTAAGTACAAAAGGGCTCCAATTATTGACCTGTAATGAGTTGCATCTACCGGAGGGGAGTCATCATTTTTGCTCCATTTGCAATTTGTGGTCATAGATGTGCTCATGGGTGCACAGTCTTCCATTCCATATCTTTTAAGCATGTCTTTAAGATATTTGGCTTGAGATATAAATAATTCTGCTATGGTTTGAGATACTTTTAGTTCAAGGAAGTGAGATAACTCTCCTATCATCGACATCTCGAACTCTTTTGACATGTTTTGAGAAAATTCATGGTTCATCTCATCATTATTGCAAGCAAAAATAAGATTATCAACATAAACAAGTGTGACTAGTAACTTACCCTCATCCGTCTTTATCTAGAGATTACTTCCTGCCACTCCCTTCTTGAAGCCTTGTTGTTGCAGATAGTGATCCAATCTTGCGTACCAAGCTCTAGGAGCCTGTTTACACCTATATAATGCCTTTTTCAACTTACAAGCTAAGTCTTTTCCTTTTGTTAGATCAAACCCTTCTGGTTGCTCCATGTAGACTTCTTCCTTGAGTTTCCCATACAGAAATGCTGATTTTACATCCATTTGATAGATTTTGAATCTTTTTGAGCAAGAAAATGCCAAGAACATCCTGATAGCTTCCACACTAGCTACTGGTGCAAATGTTTCTACAAAGTCAATTCCTTCAATTTGTGAATAGCCTTTACAAACAAGCCTTGCCTTATTTCTGATGATGTGTCCATCTTCAGTCATTTTGTTTTTGAATACCCACTTGTTTCCTATTATGTTTTTCTCCTTTGGATGAGGTACCAGCTCCCATGTCTCATTCTTCTCAATTTGGGACATTTCTTCTTCAATGGCTTTTACCCAATGAGGATCCTTACTTGCTTGATTAAATGTTTCTAGTTCTATCATGGATAGAAGAACAATATCATTTTTCTTTGGTGTACTTATCATCCTTCTTCGAGTTTTCATCCCTTCATCTCTATTGCCAATAATCTGCTCTTCTGGGTGATATTTTTGGAGAAACTTCATCTTTGAAGGGGTTTGAGGTGGTTCTTTTTCCTCGGATTCTTCTTGATCTATTTCTTCTTTTTCATGTTATTCTTCTTCAATGAGAGGATCAACTTTGTGTTCTTCAATTTCTTTTTCTGGAAGGTCTACACCAATCTATACATCAATGCTTTCCACTATTTTCCCTAGTCGATTATTGTAGCACTTGTACGCTTTTATCTGTGTAGAGTATCTAAGGAAGATCCCTTCATCAACCCAAGAATCAAACTTTCCTGGTGAGCCATCATTGATTTTTATGAAGCAGTTGCTTCCAAAAATATTGAAGTACTTTACTGAAGTAGGTCTTCCTTTTCATAATTCATAAGGAGTTTTTTCATAATTTGGTCTTAACTGACTTTGATTCAAGATATAGACAACTATCCCGACTACTTCTCTCCAAAATTTTGGCTACAAATCATCTGCTAATAACATTGTTCTTGCCATTTCTTGAAATTTTCCGTTTCTTCTTTCAACTACCCCATTTTGCTTGGGTGTTTTGGCAGCAGAGAGTTCTCTTTCAATTCCGTGTATTTTACAGAATTCATTAAATTCTTTTGATGTGAATTCTCCCCCTTTATCTGTTCTGAGGCACTTAATCTTTTAGTCCTTTTCCTTTTCTACAAGAGCTTTAAGATTCTTAAAACACTTAAATGCTTCGTATTTATATTTTATGAAATATATCCACATCATTCTAGTATAGTCATCAACAAATAAAGCAAAATACCTTTCTCCTTGGAGTACCAAATTTCTAGTTGGTCCACATAAATCAACATGGATGATCTCCGAAGGCTTTGATGTAGAAAAATCCTTGGTCTTGTGGCTGGTTCTGGTTTTCTTTCCATGTTGACATGGACCACATATTCCTTGATTTGGTTCAAATAACTTTGGGATGTCTCGTACTGCTTTAATCTTGCTGATATTGATCAAGTTCTCGAAGATTATATGTCCAAGTCGCTTGTGCCACAACCAACTCTCATCTGTTTGACTTAAGTAGCAATCTTGTTCAGAATGTAGATGTTGTCTAGTGTTATAGCCCATTTCTTCACAATTTCCCCTGAGGAAGAGTTCCTTATTTCACAGTCATTGGTGCTAAAGACAACAATATGTCCTTAATCACAGATTTAGCTAACACTCAGGAGGTTGTGTTTGAGCCCGTTTACTAGCAGAGAATTTTGAGATTTTCCTTTTCCATTAATAAGAGTAACTGTTCCTTTTCCAGCAATTCTGGTAGATCCACTTCCAAAGGATACATTTCCTTCCTTTTTGTTCAACGAGACAAACTTCCTTTTGTCCCCTATCATGTTTCTGGAGCACCACTATCCACAAACCAATGATTTTCATTATTTTGAGCATATAGAGCTAGGCCACATTTATCCGTGTTGGGATTCTCACTTCTTGCTTTTCCTCTTTTGAGTGGGAAATTTTGTTCATAGTGTCCATTATTATTACATAATGAGAAAATCAGATCAAATTTGGTCAAGGGATCAAACGAATTGTAGGTCTTGATTTGTCCCTACCTTTTGGGGCCATATGGTTTTTTTATTTGACCTTTAGTTTTGGTGTTTCATTCTTGCGACCCATGCCATGTCTAGCTTAATGAACAAAATTTTTTACAATATAAATAATGTCCAAAAAAGATAGTTTTGTACTTATTGTAAAACCATTATTTGAATCAACATTCTTCCTTGGAATTACTACCGCTTAATTCTTTGGATTTGAGATGGGCCTTTGATGGAATACTGGTTTGTATCTATTGTAATATCCATGATTCAAATCCAATTCTTCTTTGGAGTTATTCTCTCTTCATTCTTTGGATCTGGGATGAGCCTTTGATGAAATAATATTTCTTCTTTTGGGTTGCTGGAAAGTGCATCGGCATAGCTTTTCGCACTATTCTTAGTGCTTGATGATTCTCCTTTAAAACCTATTCCAGATTTTTCATGTTGAGTTTTTTGATTATTTAGGATAGTCTCAAGTATTTGAGAGATTTTCCAACCCTTTTTAACTTGCTCCAATTCCTTCCTCATAAATACTATTTCGGCTTCACGCTCTTCGCAAGTTTCTTCTTTTTCTTTTAGCTTTGTTTCCAAGAGATCTTCCCTTCTTTTTGTTTCCTCGTTTCTACGTTGAGAGAAATGATCTTATTCCATAATTTCTCATTTTCTTCAATGGCACTTATTAACAATTCATCTACATTTCCTTCTAGACTTGAGTCATCATCATTTGTGAATGCTATGAATAATGTTTCTTGGCTTTCAGTGTGGTCACTTTCTTCATCTGATTTCTTTCTAATGACTACAAATTCATCTTCATCAGACTCATCTTTCTTAGAGAAGAGGTTCTTCTTATTGATCCCTTTCTTTTTGTATACCATTATTTTAGAATTTTCTTCATCATAGCTATCATGCTTATGAGGACATTTTGTAGCATAATGACCTATTTGAAATAGATAAGAGGGTACTTACCTTTTAGCTTAGATCCTTTCTTCAACTTTCATACAAATTGTGCCAATTCGGATTCCACATCGGAGTCATCACTATCGACATTCCTTTCTTTCCCCTTTTTTGATTTTGAAGCCTTGAATGCTACATCTTTGGAGCTTGGGCCACCTTTTCTCATCTCATAGGCAGTGAGGATTCCATGGATTTCATCCACCTTGAGAGTATCTAGATCCTTTATTTCTTCTATGTCACTTATTTTGGAGTCAAATCTATTTGGGAGAGATCTTAAGACCTTTTGAACAATAGTAATTTCTTCAATGTTTTCATCCAATCATTTAAGAGAGTTGACCACTTCAGCTACTTGGAGAAAGTATGATGCAATATCTTCTTCATCATCCATTTTCAGACATTCAAATTACCTTCTATGAGTTTGAAGCTTTGCCTTCTTGACTTTTGAGTCCCCATCGTATAAGCTAATTAGCTTATCCCACATTTCTTTGGCAGAGTTACAATTCATGACTTTTGTAAATTCGGAATCAATGATTCCACTAGTGATGGAGTTTAAGGCTTTTGCATTTGCAATGTAGGCTTTCCTCTCATCTTGATCTGTTGGAAGAGTGGAAGGAATTGGGTACTCATTTAGAACCGAATTCCAGACTTCAGGTCCAAGGGACATTAAGTAGTAGGTCATTCTCTTTTTCCAGAAACCAAAATTGGTGCCGTCGAACAGAGGAGGTCTTCCTGACGCTTCATGATTTCTCATCATGACTACGAATCCTTCTTCAAGCTGTTAGGCTAATATGAAGAAGCCCGCTCTAATACCAATTGTTGGAAATACTAGGGGGGTGAAACGGTGTTTCTTTTTCAACTATTATTTTACCAGTTAAAACATTTATATTCAGAACATAGGATGAATAACAAGAATAAATGCTTTTTTTAATATAATCTTTGTAATAAAATAGATACAATATATATATATATATATATATATATATATATATATATATATATATATATATATATATATATATATATATATATATATATATATATATATATATATATATATATATATATATATATATATATATATATATATATATATATATATATATATATATATATATATATATATATATATAATTCCAATCTGTTGCCAAGCACCAACTTGGACTTTTGTGAGGCTCCAACCTCCAGAGCACCAACTCTGTTCTATCAAGGCATCAACCTTGGACTTGGGAGCACCAACTCCCAGGACACCAATCCTTCCAGTTTCTGAGGCATCAATCCCAAGGACACCAATCCTTCCAACTTCTGAGGCACCAACCCCAAGGGCTCTGACGCAATCTTGTCAAGGCATGTTTGACAGTAATGTTCTGCTCTTAGAACTCTTCTTTACTGAGTTCTATTTGTTTACAGCTTCATTGTAGTCTCCATGCTACAACATTAATGACAATTAGTCTTCTTATGAAGGAGTCTTTACAACTCTTTATACTGTCCACACAGAGTTTGTAATAGCCTTCATGATCTCTGATAATGTCTCCACACAACTTTAGTGAGTCTACCATTAGCTGCTCTAAGCTCTACACAAGAACCAACTTTCTGTTCAAGCATCTGTTTTGACTGTCACAATAAATGCTTCAACATGACTGCTTCTCTACTAGCTACTTCTCCCTTCAAACAATCTCTGATAAAACTTTATTTATTACATCACAGAATTGTTCTTCAGACTACATTGTTTACTTGATTAATTCATCACAGGTTTGAGTATAAGGTAACACGAAAAAAACAGAGATGCTCGTCCTTTGAATGCCTCCTGTCCTGTTGGACCTTCGGTCCTTTTCTATTCTGCTGGACCTACGGCTGCCTCTGTTTCTTCCAATTTTTCAACCAATACTCCAAGGACACGTTAATTCAGAAGAGAGGGCTGAAATACAAAGAAAAAATGTTGCATATTGAAACTATAACAGAGAGGCCCTTTTTTCAATAATAATATTCATACACTAGACTTTATTGTTTACGGAGAGACTGTACCAATCAGGGAGGCCCCACATGCCATGTCACAATTGCAATCACAATCACAATCGTTTAGGCCCACTGAACTATCGGAAGCATTTATTTATGCATTTGGCCTTAAGAACCCTGGGCAATACATTTATTGGAATACACAGGAATACATGGAAAAAACCCGACCGAATGCTTAAGGCCGGACTTCAAATGCATTACACCCACATCTATAACTTCATCAAGTCCACTGTGTAATCACAATCACAGTTTATATCCCCATCCCTTTATAACTTGCAATAGATAACTTCTGACATGGTAGAAGAGATATAGGATTAGGGTACGTTATAATAAGACCATCGGATCCGCAACATATATCGCAATCGACGCTTTCAATGCGGCAAGGGCTTAAGCACTTGTGATATGGCGGATGCAACATAGTATTAAGTCATATTGCAATGTTGCAACGAGTCCACATACTTTATTACAATCGGCACTTTCAAGGGTGATAGCCCTTTGTAACTTGCGAAATGCGAGTTCCGATAGGTGGATTGAATATAACAATAGGGCAATGTAGATGGTGCATTCTGGTCCATGTATTATCGCATCTACATAACATATATGTATCCCGCTCTTCCTATATGTCCACCGTTCTTTGTACTCTTCTGCATATATGTATTCTGCTCTTTCTCTATGTCCTCTGCTCTTTGTACTCTTCCGCTAGTTCTTCTTTGGCATATATTACTCCCGATATGGCTCCTCCAACGTTACTCCTCCTCAATATTTCGCTTCGAGAGCTCTGTTTATGCTCCTCCAATATGTTCTGCTTTGATATTCTGCAATACTCCTCTGATGTGTTAACTCCTCTTTTGATGAATTCTTCCACCTCCGATAGTCTTTCCAATGACTTGATTGTCTTGGCTTTCCTCTGGTTTCTCCTCATGGATTCTTGCTCCTAGAATATTTCCATATTGACATCAATGACAATCTATATCAACAATCCTTACTACCGCCCTTTCATCCTTACTCTCTTGTTGCTGTCCAAACAACCTCTGTTCAATACCTATAAATTTACTTTCAAAAAGTAATTCGTCCTCCAATTTCCTTTTTACTTGATTCCCCTCAAATACATCACTATGTTGTTCATCAGTTCCAACATATTTTCCTTCTTCTTCCTTGACAACCCTCAGTAATTGTCCTTCACTTTCTTGATTGATTCTAACAATCAATTTAACTTCTTCAAGCATAGTATCTTCATGCTTTTCTTTTTCCTCATCAGTATGTCTGTCCTTGCAACTTCCAGTCTTCTTCAGTTCTAAAACTGACTCCTAAATTTGAAACATGTCTGTCTCATTTTCAACAAATCCTGTAATTATAAACAATTATCAGAATTAAACATATAAGGCCTCATTACCTTTTCCTTTTCTGGAAACATCTCAGTATGTTGCTTTGATTTGTCCTCCTCTATCAGCACATAGGTATGTTGATTTGAATTCTCAAAATAATTCATGAGACTGTTAGCTAGTCTCTCCTCCACACCATCTTCTTCAATGATGTCTCTCTGCTCTGGTTCACAATAATGAACTCCTCCTTCTGTAATATCAATTTGCAGAACTTTCATTACCATCTCTTTTTCTTTATGATTGTCATTCATGACAATTTCTTTATCTTTTTCCAGCAATCTATCCTGAGTATATATCCTTTGCTTTTCCAACTCCCTTCTTTGCAAGTCTAATTTTCCATATAACTCAATAATTTCACTTGGGGTAGAATTTGGAAATTTCACACAATTTTCCATACCTTCCTTTGTTATTGACAAATCATCAGATGTCCTTTCTCCCTTTGCTAAGTCTTTTGCATAGACTTCTTCTTTTTAACATCTTTCAGTAGATGTCCTTTGGTGGGCTCCAGTATTGTAGCAATAATGCTACAACTCTTGGAATTCCCTTCTTTAATTTTATCAACCCGGTAGTTCGTAAAAAACTTGGAAGCGACAGTGTTGTATGCACAAGTACTAGCTCTTGCTGCAGCTGTCACTTGGTCAGCTGGCACAAGTCCGCTAGGGGCTTAAGCCAACTTTTATGAGCTCTTAGAAGAAGCTTTTTAACTGATGGACGAAAGCTAACTCAAAGGAAGCTAATCTACTTGCGGAAAGAAACTGAAAGCCAAAAAGAAACGCAAACCCTAGAAAACCCTAATTCTACCAACTAGTCCTACTGATGCAAAGGAGAGAATGCAAACTATGAGAAGAGATGCCATTACTTCCATGAAGGTAAAATACATGTGTCTACACTTCCTCTAGCTGAAGAAAACATCTTTTTGTATTTTTGACTGAGTTATTAGAATTATCATGCATGTGATTTTAACTGGCTTTTCACTATGCAGGGGTGGATCAAGGAGGAGAAATGCTTGGAAAAGGTTGGAATGGTATAGAGAGGGCCTAAGGGGTCCCTAACACCCTTCCAGAGAGTTTCACAGAGTTTGGCTATCAAGGAACCTCATTCGTGAGCTTCTACAGGAAGTCTGCAGAGGTTCTACAGGATGTTTAGGATTTCTACAGGATGTTCTGTAATTTTTCTACAGGATGTTTAAAAATTGGATTTTGGAGGATGGGTGAGTGAGGTAAGGTGCATGAATGGATAGGGAGGCAGAGTAGGGGCCTAAAATGACCCAAGGACTAATGGTTGGAGTGGTGAGAGGGTGTGGAAAGCTGGCTTGACTTAAAGAAGGCTAAGACAATGGAGGAGCAATAAGGTAGGGTTACGTGGGTAGAAAGACAGTTGTGAGACGAGGAACCTAACTAGGAGATGGAGCAGCTGGCCTGGACGAAGCTTGGGTGAATGAGAGGGAGATGGAGATGCCCTGCACGGTGTACACTTAACCGAATCAACTAAGTCCTGCACACAATCGAAATCTTAGCTAATCTAGTCTAACTGTCAATGAAACAAATGAACAACAGCTTTATTCATAAAGAGAACCATGTACAAAACTTAAGCAAAGAAACATTTCAAAAGGCCTGATCGCATGATTAACTCCTACAAATGAAAACATTACACCAAAGATTGCATGGACAAGCAAACTAGTGTTTTTGTTGGGCAGCAAGGTCACCTTTGCCCCAACTCACGATCCCACTGAGGGAGAGGTAAGATCAGAGGTGCTTGAGCCCTTTTTCCAAGGATCCTTTATGTTATCAACCTATCAAATCAATCTGAATATGAAAATCTACTTTAATCATCAAAAGCAACCTAAATAACAAAACAAGATTTAGATCTAAATGGCAGATTTTATTCTAAGAATGCAGCAAAGACACATAAGGGTAAACAAAGGAGGTATTGGACGCTTGAGATGGGCCCAACCACAAGAGCTACAGCCTCCTAAGAGAGATTTAGAGCTGGTGCAAAGCTGAATTCATCTTTATTGATCAAGAAATGTTACATTCCAAAAACTGTCCACAAGGAGAACTTGAAAATGTGCTGAAAGCAAAGCTAATCTACTGCCTAGAAATCGAACTACAAAATGACTATAAAGTGACTAACTACTGGCTAAAAAATGACTAACCACTAGCTAACCAAAATGAATAACTGAAATGAGGCCCTATGCCCTCTTATTTATACAAATTGAGGACCCCAACAGTCCTCCTAAACTTTAGGGACTCGGCTGCCCAAAACTTGTAGTTAACAGCAGTCCTACTTGACTTGCTTGGCTGCCCTTGTGCTAATTGATTTGGTGGCCCTTGAACTCTGAGCTGATGGTGGAGAATTCAAGGTAAGGGCCCATAAATGAAGGGGACACATTCCTACAAATCCTCTCCCTTGTTCTCCCACGAATTTGGCTGCCAAGTGCTCATTAAGACCTTCAATTTTGTCTCCAAATTGACCAAAAAGGCTACACAAAGCACCCATTAGACTTGTTGGCATAATGACTAACCCAATTCACTCTATTAGCATAAATATAATCAAAAACATGCAATAAACTAATGAGAATGGTGGATTAAGTCGAATTAGGAGGTTGAATGAGCCCAAATAATTATCCATTTTTGGGGTTCATCATCCTTCTTCTTCAATACATTTTTCCTTGTTGTCCCTCTGTAACCCTTCTTCCAAAGCTATCCTTGTCTCATCATCTGCATTAATATCCTCTTGCATTTGTTCTTCACCAATAACATTAATAAAATTCATTAGATTACCTCTCTAATACAATATTCCTTCATTATTCATGAGAATAAGATCCTAATTTTCCATCTCTATGACAGCTTCCATAGACTCTTCCTGCTGTATCCGGTCAAATTCTTCCTCTTCTGAGAAAATTTCTTTCTCACCTTTTACTTCTAGCTCTTCATCTATTCTAAAGACATCTTCAAAAGGTTTCTTTTCTCCTGCAGTACCTGCAATCATACACAAACTATCGGTTTTAAAACATAAGACCTTATGGTCTCACTTGATGCTTTAGTCATCATATCTCCTTGCTGTTCTGAATCCTTCATATGATTCATAAGATCTTCCACAGATCTCTAGTCTTCATTTTCACCCAGAATTTCACTCTGTTCTGGTTTACAAATGGACACTTCCATTTCCAACTCAGCCTCTCTGATTTCTTTCATTAGGCTCTTCACTTGCCTCTGTTGTAGTCTTCTCTGTAACTTAGACCACTTCACTGCCTTTTTCCTCAAGGCCCAACCTTGTCTTTGGCTTTCGTCCAGTATCCTTCTTAATGCATCAAGTTTTTATTTTAACTCTGCAATCTCCTTGTCACATTTCTCTTGACTCATCCTCTTGCCATTTGCCTTGGAATCCTCTTTCTTCACTTTTCTTCTGCTGTGGTCTTCCTCAGAACCTCTGTTATCTCTTTTATTACTATCAATAGTCATCTTCTTCTCTATCTTCATGAGTTCCTCACTCACTTACTATGAGTTGCATTAAAGCCTTTGCAATGGCAAGTCCCCCCTGCTGCCACTTACCTCACCAATCTTTCCTCTGTACTTGGTCTTTTGGCAAGCACTTGGTTCTCTATTCTATGGAACCTCTTTTGAGCACTTCTCTCTACTCCTTCTAGGCTTCAACTCATCTGCATCTTCTAAGAACACAACTGTCCTCTTGTGTTTCAACCAAAAATGAAATACTAGGTTCTGACCACCTCTTCTTTCACTCAAAAAGTCTTACTAGCTTTCCTCATCCCTTAGCAATTCTACCCACTTCCCTTGTGGAATTACCTTTGTGAGCTACAACACTACCTCTACAGTAATAAGTCTCCTTCTTGTTACATATGCCTCACTAATATTCTCTCCTCTGAGCTCAGTCTTTTAGAATTTCTCTAGTTCTTTCCTCTAGAATCAATTGAGCACTCCTTGCTGTAGGTTGCTGCAATCTTCTCACCTTCCTTTGCTATCACCTGTGTATCAATGTTATTCAAACTAGAGATCATTCCCAAGCTTTCAAAATCTTGCTTCTCAGCTTCCTTCTGAGACTACTCTTATCCTCTCTGTCCAACCTTCAGTTGGATTCTTCGGGTTCACTGCCACTGCATGGCTTCATAAGCAGTCTCCATCCACTCTTTACATTTGAGTGAACCTCCACCTTCCTCAAGAAAGCAAACATCACTTTGTTTTCCTTATGGTTCTGTAATCTCTTCTTAAGAGTATCACTTACTCTCATCTTATCTCATGCCTTCTACTTATCAGATTCAAATAACGTGATCTCATCTTTCTTTTGCAATCACACTTGTATTATTTAAAATTTTGCTTTAATAAAAAAGAGCTTTAACTAGCTCTGATACCACTTTGACACAGGTAACAACCCGCTACACCCACAGTATGCATATTAGAATGCATAACCTCATCTTTCCCAGGAATTTCAAATGACCTACTGGTCAAACCTTCATAAGCTAACGTTAAGGCCCCTTCATTTATTCCTCATGCGGAAACATTTCATTAGACTCTCTATAGTCTAAACCTTCATCAATATTTCTATCAAGACTTTATAACTCAACCCTTCATCCTTTATGTCAACCTTGGTTAATCCCTTTTGCTAAACCTTATAACTCAATAGAGTATGCCTTTGGAACTCTTGACTTGTGATATCTGACTGTCTTCCCCACTGTTGATTTCATTCACCAGATCAACAACTGTTGCAATATCGCATCAAACCATTACGTGCCTTCATCGCCTCTCGCAAACGATGTGTGAAAACACAACCAGACTTTAAATAAATTAAAGTCGCACCTATAACCTCCTCGGGTCCGCTCTCCACAAGTATTTTCGCTTCAATCTCCACTTTTGATCCTACTCTCGATCTGACGACTGTACTTCTTCTCGATCAACAAACCAAACCGACACTTTATAACTGTTGATCAAGATCTGCTTGATCCAACAGTCCACAATGATATCGGGTGGACTACTTACGTGACGTTTAGCCACTTTACGAACCTGATAGAGAATATAAGTCCTTGATCTATAAAATTTTGGGTCCTTCCTTGCTGTTAGTGTTCGATCTCTTCATGGCCCGATATCCGTTGGATGACAAGGTTCTTAAATCCTACGATCTGCAGCCCTTCAACTAGCACACGAGTTATCAACCAGCTCAACCCTGCTCAGTTGTGGATCACCGTCAATCTACCGGATCTGTTGATCTGATAGTCCAGATCGATTCCCATATTTATCCTTCTGCTAGTACTTAGATTGAATCTTCGTCGCTCATTTCTTAGCTCTATCTTATGCGACTTAATCCTGGTCGCCCATCATGAACAAATCTCATCCGTTGATCTTCTAGATCCAACGGCTACTGTGCATCAACACTTCACTTCTTCGCTCTTCTCTTCACTTGGGTTTTTAAGCTAATTCTTTAATGTTCTTCTATGGTTTTGAGTTTCTTCAGGGTTTTGTTCCTTCCACTGTTATGTTGTGCAACTCCCTCCTGAGCTTAACTCTGCGAGTTTTTAACACAACCACTCTAGAATCTTGACTATGATCCTTCGAATGGATTCAAACGATCCATTAGGATTCTTCATATCATTCTTCTTTCTCTGTATTTTTCCAAACTCCGCCTGCAACTTCTGTTACACAAAATACTTAAGTTCACACACAGATTATAATTGAATTACTCCACACACATTGTACAAACTTTGAATTGAGTTGTTTGTATTAATAAACGAGTATTTACACAAGAGTCTCTCTCTCTGGCCTAATTTTCTGATCAATGGCCTTTCTTCTCTTGCATGTAGGCTTACAATCTAAGTCTTTGACTCACTAGCTACTCTCTAGTTGCTCCTCTACCTACTCTTCTAACTACCCTCTTTATGCCTTTTAGGATTACATTTGTACAAAAGGTTCTGTTGAACTAATTCTAGTTCAGATCCTTAATTTGCTAAAATAACTCATGAATATCCTCTAAGTCCACTTTTGACTCCTACTTATCCCTAAGAATCCTCTCTAGTTCCTCGAATCATGAAACCACTTTCTAGTCCAAGACTTGCAATTGATTTCTAACTCTCTCATCATCATTAATCACTCATGTTCTCCTACATTCGAGAGCATTTACAATTATCCTCACAATATCTAATTAATTCCTATTCTAATCACTCAAAACATTAATGATTACATACATAGGAATCCAAATTCATTTAAAACACAAGGCCCCCTAAGTCAACTAAAACATAATGAAATTGTTGAGCTGAATTCTCCTGCATCAATGGCCCATTGGCCCCACTCGATACTCCCCCTCCATGGTTGCATTGCACACCATATGATCAACAAGCCGGGCCAGTCGGTCTAGCTCGCCAGCCTACCCATTTTAATGGCAACCACTCAACCGTTTAACATTAAATAAAACATGTTGGCCCGTAGTTAATAAGTCCCACCATTGGTCTAATAGTAAAGCGTCAAATTACTTATCGATAAGTCTGGGGTTCAATTCTAATGAGCCCTTCAAACAAATTTTTAATTTGGACTCCAAGGCCCCATGGAAGCCTTTCATAGGGCCATGTAGCGCCTCTAATTGATCCATGTGGCGACCTATGATTGGACCACCTCACCAAACGTACTACTGACTCAATTTCCACATGCCTTCCTGCGATTGGTCCACTTACCTGTCCTTACAACCAAATACCAATTTCCACATCACCATGCACACTTCCACATTAGCATTCATACCTTGCATAGTCTAACCTACATGTTGACTTTTTTTTTTAGTTTGGATAAAACTTCATAACATCGTAACTTTGTCGTATGTTGTCATTTTTAAGTGATTCATGCAACATTGAAATCAACATGACGAGTGATCCAAAAGGATCTTGTCAGATCAGTTGCACAGGTCATCGTCAGTGTTCAGTGTCATTTTAAGTATTTTATGTCATCATCAGCATTCAGTTCAATTTCAATAGTTTCGACAGTGTTGGTTATAGATCAGGTTTTTCAGGTAATGTTTATGGTTTCTCATGGCATCTAGTTGAGATGGTTTTATACCTGGCTATTGACTTGTGTTCATCGACAGTTCCGCCAGGATTGGTTATCAACATGTGGTTGTCTTAAGCCTTTACAGGATTTGGGTGTCAACAAAGGTTTTTCGTTGCAAATGTAGCTTGTGTCGATGATATACATTTGGTTTTATGTCATAGTGTGACAAATGTGTTATAAAACCCTAAACCTAGAACTTAATGCAACATTCAAAAATGCATTACAAAACCTAATGTCTAAACCTTACCATGTAATAAAATACATTAAAAACCTAATCCTAAACATCTAGACCTTACCTAAGTCCTACCAAACCTATCACATTCAAAACTATGTATTAAAAAATGCATTAAAAGGTCCTAACCCTAGCTCTAAACCTTCTCGGCCTATGTTAATATGTTAAAACATTACAAATAACAATACACAGTCATAAACCATCAGACTGACCGCATGGGGTTCTAAACTACAGTGCAGTAACATGTGAATAGGAGGCTATATCACCGCAGAGGTTAACTGTCACTGCAACGCTAACCATATAAAAAACTGTTGCATGTGAACGTGCTGAGGAAAGAGACCGTCGGGTTATGTAACAGTGGCTTGGAATTAGCCATGCAAGGAAGTTAACCGGGAAGACTGTTGGCATGTGAATAGCATTCACCACGTAGTCAGGGTTTACCTCCGCTGTTTTGGTGGCAGTTGCAATCAGACCGGAAACCGCGACATGTGAGTGCCGGATTAGCCAACCGTCAACCGTCATGGCCAACAGTCAGCGGGACCACCAACATCCAAACCACGAGCTTAGTCACCACTCACATGACTTGTCAGTACCTCCGCGTCATGTAGTAACCGCCTATGGGTCTGTGTTATAATATAATGTATTTTTGGGTTTTTTGTTAAGAGTTTTGTTAAACAAATTAATTCGAAGACCTAGAAGCCTACCCTAGGTGTCCCTTCACAACAATACCGAGTATCAACTTACCCAAAAATAAGTAAATTCATGCTATATTTAGGCCAGAGGAGGTTTTTTTTTACCTGCAGGCCTACAAGAAGTGGTTTTTGTTCATTGAAGGGGAGATTAATGGTTTTTTTTTGTATGCAGATTCTGGAGGTCATAGGCAGTTTTGTTTTCAGTGTATGAGGAGCATCCAAAGTTAGAATTGGGAACCGTGACAGGCATTGGAAAGTTGGTTCAGAGAGTTATCCTTTGACAGTGACCAAAAGTGCCTGCATGCACACTCAGTTTGGTCCAATCTATGTGTAATCAACCTATTCTGTTCCAATCCTAATAAGGCGGTCGCCCATCTTGAAAGCGGACCCAGAGACGTAGTCCATCAAGGACGAACTCTATAATTAACTTTGTTGTCTGGTATCACTGTGATTTTACTATTTTCACTTCTGTTATGAATCTTACTTATGTTTAATCAGTTGTCGTAAAGTCTTCTTCTCAAGCAATTTTCTTCAATTTCCACACATTCAGTTAACATTCAAATCATTAATGGCTAATCAATTCTACGTCAGTTTTAAATTATGATCATTTCAGATCAATGAGCTCTATGACTTACTGCTAGTTTTAGAAGAATTTGAGCACTTTTATTTTTGAGTATTTTCCGGATTGCCTGGATCACTCCTCCCCACTGGAAGCTTTTGGGCAACCAAAAGTCTGTTTTTACTCAAAAAGTAAGTGAGGGTACAACTCCCTCACTTTTGCGATCTCTATTGAATGTGATTTACTTGGATTGGTACCTTTGAGCCCCACACAAAGATACTCCACATTGCCTCTACGTGAAGTCCTTATCCTCTTGTAAAGAATAATGTCTTCCTGCTACTCATTCAAGTATTTAGCAGCAAAATATTCTATAGATGGAATATAAACATTCTCCTCTTGCTCAACGATCAAAGGAGGCTCACACAATCTCAATTTTTCCACATTCAGAGTAAATTTTCATATAAGGTGGAAAATCTAATCGGAAAGCGTTATTACCAATCTTCTCCAAAATCTTGAAGGGATAATATGTAATTGTTTTGAGATTTTTAACCTTCACCTTACAATCTTTCCTTGCTAATGTATAACCAAAATTGATCTCAAACTTAGAAGTAATGATCCACCCAATGCTTATGATACCTTACTTTGTACTTTGATTTTCTTTTCTCCAGCTGTTATTGTTCCCTTTGATGCACTAACTGGATTTGTTCAATGAAATGCTTGGATTTGTCCACATCACTATGTCCATCCACTGATATGTCTTTAACAAAGATAAAATCCAAAGGATACTTTGGAAAATGACCCAAACACACTTCAAATGGATATGTTTGTGTAGATGAATGCTTGGAAAGATTGTAAGAGTACTAGATGTAATGAAAATGTTCATCTGAAAGCTTAGGATTCTTACCACAATATATTTGAAGGAGATGCACTACTATTTTTTTTTTAGTACCTCTTTCTGACCGTTATTTTATGGATGAAATGTTGTGCTCTTCTTAAACTTATTGTCCATGAGTTCTCATAAACTTGACCAAAACTTCTCGATAAATCGAGAATCTCGATCATAAATAATAGAAGTAGGTAACCCAAAGTGAACCCATACATTATGAAAGAACATCTGTGCAATGCATTTGTAACCTATTTCTTACAAGGTGTTAGGTTCCTATAATAATAGGGATCATAATTTTGAATTGGCTATGGTTAGTCTTGTAATATTGTACATACTTTTTCTTTCTGCAAATGTTTTCCATATTAAAAATTAAAAAATGTAAAGAGGGTATGTCCTAAAAGAAATATCAAAGGAAGAAAAGAATAAGAAGAGATGAAAAAAGTCAAAAAATAAGAACCCCAAACAAAAACAGATCATGAAAGTGTGCAAACCCAAGTGCCACTACTTTTTACTTTACTATGCAAAATAATGGTTGTGTGCAACTTGTCATAAATGCCACAACCCATGATAGTCAAATAGTTTTATCTTGACTACTTCATGCTTTAAATTTCATGTTTATAGATAAAGAATAAAGATCTATCCAAACTGTTTAATCTTAGTAGATCAGTAGTTAGATAAAGAAATAAAATGTGCTCAATAGTTTAATCTGGGCCATTAGAAGATATATATTTAGAATTAGATAGTTTTTTTTTCAAAAGAAAAAGGAAAGAAAGGGTCTGCTAGCTTAAATGCACCCAATAGAGTGAAGAAAAAATGTTAGGGTAAGTAGAAGAAAGGTTGCAAAAGTACAAATTTGATTGAAGCATAAGCACATTTATCATGCTTAATCCTATGTTTTAGTGTGCAGGAGCAATTATGAAAGTGAAAGGATGTTCACAAGCTCATTTAATTAACTTCCCCTCATTTCATTTCATCCCCCACTACATACTTATTAATTTCCCCATTACCCCATCATTTCTTAAGAAAATACCCTTTTCCCTTCATTTTTACCCTTACCCTTTGGTTTCACACATTTCCTTAGCAAATTACCCTCCAAAGGTCATTTCCCAACCCAAAACCCCTTTTCCCTAGTGTGAAACCCACTCCCCTTTGAAAAAATCACTTTCCCCTTATTAATTTCCCTATTTTATCTAAAAGACCCATAAAACCCCCCTTGTCCTCAGTTTAAATCCCCCCTCCCACCCCCACATAAATCCCCCCCCTCCCACCCCCACATTACTTAATTAACTCTGTCATACCGTGTTTTGCCTAAAAAACCCATAAGAGCCCTTTATCCTATGTTTTGTCCCCCCCCACCCCCCGCATTATTTAATTAACTCCGTAATTAACCTTTTTTCTGACAAAAACCTTTTAACCCACCACCCTTGGTGCGGTTAACAAACCTTACTACATTAAACCGCGGTCCCACTTTATTAAACCCACTTATATTTAACCCCACCTTATTCATTATTTAATTACAGTTAAGCGTAATTAACCCCCCGGACCCCTCTAATCTCCACCCCTTTTCCCTCTATGCATCTCGACCACGCGAAAGACCTCCAGTCACCCACTTCAAAATCCAATGACCCACACCCATATCACACGCTCCCGATGTCCAACAGTTAAAAGCCCACGAGCACGCGAGATTCGTGGTTTTGCTTGGGCCCCTTTCGGTTACGTGGTAGCTTTGGGTCAACTCGTGTGTTGTTGGGTCCCTATAATACTAGTGATTACCCCATTACTATTATAGTTATACCCCTTATTTATATTGTTGTGCCCCTATTACCCCCATATTGTTATTTCTGTGCCCCATAGAATCCCTCTATTGTTATTTTTGTGGCTTTATATTATTATTGTTAGGTCAGCTGGATTATATTGTGACTCCTTAGACTCATATATATAGAAAGGAGGTTGTGTCATTTGAATCATCCAAGAATCGTTCATTTATGTAATGTAAAGGAGGTTTCCCCCTCGAAGAGGCTGAATTCTAAGGCGTGGATTTATCTTTTCTATCTTTTCTTGAGCTGGTTTCATAACATTTGGTATCAGAGCTTTGGATTCTAGGGTTTCGCTGCTCCAAACAGGTCATCGTGGAATTTTTGCTATAACTTTTTTTCTATGATGTTTCAGAAGTCGCAAAAAAAAGCCATTTGAGAAGAAATTGTGCTGAACCTTGGGTCCGATTTCCAGAGCTTTTCGCACGATATTTTCGGAGATATGATCTGAGGAAGTTGGTATTTTTGCAGACTCCTGAATTACATTCAAAACAGGTGACCCGGGGAAAATTGTCATAACTTTCTCTCTGGGAATCAGATTGAAATTTCGTAAGAAGGTATAGAAAGAGAACAGAATTTAGTTTCTTGTATATCGTTTTCAGAACCAAATATCGAAAATTGTACACGTGGCACTTCATACAACTTCGCTCTTCTGGAAAGGTCTATAATCAGGTCATCTTGGGAGATTGTGCATAACTCTTTCTTGGAGAATCCAATTTGGATCAGACTGGTTGCACTGGAAAGAGGACACAGAGAGCTACTACATGTCAAAAATTCAGAACTAGATGATTGGAAAGTACTGAGATACCTCAGAGGCAATATCGAGCTCCTACAAAGTGAAAAAAGGTGTGTAGATTTTTTTTAAATTTTTGCTTAAGCTTGGTTTGAAAATTTATTTTGAAGGAATTCAGAGGGCATAATAGAGCATTATTATCAGTAACTGATGCCCCGAGGAAAGAAAATGCAAACACCTAGTAAGGAACCTGAAAGCTCTAGCATGACTCATAAAGAAGAGGAAGAAATGCTACATGATATATCAAAATTACAAGAACAAGTGCAACAAATGTCACGGTCACAAAAGTTAACAGATGCTAAGATAAATGGCGTGGAAGCTAAGATAAATGGCGTGGAAGCTAAGATGGACAATTTGAAGATAGATTTGAACACAAATTTGAAAACAGGCATGGCAGATTTGAAGACAGATTTGACAAATTTTCTACAAGAAATACTTACTAATGGTGAAAAGGTAGTAAAGGAAACTCATGATGAGAACAAAAGAAATGTTAATCATGATTCCATAGACGCTAATGTTGGATCGAAGAATCACCATATTCCAAAAATCGATATGAGGAATTTTGACGGAAAGGATCCCGCCACATGGATATTACAGATGGAGCAATTCTTCGATCTCAATAATGTGCAAAACACACAAAAGGTACGTATGGCAACTGTATATTTGGAACCAAATCAGTTTGTATGGTATCAATGGCTTTGTTCTCGTAAACAATTTATCACTTGGGCAATTTTTAAGGAAGAATTGATAGCACATTATGAGGATACAAAAAGCAACACTTTTTTTAGCCAATTGATAAGTCTCAAACAAAAGGGTTCAATAATGGAGCACATTGAGGAGTTCCAAAAATTGAACATAAGGGTAAAAGATATTCCAGAGGAGCATAGGGTTGATGTGTTCATAGGGTCTTTAAAGGATAATATCTGACATGATGTTCGCCTTTGGGAACCTGATTCATTAGAGAAGGCATTCAGGTTAGCAAGAAAATGGAAAGCAAAATTATGGCAACTAGGAAGCATACCACTCACAACTATAAAGACGGAAGTGTTGTTGCCCATAGTCTTCCACAACCTACAAGGTTGACACCACAATAATTGGAAGAAAAAAGAGCAAAAGGGCTTTGTTACAATTGTGATAGCAAATACACAAAAGGTCATAAGTGTGCTGAGAAGAAATTATTCTACATAGATTGTGAAGAGGAAGAAGAAAAGGAGCAAGAAAGGTCAAAAGAAGAGGATATATTCCAGGAACAAAGCCTAGATGAAGAACAAATAAATCCAACCATATCTTGTAATGCATTGGCGGGAATTACCACTCCTCAAACCATCAAGATAGAAGGACAAATCAAGAAGAAAAAGGTAATAGTGTTGATTGATTCAGGAAGCACCCACAATTTTATTCATTGTAGGGTAGCAAAAGAATTGAATTGCTTCCTATATCCAGCACCAGAGTGTCAAGTGATGATTGCAAATGGAGGAACAATAAATTGCTCTGGAAAGTGCCATAATATCAAGCTATCCATGGGAGAATATGTTTTGACTAGCCCAATGCTTTCCATTCCAATGGGAGGTGCCGATGTTGTACTAGGAGTCCAATGGCTACAATCCTTGGGTACAATAGCTTTTAATTTTCAAGAACTTTTCATCAAATTTTCTATGGAAGGAAAGGAAGTTGAATTAAGGGGTATTGCAGGGAAACCAGGAAAGATAATCAGCTCTAATGGCATGACTAAGCTTCTAAAAAAGGATCAAAGAGGTGTAATTGCACAATTATGTTCGCTAGATGTTTCCACATTGGAATCATCTATTTCTCTAGATCTCCAAAAAGTCCTGGACAATCATTCCAAGGTATTTGAGACTCCCAAAGTTCTCCCACCTATGCGTGATCATGATCATGTTATTCATCTGATTCCAGGAAGTGTTCCTCCAAACATCAGGCCGTACAGATATCCCTATGTCCAAAAAAGTGAAATTGAACGTATGGTTGCAGAAATTCTAGAGGCTGGTATAATTCAACCGAGTCAAAGTTATTTCTCAGCTCCAGTAGTATTGGTGCACAAGAAGGATGGATCATGGCGCATGTGTCCGGATTATAGGGAGCTCAACAAGCTCACTATTAAAGATAAGTTCCCCATTCCTGTCATTGATGAATTACTGGATGAATTGCATGGATCAATTTACTTCACCAAGTTGGATCTTCATTCGGGATATCATCAAATCAGAATGAAGATTGAAGACATTCCGAAAACGACATTTAGAACTCATGAGGGTCATTATGAATTTTTGGTCATGCCTTTTGGCCTTACTAATGCACCTTCAACATTTCAAGGTTTGATGAATTCAATTTTCAAACCATTCCTTAGAAAATTTGTGTTAGTATTTTTTGATGATATACTAATCTACAACAAGTCTTGGAAGGATCATGTTGAACATGTTGATAGGGTGCTACAACTATTGGAGGAGAAACAATTATATGCAAAAAGATCCAAATGTTTCTTTGGAATCCAGGAGGTGGAATATTTGGGTCATATTGTATCTCATGAAGGAGTTAAGGTAGACCCTAGCAAAATTAAAGCCATTAAGGAATGGAAAATCCCCACATCCATAAAGCATCTGCGAGGATTTCCTAGGTTGACAGGGTATTATCGCAAGTTTGTTAAGAATTATGGGAGAATAGAAGCACCTCTAACAACATTATTGAAGAAAGATTCATTTTCATGGACTCCGAAAGCAACAAAGGCCTTTGAACATCTTAAAGAGGCAATGTGCCAAGCACTGATCTTAGCTACACCGGACTTCACAAAAACCTTTATTGTGGAATGTGATGCTTCGGGAAATGGAATTGGTGTTGTTCTAATGCAAGATGAAAGACCCATTGCTTTTGAAAGTCGTCCAATCAAGGGAAAGTTTTTAAGCAAAGCTATTTATGAGAAGGAAATGTTGGCGTACTCCATGCACTTAAGAAATGGCGACCCTACCCAATGGGAAGACACTTCAAGGTAAAAATGGATCATGATAGCCTTAAATACTTTTTAGAACAAAGATTATCCTCTGAAGAGCAACAAAAGTGGGTCACAAAGATGTTGGGTTATGACTTTGAAATCATCTACAAAAAAGGGAAGTAAGATGTGGTGGCAGATGCACTCTCAAGAAAGGATGAGGATGTGGAAGCATTGTTGTGTGCCATTTCTATTATCCAACCAGATTGGATAAACGAAGCAAGGGAGGAATGGAAGAATGAAGAAGAAGTGTGGGCACTTATTCGAAAGCTACAACAAGATTCCAGTACTTCTGATACATTTAGCTGGCAAAATGATTCGTTATGGTACAAAGATCGCTTACACCTCTGTAAGAATTCCCAGCTAAAACAAAAGATTCTTATGGAATTGCACACTTCTCCCTTAGGAGGGCACTCAGGATTTTTAAAAACTTACCACAAGGTTAAGAAGGAATTTTTTTTAGATGGCCTTAAATCAGATATTCAAAAGTTTTTGGCGGAATGTTTGGTTTGCCAACAAAATAAAGTCGAAACAATTAAGACACCGGGTCTATTACAACCTTTATCCATTCCAAGCCAACGTTGGGAGGAGGTTTCAATGGATTTTATCACAGGTTTACCCAAGTCTGAGGGAAAGAGTGTCATCATGGTGGTAGTTGACAGACTTACCAAGTATGCACACTTTTGTGCATTATCACATCCATTTAAAGCCAGTACAGTTTCTACTGCATTTATGGAAACAGTTCAAAAGCTACATGGAAACCCAAAGATTATTGTAAGTGACAGAGATCCCATTTTCACTGGAAATTTTTGGACAGAATTATTTTCTTGTCTTGGTACTCAGTTAGCTCATAGCTCATCTTATCATCCTCAATCTGATGGGCAAACTGAGATAGTAAACAAATGTTTGGAAGGATATCTTCGTTGCTTTGTATCTAATAAACAGACACAATGGGTCAAATGGTTGCCTCTGGCTGAATGGTGGTATAACACTTCCTTCCATACAACAACAAAAATGACCCCATTTATGGCAGTTTATGGGTATCAACCACCATCCATCACATCATGTTTAAGAGAAAATTCTAAGGTTCAGGCAGTGGAACATCACATCGAACATCAACAACAAGTCCTCCAACTCTTAAAGGATAACCTCGTGTTGGCACAAAATAGAATAAAACAACAGGCATATCAACATCGCAGTGAAAGAAGTTTTGATGTAGGTGATTGGGTATTCCTACGGCTACAACCATATAAGCAAATGTCCCTAAAGCAAGCTAAGAAGGATAATAAACTATCACCAAAGTGTTATGGTTCGTACAAGGTGTTGCAAAAGATTGGTACTATGGCATACAAATTGGAGCTTCCTGCAGCTTCTCGATTGCACCCAGTGTTCCATGTTTCATGTTTAAATAAGGTTATAGGCGACAAGCTCCCAATTCAAACAATATTTCCAGAACTTGACGAGGAAAGAAAAATTATATTGGAACCGGAAGCAGTCACAGAAACAAGAACTCGACAGCTACGAAATCGATCAATTTCAGAGTATCTTATCAAGTGGAAGAACTTATCCACTGAAGATTCCACATGGGAGGATGAGAATTTTATGCAGAAGTATCCAGAATTACTCAAGTGTTGAGGACAACTTTTTTTTGAAGGAGAGGGGCATGTTGGGTCCCTATAATACTAGTGATTACCCCATTACTATTATAGTTATACCCTTTATTTATATTGTTGTGCCCCTATTACCCCCATATTGTTATTTCTGTGCCCCATAGAATCCCTCTATTGTTATTTTTGTGGCTTTATATTATTATTGTTAGGTCGGCTGGATTATATTGTGACTCCGTAGACTTATATATATAGAAAGGACGTTTTTTCATTTGAATCATCCAAGAATTGTTCATTTATGTAATGTAAAGGAGGTTCCCCCTCGAAGAGGTTGAATTCTAAGGCGTGGATTTATCTTTTCTATCTTTTCTTGAGTTGGTTTCATAACATGTGCTCTCGGGGAAATACCGCTCGACTACAAAAAGCAGTGCGACGACCCCCGAAACTGCCTCCCCGGCTAAAACCGAAACCACTAAATGTTCACTTATAATTTCCGCACTCAAAAGTTAACCATTACCCATTTAAAAGCCGAAACTACCCAATGTTTACTTATAATTTTCGCACCCCAAAAGTTAACAGTTACCTGTTAAAAGGCCAAAGACGCTCATTTTCACTCTTTTCACTCATTTTTCACTAGAAAGCTCCCTAAGCCTTCCTGCGCCACCCTAAGCCTCTGTAACTAAATTTGACCTCTGATTACCTTCCAAACACGCTCTGGACTCTGTCCTCAGACATCTCAATTCCCTGAAGCCATTATCTCCTCCCTGCAAACTTGTGTTCTTATTAACTATTGGTTTGTTTTTGCAGGTGATCGTATAAGTCCTGGACAAATTTTTTTTATACTAGTTAAAAACCTGTTTGTTCCAGATTCTCAGGAAATGTATTCGAATGGTTTTCTGTTGGGTTGTGTTATATTCTTTCCACATCTAGCCCATGTAGTTAACCAGGGGGTTAGAAGGGGAGTGGAGGCCCCCTTTCTTCGCGTCAATTACGTAGCGGGGGGAGTCACAGGGGGTTTGAGGGGTGCAGGTAACCCCACTCTATGGGTGGACCTACCTATGGTTTTGTGCATGATTTTTGCACATGGTTTTGGACGCGATGGTTTGCGGTCCATGGTTTTGGACGCGATGGTTTTCAGTCCCTGGTATTGGATGCTTCGACATGTATAAATATGTATTGTAACATTGAAAGGAATATAATGAAAAAGAAAGCTAGTAGTCTTGGTTTTGGGATCCAGGGGAAAATCTCTGTGTATATGTGTTTTATGTATTATGCTCTCGCATTGTTTATTTTGTGTTTTAGAATTTGTATGCAAGTAATTTCTATACGGGGTTAAAACCTACACTTGGTATCAGAGTTGTTTTGGCTTCAAGGGGATGCCTTTGGTGCTTAGGGGTTTCTCTCGAGCCAGTGGTAGACCCTGTTCAGTGGCAGATCTGCGACATCGATTCTAGTAGTGAAAGAAGATGGCGAGCAGTGGAAAGACATAGATCGAGAAATTTAATGGTCAGAGTTTTGAGTTGTGGAAACTCAAGATGGAGGATCTGTTGGTGGATAAAGATCAATGGATCATGGTAGATCTTGGTACTAAACCAACGAGAGTGTCTGATGAAGAATTGAAGAAGTTGGATCGGAAGGCATAGAGAAAAATACGATTGTGTGTCTCAAATTTAGTATTGTTGAATGTATCAGGGGAAGATACGCTGAAGGCTTTGTGGGAAAATTTAGGGACTTTGTACCAATCTAAGTCTCTGCTGAATAAACTGTTCCTACGGAAAAAGTTGTATAACCTGAGGATGAAAGATGGAGACTCAGTGACAAAGCATCTAAATGAATTTAATATTGTGTTAAGTTAGTTATCGTGTATTGATATCCAAATTTCAGATGAAGATAAGTGCATTAGTTTGTTGTGTTCTCTACCAGATTCGTGGGATAGTTTGGTTATTGCAATAGGTAGCAATGTTATTTCCTTGTAGTTTGATGAAAAAATCTCATCCTTGTTGACAGAGGAGATGAGACGGAAAAATATGGAGAGCCATAATGGTGATGCCTTGTCTATACGAGGATGGTCCTAGAACAAAAACAAAAAAAAAAGTCATCGAGTGGGAGATATAAATCTCCAGGAAAACCTGTAAAGGTGGTGTGCTGGAAATGCGGAAAGGAAGGGCAATAAAAAAGGGACTGTAAATCTAAAGCTCCTAACGAAGGAAAGGAATCTAATGATACTCCTTCTGTAGAGGCGAAAACCACCTCAGATGAAGGTGGGGATGTGTACTTGGCTTCTTCAAGTACACATGTAGATCATGAGGCATGGTTGATTGACTCAGGTGCATCCTTTCACTTCACTCCCCATAGAGAGTGGTTATCCTAGTATGAGAAATACGATGGTGGTGATGTCTTCTTAGGGGATGATAGGAAGGCTAGAATCGTTTGTCACGGAAAATTAAAGTTGAAGTTGCAAGGTGGAAAGGTTAGAACACTTCTGGGTGTTCTACATATTCCTGCATTGGCCAGAAATATGATTTTTGTAAGTAAGCTGGATGATGCAGGTGTAAAAATAGTGTTCGAGAAGGATACCTGCAAGATGGTTCAGGGAGAACTGGTATTGATGCAGGGATTTCGGATTGGAACTCTATACAAGCTGCAAGGTAGCACTATTTTTGATGGGTGCAATAGTTCTGTGGTTCCTGAAAGTGGAGCAGAAAATCTAGTGGTCTCTGGAGAGAAGACCATGCTGTGGCATCAAAGGCTTGGACATATTGGAGAGAAGGGCCTTCGAATACTTCATGGTAAAGGTATGGTAGAAAGTATGAGTAATAGCTCTCTAGATTTTGATTTCCGTAAAAATTGTGTATATGGGAAGCAAATTCAAGTGAGTTTCCCCACTGGTGGTAAGAGGGCGAAACAAATATTAAATCTTGTGCACAGTGATGTGTTTGGACTTGTGAAGGTTCCATCACTGGGTAAGTCTGTGTACTATGTATCATTTATAGATGACTTCTCAAGGAATACATGGATATATTTTCTTAAGAACAAATCTAAAGTCTTTGACAAGTTTAAATAATTTAAGGCTCTGGTGGAAAACCAGACAGAGAAGAAGATAAAGGTGCTGAGGACAGATAACGGTTGAGAGTTTTGCAGTAAGGAATTTGAAGAAATTTGTAAGAAGTGTGGTATAGCATGGCAGAGTACTACTCCATATACACCTCAGTAAAATGGAGTTGCAGAAAGAATGAACAAGACGTTGATGGAAAGGGAAAGAAGTATGCTCAGTGGTGCCGGGTTAGGACAGGAATTTTGGGCAAAGGCGGTGGAGACAGCATGTTACCTGGTCAATAGATCACCTTCATCAGTGTTGGAGGATAAGACTCCACAAGAGTTATGGACTGGTAAGAAATCCTCTCTTTCACATCTGAGGGTATTTGGATGTGATGCATATGTACATGTTCCAAAGAAGAAACGAACCAAGTTGGATAGTAAATCTGAAAAGTGCATCTTTATTTGGTATAAGGATGGTTTAAAGGGTTATAAGCTTTGGAACCCAGTAACAAGGAAGGTTGTCTACAGCCAATATGTTGTGTTCAGAAAGGTGAAATATGTTATTAAACATGAAGTCCAACCAAAGGGACCTGAGAACATAGAGTTTGAGCTAAAGGAGGAAGAATCAGACTCTACAGTAGAGGAGGAATCAGAAGATGAAGAGCCACAAACTTTGGGTGTGAGAAGATGAGTTCGAGAAAGAAGGCATCCAGAAAGGTATAGTCCATCTGATTTCTATTCAAATTTTTCTTTATCTATTACTGATGATGATCCCAGAACTGTGAAGGAAGCAGTAGATTCAGAGGATGGAAATCTCTAGAAAGAGGCCATGGTTGATGAAATGGAATCTTTGCACAAAAATGAGGCTTGGGATCTGGTGGAGTTGCAGAATGGAAGGAAACCCATTGGCGACAAATGGGTGTTCAAGAAGAAGACAAATGAATAAGGAAAGGTGGAGAAATACAAAGCTTGGTTGGTTGTGAAAGGTTATTCCTAGATGCCGGGAATTGATTTTGGTGATATTTTTTCTCATGTTGCCAAGGTAACTTCTATTAGATTACTTTTATCTATTGTTGTTGCTTTTGATTTTGAGATAGAATAGATGGATGTGAAGACAAAATTTCTTCACAGTGATCTAGAAGAGCAGATCTACATGAAGCAACCTGAAGGCTTTGCGGTGAAGGGTAAGAAAGAACTGGTATGCAAGTTACAAAAGTCTCTGTATGGGTTAAAACAGTCACCAAGGATGTGGTATCAGAAATTTGATACACGGGGACTTGGCTTCACCAGAAGCAAAGCAGATCATTGTGTGTATTTTAAATTAATTGGTGACCGTGTTATTTATCTAGTCTTGTATGTGGATGATATGTTGCTAGTTGGAATTTGGAAATAACAAAGAAATTATCCAGGATTTGAAGACCCATTTGTCCTCCTAATTCAACATGAAAGATCTTGGTGTTGCAAACTATATTTGGGCATGGAAATTAAATGAGATCAGATAAAGAGGAAGCTCTGGTTAAACCAAAGGAAGTATGTCGAGACAATATTGCAGAGGTTTAATATGCAGGATAGTAAACCGGTGAAGGTTCCTATTCATGTAGGTGTAAAGTTATCTGCTGAATAGTGTCCCAAGACACAAGAAGAGGAAGAGGATATGTCCCGTGTTCCATATTCAAGTGCAGTCGGTAGCCTGATGTATGTGATGGTCTGTACTAGTCTAGACATTGCACATGTAGTGGGAGTATTGAGCAGGTTTATGTCGAAACCAGTGAAGGAGCATTGGACAGTAGTGAAGTGGGTTTTCAAGTATTTGCATGGCACTAGTGATTATGGATTGTGCTACCAAGGAAGACCAGGATTGGACAAAGTTTTGGATATCCGTGGCTTTTTTGATGCGGAATAGGCTAGAGATCTGGATCAGAGAAGATCTACAAGTGGGTATATATTTAACCTATTTGGAGGTGCAGTCAGTTGGATGAGTAAGAAACAATTTGTAGTGGCACTATCAACTACAGAGGCAGAATACATGGCAGCCATTCATGCAAGCAAGGAAGCAGTTTGGTTGTAGAGATTGTGTTCAAGTATGGGGTTAGTACAGGGAGCTATAAGGATAGACTGTGATAGCCAAAGTGCAATTTTCTTGGCAAAGAACCTTACATATCATTCAAAGACAAAGCACATTGATGTTCAATATCACTTTGTGAGGAATACGATAGAAGACAAAAAGGTGTTGTTGGTAAAGGTGGACACTTTGAAGAATACTGCAGATGCATTAACAAAATCTATGAGCTCTGAGAATTTCTCTTGGTGTAGAGAAGAAATGGGCATTGCAGGGCTGGATAAATGACTAAGCTCTCTTGTGGCCCACTGTGGAAAGAAAACAAGAAGTGGAAGAATGTTGGGTTGTGTTATATTCTTTCCACGTCTAGCCCACGTAGTTAACCAGGGGGTTAGAATGGGGGTGGAGACCCCCCTTCGTTGCATAGATTGCGTAGCGGGGGGAGTCACAGGGGGTTTGAGGGGTGCAGGTAACCCCACTCTATGAGGTGGTTTTGGACCCTATGTTAGGCTGGGTGGACCTACCTATGGTTTTGTGCATGATTTTTGCACATGGTTTTGGACGCGAAGGTTTCTGGTCCATGGTTTTGGACGCAATGATTTTTGGTCCATGGTATTGGATGCTTCGGCATGTATAAATATGTATTGTAACATTGAAAGGAATATAATGAAAAATCAAGCTGGTAGTCCCAGTTTTGGGATCCAGGGGAAAATCTTTGTGTGTATGTGTTTTATGTGTTATTCTCTCACATTTTTTATTTTATGTGTTTTAGAATTCGTATGCAGGTAATTTCTGTACAGGTTAAAACCTACATTTTCATCAACAGAAGATTCAATACAACAGCAAAGCAGAAGGAAACAATTTACATAGTAAAAGGTTAAAATAGAGATGAAATCATTTTCACCAACAAACAATGAAAGATTCATACTAGCAACTCTCCAGGACATATTTTACTCCTTGTTACTTATGTATTATTGTAAAAGGTAAAAGTGAAAAGATAACAAAGCAATAAGGTGGAAGAATTCACATTCATTGTTAAAACAAAGATAAAACGGCAACAACATATCGACATGTTTACATAAAAGAATAAATAGAGGAGGCAGATAAAGTATATCAGATGAAAGGTCATAAGTAAATATGGCATCCAACGTGAAGACCAAACAACCAAGCAGCTTAAAGGGAAAAATATCAAATACTAAAAGACAACAAAACCTAAATAATAGGGACAATTTTTAGTTAGTTGAAAGGTGTCACCACCTTTTAGCATCCAGATATTTTATTCCTAGAATAAATCCTAGTCAGTTGACAAGATATTTTGTATTAATTTTTGTATAAATACTTCATAATTCAAAGTACTGATGGTAGTGTGTGGATTACTATACATTTGTAGAGTTATTTTGATCTTAAACCTAAGGGTGATTGTACCAATTTTCAAGTCAACAAACTAGAGCAAGTAATAAAAGCATTGCATTACAAGATTCATGAGATGAGCTATTTGCAGTGAAGTATCTTCTTTGTCTGATTCTGTTACTTTCTTATTGTTTTGGAAAATTTGGTATCTACGGCTAAATACTAATTCCCTAGATAAGTAGCCATATCTAGAACAACGGTTTAAAGTATTTTAGCCTTTCCCTACAAGCAATAGATAAGATGAGAAGACGAGAAGACCTACTTGTAGTTCTGCTTTCCTCTTGTCTCCTTTGTATCGACCCTATCGCTCCTTCCCGTACTTAATACACATGAGAAGTACCTGTAAACACAACATAAAACAAAGAATTGATCAAAGCAAAATATCTATTGAATATAAGTGAATGGATTCAGATACATTTCACACATATAAGCATTATAAAATAATACAAACATATGGGAGAAAGGTTCAAACACTTTATTGAATAGAAGAAGGAATTACAACCATTCGTGTTTGATTCAAAGTCATTTCTCCAGCTTGAATCCCATCCACATCACATCAAAAGCAAGACAAACTCATAGCATTACAATACTTGCTTCGAAGCCAAATCTCATAGCAACATTATCTCCTTACAATTCAACATAATCCAGCCCCTGATCACTTAGATGAGTGGTCAATTTATAGGGAGATGAAGGAGGTTTTGTCATAAATGGTGGCATTAAATAGCCTTCCATACTTAAAAGTAGTTCCACGGAGGAAGGGATGAGAGGATAGGATGCATCTTAACTCATTCCTCATCCATTTTCAAGCTCATAGGAGTTGATAAGTGAGGGAACCTTATAGATGACTCCAAAAGATAATAATACTCCCCAAAACCTATGTAAATTTCGCTCAAACTCGCCCAACGCAGGTGAAAGGAAGCCTAAGTGCTCTGCATAGAACCCTGGCATGGACTTAACTGCTCTGCAACACACCCTTACATGGGCCTACCTGCGCTAGTCTCTCTAGAGGCCATTTCTGGATGTCTTCAAGTCATGAAACTGTTTGGGAAGGAGGCATTCAAAGGGGTGACTTGTTTAGGGCATGTAGCAACTGAAATTAGGGTTTGATGAGCCCTAAAACACTGATCTGGATGACGAGATTGATGTGCCCAAATGGATCTATAACAGCTGCCCCCTAAAGCATGAAGTCGGAAAAATGCCAATGTTGAATGAAATGCTTTACGATTTGATGAGGAGGTATTGAAGTGGAAGGTGACCTACATCAATTAAAATACATATATCATGATTTTTTATTTTTACATGAATTTATGAGGGAAGGCATACCCATGCTAAGCTTATAAACTTTCATTACATGTACATAAACAGTCGTCTACAGATATAGTACCATGATCAGAATGATCATCAAGGTAAAGCCATTGTACATATAATTTAGTACTCCTAAAATAGTAGTCTGGATGGATGAAACTAGATCTGGTGCCTTCTATCTCGTTCAATCGTTCACTCAAGTACGAGTCTAACCATGTGAATATGTGATCTGAATTCGAACATGGGAAGATGTTAGATGATCCAAAAATACAATTTTATCATAGGTTATAAAATTAGAATGAAATAATTATTAATTTAAGATATTAAATTAATAATTATTATTCTAGAATGTTTAATTATTTAATGGAGACTTTTAGAATTAGCATATTGTTGTAACTAGATATGACTCTCCAAATGTGTCATATCTTAGGCTCTATTTTAGGAGATTAGTTAGCTAGCTGGTTTGAATAGAATTTATTGTAAATGGACACTTGTTATTTAATAAGTGATCCATAATTAGAGGTAGTTAGGACACGGAGCTTATAAATAGCTCATTGCAAGAGTGTTTGTGTTGTTCAGGTGTAAACTCTTGCAAAATCAATTATGTAATTGTTTTTTTCTGATTAATAAAATTACGTGTCTGAGGACACTTCTGCCATTATTGTGGTATCAGAGCTCCAGTAATGCTGCAGTGGATGTGAAGAAGAGATTCCAGCTCTATCAGATCGTGGAAAACTCAACTCCGTTGAAGTGATCAGCAAAAGCTTGGTATGAAATTTGCAATTTTTTTTATTGATTTTAGATCTGCAAATTCTAAAATCATTTTTTTTAAAGGAGCAAATGCAAATATGTGTGACTTCTTCAAATTGGTTGAGTGAATAAAAACATAAAAAAAGGACAGCGCTGTATATTTTAATTGTTTTTAAAATCTTTTCAAAACATTCAATCGATTCTGCATTTTTTATGAGAATGGTTGACATCGATTTATGCTCAAATACCCTGCGTTGAGCATTCTGGCATCATCAACATCAACGACATCGGTTGCTAGAGGTCTGGGTTCTGTTCCTGGCTCCAGTCGGATTGGCGCTGTAATCTGTACCATAAAACCAGTGTGCTTTCGATGAGACCGTTTCATTGTCAGTCTTGGGCGTTGTAGTCAGAGCGAGAGTTTTGCTGACTTTGTAATAAAGGTATGAGTAAGTGGGAGTCTACGTTATTGGAAAATGAAAAATGTGAAGCTTGCATTTATGGCAAACAAAGCGAGAAAGTTTTCCAACAAGTTCATGGCGTGCAAACAGGCGGCTACAACTAGTTCACAGTGATGTTTGTGGACCACTACAAACTTCCTTTGGTGGATGCAAATATTTCTTAGTATTCATTGATGATTTCAGCAAAATGACTTGGGTTTACTTTTTGAAGAACAAGTCAGAAGAATTTGATAAATTTAAAATTTTTCGCCAACTTGTTGAAAATGAAGTCAAAGAAAAGATAGGTACTCTCAGGACAGATAATGGGGGAGAATTCACTTCAAATGAATTCAAAACTTATTGCAGTGAAAATGGCATAAGACGACATCTTACAAATGTTTACACTCCAGAACAAAATGGAGTAGTCGAAAGAATGAATCGCATCTTGTTAGGAATGGCGAGATCCATGTTAACTTTCAAGAGGTTAAGTCCAACATATTGGGCAGAAGCAATACATACAGCTGTCTACTTAAGAAACAGATCTCCGAAAGAAAAACGAACTAAGCTTGACTCAAGAAGTTTAAAATGCATAATGATTGGCTATTCTGATGAGAAGAAAGGGTATCGTCTTTTGACCAATGGAAAATTAATTGTGAGCAGGGATGTCATTTTTGATGAAACTGAGAGTAAAAGTGTTGAAGAAATTGAAAATCTTCTTCACAAGTTAGAAACTAAGGGAAGTAAAAGAAATGGAAAAATGCAAAGTCAACCAACTTCACCAAATTGGTATGAACTTGATTTTCCTTCCTCTGAAGATGAGTCATCCAGTCCATCTACATCAACAACATCATCTGGGTCTTCTAGCAGTTCATCCGCATCTCCAAGCAGCAGCAGTTCTTCTGACAGTGATTCTCCACATTCTTCACCTGAACGACGAACATCAGTTTATATTAATCCTCTTTACAATGATGGGGACTTTACAAAAGCGCAAACAAGTGAGCACCAACTTCCGAAATGGGCAGTTCAACTTTTGAAAGATGTAAAGCCTGATGAACAGAATAAAACAGGCACCAGAAGGGCACATAGAAGTGAAGGCAATTTTTCCTTGATAGCAAATGATTTTACTGAACCTTCCACATACAAAGAAGCAGTAAAACATAAAGAATGGCAACAGGCTATGGTTGAAGAATATCAAGCAGTAATTGATAACAACACTTGGAAACTTGTTGATTGTCTAGCAAATGTTAAACCCATAGGATGCAAATGGGTTTATAGAATTAAGTATAATCAAAAGGGAGAACTTGAAAAGTATAAAGCTCGACTTGTCACAAAAGGTTTTGCACAGCAGGAAGGCATTGATTATGAGGAAACTTTTGCTCCTACAGCTAAATGGAACACCAACCGATTAACACTTGCATTGGCCGCTCAAAAAGGATGGAAAGTTCATCAAATGGATGTGAAAAGTGCTTTTTTCAACAGAGATTTACAGGAGGAAGTGTATATGACCCAACCGCCAGGTTTTGAAATTGAAGGACAAGAACATAAAGTCTGCAAATTGATTAAGGCTTTATATGGATTAAAACAAGCTCCCCGAGCTTGGTATGCAAAGATGGATGACTACCTTAATAAAGTTGGTTTTCAACGAAGTGAATCTGATGATACTTTGTATGTGCGACAACAGGGAAAATATATGGTAATTCTTGTTATGTATGTAGATGATTTGATCAATACTGGCAACCATGATGATCATATTGCACAGGTGAAAAAGGAGTTACATGCAGGTTTTAAGATGACAGATTTGGGATTACTTCACTACTATCTTGGAGTTGAAGTCTTCCCACGTCCACATCATATTTTCATTTCTCAAAGTAAGTATGCAGCAGAGGCTCTTCAGCGATTTGGCATGCAGGATTGCAAGCCCGTTCTTACCCCATGGAGCAAAACTTGAAACTTTCAAAATTTGAAGGGGGGGAAAGGTGGATAGTACAACTTACAGACAGTTGATTGGTAGCTTGATTTATTTGACAAATAGTTGTCCTGATCTATCTTATGCAGTCAGTATTATTTCACGTTTTATACAGGAACCACGAGACAGCCACTGGAATGCAGCCAAAAGAGTTCTTCGGTATATCCAAGGAACAAAAGATTTTGGTCTTCTTTACACAAAGACTAAAAATTTTGTACTTGGTGGATATTCTGATGCCAAATTTGCTGGGAGTATTGATGATCGAGCATCAACATCAGGTTATTTAATGAATATGGGGTCAGCAGCAGTATCTTGGAGTTGTAAGAAACAAGCTACAGTGGCCACTTGTTCAGCAGAAGCAGAGTATATTTCAGCATGGGAAGCAACATGTGAAATTGTTTGGTTGCGCCGAATTTTGCAGGACTTGGGCATTTCTCAGGCAGAAGCTACATCATTATTCATTGACAGCCAGTCAGCCATCAAACTTGCCAAGAACCCAGTTTTTCATTCAAAGACAAAGCATGTGGACACCAAGTATCATCATATCAGGTCTCTCATTGCCAAAGATGTCCTCAAACCAGTTTATTGTCCTTCTGAAGATCAGATCTCCGACATTTTCACGAAACCGCTTGGCAGAATAAAATTTACTAAGTTCAGGGATGAACTTGGTATCTGTTGTAATGTATCTTTGGATCACAGGGGGGAATGTTAGATGATCCAAAAATACAATTTTATCATAGGTTATAAAATTAGAATAAAATAATTATTAATTTAAGATATTAAATTAATAATTATTATTCTAGAATGTTTAATTATTTAATGGAGACTTTTAGAATTAGCATATTGTTGTAACTAGATATGAATCTCCAAATGTGTCGTATCTTAGGCTCTATTTTAGGAGATTAGTTAGCTAGTTGGTTTGAATAGCATTTATTGTAAATGGACACTTGTTATTTAATAAGTGATCCATAATTAGAGGTAGTTAGGACATGGAGCTTATAAATAGCTCATTGCAAGAGTGTTTGTGTTGTTCGGGTGTAAACTCTTGCAAAATCAATTATGTAATTGTTTTTTTTCTGATTAATAAAATTACGTGTCTGAGGACACTTCTGCCATTAGAAGACACCATCTAATTACCAGCCAATGATGTAAGCCGTTAACAAATGCGAGAGAAATCACTGATAATGATAATGATCCTCAAGGTACTGCAGTACATTCTACATGGTGTGAAAGGATGATTTGATGTCGAACACCATACAAAGTCTTTCGATCGAAGGTCATTGATGTCAACCTATCGCCAGAAGGGAGAAACCTGCCATTAATGCATGCAAGCTTCAAGGCACTAGAAGAGTGTTTCTAAGTCACCTCCTTAGATAATGTGCTGATGTCGACAAGAAGCAACTTGTCACAGGAGGGCCTTGATGTATCCCACATCAATGACACGAAATGAGTGTAATGATTTTGGAGACGAAATTTGACTGATGACACAAGGTTCAGGAATGGCAATCATGAAAATGAAGGTTTATGAGTATTGCAAAAGGATGAATTTTGACTGAATGACTTCTCTTGAACATATCGGTGACACTGAATGAATTGGAAGCATTGATCGGAAACCAAATTAATGGATGGTGTGATAGACCATAGGTATGATAACCATCAAGCAGATAACCCTGTTAGTGTCGATATCTTCATCCCTCCATCAGTGATCAAATTACTCTTTTGCATTTCATATTAGGTGTCTCATTCTGATGAGTTGCATTCCATTAGGTCATGGATCAACTAATGGTAGGGTTCAATTTAGTTTTTTCCCTCATGACATATAACTTGCTGACCTTTGTTCATGCTTTTCAGGTCAATGGTTCATGTTTAAATAGGTCTTAGGTCTTAGGGTTTCAGTCTCATTAGGTCTAGGGTTTCCTCCATGGTCAAATTTCAGTGATTATTGCTAATAATGATTAGCAAAGACATGAGAAGGTTAATAACAATCAGAAAAGCCAAAATTTGTTAATTTGTAAGCTTAATGAAGTTCTAACCTCAAAATTTTTTTTGAGGTAAAACTGAGCATATACCTAGCCTAAAATTAGTATTCATTTCAGTCATCTCAAGCCTTACTTGCCATATTTTCTTTGATATTGACAAGGAGAGAGCCTTCTCTCGACCTGGTAGGGCTGGCTACCAGGTTAAGCATGGTTTGATGTTACCCTAGACCTGCCTTTCTTAGCCTGAGGTAGATTTAGGCTATAACAAAACCAACCCAAATAGTCTGAATGAATTGGCAACATTGACCCAAAACCAAAAGTGATGGATGGTGTGATAGACCATAGGTATGATAACTGTCAAGCAGATAACCCAACCCAAATAGTCATGAAGATGAAGTGAAAGTGTCATGTTCAAGAGCGACCTACTACCATAAAGTTGTTTTTCCCTTTTTCCATTTTCCCCAGTCATTGTTGACCAGTATCTCTTTATTTTTATCAAGTTTGAGGAGGATAACATATTCTTGTTGTATAATTTCACCCTTCAGGTGAATCCATTGCTATGTGATGTTTTAACGAGTCTAGCGAAGGTGAAACTTGTTCTTGTCTAGATGGACAAGTTTGTCACCATTTGATGTTTTAACGAGTTTAACGACAAAGATAACTTGGTCTAGAGAGTTTGAAAAGGGACAAAAAGAAAACTCCACAAGTTCTTTTTCATAAATTAATATCTCAAGCCCAAAAAAACATAAAATAATACAAGAGAGATGTCATTTCCAATCCGTTAATGAGCTGAAAATGACAAGCCCTCGGTAATCTTTTCATGTTTAGAGAGTATGAAAAGAGCTTAAAGAGGACTCTACTTTGAGGAACGAGTGGTGTCTAGGATAGCGACTGGTTCCGGTGATGTTGGAACTTCTCAAAACATGTTGATTTATGTGAAGAGGCTGGTTAATAAGACCACTCATTGCAACTGTTCCTCAAAAAGGGTAAAAAAACCAAGTGAAAGTGTATGATTGGCCAAATGGATGATGGCGATGGGATGAAAACAACCAAGGCTAATTTGATGAAAAAGGTTGATAGGATGGCAATCATGATGGTTAAAAATGGAAATGGGTTCATTTTTACACTAAGCTTGAGCCATAGGGAACTATGCTTGGGTTCAGTTTCATGTTTACACAAGCTTGAAATGAAAAACTATGCTTAGATTCAGTTTCATTTTTACACAAGCTTAAAATGAAGAACTATGCTTGAATTCAATTTCATTTTTACCCAAGCAAGAAATGAAGAAATATGCTTGAGATTGGTTTACATGCCCCCAACATGATGAAAGGGAGAGTCTCCTGTAACCAGATGGAAGTCGCTGCGGTGAAGCAGGACGGTTATCCAACACTTTTTTGGCTTCGTCCAGATAGGGAAAAAGGTGAATGGGGTGATTCCCTTCACATAACCTACAGGGAAACTTAACTTTACCACTAGGTGCATGACCCCTAAGCTTCATTGCATTCACCTAAGTAGACTACTCACGGCTATGAGGTAGATGGAATGAAGGTTCACTTACGAGATCAAGTGAAAGACTCGACTGGGATTTTATGAGATCTAATCAAAGACTCGACTTAGAACTTTGCTCCAGGGGACCTTGTTTCATTTTTTAATGAGCTTGACACAAGACAAGGAACTTTTCTCCAGGGGACCTTGTTTCATTATTTTAACGAGCTTAACACAAGACAAGGAACTATGCTCTGGGATTTGTTTCATTTTTTTAATGAGATTGGCACAGTAAAAGAACTATCCTCAAATTCCTTGTTTCATTTTTTAACGAGGTTGACACAAGACCAAGAACCATCTTCATATCTTTGGTTTCATTTTTTAACGAGGTTGACACAAGACAAGGAACTATCCTCATATCCTTGGTTTCATTTTTTAACGAGGTTGACACAAGACAAGGAACTATCCTCATGGACCTGTTTCATTTTTTAATGAGGTTGACACAGTAAAAGAACTATCCTCATTTTCTTTGTTTCATTTTTTAACGAGGTTGACACAAGACAAGGAACTATCCTCATTTTCCTTGTTTCATTTTTTAATGAAGTTGAAACAAGACAAGGAACTATCCTCATGGGAGTTGTTTCATTTTTTAATGAGGTTGACACAGTAAAAGAACTATCCTCATATTCCTTGTTTCATTTTTTAATGAGCTTGACACAAGACAAGGAACTATTCTCATATTCCTTGGTTTCATTTTTTAACGAGGTTGACACAATACAAGGAACTATCCTCATTTTCCTTGATCATGAACCATACGAGGTCATGACTTCCAAGAGGTTCTCGTCTGATGGGAGAACAATGCTTTGAAAGGGATCCATATCAAGGAAACTGAGATCTGGTTCCAATGCCCTTAGTACATAATGTACAACATCACGGAATTGATTGTTAGTTGATGTAGGCATGGAAAAGGTTGCCACATAATTAACCTGTGGCGGGGATGATACCATTGGTACAAAAGGACTGTTTAGGGAAGATGGTTGACTGGAAGACAGATTTGGACCGGTAAATGAAAGCTGGTCAATGGTGACAATTTTGCCTTCATGCAAGAAACAAATCACTTGAAAGAGTGTTGAAACAATAGCTCCCATGTCATAAACATAGTCGCATCCAAGAAGTGAATTGTAATCTAAAGGGCCTGGGACGGCCATCACATTCAGATAAATGATTTTTCCTCCCAAAGTAATAGGTAACTAAGGAAAGATCCCTAATGGTTGATTTGTTCCTCTCTTAAAAGCCAACATACTATGGGTAACAGGCACAAGCAGCGACGAACCGAGTGCTTGCCAAGTAGTTGAGGAAAGGATACTCACAGATACACCTTCATCTATAATAGTTCCATATAAAATCATATTACAAACCTAAACTATGTTCTGGAAAGGTACATAAGAAGGAAGACGAAATCCTGCCAGTCGATTCCAATCAGAGGAAGTGACCAGACTACTCGGAGGGGGTACCGTAGAAACGAGAGAATTAATCCCTTGATTTATGAGAGCGGGAGGATTTTACTCCTTTCTTGATGGAACAGGAGGATTGCCTCCAAGTTCATTCGAATCTGAAGAAATGAAAAGAACCTGAGTGATATCATATTCACTCTCTTCAGGAAAGGTACAATTAACTGATGGTGAAATTGGGTCAACTGTTACCTCGACGTGTTGATTTGGGTCAGGTATAGCCTCCTAGGATTCACTTTCAGAGAGAGTGGGTTTGACCAACGGTTGATTTGAGTTAGTCAATTCATCAACTAGTGAAGGATTAAGGGAGAGTATCATGTAACCAGATGGAAGTCATTGCGGAAACTTAACTTTACCCTTCACATAAAGAGAGAAAATTTGCTTCACATAAACAGGGTGATTCCCTTCACATAACCTACAGGGAAACTTAACTTTACCCTTCTTTCCATGAACTTTGCTACCACTAGTTGATGGTGTGTCACCAGCATGATCTCCAGAAGTTGATGAAAGAGGATGATGTGAACGGGAAGACCATTCTTCTAAGATATGAGGAATACTAGAACAATTTTAAGAAGATGGTCTCCCGAACAAATTTTGCATGGATATCGAACTTTGTGAGGCTTGACGGACGGTTTCTCATCAGATGTTGCATTCAAAGAAATGGTTGCTTGGTTGCCCCTTTGCTAAATTTGCTGCTTCTTTTTCTTATTCCCTTTCTTCTTCTTCTTAGCCACCTAGTTACTAGTTCCAATACTTTCACCAGGCAAAGAGGAAGAAACAACTGAGGAAGAAGGAAAATGGTTAAATTTAGGATCAAATGGAGGTTGATTTTGTAAAGTTGGAGGAGTACTCGCCTGCGAATAAATCAAGACATTTTGAACCAAGGAGGTTGAAAACAACCATACTAGCAAGCCAATGGTAAATCCCGGAAGGGATAATGTAGCCATATAAGGGGAACCAATATTTCCGAAAGGAGGAAAAGGACTAGGATTCCCATCAAAAGGAATTCTTTAATCGGTGGACTCCGGATTTTTCGCCATATGTCTCAACCTAAGATCAACTAAGGAGCGAGCGTGGAGGATTTTATCCACGGTCAATTAATTTTATTTTAATCAAAGTAACATAACAAAACAAAAGAAGTATAATCTAGGAAAATGGTTTATCAAGCAACTGTGAACTGCAGAATACCTCTCGGCGAACTGATAAGTATGGACAGGAAATCCCTTCGAATGTTGTGTTCAGTGTATCACAGTGTAAAAGGTGGTTGACTCGGTTACCTAACGATGGATAGCAACCTAGTGTTGTCCTCCCATATATACCCAAAAGTACGTGGAGGCCCAATCTGTATAAGCGCTGTCTAATGGAAAACCGCACAGTGAGAGAATTCCTATATACTTTACGTACTGTAACACCACCCTATATACCCGAAGGTACGTAGAAGAGATATGATATACTCATGTACATGGAATGAGATATCACACTCGAGATGTATTGCAAACAAGTTAGTGACAACTTCTTTGTTTTACGACGCCGAAACACGTCTCTAGCCTAGAACCGCAAAATGTTTTTCGTTAGGTGATAATGCTCCATTAGGTAAATTCAAATAGATTTTAAGTTGATCTTATTTATAATTTTCCTTTCAAGTTTCACCACGTGATGTATGTTTGCAATTCCTAAAGTGAAACTAATATGATAAGCATTATTTTCATTCAATTAAATAATGAAAACCTTAGCTGGTAGGGATATAGCAATCAGATCTTTGATAAAGAGAAAAGATAACACCCAATGCAATTTCCCTAGCTATTCCTTTCAAGAATTCACAAACTACAATATGAAAAAAAAATTCTTTTCGAATCCCTTAATGTTATGATGAACAAAAAGGAAATTAATGCACATATAGTCAATCAATATTTTATGAGAAGGAAGACTGTACGACAATTCTGTTTCGAAGGAAAAGAAGACTTTTATGACACTTTCTTTCGAACAAAGATTAATAAACTATAATCTAACTTTTACTGTGGATCGATAATAACAAAGAAAACATTAAAGGAACATTAATCGATCAAATCAAAGTAGGGCTAGACAAGGAGATAGAAACTTGTTCTCTGAGACATAACATTCATTGATCAATCAACAAACAAACAAACCAAGAAAAGTTGGCAAAAACTCAATCCAAAGGTGAAAATTTTCCCTAAGGTGGATTAGCGCAAGTCAAAGAGGGCCTAATTGCGATGTAGAGGATTGTCTCTCACTCAAGGGTGCTCTACAGAGCATTGTCCCCTGACCAAGCCTTCGCTGATTCCTGAGAGGCCACTCAAAAGTCATCTAACCTCAATTTTTTACCAAAATTCAATGCAAAAGAGCTGAAATACAGTCAATGAACACAAGTAGGGTCTACAAGAATGTCCTAGGAGGTGGATAATCTACTAGGAAAGGTGATAGTTCCCTAGTATGGTCACCAATTTGTTTTGGAGAATTTGGTATCTATGGATAAATACTAATTCCCTAGATAAGTAGCCATATCTAGAACAACAATTTAAAGTATATTAGCCTTTTCCTATAAGCAATAAACAAGATGAGAAGATGAGAAGACCTACTTGTAGTTCTGCTTTCCTCTCGTCTCCTTTGTATTGATCCCGTCACTCCTTCCCGTACTTAATACGCTTGAGAAGTATCTGTAAACACAACATAAAACAAAGAATTGATCAAAGCAAAAGATATATTGAATATAAGTGAATGGAATCAGATACATTTCACACATATAAGCATTATAAAATAATACAAACATATGGGAGAAAGGTTCAAACACTTTATTGAATAGAAGAAGGAAATACAACCATTCGTGTCTGATTCAAAGTCATTCCTCCAGCTTGGATCCCATCCACATCACATCAAAAGAATGAAAAACTTGTAGCATTACAACACTTGCTTCAAAGCCAAATCTCATAGCAACATTATCTCCTTACAATTCAACATAATCCAGTGCCTAATCGCTTAGATGAGTGGTCAATTTATAGGGAGATGAAGGAGGTTTTGTCATAAATGGTGGCATTGAATGGCCTTCCATAATTAGAATTAGTTCCATGGAGGAAGGGATGAGAGGATAGGATGCATCTTAACTCATTCCTCATCCATTTTCGAGCTCATAGGAGTTGATAAGTGAGGGAACCTTCTAGATGACTCCAAAAGATAAGAATATTCCCCAAACCCTATGTGAATTTCGCTAAAACTCGCTCAGTGCCAGTGAAAGGAAGCCTAAGTGCTCTACAGAGCACCCTCTCATGGACTTAACTGCTCTGTAGTGCACTCTTACATGGGCCTACCTACACTGGTCTCTCTAGAGGCCATTTTTGGATGTCTTCAAGTCATGAAACTGTCTGGGAAGGAGGAATTCAAAGGGGTGACTTGTTTAGGGCATGTAGCAACTAAAATTAGGGTTTGATGAGCTCTAAAACACTAATATGGATGATGGGATTGATGTGCCCAAATGGATCTGTAACACTTATGTGTTTCATAAACTTAAATGTTTTTTCAACTTTGAATGAATTAACTAGAAATATAACTCAGAACTTGTTTAAGTACACTCTCTTCTGCACAGTTAGTCGTTTATATGTTTTCCTCTGATATCCGGATTTGAGAACCGTTAATTACTCTCTCATCTCGATTGACCTCTTTCATTCTCTTCATAATCTGACCTAGGGAACCCTTAATTGCTCCCTGGATCTGATTGGAAGCCATTTCACCATCAAGCCTTTGAGATCTATAGTAACTCCTCTATCTTGCCCTGTAGACACTGTTTTTAGAACTTAATCTACTCTTGTTTGTCTGACTCTTGACTCCATAGCCCAATGGTAAAATCAAACCCTTTTAATCTAAGCAATTGATCCCACCACCCAAATTCAAATCAAAACCCAAGCACAAACATAACTAGCCTAAAATCAATTAACTAAAACAAAGTTAAATCATAAAGAGAGAGCCCTCTCTGAGCATTAGGAAGGCTAGATCCTGATCTCAAAAGTAGGTTTGTGGTTACCTCAGTGATTTCTTTCTTTAACCTTGAGAAATTTTTGAGTGATAACATAGTGGTGACCATACTGGGGAAGAGAACACTTTCTTCAAAAAGATTATACAAAGACCAGATCTGATCTATGATGGTGGACAGTGATCAAACACGTAAAGGTTAAAATCATCCACCTAGAAAATCCACCTCCAAATCAATTTCACAATCAAGACTCTACTAGAGGAAAGAACCTGAAAGAAAAGTATGGGAAGATCAGGCTTCTAACTTGGTTTGTTATCCAAGACATTATGTTCTTTCTCGTCAAGAAGGTTTTTCAATGTATATTGTATTTTAGAGAAGATATTAGATTAATTTTTTATTATGTTCCTTTGAAGATTGTAAATATATATTCTCCTCATCCATTTGAGCAGCTTTCTTCTAAATCTTATGATGACCATTTTTCTATTGAGAAGCCTCAAACAATAAAGACTAATCTTACAATCCCTGTACATTGTAAAGTTCCCGATATATATAAGCCCCTCATGTTATCTCCTATACTCCATGATTTCCCTGATAACTATTACAAATATCTCCCCAATTTTGATGGAGAGAAAGGTATCACTACCCAAAAACATATTCAAGGCTTTGATAATTATCTGGACCTATTTGAGATTGATGAAGATGATGTTACAATCATGCTTTTTTCTATTTCTTTGCAAAGTAAAGTAAAGAGTTGGTTCAAGAACCTACCTATTGCAAGCATCTCACATTTCCAACAATTTGTCAAATTTTTCCTTGATAGATGGATAATCAAATTTAATATTTTTGTGATCATAGAAGAATATAATTAGTTGAAAAGACAACCAATTAATGAAATAATACAGCAATTTTCTGACAAATTTAATAAAATATATTATTCAATGCCATCAAATATAAGACCTCCTCGTGATTCAGCTCTCTTGCATTATCCAAAAGCATTTGATCCAGAAATATAATTTCAGCTAAGAGAAAGAAACCCAACAACTCTTGAATAGATGCAGAATATTGCAATAGATGTAGAAGTTAATTTGCAAATTAGAAGAGAAAAGTTGAAAGCAGAAGTAGAGAAGAACAACATTGCAGAGGTAAAACTCGACATTTTGGTAAGAAAAATAGAGGAAAGGATACAAAAGATCACCATGTAATTTTTTTGTGCAAAATCACCATGACCTATTTATTTCACAAAAGGAAGAGGTTGATAGCCATGAACAAATTCTTGCTAATTCCAACTATCATAGATCAAAAAATGGATTTACATATCAATATATGGAAGAGGAATCTACTGACTTGGTGTGTATGTTTGATGACATTCCTTCTTCTAATGATTTGCCTAAGTATGATCAGTATGATGATAATTCTATTCTTCGAACTCAAGCTAGCTTTACAAACTAATCAGAAACTAGTTTGAAGGACGAGGAAATTCAGTTTAAGAAAATTAAATATAGTGATCAGCCTATACATATCAAATATGAGAATGAGAAAGGAAGTGCAAAAATTTTTGAAATAAGTGAAGGTTTTTTGCCTCTTTGTTTAGCTTCATTTCATTTCATCAGAGAAAACTTTAAAGCAATAAAAAATCAATAGTCTTTAGGTATTGTTGTTGATAACAAAGAAGACAATGAAACTCTTGATCAAGATTCTTCAGTTTCACAAGCATAGTTATCGAATTTCATTGAAACACTTGATCAAATGACACAGGAAAGTTCTATACCACTATGTTTTGAATCATTTCAATTTTTAAAGGAAATGTGGTATAAAATCTATGAACTTGTAGAAATCTATGAAGTTCCATTCAAACCTATGAGAAATAAGTTGCATCAATCCTTCCAAGTTTTTTATGATCCAATATCTGATATGTTGGATAATGAATGCAATCAGAATTTTTCTTCATTAACTAAATATGAGATTTTGGATCAAGATGATAAAGGTTTCATCAGTCAAACATTTCAATCAGTAGAAATATCATCACAAAGCTTGTCTGAAAATCTGCATGGGGATGAAGATAAAAATGACATTTCAGTTTCATGGCATGGAGGCCATCCAAAACAATTGTACAGTTTCTTAAATCAGTTGAACAATAGTGTATATATTTTGGAAGATCCTTTTGTACAATTTTTAGAGTCAAAAAAGGAAATCAAGTATTTTCTTATCTTCTCATTTGTTGGCAAGGTTATATTGGGTTGTAGAACTTCAGTTTTAATCACAAAAAAGCACAAGAAACAAAATCTACCAATGTATATGATGCTTGAATGGTTGTATTAGCTGTTTCATTTTACCTAACTAGCAGTTGGACAATTGATTAGAGTAAATAGGTAGGATTTCAGTTTGACCAAATTCAGTTTTTAGCAGCAAGTTTATTTCAGTTTTCAGTTTTCAGCAAGTATTGAAATAATTCATTAAGATTTAAGACTGAGAAGAAAGCCCTTAGGTATTTATGATCTAGTAGTTTGGTTTGATGATCAGATATTGATCTAGGACTTTAATGAAAGCTCAAATTTCAAAGTGTTCAAAAGAGTGTCAAACTTGAACGATCAGATAGATATCGTCTTCTTGATTCTGGTGCCATGAACAATTTGAAAAACCAACACTGTATGAAGGAGTTATCGCAATTTGAAAAAGTCTAGTAAACTGCAATTTCTAAGAATAAATTGATTTTTGGGAAATATTAAAAAAATAATATTCCAAGGAATATTCCTTGTAATATTCCCCAAAATATTCCTTTTGGCTGACCAATCAGGTGCTGACACGTGGCAATCCCATAGGCCACCATGTGGCCCTGGAATGGTATGGTAAAATTTGTTGGGGGTTCGACGGAATCGAACTCGTGACCTCCGGCAAGACAAGACCGTGCGCTACTATCTCCGCTACCGTGTTTCTTAATAGCTTAAAGTTAAATGTTATATTTATGTTGTAACGGGCAGAGGTTTGGGGGTTAGGACCGCCAGCGGTCCCATAAGAACCATTCACATGTCTGCTGATTGAAACTAACCACACGCGGTTTGCGTGTTAACCCAATCGCCAGAACCGCTAGCATTATCCCCTAACCGTCGGATTAACCCATCACATGCACGCTGGCAGTTACAGTCACCTCCAACGGTTAGTTTGGCGGAGCGAAGAAATTTAGGGGATATGCCAATTTTAACTGGAGTTAAGTGCGAGTTTGCCAAAATTAGTGGAGTATCTCTAGGAGAAACTACCTAAAGGCACTCCAGGAGCAGTTTTCGACCTAAGAGAGTGAAAAAAGAGGCTAGCTAGGCTAATTGAAGCCTTTTGAAGCCAATGGAATAGTCCAGAGAAGCTAAAGAAGCCATCTTCAAGGATATTTTCATCCAGGGAGATTTTGGAGCTTAGGGCCACCGGGGTTGGAGGCAGTTGCAGGAGCTACCAGTATTCGTTCTCAGCGAACCAACAATAATTCCTGACTATAATGAGCCTTATGAATACATTTCAAGGGTTTACAGAAGCATATGAAGACTTCTAAAGGCCGAGATGCTATAGGGAAGTTTCAGGCAGCCCAGTGCCAACCATGGAGGAAGGCCCAGATTGGGAATGCAGTGCTCATTTTGAGAAAATGAACAGTCTATTGTTGATGTTTGATATGTGTTGGACATAGTAGAAGAGGTTTTAGAGATATTTAAAGAATTCTGAAGGAGTTAGTGCCATCAAGAAACTCAGGGAAGCTCAGTGCACCGATTGAAGGAATCAAGTCTAAGGGATCTTAGATCTATTTGCAGAATGATGACAGCCATGACAGGGATATAGATGGTTTTCTAAGCCCATTGGTTCAGTTCAGTAACCTTTTGAGTTGAGTGTGGAACTTGTAAAAGAAACTTTTCCATAATCCCAAAGAGCCAAGTCAAGATGACAAAAGCTCAAGGAGACGTAGCCCATGATATTCGGGTGAACTCCTAAATTAAATTTGTTGTTATGTGTTGATGCTTATTTGTTGCATTATATGGCTGTTATGTTTGTATAATATCAGCATAAATAAATCAACTTAAAGCACTTAAATAGTTGAAAACAAACAAAGACATACACATGTTTCAAGTACTTAATTATGCAATTGCCAACATAAGCTAGATCATTTAATTGTTAAGCTTTGGAGTGGGAGGTTCTTGTAAGTATAAAAAGATGTTAAACCCTCATATCAGTTCAGGTGGTATTAGAGCAGGATGCTTGGTTGACAGAGCAAAATATTGCTTGTTTGAAAGGTGCTCAAATAGCCAAATTCTACTGTTTGATTGTTTGTAAACTAACTATTGTTTGAGTTTGCAAAGGTGAAGGGAAAGCTACTGATAAGCTAAGTCCACGAGAGGACAAGAAGGAAGAAGGGCTGAAAGCATTCTCCTTACCCAAAGAACCCCAAGGAAACCATTGAAGCATAAGAGGTTTTGTTTGCAAAAGGCTGCTTGAATAATAATTTGATTCTATTGCCATTTAGTTCAGAAATTTGTCATTAGTTCTTTGAAAGCTTTGAGAATTTTTTTGAAGTTCTTTTGTTCATTTTTATAATGACAACTTCTACAAGTGATTTTTCCAAATCCTCCTCTTTCACAAGATTCTTTGATGAAGAGATGAAGTGAGATTTGTTCATCATGATGGACATGGTGAAATAAATGAGCACTGAACTCCGAGAGCAGTTGAATTCCATGAAAGAAGAAAAGCAGTTGCTTTCTGACAAATTGCATGAAAGGGAGAGACAAATTCATATTGAAAATATGGATATGGAAAGGATGCATGAGTTGGAGACACAACTCCTTGTTGCCAAGGAAGCCTTAGTCAAGTATCAGCTTGAAAAAGAGGTAAAAAATTCTAGTTTGTCTTCAATTTCCTCTAAGAATGTTTATGTTGGTTATTTTGAAAAATGTACCAGAGGCATAGGGTCCAAGTTAATGTCCAAAATGGGCTATGAAGGAAAATGATTGGGAAAACATGCACAGGGCATTGTTGAGCCAATAATGGTTGAGGAAATTCCTAAGTATTTGGGTCTTGGCTATGTACAATCCTATGGAGAAAATTCCAAAGCAGTCATGAAGGTAATTGAAACAGTTCCTAGAAGGAGTTTCATTTCAAGTTCCCTACCTTAAGTTTTTAAATATTTTATTCTTGGGGAATGCAATTGTTTGAAACATCATTTGCAAGAAGAAGGTGTACATAAGCATGCACTTGAACCAGAGAGTTGTGAAATCTCTAAAACCATTGAAGGGATTGATGGTGTTCCAAAGGAAGCTACTTCTTCATTTGATTCACCTCCTCTTGAAGGTAATGAAGGTGAAAGAGAAAGGTATAAATCTGATTTCCATCACACTTCTTTTGATTATGTTAAGCATGGTAAATTTCCACATAAGCATTGGAAAATAATTGCATGTTCCTTTTGTGGTTTGGTTAACCATAGTGTTTCTAGATGTTGGAAGAGAATGGCCACATACAGGAAACTTTTGAAGGAAAGAAGGCAAGAAGCCAAAGGTCCATTGGACAAGGAAAATTATGCTTTCAAGAAGATGAACATGTGTTGTACTTATTGCCATAAGCAAGGACATATTGCTGTAAGGTTTTGGACTTTGAATCCAACAATGCTTCCACGAAATTTGAAGAAAGTGGAGAAAGAGTATGGTAAGAATGGAAAGGAAGTTTTCATAATTGATGTGTGTCAGGATGATCCACATATCAATGTCAATGTGTAGTTAAAGGAAGCACCTTTGGTGTGGATTGGTAAGAAATAGTTAGAGTTCTTATCCAATCAAAGTTACATGTCTTTTGATGTGAAAAGAAATGTGTCACATCTATTTGCATTTCTTTGCTAATGGAATGCAAGTTGTGGGATGAAAAGTTGAGTATGTAGACTCACTTTATTGCAGAAAAATTATCTTCATTTCAGCTTTGAAAGTACATGTACATGTGATCAAGGATCTTGTACTTATGATTGTACTCAAGAGAAAGTTGAAGAATCGAATACATGCATGAGGATGGAATGTATGAATGGTTTCATTGTATCTGAACATGTATGTAATTGACTTGATGGAAAGATATCAACCATCATATTGTTTTGTTTAAACATGCATGTAATGACATGTCGACATGGAAGAGTTGATTAGTCCCCAAGATTGTAAAAGGGAGATAATGATGAAGTGTTTCATCTTTGTAAAAGAATCATTAAAATTCTTTTTGTACATGTTTGACTCGAAGTGTCAAATGTTTGAAAAGGCATGATTTTAGTCGGCTTGTGATTTAGTCGATCATTTATATGCAAGATGTAAAGACATGATGAGGATTCACATGATGTGAAACTTGTTTCTTTTGATGGAGCAAGAATTTATGTCACCAAGTTATTTTCTTCTTCTGTCATCATCTGTTGAAGGAGATTTGCAGCAAAAAAGGTCATTATGGAAGTGGCTTGGAAGCGATGTTCAGCTACCTTCTGTAAATTTTGAATGAGTTCAAGGAAGACAGTTCTTAATAGGAGAAGAAGCGCATCTAGGAAGGGAAGTGTCAACTACCTTAGAGTTTTGGTTCAAAGGCACTAGCCATGAAGGCAAGTGTATGGAGGCTAAAAGAAGAGGGTACCATACTCTCATCTACTGTTTAGATCAGTATATCAGTCTTTTAGGGTCCAAAAGATTCCCAATGGGGAGGAGTGATGAGATATTGATCCAAGACTTTAATGAAAGCTCAAATTTCTAAGTGTTCGAAAGAGTGCCAAACCTAAACAATGGATATATCTCGTCTTCCTAATTTTGGTGCCATGAACGGTTCGAAAAACTGACACCGTATGAAGGGTTTATCACAATTTGAAAAAGTACAGTAAACTACAATTTCCAAGAATAACTTAATTTTTGGGAAATATTAAAAAAAGAATATTCCTTTTGGCTTACCAATCAAGTGCTGACATGTGCCAACCTCGGAGGCTGCCACGTCGCCCTGGAATGGTATGGTAAAATTTGTTGGGGCTCTGACGGAATCGAACCCATGACCTGCGGCAAGACAGGACTGCATGGTACCATCTTCGCTACCGTGTTTCTTATCAACTTAAGTTTAAATGTTATATATATGTTGTAACGGGCGGAATTTTGGGGGTTAGGACCACCAACAGTCTTACTCGGCAACGGTCCCATAAGAACCATTCACATGTCTGCTAATTGAAACTAACCACACGCAATTTGCATGTTAACCCGACCGCGAGAATGCTAGCATTATCCCCTAACCGCCAGATTAACCCATCACATGTGTGTCGAAAGTTACGGTCACCTCCAACGGTTAGTTTGGCGGAGAGGAGAAAGTTAGGGGATATGCCAATTTTAACTAGAGTTAAGTGCTAGTTTGCCAAAATTAGTGGAGTATCTCTAGGAGAAACTTCCTAAAGGCACTCCAAGAGCCGTTTTCGACCTAAGGGAGTGAAGCAAGAGTCTAGCTAGGCTAATTGAAGCCTTCTGAAGCTAATGGAATAGTCCAGATAAGCTGAAGAATCCATCCTCAATGATATTTTCATCTAGGGAGATTTTGGAGCTTAGGGCCACCAGGGGTTGGAGGCAGTTGCAGGAGCTACCAGTATTCATTCTTAGCAAACCAACAATAATTCTTGACTGTAATGGGCCTTATGAATACATTGCAAGGGTTTATAGAAGAATATGAAGACTTCTAAAGGCCGAGATGCTATAGGGAAGTTTCAGGCAGCCCAATGCCAACCGTGGAGGAAGGCCCTGATTTGGAATGTAATGCTCATTTTGAGAAAATGAACAGTCTATTGTTGATGTCTAATATGTACTAGAGATAGTAGAAGAGGTTTCAGATATAGTTAAAGAATTTTGAAGGAGTTAGTGCCATCAAGAAACTCAGGGAAGCTCAGTGCACTGATGGAAGGAATCAAGTCTAAGGCATCTTAGATCTGTTTGCAGAATGATGACAGCCATGATAGGGATATCGATGGTTTTCTAAGCCCATTGGTTCAGTTCAGTAACCTTTTTAGTTGAGTGTGGAACTTGTAAAATAAACTTTTCCATAATCCCAAAGAGCCAAGTCAATATGACAAAAGCTCAAGGAGATGTAGCCCACGATATTCGGGTGAACTCCTAGATTAAATTTGTTGTTATGTGTTGATGTATATTTTCTGAATTATATGGACATTATGTGTGTTTAATATCAACAAAAACAAATCAACTTCAAGCACTTAAATAGGTAAAAACAAACAAAGACATACACCTGTTTCAAGTACTTAATTCCACAATTGTCAACATAAGCTAGATCATATAATTGTTAAGCTTTGGAGTGGGAGGTTCTTGTAAGTATAACAAGATGTTAAACCCTCATTTCAGATCATTTGAGGTTAGCAGTACCATTTTTCAGTTTCATATCAGATTTTCGTTTGCAGAAAAGGTTATGATTTCAGTTCAAGATTTTCAGTCATAGAGATTATATAAAAACGCAGGTGCAGGCTTGGGATTGGCCCAATGGATCAAGCCACTAGTCGACGGTGTTCTTGACATCTCACAAGGATATTCCATCCCCAAGTGTAGCCACTGTTAGGTTCCTATAATAATAGGGATCATAATTTTGAATTGGCTATGGTTAGTCTTGTAATATTGTACATAAGTTTGCTTTCTGCAGATGTTTTCCATATTAAAAATTAAAAAATGTAAAGAGGTTATGTCCTAAAAGAAATATCAAAGGATAAAAATAATAAGAAAAGATCAAAAGATTCAAAAAATATGAACCCCAAACAAAAACAGATCATGAAAGTGTGTAAGCCCAAGTGCCACTACTTTTTACTTTACTAAAATAATGGTTGTGTGCAGCTTGTTAGAAATGCCACAACCCATGATAGTCAAATAGTTTAATCTTGACTACTTAATGCTTTAAATTTCATGTTTATAGATAGAGAATAGATGATCCGAATGGAAAATGGCATCAACCCATGGTACTCATCCACCTATATTATTCATCGACCCATGGAATTTACCCATGGTATTGTAAATGGCATCCGCCCGTGGTATTGTAAAATCCACCCATGGTATTCACTCACCCATGGAATTGACCCGTGGTATTGTAACTAAAAAATACTATAAGTAACAAGTCACATTTTGTAAAAGGACAGACTGTTCGCCACAATGTAGCCTTTATAGTTCAGAGGCATGTAGCGACCACATCTCCTCTCAGAGATAAGCTACCATCGCCCGAGCTGGTTTATTTCCATTATGATTTTAAATAAAAGTTCCTTTGTGGTTTTGTTTATTGGGCATTCTACTTATTTTTCTTCTGGAAATTCAAGTTTTCAGATCTTGGTGGTCTCTACCCCAAGATCCATTTCAATTTTTTTAGATCTTGGGGGCCTCCCCCCAAGATCCGTATCAGTGGTATCATAGCAGGTTATGATTCCATGGGAATGATGGTTTGAGGCATATTTCAGTTTCAAATTTTGTAGCAATATTCAACAAACTTCAAGCATGTGCTACAACCTCCACAGAGCACTTTTCTTGGGTCAAGTAGGAAGAATTTTTATTTTTTCATTTTTTTGCAGGAATTTTTTTTGGGCGGTGACTTTTCAGATTAGATCTAAAACATTTGGTACAAAATTTACCAAAAAAAAATACCAGATCCGGATTCCTCTCGAAAAATCACCCAATTTAAAAAAAAAATGGGTTGAATCGGAGTTCGGATGTGGGAGATATCGCTGATTTAAAATCAGCTATTTTATCAGAATTTTTGTGACGGCAGAACTGTTGTAGCGCGAATCTGAGATCTCAAAGTGTCTAGATAAGGATTTCGAACACATGGGAAGATGAAAAATGATCCTTCTGCTTCTAAAAACAGGTTATAATAAATATTCTGAGTTATATTGGCCGAGTTATGTCCATTTTAATTCTGGAGCAGCATTCTGAGTGGGTTCCCATTGGAGACGTGCCCTCCCACCCCACTTTAGTAGGCACCTGCTTCACATTCATCAGTTTTGTTGGACACCTAATCCTAAGTGGGTTAGTGTGGAAGTCGAATGGACAAAAGCAGTCCAAGAGACCTTGGGATCTGAAACCCAAGAGTCATATGTTGTACTATAAATGTATATCTGATGTTAATAAAAAATGGACTCACATGATTTATCTTTCCTATTCTATGTTTCCCATGTGTGTTTAACATGGTATCAGAGCCGCTTGTTTTTCTGTGGCCTTTTTATGTGCATGTCAGTGCTGCACCTCTACCCATAATCCTGTAATAGTAAAACTGGCGTGGTAGATCTGCAAACTCAAATATATCAGCGTGGTCTTCATTACCTGTGTCTGAGCTCCCTTGAATAGCGCTGGCCTGGTATTCATTATCTGTAACGTTCCACGCATACTTGACACTACTGAGCACCTTGCCTTCCTGCGCCTCTACTGCCTGACAATGTCTGCGCTGCTACTCCATATAATTAGCCGCTACACTGCATGCGCTCTGTCCTGAGATAATCTGGCCAGCACTACACATCTGTCCTTGTAACTCCTGGTCTGCTCCACTGCTCAGAGCACAGGTCCCAGGGTAACAGTCTTCACTGCTATGGTCAGTCATCTGCGCATCTTTGCCATCATTCTCTGTGCATTTTATTCTACCGTTGAAGAATCGATTCGCTGCATTGAGGCATCCGAATCTGGTGGTATGAATTCCCTTCGCTACGCCTCCACCCAACGGCTCTGCAGCTCCAGTCTATTGTAATACTCGATACCACTCATACTGCGTTGTCGTTACCGTTTGTGTTGCAAGGCTCTCATATACCACTGTTATATATATAGTGCGTCCTAGCCATTTTGCACTCCTTTCTGTGGGCATTCTGATGACCTCCCAATGCCTGAGAACTGTAGAACTTTGTTGAGCAATAGCCGCAAGGAAACATACGGGCATTAGAACTCTCGCCAGTGCTTGTGTTCTCAGTAACAATCGTGGAAGCAGAAGCCTCTGTGTCAGACAAAATTAAATTGCGGTCCTTGGAATTTTGGTCGTTTTCAAATTGAAGCCCCTGGTTATGACCTTCATAATCCGTGTGCTGCGATTGCTTGACGTTTAACCTTCTGTGACAACGTTTGTTGTGCCCTAGCCGGAGGTCACTGGGTTCTGGAGCTTCTGTAAAGTTGCGTGACCCTATTACTGGTGCTTCAGAACGTGTTATTGAAATATCAGGCACCCCTGAACAGTCTCGTGCTGCCCAGAGCCTGATTCAAGCTTATATGTTAACATGGTATGCGTGGAGCTGAATAAAAAATTAAGTTTGTCAACTCTGACCCTTCAAACATGCACAGTTTGACTGGTTGCTGTTGGAGAAGATAGCCGTCCCCAGGTATCTTGATTGCGTTTCCACGTGCGTACATCCTTTACTTTCCAAGGCACGGTGCTATCCTTCCTTTCAATCTCGTTTATGGTAGATATGAAGTTTAAACGCTTCTGGTTATTGTAACATGTCGTTTCATTTCCAAAGGAAGAAGAGAAGTCGTCTTCTCTCGAGTATTTCTTTTCTCTATGCCCGATTCAATGGTCCAAACCGAGTTTTCATAGATTACTCTGGGGATGTGTGAGAAGCTTTTGTTGTAAACAGCAGGATCAGAACCCAAAACCATCATTTCTCTTGCTGTATGAGTTTCCTGTTGTTATTGGACGTAGTCTGCATTTTCTGGGCTACGTACTGGATGCTGGGTTGAACATATACGCTGCCAGGGCCTAATTCACAATCTAAAGTTGGCCGTGTTGCTACTAACTGTATGTGCCAAGCATTCCTGTTATTTCCTGAGCGTGAATATTGCCAGAATAGCCTTTGCTTATAGTGGAAAACATTGGACTTGGAGAGACTCGACTTATTCTTGTTGGGCATGACAGAAGTCTTTATCATCTGCGTCTGAAGTATTTGGAGCAAAAGGGGTAACGTGTTACTCATTATATGACTGATATATAAATAAATATAAGTGGTCTTCTTATTTTTTATTGGATGTGCCTGGGATGTATATGGGCTGACTCAGTAGGAGAGCGTTCCTCTCAATGGAGTTCTTAATTGTACTGGAGGCTGCTGTAATGCCACTTCTGGACTGCGTACCATTCTAAAAACCAAATCTGGCTTATTCTGTTGGTGTATAAAGGTTGCTACTCTCAAAAAGATTGCTGAGCTGAACGTGCCTTGCTGGAGAAAGAACCTGGATCATACAATAATCAAGAGGCCAAATTTGTGCGTCACGTTGTATTTTAGTATTCAATATATTACAGTTTGTGGCCGGGCATGTCGTACCTATAGTTCATCTGGGGAGAAGAATTTAACGGGTCAAGCTGCTCCTAAATCAAAGCTCCGTGCTAGAGTGTGCTGGCTTCTCATTTTTATTGATTATTGACTTGAGAACTATGCAGGCTGCTCATTACTGCAAGGCGGGCAGCTGACTAAATAAATTTTTAGATGCCTTATTCTGGGTAAAGTTAAAGAAGCTATCACTGTGCAGGATCGTGGAGAATATGAGATTCATGGTGCATCGTAGTATATCATTTGGGGTGACTGCCGACAGGAAAAGACATAGTTAGTCTATGGTGCGACATAAAGCTGGCGCGTAGCCTTATAAATATCAACAACAAAGGAGTTTTATTTGTTGCAGATCCGATTTGTTGGGTTGATCTTCCAATGACCAATAAATTTGGAGAAGCCTCACCCAGAATCACATCCATTATGCATGTAGCAACTCCCAAGCAGTAAATTCAAGTTTGTCTTTGGTGATTGAAAATTCCAGATTGGCTGGGTACGTTACAGTATAGCTTCAACATTCATCTCTCAGTGTAAGAGGCTACAACACTTGGTTATTGGAGGTCGAATTCATAGGGAAGTGTTCACTTCAACCAGTGGACTGAATTTCATTGAATTAAATCCTTGTGTTGGCCTAGAGAATATTTAACATTCAATTCCTATTGGCAGCACAAATTATTTCATGTTCAGATCAGACCAAGGTCCTATGGCAGCTTATTGAAGAAACCGTGTTGTTGGTAGGCTACCTTCATTTTCGGAGTTGAATATTGTTGCAGAGGAAGTCAATAGAGAAGCAGTCCCAGGTTCCTGCATATTCTTCCTTCTAATTCTGTCTTCGAAATTCTTATCAATCCTGTTCTCAAATGATTTGAAGAAATTTGTTTACAATAGTACAATGATTGTGAGCCTTATATCATGTACAAACCCGAGTCATGTATTAGGTGCTGAGTGGGAATAATGTATGATGCTTGTGTTGTCAACAAGAATATAGTAGAGTTGGAATTTTGTATGTGGTCAAAGAGTTAAGTCTTATTCATATGTACGTTGGTAAGGTACCTTGCTGGAGAGTATTCTTGTACACAGTATTGCAAGCTGATTGATTTGAAGTTGTTGCCATAAGTTTATTTGGTGTCCATATTTTCCTCATTGTTTTACTATCTTTTGAGGTTAGAAATGGCTCCAATCGGTGCAATATTAGAGTTAGTGGACAATCTAATACTCTCTAGTATGAATAATACAGTCAAAATCAGCAAGGATTTTCTCACCGATATTCATAGTTGTTTGCAAAATGTACAAGAAAAGATCGATTTTTTGCAGCTTGAATCACAGCTACAGCAAGAAGAGCTACATCAAAATAGACACCATTCTGAACCTGTTTTTGTTCAGAACATTGAGACAACCACCCATCAGCAGCATGTTAATAATGTTACAGTTCATTCAAATAAAGCAGCAGTTGTATATGCAGATACAGAAACTCAGTCTGCACTTCCCAAGCCCATCATCAGACCTTGGGAACAGCTTGTCCACAACAAGCACAAAACTGGTCTTGGATATGACAAGGACTTGTCCTTTCATATTCCAGACTATGCCAAGCCCATTCAGTTTCAGAGTGCTGGATTTATTCATGATAGTTCACCTGCTCTTCATGACAGTTCAGCTTCAGCTGTTCCAGATTCTGCCCCTCTTCCACAGCAACAACAACAACAAAAACAACAAATCGTGAAATGCCAACACTGTGACCGAGTTGGCCATTTGAAAGATCACTGTTTTGATCTTCATCCATGTAAGCACTGTCATAAAACCAATCATTCTTCACACAGATGCTTCAGAAATAAACATCCTGCAAGAACAAAGATTCATCTTGGATGGATCGCTTCTTGGCAATGGGCATCAACAGCCAAGAAGATATTCCAAACACATGTCAGAACTTGTTCCAGAATATTGAACAGTCTTGCAGTCGAGTTTTCTCCATCATCTCACCTTGTACCTGACAGGGGGGGAAATGATGGTCATCTACAAGCTTCCAAGTCACATCAAGTGAGCCTGAGCCACAACCTGCCACGCCAGTTTCAGAGTTGTAGCCAGCGACAAAGATTCCCATAAACATGCCCTCAGTTGGCAATCTGGGACACTTCCTCTAGCAGAAGACTTCAGCTTCTTGCCAGTTTTGGAAGAGTTCCAGGAATCGCAAAGTTGTTGGTCATCCTTAAACCATCACAGATTAATAACACTTCCTCTAGCAGAAGACTCCAGCTTCTTGCCAGTTTTGGAAGAGTTCCAGGAATTGCATTAAGCATTCCAGAGTTGTTGGTCATCCTTAAACCATCACAGGTTGAGACTTCCCTTTTCAGGTTGAAGTTTTACCTTTTATGCGGGGTGAGACATCCCTTTTATGGTTGAAGGTTTCCCTCTTTAAAACAATAGGATCACTTCCTCTAGCAAAAAACTTCAGTTTCTTGCCAGTTTTGGAAGAGTTCCGGGAACTGCACTAAGCGTTCCAGTGTTGGTGGTCATCCTTAAACCACCGCCCTTTTTACCAACATTTCATAGAGCACATTCAGCCTAGTGCTGCCATGCATTTTTTGCACATTTTGTATTACAGCTCTCTTCTTGGACTCATACATAACCCTTCGGATTAAGGGGGGGAATGTTGGACACCTAATCCTAAGTGGGTTAGTGTGGAAGTCGAATGGACAAAAGCAGTCCAAGAGACCTTGGGATCTGAAACCCAAGAGTCATATGTTGTACTATAAATGTATATCTGATGTTAATAAAAAATGTACTCACATGATTTATCTTTCCTATTCTATGTTTCCCATGTGTGTTTAACAAGTTTCAACATAGCAGCATTCGCCTTGGGTTATTTAGAGACGTGCCCTCCCACCCCAGGCTATGTAGGCACCTGCTACTTCATCAGCAACCAACATCATGGTTATGGGTCAACCGCATAAAATCCTTGTCATCTAAGTCCATTTGCTAGGCCACACACTGTCAGAATCACAGTTGGTCACAAGCATTACAGGGTATCTCTATCCTCGGATCTTCATTTATCAGGGTTTTGGGTTAACCACATAAAACCTTATCTTCAGTGGTTCTTCATATTCAACAAAGGCTTTGCAGGAGGGAACTTTATGCAATGGGGACCATTGCTTCTTAAGGAGGGAGGAATGATCCGAATGGAAAATGGCATCAACCCATGGTACTCATCCACCCATATTATTCATCGACCCATGGAATTTACCCATGGTATTGTAAATGGCATCCGCCCGTGGTATTGTAAAATCCACCCATGGCATTCATTCACCCATGGAATTGACCCGTGGTATTGTAACTGAAAAATACAATAAGTAACAAGTCACATTTTGTAAAAGGAATGATTGTCCGCCACAATATAGCCTTTACAGTTCAGAGGCATGTAGCGACCACATATCTTCTCAGAGATAAGCTACCATCGCCCTAGCTAGTTTATTTCCATTATGATTTTAAATAAAAGTTTCTTTGTGGTTTTGTTTATTGGGCATTTTCCTTATTTTTCTTCTGGCAATTCAAGTTTTCAGATCTTGGTGGTCTCTACCCCAAGATCCATTTCAATATTTTAGATCTTGGGGGTCTCCTCCCAAGATCTGGATCAATAAAGATGTAGCCAAACTGTTTAATCTTGGCAGATCAATAGTTAGGTAAAGAAATAAAATGTGCTCAATAACTTAATCTAAGCCATTGGAAGATATAAAGTTAGAATAAGATAGTTTTCTTTTCAAAAGAAAACGGAAAGAAAGGGTATGCTAGCTTAAATGCACCCAATACAGTGAAGAAAAAATGTTAGGGTAAGTAAAGGGTAAGTAGAAGAAAGGTTGAAGAAGTACAAAGTTGATTGAAGCATAAGCACATTTATCATGCTTAATCCTATGTTTCAGTGTGTAGGAGAAGTTATGAAAGTGAAAGGATGTTCACAAGCTCATTTAATTAACTTCCCATCATTTCATTTCACCCCCCACTACATACTTACTAATTTCCCCATTATCCCATCATTTCTTAAGAAAATACCCTTTTACCTTCATTTTGACCCTTACCCCTTGGTTTCACACATTTCCCTAGCAAATTACCCTCTAAAGGTCATTTCCCAACCCAAAACCCCTTTTCCTAGTGTGAAACCCACTCCCTTTTGAAAAACTCACTTTCCCCTTATTAATTTCCCTATTTTATCTAAAAAACCCATAAAACCCCCCTTGTCCTAAGTTTAAATCTCGCCCCCACCCCGGCATTACTTAATTAACTCCACCATACTGTGTTTCACCTAAAAAACCCATAAGCACCCTTTATCCTATGTTTTGTTTACCCCCCTGCATTATTTAATTAACTCTATAATTCACCTTTTTCTCGACAAAAACCTTTTAACCCACCACCCTTGGTGCGATTAACAAACCCCGCTACATACAACCCGGTCCCACTTATATTTAACCCCACCTTATTCATTATTTAATTACAGTTAAGTGTAATTAATCCCCCAGGACCCCTCTAATATCCACCCCCTTTCCCTCCGTGCATCTCGACTATGCGACAACCCTTCGACCACCCACTTCAAAATCCAACGACCCACATCCATATCGCATGCTCCCGATGTTTGAGAGTTAAAAGCCTGAGAGCACGTGAGATTCGTGGTTTTGCTCAAGCCCTTTTCGGTTACGTGGCAGCTTTGCTTCAACTCACGTGCTCTCGGGGAAATACTGCCTGACTGCCAAAAGCAGTGCAATGGCCCCTGAAACTGCCCCCCCCCCCCCCCCCCCCCGCCTAAAGCCGAAACCACCGTGCCCAAAATTTAACTGTTACCCGTTTAAAAGCCGAAACTTCCCAATGTTCACTTATAATTGTTGCGCCGAAAAGTTACCTATTAAAAGGCCAAAGATGGTCATTTTCGCTCTTTTCACTCATTTTTCACTAGAAGGTTGCCTAAGCCTTCCTGTGCCACTCTAAGCCTCTGTAACTGAATTTGACCTGTGATTACCTTTCAAACACGCTCTGGACTCTGTCCTCAGACACCTCAGTTCCCTGAAGCCATTATCTCCTCCCTGCAAACCTGTGTTCTTATTAACTATTAGTTTATTTTTACAGGTGATCATATAAGACCTTGACAAATAGTTTTTTTACTAGTTAAAAACCTGTTTGTTCCAGATTCTTAGGACATGTATTCGAATGGTTTTCATCAACAAAAGATTCAATACAGCAGCAGAGTAGAACGAAACAATTTACACAGTAAAAGGTTAAAATAGAGGTGAAATCATTTTCACCAGCAAACTGTGAAAGATTCATACTAGCAACTCTCCAGGACATATTTTACTCCTTGTTACTTATGTCTTATTGTAAAAGGTAAAAGTGGAAAGATAACAAAGCAATAAGGTGGAAGAATTCACATTGATTGTTAAAACAAAGATAAATCAACAACATCATATCCACATGTTTACATAAAAGACTAAACAGAGGAGGTAGATAAAGTATATCATATGAAACTATATCAGATGAAAGGTTAAGTAAATATGACATCTAGTGTGAAGACCAAACAGCCAAGCAGCTTAAATGGCAAAAGACCAAAGGCTAAAATATAGTAGAACCTAAATAACAGGGACAATTTTCAGTTAGTTGAAAGATGTCACTACCTTTTAGCATCTAGATATTTTATTCCTAGAATAAATCCTAGTCAGTTGACAAGATATTTTGTATTATTTTTTGTATAAAAACTTCATAATTCAAAGTATTGATGGTGATGTGAGGATTACAATACATTTGTAGAGTTATTTTGATCTTAAACCTAAGGGTGATTGTACCAACTTTCAAGTCAACAAACTGGAGCAAGTAATAAAAGCATTGCATTAAAGGATTCATGAGATGAGCTATTTGTAGTGAGGTATCTTCTTTGTCTAATTTTGTTACTCTGTTATGTGTTTCATAAACTTAAATTTTTTTCCAAATTTTAATGAATTAACTAGAAATATAACTCATAACTTGTTTAAGTACACTCTGTTTTGCACAGTTAGTCATTTATATATTTTCCTCTAATATCTAAATTTGAGAACCCTTAATTGCTTTCTCATCCCGATTGACCTCTTTCATTCTCTTCATAATCCAGCCTAGGAAACCCTTAATTACTCCCTGGATCCGATTGGAAACCATTTCACCATCAAGCCTTTGAGATCTATAGTAACTCCTCTATCTTGCCCTGTAGACACTGTTTTTATAACTTAATCCAGTCTTGTTTGTCTAACATTTGACTCCATAGCCCAATGGTAAAAGCAAATCCTTTTTCATCTAAGTAAGTGATCCCACCACCCAAATTCAAATCAAAACCCAAGCACAAACATAACTATCCTAAAATCATTAACTAAAACAAAGTTAAATCATAAAGAGAGAGCCCTCTCTGAGCATTAGGAAGGCTAGATCTAGATCTCAAAAGTAGGTTTGTGGTTACCTCAGTGATTTCTTTCTTTAACCTTGATAAATTTTTGAGTGATAACACAAGGCATCAACACACATTTTGTTGAATCTATCCTCTAAGACATACAAATAATCATGACCTTTTCTAGACATTAGTAGCCCCCCTACAAAATCCATAGAAACACTTTCCCAAGGACGAGAAGGGATAGGAAGTGTAGTGTACAAACCCAATTTCCTATTACTTGGATTACTAGTAGTGCAAATAGAACATCCTCTTACAAATCTTGATACAATTTCATTCGTACGAGGCCAATAACAATACATCTATAGTTGAGAAACTATTTTTCCTACACGAAAGTGACCAACAATAAGAGAAGTGTGGGCTTCCCTTATGACATTAGCTTTTTCACCTTGTGGAATACACAACCTTCAAAGATGATGCAACAACTTGTTATGAACATGATAATCTAATTCTTCCACATGATTGCCTTGACTCAAAGTTGCATAAACATCTTTAAATTCTTCATGATGAGCATACCATTCAATATAACTTTCATGTATCACTGAATTATGCCTAAGAATGATAGATGCATTGACTATAGGCCATGACAAAATATCTGCAACTTTGTTGTAAATACCTTTCTTATACCTAATGACCAAATGAAATTGGTATAAAAATGACATCCATCTAAAATGTCTAGCTTGTTGTAGCTTAGATTGATATTGAAGATATTGCAAAGGTTTATGGTTAGTATGGATAATCATTTCTTTACCCATCAAATAATGCTTCCATTTCATCACACTTTGAACTAAAGAATACAATTCTTTACCATAATTTGGATAGTTAATTATTGCATTGGAAATGGTCTTAGAATGATAACATATTGGATTATTGTGTTGCATCGACACTTCCCCCATAGAATATTCACTTGCATCGGTTTGAATTTCAAATGGTTGCTTGAGACATGGAAGTGCTAGAATTGGTGTTGTACCAATTTTCTCTTTCAAAGTGTCAAAGGATTTCTGTTGTTTTCCTCCCCACTGAAAAACCTACTTCGCACTTGTCAAAGCATGCAATGGTGTTGCAATAGATGAGAAGTTAGCAATGAACTTTCTCCAATATTGGGTTTCTCCCAAAAAGCTCCTAACTTCTGTTACATTGTCAGGTTTAGGCCAATTCACAAAAAAAATTCAACTTTAGAGTGATCTATTTTCAATTCACCACCCCCTACAATAAGACCTAAGTGTACCAAAGGTTTGTTTCCAAATTCACATTTTGACATCTTCAAATACAACATTTCCTTTTTCAAGACATATGGAACTTGTCTTACATGCTTGACATGCTATTCTGGAGTTTTAATGAAAATTAGAATATCATATAAGTATGCTATGACAAAATCATCCAGGAATGGTCGCAATACATCATTCATAACCCTCATGAATGTAGCAGGTGCATTGCAAATCCCAAAGGGAATTACTAACCATTAAAACAACCCTTGTTTTGTCTTAAAAGCAAGTTTCCAAATATCACCTTCAACAATCCTTATCTAATGATAACCACTTTTTAAGTCTAACTTAGTAAAGTAAACAACATCCTTTAACTAATCTAACAAATCATTAATGCGAGGAAGAGGATAATGATTATTTACCATGATCTTGTTCAAAGCTCAAGAATGCACACACATGTGCCATGTACCATATTTCTTTGGAACCAAAACAATAGGAGGGACACAAGGAGGGACACAAGGAGATGTGTGAGGTCTAATGACCTATTTATTAAGCAACTCTTGCACTTGTTTCTTGATCTCTACATTCTCCAAGATGGACATTCTGTACATGCCATTATTTGGAAGCAGTGCATCTTGTTGCAATTGAATCTCATTCTGGATTCCTCTTTTTAGAGGAAAGCCTTCATGTTCCTGAAAAATCTTGTCATAAGTATTAACAACTTCAACCAATTCATGCTTGAGTTTAGAATCACATCATGGGAAAGCTTCAGATTCAATCGTATCTTTAGCTTTTATCATCAGCAATATAAAATTCCTTCTAGAATTCAAAAGCGTCTTCATTTGTCCTACACTAACAAGAGATAAGCTCATCTTCTTGTGATGTTCTCTAACAATATATTCTATTCCATCTTTAAAAATATGATACCTTTTATCATGACGATAGAATATGGATTTTCAGTCATTCAAATATGGACTCGCTAAGACAATCCCACAAACGTCAAGTGGTACAACATCAAGCTCTGAACCTCATCTACAAAATTAGCAGTGATGGAAAATTTGATTTTACATCTTCTTGTCACTTGAAATTTAGTGTCATCACATACCCAACCCAAAGGGTAAGGTTTTGCATAAAATGTTGTATCTAAATTAAGTTTCTTGACAATTGTTTCAGAAATAAGATCAACTTGAGATACACTATCAAATAGTGTATCAACCTTCTTATGCTTTGTAGTGACATTGATATGAAAAAACTCGCTTCTTTCTTTATTATTTTTAGATTCAACATAATTTCTAGAATAACTAGTACTTTTGGTAGAATATATACCTTTCATTCCCATGGATGTGATCTTGGTTTCATCACTTGAATTAGATCTTAGATGTTTTTTAGCTGTAGCTACAATCTTTTTTTTCCCTTGTTATTGAACTTCTTTGGCTTCAATTCTGGATGTAAATTCAAACAATGGTCTTCATCATGGACATATTTTGATCAATGCTTGCAGGTGAGTTTCTCTCCCTCTTTCTTAACTATAGCATTCTTCTTTCCTTTTCCTTTGGCTTTTCCTTTCCCCTTGTCTCTAGATTTAAAGGGTTTCTTGCTTGAATCTTGAGAAATATTCTTGCCTCTTAATTCTAAATGAGTAGCCTGAACACATACTTTATCTAGATTGGTAAACATAAGTATAGTATGTCTCAAATAACTATGCAATCCACCTATATATTTGAGAAGAGTCTCTTGTGAGATCAAATCAACACCCAAGATTAAAGCTCTCTTTCTAAATTCTTGAGTATAGATTTGTAAAATTTGATCTTTAGCTTGTCTAAAGTTTTGCCAATCCATTATTGTGTTTTTCATTCAAGCCAATGGATAAAATTGCTTCCTAAATGCAGCGATAAAATCATTCCAAGAAGAGATAATTTTATCACTTTTCTTCATATCTTCTTGAGTTCTATCCTCCCACCATATAAGAGTTGCACCTCCCAATCGAAGAGAAGAAAGTTGGATTTTTGTGACATCATCATTAATCTTTTCGATCCTGCAAGAAACTTCAATTTGATGAAGCCTGGTGTTGGCTACGTGGGGCCTGACCCAGGTTTAGCAATGAGTTTAGCCAAGCAAATCCCGGTACTACTGACCCTTTCGGCAACAGTTTGTGGAGCATGGACTAAGGTCTCACTCGAGGTAGTATGGGAGGGTGCTGGAACCAGGTTTCTGCACCCTAGGGATGTCTTGATGAGGGTTATCGAGGTACATGATCCTAAACCACTCACTACGCTGCCCCACGCAGCTTTCTACCCTTCGCAACCCGTGTGCTCCTTGGTGAACATAGTATTATCCCGATCCCGATCCTTGTTGTGCTAGTATATTAGTGCTTTTAACTTAGTTTGTGTGAGCCCAATGTTCTTATTACCTATCTACTTTCCGATAAGTGTACATAACCAAAACACATATTAATGCATAAATAAAAATAGTTTATAGAAATCCAGATCTACAAATAGATGCACAATATTCTGAATCAACTTATATTTATTAATCAGCCTTTCCAAGTTCAATACATTACAGAACTGACTTCGCCCTGTGCACTCAGCTGTAGGGGTCCACGCACTCAACTGCAAACTCTACTAGGCCTCTGCACACTCAACTGTAGAGCCTCTACCTACTACTATGACCCAATACCTTCAGATCCACCTATGTCTTCTAACTGTACCTTCACATCTAGCTATTACTTCTTAAAAGACCCAAGACTCCCTTTTACACTTAGAGCCTCGCTCTATTTATACAATCCCATGATCCGCGGACCATGGGTAGGCCGCACACTTTACATTAAATTACATTATTTTAGGGTGGACAACCCTAGATTCTCATGCTCCACGCCCGCATTTTGCAGGGTATTTACACTACATTGACCAAAACTCAGGCTTTAAGCCCCAAAAACTTGCTATGGGGGGATCCGCTGCCCAACAAGCCCCCAACACAATCATCGTGACTTGTCCTGAGTCACTCGACTGGTGCGGTGATCTTCGCACGGAGTCCATCAAGCAGCTTCTGCGCTTCGCTTACATCTGTAGCACATTCTTCCATTGTACCAGTTACGCATGTATCTTCGATGCATCATTGTCAGGGGCACCTTCTTGCCTTACTGCATATATGCCCTACATCTGCACCAGCTTTCCCTCGATCGTAGCGGTGACTGTGAATGCTTCCTCGAGCCAAGGCTGTATGCGCACTTTAAGCACTGCTTCTTTCTGACACGTGGCATCCACCTATTCCTTTAGAGCCTGGGCCTCCTTCATATTGGCCAGTCACTGAGTAAGGGCAACCATCTGTGCGGTCCCCCTAATATTGTCATATGCCTGTTTTAACTGCCAAGCTTTTGTCTCGAGATGTTGTATGGTTGGATCTTCCTGCAGTGAGGTGAGCATGAAGAGTGACTAATCTAACAAGCCCATGCAATCCTGTACAACATGCTCTATTGCTTCTAACCCCGATTGAATGACGCGGTTGTGCTGCTGTCTGACTTCCAGGGGTGTAGAGGGTTGCGCCTTTAGCCATAGCTCAACGATATGTAGGTTCAGCTCCAACTGAACCTTCGTTGCCTCCTCCTGGGCCTTGGCGGAATCCAGCTGCTAGTTGGTGAATATTTTCTGCTGTTGGGAGTACCGCCGGCATGGCCAACTCTGGTATGCTGCTACTGGCCTCCTCCACAACCTGATCCAATCCCTAGGTCTATGTAACCAGGATGTTGCGCTGCAGGCTGAGTTGTTCTATATTTAACTTCTATTAGCTCAAGACTTGGAGGGCGCGGCCCTCCCTGGCATGGAGCTCAGCAGTTACCCCATCCTGTATTTGGTATAGGGTTTCTCTGGGAAAGGCGGCCAAATTCAACCCCCAGCCCTTCATTTTACTTGTCGTGCCCCTGTCGCCCTCGGTTACTGCTAAGATTGTGCCTTCTGGTAACACAAAGTGTTCGTTATGTGGGCGCGCAACATCTGCTCAGATTCGGATATACCTGCCGCAACGTATGGTGCCATCGTTCCTGGGGGTCGCACTTGTAACACCTACAGTTGTGCTCTAAGCGCCCCCAACACAGTTCTCTGCTCCGTTATTAATTCTTCAAAGGCATCCTTAACAACATCGCGAACTGTCTCACCAATGTCAACAAGGTCTCCCTTGAAGGTCTTTTTTTCCTTTGCCTTTTTCCGCACAGCTAGCTTCTCGTGGACGCACGGCCTCTTGAGTTGAGTCGATTTCAATGCAGGGCCCGTGCATTCCTCTATCCTATCCTCCCCCTGTATGTCCTACTCTATGGACATTTCCTAGCCTTCCTCGGGCTCTCTGGTTGGCTCGGTTGTGGGTTCTGCCATCTGCATTGCCGCCGCTGCCTCAACCACCTTTTGCTACATGTCTGCTTCTTGTTCTTGGCGCCTTCTCTCCACCAACTGCGCGATGCGTAGATTGGTGTCCTTCTTTCATTGTTGCGTTGCGATCTTTTCCATTTCTTCCAAGTCCGAAGCATGCCACTCCGGAGGCCATGACTCCATCACCACTAAGATCACATCGTCCGTTGCGATGAATGGGAGCTTTACCCATTTTCGTGCGGGATCCTTGCGTCCCCAAATATACAGGCTATGCATATCCACCTTGAATTCTATCGTGCTTTGCAAGTTGTTATGCACTGTACGGGACAAGCGTGGCCTGCAGTTGATCCATGTTCATATGATCACGTCGACGAACACCCATAATACCTTTATCTCGTGAATCCTCATCACATCTTTCATTTCCCAGAGCGAGGTGTACCTCGCGGCTTCAAGTAGGTCACCCTCAACCGTGGGGAACTAGCTGTCCTCCGGCAACTCCCCTGCAACCAACAAGATGGATAAGAGCAACCATGCATAGTGGAAGTTCTTACCCTGCTCCTAGGCCTCTCTACAATTTGTCAAAAACTCATCGCAAAGGAACTGTGCCCAGTTGAACTGGACCCCTTCTGTGCACTGCTCTGCCAACACAATTACAGATGCTAGCACTTCATCGTCATGACATTTCCTCATTAGCTTGCTAGCCAGCAGCTGGGTGGCTACGTGCACCCCCTGGTCCTTGATGCTTGCTATTACGTACCCTCACTTCCTCTTCTCCAGCTTATATTTGACCTTCATAGCTTCTACGAGGGCCAAGTCACTGTTCTTTCCTGCTATGGTTGCAGGGTCGTTTCCTTTGACAGGTAGCCGAGAAATCTGATGAATTAAATCAACCATGATGGGAATTGGCTCCTCCAGCCAGAGATACCCGTCAAGTTATAGGCACAACAGCTGTCGGATGACAAAAATGGTGATGGGCGCATGGTGGTAGTGGGTTATCCATTGCAGATGGAGCAACCCAGCCCTCTCCACACTGCGTAACCATTTCTACTTCAATAACTTCTCTACGACTAACTGTGGGAACTTCTCGCTGTCCGTGAGGTCCCAGTTTTCGAACTTCATATTAGGTACCCTCCCCAATGGTAGACCATCAAACCTTATTTCATCAAGAAGGAGTGGGGTCTGGAGCGCACTCTTCGTGGACTCTAGGTCCTTCGGTACCTTGGATTTCCCCTTCCACAGGGGGATGTAGTAGGGTAACTTTATCGGACAAGGCACTTGGGAGACATTCTCCGCCTCATCGTACTGCACCTCAATTTGTGCGATCAGAGCTTGCAAGTCTCCCTCCTCCTCCTTTGTTTCCAGGGAGATAGCTTTGCCCTTCTCTACCATTAACAATTTACTAAACCATGGGTTCCGTGGTGATACACGGACTGGACCCATTGTTTTCTTATCTTTCTGCGACTGTGGTGTGTGTGGTGACTTTGGAACTTCTGGTGCAGTTTTTGCCTCTCCAGGCTCCTCTTGGACCATACGGGGCTCTGGGGTAACTTCCATGAATCACACTCTTGTTCTCGCAGTCGTCATCGTGTCTTCAGTTGAGGGTGGTAAGAATACATGGTGCTCAGTGCTCTGTACTTGCTCAATTCTCAAACAACCAAGTGTTTCCCTATGGCTAGCCCTGGTGGTTTTATAGCATCATTTGAATTTGAATTCGACCCTTCCCTCCACTTCTGAGTCATTAATGCCCTTTTCGCGGTAGATCATCCCAAATCTATCTCTTAATTTGTGTCTTCATTGGCTGTCACCTACCCCCTATTGCCTTAAATTGGACCTCTTGTCATGAATAGTGACACCAACAAGCACTTCCCTGCCTACCCGCATAGTAGCGTAACCCCCTACGCGTGGCTGTGACCCTTGTGACATACTAACCTTGCACATAACCTCCTTCTCGCACAACTCTCCTGCAAACTTTTTTATAGTCCCACGCTCTCTTTCAACTGCTTGGAGCGTTGAGACTGTTCATTTTACGGATAGTCAGGTGGTCACACCACCTATGCAAGGCTTCCCTACACCTTCCATCCTAGCCTGCAGGCACCCCACAATTACCCTTGCATCAGACAACGTGTCACATTCTTCCTTATATGGTGCACTCCCTCGGTTCCTCTGTCTAGTAAGGTGCGCCCACAGCCATGGTAGCAGAGCCACAACTTCTCAGCGGAAAAGTTCTATTGCAGTCGTACTTCGGTCCCTATTTTGTCCTGTCATTCCAAGCTTATTTACGCAGCATGCTTGCGCGGATTCAGGATCTAGTTCACTTTTATTCCTTGGTTGTACCTGATCTTTGATTTCGCAAATTTTCTAGTGCCCTTGCCGAATGGCTTCCTGAATCTGCATATGTTTGACCCTATGCAGCTACATAATTCCTTTTTCATGGTCCCTACGAATTGTTCCAATTATGTGAGGATTCCTTCCTCCCAAACCTATGACCTCGACTCTGCCCGTCATCTTTAGGATCGTCTCTTCGCTCAAATTCTTGTACGTGGCCCTAGAGTCCCATCGAACCGCTTGTACATGCCGGTCCCAATCAATCTGTCTAGCCTGGTGAACCTTGTTCAAGATCCCTCATACCCTCTCGAATGCTTCTATGTGGAACTTTTGCGGTGCACGTCACTTTTCCTACTACTGCATCTGGTTTCGAATGTTAATCCATAGTCTGAAGTGTGCAGTTGTGGATGGCACAACCCACGTTTGTACCCATCTACACAAGTGAATGTGAAAATTTCTCTATCCTGGCTGCTCGATTTTTGTGCAGCGTTGGGGGCTTCCAACCCATAATCGCATCTGCCTCTTACCTTCACGCCAGATTACCATGGTCTTTTGATGTGTACTCCACCCTTGTTCAGGTGTCGCGCATAGTGCCCCTTCCAATGCCGTGTACAACTGTTGTTTTGGTACTACACTTTCAACTTTGTCCAGGAATTCCTCTACAGCTGTCACTTCATCATGTGTTGGCAGTTCCCTTGCCTCTGTCGTCATGCGATGAAGTGATCTAATCATCATGTTGCATTTTAGCATCATCACCTCGTGCAACCGGTTATGCCAACATTCTACTTCCTTGTCTGAATTTGTAGTGTAGGAGTTGTCGCATTCCCATGAGATTTTTCCATCCATGGTCAAATTCACCCGATCCTGATCTTGCGCAGTTATCTGGTAAATGCAATCTAGCTCATCATCGCTTTCATCGTCGCGCATGGGTTCAGTGTAGCACGCTCCTTCGGATGGGTCTAACGAGACTACCATGCGTAGTGACTTTTTCTCGAATATCATCTTCCTCTTCTTCAGGTTGATGACTCCATTCATATCAGTTGCCCAGTCTATTCCTAACAACACGGGATAAGGATTGTTGTCATCGACAATCTCTATCACTTCAAAGTCTATTTGTGTGCTCGCACCTTCAATATCAACTGTTACTCCTTGCAACCTTCCCATGGGCATGATCTTTTGTTGGTTCGCCATTCGTAATTGAATAGGGGACCACTGCAACATGGGCCTGCCCATGCATTCCCAGGTTGCTTAGGTAACACATTCGCATCCAATCCCAGGTCCAGGATAACCTGATCCATTTCATATTCACCAATCTGCACCATCAATCTCATTTCCCTACTGGTGCGCAATGTATGCTTTCCCAGTTTTCAGACTACGCGCAGTTCTCCCGACCCCGCGCACCTAGTGATCAGCTCTTGTAATCCTTTAACTGCCTTATTGTCACGCAACAATTTCATACATGTCTCCAGAAAGATAGTAAGCATAGAAGGATCCACTCTCAGCTCTGGTTGGTCCTTACTACTTGAAGTGGAGGCCTCTGTGAAGCTCTTCTTAGCTTCCATAATTGTCTCCTTTGCGCATTCCAAGTCGAACTCAGGTTCCTTTGCAGGAGTCTTGTGAAACCACGTGTCCTCCTAAGTCTGCTTCCCCTTATCTTCCCCTGTGGTCGCACAACTTCTGAGCATCATGATTGGGGTCTTCTTCACGGGGTTAAGCTCTCATCATTTGAATATTCTGAGTTGGAGGAGGCTGGACTACCCCTTTTTCGCACATCTGTGTGATCAACGTGGGACAATCCACTGGTTCATGATCAAATTGAGCATAGTACGAAAAAGATATCCTCATTGGATTAGTACAATCGCAGGCCTAGTGCCCTGGTCCTCTGTAATTGTAACAAATCAACTGTCTGCGGCCCCTTCCTGGTCCCATTCCTCCTCGTCCTCGACCTCGCCCCTGAAATCCAGTACGTGCCATCCCTGCAGTTGGGTCGAGGGCTCGCGTTTCTATTTGCATCCTATAGGCTGGGGTCTGATCCATCATTAGCTCGTAGCTGCGACAAGTGTGCTCATCGTGGCCTACCGACCTACAGAAATTACAAAACAGTTGTTGTGGAGTCTCTGTATACTTCTGCAACAAGTGACAGTTGTCTGTCATGTGTTTTCCTCCTATCTGACAGATCATGCACCATAACGTGGGTGTTGCACTTGGCCTTGCCTGTGCTTTTGGTCTCAACGGCATTGGTCCCCCTCCTGCCAAGTAGTTTGCAAATACTGGACAATGATCCTTGTTGTGGCCCTAACCTTTGCATTTTATACACCACACTTCCTCACGTGCCTCTGGCTATGGTCCCCTATCTTACTTCAAACTCTGCATCTCCAATCATAGATTTTGTAGTTGCACATGGATTTGTTGAACTCCCAACTCAGGGTCTCATGCAACCTCATCGCCATTTCTAAAGCTTCAGCCTAGGTTGAAAGCTTCTGCTGTGACAGCATTGTCCTCAAGTGCGGTGTCAAAGGTGCTACAAACCATGCATGGTGTTGTGCATCCGTTAGTGTCATATTAGCCTCGCGGATTGCACTTTTCAGGCATTGATCCAGATCCCAGGGGGGTCTCACCCGAGAGCATCTCTATCTCTTTGAACCCAATGATTGACTACATCTGGGATTTCGGCTGGCTAAATTCTCTATTCAGCGCATTATGGATCTCTGTTATCCCTGCATTTGGATGATCGTTAGAGTGCTTAATATACCACGTCAATGCGTGATCCTAAAACGTGCTCACCAATGTAGCCTTCTTGATGTTGTCATCCGTGACCCCTTGCACTTCCCACATTGCTCTTACCATGAACCAGAACTGGTCCAGGTCCTCATTTCCTACTCCTCTGAATCCGGGTAGCTTGATTGCATTCGCCATGCTAAACTATGGGGTTAGTGGAGGTGGAGTGGGTGAAGATTGAGGTGATGGAGGTGAAGCAGGTGGTGGTAACTGAGGAATACGATGCTTTATCAACCGGACCGCACTTCTCGGAGAGAAACGAGCGAGCTCTTCCTCACTCTCTCGCGACGGTGAAATTAATGGAATGTTTTCTAATTCCCCGCTACCTTTGTATATTTTTCCACTCCACGTCGTTCCAAACATTAATGTATTCGCATGACCCGCTTTTCACATAACATCATCTTAATCCAGGTATTCAAAGATTTAATATACTTACCTCGCGGTCCTTTGAGAAAATGTCATTCTGCTTCGTTGTAGCTCACAGTTGTGTCTATCGCGAACTCAGTGATAAATCCCCCTATTATCCGGTCGAGCCAATGGTCCACAGCTCTTGCGATCCTGTCTTCTAATGCCTCTAGTCTACGCACTAATTCCGGAGTCCACACTATGGGTTGGTCTATATTACACCTTCCCTGGTTTTCGACTAATCTCGCGATCCAGTCATACAACTCAGAACGAAGGGATGCAAAGAAAATCGCGTGGATCTTCGTATACACGTAGCGATCCAGCCACCTTTTCTTAGATACTTGCAGAGTTCTGTTTTCCTGTGTCATGAACTCGTGAATCTTTTTGTCCAACTACTCTTCAATTTCCTTCTTCGTTGGGTTCCAGTGTTCTGACATTAGACATCCCTTAGGAAAATCTCGGTCCCGGAAATAGAACAATTTGTTTGCTATGTGGGGCCTAACCCAGGTTCAGCAGTGAGTTTAGCCAAGAAAATCTCGGTACTAAGGTCTCACCTGAGGTAGTATGAGCGGGTGTTGGAACCAGGTTTCCGCACCCTAGGGATGTCTTGATGAGGGTTCTGGAGGTGCGCGATCCTAAACCACGTGCTGCGCTGCCCCACGCAGCTTTTTACCCTTCACAACACGTGCACTCCTTGGTGAACACAGTATTATCCCGATCCCGATCCTTGCTCTGCTAGTATATTAGTGATTTTAACTTAGTTTGTGTGAGCCCAATGGTCTTATTACTTATCTACTTTCCAATAAGTGTACATAACCAAAGCACATATTAGTGCATAAAGAAAAACAATTTATAGAAATCCAAATCTACAAATAGATGCACAATATTCTGAATCGACTTATCTTTATTAATCAGCCTTTCCAAGTTTAATACATTACAGATCCGACTTCGCCCTGCGCACTCAGCTGTGGACTCTACTAGGCCTCTACGCACTCAGCTGTCGAGCCTCTACCTACTACTACGACCCAATACATTCAGATCCACCTCTGTCTTCTAATTGTGCCTTCACATCTAGCTATTACTTCTTAAAACACCCAAGACTCCTTTTTACACTTAGAGCCTCACTCTATTTATACAATCCCATGGTCCACAGACCATGGGTAGGCTGACACACTTTACATTAAATTACATCATTTTAGGGTGGACAACCCTAGACTCTCGCGCTTCGTGCCCGCATTTTGCAGGGTCTTTACATTACATTGACCAAAACTCAGGCTTTAAGCCCCAAAAACTTGCTATGGGGGGATCCACTGCCCAACAATTGGCAATTCAAACTTTACATCAAGCTTAAGTAAAGGAGACTTGGAATGCCCTTTTGGAGATGTTGGAGTTGGTATTTTTGAAGAAGGAGGTGAAGGAGGAGGTGCAGGAGGAGGAGGATGTGGAGGCTTTATCCCATCAACATCATCACCTTTCGGCTATTGAGAACTTTCTCCTTGCAACCATGTTTTTCTTTTATTATACAACACTTTCGCCATTTTAGTCATATCATAGAAATCTTTTATGAAATCTCTCTCATCCTCAGACATCAATTCCTATTCTCTTTCATGTTCCATGAGTTTTTGAACAAGTGGTCTTTTTGTGCCAATTTGAGGTTTATGTTCTTCAAGTACGCCTTCTCCTTTCTTGAGCCTATCCCTTGTAAGCATTCAAAAAACCTTGTGAATCCTATCAAGCCTTCACAAAACCATGTTCTGATACCAAATCGATCCAAAAATAAAAGTGAAGGTTTTACTAAACAATTTTCAAGTTAGATCATGTATCTTTGTCGAATGGATCGATATTGCAAAAATACACAAACTTAAATTAATTTGCCAAAATTTTAAAGCGTTAAGAGGAAAAAAATTCAGCATAAGACAAACACAAGTTGATAACAGAGTTCACCCATCTTGGGCTACGTCTCTAGGTCCAAATTCTAATGGTGAATGCTTTATTAAGATGATAAATTGTTAATTACATCAAAATACGGGCCTCAACTTGGAAAAATAATGCTCTTATGTTGTCTAGGATGCTCAAAAACCCATGTCTAGGCTCTTGTGGTGCTAAAAAAGGCTTAAAAATGAGCAAAAATATCCTCTTCTAAAATTTTGTCAGCAAAAATATTATACAAAACCCCTCTGGATCTGCAAAATATTCAACAATCGGGTCTATGTCCCAATGGTGACACATTGTATTGTGCTCACAGATCACAGGTTGGAACCAGCGGGCTCAACATACATTTCGTGGTTTCGTTTTTAATATTAAATAAATTATTAAATGAGTCGTTGGACACATCTGATACGCCTTCGCCCATGGTCTTGCTACACCATATAGCTAATGCATTGAATGGGCCATTGTTCCCACTCCCTAATCCCCCTTTGTGGTCGCATTGTGTGACATATGACCAATGGGTCGAGCCGGTCAGGATGTTCTGCTGACCCGGCCATTTTAACACCAACTTCTCAACCATTTGATGTTAAATAAAACACATCATCTCATAGTTAATAAGTCCCACCATTGGTCTAATGGTAAAGTGACATATTTTTTACTGATAGTGTAGAAAATATGGTGATAAAATTGCAACTACTCAAGAAATTTTAATCTAAATCAAGAGACACAGTTCTACTCTATTGATATGCAGAATTCAATTAAAAATTTAGAACAACAATATTAGACATGCAATAATAAATAATACACATGCACATAATTTTTTCTAGGGGAACTCAACTGGGAAAAACCCCTCAAGCCTCTTTGCATTAATCATATGAATAGAGATGTATTACAATCGCTTTCCCACACTAAGCACAACTGACAAGTGAAAAACCTATCTCTCTCCTCAATGAGAAGCTTTGACCCAAAAGTAGTCACTTTCTTCCTCTGCTTGAGCCCCTGTTTCATAGCACAATTCCTAGAGAATTAGCCGCTTTTTTTAGGAATTTTCTTCCAATTGATTAAGCGATTCCCAAGGCTTGATCATTTGATCGCATGCAACACCGATACACTCAAACTAGTTTATAATTGTTTGTTACACTTCCTTGGAATCGCCACCATAACTGGGAACTTTAATTCTCTGCATGAACTAGTTATTTTAGGCTGATTGATTAGTTAACTGGATGGTCGCTGAGTTAGACTGCTATCCCACTACACAACTGACCTTCCACCAGTTCCTCAAACTGTTATAACTAGTTTAACTGAACACAACTAGATATAACTAAACTGGATTACTAAAATTTAGCAATAACACATGCTTAACTAAACTCCAAGCCCTCTAACTCAAATTTAATGAGCTAACTGGGTGAAAAGAGCCATATCACACAAGTTAATTGCATCCAAGTTGTTTGCTAATGTGGAAATTCGAATTTTCTCAATTTGAACAAGGCAAAGTCAAATTGAGACTTTCTTGTTGCATTTCTCAACACTCCATCCCATCAAGAAATGGATTATCAACCACCCCTATCCCGCACCTATGGAACTCGAACTTCCCTCCTGACAAAGCCTTGATCAAGGTGTCAACATCTTCTTCCTCTATCGGAATGTATTGTAGCAACATTATTCACCTCTTCACACAGTCCCGCAAATGATGATACCAAATATCTATATGTTTGGATCAATCGTGAAATACCAGATTCTCAGAGAGATTCATGCAACTCTGATTATCACAATAGATTATAGTTGGATCCATCATTAGACCAAACAATCCCAGAAGTATCTTTCTCCTATAGATCGCTTCACATGCTACTTGACTTGCAACCATGTACTCTACTTCTGTTGAGCTAAGTGCCACAAATCCTTGCTTCCTATTGTACCAGAAAACCACTGCAGACCCAACACTGAAAATCCCACCTAATATACTCTTTCAGTTAGATGGACTCCCTTCCCAATCTACATCTATGAAAACACACAACTTCACTCCCTCTTTCCGTCAGTACCATAATCCATACTGGGTAGTGCCTCTAAGGTATCGTAATACATGCTTAGCTTCCTTCCAATACAATTTGGTCAACCTAACCATAGCTTGGATTAGCTAGTTGACTGCATAGAACATATGAAGTCATGTGTTCACAAGATACATCAATGAACCCACCTAATATACTTTTTTATTTAGGTGGACTCCCTTCCCAATCTACATCTGTGAAACCACAGAACTTCACTCCCTATGTTTGTTTGTACCATAATCCATACTGGGAAGTTCCTTTGAGGTATCGTAGTACATGCTTATCTACCTTCCAATACAATTTGGTCAACATAATCATAGCTTGGCTCAACTAGTTGACTACATAACACATATCTAGTCATGTGTTCACAAGATACATCAATGAACACACTAACTATCGGTAAATGGTAACATCCACCTCTTCACCTAAAGTGGCAGTATCCTTCCTCCAGTTGGACGTTAGAGGTGTCTCCATGGGCTTGCAACTCTCCATGTGGAATATATGTAGTATCTCATTGGCATAATTTCCTTGACACACAAAAAATTCCCCATCTATAGTAGATCTGATCTGCAAACTTGCCGCCTAAAAAATTTCTGTAAAAAATGAAAACAAATGCTCCCCCTCTTCGCCCAAGAAAGTGCTCTGATACTACTTTTAATAGATCTGACCTACAAATATATGAAAATAGAAAATATGCCCAGAAATAACATGATCGATCCAAGAATAGAAATAGAAATATGCTTCTTTATTAATATCAAAACCCTTGAGGTAGGGTAACACCATACAATCACTCCTTAAGGAAGGAGAGCACTCCACAGTCCATATGCTTGTCAATAAAATATCCTTGACATGTCTCAGTGGGGAGTCTCTAGCCTCTATATAGGCTTCATACATACAATACCATGGGTAATTACCATGGGTCTCTAAATACCATACATCCATTACAATGGGATTATCAAATTATTCCCTAACTACTTGTGGTCCCTTACATAATGTGGGTTAACCACTTTATTTATTAAATATCGACCATCACATTATTACATTATTCTATTGGGTACCTCCCACTATACCCCATAATATCCCCCCTAGGTATACTACATTCCACCCACCTTAAATATGTTTTGTCCCCGAAACATGAGAACAACACAAAAAATAAGTTCTACTCAAAAGAGTAGTCCACTAGTACCATGCATGTGCATCTAGCCATCTAAGAGAAAGATGAACACTTGATTTAGCCATTCCCTAGCTCGCTTGAGATGGAAACTGGTTCTTCTGGTGCCCATGTGGAGATGTGTTGTGGGTAACTTAAGCTACCTCTCTATGTCTCTTCCAGATGCCCTTGTTTTGGTTGCTAAGCTTGTGCCATCTTGTGCGTTGTTGTCTAGATGGATGGTGATATGTTGAATCTTAGATTGATTGAATATGTTTCGTTAATTCCTCCACTATTAGTGCCTGAGTCGTGTCTGGTGTTTTTTCTGGTACCTAATTTGATGTCTGTGTTTGGTTGTCTACCATCAAAGGCTCAACATTTGATGTGTTAGTTTCATTAGAGCTTTCTGCTTTTGATTCCATAGTCTATGTCTGGTTACTAATGGAGATATTCTACAATGTAATTTTCTTATTTTTATACCAGAGCTTCATGAATTTCTTCTGCACATTAATATTGACAGTACCCACAGATTCCATCCAATGGTATCCCAAAACCACATCCATATCTATAACATTAAAATCAGAATCAAACACATACTTATCCATAGAAATATTCAAATATTTATAAATTGGAACCTCCTCATTGTCAACATGTGTGTTTTCAATGTTTTGCTGGAACTTGCAATTTTTTTGCCACATTAACATTGATAAAATTATACTTGCAACTAGGATTGATAAACACAATGATCTGCTCCTTCTGAATACATCCATGAACCTGTAATAAGGAGATACCAACATAAAATAACCCTTTAGGTTTCTTGTTTTCCTTCTTTCCAATATGAGACCATTTGTCCAAAAATAGTTTTTTAATTTCTTCAGGAGGACATAACTTTAGAAACTCATTGTCAAGTGATTTCCACCATAGAGCAGCCTCATCTTCCAAATAATACCCTATGGAGATGCTCCAAAATCATGGGTGGTAAATCTTTTGAGATTGTATAAATTATTCAATAGTGGGACCATTAGCACGTCCTGTAAAAATCATCTTGCTATAACCCTTAAATTAGAATGAGGGTTTGGTAAAAATTTACCTACTTTGTGTGACAAATTTAAAATGGCCACAACTCGATCAATATGGCTCAGAATCCTTATTATAACCTGTTTTTGGAATTGAAACAGTCATTTTTCATCTTCCCATGTGATTGAAATCCCAATTTGAGCACTCTGAAAACTCAAATCTGCACTGAAAACTGTCACGTCGCCATAAATATTTTGAAAAAACAACTGATTTTAAATAAGTAATATCTCCCTCATCCAGATTCCAATTCGATTGATTCTTTTTTAAATTGGGTTATTTTTCAAGAGGAGCTCAGATATGCAATTATTGTTCCAAAATTCCCCACATAAACTATAAACATTTACTGAAGAGTCACCATCCACGAATTGTTGTCTGAATTTTTTACTACAAAGCATCTGATTTTAAATCAGCGATATCTCCATCCAGACTCCAATTTGTTGGGTGTGCATTATATTCTTTCCACAACTACCCCATGCATGGGGGAGGGGAGGGTAACAGGGGGGGCAGTAGCCCCCCTTGTATGTTGTGTCGGGTGCAACAGGGTGGGTGGCATTTCCCCCCTGTCGGGGGGTTTACAGTGGGGTGATATCACCCCTGCACAGGGTCTAGGGTAGTGCCTCTAGAATTTTTTTTTGGACCCTATATTAGGTGGGTGGACCTACCTATGGTTTTGTGCATCAATTTTGCACATGGTTTGTGCATGATGATTTTCTGTCCATGTTATTTTGTAGATCCGGTCAAGGGAACTACAATTATGTTCTAATCCAAGGGTTAATGGATTGGGTTTTATGGATGCTTCGATATGTATATATATGCATTGTAACAATGAAATGAATATAATGAAAAATCAATCTGGTAGTCCCGATTTCGGGATCGAGGGGAAAATATTTGTGTATATCTTTTTTATGTTTTATTCTCTCTCCATTGTTTATTTTCTATTTTTTAGAATTCGTATGCAGGTAATTTCTGTACGGGGTTAAAACCTACTTGACTTGACTATTTTTTTTTTTGAAATTAGGTATTTTTTTGCAAGAAATTCAAATCTTCTATTTGGCTTTTCAAATTTTGTACAAAAATTTTCAGATCTAATCTGCAAACTCGTCGCCCAAAAAATTCCTGCAAAAAATGAAAAAAATATCTCCCCCTCTTTGCCCAAGAAAGTATTGCCTTTCGATACTTACATCCTATGTAATTAGTGCAAGAGACCCATGTGTTTGATCTCAAATTCCCTTTCAAGGTCCTCCTTACAAAAGCTAATTAGCTGCCCATCACTTGTTAATATTAAATCATCAACATATAAAACAATGATAAGCAATATACCTTCTACTAATATATGATAGAGGTTTGCATCCACTTCACTTTTGGTGAAGCTCAATCCCATGAGATAACTGTCAATCCTAGTGTACGAGGCTCAGGGTGCCTGTTTGATACCGTACAAAGCTCACTTGAGTTTGCACGCATGAAACTCCCGATCAAATGTCTCAAAACCTTTTGGTTGCTCTATGTACACCTCCTCCTTAATAACACGACTGAGAAATGCTATTTTTATATTCATCTGGTGGATCTTCCACCCCATCTGCGCAACTAATTCAAGAATTGATCTAATGGATGAATACCTTGCTACATGAGAAAAGGTTTCCTCATAGTCAATTCCATAAACGTGAAAGAATCCTTTGGCCACAAATATGGCCTTATACTTCTCTATGCTTCCGTCCACTGCATGCTTAATTTTGAATATCCATCTTGAACCCACAACTAATTTATCTTCCAGTCTTAGGACCACTTCCGAAACATTATTATTCACGATGGATTCATATTGTTCCACCATTGCATCAACCCAAACTGGTTGCTCAACTTCTTCCTTAAAATAGGATGGCTCGGTCTCTTCTAGATTAGTCATTAGAACCATGTAGCCAGTGTACCTCTCAGGTGACCTCCTTTGCCTGTGCAAATTTGAAGGAGATCCCACATTATCCCTCGAATCCCGCACAAGTCTATCATCTTCGCTTGTTTTTTTTCTTCCTTCTTTAAATGGTTCTTCTTGATTGGATGTATACACACTCTACTCCTCTATTTTTGGCTTCTCCACAACTTCTTGAGGCTCCTCCTTTGGAGCTAAAATCCCCTATTCTGGTGGGATCCAAATCTCCTTCTCAAGAGAGAAATGCACCAATTTCTCCTCATAAAACTTTACATCACTTCACACAACTGTAATTCTGAGGGAAGTTAAGTACACACAGTAATCGTGTGGAGTTTTAGTGTAACCATAAAAACTCCCAACTCTGCCTCGAATCTTTGGAGACATGGCAGTAAACAAAGGCTTCAAAAATTCTCAAGTGAGACACATCCAACTTTCTCCCCAAGAAAGCCTCCTCAGATACAATCATGCCAAGAATCCGATGAGGACTCCGGCTCTACAAGTAGACTATTGTGTTACATGCCTCTACCCACAAATGCAATGGTAGGCCTTGGTTATGTAGCATAGATCTCATAGCTCCCACAATGCTCTGGTTTTTCGTCTTAGCTACCCCATTCTACTGAGGATTGTGGGGTGTTATCATCTCTCTTTGAATTCCTTCTTTCGCATAGAACCCCTTGAATTCATTCAAAACATACTCATCTCCATTGTCGCTCTTGAGATCCTTCACCTTCTTGTTGGTCTCTTTCTCAACTAGTGCCTTTAATTCTACAAACTTTGAGAATGTCTCATCGTTATTCCGCATGAATAAGATCCATCACTTCCTTGAGAAATCATTAATAAAAATAACATAGTACTTATGTCTAGAATTGGAGGATGTCGAGAGAGGTCCACAAACATCAGAGTGGACTCTTTCCAAGGCTACATGTGCTTTGTTGTCTCAATCATGGAATGTGGATTTCACATACTTCCCCAAGGTACAACCTTTGTAGACATCCTGTTGCTCAAGTGCTCCTTTAAGGAGGCCAGTGGTTATTTGTTGCATAATGTTCAGGGTACCATGATGCAAATGGACCAATCTCTTGTGCCAAAGTTCATCGACATCGTGTCTATACATATTATCTGCCTTACTACTTAATGTAATACAATATTCCACATCCAACTTGTACAGGTTCTTCACCTGAATCCCGATCTGCTTCACTTGTCCAGTGGCTATGTGTCTCAAGAATTATTTCCCTTTGCTTAAGATCACATCATAACCATGGTATTCCAAAACTGCTATAGAGATGATATTCTTCTTTGAGCCTAAAACAAACATGATGTATTTGAGGCGAAGATGGGATCTCAACTCCCTCTTAAAGGTTACTATACCAATCCTAGTAGCATTGTACCTTCCTTCATCCCCAATCTCAATATGCATCTAGAGATCGTTCTCCTCCAAGTCACTGGAAAAATCTCTACAACTTGTCATGTGAAACAAGGCATTGGAATCCAAGAACCGCACACTCCCCATCATAGTGATGGCCATATATGTGATAAGGGCGAAGTCTAGCTCAAATTATGAAGCCAATGCCTCACATGATGCTCCTCCCGAGTTCTTGTTGCTAGATGTTTTGTGTGGACACTTTGTAGCATAGTGCCAGAATTCATGACAATTGAAGTATTTTACTTTGGAAAATTTTTTCTTCTTGCCCCCTTGGGTGGAGTTTGTTTTGGTTTGAGATTTATTTCCTTTGTCCTTTCCATTTCCAACCAATGCAAATTCATCCTCTTCTTTAGATGATGTTCCATTTCTGGTATTCCACCTCATCTCTTCTTGTACCAAATTAAACCACAACCATTCCCAATTCGGTAATCTATCCCTCTCATTCATCGAGTCCTAGTAGCTATGCCAACTTTTGGGAAGGCCTGGAAGAGCTAAGCTCACTAGCTCATCTTCTGCAACATTCACACCAACCCCTCCAAGCTCATCACGAACTTATGTAAATCTGCTGAGATATTGCGAAATAGTATCATTCTTCTGCATCTTAAAATTTAAAAGTTTGTCTTTAAGGGCCAATTTTGTATGGTTGTTGCTATTGTGGAATAGCTCTATTAATGTATGTCACATTGCGAAAGGAGTTTCTTTCCCATGGATATTTGAGAAAATGTGGTCTCGCACCTACTCCAAGATTATTCTCCTTGCCTTGGCTACATATTTCTTCCATTAGTCAAGGTTCTAGGAATCAACTGATCTTGGTCTTAGAATGTCTATCTTGACATAATCCAATAGTTCATTGTCATCAAGCATTGCCTCCATGTGATCCTTCCATGCAATGAAATTTGAGCTGCCTTCCAAGGCATACTGTAATCTCAACCCATTAAAGGTCATTTTTCTAGTCCTAAAGAAATCTTGCTACATTGAAGCTGCAAATTTGAACCTCCTGAGGAACAACTTCAAAATTCTAGTTCTAATGTGAATCTTGCTCTGATACCATGTAGAAAACATGGTGATAGAATTGCAACTACTCAAGAAATTTTAATCTAAATCAAGAGACACGATTCTACTCTACTGATCTAGGAAATTCAATTCACAATTTAGAACAACAATCTCAGACATGGAATAAGAAACGACACACATGCACAATATTTTTTCTAGGGGAGCCCAGCTAGGAAAAAATCCTCAAACGTCTTTGCATTAATCATATGAATAGATATGTATTACAATTTCTTTCCTGCATTGAGCACAACCTACAAGTGAATAACCTATCTCTCTGCTCATTGAGAAGCTTTGAACAAGACTTAGTCAATTTCTGTCTCTACTTGAGTCCCTATTTCCTTATGCAATTCCTAGAGAATTATCCCCTATTTTTAAGGAATTTCCCTCCAATTGATTGTGCAATTCACAAGGCTTCATCATCTAACTGCATGAAACACCTGTACACTCAAACTAGTTTACAACTTCTTGTCACACTTCCTTGGAATATCCACCATAGTTGGGAACTCAAATTCTCTACATGAACTAGTTATTTTAGGTCGATTAATCAGTTAACTGGATGATCTTTGAGTTAGACTATGTTGAAGCCCCGAAAATCGGGTCGACAACAAGGGGGATACCCACCCGGTCCGGACCTTGGTTGGTAGCTCCTTATACGTTTGGTATAGTGGGTACGACTGGGGATAATGGGACCAGTTTCCCAATCTAAGAGGTGTGTGTGTGTGTAGAGTTAGATGATGCTGATCTAGGAGTATTTTAATCTAATTTAATTCAAACTTCTAAACTAACTCTATGCTATTGTAATCTAATAAAAGAAAAGCAACACATCTAATCTACACTAACCCGGGGTGTATTTCTTCTATTATGCGATCTAAAGAGATTTCGAACAATAACTGATAATAAAGATCATTCAGCTATCATAAGAATAGAAATCAATTAAGATAAACCATTCTGCATAAAAAGTTAGGCAAAACAGTTGTGAAAAGCATATCGCATAATAAGTTATTCATATATCAAGCACAAATAAATGACTCCACCGTACAAAAGTGCCAAATGGTAACCAACACATTCATGCATTAACATATAAACAACTGAAAACTGCATATCACTTTAAGAATATAAGCAGAAACTGGTCAAGAGATAAAAGTACCATTTATGACTGGTTCCACTCATAAGCTTCAAGCAATAACGATTTATCTCTACTTGTTCTAACATCTACTAAGAGTACAAAAGTGCAACATCAGTAGCAGGCATTAAATGCAAACATTGATAAATCTCGATCCATCCATTCACCAAAAACCCCCTCCGAGGGTGCAAAAGTGCATGTTCTGAGGACAAGTTTTTTGACAAATTTCTGGACCCTTCTCCAAATGCCTGAGAAGGGTTTAAATACTGCTAACTAATTAATCTTAATTACATAAATTTAGGACACGGTTTCAAATGACCGCCCTTCTACTAAAGAAAATTTATTTCTAAAAATTGAATCTAATTTCTAACCATTTCTGTATTTGCTCCTTAGTGTTGTAAGCAATGCAACATTTGCCTGGGAAGAGTCGGCTGTTTGTCTTCTCCTTTCGTTTGAGTTACGAAAATAGAAATAACAAGAGCTGGCACCGCTTTCTAACAAACTGGAAGATATTTTCCTCTGGCTTGGTGTATTCACTGTGTGTATACTTGGTAATAACCCAAATTTCTTTCAAACTGATTGTGCTGTTGCTATTTCGGTTTCCGGCCTTGCGAATGACTGAACAAGTTAGGGACTTTGCTCTCTGAAAAATTTTCTGTATTGAAAACTGCTTCTGTTCTTTGTTCCAGGCTTTTCTGGTGCGTTTTCCCTCTTTAGCGTTTTTCTTTTTGCTTTACCCAGTCTAAGCTTCAGGATCTTTTGTAAACATGCTGCTTTTGTGCGCCTTTGACTCTGAGTCTTGGATAGTCTATTTCCATCAGTCTCTGTTGAGTGATACTCTGGAATCCGTGATCCTGCTGCATGCGGCATCCGTTTGCGAAGGCATCTCTTCTCTGTTCTCCGAGTATTGACGCTTTCCCCTTTTCCTTAGATGTTTCCTGCACATTGATTTATATTAGTTGCTGTCTTACAGTTTATGCAAAGGAAAAGAGTAATGACGAAAAGATTGACATGAAAGCTTTAAGTTCTAATGAATGCATAATCATGACACTCATAATGAACTGACTCTTCGAAAAACACAACACAATCCTTCTCGGATGCTTTGGCGTACAATCATTAATTTCTTTTTAAGGCGCGCGCCCAATTTTGGTCCGCAGACAGCTTTCCTTGAACACTGTGTCGAGGAAATTTTGCGATGAGTGATTTCTGCGACTCGCATCGCAGTGTTGAGGATTGCGTCATTTAAGATGTGTCATCGCAAGAATTGATGATCGCATTCATCGCAGATCGCAATATCGCAGATCGCACTTAATCATCCAATCATTGTGTGATGCTTATGCGATGTTGCGATATGCGACGTCGCATATCGGCCGTCGGTGATTCCTTAAGTTTTTCATTTTAAGAGCGCTTCACAATATAAGTGATGCGATGAATTTCGCGTCGCTTCTTCGCAGCTTATTATGCGCATAGGAAAACGTCTCACTCTCTTCTCGCAATGCGATATAGCTTTAGGGAGTCAAAATACAAAAAATTTGATAAAATGTTTTTTGGATTTTTTGTTAAGGGTCCCCATTTGCTTGGTGTTATTGCTAATACCAATCAAAGAGGGGGGGTGTTGGTGACCACAACAATGGCGATTCACTGTGAAGAACCAGTTATCTCTGTTTTTCTATTGAATTTTAACTTCCGAAGCAGAAAAATTTTCATATGTCTAAATTTTGTTATGGACAGATAGAGTATATTATGCCTTATCCTATCGCTGATACTTCGTCTCAACCTTTTCATATTCCAATTGTTCGTTTCCTCAGGCTTAGTTCTTGTATTCACACCAGACATTACTTGGTCTTTTAAAGATAAAATAAGGTCTTCTCTGCGTGCTGGCTTTTAAAATATGCTCATTTGTCGTAGGTAGAGCCTCTGCTGCCCGCAAGCGTCCATAGCCTCGACAGGGTTACCTGTTACCCAGCAATGATCCTTTATCCTGCTTGAGGTTATTTACAACTTTTCAGAGGAAAACCCTTTTTTGACACTTTTTCCTTTTTTATTCTCTAAAGAACAATGTCTTGGTTTGGTGGCCAAATTATGACACAGTCATTCACTTGATTTACACTTTTGCTGAACAAGCTGGCTCGTGATGAGACCCCTTGTCTTTTGATTGCAACAATCTTGAGTCGTTGCCCTGTTTTGGTAGACAGTATTGGCAAAGTCAGCAAGTTATAATATCTGTGATCATGATAAGCCGGCTCATGATGAGACCTCTTATTCTTTGAGATATAGTGTTTTCTCGAATTGTTCCTCTGAATGTTGCGATTTCCTTTAGCAGGGAGGAAGTCATTGTTTTTCCTTAAGAAAGCTCTGGACGACAATAATAGAGTTTGAAAACAGCAGCTTTACAGAGAATATTTATTTTACTGTTGATACCTTTCATTGTGCTGATATAAAACAATTTTTTACCAAAGGTTGCTTTCATCAAATTTTTGAAGTTGAAACTAGTATCATGTCTAGGCTAAAGTTAACTCTACCTGTCAATAATAAAAATCAGATTTTTCGAAAATTTTTGCTACTTGTACAAGCGAAAAGCTCAAAATATGATAGAGAATTGGTGTCTTTTTCATGAACCCTTTTAGTGACCATCTACAACTGGTTTTATTTATAAGAAAGAAAAAAAAACAAATAAAAAACAAAACTATCCTACAAAAATAGAAGAGTGATCTTCTATGGAAAATATTTTTTAAGAATCTGTCCATTAACAGGCAAAGAATCTCTTCTACCTGCTAAATCCTGCAACACAAACGTCGATGGGCCTATGACTTCTAAAATCTGAAAAGGACCAAGCCACAGTTTCTGAAATTTCGTATGTTTGCCCTTTTCTTCATGAGCCTTATCCCACTTCAAAACTAAATCTCCCATCTGAAAAAAAAATTATGGTCATTATGCTTGAGTCAAAAGAGGATTTTATCAGCGCTTGGTGATGAGCATGGGTTTTCTTAGCTTGTTCTCGTTGTTCTTCTAATTTAATTATTTCCATTTGTCTTAGTTGTATGGAGGAGGTAAATACCTCGTCGATATGTTGTACCAAAGACAAAGAGGGGATGACTAAGTGAGTTGGAAGAACCACTTCTTTCCCATAAACTAAATTAAAGGGAGAAGTGCCGATTGAAGCTTTCTTCATTATTCTATCTGCCCATAAAGCATTTACCAATACTTTGTGCCAATTCTTTTGGTTTTGGTCGACTGTTCTTTTAATAATCATGATCAAGTTTTTGTTTGTTGATTCAGCTAATCCATTACCTTGCGGATAGTAGTTGGCCGAATATTTCAGTTTGAACCCTCTTTTAAGTGCAAACACAGTCATTGTATTTCCAGAAAAGTATGAAGCATTATCAAACATTAAGGCCATTGGCAATCCAAACCTAGTGATTATAAATTGATCTATGAATTCAATAATGTTTTCAGAATTTGTTGTCTTGAGAGGAACTGCTTCTACCCATTTAGTAAAATAATCTGTTGCCGTGAGGATGTACCTATGCTGCTTAGAAGAGTGAGGAACGATCTCACCTATTATGTCCAAGCCCCACTGGTTGAATGGTTGCTCGATGTTTACCGGCTGTAGCGGCATGGACGGTTTCTTTTGTTTCCCTGCAGCAGTCTGGCAGACTTGGCATTTCCTCACGTAACTGTGTGAGTCTTTGAACAACGTGGGCCAATAATATCCTGCATGAAATATTTTATGTGCAATAGCATCTCCAGCATAGTGTCTGCCTGCTGGTCCATCGTGGAGTTCCTGCAAAACCTTTTCGGCTTCAGTTTTCTCAAGACACCTAAGAAGCACAGAATCGTAATTCCTTTTAAACAGAACATCATTTATGAGCTGGTATTGTTTAGCTTTCAACCTCAGAGCTCTTTTCTTGGTATGATCTAGGTGTGATGGAGCATACCCGTTCTTACAATAATGAATGGTATCAGCATATAATGATTCTGCATCGTTTAGGCTTACCTCATACGTATGTACCTCTTTAGATGAATTCTCAGGAATTTGCGATGCTCCAGCCAACATTTTGCAGAAGCCTTGACCTCTTACAATGTTTGCTGGTTTGATCTCAAGATCGTATTCTTGTAAAGCGGTGATCCAATTTGCTCTTTTTTCGCCCACATCCTTCTGTATCAGAAGGTTTCTTACCGCTAGAAATGGTACTATGACCTTAGTATGGGCTTTAAGTAAGAAAGGTCTGAAATATTTGATCGCTTTGAAAACAGCATATGCCTATTTCTCCACGTCTGAATAGTTGAGTTCAGCACCTTGTAAATTCGAGCTAAAAAATGCGATTGGAGCTTCTGCTTTCTCTTGATTTGCTTGAGTTAGAATCGCGGCATAAGATTTCTCTGAGGCAAACGTGTATAAGATAAAAGATTCTGAAAAATTCAGGGTCGCCAAAGATGGAGCGTTAATGATGGCTTGTTTGATCAATTTGAATGCTTCATGCTCATCTTGACCCCATTTAAAATTTGAATTCTTTTTAATCATATTTTGCAAAGGAGAAACAATACGTGAGAAATCTGGGACAAATCTCTTCACAAAATTGATTTGACCAAGGAAAGATTGCATGGCTTTTTTGTTATGAGGCATGGATATTTCAGAAATTTCTTTGATTCTGTCAGGTTCAATGTGAATACCAGATTTTGACACTATGAATCCTAGAAGTTTTCCTTCACTTAATGCGAAAAAAGATTTCTTTGGGTTAAGTGAAATCCCATACCTTAAACATCATTGAAAGATTTGTTTCAAGTCTTTGAGATGGTCGCTTCGCTTCTTGGAGTACACTGTTATATCATCCAGGTAAATCACTACAGGTTTATTGACTAAACCTTTAAATGCGATGTCCATGGCTCTCTGAAATGTAGCGTCGGCATTGATCAAACCAAATGGCATCTTCCGATATGCGTATGTGCCCCATTTAGTTCGGAATGTGGTTTTTAACTGATCATCGGGATGCACCAACACTTGATTGTATCCTAAAAATCCATCCAAAAAAGACATTAATTCTGAGCCTGCTACTGCCTGTAAAATCTGCTCCATAGGTGGGAGGGGAAAATTGTCTTTTTGACAGGCTTTGTTGAGATTCAGGAAATCGATACAAATTCTGATATCTCCATTTTTCTTTCTAATGGGTACCATATTGGAGACCCATTTGGAATGTCTGACGGGGAAGATTATTCTGGCTCTCAATAACTTATTTAGCTCAGTTTTTATCTGATTTTCTAAATTGGGGTGGATTTTTCTGAGTTTCTGTTGGACAGGTTTTTCATTGTCAATCATAGGGATAGTGTGTTGAATGATAGAAGTGTCGTATGTCTTCAGCTCATCGTAGTTCCAGGCAAAAACATGTATGTATTGTCTCAAAAGACGGATATATGCTAATTTTTCTTCAAGGGCTAGGCCGTGGCCTAGATTAACGTTTTGTGGTCTCTCATCGGTTCCTAGGTTTACTAAATCGTAGTTCAGAGTCGAATTGTACAGCTTAGAATTGGTAGACCTTTTAAACCGACTTTTCAAATCATATAAGTCTTCTAACTTAACCACCGACTTAGTTATAGCATTATCAGTGCTATTTTGTTTAATTTGGTGATCATGATGGTCTTCTTCAATTATTTGATTTGAGTAGGATCCTTCAGAAGTGAGGAAATTTACAATGTCTGGATCGTCATTGAAAACTCTCCAGTTCGTAATGTTGTCAGGGATGGACGGTCTAAATATTAATTCTATTGAGAATCTATCTGGACTAAAATCTTCGGAGGGAATAAGTCTAGAGGCTACGTTAGCTAACAGGTCGGCGCTCGCATTTTGGAGTCTTGGGATTGACGAAATATTGAATGCTATGAAATGTGCAGTCAGATCTTGTACTAAAGATTGATAGTGCTTCAAATGACCTGATAGGCAATGTATGGTGTTACGTACCTGTTTGACGACAATCTCAGAGTCTCCGAAGACTTGAAGGTACTTAACGTTCAACCCGATTGCTTTGTATAGGCCTTGCACCAAGGCCTCGTATTCCGCTGTATTGTTTGTGCAATCGAATTCAAGTTTGCACGTAAGCATGGTCTTATTTCTGTCTGGGCTAATCAGAACGCATCCTGCTCCTGCTCCCTCGTTAGATTTAGAGCCATCAAAATATAATTTCCAAAACAAAGATGTATTTACAGGGTTATCTAAAAAATTAACACACTTCGAATTATCAGTTTGGGAAAAATTTTCGACTTGGGACAAAACTGAATTTTCTAAGTAAGGTGAGGTATGAGAATTGAAATTGCCGAGGAAAGAATCTACCGAGTAATTGTCTATGATACTGTTGTTGTATGCTATTGCTTCATTTTCTCCCTCCAATTCTGTCACTATGTACTTCTGGTGTAACTCTCGTTCAACCTTTATTTGATTCGGTTTACCATTGTAGGGTAACCACATGTGCGACCAGTCGGTTGAGAAGTATCCATGGAGTTTTTCGAACCAATCCCTGCTAAGAATTAAGCCATAGAATTCAGGGATATCAGCTACTAGAATGTCAATAACCTGACACACCTTCGGGTTTGACGACAATCTTATGGTCACTTGATTAAGTTCACCAATCACTTCGACTTGGGATCGATCAAGCTGAACTATGCGCACTACGGATTTTTGCGGTTGAACATTAAACTTGGCACATATTGATCTGGGTAAAATATTCGTTGAAGCACCAGAATCTACCAAACAGTTGTGCACGTTTTTGTTGAAAATTTCATAAGTGAGAAGAAAAGGGGGAGTGTGAGACCTTGATCTTCCTCCAATCAAGGCGATGTCATTTGGGTCAACCTTATTGATCGTGTTGGTTGGAGGTTTTCCCGTGTTGTGGGAAGCTACGACAGTAGGCAAAGATGTAGTAGGTACGACATGTAATTCTTTCATCATTATCTTCTGTTGATGTTTCAATTTGCTCAACTCATAAAGAGTGATATTAGCCCTAGTCTTTTTCATGTCATCAATAATGTTGTACTCCATTTCATCCGACACAATCAGTGTTCTTGATGGAGGTGTTTGATTTGATTGGACTGGGCTAGATTGAGTCGCTTTAGTGGTTGTTTTCTTTGTTTTGACTTTATCTTTTGCTGTAGGGCTTACGCCCTTCTGCTTAGGGGTAGTTTGGGGAGGATCAAGTTGATTTTTGCTTCGTGTGCTAACTGGAAATGCTTCTTGATCTTCTTCTTGTGGGAGGATGAAATCCCACATTCCTTGTAGTTCCACAACTTCTTCGTCATCAGTCTGCCCTTCAGTGGTATTCTCTTCTTCTTCTTCTTCTTCGGATTCGACGTTTGAGATAGCGTTGGGCGGTTTCACCTCCATTGAAGGATTTCTTTTAAAAGCTCTGTAGGGCTTTCTCGAAGAAGTTTCTGCTACTTGTTTTTTTATGTCAATCATCTCATTGGACATGGTTTTTAACACTTTTTGTAATCCTTCCAAATCGAAAGGATCTTTCGATTGTTTCTTCTTGGGGTCTTCCTTGTAGGAGACTTTCTTAGATTTGCGTTCCTCTATCGCAGATCTTTTTTCCAGGGCTACTACGCGTTTCTCTACTGCTATCGCCTCTGTCAAGTTTTCAACTAAGGTTGTCTTATTTTCCCTATCCACGAAGATTGCCAAGTTCGATGGTAAGGCCGTAATATACCATTCACATCTCACTTCTTCGCTAGGCTGGGAAGCAGCAGGAATTTTGTTGAGGATTTTATTGAACCGTAAATTAAAATCTTTGATGGGTTCTCTAGCCTCGGCTTTAAGATTGGATAGGTCATTGATTAACGTCGTCGTTGATCTGTCATCACCAAATTTGGTAAGGAATTGACTTTGAAAAATGTCCCAACTTGTGATAGACCCGGAAGGTAATGAAAAGTACCATGACCTGGCTGTCCCTTGCATTGTGTAGGGAAAAAGCCGGACGACAGCATCCTCGTTGGTAACTCAGTTGAGATTAACAGAAAGCATGAAATTATTAATATGCTCTTCAGCTAGCATGCCTGCTTCTGGATTGAATTTGGGTAGCCATTTCTCAGGATGGGCCGGTATTGGGCTCAGGGGCGGAGGCATTAAAACTGCCCCAGGATTGTTTCATGGAGACTGGGCCATCGCTGAGCTGCTAGTAAATGAAAGTGTAGAGGATGATCCATGATGCTGTGAAGATGAAGATATTATGATCTTTGATGATTGAAGAGGAGGGGTTGTGGAAGATGGATGAGTGGTTTGGAATGAAGATGTGGGTGGCTGACTTCGCGATGAGGGAGTTGAAATGGACGACGTAGATGAAAGAGTCTCACTGTCAGACTCTGGTGGTGTTTTCCTTGCTCTTTTCCTGGTGGGGAGAGGGAGTTTAGTTGGATGGATGCCAAATTTTTCACTCTTTAATCTGGTCAGAGGATGAGCAGGATTGTACTGCGAAGTCACGCTGCTTTGAGATTTATCAGACCTCTGAGTAAAAATAGAAAATCCCAGGAGTTTGCGAATCAGAGTTTGAACTTCAGGGGGTTCAATGATAAATTGGTCTGAAATATTAGGGTATGTAGCAGCGGTTGATACTCGAGCGACTTCTGACTCTGGATTTAAACGTACTGGGGAAGTCGGGGGAGTTGATGAGGGCGATTTACTCTCAGAATGGTATTTATATTTTGATTTAGGTGCCATTCATAGTTCGGGCCCTCCTTCTAGTGCCAAATATGTTGAAGCCCCAAAAATCGGGTCGACAACAAGGGGGATACCCACCCGGTCCGGACCTTGGTTGGCAGCTCCTTATCCGTTTGGTATAGCGGGTTCGACTGGGGATAATGGGACCAGTTTCCCAATCTAAGGGGTGTGTGTGTGTGTAGAGTTGGATGATGCTGATCTAGGAGTATTTTAATCTAATTTAATTCAAACTTCTAAACTAACTCTATGCTATTGTAATCTAATAAAAGAAAAACAACACATCTAATCTACACTAACCCAGGGTGTATTTCTTCTATTATGCGATCTAAAGAGATTTCGAACAATAACTGGTAATAAAGATCATTCAGCTATCATAAGAATAGAAATCAATTAAGATAAACCATTCTACATAAAATGTTAGGCAAAACAGTTGTGAACAGCATATCGCATAATAAGTTATTCATATATCAAGCACAAATAAATGACTCCACCGTACAAAAGTGCCAAATGGTAACCCACACATTCATGCATTAACATATAAACAACTGAAAACTGCATATCACTTTAAGAATATAAGCAGAAACTGGTCAAGAGATAAAAGTACCATTTATGACTGGTTCCACTCATAAGCTTCAAGCAATAACGATTTATCTCTACTTTTTCTAACATCTACTAAGAGTACAAAAGTGCAACATCAGTAGCAGACATTAAATGTAAACATTGATAAATCTCGATCCATCCATTCACCAAAAACCCCCTCCGAGGGTGCAAAAGTGCATGTTCTGAGGACAAGTTTTTTGACAAATTTCCGGACCCTTCTCCAAATGCCTGAGAAGGGTTTAAATACTGCTAACTAATTAATCTTAATTACATAAATTTAGGACACGGTTTCAAATGACCACCCTTCTACTAAAGCAAATTTATTTCTAAAAATTGAATCTAATTTCTAACCGTTTCTGTATTTTCTCCTTAGTGCTGTAAGCAATGCAACATTCGCCTGGGAAGAGTCGGTTGTTTGTCTTATCCTTTCGTTTGAGTTACGAAAATAGAAATAACAAGAGTTGGCACCGCTTTCTAACAAACTGGAAGATATTTTCCTCTGGCTTGGTGTATTCACTGTGTGTATACTTGGTAATAACCCAAATTTCTTTCAAACTAATTGTGTTGTTGCTATTTCGGTTTCCAACCTTGCGAATGACTGAACAAGTTAGGGACTTTGCTCTCTGAACAATTTTCTGTATTGAAAACTGCTTCCGTTCTTTCTTCCAGGCTTTTCTGGTGCGTTTTCCCTCTTTAGCGTTTTTCTTTTTGCTTTACCCAGTCTAAGCTTCAGGATCTTTTGTAAACATGCTGCTTTTGTGCGCCTTTGACTCTGAGTCTTGGATAGTCTATTTCCATCAGTCTCTATTGAGTGATACTCTGGAATCCGTGGTCCTGCTGCATGCGGCATTTGTTTGCGAAGGCATCTCTTCTCTGTTCTTCGAGTATTGACGTTTTTCCCTTTTCCTTAGATGTTTCCTGCACATTGATTTATATTAGTTGCTGTCTTACAGTTTACGCAAAGGAAAAGAGTAATGACAAAAAGATTGACATGAAAGCTTTAAGCTCTAATGAATGCATAATCATGACACTCATAATGAACTGACTCTTTGAAAAACACAACACAATCCTTCTCGGATACTTTGGCGTACAATCATTAATTTCTTTTTAAGGCGCGCGCCCAATTTTGGTCTGCAGACAGCTTTCCTTGAACACTGCGTCGAGGAAATTTTGCGATGAGTGATTTCTGCGACTCGCATGCGTCATTTAAGATGTGTCATCGTAGGAATTGATGATCGCATTCATCGCAGATCGCAATATCGCAGATCGCACTTAATCATCCAATCATTGTGTGCTGCTTATGCGATGTTGCGATATGCGACGTCGCATATCGGCCGTCGGCGATTCCTTAAGTTTTTCATTTTAAGAGCGCTTCACAATATAAGCGATGCGATGAATTTCGCGTCGCTTCTTCGCAGCTTATTATGCGCATAGGAAAACGTCTCACTCTCTTCTCGCGATGCGATACAGCTTTAGGGAGTCAAAATACAAAAATTTTGATAAAATGTTTTTTGGATTTTTTGTTAAGGGTCCCCATTTGCTTGGTGTTATTGCTAATACCAATCAAAGTGGGGGGGTGTTGGTGACCACAACAGACTATTATCCCACTGCACAACTAACCTTCCACGAGTTCCTCCAACTGTTAAAACTAGTTTAATTGGATGCAATTGGATATAACTGAATTAGACTACTAAAATTTAGTGATCACACATGCTTAACTGAACTCCAAGTCCTCTAACTCGAATTTACTGAGCTAAATGGGCGACAAGATCCATGTCACACAATTTAATTGCATCCAAGTTGTATCCTAATGTGGAAATTCAAATTTTCTCAATTTGACCAAGGCAAAGTAAAATTGAGACTTTCTTGTTGCACTTCTCAATAGATAAATATAGAGTTTGATTCCAATGGGCCCTCCATTTTAAAAACAAATTGTAATCCAATGCCACATGGCAATGTTTCATAGGGCCACTTAGCACCCTCTCATTGGCCCATGTGGCGACCTTTGATTGGATCACCTCACCAACTGTACCACCAACTCAGCTACCACATGCCTTCCTGTGATTGGTCCACCTACCTGTCCATACAACCAACCATTGACTGCCACGTCACTGTACAAACTTTCATATCAGCATCCGTACTCTGCACAGCCAAACCTGCATGTTGACCTTTTTTCCTATTTGGGCAAAACTTCAGAATTTCATAACTTTGTCATATGGTTTCCATTTGACGTGATTCAAACATCCTTGGACTTATCACGATGAGCTCTACATGGTACTAGTTTCGAGATAATTCAAGCACATTTATTTTTGAGCATTTTTCTAGATCCCCTGGATCACTCACTTGTTAATCTCAAATATATTTACATGATCTCTTACATTTTTTGTTGTAGCCAAGGCATATCCTTAAATTCATCATAATGGAAACTGGGCCCATATTCAAGATGGGGCTCCTATGTCAAACATTATGAGGTGTAATTGGGACTTCATACCAATAATACCCCCTTACTATTAGCGGATTCTAGCACTGTCAATGGGTTTTGTCACTAGAAGGAGGGCCATATGACAAGTTGAGCTCGTGAATTCTGGTTTGAATCTTTAATATTAAATTGATTCCTCCTAAATCATAATCCCATGATGTTTTTATAAGAGTGTAAATCTTAAAATTCCCACGAGAATAATTCATAACTTGTTACATTTAAAATTTAATGGTGAGGTTGAAATAGCTAGCATTGAACATACTCTTTGATTTCTCAAATTAAGTAATTATTATAAAGTTAATTATGAAGATGTTGCTTGTAGGTTATTCATCCTCACCCTTTAAGGTTTTGTTAAACAATGGTGTCATACATTACCATCTTCTTCCATTCACTCCTTCGAGTAGCTTGTCATGGAACTTCATCAAGATTTTGACAGGTATAACTATCAGAATGTGTATAAGAATATTATTTTCCTTTGAATCAATTTTGATGAATCACTAGAATATTTTCTTGATCACTTTCTTCACTTTTAGTATGAATTGTCTGAGGAATATGTGGATTGAGATTTTATGATTGAAAAGTTTCAGTATTTAGTTCGTATTTCTTTAAAACCATATGAATCTCAATCATCTTCAAGTCTCCCATGTTTTCTCTGTCTTGGGACACCCACTTTTCAAAGGAGGAACCAACTCTACCTTTTCTTTCTTCTTCCCCCTTTTCCCTATAGTGTCTTGTAATGATGTGGAAGTTGACTAACTTGTAAAACAAATGGTTGATTCACTTATCCGACCTTCATCTTCCCCTCATAATCAAAATTTGATGTGTATAAGTTAAACCTTGAATATGATTTGATCGATGATATTTATTTTTCAAGAGTTACCTCTAGTCCTCTATTGTCTAAACGTTATGATCCTTTGTGTCTTAATCCTCCTAATCAATTTGTTTCTATAACAATTGTTTTAGATTCTCTTGATTCTCTACTGGTTTAAATGGTGGTCAAGCACAGGAGGGATGTATCATTCAAATAGAGGAGAAAGAGGACAAAAAGTATTTTCATGATGATCCTTTGATAACTAATAATTATGTGTGAGATTTTGATTTTGAACAAGAATAATTTGTGATTAATGATCTTCCATCCAATTTTTCCACTCCCTCTCCACCCTCAACAAATTATTCATGATTTCGTGATATGTTTAATGAATCTCTTACACCAGATGTTTTGTTTAATGTTCTTGATCCTTATTCCACTAGTTTCAATCACAATTACATACATCATAGTGTTGATCCTTGGTTAGAAGAGGAGAAGAAGGAATTTGTTGTTTGTGATTTCTTTCATTCCTCATCTTTAAAATGTAATCAAGAATGGTTTAAAACTCTAAATTTTCAAGTGAGCCCTTTGTTCAATTCGTCCAGATCCTTTTTTCATGAAGAGCCTGGTGTATTTAATGTTAAATATGATCAAGCTAGTGGTATTGACAATGTGTTCATTGAAACATCTAGTGATAGTTGTGCATATCCATCGTTCGATATTTATAGGCCACCTACATTTTATGATTTTCCATTTGAGATTTTGGAAACTTGTCAAGAAGTCAAGGAACTTCAACATTCACTAATGGTTATGTCAGATTCTCATGATTTTGACAAGGTTTTTGAACATGATCAGATCAAAGTTGTTTCACAAGATTCTCTTCATAGTATGAGTGCGTGAATTGAAAGTTTATCTTCTTTTAAATCCCAAGATTCTTGAATGGATTATTTTCCATATCATGATCCAATTACTAAATGGTTAGAATAATCTTACTTGGTAAGGTTTGTCGCTAATAATAAGTTTCGATCTTTCTTGATGTTTTCCAAGATGGAAGACATGAGTGAATGCACTCTCACAAGTGGTTATAAAGGTTTGTATAGTCATCAAGGTAAATTGGTAAGATGGTTAGCAAAAGAATTCTTTTCATATAATTTTTTTCCAATGTATAAGACCTTCAAGTTGATGTGCAGATCTCTCAAGTTAATCTTTTCATTTCTACACTTTATTTCACCTTGGTTTTAATGTTACTTACCCTCGCCCTTGTAGGTCAAGAGCATGCTTTTTTGTCTACATTAAAAATTTTATTTTACCTAATCCTGACCTTCCATATGTTAGTGTAAGAGTAGGTTAGTTTAGTTTTCTTTGTTTGTTTGTTTTAGTTTTTCCTTTTCTTTGATTTGCATTTGACTTTGGTCTTTCTTATTTTCTTTTGAGTTTGTACGTAAATAAGATTTTGTATGAAAGTTGTCCTATTTGGCTCCAAAACAATGTGGCAAAGTTCAAGAGGACATTGTGGAAACTTACAACACTTGGTTAACTTTCGGTCCCCTTCTTTTCCAGGGCCCATATCTTTAAGAGTCCATGATGCTTAGATGGAAAATAAGTTTCATTCCTAATGAAAGCCTTAGTAGATCTATGATGCTTGTATATATAATATGATTTTCATTCCTCAAATTGACCTTTTATATTAATTGGTTTAGTGTTTCAACTTGGTTGAGTAGAGAAGGGAAAGGAGGAACTTAAGCGAGAAAACTAATTTAAGAGGTATTTACACATGAGTCTCTGTAAAACAAGGAACAACCACTATTGCTTGTTAAATAAATCCGATCCTTTTTCTTCCTGTGGTGATATAAATGTTAATAAAATTCCAATGAGTATATTAATATAATAAACAAATAATAGGTGAAATAAGAGAAAGACTTCCTTTGCAGAGAGGCGAATCAAGCAACTCATCGAGGTACTAAATTGGCTCGCTGATAGTGAAGTAATGATTTTGATTCCTTGTAGTGACGCCACCAGGGTATTGAACAAGCCTGATGGCAGCAGAGCAACACTAGATATGTAATTTTAAACTCTGACATCTTAAAATCATATAATTTACATACTCCTTCTCCCTAATTGAAACAAATGAAGTTTTACTAGTTTTATGGATGTGTTAAGCCAACAAGAGGAACAAAAGAGGCTACATATATAACCAGGCTAGGTAAGGAAGCTATCAAGATCTACAGGATGAAACAATACTTCCCAAAATCTAGGAGAATGTGCTTAAAGTTGTACCTAGACAGAGAAGTTGGAGTTCTTCCAATGAATCACCAAGTGTTGTAGCTGTTATAACCCCCTCCAAAAATTTTACTATATTCAACTTTTGGAGCCTCCTTTTGGTCTTTTGAACTATCATTTTGAGTTTATAAAGTCATCCTTGGTCTTATTTTTCTAAGTGTCAAGTCTTCTTCATGTAATCTCAAGTGTCACAACTTCTTTTTCTCACACGCCTAGGTTGTGTTGCCTTCAATTGTGCACTTTTCTCAAGAAATTATTGTGCAATTCATGATGAAAACCTCTCCTTGTCACTAAACAAATTCACTTCCTAATGGTAGTGATTGCATTTGCCTTAATGATAGGGATTGCACAATCCTCTGTGGTATTCAATTGCACAACTTCTTGTGGTAGGAAATTGCACAATCTCTTGTGCCAATTAACTATGTAGTCCCTTGTGACATTCAACTACACAGTTACTGAAGAAAACTAAAACCACATTTTTTGGTGATAGACAGTGTGCACTCCCTGTAGATAGCTAGTGCTCATCAATTGATAACAGGGTAGGCACATTTCCAAGGTTAGTGTTGTCACAAGTGGCAATTAACTAACCCTAGCTCCTAGATTTCTGACATGCATGCACAAACCCTAACCCTAGTTCTATGAGTGCTCACCTATATAAGAAGCCATCTCAGAGCTCATTCTCATACTTTATCTTTGGAGATATGCACATTTCTTGATCACAAGGAGATTTTGGTTGAATGTGCACCGCTATTTTGAGTAAGTTTCACAAGTGTCACTTTTATTTGCTTTTGCTTTCGTTTTTTTTGTTTTAGATTTCGTCTATCATTTTTTCCTTCTTTTTACCTCACAAGAGTTGATTTTACTATATTTATATTTTTCATGTGTCATTTCTCTCTTGAATGCTTATTTTCTACTTCCATTTCATATTCCAAATCCTTTCACATTCTAGTAATCGTTGTGAATGAAAATATCTATGCATGTTAATCTTCTCACACATACTTAGTTGAATTTCGATCTGATCTACATCCCCATCTCTCCAACTATGAATTTCTCTCTTCTATGCAACAGATATTAATTTCATCTCTCAACTGATGTTGCATGCAAACCTCCAAATACTTTCCTCTCCTCAATTGTGCATTGCGCAATTCCAGTCAGCAAAAGTGCCAATCTTTCTCATTATGACTACACATACGAAAATCTTGGACACAACTGTGAATTGTGCACTTTCAACCAAAAGTATGCACCCTCCAATCCACTGTTGATGCGAAATGTGTAGTGGAGAAGCCATCTCTCTCAAAAAGTGTGCATTGTGTAGTCATATGACTCAGACCTTCAACCTTTCCTCTTACTGAACCATCATGTAGAGTCTCTCCTCTATGTCATTGCATAGTGAACACTTCTAGTGACTAGTAAGGTCACTCTTTCTTTAGTATACCCTCTTGTGCTCAGAGCTTGCACACTCCTCCCTCTAAGTGATTTCCTTTGCATTTGATAGCTTGATAGAATAGGTGATTTTCTATGAAACTGAATTTGTGTTTCCATGAGTGCATCTCCACTTCCACATGTTGTTGATCAAGAGATTATTAATATTTCATCCTCCACTGACACAATGCCTCTAGTTACAAGATAAGCACCAATTAAATAGGCAACAAAAAGTAGTGTTGAAGGTTTTGTGGAGAGATCTAAACCAAGAGTGCGTATTTTAACAGAAACTAGGTGTTTCAATGATAAGTATTCTACTATAACATGGAAGATCATAAAAGATGATTTCAATAAGAAAGAGTTCCTAGAGGATTTAGAAAGCATAGATGTTTATGTTAATGTCAATAGATCCATGTTCCATAGGGTTGCACGCAGATACATGATTCTACCATGTGCACAAGTAATAATATGGATACTACATGGTCTAGACTACAACATGATTCTCAGCAGTGTGAGCTAGCGAGAGCTCACAACATATCAACCACATGATCTCAAATCATACTATAAACTGTTGAAGCCTAGAGAATATCTAAACTCTAAGTGTAATGCAGTTTGGTCTTATTTGAATACAAATGATGTGATCAAATCATGGTGGCAGGAACCAATTAAATTTTTCCAAAAGCCAGATGGGATATACAAGACAAAATCATTGAAGAAATTCTACCAATACCTCATGGATATGTGATGCAGACTGTATGGGTGGGAAAGCACTAAGTTTTTTGAAGAAGGATGGATTTACATGCATTAACTAATGGTTACAAAAGGAAAGATCCTCAAGCGGTCATATATACTTTCCCAAAAACTATAGATTATCATGTCAAAGGTGAATAAGGACGCACAAAGAAGGAAACATAGTCCTTTATGTTCACATTCCTACTCGATGGAATCTGCACTAGAAATGTGTTTCTGGGTCTAGAGTGGAATTGGAATCAACAATAGTTCTCTATCAATATATATTGCAAGCTACTTTCATAAATAAGTTACAAGGGAGTTTATGAAAAAATAGTCTAGCACTTATTTGTTGTGCTTTACTATATTATCTTCAAATTTGAGGCTCCTTGCATGACTAACCAAGCTAAATAAGCAGTTTCCAAAGTAGTAGATTGGTTCACTTCTTCTAAGGGCACAAACATTAGAATTTTTGGTTCTCAAATACCTCCACATCTTATGCAAAAGTATGTGATTTACAAGGTGGTCACATAGGAGATTGGATACCGTATTTTCTCAGGATTTTTGCAGCTATTGTAGAAGAAGAAGAAGTCACCATCGCATATACTTCCTTTGCAAGTGGGGTTTCATGAGCTAAAGAGCCTGAAGGCAGCAAAAGTAGAAGTTGCAAAACTTAGCCACCTCATATTTGGTGAAATGAGTTTTCATTAGTATGACCCCAGGGGAGTATGCAAACAACACTATTCTAAGCTAAATTTAGCGTGGCCATATGTTCCTATAAGTTGGGAAGATGAAGAAAAGATTAAGAATTGGTATATTGCTTCAAGAAAACCAAGACCATGTGATGAGCTAGGCCCTTTTAACACAACTCATAGACCATACATTGTTCAAGAAGCGAACTAGAAATAAGTACCTACTCTAGTTAGTATTTTCAAGCCAATGAGGAAGATCATACATGATCCAAATGAAGAGAGGAGCATAAAATTAAAATCAGTTCCAAACAATAAAGGTGTAAGTGAAGTAGAGAGGAAAATAAAGGAATTAGAAGAAGCATGGAAGAAGTGAGAAGAGGAGTAGAAACAAGAAGAAGAGCAGAAGGCAGAAGAAGAATGCAAGTAGGAGGAAGAGAGGAAATAGAAAGAAGAACAACAAAGGAAGAAAAGAGAAGACATGTAGATAAGAAAGGAGGAGTTGAGAAAGAGAAAATAAGGGGAAGCTAGGAAGAACCAATAGGAAGAAGCTTTATAGAAGCAAAGAGAAGAAGAACAACAACAAAAGTTATTAAAGAAGAAGAAAGCAGGAGGAAACAAAAGGAATATTTACAGTCCTATAGGAACACCAACTCACTCCCCTCATTTTTATAAAAAAAATAAAGGGCCCCTCCTAAAATTTGATTATTTTTTCTTCTTTTTCCTCTTATTTTGACTTTTAATGGCTTGAATCTTGCATTTCTTCTCTAATTATCAGCTTTCTTTTGTGTCATGATGGTTCACTACAAATCTATTCCTCCACTCATTGGGATATAAGGATCATTTTCTTTCTAATCACTATGATCTGTGTCAATTCACATTTCCCCTAATGACAAGCAAATATTGCAGTTTAAGCACCACTACAAAATATTAAATTGTGTAGCAGCCCTAATTTATGTTAAAATACTAATGGGGTATTTCTTTCTAAAACTATCATATGCATTTCTATCTTCATTCTTATGTTTTTATGAGGTGTTTGATTTTAAATATGTCATTTTGAAATCAACAGTTCCAAACAAAAAGTATGTAGCCTATATGGTGGCAATGTATATGTATCATCATATCTTTTGTTTATGTCATATCCAGTTCTGATTTTCATTCACAAATGTCCATTGATTTCAAATGTGATATATCATTTTGGTGATCTGTTTACGCTTCACATTTATGTTAGGTCTTGGTTTTGGTTGATATTTTATATATTGTCCCTATTCACCTACTGATTTGGGAGCCTAAGCCTAAAGTGTTGAAAGGTAGACATGAAAATTGTCACATGGCTAATGATTTCATAGCCATCATTCATTTCTCATACTCAAAGGCCATTATGGCTCTGTCTCAACTTGGTACTTAAAAATTCTTGGTTTGATTTCTTGTATTTTTCTCGAGAGGGTTTCATCAAGCTACCTCATTTCATCATTTTCGTTTTGATCCTGAGGGTTACATGACTTAGGGTTTCATGTTTGGCTTTGATTTTCCAAGCCCTGTTCTACCTCGATCTGTGACTTTTCCTCTATAAAATTTCTCTAGTAGTCCAAGCGGAGCTTATTGGAGCATAGATTGTAGAGGCAAATGAAGAGTATTTAGCTCTGTATCATCGAGTAGGATGGTGACAGTTCTTGAAATTGTTTCAAGGCCATAATAATGAGGTAGTCAAGGATTTGCTTCTTTCAATGGAAGAAGAGCTTATGTTGGTGACCCTTAAATTAAAGTCGATTTGCAACTTGTAGCGACAGCTATGCAATTACCCTTGGAAGGAAAACTATGGTACAAAAACATCCCTATCAAAAGCATGCAATCAAAGAAGTTTCTAGCGAATACATTGTTAAAGGTATGCCTATATTATTTCTCAAACAAAAATGGCGTAACCTATTTAATTCATAGATATATAACCTCTTAGGGTTGTTACAATGTATTTTTTATGTATTACATTGGCTTATTATGGCCTTACTAGGATGAAAACTTAATTTTCCATACTTTCTCCTGAAGAGTTTGAAAAGAATGTCAAAGGCTTATCAAGCCAAGCACAAAAACCCCGATAAGTCTATTTGCAACCATCGGTTAATATGTATATTGGTTATATATCACTTAATTGATATTGATGATGATTTGGATTTGTTTCTTGCTTGAAATGACTATGGTAAAACACCACCATTTGATCCAGTCTAGTCTATTCCCGATCTTTCACCTATTGATTCAACTCCATCCATGGTCGAGGAGTTACATCAGAATGAATGTGAGGGGTTTTCTCAAATGCCAGGGTCACCCTATTCAGAGAATAACTAGATTAAAATTTCCAAAATCCTAACTTCCCTCTAATTTACAAAGAGTGTAGCCGAATCTCATAGGTTCATTTCTGCAACCTATTCATCCTGCAAAAGAACAAGAAAGTAGTAAGATATAGGACATGGAAAAAATAAAACAAATGCAAAGAAGAATTTCTAGGGCTCGAAGAACCAAGCTCAAGGATACTCCTAAGACCATTCCCTTGAAAGACTTGGAAACAAATCCTAAGCCATCGTTGGAAAAGAATAAGTCACATTCTCAGGATGTTTCTCCAAGTCATGATGATATTGTCAATTGTGGTGATGTATCCTCTGGAAACCCTCACTCAGAGGATTTAATTGCAAATATATATTGGAATTAATAGTATTTTCTTATTGTTCCGCGACTGGAACATATAATTAGCCAATTAATTTATGAAAATAACTATTTAAGGGCCACGTTCTAGAGAATGGATAAGTGAAATGAACAAACATTTCTTTTGTTGAAGGTAAAACTAGGTCTAAAGACACTCACATTGTCATCAATTCTCTGAACCTCAAGGTTACCATATCCTCAGAATTAGAGGAAAATAGTCAATTTGTTTGAAAATCCATGCATGCAATATTTTTTCTTATTTAGTTTGCTATCTTAATAAAAGGGTTTTTATATAATCATGGATTCTGTAACAATCCCATTTCGGTATTATTGTTACATTACCGAATTTTAGTATATTTTCTTAATAGATTTTTAGTGATGGTAAGGAAGTTCTCTTGGATAATATGATTCGGGATGTGCTCACTCACTTCATGTCCGCTCTTGACCTTGTACGGGAATATTTTATTTCATATGTCTTATGTTAATTTGATAATAGGACGAGAAGGCATGATCACGAAACATTTTTCTTTATTTTTTGTAACTGAAAGATACAAAGGAATTTTTATTTCTGTTTTGGATTATAAGGCTAAGGGCCTGTTGATGGGAAAAATGACCTCATCAACATGTAAGGGAGACCACCTGTCAAGACTTTAAATCAACTCCCTTTCTATTTGGAATGGTGGTTTCGATTGGTTCAATTTGGTCCACTTATGCTCTCTAGTTTTACTGGCTCATAATATGTCTATTAGTTTCCAATAGAAAAGAGACATTATATCTGTCCCCTTGCAAAACTCATGCAAGAAAGTGATCCTTAAGCTGAATTAATGGCTCAACTAAACCGCACGTAGGGTTAACCTATGTCAATCTAAGTGCTAATCTAACCTAATCTAAGTGTTATTCTAATCTAATTTTACTTATCCTAACCTATGCAACACTAATTAGTAATCCTATGCAAGCTTATGTTATCCCTATTACTATTGTCAATATTAATACACTATATCATGTTAATATATTCTAAGTAAACCTATAATATAATAATAACTATATTGTATATATATAAATTTTAATACATTTTATATTAAATCTAATATAATATATTACTATATTAATATAGTAATACTATATTAAATCTATATTAAACTATACTCAATTAAATACTAAGTAATATTATTCCAATTTAATAATACTCAATCTAATAAAGCAATGCATCTAATTATGAGGTTCACAAGAAAATTCTAATACTACACTATGATATTAGTACTATAAAGTTAATGTTATTACTCTATATATTTTCAGACTCTACAATATACCATATAACACACTAAGATAATTATTAGTATTTTTATAGTTATAGCTTAATACACTTAATATTATGTAGTATATAATTTATAATATAATAGATAAATACATTTTTATAGGGTAATATTGTTATCACTACAAGGTTACACATTCCACAATGTGATTTTGATATTATGAGACAATGTTAGTGTTATAATAATATATGCAATAGCATGTGTACAATGTATGATAAAAGATACAATAATATATTTGTATTACATGGTCAATGATAAAAAAACATTAAAGTTAAATGCTAATAACTAATAAGGTGTAAACTTATATACAAATCATACAATTATTTTAGCTTAAATTTTGAATGGTTTAAGTGAAATATTTAATTTGAACGAGAACAATACCATCTCGTGTGCATTTTTTATGGGTACAGGTGGGGTTTGCTACAAATCCAACGCGTAATATACGTTTTTCAAGCTATGCATAACTTCATTGGTTTCCCGGTAGAGTGGCCATGTGACATTTCAAATATTCAAATTTTAGTGGAGGCCCCAGGTAAGCGCTTGACTAGTCAGAGGTGAACATCCAGAGTCCATTGGAAATGCATCTAGATTGACCTTTGGTTAATTTGTGGTAAAATAGCAATTCCCTCGGTTGAAAGATTCGCTTTAGATTCAAGACTGATTCCAAGGTGCCTTGCTATGTAACAAAATTCTAATGCCAAAGATTTGATCTGGTGATTGCGATGTAATACTGGCAACCCGAGATAAATTTCCCCAAAAAGAAGTCATTGAATCCTGGCCTTGTCATTCTTCTAATTTTTGCATGCATCACAAAGAATCCTCCTGCCAACAAAAATAAAAAACAATTAACATTAGTTTTTGGAATAAAATTCATAACCGTGGCCAAAATCCATACAGATTGTCATAACAATTATGTAAATTAGGGATAGAATCCCTATAGTTCTCTCCTGAGTGATTAATATCTAACTATGGAACGACCAGTGACTAGGATGCGTGATGAAATGAACTAGATGCCATTTATTTTCATCGATTGCAGTGAATTATTGCAAAAGAACAAATGGAGGTCAGCACACTAGTGGCATTGGTGGGTTCCATATTTTCAGGCCTCGAGTTGACGAGTGCCCCGAGAGAGTCAAAACACTGGTGATCACAGTGAAAGGTGCGTTGTCGCAACAGAAGTACGACAAGCACCCGTGTTTGGTTAAAGGTGACTCGGGTTAGTATATTCAGTTAAAGGCAACTTGGAGGTGGACTTTAGGTTTTATGCAATATCCATGGAATTTTACGGATCATTTTATATTAGAGTAGGCTTTTTTGGGTATTTTATGGATATTGCACGGACTTATATCAGCAAGGCCGAAAATCGTAAAACCCTAATCATAGGCAACGGATCTGTAAACGAACCTCGTGATCCTACAGAGATGAGATTTTGGTAGCTCGAAGAACAAGTCGAGGTATAAACCACAATTTAAGCCTCCTCATGATGACCCTAAGAAATAAGATGGGGATATTGGGAGAAGAAGGGGGTTCAAATGCAAAGGACAAATCATAAGGGGGATCAGGAGATTGAGAAGATGCAGATAACCAGCTGAAGAAAGAACCCAGAAAAGATCAACCTAGTTTGAGTATCGTGAACCAATCCCTATTTAAAGTGGAAGCAAAAGTCGATATCAAGTCATACCAAGGTGGGATCGACACTCTGAAGCTGAACCATTGTTTGCAACAACTGGAAGTTTATTTCAGTTTCCATCAGATTGAGGAAGGGCAGAAGATCTCATTTGTGCGGCTGAAATTGGAGGGACATGCACTAACTTGGTGGGAGAACCAAACGGAAACCCTGAGGTTGGAGGGAAAACCTCCAGTGACTAAATGGGAGGATTTCAAAACCCTCATTAAGTCACAGTTTTATCCCATTGGGTATGTGGAGACCAATGGATCTGGTGGCATTACTTCAGGCAAAATTTAGGCCAAAACGTGCAGGAGTACACCACAAAATTCAAAAAGATGGCTATATTGTTGGGTATATCTCCAAAGAACTCAGATGTACTCCTCAAGTATTTGGGGGGTTTGCACTGCCATTTGTGTGAGCAAGTGATGCTGTTAAATCCCAAAATGGTGGACGGGGCTTGTCTATAGTCTCAGTACCTAGAGAACATAGGCCTGAAAAGAGCGCAAATAAGTGGATCAAAGCAAAAGGAGAAACAAGATGCTTTTAAGGAGGGGAAGAAGAAGAGAAAATGGGGAAAAGATAAAAAGACGACAATCACATCACACCAATGCAAAGATCCTAACAACCACTACAACATTGATGGCCTTACAAAGGAGAAGTGCTGGGAGTTGCATCTGGAGCTAAACCTGAAGAACAAGAAGAAAGATAATAAGAAGAAGAATCTCATGGCCATTGATTCAAGCAACCAAGTTGAAAGCAACTCGGACATGGATGAGAAGATCTTCTATATATTAGTGCAGAAGGAGGTGAATGTGAGTAGCCTTCAGCAACATGAAGAGAAAGAAATGACCAAACTCTTCCATGTAAAGATATAGGTCAAGAAGACGAAGATTGATGCTTGTTTGACTCAGGATCATAGGAAAATCTCATTGTAGCAAATATGGTCAAGAAGTTGGGGTTGGAAGTTCATGATCATCCAAACCCATATCCACTAGGATGGGTACATAAGGATGTAGAGCTAAAGGTAACAAAATAGTGCAAAATTAGATTTTCTAAGAGTGTCGATTTTATTAATGAGGTAGACTTGGATGTGCTTCCCCTTGATGTATGTGGAGTCGTGCTTGGGAGTCCTTATATGTACATGTGTGATGCAATATTCATGAGGAGAGTTAACCAGTAGCGACTCATCAAGGATGGAAAATCGTTCATCATCAATGCACACAAAGGCAAGTAAAAAATATCACTGAGAAGTGCCAACCAGACCAAGAAATTGACCAGTTCCAACAAGAAGTATGTTTTATTGTTTTTAAGAAAAAGTCAGTCTGTAGAGGAGTCAATAAGAGGCAAGGCATCCCTAGAGGGGTGTACTAAGACAAAAAAAGAAATTGGAGGAGTTGTTACAGGCATACAAGGACATGTTCCAAGAGCCTAAACGGTTACCTCCTAAGAGAGAAGTGGAGCATGAGATGCAACTATTGTTGGACTCCCCATTGCCAAATATTGGGCTATACAGGCAGTCTGTTATAAAAGCAAGTGAGGTGAAGAAAAATTTGCAATAGATGTTGGAACAAGGTGTCATTCGACCAAGTACATCACCATGTGTGTCACTCGTTATCATTATGCCAAAGAAGGATGGGACTTGGAGGATATATATAGATTACATGGCATTGAATAAAATCACGTTCAAGAAGAACTACCCCCTGCCTAGGATAGACAAGCTACTAGATCAATTGTAGCAACCAAAGTATTTCACCAAGATGGAATTGAAATCTGTATATCACCATGTTCAAGTCAAAGAAGAAGATACATGGAAGACAACCTTTAAAACTAGGCAAGGTCTGTATGAGTGGTTAGTTATGCCATTTGGAATATGTAATGCACCAGCTACATTTATGAGATTAATGAATGATGTCTTGTGCCCTTTTATAGATTCATTTGCTATTTTCTATTTGGATGATATATTGGTATATAGTCCTACCTGGGAGGAGCATATTTCACATTTAACATAAGTGCTAGAAACATTGAAGAAGCACCAGCTACTAGCAAATCTCAAGAAGTGCGAGTTTGTGCAGGAGCCCTTGGTGTATTTGGGATATGTGATTGGAGGAGGATAATTGAAGATATACCCTTCCAAGATGGAGGCCATCATGAAATTGTTGGTGCCTACTAATGTTACTGAGGTTAGGAGTTTCATTGGAGCAGCACAATACCTGAGGAAATTCATAGCCTCATTTTTAGTGGTAGAAGCACCACTCCATGCCATAACAACAAGTGGCAAGAGTTTCCAGTGGGGAAAAGGGTAGCAGAAGGCTTTTGATGAGTTAAAGAAGAATATCAGTGAAGCACCAGTTCTAGCATTACCAAACTTGCAACGACCCTTTGAAGTGGAGATAGATGCAAGTGGGTATGTTATGAGAGCTATCTTGATGTAAGGAGGAAGGCCTATTCGCTGCCATTCTGAAGTATTTCATGGAGTAGTTCTTAACTACCCTACCTATGACAATGAACTCTATGCCATGGTGAAAGTTGTGAAGAAGCGGAAGCACTATCTAATGGGAAAGGAGACAATAATCCACATAGATCACCAGCCATTACAGTACTTACAGGCCTAGAATAAGCTACAGCAGACTAGGCACTACAAGTGGATGGGGTTTTTACAGCAGTTTCATTTGGTGATCAAGTATAATAAGGGTAGCACAAACAAGTTGGTTGATATGCTTTCAAGGCCACCGGCATCAAATATTACACACTTTGGGACTCTTATGCCCATGGATCCATTCACCCATGATGCATACAAAGAGGCATATTCATAAGATGAGGACTTCAAGAAAGTGTATCAACAATTGCAGAGTCAGAGTCATTTCCATGATGGAGAAAATACCATTGACTACCATCTCCAGTATGGGTTACTCTATAGGCTAGATAAGCTATGTGTTCCTAAAGGTAAGTGTTTGTAGTTGATTAGAGAGGATCACACCTCCAAGGTTGCAGGGAATTTTGGTGTAGGGAAGAATGTGGCTAACTTGCAGAGGTATGTGTATTGGCCCAAGATGCAAGAACAAGTAGCTAGGTTCATAAGAGGATGCATGCCTTGTTGTACCAGCAATCCTAGCAACAGGAAACAGGGTCTATATCATCCCTTACCTATACTTAATCATCCTTGGGAAAGCATTTCCATGGACTTTGTGGGAGGTTTATCGACAATCAGGAATGGACATGACTACCTATTCATGGTAGTTGACAGGTTCGGCAAGATGTGTGTTCTGATGCCCTGTAAAAAGACTATCAGGACAAGAAGAAGCAAACTTGTTCTTTGGACAGGTTTGGGTACACTTTGGAATACCAAGGAGAATCATTTCAGACAGGGATACAATATTTCTCACTGCATTCTGGACTACATTTTAGGAGAAGATGGGCATGAATTTGAAGATATCTACAACATTCCATCCGCAGACAGATGGTTAGGCAAAATTAGTCAACAAGACTATGGTGTAAATACTGAGGGGTTAATACCAGAAGCATTCGAAGACCTGAGATGAAAATCTGGTATATATACAACATTCTTATAACAGAGTGGTCCACACTTCTACAGGAAAGTCCCCATTTGAAACTTGTTTTGGATATTTTCCACCTTCACTATTGGATTGCATATGGGTAGTAAGGAGGAGTGAAGGAAGACATTACAGGAGATGCTTTGAGGGCTAAAAGATTTATAGAGAAGATCAAGCAAATCCATCTACATGTATAAGAAACATAGCAGAAGTCACAGTTGAAGTATAAGGCCAGGCATGATCAACACAGAATAGAGAAATCATTCAAGGTGGGAAACAAAGTATGACTACAGTAGAACAAGGAGAGGCTGTAAGGGCTTGGTAAGAAAATCACGACTCTAAGGTATGGTCCCTTTGAAATACTGGAAAAGGTGGGTGATAATGCCTATCAACTTAGTTTACCACCATATATGCACATTTACTTAGTTGTGAATGTAGAGAATTTGAAACTCTATGAGCCTTCCATGCTAGATCAAGAAGCAGAACAGGTCCTACCTTCTGTAGAGGATTTGGTACCAGACACTTAGACAGAGTTGACAGAAGATACAGTTTTGTAGAAGAGGGCTAGAACTACAAGACAAGGGCAATAATACCTTTGGAAGAATAGGTTGAAGGGACGATTTCCAGACAAATCTAAATGGTAAACCGAAGAGAAGGTGGAGAAAAAATTTCCTCACCTCATTCAGTAAAATATTTTGGGGACCAAAATCCTCCAAAAATGGGGAGGTGTGATCTGAATTGGATCTTTATATTTTTTTTCATCCATCTCGATACATTTGGAGTGGAAAAAGTGGAGGAATCAACTCACAGGACTGTTTTTACCGGCGAGATCCAGTTTGGCGAAACGAGGTCTGAAACCTTCTGGGAGAGTTTTGAGGCATGAAATGACAATTTTTGGGTTGAAAACTTTTTTGCAAAAGTTCTGCACCTTTTCATGCTATTCTACACACAAAAATATTTCCAATGGTGTAAGAATCACATCCATCGAAGTCCGTATGCAAAAGTTATGCCCCTCAAAAGTTGACCTTCCTGTTTTCACACCTATAGTTCGGGAGTATGCTGCCTCAACCCCATTATTCATGGAAGAGGGGATAGACATGTGTTTTTGATGTAAAAGACTCTAGAAGAGTCTATTTTATAACTCTAGTTAAGAGTTGATGTAGTCAAAATTAACCACTAGTAGACTAGCGAGTTGTGTTATCACTGAGCCACTAGGAAGAAGAGGCATTCCATTCTTTTGAGAGCATTTTGTTCCATAGTTGAGCAAAGATAGCCAGGAGAGATAGGAGGTAGAGCACACAAAGAGGATCTATGCACTGTAGCAGCCCACAGGCTACAGACATTGCTTCTTTGTATCTGCAACCATATTTCTATACAAAGAAAGAGAGCGAAGCAGCCTCACCTTCCAGCTAGTTTTTCTCCCGAAAGGGTTTCCCAGAGAGCATATCTTGTGTATTATGTGTGTGTGAGCTTATTTTGTTGTTTTGTACTTTTCTTCTTGATTTACTTTTACATCCATGCCCTAATTAGAGTTAATTTTACATATCTAGAAATTAAACAAAACTATAATAGTGTAAAATCTCAGAATTTTAATATAATATTATCAGATTTGTTGTGACAAACTATCCAGTGGAATATCCTAGACAATTTACGGATCAATTGTGTTCGGCCTAAAAGGTGGGTGCAACAAGGCGCTAAGAGTTGTGTAGTGCAGGAAGACTATGGCAAGGAGTTCCAAGGGCGCGGGTAGGCCGATAAAGGAGGACGGTGGGAATGACAGTGCCACAATAGTTCGATAGTTCGGTTGGGTGTGCACGGTGGAATGAATTTGACAGGGTGCAGGCACGACTTTGTAAAATAAAGTTGTGCAGGCTAAGGCTTGTTGGAAGCACCAAATTGTATGGTTTTTATGTACAATTGAATTATAGAATTTATATGTATATTGATATCGGACATACTCTAACTTATGGGAGTCGCCCCTCCCACATATGATGATGTGTTGATGATTTTCATTGTCCATTTATATTGATGATAAGATTAATTGAAGAGTTTATTTCTGTTGCGATAATAACACTTGAAGTAATAATTGGTTAAGTGTTTGGTTAGGCGTAGTCTGTCACTTAAGTAGTGGTGAAAAGAAAAAGTGTAGCAATGCCACACCCACCTATGTGTGGTTGAAATACTACCACTAGGATAGGGGTATGACAGTTGGTATCGGAGGCCACTTTCTGCAAGGCTTTGATTGAAGAAGAAGAAGTTTGACAGGGACAAGTTGCAGGGTAGAAGTTGAATGGATTAGTGTATGGTATTAACAAGATCACAAAAAAAATTGATGGCATACAACATATAAGAACCTTAGGTGACAGGGGAATCTAGTAAGGATGCCAAAACAATTTTTATGGACAGAGTATTGGACCAGATGGAGGAGTTTGTTGTAGAGATGGCTTCATTGAAGGCCGAGAGTGCTGAAATTCAGTATAGGTTCACAAAGTTAGAAGAGGAATATGATAACCTCAAGGTTCTATATGAGTACACTGAGTGGAAATATGAAAAAACGTAGAAGGAAGTCAATAATATTGAGTCTACAAGAGATCAAGGTTTGGATGAAATCTTGAAATTGCAGAAAGCTCTTGATGATGCTCAAAATGAGGTTGTTGTTTTGAATAAAGTGGTTAGGTAGGGACCAATTCGAGGGACTAATCATGTGAAAGTCAAGGAACCTGATTCTTATGATGGGATGAGAAGTGCCAAATCACTTGACAATTTCTTATGGGATATGGAGAAATACTTGGAGCGCTTGGGGATTCATGATGATGAGGCCAAGGTCAAGGTAGCTACTCAATTCCTTACTTAGGATGCTAAGATGTGGTGGATACGGAATTTAGATCAGAATGTCAATGGTGATGTTGATGACATCTCTACTTGGGATGATATGAAGAAAGCCTTGTAGACTCATTTTAACCCACAAGATGGACTTTGGAGGCAAGGATGAAAATTAAGTACATTAAGCAAATAGGGATCCTACAGGAATATCAACGAAATTTTTCGAGTGCGATCTTGGAACTACCTGATATGGCAGAGAAAGACAAGGTTTTCAACTTCATTATAGGATTGAAACCTTAGGCATGCAATGAGGTGAAGAGGAAAAAGATCAAAACTCTAGAGGAAACATTTTCTGCAGTTGATAGGTTGGTAAAACATTATGATGACGGAACTGAGGAGAGAAAGAAGAAGTCTGATAAACTAAAGGAGAAGTCTACAAAAGAGGAGCATTCGAGATCAAATGACAAGTCAAAGATGAAGAAGCCTTTGAAATGTTGGTTGTGTGGAGAGAACCACATGGTGAAGAATTTTCCTTCTAGACCGATGGTGGTTGCGACAACACAAACGGATGCAAAGAAGAAAAAGGAGGAACCAATGGTTGGGGTGATGAAAATTTTGGGAGTTGTTGTGGGCACAGAGGTTGTCCCAAGGCCAATCCTGAGAGGAACAAGTTGGAGTACGTTAGCATGAAGGTTAGGCAAGTAACTTTACTCACTATAGTGGACAATGGTGCGACTCATAACTTCATCAGGGAGGAAGCTGCGAGGAAAGTTGGGTTGAATTTCTCACCAAACCAAGCTCGTCTTAAAGCAATGAACTCAACACCAAATAATGTCATTGGTATGATAGAGAATGTGGATGTGAACATTGCTGAGTGATATGGGAAGATCAACTTCACAATTGTGTGGATGGATGAATATGACTCAGTGTTGGGTATGGAATTTTTGAAGCAATATGAGGATATGATGGTGCCGCACATGAAGAAGTTGTACATTTATGACGAATGAGATGATGAACCTTTGGGGGTACCGATTGTGGCAGCTATGACAGTGGGGTGTAAATTAACAACGACGAATGTGGAGGACATTAAGAGAGATGAATAACTCTATGAGAGGTTGTCTACTGTAGAGACAAAAATCATGGAGCAGTCACAGATTATTAAAGCATTGTCTAATAGTATCCTAGATTTTATAGGCAAGCTAGAGGCAATGGAAGGAAATAAGGATGCTAGACCAGAGACTCAAGAGGAGAGTCGGGAAGCATACATGTAGAAACTAGAAGAGGAGGATCCTAATAGATAGACTGGGTTGTTGGAGGAGGAGGATGGAGAGCCATCGACTTTCCCATCCCCTCCCTCTTTCTAGATTGACATGAGGATGAGGTTCATTGTCTTCTGCTCATGGTAGTGATTCCTCTCTATGATTTTATGAGCAGGCACATGGGGCTCGATGGACACGATTCATGCTAGGATGTGAAGATAGTCATTATGATGTGAAGAGAATGTGTTCTTGTGGAGGCGATGTTACGGTTAGATTATCTACCCAACTAATCACCATCACATGGGAATCCAGCACATGTTTTTCTTGTAGAGTTTGACAAGATTGGAGCATGGATCAGGTCATGGGTGGAGCTATCTGGGTGCCCACATATATGGATATGTCTTAGAAATGAAGGTTGTTGAGATGGTGTTGTCGAGGATGACAACATTTTTAGAGTAGTGGAGGATGTTAAGGCCTCGAGTTAACGAACGCCCAAGAGAGTCGAAAAACTGACGATCACGTTTAAAGGCGTGTGGTCGCAATGGAAGTGCGATGAGCGCTCGCAATCAGTTAAAGGCAACTCGGGTTAGTATGTTAGGTTAAAGGCAACTCGAAGGTGGACTTTCAGTTTTATGCGACGATGGGCACGTCGTGTTGGGTGGGCGCCCACCTTTGCAATGAGTCATGCGATGGATGTGTGATGAGATATGCAATGGTCATGTCTGACGGGCAAGTGTGACTGGGCGACCCAACATGGGCGTTCTGGTAGGTGCGCGCCCATGGGTGATTCGACATGTGCGACGGGCGTGCCCACAGTTAGTACATGGGGATACCGGGAGATTGTGTGATGGTAGAGAAGTGCGGGTACGTCGACGAGCTGGGCGAGTGGGTGGTATGTGCCAACCTGAACAATAGTGCGACGTAGAGCTGCGACATACATATTATGGAGGGCCGACTTATGCCTATCGCATATGGGTCAACTTGATATAATGGGTGGGTCAACCTTTGGTATGACCGAAAAAACACAACGGTTGGCGTTGCCACAACTAGCTAGACCATATATAATGGAGGTCGATGGATGCTCTAAAGGCATCATCAAACTCCACTGAAATATATAGAGCGAAAACAAAGGATAGAAAAGGTAAGGGCCAAAGGAAATAGGCAGACCTGCAGGAGGGTGAAGGACAAAGTTTGTTGAACGAGATTCACAGTTTCTAGTTTTGGGTAAGGCAAAGAACGCAGGTTGGACAATCTGACTGCGACAGGGCCGAGTTGACTAGCTGATAGCACTTCGGTCGGGTAGAATGTCATGTTGCAGGCCAACGAGAATACAAGTTGTGACAGAGTGTTGGGCGCAGGCGACCCGGTGACCTGTGGCTGCTACAATGAACCAATGAGCAAGCTAACACACTGTATCACTTTTGAATTTGGTGTGGGTTGCAAAATTGCGTTCGGGCTGAACGATGGGCATAGCAAGGCGCCAAGAGTTGTGTAGTGCAGGAAAACTACTGCAAGGAGTATCGAGGGTGTGGGTAGGCCGAGAAATTAGAACGGTAGGTAAGACAGTGCCACAACAGTTCGACAATTCGGTTGGGCGTGCATGGTGGCACGAATTTGAGAAGCTGTAGGCACGAATTTGTAAAATAAAGGTGTGCAAGCCAAGGCTTCTTGGCAGCACCGAATTGTATGCTTTTTATGTACAACTGAATTACAAAATATATATATATATATATATATATATATATCGGGCAATCTCTAATTCATGGGAGTTGCCCCTCTCACATATGATGATGTGTTAATGATTTTCACTGTGCATTTATATTGATGATAAGATTAATTCAGAAATTTATTTTCGCTGTATAACACCTAAAGTAATAACGGTTAGGCGTAATCCATACACTTAAATATTAGTGAAAAAATAAAATATAGTGGTACCGCACCCACCTATGTGTAGTTAAAAAACTACCACCAAGATAAAAGTGTGACACACATGCTTAGCTAATCCGCATGTCGATAATCTAAGCATATCCCAAGGGATCGCTTTGGAATAGCGTTTATGTTCCACATGTATGTGTTGTGTGCTTTGTTTGGTGTTTAATATAAACGTAACTTCTCTTTTTTAAATTATCGTTTTCAAAATGAAACCTTTTATGTTATATAACAACGTTTATTATAGTGTGTTATATGTTATGTTACAATATATTTTTTATATACATTATAGTGTATGTTACAATGACTTTTTTATTGTATATTGTTTGATTAATATATATCACGTGGATATTTTTGTTTTATATGTATATTTTTTTGGTCTTTTATAATTAATAAAATTGCTATTAAAATAAATCACAATATTTTACAATTTCATTAATATAACAAAAAGTCTATTTATTTTAAATTATATATAGAGATATAGTATTATATACATTTGTATTTGTCTTTTTTAATAAATATATACAGTTGAAATGTACAAATTATTCCAATTTGTTAATAGGTTTTCTTTTTTCTGATGTAGCTTTTGTACCAAACGTTATGTAGAAGATGTGAATCATGCGATATCCAATGAGGAAGATCAAAGATGCCATATCACCTTTATGTGATTAGTGTCGTTAGTAATGTGACATATGAGAAAAGAGGGTTGCAATCAAGCAAGTAAAATAACAATTCCAATGACCATAAGGAAGAATATACCCAAAACATGATCAAATCTTGAACAGTCGAAGGTTCCAAAGCCAAGCAATAAATACTAGAAAAGGCATCATTACAAATAACATACTAGGAAAGTAGAGAGTTCTCCAATAGACAAAATAGAAGGTCCCAATAGTTTTTTTCGAAAATCTAAGGCGGGGGGGGGGGCGCGCGGGTTGTGGCCACAATAGGGCCTGGGTTACATAACTCCTGGATTCGATTGTAAGGAGGAAGGAAAAGTATCTTAACCAGAAACACTATGCAAGGAAATGTTGTTGGATTTACGACTATGGACTACTATTTTCTTTTATACAATTAATTGACTTGGTTTGATTCAATTTATTGCTTGTATCTTCATGTCCCATACTCTTACTGATATCTTCTTAATTCCTCTATAACTTAACTTATGATCTTTAGAAGATACAAATTACCTTTGTTTAATGATTTGATCTTTGAAAATAAGGTTTTTTATTATTTCCTTTCTTTGTTGAACTAAGTATTATTTCAATTTGATTATTTGATTAGATTGATACACTTCTCTAGTGACTTGTCTCGTGAAGGTGTTATCCATCTTGACATTTAAAATATTTGAGTGTTTGTTGGCGGGTCCTAGATGTTTAGATCTACATAATGTCCTTTTTTTGCTTACATGTTGAATTAACATTGTAACTTTAATTGATTGATAAAGTATATCATCTCTTCTATCTAATGATTTATTGGTTGTATCTATAGATCAGGAGATTAGAAGTATATGAATTTGATAAACAATCGATTACAATTTTTCTCCTATTTATTTATCTTGGCCAAGTAATATATATATATATATATATATATATATATATATATATATATATAGATATGAGTTTTTTTTGCACATTAATTCTAAATGTGAACTATTTATATAAGAATTCCTATGCTTTGGTACATTCTTTATTCACATTGAGAATTGTTTAATAGATAGTTGCAAGTAGAAATAATGGTTTATCTCATTCTTTTAAATACTTTTAGAATCTATTTAAAGATCATTCTTATCTAGAACCAGTTATATTATGATCTGGTCTTTGTTTTTTCTTGTAACATAGTTGTACATGTTGTATTATAGTATGATCTTGTAACTTAGATTTTGTGTTATATTTTAATTCTAATTTCTAAATGCAATATATAAATTAGAATTATTTCGTATATCACATTTAAACTCTTAGTCGTTTTCTTGTAATCTATTCTAATTTATTTTTGTAGTTTAACTAATAGTAGGATTTTAGTTTATTGTTTAATTATAGTTTAGTGCATATTAACATAACCATAGTTTAGTTCAATTTAGATCAGGAATCACTTTTCAAGATTCAATCCTTCATAAGAAGAAAATATCCTAGGCTAACATAGCCTGTAAACCCATCAGGGGTGACTACTCCAAATGGCTTGGTTGTGTGAAGAGCCTCGCTTTGGGTTACTCCTTTGACTTAGGTGTATAGCGCCTGCATCAACAAATGGCTCTAGAAGGATTACTCCTCCAATTCTAAATGGAAAACAATGGTCATAAAAATCATAATTTTAGGTCACCTATCCAAACTAGGAGTCGCATTGATTTACCTCCTACTAAAAATTCAACAAGTTCACAACCACCACTTGAGCAAACCCACAATGAGTCCACCATGCTAATTCGACCTTACACACAAGAAGAGATGGATTAGGTCCTGCAAAGATCCTAGGAAATTATTTCTCGAACTGAAGAAAGAGTTGAACAAACTTCTTCCCTTCAAAGAAGTCTCTCTTCACATTTAGTCATGCCTCTTGACTTGAATGTACAACAAACTTCAGTGCTTGAACAACCTCAAGATAGTTTTGAAACCATTGTCATAGTTAACGATCAGTTACACGACATCCTTACTGGTAGACTTATTAACCTGTCTGAAATTATACCTGAAAGAGAATCCCGTTAACTGACTTTGTTTGGCAGATTTGACTATCCATCTTCTGCACCTAGTTCTCCTTCATCTTCGAGGAATTATTCTGGAGAAGAAAACTCCTCTGACTCATCTAAATTTGAAGGATCTCCTAGGATGGCAGATAATCAGGGTGATGATCTAAAAAACAATCAAAATAACCCTGCCACTCCTTGGCTAGATCGGGATGTTGTGCCTATCCCAAGAGTCCACCATCCTCTCCCAAGGAATCACCATAAATTTTTACCCAAATTTGATCCTGATTCAAAGCATCCTGCAAAGGATCATGTGAAAGTATTCATGAATGCCATCAAACATAAACATGTCTGTCATGAGAATGTAGTTTGCAAATTGTTCCCATATACATTTGAGGGAAAAGATAGCATGTGGTACTTCACTCAGCCTCCATAGAGCATAACTTCATGGGCAAAGTTTGAGTCCGAATTCTTGGAGAAATTCGGGGATGATAAACCACCTAAAGTTTTGGTCGATGAGCTGTCTAACATGAAAATGTAGAATAAGAAGCAAGTAAAGGACTGATGTTTCTTGTATTTAAAAAAAAAAAAATCCTGTTAAGTCCTTACCTCCTCCGAAGTTAATTATTTCCTATTATGTGAAGGCTTTGCACCATGACATAGCTATATGGGTAAAAAGGGCTCAGAAGCTTACTTTGTAGGAAGCCTTGGTAGAGGAAAAATACATTCTTAGCCTTAAACCAAGTACTGATAAACAATCTGATGCTACTTATTCCTATAGTAATAAAGCATAAACATCAAGACAGTCAACTATTAAAAAATATCAATCGGCCTTTGATCCAGATATCCTCCAAAAGGTCATAATAAATTGTCAAATGAAATTATTGACCCGAAGAAAGGAAAATCAGAATGACCATCTGATATGGGTAATTTTAAACAATCATTTAAGAGATCACCATCTCATAAACCACCACCCCTTAACGACGACCTGAATACTGAGGGTTTGGAAAACATTTTGTAAGCTTTGAAAACAAACCTTGAACCTACCCTTGATAACTGTGAGGAGAAAGAAACTAAACCTGATCTCTAAAATCAAGAAATTCAGCCTCCTAATTTTTCACTTAATATTTTTGAAGAAGATTTTAGTTTTATTTGTGCATACACCCGTAGTAAAGATTTAGTTGATAACCAAACTCAACTTGCATTTGATAACAACACAAATAAACACTCACCTAGCACTTAGAAATCGCCATTTTCAGATATAGAATATGACCCAATAAATTTGAAAGGTGTTCGAATTTTGAAATGCAACAACCCTGTTATTCAAAAAAAGAAGGCCCCAATCATTTTTGTTAACTTTGAAAATTTTAAACCAAAATGTCCACACCTATATGATTGATTTTAAAGAGAGAGCCCATACAGGTGAGTAAAATTTGAAAAATGTTTTGGAATAACCTGTTCAATGTTTTTTAAACCCAATGTTTTGGACTTCTATGTGAGTCCATCTTCACGGGAATGCCCAAATTTCTTGAGAAGATTGGTGTGGATTAGGGCAAGGAAATGCAAAGATATATATAATGATGGATGAGGGGAGTGTTCTTGAGTCAGCTGTTAGGAATTTAATTTTAATTTTTAATATAATTTATTAGGTTAATTTAAGAGATAAATTTAATTAGTTAGGATATAATTTATTATTATGCAAGTTAGATGCGTGAAGAAATCTTTCTTTTTATAAATTGATTAATTTATTAATTCTTTGTATCTATTATTCTCATAATATTAATATATAATTAATTAAGATTTATAGCTTATGCAAAAAAAATATTTTATATTAATTTTTAATAATGTAAAACAATAAACTAAGTGCATATGATTTATAAATAAATTAATGTTAAGTTTATTGGATTTTGTTTTTGTTTGTAATGGGTTAAATTTAATTAATTACGATATAGCTATTCTATGTTAATTAGAAATGTGAAATAGTAATTCTTTTTTATTTTGGTTATTTATTATTTAAGCTTTAATTTATCATACCTATTTTTTATTTAATAACTTTTTTAATTATTCTTTATTAATTATGAAAAAGTCATTATGAGTTAGAATAATTAATCTAAGTTAATAAGATTAGAATTATAGGTTAATGTTAAAGTTATTAGATAGGTTGTTATGAGAGATATGATTTAATTAAGGGTTTCATGGTGTTTCTGATTATAAGACCTTCATCTCGGTTCATATTGTTTTCTCTCTTTTCGATTTCTATGGCTTCTTTTATTTTTCGTTTTAGGTAGTGCTCTTCTTTGATGATAAGTTTGGATTCTTCCATACAAATGTAGTGTGAGGAGGAGAAAGCATGATCTGCAAGAGCATATTTTTATGTTCTATTTCTAGATATGTCAGCAACATGCTCCTTAAGCCTAATGTTTAATGATATGCAGTTTCTCCAATGTATTGTTTCCCACACAAGCAAGGGACTCTGTATACTGCTTTTTGAAGTCTATGGTTTATAGGGTCCTTTGTTGAGTCTATGATTTTCCTAATAGTGTTAGGGGGATTGAATGCAATTTTGATGTTGTGCTTACTTAGGATTCTTGGAATTTTATCAGTTGTTCCTTTTATGTAAGGTAAATAAATTTTGGCAATGTCAAAGGTTTTCTTTTCAATATTTTTCTTTAGGGTTTGATGGATGGTTTTGTTAATGATGTTTTTATTATAACCATTGTGTTCAAAGACTTGTCGGAGGTGTTTTAGTTCAAGATTTAGGTGGTCAGGGTCTGAAATTCTAGAGGCTCTAGTAGTTAGGATTTTAATAATTCCATATTTTTGCTTGGGATGCTGATGAGATTTGGCATGAAGGTATCTTTCTATGTGGTTTTTCTTCCTATACACTCTGGAGCTTAGTTTCCCATCTTTTTTGTATATAAGGATGTCAAGAAAGGGTAATTGGTTATCCTTTTATACTTCAATAGTGAATTTAATGTGATTTGAGAGACTATTAATGTGAGTTAAAAATTCTTCAAGTTTGTCCTTACCATGACTCCATTTTGCGAAAACATCGTCGACAAATCTTTTCCATTCTTCTGGGGAATAAGGAAAGGATTTGAGGGCTTTTTGTTCAAAATGTTCCATGTATATGTTTGCAATTATTGGCGATAGAGGTGAGCCCATGGCTACTCCATGAGTTTGCGTATAAATTTTTCCTTTAAAGCTAAAGTATGATGATTTTAAGCAAGTTTTTAGGAGATCTACAGTTTCACTATCAATGATAGATTGCATAACATCTATGGCTTCATCCAAAGGTATCATAGTGTATAAGGAAACGACGTTAAAACTTACCATGAGATCTTCATCATTCATTTTAAGGTATGTGGTCCATTGAATGAACGATGCCAAATATTTTAAATAGGATGATGTGTTACCGGCTAGGAGACGTAGTTTTCTAGCAAGGTCTTGAGCAAGGAGGTAAGTGGGTGAACCTATGGTAATAACTATGGGTCTTAATGGGTTGCCTTATTTATGGATTTTGGGAGCACCATATATTCTAGGAGTGATCGAACTAATAGGGGTGATTCTCTTTTTTGGAATAATATCTAAAGAGGAACATTAAATTTCTTGGTGACCTCCTTAAGAATTTTAGTGCTAGGTTCTTTATCTAAAATTTTATAGCATCTGCTATTATTTATGTGATTTTCCATTTTTCTGTCGTAATCAGATCGGTTCTTGATTACTGTTGCATTGCCTTTGTCCTTTTTTAAGATAATTATGTCTTTTTTCTTTTTTAGTTTGTTTAGATATATTTTTTCTTCCTTAGTTATATTGCATGATGGAACTTTGGCATATCTAAGAATATTGGCAATGTCTTGTCTAATCTCTTCAACTTCGGTTAGATTAAGATCCTTTAAGGTTACTTCTATGTTACTAATTATATCATCAACCGAGATTTTATTAGGGGTGATGGCGAAATTAAGCCCTTTATGAAGGATGGAAAGGGAAGCATGGTCCAAGATTATGTTTGAAAGGTTGATGACAGTGGGTCTATTGAAGCCTTCAATTTTAGAGATGGCTAACGGATGATTGATAGGTAATTCTGAAAATGTATTTTCCTGGGGGAGGGTGTTCTGGTTGGGCACAAGGTTTTAAGTGGCTTTAGCATTCTGCTCTAAGTCATTATGTTATGGAGTTATGTTTCCAGGAAGGGTGTTGTGCCGAATACCAATGCTCGATGCAACTAGATTTATGTCATCAATGTCAGGGCCAGTGTGGTTCTGTTCTAGATCTGGAGAGGTATTGATGCTATGTGACTTGCCAAGATGGAAAAAAACCCGATTTGTGATGTGAGTATCCTTCACTCTTCGGGAGTCGATGTGATTATGCTATGAAGTTAGATAGATAGCATTGTTGTGCAACTCACCAGTGATGGATAAAACACCAATTCACCTGAACGTTTGTGTTGGTGTATGGCAAGTGTATTGACTGCACAAATCTGGTTGCATCAAGAATTGGTATTCGACACAACACCATTCCTGGAAACATAACTCTAGAACATAATGACTCCGAGAAGAACAATACAACCACTTGAAACCTTGCGCCCAACCATAACACCCTCCCCTCAGGAAAATACGTTTTCAAAATTAGCTAACAATCATCCATTAACCATATCTAAAATCGAAGGCTTCAATAGACCCACTTTCATCAACCTTTCAAACATAATATTGGACCATGCTTCCCATTCCATCCTTCATAAAGGGCTTAATTTCACCATCACCCCTAATAAAATCCCAGTTGATGATATAATTAGTAACATAGAAGTAGCATTAAAGGATCTTAATCTAACCAAAGGTGAAGAGATTAGACAAGACATTGCCAAGATTCTTAGATATGCCAAACCTCCATCATGCAACATAACTAAGGAATAAAAAATACCTCTCTAAAAACTGAAAAAGAATAAAGACATAATCATCTTAAAAGCAGAAAAAGGTAATGCAACAGTAATCATGAACCGATGTGATTATGACAGAAAAATGGAAGATCAGATAAGCAATAGTAGATGCTACAAAATTTTAGATAAAGACCCTAGCGTTAAAATTCTTAAGGAGGTCACCAAGAAAATTAAAGATTCATCTCTAGATCCTATTACAAAAAACAGAATCACCCCTCCTAGCTCGATCACTCCTAGAATATACAGTGCTCCAAAAATCCATAAAGAAGGAAACCCATTAGACCAATAGTTACTACCATAGGTTCACCCACCTACCCCCTTGCTCAATACCTTGCCAAAAAACTACGTCCCCTAGCTAGTAACACATCATCTTATATAAAAGATTCGGCATCGTTCATTCAATAAGCCAAAGACCTTAAAATGAATGATGGAGATTTCATGGTAAGTTTTGATGTCGTTTCCTTATACACTATGATACATTTGGACGAAGCCATAAAAGTTATGCAATCTATCACTGATAGTGAAACTGTAGATCTCCTAAAACTTTCTTAAAATCATCTTACTTTAGCTTTAAAGGAAAAATTTATACACAAACTCATGGAGTAGCCATGGGCTCACCTCTATCTCCAATAATTGTGAACATATACATGGAACATTTTGAACAAAAATCCCTCAAATCCTTTCCTTATTCCCCATAAGAATGGAAAATATTTTTCAACGATGTTCTCACAAAATGAAGTCATGGTAAGGACAAGCTTGAAGAATTTTTAACTCACATTAATAGTCTCTCAAATAACATTAAATCCACTATTGAAGTAGAAAAGGATAGCCAATTACCCTTTCTTGATATCCTCTTGTACAAAAAAGATGGGAAACTAAGCTCCAAAGTGTATAGGAAGAAAACCCACACAGAAAGATACCTTCATGCCAACTCTCATCACCATCCCAAGAAAAAATATGGAATTACTAAAACCATAACTACTAGAGCCTCTAGAATTTCGGACCTCGAGCACCTAAATCTTGAACTAAAAAACCTTTGACAAGTCTTTGAACACAATGGTTATAATGAAAACATCATTAACAAAACCATCCATCAAACCCTAAAAAAAATAATGAAAAGAAAACCTTTAACATTCCCAAAATTTCTTTACATTACATAAAAGGAGCAACTAATAAAATTTCAAGAATCCTAAGCAAGCACAACATTAGCATTGCATTCACTCCCCCTAACACTATTAAAAAAATCGTAGACTCAACAAAGGACCCTATAAACCCTAGACTTCAAAAAGGAGTATACATAGTCCCTTGCTCGTGTGGGAAACAATACATAGGAGAAATTGACAGATCATTAAACATTAGGCTTAAGGGGCATGTTGTTGACATATCTAGAAACAAAACATCAAAATCCGCTCTTGCAGATCATGCTTTCTCCTCCTCACACTACATTTGTATGGAAGACGCCAAACTTGTCATCAAGGAAGAGCACTACCTAAAACGAAAAATAAAAGAAGCCATAGAAATTGAAAAGAGAAAAAACAATATGAACCGAGATATGGGTCTTATAATCAGCAACACCTGGAAACCCTTAATTAAATCATACCTCTCATAACAACCTATCTAATAACTTTAACATTAACTTATAATTTTAATCTTATTAACTTAGATTAATTATTCTAACTCATAATGACTTTTTCATAATTAATAAAGAATAATTTAAAAAGTTATTAAATAAAAAAATAGGTATGATAAATTAAAGCTTAAGTAATAAAGAACCAAAAAATAAAAGAGCTACTATTTAACATTCCTAATTAACATAGAATAGCTATACCCTAATTAATTAAATTTAACTCATTACAAAAAAAATATCTAATAAACTTAACATTAATTTATTTATAAATCATATGCACCTAGAACTTTTTTTTTACATTATTAAAAATCAATATAAAATAGTTTTTTGAATAAGGTATAAATCTTAATTAATTGTATATTAATATTATGAGAATAATAGATACAAAGAATTAATAAATTAATCAATTTATAAAAAGAAAGATACTTGCATAATAATAAATTATATCCTAACTAATTAAATTTATCTCTTAAATTAACCTAATAAATTATATTAAAAATTAAAATTAAATTCCTAACAGCCAACTCAAGAACACTCCTCTCATCCATAATTATATATATCTTTGCATTTCCTTGCCGTAATCCACACCAATTTTCTCAAGAAATTTGGGCGTTCCCTTAAAGATGGACTCACATAGAAGTCCGAAACGTTGGGTTTAAAAAACTTTGAATAGGTCATTCCAAAATATCTTTTCAAATTTTACTCACCTATATGGGCTCTCTCTTTAAAATCATCGAGTCCTACCATGGAAGGGACATTATGGACAATGCTACCCTCTTCAAGAAACTTCGATTATCCAGGGAAAAATATATACCAAACCTGACCTTTCTTAAGCATTGCAAAGATAACAACCTTACTCCAAAATTCACCTTTTGTAAACATCTGCTTAGACATGGCCACAACTTGCCAATTTTTGAAAAATTAAGCAAAACCCTAATTAAAAACGAAATAAAATCCACTAGATTTCGGCTCATTAAGATCTCCCAGGAACTTCTGAGTTTACATCTCTTACTAGCTTCATCTCTAAGATTTGATTTATGGCAATCCTTAGATGACCTCACTCATACCAAAGCTGAACGATGGCAATGCAGAGACTCGAAGAAAAAACTCAGGAAAATGTTAAAAGTAACAGATCACATCACGCATCCTCCTTTTGGTGACCTCAACTACCCAATAACTAACACCATCCCGCAAAATACCTAATCCCAAATGGACTCCCATAGAGATTGTGCATACATCCCCTGGAACCCTATTCGGCAAAACATTCCCTTCACAAATCCTCATGGCATAAATGCGTCTGACGACTTGCAAAACACCAGATCGGATATGGACAATTCGAACTCCACTCCCTCAAGTGATATCAACACTGGCGACTTCTCTTGTCACAACTCATTCACTCCAACAAAAAATCACATATAATCCTTTTCAACTCAACCTAAATAATAACTCGCCATACGCCAACACAAACATGCAGGCGAACTTGTCGAAATCAAATCAATACTACACACTCATCATTAACATGAAGACTACAACCACTCTTGATCATCAACATAGTGGTCCTCGGCATTGCTCTAACACCAGTCTACATGCACACAATTCGAGCTCCACTTCTGATGTCAACATAGGATACAACACCTGTCATACTCCAACAGAATTCATAAATCCAAATCAGCGCAGAATACGAAATTCTACATACACCAACACAGATAACACCAGCGTAAAAGCGGACATACCGAAATTGAATTCCATTAAAGAATACATGCTCACCGTCGATATGGGGACTGTGACTAAAAATCTTCAACAGACTGGCCCTTGGCACATACATAACCGAAGACTCGACAATTCTCACATTACATGTCATGTTTTATCCATCACTGGTGAGTTGCACAACAACGCTATCTCTCCAACTCCAAAGCAGAATCACATCGACTACCGAAGAGTGAAGGATAATCACATCGAAAATCAGGTTCTATCCATCGCTAGCAAGACACACAACATCAATACCTCTCTAGCTCCATAACAGAACCACACTGGCCCTGACATTGACTGCACAAATCTAGTTGCATCAAGAATTGGCATTTGGCACAACACCCTTCCTGGAAACATAACTCCAGAACAGAATGACTCCGAGAAGAACGCTACAGCCACTTAAAACATTGCACCCAACCAGAAAACCCTCCCCCAGGAAAATATGTTTTCAAAATTAGCTAACAATTATTCGTTAGCCATCTCTAAAATCGAAGGCTTCAATAGACCCACTGTCATCAGCGTTTCAAACATAATCTTGGACCACGCTTCCCATTACATCCTTCATAAAGGGCTTAATTTCGCCATCACCCCTAATAAAATCGTAGTTGATGATATAATTAGTAACATAGAAGTAGCCTTAAAGGATCTTAATAAACTGAAGTTGAAGAGATTAGATAGGGCATTGCCAAGATTCTTAGATATGCCAAACCTCCATCATGCAACATAACTAAGGAAGAAAAAATAGCTCTAAACAAACTAAAAAAGAACAAAGACATAATTATCTTAAAAGCGGACAAAGGCAATGCAACAATAATCATGAACCAATTGTTGGTAGTTGACAACTAATTAATGTAAATTTGGGTAAATTGTATTAGTTATTGACAAGTTGGTTTCATACCGAATCAGCAATTATGTAACGGAGGCTCATATATAAAACTGATGAATGCTCAAACTATTGTATGGAGAATCATTTATTGATTGAATAGAGATTCCAATCCCTTGCCCCGTGGATGTTTCCTTGACACTCTGTCAAGGTTTTACCACGTAAATCTTGAGTTATTACTTGTGTGGTTGTATTCAGTTTCCTGTCAGTTACATTCCTTTCTTGGTTAATTTATAACTGTAAATGCCTTCTTTCTTGATCAGTAACTCATCTAACTACAAATGGTATCAGAGCCAGTTGAGTTGAGTTTTTTGGAGACAAATACGTGCCAGTTGAGTTGAGTGAAATGTGTGTGAAAGAAAAGGTTGCATAAGAGCCTGCGTGGTCATTTTTTGGAGGCGATTACAGATTACCAGAGTGAGTTGAGCCTGTGTGGTCATCTTTGGATTGCAGATTACCAGAGGGAGCTGTCGTTGAGACCTGCTGCATACTCATCAGAGGAGTTGGACCAGAGTATCTCTGCATGTGCGTAGACCAGTGCTCAGAGAGCCTACCACTAGACCTCTATCCTCTGTGTGAAGACCAACCACCCATCAGATCTCTATCCTCTGCATGAAGACCAACCATCGCTCTACATGTAAATTTCTGTGTGTTAAAAGCCAGAGGTGAACTATGGTTTGAAAGGAGGAGTGAGGAGGCACTGACATGGAGTGAGGAGGCTCTGTCCAGTCTCTGCGTGCTTCGTTGAAGTTGTGACCAGTCTAGTGCGTGCTGCCAGGAAGTGTGAGCTGGTTTCATAACAGTGTGCGGAAGTGTGTTGTCTCTGCGTGGACTGTGCCAGAGCCTACAAGGAAGCGTGTTGCCTCTGCATGCTGCCAGAGCAGTCGAGGAGGGGCTCCAGAGCCTGGCTTGCTTGTCACCAGAGGAATTCGATCAACAAAAATAGATCCGGGTAATTTTTTTTAAATAATTTGAAAGAAATTTTTTCCAGGAAATTTTTCCAGAAATTTGTTCAAATTTGGAGGAAAGAAAAACAAAGGGATTTGTTCAAATTTGGAGGAAAGAAAAACAAAGGGTTTTTCATTAAAATTTGAAGGAAAGAAAAACAAAGGATTTTCATTAATTTGAAGGAAAGAAAAACGAATTTTTTTTAAATCTATTGAAGGGTTTCTTTGTTTGAAAAAAGGGGAATTTTTTGAATCCAAAAAGTTTTTGAAGAAAGGGAAACAAAAAATAAACCCTAGTTGAAAGACTGAAACCCTAGGAGGAAAGAAATGGCCAAGATGTCGAATGCAAAATTCGAGGTGGAGAAATTCACCAGCAAGAGCAATTTTGCTCTTTGGAAACTGAAAGTTAGGGATTCGCTGGTGCAACAAGGGTTGCAAAAGGCATTGGACGGGGCAAATAAGAAACCTGCAAGCATGACTGATTTGGATTGGGAGAAATTGGATGCACAAGCTCTCAGTACCATCAAGTTATGCCTGGCGGATGAAGTTCTCTTCAACATTGTTGAAGAGAGTGCAACTTCAGGTTTATGGGAAAAACTGGAAAAAGTATACATGACAAAGTCGATAACCAATAGAATTTATTTGAAAAGCCAATTATACAGTCTTCGAATGAAGGAGGGTTCAAAAGTTGCGGAACGTTTGAATGTTTTTAATACACTTATATGCTAATTAATAGATATGGACGTTAAAATTTAGGAAGAAGACAAAGCTATAACCTTGTTGTGTTCTCTGCCCGAATCATGGGATCACTTCGTAATTTCAATCAGTTTGAGCACCGCTGATTCTTTGACATTTGAATCAGTTGTGGGAACTCTCTTGTCTGAAGAATTATGAAGGAAATACAGTGATGAAACAGCTGCATCAAAAGCCATGATAGCTAGAGGACAGTCAAAGGAAAGAGGAGAAAAAACAAGGGGGTATTCCAGATCTAAATCAAAGGGAAAGAAGTGTAAGGTAAAAAGTTGGCACTGCAAAAAAAAAATTGACACCTGAAGAAAGACTGTTGGAAACGACAAGACTCTGATAACCTAAAGAAGGAAGCAAATCAGGTTGATTCAGGTATGATAAACGAAGTTTTATCTGCTGAAGAATTATGTATGATAGATGAAACTTCATGTAATGTCTCTCAGGGTGTTGAAAGCTGGCTGTTAGAATCTGGTGCTTCTCATCACATGTGTCCACACAGAAATTGGTTTACTTCGTATGAAAATGTAAATGGTAATTCTGTGTTTATGTGTAATAATGTATCATGTCAAACTATTGAGATGGGAAATATCAGGGTTAAAATGTATGATAACACAGTTAGAACATTAACTATTGTTAGACATGTACCTGATTTGAAGAAAAATTTGATTTCTTTGGGAGTGTTGGATTCGGATGGTTATAAGTTTACAGGTCAGAATGGAGTGTTGAAAGTCTTTAAAGGTGCCCTAGTTGTTATGAAAGCAGAAAAGGTCGGAAATCTTTACAGACTCAAAGGAAGTACTCAGGTCAGTGAAGCAGCGATTGTGTCAGAAAAAGAAGAAGAAGGTACTCGCCTATGGCATCAGTGATTGGGTCACATGAGCGAGAAAGGTCTTCAGGTACTGATGAAACGTAAATCACTTCCTGATTTGAAATCCTTGAAGTTGGATTTCTGTAAACATTGTGTGTATGGAAAATAGTGTAAACAGAGATTTAAAATTGGGAATCATAATAGTAAAGATATTTTAGACTATATTCATTATGATCTGTGGGGACCATCTCTTGTTGTATCATATGGAGGTTCTCTATATTTTTTAATGTTTATTGATGATTTCTCCCGTAAAGTTTGGGTCTTTATGCTAAAAAAGAAAGCTGATGTATTCAATGTCTTTAAACAATTTAAAGCAATGGTAGAGAAAAGAACAGGCAAATCAATTAAATGTTTAAGAACTGACAATGGTGGTGAATTCACTTCAATAGAATTTGAACAATACTGTAAGGATGAAGGAATTGTTAGACACAAAACTGTTGTTTATACTCCTCAGAAAAATGGTGTTGTTGAACGTATGAATTAGACTCTTATGGAAAGAGCCAGAAGCATGATCAACAATGCTAACTTGCAAAAGGAGTTGTGGGCAGAAGCAGTATCCACTACTTGTTATTTAGTTAATAGATCACCTTCAGTAGCAATTAATTGTAAAATTCCTGAAGAGGTTTGGACAGGTTAGTCTTGTGATTATTCACATTTAAGGATATTTGGTTGTGATGCTTATTCTCTTATTCCTAAAAATCAGCGTTCAAAATTAGATCCAAAATCGAAATGTTATGTCTTTGTTGGGTATGACTATGCAGTGAAAGGATACAAGTTTTGGGATCCTACATTGCAGAAGATAGTCATTAATAGAGATGTAACATTTGATGAATCTTCTTTTTTAAAATCAAATGTTGAAAGAATTGAATAGGAACAGGTATCGCCAAATCAACAAGTTCAGTTGGAGGCTAGACCTTTCGGTGACAGTCAAAAGGAAGAAGAGACTTCTGGAGAAAAAGGTGTTGAAGATACAAAGGAAGCTGTTGAAGTTTCTGAACCAATTCAAGTTTCTGAACTAGTTCAGCAACCAGTCACTCTAAGAAGGTCTACAAGGGAAAGAAAAACTCCCAAAATGTATGAAGATTCTGCTTCATCTTTTGCTTTGATTACTGAAGATAGGGAACCTTCTTGTTATCAGGAAGCATTAGATGATACAGATAGCGAAAAATGGAAAATGACTATGGAAGAAGAAACGGATTCCTTAGCCAAGAACAATACCTGGGATCTTGTAGAACTTCCTGAAGGGAGAAGTGTTGTTGGATGCAAATGGGTCTTCAAACTGAAATGGAAAGTTGATGGAAGTATCGAAAGGTATAAGGTGAGACTGGTAGAAAAAGGGTATTCTCAGGTTGAAGGTTACGACTTTCATGAGATTTTTTCACTAGTTGTAAAACTTGTTTCTATTCGTACTTGGTTCGCACTAACTGCATTACTTAACCTTGAGTTGGAACAGTTAGATGTTAAAACAACTTTTCTACATTGTGATTTGAATGAAGAGTTATATATGGAACAACCAAAAGGTTTTGTACAAGGTTGCAGCGGAAGATTAGTTTGCAAGCTCAGGAAATCATTTTATGGTCTGAGGCAGTCTCCAGACAATGGTACAAGAAGTTTGACTCCTTCATGGTGATCCAAAACTTTATTAGAAGTGAGTATGATCATTGTGTATACTTCAAGAGTTTCAATGGCATATTCATTATCTTAGCTTTGTATGTTGACGATATGCTTATTGCAAGCAAAAGCATGGAAGAGATCAATAGGTTAAAGGCTCAGCTCTCTAGGACATTTGATATGAAGGATCTTGGAGTAGCAAAACATATCTTGGGCATGGAGATACACAGAGACAGGAAAAATGGTAAGCTTTGGTTATCACAGCAGAAGTATGTGGAGAAAATACTTGAAAAGTTATGTATGAACAATGTGAAACCTGTTAATGTTCCATTAGCTTCCCATTTTAAGCTTTCTTCGGTTTTGAGTCCTAGAACTGATGAAGAAAAGTAGTATATGTCTCATGTACCATATGCAAATGTTGTAGGCAACTTAATGTATGTGATGGTATCTACAAGACTTAACATTTCACATGCAGTTGGAGTTGTCAGCAGGTTCATGGCAACTCTAGGTGAAGAACATTGGTGAGCAATGAAATGGGTGCTTCGATATCTAAGAGGCATAAGTCACTATTGCATCATCTTTAATGGTAGTGAAGGATCAGTCTGTGGATATGTAGATGCTGATTATGCAGGTGATTTGGAAAAAAGAAGATCTACTACAAGTTATGTCTTTACTCTTGCAGGTGGAGAAATTAGTTGGATGTCAAAGCTTCAAGAAACAGTTGCATTGTCCACTACTGAAGCAGAATATATAGCTGCTTCAGATGCTAGTAAAGAAGCAATCTGGTTAAAGGGTCTACTTGATGAGATTGGAAGGATGCAGGAGAAAGTGAATGTACTTTGTGATAGTCAAAGTGCTATTCACTTGGCTACAAATCCTGCTTATCACAGCAGAACCAAGCACATTGATGTAAGGTATCATTTTCTGAGACATGTGATCGATGGTGGAAAAGTAGCTCTTCAAAAGGTCCATACACGAGAGAATTGTGCAGACATATTCACAAAGCTAGTTACAGTAGAGAAGCTGCGATGGTGTTTATATTCTCTTGACTTATAGAAAAGATGATGAATGGGCATGGGCAAGGGATTAGGAAAATTGTTGTCAAGGTGGATTTTGTTGGTAGTTGACAACTAATTAATGTAAATTTGGGTAAATTGTATTAGTTATTGACAAGTTGGTTTCATACCGAATTAGTAGTTATGTAACGAAGACTCATATATAAAATTGATGAATGCTCGAACTATTGTATGGAGAATCATTTACTAATTGAATAGAGATTTTAATCCCTTGCCTCATGGATGTTTCCTTGACACTCTGTCAGGGTTTTACCACTTAAATCCTAAGTTATTACTTGTGTGGTTGTATTTAGTTTCCTGTCAGTTACATTCCTTTCTTGGTTGATTTATAATTGTAAATGCCTTCTTTCTTGATCAGTAACTCATCTAACTACACCGATCTGATTACGATAGAAAAATGGAACATCACATAAACAATAATGGATGCTATAAAATTTTAGATAAAGACCCTAGCGCTAAAATTCTTAAGGAGGTCACCAAGAAAATTAAAGATTCCTCTCTAAACGCTATTACAAAAAGGAGAATCACCCCTACTAGCTCGATCACTCCTAGAATATACGGTGCTCCCAAAACCCATAAAGAAGGAAACCCATTAAGACCCATAGTTAATACCATAGGTTCACCCACCTACCTCCTTGCTCAATACCTTGCCAGAAAACTGCATCCCCTAGTTGGTAACACATCATCCTATATAAAAGATTCTACATTGTTCATTCAATGGACCAAAGACCTTAAAATGAATGATGAAGATCTCATGGTAAGTTTTGACATCGTTTCCTTATACACTATGATACCTTTGGACGAAGCCATAGATGTTATGCAATCTATCACTGATAGTGAAACTATAGATCTCTTAAAAACTTGCTTAAAATCATCTTACTTTAGCTTTAAAGGATAAAATTATATGCAAACTCATGGAGTAGCCATGCGTTCACCTCTATCTCCAATAATTGCGAACATATACATGGAATATTTTGAACAAAAAGCCCTCAAATACTTTCCTTATTCCCCAAAAGAATGGAAAATATTTGTCAATGATATTTTCACAAAATGGAGTCATGGTAAGGACAAGCTTGAAGAATTTTTAACTCACATTAATAGTCTCTCAAATCACATTAAATTCACTATTGAAGTAGAAAAGGATAACCAAATACCCTTTCTTCTTGACATATTCTTTTACAAAAAAGATGGGAAACTAAGCTCCAAAGTGTATAGGAAGAAAAACCACACATAAAGATAACTTCATGCCAACTCTCATCACCATCCCAAGCAAAAATATGTAAGTATTAAAACCCTAACTACTGGAGCCTCTAGAATTTCGGATGCTGAGTACCTAAATCTTGAACTAAAACACCTTTGACAAGTCTTTGAACACAGTGGTTATAATAAAAAAATCATTAACAAAACCATCCATCAAACCCTAAAGAAAAATAATGAAAAGAAAAGCTTTCACATTCCCAATATTTCTTTACCTTACATAAAAGGAACAACTGATAAAATTTCAAGAATCCTAAGCAAACACAACATCAGCATCGCATTCACTCCCCCTAACACTATTCAAAAAATCGTAGTCTTAGTAAAGGACCCTATAAACCCTAGACTTCAAAAAGGAGTATACATAGTCCCTTGCTCGTGTGGGAAACAATACATAGGAGAAACTGACAGATCATTAAACATTAGGCTTAAGGAGCATGCTGCTAACATATCTAGAAATAGAACATCAAAATCTGCTCTTGCAAATCATGCTTTCTCCTCCTCACACTACATTTGTATGGAAGACACCAAACTTGTCATCAAGGAAGAGCACTACCTAAAACGAAAAATAAAAGAAGCCATAGAAATCGAAAAGAGAAAAAACAATATGAACCAAGATGAAGGTCTTATAATCAGCAACACCTGGAAACCCTTAATTAAATCATACCTCTCATAACAACCTATCTAATAACTTTAACATTAACTTATAATTTTAATCTTATTAACTTAGATTAATTATTCTAACTCATAATGACTTTTTCAAAATTAATAAAGAATAATTAAATAAATTATTAAATAAAAAAAATAGGAATGAAATTAGGCTTAAGTAATAAAAAATCAAAATAAAAAAGAATTAATATTTCACATTTCTAATTAACATAGAATAGCTATATCCTAATTAATTAAATTTAACTCATTACAAAAAAACAAAAAAACAAAAAAATCTATTAAACTTAACATTAATTTATTTATAAATCATATGCACTTAGATTATTGTTTTACATTATTAAAAATTAATATAAAATAGTTTTTTGAATAAGGTATAAATCTTAATTAATTATATATTAATATTATGAGAATAATAGATCAAAGAATTAATCAATTTATAAAAAGAAAGATTTTTTCACGCATCTAACTTGCATAATAATAAATGCCTAGCTAATTAAATTTATCTCTTAAATTAATCTAATAAATTATATTAAAAAATAAAAATAAATTTCTAACAGCGGACTCAAGAACACTCCCCTCATCCATCATTATATATATCTTTGCAATTCCTTGCCCTAATCCACACCAATCTTCTCAAGAAATCTAGATGTTCCCCTAAATATGGACTCACATAGAAGTCTAAAACGTTGGGTTTAAAATTGTATGATTGATACTGGTGCATCTTCTAATGTAATGCCGCTTTCAACTTGTAAAAAGATTAATGCACAAATGAAACCTTTTGATGTAAAAATGTGCAACTAGAGAAATATTTTGTTAAGGTTGTAGGGGAGTTAAATGATGTTCTAATCAAAATTTCAGAAGACCATAGAGTCCATAAGGTCATAGATATTATGATTGCTAACATTCTTGAAGTTTATGCCATTTTTTGAGTAGGGATTGGCTGCAACACCTTAAGAGATTCATGAACATTGATTTGACTCCATTATGGTTGGCCCAGAAAGGGGAACCAAACAAAATAAAAATAAATAGGGAGCCATATATGCAACGTATAATTTATGAGTTATATGATCCAAATGAACTAGTTAAAACAAATGATTTCGTGGTTGTTGATTCTTTCTTTGGTAACTTTATTGCTGGTTTATCCCCTATATTAAATTTGGAACGACAGTCTGATTTAGGAATAGTCAATGCAAAATTTATAACTGACCATAAGGTTGTTGATATCATTAATATGTCAAATCTTGATAAAAGTGAAATTTGACCGCTTTATTTTGATGGTTCTATGTCTAAAGATTACGCCGGTATTGAATGCATGCTTTTGGATCCTAGAGGAAATAAAGTTTTTATTGTATGCAGATTATAATTTTAATGTACTAACAATGTTGTAGAGTATGAGGCTTTAATCAAAGGGCTTCGTAAGGCCCTTGATCTTGGAGTTGAATGCCTGAACATTATAGTGACTATGAAATAATTGTTAGATAGGTAAAGAATTTAATTCATTGTCTTTTAGCTCATTTGAAGGCCTATCAATCTGAGGTATGGGATTTAGTATTGAAATGTTCAGCTTTCAATATTGATTTTGTTCCTAGAACTACAAATCAGGAAGCAAATTTATTAGCTAATGTAGCTTCTAGGTTGATTCCAGTTGAATTTTTTTTCCTAATTATTTTATAGAAAAATTACGTTTTAGACCATCTATATTGGACAATATAAATAATTGGTGCTTCTTTGATGATGAAAAACAAATAATAAACTTCCTACATATAAAGGTCACATTCAGTAATGCGGTCATTGATGAAGCAGAATTTAAGGGACTTTTCTCAAATCAATAAACATTATTTAGCAGATGAACTCTTCGAGATGGTCAAATTGTTCCCTAAGTTTGTTGTTATGTTAGAGAACATTTATGATTTGCATGATAGATTTAAAAAGAAAAAAAACTGCAAAACAAATAGTTTTGTCATGGGAATCAAAGTCACTAATTCGGGAACAAAGGATAACTCGCAATGAATTAATTTAGGGATAGACTGTACTCCCATAAAAAGATCTGATTTCATTAGTTTATTCAAGAAATACAAAGGTGTATTTTCTTGGACTTATAATCGTCTCAAAATTTTCGACCCTAACACATTGCAACATGTCATCTCTATGAAGCCCCAAATTAAACCTTTTCAGTAGAAACTTAGGAAAATGGATCCCATTCTCAAATATGTCGTTAAAGATGAATGAATAAACTCTTGGATGCTAAGATTATTTTTCCCATGTGACACACCAAGTGGGTTGCAAACCTTGTACCTGTTCGAAAGAAGAACAATGATATTCATTTATGTGTTGACTTTAGGAATTCAAATCAAGCCTGAGAAAAAGACCATTACATTGTGCCTCCCTTGAAGAAAATATTTCAACATCTCTCTAGCCCTGAGATGTTTTCCTTTTTAGATGGCTCTCAGGCTATAATCATATTCTGGCAGAATCTTCTGACGAATTGAAGACCACATTTTGAACTCCTTGGGGTGTCTTTTCATATAGGAAAATTCCCTTTGGATTAATAAATGCAGGGGCACCTTTCCAACGAGCAATGGATATCACTTTTAGAGGCCTCATCAATGAATCTGTAGTTATATACCTCGACGATGTAACCATTTTCTCAAAACAAAGATATGACCATCTAATGCATTTACAAAATGTGTTTGAAGGGTGTAGAAAATTTGGAATCCCCCTCAACCAAAAAAGTCAATCTTTGTAGTAACACAAGGAAAATTACCAGGTTGTATTGTATCAAAATATGGAATTAGGATCGACCCTATGAGATCATAGGACATTAACTCTTTAACTCCTCCCAACTCCAAAAAGGCCATCTATTCCTTCATGGGAAAGATCAATTTCGTCAGATGCTTTATTCCTAGCTTTCCCAAAATCATGAAAACTTTACAAGACTTAGTGAAAAATTCTATTGTTTTTAAATGAGGAGAACCACAAAAACTAGATTTCAACACCATTAGATATGTCATTGTAGATGCTTCTACATTGATAGGTCCTTATTTTTCCAAGGATTTTCTTTTGTACACTTTTGCTTCTGAATATGCCTATGCAGCCATACTCACACAAAAGATTGACCTAAATACTGAAATCCCTATTTCTTTTATGAGTTTTTCCTTTAAAGGAGCATAACTTAACTATTCACCAGTGGAAAAGAAAGCTTTTTCTATGTACAAATCTATAAAGCATTTTCATTTCTATCTTCTTAAGTCTAAAATTAAAGTGATTATCCCACATCAAACAATTAGAAACTTGTTGATATAGAAGGAAGTTGGGCAAAACAGGGCTAATTGGATGACTACACTCCAAGAGTTTGACCTAGAAATTAAACTATCATAAATCATTAGAGGTCAAGGTCTATGTGAATTCGCAGAGAAATATGTTTCTTTTTCTAGTGACCATTCCAATACATCAGATGATTCCTCTCTAAACAACGAAGTAGCTTTACTGTTATTAGCCTTTTTTTCTTCCTAAGGTTAGTATTTTTGAGCTACTATACTATTGACCATTTTCCTTGAGCCTTTGACCACTCTTTGTCCTAGTCTACTTTCCAACTACATAGAGACAGGATTGTGAATGCGACTAGAAGCCTCCAGCTACATGGAAGACCCATCTCCCGTGTAGTCACAACTGAGTTTTCTTAGTTTTGTGTAGGTGACTAAGACTCTTGTTCTAGACACTTATGGTTCCTCGAGGATCAGTTCGACTCATCCCCTTATCTTGTATATTCGAGATGGTGAGGGTGCATTATTGGAGAAGCTTCTTAACTTATTTTCACCCTAAGCGATCTATATTCATCCTCCTTGGAGTCTCTTTGGTTATATTTATATTGGGTTGTCCTAAAGGGCCAGTCTAGAGAGAAAGACAAAATTATATTTAGATGCTTCTCTCTTGATTCAGAGATTGAGAGATCACTTTACTTTAAGGCCATATTTTCCATAGTGGGGAGACTCTACTAGACTTTGGAGAGGAGATCCAAATCTGATAGTAAAATTTGTATCATTGATTCATGGTTAATAGAGATATATGTTCCCTTCTCTTCATATTTGTATTTGCAGTTAATTGTTCATGTTATTTCTTTATGCTTTGAGCTAATGATATTTTGGAAAATGATCATTTGTCATACTTGTTTGGTCATGCATGTGTGCAGGCTTAGACTGGTAGCGGAAGAATGAGATATCCTAGTCAGAGAAAGAGGATTCTACATTGCATTCAAGAGCCTTCTCCAACCTACAATAAGACCATGTGATGGTTCAAACCCTATAGTATTAGGGAATGCATGATTGATTACCTATTTGATCATATAGTTGGGAATTGTCTCTTGCATTGGCTTAGCCATTTATTTTTCTTTCTGGTAATCCCACTCAGAGCATAGGGTTACGAAGCAACAACTCCTTGTGTGAGAAAAAATGCCACAACAAAACTAGTGCTTTCAATGAGAGCATTTGTTTCTTTTTCCCTCTTTGTTAGAAATCTCCTCATTTTTGGTCCCATTTAGGTTCTTGGTGCTCCCCTGATTTTTTTTTAGCATTAACGAGTCTCTTTGGGGTTTAGTTTGCCTAATTTGGCCCTAGCATTATTTTTGTGCTTGTGCAATTTTAAGAAAATTATTTTTTTGCCCAACCGCACCCACAAGTGAGATACCAATGTGGATGGAATCTTCTAGCTGCAAAATTTACCCATTATCGATGCGGCTGCATCCGCTCTGATGGAGACACATCTGTGTGGCCAAGTACGAAATTGAAAAAAACCATAAAAGTTGCTTCAAAATTTTTTTTCTCAAATCTAATTTAGTTTTGAATCTTTTTCAAGAGTCTAGATTTGTCATAGATCTAATCCTTGTTGTCTTATTGAATTGGACTTGGGTTTTCATGTTTGAAAGGGTTTCTTGCTTAATCATTAGCTTTCAATTCTGCCTTCTCTCTATTTTTATTTTTGTTTCTTGGATCTAGTGTCACTATTATTGTCATTCGCTAAACATTTTTATATGAATCCACTTTACTTGGCTTCTTTTGGGTCCTCCTTTGCTTATATATTTCAAGTTTCCCTGAAGAGTTTTGAGTGCTTTGGTTGAGGCTATTGACCTCATCTTTGGATCACATTTTTCAAGTATGTGTGGTTGATTAGTTGACAGATTAGATTTGCTTTTGAATTCATTTTTACAACCGTTTTTGGTTTTGTCACTTTTGTTCGAGTGCTTTTATTCTTTATTTCTTTCTTTTGATTGCAAGTGGTGGTGTTTTGTTTTAGTCATTAAATTTGTCACCTAAGAATTTATTTGGGTGTGTTTGATCTATTTGTTACTTCAGATTCTTGTTATCGCTCCCACTTAATCTTTTTTAGGCCTTACTGCCTCTAGGGTTTGGTTTTGACCATTGTAGAACATTGATTTTCTTGAGACATTGTGCTAAAACCCTAGCTTGTTAACACTGGCTTCCTATTTTTCACCTTTTGGCTTTCTTGTTGATTGCTTGAGAGTGTTTGTTTGGATTTGGATTCCTAGCTCTTACATTTTTTGAGTGCTTTTCATTCTAGCTTAGGGACTTCTTGACCTCTTTTTGGTATCTTATTTCTTGGTTTGTCTTTTGGGTCTAAATTCTTATAATTTTGGGGCTTGCATTTAGCGACTAGTGAGAGGAATTTTCATGTTTATAGTGAAAATACTCTTACCCTACTATAATTAGATATCATTGAATTAAAAAGAAAATTTTGCATATAGTAGTGCATTAGGGTGTTACTAACAAAGAGTCTATCACACCATTTGAGTTTCATGCCACTAATGCATTAATAAATTCAACTAGACTTGTCTTTTATTTTTGTTGGTAGTACACCAACATTAGCTTGGGCTGGGTTTTGGAGATAGTTGTGTGAGTAAACTAATCCAATACCATAAAGCAATATTAGCACCATGAGTTAGGGAGTGAAAAAAACTTCATCATCCAACGGTCAAAATTGATGCACACCGAAATCCGATGTAAGTGGGGGCTAGGCATAGGTCACAGTACAAGTGGTTCTCCTCGAGGCTACCCAACTCGTGGCAGGGAATATCGTGTTGTTACCTCAAGAAATTTGTGGGGACGATCATCTGTTGCTCCTAGATAATTTGGGGGAAACCTCGCTTCTAATATTTCTCAATCGTGGCATAGTTTGTTGTTTAGAGGGACGCCACCCTCTAGTGCTTTTCCTGGAGCGACTAGTTTATTCGGGGACAACCCTATTGTCAACACTGTCACACCTTTGAGTCATCCTCCTTATGTAAGTGCTACTACACTATGTGGTCCATATTTTCCTATCACAAGGTGGTGCTTTTTGATATCCCCAAATTTGAAGGGAAGCCTAGAGAAAATCCATGAAAATCCAGCAACTCACATTACCACCTACCATTTTTGGTGTTCAACAAACTTTTTGGTGGATGATTCACTTAAATTGTGTTTGTTCCAACATACTCTGATTGGAGATGTTTCTAAATGGTATATCGAATTGGACCCAACATGTTACAGTGATTTTTTTATTTTTGAACCAAGCCTTTTTAACACATTTTCAATTACCGATGAGGTATCACATCGATTTTGATCTCTTTTCTAATTTCAAACAAGATGATGCCACCTTGATTTTAGATCACATCCATGAGTAGAAACATTGCAAGAGGTTAGTCCAAACCAAACTCTCTAATGATATATTACGTAAATGGTTCATTCGATCGTTACATGCTCAGATAGCTAAATATGTTTCCATGTTTAGGGTTGTTACCGAGTAACAAGCCATTTTGGCTACCCAATAATTGGATTTGATTTCTTCTTAGTTAGGAATGCTTTATGAAATAATTTTTAATGCTCCACGCCCTTCCATTGGCTGACCAAAACCTACCTTGGGACCACATGTTGATGGTGTGATTAGGTCTGTTTTTAATTCTGTGAGCCAACTTGTTGCTACCCAACTCAGGAAATTGATCATGACATCAGAAGCCCCAACAAGTGTGCCTGGGTCTATAAAAGCACCCTCTTTTGAGCATCCCACTGATGTTCTCACAGTGAAGTCCATAACACCTATGAACAACGAACAATCTGATGGAAAGAAGAATAAAAAGAACAAAAAAAGGAAAGAAAATGCTTAGGAGAGTCAACCAAACCCATCTAATCTGGTAGGGGGTACATCTAAACTACGTCATAAGATTAAGTTCCCTTGAAATATTTGTCAAGGTGAACATTTGACACATGAGTACCCTCAGATGGATGAATTTCATAGGATTCTTGCACCACCACCTGCTACTCATCAACCTACTATTTTGACTCATATGTTCCCTGCACAACCACAACAACAAATGGTTGCCCACACTCCTCTACCTCCGCAAGGGGGAAATGAGGGACCTTCTTTCAATATCACTCCTAATATAACCATCCTCATGTGCCAAGAGCACATTAATGTGATCATGGGAGCCAAATCATATGATCCTCCTAATTCGGTTCCTTCTTCTAAGTACTCAACCACCCTAACTTCTTCCACTAGACCTCTTATGTTAGATAGACCTGTGGAGCCAGTTTATCGCCCACCTAAGGGTGTCTCTCACAATACTACACCTAATCCATTTGCGAGAGCTTCCCAACATTACAATATTTTCAAAGACTTAGCCCAAGCTCCCTGTCCCATATCTTCTTTGGAGGTTTTTCAAAGCTTCCCTCAACAATGAAAATCTTTTTTTTATGTGATTGGTGGGGTGGATCTCGCTGATTCAAACCTCATCACATTTAATGTTGATAAGGATACAACTTGACTTTCCCACTAGATCACCTTTCAAATTACTATTTGTGTCTTTCATAGGGATGTTCGTCACACATTGGTACATGAATGCTCCTCTAATTGTGTCATGTCAACATCATGCTAGAAGGGTCTTAGCTCTCCAACACTCACCAAGTCCACTACTACTTTATAGGAATTTGATTGGCACCATTTCATTCCTAAGGGGGTTCTTCCCAAGATTTCCATCAAGCTAGGGGGAAAAATATCTACATAAATGTTGAAGTCGTCGACACTCCTTTGGATTATAACTTGCTCCTTGGACATAGTTGGTTTTACACTATGATTGCAGTTGTCTTTAGTATTTCGCATTCTTTACTTCCCCATGAAGGCAATATCATCACAATTGATCAATTATACTATTGTGTGTCATCGGCTCAACTTACCATTATGGGGAATTCAGTCCCACTTGTAGGAAATAATCCTCAGGGTTATGAGAGTGTTGGTGTAGGCTTGTTCAAAAGCTCATCCCTTATTGGTATATTTCCTCAATAACCACTACCAGAAATTCCTCCGTCCTCTTCTAAAGCTCCTATGCATATGATCTTTTCTGACACCTATGGAGCCCATAGATCTCCTGATGCTTGCGTGGTGTCTCTTGATATTATGGAATTCAATCAAACTAGTGAGAATCCTCCACCACAATTTGTGGAAGAGATTTACTCTTTGTTAGTCCCATCAATACCTCCTGGCATTGGTCAGAAATTCCATCCCAATATCGAGTATGAACAAGATTATTTTCCCATGCAGGTTGTCCCTCTACCTCTTCCATGTGACTCCCTTGATGGTGAGTCTTATTCTAGACATGTCATCTCATAGGTCATGGATTAACCTATTAAAAATCTTAGGGAGAATATGCCGCTTGATGCCTCTAGTCTTCCTGATTTGGAAACGGTAGAGATTGGAAAACTAAATATTGAATCAACCGAGGGGGAATCTCCTCGACCCTCCTTGGAAGTGCCACCCTTGGACCGAGTCAAGTCTTGGGTTTCTAATGTTGAACTTGCAAATGAATTTTCCAACTCCTCTCCACCTATCGATGAGTGCCTTGTGCCCCCTTTACGTCTTGATATTCCTTGTCAAGGAGCTCCACTAACTCATGAGACTACTCACCTTGTATGTCCTCAAGTCATTCCTAATAATGCTATGGTTTTAGGCTTTCCATGGTGTCATCAACCTTTAAGAATCTGGAAATTCAACTTTCTATGGCATGACCCTAGCATGGTGCACCATATGGTACCTCCACTCCTCCATGAGTTCATGTATGGAAATCCTTGGCCTGTGCCTGGTAGTGGGCACACTTTGATGTGACCTATTAGACTGAGTTGTGCTTGTACAGATGGGTGTGATGATTTATCTCCTTTTTAGTTTGGTATGTGATGTGAGTATTTGTCTTGCCTTATTTATGCCAAAAATCCAAAGAAAATAAAATTATAAAACTCAAAAAATAAAAAATATATGGTAATTTTTTTGCCTAATCCATGTTTTATCTCTTTCATTATGTGTTTTAACCATGGACCTAGCCTTTTTGGATGGTTTTTATAGGATAGGGTGGCATTTATCTTGTGACATCCATTGGACCTTAGGTACGTTTTTCTAAACCTGACATATAGAGGTAGGTCATATATCACCATAACCACTGCATTATTGACTTTCAATTCCATCTTCATTATCCCTTAGGTCCAACTCCATTAAGTTGCAACATTAGCATGTCTATTTTATGCACGTTGCAACTTGGCGGTAGAGATTACCTGATCATGGATGCCCTAGAATAAAAAAAATTCATCCATATTGGTATCCATGCAGTCATTTTTATTCTCTTTCAGAATCCATCCTTCTGACTTTCCATGACCTAGACTCTGAGCCTCATGTCCTCTTATTTGTCATATTTCTAGCCATACCCCAAGAGGATTCCACCACTTTACTCCTTGTGATTTCCACTTTTTATCAACCTATTTATGAACGATGAGCCTTCGTTTCCTCATTCCATTGTCATCATCTGCTTGACCTATCATCCACTTTCACTTGGTGTTTTACCATTTATTGGAGGAACCATTGTGATGAGTGGTCCTATTAGCCATCATGTTGACCTTTACATGTTTTGAGCAGTTCCACCATGACCGAAACTAATTGATACCTTTTATACCACTCATTCCTCTAGGAGGAGTTTCATTTAATCTCTTTTTATACTCCTTAACTTAGAAAAGATTGTTAAGTGAACTTGTTTCCTTCATGCTCATTAAATTACTTGAAGGGACATCTATTCAATATAAGTTTAACCTCTTTTGAGAATGAGTAGACTAGTTATGAAAAAAGGAATACTCTAGTCCTTTATGGCTATAAGGTTCTCCCTTGTATTGTTTTATCTCTTTTTTGGGATAAGGGGACTAAATTTATGAAAAAGGAACCTATTGAGCATACTTATCTTCTCTTTCGTGCTCATTAAACTATGAAGGAGACTAAAAGGAGAAAATGGGAAGGGAACAATTATTTATGTTAGTCATCAAAATGGTAGTGTCTACATATGAGTCTGTCTACTCCTCCGGCTGGCTACTCTTCCAGTCATCTGGATGGTGCTTCAATGCCTCCCACGTTTGTGCATGATATCACATTGTACTCATTTGTCATGCTTCCAAATCACTTTTGTGTCATGCCATTATGTGTTCAAGAGGAGTCTTAACCTTTGTCGTTCATGCAGTTGCCTGTTTACCTTTTTGAGTCGGCCATTACTGTGTCAGTTGTACTTCACTGCTTCATGCCTTCATCCATCCACTACATCATCCTCGTATGTTCCATGTTGATTGATGGGGAATACGTCAAGGCCCTTCTTCAATGGATCTTCTCTTTTCAACTTCGGCTCATTATCAAAGGGCTTGATCTAGGAACCAATAATACCATGGAGCTTGCAGACCTCAGTGGAAGGATTCCTCATGATTGACAGTGGATTTACATTATTAGATCCTGATCGGTCAAGTTCACTGGTCTTTGCAATTTTCTCATATATTTACACTTAGTGGACAATAATAGGTACCTTCGGGTCCATTTTATTCATTGGTGGATCCCCTCGTGTCCGTTACGGGTTTACCTCATTGTCTAGTAATCAGATGGTTTCTACCATGCTCGACATTAACACATCTATTCACATGGTGTAGATTTGTAGCATTGGGGTTATGTCGAAGACCCTAAGCTAGGGACATCTCACTCTTATATGGAACCCCTCCCAGGCTGTGTTGGGGATATGTATCATTTATGTACTTTGAGGTCAACTATGGGACACCTCCTATTTGTTATGTGTCCATAGTCCTACTAATTTATACTATGACACTGATCTACATTGTATTTGCTAGTGGATATGATATGTTTGATGAGTCACATGGATCCACTGTGTACTATTTGTGGCCATATTTTAGCATTTCATGCCATGGATCTATAGTGTATGTTTCGATGACCATGTTCAGTATTTGTTTATTACCAAGCATGGGTATGCCAACCTCGGGGATGTTATGAGCATATATGAGGCTTCAATATTTGGTTTCTATCAATTTGAGTACTTGCCTTTGTCTCCTTCTTCCCATATTGTTGACCTTTGAGATTTATCGTAATGCATTTTGGCCATCAGTTACTCTTCTGACCCCATGCATTAGGGGGCATTTGTTATCAATCTATTTTTCTCCCTAAGGTTAGTACTTTTGAGTTATTATACTATTGACCATTTTTCATGAGTCTTTGACTACTCTTTTTCCTAGTTTACTTTCGAGGTGCATGGAGGTAGGTCTGTGAGTGTGGCCAAAAGTCTCTAGCCACATGGAATACCCATCTTCCATGCGGCCACAACTGAGTTATCTTAGTTTTATGCATGCAACCATGACTCTTTTTCTAGACACTTGTGGTTCATAGGGGATCAATTTAGCTCATCACCTTGGCTTACCTATTCGAGCTGGATAAGATGAATTATGTGAGAAGCTTCTTAACTTTTCTTCACCCAAAGCGTGTTGGAAATAATACTGAGAGGGGGGGTGAATCAGTATTATCAAGCCAAATATTTCCTTTTTAAATTCCAGATGATATACGCTACTTCAGTTAATAAGAACCGCGTATATATGCAACTACAGATAAAGAAACTCGCGTATATAAAGCAGACTTATAATTTGAATTATCTTTCAGATGGTAGTTATTAATCTGTGATTCAGATGCACATAAACAGTACCAGAAACAGTGAAACAGAGCAGAAGATAGTCACACACAAGAACACAAGATATAAGGAGGAAACCCAATGTGGGTGAAAACCTCCTGCTGCAATTCGTCTCTATCTTCTTTTAATTAGAAACTTCTCTTTACAATGTCTTGTACTAGAGCAGACTTTACCAGTACGCAGGCTGCAACCTGCAGAGAGCTACAACTCTCTCTTGTTTTCCAGCTTTCCTGGAAGGGAGCTCCAACCCCCTTAGTTCTTGTACTAGCTTGAGATACTAGTACGCAGGCTCCTACCTGCAGAAGGCTGCAACCTTCTCTTTGCTTTCAGGGACCTCGTTTCATTAATTTTCAAACTGGATCCACAAGTAACATCAATCAAACATCAAGAATTTCTGCATAACCCAAACTCCTTTTCATTAATCAAAAGCCGAAACAAATAAGCACTTCTCTGACCACTGTACCCAGAACACAGTAACTGTAATCAAACACAAATTCTGAACCCAGAGCACTGCAGCAATAAAACAGAGGCAACTAGAACATAAATCAAGATATATACGCTACTTCACTGTTCATCAACCTGCGAGTATACGCGTCTGTACCACAACCAACCTGCGTATACGCTCCTTTCATTCACAGAAAAAGCGTGTATATGCACCTGCAATTCACTGAACCTGCGTATAGATCTATAAAGGATAATTTATTCTTTTAAGCATTCAGACATTAGTTAACCCAGATTTATAGATCAAGAGAGCGCCAAATAGATCAAAATTATACAGAGATACCAATGTTCAAGCCTTGAGATTTTGATCCATCAATAGCCCTTATCCTTCTTGCGCTTAGGTTCCTCCTTTTCAGATCTAGATCTGCACCATAACCCAATCACACCTATTCCAGATCTAGCACGATATCAGATATTCAATAAATCAGATGATACCTTGCCACATGATCTCCTTCCTCTTTTATAGTTATAGGCCTTGCACAATACCACGAGCCAAAACCATAATAAGCAATACCAAGGGCCCAAAACCTGGGGTCAACTCTTCTGACGAGATACAATGGTCCACAATCATGGGTTCAAATTCCAAGGACTAACAACCACGGACCAAAAGTAAGTTTCCCACCATGTACGCGCTTTTATGTGCATAAAAGTGCGTGTATACGCATACGCGACTTATGAACGTATAAACCGCGTGTATACGCGTCTTATGCAAGGTGTACCTGCGTATACAAGATTTCCTTCATTCTGAGCATCTGAACTGAGATCTGTCACCAAAGTGAGTTGCCATCAAGGACAACACCTGTACCATAGCGCCATACTTGTGCCAAAATGCCAACAATCTCCACAACACCTGTACCATAGCGCCATACTTGTGCCAAAATGCCAACAATCTCCCCCTTTGGACTTGATGGCAACCCCAAGATCCTCAAAGTCATTCTCCCCCTTTGTCATCAAGGGCAAAGGGCTATGCTCCCCCTGAGTACATGCTGATATCTATGCTCTGCTGTGTTGAACATGCTCCCCCTGACTGTAGGCAAAAAAAAAGGTGTTCTTCAATGAAGAAACATGACTTATACATCATAAAAGACCTTCCTATCACCAAAAGACTCAATACATACAACCATCACCCAACCAAGTGGGGATTCATCAGAAATTCACATATGAAAACCAATTGCATTAATCATCCCATGCATAGTGTGGAAACCAAAATAGGTCGTTACATGACCTTGATAATAAAAAAAGATATACATGACATAGAGATGAGATATCAAGACTATGCAAATCACCAATAACAATTATCAGCAGCATCTGACAATCATTGTAGATATCAGCAATCATATTCTCCTTCTGATCTCCTTTCTGCAGTTGTTCCACCTGAACCAAAACAGCTTGAGTACTATAACCAAGAACTTCTAAGGTAATGCCAACAATGCATTATTAGAAGATTAACTGCTCCCCCTGAACCTGTGCCTGATGATCTCTGACAGACCCATATCAGACACTCTTCAACCAGAGTCTGCCCTTGCTGATTTTCTTCAAAACTCCATATACACGACTGCACCTACATAAATTGGCGTATGTACGCAGATTACCCTCATCCAACTCGCGTACACCAACTTTTCTTTGGAACACACAAGCTTCAACAGCAGGATGAAGCATCAATGACTCCCAGCTTCTGTCTGATATATTCAAAAGTTTCCCTGGGCAGTGGTTTGGTGAGAATATCAGCAACTTGTTCCTTAGAAGGAACATACTCCAATTTGACCTTTTGTTCCAACACTTGTTTCCCGGAGAAAGTGATACTTGATCGGTATGTGCTTGGTCTTTGAATGCATGACTGGGTTCTTTGAAATGCTTATTGCACTTGTATTATAACATAAGATAGAGACAGGTGGAGTACACGTGATTTGAAAATCCTGCAAGGTTTGCATCATCCAAAGGAGTTGTGTGCAACAAGATGCAGCAGCCACATATTCCGCTTCTGCTGTAGATAAAGCAATCGAACTATGTTTCTTGCTGAACCAAGATACTAATCTGGAACCCATAAAGAATGCACCACCACTTGTGCTCTTCCTGTCATCCACGCTTCCGACCCAATCTGCATCTGTGTAAGCATGAAGTGTGAGATCTGTATCTCTAGGATACCATAAGCCATAGTTTTGAGTTCCTTGAAGGTACTTGAAGATTCTCTTCACTGCCTGAAGATGAGTTTCTTTTGGATTTGCCTGAAACCTTCCAACTATTCCCACTGCATGCATAATATCTAGTCGGGTACCTGTCAAATAAAGCAAACTCCCAATCATGGATCTATAGGTTGGTTGATGCACTGCTGTTGATTCATCATTTGCACTAAGGCTACATCCTGTAACCATGGGGGTACATACTGGTTTCGAATCTTCCATGCCATACTTCTTCAAGATCTGCTTGAGGTACTTGGTTTGAGACAAGAAAATACCGCCTTCATTTTGTTGGATTTGCAATCCAAGAAAATATGTCAATTCTCCAAGTAAGGACATTTCGAATTCTTTCTGCAATACCAAGGCAAAGCTTTGACTCATAGCTTCTTCATTGCTTCCAAAGATAATATCATCTACATACACAACAAGTATTAGCAATTTGTTATTTTCAATTTTTATATAGAGATTGCTATCTGCCGATCCTTTTGAAAAACCTTGTTGATGAAGGTATTTGTCCAACCGATAGTACCAAGCCCTTGGAGCTTGTTTAAGCCCATAGAGAGCCTTTTTAAGTCTGCATACAAGATTTGGATCATTTCCAAGGATAAAGCCATCTGGTTGCTCAATGTACACTTCTTCTTCTAAGTCTCCATTCAAAAAGGCTGATTTCACGTCCATTTGAAATACTTTGAATTTTTGAAAGCTAGAGAGGGCAAGGAACATTCTGATGGCCTCAAGTCTAGCTACAGGAGCAAAAGTTTCTTCAAAGTCTATTCCTTCCTGTTGAGCATACCCTTTGCAAACAAGCCTGGCCTTGTTTCTAATAACTTCCCCATTTTCATTCAACTTGTTCTTGAAGATCCATTTTGTTCCTATGACATTCTTATCTTTTGGTCTAGGGACCAACTCCCAAGTGTTGTTCTTTTCAATCTGCTCGAGTTCTTCATCCATTGCCTTGACCCAGCATTCATCTTTGCACGCTTCTTTTACATTTTGTGGTTCAGTGGAGGAGAGCAATGCCAAATAGCTTGAGGCTTCTGCAATTGTTCTTCTAGTTTGTACACCTGCTTCTTTCTGCCCCAAAATCTGAGATTCTGGATGATTCTTCTGCACATACCTGGATGGAGTCTTCTCTTCTATCCTTATCTGTTCCACTGGTGCCTCTTGAGGTTCTTCTTCATCATCAGTTTGATTTGGAGGGTAGTCTTCATCTTCTTCTATATTTTCATAATTTACTTGCCTAGGAACGTTTCCTTTTTCATCAACCACAACATCAATGCTGTCAACAATTCTTCCAAGTCTTTTATTGTAACATATATATGCTTTGCTGTGGGGAGAATAACCAAGAAGAATGCCTTCATCAGCTCTAGGTTCAAACTTGCCAAGATGTTCATCATTATTCTTAATGTAGCATTTGCTTCCAAAAATTTTGAAATGTTTTACCGAGGGAGTCTCACCATACCAAAGCTCATGAGGAGTTTGAGTGCTATTTACCCAGACATTTGTTTTGTTGAGAATAACCATCACAGCATAAGCCGCTTCACCCTAGAAGGTTGCGGGAGTTCCAGACTCATCAAGCATAGCACGAGCCATTTGTTGAACCGTTCTGTTCATTCTTTCCACTACTCCATTTTGTTGAGGAGTCCTAGCTGTAGAGAATTCCCTTCTTATTCCATGTTCTTCACAGAAATCGAAAAACTCATTTGAGGTAAACTCCCCACCTCTATCAGACCTGAGGCATTTAATTTTGCGATCTGATTCGTTTTCAACCAATGCTTTGAAAGATTTGAATTTTTCGAACGCTTCATCTTTGTGCTTCATCAGTCCTATCCAAACCATCCTGGAAAAGTCATCAATGAATAATATAAAGTATTCTTCTCCTCGAGGTGACCTTTTCCTAGATGGACCACATACATCTGTATGAACTAGCTCAAGAGGCCTGCTAGCTGATCCTTCCTTCTCAGGAAAGTTAGTTCTGGTTTGCTTACCAAACTGACATGATTTGCAAATGGTGTTGTATGGAATTTTGATATCTGGAAGACCACGAACTGCCTGGTATTTACATGCTTTCCTTATTTGTGAAAAGCTTAGATGCCCCAACCTCCGGTGCCATAACCAGTGTTCATCATCCTTGCTCAAATAGCATTGTTGTTGTCCTTCTTCAAATATGTATAGATTATTTGGAGTTCTTCTACCTTTGATCACTGTTTCACCTGTATCAAGATCGCGAACACGACATCCATTTGATCTAAATATTACCTCGGTTCCTTGATCGCACATCTGACTGACACTCAGAAGATTATGCTTCAATCCATCAACATACAACACATTTCCAGCTTTGACCTTTTCTTTCAACTGAGCAGTACCTTTTCCTTTTATGGCTGCAGGGGAATCGTTTCCAAAAGAAACCTTCTCCCCTTTTTCTAATGCAGTATATGATTCAAGTTTTTCTTTATCCCCTGTCATATGCTTCGAACATCCGCTGTCGATATATCATATATTTTCCTGTCCTTCTGCATAAAAGGCTATCCCACATCTTTCTGGTTGTGGTTCCTTCATTTTCCATGTTCTGGCACTTGAGGTTTGTTCCTTCTGAGTTGTCTTCAAAAACTTGCTCCTGCATTCAGAATCTTCATGACCAAAGTTATTACAAATAGAACATTCAACTTCATTTTCAAGGGCCGAAAAGTTGTTATAGGTCCTTTTCGTGATCCTAGTCATATTCCTTTGTTTTTGGGCTTCTCTAGTCATGATTGTTCTATAGGCAACACATTGAGCTGCTTTGTGACCAAAATTATGTCAAGAGAAACATTGGCCATTGAAGAAACTCCTGCGATTATCAAATCTATCATCCAACCGATTGTAGTTTCTACTGACATCCATTCTTGAGGCAAATTGAGAAGATTTTACCTGTGGCTGATTGTAGCTTCTCTTTGTCCTTAAGGTAGCTTGCCCCCGATTTTCTTGATAGTCTTTGTTTGTTCTTGAGGTAAACTGTCCCTGATTTACCTGATGATTTCTATTAGGCCTTTGCTCGCTCCTCCTTGCTGCATCAAGATAACTTTTGGATGTGGATGCTTGAGATGTTTCTCCATTATATCCCAGACCTGTCTTGATTAGTGGAGAACACTGCATATTGATAATCTCATCCAGAGTTTCAGATCCTTTAACAAATTTAAGATTAATAGCTTTTGTTTTCTCAATCTCCTTTCTAAGACAAACAATTTCACATTCCAATTTTTCAAGATGTTTTTCCCTTTCAGCCAGTTGACATTGTAGAGAATCAATAATTGCACTTTTCTCTTCTAAGCAAACTTTGAGATCAGACATTTCATTATAAAAACCCTCTACATCTATAGCATCCATGTACTCATCATCTTCAAAATCCATTAAAAGTTTATACTCATTACCTCGTTCATCTTCGTCACTATTTGAGAGTCCATCACTATCTTCATGAGTGTAATAGCTTTTCTTATTTGGATTATGTTTCTTGTTCCATCTAACAGGTTCCTTTCCTTTGTCAATCTTAACTTTATGAGGACACTTGGCAGCATAGTGACCTACTCTTCCACAAGCAAAGCACTTGAAAGGTAACTTACCTCGGAATCGTCCAGCACCCCTTTGAAGATTTTTGACAAAATTTGATTCTTCTTCTTCTTCTGACCCATGTCCTGATTCATAGTACTCTCCTTTGCCCGAAGCCTTGAAGGCAGCTTCTCTCCTGTCAGATGGTCCTCCTTTCCTCATTTCATAAGCAGTTAGAATTCCATGTAGTTGTGACATTTTAAGATGTTGTAGATTCTCCTTTTCTTCTATAGCAGAAACTTTAGATTCAAACCTAGGTGACAAAGATCTTAGAACTTTTTCAACCACAACAGCCTCTTTTATTTCTTCACCCAAATTTTTCATGCAATTAACAATCTCATCGACACGAAGAAAATAGTTAGCCACACTTTCATCATTATACATCTTGAGATTTTCATACTGAATCCTAAGGGTTTGAAGTTTTGCTCTTTTTACCTGATCATCTCCTTCATAGCTCAGAACAATCTTGTCCCATATTTCTTTTGTGGATTTATACTGCATAACTTTGACAAATTCAGATTGCGACAGACATCCCAATAGAGTATTGACCGCCTTTGCGTTTGTTTCATATTTCTTCTCCTCAGCCGAATCTGTAGGAGTTTCTGCAGGAAAAGTATATCATGTATCTATGATATCCCAGACTTCTGTACCCAAAGATTGAAGATAGGCAGTAACTCTTACCTTCCAATATACGAAGTTTGTCCCATCAAAAAACGGTGGCCTGATTGATGCTTCCCTCTTGTAGTTGCTCATGATGAAAGATCTTCCTTCAAGCGATCAAGTTGTTCTGAAGGACCTACTCTGATACCAATTGTTGGAAATAATACTGAGAGGGGGGGTGAATCAGTATTATCAAGCCAAATATTTCCTTTTTAAATTCCAGATGATATACGCTACTTCAGTTATTAAGAACCACGTATATACGCAACTACAGATAAAGAAACTCGCGTATATAAAGCAGACTTATAATTTGAATTATCTTTCAGATGACAGTTATTAATCTGTGATTCAGATGCACATAAACAGTACCAGAAACAGTGAAACAGAGCAGAAGACAGTCACAACACAAGATATAAGGAGGAAACCCAATGTGGGTGAAAACCTCCTGCTGCAATTCGTCTCTATCTTCTTTTAATTAGAAACTTCTCTTTACAATGTCTTGTACTGGAGCAGACTTTACCAATACGCAGGCTGCAACCTGCAGAGAGCTACAACTCTCTCTCGTTTTCCAGCTTTCTTGGAAGGGAGCTCCAACCCCCTTAGTTCTTGTACTAGCTTGAGATACTAGTACGCAGGCTCCTACCTGCAGAAGGCTGCAACCTTCTCTTTGCTTTCAGGGACCTCGTTTCATTAATTTTCAAACTGGATCCACAAGTAACATCAATCAAACATCAAGAATTTCTGCATAACCCAAACTCCTTTTCATCAATCAAAAGCCGAAACAAATAAGCACTTCTCTGACCACTGTACCCAGAACACAGTAACTGTAATCAAACACCAATTCTGAACCCAGAGCACTGCAGCAATAAAACAGAGGCAGCTAGAACATAAATCAAGATATATACGCCGCTTCACTGTTCATCAACCTGCGAGTATACGCATCTATACCACAACCAACCTGCGTATACGCTCCTTTCATTCAAAGAAAAAGCGTGTAAATGCACCTGCAATTCACTGAACCTACGTATAGATCTATAAAGGATAATTTATTCTTTTAAGCATTCAGACATTAGTTAACCCAGATTTATAGATCAAGAGAGCGTCAAATAGATCAAAATTATACAGAGATACCAATGTTCAAGCCTTGAGATTTTGATCCATCAATAACCCTTATCCTTCTTGCGCTTAGGTTCCTCCTTTTCAGATCTAAATCTGCACCATAACCCAATCACACCTATTCCAGATCTAGCACGATATCAGATATTCAATAAATCAGATGATACCTTGTCACATGATCTCCTTCCTCTTTTATAGTTATAGGCCTTGCACAATACCACGGGCCAAAACCATAATAAACAATACCAAGGGCCCAAAACCTGGGGTCAACTCTTCTGATGAGATACAATGGTCCACAATCATAGGTTCAAATTCCAAGGACTAACAACCACGGACCAAAAGTAAGTTTCCCACCATGTACGCGCTTTTATGTGCATAAAAGTGTGTGTATACGCATACGTGACTTATGAATGTATAAACCGCGTGTATACGCGTCTTATGCAAGGTATACCTGCGTATACAAGATTTCCTTCATTCTGAGCATCTGAACTGAGATCTGTCACCAAAGTGAGTTGCCATCAAGGACAACACCTGTACCATAGTGCCATACTTGTGCCAAAATGCCAACAATTTCCACAACACCTGTACCATAGCGCCATACTTGTGCCAAAATGCCAACAAAGCGTCCATATTTACCCTACTGGGAATCTCTTTGGTTATATTTATCTGGGTTGTCCTAGAGGGTTCGACTAGAGAGAAAGAGAGAATTATATTGAGATGTTGCTATCTTGATTCAGAGATTGAGAGACATACTTTTATTTGAGGCCATATTTCCCATAGTGGCGAGACTCTGTCAAACTTTGGAGAGGATATCCAAATGTGATGGTAAAGTTTGTATCATTAATTTATGGGCAATAGAGATATATGTTCCCTTCTCTTCAAATCTATATTTGTAGTTAATTGTTCATGTTATTACTTGATGCTTTGAGCATTAGAGGAAATTTTGGCCTAAAGTGCCCATGAAATTTTCATGTTATTTCCATGTCATAATATGTAAACCAATGAAAATCCTTTAAATTTAAAAAGAGGTACATGTAAATATTTTGGAGGGAACAGATTTTTTTTTTTTGCTTATCTCCTTATAGGTTCACTCAAGTTTCAAGTATAGACACTCATTGGATGAAAAAATAAATTTCACATCCAATGAGTACCCATTATGCATACTTTTGAGAAGGCCCACATTGATAAAAACAATAGATACATTAAAAGAGTGTGTTCAACACACTTTTTTTAATGTATCTAATTTTTTTATCAATGTGGGTTTTCTCAAAAGTATGCATAATGGCTACTTGTTGGATGTAGAACTTAATTCCGCATCCAACGAGTTTCTAAACTTGAAATTTGAGTGAACCTATGAGGAGATAAGAAAAATACAATTAAAAAAATAGTTTTATTCTTTTCCCTCCAAAATTCATAACTCTTATTTTATTATTTTAACTATTATGTTAATATTTTTCCTTAGGAGGCCACTTTTAGGCTGAAATTTCCTTTAATGTTAATGATATTCTATGAAAATAATTTTTCATCCTTGTTGATTATGCATGTGTGCAGGATTAGATCATTAATGCAAGAACGAGATCTCCTAGTTGCATCAAGAGGATTCTGCATCAAATTCAAGAGCCTTCACCAACCTGCAAGGAGACCAGGTGTTGATTCAAACCCTATAGAATTAGGGAATGCATGACTAATTGCCTATTTGATCATATAGTTGGAATTTGTCTCTTGTATTGGTTTAGCCGTTTATTTTTCTATCTAGTAATCCTAATTAGGGAATAGGGTTATGGAGAAACAACTCCTTGTGTGAGAAAAGAAGCCACAACATTTACTTCAAAATAAAATCTCTTGTTAGGATCATAATTCCCATTCCTGGTATTCCAACATTAGATTTTATTTGGAAAATGGTACAACTCCCTCCCGTCTAAATACAACTCAGAGAAGGGCATTAAGATTCAAATCAACACCTTATCAACTTATTAAAAATGTTCCTTTCAGAAAGAATTATGATGGAGTGTTACTCCAATTTTTAGAGCAGGAAGATGCCTAAAAAATTCTTCATGAACTCCACTTTCGCTCTGTTGGTAGGAATTTTGGTGGTGATACCACTACAAATAAAATTTTAAGGGAATGATATTATTCACCCACTTTGTTCAAATACTCTCATGCCCTTGTGAGAAAATGCAAAACTTTCCAAAAGATTGCCAACAAACTTATGAAATTTGCTTTCCTTCTTTAGCTCATCACTGTTGAAGCTCTGTTTCAACAATGGGGCTTGGACATAATTGGACCAGTCAATTCTCCCTTATCTTAGCAACTTAATTTTATTATTACACCTACTGATTATTTTACTAGATGGGTGGAGGAAACACCTTTGTAGGTGGTAAATGCTAATGAGGTTACTGATTTTCTGCAATCACACATAGTCATCGGTTTTGGTGTTCCTAAGTCTCTGATTTTTACTTTTCATCTCGTGAATTGGATGCATGCAGTGGAAAAAGGGATTAAGATAAAATATTCAACATTATCTACAAAGAAATGGTCTTGTTGAATCATCAAACAAAAACTTGTTAAAAACCCTTAAAAGAATAGTCTTAGAAAATCATAAAAATTGGCACACTACATTTTTCAATGCATTATGGGCTAATAAATCATGCCTAAAGCTGCTATAGGAAACTCACCCTTTTTTTTGGTTTATGGTAGAGAGGCCATTTTACCTTCTCACATTTTTCTACCTTCTCTCCCGTTATCTCAAAGCGTCCAAGAACTCAAGTCATAATCTATGGAAAAATAATTAAAACCTCACTGAAATTAGAGGAAGAGAGACAAAAGGCTAAAACCAAGTTAAATCAACATCAAAAATTGGTAAAATGATGGTTTCATAATAATTCTTCTTTTGACCATGATATCGAAGTTTGTGATATTGTTTTAAAAGCCCATGAGAACAAGGGTGAACATATTAAGTTTCAGAGATTGTGGCTAGAACCTTTCATTATTACAAAAAAGATTGGACCCAACACCTTCTAATTGTAGACTCTAGAGGGTCAATATAAGTCCCTCCCAGTCAATGAGAAGCTTTTAAAGAGATATTTTACATGACCTCCTTTGAGAGACTTTTGTACATATTTTTGTATATACTTGTATTTTTTCATTTTGATTTTCTTTTTCTTTTGTGTGATTTTTTTTAAGTGTGTTTTGATATTCTGCGGTAGAATATGCTTGAACATAATTTATTTTAAGGGAAATGAGATCATATAATTCGTTGATCCATGTATTTATCGCTGAAGCATAATTACCGATCAAACAAGAAAGTTACCGATTACCTAGTTTTTTGAGGTAGCAAAAAAATCATCCGATTTTGAAAATTGTTGATTCAGAACACACCTTTTTTTCTAAAGTATTTTTTTGATACTTTAAATTTTCTTATGCATCAAGTATGAACATTCTTTTAAAAATGTTAGTGATTTTCATGTTGATTTTGAAAAGTGTTGATGCAACATCAACCCCTTTTTTTCAGATGGCTTATTTTTGACACTTCAAATTTTCTAATGTATTAAGTATGGATAATTTTTTTAAATGTTGTTGATTTTTATGCAGATTTTGAAAAACATAAAACAATTTTTTTTTAAGGCATACTTTTGACACTATAAATTTTTTTATGTCCTAAGTATGCACAATTTTTTTTTAAATCCTGATTATTTAACCATTTTTCAAGTTTTCTTATTCCTCTTCTTGTTTTTTTATCCTAAGATGTTTATTTTTTATGGGTTTTCCAAACAAGTGTTTTTTGTTTTTCTTTGCAATGTTTTTTTATAATGAAAATATTTTTTTTTTGCAAAGTTTAAAAATAATAATAACATTAATGTTTTGAGGTTAGGGTTTTTTATAAATTTATGTATCGTTAATTAATACTTCAATACACATAAAATAATTGTCGCTAAAAAATAATAATTTTAAACACTCGACAAAAAATACACATTTTCCTTATATAGATAAATTAAAAAAATACGTATTTCAAGACCTATTCGCTAAAAATCACATGTTAAGTAAAAGTTTTTTATGAAAAAATTGAATTAAAAAAAGTTAGAAAAGTAACAAATTTTATGAAATTTTTATGAATTTTATATCAAGAGATGAAGACATTTGAAAAAATAAATAAATAAACAAATAAATGATTCAGATAAAATTTTAAGTAAGAATAACCAAAAAAAAGTTAAAAAAAAATAAAACATACATTTAAAAAAAAGTAATCCTTAAGAATAAAAATAAAAAACATAGAAAAAAACTACAACTAATTAAAAAATAAAATAAAAAAACTTTGTAGAAAAGAAAAAAAAAAACACAAAACAAAACAAAACAAAAACAAAAACAAAAAAAACAAACAAACACACTTTTTGAAAAAACATTAAATGAATAATAATGATAATAATAATAAATTATATATATATATATATATATATATATTCAAAAAAAAATTATATATATATACATTTTTTAAAATTAATTAAAATTTTAAAAATAATTTAAACTGAAAAGTAATTAAAATTTTAAAAAAATAGAGGTCTACTTTACTGAGACCCACTATTTTTTAAAAAATTTAATTGTTTTTAAAATTTCAATTTCAATTTTAATTTTAATTATTCGTTTTTTAATTACCTTTTAATTTTAAATATTTTATAATTTCAGAATTTAGATTGGAGTTGTCTATAATGCGACTTTTTGAGATTCCGGTGACGGAATCCGGCGGAAGAAATTGAGATGAAATCATGATTTGTTGCAGTTAAAATGGTTTTTTAACTGCATATTCGGATTCAGCACCTTGAAAAACCCCTGGGACGGTTTCATTGTGCAGAAATTAGCTATCAAACTTGGATTCCAATAAATCACTGCCGGATTTTCACCGGGAAAAATCGCCGGAAAAGCTTTCAAAAAGTCGCGTTAAAGACTACTCCATTTAGATTTCTGTGATCCATAATAATTTTAACAGCGTCTTTCGGTAAAAATCACATAAGAGATATTCTCGTCGATGCGTTTCGAACCAGCCAGTGTGGTTCATCTTGCCTTGAAGATGAACCACACTGGCTGGTTCAAAACACGTCAACAAGAATATCTCTTGTTGAATTTAAGCTTCTGTGATCCATATCAGGTTTTTTTTTTTAACAATTTTTATGCTTCATTTTTTTTATTTTTTATTTACTTATATTTTTTGTGTTTTTTATCTCTTTCATGAAGAACCATGGTAAGTGGTTCGAAATGAAAAGTATTTTTCGATTTTGAGAAGATATTTAGTATATATTTTTTTATGTTTGAATTTTTTTGTCATTTTTTTTCTTTCTAATTTTTTTAATGATTTAATATATTTATTTATTTATTAATTATTATTTTTATAAATTTTTTGTTTTTGTTTTACTTTTAACTTTTTATTTTGTTTTGTATTTTTTATTTTTATTTATTTATCCATATATTTATTATTTTATTTCATTTTTTATTTTTTTGCAGGGTCCGTCTTGATCCTCGACTAGTGGCCCAACCCCATTATGTGTCAATTTGATAGTTGATTTTAAAAATTTTGTTATAATGGATCAATTTCATGGTTGATTTTTTAAATTTCATTGCAATGGGTCAAGTTCGTCTACACTGCATGTCAATTTGATGGTTGATTTTTAAATTTTCTTTGCAATGTGTCAAATTGTCTTAGACTAATATTTTAAAATAACTATACTTTTAATATTTAAAAAATAAACTACTCTTAGTATAATGACTATTTAATTTAGGTGTTCATTTTAAAGTTTTTTTTAGTCATATAATTTTTCCGTAATGCCATGGTTGAAATATATTGAAAACTTGTGGTTTTTTGTTGTTGTAATATTTGGTTTTAATTCCATAGTTGAAAATTTGTTAAATTTTTAAGATTTTTCTAAGTCATGATATTTTATCTTTAATGTTATGGTTGAAAATAGTTATAAGTATTTTATCTTTAACGTCATGGTTGAAAATTATTGGAATTTTAAGGCTTTTCAGAGACATGATATTTTATCTTCAATGCCATGCCTGAAAATTGTTGGAATTTTAAGGTTTTCTAGAGTCACGATATTTGATCTTTAACGCCATTGCTAAAAAATGTTGAAAATTTACCTCGAAAAAAAAGACAATATTCCAGTGCCAAGACTTTTCATTTTCAGGGTGTTTTTTGCATCAAAAAATTGGCATTTATTGGCTTTTACTATCATTTTTTAAAAATGTTGAAAATTTACCTTCAAAAAAAAAAAAAAAGGTGGTGATGCATTATCAACACTTTTCGTTTTCGGGTTGCTTTTTCATGTTTTTTGGGGGTTTTTTTGCTAGAGTTCTCGTTTTGAGGTAACAATTCCCGTTTGATTGGTAATTTTTTTTCGGAATAATTCTTCTAGTTTGATTCAAATGAATAGCTTTCCTTTTCAGATTCTATTTGAATTTGGTCTCGAATGTAGAAACTTACCCAAATCCATCTCATTTTAGAAGAATCCTCATCATAAATTAATAGATTATCTTAAATAACAACACTTTTTGTTAAGATGGAAACTTAAACTTTTCACACCATCCCAAGAGTTTAAGGAGCAAATTTGCCTACTTGGCTATTAAGTAATTCGAAAATTATCAATATTTATTAGAGTGTAATTCAAAAATATGAAAAGGGCAAAATACAAGTGAAATAATTTATTTATTTCTATTAAAGAATTGACCGAGGGATAGGAGGTCTCATCATAAGTCGACCTACCATAATCATCGGTATTAATGAAAGTGACATTACCATATTTGGTCAACATGACAGGGTGATGAATTTCAATTGAAATTTTGAAAGACAATGGGTCTCAACATGAGCCAACTTGTTCACTTTCATTAGTTCTCGTGAATGGCACTACCATCATCTGGTTACCAAGCTAGGACAGTGACCTTCAGCTAATATTTGATAAACTTATTGTTTAAGGTGCTCTGAATCTATATTTGATAGATGAGATACTGGAAGATCGTTGGGCTAAAAGGTGACCTTGTTGAGGTTATGAACACCTGGTGGTGGCAATGGCTCCACTTGTAGTATTAAAGCCATGTTTTGGAAAATTCTATTTGATGTCTATCTTTATAATCTGTTATCTATAAGGATTCCTCTAAGATCTGGTGGGTTTTACCTTCATTTATGTATGTTGCAGACTCTTCTATTTTAAAGACTGAATAGGCATCTATAAATTTTTAATAAACCAAACTGAAGGAAGCCGATTTTAAACATTTTATACATGATTATATTGCATATGACTTGTATTCCTTATTGTAATTTTAGGTAGAGAAAAATCGTTTGCCGAGTAGATCAACAATGTTGGCATGCCAACTCACTCCCTTTAATTTTATAAAAAAATAAAGGGCCCCTCCTCAACTTCAATTATTTATGCTTATTTTTCCGCTTATTTTGACTTATAATCGCTTGAATCCATAATTTCTTTTCTGATTATCATTTTTCTTTTTTTTCCATGATGGTTCACTATAGATCTATTCCTACACTCATTGGGATATAAGGGTTATTTTATTTCTAATCACTATGACCAGTGTGAGCTAACATTTCCCCTAATGTCAAGAAAATATTGTAGTTTAAGGGCCATTATAGAATCTTAGATTCTATAGTAGCCCTAAGTTATGTTAAAATGCTAATGGGGTATTTTTTTCCAAAACTATCATATGCATTTCTATCTTCATCCTTATGTTTTTATGTGGTGTTTGATTTTAAATATGTCATTTTCGAATCAACAGTTCCAAACCTAAAGTCTGTAACCTAAATGGTGGCACTGTATATGTCTCATCATATATTTTATTTATGTCATATATAGTTCCAATTTGCATTCACAAATGTCCATTGATTTCGAATGTGATATATCATTTTGGTGATTTGTTTATGGATTCACATTTATGGTAGGTGTTGGTTTTGGTTGATATTTTATCCATTGTGCCTAGTCACTTGCTGATTTGGGAGCCTGAGCCTTAAGTGTCGAAATGCAGCCATGACAACTACCATGTGGCTCATGATTTGATAGCCATCATTCATTGCTCATGGCCATTATGGATTTGTCTCAACCCTGCACTTGACACCTCTTGATTTGAATATTCGATTTTTCTCGAGAGGGTGTCATAAAAATGCCTCTTTTCATCATTTTCGTTTTGATCATGACAGTTTTGTGACTTAGGGTTTCCTGTCTCATTTTTATTTTCTAGGCCTTGTTCTACCTCGATCTGTGAATTTTCTTCTATAAAATGCCTCTAGTAGTCCGTTTAGAACTTATTAGAGAAAACATTATAGAGGTAGATGAAGAGTGTTTAGCTCTATTTTGTTGAGTAGGATGGTGGTAGTTATTGCAACTGTTTCAAGGCCATAGTAATGAGGTAGTCAAGGATTTTGTTGCTTCTTTCAATGGAAGAAGAGTTTACATTGGTGGACTCAAAATTAAACTCGATTTGCAACTTGTAGCAACAACTACCCAATTTCCCTTGAAAGGCGAATGTTGGTCCAAAAACGCCCTTTTCAAAAGTATTCCATGGAAGAAATTGCTAGTGAATAAGGACATTGAATACACAATTAAAGGTGATTGGTGGAAAACCGGGGAGCGCGGGAGAGCCGAAGCGACTAGGGTTACAATAGCGAGCAGTGTTCGATTCTAATGGAGAGTGGCAGGGGAGGGAGCACGGCTCCCTCCTACAAAGACGCAGTAGCCAGCAGAAGCAAATCACCAACTGGAAGTAGTAAAGGCTGCATGAATGACAGAAACAGGGATAATGAAAAGGAAACAGATGGGACCAGAACAAAAGAAAATAGTAGCACAAAGGACAAAGAGGAAGAAGACAAAAGTCTGGGTTCAAAAGACAAAAAACAAAAAGGACCTTGCAAACCAAAAGCAGAAATCACTCCTCGAGTAATATTAAATGATCCTGCACTGCAGGAGCACAGGGAGCATATGGGAACCTACGCCATTATCTGTAAATTTATGGGACTATGGCCCACTGAAAAGGCTTTGCAGACGTGGATCAAGTATCATTGGAAGCCCAAAGGAAGCATTGACCTACATCTTGGGTCAAAAGGATTCTTCACAGTAGTGTTCTCTAACATCGAAGACAAAGACAGAATATTCGAAGGAGGACCCTATTTTTTTGTTGCAGCGGGTCTCTACATGAGACCTTGGAAAATGAACTTTGTCCCAGAGAGGGAGACTTTCTCTTCGGTTCCTGTGTGGGTAAGGCTCTACTCTCTACCGCTTGATTATTGGCAAACTGAATCATTGACGGCCATTGGCAATAAACTAGGACGCTATGTCAAAGCTTCTGAAGCCACAAGAAGGGGAAAATATACCTCCTTTGCTAGGATATGTGTGGAAATGGATCTATCAGGAGCACTTCCAGATGAAGTTATCTTGGAATTTTTTGATGAGGAGTGGGTGCAGATAGTAGACTATGAACATATCCCTTTCAGATGTCGAAGATTCCATGAACATGGGCATTTGTTAAGAGATTTCCCTCCCAGCAAAGAAGATAACAAAGAAAAATGTAATACAATGAAGGACACGGAAAGCTTTCAAAAAGTGGCTAGCACAGGAAGGGGAGGAAAAAAGGGGTCAAAGCAACAACATACTGAGGGGTAGAAGGGTAGTCAGAATAAGTTTCAAGTGCTAGAAGAGACTGAAGAAATCACAAGAGAGAATCAATATCAGGAGGTAGATGCTAAAGAAAAAGAAAAAAAAGAGGACAAAAATCATTCTCCGGAGATCGATTCTCAAAAAGAAGCCATGAGAAGTGAAACAGAAATGGAAATGGATCAGGAAATGACCCAAAGTGAAACAGATCTGGAAGATCATGAACTACAAGAAATTCTCGACAAGGAAAACTTGGATCTGGAAGGATTCCTGATGCAAGGAACCAAAGGAGGGATAGATTCTCTGCCTCAAGAAGAATGCAACAGAATACAGCAGTTGTTTTTATGGAAAACTCAGGAACGAGGGCTGGAGAAAGGTAAAAACATCCACAAACAGGAGCACAGAGGGGTGAAAACAATGAAATTAAATCCAGGATTAGCTACCAGAAATCCAGGAAAGAAGAGAGGTAGAAAAAAGCAAAATGAGCTCCTGATGGAGTGTGGAAAGCTAATGATAGATTCAGGTAAGATGAAAGATCTAACCAGTTACTCCTTTACAAATATTTAATTATGAAGTTCATATCTTGGAATATCAGAGGTCTAGGTAGCAAAAGAAAACAAAGAATGCTAAGTAACAAAATGAAACTAGCAATGTCAGACATAATCTTCATTCAGGAAACAAAATGCTCCATTCAGAAAATAAAACAAAGCCATAGAAATTGGCTCAGCAAATATGAGTTTCTAGAAGTCAAAGCAGAGAACACAGCTGGAGGCATTCTCACTCTTTGGAACCCCCAAAAAGTCAGCATTGTAGATGCGGAGGCAACGAGAAATTACTTATCAACTATCATTCAACCAATGGGGATGTCTGAGACCTTCCTAGTTACGAATGTCTATGGTCCTAAAAGAATAGATGAGAAGCTTAGATTTCTAGACTCCCTGGTAGATCTCAGAAGCAGACATAAAGAAATCCCTTGGGTCATTGGAGGAGACTTTAACATGATTAAATCTCTTTCGAAAAAAAAAGGAGGTACCAGAATCCTCAGTAGAGAGTCAGTAGGATTCCATTCTTTCACAGAAGACATGAAAATGGTTGACTCTGAAATGCATAACGGTCTTTTTACTTGGAATAACAAAAGAGGAGGTAATGCTCAGGTTGCCTCCAAGTTAGACAGATTTTTGATCTCCGAGCAGCTGATGCTCACAAATAAAGAAATATCTGCAAGGGTTCTCCCATTTGGAGGCTCTGATCACTGGCCGATTCAATTAGAAATCAAGGGAATTGATGCTCCCAGGAACAGACCCTTCATATTTGAGAATATCTGGCTCTCCCACCCAGATTTCATCAGCAACATTGAAAAATGGTGGTCTGAAGATCTACAAGTTCAGGGCACCAAAATGTTCCTCCTCCATAAAAGACTGAAGCACATAAAAATCAAACTCAAAGAATGGAACAAGAAGGATTTTGGTAACATTTTTGTAAACAAAAAATCAGTAGAGATCAAAATGCAGGAACTAAACCAAGCATTGATCACAGAGGGTTTTGATAAAATCAAAAGTGAGCAAGCTGAAAAACTCAACCAAGATTGGGAGAATTTATGCAAACAGGAGGAAGTCTTTTGGAGACAAAAGTCTAGAGTTCAATGGCTCAGAGAAGGTGATCGAAATACTAGATTTTTCCACCGCTCCACCATAGCCAATAGAACGCACAATAGAATCTCCTCAATATTGAACGAAGATGGGGAGCTTCAGACCTCGCACAAGAATATTGAAGCTGTGATGGTTCAACATTTCAGAGGCATCACAAATGAAAATAATCCAAACAGAGACCAACACATCAAGGAAATTATAAAGAACATCCCCAGGATGGTGTCTAGAGAGGATAATTTTAACCTGAACAAACCAGTAACTGAAGGAGAGGTCAGTGCAGTTATCAAAGATATGCAGAATGGCAAAGCTCCAGGTCCAGATGGTTTTAATGTTGACTTTTTCAAAGCCTGCTGGAATGTGGTCAAACAGGATATTCTGGATGTGGTTGAGGACTCCAGAAGGAGCAGATCCATTCTAAAAGCCTTAAACACCTCCTTCATCTCCCTGATCCCCAAACAGGACTCAGCCCTGACTCCTGATAAGTTCAGACCCATTGCTTTATGCAATGTGGTTTACAAAATTATTTCCAAAATCTTGGCCAACAGACTCAAACCTCTTCTTCCTTCTTTGATTTCAGGGGAACAGTCTGGTTATGTTGAAGGAAGGCAAATCCTGGATAATATTATTCAGGCCCACGAGGTAGTTCACTCTCTCACTAGCAAAAGGCAGGCTGGTATGATCATGCAATTAGACATTGCAAAAGCGTATGACAAGGTGAACTGGATTTACATCAAAAAGGTCCTTTCTGCTTTTGGGTTTGATCATGACTGGATCAGATGGGTTATGGCTTTGGTTACTTCACCCAGCTTTTCAATTCTTGTGAACGGCTCACCCTCAGAGATCTTCACTCCTTCTAGAGGCCTCAAGCAGGGAGACCCACTCTCTCCCTTTCTCTTTATCCTCATGATGGAAGGATTGGGCCGATCCATTAAAAATGCTAAAGTCTTAGGTAAGATCAAGGGCCTACAATTAACGGAGAACGGCCAAGCTTTGACTCATCAACAATTTGTGGATGACACCATGCTGCAGGGTATCCCCACAGTCAAAGAAGCTTCAGCATACAAAAAAATCTTAAATGACTTTGCCTTGGCTTCAGGTATGGAAGTCAATCTCTCCAAATAAAAAAAAAATTCTTAAACACTAACATAGCCATTCAAAGGAATATTTCCTGAATTCTGGGCTTCCAAAGGGAGATCCTCCCTTCAAAATATTTGGGAATCCCCCTTACGGATAAACCAATGCACAAACGTATCTGGGAATCGATGCTCAACAAGATGCAAGACAAGATCAAAAAATGGACTTTCAAAGCGTTGGACTTGGCTGGCAGGATGATTTTGACGAAGGCAGTTCTGCAATCTATCCTTGTTTTCTTTTTATCAGCCCTGCCAACTCCCAAAGGGGTCTTACAGCAATTTAGGAACATTCAGAGAGACTTTCTTTGGGGCAAGGAGGAAACCAGAAAGAAATGGGCCCTAGTTTCTTGGGATAAAATCTGTAAACCCAAAAGTCATGGAGGCCTAGGCTTAGATGATCAGGAGATTCTAAGTAATGTTTTAGGAGCCAAACTCTGGTGGAGATGGGTTAAAGACCCAGGGGCTCAATGGGCTAAAACCTGGAAAGAAAAATATGCAAGCTCCTGGCAAACAAGTGATCTTATCAGAATGTCAGGGAACATAAAAGGCTCTCACATATGGAATAAAGCCTGGGAAAATAGAAGCCTAGTACAAAACAACAGCTTCTGGGAAATCAGAGCAGGAGAACAAGCTCTCTTCTGGGAAGATAAATGGCAACAAGAACCAATGTTGTTAAGGGAGGACTTTATGAGCATCAAGCAGGAAACTGATTTCCAAGGACTATCAAAAGTCAAGGATTTCTGGAATCTTCCCCATGACTCTGAGAAATGGAGAAGCTGGAGGAAAATAAACTGCAGAGGGAACAGCCCCATAAAAGCAAAAACAGAAGAACTCATGAACATATTAGAGCAGAGGAAGATCTTGGTTACAGATGGGCAGGATCAGTTAAGATGGGGCCAAAACAAAGAAGGCATCTTTAACATCAAGGAAGCAAAGAGAATAACCCTTAACCTAGATCCCTGCGTTTTGGCTAAGTCCTGGCAAAAACTTTGGAGCCACCAAGGGTGGATGAAGATCAAACTTTTTATGTGGTTAGTTCATCACAAGAAAATATTAACTTGGGAAAACATTCAGAAGAGGGGGGTGATGGGGCCTTCTAGATGCCAATTATGTGAAGCTCAAGAGGAGACAATGGAGCATATTCTCAACAACTGCACCTATACCACCTGGTTGTGGGATTCTTTCAACACCATTTTTCAACAGACTGACAGAGACAAAGGTAGCATCATTAACACCCTGAATAAGTGGAGAAAAAACTTTTCAGAGTATGAGATCCTTAATTTGGCCTGGACCTTTACGCCAAGCTTCATTATCTGGAATGTTTGGAAGGAACGGAATAAAAGAATTTTCAAGGATGAAAAAACTACTCCTCATTGCCTGATGGAATTGGTATTAAAGCAGATTAAGGAAACTGTTTCCACCACTGTGCACAGTTATCCCTCGAATCCTCCCACTGCGCTTGAACTGAGAACTCTCAAGCATCTGGGAATGCATGAGATCATCCACCATGGTCTTAGCAAAAAAGAAAGAGTGTTGGAAATGGAAAAGGAGTTCTGGCATCCTCCACCAAAAGGATTTCTGAAATGCAATATTGATGGGGCTTCAAAAAGCAACCCGGGGACAACAGGCTATGGAGGTGTGTTGAGAGATGAAGAAGGAAAAATAATTTTTACTTTCCACTATCATTTAGGCAAAGCCACCAACAACATGGCTGAATTAATGGCTTTGGAACAATGTCTAGAGCTTCTTAAACTAAATCACAGCTCAAATGTCCTCATCGAAGCAGACTCCGAGATTTCCATAAATGCAGTTAAGAAAATCAGTTATGGAACAACACCAGAAAGGGTCTCAAAACATTGGAGACTTATACAAGTGTACCAGAGAATCCAAAAACATCTACTGAGTCTTCGAACAATTAGCTTCAATCATGTTCAGAGGAAAGCCAATAAACTTGCAGATCTACTGGCCAACCAAGGAGTAACTAATCCAGATTGCAGGATTGAAATGAAATGGCAGGAGATGCCTCCTAGCAGGTTAAAGGCTCTCTGCGATGCACAAGCCGCAGAGGACAAGGAAATTTTCGATTATTGGGCACGAGGGGCAGGCAATGATTAAAGCTCTTTATGCCTGTTCATTCACTTCACTGTGGCCGGCTCCTTGAAACAGAGCGTACTCTGCATGGTGATAACTTCCACTGGTGTAAGGGAACTTATCTCCGTCGTTTCTTGATTGGTGACACAAGGTTTTATTTACAGTTACAGAATGTCTCCACTACGAGCTCCTTTGTCAGTTTTAGCAGAATGAAAGGCTGGAATGCTCCCACGAAGGAATCTCCTTTGCACTTCTCTTACGGATCAGAAAACCAGGCTTTAAGCGGTTTTCTTATGATCGCGAGGCACACAAATGGTAAATGGTTTTGGTTTATTGAGAGCGATTCCATTCGGCTCTCAACACGTGGCATGGGTGGGGTTCGTCATACCACCCTTCATCGCACCTTAAAGATCATGCATCTTGGCTCTCCGAAATCTCTCCGAGCCGTCCTTTTCTGCGGTGGCAGTCGACGGTTAGATCTGGTCGGGCTAGTTTGTGGGGTCGCGAGTATGTGTAATCTTTGCGAGTTAAGGATGGGAGGTGTGCGGCTTTTGACTTTGGGTCAACCTGTCAACGTGGGGACCATGTGGTCGGTTAGCTTGTCATTTAGTTTGTGTAGTGGGCCACATCTTTATAGTACGATCTGGTTGGTTTCGTAGGCCTTGAGATATTCAGGCCTTTTGTACTTTGTGTAACTTTACTTTTGGATTATTGAAATAGAAGGAAAGTCTCTTGCTTCAGCAAAAAAAAGGAATACACAATTAAAGGTATGCCTATATCATTTCTCAAACCAAAATGGCATAACCCGTTACATCTAATTCTTAGATATATAACCTCTAAGGGTCATTACAATGTTTTTTTTATGTATCACAATCAACATTTAATGGCCTTCCTAGGCCAAAAACTTAATTTCCTATACTTTCTCTTGAAGAGTTTGAAAATAATATCAAAGGCTTACCAAGCTGAGCACAGAAACCCTGACAAGTCTCTTTGCCATCATGGGTTAATTTGTATATTGGTTAGATATCACTTAGATCATATTGGTGATGATTGGGATTTGTTTCTTACTCGAAATGGCTATGGAAAACCACCACCATTTGATTATGTCCAGTCTTCTCCTGACCTATATCCTATTGATTCAACTCCATCCATGGCAGACGAGTTACAGTAGGATGAATGCAAGGGGTCTCCTCAAATTCCAAGGTTACCCTCTACATAGAACAGTCAAATTAAAATTTCCAAAATCCTAACTTCCCTCTGAGTTACTAGGAGTGCAACTGAACCTCATAGGTTCAATTCTACTGTTGAATCTCCTCAACTTGAAACACAGCATGTTCAACCTGCAAACAAATAAAAAACTAGTCAGATACAAGACATGGTGAAAATAGAACAAATGCAAACAATATTTTCTAGGGCTCGAAGAACCAATATTAAGGGTCCTCCTGAAACCATTCCTTTGGAAGACTTAGAAAACAATCTTGATCCATCTCTGAAAAAAAAAAATTTGCATCCTTAGGAACTTTCTCTAGGTCATGACAATACTATCAATTGTGGTGATGTCTCCTCTAGAAACTCTCACTCAGATGATTTAATTGTGAATATATATTGGAAACAACAATGTTTTCTTATTGTTCCTCAGTTGGAACATAGAATTAGCCAACTAGTTTATGAAAATAACCAGTTAAGGGCCACGTTCCAAAGAAGGGATAAATAATATGAACAAAAACCTTGTTTTGTTGAAGGTAAAACCAGGTATAAAGAAACTCACATTGTCATCAATTCTCCGAACCTCAAGGTTACCATCTCCTTGGAATTAAAGGAACCTAGTGCCGGAAAATATACGATTTGATTGAAAAGACATGCAGGTAATATTTGTTCTTATTTAGTTTGCTATCTTAATGAAAGGGCTTTTATAGAATCGTAAATTCTGTAGCAGCCCCATTTCAATTTTATTGTTACGTTACCTAATTTTAGTATATTTTTTAAAAGATGTTCAATGATGGCAAGGAATTTCTCTTAGGCAATACGATTCAGGATGCACTCACTCACTTCATGTCCTCTCTTGACCCTGTATTGGAATCATGTCTATCATATATCTTATGTTAATTTCCTCATAGGATGAGAAGGCCTAATGATGAAACAATTTTCTTTATTTTCTATAACCGAAGGATACAAAGACAATTTTATTTTTATTTTGGATTGTAAGGCTAAGGGCTTGGGTTATACAAACTCCAGAATTTGATTGTAAAGGGGAAGTAAAAGGATCCTAAGGGGAAACTTTATGCAAGGAAATGTTGTTGGATTTATGACTGTGGAATAATATTTTCTTTTATACAGTTAATTGACTTGGTTGGATTTATTCCATTGCTTGTATCTTCATGTTCCATAGTATTATTGATATCTTCTTAAGGCCTCTGTAATTTAACTTTCAAGCTTTAGAAGATAGAAATTCCCTCTATTTAATGATTTGATATATTCAACAAAAGGTTGTTTATTATTGCATTTCTTTGTTGAACTAAGTATTATTTCAATTTGATTATTTAATCATATTGATACACTTCTCGAGTGACTTGTGTCCTAAGAGTGTTGCCCATCTTGACATTTAAAATATTTGAGTGTTTGTGGGTGGGTGTTAAATTTTTATATTTGCATAAAGTCTTTCTTTTTCTTACAGGTTGAATTAAGATTGTAACTATAACTAATTGATAAATTAAATAATCTCCTTTCTAATGGTTTATTAGTTGTATCCATAGATTAATATATTAAAAGTATATGAATTTGATAAACAATCAATTATAGTTTTTCTCCTATTTTTTTTATCTTGGAAAAGTAATATATGCATACATACATACATATATATATATATATATAACCTAAACCATGTGTAAAATCACTCAAGCAATAGCTCATGGTGGACATGATTCCAATCAAACAACTAGTGAAAATATCCTACATATTAAAAGATGTGTATCAATTGGTCATTAATGTGGGATTAATTATGTGGACTTGCTCATGAGAGTGAGAGTATCTGAAAGATCTTCCTTATGTAAGATGTTTAAGAATGCTAGTATCAGCAACTCCAACTCTGAAACATCGTGGCAATAGGATTCATTTCTAAATAGAATTTTGTAAACAATGAAATGAAATCTAACGTATGATATTTTGTTGCTACTCTATATGTTGGAAGGTCTGAATTGTCTAGCACCTTGTTTAATAGTTGAAGGAGTATCAAGTCTACCTTTTTTACAAGAAGAATTCTCAAGTATCATATTCACTCCAACACTAATAGAATAAAGCCAACGAGAAAACATAATCAACAGAATTTAGATTTTCCCAATGTAAACCAAATTTTGTTATACCAACTTTAGTTGGTGTTTCCTATGGTGCAGGGATCATTATGGAAGTCATAAGGAGTGTTATGTATAATATGGAAAAGTATGCATGCTTAGCAATAGTAAGGACATCAAGAATTCACATAGCAAATCATATAATTAAAGAGAAGTAGAAGAGACACAAGTAGTGGAGAACTAGCAGAAGCACACTTTATATTATATCTCTTAAAATCCAATCAGAACTAATACATTGATGCATATACAAATATTTATATCACATCGGGACAGTTACAATAGACTAATTGTCCGACCAAACTCTAACTTAATCTGACTTTAGTTTAATCATAACAAGATTAAAAACCATATTTACAAAGTATTCTTTCTGACTCGACTGCTATCTCCCCCACCCTCAAAGCCTTCTTCATCCTGAAGAAGGGGATATTTGGAGTGATACAAACAAATACAAAACATGGCTTAATTCATTTGCTATCTCTTTGAGAGTTGATAAGTTTACAAAAAAAATTATACAAAATAGATACAATGAGAAATAAAAGATGAATTATGGCATAACGTCTGGTGCTTCTTCGACAGGTGAATCTGGAGGCTCAGTCGTAGCTTTGTGAATTTCTTTTGTCGACTAATGTGCTGCTTGGCGCACTTTGACTTCGTGTGATTGTTTTTCTGAGGATGCAACACATGTTGAAACACTGGGTGCATAAAACTGATGGTTGGGTCATGGTGGTTATGGTGATGAAGAATGAAATGGTAGTGGTGGTGGCATGTTCAAGAAAGCAATTTGATAAATAATTGGTGCAATAATTTGAATGTGTTCATTAAATGTTGACCACCTACAAATTGATAGCCTTGCCTGAGCACTTGATTCCTTAAGATCTGCAAAAAACTGAACTATTTCTTCCAATGGGGTCTCTTCCAATACCCTTTGGTTGAAAGGATTGGCCTATTCGAGCTACTAGACTTGATTAAGTATTCACTATAAAAATCATAAAGTATTATTTGCTTCCATATGTGATTTTTTTCTACTCTAAGCCATTGGCACTCATTTTGCATCAACTATGCAAAATTTTGTTATTCATGTTCTAGATTATTGTCCAGTGCTTGTTTAGCTCTTGGATCTACAACTTCCCTCGAGACCAAGTCACGAATAACCATTTACAGTGATCTGATGTGACTGTGGGTTGATTCCAAATAGGTGGGCCAATTATTCAGCGTATTCATTAAGTTAGCTCCTCTTTCAAGTGTTCACTCCAATGTTTGTTTGGCTACCGGGAATTCATGATGAGCCTTTTGGAGTATCTTTGTCAATTATTTTCTCCCCGCCATTTTTGTCCTAGACTCTAACTATGTTATATGTGCACTAACTTTCTCATTCCTTTCAATCCACTGATGCACCAACTATTTGAAGGAAACAAGATGATCATCGATTTCAGCTGGAATGTTGACGTTATCTTTTTCTTCTACCTAGTGTTGATACTCGAACAAAATCTCCCTTTCTCATTCATGTGTTTGTTGTAGCTTATTGGTGTCCTTTTTCCTCTTTTCCAGTTGCAACTTTGCTACTTTTACAGACTGTTCCAGGACTTCAAAAAGATGCTTATCACTTGTGAGATCCGGGTCTGAGTAATTATTGTGAATGTCAATAATCTCCTTGTTAACTTGAGTGTTTGGCGTGCTTGGAATTTATTTTCAACTGCTTTTATGATACTCCCTTCTCACATGTGATTGAAGCCTCTATCTTGATTATTTTTCCCGTCGAGATGTTCTCTATGGCCATGTTTTGTTGAATGGTTCTTTTTTCCTTTGGGTTGGCTTCAATATTTCTTTGTTTGTTTGTTTGTTGAGCCAGATCCTTTTACTATAATAATATATGAATCTTTCTATATGTTCTTGTCATCTTTCATCCTTGGAATGATGTCAATCCATATTTTGTTTAACTCTACTATTTAAGAGATTACCCAGATCTACATCTTGTTCCATATTTCTATCATATATGTCTACTTGATTTGTGATTTCTTTCTCTTTATTGGATCCCCAACTATTGTGTTAGTTACTTTATTTCTAATCTATAGCTGCTTTTTGTAATGAACTTGCTAAATTCTACTTAAGAAAGAAAATTGTTAATTTTACAAATTGTTTGGTTGGTTAGCCCACCACAGAGTGGTTTTCAAGCTAACCCATGTCCCTAGTCCATCAAAAAAATTTCACCAAGAACATGCCATTATTATAAAGAGACATACTTCTTAAGTTTGGCACCATTGACAAGTGACTTGAACAGGTTCCCTTGCAATGTCTTCAATTGTATGGCTCCCAAAGGACGTATATATTCAATAATGAAGGGTCCCAACCATGTGATCTCTATTTTTCTTGGTTTACCCTTCATTCGATAGTCGTATAACAAAACTAACTCACTGACTTTAAAATTCTTCATTTTTATAAATTTCTATTGTGTCATGCCTTTTGTTGGTCTTTACTAGCTTGTTGATGGTAGAGTGCACAGAGTCAATCTTCCTCTTATTGTTGATACACTTATTTCATTCTCTGAACACTGAAGTGGGACTACTGCTTCCTATCCATAGATAGGTTTAAAAGGTGTTGATCTCGTCGACTGCTTGTACGTTGTGCAATATGCCCAGAGGATGGTTGGCACCTTATCATCCCAATCATCTTTTTCTAGATTGCAACCTTTGTTAATCCCTTGTGTAATGTTTTATTAAATGACTCGACGACACCATTCACTTGTAGGTGGTATGCATTAGTATTCTTATGTCCAATGAGTCCCTCTATCACTAATGATGACCATAGGATAGTTGAACTGAGTTACAATATTTTCATATATGAATTTTGATGGTACTTCTTTAGTACACGGTTCAACAAATTCTACTTCTTCCCACTTTGTTAAATATTCCATTGTTGTTATGATATATTTTTCTCTTGTATGTCTATCTCTTTTGGGAAATGGTCTAACGAAGTCGATTTCCAAAATCTCAAAGGGTAACAATGGAATAATTGAGTGTAACAACATGTGGTGTTTAGGTAGTGGTCTCCCAGATCTTTGGCATATATCACATTTTTGTACATGCAGTCGATAGTCTTGAAATGTTGTTGGCCACCACAACCCTACTTGTAGTATTTTCCTAGCAGTCGTGTCACCCAGATAATGACCTCCAACTCCCCCTTTATGTGCCTCGTCAATAATATCCTCCCTTTCATGTTCTAAGACACATCTTTGTAGTACCTCGTTAATACCAAGTTTATATAATTTTCCATTTATCAAAATGGCGTTGCTTTAATCGTGAGAATATTTTTCTTCTTTTTCGATAATCCCTCAAGTTCCTTTCCCATGTGTAAAATTTTTGTTATTTCAGCTAGCTCTGCAAGGATCACTTCAATTCTAAATAGGTGCACATCTGGGAGGTCATCTTCAATATTGGTCAGCTCTTCTCCAAATTCTAGTCAAGATAAATTATCAGGACAGACATTCTTCTTTCCTGGTTGAACAATAACTTCAAATTCAAATTCTTGAAATAATAATAACCATTGACAAATGTGCCCTTGATGAACCGGTTTATTAATGAGGTACTTTAGTGCTTGATGATCAATATAGAATATAAATGGGTTCGTGAGGAGGTAATGTTAGAATTTTTGCAAAGAGAAAATAATGGATATAGCTTCTCTTTCAGTCATTGAATAATTTCTCTCAGATTTATTGAGCTTTCAACTAGCATAGGCATTAGGATGATCTATCGATTCATCATCAGGTTGCGCCAGAACTACTCTAACAACCACATTCGATGCATCGACATGCACATGAAACTACTTTGACAAGTTAGGAAACTTGAGAATGGGTGCTTCAACTAATTTCTTTTTTAGCAACTAGAACGACTCATCACACTCATTTGACCAGATAAATGGAACATCTTTCTTTAAAATTTAATCTATGGGAAATGTAATATTAAAGTAGTGCCTAATGAACTATTTGTAATAACTAGTGTGGCCCAAAAATATTTTAATTTTCTTTTGATTCACAAGAGGTTTCAAGTCTAAAATCACTTTAATCTTCGTCATATCAACTTTGATTCCATCCTTTGAAACCACATGGCCTAGTAGTATTCCAATGGGTGTTGCAAAGATACACTTTTTGATGTTCAATGATAAATGAATATGTTTGCATCTTTCCAACATTAATATTATCCATTGTATGTGATCTTTAAGCAATGTATATACCATCCAGTCGTCAAAGTAGACTACCATTGTTTTATAAATATATTCCTGGAAAGCTTTGATGATTATTTGTGAAAATATTGCTGGAGCATTTTTTAGTCCAAAGGGCATTACCAAATTAGCAAAAGAACCAAATTCAGTGACAAGTGTTGTCTTTTCCCTGTCTTCTTCTACAATAGGTACTTGATTGTACACTCAGAAACCATCTATAAAGGAATATCATTCATGACCTCCGACTTCATTTATGATTTTATCAGCGACCAGAGTAAGAAATGGACCAGTCACTATTAATTTATTCAACTCGCGTTAATCAACACAAATGCGTAGTTTAGTCATTTCATGTTTTTTGGGTTACACGACCATGGGACTTTCCCACTCTAGTGTCTCTATTTGGTAGATGATATTGGTGGCAAGCATCCCCTCTATTTCCTTCTATACGATGGATTTATACTTAAGATAAAGCTTGATAGGTCTCTTTTTTATTGGCTTAACCCCTAGAATGAGATTGATTTTCATCTCCCCCATTTCTTTTACAAGTCCCTTTAAATCTTTATATTCACAGGCAAATACATCTTGATATTCTTCAAGTAAGTCGAAAAACTTTTCTATTTGTTTGTCTGACCAATAGTCACCAAGTCAGGTGATCTTTGGTAGATAATCATTTGATATATCGACTTCACATATCTTCATTTCCGCGTCCATCCGGTCAGGTGCCTTTGACTCATCGATTCGTTGGTCCTTGACTTTTATTTCTTGGTATGCATGTGGAAAATCAAGTTTTTCTCATTTCCCAATTTTTTTCTTGTCAAGTTTGTACATTGAATTTATTGTTTTGTGGTTTTCTAGATGATCTTTCTTCCAACAAAATCTTTGGCCAGGGATATGTGCTTCTTCCATTTCTAATTGGCTAGCCATTTTCTGTTTTTCTATACATGACACAAAATTACAGGTCGATGAGATATCAATTGTTGATTTTCTATTATTGGTTGTTTTTTCTTTTATAAATTCCTTTATTTTATGAACTAATTCATTCAATTCTCATTCCTTGTGTTTAAATTCAAAATCCTTGATGAAATTTTCTCTAAACTCTTTCCATTATAAATATTTCCCTCAAGCTTCTTCTATTTTATACCACTTGTTGGGAAAGTTGTCCAAAGTATTCAGAAACATGTGAGGTCAAACTCTCTCTTATTTTTATATGATCTTGTGCCATTCTAACTCACAATTTTTTATGTGAAGGACGAGGTCCTGTCCGGACCTAAATATGGTTATATTTTCTTGTGTAGAAAGTTGTCGACCTCTAAAGTATTCAATGAAATATTTCGGCATTTTTGTCCACATTTGAAGTCGATATGAGTGGGTGTCCCACCATCTTGTTGCTTGACCTATAAAGTTTTGCACCATACTTTTCATCCTTCCATGTTCACCAATATATTTTATTACCTATTCGACGTGGTTAACAAGTGAGGCTCGTACTTTAAAACGAATCATACTGCTAGATTTTTTCATTAAATCATTCAAAAGTAGTGATGATGTTCCTCTATAATTTTTTTATTTAAGAATAGGCATTGATTTAATACAATAACAAGGTCAGATTTTTATCATTGGAATTTCCTCAATCGTCCAACATTCTTTGGCTTTTGATTCATAGTTTTTGGCTTGCCACTCATAGAGCTCTATGTCAAAATTCTGACCAATGGAGAGAGGTGTACCTGTCAAAATTTCATCGAAGGAATTTGGTTCCATGTTATTCCAATCTTAAAGTAGTACTTGATACAGTATTCTCATTTGTGGTTCTTCTTTGCAGGCTTCAACCCATGGCTTTCCTTCCTGTGGGTCCAAGGGAATAATAATTTTATTGTCATTACCTTTAAGCTTAATTCTATCCTTTTCTAATGATATAGTTGCTTTCATTCTTTGTCCCCACATCCTACCAACTACTGCAAGATATGCAGGTATTCCATCAACTAAAATAATGACTTCAAAATCGATTGTTGTTGGGATGCCAAAAATTGAAGTTTTTGTTTCCCTTAATGTCCCAATAAGTTCGATGAATCTTTGATCAGAAAGTTTAAGATAATTAGTCATCTTGTGCATATCTAGTCTTCCCATGCTAATACATGTTTCTCATGGGAGTATATTAACTTGAGACACAAAGTTGACGATGACTTGTTTCCCCATATATCCATTTATTTCAAGGTCGACTTATGGATCATGGTCTTCAAATTATTTTCCTTGTGATAGTTGTCAAACATTTTTACATTTCTCCTTGCTTTCATTACAGTCTTTTAGTATATTCAGAAGCTCTACTAAATGTCCAATTAAATGTTCTTATTTTAGAATTTCTAATAATTCTTCTAATATGACATCCTTCGGCAGTTTTTGTGAGTCAACTTCTTTAGAAAAAAAATTGACTACTCTTGTCAATGTGTCATTTTGTATTTACATATCTAGATGTCTAGTCACATTTTTTGTTGATCGAATAACTTTCTAATTCTGACTACTATTATCTCTTCCAACACTTGACCTCGTAACAACATGAATATTTTTTGAATTCAAAATATCTTGTTTTGGAACTGTTTGGAGTAAATTCATAGTTCTTTTATTCAAAACTTTTTCAATGATCTTCAGGAAATATTTCATGGAATGATCCCCCAAGCTACTTATATTGCAGAAGCACAAGTTAGTCTTATCTTTTAATGGGAAATATGGGGTTGTATGTCCCTCCTTCCAACAAGTCAATCAATAAAAAATCCCTCTACCTCAACCACAGCCTTGACCTATGATGTTGTATCCCCCTCACTAGCCACCATAGCCTCCTCAACCATTTTCTCATTTCCCATATGATGGTGGCTTATTAAACTAATTTTCATTTTCTGTATGGTAGACGTCATGATAATTTGGCTTGCTTCCCCATTGAGTGGACATTCTTGCATTGAGTATGTGTTATATTCACAAATGGTGCACTATTTGGGCTTAGAATTACAAAGATTGTATTAACAGTCTTTAGTTGTATGATTTGAAGCGATCTAACATTAATCATAGTATATGTTAGATTATATCCACCGAACACCTTGATCAAATTAGTCTGCATATTTATAAGTATCATTAGTGTGTCCTTTAGTCTGACAGTTAGTGCATCATAAGTTATTATTTTGAAGTGTCAATGCCAACAACGAATTTTGCAATTGCTCAATTTGTCTTCAAGTTTATTATTAGATGATGAGATAGTCGACTGACCTTCATCATCTGTTTCAATATGTTGAGCCAACTTAAGAGCCTCTTCACAATTTTTAAATTCATGCGTTCTTAATGAGTCGTGGATCTTTTGGAGGAGACTAGCCACATACCATTGAACTAATAAGTTTTCGTTGATGATATATGGGATCTAGCTCAACAAATATTTGAATCTTTTGTCATATTCTCTCATCGTTTCATGGGGTCATTGTTTAATTTCCTTTAGTTGCTATGCTGCCAAATGTTTTACATCTTGGGCCTTGAAGAAAGTGAGAAATTTGGTTTTAATTTCATCATTTGATTTTGGTTACTTCTCAGTGATATTCATGAACCATGTCAATGAGTGTTTCCTCAAGGCTTCTGCAAATTGAGCCATCTATTTATTTTCATCAGTAATATCATTTGCATACCATAATTTTTCACAAATGAACCAATTTGTTTTCATGTCTTCATCACCCTCATAGAGGGGTATGTGGTTTGATCCCATTTTACTTATCAAAATTTTGACGTTCTAGATGTTCCAATATTACTTGACTCGTTGTTAATGGTAGGATCAACAATGGGTCGATTACTATTAGACATGTTTCTTTCTTTCTTGTCAAAGATGCCTTCCGAGAATGACTCATCATTCTGGAACACTCTATCTATGTATTCGGTAAACTGACTCACTCTGAGTCACGACTCTTCACCAACCATATTTTTATTTTCGACTTCTTCGACAGATATTAATTGCGACAGGGGGGTATGACCGTGAGATTACTGAGTTGGATAAGTACTTGCTCAATTTCTTTATTCTCATTGTTTGGTTCATTCTCATCAAGATTTACGACTTCTAGCTGGTTTCTTTGTTCATCTCCATTATGCCAAACAATGGGTATGTCTGAATAATTATGTGATGTTTGTTGAAGGAATTCTCTAACAATGGGACTTGCTAATTATACAGTCGAAATATGTCGTATGGCAGGACCAGATTCATCAATTTCCATTACATTTACTTTCCTTCTAGGACTTATTTGTACACCATTATTTTCTATTGGAGCGGGTAGTGCTATGCCTCTCAACTCATCTAAGGAGTCTTGTGCATCTTCTCTCACGTGTCTCGATTTTGCATCTTCATCTTGTAGTATTCTTCTCTTTTTTTTGTGTCTTCATTGTCTTTTGTCCCTTGTTATTTTCTAGATATCGATCGACTTCTTGTATTGTCGATTACTCTTGTTGGGTACTTTCTTCATGTTGTTTTTGTTGGCATTATGATTCTAGTATGGCTCTATGTTTCAGATGTTGTACTTGATGGCAACACCCTCAAGTGGCAATGCTCTGATCAAGATCTCAAAATGTTGAAAATTAAGAAGTACGCAGGAGAATAGTTCAGAAAATGCGTACACGCAGGTACACCGTGAAGGAACTGCGGCCACTCACGCAGGTCACCCGTTCAGAGGGTGCGTACCCCCAGTTTCACTTACTTCAAGGCAGAGAAGTGCGTTCACGTGGGGTTTCCTATGTTTGGCCCGTGGTATTTAGCCCGCCGCTCTTGATTCTATGGTTTTGGCCCGTGGTATTGTTTTATATTATTATTATTATTGAGCCCCATGTTTTTGGGCCCCTGGTATTGGTTATCTATGGTATTGATCCATGATTTTAGGAGGAGCTTGCCTATATAAAGCAAAGGAGATCACTTGGCTAAGTATCTTTTTGCAAATTGAATATCTTAACATCTGAAATATTGGGTTATTGTTTTAAAAAGCTTGATCTATATGAAAGTGAAGTTAAAAGCGAATCTGTGAAGGGTGATCTCTTGAGTGCATGATCAGATCTGGGCATCCGACTAACTGTAGCACACTGGTGAACTGCCAATTCGGCCCTAATCAGAAGTACGCAGGTGATTAACGGTGCAAGTGCGTGGGTACGCAGAGCAGAAACAGGAGAGCCGCGTGTGTACGCAGAGCAGAAGAAGGGGCACTGCGTGGGTATGCAGATCAGAAGAAGGAGAACTGCATGGGTACGCAGCGCGACAGAGGTTCAGGTGCGTACGCACAGTAAAAGTACGCGGCGCGATAGTATCTATGAGTGCGTGGTTTCAGTAGCAGTACGCGGCGCGATAGTGTCTCTGGGTGCGTACCTACAGTAACAGTACGCAGCGCGATTGAAGAAGCAGTGCGTGGGTATGCGGTGTAGCAGAAGGCTCTCTGCGGGTATACGCAGGGGAGCAGAAAGTGAAGTGCGTAGCGACACTGGCCAGAGAAAGAAAAACTGCGTATCTGTCTTAAGATCTTCTGTTGACTGAATTTTTCTGTTGATAAGGTGTTCTGGGTTTAGTTCTGTTATTGTTACTGCAGTTGACTGTGTAATTTACTTGATGATCATTTGATGTTTATGGATCCAGTTTGAAAATTTATGAAAAGTGATCCTTGTAAGAAAAGAAGTAGGGGGTTGTAGCTCCCTTCCAGGAGAGACTGGAAAACGAGAGAGAGTTGTAGCTCTCTGCAGGTTGCAGCCTGTGTACTGGTAAAGGACTGCACCAGTACAAAATCATTTTCTAATTTGAAAGAAGATAGAGACATATTGCAGCAGGTGGTTTTCACCCACATTGGGTTTCCACCTTATATCTGGTGTTCTTTGGTGTGACTATCTGTTTTTCTTGTTCATGCTCATTATTTTATGGTACTGATATGCAAAAATAATTCAAAGTATAAATAAGGAAGATTTGTTAAAAGAACTTGATAATACTAATTCACCCCCCCTCTCAGTATTATTTCCAACAGTTTTCTGGAAATCAAACTTCTTCTTTCCATCTTTATAAGTTTTAACTACTTCTCCAACTTTTACTTCTTTCTTTTTCCTTCTCTTTATTTCTCATAACTCGATGCCCTCCCCCAAAGCCGACCTAACTTAGTGTCAGTGAGTGAGGGAGTAAGTAACAACCATGTTTATTTCCTTAAAAAGTAATCTCAGAATTCTTTTGTATATTTACACTTAGCGTCAAGGAAGTTTTGTTAGTCAGTTTTCCTTTTCAGTTATTCAATGTTTATTGGATTCTGCAACAGAGGTTAATACTTGATGATATGACCAACACCCTTGTCGAGAGGACCCTATGAAAAAGGGTGGGAATCGAGAAAAATAAACTATCATGCAAATTGTCAAAGAACTTGGCTTTGATATGATCAATAGAGGTTATTTCTTCTACTCTTGTTCTTCACAAAAATCGTCCAAAATCAACTCGACCCACTCATGAAAATTCTCTTGACCGCCATTTGATAACTTCAATAAAAGTCAAGCATCAAATTCACTTCGAGGTTTTTTCATGAACAACTCGGTTGAGGAATTTCTCGATCTCTGTCGAGGCACCTTCGATAAATTGTTCATGTGCTTCTGTGAAAAAGTTGGCTCTATCTTCTACTAATGGAAGTCTATTCCTTCACGCATATTTCTTCAGGTAGTTATTTATTTTCATCTCCCACCAAAGTTATATCTCTTCTAATGTTAACATTTATGCTTGCATATTTTTCAATACTCAAGTCCAAAACTACCAGCAATGGAACCAATGTTTTAATCTAGGGAAAATTATGCATGCTTTACTAGTAGTAAGGACATCAAGCATTCACATAGCAAAACATATAAGTAAAGACAAGGAGAAGAGACACAAACACGTAGTGGAGATCAAGAAGAAGCACACTTTATAATATATTTTTTAAAAGCCAATTAGAATTGATACATTGATGCATAGACAAATATTTATATCACATCGGGACAGTTACAACAGTCTAACTGTCTGACAAAACTCTAACTTAATCTAACTTTAATTATCATTTTAACAAGCTTAACAGTCGTCTTTACAATGTATTATTTTTTACTCGACTGGGCTAGTTGACTAAGTCAATTAGCCCCTCTAATAGATTGCAACACCTACTTTTAGGAAGCCTTGAAATGAATCCTACACTTGGAAGGAACATTGAGTGGAGTGATTATGAAGCCCCTCAAAAATACGTTGCCTCTTCCATATTTCACATTTTCACTAAATTTAGATGGAAAATATTTGCAGATGCTAGTCGACTAAGTCGATTAGCCCCTTTAAGAGAGTGCAACAACTAATTTTAGGAAGCCTTGAAATAAATCCTACACTTTGAAGGAACATTGAGTAGAGTGATTATGAAGCTCATCAAAAATACACTGCCTCTTCCAGATTTCACATTTTCACTAAATTTAGATGGAAAAACCTTTTCAAATCAACCAAACCTCAATAATAATTGACTCCTTCTACCAAACTAAGTATCAAGGTGAAGAAAAATTTTGAATAATTGAGAGAAAATACACCTGACAAATGAGGTGGTAGTAAAAGTCTATAAATAATAAATACAAACAAAATTCATTTTTTAAGTAAAGAAGGGATAGTGCATGATCACATATGTTGATCCTTTCCAAGTAATTCTTATATTCATTTTAAATTTAGAACCAATCGAACCATCGAAGGAATTTAATAAACATTTGAGGAGCATAAAGACACCAATGGAAGGGAAACAAAGAGGGGGGAAGGGGTTGAAGATTTTTTTAGGAGGTAGCTAGATGTTGTGTTGTAATGAAACCAGAGAGGTTGTTTGTAGATTTTGGAAATATTTAAACCGTCCAGGGATTAAGCTCATTTATGGAGCCCTATTATTCTCTCTTTTTTTTGGTGTTTAGGCTTCTCATTTATCACTTATTTTATTTCTATGAATGTAATATTTGCAGGCCAAAGCCTTATATATTCAAAGACTAATTGAAGAAATTATATGTTACAGATTTCTTGTGTTATTTCTATTTTTCGGTAAAGTATTTAGCAGTGGGAAAAGTACAAGGAAAATATTTTGAGCTTGAACCTTTTCATGTGCCTTTAGAGTATATATTTTAAACATTAATTTCAATTTTGTTTTTTTTTATTCATCATTCTATGCCTAACAATATTCTTCCATTCAACTTGACAGTGACTTCCTTACTCATTGTCAAGTCTGAGATCCCATGTTTTTCTCTTTCTCTTCCACCTTCCATCATCAAGTTTTGTTTTATGCCATTTGAGGCTCCAATTCCCAATGGATTAGGCCTTTAGTCTGAAGAATTTATAGTATTTAATCTTAATCACATGCCATCTCTATCCTCAACATTGTTTCTCCTATTTCTTACCATTTAAATCTGGCTATTGAATCTAATAAATAGATTTTTGCTTAATGAAAATGGGAAGGTAGCTTTCTTGAGTTTGATGAGGGAGTCCCTCTGACCCAAGGGCCAACTTGAGGTCAAAACTAGGTCTATGATGCCTATGCATAGTTTCTAAACAATCAGGAACATCTCAAGGAACAAAAACCTATCAAGTTGTAACTCATATTGAGGATTGAATGGGTAAAATTTAACCCCAAGTTTGCTATTAGGTTGTGTTAGAACTGGACCACTAGGAGAAGGAGTTACATTATATTTGAGTGCATTTTGTTCCACAAATGAGAATAGTAGCTAGGAGTGGAGAGAGAGAGAAAGAGAGCATAGGTTTTTTTGCACTCTAGCAACCCATTGGCCATAGGTCTCACTCCTTTGTATCTGCTTCCACTTTCATTCAGAAAAAGAGAGAGTAAAGCAGCCTCACCTCTAGCTAGGTTTTCTCCCATAAGAGTTTCCCAAATCATATCTTGTGTTCATTGTGGTTTGTGAGTTTTATTTCATCGTTCTCTATTTTCCATATCTTATCTATTGCATGTATAAGCATAACAGAATAATTAATGAATCTAGAAATCTAAGGAGAAATTAATCCTCATATTGTAGGTTTTGGATTTTCAAATATATTTTATTAGATTTATTAGGATGAACAATTTAGTGAAATATCCTCAATAATTTACAAATTAATAATACGTCTAATCGACACAATCAATAAATTATTATAAATTAGATGATTAATTATTTAAATATTTAGTCTTATATGGAAGGAGCTATAGAAACCCTTGCAGCAATTGCTCAATCTTTTCTTTGTTTGCATGGATTTTCTACAGATCTCTTTTGTAGATTGTTCAATGGTGAATCGTTGTGATTTGGCGAATAAATCTATTTTTTTGCAAGTAAGGTTGTTGGTCAAGCTAGCTCTTCTTTGGTTTCATACAACTATATGTTGAAGTTTGGTTTTGGTCTTTCAGTGGTACAAGAAATCTCTTCCCTTAATGTTCTTATGGATGAGGAAGCTTTTTGCTGTGAAAAACAAAAAATGGAGAATGGTTTGGTTTGCAAGTTTAATGGGTACTTGCTATGGTTGGCCAATCTGCATAAATGGATCTATGAGTCATGGAAGTCTCTTTTGACAGACGAGTTGAATATTTACACTATGGCACGAGGTTTCTTCATTGTGGTTTTTTATAAGATTGAGGACAAGAAGGCTATCTGTGAAGTTGGGTCATGGTTTTGGGGGAGTGTTGGCCTCTTCATGTAGCCATGGACTCCCACTTTTGACCTGATAATGACATCAATTTCTACAGCCCTAGTTTGGGTAAGGCTTCCAAACCTTCCCTTGCATTTCTGGAATCACACATCACTCTCCTCCATTAGGAATACTAAGGGAAAATTCTACCGTAGTTGTCCTGAAACAGATAAAGTTTCCAAGGCTAATTATGCCCACATTTGTGTGGAGATGGAATTCAACAAGGGCTTTCCCATGGAGATTAATTTGATAGCTCCAAATAATGTTTGGGTCCAAGAGCTCCACTATGAGAATATCTCATTTCAGTGTAGAGAATGCTATGAAACAGTGAATGTAATTAAAAACTGGCCCAACCATTCTCCGAATAGAAAAGGCTGAAAAAAACCCTAAGGGCCCAAAAGGTGGGAAGGTGCACAAGGTGATCACTATATGGTACTCAAAGAAGAAGAGCTTCAAGGCAAGAAAGACCCAGAAGACAAGAAGGAAGCAGATTCAGTCAAAGAAACCGTAGTCGCAGCAACAAAATCTAAGCAGGAAAAATCACTTGCCAATGTGGATCCTTTGGTCTCCAATAAGGATTCCCCAAATGCAGTGTTAGTGGAAAAGCAAAAAAACCTCGTGGAAAATGGATTCCCTCCAGAAACCACAAGGAATCTAGTTGAAGAGGAAACTTCTTAGGCAAATTGGGCGGATGAGAAAGATTTCAAGAATAATATTGTGCAGTTGTTGAAGAACAATCCACCGAAATTTGCAGAAAATGTGGGTTGGATTCAAGTTCAGAAGAAAGGGAAAGGTTTTTCTCTAAGAAAAGCAAGAAGTCAAACTAGATCAAAATAAGTCAAACTAGATCAAAATAAAATTATAATGAAAAATGAAATGTAAATGCGTTTGTATTTTGGGGTTTTTTGGAAAATATTTAATTAGAAAAGGACTAAAGTTTTTGTATTACAGGAAACTCATTTAAAAGTTTAGATTAAACCTCTATACTTAATCTCAAACCCGCAAAAAAAAATTAGAATATATAAAAATTATAACCTTATAATCCAGAATTTTTAACACAAATTTCTATTGTTATGTATATAAATTATGGCCTTATAATATATATTATATAAAATAAAAAATAATAATTTATTATAAATTTAAGATTACATTATGTTAACTAAAACAAGATTAAAATAGCATTACCATGTATTCATATAAAATTTCTTGCATATAATGTGCATTTATGAGTTAAGCTTATAACTCAGATCGTTATTACTTCCTTGATACGTCTTCTATGTAAGTTAAGCTTATAGTGGTTTCTTAATATGTATTCTAGATTTTTCGAATGTAGATTTCCATAATTCAAATTTATAATGAAAGAAAAATCTTCTTACATATAAAAGAAATATATAAAATAATATTTTTTATATTTTATATTATAAATAATAATTTGGATACACATTACAAATATAATATCATAGTTAAATATATTTATCATTTCATATGTATTATATGATAAATAATAATTTTAATATAAATTATAAGTGTGATATAAAATTTGAGATATTTTTTTGCTTTTAAAGTATATAGAAGTGTTTAGTAATTCAAATCAAGATATAAAAAATTATTGATTAATGTTATGATTAAAATAATAAGAATTTTTTTTATGTGATAATAAGTTAGATATATTTATGTTTTTAGTACAGGAAAGGGTTTAATTGTTAATACTATTTAATATTTATTTTTAGAATATAAGAAATTTATTAATTTTGATGTTAGAATTAGTTTTTGTTAAGTGGTATATTAATTAATTAATATCATTTATATATTCTAGTTTTATGATAATTTAAGAAATAAATGAATAATATTTTAACAATTAAGAAAGGTTATTTTTAGCAAAGTGTTTAATTTTAAAAAATGATGTATTTTTTATTAAATTTTTTTGTCACAAATATTTACTAAAATATCACGAATTAAAGGAGGGAAGAATGCTAAGTATCTATTTTATCTATGATAATTTTAATGTTGTAAATGAAAAAAGAGACAAAAGAATCTTGGCCTTATGGATTAGTTTGAGTCACTTGAGAATCATAAATTATAGGCAAAAGGTCATGGAGCCAAATGGTTGTAAATGAAAAAAGAGACAAAAGAATCTTGGCCTTATGGATTAGTTTGAGTCACTTGAGAATCATAAATTATAGGCAAAAGGTCATGGAGCCAAATGGTCAGGGTAACTATAACTATATTTATAGATATTATTAAATTTCACAAAGATTTCTGTTATTATTATATATTTATTTTTATGTCTCAAATTGTTAACATGTTTCTTATTAAATCATTATGAAAATTTTTATTTTATTAATTATTAAATAATTTGTAATTTTATCTTATTTTCTTAAAAATTCAAAAAATTTATGAAATAAGAAATTGAAATAAAATTATGAATTACAGAAATGTTTATCTCGTATTATTTCTTTAAAACATTTTTTTATTTATATATTAAGTTTTTTTTAATATTTTAATGATATAATTTATTCAATGATATAGTTCATTTTTCTTCTCATTGTGAAATTATAATCTCATAAACACACAAAATATATATATATATATCATTCTTTTCAAATAAAAATTTAATTAAATTTCATTTAAAAGAATTTATCTTTTAATAAAATATAAATGATAAACCTTATTCAAGGTGAGAAAATCTTTCCCACGACATTAAAGTGACATGTTATTTAATTAAAATAAAAATCTATCAACAAATTTATCATATACACATGGAAACATATAAATTTTGGGATATGCAAAATTTATAATATAATTATCACCCTTTTTGTAAAGTCATAGTAATTTTTTGTTCACATTTTGGTGTATTTTTTTATATTTTCTAACCAATTTTGTTTAAAATTTGGTAAAAATTTACAAGAAATTTACTGGAATGCAAGTTTGTGGTGTATATAAATTGAATTCCTCAAAAAAATTTAAAAATATTAAATCTATTAATGTATTTAAAAAATAATTTAAATTAAAAAGAAAAACAATTTAAATGACAAAAAAGCAACAATCTTAATGTTAAGATCACGAAACACCAAGAGAAGTGGTGGTGTCTAAAGAAACCATTGTTGGGATCCTACTAGCCACCAAGACAAATGTACCTAGAGTCCTTCCACCTTTAAATAGACTACATTGGAGATGAATACCATGGGAAAAACCATGGGTTCTCATAATGTTAAATTGTAGCAAGAAAATGCTTCATTTGACTTGTGCCTTACTCAAAGGAGGAAATTTGAATTTCCACTTCAATAGGATGAGTTGGCATGCAGATAGCAGGAGTGATATGGCCAAATCACTCATTTAAGCAATTCGATTCGAGTTTGTGGGTTAGAAGTAGAGTTGTGTGCAAGTTAGTGGCTAAGATCTAGCTATCTAGAGGTGTTATCTTTAGTGAAAGTCAGTTATCTGAGCTCTAGTCTAGAATAGAGTCAGTATGAGTTCAGTTGAGTAGTTGTAACTATTGTAAACTCAACTAACTCTCAGTTAACTAGTCAATTTACTAAAAATATCCCTAGTCATGCATGCAATTCAAATTGCCTAGTGAATTTGGAGAGAAAAGACAATGTAATCATTATTGTATTCTAGTGAGTGTATAGTGTTTGCATGTAGCAGGTGAGCTAATTTCCTCAGGAATTGCACAAGGAAATAGGAGCTTCCCTATTCTTTAGGAGTTGAATTGCGCAAGGTAATAGGAGAAAACATGAGGCCTGTTTTGGCTAAGTATTGGCCAGAGCAGACTCGGGCGGAGATCAATATTGCAATGCATATTGGGCTTCAAGCATTGAAGAAATCATTGTAATAGATCATTATTCTCATATGATATAATACAAACAGAGGATGGGTTTTTCCTAGTTGGGTTCCCTAGTAAAAATGGTCTTTATTGTGATTGAATGTTTGCATGTGTTTATATTGTTATTTTCCTTCTACAAAATTTAGTAGAGCAAATTTGTGTCTATTAATTTCAATATGATTTCATTAACAACTGCAAATTTCGAGTTATTTCTATATGGTATCAGAGCTATTGAAAACTACATAGAAACCAAGTTCTTGATAAAGAAATTTTGAATAGCGTATTTGTGGTGCGGGTATTTCTTCAGTGCAAGAACATTGTCTTTCAATGGATTGAGGCTTGAGTATGCATTGGAGGGAAATTCAAATTTATGTGCTTGGAAAGATAGAATGGAAGTTGTGTTGGATGACAATGGAGTATTAGAGTACACAAAAACAAATATTCCAAAACCAGCAACATCACATGCACAACAGTTGGCTCAATGGAAGAAAGATACTACAAAAGTGAGGAGGATTATCCTGGAGGGATTCAGAGACCATGTGGTTTCGAATTTTCATGGAAAGGAAACTGTGTTTTCAATGTGGAAAACTCTCACAAACTTGTTTGAAAGCAGCAGTGATGTCAGGAAGTTGGAATTGAAGATAAGCTTGGGAGTTACATTCGAATGAATAAAAATGAAATTATTTTTCAATACCTATCCATATTCTTTCAAGTGAGATATGAACTTGGAGGAGTTGGAGAGACTGTGCCACCATCTAAAATTGTGAGCTTAGCACTCCTTAGTCTTCCAAAGTCTCGGCACAGCTATTGGGATTTAGTTAATGGAAGAGACAAGCTCCCGAATTGGGAGAGACTTTGGTCTAACTTGGTGCAAGAGGAGATTAGAAGAAACATCAAAGATGGAGTCACATCCATAACTGATGAGGAAGAAAACTTTTCTTTAGTAGGCAAAGTAAAGAAGGCCCAAGGCAAGGCCAAATCCATCCAGAACCATGGCAAGAAGAAAGACCTCAATAAAATCAAATGCTTTCTCTGCCATGAGTATGGGCACTATGCAACCCAGTGTCCACACAAGAAATCCAATAAGAAGCCTACATCAGGAGAAGGATGAGATGCTCTCACATCACAATTCGAGTTGGATTTCACCCTCATTGCTTGAATGGAAAGTATTGTACGAGGTAGTGTATGATACTTAGACTCCGGTGCTTCATTTCATATGACAAGAAATAAGGAGTTTTTCAGCAACTTAGAGGAGAAGGACCTACAATTACCAAAGGGATATGAACTATCACCTTTAAGAGGGATTCAAGCTCCCATATTCACCTAAATAATGTAATTTATGTGACTAGCCTGAAGAAAAGTCTAGTTTTTTGTAGTTGTATTTGGAGACAGAGGATATGATGTGGTGTTCAATAGATGGAAGGCATATCTAAAGCATGTTGCTACTTGACAAGTAAAATAAATTGGTGTTCAAGTTAAAAATATCTACAATTTAGAGGTGGATGCATGTGCTACATTGAGTAGCAAGGTAGAACATGTTCAGGGTAGAGATGTTGGAGAGCTCTAGCATAGATGCATGGAACACCTACACCATGGAGCTTTGAAAATAATGCAGCAGATCACCACTGGACTTCCAAAATGCACTTGTGATCAACATGATGTTTGCAAGGGATGCACTCTTGGAAAATATGCTAAATACTCCTTCCAGGGACAAGATAGTAGATTTGGAGCCATCTTGGAGTGAGTTCACTTAGATGTGTGTGGACCAGTTTCCACAGTCTCAACTGCAAAGCATAGTATTATGTGATATTCATAGATTATTTTTCCCACGAATGTTGGAACTATTTCATGAAGAAGAAATATGAGGCTTATTCAAATTTTGTTGAATTTAAAGCCTTAGTTGAAAATGAGACTGAAAAGAAAATTAAATCCCTGATAAGTGATAATGGAGGAGAGTATGTGTCTAATGTCTTCAAGTAATTAAGTGCCAAGGAGGGTATTAGAAGGGATTTGATTTCACCCCACAACCCACAACAAAATGGGGTTGTAGAGAGGAAAAATAGAATTATTGTAGGAGTTGCTAGAGAAATGTTGCATGACTAGGGATTGCCACTATCCCTGTGGGCAGAAGCTTGCAATACAATTGTTTACTTGTAGAATAGGAGCCCTCACAAAATTATTGGAATGATTACACCTGAAGAGGATTTCACTGGGAGGAAGCCAGATGTCTCCCACTTTTGTATTTTTGGATCCATAGTCTATTGTCATGTCTCCAAAGATAGCAGGAAAAAGTTGGAGCCCACTATAGAGAGGGGGATCTTTGTGGGCTATTTTGAGACACCTCATATTTACCGAGTGTACATGCCCTCACTCAAGATGATTGTTATGAGGAGGGATGTGAGATTTGATGAGGATAAATCCATGAGGAGTTCTCTAGAGCGAGATTTGAGCATACCACTAGAGGAGGAGCTTTTAGCTCCAAAGGAAGAGCTTCATTCAGATTCACAGAGTCAGATCTTGCTCAAAGGCAAGAGGACATTCCAGTACAATGATGTGGAGCAACCACATGTGGAGGAGAAAAGAGCAGGTTGAATGGAGGCACCCACTCACACAGATCATTCCAGAGAAGAGAGGAAGGGGACCAAGATGGTTGACAAGTTGGTGCAAGAAGCTCGGGAGCAAGTTGGACCTCCTAGCTCCTTGTGCAGACAGAGGAAATCACTAGACATATATACTAGATATATGGCACTCATGTCAGAGTTGATTGATTCTAAGCCGTATTCTTTCGAAGAGGCAACTTCCTAACAAGTTTGGTTAGATGCCATGGTGGAGGAGTATAACTCCATCATGAAGAAAAATGTTTGGGAGGTGGTGCCCAGACCTGAGAACAAGTCAGTTATTAGTTCTAAGTGGTTTTATAAGGTAAAACACAAAGATGATGGTAGTGTTGAGAAGTAAAAGGCCATATTTGTGGCCAAAGGCTTCTCACAAGTGGAGGGGATTGATTATGAGGAGACATTTGCCCCTGTGGCAAGATACTCATCTATCAAGACCATACTTGCATTGGCAACACAATTTGGGTGGAGGATCCATAAAATGGATGTTAAGACTGCCTTGCTCAATGGAGTGGTTGAGGAAGAGATCTACATTGAGTAGACTTAGGGGTTCAAGACCATTAGCAGGGAGAAACATGTGTGCAGGCTCAACAAAACCCTCTATTGTCTCAAGCAAGCACCTCGTTCTTGGTACAATGGCATAGATTCTTATCTCAATGGATTAGGCTTCATTAAGAGTGAAGTAGATGCTAATCTCTACTACATTATGGTAGATGGAAGTCTACTCATCTTAGTTCTCTATGTGGATGATTTGATATTGACAGGAGATGACAAGTTGATCCAGTCTTGCAAGGAGGACCTTGCAAGAGAGTTCGAGATGAAGGATATGGGTTTGATGCACTACTTCCTTGGCTTGGAGGTGTGGAAAGTACATGGAAAAATATTTGTTGGATAGGGGAAGTACACTTCTGAAATCCTTCATAGATTCCATACGCAAGATTGCAAATCCATAAATACTCCTTTAGGTGCAAACTGGAGGAAGGATGATGCTTCTACAAGTGAAGTAGTAGATGGCACTATCTACAAACATTTGGCGGGGCCCTTTATGTACTTGGTGAACACAAGGTTCGATATTTGTTTTGCAGTGAACTAGCTTAGTCAGTTCATGGTGGAGCCTACCAAGCTTCACTGGAAAGCAACAAAACATGTTCCAAGATACCTCAGAGGCATAACAGACTTTAGTTTATGGTACAGGAAGATTGATGGTGTGAAGCTCCAAGGCTTCATAGATGCAGATTGGGTAGGGAGTCCTCATATAGGAGGAGCACATTGGGAGTAATCTTTAGAGTTGGGTCAGCAACAATTTCTTGGTACAATAAGAAACATAGATCTGTAGCACTCAGCTTAGCAGAGGTTGAGTATATGGATTCCATTCAAGCAACATGCAAGGCTATTTGGACGAGGAAGATCCCAATTGGTCTCTTCATTTAGGGGATGGAGCCTACATTGATCCACTGTGACAATCATAGTTGTATAAAACTCTCTGAAAATACAGTGTTTCATGGTAGGTCCAAGCATATAGACATCATGTACCATCACCTAAGAGATTTTGCGCATAGGAGGATTGTTATGTTACATTACATTCCTACAGAGGAGTAGGATGTAGACATTTTGACAAAGGATTTTTCTGTTTAAAATGCAACAAGATGATGGAGCTTAGTGAAAAGAAGTCGCCTTCACTAAGTGGGCCCGCAGGCTATATTTGGCGCAAAGTCTATTTTTAGACTATGTCTATTTTTAGACATATGGATCATGGTCTATGAGTTGCAGGATGCTATTTTTGGATGATTGGTCATGTTGGTAAAAATAGATGGACTTCTATCTTTAGACATATGGGCGGAGTCTATTTTTAGACTGCAAGGCTAAAAATAGAACAGTCGAATATTATTAGCTCTTAATAATATTTGGACTATAAACATTATCTTATCCTCTTGGAGCACTTTAGTTCGAGCTACGGATGTGGCACATGCAACTGCCAGAAGGAAATACGCTTTTCCTATGGGTCAGTTGAGCTATTGCATGATGGACTTCAGTTAGAACTCAAGTGATTGAGTTTGATGGAGTTGATTGAGGAGTTGATGGAGTTGTGTTCAGTTTGACTTAGTTGAACTAGTTGTATTTATTCTAACTGCAGAATACACCAGTGATGAGTGATGTGAATTAATTATTAATTAATTCACTAATTATTAAGTCATAAATCAACTAAAGAATACATCAATTAACTCAGTGCATGGACAATTCAGTGGAGACAGGTGTTAGAGGTGAGTGAAAGGGCAAGACAGCTATCAGTTGTGACTATAGTTGTGCATGAGATTTGCACAATCAATGGATTGAGTATTGCCAATGAGGATTGCGTGGTTCAGCCAAGGGAAATACGAGTTTGGATCAGCCATTCTCATCTATTCTCATGCAGGATTGCGCAGTGGAGGCAGGCAAGCAGTGGAGGAGATTTGAACCTGTGATTGATTCAGATCTGAGCTAGTTTGTGTGTAACAGGTGGAGATAGTACTGAGTACTTGCGAGGAGTATTGTACTATGTATTGTTACATGTTCTCAATCAATATAATATACAGATAGTTGGGGGTTTTTAGCTGTATGCTTTCCCCAGTTACATATTGTGTTGATATGTGTTATTGATGTGTTTCAATGTGCGCATGCGAATGTTTTGATTCTGCAAATTGATGATCAACGTAGAGGAGGTTATGTATTATGCATGCATTCGGAAATAGTGTATAATCAGGATAATCTCTATGAATAAGTGTTATATTATTCAAAATTTCTACATTTTCAAGAGGCAAGTTCGAGTTCCACACGAATAGGATTGGGGTTATTCAGAACCTGTTTCTTGCTAAGAGGAAGTGTTAAATTGTAGCAAGAAAATGCTTCATTTGACTTGTGCCTTAGTCAAATGAGGAAATTTGAATTTCCACTTCAGCAAGATGAGTTGGCAGGAAGCTAACATGAGTGATATCGCCAAATCACTCAGTTAAGTCAATCAATTCGAGTTTGTGGGATAGAAGTGGAGTTGTGTATAAATTGGTGGCTAAGATATAGCTATCTAGAGGTGTTATCTTTAGTGAAAGTCAGTTATCTAAGCTCTAGTCTAGAATAGAGTCAGTATGAGCCCAGTTGAGTAGTTGTAACTAGTGTAAACTCAACTAACTCCGAGTTAACTAGTAAATTTACTAAAAATAGCCTTGGTCATGCATGCAATTCAAATTGCCTAGTGAAATTGGAGAGAAAAAGGCATAATGTAATCATTATTGTATACTAGTGAGTGTCCAATGTTTGCATGTAGTAGGTGAGCTAATTTCGTCAAGAATTGTGCAAGGAAATAGGAGCTTCCCCATTCTTTAGGAGTTGAATTGCGCAAGGAAATAAGAGGAAACGAGAGGCCTATTTTTGGCTAAGTATTGGCTAGAGCAGACTCAGGAGGAGATCAATATTGCAATGCATATTGAGCTTCAAACTTTGAAGCAGTCATTGTAATAGATCAATGTTCTCATCTGATATAATACAAATAGAGGAGGGCTTTTTCCCAATTGGATTCCCTAGTAAAAATTGTTTTCATTGTGATTGAATGATTGCATGTGTTTGTATTGTCAGTTTTCTTTCTACAGAATTTAGTAGAAGAAATGTGTGCCTATCAATTTCAGTCTGATTTCATTAGCAACTGCAAATTTCGAGTTATTTCTACACATAAACCTCGAACTCAAAAACCAATGGTCTTTTGACCGAGTTCAATTTACCCAAACCACCCTAAAAATTCCTCCCTTAAACTTGACTCGGGGAGATTAACCTAGTATGAATCATTCATCAACAATCTCACTTGAGATCTCATATTCCCCCCCTAAAGTTAGGATACCAACATACTTACCACCTTGGTACCTATCCAAGTGGTTGATTCCACAACTTGATGACTCCATGTGTTGGTGCACTACATGTATGCCTAATCAAAGTCTTAAGTCCTTGCAACAATTTGTGCTCCTACACAACATGTATGCCTAAAAATAGGTCTTACAACTTCCTTAGGGAATACACCTGCCTATAGTAGGATTTCAACTTGGACCAAAAAATCTCTTAGGGTGTTCACACACCATTGGTGTTATCATACCACTGCGACTCTCATCACATGTTGGCTATTTCATTATCCTCAAACATTATTTACTCCATCTCAATTTCTTTTTTCTTTTCGTCCATACAACCATTCTCTCACTACATCTCTAGCTTTGTTGATCCATACATTAACCTAGCCTTTTAACATTATTTGCACTCATCAAATCCACCTGATCTCCCATGAGCACCACTTGCACTCTTTTAATGAGATTCATTCACTACACATGCACAGTCTTTTCCCAAGAGCTTCTCCACAACCTCCAAAACTTAATATGTTGGTCTTAATGCACACTTCACACTCAACTCTAACTCTGATATTCACCATGCTAGTCAGGATCACAAAACATGGAGAGAAGTGGTGGTGTCTAAAGACACTATTGTTCGGATCCCACTTGCCACTAAGATAAATTTTACTTGGAGTCTTTCTACTTTTAAATAGGTTACATTAGAGGAATACCATGGGAAAAACCATGAGTTCTCATAAACCTAGAGCTTGAAAACCGCTAGTAACTAAACCACTCTAACACTTAACAAAATTTATATCATTAAATTGAGACAAAAAAAAATATTCAAAACATAGAAAAATTAAACTCACCCTTATACAAATATATTGTTGTAAAGAAAAAACTAGTATGCTCTAAAATATTGATTTTGTTTGGCTAAGAGTTCGTCTTTCTCAGACTTAAGGAAACAAGTTAACAACCCAAAACCCGGAGGCATCAAACGGGAGTGAAAATATTAAACTTACCCTTATGTAAATATGTTGATGTAAAAAAAAAACCTAGAGTATACCTAAAACCCAAAAGCACATAGCATGAATAAAAAAACTGCCCCTTTACCAACCACCAACCAACAATAATTTTCCTTGAATAATAGTGATGAGTCAGCTTACATTTAGAGATAGCAGCCAATGATCACTATCCGCTATCCCCACATTACTTTGATAAGATTTTCCAGTAAATATAAAATCCAATCTTAACGTTACTTCCTATCTAAAACGCGCCAATATAAAGTGTATAGTGCGACGAAGGTTTCGCAATCATTTCAGGGAAAGATTCTACACTCAAATTCCAATAAAGCTGAAGGTACATATCAGTAGCATAGCACGTAATCCTTTCAGTTCTTACTTAAGAACGTGATGTCGTCATCTTTGGCGTATACTGCACAACATTCTGTATTCAACGTTGTTTATAATTCAAACTACCAGTAGCCAGACATTAATGGATCTTCATCCGTACTACACACTTTAGACATACTTTTGAACTTTTGTCGTCTCTCCAACGTTCGATTTTACTAAAAGACAGTGGACCAGATTAAAAAATGAATATATTCAAAAATCCCATACACACTGATCAATAATTGAAGCTATTTTATCCTGAAGTGCTTTTCAAATCATGGGAGCGGGGGGTCCAATTTCCAATCCCACTTCCGGGTTTCCAGCCTCAGTTTCAGTTCATATTGGTCGTTGTCATGCACTGTCTGAGACGAGGAGAATATGACTGTTGGGTAGGCATGAAAATCCCCAATTACTATAACAACAATTTTCTCCAATACAAGGTAATACAATTCTCAGTCACATAAATTCCTTTCACTGTTTTCAGGAAAACTTTTGAACATATAACAAAGAGAACTTGGTGGTGTTAAGTTTGAGGCAGGGAGTAGTGAATCCCCTCCAAAGCTTTCTGATGTAAATTCACTCACTGTTGATGACCGTCATGCAGAGCTTCTAGCCATCTGGCAGGTAATCATGTATATATATTATTTTCACAGATATATCTCCTCTGGCTTTTTCAGTACTCTAATAATTGTATTTGCTTGACAGGAGATTGGAGAGGATCAGGAGAAAAGGCTTGAGGAGCTTCGTAGCACCATATCTGCTGCATTGGATCGAGTTTACGATCAGGTGGGCCTGCGACTTCGGCTCTCTTTTATCAGAGCAAAACTCTGCATGGGCTTTGTTGTTGGGTATAAAATTTAAATTTAGTTTGATGAGCAGGCAATGGAAGAATCAGTCCGTAAGAGGATGGCATTGGAGGTGAGCATAGCCGAGAGCGAAAAGAGGCTGAAAGAAAGGTTGGGCAGCCATGGTCTCCAGGTAGCTCATTGTCCTAAATCTATATACAATGCGAACATTTAGTATTTCTGAAACGAGGTTTTGATACAGATCCCAGTTCAATTCAGGTCCAGGGTTTCTATAACTGATATACATCATACCCTGGTTCAATTCCAGTGAAGGATAACTGTCTTTTTTCATTTGTGTGTATTTGTTCTTATCCATCATTAACTGTGTATAGTGAAATTGGAATTTGGACTGCCTTGATGCTTAGTTCTAGCAATTTTTGTTCGGGGAGAAAAACCCCCCTGATCCCTTTTCTTATTTTAACTGATATACATCATGCCCTGATCCAATTCAGGTGAAGGATACCTGCCTTTTTTCATTTGTGTGTATTTGTTCCTATCCATCATGAACTGTGTATATAGAAATTGGAATTTGGACTGTCTTGATGCTTAGTTCTTGCAATTTTTGTTTAAGGAGAAAAATGCCCTTGATCCCCTTTCTTATTTATCTTTAAATTATCTTCTTGAATTTTATGGTGACACCCTAACCACATCATAAGGAACTCTAGGCTCAGTCTGAGTCCTCACAAGATTTGAACTCTTGTCTACCTGTGTCTCTCTTTTGGGGAGCTGGAAAAAGCTTAGCGTTTAAACTTTAAACGTATCTCTATCCTTGTTAGACACCTCTGTTCTCACGGAGGTTTGCAGGGTCTGCACCAACCCAACTCTCTGCCTATCTCAATGTCTTGACTCTTAAGAACATTCTTAGAGACCGTTTTCCCATTCCCTGTGTTCCATTGTTTTCCCTTATTGTTTGTAAGGATCTTCGCAGCTCTTCTGGGTGTAGCTTTGATGCCTGCTTCTTGGCAATCTATTAAAATGAAGTGAAACATATCCACCATTGGAAGCTGTGCAACTTAAAAATCTCATGACACTTACCATTACTTGGAGGATAAAAAGCCTTGGAGACAGTTATTTGTTGCCTGTATATTGTGCTATTCTGGAAGTCCTGAAGCAGTTAAATTTGTTGTGTTAAGCTTGTATACTGTCCAGTGTGTCATTTCCTTCACATTTACAATCTAAGACATTGCTTGCAGAAAGAAGCTATATGCTTCTTTTCCTGATCTCGTATAATACTTTCTCCTTCTTGCAGGCAATAGCCCCACGGGACTTGCCACTGCAGACCAGGCTAAGCATGAACATGTCACAACTACAGAGCTTGGACAGTGAAAGAGTTGGTGGTTACGGTTGGGTTGGAGGCCTTCTCGTGATTTCTGAGCTCCGAAAACGGGTATTCAGTTTACGAGAGGCCTTAGACCTCACACCTTGCAATGCGTCAGCAGATTTAGATGAGGTATATTGGTCCTGTCCTGTATCAAACAAGTAAATTTTAGTATTAGTCTCTAGATATTTTTGGATTTATGGTTGCTTGCAATTAGCTTGACAATTTGATCCAGTACCGTAATTGTGATGTTTATATTGATTAGAAGAATTGTAACTTGTTTCCAATAAAAGAATATATTGATTTTTATCACAAGACCTGTCAATATGTTTATTGTAGTTATTATCCAGTACCATGGAAGCACTTCAAAAGTTGTGTCCAGGGAAAGTACCTTCAACATTCTCATTTGCGTCCTCAGAGGGTGATCGGAAGCCTATTTTCCAGGTCTTTATATTGTTCTTTGTCATGGTAATAAATGTTGATTGAACGATCTTCGGCATTGTAAATATATCATTTTGAAACATTCTGATGGTCTGCAGAGATTGCATCGATTTTACAAGACACTTCGAACTATGGAAGACACTTGGGTAGAGACATTTTCTCAGAAGGATTGTGCCTCTATTGAAGAGAAAAGAGCAAATGATGCAGGCTTCAATGGACAGGAAAATTCTTCAGTGTATGCTACTTCCACTGGTGCTCTGAAGAGAACCATTTCTAAGAACAAAAGAAGTCAATGCCACAAGCGAAAGCCATCTGAAGATGCTTCCAATCTGGAACAACTAAGTAGGCTACTTACCCCAAATCCACAGAATTTCGCCTACTGACATAGTGAAAGGTTATTCTTAAGTTCTTTTTTTGTAGGATTTACATTTCTGCCGTGGGGAAAACTGAATTAAGAAATATTTTATTGATTGTGATGCACAGGTCAAAAGATTTTTGAGAAGCTGGATGATATAAATAGGAGGGCAAGGAACATACTTGAGATGACAGCTGATGATGAATGCCAGAGTGCAGCAACCTATGAGATTTCAGACTCTTCAGAATCCTCACAGCCTTTGGAAAGTGCCGATTCTTGGAGTGATTTAAATCTAGACAGCAAGGATTATAGCCAGGATCCCCTTACCCCTACATCAGTTTTGCCAGAGAGCATCCAAAATTCAGTGAAGCCCGGGACTTTTGTGAATGCTTTTACTCCACCTCTAATTTGGCTTCCAAGAAATCTGGTTAGTGGTAGCTCACATCCAACTTATTTCAAGGACCTTCCTGCCAATATTAGCACCAAAGATCTTGCCCCCAAACATTCTTTGACAAGTAATCTGGACAATATGCAGAGAGAACAATCCAGCAATCCTGAAAAGATGAGTAATGATGTTAACTTTTCTACCTGTGAGAATCCTGACTCCAAATGTGGAGTTAAAATTTCCAAGCATAGCAATCCAGTTAGTGAAAGTAGCCAACCACTAAAAACAATTACAAACACTTTTCAAGGAATTGACAATTCCCATAACAATACTTCCACAAAACTGATGTTTCCACCTCCACTTCCATCTATTGTGTCAACTCCACCTTCACCTCCACCTCCACCTCCACCCATGGTGCCAGCTAAATCTCTTCCCTTGACCCCACCTCCACCTCCACCTCCACCCATGGTGCCAGCTAAATCTCTTCCCTTGCCCCCACCTCCACTTCCACCCACGGTACCAGGTAAATCTCTTCCCCTGCCTCCGCCTCCACCTCCACCTTTGAATGCTGGCAAAGCCTTGCGCCCAAGGAGATCAAATACAAAGTTGAAGAGATCAAATCAGATGGGTAACCTCTATAGAGTTTTGAAGGGCAAAGTGGAGGGGGCTGGCCAAACAGGCAAATCATCACAAAGTCGCAGAAAATCGATTGGTGGTGGCAGTAATAACAGCACCCAAGGCATGGCTGAAGCCCTTGCAGAAATAACTAGAAGGTCAACATTCTTCCTTTCTTTTGCTATTTTGTTCCCTTATAATAGAAGTCAGATTGTCTTTTCAAGTGCGTGGGTGTGTGAGTGCCATAGACTTTATGGAGAACTACTCTGAGCTGATTTTTAAAAAATCACTACTAAAATCCTACAATGTGAAATGGGCATCACTGGCCTGCATGTCTCAAGGTGGAGATGTTGGCTTGATATTTGGTTTCTATTTCCAATACAGGTCGTCTTATTTTCGGCAGATACAAGAAGATGTCCAACAGTTTGCGACCCCAATTATGGAGATGAAGCACGCTATAGAATGCTTTGAAACAAGAAATATGGATGAATTATTGACGTTTCACCACTATGTTGAACTTCACCTTGAGGACTTGACAGACGAAACCCAGGTGTAGTAGATTGAATGAATAGACAGAATTGATTTGAACAATAAAAAACACAACATTTCAGACTCTAAAATGATAATTGAAGTTTTCAAGACTCTTTCAAAATTATTTACCATGTTCAGTTATGCATAGGTTTTGGCAAGGTTTGAAAATTTCCCGACCAAAAAGCTGGAAGTAGTTCGGGCTGCAGCAACACTTTATTCTAAATTAAGTTCTATAGCAGATCATCTTAATACTTGGCAGGTTGTAGCTCCATTGTCTCGGCAACTTGATAAGGTCACGTGCTACTTTGACAAGGTAAATGGAGCAAATTTCATTTTCATTAATTGTAAACCTTGTTATCTTGTTACTGTGAGAAGTAGGTTGCATGAAAATGGAATTCCCAGGTTTCGACCCTAACAAGGGTTTATGTAGGCTACTAGGCCTCAAACTGAGGAAACAATATACTTAAGAATCAAGATCATGTGCTGGTTGGACAAGGCAAAGGATCAAGATTTCACTTTTCTTAAGGCCATTTCTCACAGTTATATAAACTAAACTAAAATCAACTATTAGTAGATCTATAGGTTTGTATCTTTGCACTACAGTCTCTATTAACAAGTCCAAAAATATTTAACTAACTTGAATTGAACTTTGTCTAATTGTGAAGTAGCAAACAGTTTACATGAAGCAAATTACCATCTTTCCCTTACTCAATATTGTCAGAATTCCTAATTGAAGAAAATTGACCAGCCATACATTTATTCTTTAATTTTGATCAAGTCTGGGACTCAAACATAACTCAACTTGCTGCTTAACCAATATTGTTATTCTCCGAAAACCCAACTGTCGATGGCATCCTAGTAAATCCCTCCAGTAGACTAATGTGCCTAACATTGAGGGATTTGAATTAGGCATCTACAATATCCAACAACATTGATAACAACCAGTTGAACTAATGCCTTGATAGGTTTGTATCTTTGCACTACAGTCTCTATTAACAAGTCCAAAAAATACTAACTTGAATTGAACTTTGTCTAATTGTAAAGTAGCAAACAGTTTACATGAAGCAAATTACCATCTTTCCCTTACTCAATATTGTCAGAATTCCTAATTGAAGAAAATTGACCAGCCATACATTTATTCTTTAATTTTGATCAAGTCTGGGACTCAAACATAACTCAACTTGCTGCTTAACCAATATTGTTATTCTCCGAAAACCCAACTGTCGATGGCATCCTAGTAAATCCCTCCAGTAGACTAATGTGCCTAACATTGAGGGATTTGAATTAGGCATCTACAATATCCAACAACATTGATAACAACCAGTTGAACTAATGCCTTGGGCTATCAATATTGTTATCTTATTGCACTGAAATTGTTAGTTTCAAAAAAGTGAAATTCTCTAGTTTCCCATCTACCGCATCAAACTTAATCAATATATCTATGATGTTAAATCCTCTGCAGATCAAGGTGGAAGTGGAGGCATTGGACCGCATTAAGGATGAAGAATCTAAACGCTTCGAGAAACATAAGATCTTCTTTGATTTCAATGTACTTATTCGCATCAAGGAATCAATGGTTGATGTTTCTTCTAGCTGTGTAGCTTTAGCATTGGAGGTCAGTGAAGAATATTTAAACTTGTTTAAAAATCAGTTGTCTTACTACAAAGATAAGATTTATTTAACATTTAAATAGTGTACAGTCTCTACTCATAAGTTCTCTGCTTCGAGTTACAGAATTTTTTACTAGACAATAAAGCTTAATAAGTGATTGATTTGTATTTATATTTTTGGACAGGAGAGCGCGGCAACCAAAGCAGCTGCAACCAGGGGAGTTGGTGACATGACAGTTACACATGATGATAGTGGGTTGCGAAGATGCTTGCAGATATTATGGAGAGCTTTTCAGTTATCTTTCAGAGTTTATAATTTCGCTGGGGGTCAGGATGAACGTGCAGAGGAATTGACTTGTGCACTGGCCAGAGAAATGCAAACATACCCTCAACATTATTGGTCCCTTTGATCCTATGATTTGCAGGTATTAAGGCCATCTGAAACTTCTTAGGTTGGAACTACCATTAATTCTTTGGCTTCTGATTGATGCAACAGTTATCTATAGAACTGGAATGGATCATAGAATAGTTTAACCAGGATAGTAGAATTCAGTTTTTGTGTTTTCGTTGCGAGGAATAAGTGTCTTTCAGATTGGATTGAGGATTGAGGATTGAGAGATGTTTGCCTAACCTTGATGGTGTTATCACCTTGAGAACACCATTCAGTGTGAAATGGGGCATTCAGGACTGTTTTTGTTTTACTGAAAGTGATATTTGATTTTATGGGTGGTCAGTGTGGTGGCTACAACTGTATTGCCAATCGCTACTAGGGTGATTATGGCAGCGTTTAAATAAGCATGCCAAAGGCCTTCTTGGCACAGGAGTTTCTTTGCTACTCATTTTATTGATGCTTTGCTGGCATAAGAGAAGACTTACAAAATACCTGAAGGTTAAGGGATGACTTAGCTATTAAGAGTTACTCATCCAAAACATTCGTAAGTTTCAATTTTATATAAAAATAATAATTAAAAAAAAGGTTCTACAGTGTTGTTTAGTTATGGTGGTGGATCTATGAACAAAGTAAATGCATATTATTTTTTGAAACTTGGTGGTATTTTTTTATTGATGCTTATATTATTTTTTTGAAACTTGGTGATATTTTTTTTTATTGAAACTGGGTGATATTTTTTTTTATTGATGATTTGCTGGCATAAGAGATGATTTACAAAATATTTAATTATTAAGAGTTACTGATTAGTAAATTTCTAATTTTTTTTATAAGGTTCAGGGTTTAATAGTGTTGTTTTGTTAGGGTAGTGAATCTATGGAACAAAAGGTGTATATTTTTTTTTTTTGGAATTTTGTGATATTTTTTGGGTTATTTTTTTTGCTTTGAAAGTTCAATTTTTAAAGGGAGGAAACTCAATAATTATTATTAATCAGAAGGTATTTGGCTAATTTGAATATGTGATCTATGATTTTCTTGTAAAAAATGTACTTTCACATTATTAAAGGTAAATTTTGAAACTATTATATTTATATAGGCCTAAGTATTAAATATTTAAAAATAATTATTTAAATATTAAATTTTACTCAATATTATAAAATTATGAATTTTTGTAAAATATAATATTTATATAAATTAGAAAAAATATATATATATATAATTGAAATTTATTATAACTTTAATCTAAAATTAAAACTATGATTAATATTCAAATTGTATTTGTATAAATAAATTTTGCAATTTTTATTAGTTATTATAAATATGAAATACTATTGATTAGACTTAAAATACATATTTTTTTTATATTATTTTTGGAAGAGGGTAATTTTCTAAGTATTGAGAAATATTAAGTTAATAATTTTTTTAATAATATGGGGAATATTGACATTTTTTAAATCAAATTTATTCTCATATTAATAAAGGATTTATGTTATTAGAAATTTTATCATAATTAACTGAAATGGGAAAACAACATTTTTTTACGAATGATAAAATAACAAATATTCTAGTGAAAAAATAATGACTTGTACCTTTCATTATTTTAGAAATAATATCCTTGTCTAATTCATCACTATATGACCATAAAAGTACTTATAACATGGATATCTTTAAAATATTCTCTCATTATCTTATGACATCATTTTGCTCCCATTTTGGTATACATTTGACAAATGATTTCTTTATACAAGATCATTCTCATAGACATAATTATATCAATAATGCTTTCATTCATAAGTAACTAAAGCAAAGATCCTTATCTAATTCACCAATGTATGACCATAAAAGTATGAATGACATGGATATCTCTCTCATTATATTATGAAATCATTTTATTCTTATTTTGATAATGTGTTTGACAAATGATTTTTTCATACAAGATCATTCTCATAGGCATCATTATATCATGAATGCCTACATTCATAAATATCCAAAGCAAAAGATTCCTTGCCACTATATAGAAACCTTATGGAAGTCTAAGAAACAACAGTAGAATTCACGTGTAGTGTTGTTTGCTTTTTTGTTTCTTTCTAAATTTGGCTTTACTTTTAGCTCAAAATTTCTTAATCTTTCCCATTTTAGAGTATATTCACCTAAAGTTATGACCAAGAGAGTTGTTAAGATGCATCCAATCACGGTGGAACAATGACTACTTGGGTTGTATTGGTCAGTCGAATTTAAACTAAAATAACTATGATATGTCCATGTGAGGAAAGTCAAAGTAAATAAATGTGATTGAAAAGGTTAGCAATATAAACCATAGGAACAACATAATTATGTTTAAGAAATTTGACTTTCAAATTCCCTTTGTCTTAATCTTTATTGGATATGAATTTGAGTAATGTCTTCATGATCAATGCCATTAATGAAGAGAGAGCAATCAATGGGTCTAGGATTAACATATATGGGTGGTTGGTTAAGGATATGTATCACGCGCAAATTGCCACATTTAGTCAACAAGGTACTAAAATCAAATTCTCCCTCATTTACTAATCAAATTTGACAACAATAAACATAATTTGGCTTTTGATGACATCCAACAATTTTCATTGTATTTATATGTATCATTGATGATGCATAAGAATACAACTATCATCCAATTCTTAGCGTACTCCTTAATGGAATTTATAATTAGTAGCCAAAGCATTTCAATAAGAGGTTTTACATAAGAAATAATTCAAAGTGTTGAAACATAAAATAAAGACAATTCACACATAAATAAAGATAAACACTTATATTTTTCTCAAAATTTATCCATCAAACTAAGTCCAAGGAAAGATTCACCTCCTAACTATAAAGATCCAATGCATATGCCACCCCTAATCTAGTGTAACACCCCCTCCCAGGTCTACCCAAAGTAACCATGACAACCAAGGTAAACATGAGACGAGAGGCTACTATGATCAGATTCAACCTCCTATGTGACCTTAAGGAAGTGGAATCGATGGAACATTACGCACAGTCATCCAACATCATCAACAAAACCCTTAGGAGACAAGTCAACCACTTAGATAGCCTGTGCCTGGGTCTCACTATTGTTCTGGATCTCTTAGGCCATAGTTACTCTCATGCTATGGGCAAGGGAGTGACCAGAAACCTAAAGTCACTCTTGCAAGCCTACCTGGCAGTGACTTTGGGTCAAAATTTCCAGTTTTGTGCAAGCAACCCCGGGATTTAAGCCACTTTTCTAGCCTAGAATTTCGGCCTCTGCCCATAACTTGCAACAACCTTCAAAATTCATTAAAGACATGATAACAATGTTGATCAATCAAAACCAACCTCTGGACTAGGCTTGAGCATCCCCAACCAGGACTAGCATTCTGTCAAACACTTGACATCAATGCAACCTATAGGTCTAGGATACAAGACATAGCATAAATGACTGAAACAACTTATGAAACATAACCAGAAGGATCACCGCCTTCTCCATTGAACTACTACATCATCAATTAGGTATTGCATCCATCTATTTAACAGTTACAAGCAAATACATGAAATAACCATGACATGAACCAATCATTTAACCATGTTTATAACCAACATAAAACCATGTAAATATCAGAGATAAGATAACCATTAAATCCACATATAAATCAGCGAAAAAGTAAGAGAACTTAGCTTTTATTAATCATAGGCAAATGCGACTAAGTTCGAGACTTCCACTTACCACCCGACCATAGACATCGTTGAACCAAATCTCTCTTTCAATCAGTCACCCCTGTTCCATATTCCAAGCATGAATTTGGGATCTCATAGAACAATCAATCCAAGAACAACCAAGGGAATCCATATGTTAAACCACCTCCACCCTCACCAAACCGTGATCACGCCAAAATTGGTGCTCCGATCACAATCGAACAGAACTTGGAATTCCATCCAAAATCCATCACTATCATTGAGGAATTTTTCGTCTCCTTGTCTCTCAGGCTTTAACGCAATCTAAACCTCGATCACTAGGCCCTAAATCGAGACATATCCCTCATGCTTTACTATGTATCCCGCCAAAACCACTCAAGGGGTTTCTAGGCCTTTGGGAATGGAACTTGATACGACCTCTACCCCAGATTCTGAAATCCATTTGGCAAACCAAAGCTCAAAAATTGAATAAACATCCCAACACCATGGCATCTAGGAAAAGAAAAGGCTAGGCTGAAAACCACTATCATAACCTGGCAAAAGCATGCGGCTGACAACAAGAGAACCATACATCAACATGCAAAGCCATGCATGTCCAAACCAACTAGGAAATCACACATGCAAAAGGTTACCTGCAAGTATTCTGTTGAAGCTACTTGATCCTGCTTTCCTTTCCTTGATCCTTGTCTGCCTTCCTTTCTCTTTGCTTGCTTTTCCTTCCTTGATCCAAAATTAGAGTGCTCCAAGAAAACTCAAAGTGACCAAGAGAGTGTGAGAGAGAGAGAGAATAATGAGAGAGCACCAAACTTGAACTTGACAAAATTTTAACACTAACTAAGCTTGAGCCAAGAGCTTGCCAACTGATCCTCAGAAGCCTTTTTATTAATGGGGCCTCTAATTTCTTCATTTTCCATTATTTTCCTTCAATTTCCTCCTCGCATGCAACCTGTGAGCTTTTACCTTCCTTTTCTCCCATTTCCCTTTATTTTCATAAATAAATGTGCCAAAAATGACTTTTTGCCTTTTAATGCCTTTGCCTTAGCCTTTGCCAATTTTCCTTAGCCAAAACACACATCCAGTGATACCCACTATGATATCTTTTCCCAACATTCATCTTGGAATATATGTCCCTTACCTGTGGTCTTATTTTTGTCATTATTAACTTTTATGACATGAACTTTTCACTAGGGTTGTTACAAAACCCTCCCCTTTAGGGAACACCATCCTTGGTGTTAAACCACACCAAAACATCAGCAAAATCACTCAAAATAAACATACTATCCATGGAGATTTATAACTTAGCTTGTTGTAGTATTTACAATGAAAGACCTTCTCAAAAGAAAAACATCATGACAACATGACTAGATAACAACCATACCGCATACTGGAGCTTTATAACACAACTCATTATGATATTTACAATAACTACATATACACATATGCACATTTTCTCAACCAGCAAATAAGGGGATACGATGCTTGTATCAATCAACAAGGGAATCCATAGGATCACACCTCCACCCTCAAAGTAATACCAGGATTCACCTCTTGCCCAGGTAGTCCAGAATCCACTGTCACAGTCAAAGCTGCATCCAATGTCCAACGTTACAGACCTGCACCACTTGTCCTCTTAGCGAATGGTTATCGGCTCATTGTTCCAGGGCGCACTCCCAATGTGCATCTAATTCCATCTGGCAATGCTAATGACAAAAACCAATATATCTATGACCTTCCCTTCTCTGCTACACAATCCCTTGGGAAATCCAATGAACCCCTTTCATGCAGTCACTCACCTTCCAAATTCCCTGGAATCCCCTATCCCGAGCGATCCATCCCTTGGCAAGGCTTCCTTGCACCGGAAGATACAAAAACCAAGGCATATACCTGCCTCAAACCATCATACCGGTCATAGTATGCTCATGGAAATCAATGGACAAATTTGGGTACCAATGTCCCACAATGGCCCTACTCCTAAAGTACTCTACCAACATATTGCTGCATGTTCCAATTTCTTTTACTGTTCCTGCTAATTCTTGCAATCGATTTCAACCACCCAACCGAGCATGTTCATGCATTCCTGTCCCAAGCACATCATTTTCATTAGATTCAAATAAATCGAAATAACCTCAAATCATACCTCATTGGTAGTTCGTCAATAAGGTACACGTGCAATCCTGTTCGCTTCCTGTCACAACAAGTCAAACTAACTATTTGATCAAAACATCATGTATAAACGTATCACATCTAATTAGCTCAAAACACAACCATCACATATAACCATCATAAACTAGAATCATAGATCACATATAATCATCATATACCACAGTCATAAATCACATGCATAATAAAACTGAAATAAAATATTAATACTTATCCTTTCATCAATCCTTATCTTCTACCTTTGTTTTTATTCCGTACACACTCTGAATTGGTTGCCACACCCGAAAATCACCCAACACCTTCTCCTCAACCATGTGCACGTACACATAGTGTGCATCACACACATACAAGCACACACAACATTCAACATCATGCAATACATGCATCTACACCAGTACCATATGTACCACATGTACACTGCAACCACCTGCACAATGTGTGCACATCATCACATGTATACGGCACCACATGCACAACGTATACACAACGCCACATGTAAACTGCACCACTGTACAACGTGTACATAATACCATATGTACACAGTACCACATGCACGACATGTACGCGACACCATATGTACACAGCGCCACATGCACGACATGTACACAGCACCATCTACACACAACGCCACTTGTACAACATGTACACAACACCACATGCACACAACACCACTTGTACAATAATGCACACAACACCATATGTACATAGCGCCACATGTACAACATGCACACAACACCACCTGTACATAGCACTACATATCCAACATGTACATAACATCATTTATACACAACACTGCATATCCAACATGCACAGAGCACCATAATCACACAATGTCGCTTATTCATCATGCACACAGTATAATATGTACATAACACTACATATCTAAAATCTACATAGCATCATCTATACACACCACCACATATGCAATATCCGCATAGCACCATATGCACAACAATAGTACCACACGTTCCCAAAATCACATTGACTCTACCATGCAACCTTGCTTACAATGTCTTATCCATGCTTATCCCAGCATGTCGCAGACCACACTGCTTTCATTTCATTGTTGTGTCCCTTAGTATAACCTGTCCATAACATAGACATAATATAATCACACAATATCAACTCATAACCATATGATACTGACCTTGTATATTTGTCAAGCTACTCTTCCCACTTGATTCCTCATAGCTAGGAACTTCTTCATGGCATTCACCTATGTAAGCAATCATTCGTCCATAAGGACGATTCTTGATGTCCCTGTCAGATTGCGACATAGATACATACATACATACATATATAATCATTAACATAAAACAAGCATCATCTTGTCAAACAACGACATACATGCATACATGTATACATGTATAAACATCAGCATAATCATGATCATAAAATAATTGCCAGATATCAAGGTCAAAGTTAAGAGAACTTCCTTTATTCATGAACAACTTGCATGACATTGAGAAAAACGGTTCCCAACATAGCCAAGGCATCCAACACCTCAAATCCATTTACTTTACCTTTTCTGGTTACATTTCTCATGTATGTGTTGCCACTATCCATTTACCATAATGGACCCAACCAGTCCAACCAACTGTAATAGTCTTACCTTCTGTTGCACTTACTCATGCACAAATCTTCATCTGAGTCTTACATCATCTGTTAGGTAGCACACAGCTCTCCCAGAGCTTCATTAACTTCCTCCTTTCCCAACCAATTCCCAAGACTCAAAACATAAAAGGAAATACCAAGAAACAACCAAGAAGAAAACCATGAAAACCAATAACAACACGACACTACAATAAAGTGGCATAGTTATGCACCAGACACACGTAAAATCACAAATCAAGTGCAAAAATTGCAAAATACCCCAAAAGCACAAGACTAACCACAAACACCATGACTCGATCCCCACGGTTCCCAAGGAAAGCTCAACCTGAGCCTTCCTTGAGATTTCATGGCAACCTCTCTTGCCATGCAACTCCATGCATCATGTTGTCATTAACACATAGCTATTAGTGCATAATTAAACATAACAATGCACCAATTACCTCATCTTGTTGTGCCAAGCACATTGCCTTGTAGCTTAACACATCCATGTCATCTCTTAAGGGCTCCAATTCCGTTGACAAATCCACCTATAACTAGAGACTAGCTAATACACCTATCAAGTACATGTTCATGAATCTAGCACACATCCACATAATGTCAAACAAAATCAAGGTTAAGAAGACTTCCTGTATGCAAAGAAATCATTCGTTTGGAATTAGGGTTTCCAAACATATCCAAAGGAATTCTTGTATAATTCCTTCCTTTTACGTTTTTACCTGGTTGTAATTGAGGCTTACTATGTACTGTCACACCGCCCAACTATTAGTTATATAAACAAATCAAGTGTTACCTTGTCACGTTAATAACAAGCATGTTTCCCTGCAACTTTCTCACACATGTCAGTCTCATGTTCTAAAGATAAAAACAATCATATCTAACAATTTGAAATCAAACTTTACCAAGATTAACAATCATGTCATAATCCATAGTCAACTCATAGTCCTTAGACACAATGCTACAACTATCACCTACTATACTCAAGTACATATCAACTGTCTCAACATATGTGTTAGTATAATCATCTTAAAACAAAATCATTTGAACACATATTCATATTATGAAATTCATCAAACTTTCAACCAACTTGCAACATACCATGTTAAATAAATTAACTAGATGACATAATCAAACAGTCAAGTACCAAATATACGACATAAGCAAACTCGTACCTTACTGTATCTCTAGGGAGGCTAGCTTGTTTGCACAATCAAGCTAGTTATCACGATACAACTTCTCAACATATCAACTCAAACAAAAATCATGATATCCATAACAGTAACTAACTAATATGTTTACATCATAACTCATACACAATTATCTTTCACACATATGCAAAGTCAATCTAGATTACTACAACACCATATCACAATTATGTCGGCTCATACCTTAATATCATAACCATAACCATCTGCATAGGTCAAACTAGGTTAACACAATACATATAACATCAAGATCTTCAATGCAATGAACATAACCATCACGCATATGATCAATCCAAATTACAACATCAGTGTGTCAATGAAATAACCCTAATCATCAAGTTAATAACATATAAAAACAACAAGCTATATATTATGCTCATCAACAACATATAACCTAATCATCAAGTTATCTAACAAAAAACAACAATAGCAATGCATACAACCATAGGTTACCATCATTCTTTACTATCTGACTCATGTGCATATGACCATGCTAATCAACTAACATCTCTCATGAATGTAATCATAACATCAAAAGACATGTACATAAACCTAATGTATATAATAATCCTTAAGGTACATACTTGCATGCCAACATACAATACCTATATGATGATCTGCTCTTACCCCAAAGTCTAACGCTGCAACTTCATTATGATGATCTACATCTCCTACTCTATCTCAGCCAACACAATAACATCATAACATACCAACATCACCCTGATGACCTAGATTTCATACCATAACTTCACAAGGCATGTTTGACCTACTATTCATGAATATTAACTATAACCAAGACCATACATGCATAACAACTGCATATAGACATATAACACATGAGTACCAAACCATATTCACATCATTCTAGCTAGAGTCCAGTCATCAATGCATGGCCATATCAACTACACAAACCATGACCTCATGCATGACAACAAACATTACTCCATTGTATGCATTGCCACATGCAACCATCGACATGCATAAGCAATGCCTAATCAACTACACATACGCATGAACTTATGTAGTCGAGAATGAGCGATCAATTCTTGTAACAAACCTACAAGACTGATACATGTAATCAAACATACAATAATGCAACCTAACATACAAGGACGTAATCAAGCAACATATAAAAATATGTAACCAGTCATATACTCATGAAAATACATTCCACAAAATCAATATCAAATTCCTCATGACAACCTTACTACAACCATGATCAACATTATGCAATGCAACAAGCACATGGAATGCAAGTGTAAGAGACACACATGCAACTGAAATGCATGCATGACCAACACACACCACCCATCCAGTCCGAGGGGTGAACCTGTCTCTGAAACCAATATGTAACACCCCGTCCCAAGTCTACCAAAAGTAACCATGAAAACTAGGGTAAACATGAGATGAGAGGCTACTGTGATCAAATTCGGCCTCCTATGTGACCTTAAGGAAGTGGAATCAACTGGACATCACGCACAGTCATCCAACATCATCAACACAACCCTCAGGGGACAAGTCAGCCACTTAGACAGCTTGTCCATGGGTCCCACTGTTGTTCTGGATCTCTTAGGCCATATTCGCTCTCATGATATGGGTATGGGAGCGACCAGCAACCTAAAGTCACTCTCACAAGCCTGCCTGCCAACAACTATGGACCAAATTGCTAGTTTTGTGCCAGTGACCCTGGGATTTAAGCCACTTTTCTAGCCTAGAATCCCAACCTCTGCCTAGAACTTATTGCAACCTTTAGGAATTCATTAAAGACATGATAACATTGCTAATCAATCAAAATCAACCTTAGGACTAGGCTTGAGCATCCCCAACCGGGACTGACATTCTGTCAAACACTTGACATCAATGCAACCTACAAGTCTAAGATACAAGACAAAGCATAAATGACTTAAACAACTTATGAAGCATAACCAAAAGGATCACCTCCTTCTCCATTTAACTACTACATCATCAATTAGGTCTTGTATCCATCCATTTAACAATTACAAGTAAATACATGAAATAACCATGACATGAACCAATCATTTAACCATGCTTATAACCAGCATAAAACCATGTAAATATCAGAGATAAGACAACCATTAAGTCCACATATAAATCAGTTCAAAAGTAAGATAATTTAGCTTTTATTAATCATAGGAAAATCCAAACAGGTTTAAGACTTTCATGTACCATCCGACCATAGACATGGCTGAACCAAATATCTCTTTCAGCCAGTTACCCACGTGTTATATTCCAAGAATGAATGTGGGATCTCATAGAAAACCAATCCAAGAACAACCAAGGGAATCCATAGGTTAAACCACCTCCACCCTCATCAAATCGTGATCACACCAAAATCGGTGCTCCGATCACAACCAAACAGAACTTGGAATTCCATCTAGAATCCATCACTATCCTTCATGATTTTTCCATCTCCTTGTCTCTTAGGCTTTACTACAATCCAAACCTAGATCACTAGGCCCTAAACCGATACATCTCCCTTAGGCTTTACTGTGTATCCTGCCAAAACATGTCAAGGGATTCCTAGGCCTTTGGGAATGGAACTTGAGACCACCTCCGCCCTAGATTCTAAAATCCATCTAGGAAACAAAAGCTCAAAAATTGAATAAACATCCCAACACCATGGAATCCGGAAAAAAGAAAGGCTAGGCTGAAAACCACTGTCATAACCCCAGAAAACCATGCCACTGACAACAAGAGAACCATACACCAACATGCAAAGCCATGCATGTCCAAACTAGCTAGGAAATCACACATGCAAAAGGTTACCTACAATTATTCTTGCTGAAGCTGCTTGATCCTGCTTTCCTTTCCTTGATCCTCTTTCCTTCCTTTCCCTTTGCTTGCTTTTCCTTCCTTGATCCAAAGTTAGAGTGCTACAAGAAAACTATAAGTGACCAAGAGAGTGAGACAGAGAGAGAGAGATAATAATGAGAGAGCTCCAAACTTGAACTTAATAAAAGCTTAACACTAACTAAGCTTGAGCCAAGAGCTTTCCAACTGATCCTCAGAAGCCTTTTTATTAATGGGGCCTCTAATTTCTTCATTTTCCATTATTTTCCTTCAATTTTCTCCTCACATGCAACCTGTGACCTTTTACCTTCCTTTTCTCCCATTTTACTTTATTTTCATAAATAAATGTGCCAAAAATACATTTTTTCCTTTTAATGCCTTTGCCTTAGCCTTTGCCAATTTTCCTTAGCCAAAACAGACATCTAGTGATGCCCACTAGGATATCTTTGCCCAACATTTAGCTTGGAATACGTGTCCCTTACCCGTGGTCTTATTTTTTCCTTTATTAACTTTTATTACATGAACTTTTCATAAGGGTTGTTACATCTAGACTATGATACCTTAAGGATGAAGAAAAAATTATTAGCTCTAGATATCTCTTTACCCTATCCATGGTCCCTAAGGCTCAACCAACTATCTCTCTATAAGTAACTCTAGACATCATATCCAACCTACTATTGACCATGGACCTCTTACATTCAACCAAAAACAATACTTATGTTTTTCTTAATATTTATCCACCAAACTAAGTCCAAGGAATGACTCACATCCCAATATAAAGATCAAAAATATATGCCACCCCTAATCTACACTATAACACATTAACGGTGAAGATAAAACTACTATCTCTAGATCTCTCTTTACCCTACCCATGGTACTTAAGATTCAACTAGTTATTTCCCTATAAGTAACTACAAACACCACATCCAACCTACCATCAACCATGGACCTCTTACATTACACCAAACATAATACAAACTCAAGCATTTCCCTTCTCTTCTTCATAGTGGCTTAGAAACCCATCCTAGCAGACGCTCTAATGCTTGCAAGAAGAGTCTAATAGCTTATTTACCTCCTGGAAATCTTGGTATTGAAAATCTTTGGCACATGTACATGGATTACATCGTTGTTTGCATTCCCTTGTCTCACAAAGCATTCCAACCATGGTTTTTTCCTCGAAATCAATGTTTTCCTTACTCTACCAATAAAAAGTCCCTTTATCTTTCGACAAATCTACATAGCTCTCAAGCTTACAAGTTTATTATGTAGATGGCAAGTAATTACAAACATGTAGAAAAAATGAACAAATGTCAAAATTAGTAGAAAACATGAAATAAGAAACTTCCTATACCAAAAGTGTAGCTTATATACCTTCTACTTCCATGAGACCACATGTTTCTTTCAAGTACCAAGAAAATTTGTTATGAACACATGGAGTAGAGATGAGGTGAGATTTTCGACTCATGTTAAAAGGTTAAGAGACAAATAGCTAATGCATGCCAACATTATTTGAATATTTATCATTCCCATGGCCATCTTTTCTTCCTCTCTTGTGTGGCCATATCCCCTACTTAATGGTTTTCTACATTATACTTAATGTTTCCTTTTACACAAAAAAAGATATATATGCCATGGAAACTTTACCACATGGTGATGAGGAAATGTAATGAAACATAACCATGCTAAGAAAACCAAACTTTTTTCTAAACCTTTATTCATTCTTTATCTAAGCATTGGCCTTGGCCTCCACACTAGGAATTTATACCAAACATTTACGTAATGAAATCTCATATCATATAGCTTGGCATCCGTAAAAATAACCATATTCTTACCACTTGTACATAATGTGATGGAATATAACTTCATGGTCAAAACTAGGGTATTATAAGACATCATAAAGTGTAGTGACATAAGCATGCCAATTGTTGGGATTAGTTATGGAACAATCAAGCATTTTGGATAGGAATGATCTCCAAAAGGATCTGGTATTGAATCTTATTGGTTACAAGATTTCTTTTTTATTAACCCCTATGACAAGAGGGTATTATGGAAATTGATGTGGTTAAAGTATTGGTTTATTGATAATTGGACCACACTAAAACACTTGGATCTTTATTAGCATCTCAAGGAATTTGGAATTACATGTGGATTGAAATCAAAGAAATATGGGGTGTTGTTTATAGAAGTTTGACAAACATGATAGTGATTATGATGCCCTTATCACAACATATGGGCATCTGAAGTTGGAAATGATGGGGAAAATAAGGAATTTATAGAAACAAAAGTAAAGGAGATTGAAGTAATAAAAACATAGGAATAGCCCTAAGGGTTAGTTTAGTTGATCAAGTCCCCGTCATTAAAGCATATCTATTATTGAGAGATCACAGGTTCAATTCTCTCGACACTCTTGGGGTTAAGCTCTATGGTTGAGCCGACAAGAAAATATCGTTTTGGGTATATCTTCCTAGTACAAATATTTCATGGGCGTAGCAGTAACCAATCTATGGAGACCATGAACCACATTAAATAAATGAAAAAAAGAAAGAAGAAAAGAAAAGAGGGATAATCCAAACTTAAGGAGATGATAGGCACTCCAAGGAAACTAATTGACATGGTGGACATAAAACTAGAGGACTAATTTTTGGACTCATTTTATTCTATTTTGCCTCTTGTATTTTTCTTTTGATAGTATTTTTTATTTTCACTTGAATGAATCTATATTTATGTTAAAGTTAAAAGAAATCAAATTGTAGCTTATGTTATGCCTTTGACTCTTAGATGATGCTACAAGCCCCACTAATAGACATATTTTTTCTAGTATTAGGTGGCAAAATTTCCTTTGGACTACCTAATGCCCAACCAACTTGTAATCTTCATGGGAATATGAATAGATAAGTAGTTAAAATACAAAAAAAAATAGAAACCTTGGTCTCCTTGTGATCTTCTTCATCAATCATTCAAAAAACTAATAGCGTCCATGTCTTATCATTGGTGTATGTAAGCTTTCTCAAGAAATCTCTTCTTCATTTAAGAAAATGATACTTTGTTGTGCCATATCTTCTGCCTTTCTAATCTCAAAGTAATTCATGAGAAAATACACGAGTAAGGTTAGAATTTGTTTTCCTGAGATCAGTCATTAGCGCAGGTGCCTTTGTTTTCGCATGAAGCCTTGCAATTTGTTCTTGACACTTCCTGTCGAGCTCATGGTTTTTTGTCGATGGATCAATGATTATACATATTCTTTGCATCTTGGATTTGGGCTTTTGTTATCCCCGCATTTTTGTCTACCCAAACATTGTTTTGACAAGGGATAGAATATGATCGAGGGTGGTTAAAGCAAGATAATTACAGGAGCAATCAGTGAACACTGTATCTTCACCATGTTTTTGGTGACAATCTAAGAATCATGAGTACTATGTTTCTTTTTGGTTTCTGTTAGTTCGTAGAACAATTTTCTGTGGATGTATCTATGTTATTGGAGATCTAGAACTATGTATATGTAAACTACTTTTATTAATAAAATAAAAACAGTTTATTTATATAACTCCATTCCATTGTTTTCTGGTTATTAGTGAAAAAAAAATGTTCATGCTAATAATAACTCCCTTTTACTTTCAAATACATTAAAAAACAACCTCCATGACTATCTCGAAAGTTTTTTTGCAACCAATATATGTAATATCTCAATAATATACATATTACATCTTTACAATCTAAAAAAATATACAAAGTTTATATATTCCTTGAAATGTGAATCCATCATGTCATAGATATCAATGGTTAAGAAAATAAAATGCTTAGCACCCTTCCTACCTATCTCAAGAGTTCGGTTTTCAACAATCATGTAATATCTCAACAATGTACATGCTACATCTCTGCAATATCAAAAATAACAATTTTATGTTTTTTAAAGCACAAATCCATTATGGTTATCAACGATTAAGTAAAATTGTGTATAAAAATATATTTAGGTATGGATCAAACATTAAAGTGTTTTTTCAAATACAATTTTGAATTCTAATTCAATTATTATATTATGAATAAATTACTCGATATAAAATAATATATAAATAAAATAAGTTAATTTTTTATCACAATTTTAATAAGATTAATTAATTGATTAAATCATTTGATTAAATCATTTGTTTTAGTAATAAAAACCAGTTATAATAATAAATAAAAATTAGTTAGAAACTAATCATATCACATTGGTAAAATAAACTTATTACAATTAATTTATCCATTATCTCATTTAATTAGCTTTATACACTAACTAGGTTAATTAAAATCAATTATATAAAAATTTAAAATTAAAATAATTAAAATTAAAATAAATGAAAAATTAAAATAACTAAAACTAAAATAAAAATTGAATAATTCATCTATGTAGGTTACTCTTTGAACTGGTCGGCTTCTACTAAAATTCATCATTATTTAGGTTTATATATATTCTGGTTGGAAGATTCTTCTCTCAAACTATCATTCATAATCTATCATTTTTAGTCCTGAAGATGGACCCCTTTGAAGTTCGAAACGTCGACATAATGAACATAATTTTGTGGATAATCCGGATCATACTACTCCAAATAACCACCACAGAAGCTTAAAGTCTAACATACTCTATATAAATTTCAAAGACAAATTTTGAAAGATACTCAAACTTTTTAGATGACATAGTACAGAGGGATTTTAAAAGAGTTGAAATACTTGATATGGTAGAAAAGATTGAGATACTTCGACCATCTAAGAGTTTCAGGATAAGGATGATTATGTAAACATTACAATGTAGACAAATTGAAATGTGGAAAAGTATTTTTTTAGCTTTTTTAGATGACAGAGTATAAAGGGATTTTAAAAGAGTTGAAACAATTGATATGATAGAAAAGATTGAGATACTTGGACCATATAAGAGTGTCATGATGATCTAAGAGTGTCATGATGATGATTATTATGCAAAGAACATTACAATGTAGACAAATTGAAATGTGGAAAAGTATTTTTTAGTTTTTTAAGGGATCACTATATTTGGTTTTATCCAAATATATCATTATTTACCTTATTTGTTTTATCGGAATATATCATCATTTAAATTATTTGTTTGAGATAATATTTGATTATAATTTTTTATTTTAATAATTTTTTAAATGTATGTTTATTATTTTATTTTTGTATTGTGTTATTTATTTATTTTTGTTGGTTAATTTTTTTCAATTAATTTTTCAAAATATTATATTGATAAATATGAAGGTCATTTCTTTCCCAACCTCATTCCGATTGGATTTGTTAGCCAAGAGAGCGCTGCAAAAATTAAAGATAAACTGTTGAATTGAGGCTTTTGTGATCCATATCAAATTTATGAGAGATTTTTTGCCGTAAATCATATGAAATTTCATTTGTCGACGCGTTTCGAACCAACCAGTGTGGTTCATCGTCAAGACAAGTTGAAGAATCAAATCTAGCTTTGCATATTAAAATAGACAGAGCAAAACATCGAATGGCTAGTAAAATTTAGCCATTAGTCAATATAGCCGTTGCTTGGTCAAGAATTATAGCCGTTGGCTGTTCTGCTCTATCTATTTAATATGCAAAGCTAGATCTGATTCTTCAACTTGTCCTAACGATGAACCACACTGGTTGGTTCGAAACGCGTCGACAAATGAAATTTCATGTGATTTACGCTGAAAAATCTCTCTTAAAGATAAACTGTCAAGTTTTACATAGTAACCAAAAGAAAAAACACTAGATAACCCAGAAAACATAGAGAATAAGAAGACAACAGACAGACATCATAGACCATGAGGGAAATTAGGTGCATGTCTAGCCCCAGGAGGTTCAGTATCTTGATGGGCATGAAATTCTAGGTGATTTAGGTTTGTTTCCATCTCATATAGGCGGTCGTTGGTGCACATTTGAATCCTTCGCATAGACACCAAGCGATCAAGAATATCCCACTAGTTTTGTTGCAAGTCATTCATAAATGCGATTACTTCGTTACGATCATCATGTCTTTGTTGTCTCATATCCTCCAAAACTACCATTATGTTCTGCATCCGCAAGTCTAGGAATTCCATGGATGGTGGTTGGTCCACACGACTTCGTAATGGAGCCTGGTCCTCGGCCAATTCCTCCACCAACTTAGTGTCCCCTTCATCGTCTACTACTCTCGCCTTTCCATCTCGATCCTCTGGTTGGCTGCAAGCACGCTGCAAGGCCCCATCCCCCTCTAGGTTCGACCTCTCTACATCATCATCTATATAATTACAACAAACCACGATAAAAAGAGCCTAGCTATGGATCGAGCTCTAGGCCCACTTCTACACATGTTCAGAGGAACTACAATTCCAACCCACATAGGCTTCCAAGCCACGCACACAAATTGTTGTCTCGGCCCCCACCCTTCTGGGGCAATGATGCCACAAACAACCAGAGGGGGTCTCACCCAAAGTAGACCACTATGACCAACCAAATGCCAATTTCCCACTTCCCGACACCCAAGAATCCAATGCTAATACTGCCCTGGCTTGTTGCTCACCCAAAACACAATGCCCCTCTAGTGAAGAATAAAGAAAATGTAGGAGTAATGAACTATTAGAATTAGAGCAAAGGGAAAAAGTTTCTAGGTAAGGACTCTCAAGGAGAGACTTACCAAAACCCCACCAAGTGTTCTAAAGGTTGTATGTCAACAAATCCTCGTGAACTTGACCAACAAGACGCCATACCCTGCCAACATGAACCAGAAGTAGTGCAAACACCCACAAACCCTTGCCCCAGGATCGCACAGTGAGTGATTGAGCTTCTAAACATGAACACTTTGCAATTCCTACAGACCAATTGTAATGATATAGACCAAGTTCACGACACGAGAGAGCTTGCACAAGTTGTTGATCTGTGCATATTCTATGTTAGTTTTGCAACCCACACTATCGCACATACCCTACGAGTCGAGACCATAAATAGTGTAACAAAACTGCCGCCCAAAGTTTATACCACGCTCCTTCTTTCTCGAGGTTTCTAAACCTCTAATGCCAGTTGTCCTTGCCTCCTTTCCTGCTTCTTACTCTTGTCATACATACAGGTCTCATACACACCGAGTTGTGCTACTCATACCATGATCATCCACCCTCATCAAGATATTTATTTATTTTAATTAAAGAAAAATAAAATAATGAACAACTTAAAAAAAAATTCACTTTTCTCTCCAAATTCAATAAGAATTATAATAAATATAAAAGGTTATAGTTTCCCTTTAACTAATGGGAACTTAGACTATGAAATTTGATCTTAAATTACTATAACATAATCTAGATTTTCTAATGTCTGAAAAAAATGAGTAAATAAAACGAACTTGACTTATTTTGAGATAATCCAGATCTTCTAAAAAAAAAAAAATAATAATAATAATAATAATAATAAAATTAACAAAGCTTTCCTCTATTGATTCAGAAAAATCAATTTATACTTTTCAATTTATTCCTTAAAAAATTTAATTAAATTAAATACATCCAACGGTATGGTTGGGCTGATAAACGTCCAGCTGTGTCGGCTATCTCTTCTGGTTGGTTTAGTTTTTTTTATCTATTCCAGCTTTGTTGCAGTTAGCTCGATCGTGGCTTATTTCGTTGAGTTTTCTCCTAGTGATGGGATCCTGTTTTTCCTCTGTTCGAATCCATAAGTTGTTGCATATGGTCTTGATCTACACTCTTATTAAAATATTATTAAAACAAGGAGCCACTGCCCGTGGCGGTAGTCCCTGCCGGGGTCTGCAGGTACATTGCAAATTACCTAACAGCAAATGGATTGAGCAAGATTGAAAGGGCTATATGTATGCTTTTTTCGCATCATTTGCATCAGCAACAACAATTTCTATGTCTGCCTTCTTTAGCGCAGGCGCATCATTAACACTATCGCCGGTCATTCCACATATGTGCTTTCTAGCATGCAATCGTTTAACAATCTCGTACTTATGCTCTGCAATGACCAGTCAAAATCAGGAAGGATATGGAATCAAACACTAATTAAGGAAATGAAAAAATAAAAGTATCTGAGATAAACATTTCCACCTGCAAAATAATAGTTATAATATAAACCATGCAGTCGCTGGCGGGATTCTTGGATTCATTGTGGCCCATCCACACCTACTTGGATCGAGTAGCGGCAAAGACTCCTGTCATTGGCAACACAGGTGTTTGGCAATGAGGTGTGGTTCTACTGCGCCAGGCAACAAACAACAAGGCTAAGAAAATGGTGGGATTACGCTAGACTTAAAAGAGAATTTGCACAAAATATGGGTATTGGCTACCACAACAGTTTCTCAAAGCTCATGATCTGCTCTTTCCCAGCTGACCTGCATCCGAGGTAAGACAACAAACATTTCTCAGCGTACTCTGTAACACTTCTTCGATAACAAAGTAGTTTATCCCATGTGAATCTTTTGCAGGTATACAGGAAATAAAAACTATAAATATATTTTTTTGCTCTATTTTTATTCTAGATCATTAAATTGTTGAAAAGCTTGATTTATTTTTAGCATGACATGATAAAATAAAGATGTACTTTGAGAATATGTATAGGAAACTAAATATTGAGAGTCTGTACAGGAAATTAACAAAAAGTCGATGTACACAAATTATTCTGTAAAAATATTGTTTAGTTGATTAAGATTGTTTATTTAATTTTATTGGGAAGGAGCAAAAGACTAGTAAACGAAATTTCTTGCAGTATAAGCAAATAATTATAGAAAGAGTCATATTAGACTTGTATGGTATCAGAATTCATGAAATAGTAAACTAATGTTCTTTCTTTTCAAAATATTACTTTATGAAGTTAAATGAATGTGTTAGAAGGTGTATATATATATTATGTATATTATATCAAATATATGTACATTTACAAAAATGAAAGAAGGTACATACGTATAAAGAGTGTAGATTACATAGCGTTTTTATAACAATTATTATTAAAGAAAACTCATCAGAGTAATGACCATTACATGCAAATAACAAACATATGAGTTTATAAGAAGAATGCACTGAAAACCAATTATAATTGTAACATGAAAATAATTTCAGTAAAATCTGATCGAGAACTATGAAGTAATATAAATCTTTGAGAAAAAATTGGTTCTTTTCAAAATATTACTTTACGAAATCAAACGAATGTGTTAGAAGGTATATACATAGTATGAATGTTATATAAAATATATGTACATTTACAAAAAAAACATAAAATAAATGTATATGCGCATAAAGAGTGTAGATTACATAGCGAGTTTAGAAGAATTATTACGAAAGAAAACCCGTTAGAGTAATAACCTTTACATTCAAATTAAAAATATATGAGTTTATAAGAATATTTCACATGAATAACCAACTATAACTATAACATGAAAATGATTTCAGCAAAATCATATCCAGAATTATGATGTAATAGAAATATTTGAGATAAAACTTACTGTCTAGAGATCGAAATTGTCCAATGCAAGTATAAAAGCAAAGACAAACTATATTGTAACAAGGTAAACCGTAAGAAAGTAAAGACACAACTTTTAAACAAGTTAAAGACAAAGCTTTTAACTAGACACTTGTCACACATGCAAAAATAAAGGTATAATACAAAAACATATTTCAAACACGTAGACTGCCGTGGAGCCCACAACTTTACCAGCTGCCTGCCTCTCGTCCTTCATGCATACCCAACGGCTTTACGTCTTTACCTCTGTCTCTTTTGAATGTCCAACATTACAAGGCTTAACCCTGAACCCGGGTTAACCCTGAACTCAACTCGCTCTTAAACAGTTGCCTGTCTGGAATGATAAATAATGCTAGATCACTACCACACTCAGGATATCCCTAGTACCTAAGAAAGGGTTCGAGTCTAGCTGCTAGAGAAGCAAAATCATTGACAAATAAAAAGTGTCATATCAGTAGTTTCGAAAAAATCCTTACAATTAGTTAATTTGCAGGCATTGAGGAGGGAAACATCTGGGAAATTTGAATACGCTCTCCGTATTATAATCAAATGCATTTGCTACCCAGCCAAATATTTCTCAAAGGTATTTATATTAGCCATTTCAAATAGTTCATATAGATTTATCTCCTTAAATCAAGTTTTTTGTTTTAGTAAAAGAGATCGAAAATTAAGGGGGGCGGGCCCTTCTAGCCTATGTACTCTGTAAACTCGTGTTACCATATCCATGAAGAAAATGAAACCAACACATTAAACAGAAAAGGGAATCCATGTTACTAGATGCAGGGTTCAATAAATTAGGTATTTAATCTGATTATTATTTATGTATATTAAAATACAGGTATATATTAACAGAGGTCTATCTTAACTGGAGATGATAGTCTATTCTTAATTCTTAATTCTTAATGGAAAATTGGCATTTGAGATACTCAACAAAGGTAAGAAAACACGAAATTAATGAGAGTTTGATTACAAGAACTATCGAAAATAGAGATTCAACAAATTATAACATGACAGCAGGTAATTCAAATTACCAGGGAAATGATTAAAAACAACATGATCAACACATAAAACACATGCAGATAGAGGAAGGATATACCTTTTGAAAACGAAGTATTTAAACAAATATGACCGAGACCGTAGATAATACAACATATCAAAATGGCTTTGGATTCTACCATCGTTTGAAAGGTAGGATGATTGGTTCTACCTAAAGGTTGTTCAATAACACTGCAAAAACATATATACACAATTACAAGCCCATATGAAACTATCAAAGCTGTTCTTAAAAGGATCTCATAATATTATGCAGTATCTCTTGAGTTCTATGACATCTGTTACTTCTAAAATCCAATTACATTACATTTATAGCGGATATCCAATGCTCTGAAACCCTAGATTCTATTTAGGAACGAACCTATTATTCAAGAAGGGTTTCAAGCGAAGACTGTGAAAGACAACATAGGCGAAAAAAAAATTAATAATCGAAGCACCTGGAATAATAGCAGTCGAAAAACTGTTAACCAACACGGTCGTGACGACGGAATAGCTATCTTACCTGCAATTTAAGGAATTACCAAACTATTACCTAGGGTTTTTAAGAAACTGAAGCTATTAAATGAGATACGAGAGCAGAAAAAAAAACGGTACTTCTATACCTGAAAATTTGAGGAGCTACACAGAAACCCCGTGGAGTTCTGAACAGAAATACAGAAATAGGAAGCGAGGCATTTAGAAAAGGTTAACTCCTGCCAAACTCGGAATTTTTACAAGAAAATTCTGTCAGAGGCTATTATATTACCTGAGCCTTCGAAGTTATTTGGACCAATGTCGTGCGCTCTCAAAGGTAGCCATTCCGTGGAAACTATAAAGTAGACCAGCCCACCAATATAGAAATGATGAGGAAATAATACCGTGTAGAGCAAACCCACAATGGAACTTACAGTTTGTAATCACCCGTACCGAAGGTAAAATACCCCGCGCCAAGTGTTCATGCATCGAGTCTGCATAGTGACAGATGGATAACATGCCCGAGCATACGTATAAACCAGAACATCCAGCCTACATATAAACTAGAACATCCAGCTTAAGAGTCTAAGCACGGGCAAGAAAAAACTTAGGATAAAATAACTTGCCCGCAATAAAATCACATCGGGGCAAGAGACGCTTGCAATAAGAGGGTGAAATCGAAAGTTTGGTTAAAACTTTTTGAAGCCAAATCGCCAGCGATAAACTTTGGTTAAAATTGTTTAAACACTCGAAATTTATGGTCAACCGAAGAACTAATACCCGGTCAACGCCTGATCGAACGCTAATAGTCCCAGGCAGGGACTAATAAGACATCTCCAATTTGGAAAAATTGGTTGAGCATTGGCATTTTGGCTACAATTTTTTTTAAGGGAAGGGCTAGTTCCCAAGCTGAAGCATTATAGGGCTTTCTTTTTATTAGATTTATACATAGGCTACCTCAATTTTTTTTTAAGAGAAGGGCTAGTTCCCAAGCTGAAGCATTATAGGGTTTTCTGTTTATTAGATTTATACATATCAGACAAACTAATAACTATCACATCGGAACCATCATTACAACACGAATATTCGGAATCACATCAGCCGGAATAATCGTCATGCGACAGTATATGCTGTAGCGCAGCAACACGAAAGAGATTCGAATGCGGGCGGGGTGCGAGTTAGCCAACTGCCCCATCCACTGAGCCATGCATATTTTGACTACCTCAATCTATTCTCATATTTTATGGATTTTAATATTTTGTAGTGTTTTTTATTATACTTAATAAAAATAGATTATATTGTAACGGGATTATTTGACTTTCAATTAATTTACAAAATTTATTAAAATTTTAATAAAAAATAATATTAAATTTAATATTTAAAAAATTAAAAATTATATTTTTATTTTAAAATTAATCCATATACAAAATATAATTAGTTTTATTGACTTTAACTAATAATTAATATGACTAATTTTATTAGCTTTTAAATTAAATATTATTGTTAAAAATAACAAAAAAATCATATATATCCCAAAAGTCTTCATCATTGATGACGACAATTCAGTACTTATGTACCATTTATTAATAAAGCATAATTCAACTACAAGATTTTCATTTAAGGAATGCAGTACTGCTTATACTTTCCATTTCTATTCATATCAACTGAAGTTTAATGCCGCAGACTCATCACTGAAGCTCTCGGAAAATTTACGAAGGGGATTTCTCTGTTAATAGGATAGGGGATTAAATCTCCATCTGAGAAGGAGGGTTTTTGTCAAATAGTTGATTTAAAAAGTCTATCTAATTTTGAAAAAATGCGATTAATTCGAAAGACGTTTATCTACTTATGGATCACAAAAATCTCAGAGCTAACAATTGTAAGATTATTGAGTCATTGGAATGGAAGCTAATGAGTTATATTAAAGTAAATATATATTTAATAATGAGTTGATCATTTTGTCATTGAATTTAAAAATGGTTTTTGAGAAAACATGGGTTTCATGACTGTCTTGTTTTTGAAATTGGAAGGTTTTTTTTGTTGGTGGCAAAATGTGAATGATTGAATCGACTAAAGAAAAACAAAGACTATGTAAATTTTAGTTATATTTTATTGTCTAAATATATTTTGCTTAATTATTAACTTCCACATTCCTCGTATAAATACTCCTTTAACATTTCTATACTCCTTATATAGGAATTCCTTTGCACCTCTCCTTACCATTGCTAATTACACCAAAAAGGCGTTTTTCTCTGTAAACTTCGAGTGTGAAAACACTGTTCACCCGAACAATGGCAAACGCTCATTTTCGTCCTCCTTTGTCAAATAAAAAACTGACATGTAAAACTGAATTCGGCCCTCGACAAAAGTACAACAACGTGATGTTCTACTTGGGAAGGCACCAGTTGGGACTCGCCCACAGTCGGTCCCTGTCCAGTAGGATGCCCACTAAGCAAGGTGCATGCTCCAAATATTTACAGACTTCGGGACTCCAGGACGCGCCAAGGAGGTTGAATGGGGTTTCCTCTGCACACAGGTTTTCACAACCATCTACAAATGTGTATACTTCCTGTCCATATTTCAGCTATTCCGAAGAGTACCATCTGTGCCGAAGAGCTAAATGTAGTATTCCCATACACCATACTGAATCCTGTGCCGATACAAATATATCTTCCCTCCGCTCCAAATGTCAGATTTTAAAAATGGCTCTCCTTCGGTGCAGAAGAGCTTTAGCGAAAGGGAATTTGTAAACTTGCAGAAGAGGTTGAGCGAAAGGGATTGTTGAACAAGCAAGGAGAAAATGGGCTAAACTCTAGGACGTCATCGACGCGCAGTTATTTGTGGAAGGGGACTATGATCGTTGTAAATTCCATGCGGAGTTGAATGAGTTGAATATTTATGACAAACTTTACAATTTATTATTTTTTTCCACAGAATTTACAATTTATTTATTTATCTGTGCCACATTGCAAATTATTCGATTTATAAAGGCTTTTGAGATTCCTTTTTGAAAAGTCCTTAGGCAAGAGCGCAGGGAGGAACAAGTCAAATTTGTACAGAGGTATCAAGCAGCGTCCATGGGGAAATGGGCTGCGGAGATTCGAGATCCCAGAAAGGCTTGGAACGTTTAACACGGCAGAGGAGCCTACCAAGGCCTACGATGCAGACGCTCAAATGATCAGAGGCAAGAAATCCAAGCTTTACCTTTGCCGATCCTTCATGTTCTGTAAAATGGACAGTTGAGCTGATTGTTGGCTACACTGAAGATAGTCAAGTTCGGGACGTTGAGAATGGGTATGCTTCCACTCAGCGAATTGTTCTGCAATAAGAGACCAGTGAGATGCGTGAAGTTATTCAAGGAAAAGGGAATAGACCCATTCAAATGATTGAAGGAAAGATCCAGTGGATTCAAGCGCCCCCATTGAGACAGAAACGGAGGCAATGGCCCAGAAAACAAGTTATGTTGAAGATAGATGCTTCTCATAGCCTTGGCATTTGCAAGGTCTGAAGGTAGAGGACTGGTGAGCAAATTTGATCTCAGGGAAAGAACTCTGAGCTCCGTGACACGCCCCAGAGTGCCAGGGGAATCTGTCAAAGAGGAGACTCACATATAGCCCGAGTCGCGCGAGGTCCATGAGACAGACAGTGAAGATGGCGAACCGCAGAAGCTGCTCGCCATCTGCGGTCAACCAAAAGACGACCACTGCAAAATCCTTTCCACCCGTACGTTTTTTACTGGTCGGAGGAGGACGAAAATGGGTCGCTCAGATTGAATTGCATGAACAGTGTTTGGACTCCCAAAAGCAAAAGCCGTACTCTGTTTCCAAAGTTTTGGAAATTTTGACTATATTTTGAAAAATTCTCTCCATTTAAGTAAAAGTTGTTAAATCTCATAATTTTAAAGTGTTTTAAAAATTCTGGAAAGTTGTTAAATCTCAAAATTTAAAAAGTTGTTAAATCTCATAATTTTAAAGTGTTTTAAAATTTTTTGATGGTATTGACTTCATTTCTATGGTTAAAAATATGATTCAAACAAAAATTTTTGATTTTTTTTATCTAAATTCTTCTAAACGATGTAAAAATGTCATCAAAGCACAATTAAAAAGGAGTCGTCTAACCAGGTAGAGGAATTGCCCGCCAAAAGTCGCTGGAATCCCGGCAAAAAAAATTCAAAAAATCTTGTAGAGGCAGTGTTTGAATTGTGTTTTTGATGGTGGAAATGGATTGAGTGCCATAAAAAACGTCAAGGACACCTAAAATTTTGAAGTTTGACAACTGTAACTTGGATTTACAGAAATCCTTGCTGGATTTTCTCTAAATATCACAGGAATTTCCATAACTTCCCGGGCAACTCCTATGCCTCGTTAGACTACGCTATAAAAAAATTCATTAAGGAATACATAAATTTGAATGGGGAATTTTTAGCTTATATGTAAATATATGTTATGGATTTTTAAAATAGGTATTTTACCTATAGAAAATCATTAATGTATATATTAAAAATATTAAATTGTATATATTAAAAATATCAAAATTTAATGTAATTATCATGATGATAATGATGATGGTTAACCTCCGCTAAGACCAAACATTGGTCTATCGAACCTAAAGAAACAAATTATTTATTTTGATTTAAGATTTTATTCCTATGCTCAAGAAGCTTGGAGAGAAGTCTCCCGAGCTCACTATAATTTTGACATTGTAAAAGGCTAGGAAGGTCAGTGTTGTAACAAAGATTGTGAAACTGAGATCTAATGTGGTTGTACGCGGGACACTCTAAGAGGAAGTGGCTTTCATCCTCGATGTTCCTATTCTCATATATATGGCAGATCCTTTCCATCCATGGCATTTTAGGAAATGCCCAACGACCTGTTTCACTATGGAGCTCATGAGAATTCATTATAATCTTTGCTATATTAATTTTCTTCTTTGAGCTAGTTAAAATAGAGAGATACTTTTGATCTTCTAGGGTGGGGTTGATGACCTTCTTATAATAACTTAATTTTCTTTTAGCCGCTAAATCTTTCTCACACCACATTTTTTCTTTGAACTTAGAAGTAACAATATCTTTAATGTTATTTATGTTTTGCAATGCATCATTCTCGTTGATCTCCCAATAGTTTAACCAGGCCCTTGTGTCTTTATGCCACCGCCGATTGAACCTTAGGTGGTTTTGCCTGGAATTTAAAGCTAGCTTAGGAAGTCTATGATCGTCCATGTTATTGAGTTTGTGCTTGTACAGTAGAAACCTAATCATAGCTAGGCTCTCAATAGGGGAAAGACCTGCTTCTATAAGGAGAATAGGATAAGGTGTATTACTTTTAATTTTCAGGTTATAAGTTATAAAACGCTTCTAGATTTGCTCAATCTTTCTCCATGATTCTATGGAGATGTTGCAACCCCAAACCTCACATCCATATAAGATAACAGGAGTGACTAAAGTTTCAAAGAGGAACTTCTTTTTATCCCACATTACGAGGTTTGATGTGTTACAATTATTTTCAAGACCAAAATAAGCTTTCCACCCCCCATTAATCCTTTTCTCAATGCTATGGTTCCAGTTGAGCTTGTGATGAATATCAATTCCTAGGTACTTGTAAGAATACACTTCCTCCAAGTTATTATTGTCATACATAAAATTAGCATAAGTGTCCTTCTTGAATTTGATAATCATAACTTTTGTTTTGTCAATGTTAGCAGTCATACCCATGGTAGAGCAGAAATCCTTAAGAAGCCTGAGTTGCTTATCAAAATCAGATGGGCACCTTGCCAAAAGAACAATATCGTCAGCATAGAGAAGAAGGATGATGACTATCCCAGCTAAGATCGTGCCATCACATCCTGCTTCCTCTAAATAGCCTTCAAGCTTATTGATGTAAATGCCAAATAGGGTAGGGGAGAGGGGGCAACCTTGTTTAACTCCGATGTTACACTTCTTATCTTTCGACCACCCCTCATTGCTCTTTAGCTTGGCAATTACATTCTCGTATAACCTTATAGCGACAACTCTCAACTCGAGAGGAACCTTTAGCTCTTCTAATCTATTCCAAAGGTTGTATCTAGGAACCGTATCGAAAGCCTTCTAAAGTCCACAAAGCAACAAAATAAATTGGATTTATCATTACGACATTTCTCTGCAATGATCCTAAGCGCAACGAGGTGGTCTGTTGTTGAGTGATGCCTTCTGAAACCTGCTTGGCCTTTAGCCCGCTTACCTTCACTTTCAAGCCATATGCTTAACTTCTTTTCCAAAATACTACCATATAACTTGGCTAAGAGAGGGCTGATCATAATTGTCTGATAATTAGAGGGGTCATTTGTATCCCCACTTCTAAAAATAGGGATAATGAGGCTCTCAGTCCAAGGTTTAGGGAACCCTTGCTTGACTGCTTGATTGAAAAGCTTGTGGATGTGGGGGATGAGAACAGGACCTCCAATTTTTAAGATTTCTGCCTGGTAACCTTCAATGTCCTTAGCTTTCCCATTAGCGAGGCGATTAACCCCAAACTTAATGTCTTCTAAAGAGAAAACTTCTTTCGTTGTGAGAAGGGTTTCCAAATTATCCATGACATTTGGAGATTCATAAAGCTTTTTAAGATAGGAATTCCAATCGTGAAGAGCAATTTTATTATTATCTTTAGTCTTCCTAGTCAAAATCTACCTCCAAAATTCTTAGGAGCTACCTTAGAGAGGTGTAAGAGATTCTCCTATCTTTGACGAATATATATAATTTTGATAAATAAAAATTTATTATTAAATATTAAACATTCGACCTTTAAAACCAATAAAAAAATTTTCCTCTTTTTAATTTTTTTTTTAATTTAAAATTTAAGTTTTATATATATATATTCTATTTTTTTTAATTTCATATAAAATCATGGGAAAAAAAAATGATGTTTTTAATCATTAAAATCAAAATCAATTAGGAATATCACTTTTTCTTTGTTATTATATAAAAATATTTAAATAAAAAACAAGTTACTTTATTTATTTTATTTTATATATATTTAAACAAAAGAATCTTAATTATCACATAACTTCATATATTTTTATTTAATAATCTAATTTAATTTTTTTAAACGTAATTATGTCATTTTGAGAAATGAAAAATGACACTCAAATTTAATTATAAATATTAAGCATTAAAATTTTTTGGACAAACAACGATGTTAAAGTATAATCGTCTTTTCATTTTGTACTAGTTTTCTTTTTCAAATTTAAAATTATCAATAAAATTATTAAAAAACAAATTGTAAGCTTAGTAGGACTATATCTTCATCATGTCTAATATAACACTCCAATGGAGGTGGGGAATTGAACCGGTGACTTCACATCAAGGGGTGCCTTAGTAGAGTACTCAATCACCATTTATCCAAGACCCCGTGGACAACAAAATTATTATTGTTATTTAAAATTATCAATTACTTTTTGCATAAGAAGAAGGTACTAAGCAACAACGTTGCATATTACACTTGTCAGAGTATGTTCAAATTCAAAAAGTAGGATTATATCTTTAAATTTAATAGTTAAATAATAGGTGATGGGACTTTTATCTCACACATAATAAACATCATACACCAATTTAATGTTTGACTTTTTAGTAACATTAAAATTAGATTTTGTCAATTCCCACTAGCACAACCGGGGTAGGAGCCTCATCAACAAGGCGACCCAGGACCCAACCTCACGAATGGTGGTTGTGCCCTCTGCTAGGGAGAGGAGACATGCTAAAAAATCTAGTCAGCTAAGGGTTGGTGTGGCCCACGCTAGATGCGATCCCCGGGTGACTTTGATGGCTTAGATACCCTTGGGTCGCGACTCCTCAAGCCACAGGTCAATCTTGAAAGATCACATACAACTTGACAAACAAACAAAAAACATTAAAATTAGATTTTATTATTACTGTGGACTATATTTAAATATGATGAAGCATTCTTTTTTTGTTTTCAAGAAACATACATAAACTTTATTAAAATATCAACATCTTTAGAAAGATATAAACTCTACTTAAATATCAGCATATACTTTTTCTTTTACAAGGAAAAAACTGTAAATGTATTTATATTTAAAAGGAAAATAAATGCAATCATCAATAGTCAAAACCCTTCTTTCATATGGTTTAAAGAGATGCATTTATTAAAATTTATCAATCTCTCACTGGTAAAACTTCATTAAGGAAGTTCATTGTATAATAATAAGTATTTTGCAATATATACCAAATATGTTATATCAAAAAAGACTTGGTAGAAAAATATAGACATATTACATAGTTAAACATTTTTACATATGAAACATCATAAATCGCCTTGGAATACATGACAAAGAATATTCTATTGGATTTAGCTTTTCTTTCTTAATCAATAATACAACTTTTGTGTTGCTTCATGGATGTTGCTAAGGAGGATTGTGCCTAAAAGAAACAATGGATCTGAATAAAAGAAAGTTTATAAATCACCAAAGGAAGACCATTAGAAAATAGAAGTGTGGGTCTTGATGGATAAATCATTTGCTAAGAAAGAGGATGATGTTTCTTGGGTCCTTCATTTTGGGGACAAAGTTTTGACATGTTTTGAGCAAATATGACCAATGAAGAGTCACAGAGAAAGCAACCGAGGAAGGAGAAGGAATCCTCTAAAGTCTGACAGTTGTGGAAGGTCAGCTAGGGAAATAGGGACACATGTAGTCAAAGCTGAGCCAAAAAAACCGTCAACAACAGAGAAAGCAGTCATAATCGAGCAGCAGAAGAAACTAAGAAGGAAAGGTAAGGGCAGCCAAGGAAGATACCAACAATCCAGGTGAGAAAAGTGCATAAAAGTTTAAGGGAAATCCAAAATGAGCAAAGAGAAAGTGTGTGTACTGAAATGTTGTCACGGAGCCTATCGAGCTTCGCATGATTATGTGATCACCTAGTCATATATTAGTTTATGTTCCTAGTTTTTGTTCTATTGGGAAGACATCAAAGCCTGGTTGTAACGATGTAATGATGTTTGAAGTTAATGAAAGAGAGAGAGTTGTGGGGATGTTTGTGGATCTATTTATGTTAGTTTTATGTGACCCTTTTAAAATTTTGTTGTGAATGCATGTGCATATTATATGTTCCTTCGAATGTCTTAGTTGTTGTCTTCCGCAAGGGTTATACATCTGATCTAGTGTTTCTAAGTTAAAGAGTACAGCCTTTGCGTGACTCCTCTCGATGCTTGGTTCCAATCCCTTAACTAAGTTTGTGGCATGCCTCGGCTTAGACACCTTATTCTTCCTATGTAAGGTGAAAATGTCGGTGTTATGCTAGATCACAATGGAATCTTTTGTTGGACCCTGTGCCTGAACCTAGGGTCTCTACATATCCATCATTTTTCGCCAACAAATGGTTTTATTGCCAAAACCTGAAATTTCTCAAAGGGATTTGGAACATGGTGTTGAGAATTTTTAAGAAAGATCTGCAAGATTGGTGGCATGAACAAGTAGAGTGGTTTACCTCCCAACAAGCACATCATCTTTGCCAAAGTGTGAAGAGGTTTAAGGAAGAATTTTTGTACGCGGAGCCTACAAGCGAACAATACGAGATCTTTTGGTGCAAGTTCCCAGAGGACGTATACAATTAGTTGTGAAGGCTGCATGTAAAAGAAAAGGCTAGCAGCCAAAGTCGATCCCCTTATACCTTAACCCAGGTTGACCTTCTTGGGTTACATCGGCTCGATATAGACCTAACTAGAGTTGTTGACTTCTAGGTATAAACCACTCTAGAAGGGTATATTATTGAGTTTGTTGCAGAGGGCCATCAGTCCTTTTCTAAGGCTGAGGCCATGTTCAAGTCATGGCTATGAGGAAGACTGCTGAAGGAGATCCCTTTGTGGATTAAGGTTTTAATGGTAGAAGAGAACTCGATGGTGTTCCAAGGCCCACCCATGGAAACTTAAATCCCTGGTACTGAAGGAAGGACCTAAGGGGAGGAATGCTACCTAGCTAGGAGTTATGAAAATGTTAGAGAGATTTCCCTATGCCAGAAAAGATGGGGATGCTATATGGATTTCTAGATGGATCGGGCCCTACAAGCCTCAAGGAGGGCACGGATGATGACATGCACTGCACTATGAGAAGATTGTTTTCTGAGAACAATGTGTCTCCCATGAGTAGTGATTCATTTCTCAGCAGTTCAGGTAGTACCTCCACCAACCTTCCCTTGGTACTTTATCACAACCTTGGTTAGTTTTTACCTAAGCTAGTTAAAGTTATAAAGGTCCACAAAATACATAATACCTACAAGGATGGTACCTCTAGTGGTAGAAATAGTAATTGCAGTGCAAATCTCCAAGGTTCATCGCACCCAGTTTCCCAAGGATTCATACACTCTTTGCCAGTTCAACCATGTATGGTTGCTAACATGGCATGATCCTTTACTTGATAACCTGAATTCTCTGGGAAACGGAATGAGGATGTCAAACAACATAGGTACATGTGTGAGGCCATCTACAGGGCTTTCCAAACTCCAGATACCATGAAGCTTATAAAATTTTAGACCACTCTTTGAGATAGAGCACTGAGATGGTTCATCAAGTTGTCCACATTACAACAAAATTCGAAGATAAATGAAGTCTAATGGGAGTTTTTTAACAGTTTAAACTCCCACAGACTAATCAGCGGCTTTCTAAAATGTGGGAGATCAAGCAACAGGAAGGAGAAACCACATGGGAGATGATGCAAATATTTAAGGATGCCATTAGCATGTTGAGCTACACAATTGACCCCAATCATCAACAAGATTGGTTCATCAAAGCGTTGTTTCCACTTACCCACATGTCGTCGACTCAACAGAAGAATGATCCCCTACGAGACGCCCTAAAGAAAGCCACTCGAATTGAAGCCATGGAAGGATACCCACATGAATACTGAGGGGGAACGGTTTCCCATGGCCCCACTCTCATAGGACTACAACATCATATCACTAATCTGACTGAGAAGCTGAGGGACATGCAGCCGACGCAAACTTTGCGACTACACATATGGTGTACCAACTGCCATATTGAGGGGCATCATGCCACAAAGTGCCCAAGACTACAGGGACTGAGCACTCCCTTCATATCGGCGGGACCTTCCACATATTTTCCTGTCATCGGAGTTGCGCAAGTTGGTACACAAGGTTTATATACATAGCACACACATTTCCTTACCTTTCCTAATCAGCACGGTACAACTCCAAATGAATATTGTGAAATCTGTAGGACTTACGGACATCTTCCTCGCCTCTTTCCAATCTTACAGAAGTATTCAAATGTGCCAAATAATGTTTTTTGTGAGTTTTATGGTTCACAAACTCACCACACTTATTAGTGTAGGGCCTTAGATACCCTAGCCAACTGATTGGATCGTTCTGCCTACAGGATCAGTGAAGCTCCTCGGAGACAAGGAGGTGGAGGAACAAGGGGGGATAGAACAGGAGGCAAAGGTCTGATCTATTGCTACAATTGTGATCAAGAGGGGCATGTTTCATCTGATTGTCCACTACCCAGAAGACATTGGCGCTCTCAGTGCAGGGTCAACATGCATGCAACAAAAGATTTCCCAAAGCTAATTTCTAGATGGGAAGAGTGCAACCATTAAAGGGGAGAAAATTCAATTAATTTAGAACCAAGAGAACCCAAGACAACTCCCCTCTCAATTACTAACATAGTCACCCAGGGAGGAAAGAATATCGGAGCTGACTTTGGAGCCACTAAACAACCAAGGATCATAAAGTCTACCTCACCGAAGTGCTCGTATGATTCCAGCCAGCAGAAGTAGTACTACAAAGAGGTTTCGAATATTTTTAAAAAGTTGATTCGAAATGATGAGTGCCAAGGAGAATAACCAGAACCCTCAAAGGCCATAATCTTGAAACTACTGCAAACTAACTCTCAACCTATAGAAGATTGGTTCAGGTTGCTTTTGCAAATCATGAATGATGGGAAAATGCTAGGGCAGTTATAGAAATATCTTAAATCTATTTTCAAAGAAGGGGAGCTCGTGGAAGGACTCATTTCTATCAATTTTTCAAAAAGACACTCTAGACGAGGACAGAGGAACAAAGAAAATGATAGGGAGGGAATTTCATGTTGGGCCCAAAGTGCAAGATTCCAAATCAAGGATACAATGCTAAACTTGGGTTCAGATGTGAATATTCTACCAAGAAAAACATGGGAAGCCTTGGGAAGGCCTAAGTTGGAGTTCTCTCTGATTCAATTACGCATGGAGAATCAATATTGTATCCTCCCAGTTGGACGTATGGAAGATGTATAAGTTGACATAGCAGGGGTAAATACTTATGTTGACTTTGAGGTAATAAATATTATGGGAGACAAAGACCCCTATCTGACATTTCTAGGAATAGACTGGACCTTTGAAAACTATGCATTAATTGATATAAAGAGAGAAACCATGACCTTTGAAGTGGAGGGATTCCAAGTAATCCAGCCCCTGGACCCTTAGCAAGGGCCCAGGTTCATTGAGCCCAACGGATGACAAAGAAGAACTTGAGTTACTGGACCAATTATACCATCTAACGGTGGGAAAAAGCGAAGACTACATCAATCCTACGATATGAGGGTCAATCAGCTAGAGAAGTGTTGAGAGCTCTAAAGTTGGATCCAAGACTATGTTGGATGATTTATAGCAAAGAGGACATGAGATTAATACTAGGCAATGTGTAACGATCCACCGTATCCATTGGGTTGGTACCTAGGTACGAGAATTTCCTATTTTTATTGGTATGGGTTCTATTACGAATTTTATCAATGAAGTTGATTTGACCATCTCGGAAATACATAAAGTTCCTTTGTTGGATGTCACCCTCCAAGGGATGCTGACGAGGTGGTGGGGCTCTCTCCACAACCATCTCATAGAATGGTAAGAGGTTAATTCTAAATTGATAGCCAGATTTAGGTATTCAGAAGACTGCCCGTCCAATTTCACTAAATATTGAGTGAATACTAACCTTCACCAACACCAAGAATGTAAATCCAGATGGATCAGAGAAGGGATTCCAGACAATTTGTGGGTGCATAGCTTCCTCCACACTTTGGGGACATTTCCATAGGCATGGTACTTGAAGGTGGAATAAGGAGGTAGACTGGTGAATGGGACTGTATGGAAGCTCAGTTTATTAGTGATTTTTCCTTCGCTGATGACAACCAGAGGATAAAAACTGCTCTGCAAGTAGTAAAAAGGGTCTTGATCTGGGCAGATTAACTTACTGAGGACTACTTTGATCACATATATGAATCCAGATTCCAAGAAGTTGTGTCTTATGGAAAAATAAACTTGGAACCTGATGGGGATGATTTAGAGGAGTTAAGGAACTTGACATTTAAAGAATCTAAAGGGGAGAAAAGAGTCAAAAATGGGCTTGTAACCATTGGTCGACAACTACTGCCTCTGATGTTGCAGAAACACAATATTGGCACTGAGGAGAAACCATAATTAGCTTCGATCAGGGATTATTGGGATGAGCAGACTAATAAGGAAATATTTGATCTCCTAAGAGAGTACGAAGACCTATTCCCTTCTTCTTTTGCAGAGCTTAAAGGGATTAAGGGGAACTGGGTGAAATGAAAATTTTGCTTAAGCCAGATGTGAGGCTAGTGAAACAACGACCATATCGATTGAACTTGAAAATTAAGGAGAAGGTGACAAAATGTTGGCAGAAGGGCTTATCTTCCCAGTTGATGAGGCTAAATGGGTCATCCCAATTGTTATACAAAATAAAAAGGACTCTGAGGAAATCTAGGTCTGTGTTGATTACAGGAGCCTGAATAGTGCATGCGTTCATGACCCCTTTCCTACCCCATTCAATGATGAATTCCTAGATAATTTTGTAGGTAACAAAGCCTACTCTTTCACAGATGTATTCTCTAGTTACCACCAATTCCATATTGAAGAATAGGATAAGAGGAAAACCACATTCACAACCAAATGGGGGTCCTATGCCTACCATGTCATGCCATTCAAATTGAAGAACGCACCAACAATGCTTTTTAGGATCGTAACCGCTGCCTTTCAGGACTATATTCACATATTTCTGGAGGTCTACATGGATGATTAGATAGTATATAGTTTGTTACAAATAAATTCTAGTTTGATTCGAGTGATTTTTTATCATTGTAGGCAGCTACAGATCTCCTTGAACTTGAAGAAGTTCATTTTTGTTGTCCCCTTTAGAACACTTCGAGGGAATATAGTTTTCAAGAAGGGGGAGTGTTTCAATCCTACCAAGGTCGTTGTAATCCTGAATATTCCTCCACCGAAAAATGTTAAGCAACTAAGATCAACCCTTGTCCATATGGAATATTACCACAAGTTCATCCATAACTATGCCTAGATCACCGCGCCACTAGAGAAGCTGCTGAAGAAATATGAAAGGTTTTCCTGGTCCGATGAATGTGATGTTTCCTTCAATGTGATAAAAGAAAAGTTTGCAAACATGAAAATCCTGATTTATCCAAATTGGAGCAAGCAATTCCATGTCCATATTGATGCATCGGGAGTTGCTTTGGGAGTTTTTTTGGCTCAACCTAGAGATGGTAATCTTGATCACCTAATCTACTTTTCCAGTAGAAAACTTTCCATGGCAGAAAATAACTAACCACAACTAAACATGAACCTCTCACAATGGTGTATTCATTAGAAAATACCCAAAACTATCTTTTAGGGAGCCCATTTAAGTTCTTTACTGCTCATTCTGCCCTGAAGTACCTAGTGAAAAATCTTATGCTAGAAGGAAGGATTTGTAGATGGCTTATGATGTTCCAAGAGTTCACATTTGAAGTAATCGTCAAGCCAGGAAGGTTAAATGTGGGTCTTGATCCTCTTTCCCGGCTTGAATCAGGTGAAGCTAGAGGGTTAATAGATAATCAATTGTTGGATGGTGACTTGTTTCATGTTGAGGCCATACTAGACTACTTGGAAGACATTTCACTATTCCTAATTATCGGAAAATGTCCGGAGGGGTACACAACGACACAACAAAGTCACATGGTAGTTCAAGCTGTGTATTACCAATTTATAGAATGATAGTTATATAAGATGGGCCTTGACCATATATAGTGATGGTGTGTCCTTGATCATGAGAAGCAGGATGTGTTATGGGAATTCCATTCAGGTGTTGTGCGTGGACATGTGGGTGGGAAATCCACCGCAAGAAATGTGTTGCAGGCAAGACTTTGGTGGCCCACACTTCTTCGAGATGCAAAGTAATACGCCAAGAAATGTGATTTTTTCCAATGCATGGAAAGGCCATCACACTGGGAGGAGCTTCCTTTGCAACCAGTAAGGGCACTCCAGGCCTTTGAGAAATGGGTGATAGACTTTGTGGGGCCCATTAATCCACCAGCATGTCACTCCCATGCCAGATACATTATCACCACTAGAAATTACCTTACCAGATGGGCAGAAGATGCTTCGATCAAGGATTGCATTGCAGACAACGTCGTCAACTTAATCGTTGAGAATATTATCACTCGGTTTGGGTGCCCCTAAAGCCTCACCAGTGACCAGGGGACCCACTTTATTAAGGAGACAGTTGCCTCTCTACTGTAGAAATTTATCGACCCAACACCATAAGAGTAGCACATACCACCCTCAAGCAAATGGCATTGTGGAATCTTTTAACAACATCCTAGAGAGAGGCCTCACGAAAATATGCTCTGCTAATTAAGACGACTGGGAGGAGTGGGTGTTGTCTACGTTATGGGCCTACCATACAACGATCAAGTGGTTACACAAATATATGTTGTTCCATCTTGTTTATGGGTGAGAAACTGTAGTACTCATCAAGTTCATCATTGCAAACCTTTTCATTGCATAGACCACTCACATGTTAGAGGATTAATCAATTACGAAGCAGCTGGATGAGCTATGGGAGTTGGACGAAGCCCAATTTCTGGCAAATTTTCACCAAGCTTTCAAGAAGGAGAGGAAGAATGCATGGCACGGTTGGCACATAAAACATAATTCCTTTACATTTGGGAATCTAGTTCTCTTATACGATAGTAAGTTTCTAAAACATCCTGGAAAGTTGAAAATGCATTAGTTAGGACCATTCATTGTTGCGGAAGTGAAAGAATCTAGAGCTGTCAAACTCACACAACTGGATGGAGTCCTATTTCCTCGTTGGGTGAATGGCGCACCCATGAAGCCCTTTCATGGCACAACTGGTTCTTCATCAAATTTATTATTTCTTTGAAAGGGGCTCGTAGTTAGGTTTATGAAGAGTTAGTCAATTATTTTAGTTTCGTCAATTACTTAGGTTGTGTATGTTAGTTTAGTTCCATCAATTATTTTATCATGCCAGTCGCAAATAAAGTTGCATGAATTATATTAGTTACGTCTATTAGTTTAGTTATGTCAGTGATTTTAGCCATTTCAATCATGAATAAATTTGTGTCGGTTATCTTAGTTGTGTCATTCAAGTGCCTCTCTCTACAAATGATTGTGACCAGGGAGTCACACGTGGCAGTTATCATATCCATAACAATTAGTAATAATTCCCTGCATTATTTCAAATTTGGGCTAAATCTCTCTTGTAATATTCTTGACACGATATGCCTATCAAATTTTTAGAACCTACCATCATCGCGTCATAATTAAACATCATGACCATCTTCCTTTTAAGTTTCCGCATCATTCGGGTTAGGTCCATGTCACAGTCACCGTTAATGCCACGAGTTGAATCGAGTGTAGAAACTTGTTGTATTAATTAGTTAAATGGTCTAATAAAAAGCATTGTGTTGTGTTTTTCTATTTAGTTTGCATGTAATGATAAGTGTTCGGACGGGGTCCCCTAGGCCAAATTTTGTTAATTTATTGTAAAGTCTTCACATTTTGAGGAGTGGAACGCGACTAGCACAGGTCAATAGGAGTCAAAGGGGATTTAGGAAGGTCAAGGCCCCTTAGTTTGTTAAAGTCAAGTTGTTTTGAGACCTGCCCATGGTTCACTAACCATGGTATTGTAAGGAAGAAGAATATAAAAGGAATTCATAGAAGAGTCATAAGATAGAAAAAAGAATAGAAGTGCACGAGTTGAGTCTAATTTTATCTATTTTGTACTTGGGCGAAGGGGAAGGCTCTTGCAACTATGTGTGTGGAGACATTGGTAAGTCTGCAGCTGAGTGCATGGGCCCCTGCAGTTGTGTGCATAGGGTTGGAAAGAATTGTATTTGAAGATCTGAAGCATAATAAAGACTTAATTTGAAGTGATATTTATGTATCTGTGTACTACTATGTATTTTTGAAATTATTGTATTTATGATTTGTTGAATGAATTTAATCAGGACAAGTACTTAATAGATTCGTGAAGACATAAATCTATTTATTTAATGATGTTTTTCATGTTCAGCACAATCGGCAAAGGACATAAGTCTGTTTACTATCATTTACTATAAGTTCCAGGTTTCAAGGGTTAGGGTTCACGAAGGTCAAGATAAGGCCCTAGATCTATAGAAAACACATCACATAGCCCTCTGGATGCAGAAAATTGGTTCTAGCTTCCCCCAATACTGCCTTGGGGGATACTGTAGCCTATGCTATGCGGGTTACTGCCGAAAGGGTCCGTAGTGTAGGGTTTTGTTGGTTGGTGCAACTAACTCCGAACCTGGGTCCAAGCCCCCCTTAAGCCAACAAATGGTTCCACTGTCGGGACCATGATCTATCTGAGGGATGTGTGATGTGGCATAAGTGGATACCAACTAAGAAGGAGACTGAAAAGTGGATAGATCGGAAGCTGCACGAATTTAGGGCTCAAGAAAACAAGAATCCATGCCTATCGAAAGAAGAGTGGTTGTAGAGATACCTGTATACATAGGAACACAAAGTTTTCTTTTGCTCTTTTCCGTGTGAATTATATGAATGGTTGGCTAAATTGGCGGATGGTCAACCTACCTGGAAGTTGGATAACCTTATTGTGGGGGCTCGAGAGTTAGTGAAGCGCCTGGAAGGATCAGAACACAAGGTTGCGAAGGCTATCAATTACTCGATCAATAACATTTTGGTTGGATTTATTATCGAGTTCGCGATTGATACATTTGCGAGTTATAGCAAAGCTGAACGACGATTTTTCAAAGGACCAAAAGGTAAGTATCTGAAGTCTCTAAAAACATGGATTAAAATGCTATTGTGCGAGAAATATGTTATTTTTCTAAATTTATGTTTAGAAGAGGCTCGACGAGAGCTATGCAAAGTGGGAAACAATTTAGAAAAGATCTAGATACAATTGTTGAGTACAATCGTCTGTTGGGAGCATCCGATAACAAAGAAGAAAGTAATAGTCCAAGGACGCCTAGAGGTGTGTCACAACTGGTAGATCAGGGCACTGTGTGAATACGACATCCATCCACTCCACCTCCGCCATCACCTCCACCTCAAACACCTATGACTCCACCTCTGCCATCACCTCCACCTCAAACACCTATGACTCCACCTCCGCCATCACCTCCACCTCAAACACCTATGACTCCACCTCTGCCATCACCTCCACCTCAAACACCTACGACTCCACCTCCGCTATTCAGTATGGCGAACACTATGAAGATGCCAATGTTCAAGGGTCTGGGGATAGAAGAACCTGATCAATTTTGGTTTTTAGAAAATGTTGTATGGAAGTCACAACAGATAATGGATGACGATCTGAAGAAAGCATAGTTAGTCACAACATTGCAAGATAAGGCACTAAGTTGGTATATTAATTACAGTATGACTCATCCAGTTGCGTCATTGAAAGACAAAAAAGATGCACTGAATAATGAATTCAAAAAGCCAAAGTCTCAAGCCCAGTATGTGACTGAGGTCAAATAAATTAAGCAGAAGGTGAATGAATCTACATGGGATATTGATTAAAGGCTGAAATGTCTGCTACAATAGGCTAATATACAGATTTCGGATGAGCAGCATAAGGACTGGTATATTTCTATGTTGTTACCTCATTTGAGATTACCATTGTCACAGTAGAAGCTTGGATCACAGGCTGAAGCGCTAGAAATTTCTATGAAGTTGGAGGCTTTGCCTATTCAGGATACGAATCTGGGAGTGCAGCAGATTCAATCGTAGTTGGCTAGCCTGCATATGGAGTTGCAGGATCTCAAAAAGGGGAAAGAGGTCCAAAATGAGACTCGTTCTGAAGTATGGTGCTTAAAGTGCAAAGGAAATGGTCATGACAAGGATCATTGCCCAGTATATCATAACTATCTAATTGGGGGAGGTCTTATCCCCCTGAAGCCAGAAAATTTCGCTGGATCAAGAAACGATGTACCGCCATAGTGTGTTATTTGCCAAATAATAGGAAAACACTCAACTGACAATTGTCATTTGTTGTTGAAGTTCATACAAACTCCCCAACAACTATTCTACAATTTCTGTAAGTCTGTAGGCCATGATGAGCGAAATTTCCGAAGCTATGAGTTGATGATGGACGAAACTTCGACATATAGAGTACAGGCTGAGATACGTCCACAACGGGATCAAGTCACGCCTATAGTGCATGGAGGACTCCAAGGATGAGGAAGAAGACGAGGGGGAGGAGCTGGAAGAGGTCGCGAATAGGTTATTTGTTACAATTGTGGGGAACCAAGCCAATATGCATGATATTTCCAAAACCCGACACACACCTCTTGTCAATATTTTCGACAGTTTGACCACATAATAGAAGATTGCCCTGTACTCATTGAAAATATGCAAGAAATGAAGAACCATCAGCCCACTCAAAACATCCAGATGATGAGGTCAGAACCATGCGAGGATGGCCCCAATGTTAATATAGTTACATGAAGTGGTATAGTTATCAGGGAAGATAAAGCCGCGGGGAAACAACCACAAGAGAATACATGGGTGTGTAGGGCTTTTGGAAAGGATACTGAATTTGATTTGCATAAGACAAAAGAAACATTTATGGAGGCGAAGAAGAGCTTTGTGGATTCAGGAGCTTCCACATCAAAGAATCAGAATGCACGAACAAAGAAGCCTGAATAGGTCATTGCTACGTAGGAAACAGATCTTTCAATATTGACATCCTTCTTACAAACCTGCATGAAGCTCTTAAGGGACCAGAAAGTGGTGGAGGGACTGTAAGAGTTAATAGATAACTGCACTGGCAAGGGTAAGTTGTTGCCTGAACAATGCGCAGTGCATAAAGTAGACAAAATTAAGAAAAGGACTAGTCGGGAGATGAGATTGACTACACAAGTCAGAGAAGTTGAAATAAACCAGGTGATCCTAGATTTTGGATCTGATGCGATTTTTTTTCCTAAATAGACTAGGGAAAGAATGGGAAAGTTGGCACTACAGTGGTCCCCATTTCAGCTACAAATGATGAACCAACAGAAGATTATTCCTATGGGACGCCTACATGGAGTAATTATCGACATTGAAGGGGCACGCGTTATAGATGATTTTGAGGTAAACAAAATAGTAGATGATAGTAATCCCTACCCGGCAATGCTTGGAATTGATTGCGCGTTTGACATGAATGTGGTCATCAACTTGAAGAAGCACAACATTACATTTGAGAAGAAGGAACTGAGATTCATTGTTCCATTGGATCCAACCAAGGGTGGGCAATATACTGAACCAGTCTGAGATTACTGTGAGGAGGATGATATTGATAAGATCTATAAGCTTACTGTGTGGAATGAGGACTTGATCAATCCTAAAGTCGATGGAAGAATTACTTGGGAAAAAGGACAACTCTTGCAACTCGGATTCAAATGAGGAGCTCAAGCATTGGCAAAATAGATTGCATGAAGTATCAACGTTGTGATGCAACAGAATTACTAAATCACTCCGGTGTATATCCATTGAGGTACACAACTTACCATATTATGATGGCTTAGAAGATGTCAATTTGTTTCTTGATAAATTTGAAAGGGATGTACTGGAGGAGCATCGGTTCCAGGCATTGGACATCGTGCTGAGAGCTATTCCTGCCAGATGGTGGGGTACACATAAGCACAACTTTGCAGACTGCAAGGAGTACCAAAGGATGATGATGTTGCGATTTGGCTATGCAAATATCCATATCACTGAAAAATATACAGGAAAGGTTGATCTGCGTAAGCATCTGGCTTGTTGGACGAAATCATGGGGAGAAGAACCATAACCTAAATGGGTACATATATTCTACCATACCTTGGATACTATTCCAATGGATTGGTACTTAGAAACAAAGTTGTGACATGGCACCGCAGAATGGGACGTTCTGAAAGAAATCTTTCTACTTACATTTAGTTTTGAGGACATATTTAAATGTATTGATGAAGCATTACAGGAAATCAAGGCTGAAATATTTAGAACACTTGTAAAGCCTATCGCGTGGGTACAACATGACTGGAGTACGTAGCTACGCCATGCTCTGGAGTGTTATAATGTTACAACAAAAGAGGGCTAGGAAGATCCCAAGAATATTGACTTGAGTCAGAGGGACAGTGGGAATTCGCTAGGCCTGAGGTAGAGGTTCCTGACATTTCAAAACCATTGAAGACCAACCAATTGAACATTGGGTAGGAAGCACAGCCAAAATTCGTGAATATAGGCGATTACTGGGATGAGGACACAGTTGACAAGGTCACGGAGTTATTGCAGGAATATCAGGACTTGTTTCCAACGAAGTTCTCTAATATAAAGGGTATAGTAGGTGATCTGGGTGTTATGAAGATCAATCTAAAGCCATATGCAAATCCAGTAAAGCAGCACCCATACTAATTGAATCCTAAATAGAAATAAAAGGTGTGCGAAGAGCTAGATAAGATGCTTGTAGTAGGAATTATTGAGCCTATAGAAGAATCAGATTGGGTTAGTCCTATGGTGGTTCAGGAGAAGAAGACAAAGGGCGAAATCAAGATCTGTGGTCAAGAAGCATACTCTTTTACAGATGGATTCTCAAGATATCACCAGATCAATATTGCGCCAGAAGATCGAAGTAAGGCTACCTTTGCTACAAAATGGGGCTCTTTTCAATAGACATTTATGCCCTTTGGACTTAAGAATGATCCTGCGATCTTTCCTAGGGTAGTAGTCGCAACCTTTAAGAAATTTATTCACAATTTTTTGGAGGCTTGCTTTGATGATTGGATGGTGTTCGAGTTAGTTAAAAATCATGTTTCAAGTCTTTGCCTAATGTTGGATACTTGTAGGAAGTACTAGATCTCCCTAAATTTGAAGAAGTGTATATTTTGTGTACCATATGGCATACTTTTGGGCCACATTGTTTGTAAGCAGCAATTGATGGTGGACCCTGCTAAAGTTGTAGTGATTATCAATTTAGAGCCCCTGAGGAATGCAAAACAGTTGCATGCAACATTGGTCCATATAGGATACTATTGAAAGTTTATTAAGGCATACGCACAGATCATCGCACCCATGGAGAAACTATTAAAGAAAGATGCAATATTTTGTTGGGATGAGGATTACCAGAAAAGATTAGATGTTTTGAAGGAAAAGATGGTTACAACACCTATTTTAGTGTTCCTAATTGGAAGAAATAATTCCATGTACATGTGGATGTGCCCTGCATAGCATTAGGAGTAGTTTTAACCAAACCAGGAGCAGGAGATATCAACCATCTGATTACATTTGCGAGTAGAAAATTGTCTAAGGCGGAGAAGAATTATTCAACCACAAAGCACGAAGGATTGGCGATGGTATATAAGCTCCAGAAATTCAAGCATTATCTACTGGGTGTGCACTTCAAAATGTATACAGACCATTCAGCTTTGAAGTACCTAGTCAACAAGCCTGTGTTGGGGGGTGAAATTTGTAGGTGGTTATTGTTATTTTAGGAGTACAACTTTGATGTAATTGTGAAGATAGGAAGATTAAATGTTGGACCCGATCACCTTTCGTGGATTGAGAATGGTGAAGAACCTACAAGTATTGATGAAGGATTGCTTGATGCACAACTCTTTGTTGTGCACGTTGCAGACGAACATTTTGTGGATATAATCCAATTCCTATCTATGGGTGTAGCTCCTGAAGGATATACGACACAGCAGAAGAAGGAATTGGTGGTCAGGGCTATAGATTTTTTCGTAATTGTAGGGCACTTGTATAAAATGGGGTCAGATGAAGTTCTGTGCAGGTATGTACCGAATTATGAAAGACAAAGTATCCTCGCTGAAGCACATGGAGGAGTTGCTGGAGGACATTATGCTGGAAGAGCGACTGTGCAAAAAATCCTATAAGCTGGGTTATGGTGGCCAACTGTGCACAAAGATTCCAAGGAATATTGTAGAGCATACAATGTCTATCAAAGGACCAGGAAGTTGTTGCAAAAGGGATGAGTTGCCTCTGAACCCACAGGTCTCGTTACAGAATTCGACAAATGGGCAATAGATTTTGTGGGAACTATTCAACCACTAGGAAAGAAGAGAGCAACACGCTACATCATCACGGTGACAGAATACTTGACCAAGTGGGCTAAGGCGAAACCCATAAAGGATTACAACACAACTACAACTACGAAGTTTATATTTGAGTACATTCTGTCCAGGTTTGACTATCCTAATATTTTAATGAGCGATAGGGGTTCTCATTTCTTGAATGAAATGATTGTTGCTTTTCTTGAAGAATTCAAAATGTATCATCAGAAAAGCATGCCATACCATACTCAAGAAAATGGAATAGTTGAAGCTTTCAATGAGATCCTAGAGAATTCTTTGATGAAGATCTATAACGTGAATATGAACAATTGGGATGTGCACATACCAGTTGTTCTTTGGGCATATAGAACTACCTATAAGAAGTTAACTGGACAGACACCATTTCGACTAGTTTATGGACAAGAATCGGTGATGCCAATGGAGTAAATAGTGCCCAATTTGAGGATTGTTGTAGTCACGGAGATGGAAGCTCATGACATAATGGAAGAACGCCTCGCTCAGATACTTGAGTTAGAAGAAGATCTTCCAACACATCAAAAGTAGGCTCTGATATGTATGATTTCTTAATACATTCAATTAATGATGGCAAGCTCCCAACTTCCTTCCTCCTCAATGTGACTGAAAAACGACTGAACATCTGATCAATATGGTCATGAGTGTGCCCAACAAGAAGGAAACCAACCTTTACCTTCTGAAAATTTGTCAATTCAACAAGCATGTTTAGATATCCAAAAACAACCTGATTTTTGTTTTCACGGCAAGTGCTGTCCAATTGTAGATACAAAACTTTAGGAAGATTACCAGACCAATGAGAAAGAACATCATGAATTATGGTTATTGTCAAATTTTCATCATTATGAATATTTGGAGCTGTGAAGTACACCCTTGGAAACATTTTCCCATTGAAGACCATGCACCGACCAAGTGATACTGAATAAAATTTTCCTCCTGTAAATTTTGGGTGTGCGAACAAAATGTGGTAAAAATGTTTTCTTCTAGTCCATACCATCAATTATCAAACCCAAATATTTATTCAAATTATCATAATACTTCTTTCGATGCTTGTACAACTTTTTCCTTTCACTTGTTTGTTGTTCGCGATGCTGCTAAAGTTCTTTGACAATGGAATCTACACAACATAAAATAAAGTCATTAAGAAATACGTTTTCATAGTTGATGACTATACAATTTTAAAAGTTAAAGTTATGAATGCTTACCTCTTTCTGACCCTTCACATTTATCCATTTTTGGTTTAAGAGAAGCACATGTACTGCAAATCCCCATCCTTGTCTTCTTAGGAATACAGACATTGTTGAATTCTTTCTTCCATACCTTCACAAAATATTGATATGTAGTAAACCAACCATGTCCCTCAGAACCTTTTGCATATTCTTTGTACAAGTTGTAGATTTCTTGTCTTGAAAAATAATCTGGAATATGTATTGTCTCTCTATTTGACATACACTCTCCATGCTTAGAAAAGAAATATTTCATCCATGACATTGCAATATTTGATAATCGCCCAAACTATCGTTTATCACGTACTTCTGAATAAAATGTGGGATTCTTTTCCAAATTTTCTTGGATTCTTGAAAGACGAAAATTACCCATCGAATGAAACATTTTGAAAGCCTTTCTACAAATAAATAAAGACCAAATATGATAATCATAACCTGAAAATGTAGATTTCATGCACCCAACTAAATATGAATTTTTCATGCAATTATTCATTGACAAATATCTCTTCATTTTCTCTAATGCAAATTTGAAATCCATTTGTTTCAAGCAATCTTTTTGACAACATTCATTTGAAATGAGAGTGTTGATAGAACTTCTTCTCGTAAGATATTCTGCTCTGCCCTTTGTATAACTAGAACATCTTGGATTGATATGAAAAGGTCTGCTCCTACTCCTCGATACAATATTTCCTAGCAACATCTCCATCATTGGATCAGCATTTGTATAAGCATTTTCATCATCATTCTAAGGAATGTTATCCTCACTATGATTAGTTGTGCTTTTGAAATACTGATTTGGAGGATATTCTTCATCTTCCCCTTCTTCAGTGCTACTATCATAATCCTTATAATTATGACTAAATGGAAAATTTTGACTCGATTTTTATTGGATATTCTTCCTCATGTGCATTGGCAGTGTTGCTCTCATAGTCCATAAAATTAGGACTATGTCGAAAATGTGATTGTTTACTTACTGAAAATTCTATATCTTGTCCCTGTCACTGCTACTCTCATAGTCCTTAGGATTAGGACTAAGTGCTTCATCCTGTCCTTCGTCACTACTGCTTTCATAGTCCATAGGATTAGGACTAAGTGGAAACTCTAACACTCTATTCATTTGAAATTATTCATCATGTTCTTCATCACTACTTCTCTCATAGTCCATAGGATTAGGACTAAGTGGACATCGTGACACTCTATTCATTTGAAATTCTTCATCATGTTCTTCATCACTGCTGCTTTCGTAGTCCATAGGATTAGGACTAAGTGGATATTGTGACACTCTATTCATTTGAAATTATTCATCATGCTCTTCATCACTACTGCTCTCATAGTCCAGAGGATTAGGACTAAGTGGACACTGTGACACTTCATTCTTTTGAAATTCTTCATATGTTCTTTGTCACTATTGCTTTCATAGTCCATAGGATTAGGACTAATTGACACTGTGACACTCTATTCAGTTGAAATTCTTCATCATTCTCTTCATTGCTATTGCTCTTATAGTCCATAGGATTAGGACTAAGTGGACACCGAGACACTCCATTCTTTTGAAATCTGTCATCATGTTGTTCATCACTGTTGCTCTCATAGTCCATAGGATTAGGACTAAGTGGATACCGTGACACTCCATTCTTTTGAATTTCTTCGTCATGCTCTTCATCACTGTTGCTCTCATAATCCATAGGATTAGGAATAAGTGGACACTGTGACATTCCATTCTTTTGAAATTCGTCATCATGCTCTTCATCACTGCTGCTCTCATAGTCCATAGGATTAGGGCTAAGTGGACACCATGACACTCCATTCTTTTGAAATTTTTCATCATGATTTTCATCACTGTTGCTCTCATAATCCATAGGATTAGGACTAAGTGGAAACCGTGACTCTTTATTTATTTGAAATTCTTCATCCCATCTTTCATCAGTGCTACTCTCAGATTCCATAGGATTAGGTCTAAGTGGAAAAATTAACTCTCTATTCATAGTGGAAGAATTTTCGTTATATTCATCAATATGAATAGAGTTGTTACACGACGAAGATGTTGATGCTTCACAAAGAGAAACTTCACTACCAGAAATCCATGCCTTTCAAATAGAAGAGGTTGAATGATACAAATGCATACTCTCCTAATAATAATATATAGCTTAAAGATTGAAAATTTCCCTCCAAAAATTTTGTTTCATGTATTTCCCTCAATCATTTTCTTCTACAATTTATTGAAAAATTTTAACTAATTTTTTTTTATGAAATAAATCTTTAAAATTAAAATTGTAAACTAAATCTTTTACCTAAATTAATTTATTACTTAAACTATATAATATTTACTAAACAATTGAATGTTTTTTTTAATTTTTATTATACCTTCTAAAACAAATTAATCCCACATTCACCATGTTGTAAAACAATTCCGTAATGTTTGCTTTATCATAGTTTCCTATATCACCATAACAAAATTAACATGTTAAAATTTATAAAAACAAATTAATCCCACATTAACCATACAATAAAACAATTCCGTAATTTCCCCTATATAATAAATTTCATTATCACTATTCCTCACATCACATCAAGGTTTTCCGAGGTTCGTTAAAAGACTTGGAGCGAATTTGTGGAGCAGCTACATTGTTATCAACAACATATTCAACGGAGGATTATCGCATTTGAAAGGTTAGTTAATTTTTCTGTTGTGCAAATTTTAAAATTAAATAAGTTTAATGAAATTTAATTTTTTTTTTAGAAGTTAAAAATTTTTGTGGGACAGATTTACCCACTACATCCGCAATGGGCGTGGTGGGCCCGATCATGCTCCCAGTGGCCCAATGGGTCCATGAGTGAGGGGCGGGGGGGTTGGCTGCCCAACACCCCGCCCCACCCCGGTGGCCCAACAGTCGGCCCGGGCAGCAGGCCGTTGGGGTGGGGCGGGGGGGCTGGCAGCCAACCCCTCACCCCACCCTGGTGGCCCAACGGCCTGCCACCCCAACGGGTTGTTGGGCCACCGGGGTGGGGAGGAGGGCTAGCGGCCAGCCTCTACCCCACCCTGAAGGGCCGTTGAGCCGCTGGGTGGGGAGGAGGGTTGACCACGAGCCTTTGCCAACAGGTCGTTGGGCCGTCGGGGTGGGGCGGGGGGGCTGGCACTGTCTTGGTTGGGTGCGGTGGGGTAGGGTGCCGAGTGGGGATGGGGTGCGGAGGGGGGTCGGTTTTTGGGCTACTAGGGTGGGGTAGTGGGGCTGGGCCCAACTGTCGATGCGGGTAGCCGACCGATTTTCGAGGTGGGGCGGCAGGCTGCTATATTTTTTAAATTTCTTATTTATTTTTAGATTTTTTTCTTTGTTATGTTTTACAAAATTAATTATCACTTATCATTTTGTTTGTTAATTTAAGCTATTATTTTTTTGTAATTTACTGATTTATATGTGTTTTCTTTTGAGAAAAATGTCATCAAACAAGATTTCTGTGAATCTTTCTGGACCAAAGACTGTTAAAGGTGGATCTTCAAAAAACATTGTTGAATGAACCAAACCTAAGCTGATAGCTACAAATATTTCAAGTGACTCAAATGATAAGAAGATGATTTCATACTGGAAGAAATCAAAAGAAATGAAACTTCCAGCAAATGTCTGATATGTGAAAGAAAGAGAAAGCCAAGATGTGCAGATATATCTATATGTTTATATATCTAACGATAATGGAATTTATGAGGTGCTGGGAAAGGTCATAGACATGTATTCGATACCAAACAGTGGAGTTGTTTACATACTTACAAAACCGCCCAAGTCACATGAAAGGATTAAATACTAGTTATCATATTCATTTCATGACACGAGAGAGGTATCTACAAAGTTGGGTAAACAAATCGTAAATGAGATGAAAAAAAATATCGCAATCATTGTTATTTATATTTTTTTTGCGTTCTTGTAATTGTCTCGTTATATTTTTATAACTTTGTTTTTATTGACATATGATATTTTGTGTGGCAGAATTTTGTTGAAAGTTGTTCAATTATGTTGAGAGGCATTCATTTCATAGAGAATGATATTATGAAAGTTGTCAGCATTTTCTACTCAGTGTCATAAGAAGATATGGCAAACAAGTTAAACATAGTAATTCTTGATGCTACAAAACTACATCCAAGGGATCAGAAAAAAATGCCTCTAGTGGATAAATCCAGCAAAGGTAGACAGGTTACTTTTGAAGATGAGGAAGTTGACACTAACACTAAAAAATATGTTGTTGTTACTAAGGATGACATTGGAACTGATGTTAGAAAGGAGAACAGTTGTAAAAGACCAAAAGTAACAATGCCCAAGAATAAATCTGTTCTAGTTAATGATGAGAATGTTAGGAGGAAGAAAATTAAAGTTGAACATTCTGAAGTAGTCATTACCAACAGTCAAGATCCTAGTGAAACTTCAAGAGAAAGCAGAGAAATCATTACACGAGGAGCTGATTTATAGGATGGCATTATTAAAACAAAACAAAATTCCATTCAACAGAACTTGACAAAGAGAAACTTAATTGAGGGTGGTCATACATTTCAGCTTAATGTGAGACAAATCTATAAGGCAAGTGAAGGACAATGTAAATATCAAATCAGAAAGACACACCACCTACATGTTCACAACTTGAAGACATTGATGAGGTACAATCCATATGCTCATGTGGTTAATTATGTGCTTCTTGTTGATCCAGTTCAAGTTTCCAACAAATAAGCAATTGATAAGTCAAAATGTTTTGAATGTAATTATTATGTGCTTGGGGGGAACCATTCTGTAGAAGCTCAAAGACAATTGATCGCATAAAATATTGTGGAATAAGACAATGATGAAACTCTAGAGGATGAAGAGTTTGAATTACGTGATATTGTTGATTAAATTTAAGTTATGCTTGGAAATCAAGCTCATTTTTTGTAACTAATAATTAGTTATACTTGGAATGTTTTGACTTTGACATTTTATGAGAAGAATAAGCATTCAATTAATGTTGGTATGTGTTCAATATTTGTATTATGTGATTTTCACATTAATTTTTATGTTAATCATTATTTTTTGATAAAAACGGTGATTATTATCATTTTTTTGACATGAAATTCATAAAAAAAAAAAAAAAAAATTATTATTTAACCATTTTTAGTTAAAATTTTCCTATAAAAATTGTGATTTTGACATGTCATTTCTAGCAAAAAAATTACAAAAAAGATCAAAATGTGTAATTTTTTAGTTATATTTATGTTAAAAATGGTTATTTTTATGTCAATTGTTAAAAATTATTGTTTTTTAGAGACAATTATTTCATGTGCATTGAAAAATTAATTAACAATGTATAAATATGTAGAATATTGAAACTTAAAAATATCTACCTTCTTTAAATATGCAACACAATAAAAACCTCACTACAAAAAAAAACAAGAAAATATGAAGAAGAAGTCCACTTCAAAAATTGTTAAATTTAGAAAATAATTATTTACATTTCATACATTAGAAAATTTAAAGTAAAAAATAAGTCTTTTAAAAAAGGATCTGATCCAGAATCACCACTTTTTAAAATCAACGTGCAAATCACTAACATTCTAAAATGTAATGTACATAAAAAAATTAAAGTGCCAAAAACTATGCTCTAAAAAAAATATGTGTGTTCTGCATCGCCCCTTTTCAAAATCGGGTCACTTTTTTGCTATCTCTACAAAACGGGTAACAATATCAGTTCCTGTTTCAAAGTTTACATTGTTTGGTTAGGACCCTACAAGAAATCAATAACAAAACTTAGGTGGGGGTTATCATTAAGAATATTAAAAAAGTCATGGTCTCACCAAATTCATCATCCTAAAAGAAGGATGTGGTTAAGAGCTTAAGATTTCTTTGGGTATTTTAGGGGGATGGGAATATGTGTGGATGAAAATAAGGGTGAATGAATCTTCCTAGCCTCTAGGCTAAAGTGGAGAGGAGGTGGTTCCAGATCCATGGGCTCACAACTAATGGGAATGGATGTTGCACTACTTGTCACAATCGACACATAGTTCATGGGGTCAATCCAAGTAACATAAGGCGATGTTATGTTATGAGAAACATATGAAGGGGGATCACAGTAAAAGATTTTATCATTGATGAGGATGTGTCCCTCGTGAGGGAATATCATGACTCAAAGGAGTGAAGATACAATAACATTCATCGCAGTGATGTAATATTGACCAAGGAGAATATTTTAGTCCATAGGGTCAAACATGACGAAAACATTGACAAAAATCCTACCATGTAACATGATGGGGATATTAGTTATGATCCCTAAAGGGGCAACCTGTGATCAAATGCTCTAAAATCATTATTTGATGCAACAAGAGTGGGAGAGCTAATTGTTTCCAATCCAAGGATGACATAGTATATGAACTTTACCCATCACCTATAATGCATCGATGATTAATAAAATTATTAACCATGACCTATATTTGAAATAGGGCAAACAACAAGAGGGTGAATGCATGAATATGGGTTACACTTTTGGGCCAAATGTTGCGATGAAAATTCAAAATTTTACTCGTTTATTGAATTGAAGCCCTCAAAGTTCATATAAGAGTTGTGAATTTTGATTTGGAGTAAAAATACAATGTGTGGAATATTATGTTGTTGTTCTAATGATATCTTTTCAAAAAAAATTAGTTATGTATAATCTGTTAGTTTTCCATTAAATGAAATGCTTATCTTTGCAAATTTCTCACATCTTAAGAGGCATGTGGGTGTTCATGTAGCATAACTTACTCTAAAATGTGAATATATATATATATATATATATATATATATATATATATATAGATGAGCATGATCTACACAAAGAGAAATAAGTTATGCATATTAAAAAATTAATTTTTAGGCAAAATTATATTTTTTATTATTTTTCGAAGTTGGCGAAATAACATTTCAATTGCATTTTGCAGACACATGTGTCCATGTAAGATTTTTTTCAACTATTTAAATAAATTCAAATACCAAGAGTACCCTTTTGAAGAGGACTCATAAATGAAAATAATGGTATTTTTTGAAATTTTTTCATTGTGTATATTTTATGTTATTGATTTTTTATTCAGCCCTTTTGAAATTGTCCAAAAAAAAATTCAAGCATTATGTTTAAAAGAAATTCAATGAAAAATATCATATGAATTTGAAAGTTCAAAACTCATTTCCATTGGATAGAAGATTCCTTCACGAATCCAACATGATCAACTCTCCCACCTAAAGAAAAAATATGCCGTAAGTTCACTAGGTTACAAAATGATGTTGCTGAGAAATCTGCAGAAGGGGAGCTAAAACTTTGTTTTTTAGGCCCTCAGCAGCTCAATCGATTGCTCAAAACACTCGAGTGAGCGCTTGAGATAAAATTTCAAATAGCTCAATCAAGGGTTTAATAAACCCTCGATTGAGCCCTTAACATGGTTAAGTAGAGGCTCGATCTAGCCTATAGCTCAATCTAGCTTTAAAGTTAGATCTAGCCTATAGCTCAATCTAGCTTTAAGGCTTGATCTAGTTTTAAGGCTAGATCGAGCTTTAAGGCCCGATCGAGCCACTTTTTTTTAATTCAATGCCTAGGTTGTATTGGTGAGAAATTTCAAAAACATGGCTCGATCGAGCCCATTGCTCGATCAAGCTACTAGCTCAGAATCGAGCTATCTTTAATCCATCAAACAAATTGATCAAGGGCTCAAATATTGCTCGAACTAGTGCTTAAAATGGCTCGATCGAGTTGTTGTTTTTCACCCAAAACATGCCCTCACTTGCCAAAAAGTGTAACCCAGCTTCATGCATAGACCCAAGAGTCATGCTTAGATATGGTGGCACCAAACAAAGCAATGTCCTATGATGAGGCTGGGTAAAGGCTTTTGGTTTTACTCAACAATGAAGGTTTAATGAGCATTATGGCATTAGTAATGGAAGGGATGCAGCCAACTCTACATGAAATATATTACATTGGAGGTGGGGTTCCCTATTTATTGATGAGGTGGTGCCCCATGTGAGGAAGCAAGGTCTAGATAGGAAATGGCTTCCTTTATCAATCTAAAACCCACAATTTGGGGGAAATAATAGCCAAATTCACCACAAAATATGCAAGGGAAGTTAATTCATAGTGCATTATTTTCCCTTTGTTTAGGATAATTATTAACGCTAGAATATTGGTTTTAATTAACATTACCCATATCATATGGGTTCTGGTTTTTGGGGTCCCTCCATCCCTGGTTAGCCTTCTTGGCTCCTTTCACTTTCTTCTTTTCATTATCTTGTTGAGTGGTTGGATTGACCAAGTTCAATTTATGTTGATTTGGCATAGCTTGCACAAAGTTGACCCCAACTTTTTGTTGGGATTGTGACAAACTAACATTTCCATATGGCAAACCTTGGAAAGGGTAATACAGATTTCCTTGTGGAGGGTTCCCATATGAGGAATAGGATGTGGATGCACCATCGCTACAATGTTGATGGATGTAGGAGGGTTCATGCATGGGTGGAGGGGCATACATACCATGAGCTGTTATTTGGGCTTTAAAATAATAGAAATAGTGTCCAATTAAATTAAAAGGGGATTTTAAGATATAAGATGGGTCTCCTAAGGAAAATAATAAAATAAGAGTTATGAAATTTTAAATGGAAAATAGAGAAAAAAAATACTTTTTTTTTTTATTGTATTCTCGACTTATTTCCTTGTAGGTTTACTCAAATTTCAAGTGTGGGCACTCATTGGCAACCTTGGATATGGTAATATGGGTTTACCTTTGGAGGGTTCTCATATGAGGAATATGATTTGGATGCACCATCGCTACAACATTGATGGATGTACGAGGGGTTATGCATGGGTGGAGGGGCATACATATTGTGAGGTTGTATTTGGGCCCTAAAATAACAGGAAAAATGCCCACTTCAATTAGGAGAATATTGAGATATAAAATAGGTCTCCTAAAGAAAAAAATAAAATAAGAGTTAAGAATTTTTAAAGGAAAATAGATAAAAAAGCTACCTTTTTTAATTGTATTTTCGACTTATTTCCTTGTAGGTTTACTCAAATTTCAAGTGTCGACACTCATTAGATGAATAATTACACACTGCATCCAACGAGTACCCACTTTTCATATATTTTAGTAGAACCATATCGAGAAAAAATGAAAGTAGATGAAAAAGGAAGCATGTTTATGCTTTTTTCATTTTTTTGTTGGTGTGGGTCTAATAGAAAAGTACGCAGAGTGGGTACTCATTGGAAAATGAGTGCCCACACTTGAAATTTGAGTAAACCTACAAGGAGATAAGTAAAAAATACGATTAAAAAATTAGTGTTCTTCTTTTCCATCAAAAAATATTCACCTATAGGGATGACATAATTATCTTGAATCCTATTAGTTCTTTTAAAGTTGATTTTGTTAGTACATATTTTCATTTTGGAGTTCATTTTTTACCTCAAACTTACCCTAATGGTTATCAATGTATGAGGGGAGAATGTGTTATATTATGTTCATATGGCCCCAATGTAGGCCTTGTGTACCATACACTCATATGGGAGCAAGGTGGGTCCTCTTATCCTACCTTGTTCAGGGGATGTGGTGCATAGCCCCTAGAAAAAAGAGGAAGGTTGTTTTTGGTCCCTTTTTGGCCTCTTTTTCAATGTTTTAAATTTTAATCATATATGAAAATATCAATGAAATAAATGATGAGAACAAAAGTGGTAGGGTGAATAAAATGTAAAAGCACCAAGGCTAAAATACCTAACATCTTTTCCATGTAATTATGTAAAAGTTTCAACAATGGGGCATGAATTTACTGGAAGAAAATAGTGAAGGTTTAAAGGAGGGTTAGGATTAGGGATATTGGGGGTATGTTCTGAAGTTGTTAGCAACATTTCCCAACAACCATTCAAAAATTCCTCAAAGTGAAATTGCATCTCACAACCACTGCTTATAAGGTTGGTGCCTTGTGATTGGTCAATATGTTACCTTCATCTAGTGCAAGAAGAGAAACTTAGATTTTAGGGGTAAACATTTGATCATGAACCCCAACCAAGATTTGGGAGACTCAACGAGGTTCATAAAATCGCAAGTCTAAGCCTCACCCCCTTCGTGGGTTTCTTCATACCACTAACTTTTTTACTTTAAACTATATGATGAAGGATTTTAGTACCCTAGAAGGACAAGTTCTATGTTTCAAATGTAGAATGACAAAGGAGTTATTGGATGCCTACCCCCATAGTTTTAGCCAAACTAAAAATCTTATTTTGTGACCATGCAATGGAGGATTTTAGTTGGATATGTAGAGTTTCTTTTAAATATTTTATAACTAGGGTGGTGGCCTAATTAAGTTTTCTTTAGGTGTGAAGGTGTGTCTAATATGATCAATCACACAGTTTAGAATTGTAGTATCTAGACATCTTATGGTCCTTATCATTCCGCTAGTTAAACTATGTGAGAGAGCAACTAATCACAAAATGAAATGCATAAAACGAAACTAAGCCTAGATTGAAAGATATGGATATAAGGGATCCTTAATTTCATGAGACCATTCAATATAGTTCTTTGAGTGCAATCACACATTTGACCACTAACTCAAAGTACTCTAAAACTCAAATTATACCCTCATAGAAATTCAAAAATTGTAATTAAATAAAAATAATGTACATAATTAATTTCCTATTAGATTTGAAAATAATCTATTAAAAAAAAATACTACATATATAAATGAATAACATAAACCCTGTGTAATTTTACATCTATACGCTCATGACTAAAGTGTATTGATGAGTGAGAAAAGTAATCCTTAATCACCATGTACACTTTCACAATGCTTTTGGAAAAGGTCATTGTTATTTAAAATATTTTTTAAAGCATCACCAATAAAAAAAATATCATTACAATTTAATCGAGAATAAACACTTATAATTCTCTCAATGTCATGAAGTCCATTCAATTCAATTAATAGTTGAGATAAATACTAGCGTAGATCCATACTAACTAAGGATTTATCAAGGGTTGAGAAGGATCAAATATCTCAAGATGCAAACTTCTTTTTTAGTGCAAAACTTGAGGAAAGATTTGCACCTCGAGAGATTTGATTCCTCTCATTGCTTAGTAGATCCTTAGTTAAGATGGATTTATGTTGGTTCTTAATATATATATATATATATATATATATATATATATATATATATATATATATATATATATATTCTCATTTTTAATTTTATTAAAACATTGATTTAATCTCTATGGAATATCCATTGAATATTTTTAGTATTACTGAGTATAAATGGTATAGATATATGTCAAGAGTAATTATAACTTTTTTTCTTTTGTATTTGATTAAAAATATGTTATAAAATTAAATCCAAATAAGATATTTTGATTGTGAAATGAGTTATGGTTTTTGGGCATGTGGTATTGATATGGTATTGTAACAAAGCCTATTTACAGGTTAATAACATCTGTGGTAAAGTGGGGGTGAATATCCATGGTTAAAAATCTTGTTGTATTGTAAGTTTATTATAAGTATTAAGTTTTTTTGTGCCTATTAACTTGCCTAGATCTATCTTAACTCTGAATCTATCAAGCACTGAGAGGGATCAAAAATATTTTCACTCTAAAAGGGATTTGCATATAAATCTCTCTCAAAGCTTGGTGGATCTGGAGTTAAGATGGATCTAGGTTGGTTTAATTATTAATTGTAATTGTGATTGTAATTAAATGATAATTATTAATTTTAGATTTTCTATTTTTTATTCTTTATTTTTGTTTTATGTGATTTGACCGAGTCAAAATGTTTACAAGATATTACATTGCATTACAACATCATATTATACTTGGCTAGAGAGAGCTTCTCCAAAAAATTAAATTTAAATATGGTTATAGAATCATTATTTAATTTATATGGTAAAATAAATCTTAATTTTTAACTACTATTTATATGTTATATATTTTAATGTGACATGTATATTATGATTCACTTAATCTAAAAGTTTATTAATAATTTTATTAATAAAAAAAATTAAGATACAAAAAACTGATATTTTGTATTTTTATTATCTTTAACTTTTTATTATTAATTGAGTCAACATTTAAATGTTTATGTTTATTTACAAATACTATAACATCTCCCTCATATTTAGCTCTATATTACGTTTAACCTTTTATTATTTTTTAATTCAGCTGACATGTAAATGTTTACAAATATTTATATTACTACAGCATCGCCTCTATACTAAGCGGTAGAATGCCTCTGGTCATAATGATTTCAAAATCTCCCTAAATTACTAATATCTTGATCATTAAAACGTTCTGATAAACTTTTTATTAATTATTGTTTTTATATTTATAAAGTAGTTTTCAAAATTAAACATCTTGATAACTAAAATTTTATGTGAAACTTTTTATTAATTATTATTTTTATATTTATAAATATATTTTTTAATTAAAATATTACATCATTATAATAAATAATCTAAATGTATAATTATTAAATGTGTTTGCTTTTCATATATAAAAATAGAAAATCTATTATATTAAAAATATTTTATTTTTTTAAAATTTTAATGTTTTTTTGTTTGTTAAGAAATGTGAGTCCTGAGATGATTAGCATGCTTAACCTGGTTTGAGTAGCTCCAAACCAAGGGCATCTAATTTATCAAAAGCTCACAAGGATTGCACTCAACCTGGGCTAAACCAACCCTTAGCATGGCTAAATTTTTTCCCACAAGATTTCAAATCGATGATCTTTTCACCACGAAGTATCTTAATAGAACACCCTATCATCATCTACACTACACCCTATTAGCATTAAAAATGTTAATACTATTTAGATAATAATCAATATTTAAATTAATTAAATTTAATTTAAATAATTGAAATAAATAATCATTCTCTTTCTCAAATTTTATCAATACCATACTAAAAATTTTAATGCAATATAAAAATTTTAATTAAAATTTAGAAAATAAAATATAATTAATATTTTATTATTTATTATATTAAAATTAATTTATATATAAAGAGAGAGGAATTAGCAATTGCGTTGGTCTTGTACTCACGTGACACAGAGTCAATTCCAACATTTACCACTATAACATCTAGGTCTTTGATATGGAAACGATTTCAACCGTTACCACTATAACCTCTAGGTGCTTATGTGTCACAACCCTAGAGATGGTCACATGATCCGAATTGGATCATTATATTATTTTTCATCCATCTCAATGCAGTTGGAGTGGAAAAAGTGGAGGAATCAACTCAGAGGACTGTTTTTACTAGCGGGACCTAGTTCAGCAAAACATAGTCTGAAACCTTCCGGGAGCGTTTTGAGGCATTAAATGATGATTTTTGGGGGGGTAAAAATTTTCCGCTTATAAATAGACCCTTTCCAGATATCTTTCCAACGTCACAAGAATCACATCAATCGAAGTCTGTATGCAAAAGTTATGCCACTCAGAAGTTGACCTTCTTGTTTTCACACCTATAGTTCGAGAGGATGTCGCGTCAACCCTCATTATTCATGGAAAAGGGGCTAGCCATGTGTTTGTAATGTAAAAGACTCTAGAAGAGTCTATTTTGTAACTCTAGTTAAGAGTTGATGTAGTCAAACTTAACCACTAGTAGGCTATCAGGTTGTGTTATAACCGGGCCACTAGGAGGAAGAGGCATTCCATTCTTTCGAGAGCATTTTGTTCCATAGTTGAGCAAAGATAGCCAAGAGAGATAGGAGGTAGAAAACACAGAGAGGATTTGTGCACTATAGCAGCCCATGGGCCACAAACATTACTTCTTTGTATCTGCAGTCATATTTCCAGACAGAGAAAGAGACCTCACCTTCCAAGTGGGTTTTCCCCCGAATGGGCTTCCCAGAGAGCATATCTTGTGTATTATGTGTGTGTGAGCTTATTTTTTCATTCTCTACTTTTCTTCTTCATTTACTTTTACATGCATGCACTAATTATAGTTAATTTTATAGATCTAGAAATTAAATAAAACTGTAATAGTGTAGAATCTCATATTTTTAATATAATATTATCAAATTTGTTATGATGAACTATCCAATGGAATATCCATGACAGTTTATGGATCATCGCACCAACATGGGCATGCGACACTGGTGAGATTCCGTATCGAGGCGCTCAACTACTCTCTCTTGGATATGCCTCTAGCCTATGTGCCTTAGTCAATTCACTTTTTACACTTTGGGGAATTAAGTTTCAAAAAGAATCAACACAGTAGCTCAAACACTTCATCGCTTAGCCAATTATTCAATATTACTTCAGTTCATTTACTTCATTAACATTTATACAAATCTAAGATATCGTAACTTCAACAATAAATGGTAAACAACAATACTTCAATATAAACAGTATAGTACAAAACATGTACATCGGGAGGGGGCAATCCCAATGAAAGTTTTATCCCCCTTCCATTAACTTCAGAACTTCAAATATGTTACAACATTTTTACAAAGGGCCAGCCATGGCTAAGCCTATGTTTTATCCAAACTTCTTCAAAGTTACAAAGTATGGCAGTCGTTGGCCCATCCCAACGCAATAGCCAAAAATGCCAATTCCCACAACCCAGGGCATGCCCAACCTTACGGTTAACACCTTGCCCAAAAAAAACCCATAATTTTTCACCCTTTACAAACTAAAAAACCAACTCTCTGACTTTCCCATAGAACTTGGCTCAACTGGGGAGCCCTGCCTCTTCCTGTGACTTGTCTTCAACTGCATTTTCCCTACATGTGATCTACGCCCTTCATTTTGCGGTTCAGTTCCTTTTTTTGTGCTAACTTACTTGGTTGTGTTCTCCTTCGTGTGATTGCTCTTACTTATATGTGTATGTGCCCAAGTATTTAATTTTTACTAGTGCCACTTCAAGTTTCAGGTCGACCTATGTTTTGTCATGTCATTCGAGCCTACCGATGTGCCCGACACGCAACACCTGTTTGGGTTCCCGAGCTCCCCTTCATTGTACAGGTGTGCCAAGGGCATGGGTGTGTGTCATGTCGTGCACCACATGATATGCCTTCACTCATCATTTCCTCCATTCACAAGCCATTCTGACTGCCCGGCCTTATGTTGACCTCAACCCATGTTGTTCAATACACCTTTGCACGTCTTGCCAAACCCATGCTCATCATGTCACCCATCCACTTGTGTTTGTCTACCATGCACATTATGTTTGCCTATGGGTTCCCGGGCACCCCACCTTCATGTGGGAACACCTAAGGTTCTCACCTCTGTTTCATCCACGCGATGCCCTACAATTCCACTTCGCTTCCTCATCTTTGGTTCACCCAACATGTTGTTCCCATGTTCCACACCTGTCGCATCGCATGACTTGGGCTCACAAGGCCTATAAGTTTTCAAAGGGTCTTCATGGGCACTCGTTTGGTCTTGGTATCCATTCGGGGCCCTGACATCCTCCCACACTTCAAAAGGGTTGTCATCCTCGACAAAAACTTCACTTCGCTAACTTCTTCACCAATTCCAAAATGTCAAGAAGTCATCAACTCCCAACTACACTCAACCTGCTACTCAAGTCCCTGCTTCATAAACTCTTAACCTTCCTTTGTATAAACCTTTTCCAAGGCTCAAGCCTTCATATAGGAAAGACCCATGAATCTCATGGTCATCAACCACAACTCATCACAATCCTCCACACTGCCCCAACTCATGGAAGGTTTCCCCCTCCAACTTCGTTGTATGCTTCGATCGCAACTTGTATCATTCCAACCCACTCAAGATGTGAACTTTTGTTTCCATACTCCAACTCAAATTCAAAAAATCTCAACACATTCACATCCCCCATGGCTTGAACTATTTGGGTGATCAATCCAACCATCACATCCAAACCATGAGAATGCAACTCCCCATGCCTTCATTGGTCATTTTTCTATCACTTCTTCACATCTTCAACTTCGATCAAGAACTCTTCCCATATTCACGCATCAATCCTTCAACCAATGATCAACCATCGTGCCATACAAGTCCATGAGGAAACTTCTTCTCATCTTAGATATGTTACTCTTCATCTTGTCCATGTGTTGTCCTTAGTCATAGACCAACATCCTCAATAAATTTTCTTCTCCATCAAAACAGCTAAGTCTCTTCAGAGTCAACTAATGCCCAAGTGTTTCCACTGAGGAACTTTCATAGCTGCAACCACCATCCAACTCCCAAGAATCTCTCTCCTATCACATTCATCGAGTCACTCCTCACGAACACATCCCATATTGTTCCCAAGGTATGCGTCCCATACCACATCAAAGTCAAGTCTAAGAATTACCTCAGCTCCTCAACGAACTAGATGTTCTGAGAACATCATCACATGAAGTCTTCATCGATTGAAACTCTCTTCAAGTCCTTCAAGTCCTCTCAGGCTCCTTCAAACCATCTTGATCTAAACACTTCGAGCAAGAACACTTGTTTTGGTCATAAGTCCTATCACAAGTTTCATTTGCCCTCTTCATCGCATGAACACTCTCATAGGTCACCTATGTCTTCCTTTAAAATGAGCATGACGTTGCTATATGAATGCGCCCAACATCCCCATCGGTCCTTCTAAATAACTTTGGCACCAGCATGATTATTCTACATGACATCCTCACTTCCCACTTCTGCTTAATGCCCCTGTGCGACATATCTGCCAGTGCCATTGCTTAATGTCCCTGCACAAAGTCTTCCATGACCTTCTTCTTTAACTTGATGTGTCCAACTTTGGTTGCTTATCTTGTCCACTTCAATAGGACTAGCACAACTTCCACCATTGCATCCTTACCTTCAGTCAGGTTGGCTCTCTTGGTCACACTACCCTCATTATCATTATCATTATCACGGGCCCCTTCCTTCATTGTTGTCTCCCCCACTAAAGGTTTTCCAAGAACCTCTCCTTGGTCCAAACGAGACTTCAACGAAGAAGTCCACCCAAGTATGTATCATGCTAAATCTTCTTCTTCAGTGTTCCCTTATCTTTTACTTTCCATGAGTCATGTTGGGCACTTAGGAAAATATTCATTTGGCCAAGCTTGACTTGTCCATCACATTTGGTTCATCATGTTCCACCCTTGTCTTGGGAATTAGCACCATCTACTATGAGGTCGAATACCACCCAACAAGTCCTACATCAACCAATGTCCCTTTCTCCACAAATGAAAAAGTACTCAAACCAACTTCATATTCACGAGGTATATCCAAGGGAGTGCCCCTTTCTTCCTTCAATGGTTGCATTGTGCGTGAATCTGGTTCAACTTAAACAAGCTTTATCTCACCAAGTTCTTCCTCTTTCGTGGGCACACTCACAACACTTGTTTCTTCATACTTGTCCCTAGAGTCAACTTCTTCCTTCAATGGTTGTGACATGACCAAATATTGTTCAACTATGGTCGACTTCATCCCACTAAACCCTTCCTCTTTCAACAACAGGTTCACAATACTTACTTCGCACTTGATCACTAGGCCAACTTCCTCTTCATACATCGTAATTTCTTCTTCAACACGAATAACACATTAGATAAATTTTGAGGTAAAAAATGGGCTCAAAACAAAAGTGTACAACAAAAATCAACTTTATCATAACCAATAGGATTTATATAATGATGTCAACCATGGGGGATGATTTGTCGAAAATTCAACAAGAAATCCTGATTTAATTTTGTCCTTGAATTAAATTAGGAATAAATTTGTAATTCCATATCATAAGACAACTTTTATGAGTTAACTAAGTTAATTTGACTTAGTTGGCTCAGTTAATTCGAGTTGAGGGTCTAACTTGTGTAATGTAGAGTGTCCCCTACATTAATGGAGCTTTGCTTGAGTTTATTTTGAGTTGTAATTAATTAATTCAATTTAACTAAGTTAAATTTAGTAAAACTACTTCCAACTAAAGGAGGAACTAGTAGGAGGTCAAATAGTGGGGTGATACTTCATGTTTTCAACTAGTTAATTGTTCATTCACTCATAAATAACTCATGCATGTCAAATATGAGAGTTACCCAGTTGAGATTGGAGTTCAAGGGCAGTGTACTATCAATTGTATAATCATCTGAATTGTATACGTGGTGCATGCAGTCAGAGGAAGGCCTATGAGGATTGCGCAATTCATATTAAGGAATTTCCCTAATTAATAGGGGGCTAATTCCCATGGAAATGACACAAAGAAATAGGGACTTGGGAAAGCCAAAATTTGGTTAAGTATTAGCCTAGGCTTGTCTAGGAAGAAGTGAGATAGATATAGATAGTGCAGAGGTTGCTCGAGCTTGAGCAAAACATTGTGATCTTCTCATATTTTTTGACAAATGCAACATACAGATAGCAGGGGTTTTTAGCTTTGTCTTTCCTAAGGAAATCATCATGTAATGTGTTGATTGAATTATTTCTCTTGTATGCTTCATGATTTATTGATTGATTAATTGTTTTCGTTGATGAGTAGAGTAGATTCAAGTCTTCTGTTTTAGAAAATCACATAAGTAGTTTGAATCTCCAAGGACTTTCTACATGGTATCGGATCATAAAGCACTCTAGAAGAGGAGAATACAAGTTTGTTTTTTGTAGGTGAAATCGAATTTGCAGTATCATTCTTCAGAGCCAACAGGGTGTCATTATACGGATTGAGACTCGAATATGCCCGTGAGGGTATTTTGAACTATATTTCTTGGAAGGATAGGATGGAGGCAGTGTTGGAAGACAATGAGCTGAAGGAATTCATAGAAAATTATATTCCTAAGCCTCTAACAACTGATGCTCAATATCTGGCAGAGTGGAAGAACTGTGTTGCAAAGGCGAGAAGGATCATACTAGAAGGAGTTCAAGATCATATTGTTTCGAACCTCCACAGGAAGGATACACCATATGCAATGTGGAAAGCCTTGGTCGACTTGTTTCAGAAAAACAGTGACCACAAGAAGTTGGAACTAAAGGACAAACTTTGGAACATCAAGATGGAAAAGGGTGACACAATACCACAATACTTGAGAAAGTTCACCCAATTTTGGGATGAGCTTGGGAGTGGCGGTATTATTCCAACGAATACCTAGTTCCTTTTCTCATATGAATAGGCTCTTCAGCACTTTTTTACTCACAAGGCTATTTAGTGCTCTTTGGTCCCTGATGATGGATGGAGTCACCATCCGAAATGTTGGAAAAATCCCATAGATTACATAGTTCTACTCCAAAAATCTCCATCAACGGTATTATAGTTGTTGAAGATGATCTGGTCAGCCTAGCACTTCTAGGCCTTCCCAAGAGCTGGCACAACTACTAGGATTCAGTAAATGGGAGGCAACATATACCAAAGTGGGAGTGTTTGTGGTTCAACTTGGTGCAAGAAGAGATAAGACAGAGCACCAAAGATGGAACCTCATCCAAGCATGATGATGAGGAGAATTGTGCCTTGGCTAGAAAGGGAAAGGAAAGAAATTCCAATCCAAAGGAGATTTCAGTCAGGACAACAAGAAGAAGGACTTGTAATGAGTTGGGACACTATGCCACAAAGTGTCCACACAAGAAGGTCGAAAAGAATCCCTTAGGAGGAGGAGCAGGTGAAGCTCTTTCTTCACAATTTGAGTTAGATTCCACCCTCATTGCTTGTAAGGTGACATTAGTGATGGGTAGTGTGTGGTATCTAGATAGTGGAGCCTCATTCCATATGATGGACAACAAAGATTTTTTTAGTGAATTGGAGGAGAATTACGTCTAGATGCACGTCAAGATGGGAGATGATGGAAGGTATAGCGCAACAAACATCGATACTGGTACTTTTGAGAGGGAGACTAGTTCTCCTCTCACATTAAAATATGTCATGTATTCTTGGGTCTAAAGAAGAATTTAGATTTAGTTTCTATGTTGGATGCTCGTGGCTACGTTGTGATATTTAGCAAAGGAAAGGATTTCCTTCGTCACATAGCCACAAGACAAGTGAAGTGGATCAGTGTTCAAGTGAAGAACCTCTACAAATAGGATGTAGAATATTGTGCAAAATTGAGCACAAAATAAGAGAAGGTGCAAAGCCGAGACATCGGTGAATTATGGTATAAAGTATTGGGCCATATTCGCCATGGATCTTTGAAGATCATGCAATTGATTTCTACAAGACTTCCTAAGGGTGCACTAGAGTAGAGAGATATATGCAAAGGGTGTACATTGGGGAAGTACACCAAAGCCACCTTTCATGATAAGGACAATCGAGTGCAAGTGATCCTTGAAAGATTTCACTCAAATATGTGTGGAACATTCTCGACAGCCTCCACGGCCAAAGACAAGTATTATGTAATATTTGTAGATGACTTTTCACGTAAGTTCTAGATTTTCTTCATGTAAAAGAAAGATCAAACGTTCTCTAAATTTTGTGAATTTAAATAGCTTGTTAATAAAGACAGTGGAAGGAAAGTGAAGGCTCTTCAAAGTGATAACTATGGAGAATATGTGTCAAAATGAGTTCAAGAACTTATGTGCGTCAGAAGGCATTCGACGGGAGTTGATAGCACCCCATAACCCACATCAAAATTTGGTGGTTGAAAGGAAGAACAAAAGTATTGTGGGAGCTACACGGGCGATGTTACATGATCAAGGCCTATCGTTGCACTTGTGGGATGAAGCATGCAACACAATTGTATATGTGAAAAACAGGATTCCTCATTAGATTCTCGAGATGAGTACACCATAAGAAGCTTTTTCAGGTAAGAAACCAAATGTGGCACACTTCAAGATATTTGGTTCATCATTTTACTATCATGTTACCAAGGATGCAAGGAAAAAGATAGAACCGACAACTAAGTTGGGAATATTTGTGGGGTACACTGATACACCTCAAAACTATTGAGTGTACATGCCATCTCAAAGGATGATAATGGTTCGTAGAGATGTGAAGTTCTATGAAGAGAAGGCCATGAAATGTTCCCTTGAGAGGGAGCTTTAGTTACATGCAGATGAGGAGATTTTAGCTCCAAAGGCAGAACCTCAAGATGATGTGGAGTAGCCACATGTAGAGGAGAAGAGAGTGGAAGCACCCACTCATGCAAAGACTTCCATAGATGGAAGGAAGCACACCAGAGAAGCTCATAGATTGATGCATGATGCTAAAGAGAATGTGGGAGAACCCACATCACAACGTAGGCAAGGGAGGTCACTAGATCGGTACATTGGCTACATAGCTCTAATGAGTGAGAGTGTAGAGACAAACCATCCTCATTCGAGGAAGCAGTGTAACAACCAATATGGATTGATGCCATGGTAGAGGAGTATGACTCCATTATCAAAAACAGTGCTTGGGAAGTGGTCCCAAGACTAGTAGATAATTCAGTGGTAAGTTCGAGATGGATTTACAAGGTAAAGCAAGCATAAGATGGGAGTGTCGAGAAACATAAGGCCATATTTGTGGCCAGAGGGTTCTCTCAGGTGGAGGGAATTTATTACAAGGAGACCTTTTCTCCAGTAGCAAGGTACTCTTAAATCAGATATATTCTAGCACTTTCAGCGCAGATGGGATGGAAGATGCATTAGATGGATGTGAAGACAACATTCCTCAACAGAGTGATTAAGGAAGAGGTGTGCATTGCGAATCCGGAAGGATTTGAGACCTTCAATAGAGAGTTTCATGTGTGCAGACTCAAGAGAGCATTGTATAGACTGAAACAAGCACCCCATGCTTGGTACACCAGGATTGACAACTATTTCACCAGGTTGGGCTTCACCAAAAGTGAAGCAGATGCAAACCTTTACCATATTGTGGTTGAAGGTAAATTATTGATTATTGTATTATATGTCAATGATTTGATTCTAATAGGTGATGAGAAGTTGGTAAAATCTTGCAAGAGAATTTGAGATGAAGGACCTTGCTCATGCATTATTTCCTTGCTGTGGAAGTATGGAAAGGAAATGAGGAAATTTTGTCTCTCAAAGCAAGTATTCCAATGAGATAATGAAAAGGTTCCACATGGAGAGAAGAAAACCCATGGAGACTCCTCTAGTAGGAAATTGGAGGAAGGAAGATGTTATTTCAGGTGAAGTGGTGGAGGCTACTATTTACAAGCAACTTGTGGGTTCACTTATGTATTTGATGAACACACCACTGGACATATGTTGTTCAATTAACCAAATTAGTCAAGCAATGGTTAAGCCAACCAAATTGTATTGGAAGGCAGCTAAACACGTGTTGAGATACCTCAGAGGCACCACTCAGTTTGGTCTTTGGTACAGATGGATAAAGGGAGTGAAGCTTCAAGGCTTCACAGATGCAGATTGGGCAACAAGTCCATCATATAGGAAGAGCACATCAGTGGGAATCTTAAGTATTGGATCAATAGTAGTTTCTTGGTACAACAAGAAGCAGAGATTAGTTGCACTAATTTTGGCAGAAGCAGAGTACATGGTAGCTAGTCAAGCAGCTTGTGAGGTTATCTGGATGAGGAAGGTCCTTTTTGGGTTATTTGGTCAATAGATGGATCCTAAAATGATTTACTGTGAAAATCATAGTTGTATCAAACTCTCTAATAATACATTTTTTCACGATCATTATATTAAGCATATCGACATCTGGTATCACCATCTACGAGATTGTGTACAAAGGAGAATCATGTTGCTGGAGTACATTCCTACAGAGGAACATGATGCAAACATCTTGACTAAGGAAATGTCAAGAGGTAAATTCGAGTTCCATAGAGGCAGGATTGGGGTATCTGATAATCCCTTTCTTGTTGAGAGGGAGTGTTGAAAATGCAACAAGAAAATCATGATTTAATTTTGTCCTTGAATTAAATTAGGAATAAAATTGTAATTCCACATTAAAAGACAACTTGTACAAGTTAACTAAGTTAATTTGACTTAGTTGTCTTAGTTGATTTGAGTTGAGGGTCTAACTTGAGTCATGTAGAGTGTCTCCTACATTATAGGAGCCATGGTTGAGTTTATTTTGAGTTGTAATTAATTAATTTAGTTTAATTGAGTTAAAGTCAATTAAACTAGTTCCAACTGATGGAGGAACTAGTAGGAGGTCATACATTGGGGTGTTCATTCACGTGTTCAACCAGTTGATGGTTCATTCATAAATAACTCATGCATGTCAGATCTGAGAGTTACCCAGTTGAGATTGGCATCCAAAGGTAGTGTATTATCAGGTATATAGTCATCTGAATTGTACAGGTGGTGCATGTAGTCAGAGGAAGTCCTATGAGGATTGCACAATTCATATTGAGGAATTTTCCTAATTAATAGGGCGCTAATTCCCATGGAAACAATGTAAGGAAATAGGGACCTGGGCAAGCCAAAAATTGGTTAAATATTTTCCTAGGCTTGTCTAGGAAGCAGTGAGACAGATAGAGATAGTGCAGAGGTTGTTCAGGCTTGAGAAAAGCATTGTAATCTTCTCATATTTTTTTACTAATGCAATATACAGATAACAAGGGTTTTTAGTTGTGGCTTTCCCCAAGAAATCATTGTGTAATGTGTTGATTGAATTCTTTCTCTTGTATGCTTCATGATTTCTCGATTGATTAATTATTTCCACGGATGAGTATAGTAGGTTCAAGTCTTTTTTTTAGAAAATCACATAAGCAGTTTGAATCTACAAGGAATTTCTACATGATTCACCGTTTTTTGAGTAAAAAGGTTAAAAAAAAAAAAAACTACTTTTTCAACTCGTATTTTTAGCTTATCTTCCTACGATTTTAGTCAAATTTTGAGTGGGAGCACTTGTTCGTTGTATAGTTTATTTTTTCATCCAAGGAGTACCCATGTTGCATACTTTCAACGAACCCTACTACACGAAAAATGTGAAATACATGAAAAAATGTGACTGCAATCATGTTTTTTCATGCATTTCACATTTTTTGTGTAGTAGGGTCCATTGAAAGGAAATACATGAAAAAATGTGATTGCAATCACGTTTTTTCATGTATTTCACATTTTTTGTGTAGTAGGGTCCATCAAAATTATGCAGCATGGGGAATCCTTGGATGAAAAATTAAATTATGCATCCAAAAAAGTAGTTTTTCCTTTTTTCCCTTCAAAACTTGGTGAGATAATCTAATATTATTTTATTATTTCCACTATTATTTTATAATATTCCTTAGGAGGTCCATTTTAGAACTCAAAACTTATTTAAGGGCTATGACCTATTCAATCATTCTTCTTCAAAATTTACAACCTGATTAGGCACACCTTCTTTGTGACCAAGAGTTTCCTTCTCGGGCTCCTTCTCATATGCTTCCATTTTCTTATCAAGTTTGGTCATATTCACTTGAAGTGTGCTAAGTTCTTTTCTTTCATATTCAATGTGCTTCACTCTCTTCATGAGTCGCAAGAGTTCATCCATGCTCGGGTATGAATTCCCTTTTCTAGCCAATGCATGAAGGGTCTCCCTCACCACATGAGTCTCCTCATGGAAGTCTTGCTTCCTTTATTCAAGCCATTGTTTGATAGCCTTCAACAAGATCAACTCATCGCCATAGCAATAGTGGTTTCCATATCACTGTCGCCTTCAACTTCTGTAAAAGGCTCTGTTACCATCTGTCATGACCCTAAATATGGTCGCACCATCATGGGCATGCAACACCGGTGATATTTCATATTGAGATGCTCAACTACTTTCTCCTGGACTACGCCTCTAGCCTATGTGCCTTAGTCAATTCACTTTTTAAACTTTGTGGAATTAAGCTTCAAAAGAAATCAAAACAATAGTCCAAACACTTCATCACTTAGTCAATTATGCAATCTTACTTTAGTTCATTTACTTCATTAGCATTCATAGAAATCTACGATATCGTAACTTCAACAATAAATGGAAAACAACAATACTTCAATATAAACAGTACAATACAAAACATGTACAATAAGAGGGGGCACTCCCAATGGAAACTTCACCGCCTATTCATTAACTTCGGAACTTCAAATATGTTACAACAGTTTTACAAAGGGCTATCCATGGCTAAACCTATGCGCTACCCAAATTTCTTTAAAGTTACAAAGTATGGCAATCGTTAGCCCAATGTAGTGCACTAGCCAAAAATTCCAAGCCCCACAACCAAGGGCATGCCCAACCTGAAGGTTATCACCTTGCGCCACAAAAAACTCAAAATTTTGTGCCTTTTACAAACTAGAAAACCAACTCTCTAACTTGCGTAGAAAACTTGGCTCACTTGGGCAATCCCTACCTCTTCCTGTGACTTGTCTTCAGTTGCGTTTTCCCTGCCTACAGTTTGTGCCCTTCATTTTGCAATTTGGTTCCTTTTGTTGTGTGAACTTGATTAGTTTCCTTCTCCTTCGTGTGTCTGCCCTTACTTATATGCATATGTTCCGAAGCATTTAGTTTGGTTCGACACTCCTTCAGTTTCGAGTCGACCTATGTTTGGTCGTGCGGGCGCCCCTGTCATTCGGGCGCATTGATGTGCCCAGCACACGATGCCTGTTTGGGCACCTGGGCAACCCTTCGTCGTGCGGGCGTACCCAGGCACAGGCATGTGTTTTGTCGTGCACCACACACTATGCCTTCGCTCAGTGTTTCCTTCGTTCACACATTGTGTCGACCGCTCGCTTGTGCTCACTATGTTGACCTTTGCCCATGTCATTCGGTCCACCTTCGCACGTCTTGCCCAACACATGCCCATTGTGTCACCCATCCGCCTTTGTTTTCTTGTCATGCACGTTACGTTTTCCTATGGGCGCCCCACCTTCCTGTAGGCGTGCCAATGGCATTCGCCTCTATGTCATGCACATGACACCCCATGGGTCCACTTCGCTTCCTCATCTTTGTTTCACCCAACACTTGGTCTGTTCGCCCAACAAGTTGTGCCTATGTTCCACACTCGTCTCATCGCACGACTTGAATGCACAAAACTTATAAGTTTGCCAAAGGTTGTCATGGGTGCCCATTTGGCTTTAGTGTCAACTCGGAGCCCTGGCACTATGTATGCCACTTCCGTAGGCACAGGGGAATCAGAGAGATTTGAACCAGAAACCTCCTTACACATAACACTTCATTTTCACAACCATCCTTAATTAAAGTACCCTTTAAGACAATAAATTTCTAAACTTAATAAAATTAAATACAATTTAAAGTTTATCAATTATGTTTGAAACCTCCTTCATTCGAAGTAATGTCAATGAACAAAATTAATGCATACATGCAACATCAATGAACTAAGTTAATACAGACAAGTAAGAGTTAGCTACTATAGCGTGACAAGTTAAAGATTCTGTTACTCAACTGTCGTAAGATTTGTTCGATTAAGCTTTTGCCCTAGTTCCTCGAGTAAATTAGAGATGTGTGTAAAAGTTACACTATTTGTTGTGTCGTCCTATTTTTTTCTATTATTATTTATAATAAATTTTTCCACCTAAAATAAATTTAAGGAAGTTTAAAAATAATAATAATAATTATTATTATTTATAATAAATTTAAGGAAGTTTAAAAAGTTGGTTAAATTGATTATTATTAATGTTGTTAGATATTTGGTTTTTTTTATTTGCTAGGTTATGTGAGTTTTAAGATCACTGTCATACCTAACTTGTGGCTTGAGTAGTCGTGCCCCAAGGGCATTAAGCTATCAAAATTACTTGGGGATTGGACCCATCCTGAGCCACACCAACCCTTAGCATAACTAGATTTTTGCCCACAAAGTTTCAAACTAGTAACTTTTACACCACAAAAACCTTATCATCATCTACTCTACATCCCATAGACAATATTTAATTATTTTTTAAATAATATATAATTCAAATATATTTTTGTAAAAATTGCTTTAATCTACACTAACAAATTTATTGAACATACTAAATTCAATTTTTTATCAATATAAAATTAATATATATCAATAAATTTATCAAAAATACCATTTATTATCAAATAACATTTCGCTTTTTAATTATTTTTTATTTTATAAATTAGACCCATTATTAAAAATTATTTTATCATAATTATAAAACATTTTTCATCCCTATACCATGTTAAGTGTTATTTTCAAAATGAGCGCAAGATAAAAGGGATGCTTAAATTAATACACTTCTCAGCCAACTATATGGATGAATTTACAACTACTTTTTCGTTATAGGTTTTTAACACCCAATCCTAAGATATAACTTTTGCATCTCTATACCATGTTAGAGGTTATTTTCAAAATGAGAGAAAAATAAAAGGGATGCTTAAATTTATAAACTTCTCACCAAACATAAGCATCTCTATACCATGTTAGAGGTTATTTTCAAAATGAGAGAAAAATAAAAGGGATGCTTAAATTTATAAACTTCTCACGAAACATAAGATATGCTTAAAGAAGGTTATTTACAACTACTCTTTGTTTATAGGTTTTTAACACCCAAACATAAGATATGCCGGGTTTTTAAATTAATATATAAGTGGATGCTTAAATTAATAAACTTCAAACTAGCCATATTGATGAATTTACAACTGCTCTTTGTTTATAGGTTTTTAACACCCAAACATAAGCTATGCCAGGTTTTTAAATTAATATACAAGTCATAATAATGTTGTTAATGAAATTTTATGTTAGTATAATTCGGAAATTTAAAAAAATTATAAAATTTAAAGTGTTAATTAACACCCAAACATAAGCTATGCCAGGTTTTTAAATTAATATACAAGTCATAATAATGTTGTTAATGAAATTTTATGTTAGTATAATTTGGAAATTAAAAAAAATTATAAAATTTAAAGTGGTTAATTATTATTATTATTATTTGTTATTGTGGTTTTAAGATTTCAATGTATATTTTTTTGACATAAACAGTAGTGATTTTATTAAATATGTGTTTGTTTATAACAAATACATGGGGAATTCAATATATTGTCATTTTTTTATAGGATTTTTTATTGAGGTAATGACTAAATTCATGGGAGACAGATTCCTGTTTTTTTGCAGTTACCACAATTGAGCCTTTCTACATGTTTACAAGAGTATATTATTACATATTACGAGCATAAGAGAATGCAAAACGAATACATTGAGCTATTTGGGAGGTTTTTAGAGTAGAAAATCCATGTGGAGTTGGAAACTTGAAGCCAAGTTAGAATATGTTTCGCATTCTCGCTTGTCTTTATTGGATTTTCTACCACTTCTGAGAGGTGGTTCCACTGCATTCAAGGAGAAGGATTTTTTGGCATTGTCTCCCATGTATTATTTTGCATGAGCTACTCTAATTGCCATAACTTCCTTGTCAAATTTTGGCGTAGACCGCTTCATCTCCATAAGAGCGGAGGGTGTCAATTCTAATGCCATTTTCTCAAAAAATGAGTCTGGACCAGGAGGGTTGACCCGTGAAGGGAATTGCTCTTCATTTTCCACCAACACTTATGCATTCCCCTCATCCTCCTTTCGGGATTCATCCATAGGGGTATCTTATTCTTATTATGGATCTAAAAGAGCCTCAAAAGAGTTTTTGTTAAAGGAAGGTTCTAGGATTGGATCTCCTTCAGCAGATTTGTTTGGGGTTGCAGCCTTGTTCTGTTGATTATTTCTTTGATTTTGTGCTGGTTGAAAATTCGTCTCTTTAGAAACAGGGACTTGGGTCAGCGCATATTTTTTTCGTTGGGGGTAGTTTTTGTAAAAGTGCTTGTGAGTATGACAGTCGATGCATTTAAAGGGAATCTGCTCATAGTCCAATTCCTGCATAAGGCTCCATTCTCCAAGTTTTATCTTTAGGGCCTCAGGTAAACCTTTGTTGAGGTTTACCTCAACACAGATGCAGACACAAGAAATTTGACCTCCTTTTGGTTCTGCTTTATCCAGATAGTGGCCCTACTTGTCTCCAATGTCTTTTAGTAAATCGGGCCCCGGAGATGAAGAGGGAGGTGCGTAATTGAACCCACATCAACAAAACATTGATCTTAGAATCTGGATTGAAATCAAGAGTCCATGGACTGATAAAGAGGCCTTTGAACCCCATGAAATACATATTTAATATGAAAATCAAATCTCTTTTCATTTTATTGAGAAACAAAAAGGCATAGAAGCCGCTTCCAACTGCAAAGAAAGTTACTTGTCCTTGAATCTTCGGGGACCATTGCTTTGCAATCCAGGTTTCAACAACTTTTGGATTTGGCCAGAAGCTCATAAACTTACCGGAAAACACTTTTTCTAAGAGATTTAAGGCTATCTTGCATGGATCTAAAGGAAAGAGTTCCACTGCATGGATCTTAGCTAAATTATTCACAATTATTTTTTTTGGGGGGTGGGGGTGGGGGTGGGGGTAGGGGTGGGGAGTCCCCTGAGGTTTTTGAGCCTACACCAGGGCTCTGAATGTTACTTCCTCCTCCATGTCACTAGGAATAGAACGCTCCAAAAAAGAGAAGACATAGACATCAACAAAAATGAGTGAAACTACGGATTTGAAGACATGCACATCTCGGAAATCCATGCATTTGAATCATCCAATTGGGCTCGAACTTGCTCTGGACTTGCAATAAAATCTTCAGCAACTTAGGTTATGCTTGATGTTGTAATCTGTAGAGCACATTTTTCTTCTAAGATTTTAATGTGTATTAATATTATCTTATGTAAACAAAACTTGGTCACCCAAAATACTTTGTTACCAGTGGTGCAATATCATCTTGTGTAAACAAGACCTAGTCACCTAAAATAATGCATTGTTAATCTTTGAAAAGAAAAACTTCTACTCATAACAAATGCTTGTGAATCCTTTGGATTTACAATCATTAGTATACTTTCTTTACTTCATATAAAAATAAACTCATAGTCTATAAAAAAAAACAAATGCAAATATTAAATCATACTTCAAAACCAATTTATTTATTAAAATTAATTGCAACAATTATTTCCTTAAAAACTATTCACAATAATTATTATAATTTTATTACAATATATTAATAACATTTATGATTAATGATCTCTATTTCCAATAAAATAAAAGATTACACTAAAATTTGTTTAAATATATATATATAACTTAATTGCATAGAGTAAAAGAGTACACTAAAATTTGTTTTAAAAAAATATAACTTAATTGCTGTCATGTTGCATTTACCTTTTCTCCTTATACAGAATTAATAGAAATTCGCTAATTATGTTTATACTAAAATGTTTTTCCAAAATTTGCATATAATTTTTGTTAATTAATTTATTATCTAAATTATTTGAAAATCATTAATCATTTTTAATTATATTATTATTATAAAATAAAATTTAAAATATTCCAGAATAAAATTTATTTAATTTAATAAATTGAGTTGGTTTAATAATTAAGAATGATGAACCACTTTAACTCAGCAAAATTATTTTTTCCTATATAATTTCTACTGAAAAACTCTTTTTAATGTAATATGGATCACAGAAACCTAAATTAAGAAAATATGTATTTCTTTTTAAAAGATTATATACTTAAATCCAAACAACATATACATATATCTCTATAAACTTTAACAATTATACAAATCCTTTATTTCGTAAACAAAAAAATCACGAATAAATTAAATATGTAACTTAACTATAACATGATTATTACATGATTATTATTTTAATTACGAAGAAAGCGTTTTTATTATGAGGTTCTATAAGTTAATACTATATAGATCCGTAAACCAACACTATAGAAATCTCTTCCAAACAAAAAAAATCACGAATGAATTAAATATGTAACTTAACTATAACATGATTATTATTTTAATTACGCAGAAAACGTTTTTATTACGAGGTTCTATAAGTTAATATTATAGAGATCCGTAAACCAACACTATAGAAATCTCTTCCACGTAGGTTTTTAAAAATCAACCCTCGTCACCCTCACCCTCACCCTCCCTTGCATTTAACACCGTCACTCTCCGCCAACAGTATTTTTAACACCGTTGGCATCCCTTTACGCCCAAATATACAAATACTAATACTATATGTGTAACATAATTATTATTATTATTATATACCTATTTATTGCTAACCCACAATAAAGTTAATGCGCCCCATCGATGCACTACCTTGTCACATCGTGAAATAGTGAGGTTCAACTACTGGACATCAGGGGACGTTCAAATCACTTGCAGACTTTAATGCTTACAAAAATAATTTCAATGGACCCCTATCCCTGGAATTCGCAGGTCCCCCATCAAATGTCAACGCGGGGGAATAGCGCTGAACGTGATAACGATTTGCAATACATAATTGATGTTGTGAGCAGTGGAACCAACCTCATGATCAACCTAACATGTGGGGCACTCATACTTTTGTCATGAATGTTGTAGAGACTATAATAGCCACGACACCGCCAACATTTTTCTTGGTTGAAAATATATACAAATTTGAGAACATTTAAACATGTTTCATTATCATATTATTTTTATAGTATTTGCATTATTTTTATAATACTTGTTTTATATTTATTAAACCAGATAAAAAATTATTATAATTAAGAAAAAATAATTTAAGAGTTTTTAGATCAATTGGACTTCTCTTTTAACTTGTAAATTCTAAAAAGTAATATTTTTTTTAATCTTTAAATTTTATATATATTTTTAATACATTTTCAGTAAATACTTTGTACCTTATTTTTTTTAATATTTTAATAAAACTTATAAACATCATTGTATCATGTTGCTACTTGACTTTCATATAAGAAAACTTATTAAATGCCATGGTATCAAGTTGCTACTTGATTTTCATATAATTTTTTTTTAATAATTTACACAAAATAATAAACAAATACTTTTCTTTTAAATAATTTACAATAAGCAATAATTTGTAAGTCTTTCTTCCTTTGTTCAAGCCTCTGTTGGGCAGTCTGCAAATTTTCCATCAATAAGATCAGATCATCAGCAATCATAATAGTGGTTTCCACACCATCGTCGCCTTCAACTTTTGCAAAACGCACATCTTCGCTGGTCAAGTGCTAAAAAAAAACCTCAAAATTCAAAGTTGTCGGATTGGTGTGGAACCTAGATGACCGTGTAGTGCTCGTCATCCTGAATCTGACGCAACAAGTTTTGCACAAGACGAACTCCGCGTATGCTCCCATAAACATGTTTAGTTCGTTTTCCCAAACAAGTGAATTTTTGCAAAATGTGACAGCCCAGTCAGCAATCCGTACCACTTATGTGGCGCTGACTATGCAGGGTATGTGGCAATTTGACTTGGTCAACGGGCTCCTTCGACGAATGGGTTGCTGACAAGTGGTAGATCCTCATGGTGCAATGTGCGGATTTGTAATGGTTGGTTAGTGGCTAACCACAGGCTAACACGTGACCCAGCCAAAGCCGCCATGTGGCAACCCGGGAGGCCACCAAAATTTTGGTTTGAGTCCAAGCAGAGGCAAGGGGGGTCGAACCTGCGACCACATAATACATAAAAAAACCGTTTACCAACACAGTATCGCATGTAGTTCTTAACTACATAAGAACTCAACGTATATTTGAATAGCACTTGCGCACCAATTCCGAGTAGGGCCAGCCCGTGGGGGTCAGCCCTTGGTTACACCACCATAAACGACCACCGACTGAGGGAGGAGTGTGGGGCTCGACCGGTGTCGGCAGGCCATTGGCCTTAGCCTCGGGCACGTGGGCCCCCCACGTGCCCATATTTTTTTGAAAAAATGCATTAGAGGACATTTAAAGTGTCCGACAATTTCACCCGGTTTTCGGCGAAATTGTCGCTCCGTTAGCGCGTTTTGGGGAAAATTTGTAGGGTGGTGCCAGATTTTGGGGAATTTGCAGTGCAATTAGCAGAAGATTGGGAAAGGCCATAACTTCTTCAGTTTTTGACAAAATCAGGAGCAGAAAGAGGCTACACAAACATTTTTGGGCATTCCAGAGTCAACGGAACAGGTTTCAGAGCATTCTGAGCATTGTAAACTAATGTATTCACACTTTTGAGCATAATAGAGAGGGCCAAGCCATTGGAAGCTGGACCAAGGAGACGTAGCCCAAGAGGGGTGAACTCCTTTATCATGTGTTGTTGTGATACTGTTTATGGTGATGTTTATGTCTGTTATATTTTGTTGTTTAGTCATTTGTTTATGTTAATTTGCACATAAAAACACTCAAAAACCCATGTTTAAACTTGCAAATAATTTCATAAATCCTCAAGCATATTTAATATAATATGAAAAGGAATTTTAGCACAACAAAACTAATTTTCTTAATCAGATCAAGTTTGGTATCATAGCTCTTGGTTTTATTTGTACAAGAAGGATTTAATTGTTTGCAAGTGAATGTCATGCTTACAAGGTTGAAACTCAAGAGAGGAGAAGGGAAACTAGTTGAAAGCCCTGAATTTGGGTCAGAGGGAAGGAGGGAAAGGTTGCCATAATCTTCATCACCAGTTCTTCCTCAAGTTGCAGTAGAGACTCTAGGGAGCATGTCTCATGAAGGAGAGCCTACAATGACAGAGGATGAGAAGGTCTTCAAGAAGGCTTTCTTTGATATGACAGAGATGGTGAAGGTCCTCTATGAAGAGAGGAATACCAGACTGCAGGGTGAAAGCTCCAAACCTCCCAAAGGAGAAGGTTCTTCAGGAGGAGGTAATGGAAATGAAGGTAAACCCCCACCCTCTCCACCATCTTCTTCTTCTTCTTCACAAGAATCTTCACCCTCTTCCACTAACACAACCTCTACTCATACTCATCAACATACCTCAAAAGGAACTGGTAAATCACCCTTATTAAAACTTCATGTTAAATTTGAATTGCCCATGTATAATGGTGAAGTGAATGCAGAGAAGCTTGACAATTGGGTTCGTTAGTTGGAGGTCTATTGGAGAATTCAAAACCTTCAAGAGGATGACATAAAGATTCAATTAGTCTCCTTGAGGATGGAGGGTGCAACACTAGTGTGGTGGGAATCAAAGACACGAGAAGAGATAAAAAACACGGTAAGATCTCAATTCCTTGGTCTGATTTCATTGTTGCAATTAAAAGACAATTCTACCCTCTAGCTTATATGAAGAAAGCCATCATGAATTGGCAGAACTTTAGACAACTTAAAGGTCAAAATGTGTAAGGTTACACCCAAGAATTCAGAAAAAAGGTCTCTAATGTTAGGTGTAGATTTCTAATCACAAGACACGTTGTTGAAGTACATAGGGGGATTACACAGTTACCTTAGGTATACTATCCTTATGTTTAATCCCAACAATCTAGATGAGGTGTGTGTGCAAGCCACTCATCTTGAGGTAGGAGGGAAAAACACTTTAGAAGAGGGTAGTAAAAATCCATTTGAGGGTAAAGGAAAAGAAAAGTGTGTCAAAGGGAAGGGAAAGGAAAATGCATCTATCAAGAAGGAAGGAGAGAAATTAACATGCAAGAATTGTTCCAAAGAGGGTCACGATGAAGCTTATTGTTGGAAGCTTCATCCTGAAATGAAACCAAAGAAATTCAACAACAAGGGAAAACAAAAGACAAATGCAACCACTCAATAGCATTTGGGATCTGATTCGAGTGATGAAACTAAAATTACAGTGATGGGTATAAAGGGAAAATAATCCATCGCTAGCACTAGTACTTCAAATTCACACAATGAAACTCCAAATGAAAAGAAGAGGATAGAACTTTTTCACTTAAGGGTGATCTCAAAACATAGCAAAATTGATACTCTTTTTGACGGTGGCTCTCAAGACAATCTTATCTCTGAAAACATTGTCAAAGTTTAAACTTGGAAACCATTCCACATCATAAACCATATCCACTTGGATGGGTGTGTGATAATGTACAATTCCAGGTAACTAGAAAGTGTAAACTAAAATTCACCATTACTGCAAATTTCATAGATGAAGTGGAGCTTGATGTTGTGCCATTAGACATATGTGGTATAGTTTTAGGCAACCCATATCTCTATGATAGAAAAGCTATATTCCATAGACATGAAAACAAATACCATTTGTTCAAATATGGAGAGAATATATTGTGAGAGCTCATAGCAAGAAACTAAATCTTTCACTTGTTAATGTGGGGCAAATGAAAATACTGGTGAATTCAAGAAATAATTTTATGCTTCTAATGATCAAACCCAAGAATGATGTTGATAATGAAGCTTTTAAAGGTTGTGATTCATGATTGAAATCTGAATTGGTTGATGTTGTTAACTAATATGATGAGATGTTTCAGGAACCAAAAGGATTGCCTCCCAAGAGAGGAATCCAACATGAGATATAGTTGCAGCAAGATAGTATTGTTCCTAACATTGGCATGTACAGGATGTCAATGATCGAAAGTGTAGAAATTAAAAAGCAAATTCAAGAGTTGTTGGATAAACAGATCATCATGCCATCTTCTTTGCCATGTGGTTCACCTATTGTTTTGGTGCCAAAGAAGGATGGAACATGGCACATGTGTGTGGACTTTCGTGCATTGAACAAGATTACGACAAAGAATCATGACCCACTACCTAGAATAGATGATTTACTTGATCAATTGAAAGATGCAAATTATTTTACTATCTTGGACTTAAGGAGTGGCTACCATCAAATTAGAATTGTTGAAGGAGACATTTGGAAGACAAAATTCAAAACAAAACAATGTTTGTTTGAATGCCTAGTTATGCCTTTTGGTTTATGCAATGTTCCTACTAACTTCATGTGTGTGATGAATGATGTGTTGAGGCCATTTCTTGATGAGTTTGTTATAGTCTACTTAGATGGCATCTTGATTTTCAGTAAATCTTGTGATAAACATGTCATGCACGTGAGAAAAGTACTTGATGTCTTAAAGAAAGAATAGTTGTATTTAAAGATGTCAAAGTGTGAGTTTGGAAAAAATTCTTTAGTTTACTTGGGTCATATTGTTGGAGGAGGTGAGTTGAAAATATATCCCTCCAATGTTGATTTCATTTTGAATTGGCCAAGGCCCAAGGCAGTTACTGAGGTAAGAATTTTTTTGGGAGTAGCCCAATACTAGAGTAAATTCATAGCTAATTTTTCTTCTATTGCAGATCCTTTGCATGCATTGACAAGTGCGAAAAAGTTTTTTCAATGTGGAGGCAAACAACAAAAGGTCTTTGATGCATTGAAGGAAAATATCAGTTCAACTCCAGTACTTGCACTTCCAGTCTTGAGATAGTCATTTGAGATTCAGACTGATGCTAGTGACTATGCCATGGGTGCAGTCCTCATGCAACATGGTAAGCCTATCTGTTTTCATTCAGAAACTTTCAATGGCGTAGTGATTAATTATCCTACACATGACAAGGAATTGTATGCATTGGTGCAAAGTGTGAAAAAGTGGAAACACTACTGGATGGGTAAGGAAACAATAATTCACATTGATTATCAACCATTGCAATACTTGCAATCTCAATCAAAGTTGTAGCAATCAAGGCATTTTCGATGGATGGGTTTTATTCAACAATTCCACTTGGTAATAAGGTATAAGAAAGGTGTCTACAATAAAGTTGTTGATATTCTTTCTAGGCCTATTATTAGTGCAGCTACTTTACCCAAGCATAATTTTGTTTTGCATGAAAGTTTTATTGAGCAATATGCATTAGACAATGCCTTTCAAGATGTTTATGCAATCTTGAGTCAAGGTAACCAAGTAGAGGAATTGGATTATCATTTGCATGATAACTTATTGTACCATCTTGGCAAGCTTTGTATTCCACGGGGAGAAAGAGTCAACCTCATAAGAGAGGCATATACTTCTCTTATTGTTGGTCATTTCAGTGTAAGTAAGACAGTGGCACATCTATAGAGGTATTATTATTGGCCTCGTATGCTTGAAAGTGTGTCACGTTTTATTAAAGGATGTTCATTATGTGCAGTTAGTAAGCCTAGAAATAGGAAGTTAAGAATGTACACACCATTTTTGGTTCCTTCACGACCGTGGGAGAGTGTTTCTATGGATTTTGTAGGAGGTCTTCCATTGCCAAAAAGAAGTGATGATTATTTGTATGTAGTTGTGGATAGGTTCAACAAAATGTGTATTTTGTTTCCATATAAAAAGAAAATTAGAGTTGAACAAACTGCTCAGTTATTCTTTCAGAATGTATGGGTGCATTTTGGATTTCCCACATCCATTGTTAGTGATAGAGATTCTCACTTTGTTCGGAATTTTTGGTCAAGCTTGTGGGGATTCATGGACACCAAATTGAAAAAAAGTATCAAATTTCATCCGCAAACAGATGGTTAAACAGAGGTGGTGAACAAGACTGTGATGCATCTTCTTCGTGGGTATTGCAGCAGGCATCCTAAGTTGTGGGATGAACATTTGCACTATATTCAACATGGTTACAACTAGGCCAAGCACTCTTCAACTCAAACATCGCCATTTGAAGCATGTTTGGGATACTTTCCTAAGTCTCCTTTGGGTTTTATTTTTGGAAGACATGTTTATATTAATGGTCATAGTGACATAGACAAAGCAAGAAGGTTCATTGAAAAAATCCAATTGGTACACCAAAGAGTTGAAGAACAGCTTGAAATGAGCCAAGGAAATTACAAAGCAAGGCATGACAAGCATCAAGTAGATCACAAGTTCCAAGTCAGTGATGAAGTTTGGCTTCACATTAGCAAAGAGAGGCTCCAAGGAGAAGGTAAAAATACAAAACAAATTAGATATGGTCCATTTAGAATTTTGGAAAAGATTGGTAACAATGCCTTTAGGTTTGATTTTCCTTCATAGATGCAAATTTATGTTGTTGTTAATGTTGAGAAATTAAGGTTGTATGAGCCTCCGTTGATTCAATATCAAGGAGAAAATGTCCAAATTCCTTCCATTGATGATTTTTCTCTTGAATACCTTCATGAACTACAACAAGACACCATTCTTGACAAAAGAACAAGGTCTTCAAAATGAGGGAATGTGGATTACCTTTGAGTGGGGATGAAGGGAACAAATCCTTCAAAATCCAAATGGATCAAGATTGGAAAGGTGAGGGAATTGTACCCTCCCCTGCTGGACAAGTGGAAGTGATCTTTTGGGGTCCAAAAGGCTTCCAGTGGCGAGGATGATTAGGTGCTAAAAAACAAAGCTCAAAATTCAAAGTTTTCAAATTAGTGTCGAACCTAGACCACTGCGTAGTTCTCATCATCCTGAATCCAGCGCAACTCATTTCGCACGAAACAGACTTCGTATGCTCCCAAAACATGTTTCATTTGTTTTCCAAAACAGGCCAATTTTTGCAAAATGTGACAGCCCAATCAGTAATCCGTAGTGCTGATGTGGAACTGACTGTGCAGGGTATGTGGCAATTTGACTTGGTCAACAGGCTCCTTCAGTGAATGGGGTGCTGACAAGTGGCACATCCTCATGGTGCAATGTGGCAGATTTGTAATAGTTGGTTGGTGGCCAACCATGGCCTGACACGTGGTCCAGTTAGAAGCTACCACATAGCAGCCCGGGAGGCCACCAAAATTTTGGTTTGAGTTGGGCGGAGGTAGCGGGGGTCGAACCCGCGACCACATAACACATAACCAAACTGTTTACCAACACACGATCACATGTAGTTCTTAACTACATAAGAACTCAGTGTCTATTTGAATAACACTTGTGCGCCAATTCGGGGTAGGGTCAACTCGTGGGGGTCGGCCCTTGGTTACACCACCAGCAGAGAGAGGAGCAGGGGGCTCGGGAGGCATGAGCAGGTCATTGGCCTTAGCCCCATGCACATAGCCCCCTACGTTTCCATATTTTTCAAAAAAAGGGGTTAGATGACACTTAAAGTGTCTAACAATTTTGCTCCATTTTCGATGAAATTGTCGCTCTGTTAACGCGTTTCGGGATAAATTTGTAGGATGGTGCCGGATTTTGGGGAATTTGTGGTGCAATTAGAAAAATATTCGGAAAGGCCATAAATTCTTCAGTTTTTGACAAAATCATGAGCAGAAAGAGGCTACACAAGCAGTTTTGGGAATCTTGGATCCATTGGAACAGGTTTCAGAGCATTATGAGTATTGTAAACTGATGTATTCACACTTTTGAGCATAATAGAGAGGGCCAAGCCATTGGAAGTTGGACCAAGGAGATGTAGCCCAAGAGGGGTGAACTCCTTTATCATGTGTTGCTGTGATACTATTTATGGTGATGTTTATGTTTGTTATATGTTGTTTTTTGGTCATTTGTTTATGTTAATTTGCACATAAAAATTACATAAAAACACTCAAAAACCCATGTTTAAACTTGCAAATAATTTCATAAATCCTCAAGCATATTTAATATAATCTGAAAAGGAATTTTAGCATAGTAAAACTAATATTCTTAATCATATCATTCATCAATCAAGCTTTGGTACCATCTGTCATGACCCCAACAATGGTCGCACCACCATGGGCATGCAACACCGGTGAGATTTTGTATCGAGAAGCTCAACTACTCTCTCCTAGACTACACCTCTAGCCTATGTGCCTTAGTTAATTCATTTTTTACACTGCAAAATTAATCTTCAAAAGGAATCAACACAGTAGCCCAAACACTTCAACACTTAGCCAATTATGCAATCTTACTTCAATTGATTTACTTCATTAACATTCATACAAATATGTGATGTCGTAAATTCAACAATAAACGACAAACAACAATGCTTCAATATAAACAATATAGTACAAAACATGTACAACAAGAGGGGGCACTCCCAATGGAAACTTCATAACTTCAAATATGTTACAACAATTTTAGAAAGGGCCAGCCATGGCTAAACCTATGCGTTGTCCAAACTTCTTCAAAGTTACAAAGTATGGAAATCGTTAGCCCACTGTAACACACTAGCCAAAAATTCCGAGTCCCACAACCCAGGGCGTGCCGAACATAAAGGTTGGCACCTTTCCAACAAAAACCTCAGAATTTTGTGCCCTTTACAAACCAAAAAAGCAACTCTCTGACTTGCCTAAAAACTTGGCTCACTTGGGTGAGTCCTGCCTGTTCCTATGACTTGTCTTTAGCTATGGATTCCCTACCTGTGGTTAACACCCTTCATTCTGTGATTCAATTCCTTTTGTTGTATGAACTTACTTGGTTTCCTTCTCCTTCGTGTGTCTTCCCTTACTTATATGCGTTTGTGCCCAAGTATTTACTTTGGGTTGACACTCCTTCAAGTTTCGTGTTGACCTATGTTTGGTCGTGCGAGCGTCCCTGTCATTTGGGTGCATCAATGTGCCCAGCACGTGATTCCTGTTTGGGCACCCATGTGCCACTTCGTCATGCAGATGCACCCAAGCATGGGCATCTGTCATGTCATGCACCACATGTTATGCCTTTGCTCATCGTTTCCTTCGTTCACATGTCGTGTTGATCGCTCGACCGTGCTCATTGTGTTGACCTTTGTCCATTTTGTTTGGTCCACCTCAGCATGTCTTTCTCGCCCTATGCCTGTTGTTTCTTCATTTCGCTCGTATTTTCCTTTCTTGCACATTACATTTGCCTATGAGTGCCCAGGCGCCCCGCCTTCATGCAGGTGCAGCCAGGTCACTCGCCTTTGTGTCATGCATGTGATGCCCCATGGATCCACTTCGCTTCCTCATCTTTGGTTCACCCAACACTTGGTCCATTCATTCAACAAGTTGGGTCTGTGTTCCACGCCCATCGCATCGCATGACTTGGGCGCACATGACTTATAAGTTTTCCAAGGGTCGTTATGGGTGTCTATTTGGTCTTAGTCTCAACTCGGGGCCCTAACACTATATATACCCCTTCTGCGGGCACAGATGAATTAGAAAAAATTGTACCACAAAACTCTTTACAGATAACACTTCATTTTCACAACCATCCTTAATTAAACTGCTCTTTAAAACAATAAATTTCTATACTTAATAAAACTAAATACAATTTAAATTTTATAAATTATATTTGGAACCTCCTTCATTCGAAGCAACATCGATGAACGAAGTTAATACATACATGCAACACCAATGAACTAAGTTAATGCATACAAGTAAGAGTTAACTATTATAGCGTGACAAGTTAAAGATTTCCTTTACTCAACTATCGTCACATTTGTTGGATTAAGCTTTTGCCCTAGTTCCTCGAGTAAATTAGAAATGTGTGTAAAATTTACACTATTTGTGGTCTTCTTCTATTTTTTTCTATTATTATTATTTATAATAAAATTTTCCACTTATTATATTATTATTATGTATAATAAATTTCAAGAAGTTTAAAAATAATAATAATAATAATAATTATTATATATAATAAATTTGAGGAAATTTAAAAAGTTGGTTAAATTGATTACATCTAATGTTGTTAGATGTTGTTAGATATTTGGTTTTTTTGGTTTTCTAGGTTATGTGAGTCCTAATATGGCTGAAATATCTAACTTGTGGCTTGAGTAGTTGTGACTCAGGGGCATTTAGCCGTCAAAATCATTTGGGGATTTCACCTAACCTGTGTTACACCAGCCGTTAGCATGGCTGGATTTTTGCCCACAAGATTTCAAACTAGTGACTTTTACACCACAAAGTACCTTAATAAAACACCCTACAATAATCTACTCTACATCCTCATAAACAATATTTAATTATTTTTTAAATAATATATAATTCAAATATATTTTTATAAAATTACATTAATCTAAAATAACAAATTTATTAAAATTACAAATACTAAATTCGAATTTCTATCAATATAGTAATATATATCAATGAATTTATCAAAAATACCCTTTATTATTTAAAAAAGCGAAACATTTGGCTTTTTAAGTATTTTTTATTTTATAAATTAGACCCATTATTAAAAATTATTTTATCATAATTATAAAACATTTTGCATCCCTATACCATGTTAAATGTTATTTTCAAAATAAGAGCAAGATAAAAGGGATGATTAAATTAATACACTTCTCAACAAACTATTTGATGAATTTACAACTACTTTTTTCTTTATAGGTTTTTAACACCAAGTCCTAAGATATAACTAAATAATCCTTATACCCTGTTAAAGGTTATTTTCAAAATGAGAGACAAATAAAAGGGATGCTTAAATTAATACACTTCTCACACCAGTGATATTGATGAATTTACAACTCTTCTTTGTTTATAGGTTTTTAACACCAAATCATAAGATATAAGGGTTTTTTTAATTAATACACATTTTATACGAACGATGCCCATGTAGTTTTGTGTTTTAACACCCAAACATAAGATATGAGGGGATTTTAAATTAACACAAGTCATAATAATGTTGTTAATGAAGTTGTTAATGAAATTTCATGTTAGTTTTATTTTGAAATTATAAAATTTTATAAAATTCAAAGTTGCAAATTCTTTTTGTAATGTAGTTTTAAGATTTCAATGTATATTTTTTTTACATAAAAGGTAGTGATTTTATTAAATTTGTGTTTGGTTATAACAAATATAGGGGGAATTCAATACATTGCCATTTTTCTATAGGATTTTCCATTGAGATAATGACTAAATTTATGGGAGATAGATCCCAGTATTTTTTGCAGGTACTACAATTAAGCCTTTCTACATATTTTCAAGATTAGATTCTTACATATTACGATCATAAGAGAATGCAAAAACAATACATTGAGTTATTTGGGAGGTTTTTAGAGTAGAGAATCCATGCAGAGTTAGAAACTTAAAGCTAAGTTAGAATATGTTTCGCATTCTCACTTTTCTTTATTGGATTTCCTGCCTCTTGTGAGAGGTGGTTCCATTGCATTTGAGGAGAATGATTTTTTAGCATAATTTGTCTCCCGTGCATGATTTTGCATGAGCTACTCTAATTTCCATAGCTTCCTTGTTAAACTTTTGGGTAGATCGCTTCATCTCTGTAAGAGCAGAGGGTGTCAATTCCAATGCTCTTTTCTCAAAAAATGAGTCTGGACCAGGAGGGTCGACCCATGAAGGGGATTTCTCTTCATTTTCCACCAACACTTATGTATTTCCCTAATCCTCATTTTGGGATTCATCCATAGGGGTATCTTCTTCTTGTTTTGGATCTTGAAGAGCCTCAAAAGAGTTTTTGTTGAAGGAAGGTTCTAGGATTGGATCTCCTTCAACATATTTCTTTGGGGTTGCAACCTTGTTATATTGATTCATTCTTTGCTTTGTGTTGGTTAGAAATTTGTCTCTTTAGAAATAGGGACTTGGGCCAACCCATCTTTTTTCGCTGGGGGTAGTTTTTGGCAAAGTGCCTGTGAGTATGATAGTCGATGCATTTAAAGGGAATTTTCTCATAGTCCAATTCCTGGATATCGCTCCATTCTCCAAGATTTATCTTTAGGGTATCCAGTAAACCTTTGTTGAGGTTTACCTCAACATAGATGCAAGCACAAGAAAATTGACATCCTTTTGGTTCTGCTTTATTGAGATAGTGGCCCAACTTGTTTCCAAGGTATTTTGGTGCATTCGGTCCCCAAAGATGAAGAGGGAGGTGCGACATCCGAACCCACACCAACGCAACATTGATCTTAGAATCTAGATTGAAATCAAGAGTCCAAGGACTAATAAAGAGGCCTCTGGACACCATGAAATACAGACTTGATATGAAAATCAAATCTCTTTTCATTTTAGTGAGAAACAAAAATACATAGAAGCCCCTTCCAACTGCAAAGAATGTTACTTGTCCTTGAAGCTTGGGGGCCCATTGCTCTGGGATCCAGGTTTCAACAACTTTTGGATTCAACCAAAAGCCCCTAAGAGAGCTAAGGCTCTCTTGCAAGGATCTGAAGAAGAGAGTTCCATTGTTGGGATCTTAGCTAATTTCTTCACACAAAAAAAAAAAAATTGGGGAGGGAGAAGTCCCCATGAGGATTTTGAGCCTACACCAGGGCTTTGAATGCTACCTCCTCCTCCATGTCATTATGAATAGAACGCTCCAAAAAAGAGCATAAATAGACATCAACGGAAATGAGTGAAGCTACGGATTTGAAGACACGCTCGTTTTAGTGATCCATGCATTTAAACCATCCAAAGGGGCTCAAGCTTGCTCCAAACTTGCAATAAAATCTTCAATGGCTAGGGTTTCCCTAGTCACCTGACGTTGTAATCCGCAAAGCACATTTTTCTTCTAAGACTTCTAATGTATATTAATATTATCTTATGTAAACAAAACTTGGTCACCTAAAATACTTTGTTACCAGTGGTGCAATATAATCTTGTGTAAACAAGATCTCGTCACCTAAAATAATTCATTGGTGATCCTTAAAGAGAAAAACTTCTACTCATGACAAATGTCTCTAAATCCTTTGGGTTTCCAATCATTATTATACTTTCTTCCTTCATATGAAAATAAACTCCTGATCAATCAAAAGAAAATCTTAAATCATACTTCAAAACCAATATATTTATTAAAATTAATCACAACATTTTTTTCCTTACAAACTATCCAAACTAATTATTATATATTAGTGACAGTGATGATTAATCACCTGGATACGGGTGACAACCAAGCCATTTGTAATGATTAGACTGATGGGCGGCGAGAGGACGGGCCACATGGCCGTCTGCGTTCCCTCCCATTCTAGCCTGAAATGAATTCATGGCAGCCTGCAAGTTTGATTAAATGGGTACTCTAGCCGAGATTTACCCATCATGTGCACAACAATGGATTCAACTCACCATAATGCTACTCTTCCCCCCTGCTCCATAGCATATGTCTGCCTCAGGATGCTGAACCCTGTTCTCGCACTGTTACGGGAACCGTCGCTGGTTGTTAAGCTGTGTAGACCTTGGTAATGGGCATCACTTCTCCCAAACCAGGCTTTGCAATTTGACATCAGCCCAGCATTCCCTTGCTCATTCTCTGCTCAATCCTTTAGCCAACCCCTCCAATGATAGCTCGGCTTTGTATTCTACCATGGCACGCATTTGTCACTGAATGCGTAGCAAAAGGGGGATGTCATGGTGGTAGTGTCCGCCCTCCTGCGACGCCTAGCCCTGACTCTGCCTCCCCCTCCCCTTCCCCTGACATTCCCAACCCATATGGCTCCTTCTCTAGCAGGTATCCTGATACCCGCAGTGGCCGTGGACGCGCACAGCTTCAAGGTGCTAGCCGAAGAGACGTTGTTGTCCATACAGCCAATTTTCCTCTCCCCCCTCACCCTGCTCCCCACTCAACACAATTTCGCTTCCGCAGCACCCTGAACAGACCTGTCATTACAGCCACTGTCACCATCGTTTTCTCTGAGGAAAACGATCCACAGGATGCTCCGTCGGGAAACACTGGGGCGCAGCAACGGGATGCTCACAGGCTCAGGAGTGATCGAGACTCAGGCAAGCAACCGATGGATGAGGAGATGGTCACCCTACATGGCAAGGCACTGGGTGGCAGTCAGCATGCTGCAGAAGGAAAATCTGGAGACATGCAAACACCTGGTGGTAGAGTGGTCGACACGTCAAGGCCGCATGCAGTTGCTGGCAGCTCTGGTGGTGCTCAATCAGCTCGTGGGCCTCAAACTGGCGTGTCGGAGGAGGAAGATGAATGGTATCAGTATGCGTGCCTCATCGAAGAGGTGCCCGCCCCGGACGACCTCAAGTGATGACACTTGGCAGCCACATGTCACCCTTATGCCAGTTGGGTGTCTCTTCTGATGACTGGTTCTTTTCGGAAATGATTGTTTTGATTAAACTTTCCTGGGTTTTTTTTGCCATGTTTTGATATTTTTTGGTTCAAGACTGATAACCCATATGTGGGTTTTTTTTTGCCTTCATGGACTGGTTTCCCCATCGATGGGGTAGTCAAGCTATTTTTTCTAGATGATGTTCAGTACTGTTGAGGCCTGTGCCTCATTGTAATCATATTTTGTTTCATATTAATAGAATAGATTTATTTAGAAAAAAAAAACAGTGATGATTAATCATCTCTATTTCCAATAGAGTAAAAGATTACAATAAAAATTGTTTAAAAAAATTAATTATAACTTAATTGTTATCATGCTTCATGTACCTTCTCTCTTTATATAGAATTAGTAGAAATTCACTAATCATATTTATACTAAAATGTTTTTTGTTTTGTTTTGTTTTGTTTTGTTTTTGCTTTTGTTTTTTTTTGTTTTTTAATTAATCTATCATTACCTAAATTATTTGAAAAATCTTGAATTCAAACTTTTGTGATCCATATTACATTAAGAAGAGTCTTTTCGATATAAATCATATGAGAAAAAAATCTTCGCCACATTTCGAACCAGCTAGTGTGATTCATCATCAGGACCAGATGAAGACGCAGATCATGCCATAGGATTAAGTAGAAAGCGATGTAGAGACTAAAAGATCATATAACGACTAGTTTCTGCAAAATATTTTTTTAATAAAAATGCCAATAATTTAAATAGAGATGACGGTTGGAATATTAACAGAAGTTGGGTCCCTGTCCTATCCTCCTAGTTTGTTTCTGTTTACGGATTATTATTTTTTTAGGGTTTGATGTTTCGTTTTATGAATTGTTTTATTTTTTGATCAACTTTCTCATTTTTAAATTTTGTTATCCTAATCTTCCTTGGCTTTTGAGTATGGTTTCATCTAAACTGCTTTACCGCTTTGAAGCTTTGTATATTTGTTAGACGTTATTGATTTTCTTAGCTCTTTATATTGATTGTAGGGCCCTAGACCCTTTTTTTGTTGACCCTAATTTATTCAGCGCTCCCTCTTTGATTGCTTTGATTTGATTTTAGTCTCCTTTAACTATTATTTTTGTTATAAGATCTTGACTCATTAATCCGGTCTTGACTCCTCTTTATATATATATATATGACTTTGTTTCCTGCCTTTATTTGACTTTGATTGTTTGTTTCTTGTTAATGGTTATGTTTTTGGATCTTTCTTTAATTAATATATATATTTTTTTAATAATTATTATAAAATATATTATTTCATAAACTAGCCGTTATATTGGTTGTTATAATAATATTATTATTAAAATATTATTTTTCATAAACTAGCCATTATATGATCTTTTGGACTCTACATCGCCCTCTATTTAAGTATGTGCCATGATCTACATCTTCATCTAATCCTAATGATGAACCACACTAGTTGGTTCAAAAGGCGTTGGCAAAAATTTTCTCCTATGTGATTTCTATTTGAAAATTATTAATTATTTTTCATTATATTATGAGTTTTTCAAATTTAAATTTTAGATTTATAATCATTATAAAATAAAATTTAAAAATTAAAATATTCAAAAATAAAGTTTATTTATTAATAAATTGAGTTGGTTTAATAATTAAGAATAAGTATTTCTTTTAAAAGATTATATACTTAAACACAAAACAACATTGTACATACATCTCCATAAACTTTAACCACTATACAAATCCCTTATCTTACAAACAAAAAAATTTCATGAATAAATTTGATATTTAACTTAACTATAACATAATTATTATTTTAATTACGCAGAAAGCGTTTTTATTGTGAAGTTCTATGATTTAAAACTGTAGAAATTCATAGACCAACATTATAGAGATCCCCTTTACCCTGATAAAGTTAAGTTGCCCCATCGATGCACTACCTTGTCACATCGTGATACAGTGAGGTTCAACTACTGGACATCGTGGGACGCTCAAATCACTTGCCGACTTTAATGCTTACAAAAATAATTTCAATGGACCCCTATCCCTGGAATTCGCAGGTCCCCCATCAAATTTCAACGCGGCGGGAATAGCGCTGAACGTGATAACGATTTGCAATACATAATCGATGTTGTGAGCAGTGGAACCAACCTCATGATCAACCTAACATGTGGGGCACTCATACTTTTGTCATGAATGTTGTAGAGACTATAATAGCCACGACACCGCCAACATTTTTCTTTGTTGAAAATATATACAAATTTGAGAACATTTAAACATGTTTCATTATCATATTATTTTTATAATATTTGCATTATTTTTATTATACTTGTTTTATATTAAACAAGATATTATAATTAAGGGAAAAAAAAATTAAGAGATTTTAGTTCAATTGGATTTTTCTTTTAATTTGTAAATTCTCAAAATTAACATTTTTTTAATTATTTATAAATTATATATATAAATTTTTACTTAATATTTTGTAATTTTTTTAATATTTTATATTATTTTTATTAGATATATATATTAAATATTTGGTAATTTTTTTTAATATTTCAACAAATTTTATAAACATCATTGTATCATGTTGTTACTTGACTTTCATATAAGAAAACTTACTAAATGCCATGATATCATGTTGCTTCTTGATTTTCATATATTTTTTCTTATAAATAATTTACATAAAACAATAAATAATTATTATTTTTTATTTATTAATTATTAATTAATTATTTTATATGTAGTTGCTACAACATATAGAACTACATTACCATTCTCGTAAACTTGTCTTATAAATCTTCATTATGCTTTTCCTTTAAATTTTTTAGGATTATTTGGTTTCCTTTTGAATATCTTATCTAATTTTTAAAATTATTTTTTCAATAATCTCATTCATTTTTCCTTTTATGTACTTAAATTTTTTCATCTTTTTCAAGTAATAACAATTTCTATTCAATTTTATGATGATGATGATGGTTAACGTCCGCTGAGACCAAACAATGGTCTATTGGACCTAAAGAAACAAATTATTTATTTTGATTTAAAATTATTAAACTAGTGCGAAATAAAACTTTGAATATGTATTATTTATTTTTTCTCAACATTGACCCATCCAACTAACCTAAACATACATGGAACAACCATTTTAGCCAACATATTTACCTATATACTCTTTTGTGTTTTCTTTTCAAAACCTATTTTTATTTTAATATGTTAAAAAAATATTGTTATAAACCTATTAAGCTTCCTCAATGAATAATGTAAAAATATTGACATGCCAAATTAATGTCATGGTTATTATTACCTAGTATATATATGTATATCTATAATAATATTGTTTTGTTATAATAATGCATTACTTTATTTTAAGCTAAACTAAATTAGGGAAATAATAAATAAATGCCAATCATACAAATAAGTAGTGATATAGTAGCTTAGTTTTAAGCTTAAATAAAAAAACAAACTAGTGCTAAGTCTAACAAGCCATTTCAAAATGCAATAGAGATACAAAATCACTTTTTGCAAGATGTAATGACTTGCATAATTAACGACGGTTCCATTGTAATCTTTTTACTCCCATAGAACCCACTTTAAATAAAAAATAACACTTTGAATACTTTGTAAAAAAATATCTAAACAAAAATTTCAAAGTTTTTAAAGTTTTTTTGTTTGTAGTTTTGGAGTATTTTTATATAAGTTTTAGCTTCCCATTATTGTTGGATGCCAAAACATATAATTGAAAGTGTAACTTTTTTTCCCACCTATTTTCTGTCGAGGCCATAATTGGTTGATCATTAAATCGTGCCACATGCCCTATTTATGTCATAAATATTAGCTTATATTTTTGTTCAACCCTTCTTTTTTAGCAAACACAATTATTGTTTCTTTATTTTGAGATTTCTTGATGAGTGTATCTCACTCAAACCTTTTGTTAAGCCAAGAAATAACTCCACACTTGCGTGTCTTATTTTATTACACAGTTTAATATATGCAATGAAGGTGACTACTTGCTTCACCTTCTATGAGGTATTCTTGGTCTTTCTTATGACTCCTCATTTTTTTACATAATCTCTTGAAGGATTATGTAGGTAACATTCCCTATTTTTGTTGAAGGGTGGTTTATAAGTCTAAGCATGACTATGAACTTTTCAAACTTTTCACTTTTGAGCACTTTGGTGAATATGTCCAAAATTTGTTCATTTGTAGAATAAGGTATTATGTCTTAGATGAATAATATTGGCCTTTGCATGATATCAAATAAAATGATGATTTGTATTGATATGTTTTGTTTGATCATAGAATCTCGGATTCTTGGCCAACTTAATGGAAAAAGTATTTTCAACCAAAAGAGGGGTAGATTTCAGTTTTTGCTCTTGCGAATCTTCAAGTATTTTCTTAAACCACAAAATCTCCTTTGTCACTTCTATACTACTACATATTCTACTTATATTGTAGAACTATTGGAACTAACTACGTCTAAGATATAATTGTTAATATAAGACTCATGAGATAGCTTGAAGTCGACACTCCATTTTGTTTAATTCCCATCAAATACTAAATTAGCATATTCAATCAAGCTAAATTCATCTGCAGTGGGAAGATCTGAGCCCACATTCATGAGTTTCCTTTAAGTATTTTATAACTCTTTTTGTAGCAAACCAATGTCCTTCACAAGGTTTTTGCATGAAGTTGGGAAGAATCCCAACAATAAATGAAATATTTAGTCTGGTGGTGGTGAGGTAGATAGTACTTCCCACAAGTTATTTGTACTTGGTTGCATCCTCAAATCCATTCCCTTTTATTTATGTGAGCTTCAAATTGTGTTCCACGGGAGTAGAAAGAGGGTTATATTTAGTCATGTTGAATTTGTTCAATAATTCAACAATGTACTTCTTTTGAAATATGAATATGTACTTTGGATTTTGAGTCAGTTCAATGCCTAGGCAATAATGAATATATCCCAAATCTATCATCTTTAGGCCCTTGCTCAACTCTTTATTTATGGATGGAATATAACTTTTCATTATTCCCTTCCATCAAGCTATCATCTACATACATTATAAAATATGGAAAAGAATTCCAACTTTATTAACAAATAGAGTTATATCACTCATATTAAATGCTTAAAATTAATTTCAAAAGATGCCCAATTAACTCATTATACCAGGGTTTTGGTGATTGTTTCATACCATATAAGGATTTGATGAGTTTACATACTTTCTATTCTTCTCCCTTCACAACAAAACCTTTCAGATGAGACATGAAGATATTCTCTTTCAAGTCTTTGTTAAAGGAATTAGTCTTCACATCCATTTGATGAATGTTCTATCCATTTTGTGCTACTGAGGAAAATAGAGTATAGATGGTAGCCCATTTTGTTGTGGGGGAAAAAGTCTCCTCATAATCAATTACTTCTTTCTATGAAAATCCTTTTTCCAAAAGCATTTCATTGTGCTTGTCAAGTGAGTTATCTTATTTACTTGTTCTTGTAGACCCACTTGTAATCAATTGGTTCGGTTCTGAATTGAGGTTCCACCAACTTCCGTGACCCAATTTTTATGAAAGCATCATACTCCTTATGCATTGCTTCTTTACAGTCATCATGAGAAGTAGCTTCTTCAAAGGAAGTTGGTTCAAATTTAGTAGATAAATTTAATTAGCAATCATAAGAAACATCCATATCATCTATTTCACTTGAATCAGAATTATCTACATCTCCGCCATCTTGTCTAGTAGAACATATAATTGGACTATCTTTCCAAACTTATTAGGATGAACAATTTTAAATATTTTTATGAGCCACTTTAATGGATCTTTATGAGATGATACAATTTTGTTGCATTAATTGATATAATGTTGTGTTTCCATCGAGGTTCAACCTTTCATCCTTCTAAACCACATATTCCAATGGATTCTCCTAGTTTAATGTAGTGGTCAGAACATTATGAGGGGGAGATGATGCTCCAAAATGATATCTCAAATATTGATCCAAGATAGGGACCCCCCTTCAATATTTCAAATCCCATTATCAAATTCATGAAATTTCGTTACATGAGTGAATCTATCTAGATGATAAAGCTATCATTTAGAAATTTTGTTATTCTTGGAAGATTCAAGAAAAATTTCACCTATAGAAATAATAAATTTCTTATTTACCTCATCATGAAGATGATATGCCTTGGAGCTATTTGAATGCCCCAAGAAGATGCACTTTTGACTCTTTGTATCAAACTTGTTTATTTCCTCCTTAGGAATCAAGGAATTATAGGTGGAATAAAAAACCCATAGATGCCTCACTGAAGGAATGTGGCCATACCATATTTCATAAGGAGTCTTATTTTTAAGAGCATGAGATGGACACATGTTTTTCAAGCATACTACACATAGAGTTGCGTCAACCCAAAACATCAACTTTACAATTTTGAAAATCATCATGGAACAAACCATATTCAAGATAGTCATGTTCATTCTTTCAAATACACCATTCTAGTAAGGATTGTATGGAATTATGGTTTGATGTTGAACCTCATGTTGGAAAATATAGTTTCAAAATCATTAGATTTATATTCTTCTCCATTATTAGTATGAAGAGATCCAACATGTGATTGTGCTTCATTTTGAATCCATATATGAAAAACTTTAAAATTTTCAAAAGCTTGATATGTATCTTTCAACAAGTACACCCAACACATCCTCGTGTAATCATCAATAAAAGTCATAATATATGCATTTCCCTTAGTAGATGGGATAGGAATAGGGCCACATAAGTCAAAATGTATCATTTCAAGTTTTCTACATCCTCTAGAAGTGGAATCACGGTAGGGTTGTTTGTATGGATTCCAAGGACACAAGCATCACATTGCTTTAGTTTCCAAGGAATAGTATAAAGAAAACTAGAAATGCCATTGCTTTTTAGTAAATTAATATTGTCGGAATCAATATGTCATAGAATACTAGATGACATTGTACCTTCATTTTGATAAGAGAGGTATGCAAAATGTCATGTATAAGAAAATTTCCCTTTCAACTTTAGTAGTCTTTCATCCTCCACTCTAGTGATGAAAACCATGTTGTTAGAAGCCTTCCTTATTTCTACATTTCCATCAAAAATATGGATGAAATGGCCTTAATGCAAATTTTGTACAAGGGACAAATTCCTTTGCAATTCTAGAAGATAAAGTGCATTGCAAAAGAAAATTTGAGAATCCAAGAAATTTAAGCCTAATGGTGCCAATTCCCAATGATTTAATACTTACTCTATCTGTAAAATTCACTATTCCATTTGCATTGTCACTAAACTATTTAAAGAATTCTTTCTAGAAGGTCATGTGTCATGTTCCACCTATGTCAAGAGCCATGCATCTCTCTAAGAAGCAAATAAAGTATGAAATAAATCTTCAATTACTCCAGTATTGCAATGGGAAAAATGTAATGAGTGAATTCAAGTGCTTTACCTTTACCTTTTCCTATATCCATTTTGATCTTCTCCCAATGGCTTCTACAACTTGTTGCATCATGTCCATTTCTACTACAATGATCTATACTCTCTAAGGAATGAGACAAAATATTGACAATAAAAAAAATTGTCACAAGTGCATAAAAGAAATAATGTAGCCTGCAAAGTCATATGGAAAGAGTATAATTATTTTCAAATAGTAAACATGTCATCGGACAACATCATGTGAAAAAAATTCATGGATTTTACAATAGTGAATGCCCACATTTATATTATTTATGGTGCCTTTTCACCTAGGGTCGTGCACTTTAATCATAATTCCAATACCATGGGTTACAAAAACAATGGGTGAATACCATAAATCCCTATGGTAAAAGCTAATCAATAGTTGTATATGGCAAAAGCTAATTTTACAATTAGATTCTTATTTCGTTTTCTTCCACCTCTTGAATACCATTTGTGGATACCATGGTTTACCAAAACCATGGGCTTGGAAACCACAAACAATGAAAAATATTATTGACTGTGGTGATTTGATGGAAATGGTGAATAACCATCAGTTTCCACTCGGAGAAGTCCTCCTCCCTAGGAGGAAATGGTTACAATTGCATTTAGTGCCTCCATCATATGGGGAAAATTATGTTGAAATTGGATCTAGGTAAGCCACTTGCCTTAGTGTAGGAGTTGCCTTGTTTTGACAACAAAATAAAATTGGATCCTTCATTAGTGAGTGCCCTTAACCTATTATTCCACTATTTGATCAATGGTTTCTTATTCCATTAGTTTAGGGTTGAGCTCTGTCGATGTCAATTGATTTTCTATCTCTAACATGTCCAATAATGGTAAAGAATATGGTCGAAGGAGGTCCACATTGAACACCAGGATTTACATTGAAGTTTTCATGAGCATTTCCTCCAAGGATTTACTTTCCACGATGACGCTAACAAACACGACAACATAACATGTGGGGCCCTATTTCCACGTGGCATACTCAGCCTTTGTTATTCATGATCTTATTCCACCATTTTATTACATCATCTTAGAACAATCTACCCCCAGATGTTTCAAGTTCACCACTCCATACAAAAGTCTCGGGGATAAACTCATAGGAAAGCTCATCATCGCACATAGGTGTATGGGTCCTTCCTTCCGCTTATGTTTCCACTATCCCATTGGGCATTCAATCTCCCCCCTCCACGTAATCCTAAACCTAATTTTCTTCCTGAAATTTTCATTGTGCATACCTTTTATTATCTTTGGGATTCCATTCCCGAGATAAATCAACCCTCTACCTGGAAATTTCATTAACTCACAATATTTTCCATTGGACCATCATACACCTCCATTTCCATGTCACCCTGGAGCCAATCATCTCAGTGATTTCTTAAGACACTTTTGGTTTCTTTCGGGCTTTTGTCCCTGGCATGGCGTGATTAGCCACATCAAATGACAAGTTAGCCCACTTCCTAATCCAATCCCAATCCAATTACACCACCTCCTACCCATTCAAATCCATCATATCCACTTGGAAAATCAGTGAGTGCGCCTAGAATTCAATTTTTGTCCTTACCACCTTTATAGCATTTAATTCATGCTTATGTGAGTTAGTGGTTTGATGGTTGCATGTAATTATGCTAAATTAATTAATTTTATTGCTCTTACCTTGTGAATTTACATTTTTAACCTTGGTTTTCATTGTTACAATGAAATATCGCTGTGAGTCTTGCTAGAACAACAGATATGGGAAAAACAAAGAAAAAGGTGCCAGTTCAACCACAATAGGTACAACTCTAGAAGAAATTGATGAAAATTTACCAGATTCTTTCTTGTTCTCTGATATTGTTTGCACGATGGATTCTGGAATTTTCTCTTGGAATGCAATGTATAAAATACTTGAAAAACCATTACTTGAAGAAGAAAACTCAAGACCAATAGTTTTTGAGGCAACACTAAAAGATGTTGCAAAATCTCGCCTACACAATATTGATACTCGTCTGAGACTTCTTCCCTACACTAATATGATTCATTGGGTAGTTAAGAAGGTATATATTACAGAATGACAATTTTTCACCTCCCGTGTCACATTAATTAGTTCTTTGAAGCCAAAACACCTCTGGGGTATGTATAAACTGTCTAAATCACAACTTATGTATAATACTTAGTTTGTTAACAATTTTGTTAAAGAGAAGTGCAATAGTTCTCAAAAATAGCTCCCTAATTTAATTAAGGAGTGGAGGAGAGACCCCAACAAGAACAAAGAGGAATTGTCAAACAAATATTCTATACAATCCATATATCCCCCTTTCTGCTAGGTTTCCTCTATGTTATGTAGACTTTTTTCATATCAAAATGTGTTGCAATTTACAATAGACTCGGTCCCTCTCATTCATATGGTCGTTGAAGGGTTTCCTTTCAATTGGGACGAAATGTTGTTTGATAATATCACCAAATATATTCTCTCTTTCTGCACCAAACAAGCATCCACCCATAATCCTCCCTTTTATATGTCAGGTTTCGTAATGGATGCCATCTATTTTTCTTTCAATTTTCCAACAATGGGTTGGAAATGGACACTTATTGATCCTCTACCCATCCACATTTACCACAATAAACTATGGAAAGAGAATCGCGTTGACCATTTTTACCAAATATTCCATCTAGTTATAATCCCCATTTATAGCACCATTTTTCGTTCTAAACCTCTAAGAATGTCTTCAACTACAATGAATTGCTTGCTGATAATCATAGATTAGTTATCTGAAGAACATTTAACTTATATAAGGGCTTTGGGAAATAATGGTACTCCACATTTTTTGCCTCTATTTATTTCAGATAAGCTTCTATGTGGAGAAGTGGCTCACCAAACAGTAGGGATAGGTGTAGCCCTCAAATTAAAGAAAGCTTCCAAGAGAGTGTGGCCCAGGTTCCCCTTGAAAATTGGTATTTATACTCCTCAGAACTATGTCCATGCCGAGAACGAGTTAAAACCCTTGTATGCCTTAAAATTGTCTACCATTCCTACAAAATTGCATGATTCTACCAAGTTAATCAAGAGAATAACTATTTTTGCAAACATTAAAATATATGTTCATGAAACTAATCATTATGATGAATTGTTTTGTGAATCGTCTTCTTATCAATTTTTCTACAGTAAATCTAACCATTTATATCCAAATAGTTGTTAGCACTTTCTTGTCTACATGGACATAAGAATGTTTCCCTTGCCATTAAATCTGTTGCAATTTCCAGAAGAGGGAATATTAGTAAAGGTTACAAGTTCTTCAACATAGAAAGTCACTCTACAAGCAACTATGCATGTTCAGGGTCCTCCTTCCTCCTTTTGAGTCCCATGAGCAAACAACTTCAAAAACTCTAGAGGTTAGCAATATTATTAATGACTAGAAAATGTTTGAAAATATTATTCAAAGCTTGTTAAGAAAGTAAAAGAAACAACCATCCATGAAACAAGTGCTAAGAATACCATTGGACAAAAATTAGTTATTGCCTCCCCTAATGCCCCTAAGAATACTCTTGCAGAACTAAGTGTTATTGCTAAAACACATATTAGTGGTCGTCCTAGTATAGATACGATTCCAGCATCTCCTAATCCTATTACTCAGTTGGATATAGAAGAAATACCACATATAGAGGGATTTTATAGCCCAAAGCACAAGGCCATTTTTTAAAAAATAAGAGAAAGGTGGTTGAGACATGGGTCTTGCCAATAACTATTGCCTTACCAACCACTCCCTTCGAGGTAATTTTGGAAGGTACATCAACAACACCTAATGAAGAATATGAGGAATTGGCCCAATATGCAAGGTCTTATGCATTTTCTAGACTAGATAAAGAAACAAAAGCCAGGGAATTTATCAAGCAAAAAGATGAAAGAACACATCGATTGGAACAAAATTCTTCACAAGTTGAAGCTCAAATTTCCCTAGTCAGAAGCCAATATTATTTTTGTGACGATGCTACATCAGCCAACATTCAGGGGATCTCCTTGATATGAAGTCCCAATTAGACCTCACACCGTTTGGAGTATGAGTCCCAACAGTGGGGGTGTTAATGATTTGCCTTGGTTGCAAATACACATAGAGTGGTGCACGGTGTCTTTGGTGAGAATAAGTGTGTGACCTTGCAGATAGTCAAGTGTGATGCATGAATGGTTCCAACACATGAAGGGAAAAGAGAGTGATCCCCTTAGAAGCCTGTAATAGTACGCAACTTAAAAGGAACACACGAGCATAATGACATCACGAGCTAACATGCAAAATAGTCCACAAGTTAAGGTGATGAATTAATACAAGAACATGCGTTCAATAAGATTCATACAAATGAAAACAAAATAGTTCGTAAGCATGAGAATAAGTTAAATAACAAACATCACAAATAGAACAAAAATAGTCCTACTATATTCACAACATATGCATGAAACCATGTCGACTCTAATTTTTATTAAAAGCGAAAGTTTCAATCATACATACGCCATTAACGAACCACTATCCCCAATAATGGAATCTTAAAGTCAGCAACACCTGCTCCTGCAAATAAGTATACTCCCTCTACGCTATGGAGAAGCCAAGGCTCTCACAAAACTCCCAAGCTCTTCCTAAGCCTAAGCCTAGCCAAAATCTTGGCTCCCAAAAGCCCCTTACATGAGTTATGAGGTTTTATTTATAATAAGGGGGTGGATGACCTTTCAACTCCCCTTTGTGACCTTTGGAATACCCCTATGACTCTTCACCTTCTTTCAAATGACTCATTACATTACATCATGACTCTTCATATTCCAATATTGAGACTTGGAATTTCACTTACAAAATAATTACAAATAATATTAAAATTTACACTTGTACCCATATAAGACAAAATAGGGTAGAGACAACTTAACAGCCTAATAAGACAAAACACTATGATGCTTGAGTTTGGGAGAACTCTAGCTTAGTAACTTTTACTTGATGCTTCGTGGTAACATATTGTTGGGAACGGGTCCCCTAGGATCATTTTTGGGACTAAAAGCCTAAGTTTGGGGCAGAAAATTCGAATTTTGTATAAAGGAATGTAAAGTCTACGCATTTTGTGGCCGCGGAGGGTGAAGATATCAAGAGTCAAAAAGGGTTTCCACCCTTAGTTTAGATAGCTTGTGTCGTCTTTAGAGATCTTCCCTTGGTCTGTGGACCATGAGATTGTATAAAAAGGGAGTCTTAGAAGAGTCTAAGGGGGAGAAGTAGAGTTCTAAGGAAGTTTGAGTTCTTGATGATTCTGTGAAGAGCTAAGAGCAAGAGTCTTAGCATAGGAAGAGGCTCTAAAGCTGAGTGCGTAGAGGCCTACGGTAGAAGTCTACAACTGAATGTGTGGACCCCTGCAGTTGTGTGTGCAGGGCAAATCGAGTCTGTATTGGAAATCTGAATCATCAATAAAGAGAAGTATTCTGAAATTACTGTATTTTGTCTCTGTGGACTGCATGCGATTATGTTAAGTTCTTGGTTTATGTTATAATTCTAATTTGATGCGTGAATATATATGTTTCTATCTACTATATGAACGCAAACAAGGATATATGTTTACGCAAAGATATTCTTAATTGCATGGTAAAATTGGTGAACACTTAAGATAATTCGGGAAATTATACAATAACGTTGTAACAAAGGCGCGTAAGTGCCTGAGTCGCTGGTTAGGGTTGTGTGAAGGACGATCCTATACCTTCACAGAAGTTCTAAGAAATGGAAGAGAAAGTACATCAATAAGCCCTAAGGCTTATCGATCTGTGCGAAGGAAGGGTTTAAGGTATAAAACCAACATCACAACCATCTTAGGGTGTGGAAACTTGGTTCCTGCATCCCCCCATACTGCTTCGGGTGAGACTTCGGTCCGCGCTCCGTGGACTGATGCCGAAAGGGCTAGTAGTGTAGGGATTTGCTTGGCTGACTAATGCTGAACCTGGGTCAGGGCCCATCAAGCCAACAAATGGTCTCGTTGCTGGGACTGGGATCTGCATAACGAGATGTGTGATGTCGCATCATTGGAATCCAACTAAGAAGGAGATTGAAGACTGGTTCGATAGAAAGATCCACGAATTCGCGGCACAAGAAAATAGGAATCCACGATTGACAAAGGAACAGTGGTTGGATAGATATTTGTACACAAAAATTCATGAAATATTCTTTTGTTCTTTCTCGGTTGAACTATACGAGTGGAGCGCGAGGTGAGTATCAGGGGCGCGGCCGAGGCCAAGGTGGAGGAGGGCCTGATAGAGGCCGAGGGTAGCTTATTTGTTACAATTGTGGAGGACCAGTACACTACGTGAGACTGCCCAAACTTGACATGACTGTTATGCCGCTATTGTACTCAGTTTGACCATGCGACTGAGGATTGCCCTATATTGTTGGCTAAGATTTGCGAAAAGGGGGCACAACCTCTGCAGCCGATGCAGAACCTCCAGATGATGAGGGTTGAGCCTCGCGAGGAAGACCCTAAGGTAAACATTATGCTACGAAGTGGAACGACGACTGGTGAGGATAAAGGGAAGTAGCCTGCAGAAGGTGAGTGGGTTCGCAAAGCACTAGAAAAGGAGACTGGGTTTGATCTGGAGCGCGTAAAAGAAACATTTATGGAAGCAAAGAAAAGCTTTGCTGAGGCCTCTACCTCAGGAAGTCAGGAGAAACCAGTTGAAGAAATGGACCCATCCATGATTACCACGTTCTTGGAGACCTGCATGAAACTACTCCGCGATAGTAAGGCTGTGAAGGGACTGCAGGAACTGATCAATCGGTGCGCTGGCAAGGACAGCGCTACTAGTGAACCACGCATAGTAAAAAATCTTGGTAAGCATAAGGCATGAACTGGACGTGAAATGAGACTCACCGCGCAGATAGGAGAATATGAGATGGATCAAGTTATTCTGGATCTAGGGTCGGACGCGAATGTTCTGCCTAAGAAGACATGGGAGCGGATGGGGAGACCTGTGCTACAGTGGTCTCCGATTCAGTTAAGAATGGAAAATCAGTAGAAGATCATCCCCATGGGATGATTACAGGGAGTAATTGTAGATATTGAAGGCGTGAGCGCATTGGCTGATTTTGAAGTAATAGAAATTGTGGATGACAACAACCCCTACCCTGTGCTCCTTGGGATTGATTGGGCTACTGACATGAATGGGGTGATCAACCTGAAGAAGCGAAAGATGACATTTGAAAAGAAATTGCTTCGCATAGTAGTACCCCTGGATCCTGCAGAAGGACTGTGCTATACTGAACCGGTCCGCGATTACGAAAGCGATGACAATTTGGACCATATATATAAGATAACAGTGCGAGATCAAGATTGGGTGAATCCAACAGCAGATGGTTGTATTACATGGGACCGCGAAAGTTCCTGCACATCAGACTCAGATGAAGAATTAGAGCACTGGCAGAATTGATTACATGAAGTATCTATGTTGCGCTATAATATGATGACTAAAACATTGTGATGTGTGTCATCGGAGGTAAGGAATCTGCCTTCTTATGATGGGTTGACTGATGTGGATATATTTTTGGATGCATTTGAAAGGGAAGTGCCAGAAATGCATCGTTTCCAGGCCTTGGATTGGGCGTTGTGCACTACACCCGCAAGATGGTGGGGTATGCACAAGGGTAGTTTCGATGATTGGCATGAATATAGGAGGATGATGAGAATACGCTTTGGACAGCCGAAAGTACGGATGACAGACAAGTATGATGGGAGGGATGATCCGCACGATCACTTGGCCAAATGGACTAAAGCTTATGGAGCAGAGCCTCAGCCTAAATGGGTGCATATGTTCTATCATACCCTAGATGTCATACCAATGAATTGGTACCTGGAGACAGAGCTCCACCATGGCACTGAAGAATGGGATATTTTGCGCTAGGGGTTCGTAATGATGTTCAGCTTTGAAGACAGGTTTGACTGTATTGACGAAGCACTACAAGAGGTTAAAGAAACGATCTTTAGGATACCACAAGATCCTTTAGATCTGATTCAACCTGATTGGACCACTCAGCTAAGCCACACGCTGGAATGCTATAATGTGATCGTTGAAGAAGAGGACGAGGATCCCAGGAAAATTAATATTTTAGAAACTGAAGGTCACCGTGAAGTTGAAGGACCATAGATAGAAAACCCAGACATAACTACACTGCTCAAAACTAGGTAGGTGAACATTGGCACAGAAGTAGAGCCAAAGTTTGCAAAGATTGGGGACTATTGGGATGACACGACAGTAGATAAGGTCGCCAAATTACTCCGTGAATATCAGGATTTGTTCCCCATGAAGTTTTTTGACCTAAAAGGAATAATAGGAGACCTAGGTGTCATGAGGATCACCTTGAAACCAGACGTGAAACCTGTGAAACAAAGACCTTACCACCTCAATCTGAAGTATAAGGAAAGGGTCCGCATTGAGTTAGATAAGATACTCGCGGTAGGTAATTGGTGGAAGAATCTGATTGGGTAAGCCCAATAGTGGTTCAGGAAAAGAAACAGAAGGAAGAAATAAGGATATGCGTAGATCTCAGGAAATTGAATAACGCTTGCATACATGATCCTTTCCCGACCCCACTCATCGACAAGGTCCTAGATAATGTAGGCAGCCAAAAAGCATACTCTTTTACTAATGGGTTATTTGGGTACCATCAAATCAAAATCGCGCTTGATGATAGAAGCAAGACAACCTTCGCCGCTGAATGGGGATGGTTTCAATACACCGTAATGCCTTTTGGGTTGAAGAATGAGCCAGCAATATTTTTGCGCGTATTCATTGCAACATTCAAAGACTTCATCCATACATTTCTAGAGGTATACTTTGACGATTGGATAGTGTTTGGATTGGTCAAGTGCCATGTGGCAAGTCTGCGCTTGATGCTAGATACATGTAAGAGATACCAGATTGCGCTCAATCTGAAGAATTGTTTGTTTTGTGTCCCCTTTGGGATCTTGCTGGATCATGTGATATGCAGACAAGGTTTGATGGTAGACCCCGCGAAGATCACGATGATAATCAACTTGGAGGCGCTAAGGAGTGTGAAACAACTGCGCGCAACTCTGGGGCATACCGGATACTATAAGAAGTTCATCAAGAGATATGCCCAGATCACTGCACCTATGGAGAAATTGTTGAAAAAGGATGCTACATTCTGTTGGAATGATGAATGTCAGAAGAGCTTGGATGTGTTGAAAGAGAAAATAGTCACTGCGCCTATCCTAGTCTTCCTGGATTGGAAGAAGGAATTTCATGTGCATGTGGATGCATCATGTATTGCGCTGTGAACCGTACTGACACAAGCTAGTAAGGGAGAATTAGATCATCCTATAGCATTCTCAAGTAGGAAGTTGTCTAAAGCGGAGAAGAATTATTCCACGAAAGAGCGCGAAGGATTAGCTATGGTGTACGTGCTCTAGAAGTTCAAGCACTATTTGTTGGGTGGACATTTTAAGATGTATATGGATCATTCCACGTTGAAGTACCTAGTCAACAAGCCTGTGTTGGGGGGGGAAATATGTAGGTGGTTGTTGTAGTTCCAGGAGTATGACTTCAAATTTATTGTGAAGCCAGGGCAACTGAATGCAGACCCTGATCATTTGTCGTGCATTGAAACTAGAGAGGAACCTACTAATTTATAGGAAGGATTGCCTGACACATGACCATTTGCAGAGCGCATCGCAGAAAGTCACTTTGAAGATATTATCCACTTCCTGATGACAAGAATGGCTTCAGAGGGTTATACAAGTCAACAGAAGAAGGAACTCGTAGTGCGCGCGAAAGACTTTTCTATCATTGCAGGGCACTTGTAAAAAATAGGATCCAACAAAATATTGCGATGTTATGTGCTTGAATTTGAACAAAGCAGCATCCTCACTTAGGCTCATGTAGGAGTTGTGGGAGGACATTATGCAGGGAATGAAATAGTGCAAAACATTCTACACGCTAGGTTGTGGTGGTTGACATTGCATAAGGATTTGAAAGCATATTGTAGGGCATGTGATGCATGTCAAAGGACTGGTAGGCCGTCCTGGAGGGATGAGATGCCTCTGATACCACAGGTGATGTTACAACCATTCGAAAAATGGGCAATTGACTTTGTGGGACCAATTCAGCCTCCAGGAAAGAAGACGGGTGTGTGATACATCATCACTGCGACTGAGTATTTGACCAGATGGGCAAAGGCATAGCCTGTGAAGAACTGCACAGGCGTGACAGCAACAAACTTTATTTTTTAGTATGTCCTGATGAGATTCGGGTGTCCAAATATTTTGATGAGCGATAGCGGTATGCACTTTCTTAATGGAACAATCAGCGTGCTGGCAGAGGAATTCTAGGTGTATCATCAGAAAAGTATGCCTTATCATCCACAGGATAATGGGGTGGTGGAAGCGTTCAATAAGATACTAGAGAGTGCGCTGACGAGGGTTTGCAATGCTCAGAGAAATGACTGGGATGTGCATGTACCCGCGGTGCTATGGGTCTATAGAACGACTTGCAAGAAGCTGACTGGAGAAACGCCTCTCAGACTCGTGTATGGCGTAGAAGTTGTGATGCCAATGGAATATATTGTACCTAGTCTGTGCATAGCAGCATTCACAGGAATGGTGGATCGCGGAGCCTTGGAAGAGAGGCTCGCACAACTAGTGGAGCTTGAGGAGGACCGATTTCTAGCTGGATTTCATCAACAAGTTCAAAAGGAGCGCGAAAAGGCATGGCACGATTGGCACATCAAACAGTGCACCTTCAAGGTAAATGATCTGGTTTTTTTATATGACAACAAATTCGATAAATTTCCAGGGAAATTTAGAATGCACTGGCTAGGGCTATATGTCATCAAGGAGATTACCGATGGTGGAGCAGTTAAGATGGTCAAATTGAATGGAGAACCCTTTCCAGGAAATCTGAATGGCAGCCGACTGAAGCCATACATCGGTGATCTAGCTAGGTGACTATATGAGGGAAGCACAGTCTTAGCACTCTAGGCAACTGAAAGGAAGTGCAGGACTATAAACTACATTGCCTGGGTCGGAGAGCTGCGCGATTGGGGAACTACATGGAACGAAGAAATGTCATAGAACCCGTAGAAGTGCATAGGTAGCTACACTACCAAAGGAAAAACCACGTAGGAGAGTCGAAAAGTGACCATTAAAGTCACTATTCATGATTTAATGATGAAAAAATGGCCAAATGGAGCGGGCGGGGGCAGCATTTAAGTCGGAATTTATGGACCAGATCTTTGAAAATTTGCCGCCAATCTAGCATTAATGAACCGATTGTGGGGGGAACGGTCGGATTTGAATTCAAAAATGCCTATAAATTACAAAGGGTTGCCCAGCGGGAAACACTTGACATTTTGAGAATTGAGATGTTGAGCTCTCAAGTGCGCATGAACCATGAATACTTTGAAGCTTTGATAGTGAGTTTAGCGTTTGAGAAGTTGCCAAAGGAGACACAGGAGTTGTTGAATAGCATCATGTCGACGCCGGTTGAGACTGTAAATGTTGGGGAAGTAATGACAACTAAAGGAGCTATTCCAGAGGTAGCCATGGAAGTCGAGGGAGCTACCCCAGAGGTTGTAACTGCGGAAGTACCAGCTGAAGTACCTAAGTCACCACAGTCGCCCAGGCCGAGGCCTACCCCGACCAAGAAGGGTCCAAAGAACAAGAAAGGCAAGCAAGTCGTGACACCAGAGCTAGTGCACGCATCACCTAGAAAGAACCCACAGAAGGATAAGCCCAACGTGCAGGAAAAGGGCAAGGTGTTTGACTTAGAGCTAGAAGAAGAGGTCAAAGAAATCCCCATGGATGATGAGGATATTGCGATGGAAACAGAGGATGTTGAGGTTGAGGGGTCTGACCCCATTTCTAAGCTATCTGAGTACATTCCTGTGCGTAGGGGTAAAACAAAGGTACCAAAGGATATTGATGAGATTAAGTTCACCCTACATACACCCCTACTACCAGAGCAAATTGTCTTCGAGGGACCGTGCTTGGGGCGTTTCCCCCTTCTAAAATTAGAAGACTGGGATTTAGCTGACACAGAGCATTTCCCTCATTTAGCGACAGACCAACTTATGCACCGTGTCTTCCATAAAAACACTGGAGTGACTGCTTTGGAGCCAAGGAAATGGATGAAAGGCGTTGACAAGGAAGGCCGACTAAACCTGCTATGGGTGTCACATTACAACCGCACGCCTAACATGATGATCGTGATCAAGAAGCTGTTGTGCTTGGCGCACGATAGGTGTCTATGGCTGGAGGAGTCGATACCCATCACTGACATGCTGGTCCATAGGATAACACGGCTGCCACACTCAGGAGAAAGTCCAGCCATGGCGTTTGGCGGAAAGGCCGATGAGAATGCCCTTGTTGAGGCAATGAAGGAAAAATTCAAGCTAGTAAAGAAGTCACGTGGCTACACCATCACGAGTGTCTGTGACCCCACGGTCAAAGTGGTGATGTAAATCTTGGAAGGGAAGGTCGTGAGGAAGTGTCGCGGAGATGAATAGCTGGTGCTAGTGATAGCGTTGGCGGCCTAGTGTGCAGAGGGCGTACAGTTTAATTGGGCGCGCTACCACTGCGGTGAGTTCCTCGTGAACTGCCGCGAGGCACGGGATCATAGTAAGACATTCCACTATGCATGGCTACTGTTGTCCATAGTGCTAGTTGCATGGGAGCTACCCGAGGATAGCTAGTTTCCTTTGGTCGCGCCAAACCTACCAGAAGCAGCGAAGTTTGATTTGCTATGGGCTATGAAGGATCCTTAGCGAATCAAGGATAGCAAGATCTTCTGGATCTTGATGGAGATGAGCATCCATATGGCCATCGACCGCAAGCCACTGTTGTCACCATGATAAGCTGCAGGAGTACATGGAATTCAAGGTTGACTTCCACCATGTCTCAATATGTGCATGAAAGGACCCTGAAAAGAAGTGGCATGACCTACTTACTTGGCCACATATGACGCAATTGCAGCGGTCCTCGACTGCTGGCAGGCAAATTGGCACACTACCACGGACTTGACAGCGGGATCTAGCAAGTCCGCCACACAGGGAAAGAAGGAAGAAGCCAAGCTAAAGATGGAAGAGTTAGCTGTGAAGAAAATAAAGGAGGCTGAAGATAAGGCCAAGGCATTGCACGTTGCCGCGAAGCAGATGGGTGGGCAAGCAGAGGAAGAGGAGTGTGGCTCTGACCGGAGTCAGAATTTTCCTTCCCCGGACACAGAAGAAGAGGACGAATAGACGGATCAGGGAGGAGTGGACACGGAGATGAATCCGTTCCACACCAAGCACAACAAAGATCTAGAAAAAGTAGGGCCGCGGAAGAAGTCCAAGGCTAGCAAGACATCTCTCGACGTAATCACCCTAACAGAGGGGGACTTGAATGACATAGGTGATATGGCGAGGGCTACCACCGCGGAAATGTTGCAACAATTCGAGCAGCAGTAGAAGCAGGCTTTGGGTGCTATCCAAACATGTCTGCACGAGCTGCAGATCCATGCATCATAAGTAGAGATTGACGCAACATCAACCAGTTTGGCGCCTGGCACCTCCAAAGCCGTAGGGATGCTACGCACACGGGATCCCCGATCAATAGTGCTACCGGATGGAGCATTGACTACAGAGATAGAAGCTGATAGGACAATTGTCAGCACCCTCAAGGGAGTCGGACTTAACTTGGTCATGCTTCCCAGTGAGGCACTTCACCTTTTTCAAGATGGCGTCATCGCAGAACTGTGACCCCGTGAACAGTGTGTGTTACAGGTAATCAGTGAGCAGAAGATCAACAATGCCCAAATGGTTGTACAACAAGACTCCGCCATCCACCTCGTGAAAAACCTTACAGACAGGAATCAATGCATAGCTAAGGTCATGGCTGAGGCTTGCAGATCTATCCCGGAGCTGGACATTTCCGATGTTGAGCCAGTAGATGTGCGGGTTTGGAAGCTCTCCGCTGGAGTACGCGACACATGCACAGAATTGGAAAAGGTCCATTTGGAATTGAACCTCAAAATCAGAGAGTTGAAATTGAAGGCCCAGCCTTCGACTTCGCCAAAAATCAGAGAACAACGTGAGTCAACGATGAAAGACGTCGTAGCAGTAGTGGACAGCGCAGTAAAGGACTACACGACATGCTTCGAGCAGTCGCTTGAGGTGGTCACCATCTAGTAAGAACACCCCACTGTGTAGAGGCTGGAAACAGAAGTGTGGGAGCTGCAGTAGCGCTATGACAAAGTTAAAGCAACTACGCGCACTGTCTCCATCACGCAGAGGCTAGCAAAGTTGTAGGAGGCCAAGGCTTTGAAAGAGCAGGTAGATGCAGCTCAACACAAGGAAGCAGTGTTGAAGGCTCTCTTATAGCCTTGGTTGGAAGAGAGCTATTTGATCATGGCCAGTATTGAAGGCAAGCTAACTAGTCTGCAGAAGACTCAACAGAAGATTCAGTCAGACGGCGCAGGGCCAGCAACGAAGCAGCTGGTCGAAGAGATGAATCAGGAGGTAGCGCATTGTATCGTCGAAGTTGTAGTAGTCCAAGTCGAGCTAGGAGGTCTTCGCGACAAGATCTTCACGCCAACTGAGTGACTCGAGGGCGAGTCACCATGTTTGTGTTGGGGGCCTGTTGGGAATGGGTCCCCTAGGGTCATTTTTGGGACTAAAAGCCTAATTTTGGGGTAGAAAGCCCGAATTTTGTATAAGGGAATGTAAAGTCTCTGTATTTTTTGGCCGCGGAGTGCAAAGATATCAAGATTCAAAAAAGGTTTCTGCCTTTAGTTTAGATAGCTTGTGTCGGCTTTAGAGATTTTCCCTTGCTCCGTGGACCATGAGATTGTATAAAAAGGGAGTCTTAGAAGGGTCTAAGGGGGAGAAGTAGAGTTCTAAGGAATTTTTAGTTCTTGATGAGTCCATGAAGAGCTAAGAGCGAGAGTCTTAACATAGGAAGAGGCTTTGCAGTTGAGTGTGCAGAGGCCTAGAGTAGAAGTCTGCAACTAGGTGTGCGAACCCCTGCAGCTGTGTGCGAAGGGCAGATCGAGTCTGTATTGGAAATCTGAATCATCAATAAAGAGAAGTATTCTGAAATTACTATGTATTTTTTCTCCATGGATTGCATGTGATTATGTTATGTTAAGTTCCAGGTTTATGTTATAATGCTAATTTGATGCACGAATATATATGTTTCTATCTACTATATGAACGCAAATAAGGATATATGTTTACGCGAAGATAATCTTAATTGCATGGTAAAATTGGTGAACACTTAAGATAATTCAGGAAATCATATAATAATGTTGTAACAAAGGCGTGTAAGTGCCTGAGTCAATGGTTAGGGTTGCACGAAGGACAGTCATATACCTTCGCAGAGGTTCTAAGAAACGGAAGGGAAAGTACATCGATAAGCCCTAAGGCTTAATGATCTACGTGAAGGAAGGGTTTAAGGTGCAAAACCGAAATCACAACCATCTCAGGGTGTGGAAACTTGGTTCTTGCATCCCCCCATACTGCTTCGGGTGAGACTTCGGTCTACGCTCCGCGGACTGATGCCAAAAGGGCTAGTAGTGCAGGGATTTACTTTGCTGCCTAACGCTGAACCTGGGTCAGGACCCATCAAGCCAACACATATTTGTGCCAATCTTGGTACTGTGTGATGGCATCCCCAAACTGCATGATGGTGTCTAGCTGGAAGCAGACTCTAGCCTCTAGCGCATCTGGGTACAATGGCTTAGAACCAGTTTCAACTTCCTTCTGAAGCATGAGCAACATTGTTCTAGTTTGGATAGGACCATCGATGTAGTTCTGCATGTTCTGTCTATTCAACTCCAAATCTTCTTTGGTGGAAATCTATCTCAGTTGCTCCAAGTGCTCTTCTATCTCCTGTTGGATTTGGTTCCTGGGTTTGGCTTTGGTGAGTAAGCCAACTAATGGGATATTGTGTGTTTTAACCAAGACATACAAACTACTGAATAACCATGTATACGAGGCCTGAATGTTACCAATAAATGAGGTGAGATGCTTGTTGTTCAAAATCAATATTTGAACTCTCGCTCTCTCTATCTCTACCTATGGCTTCATTTTCTTTCCCAAGTCAAGCGATTTCCCTTTGTATCACATTGTCAATTCTTGCACATAGGTAATGGAAGATTTTAATTTCTTGAGAGTTTTAATAAAATATTTTATCTGTTGTAGTATGTCATGCAAACGGACAATTTCTTTATGTATGGTCACAAACTCCTCGTAGATGTTCCACATGACTTCTCCAAGTTTTCTCTAACGAATGCAGGTGATGCGTGACCATCCAAAAAATGATTTCTCTTCTCTTGTACAATATTCTTTTGGAACTCATAATATGACATATTGTACAAGTCCATTATCAGATCATCATCAAGAGGAAAACCATCCCCTTCCTCTCTTGTAGTTAGCTCTACTATTGGAGTTGGTGGAGACTGAATGGTGACCTATGGTGTGCTCGACACCAAGACAAAATCTTCATTCTGCGGCTCTTGTTCCAACTCCATTTCTGTAACTTCAATCAAGTCTTCAATCTGCTGAGGAGGCTCCTGATCTTGCATCTGTTCACCGTCATCCTCAGTTTCTGGCTGGTTCTATTCCTGCTCTTCAACCTATATTGGTGTTGTTTCTTCGGCTATGGTGCCATTCCTTTCTTCTTCTTCTTGCTTCTGCTTCTCTTCTTGTTATTTCCTCCTTAGCTTCCGTTATTCCTTTAGTTCTTGTTCTGTTTGCTTCAATCTTATTTTTTCTTCCTGCAAGCTCTGCTTTTCTCTCTTCCTTAACTCATCTCTGTGTATCATCTACTGCTAAAGCTTATTTCATAAGGATTGGATCCAATTTCATCTTGCAACTTTGTTCTCCCCCTGGATTATCACTAACCTTTCTCTTTCCCTTATCCTGTACAGGATTGCTGCTTTCTACTAGTGATGCTTCCAAATGTTTTGCCTTCTGTGGAGTGGCCTGTGAAGTCCCTGCTAAGATGTCTAGATCAAGGGGTTTTGAGGCATTACAGAAATTTCTCCATGGATCCTCCTCCAACCAATGAAATGTCCCATTAAGCCGCTAAAAGAAAATTCTCGCACAGTGGTCTTCATAAATTGTATAGGGATCATACAGATTAAAGTCTTGAGTACTGAATGAAAAATTCACTATCTCCTTTCCCTCTGTATCTGTGACTTTCAAGTTATTTATCTTGTATAATCCAATTTTCAAAGGAAGAGTGGGCCATCATGCTTTCTTCTTCCTGTGCAAAGTTGTTAACAACCCTGCAAGCTGATATGACACTTCTTGCATGACAAGCTTGTTGGTGGCATATCTTCGAAAAACATGCAGCGACTTCTCTCCGCCAAACACTCTAAGGAAGGTACCACCTGGTGAGGCAAACCAATCTATGATCTCTGTTATTTCCTCCATTTCTCCTCGTGACATGCAAGTCGGTTCTTCTTCAAATATGAGCTTGTAAAGAGGGATGATGAAATGGTCAATTAGTTGTTCCATTACTCCTCGATGATTGCAATACAAAATAAGTTTACAATAGATATGCACGACAACTTCTCGTGTTGTCCATGTCCATTTCATGCCAGGAAACTGATTATGTGCACAGATTGCATCCAGTAAATATGCAGACATATAAAACCTTGCTTTCTCGCCCTTGGGAGGATTTTGGGCCTATGCTACATGGGCTCTCAACTGTCAAGCCAACAGATCTAACCAGTTGAATGGCTTCCCCTTGCTCACAACCTGGTTCAAAAATACTGCCCCCCCTTCAAGAAAGGTCTCCATGCTCTGCTGACCATGAATCCTACAAGCTAAGATAACCAAGAGCTGGTAGGACTTCTTGAGATACTTTGTCTTGTATAAATGGGTGGGTTTATGTCGAAACTTTGATGGCTCTTTCACCTAACATTTAACAATATCCCTTATGTTCACATAGTTGTTGGTGTCATAGAAAAATGAGTCCATGGGCTTCACTAGCTCGGGGAAATGATACATGTGTTGATAATCCTATGCTAGAAAGGTAGCAAGATTTTGTCCTCTCACATTGCTCAATGTCATGGTATTCTCATCGATGTGTAAAATAATCTAGCTGATGACATATGCACATGGGAAGGTTGGATATCTGCATGCAACCCTATGTAGTCTTGACTTCCAAATAGTGAGATTAACCTTTCAGTGCTCTAGATCTGCCTCAAGGCTCTTTGTTGAAAGAGCTTCATTAACTTACTGCCATGTTAGTGTTGACTCCTTTTCTATAAACAGTTGAATGTCCACATATATTAGCAAGTCTACTGGTGTTTTCTCAACTGCTTCCCCAATACTTCTTTCAGTGGTCTCTTTTGAAGAAAATCTCTTTGGTTACATGGTAAGAACGATTGTTGAAGGGAAGCGCTCAACAACTATTGTACCTATGGGAAAAAAGGACACTCATGGAAAGAAAACATTAGCCTTTGCAAATCTACCTTCAAAGCATGATCAAGTAGCAAATTCGGCAACTAGTGAGAGGGTTTATGTAGTTTTCATCAACAAGCAAGGGATACTAACTGTGGGAACTGTGCATTGTGCAGTCCTAGCAGCCAAGGGTGTAGCTTGAGGCTTGAGACTGCATAATGCGCAATTCAACCTAGGTAGTGACTAGGAGAGACTGCACATTGTGCAGTCTCAATGGCCAAGGTGATAGGCTGAGCCCTAGAACTACACAATGCGCAGTTGGGCCAATTTGTACTACACACTATGCAGTTCTAGAGGCCAAGCTCTTAGCTTGAGCCTTAGGATTGAGCATCTAGCCAAGGAAAGCGTAGACCTTCCCAATGGAGGTGTGGAAAATGAGCATAACTAAGTGATGATGTGAGCTTGAGTGCAAAAATAACTAAGTATGAATGAATCAATGTGAATCAAATGCATAAATTAAACAAACAGAAGGAAAATCATGTATGTGAGGAGAGTCGTCACAATGAAAACCATTGGTGTAAAACAAGAAAACCAATGAGAAACTTGTGAAATGAAAACAACAACTTAGAAAATGCTTCTACAAGATAAAATAAGTTGAAACTCCAGTAACCATGAAGAGAAATCAGAAAAACAATACTAATACAAGTGAAATGACAAAAAGCGACAGAAAAAGCGGCAAAAGACTATAAAAACGAAACTCACCTGGAAAATCGACGATGACAACACCGAAGGTTCCTTGATATCCTCATGAATTCTAAAGCTCCAAGATCGAATGTGAAAATGAGCTCTAGAGGCATCGATTAAATAGATTTGAGTGAATTAGGGTTTATGACCTGCATGCCTAAGATCAAAGGAGAAAGCGACACTTGGTAGAAGTTTCTAAAATTAGTAAGTGTGCCTCCTTCAGGATACTAATAACGGATCCCTGTTTTTTAGGGATGCTTTTTTTCCTTTCATCTTTTTTGCCTTTTTCTTTTCTGGGGAAACTTTCCATGCATGTTGCCGGGAAAAATTGCGCAATTATGGGGAACTAGGCAACTTCCCACCTCAGTGCACTGCATATTTTATGAGCTTAGTGAGGGATTGCACATTTTCTGGGATTATTACTTGGCTACCTTCCATGACTGCATAGTTTATGATCTCAAGGCTAACTTACAATCTGAACTGCACAATTCCACTCATCAAGGTTGCTTTCCCTCAAGTATTGCGCAGTTTTTGGAGGCAAGCCCAGAATTGTTGTAAGACAAAGTCGGGAGATTAGCCTGTGACTTAGAAAGATCAGCTAAGTGTAAAAATGAGAAAACAAAAGCACAAATGAAAAACATAAGTCTTATTTAAATCATTAGTACTTAACAACAATACAATATAAGCTCTTGTGGATAGGAAGGAAGGCTCCAAACTCAAATCATAAGAAAAATTTTGGAGGTTGGTTGTAGCAAATACAACACTGGCGACACACTGTTAGAACTCCAGCTATCTGTATGGATCTTGTCTCATGAAAAATAGGTCTAGATCTTCTAGAAGTATTGTTCATTTCATTGATTGTCCCAACTTCTTCACATAACTTGAGTTAAAGATATAGTCCCTACCATTCTCTTCATCGGCAGCACGCATACCAAGCCAACTCAGACTGAGTTGTCTCTATTGGGGATAAGGAGTATATAAATGCACAAATAAAAGAAAATATCAGAGTCTTATTTTTCATCTCTGGTTTTGCTCTACTACTAGCAGTCTTGGACAATACGCCGACAGAGTCACTTCAGGAACATAAACATTGCTTTGCTGTTAGCGAGCCTGGACAATACCTTGGTGGAGTTGCTTGCTTCACCTCTCTACGCAGAATCATTTCTCTTCTTTTTCCCTTTATTTCATTTTTCATTTATTCTTATGTTTATTTGTTCAAAGAACTGTGCATAAACACTTATTTATTTCATGGGGGCGGAAGAGGGACCTCGACTTATTAAGAGCATAAGAGGTTGTCCCTTTAGAGAAGGATATTTATATACACCTTTGACATACTTGTTAAGGTTTTCCTCCACTCCTTCCTCTACTCGACTTAGTTGACAATGATTAACTGAAAATATAGAAGACCGATTAGAGTAGGTGGTACTAGTTAAAATTTCAAGCATCGTGATTTCACTATGACTTTCTCCGAAAGGAACATATTTTCCATCAGAGTATCATCGACTAAAATAAATGCAAGATTCACATAAAAAGAGGGAATAGACAGATAACCAAGCATTGATAGTAGTACAACTTCCTCTTGGACTTCACCCTGCTTGTCTGAGAAGCCAAACATGGTCTCATACGGAAGTTATCCTATGAGTGAAAATAAAACAAACAAAAGGAGAGAAGCGTAGTGGAAAGAAAATTAAATCAAACCAATTCAAAAGAAAATAATTAAGAAAAGAAAAACTACTAATCCTAACCTAATCAGAGCATAGGCCAACCTCACATGAAGTTATACTTCCAATGTGTCCACCTATGTATTAACTGGCCCATGTATGCGAGGGAATGCATTTCAAGAAAGATATTCAAACATAAGGGTAAACAAAAAAGATAAAACAATAAAAACCACAATGTTCAAAGTTTGAAAGTATGCACGGAAAAGTAAGAAAGAAACAGGTATGGTAGACATTTTGCGGATGCTTTCTAGTTTTTAGACACACTGCAACTCAAAGACATGCAAGAACAAACTTTCAAACTGAGGAAACAAGTGAGCATAAAGAAATAAGAAAAAAAAAATCGCAACAATGCTTGGAAAATATGACCCTTCAATAATTGAGCGACAGGATCATGTAATGCAGATGGAGGATGCGAAAATTGTAAAACAAATTGATTTTCAATGTGCATGGCAGAGCAATGAGGAGCCTTGAAATATTCAACATTTTTCTTATCAAAAGTGGAACTTACCTCAAGACTACGAGAACTTGACATAACTATCAGCTCAGGTTGAAGTGCCTCGATAGCTTGGGGAAGTTCCAATTCACCAAAAGATGGATTATCGAAGATCGGTGCTTTAGAAAGATCAATAGTGGAAAAATCAGAATTGTGATCAAATGAATCAATGAAAGGATCATGACAACCATGATTAGAAAGCTCAATATTACAAATAGAGGCATCTTCATGATCTAATAAATCGTAAAGAGGGGATGATGGAAAACAAGAAATTTCACCCTCTATATTTTTAGAAAGATAAGATGAGAGATTGGAAAGATCAGAAAAAACAGATTTGTCCTCTCCGCATTTGGATGAGAAACTAACATTCCAAGTGTTCTGAGAATGATCGAAAACTGATTCTTCACAAGATTTAGTAGGGATGACATGATTGTGGAAGATGTCAAGATAATGAGGGAGAGGTGCGGAAGGAGAAAAATCATGCTTCATCGCAGACTCTTGTTCAACTATGGGCTCCCACACATAATCATCGTAAATGATATCGTAAGTTGGTTGCTCAACACTAACTCCATCCAAAACTTGAACCTCATCAACATCAAAATAAGGATTCAAAACAAGTGAATACAATAAATCATAATCCGGAGGATCGAAGAAACCAAAGGATGGAGGACTAGGAGATAACACTTCATCATAACCATGAGATTCGCAATCCAAACCTGCGCTAAATTTTTTGAGTATGTGGGGGTGGGAGGAGATGGTGGTAGATCAACAGATGAATTCTCAAATTCTCCCACCTCAACCTGCAGAACTGGAGTTGTTTGATGAGAAGGGGACAGAGGGTCGCTTGGAACAACAACCTCATCCTTCGCAAATTTAGAAGCTCTAATACCGAGGAATGTTGGGAGAGGTTCGAAAAATTCAAGCTCATGCAGATTTTCTGAAATGTGAACAAGATATAAGAACTTGTACACCAAGAAAGACCAATCAACATCATCTTCTGCAAATTCAAAGCAAAACTGAATGAAACAATTGTGAAAATCTTGAATAGATTCATTAGTTGCTTTTCTCAAATTTAAACTTTCCTTGCACAAAGTTTCAGAATCATACATATCAAAAGCATGACACAGTTCTATGAAAAGATGTTCAAAAGAGTGTGTGGAGGCATCATGCAAGGTGTTACACCATTCCCATACACGCCCTTTGAACATGAGAATGAACAACCTACAACCAACATCCTCACAGTGGATGTTATGCTTCGTGCAAAAATCAAGAAAATGAGCGGTGTGCTCAAATAAGGTTGTTTCACCCTTGCCATTGAATTTCAAATTTGACAAGTCATCAATAATTCTCGCGAGCACTTTCAGATTTGTGTGTCTAGAAAAACATGATGGGGTTATGATTTGGGGAGAAGTCATTAAATGAGTGCAGAAATTCAAAATAGACTTCAAGGGCTCAGCTTGTCATCTGACCCTCATTCTAGCACTAGAAATGTTAACAGTGTTGAACCCTCCAACATTCAGGGGATATCCCCGATATGAAGTCCCAACTAGACCTTACACCATTTGGAGTAGGAGTCCCAACATTGCGGGTGTTATTGACATTCCTTGGATGCAAATACACATAGAGTGGTGCATGGTGTCTTTAGTGAGAACAAGTATGTGACCCTACGGATAGTCAAGTGCGATGCATGAACAGTTCCAACACACAAAGGGAAAAAAGAGTGAGGCCCTTATAAGCCTGTAATAGTACACAGCTTAAAAGGAATACATGAGCATAATGACGTCATGAGCTAACGTGCGCAATAGTCGACAAGTTAAGGTGGCGAATTAATACAGCAACACATTTTCAACAAGATTTGTACAAATGCAAATGAAATAGTTCATAAGCATGAGCATAAGTTAAATAACATACATTGCAAATAAAACAAGAATAGTCCTACTATATTCACAACATATGCATGAAAGCGTGTCAGCTTTGAGTTTTATTAAAAGTTAAAGTTCCAATCATACATATGCCATTGACAAACCAGTAGCCCTAATAGTGGAATGTTAAATTCAACAACACCTACTCCTCCAAAGAAGTATACTCCCTCTACGCTACGGCGAAGCCAAGGCTCTCACAAAACTCCCAAGCTCATCCTAAGCTTAATCCTACCCAAACGTTTGGCTCCCAAAAGCCCGTTACATGAGTTATGAGGTTCCATTTATAAAAAGGGGGTGGATGACCTTTCAAATCCCCTTTGTGACCTTTGGACTACCATCATGACTCTTCAACTTCTTTCAAATGACTCGTTACATTACATCATGACTCTTCATATTCCAATATTGAGACTTGGAATTTCACTTAGAAAATAATTACAAATAATATTACAATTTTCACTTGTACCCATATACGAAAAAATAGGGTAGAGACAACTTGACAGCCTAACAAGGAAAAACATTATGATGCTTGATTTTAGGAGAACTCTAGCTTAGCAGCTTCTATTTGATGCTTCGTGGTAACTTATTGGTGCCAAGCTTGGTACTATGTGATGACATACCCAAACTGCGTGATGGTGTCTGGCTGGAAGTAGACCCTTGCCCCCATGGCATCTAGGTATAATGACTTAGAACCAGTTTCAACTTCCTTCTCAAGCATGAGAAACATTGTTCTAATTTGGACAAGACCCCCGATGTAGTTCTGCATGTTCCGTCTATTCAGCTCCAAATACTCCTTGGTGGCAATCTGTCTTAGCTGCTACAAGTACTCTTTGATCCCCTATCGGACCTAGTTCCTGGGTTTGGCTTTGGTGAGCGAGCCAAATAATGGGATCTTGTGGGTTTTCACCAAGACATCCAAAATATTGAATAACCATACATACGAGGCCTAAATTTTACCAATAAATGAGGTGAGCTTCTTGTTGTTTTGAATCAATATTCGAACTCTTGCTCTCTCCAGTTCTTCTTGTGGCTTCATTTTCTTCCCCAAGTCAAGAGGTGCCCCTTTGTATCGCATTGTCCATTCTTGCACATAGGTAATGGAAGCTTGTACGTTCTTGAGAGTTTTAAAAAAATATTTTCTCTGCTGTTGTAGGCCATGCAAACAGACAACTGCTTTATGTATGGTCACAAACTCCTCATAGAGGTTCTGCATGGTTTCTCCAAGTGTTGATACTTCAACGATTATCGTTGCTTTCATCTCCTCGAAGTAGACCTATGCGAAAACTGGGTTTTGTGTTGTTGTGCGGATTTTTTCTTCCTCTTGCCTAGCATCCTGTAAGTTTTGTGCCAATTACTCATTGTCGGTCATCAAATATTGAATGTTTGATATTTTTGCTCTTGCAAAGGCCAAGTTGGCTTCAATAATGGAATTTGAATTCTTCCTGGTGTCCGCCACTATCACCCGTTCTCTAATGAATGCAGGTGATGCGTGATCATTTGGAAAATGCTTTCTCTGTGCTTGTACACTCTTCTTTTGGAACTCATCATATGACAGATTGTACAAGTTCATTACCGGATCATTATCAAGGGGAACAACACCACCTTCCTCTCTCAGAGCTAGCTCTGCTGTTGGAGGTGGTGGAGACTGAACGGTGACCTATGGTGCACTCGACATCAGGTCGACATATTCATTCTATGACTCATGTTCCAACTCCATGTTTGTAACTTTAATCAAGTCTTCAATCTGCTAAGAAAGCTCCTGATCCTGCATCTGTTCACCCTCCTCCTGAGGTGCTGGCTAGTTCTATTCCTACTCTTCAACATGTATTGGCGTTGTTTCTTCTACTATGGCACCTTTACTTTCTTCTTATTTCTTCTTCTGCTTCTCTTCTCGTTCTTTCCTCCTCAACTCCCATTCTTCGTTCAGTTCTTGTTCTACTTTCTTCAATCTCAGTGATTAGAGAAAATTTCAACCTAAAAGTGGCCTCCTAAGGAAAAATAATAAAATAATAGTTAAAATAATAAAATAAGAGTTATGAATTTTGGAAGGAAAAGAAGAAAACTAATTTTTTTAATTGTATTTTTTACTTATCTTCTTAAAGGTTTACTCAAATTTCAAGTGTAGACATTCGTTGGATATGGAATTAAATTTCGCATCCAACGAGTACCCATCATGCATACTTTTGAGAATACATGCATTGATAAAAAAAAATGAAGATACATTAAAAAGCGCGTTCAACATGATTTTTTAATGTATCTTGAATTTTTATCAATGTGGATCTTCTCAAAGGTATGCATTATGGGTACTCGTTGGATGCAAAATTTAATTCCACATCCAATGAGTGTCTACACTTGAAATTTGAGTAAACCTACAAGGAGATAAGCCACAAATACAATTAAAAAAAAAATAGTTTTTATTTTTTGCCCTCCAAAATATATATATGTACCTCCTTTTAAATTTAAATGATTTTGAATAGTTTACATATTATGACATGAAAATTACGTGAAAATTTCATGAGCACTTTTAGGCTAAAATTTCCTCTAATGTCTGCTTCCTACAAGCTCTACTTTTCTCTCTTCCTCCACTCTGCTCTCTATATCCTCTGCTTCCTCTTCACTTCTATTGGTAAAGCTACTTTCATAAGGATTGTATCTGCTTTCATCATGCAGCTTTGTTCTCCCCCTAGACTATCAACAACCTTTCTCTCTCCCTTATCCTGTACGAGATTGTTGCTTTTTGTTGGTGTTTCTTCCAAAGTTGTTTCCTTCTGCAGAGTGGCCTGTGAAGTCCCTAGTAAGCTAACTAGCTCACAGGGTTTAGAGGCATTGTAAAAATTCCTCCATCGATCCTCCTCCAGCCAATGAAATGTCTCATTGAGTTGATAAAAGGTAAGTTATGGCACAATTGTCTTCACAAATTTTACGGGGATCATACGGATTAAACTCTCGAGTACTGAATGAAAACTTCACTGTCTCCTTTCCCTCGTATCTATGACTTTCAAGTTATTTATCTCGTATAATCCAATTTTCAAAGGAAGGGTGGGCCATGGGATTTATTTTTCTCATGCAAAGCTGCCAACAACCCTGTGGCGAGATGATATGACACTTCTTGCATGACAATCTTGTCAGCGGCATACCTTGGCAAAACATGCAATGACTTCTCTCTACTGAACACTCTAAGGAAGGTGCCACCTGGTGAGGAAAACCAATTTGCGATCTTTGTTATTGCCTCCATTTCTCCTCGTGACATACAAGGCAATTCTTCTTCAAAGATGAGCTTGTAAAGTGGGATGATGAAATGGTCAGTTAGTTGTTCCATTACTCCTCGATGACTGCAATTCAAAAGAGGTTTACAATAGATATGGATGACAGGTTCTCGTGGTGTCCATGTCTAGTTCATGTCAGGAAATCGATTATGTGAACAGATTTCATCCAGTAAATATGCAAACATATAAAACCTTGCTTTCTCACCCTTGGGATGATTCCGGTCCTATGCTACATGGGCTCTCAAATATCGAGACAACAAATATGACCAGTTTAATGGCTTCCCCTCACTCACAACCTAGTTCAATAAGACTGCTAAGATAACCAAGAGCTGGTAGGCCTTCCCAAGAGACTTTTTCTTGTACAAATGGATGGGTGTTTGTCGAAACTTCAATGGTTCTTTCAACCAACCTTTAACAATATCTCTTGTGTTCACATAGTTGTTGGTGGCATAGAAAAATGAGTCCATGAGCTTCAATGGCTCGGGAAAATTATGCATGTACTGATATTCCTCTACCAAAAAGGTAGAAAGCTTCTATCAACTGGAATTGCTCAATGTCATGGTCTTCTCATCAATGTGTGAAACAATCCAGATAATGACATTTGCACATGGGATGGATATTTGCATGCAACCCTGTGTAGTCCTGACTGTCGAATACTAAGATAAACTTGTTGGTTCTCTAGATTTGCCTCAAGGCTCTTTGCTGAAAGAGCTTCATTAACTTGCTTCCATGTTAGTGTTGACTCCTTTTCTATAAACAATTGAGTGTCTGCATATACTGGCAAGTCTACTAGTGTTTGCTCAACTGCTTCCCCAGTACTGCTTTTAGTGGTCTCTTTTGAAACAGCTCCCTTTGGTGCCATGGTAACAATGACTGTTGGAGATAAGTGCTCAATAATTGTGGTACATGTGGGAGAAAAAGGACACTCATGGAAAGCAAACATTAGCTTTTGCAAATCTACCTTCAAAGCATGATCAAGAAGCAAACTATGAAACTAGAGAGAGGAATTGCATAATTTTCATCAACAAGGAAGGGAGACTTACTATGGGAACTTCGCATTGTGTAGTCCCATCAGCCAAGGGTACAGCCTGAGGCCTAAGACTGCACAATGTGTATTTCACCCTAGGCAATGACTAGGAGAGACTATGTATTGCGCAGTCTCAATGGCCAAGGTGAAAGGCTGAGCCTTGGAAATATGCAGTTGGTCCAGCCTCTACTGCATAGTTCCAAAGGCCAAGCTCTTGGCTTGAGCCTTAATATTGCATTGTGCCGAGCTAGGCAAGGAAAAATATGTCCAAGGAAAGTGCAGATCTGCCCGGTGGAGATGTGGAAAATGAGCAGAACTAAGTGATGATGTGAGTTTGAGTGAAAAACTGACTAAGCATGAATGAATCAATGTGAATCAAGTGCAGAAACTGAACAAACAGAAGGAAAATCAAGTATGTGAGGAGAGTCATTACAACGATGACCATCGGTGCAAAAAAAAAAAAAAAAACTATTGTGACACTTTTGAAAGTTAAACGAAAACTTATAAAACACTTCTACAAGATAAAATAAGTTGAAACGCCAACAACCATGAAGAGAATTAAGCAAAACAACACTCACACAAGAGAAACGATAAAAAGCAAAAAAAAAAAAAGTGGCAAAAGATGATAAAAACGAAACTCACCCGGAAAAGTGACAACGACCGAACCAATGGTTCCTTGATCTCCTAGGGAATGCTAAAGCTCCAAAATTGAATGTGAAAAAGAGCTCTAAAGGTGTTGATTAAATAAATTTGAGCGAATTAGGGTTTATGACGTGCATGCCTAAAATCAAGGAAAAAGCGACACTTGGCAGAAGTTTCTAAAAATAGAAAGTGTGACTCCTTCGGGATACTAACAATGGATCCCTATTTTTTAGGGATGTTTATTCCCTTTTATCTTTTTTTCTTTTCTGGGGAAACTTGCCATGCATGTTGCCGAGATATATTGCGCAATTCTGCGAAACTAGCAAAATTCCCGCCTCAGTGCACTGCACAATTTCTAAGTTAAGTGAGGGATTGTGCATTTTTTGGGCTCAATAATAGGTTTCCTTCCATGACTGCACATTTTGGATCTCAAAGCTGATTGTCAGTCTGAACTATGCAATTCTAATCATCATGGTTGCTTTCCCTCAAGGATTGTGCAATTTCTGGAGGCAAGCCCAAAACTGTTGTAAGACCAAGTTGGGTGTATAGCTTGTGACTTATAAAGATAAGCTAAGTGTAAAAACGAGAAAACAAAAGCACAAATGAAAAATATAAGTCTCAGTCAAATCATGAGTACTTGACAACAATACAAGATAAGCTGTTGTGGATAGGAAGGAAGGCTCCAAAATCAAAGCATAGGAAAAATTTTGGAGGATTGTTGTATCCGCTACAACAGATTCTGAAAATAAATAGAAGGATAACATATAAATGTATTACTAAAAAATATAAAGCAAGCTAAGGAAAATAATTTTAGATCTTGCTAAATTTAAGCATGAATCTCAAGACTTAAATCAGTAGCTTCAGCATGAGCAACAACTCTTTTGTAACAAATTAGGCACAATACAAGCTCAGGAAAAATTAGTCAATTCTTTTCTTGATGATTTTATTGATATTAAAATCAATATGATGAAACCAATCACAAGCTCAATGAAATTTTGAAATGGAAAGAGGATCAGAAAAGGTTCTTTCCAAACCTGCCTAGAATTAAAATGTGGTATTCTAAAGTTCTTCTTGTTTGGAAGACTATTGTATGCTTGGTCAAGGAATTGGTAAAAGAGGTTGAGAGGATTTCTAATTTTATTTTCCAAGTTATCACTCATTCACTTAAAAAGGTGAAAATTCTAACAGGTGATTCTAAGCAGACTCTCCTAGAAGCAAAAGTATTAAAATAAAATGGAAAAATGACAGGGTTGAGTTCATGGTAGGATTGAATAGTTTTCAAAAGTAAATTTCGAGTTGACATGGGCGTTCTTCATCAAACCTCATGGTTACCTTCAAGTAACTAAGGTTATCAATGAACAGGCTACTCAGTTACTACCAGTCTTACAAGCTCAAGTGTATAGCTGTCAATTGAGCATTAGACCTCACTCACCTCCCGAGCTGGCCCATCTACTATAAATCTATCAACAATGGCAAACATCCACTAGTTCTTCATCAACAATTCTTCCTCCAAGTTGAAAATTTCAATTTAGTTTTAAAAGTTGTAACAAAATTTCTATTTTTCTCAAATTTTATTTTGTTATAGTTGAGAGAATTTTAGAGATGTAACTATTCTCTTATATTTTTTGAAAACTATTTAAACAACTATCGAGCCCTAGGCTAGGGGTTCTGAATTTTTGAAAGAAAAGGCCCAATTGCACTTTTGTATGAGTTTCTTTTCTAATATAATTTGAAACACTTTTGATTCCATGTCTCGAAGAGGCACAGAAAAATTGGTACTATTATTAGGTTTATCTTGCTTAAATTTGTATTTAATAGTTCATCTTTGTCTTATTGTATCTATCAATTATAAGCATAATAATTCGAGATTGTATGTGAATATTGTTCATATAACAATTCAACTAACTATTTAATTAAATTGATTATCATTTATATTTTGTTTTGATTAAATGATTTGACGAAAAGATCTATATATGTAGTTATTGAGTTATATTTTGATTTCACATATACAATTTTACCCGGGTTATATATTAAATGATATATTTTAATTAGAGTTTATTCATTTTAATTTACTACTTATATTTAGAATCATCATCTCATTTTCAATATTTCACTTGCAGTTTTGATATTTTTAAGTCTCCATTCATTGGAGCATCTTTCCTAGGGGTAATTAGACCCATTCAAAACCAGTTAGAACCATTAGCCCAAACATAAAAGAGTCTAATTTGGGGCTATGACCGGGCGGTTTCCAAAATGTTAATGAGGTCAATTTTGGCCATCAACATTTATGGCACTAGGAGGGAATCTGATTATGAATCGTAAGAAGATCACATCTTAAAACTACCAGCTATTCAAATATTTCATCTCATTCATGATCTCCTCCCCGTGATTTGAAGTTGCAAAGCCTTCTCACACATTTCCTATATTGTTCATAAATATTCCAATGAGCCTTCAGTGAATACAACCTTGCCACAAGATCCACCTGTATCACCTGAAATTAAAAGCATTATCCAGAACATTGAATGACTCCCAATATCAGAAGATTAACCCCAAGTATTTGAAGCTTCATAAGGAAGTGTCACATCATCACTGAAGAGTTTTGACATCTTTACTATAGCTCAAAGTGATAAATTAGGAGTAAAACCCTTTGAGTTTCCACTAGACACACATTGTCGGAAGAATACTATATCAACTTCTGATTCAACAACTTGTGAAACTATTACTCCTAGATCCCCTCTTCCTACACCTACAATCACTCAACCGATTTCACAATCATCTCAAACTCTTCATCCCTCAATCTCATCTACATTTCCTTCTTCAACACAGCCTATAATGTATTTTATTGTTACATTTACAGTAAGTACCTCATCATCCTCTATGACTACTTCTACTATTTTAACTAGCACAATCCTTGTAATTACTAGAATGGCATAGAGACCATGGGAAACCTTCAGAGTTGTCAATGTTGGGGGTCAACAACATCCTCTTCCTAAACATCTTTAATGATGGATACCAAAATTTAATCCTAATAATGGTGTACCTCCTGAAGAACATATCGATAATTTAATGCTAGTTATCAATTTAAAAGATGTTGAGGAAGAAGATGTAGTTTGTAGACTTGTTCCTCATAATTTTCAAGGCAAAGTTTCTTCTCGGTACATCACTCTACCTACTAACTCCATAACCAATTGGGATGCTTTTGAGGACGTATTTTTAAAGAATTTTGGTGATGAAAAGTCACTAGCTTCACTAATAATTGAATTATAAAATATAAATATGGATCTTAATGAACGAGTCAATGATTTAAATTTACAATCTAATAAAATTTTGAATAAGATACCAGGTACATCCAAGCCCAATTAGGATGTTCAAGTTGATTGGTATATTAGATCTCTCCCGCTCTGATGGTTATGTTTGTGGATAAAGATAGAAAGACTACCCTCACTAATAATATGAAAGAAGGGATAGATGTTGAGAAACAAATGATGGCACCAGGTAAGAAATATCCCATGGAAGAGAAGAAGACTTCCTCTCAACCAACTAAAAAAGTGACATTTAAGGATGAGAAGAATACAAATATCACTAAATATGCATTTGATATGCAAGGCCTTCAAAAGGATATCAAAAATCTGTTAAATGAGGTTGTTGACCTTTTTGAAGCAAGTTGCAGAAGAATCCTCTTCAAGAATACCTTTCATAATATTCATAAGGGCTCAACAAACTCCTCCTTCCAGACAGATTTAAATAGTTGATGAAAAGGAAGATGAGGAAGAGGATCCACAACAAACTGAAGATGAAGAAGAAGAAGAATAAATAATTGATTCTAATGCGACCTGGGATTCCAATGGTTCCATGTCCAATGAAGAAGAATAAGAGGTTTTGGATGTGATAACAAGAAGCATAACATCCACAAGTACCACTCCTACTAATAAAGGCACTCCTATAAGTACCTATTCATCCCATACAAATAAAAGCTTTACTCATGCTCCTCCACTCCTCCTACTTCTACAGATAAAAGTGTCACTCCATATAATTTTTCTTCTAAAACTCTTCTAATTTCAAACAATATATAATATAATATTATAGAGGACATGAAGAATACCAAGGCTAACATTTCATTATATAAATTTAGTAAACTGAAACAACAGTAGAATATTTATTAAATGCTTTTAGTGCTACTTCAAAATATCCCCTACCAACAACTGTTGTAACTGCTAAGAGTAAAATCAAGTCGAATCCCCCTTCTTCCTCTGATAAAATGAAACAAACAAATGCAATTCTCATAGATGATAGGTCTAATTCACATGCCCCACCTTTTCTAATGAATTTTGATATCTTTAATAAGAATGTACATAATTGTTTGGTTGATTTTGGCACCTCTTCTAATATTATGCCATATTCTATTTGCTTGAAAATAAATGCTAGGCCCCAAGAATCATCCACACAAGTTGTACAACTTTATAGAACCAAAGTCAAAGTTTTAAGTGAATTGAAGGACACCTTAATTAGATTAGCTTCTTATCCTAAATAATTTCAGATCATTGACATTTTGATAGCTAATATTCCTAAGTCTTATGGTCCTCTCATAAGTAGAGACTGGTTAGAAAAACTAAAACCTTACTTTGCAACTGACTGGTCACATCCCTGGCTACCATATAATGGAAAACCCAATCAAATAAGAGTTGATCAAGAAAAGCGTATGAAGCATACTGTCACTAAACAAGATGAAGAAAACAAGACAGTCGCCTATACCAACAATATCTTAGGAAATTATTGTGCAGAATCATATTTTGGAAATTTTACTGTACAATTATCTACTTTTCCATCTACTACTATATACTCAGAAATAGAAAAAAATTGTAGAATGATACATCTTGTTGTGTAAATATTGTAAATTCCCCTGTAGATAAACCTGTAAATAATCAATTTTGGACTATGTATTTTGATGAGTCATCAACCCCAATGGGGAGAAATCCATGCTCACATGTAGACTTGAGTTCGAATGCACAAATAATGTTGTTAAATATGAGTCACTTGTATAAGGATTAACAAAACAAATAAGCCTGGATGTCAAATTGGTGACCTAGAAATTATAATCCAATAGGTAAGAAATACTATCGATTGTGTTTCTAGTCACCTAAAACATTATCAATTTCTTATTCAAGAATTGAATTCTCATTTTCTCACATTAAATAACAGTCCCACCCCAAGATTTCAAAATGCATGTATAGATATTTTAGCAAGCGTTTCCTCTATACTTATCCCACCTCAAGACTTCAACCCAGATTGTTTTTCAATTGAATTAATATTTAGAACCTCCATATCAAATAATATCTCCAACTAGAGAGTTTTTAATGATGATGAATGCATCATAAATTTCCTCACTTCATATGGAACATATGATGATCAGATCATTGATGAAGACTCTCATGATAGAGAATTGAACATATCACCAAATGAAAGCAAATACAAGAACCCCTTTCCCAAATCTATAATCAAGTTAGAAGACTTTTATGATCTTAAGGATAGGTTTAAAAAGCCTACAAAATTTAAAATTTCAATCTCTACCTTAAGCTTCAAGGTCATCAATCTTGGCTCGAATCAAAATCCTCAAAATGTAAACCTAGGGCTTGGATTGTCACCAGATGAAAGACTTGCATTTATTCATCTACTTAGAAGATGCAAGGTCATTTTTTCCTAGACTTATGATGATATTAAGACCTATGATACTTCAATCATGCAATATACAATCCCATGCTTTCTAATGAAAATCATATCCAACAGAAATTAAGAAAGATTCATCTAAATATTGAACCTCAAATTAAAGTTGAAGTAAACAAATTGTTGAAAGTTAAGATAACCTTTCGAGCTATGCATTCTAAATGGGTATCCAATCTTGTTCTAGTTAGGAAAAATAATGGAGATATAAGAATCTCTATTGATTTTAGTAATCTCAACAAATCATCAGAGAAAAAAAAAAATTAAAAATTAATATCTATATATATATATATATATATATATATCTATATATATATATATATATATATATATATATATATATATATATATATATATATTATGGTGTCTCCTATGGAGCAGATTCTACAATCTGTTGTTGGATCAGAGTTAAAGTCCTTCCTCGATGGGTTATCTGGATACAATCAAATTGTTAGCATTATGATACATATGTTGTACTTGATGGCAACCCACTCATCTCAAATGATAAATTATAGTGCAGCAAAGTTCATGCACTTTCATGAAGATAAAAGTTTCTTTCATGTAGAGAAAAGTTCACGCACTTTCATGAAGATAAAAGTTTCTTTCATGTAGAGAAAAGTTCACGCACTTTCATGAAGATAAAAGTTTCTTTCATGTAAAGAAATGTTCACGCACTTTCATGCAGAGAAAAGTTTCTTCATGTATAGAAAAGTTCACGCACTTTCATGCAGAGAAAAGTTTCTTTCATATAGAGAAAATTTCACGCACTTTCATGCAGAGAAAAGTTCCTTTCATGAAGAGAAAAGTTCACGCACTTTCATGGTTGGCTCATGGTATTAGTCCGACAGTTTTTGATCCTATGGTTTTGGTCTGTGGTATTGCATCCAAAAGTGTTGACCCCAAGTATTGGGTTCATGGTATTGTGTTATTATGGTTTTGGACCGTGGTATTGTGAAAGGCCTAAGACTATAAAAGAGGAAGGAGATCATTTGGCAAGGCAATCAATCTGAATGAATTGAATATCTAATAAGTGCTAGATCTGAAATATTTGTGATTGGGGTTATGGTGCAGATCTGGATCTGAATGAAGGAGGAACCTTAGTGCATAAAGAAGGATAAGTTATATTGATGGGTCATAATCTTTAAGCTTGAATAATAGTATCTTTGTATGATTTTGATCTGTTATATGAGGCGCATGCTTGATCTATAAATCTGACAATCTGGGTTAATTAGTGTCTGAATATTTGAAAGAATGAATTATTCTTTATAGATCTGTACGCAGGTTCAGTGAAGTGAAAGAGCGTATACACGCTGGTTCAGTGAATGAAAACGACGTATACGCAGGTTGGTCCAAACATAGGAGCGTATGCACGCAGGTTTCAGGTTGTTGAAGTAGCGTATATCTTTTAAATTATGATCTAGATGCCTCTGTTTATTGTTGCAATATTCTGGGTTTAGAATTTGGTGTGTGGTTACTGTTACTGTGTTCTAGGTACAACTGTTAGAGAAGTGTTTACTTGATTCAGTGCTAATTGGGGAAAAGGAGATTGTTTGATGCAGATATACTTGATGATTGATTGATGTTCATGGATCCAGTCTGAAAATTTATGAAACGTGGTCCCTGGAAGAAAGAGAAGGTTGTAGCCTTTAGTAGGCCAGCACCTACGTACTAGTACAAGAGCTAAGGGGGTTGTAGCTCCCTTCCAAGAGAAGCTGGAAAACAAGAGAGGGTTGTAGCTCTCTACAGGTTGTAGCCTGCGTACTGGTAAAGGACTGCACTAGTACATTGTAAAAGGAAGTTTCTAATTAAAGAAAGATAGAGACGAATTGCAGCAGGTGGTTTTTACCCACATTGGGTTTCCACCTTATATCTTGTGTTCTTGTGTGTGACTGTCTTCTGTTCTATTTTACTGGTCTGGTTACTGTCTATTTCACTCAGATACACAGATTAATAATCAACATCTGAAAGATAAAGTAAATCATAAGTTTGCATTGTATACGCGGGTTTCCTTCTACATAGTTGTGTATATACGTGGGTTTTACTAACTGAAGTAGCGTATATCCTCTAAATTTAAAAAGGGAATATTTGGCTTGATAATACTGATTCACCCCCCCCCCCCCTCTCAATATTATTTCCAACACAAATCCTTATCCATCCCAGCGATAGATTAAAGACAACTTTTAGAACTAAACGGGGAACATATGATTATCAAAATATTCCATTTGGTCTTATCAATGTTGGGGCAACATTCCAAAGGGAAATGGATATTGCTTTTAGAGGATTGATAAATAAAATCGTTGTTCTATATCTCAATGACATTACCATGTTTTCCAAAAAACCAATTCACCATATTCATGACCTAAAACAAAATTTTGAACGATGCAGAAAATATGGTATATCTCTGAATCCTAAAATTCATTCTTTGCTCTTCGAGAAGATAGACTTTTGGGATTCATTGTTTCTAAAGATGAAATGATTATTGACCCTAACAAAGTTAAAGCTATTTCATAAATTTCACTCCCACAAAACAAAAAATAAATGCATTCATTTTTAGGTCAAATCAATTTTGTGAGGCATTTTATTCCAAATTTTCCTTAAATAATGTTGCCTTTACAAAACATGATCAAGAAGAATGCAACAGAAAACAATAATTTGACTCTATTAAGCGGGCTTTTATACAAGCCCTGTCTTTGTTTTCTCCATATTATAATAAATAATTTATTTTGTATACATTTTCTTCTAATCAATCTTATGTTGTTGTTTAAACTCGGAAGAATGATCAGGGTATAAAAGTACCTACAGCAATCAACAGTTCTAGATTACAGGGATCCGAACTAAAATATTTATATGTTGAAAATAAAACTATGCAATATTCAAATCAGTCAAACATTTTAGACCCTTTCTAATTAAATCACACACTAAGGTAATTGTGCCCTACTCTGCTCTAAGTAATCTATTAATCCATAAAGACCTTGGTGAGAAAAGAGCCTATTGGGTCATTGCATTGTAAGAATATGTTTTGGAAATTAAACTTGTGAAGATTGTCCAAGGTCAAGTATTGTGTAAGTTGGTCATTCAAACTATTGATTCAGTGAATAGTTTAGAAAATTAGGAGCCAAATTATCTTCAACAAGTATGTGTTATCCCCGATGCTTCAAATTGACAATATGTTGATCTAATTTATTTTCTAACTCATGGCACGACACATTTACATTTATAATCCAATAAAAATTGTGCTTTAAGATTAAAAGTGAACCAATACCAACTTATCAATGGAATAATGTTTAGAAATAATTATGATTCCATGTTACTTAGGTGTTTGGAAAAACATGAGGATGACAAAGTGTTGCAGCATTTAGTTGGTGGACCAGCAAGTGGTCATTTCATAGGTGACACTACTACTCATAAAATCCTTTAGCGTGATATTACTAGCCTACACTTTGCAAGGATGCACATTCATATGTCTGAAGATGCAAAATTTGTTATACTTCTGCTCAGAGAGAAAAGAAGGCAATGTTGCCCCTACAACCTATAATCATTGACCAACCCTTCGAGCAATGGGGTCTCAACATAATTGGTGAGATTGTTCCTAACTCTTCAAAACAACATAGATTTATTCTTACCACAGCGAAATACTTTACAAAATGCGTGGAGGCCATTCCTCTTAAAATGTTATCATTGAACAAGTGATATATTTTATTGATCAATTTATAATCAATAAGTTTGGACTCTAGAGAACATTGATTTGTGACAACGTAACTCATTTTTCTGTCATTTCTCTAACTGATTATTCTATTCAGAAAGGTTTGAAATTTAAATATTCATCTAATCGTTATCCCTGAGGCAATAGATTAGTTGAATCAACTAATAAAACCCTTTTCAGGATCAGTAAAAGGACCATTGGTGATAATAAAAAAAGTTGGCATAAATCTCTCATATATGCTCCATGGGTTGACATAATTACTTGTAAAGCATCAATAACTACTTCCCCTTACTTTCTAGTATATGGGAAGGAAGTTATTCTACCTCCAAACATTATTTTACCTTTGTTAGCCCTGATCCAATCCATTCAAGAACAAACTTGTTCTAGCTTACAAAAACGCTTAGCACAAATATTTAAGGTAGAGGGAATAAGAGAAAAATCCAAATAGACTTATAATAATCACCAAAAGATCATTAAACAATTATTGGACAACAGTTCAGTTGGCGACAAAAACTTCAATGTTGGTGACTTAGTTTTGAAATGGGATAAAACACATGAGGATAAAGCTAAACATTATAAATTACAAAAACTTTGGCTTGGTCCCTTTCAAATCTCCAAGAAGATTGCCACATCCACATTTATGTTGCAAACCCTTAAAGGGGTTGAAGAAAACCTTCCCGTGAATGGGCAAATTTTGAAAAAACATTTTTCTTGAAAATTTCGTTTTTCTATAAATATGTACATAATCTTTGTAAATCCAGTGTTTTGGTTGTTTATTTGTTAATAACAATTTGCAAAATTTTGTACTTCTTATATATTTTTCATACATCTTTTATTATAGAGAATTATCATTTAAAAAAGATTGCAAACGAGTTTGAAACTTATATTTTTTTTTTCTAAGTAAAGACTAGTTCTATATTAAAAAAGTAAAAATATGTACATGGATTTCAGACCTTCCGAGGAGGCCGAGGCCAGTCCTCATACAATAAAACCTGGACCATACTGTCGACCCGTTCAAACTGATTTACAAAAAACACCCCATAGTTCTGATTTATCCTGACATTCTGACTAACTGGACTTAGACTGCAATTACCATAACCACCAGGGACCATAACTAGACAAAGCCAGTTAACATAACTGACTCTAGTACAGAGAAGGATGACTGTAATAGACTGAGACAGACAGGAAGAAATAGACTGAGACATTAGACTGAAACAAACAGGATGAAATAGCTGCATAATCACCGACACAAGTACAAAAAAGCTTGACATATGCACCCGTTGAAGATGAGACCGCATGGCTGGGCGGCGCTTGGTGCTCCTCCTTCTCCGGGCTTGGTGAGGCCAGCCAAGTGACATACCCTTCCTCATCCAGAATCGGCTCTCCACGAGAGTTAGTGACCAGGTGAAGGCAGCCAAAGCCATGCTGAGAGTGGTCGTTGGTCGTTTCCTTATCCATAGCAGGATTGGATGGCGGAGGGTCTTCCTGAACCGGAGCTTCCTGAACCAGGGCTTCCTGAACCGGGGCTTCTTCGAGACAATCAGCTCTGTAGACCAATCCATTCATATCCCCCAGGAGAATGCCACTTTCCTGAGTGCTTGGGGAAGCAGGGGAAGTCGAACTGGGGGTGCAAGGCTCCTCCTCAGAAATATACACAGTGCAATTGACCATCACCTCTGGTCTGATAAGCTGGCTCGGGAACCTGAGACAGAAGGATTGATAAGTGCCTTGCGGGACCAGTCTCTCCTGTTCCGAACTCGGGGAAGAGGGGGGAACAGATGCAATTGGGGCTACAGGCTGCAAATCCGCATGAGCAGGGTTGGCTCTTATGCCAGACCGACCCCCTCGTCTCAGAACTCCCCTATTGCGCGGCATGGTGCTCAAAGCTAGAGACCCGAAAAGCCGTTCGAGCCTGAGAACACTGGAGGCGAGAGGATCCCTGCTCATATCACAAGCATCGACAGAGGAGCTTTGGCCATGAATTGGCATAGATTGCACAATATAAAGAACAGAGACATTTACCACCGCGGGAGTATGACGCTCAGCCATTAACCTGGTTCGCATCGAGGACAGAGCTGCCATGCTCGCCTTGAATGCAAATTCTCCTCGGGCCTGATTCAAAGTGCAATCACCTGCCCTGAACATTAACTGATAACCACCATTCTGGACCCCCGAGTACACATGCCTGTCATCCGTCAGCGTCGATGGCGTCGTGGCGTGCTGCATATTTAATGACTTGAATAAACACCCGCATCCGGGTAGTTTGAAACTTATATTACATCTAGTATGAGGACTGAATTTTATGGTTAATTTATCACATTTAAGAAAGTGTTCTTTGGAAAATACTTTGAAGTATATCTTTTTCTAGAAGCATTAATTTCCCTTCACACGCTAAATTTGCAATAACAATGGTTGATCATAAGATGAATGGCTAGTTGAATGCCATGATATGCGTTTTCTCTAAATAACTTTCTTATCACCTAGCTTCTTATTCATCGTTGCAAAATATGTAATTTATAAAACTATGATCAAAAGGTTAAAAAAAATAAATATAATAATTCATGGGAAATATATATAAACCCGTCAAGGTACTGAACAAGCTCACTGGCAATAGGTAAATGCAAACATGATACTATGGCAACTCCGTCGGGGTACTAAATCAGTTAGGTAACATAAAGTTGAATTGAACAACATGCATATATTGTTGTAATTTATGCTTAGTAATCAAATAAAAAACCTAGTTTCTTATTAAAATAAATAAATTTCTATACCCTTTCCCTTCTGGATAAAGGTGAGACAAAAAGGTATGAGTACAAGTCCTTTCTTATTATTTAATTGACCATAAAATTCTCTACACGAATTTTATTAAGTTATAAGTTTCTTCTTTATGCAATCTGATCTTTTTCTTCTCTTCATTATTATACCTGTTGCAAATAGGATATATTGTATTTGGTTTTTAGTCAAACCTATATTAGTTTAGATTTGACTAAAAATATTTTCTATTTCCTATAGTTTAACTTTACATATTAAAATTTATTATTTTTTAAAATATTTTAAAATTATTTTTCTTACATTTAATTGGTTGTAATCTTATTGTGTAATGATAGTAAAAATACGAAAGTTACATCAATTTATAGGCTAATCATTTATGATGGGTTATGTATTGAGAATGGAGGCTAGGTATTAAGAATAAGGCATTGAGAATCATACCATGCATTAAAAGCCCACTTGTTGACAAGACATAGTCATTAAATAATATAACACAAGTTGAAGAAACATTGGACTAAAAATTCACATAGGTTTAATGAGAATGCGATTCAATTAATTTGCAGGTAGATGTGAATCAACTTTAAGACTGGCAGCTTGACACAACCATTGCAAATGCTTTATCATTTAGATTGGCATGCTACACAACATGGAACTCGCCAGGAAATTTTGTTGAGATGAACTTGTTTAAGTTTTAGTTAATTTTATGAGGAAGAGTGGCCCATGGGGTGGTGTTTACCTCTCATTTTTATTGTGTATGTTACACGAGTTTCAATAAATAAAGTATTTATCCCTTAAATTAACTTTTATTAAATGGTATTTAAGAGTTTTATAATTCATATAACCTTATATACATTTTATAATTTATATTATTATATATATATATATTTGATTTTATAATTTATATCATTATATACATATTTTTGATTGTTAAAGTCCTTTTTAAATCAATGTTTTTACCATTCATGTGATTATTTAAGGAAAAAAAATAATGCAAACAATAGTTTTGTCTCTTAAATCACTATATACACAATTTTTAAATATTAATTAACACATGTTTGAATAATATGACTGTGGTCATTCAAATTTTAATTACGATAAAGTTATAAATTTATTAATTTTCATTTTAAATTCTAAAAAAAATTGCACAAATGATTAAATACTTTTGCAGTGTTTTTTTCAATTTGATTATCATTTTAAATTCCAGAATACTTATATCCGGAGTTGATATACTACTTTTGCATCATCTTTTAAGTTTGATATAATTGTAGTTATTTGATATTTAATCATTACATCATTTCAAAAATGTAATAGTGTAATTTTAAGTTTGGAACTTGGTAATATTAATTTTACTATGTAATTTGATATATATAGTTATTTAATAATACCATTTCATCAAATTAGTTGTATTGTATTTACAAAACAAATTAGCCTAATTATATGGTATTTTCTAACGTTATTTTAAATTAAGCAGGCATGATGCTTTATGTGTTCTTTAAAATATTTTTCATTTACATGCATCTCAATCATTAAAATTAAATTCCAAATATTGATAGTTTGAGATATTTGTGGTGGCTTAACTCCAAAACTCATTTATTGACTTTTTAAACAAATTAACTAAATATTTAGACAAATCAACTAAAATTTCTATAAGATTAAAAAGAAAAAGAAAAAAAAAGTCACAACATTATTTACATTCTCCAATAAAGGTGATTTTTTTTTTTTAATCATCTTTTTCAAAACTAAATAAATTTAATTATTAAAATAATAAAACATATTATAATTATAAATTTAGTTGTTAATTTAATTTTCAAACTTCATTATATATAAAAATTATTATTTGCTTTAGTATATCCCCATTTTTTTGTAATTTTTTTTTTGGGTAAGCTCTGTCAAATTTTTTAAAAATATAACAATTTGTCTAAATATTTTAAAATTTAGATTTTTAATATATATATATACTTACTTTACTTTAATCTAGCTATATTTAAACTAAGAGGCATGTACATGCTACTATGTAACTTGTTATAAACAGAGATAATTGGCTCACTCAGTTTATTGCTAGTTGTTGTAGCAAAAAACAACGCCCAATTTTTGTATTTAATCATAATAAAAATGGGGACCCCTTTAAATTTGTATCTTATATTTTTCTCTTTCATCAAAATTCTACCCTTAAAAAATCCAAAAATGATTTCAAAATTATGTATTTATTAATGTATATCTTTAGGACTAAATAATCATCGTGGCCAAGTTTGTCTAGATGTAAATAAACTATATAAATAAATAAGGCCTAAAGGCGAAAACCATCGCGACTGAAATATTTTACATGAGTCTTCATTTTACACAAAACTCAATCTATTTAAAACGTCACATAAATGCTTGCTTTCCTCCTTGACACATAACCCAAAAGTAATTCCTTGGAGTTTTCTCAAGTAGCTCCTTTCATTTCCTCCAAGGATTTACCTCCTAGGATGATGTGAACAAACACGACAACATAACATTTGGGCCCGTTTTTCCGTGTGACATACTTAGCCTTTCCTATTCGTAATCTTATTCCACCATTTCATTACGTCATCTCGAAACATTTTGCCCCGAATATTTCCTTCATCACTCCATAAAAAAGTCTCGGAGATAAATTCCCGGGATAACTCATCATCACACATTGATCCGTAAACTGTCGTGGATATTCCACTAGACAGTTCATCACAATAGATCTTTTAATATTATATTTAAAAATAGGAGATTCTACACTATCACTGTTTTATTTAATTTCTAGATCTGTAAAATTAATTGTAATTAGTGCATGCATGTAAAAGTAAATCAAGTAGAAAAGTACAGAATGAAGAAATAAGCTCACACACACATAATACACGATATGCTCTCTAGGAAACCCTTTCGGGAGAAAACCCAGCTGAAAGGTCTGGTTGTTTTGCTCTCTTTCTTTGTCTAGAAATATGGCTGCAGATACAAAGAAGTAATGTTTATGGCCCGTGGGCTACTACAATGCACAGATCCCCTCTATGTGCTCTACCTCCTATCTCTCCTGGCTATCTTTGCTCAGCTATTGAACAAAATGCTCTCAAAAGAATGGAATGTCGCTTCCTCCTAGTGGCCCGGTTATAACACAACTTGATAACATACTAGTGGTTAAGTTTGACTACATCAACTCTTAAATATAGTTACAAAATAGACTCTTATAGAGTCTTTTACATCACAAACACGTGTATAGCCCCTTTTCCATGAATAATGGGGGCTAATGCAACATCCTCTCGAACTATAGGTGTGAAAACAGGAAGGTCAACTTCTAAGTGGCATAACTTTTACATACGAGCTTTGATTGACTTGATTCTTGCACCATTGGAAAGCTCTCTGTGTGTAGAATAGTATGAAAAAGGTGGCATGCTGAAGCCATAAATTTTTGACCCCAAAAAACATCGTTTGATGCCTCAAAACGCTCATGGAATGTTTCAAACCTTGTTTCGGCAAATTGGGTCCCACTGGTAAAAATGGTCCCATGAGATGATTCCTCCACTTTTTCCATTCCAAATGCATCGAGATGGATGCCAAACAATATATTGATCCAATTCGGATCACACCTCCCCATTTTGGGAGGATTTTTGTCCCCAAAAGCTTTTACTAAATGAGGTGAGGAAATGTTTCCTCCACCTTCTCTCTGGTGTACCATTTACCTTTGCCTGGAAGTTGTCCTTTCAACCCAATCTTCCAAAGGTCTTGTTGCCCTCGTCTTGTAGTTCTAGACCTCTTTTGAAAAACTCTATCTTCTGTCAACTCTGCCTTAGCATCTGGTGCCAAATCCTCCACAAAAGGTAGGACTTGTTCCTCTTCCTGATCTAGCATGGAAGGCTCATAGAGTTTCAAATTCTCTACATTTACAACTGAGTAAATACACATATATGGTGGTAAATTGAGTCAATAGGCACTATCACCCACCTTTTCTGGTATCTCAAAGGGACCATACCTTAGAACCTTCATTTTCTTATCAGGCCCCTGTAACCTCTCCTTGTTCAATTGTAGCAATACTTTGTCTCCCACCTTGAATGATTTCTTTGTTTCGTGTTGATCATGCCTAGCCTTATAATTCACCTGCGACTTTTGCAGTTTTTTGTTATGAAACCAGCTCACAAAAAGATAGAAAAGATAGATCAACGCCTTAGAAATAAGCCTCTTCAAGGGGGCAACCTCCTTTACATTACACAAATGAACGATTCTTACATGATTCAAATGACAAAACCTCCTTTCTATAAATAGGAGTCTAAGGGGTCACAATATAACCAAAGCCGACCTAATAATAATAATATAAAGGCACAAAAATAACAATATGGGGACAATAGGGGCACAATAATAACAATAAGGGATACAACGACAATAGTAATGGGGGAATCACTAGTATTATAGGGACCTAACATGCCCCTCTCCTTCAAAAAAGTGTTGTCCTCAATGCTTGAGTAGTTTTGGATGCTTATGTATAAAATTCTCATCCTCCCATGTGGAATCTTCAACGGGTAAGTTCTTCCACTTGATGAGATACTCTGAAATTGATCGATTTCATAGCTTTTGAGTTCTTATTTCTTTGACTGATTCAGGTTACAATATATTTTTTCCTTCCTCGTCAAGTTCTGGAAATATTGTTTGAACTGGAAGCTTATCACCTATAACCTTCTTTAAGCATGAAACATGGAAAATTGGGTGCACTCAGGAAGCTGCAGGAAGCTCCAATTTGTATGCCATAGTACCTATCTTTTGCAACACCTTGTACGGACCATAATACTTTGGTTATAATTTATTATCCTTCTTAGCTTGCTTGAGGGACATTTGTTTATATGGTTGTAAATGTAGAAATACCCAATCACCTACATCAAAACTTCTTTTGCTACGATGTTGATCTGCATGTTGTTTCATTCTATTTTGCGCCAAGGTGAGGTTATCCTTTAAGAGTTGGAGAACTTGTTGCTGATGCTCGATGTGATCTTCGACTGCTTGAACCTTAGAATTTTCTCTTAAATATGATGTGATGGATGGTGGATGATATCCATAAAGTGCCATAAATGGGGTCATTTTTGTTGCAATATGGAAGGAAGTGTTATACCACCATTCAACCAGAGGCAACCATTTGACCCATTATGTCTATTTATTAGATACAAAGCAACGAATATATCCTTCCAAACATTTGTTCACTATCTCAGTTTGCCCATCAGATTGGGGACGATAAGATGAGCTATGAGCTAACTGAGTACCAAGATAAGAAAATAATTATGTCCAAAAATTTCTAGTGAAAATGGGATCTCTAACGCTTACAATAATCTTTGGGTTTCCATGTAGATTTTGAATTATTTCCATAAATGTAGTAGAAATTGTACTCGCTTTAAATGGATGAGATAACACACAAAAGTGTGCATACTTGGTAAGTCTGTCAACTACCAACATAATAACACTCTTGCCTTTGGACTTGGGTAAACCTGTGATAAAGTCCATTGAAACCTCCTCCCAACATTGGCTTGGAATGGAAAAAGGTTGTAATAGTCCTGGGGACTTAATTGTTTCAACTTTATTTTGTTGGAAAACCAAACATTCCACCACAAACTTTTGAATATCTGATTTAAAGCAATCCCAAAAAAAATCCTTCTCAACCCTGTGGTAGGTTTTTAGAAATCCTGAGTGCCCTCCTAAGGGAGAGGTGTGCAATTCCCTAAGAATCTTTTGTTTTAGTTGTGAATTCTTACATAGGTATAATTGATCCTTGTACCATAAAGAATCATTTTTCCAGCTCAATGTATCAGATGTATTGGGATCTTGTTGTGTCTTTTGAATGATTGACCACACTTCCTCGTCATTCTTTCATTCATCCCTTGCTTCGTTTATCTAATCTGGTTGGATAATAGAAATGGCGCAAAGAAATGCTTCCACGTCCTCATCCTTTCTTGAGAGTGCATCTCCCACAACATTTTGCTTCCCTTTTTCTAGATGATTTCAAAGTCATAACCCAACATCTTTGTGACCCATTTTTGATGCTCTTCTGAAGATAATCTTTGTTCTAAAAAGTATTTAAAACTATGATGATCTGTTTTTACCTTGAAGTGTCTTCCCATTAGGTAGGGTTGCCATTTCTTAAGTGCATGTAGTATTGCCAACATTTCCTTCTCATAAATAGCTTTGTATAGATACTTTCCTTTGATTGGACGACTTTCGCAAGCAATGGGTCTTTCTTCTTGCATTAAAACAACACCAACTCCACTTCCTGAGGCATCACATTCCACAATAAAGGTTTCTGTGAAGTCTAGTGTAGCTAAGACTGGTGCTTGGCACATTACCTCTTTAAGATGTTCAAAGGCCTTCGTTGCTTCTGGAGTCCATGAAAATGCATCTTTCTTCAATAATGTTGGTAAAGGTGCTACTATTCTCCCATAATTCTTAACAAACTTGCAATAATACCCTGTCAACCCAAGAAATCCTCGTAGATGCTTTATGGATGTGGGGATTTTCCATTCCTTAATTGTTTTAATTTTGCTAGAGTCTACCTTAACACCTTCATGAGATACAATATGACCCAGATATTCCACCTCTTGTACTCCAAAGAAACATTTGGAGATTTTTTCATATAATTGTTTCTCCTCCAATAGTTTGAGCACCATGTCAACATGTTGGACATGATCATTCCAAGACTTATTGTAAATTAGTATATCATCAAAAAATACTAACACAAATTTTCTAAGGGTTTGAAAATTGAATTCATCAAACCTTGAAATGTAGAAGGTGCATTAGTAAGGCCAAAAGGCATGACCAAAAATTCATAATGACCCTCATGAGTTCTAAATGTTGTTTTTGGAATGTCTTCAGTCTTCATTCTGATTTGATGATATCCTGAACGAAGATCCAACTTGGTGAAGTAAATCGATCCATGCAATTCATCCATTAATTCATCAATGATAGGCTTGGGAAATTTATCTTTAATAGTGAGCTTGTTGAGCTCCCTATAATCTAGACACATGTGTCATGATCCATCCTTATTGTGAACCAATACTATTGGAGTAGAGAAATAACTTTGAATAGTTTGAATTATACTAGCCTCTAGCATTTCTGCAACCATATGTTCAATTTCACTCTTTTGGACATAGGGATATCTATAAGGCCTGATGTTTGGAGGAACACTTACTGGAATGAAATTAATAACATGATCATGATCACAAATAGGTGGGAGGCCTTTGGGAGTCTCAAATACCTTGGAATTATTGTCCAAGACATTTTGTAGATCTGGAGAAATGGATGATTTCGATGTGGGAACCTCTAGTGAACATAATTGTGCAATTATGCCTTGTTGTTCTTTCTTTAGAATCCTTTTCATTCCGTTAGATTTGATTATCTTTCCTGGTTTCCCTACGATACCCCTTAATTCAACTTCCTTTCCTTTTGAATAGAATTTCATGAAAATTTCTTGAAAATTAAAAGCTATTATACCCAAGGATTGTAGCCATTGGACACCTAGTACAACATCAGCACCACCCATTGTAATGGAAAGCATTGGGCTATTCAATACATATTCTCCCGTGGATAGCTTGATATTATGGCACTTTCCTGAGCAATTTATGGTTCCTCCACTTGCAACCATCACTTGACACTCTAGTGTTTGATATAGGAAGCAATTCAATTCCATGGCTATCTTACAATGAATAAAATTATGGGTACTTCCCGAATAAATCAACACTATTACCTTTTTCTTCTTGATATGCCCTTCTATCTTGATAGTTTGAGGAGTGGTAATTCCAGCCAATGCATTACAAGATATGGTCAGATTCATTTCTTCTTTTTCTAGGGTTTGTTCCTGGTGTATATCCTCTTCTTTTGACATTTCTTGTTCCTTTTCTTCCTCCTCTTCACAATCTATGTAAAATAATTTCTTCTCAGCACACTTATGAACTTTAGTGTATTTGCTATCACAACTGTAACCAAGCCCTTTTACTCTTTTTTTTCCAATTTTTTTGGTGTCAACCTTGTAGGTTGTGGATGGCTAGGGGTAGCAACACTTCCATCTTTATGATTGTGAGTGGTAGGCTTCCTTGTTGCCATAATTTTTCTTTCCATATTTCTTGCCAACCTGAATGCCTTCTCCAATGAATCTGGTTCCCAAAGGTGAACCTCGTGTTGGATGTTATATTTTAAAGTCCCTATGAACACATCAATCCTATGCTCCTCTGGAATATCTTTTACCCTTGTATTCAATTTTTGGAAGTCCTCAATGTGCTCCATCATTGAACCCTTTTGTTTGAGATTTATCAATTGGCTAAAAAATGTGTTGTTTTTTGTATCCTCATAATGTGCTACCATTTCATATGTAAAAATAGCCCAAGTGACAATTTGTTTACGAGAGCAAAGCCATCGATACCATGCAAACTGATTTGGTTCCAAATATAAAGTTGCAGAGAATACCTTTTGTGTGTTTTGCACATTTTGGAGATCAAAAAATTTCTCCATCTGTAGTATTCATGTTTTGGGATCATTGCCATCAAACTTCCTCATATCGATCTTTGGAACATGGTGGTTCTTCAATCCAACATTAGAGTCTATGAAATCATGATTAACATTTATTTTGTTCTCGTCATGAGTTTCCTTTACTACCCTTTCGCCATTATTAAAAATTTCTTGTAGAAACTTTGTCAAATCTGTCTTTAAATCTTCCATGCCTTTCTTTAAATCATCCATCTTAGCTTCCATGCCATCCATCTTAGCTTCCATGTCATCCATCTTAGCTTCCACATCATTCATGTTAGCTTCTACGCCTTTCTTTAAACCATCCATATTAGCTTCTACACCATATATCTTAGCTTATATGTCTTTCTTTAAACCATCCATCTTAGCTTCTGTTTTTGTGTGAGTGAAATTTCTTGCACTTGGTCTCGTAATTTTGATATATCATGTTGCATTTCTTCCTCTTCTTCATGAGTCATGCTAGAGCTTTCAGGTTGCTTACTAGGTGTTTCCATTTTCTTTCTTTGGGGAATCAATTACCGATAATAATGCTTCACTATTCCCTTTGAATTCCTTCAAACTAATTTTTCAAACCAAGCTTATACAAAAATTAAAAAAAAAAACTACACGCCTTTTTTTTCACTTTGGAGGATCTCGATATTGAATCTGATGTATCTCTATAATTTTAGATCTCCAAGGTCTGAAATTTCTTCCTGCGGTAACCCTCTAAGTAATCTTTCTAACCCCGCAAGTCTGATCAAGATTGGATTCTCCAATGAAGAGTTATGTCAAATCTCCCACGATGACCTGAGTATAGACTGGTTCAGTAGAGAGAACTTGTACGACATGCCGCGGGTCACTATTTCAACCTTAGGTTCTGAAAATGATACCCAAAAAAACTACAATCCGTCCTATTTCTGTAACTTCTTACGAAAATTCAATCTAATGCTTAGAGCGAAAGTTATGACAATTTTCCCAAGGTCACCTGTTTGGAATGTAATTCGGGGGTTTGCAAAAACCCTAAATTCCTCAGATTATATCTCTGAAAATATAGCGAGACAAGATCTAAAATTCAGGCCCGAGGTTCAGCGAGATTTCATCTCAAATGGGTATTTTTTAGCTTCTGAAACTTATAGCAAAAATGCCATGATGACTTGTTTGGAGCAGTGAAACCCTAGAATCCAAAGCTCTGATACCAAATGTTATGAAAACAGCTCACAAAAAGATAGAAAAGATAGATCAACGCCTTATAAATAAGCCTCTTCGAGGGGTCAACCTCCTTTAAATTACACAAATGAACAATTCTTAGATGATTCAAATGACAAAACCTCCATTCTATATATAGGAGTCTAGAGGGTCACAATATAACCAAAGTCGACCTAACAATAATAATATAAAGGCACAAAAATAACAATAGTGAGATTCTATGGGGCACAATAATAACAATATGGGGAAAATATGGGCCCAACAATAACAATAAGGGATACAACGACAATAGTAATGGGGGAATCACTAGTATTATAGGGACCTAACATTTTTCCTGTACATGTAGATGGATCTTCCTGATCCTCTCTATAAAAATTTCATCCCTCAAATCATCTCCTATAATGTCTTCCTTCACTCCTCCTTGCTTCCCATATGCAATGTCTAAAGGTGAAGGTGTAAAATATCCAAAACAAGTTTCAAATGGGGACTTTCCTATAGAAGTGTGGACCGCTCTGTTATAAGAATGTTGTATATATACCAGATTTTCATCCTAGGTCTTCAGATGCTTCTGGTTGTAACCCCTCAGAAGTTGCAACAAATTTTTGTTTACTACTTCTGTCTGCCCATCTATCTGTGGATGGAATGTTGTAGATCTCTTCAACTTCATATCCATATTCTCCCACAATATAGTCCAAAATGCAATGATAAATCTTGTATCCCTGTATGAAATGATGCTCCTTGGTATCCCAAAGTGTACCCATACCTGTCCAAAGAAAAAGTTTGTTGTTTCTTGTCCGTTGATGGTATTTTTACATGGCATCAGAACACACATCTTGCTGAACCTATCAACTACCATGAACCAGTAGTCATGTCCCTTCCTAGTTGTCGATAAACCTCCCACAAAGTCCATGGAAATGCTTTCCCAAGGACGAGTAGGTATAGGTAAGGGATGATACAGACCCTGTTTCATATTGCTAGGCTTGCTGATACAAAAAATCATGCATCCTCTTATGAACCTATCTAATTTTTCTTGCATCTTAGGCCAATACACATACCTTTGCAAGTTAGCCATGGTCTTCCCTACACCAAAGTGACCTGCAACCTTAGAGGTGTAGGCCTCTCTAATCATCTGCAAACTCTAACCTTTAGGAACACATAGCTTATCCGACCTGTAGAGTAACCCATCTTGGAGATGGTAGTTAATGGTGTTGTCACCATTGTGCACATGGCTTTGACTCTGCAACTGTTGATACATCTCCTTGAAGTCCTCATCTTCTGAATATGCCTCTATGTATGCATCATGGGTGAATGGCTCCATGTGCATAAGGGTCCCCAAAGCTATAATCGTTGACGTGGGTGGCCTTGAAATCATATCGTGTTAGGGTCCCACCCTGACCCCCTTATTTATGTAATAGGAGCTAGTCATAGTTATAGTTAGTAAAGAGTCAATAAAGCCCATGTTAATAATTGTAAGTGGTTAACCCGCATTTAATGGCGGGACCACAGTTAGTTGCAAATGGGCCATGGTATTAGATAGATGGTATTAATAAGAACCATGGTATTGCCCCATGGTATTGCATGTATGAATCCTATATAAAGGATAGAGACTCCTTACGAGGAGCATCGTGTCTTATTTTGTAATCGAGCTCTGCTCTATTGGAGGTTGCCCCCTCGAAGAAGCAAGTGAACATTGCTTTCTGAATAATAAAATACTTGTTGTTATTTCTCACTGTTCTATGTTCTGGGTATATTTCATTTCATATTTGGTATTCTGGTATCGTCTTACAGGTTAAGAGCATAACAAGTGGTATCAGAGCGCTTTCCAGGGCCAGTGGGATCTCCATTTTTTAGCAATTTTTTTTTTGGCTAGAGACATGTTCCAGCATCTTTAAACCACAGGATCTGTTGTTGAGCGCATAAACCTGCATATTTGGGGAGGCATGCACACAGGAAATACAAGAGGTGGTCACGCTTGTTGGACTCCCTTGTAACCCCTGTGGTACCCCTTCGAGTAGTAGCGCATTAGACAAAATCGCTCACAGACTGTCTTCCAAGTACTTTCTGGGTATATCGAAAGCCCCCTAGCTCCCTTGAAACCTCACCATAGATAAACCGTCGACCGTCTTGCTACTACAATACACCGAGAACAGCGCTCGGAGAGATTACTCGCCCGTACGATAGGGTAGTCGGGTTGTACGGCTAAGGGTACGGTTGATCCTCCTTGGTTAGTGCCCTGAAAAATTGGGTCGAGTACTACTGTTAGACCCTTATGTATATTGCGATCTGTAGCACCTGACACTCCTGGAGACCATAGTTACCTTCTCTATCTTGGGATCACGCATAATCTCTGCTAGATCAAATCTCGCAAGTGGGGTTTTGCAGCAGCAGTAACAATTAGTTCCGTCGTTCAAATTTATCAGAACAGCCATCCAGATCTGAGTAGTTGTGTGGGTTCCTATACCTAGGCGTGATTTTCACAGGACTTTTGGCAGCATTGACATTTTCGGGATTCAACGACTGCAGTATTCCTAAGCAAGGAGTAAAACTTCGTTAGGAGTAAAAAAAAAAAGAGTCTGAGACCCCCCTAGGGCGCTTATTGGTGACTTAGCCCATAAGAATCAGGACAACGAGCTAAGAAAGGTGGTAGCATTCAATTGTTAGAGCCAAAAAATTTAGGCGGTCCCAAATTTCAAGTAAATCGGCTCGATGCATGGTACAAACTAGAAATCAAGCTATGGCAAATGAGATGATGGACAGCCTTGAAGCATCCTTGAAAGAAATCTAAGCGCAGCTGAAGGGAATAACTACAGCACTCTCTATGGGCAAGGCAGAAGCCCGCGAGGAGGCATATATTGGCACTGAACACAATGAGGGTGAGTCTAGCCAGTCTCTTCACCTCTTGGGCCCCCACCAACAATCCTGTCCATGACCACCCAAGCTGGACATGTATAAATTTGATGGCTCTCACTCAGCAACATGGATAGCATAAATGGAGCAATATTTTAATCTGAATTACATCCTGGATAATACCACTTAGCTTAGTGTGGGTGTCATGTACTTGGACAATGAAAGATGGCAATGGTGGCAATGGCATCAACGTTGCTATGGAAGGCCCTTAACTTGGGAGACATTCAAAAAAGCTCTTATGGATCACTTTGACCATGACTTTGCCTTTTTGGGTCGTCTCACTAAGCTTTGACAAACAGGAACAGTGGATGAATATATTACAGCCTTTGAAGCCTTAGCTTTCCGCACTGGAGGTCTACAAGATGAGTTCTACATGGAATGTTTTATCAGTGGTCTTAAAGAAGCCATACAAGCCCACGTCCGACTACACCACCCTCCCTCATGGTTGGAGGCTTGTAGGATAGCTCGTGAAGTAGAACGTGCGTTAGCGGCCCAGTTCAATCGCCCAAATTTCACCGCCAAGGGTCGCCCCCCACAGGCTCATAGCACTACCCAAACACTCAAGGTTCAAAAGGTGTCACCTGCAGAAATGGTGGAAAGAAGAAAGCAAGGATTATGTTACTACTGTGATGAAAAATACTCCCCAGGGCATAAATGCAAGGAGCCCAAATTCTTTCAAATTGATGCTACTGATCACAGTTCATTGGAGGAAGCCCCACCACTTAAGGAACCCAAGGAGGAAGAAGAGGACAACCAGAAGGAAAATTTACCTGAAGAACCAGTTATTTCGTTGCATGCCTTGGCAGGGATTTCTTCGCCTCAAACTCTCAAAATCAGAGGTTTTATTAAGCATCGCCCAGTAGTAGTCTTGATTGATAGTGGAAGTACACATAATTTTATCCATCAAAGAGTCACGGAAGCAGTGCATTGTTTTGTACGAACAGTTTCTAACTTCCAAGTCCAAATTGCTGATGGGGGAACAATGAAATGTGAAGGCCACTGTGAAAATGTCAAACTTCAAATGGGGGATTATCAGTTAAAGACCCACATGTTTTCCATACACATGGGCGGGTGTGACATTGTCCTAGGTGCTGAATGGCGGGAGATCCCTTTATCATCAGCTCACATCGAATGGAAAAATTGTTAAAGAAGGGCCATCATGGAGTTATAGCTCAATTTAATGCCATCTAGGCCTTTGAACCCAATTCTCTTCAGATTCATCCTGAGATGCAACAGATCTTAAATAACCATTTTCCAGTCTTTGACAAGCCTCATAAGCTTCCACCCTCGAGAGGGGAACATGATCATAGCATCACTTTGGTCCCAGGGGCCCAACCACCAAATGTGCGCCCATATAGATATCCATTCGCCCAAAAGAATGAAATAGAAAAAATAATCAAGGAACTTTTGGAAGCAAGCGTCATTTGTCCTAGCATTAGTCCTTATTCATCACCAGTGGTCATGGTGCTCAAGAAAGATGGGGAATGGCGTATGTGTCCAGACTTCAGGGCCCTTAATAAGTTGAAAGTCAAAGATAAATTTCCCATCCTGGTTGTTGAAGATTTGCTGGATGAACTAAATGGGGCTCAATTCTTCACTAAGCTTGATCTTCACTCAGGCTACCACCAAATTCGCATGAAAGAAGTCGACATTCCATAGACTGCTTTCCGAACTCATGAAGGCCATTATGAGTTCTTGGTCATGCCATTCGGACTTTGTAATTCCCATCCACTTTTCAGAGCCTTATGAACCACTTGCTCAAACCATATGTCAGAAAATTTGTCCTTGTTTTCTTTGATGACATCCTCATCTACAGTCGCACTTGGGCCGCACATTTTCAGCATGTAGATCTTCTCTTGCAACTACTCCGTGAGCATAAATTATTTGTTAAGATGTCCAAGTGTTCTTTTGGCATGGAAGAAGTTGAGTATTTGGGCCACATTGTGGGGCGTGAAGGTGTCAGGGTGGACCCCAAAAAGATCCAGGCAAAGCAAGATTGGCCTCAACCTAAGACCTTGAAGAGCCTAAGAGGATTTTTGGGTCTCACAGGCTACTATCGCAAATTTGTTTGCAATTATGGTCGCATTGTGAGGCCCCTCACTCAACTCCTCAAGAAAAATTCATTCCTCTGGAATGATGAAGCAAAATAGGCCTTTATAGCTCTCAAAAATGCCATGTGTTCCACTCTAGTCTTAGCACTACCCAACTTCACCAAATCTTTTGTCATTGAATGTGATGCTTTGGGTACGGGTATTGAGGCGGTCTTAATGCAGGAAGGTCGACCCTTGGCCTTCACAAGCCAACAACTAAGTGGGAAGAATTTGGGACAATCTACCTATGAGAAGGAGATGATGGCCATCTTACATGCAGTAGATACCTAGCGACCATACTTATTGGGGCGACGTTTCCAAATCTGCACAGACCATCAAAGCCTTAAATATTTTTTGGAGCAACACCTACCCTCACCACAACAAAATAAATGGCTCGCCAAAATTCTGGGATATGATTATGAGATAATTTACAAGAAAGGGCGTGAAAATATTGTAGCAGATGCATTATCTCGCCAATTTGAGGAGGAAAGTACCCTGCTCGCAATTTCCCTCCCCATTCCAGAATGGATTGAAGAGGCTCGCAAGGAATGGTTTTCACATCCCTGGCTCTCCCAAATCATTACTCAATTGCAGGCGGATCCAAATTCCACAGAGGGCTACTTGTGGCAGGATGAGATTCTTCGCTACAAGGACATAGTAGTAATATCACCAACATCCACCCTCAAAAGCCGCATTTTGGTGGAGTTTCACTCATCTCCCACTGCAGGACATTCATGTTTTCGAAAGATGTATGCTCACACTCAAAGATCATTTTTTTGGACAGGCATGAAAAAGGACATTCTTACTTTTTTAGATGAATGCAATGTCTGTCAACGACACAAAGGCGAAACAGTCAAAGCACCAGGCACATTACAACCATTGCCCATCCCGACATCAATATGAATGGAGGTTTCTATGGATTTCATTACAGGTCTTCCAAAGTCAGGAAATAAGTCAGTCATCACGGTGGTTGTGGACAAACTTTCTAAGTATGCTCATTTTTGCGCCCTACCCCACCCTTTTACACCGACTTTGGTCACTCAATCTTTCTTGGATCAGATCTTCAAATTGCATGGCATGCCCACTTCCATTGTGTCTGATCGTGACCCGATCTTCACCAGTAACTTTTGGCAGGAACTCTTCTGGCTACAAGGTACCCAAGTACAACTCAGTACTTCCTATCATCCATAAACTGATGGTCAAACTGAAGCAGTCAACAAACGTCTGGAAACCTACCTTAGGTGTTTCACTTCAGAAAAGCAACATCTCTGGGTACAGTGGTTACCTCTAGCTGAAAGGTGGTATAACACCAACTATCATGCCACCACCAAAATGACTCCATATGAAGCAGTTTATGGTCAACTCCCTCCTTCCCCTACTTCTTATATCAAGGGGTGCTCGAAGGTACAAGCAGTGGATCAACTCCTACAGAACCGCACAACCATGCTGGCCCATCTTAGAGAGAATCTTCATCAAGCTCAAAATCGCATGAAGCAACAGGTAGATCAACATCGCTCAAAACACCAATTTCAAGAAGGGGATCAGGTATTTTTGAGGCTGCAACCATATAAGCAAACATCACCCAAAGACAAGGGTTGTCAGAAACTCTCTCCAAAATTCTACAGACCGTATCAAGTACTTCAACGCATTGGAGAAGTGGCCTACAAGCTAGCTTTGCCACCCACTGCAAAAATCCATCCAGTTTTCCATGTCTCATGCCTCAAGAAAGTGATTTGGAACAATTGCAGAATTCAAACCAGTCTACCTGAACTGGATGAAGAAGGGTCAATCTGGCTCCAACTTGAACAGGTCTTGGACACACAAGAACGACACCTGTGTGGCCGCATGATCAAGGAAGTCCTCATCAAGTGGAAAGACACCTCTCCGGAAGATGCAACCTGGGAACCAGCTACTATTCTTCAGCAGTTTCTGAAGCTTCAGCCTTGAGGACAAGGCTATTCTTATGGGGGAGGGCATGTTAGGGTCCAACCCTAACCCCCTTATTTATGTAATAGGAGCAAGTCATAGTTATAGTTAGTAAAGAGTCAATAAAGCCCATATTAATAATTGTAAGTGGTTAACCCGAATTTAATGACGGGACCACAATTAGTTGCAAATGGGCCATGGTATTAGATAGATGGTATTAATAAGAACCATGGTATTGCCCCATAGTATTGCATGTATGAATCCTATATAAAGGATAGAGACTCCCTGCGAGGAGCATCGTGTCTTATTTTGTAATCGAGCTCTACTCTATTGGAGGTTGCCCCCTTGAAGAAGCAAGTGAACACTGCTTTCTGAATAATAAAATACTTACTGTTATTTCTCACTGTTCTATGTTCTGGGTATATTTCTTCGCATATTTGGTATTCTGGTATCGTCTTGCAGGTTAAGAGCATAACATATCGACCAACTCGTTTGTGTTTTCCTTCTTATACTTGATCCCCAAATGAAACTGCTATAAAAACCCCATCGACTTGTAGTGCCTAGTCTGATGTAGCTTATTCTGGGCCTGCAAGTACTATAACAGTTGGTGATTTGTCTAGATTATTGTCTCCTTTCCCATCAGATAGTCCTTCCACTTCTTCAAAACTTGTACCATGGCATAGAGCTCCTTGTCATAGGTAGGGTAGTTAAGAATTGCCCCATGAAATACTTCAGAATGGTAGAAAACGGGCCTTCTTCCTTGCATCAAGATAGCTCCCATAGCATACCCACTTGCATATGTCTCCACTTCAAAGGGCCATTGCAAGTTTGGTAATGCCAGAACTAGTGCTTCGTTGATCTTATTCTTTAACTCATTGAAAGCCTACTACTACCCTTTACCCCACTCGAATCTCTTGCCACTTGTTGTTATGGTGTGGAGCAGTGTTGGTACTACTGAAAACGAGGCTATGAATTTCCTCAGGTACTGTGTTGCTCCAATGAAACTCCTAACCTCAGTAGCAATAGTAGGCACTGGCCATTTCATGATTGCCTCCATCTTGGAAGGATCTATCTTCAATTCTCCTCCATCAATCACATATCCCAAATACACTAAGGACTGCTGCGCAAATACACACTTATTGAGATTTGCTAGTAGCTGGTGCTTCTTCAATGTTTCGAGCAACTATGTCAAATGTGAAATATGCTCCTCCCAGGTAGCACTATAGCTGGCAATAGCTAGATCTCGTGCTCCACTTCTCTCTTAGGGGGTATCCCTTTAGGCTCTCAGAACACGTCCTTGTATGCCTGTAACAACTCCTCCAATTGTTGTTTTTGTGTCTTAGTACACCCCTTTAGGAATTCCTTGCCTCTTATTAACTCCTCTATAGACTGATTTTCTCTTAAAAACAATAAAACATACTTCTTGCTAGAACTAATCAATTTCTTGGCTTGATTGGCACTTACTAGTGAAATTTTCAACTTGCCTTTGTACGCGTTGATGGTGTATGCTTTTCCATCCTTGATGATCTGATATTGTTTATCTCTTCTCATTAATATTGCATCATGCATGCACATGTATGGACTCTCAAACACGACTCCACATACATCAAGAGGAACCACATCCAGATATAATTCATCAATCAAATCAGCACTAATAGCAAATATAATTTTACACTGTTTTGTTACCTTCAACCCCACATCCTTATGTACCCATCCTAGTGGATATGGTTTGGATGATCACGAACTTCCAGCCCCAACTTCTTGACTAGATCTGCTGCAATGAGATTTGATTGTGATCCTGAGTCAAACAAAGCATCAATCTTCATCTTCTTGGCCTGTATCTTTACATGGAAGCATTTGGTCATTTCTTTCTCTTCCTATTGTTGAAGGCTACTCAAATTCACCTCCTTCTACACTAATGTATAGATGATCTTCTCATCCAGGTCTGAGCTTCTTTCAACTTGGTTACTCGAATTAGTGGCCGTGAGATTCTTCTTCTTATTATCTTTCTTCTTGTTCTTTGGGTTTAGCTCTGGATGCAACTTCTATCACTTCTCCTCTGTATGGCCATCAATGTTGCGTGGTTGCAATGGTTGCTAGGAGCTTTTCATTGGTGTGTTGTGGTTGTCGTATTTTTATCTTTTCCCCCTTGTTTCTTCTTCTTCCCATCCTTAGAAGCGCCTTGTTTCTCCTTTTGGTTCGATCCACTAGATTGTGCTCTTTTCAGGACTATGTTCTCCAGGTACTGTGCCTATACACAAGCCTCGTCCACCATTTTGGGCTTGAAAAACATCACTTGCTCATGCAGATGGTGATGCATACCCCCCAAATACTTGAGGAGTACATCTGGGTTCTTTGGAGAGATACCCAACATTATAGCCATCTTTCTGAATTTTGTGGTGTGCTCCTTCACGCTTTGGCCTGGATTTTGCCTGAAGTAATGCTAGTGGATCCACTGGTCTTCCACATACCCAATGGGATAAAACTGTGACATAATTAGGGTTTTGAAATCCTCCCACTTAGTCACTGGAGGCTCTCCCTCCTAACTCAGGTTTTTCGTGTGGCTCTCCTACCAAGTCGGTGCATAGCCATCTAATTTCAGTGGCGTGAATGAGATCTTTTTCCCTTTCTCGATCTGATGGACACTGAAATAAACTTACAGTTGCTGCAACTAGTGGTTCAACTTCAGAGCGTCGATATCGCCATGGTATGGCTTAATATCAACTTTTTCTTCCACTTTAAACAGGGATTGGTTCACAGCACTCGAACTGGGTTGATCTTTTTCGGGTTCTTTCTTTGGCTGGTTATCTGTGTCTTCCCGATCTCCTGATCCCCCTTCTGATTTTTCCTTTGCATTTGAACCCCCTTCTTCTCCAAATATCCCTAGCTTATTGCTTAGGGCCACCATGAGTAGGTTTACATTGTGGTTTATATCCGCGACTTGTTCTTCGAGCTGCGAAAACCTCACTTCTACAGGATCACGAGGTTCATTTATAGATTTGTTGCCCATGATTAGGGTTTTACGATTTTCAGCCTCACTGATCTAGATTCTTGAAATCTCCACAAAATACCCAAAGAAACCTGCTCTGATACCAAATCATCCATAAAATACCGAGGATATTCCACTAGACATTTCGTCACAACAGATCTGATAATATTATATTTAAAAATCTGAGATTCTACACTATTACCTTTTATTTAATTTCTAGATCTGTAAAATTAATCGTAATTAGTGCATGCATGTAAAATTAAATCAAGTAGAAAAGTACATAGCAACAAAATAAGCTCACACACACATAATACACAAGATATGCTCTCTGGGAAACCCTTTCGGGAGAAAACCCAGCTAGAAGGTGAGGTTGCTTCACTCTCTTTCTCTGTCTAGAAATATGGCTGCATATACAAAGAAGTAATGTTTGGGGCTCGTGGGCTGCTACAATGCATAGATATGCTCTGTGATCTCTACCTCCTATCTCTCTTGGCTATCTTTGCTCATCTATGGAACAAAATTCTCTCGAAAGAATGAAATGCCTCTTCCTCCTAGTGGCCCGGTTATAACACAACTAGATAGCCTACTAGTGGTTAAGTTTGACTACATCAACTCTTAACTAGAGTTACAAAATAGACTCTTCTAGAGTTTTTTACATCACAAAAACGTGGCTAGCCCCTTTTCCATGAATAATGGGGGCTGACGCGGCATCCTCCCGAACTATAGGTGTGAAAACATGAAGTTCAACTTCTGAGTCATAACTTTTGCATATGGACTCCAATTGATGTGATTCTTGAGCCATTTGAAATATCTCTGTGTGTAGAATAGCATGAAAAGGTTTTGCACTAAAGAAACAAAGTTTTACCCTAAAAAAATGTCATTCGATGCCTCAAAACACTCCAAAAAGGTTTCAGACCCTGTTTCGCCAAACTGGGTCTCGCCGTAAAAATGGTCCCTTGAGCTAATTACTACACTTTTTCCACTCCAAATGTATCAAGATGGATGAAAAATAATATAATGATCCAATTTGGATCACACATAGGTAAAATGGGTCCTCCTTCCGCTTATGTTTCCACTATTCCTTTGGGGATTCACTCTCCCACCTTTCATGTAATCCTGAACCTTTTCTCCCCAGAACTTTCAATGTGCATACCTTTGATTATCTTTGATATTCCATTCCTTGGATGACTCAACCCTCCACCTAGAAATTTAAATAACTCATAGTGTTTCCCATTATACCATCATCCACCTCCCTTTCCATGTCACCCCAAAGCCAATCATCCTAGCAATTTCTTAAGACACTCTTTTGGTTTCTTTCAGGCTTCTGTTCCAGAGATGATGTGAGAAGCTACGTCAAACGACATGTCACCCCATATCCCAATCAAATCACGCCATCTAGTTATAATCCCCATTTATCAAGCTATTTTTGGTTCTAAACCTCCATGAATGTCTTCAACCACAATGGATTGTTTGTTGAGAATTGGAGATTGGTTCTCTAAAGAACATTTTACTTATATCAAGGTTTTGGGAAGTCATAGTACTCCACATGTTTTGCCTCTGTGTATTCTGGATAAGCTTTTATGTAAATAAGTTGCTCACCAAATAGTAGGGACAGGGATAGGCCTTGAATTAAAGAAATATTCCAAGAGAGTGTGGTCTGAGTTCCCATTTAAAATTGGTATTTGTAATTTGCAAAACCATATCCATGCTGAAAAAAGAGTTAAAACCCTTGTATGCCTTAAAATTCACTATCATTCGTATGAAATTGCATGATCGTACCAAGCTAATTGAGGGAATAACTACTAATGCAAACATTAAAATATATGTTCATGAGAATAATCATTATGATGAACTATTTTGTGGAGCTTCTTCTTATCAATATGTTTGTAGTAAATCTAAACAATTACCTCCATACAGGTATCAACATTTTCTAGTCTACAAGGACACAAGAAGGTCTCCCTTACCACAAAATCTATTGCAATTTCTAGAAGAGAGAGTAATTGTAAATGTTACAAGTTCTTCAACATAGAAAGTCACTCTACAAGAAATTATGCATGTTCAGGTCCCTCCATTTGAGTCCTAGGAGAAAACAATTTTAGAGAATCAAGAGGTTAGCAATATTATCAAGGATTGGAAAATGTTTGAAAATATTACTTCAGAGCCTATTAAGCAAGTAAAAGAAACAACCATGCTTGAAACAAGTGTTAAGACTACCATTGGACAACAATCAGTTGATTCCTCCCCTAATACCCCTAAGATTGCTCTTGCAAAACTGAGTGTTATTGTTCAAACACCTATTGGTGTTCGACCTAGTGCAGAGACGATTCTAGAATATCCTAATCCTATTACTTAGTTGGATATAGAAGAAATTCCACCTATAGAGGTATTTTATAGCCCAATGAACAAGGTTATTCTCAAAAATATAAAAAGGAAGAGAAAGGTGATTGAGACACAAGTCTTGAACACAACTACTTCCTTACTAACAATCCCTTGGAGGTAATTTGGGAAGCTACATCAAAAACAACTGATGAAGAATATGAAGAATTGGCCCAATATTCAAGGGCTTATGCTTTTGATAGTATGGAAAAAGCAACAAAATTAGGGAATTTATTAGGAAAAAAGATGAAAGTATACATCAACTCAAACAAAATTCTTCACAAGTTGAAGCTCAAATTTCCCTGGTCAAAAGCCAATATGATTATGAAATTAAACAAAAGTATAGAAAGACAAATGAATTATAGGAAAAGATGAAGCAAGCTAAGTCAAATATTTTAGAGCTTGCTAAATTTAAGCATGAAGCTCATGACTTAAGTCAACAACTTCAACATGACTAACAACTCTTTTGTAACACAGTAGGCACAATACAAGCTCATGAAAAATTGGTCAATTATTTTACTTGATGATTTGATTGATATTGAAAATCAGTTTGATGAAACCAAGCGCAAACACTCAATGACCTTTTGAAATGAAAATAGGATCCGAAAAGATTCTTTCCAAACCTACCTAGAATTAATGAAATGCAGAAGGCTAAATTTCTTCATGTTTCGAAGAAAAATACACGCTTGGTAAAGGAATTGGTAAAAGTTGTTGAGAGGATTTCTAATTTTGTTTGCCAATCTATCACTCAATCACTAAAGAGGAAAAAATTATACTAGGTAATTATGAGGAGACACTCCCGAAAGCAGAAGTATTAAAATCAAAATGGAAAAATAAAAGGGCAGAGTTTCATGATGGGATTGAACAAGTGTCAAAAGTAAATTTCAAGTTGGCCTAGGAGTTCCTCATCAAACCTCACAATTACCTTCAAGTAACTAAGGTTATCAATGAATAGGCTACTCATATACTACTAGTATTACAAGCTCAAGTGTATAGTTGTCAAGTGAGCATTAGACCTCACTCACCTCCTTATCTAGCTCATCTTTTAGCAATGGAAAGCACCCATTGGATCGTCATCAAAGCAGTTGTTCCTTCGAGTTGAAAATTTCATTTCAGTTTTAAAATTTGTAACAAAATTTCTATTTTGCTCAAGTTTGTTTTTGTTTTAGTTGAGAAAATTTCATAGATGTAACTATTCTCCTATCTTGTTTGAAAACTATTTAAACAACTCTCAAGCCTAAGGTTAGGGGTTCTGAATTTTTGAAAGAAATATCACAGTTGTAATTTATACGAGTTTCTTTCCTAATATAAGTTGAAACTCTTTTGATTCCATGTCTCAAATAAGCATAATAGAATTGGTACTAATATTGGTTTTGTCTTGCTTAATTTTCTTTTATCATAATCATTTAAATTTATTCATGTTTATAAGTGAAGGAATTAATAATTCATTTTTGTCTTATTGTATCTGTCATTTGTAAGCATAATAATTCGAGATTATATGTGAATACGATTCATATAACAATTCAATTAACTATTTAATTGAATTGATTATCATTTATAGTTTGTTTCGATTAAACGATTTGACAAAGAGGTCTATATATCTAGTTATTGAGATATCTTTTGATTTCACATATACAATTTTACCTGGGTTATATATTAAACGATATTGCTTAATTAAAATTTATTTATTTTACTTTACTACTTATATTTAGAATCATTATCTCATTTTCATTATTTCACTTGCAATGCCTAAATTTTTAAGTCTCCATTCATTGAAGCACCTTTCATAGAGGTAACTGGACCAATTCAAAACCAATTGGACCCACCAGCCTGAACGGAAAAGAGTCTAATTTGGGGCTCTATCAAGTGGTTTCCCAAATGTTGATGAGGTCAATTTTGGCCCTCAACAAGAAGATTACGCCTATGTGAATGAAAGGGGTAGAGATACATCAATTGGACACAATGATTGAAATCTCATGTTGACCTAAAAAGGGTCATGGTCGATTGAGCTACGGAGGGCTCTATTGTATCTATGGTGAGCACAGGGGAGACTTTCATCCCATGTGTGTGGATGTTTGGAGGTGTACATGCGCAAGATATGTAGGATCATCATGTTGACAACCTTTGTTTGGCCATCAGTTTATTTTATTGGGACCTGGTGGTAGCTGGACTTCAGTTCAATCTTACTAAAGTACTTGGCCCCCTTAAGTTGGTTAAGAAAGTCATTAATTTGAGGAATTAGGAATCGATTCCTAACTATGATTTTGTTCAGGGCCCTGTAATGAATGTAGAGTTTCTAGGTCCCATCTTTCCTCTGCACAAGTATAATTGGGCTTCTGCAAGGTGAGGAGCTCGGTTGAATGCGCTCTTTTTGAAGTAGTTCTTGGAACTAGTGCTTGATTTCCTCATTTTCTAAAAGAGTGGCGATAGATTGGCCCATTAGGTAGAGATGCACTAGGGTTCATATCAATTCAATGCTTAACTTGATAGTGTAGAGGTACCCTAGTGGGCGAGGAGATGATGTATTTGTACTCTTCCATAACCTTTTCCACTTGCTTCTATTGTATGGAGAGACCCTGTGTGGAGGTCATGGATGTAGCCATGACCTTCTACTTACTTTGAGATCAAATTAGGAAGAAGACAAATTTCTTGGTATAGGAGATGATCTTGTTACATTTCTTAGCGGACATCAAAAAAATGGTTGTCTTCCCAAAGTAATAATGACATTGCAAGGTCTAGTCTCATATATAGCATAGTACTTGCACAAGTATGGTTGGCCCAAAAAAATCACAAACTTCAAGGGGATCAATATCACACAATACCTCATCCTTAAAGGGCTTGATGTCATAGGGAGGGAAATATTTTTGGTTGACATGGAGATCTTGCCCATGGTGGAGCCACCCAATGGTGTATGGTTGTGGTTGTGGTGTTTTCGACAGGTCCAACCACTTGGAAACCTATTCTAAGATAAGGTTCTTTTTACTTTTTCTATTAACAATGAAGCACAACAGAGCTCTCTTCACCCACATTTTTGGGTGAAAAAAGTGCTCACCTTCCTCTAGTTCTTCAGGCTTACTTAGTTGGACCTTGATGGTAGTAATCGTGTAATCGTGACATTGGGTTTTGTATCAATGATTCACTTCCCCTTGTATAGATTTGATTTAGAGTCAGAACTTACATCTGAATCTGCAGCTTTTATCTTGGACACCAATGGCTTCTTTGAGCGACATGCATCAGTGTTATGCCAAGGGATCTCATGGAATTCACACCATTTTGTCGTGTCTTTCTTCGTATTCTCATTACTCTTCTTTGAAATCAAATTATTTTAATAAATTCATAATGTGATCTATTAATATAATTTATTACAATTTCCAATGTCCTCCATATAGATGCATTAAGTCTTCAAAGTGGCATATTATTATCCAATTCTACTTCAACTTTTAGAGAGAGAGAGAGAGAGTCCAATTCTACTTCAACTTTTAGAGAGAGAGAGAGAGAGAGAGTATGAATTAGATATATATATATAACAAAAGGGAGAGGGTTATTATTAAGAGATATTATGAATTAGATATAACAAAAGGGAGAGGGTTTTATTCTTCTAATTAATGGTTACTGACTTCATTTTAATACTATGGCTTATACTCAATTTGATTAGTATAGCTTCATGTTTTATTTTTATATTTAGTTAATTTAATGTTCAACATCAATGCAATACACATTAAAGGACATTTATTTCCATCTTTAAACTATGTTAAGCATCGAGGAAATTGTCACTAAAGAGGGTTGTAAGTAATGCCTCTTATTTCTCTTTATGTTTCTTTGTGAATTCATTTTTCTATTCCAAGTGAGTTTTACATATGAATGTTAGAATATGAAACATTAGGGGATGGTTTAAGTTCAACATGATCTAATGCACTAGTCATCTGTGCTTTATTGTGTTTTTAGTCTGATGTCTACTTATACTTTTTGTATATGATAATCACCATTTTATCACACATGGGTGACCAAATGGTCCTCATATTCTCAATTCTATGAACACTTGATTTGTGTTTTTTCATCTTATGATAATCACCATTTTATCATACATAGGTGACCGAATGGTCCTCATATTCTCAATTCTATGAACACTTGATTTGTGTTTTTTCACCTTATAATTTCATGATCTCTATTTAAAAATCATGGAAATTTATTTGTCCAATTAAAATAGAAAAAAGTATTATATTGGATAATTAATTATTTAATTACTAACTCTGAAATGAATTCGGATAATATATAATTTATAATAATATAATTTGTATATTTTAATGTTTTGTATTTTATAAGCAACTTTGTTACTAATTTAACTTGTTTTATTATGAATTTTATATATACATACGAGGGTTTTAATCTTCTAATTCATGGTTAATGGCTTCATTTTAAGAACTTCACTATGACTTATATTCAATTTGATTTGTAGAGCTCCACGTTTTATTTTTATATTTAGTTAATGTAATGTTTAACGTTAATGCAATACACATTAAAGATATTTATTTCCATCATTGGACTATATCAAGGAAATTGTCACTAAAAAAAATTAGTAAATAATGTCATTTTTTCTTTATATTTCTTCACAAATTCATTTTTTATTCTAAATGAGTTTTACATAAAAATGTTAGAATATGAAACCTTAAAAAGATGATTTAAGTTCAACATAATCTAATGTACTAATTAGGTGTAATTTTCTGTGTTTTTAGTTTAATGTCTTACTTGTATTTTTTATATATGATAATCACCATTTTATCATATATAAGGAACGGATGCCTCTTATTCTCAATTTTATGAACACTTATTTTGTTTTTTCACCTTATGATTTCTATTTAAAAATCATAAAAGATTATTTGTCGGATTAAAATATATATTATATTAGATAATTAGTTAATATATTACTAATTCTGAAATGAATTCCTTATTATAATATAATTGGTATATTTTAATGTTTTACATTTTAACACCCATGGTTTCTATTCTGAGATTATTGTATTAGTCTCCAAATAAAATCTAGTTGAAAAGGGAGCAAGCTGCGAGATCTACATCAAATGTTCCATAACATTTCCTCCCATTTAAAAATACATATTAATATTCTACGTTCATCAAAAGTAAAGTGCTTGTACTTATGATGCTCGTTAAATAACTTCTTTAACCCTTATATGACAAATCACAAAAAAGTGTAACTATATTTAAATTTTGGTTTTACTCGTCCATGTATATTTTTTGTGCACCCTTGCAAGGCTCTTCTTCTATTAATGGAATAAAAAGATGAATATTTTTGTTATATATATATATAATCATTAGGATGTGAAATGAAATTTATATGATAATTATTAGGATGTGAAATGTAATTTTATGTTTTAACCTCTTTTTAATGATGGCGTTTATTCTCTGTTATGACCAAAATAATTTATAGAATAAATAAACGAAATCGAACTCAATATTGTTTAGAAAGTTAATTATATACTTGAACATGGTGAGAATGAAAAGATTAAGATATTAATGATTTTTTTAAATGATAGGGTTTTTAAGAGTATTTAAGTTTTTTAAGATGGGAAACACTAATATTTATATATATATGTAATAGAAATTTATAGTTTAGTTTAGGATCGAGACATCCAAAGACCACCTGAAATTGGAGTCAGGCTCTGAGGTTCTAATAAGATACTTATCTTTTTAGCTTTACTATGTTGAGCCATGTCGCTAATCGCTAAAGGCTTGAACCCGGGTAGATGGGACGGCAAACCACCATCTCAACTACTCAAACTAAAAACCGTTGATTATACTTAAGTTATGAGAGTGGGTACAACTAGCTTCAATCCATCTAACACCGAATCTATCATGCGCCAAGAGGGATCAAATTGCTTGAGGTGCAAACCTTTCCTCAAGTTCTACACACCAAAAAGAAGGTTTGCACCTTGGGGAATTTGATCCCTCTCAGCCCATGATAGATCCCATGTTAGATGGATCTAAGTTGGTTTAAGATTCAAGCTAATGTTTTGACCCATATTAGTAAAAAACATTTTTATTATTTTTTGAGTACGTGACATACTTACACATCGGAGTCATACTAGATTATAGAATACATCTTTCTACACAATTATAGTAAAAATAAAGCACTACTTATCCTCAATTTCATTTATATCGTTAAAAAAAATACCCATATTAAAAATAAATAAATAAAATACTTATCCTCAACTTCATTTATATCAAGAATCCTTCATTCCAAAGTGTTTTTTTGTTAGTGCCACCACGGACTTGATTTTGATAATATTTAATTTATTCTTTAAACTCATAACTTTTTTTATTAACTTAATTAGTATTTATAAGATATTTGTAATATTGTAACTTCCTCCTATTAATAGTATCTTTTTAATTTTGAATTTCATGTTTAAATTTTATAAATATGTAAAATTTATTATTATTATTATATATATTTGGTAAATTGTATTGTTTTCAGAATTGGAAATTGCTAAGATAAAATTGAAAAGTTTTAGTTAGTATCTCACTCGGAGACTAGGCCAAATCCAAAAATTAACTTTACATAGAGAGGTATGAAGTAACTTAATGCTTGGAGAAACAAAATTTAACGTACAAAATTGAGAGTCTAGCCTAAGTGGCGATGTAGAAAACCAACAGAACAGGACCAATAAAGCATATACTTGATAAGAATTAGGCATAAGGGTCAGAATTTGTGGCAATAACCTAGATGAGCTCTTTGTTGTCTCCAAAGGTTCGTCCTACCAAGTGGGGGATGTCGAGACGATGTTCAATATGCTCCATCCACCGATCTATGTCCTTCATATGTCAATTCAAATTTTCAAGGGAATGAAAAATATATGCTCGGTGCTCTTGCCTATCCAAGAGAGTGCACCCGAGGAGGAACTTCATGTGCCAATAGAGATCAACTATGTGCATATATTGATTAAATTAACCTCTAGTGTGCCATGTGTTCATAATCTAGTATGGAAACTTAGTAAGAACCTATGTATATGAAAGGTGAAGCCTATGAGTGTGGAAGCTTCTCCCTTAGCATAGGTTAGCTCTCCCTGAATGGGCTTCGGTGTGAGGTCACGAAAGCGAGAGGTGGCTCCCTCTAGATGATGATGCATACATATACTACCCATGTGGGAATGCTCTTGGTAATAGGTGGAGCCCCTATGAACCCACGCCTACTAACAAGGCATGGAAGAAGGGTCAGAGGATAGGAAAGGCCCTAGTAATAGACATAAATGAAGCAAAGATTTAGAGAGCTAGAAAGAGTGCCATGTAACTCAAACACTAGGAGGAGGGTCACTAGAGGAAAAGGAATACCCAATAAGTGTCGTTGTTTGTGTTAGTAGGAAGGGAGAGGGAAAAATAAAAGTGAGCACTAGTAAAGAACAAACAAGAAACACCCAAAGCAAGAGTTTGTGTCAAAATACCGTGAGTGAAGGAGTAAGTAATGAGATATGGCGGACAAAGCATCGAAGGTGGGGAATGCAACAAAGGCATAAAGGGGCTAGAGAACAAGAGGAAGCGGGACTCCAGGAATGGAGAAAATCTGATGGAAACCAAGGACGCTACATCCGAAGGATACAACCTGGAGCGAGGGGGGAGGAAATGAAGAAGAGAAGGCCCAAGCACTAGAAAACCTGAGGAGATGAACAACATGTAGGAAGACAATGAGTACTAAATGATATAACTATGCATAGAATACAAGGATAACCAATTTCATTGCATTGTTACAGACCAAAAATTGGAGCGTCTCCCTCAAATTTCCAAGTACATGTTAGTAGCCCGGTACACGACAGGGCAAGGTTGAAGATAGCAACATGCAAAACTTTTCGTAATCCCCAGAGACTCAAAAATTAGGTTTCTTTACTCTCTAATTTCCTTAAGACCGAGCTCAAAATACAAGAGTGACCTTAGAGCCAAGGGTGAAAACCTTCCCCACAGTGGAACCACACGAGTGGGAGCCTGAATGACAAACATAATGTGTGATATACAGCTCAGGTCCAAATACATAACTTCCACAGTGTGGCTAGCCAGATTGACTATTCACATATCGGATTAACAAGGCACTAAATTATCAAAGGGGTGCTACCACGTCCCCACTCTTTTGCCCAGGTGGGATGGGGCAACACCTTCTATGAATTTCTTGAGAGTCACCAAAATCTATGGGTAATAGAAAGGTTTTGAAGACAACTAGTATTATTACGAGCGCAGGGTGAATTGTGATAACATAAAATATATTGAATCAACTCTACCCTCTCATCGTGTCATTGGAACTAAAAGAGCCATTAACCTAGACACTTTTTTCATTATTCTATTCAATGATCAATTCTAGATCATTTGATAAAAATCCAAAGATAAAAAGAAAATGGAAAATACCACTATTACATAAATGATTAATCCCGATTTTGACTTTTTGTTATTTTTATCCTTAGTGTCATAGATAGATTTTACACCCAGAGACATTTAATTCTCTCTATATTTAAATTTTACATATTATATTTCCAAATATTCTTATTTGCAATTATATATGCATTTGACATTTTTTACATGTTTTATCATTTTTTCTAATATGATAGGAATAATATTTGATTTTATATATAAAAAAGGAGTTTTATATATATATATATATATATATATATAAAGTTTTTATATATTTATTAATTATATTTAAATATAAAATTCAAAAATTTATGAATATGAATCATGATTATTTTGATTTATATGGTAAAATGAATTATATATATATATATATAGATATAGATATGATGGTGGTGGTGGTTAACGTCCACTGAGACCAAAATTTGGTCTATTAGACCTAAAGAAACAAATTATTTAGTTCGATTTAAGATTTTATTCCTATGCTCAAAAAGCTTGGAGAGAAGCCTCCAGAGCTCACTATTTGACATCGTAAAAGGCTAGGAAGGTCAGTATTGCTACAAAGATTATGAAACTGAGATCTAATGTGGTTGTACACTGGGCACTCTAAGAGGAAGTGATTTTCATCCTCGATGTTCATATTCTCACAGAGATGGCAGATCATTTCCATCCATGGTGTTTTAGGAGCTGCCCAACGACCCGTTTCACCATGGAGCTCATAAGAGTTCGTTCTAATCTTGGCTATATTAATTTTCTTCTTTGAGCTAGTTAAAATAGAGATATACTTTTGATCTTCTAGGGTGAGGTTGATGACCTCCTTATAAAATCTTAATTTTCTTTTAGCTGCTAAATCTTTCTCACGCCACATTTTTCTTTGAACTTGGAGGTAACAATATTTTTAATGTTATTAATGTTTTTCAATGCAGCATTCTCGTTGATCTCCCAATGGTTTAACTAGGCCCTGGCATCTTTATACCAACCTCGTTTGATCCTTAGGTGGTTTTGGCTAGAATTTAAAGCTAGCTTAGGAAGTCTATGGTCTCCTATGTTATTGAACTCATGCTTGTACAACAGAAGCCTAGTCATAGCTAGGCTCTTGATAGGGGAAAGACCCACTTCTATAAGGAGAATAGGATAGGGTGTATTGGTTTTAATTTTGAGGTTATATGTTATAAAACGTTTTTGGATTTGCTCAATCTTTCTCTAGGATTCTTTAGAGATGCTACAACCCCAAACCTCACATCCATATAAGATAACAGGAGTGACTAAAGTTTCAAAGAGGAACTTTTTTCTATCCCACATTACAAGGTTTGTCATTTTATAATTATTTTCAAGACCAAAATAAGCTTTCCACCCCCCATTATTCCTTTTCTCAATGCTATAGTTCCAGTTGAGCTTGTGATGCTTGTAAGAAGACACTTCCTCCAAGTTACTATTGTCATACATAAAACTAGCGTAAGTGTCCTTCTTGGATTTGATAATCATAACTTTTGTTTTGTCAGTGTTAACAGTCATACCCATGGTAAAGCAAAAATCCTTAAGAAGTCTAAGTTGCTTATCAAGATCAAATGGACACCTTGCGAGAAGAACAATATCGTCAACATAAAGAAGAAGGATGATGACTATCCCAGCTAAGATCGTGCCAGCACAACCTGCTTTCTCTAAGCAACCTTCTAACTTTTCCATATATATTTTATATATATTTCAATTCTTTATATATAAAAATATTTTTATTTATCAATCTATATTTGTTAATTAAATTTAAACATAAAATTTAGAAAAATTATATTACAAGTATATATATTATGTTTTTTTTTAACTCTATATAATTTTTTAATAAAAATAAAATTATACTAAAACAAATTAAATTGAATTAAATCAAACTATTGATGATGATGATGATGGTTACCGTCCACTGAGACCAAATTGGTCTATCGGACCTATAATTTTCTTTCTTAGTTTCTAATTGTCTGGCTCCTTGTCTTTCTTGGCGAGATTGGTGCTGTAGCTTTCTTTTTTTTTCTCTACAGTCTTCCAACTTTCTTTATCTTGCATCTCCTTCATCTCTTTTGATTCTTGGGACATTGGTGTCTTAGCTTCACGATCTATTGTGTTCGTCCTTTTGAAGATAGTCGGAGAACAAGTTTGGTCTAGGAGATTTGCTTTGCTGTTAAATGGAGATTTATTTTGTGCGGTATTCGAACCCTCATAACTTGAGGGATTGTCGAGTTCACTCTTTTGTTTTTGGGCGGGGCTTTCCCCCTGCTTGTCTTGAGAGTTGTTTCTTTCTTGTCTGATTTCTTGTGATTCAAAGTTTTCTGGAGAGTATTCTTCTTTGATGACAGTGTAGTGTTCCTTTTGTGCTCCTTCCCACCATGTAGATCTGTGGTGATTTTTTCTAGCAGAATTTTTCTGGGAGGCTTTTGGGCAATTTTTGGCTAGGTGGCCTGTCTCAAAGCAGGATCGACATCTGAAGAGGACACTTTCATAATCGAGTTTTTGGTTCCACACATAGTCTTTACTTGTTAGGTGTATTTCAGCTGGGAATCCGACGTTGAAGTCCATTTCCACACAGATGCGTGCATAGGTGGTTCTGGCATATTCCTCTGTTTCTGGGCACCTGCAGTAAAATTTCCCAATTGCATTTCCAATGGCTTTTAGCGAAGAGAAATTCCAGAGATGCAAGGGTAGGTTTGGCAATCTCACCCAAACTGGTGCTGAGGTTATCACTGTTGTTGAGGGATCGAATGATGGGTTCCATGGCCTCATGAATAGGCCTGATTTTTCCCAAAACCAAGGGCCGGAATCTAGAATACATTGTTTGCTTTCAAGGTTTTCAAAATCTACTATAAAGAAACCCCTAGCACAGGGGTAGATATTAATTGCATCAGGAATTAGAGGCTTCCATACCTCCGAGATCCAATTGTGGAGAGCTGTCAGTCGCGGCCAAAAACCATTGAATTGGCAGATTAGGGCACTTTCAGAGAACTTTAAAGCCTCATCGAGTGAGGCTTGGACCACCTGGATAGTGGGAGCTGGGGCTTCACTGACGATATGGGCAGGAGCTTGCCCCCCAGAGGCAGATGGCACTGAGCCAGCAGCTATTTTCGCGAAGCTGGGAGCCATCTGGAGAATGCTCTCCTACTGAGTATAGAAGATTGCCGAAAAGAAGCTACAGAATCGGCAGATCTACAACTTGGAGAGCCGCAGATCTGGAGAGCCCCTCTATATCTCAATAGAGCTGCAGATCTAGAGAAATAGCCGCAGATCTAACTTGGAGAGCAGCAGATCTGAAGAAATAGCCGCAGATCTAACTTGGAGAGCAGCAGATCTTGGAAAGCCGCAAACCTTGGAGAGCCCAATCGAGCCGCAGACCCTGATCTATTTCAAACTTCTCAAAAAATTACATAGCAGCAATGGAAAAACGTATTTAGGGTTCTTAACAACCTTAGGCTTCTTACCAACCTTCGTGGATTGAAAATTCAGAGCACTGGCTGCAGATCGTTGGGGAAGCTACAGATCGGCGGGAGAAGCGGTCACTCAGGATGTCCCTTACCGTGGAAAATCTGAGAAGAAAAAACCAGTGAGGATCGCCTTAGCTGGAAGCCTGGAACGATCCCGGGAGAAGCTGTAGATTGCCCGTCTAGCTGCAGATCGGCCGTCTAGCCGCAGATCGCCCGTCTAGCTGCAGATCGCATAGGGATGTAAGAGAAGTTCAAAGTCGATCGCATAGGGATCGCCTTAGCTGGAAGCCTGGAAACGATCCCGGGAGAAGCCGCAGATCACGATTGGAACGATCCTGGGAGAAATCGCATTATCAGAGAGAAACCGCATTATTTATTATTTTTATTATTTTTTAATCAAATAAATATTATGTTTAATTATTATTAATTATTATTATTATTTGATTTAATATTTGATAGCAACATGTACTCTAACTTATAATTATAACATCATTTTTATATTAATCTATATTGTGCTAAGAAATGAAAATAAAAATTTGTTTCTTTATTAATTAACTTTTTTATTATAATAATAATTTAATTTAGTGTCAACGTGTATTTTAATATTTAAAAAAAAAAACCAAACAGACAGACAAAACTCTTAAGAATTCCAAAAACCAATGATTAGGTTGATCAAATTATGAGTAAGATTACGAAAACAAAATCCCAAAATGAATCAAGTCCGTCGTGATTAAACATGATAATTTATGACAACTCTTAAGCATCATGGTGAAATAATGAATAGTCATTGAAGGCAGCCCGCCAATTACTGGCTTACAAATATTTACGTGCTTAATATTTACAGTAATTTATGACCTCCTCCTGGCGATTCTTTTAAAAGAATGTGGTAATGGCGAGAAACATTTTGGACTGTTATTGGTATGGCAGTTGCTTCTTCGGACTAAATTTCTATGTGATTGACACACGCTTTGACGAATTCTCAACCATGATCAAACCGTCAACACCCTGGCAGATATATAACCAAAATCCAAAACCTGTATAAGATGTAGAAAATCAATATACGGCTGTGAAGTTCTTATTATACGTTCTTTGATTATTCCTTCCTTCTTGTGGAAGATTGCTTTTATATTCTTGAAAAATAGCTTCCTTCGTCTATCAAACTTCCTATATCCTACATCGCCTCACATATATCTCCTCCGACCCTCTCAGTCTTTTATTTTGACGGGAAACTGGAGAAGAGCACGAGAAAAGCTTGAAGAATTTCGTAGCACCATAACTGTTAGAATTTAATCGAGTTTACGAACCAGGAGATTGAGAAGATCAAGAGAAACAGATTGAGGAATTTCGCAGGATCATATCTGTCGGATTGAATCGAGTTTACGATAAGGTGGGCCTGTGTCTTCAGCTGCTTTTATGAGATCAAAAATGTGTATGGTGTTTGAATCAGATTTAATTTGGTGAACAGGCAATAAAGAATCAGTTCGTAAGAAAATGGAGATGGAAGTGAGCATAGGCGAGAGCGAAAAGACTCTGAAAGAACGCTTGGGCGCCAATACCCTTCGGGTAACTCTTTATTTTAAATGCATATAGAATGCCATTTTAGTGGTTCTTAAATGGGGTTTTGATACAGGCCCCAATTCAATTCAGGTCTAGCGTTTCTATAATTGATATCTATCATGTTGTAGTTCAATTCTAGTTTCTGACGACTGTTTGTTTTCTCCTGGTCTCTAGCATCTTGACCTGTGTATATCTATCATGCTCTAATTCAATTCAGGTTTCTGATGACTGTTTGTTTTTCTACTGGTTTCTATCCACCTTGAGCTGTGTATATTTTTTAAATTTTAATTGAGATTGCCTTGGTAGTTACTTGGACCCATTTTAGTTTGAAGAGAAAAATATCTCTAATCTCCTTTTCTTGAGCTTTAAACATTTCTTCTCCTTTCATATTGATCTATTTTTGTTTAAAGGAAAAATCCCCTTTCTTCTCCTTTGTTATTATCAAAATTTTTGTTTAAAGGGAAAAATCTCCTTTCTTTTCCTTTCACATTGATCAGCTTTGTTCAAAGAGAAAAATTTTCTTTCTTTTCCTTTCTTATGGATTGATTGTAGATCTCTTTTTTCTTCACCTATTTTATTTATTGATAGTAGATCTGATTTTTTGTTCATAGTAAATGTGTCACATATATAATATTAAATTGTAGAAAAAGTTTAATTAAATAATTAAATAATAGAACAAATTATGTTAATCGTAAATTATTTAAACTTCCATAAAATTAGGTTTCTATTTCTTTTGATTCCTCTGGATATTTCTTAAATTTGGAAATAATATGAAAGTATGCCAATATAATTGAGCACATAATTTATGGTGAGACCTTGCCCACATCATCAAGGAGCTCTAGGTTCAGTCTGGACTCTGACCCCAGAAGATATGAATGCTTGCGTACCTGTGGATTTTTAATTATTATCTTGAGGGGCTTAAACATATCTCTATGCTTGTTGGGCACCCATTTTCTCAATAAGGCGTGGGAGGTTTATACCAATAAGCACTCCACTTGTCAACATTCTTGAAGACAGCTATCCATACTCTGGAGTCTGGACTCCAATGCCTTTTCTTATAGTTCTATTTTTGTGTTTAAAGAGAAAAATCCCCTTTGTTATTGATCAATTTTTGTTTAAAGCGAAAAATCTCCTTTCTTCTCCTTTCTCATTGATCAGCTTTTGTTCAAAGAGAAAAATCTTCTTTGTTCTCCTTTCTTATTGATTGGTTGTAGATCTCTTCTTTCTTCTCTTGTTTTATTTATTGATAGTAGATCTGTTTGTTTTTAATAGTAAATGTGTCACATATATAATATTAAATTGTAGAAAAGGCTAAAATCTGAAGAATAAAAGATTAAAAAATAAATAATAAATAATAATAATAATTAAAAAATATATAATAATAGTAAAATTCAGTATAAATTTATCTTAATTGTAAATTATTTAAACTTCCATAAATTAGGTTTCTATTTCTTTTGATTCCTCTAGATATTTCTTAAATTTGAAATTAATATAAATTTATACAAATATAATTAAGCGCCTAACTTATGGTGAGACCCTGTCCACATCATCAAGGAGCTCTAGGCCCAGTCTGACCCCAGAAGATATGACTTCTTGCGTACTTGTGGATTTTTAATTATTATCTTGAGGGGGCTTAAACATATCTCTATGCCTGTTAGGCACACATTTTGTCAATAAGGCCTGGGAGGTTTATACCAACAAGTACTCCACTTGGCAACATTCTTGAAGACAGTTATCACATACTCTGGAGTCTGGACTAAGGATCCTTGGCAGCTCTGCTGGGTGGAGGTTTGATGCTGTTGCTTTGCAATTTGTTAAAAAGAAGTTAAACATGTCCATCATGGGAAGCTTTGCAACTTTAAAATCTCTTGATACTTGCAATTATATGGATGATATAGAGCATTGGAAACAGTTATTTGTTGCTTGTACACTATGATCTTGTAGGGACAGCCTTGAAGGCAGTTATTTGTTGCTTCCAGCTTGTATTTCCTTCACATTAGCAATGCAAAGCATTCAATATCCAAAGAGACTATATGCTTCTTCAGTTCTGCTATATTAGTTTCTATTTCTTGCAGGTAATAGCCCCTCCAGAATTGGCAATGCAGACCAGGCTAAGTATGAACATGTCACAACTACAGAGCTTGGACAGTGAGAGTGTTGGTAGTCATGGTCAGGTTGGAGACCCCATAGTTTTTGAGCTCCAAAAACGGGTATTTAGTTTACGAGAGGCCTTAGAGCTCCCACCTCGCAATATATCGGCAAATCTAGATGAGGTATATCGGTGCTATACTGTGTCCAACAACATAAATTGTTACTACATATTTTGGAGCTATGGCTGCCTGGAATTGGCTTGAGAATTTGTTGCAGTGGTGGAATTTTGATTTTAATCTTGATCAGAAGAGTTGCAACTTGTTTTCACTAAAAAAATATATTGATTTTTATTACAATACCTGTCAATATGTTTATTGTAGTTATTATCGAGCACCATGGAAACACTTTATAAGTTGTCTCCAGTGAAAGCACCTTCAACATTCTCATGTTTGTCCTCAGAAGGAGATCAGAAGCCTACTATCCAGGTCTTTATGTTGTTCTCTTTCTTGGTATTAGATTTTGATTGAATTATCTTCAGTACTGTAATTTTTCATTTTTAAATAGCCTGATGGTGTGCAGAGGTTGCAGCAATTTTACAAGTCGCTTCGATTTATGGAAGACACCTGGGTAGACTCATTTGATCATAAGGCCGGTGACTTCGCTGAAGAAAAGAGCACAAATGATGCAGACCTCAATGGACAGCAATATTCTTCAGTGTTTAGAACTTCCACTAGTGCTCTGAAGAGAATCGATTTGAAGAACAATAGAAGTCAAGGCCACAAGCGAAAGCCATTTGAGGACACTTGTAATCTGGAACAACTATGTAGGTCACTGGTCCCAAATCCACAGATCTTTGTCGTTTCGACACACAATGTAAAAGATTATTCTTAAGTTTTGTTTAGGATACTTGTCCCACTGGGTAGAAAAAATGCATTGAGCAAAATTTGTGGATTTTGATGCACAGGTCGAAGGATTTTTGAGACGCTAGATGATATAAGTAGGAGAGCAAGGAACAGACTTGAGATAAAAGAGGATAATGAATGCCGGGGTGCAGTAACCTATGAGATTTCAGATTCTTCAGAATCCTCAGAGTATTTAGAGAGCAAGGTTTATAACCAAGCTCTGCTCACCCCTACATCAGTTTTGGAAGAGAGCAGCCAAACTTCAATGAGACCAAGGATTTTTCTGAATGCTTTTGCTCCACCTTTACTTTGGCTTCCAAGAAATCTGGTTACTGGTAGCTCGCATCCAATTTGTTTCAAGGACCTTTCTCCCAATATTGGCACCCAAGGTCTTGATCCTAAAAATTCTTTGACAACTAATGTGGACAAGATGCAGAGAGAACAACCCAGCAATACTGAGAAGTGCACCAAAGGTCCTGCTCTTAAACATTCGTTGACAATTCATCTAGACGAGACACAGAGAAATCAACCTAGAAAATGTAGAAAGAGGGTTAATGGTGTTGACGTTTCTACCTGGGAGAATTCTGACTCCAAATCTGTAGTTCAAATTTCCAAGCATAGCAAGCCAGTTGGTGAAAGGAACAAGCCACTAAAAACAATCACAAACACTATCAAACAAACTGACAATTCTCATAACAGTACTTCCACAAAATTGATCTCCCCGCCTCCAACTATGGTGTCAACTCTACCTCTATCTCCACCCATGGTACCGACTAAATCTCTTTCTCTGCCTCCTTCCATGGAAGTGGCCACACCTCCACCTGCACCCACGGTACGGGCTAAATGTCTTACTAATCATTCTTTAACAACTAATGTGGACAAGATGCAGAGAGAGCAACCAAGCAATTTTAGAAAGAGTACTAATGGTGTTAACTTCTCTGCTTCTGAGAATCCTGATTCCAGATGTAGAGTTCAAATTTTCGAGCATAACAAGCCTGTTGGTGAAAGCAACCAACCACTAAAAAGAATTACAAAGACTATTCAAGAAAGTGACAATTCCAGTAACAATACTTCTGCAAAACTGACCTTTCCACCTCCATCCACTGTGTCAACTCCACCTCTGCCACCACCCACGGTACCAGCTAAATCTCCACCTCTGCCTCCAGCCACGGTACCAGCTAAATCTCCACCTGTGCCTCCACCTCCATCCCCGCCACCTCTGCCTCCACCCACGTTACCAGCTAAATATCCACCTCCACCTCCACCCCCACCACCTCTGCCTCCACCCACGGTAACATCTAAATCTCCACCTCTGCCTTCACCCACGGTACCAGCTAAATCTCCACCTCTGCCTCCACCTCCACCTCCACCCCCACCACCTCTTCCTCCACCTACGGTACCATCTAAATCTCCACCTCTGCCTCCACCTCCACCACCTCTGCCTCCATCCACGGTACCATCTAAATCTCCACCTCTACCTCCACCCACGGTACCAGCTAAATCTCTACCTCCGCCCCCACCACCTCTGCCTCCACCTACGGTACCATCTAAATCTCTACCTCTGCCTCCATCCACGGTACCAGCTAAATCTCTTCCTCTGCCTCCTCCTCCACCCCCATCGAATGCCTGTAAAGCCTTGCGACCAAGGAGATCAAATACGAGATTGAAGAGATCAAGTCAAATAGGTAACCTCTATAGAGTTTTGAAGGGTAAAGTGGAGGGGGGCGGCCAAACAGGAAAAACATCAGATGCTCGCAGAAAACTGGTTGGTGGTGGTGGCAATAACGGTACCCAAGGCATGGCTGAAGCCCTTGCAGAGATAGCTAGAAGGTAGTGATACTTTGTTTTGCAATTTGTTTCATTTTAGTAGTCAACTTGTACTTTTCAAGTGTGTTGGGGGTGGGCGGTGCGAACACACACACGCATATGCATTTCACTGCAGGGCATGGAGAAATACTTCCTCATCTTCAAGAAAAAATCATAACTAGAATTCGACAATGTGAAATGGTTTATGGCATGACTGACCTGCAGGTGTTAGAATGGAAATGTTAACTTGATATTTGGTTTCAATTTCCAATACAGGTCATCTTATTTTCAGCAGATAGAAGAAGATGCACAGCGCTTTGCGACCCAGATTATGGAAATGAAGCACGCTATTGAATGCTTTGAAACAAGAAATATGGATGAATTATTGAAGTTTCACCATTATGTTGAACTTCACCTTGAGGACTTGACAGACGAAACCCAGGTGTGACAGATTGAATGTATAGATAGAATTGGTTTGAACAGCAAGACAATATTTCAGACTCTAAAATGATAATTTATTCTTTACTCTTTCTAAATTTGTCCTCCTTTCTATGATTATTGACCATGTTCAGTGATGCATAGGTTTTGGCAAGGTTTGAAGGTTTCCCAACCAAAAAATTGGAAGTAGTTCGGGCTGCAGCGACACTTTACACTAAATTAAGTTCCATAGCCGATCATCTTAATACCTTGCAGGTTGTGGCTCCATTGTCTCGGCAACTTGATAGGGTTACGTGCTACTTTGACAAGGTAATTTGCTATTTGTAAATCTTATTATCTTGTTACTCTGAGAATTTGGTTTCATGAAAAATTATTCTCAGGTTTAAACCCTAGCACTGCTCTTCGTGGGTTGCTGAGCATCAAACTTGGGAAAAATATATTTGATGTCAATTGCTATTTGGACAACATAAAGGATGAAGATTTCACATTATTTCTCACCGGTATATACATAAGCTAAATTCAACTAGGTATATACATAAGCTAAATTCAACTATCAGCAGATCCAGAAATTTGCATCTTTGCACTACAATCCGTTAAGTCGAAAAATATATTACTAAATGAATTGTAATGGTAATAGCGAAAAACCTATATGAAGCAAATACCGAAATTTCCCTCGGTTCGTTCTTTTATAGAATGCCTAAATGAAGAAAACTGACCGGTGTTGCATCTATTTTTTAACTATGGCAAAGCTTAACGTTAGAACACAACTCTATGTTTCTTAGACATCCATCTTCTCACCATGGGTATGGAATTTCAGATTAGCCATTCAAATTAATATGTTATCTTGAAAACTGACCAGTGTTACATTTATTCTTTTTCACTATGGCAAAGCTTAAGGTTAGAACACAACTCTATGTTTACTAGACACCCATATTCTCACCATGGGTCTGGAATTTCATATTAGCCACTCAAAATTAATATTGTTATCTTGTTACTCTGAATGATTGATTTAGGGAAAACAAAATTTTCAAGTTTCACTGTGTTGAATTTAACTAATTGCAAATTTCAGGAATATTTTAAAAATTACGTCAAATCAAATAGATTCCAATTTCCACTTACTCCTGTTTCTCAGGTTCCAAAATATTTACAAAATTACAATGAAGATAAGAATGGCTGTTTCAGTGTCTTCTACATTATTACCTGTTCCTCAGATTCCAAAATATTTCCATATTTACAATGAAAATAAGGATGGCTGTTTCACTCTCGTCTGCATTATTTCTTGTTACTTTCTAACTTAGTTATCAATATATTTATACAATTAAATCTTCCACAGATCAAAATGGAGGTGGAGACTTTGGAGCGCATTAAGGATGAAGAAGCAAAACGCTTCGAGAGACATAAAATATTCTTTGACTTCAATGTACTTATTCGCATCAAGGAATCAATGGTTGATGTTTCTTCTAACTGTATAGCTCTAGCATTGGAGGTCAGTGAAGGATATAAAATCTTGTTTAGAAATAAGTTAAGATTTCTTGAGCAATCAAATAGTAGACACTCTGTTAATAAGCTTCCTGCTTCAAGTTACGAAAGTTTTAACAGCCCTTAGCGCTTAATAAGCGATGGTTGTATATATGGAATTTTGTACAGGAGAGCAAGGCAACCAAAGCAGCTCCAAGTAAAGGTGTTGGTGACATGATGGATGCATGTGATGACCGTCGGTTGCGGACATGCTTGCAGATGCTATGGAGGGTTTTTCAGTTATCTTTCAGAGTTTACAATTTCGCTGGGGGTCAGGATGAACGTGCAGAGGAATTGACCAGTGCTTTGGCCAGAGAAATGCAAACGTACCCTCAGCAATGTTGGTCCATTTGATGTTATAATTTGTAGGTATTGAGGCCGTCTGTGGCCTCTTTCTGTTGTAACTGTCATTGACTCTTTGGCTTTTTATTGGTGCAAGAGTTATCTATTAAATTGAAAAGGATCATAGAATAGCTAACCAGGAGGTAGAAATTATTTTGTGCGTGTTTTGTTGGAAGGAATAATCGTCTTTCTGAGTGGAGTGAGACTTGAGCCATCTTTATCTTTAGGAGCTCCTTTATTGTATTTATAATTGGGAGGGAATCAAACTGGGTCATTCTTCCACAAGTTTATGATTTGGAGTCTATACATATTTATTAAAAAGAATAAATGTACAGATGTGTCATTCCAGAAGAATTAGAATTTAGTAATACAAATAAATGTACAGACATGTCATTACAGAAGATTTAGAAGTTTAAGCGTATAAGCCAACAAAAAAAGTTGTTGGTGTTAAGTTTGAGGCAGGGAGTAGTGAATCCCTTCCATATTTCTTGATGTCAACTCACTCACTGTTGATGGCCATCTTGCAGAGATTCAGGTGATAACGTGCATATTTCTTTTATATATATATATATATATATATATATATATTTCGGAGGCTGGCCCTTCAGTGCTGTTGGTGTTAAATGTCAGGCAAGGACTAGTGAATCCCTTCCCTATCTCTTAAATGTCAACTCACTCATTGTTGATGGCCATCTTGCAAAGCTTAAGGTAATAATGTGTATATTCCTTTCATATATATACACTGGTGCTTTAGTGTTGTTAATGTGAAGTGTGAGGCAGGGAGTAGTGAATCCCTTCCATATATCTTGATGTCAACTCACTCACTCACTCACTGTTGATAGCCATCCTGCATAGCTTTAGGTAAATAATGTGCATATTTCTTTCAATTATATATATGTTCACAACCTTCAGTATCGTGATAAGTATTCTTGTTTTATAAGAAAAAGTTTGAGGAGCTTTTTTTAGTTTTAGGAGTATTTTTGTTTCACTAGAGATTGGATTAGGAGAAAAAGTAAGACTTTGTAGCACAATATCTGTTGCCTTGGACTGAGTTTATCAGAACAGAGATGTATTCAGGTATTTGTTATTGAATATAGAGTTTACAATATTTTATGAATGATGTTTTAGATACAAAGTGAAATAGGAGTTAATAAGGGGATATATTTAATTTTTCTGAGTATATTTAATGATCTTTACAAAAAATAAATATAGAACAAACATATTAAACCCATATGGAGAGGATAACAACTTTTTTCTCAACCACTAGGGGCTAGATCCAATTGACTTATAATAAAAACATAATTTTTAGTATCATCTATATTAATGAGAATAATACCTAATTTAGTAGCATCCCACTTATGGCTAAGGAAAAGGAAAAGACATTATGGTAACCACTTCTAAGTGACAACGTTCATGCAACAAAAGATAATGTGCATATAAGAGGAATGCATGCACATATCTCATTGTAATTTTCCTTGTTTTCCAGGGAAAATTTTCTAAGGAAATTGTCAAGCATTTCCCTCATTTCAAATATGGTACCCAAGGTAAACCATAGAGTGTTTAGGGAAAAAGGTTAGGTCAACAATAGGGATTGAAATTGTTACAACAATATACGTGTTAAGAGGTTAATTCATTCTATGGATAGTACCCAAAGTAAACCTTGGATTGTTCACAATAAAAGGCTAAGTCAACAATAGAACTTGAAATTGTTACAACAATATACTTGTTAAGAGGTCAATACATCACTTATAGGAATATAACCTAGATGGGGAGAATAATGATCCTCCTCTCAAGCACTTGGGCTACACTCAATTGACATAGCTCACTTTAATATATCTTAGAGTTTATTAGAATTATTGTTATAATATTATAAACAATTATTATATATAGTAATAAGTTACAATTAAGAATAATGTTACAATAATGTAATTTATACATTTTCATAATACGTATCAATTATATCTCATATCATATAATCAAAATGGATTGTATGGGTTTCTCTTTTCATGGATGATGATTTCATGAAGTGAACCACTAAATTTGACATGTTGATGTGGGAAAATGTTCCATGCCAACAAGTAGGAATATTTTCGAATGGCATGTCACTTGCGCTTGTTTGGTATGACAATATCGATTGATACTAATTGTCGATAACTAAATGAATGTCTCTTCAAAGAGAGACTCTCATTTAAACTTTTATTAATCTTAAATAACAAGGTATCGTACGTGCCAAACGGAGATAATATGACTAAGTTACGACCCTGGCAAGTTGGTTACCCAACTAACCCCAATGGGGCCCACAAACTCTTGGTGTTCCATCTCCTGGGGTTAGGCTTTTGGTTGTTTAGGGTTTTCCCATGTTGTTCAATAATAAATAGTCCCTTGAGCCTCATTGTAACACGGTTCAGAGGCATGTAGCTGCCACATCTCTTCTCAGAGATAAGCTATCATCACCTGAGCTAGTATTTCCATTTTGTTTGTAAGCATATTTTCGTATTCTAATATTAATGAAATTGTTGTCACTCACTACTAAATGTGTTTGCAGCTGTGAAAAGGGTGAAAAAGACAAGTGAAGTTTGAAGCCATCCCCCAAGCCACATAAGTTCTCTAAGCTAAGTCAGAGTCTATCCATTGCATAGTGCTCGTGATAAGCTTTTCAACGGTATATGGAAGTCCAAAAATGGACTTCTGGATTAGAAGTTAGAACATATTGAAGTTGCCCTTTGAAAACTAGAAAACAAAGAGAAAAGACCAAGGGAGGCTCATCACAATTGCATTTCGGAGTTTCCTAGCAGCGCAGCGGGGGAGGACAGAGAAAACCTACACTAGCAATTGTAGACATCGACGATCGCAATAGCCAAAGGGCCGAGGTGCGGCATATCGGCGATCGACGGGTTTTTAAAGTGCAATGAAAAGGGGTAGTGTATATCAACGATCGGAGGCACAAAGTCCCACAACATCAGCAAATCGGTGATCGGCGGGTCCAATGGACCATTCTTAACGAATTACAAAGGAATTCACTGACATCGTTAAAGCAGTAGGGGAGGGTTGATGTCGATTTACAAAGGAAACTAGTCTCAAAACCAGAGGCAAGCGGGCCCTTTTCTCTCTTCTCTAGGGGGCCACGTGGCGAAATACCATTGGTCCCTATGAATCCACATGGCAGTTGACATCATGATGATGTGGCGATACGGAGGACACGTGGCATGCTGATCTAAAATTTTCAGCACCCTATGGGGGCATTTTTGGGTGACATGTGTCACCACTCACAAAGAGACACTTGGCATTGATGACGTCATCAATATCACCTATCAAAAATTGGAGTAGCAACGCATGGTGCACCACAAGGAATTCATCGATTGTGCCTCGCCGATAAAGGGGCTCCTGTAAGAGGGCTCGCCCGCGATCACATGGAGGGCCGAAGAACCAAGGGCTAAGCACTAAAGGGCCCAATCACGTAGATCAGCGATTGCACATGCCAAAGTTCCTCCTCCGTTGAAGTCCCTTCGGACTCGTTATTGCGATATGTGGGAACTCTCCCGGATGCGATATTTTATGTGATATGCCTTATGGAAGTTTCGCGTCTGGACAATCAGCGAACTCTATGAAGTATGGTAGGAAGGCCCTCTACTATATTGCAATTGTGATATCCCAAGTGGGCCCCTTCCTACAAATCGACGATCGTAGGTGTCAAGGGGAGATACCAAAGGCGACCGCTAGAAACCACCGATATGCGGGATTCTATGCAACAAAGGAAAAATCCCCCAGAAGGGAATCCAAAGACCTTAGAACACAAGGGCTAAGCCCCAGGTCACAGGGCTCGGTCATATGATGCAGAAACACTGAAAGGGACTAAACCAAAGGGGGCTAAGGGGCATCAGATCTCATTGTTTCGTAATGCTTTAAAAGTAAAAGCCCCAATACTGCGAGGCTTCGAGAGTGTGGTACAGATCTTTAAAGGTGGACGGATCGGCAACTGAGACTTTGAATAGAAGTATTGGGTAGTGGCAGAGTGATATGGGCTAATCCTATAGAATCCCCTAAAACAAGAAACCAAGGACTACATGGGCCACTGAAATGAATTTGACTGCTTCGCCGCACAACTTCAAACAGTAAATGGAGGCATGGGGCTCCACCCTGATACACCACAAAGGACTGTTGGGACATGCTCCATTTCTACTTCGTGACAGGCACTTACGATCGACCCACTCCTAACTCCGAAGAACAAGCTATTCAGGTAGTTAAGGCGAAAGTGACAGGAACCAGTCGAGCAACAGGAGAAGCGCATCATGGCAGAGATGTGGCCTGATCAAAGGCTTTCACAAGGGACAACAAAGGGATATTTCGCCCCTCATCATTCAGTTTTTATTTTTATTTTATTCTGCAATTGTTGTATTTCAAGAAAGGAATTAGATCCTTTGCAATATTTTGGATGGCAAGACATCACTCATCGAGACAGCTAGTCTAGTAGACAGCTGGATACTCTAGCGAAGATGTTTTTGTAATTGTAACCCAAGCTCCCCCTCTTCTTATAAATAGGGGGAAGAAACACTTACACAAGGTTCCAGAATTTCTCACCCGTAGGGGTCTGAATTCTGAGATGCCATTCTTGGTTCTAAATTGCTTGTTCATGGGGGGACTTGGTTGATACACTGCTGAATGTTATGGACTGGTTATTTGGACCCTCCAAATATTAATGAAACTATCCTGGTGATTCCAAGCAGATCAATGCACAGTATGTTTCCTCTTTGTAAATCTCATTTCATTTGTGTTTTCTTTTCTCTGAAATAGTGTAATGAAGCGGTCAGTTTCTCTCTGATTCATGGATTTATCTAGGCTACTAAATAAGCAAACAGTCCCTGCGTTTAAGACAGAGTTACTTTTGTTAGTCTGTAACCTGCAGTACCTGTACAAGACAGATTTACTTATGTTATTTGATTAACTTGCGGTACCTGTGTGAGCCCAGATTTACTCATGTTGTTTGGCGATAATGGTACCCATGTTATATCTGGTATGAAACCTTAATAAGCACTCTGTTGTTTCTACCATTCCATCTCCTCTCTCTTCCATATTTCTGCTAGAACATTGTTGCTTAGGATTTTGTTCGTCTACAGCCCTATGCATCTATTTCCCTCCTTCCTCTCCTCCTCTCCACCTTTACTACAACTTCAGTATTAAGTTGTCTCATTGTTGTGTGTCGACCACCAGAACAAAACATTTATCTTTGAGGTCGCCCCGATTTACCCCCTGCATTTGGATATATGTATTGGCTTGAGTCTACCTTAATGAAGACCTATTAAACCAAGCCCTTTTTATTATATTTTAACTGCATGACAATTGGAGTGTTGTGAAAACCCCTCACTGATAATATCCTATGCCCTCCTCTATTCAATATGTCCTAGGCACTGGTCTACAATCAACCCATAGGCTGTCTCTAGGAAGCTTTTTGTATCTCCTGAAGCACTTGTGCTCCAGGTGCTAGAAAAAGCCACAACATAAATGAAGTGTTATTTCTACTGTATCTCTTTATTTATGGTTATATCTGTAATTTGTTGTGTTTTTTTTAAGTTCGGATTAGTGGTATCAGAGCGGTCTGCTCTTTCTTTGTTTTTCTTTGCATGTCCCCAATGAGGTCAAGTTATAAGGAGTTAGGGCTCGATCTAGTTGAGCTTTTGCAAGACCAGCCTTGCAAACCTCGATGGCCTCCTATGGTGGAAGAAAAGAAAGACAAGGGGGCAGGGGATCCTATCAAAATATTGCTCGAGGAAGCCCTCGAGTGACAAAGGAAAGAAATGATGGATAAATTTTCCCAGATCCTGCAGCCACTCTGGAGGTGCTACTCCTTTTAAGGTACAAGTTAACTTTGACATTCCCATATTTGAGGACCAAATAGATGTAGACGTCGTAGATAAATGGTTGAATCTATTGGAAGGATATTTTTCAGTTCATGACTTTTCCAATCGGGAAAATATTACTTTTGCACTTCTCAAAGCCATCAAGGACTAGTGGGAAACCTACTATGAACAAAAGGACGAGAGTGAATCTTCATTGTTTTCAACCACACCCACTTGGGATTCTTTCCAAGGCGCCATCAAGGAACAATATTACCCTATCGAAAGCTATGAAGATAAATACATAAACTGGACCATGCTACGGCAAGGAAGGGAAAAAGATGTGTCAGAGTTCACAAATGTTTTCCATACCCTCCGCACAAAATTGGGTATCAAGGATTGTGAGCGAAATTTGGTACTCAAGTACCGCGGCTACCTGCACAAGTACATCCACGACGAGATGGAGTTCCTGGACATATCTTCGCTCGACACAACATATTGATACGCTGCCAAGATTGAGCAGAAGTTTAACAAAAAAGTGAGACTTTGGATCTGCGAATCTGAAGCAAGGATAATGCACCCCCAAACCACATAGCAAAAGCCAAAGCCAAGGCGGGGCGACCCAGGACAACCCGCTGAAGCCATAAGCAAAGAAAAACACCCCGAAGATAAAGAAGGACATGGGAAAATGGCGTGAGTTCCATAAGAGTTCCACTCACAACACAAGTAAGTGTCGAGCCAAGAAGCCATTGGTGGCCGAGCTAAAGGCTTCTGAATCAGACGCATGTTTCGACTCTAAGTCAGAACCTAACAAGGGGAATGACAAAGGGGAGCAAGTCATTGATGCAGAGCCCAGTGCCACTGTGGCCCCCACTAAGATCTAGAAGAATGATCCTAAAGATCCAAAGGAGGGGGAACACCTCTTGCACTCACAGATGTGGGTGAAGGGTTCTCCACTGCAGTTGATGGTCGACAGTGGGAGCCAAAAGAACCTCATTTCATCAGAGGTCATGAAGCGGTTGGTCCTACCGACGACATCACATCCACAGTCGTACACCATCGAGTAGCTTCATCAAGGACGAGATCTCTACATCAGCCAGCAGTGTCACCTTCCCTACAACATCAAGCCCTTCACGGATGAGGTACTATGTGATGTTGATCCTCTTGAATTTTGTGATGTATTATTTGGACAACCATACCTGTGGAAGCGACATGTTGTATATGAGTCTCAACGTCGCTCTTTGATTATTACTTTGGAGAACAAATTGTACAAGATACTGGAGGTAGCCCCATCTACATCCATCTCTTTGATCACTTCAAAGTAATGCAGTAAGATCATTTCCTAGACTAGGAAATTTTTTTTCCTTATGATTCGCCCTAAGGTTAAAAAGAAGGTTGTGGCCATGGCTTCCAGACAGGGCTCCTTTGCATAGGAACAACAAATGGACAAGGTCGTGGAGGAGTACAGGGACATTTTCACCTCAGCTACAGGGGTACTTCTACATTATCAATTCAAACACTCCATCGATCTGGCCCCAAGCGCACCACTACCCAATGGACCAATCTATCGATGCTTTGTTTTGGAGAACGATGAGATCAAGAGGCGGATTCAAGAGCTGTTGCAGAAAGGGCACATCAAGCCAAGCTCATCACCCTGTGGGAGCCCGATTGTATTGGTACAGAAGAAGGACGGGACTTGGAGACTCTGTATTGACTATCGAGCGCTGAACAAGATCACTGTCCAGAATAGGTACCCAATCCCATGGATTGACGACCTTCTAGACCAGCTCAAGGGGGAAAAATATTTTAGCAAGATTGACTTGAAGTCAGGTTATCATGAGGTGCCTACTGAACCCTTCGATCTATGGAAGCCTAACTTCAAATACAAGGAGGGTCTTTTCGAATGGTTAGTCATGCCTTTCGGGTTGACAAATGCCCTTGCAACCTTCATGAGATTGATGGATGACATCTTGCGACCCTTCACTAATGCATTTGTGGTGGTGTATTTAGATGACATCTTGATCTTCAGCCAAAGTTGGGAAGAGCACCTCCACCATATTCGACAGGTCCTTCAAACCATGCGACAACACTAGTTGTGTGCCAATTTGGAGAAATGCAATTTTGGCATGGCTTAGGTTCAATATCTAGGGTACATCATTGATGAGCATGGTGTGCATGTGGACCCAGCCAAGATACAACTCATTTTGGATTGGCTAGCCCCAACCACTCTAACAGAGCTTCGTAGCTTTCTGGGTCTTGCCAATTTCTACCGCAAGTTCATGTTGGGGTTCTCTCATATCACTTGGTCGTTAAGTCAAGTCACTAAGGGAGGAGCGAAACCAAAGATTTTTTAATCTGAAACCCAACAAAAATCGTTTGTTGAGCTGAAGCATCTCCTTTGCTCTACACCAGTGCTCACATTACTAGATCTGCAGCAACCATTTGAGATTGAGATAGACGCCTCTGAATATATTATTGGTGTAGTTCTTACTCAGCAGGGGCTTCTTGTGTCTTACCACAGTGAGACACTTTCAGACACAGTCCGAAAGTATCCCACTTACGACAAAGAAATGTATTCCATTGTGCAGGCATGCCGTCAATGGAAGCATTACATTATACGGAAGGAAATAGTCATCCACACATACCACTAACCCCTACAGTTCATACAGACACAAGGGAAGTTGAAGAAGGATCACCATCAGAAATGGTTCACATACCTGCAACAATTCCATTTGAACATTAAGTACAAGAAGGGCATCACCAATAATGTTGTAGACTACCTTTGCTGACCACTAGTCATGGTGTTGATCACTGTGCTCGACTTCTGTGAGAACGAGACTTTAGGGTGGCCGCATCTTTACAAGAGCGATCCAGAATTTGGAAACACATACCAGACACTCCTAGAAGGTAAGCAAGTTCAAAATTTTCACATGCAGGATGCACTGTTATGCCACCTGTCGTCACTCACTGTATTATGAGTTTTCATTTGATCGAAGTTACCAAAGAGTAGTGAATTTTGAAGCCATATTCCAAGCCACAGAAGCACTCAAAGCCAAATCGAACCCTCCCAGTTGTATATTTCTTGAACGAGCTTTCCAATGGTATATGGAAGTCTAAAAACGGACTCATGGATAAGAAATTAGAGCAGAGTTAAGATACCCTTCCAAAGCTAGAAAAAAAGCAAAAATGGCTAAGGGTCAGGCTCATCGCAAATCGCAATTTCGGCCTTACTAATGCAATGGCAAGGGAAAATATCAGAGTTTGTGATTGGCCAATTGCCGATATCACAAATCGTAAGACAGCGGGCCATCACAAATCGAAAATCGGGGCTCTTCTGAGGCAACAGTAGGGGTAGATAATAAAATTTGTGATATGCTGATTGTCGATATCGCGAATCACAGATCGGCAGGTCTAAGGCATGGCACATCAGTAAATCGGCATTCGGCATAGCCCATGCATATCACAATCGGTAGTCGACGTCTACAATGGATCACCCTTAAGGGAATCACGGGAGGAATACACTAATAGCACTAAAATAGCCGAGATTCGGGCCTGTAGATTTAAATCGTCGAGGAAGGCCAAAAACATTTAACAAAGGAAATTGACACAAAAACAAGGACGAGCGAGCCTTTTTCTCTCTCCTCCAGGGGGCCACATGGCAAAATACCATTGGTCCTTATAAATGACATAGCATCATATGTCATTCGATGTGGCAATACAGAGGACACGTGGCACATAGATTTGGCATTTTCAGGGGTCCTAAGGGGGCATTCTAGATGACACGAGTCACCACTCACAAGGTGACATGTAGCAGTGATGATGTCACTTATTGCAAGTCGTCGATCGCGCAAGGCAAGGTCCCTCCTCCACCAAAGTCCCCTCCGACTTGCGATTGCGATATGCGAATATCCCCCTGGATGCAATATTCTATGTGTTATATCTCATGAGGATTTCGCATCTAGACTGTTGGCCAGTGCTATGAAAGGAGGTAAAGGGGTCTCTCTCTCCCATATGGTGATTGCAATACCTTTGGTGGGCCCAACCCTGCAGATCGGCGATTGCAAGGGTCCAGAGGAAATATCAATGGCAAACATCAGAAATCTCCGAAGTGTGGGATTTCATGTATTAAAGAAAAAATGGCCCAGGATGGTTAAAGGCTTTAGCACCTTCAGGCTAAGCACCTAGTTCAAGACCTCGGTCATATGAAGAATATTACAAAAAGGGGCTGAAGCAAAGGGGCCTAAAGGGGATCGGGACTCTTCTGTTTTGTAATGTTTTAGTGAGAAGGGCCAGCTCTGGAAATTTCTCCATATTATGACATAAGTGCATAAACAGGCATATCAGGGTGTCGAGAATGCAATGTAGGACTTTAAAGGCGTGATGGGTCGGCAGCTGTGGATTTTAAGAAAACAGGTGGTGCATTCAAACCCGGCATGGGCTGATCCAAAAAGGCCATTGTGACATGGAACCAGGGTCGGCGTTGATAGGAGTGAAAAGGGACTTAGTAGCTCATGAGGATTTAATTATCTAGCATGGTCTCCCATACAGAGGGGAAACGAAGTACCGCCATGGGTCCTCTAATCCAGTACTGTGGCATGAAACTGATGGTTCCCACTCCTAGCTTTAAAGGATAAATGGTTCAAGCAGTAAAGGCTTAAACGACGAGAGTCCACTGAGCAACACAGGAGGCCATACAAAGAGTGAACTGCAACCTGAAGCAGAGGAAATCATAGGGATGGGCAGAGAGATATTTCATTTATGTTCTCGTCTGGTTGTTTACTTATTTGTTGTCATGTAATGAGCCTCCCTTAAATGAGGCAATTAATTCTGTAATGTTTCTGGGCCACAGAGCCATTCCGACCAAGACAGCAGTCAACCTAACAGCTGAGACTCGGCCGAAGATATTTTTTTTGTAATAAATATCCATGCTCCCCTCTCCAGATAAATCGGGGAAAGAAGCACTTCACAAAGGTTCAAAAGTTCTAAAGAAAACACTACATGTTACTTTCAGACTATATAACTTTATAATACAGATCTTTCAGAATATCAAGGATATGGTGGTGATACCCCCTTCAATTATTACAGTATGTTCTCCCTCTGTTAAAACCCATTATGTTCATGTTCTTATTTGAATTCATGTAATCATAGCTGCTAGAAATATTTCAAATTGTCTCACAGATTCATTTGTATTGATATGTTAATGCATGTACTTGTAACTTACTCATAGATTCATTTGTATCGACATTGTTAATGCATGTGCCTATATGGATTATTGAAATTATATATTTAAAGGTTGTGCTCCATGAATCATAGCATTCAGTCCCTCTTTTATCCATTATTTATGCCCGTAACTTAATTGAGTGTAAAAATCCTTAAGGCTTCAAGCTCTATGTGTTGAAGGTAGAATTCTTGAGGTTTTAAGTTCTATGTGATGAGTTTCTCTTTCTCCTTATCCTCTCTCACTTGCTCTACTTAAATCTTATTAAGTTCTAAGTCCTTGAACTACTCGGCCTCCACTGTTTTATGCCTATATTTTTGTGATTTGTACATGTGAAGAAATACTAGAAATCCATGTCTTACTCCTTTAGATGAATGAACCAACCCATTCTATCTTATATATACATATATAATATGTGAGGTCTCCATTTTACCGAGAATCATTTGAGGCACTCAAAATCTAGATGTGCCCAGGCATTGGTCTTGTAAGCAATCTAAGGCTGTCTCTATGAGCTACAACATCTTCTAGCATCGTTGTCGGGGGTTTATTGAAGGATTTTTCCCTTGGGATACGACAAATTGAGCACTCTTTACGTAGGTGAGAAGAGGCATTCTGATTGCATCCATATCACCTTGGCGACTCCACTACCCCCCATTATCATTTATCATCCTGGCTTTTAAGAAGCCCCACACTCGCTCAGATACCTCTCAGCAGAAAGCCCCATTTGTATCTGACCTTGAGAAAATAATTTTCAGGAAAGTCTAGAAGGAGAAAACTCCTACTACCTGCACTACCGTCTCATCAGTCTTCAAAGCCTCCTCATCCATCTCTCAACCTATTGTTACTCAATACTCAAGAATTACTCCTAAAACCCTTACATACCCTACTTTCAGTCCAACCACTGTGGTTGTGGCCCAAGTTCCTCAGGCAAATCTCAGTCCCCCTCCATCAATCCAGATGGATCTTCCGGGCTTTTTTCTAAATAAATATGCCCCTCTTCATTTACCTCGGGCCCTATGTGTTATGCCCCAGGACTACCTAGCGCTTCTACCTAGGTTCAATGGGGAAGATGATAACATGGCACAGAGACACAATGAAACCTTATGTTCCTTTTCTAAGAATTTAAACGTGGAACAACTAGATGTGGTCATGAGACTTTTTGTACAGTCCCTTGATGGAGAAGCCAGAAAATGGTTTAAAGCCCTACCCAATGCCTCCATCACTACATGGGAGGAACTTGAAAACTCTTTCACACAAAAATGGGGTGAAAAGAGGAATCATGAGTACCTCCTCACAGAGTTTAACGCTATAAGGAAGAAGCCAAAAGAGGATATCTCAGAATTTATCAAAAGTTTCAATAAGCAGTACAATAACCTGTCGAGTGAGATAAAGCCTCCTCCAGCTGCTACTCGAGTAGATTTTTTGGGAGCCTTTGAACCCGAATTTGGTTTTACTCTAAGGGAAAGGAAGTCCCTCACTTTAGATGAACTCCAAATCGATGCTCTTGAGGTGGAAGCAAATCTCACCTCATCCGGGAAGTCAAGAGGAAAGAAAGAACCTACTGAGAATAAAAGAGGGAAAGAAGAAGCATCCTCCTGAGGTCAAGCTAGAGAATCACCAGAGCTGAAGTTGGATGAACTAAACAAACTCATCAGGATTTTATCACAGATGGTTGGAAAGCTTGAAATTGAGAACAAGAACCTGTCCAAACAGAATTCTCAAGTCAACAACCGGGGCTACAACCCACAGTATAGAAGGCCACCAGTGAAAATACTTCCAAGGGAGAGAAAGGAGCAACTCAACCAGATCCCTCATCCTCTATATTTGGAAGATGATCTCGATGAACAATTGTCGGATACACATGAGATGCATGGAAACTTCTATTATGCCTTCCCTGAAGTATAACATGAGAATATGGCTCACTAGGAGGCCAGTCATGATAGAGAAGCAGTAACAGATGAGGAAGATATAGATTATTATTGCAAACAGTTTGCAAATTTCATGCAAGCACAACCACAATGTAAGTAAGATATAAGATCTTCAAAGAAGAGGTCAACAAAACCATAACAACAAGAGGGAACTATTCCACAAGTTATTCCTCCAATATTAGATAAAGGGAAAGGCAAGCTAAATCCTGACCCTTCCAAGATGAAAGTCCCCTCCAATAAGGAAAGAAATAGTTCCGAGGGACACACAAAAGAGGAGGCACCTGTTTTGCTGAAAACTGCCAATGGTAAGGAAGAAGGAGTAGAGCTAGGAGGTACAGATAAAGTCCAATCTACATTCAATCTTCGGAGGGAGCTTGAAAAGGTAAAGATTCATGTTCCTCTGATTGAGATTCTAAAGAAACCTAATTATAAAGCTCAAGTCTCTCAATTCATGCATCCATCTACCTCAGCACCGACTCATGATAGTTTAAACCTTCAAGAGGAGAGGCCAATGGTTGTTTTTGGGCCGCATGTGGAATAACTTGATCCTTCTACTACACCCTTCTACGTGACTTTGGTAATCCATGACCTCTTATTGCATAATTTCATGTTGGATTCTGGAGCCTCACACAACCTCATGCCCCTAGTAGTGATGGAACAGTTGGGCTTGCAGATTACCAGGCCCTACAAGGACCTGTACTCCTTTAACTCTAAAAGGGTCAATTTCTTGGGAATGATAAAGGATCTGGTGGTAAACCTGGCTCAAATCCCTGTGAAGAGTGTGCTAATGGACATAGTAGTGGCAGACATTCCCCCTCAGTTCGACATGCTCTTATCTAGATCTTTGGGTTCCAAGTTGGGGGGCTCTATCAAGTTAGATCTAACCTATGCCATTATTCCCACTTTTGGAGGCGGGCAAAGGAGATTGTACAGAGAATCCAAGTTTGTAAAGATTGTGACCCTAGCTAAAGTCTCAGAAAACTCCCCAGTGCACGGGGAAGAGAGTGACCTCTCCTGCCTATTCCTAGAGGAAGATGAGACCTTCTTAGAGGAAACATCAGTACACCTAACAAGGCAGTTAGAGCACCAGTGCACAAATGAAAATGAAGTATGGAAATTATACTTCGATAGAGCAAACTCGAAAGAGGGAAATGGAGCTAGAATATTGTTGGTATCTTCAGAGGGTAGCCTGATACCCCTCTCATTCGACCTAGAATTTGAGGCGACAAACAACATGGCAGAGTACGAAGCTTTTCTCCTTGGGTTAAAAATGGAAAAAAAAATATGAATATTGAATGCCTAATGGTCCTATGGAGACTCTCAGCTAGTCGTAAGGTAGATCAGAAATCAATGCCAAGCCAAACACCATACACTGAGGACTTACCAGAATGAAGTGTGGGATCTAATTGATAATTCCTTCCTGGCCTTTAATATCCAATTTTTGCCCAAGAAAGGAAACAGAATGGCTGACTCCCTTGTTGTAGTTGCAAGCAGTTTCAGGCCCCCTCAAAATCTGCTCCTCAGGTATGAGGTAGAAGTCAGATACAGACCCTCAATACCAGATAATGTCAAGCACTGGAAGGTATTTGAGGATGACAAGCAGGTGAAAATATTCATAGAAGTCATTGGGGAGTTCTCCCACTCCACCATCGATCAAGAAGAATAAGAAGTAGATCAAGAAGCCACTTTGTGGAAAGACACAGTGGTTGGGCGCAAAATTTTGCAACTAAAAGGGAATACCATCCCTCGCGGACTGGTCCCACTGGAAAGGATTTTTAATAAGGATGACGTAGTCTCCAAACCAATGGCCCCGGAGATAGACAATCAAGTAGAAGACTACAACATCGGCTCAGAGGAGGAACCCCAGATGATCAGGCTATCAAAAGGAATCCCCTTGCAATATAGACAAAGGTATTTAAATCTATTCAAAATCTACAAGGATGTATTTGCTTAGTCTTATGAGGATTTGAAAGCATTTGACACTAGCATCATTCAACACAAGATTCCTTTGAAGAGTGGAATAAAGCCATGCAAACATAAACTCAGGTAGATAAATCCACTCTTACTCCCCTCCATTGAAAAAGAAGTGAGAAAGATGCTATAGGAAAATATCATAGTGCCTTTAAGGTACTCTGAGTGGGTGGCCAGCTGTTAAAATTGGAAACCAGGGCAAAACTTCATGTGGGTCATCTTATTCATGGCTAATAATATTTTTATTAGATTCCTCTTGTCGAGAGGTGTAGGATTGATATAAAGATCATCCAATTCCGATAAGTATTCATGGAGATATGAATTTATTTTGATTATGTAATTATTATCAAGCCGACCTACAACTCATGTAGGCTCAGAAGCCCAACAGTCGCATCTATTCACCCACCAATGTTGTGTATAAATATAAGAGGACTTTTCCTCATTTAGACTCACTCATCTCATCACATCTCTCTCTCTCTACTGCGCAGATATGAGTCTCTTCTCTACTGCGCTGAAATGGGTCTCTCTCTCTCACACATGTGAAGCCAGAAGCTGTTGAATTTGAAGCTGCAACTGCAGAAGTAAAGATTGACTTGCGTGGCCTAGAAGATCTCCTCTTTGGAACTACGCTGTAGGTTCATCTGAACCTCCTCTTAAAGCCGCAACTTTTGGTGGTGGAATGAAGTCAATCCGACGAACGGTTTGCAAGATATCGACTGCCCTAGTTTGAAGTCGGAAGCTGTTGAATTTAAAGCTGCAACTGCAGAAGTAAATATTGACTTGCGTGGCCTAGAAGATCTCCTCTTTGGAACTGCGCTGTAGGTTCATCTGAACCTCCTCTGAAAGCCGCAACTTTTGGTGGTGGAATGAAGTCAATCCGACGAATGGTTTGCAAGATATCGACTGCCCTAGTTTGAAGCCGGAAACTGCTGAAGCTGCAACTACAGAAGCAAAGATTGACTTGCGTGGCCTAGAAGATCTCCTCATCTGAACTGCGCTGTAGGTTCATCTGAACCTCCTCTGGAAGCCGAAACTTTTGGTGGTGGAATGAAGTCAATCTGACTGTCGGTTTGTGAGATATGGTCTGCCCTAGTTTGATAATGAAGCCGCTAATGCTGATGCTACTGATCTAGGGTTTGCTACTGCTGATATGAATCAGATTTATTGTACTATTTCTCTCTGCTGAATTATTGAAGATAAAAGAAGATTTGATCAAAGGGTTTCCCCACACATTGTGGGGTTTGTCCCTGGCTAGCCGCCACATCTTGTGTCTCTTGTCTTGGCTTGTTTTTTGTCGATCGTTTAATGTTCTATCTGCACTTTACTTTATGTACATGTGATTGCTAATCGGTGGGATATAATAAGAAAAAGAAGTAAACTGTTATAAGCATAGAACATACCATAACTTAACATGGTATCAGAGCTGACGTGAAGACAAAGCCCGAGCAAGAGCAAGAGAAATCATTGAAGAGAAGATTGGCAAGGCTATCTTAAAAGAACTATGGGGTCCTCAACACTCTTTCCTGTCGAAGATAAGCTCCGTGAGAAAGCTGACTATCACGGATGAAAGATGTCTATCGCTCTAACTCTTGAAGATCAAGGAGTGCTGAACCATGTAAGAGGCAATATTGTTGAGCCTTCATCAAATGCATCTGCTGCTGCCTGGAACAAATGGAAAAATGGAGAAGTCAAAACAAAGAAGATCATCTGGGACTCTATCGACAAGTGCTTGGTGGCCTACATCTCTGATCTAGACACCTCCAAGGAAATCTACGACAGACTGGTGAGTTTATTTAAAGTTAATGATGAAAATCAAGTTTTGTTTCTTAGAAATAAGTTGAGGGAAATCAAGAAGGGTAAAGATGAAATTATGCAAGCATACTTCTTAAGAATCACCGAGATCAAGAACGATCTCCTATCTATTGAGGAAACCATTACTGACAGAGAAATGGCACTCACAACTCTCGGAGGATTACCATCTGAATGGTATGTGTTCAGGACTACTCTTCTCAACAATAATGTAATTCCTAGTTTCGAGGAATTAATGGCTAGATGCATTCAAGAACAAACAAGGGTAGAAGAGCAGGAAATGCCCTTGCCTAAAGGTCCTCCTGCTGCTTTTTCTTCTCATGCTAAGAAAAGAAATAATTCTAGGTCTAAATCAAAAGGAAAGGTTGGACCTAAGGGTGGAAGAAAAGGATGATGTTACATCTGCGATAAAGCAGGTCACTATGCAAGGGAGTGCCCTGATAGAAAGGACTCACACCGGGACAATGATCAAAATCCCTCTAATGGAAAATCAAAGGAATGACAAATTCAACAGCAAAGGTAAGAGGAGAGCTGGGGATCGAGGAAGAGGACAACCATTCAAGAAGGCTAGAAAGTCCAGGATGTATTAAATGCACCTGACCTCAAAAAGAACCTAGTGTCCATCTCGGTAATGGAAGACAAAGGCTACAAGGTAACCTTAAGCAATGGCAAGGTATGTATATGGAAATGCCTTTACTCTTGGGTTTAGTGTTGATTCATCATATCAGGTCGATGGAAGTTCGCTAGGTGTCATGTCTTGTGACACAACTCTTCAGTCCGAACTTTGGCATCAGAGGTTTGCCCACCTTCATTACAAAGCTCTACTTGGTGTAAAACAAATGGTGACAGGGATGCCCGAATTCCAAGTAGAGAAAGAAGGTGTATGTCCGGGATGTGTCGACGGAAAGCTCAAAAGGGGACCGTTCCCCTCAAGCCAAAGCAAGACCTTCGATGTATTACAGTTGATTCACTCAGGCATATCTGAGGCTGACATTAAGAGGGAGACTACTACACCACATACTCTTGAGCAGAATGGTGTGGTAGGAAGGAAGAACCACACGATGATGGAAGTTTTACGGGCCACGCTACATGATCAAAGACTTCCAAAGTTTCTATGGGCTGAAACTACAATCACTGTCGTATATGTACAAAATTGATGCCCTCATCAAGCATTGGGTTCCTAAACTCCTGAAGAAATGTTCACCACCGGTCAAAGGGAAGTCGTGATTAGTCATGATGTCACCTTTGACAAAGATATGGCTCTCAGCAAGGTGGACAATCTGCTGACTTTGAGTAGCTCTTAAGAAGCTGACACCAGGGAACCGAAAGAAAAGGATGATGAATCAATGCCTGATGTAGAAGAACCCATGGATCCAATTGATCCTCATTCACATGAGCCTTCCTCTTCTAGGAATAGGCCTTCATGGCTTAGGGGGATTCTTGATGATGCTGAAGGACATGCTGCACCGTGAGGAACCTTCCATCAAAGTAAGAAACTTAACAGGTATCAGGGATACCTGACCATCATGAGCACGATCATACAAAATGAGCCTTCGTCATTCTCAGATGCCGTCAAGCATCAAGTATGGAAGGATGCTATGACCAAATAATATGAGTCTATCATAAAGAATGATGTTTGGGAAGTAGTTCCCAGACCCCAGGACAAGACTGTTGTTACTTCCAAATGGCTTTACAAGATAAAGCATGCAGCAGATGGAAGCACGGAAAAGTATAAGGCTCGTTTTGTTGCTCAAGGTTTCTCCCAAAAGGAAGGTATAGACTATGATGAGATATTTGCACCTGTTGCCAGATATACGACCATCCGCTCGATCATAGCCCTTGCCGCTTCACAAGGATGGAACCTACAGCAGATGGATGTCAAGACTGCGTTCTTGCATGGCTCGATCAAAGAAGAGGTCTACGAGGAGCAACCCGAAGGATTTGAGATTTATGATCGAAAATCTCATGTATGCAGGTTGAAGAAAGCTCTCTATGGGTTGAAGCAAGCACGCCGAGCATGGTATGAGAGGATCGATAGCTACTTGATGAAGCTGGGATTCACTAGGAGTGAAGCCGATCCTAACATTTACTTTAAGGTTGAAGATGACAAGCCTCTCATACTGGTGTTGTATGTGGATGACCTCTTTCTAACAGGTGCAGACCCTCTCATTCACAAATGTAAGAGAGAGCTGGCCTCTGAATTTGAAATGAAAGACCTAGGACTGATGCACTACTTCCTAGGACTTGAAGTGTGGCAAAAGCCAAGAGAAATTTTCCTATCTCAAGGAAAATATGTGGTGAAGATATTGGAAAGATTCGGTATGATGGACTGCAAGCATGCGACTACCTCGAGGATCTTAAATTTTAGAAGTTATATGGTAGTGATGTCTGACCAGACTTGGGAAATGCCTCTGAGTTTCAAAAAAAATCTCATTCGCATTGATGTTCTTGGTGAACCTCCGTCCGAACATATGTTTTGCAGTTAGCATTGTGAGCTCATATTTGGTTGAGCCTCACTGGATTGATGCCAAGAATCTTTTGAGATGTCTTCAGGACACAATCTCTCATGGATTAAGATACACTGCCGGAGATGTGAGACTACTTGGATATACTGATGTTGATTGGGCAGGCAGTGTGGTGGACCGTAAGAGCACTTCCGGGTACTGTTTCACCTTGGGATCTTCTTCGATATCCTGGATGAGCAGGAAGCAGAAGTCGGTAGCTTTGAGCACCGCCGAAGCAGGATATATTGTTGCTAGCATAACCTCGTGTGAGGCAGTCTGGTTGCGAAAGCTCTTCAGTGAGCTGTTTGGATTTACATTGGATACCACTGTGATTCTCTGTAACAACCAGAGTTGGGATTCGATTATTGAGGAATCCCGTATTCGTCAATTGCTCTAGCAGATAGACATCATCTGGGATATGGTAAGTTGATGAGCAAGGAAGCTCCATCACATTAAGATGATGTACAGGTTGATACACCTTGTCAAAGCCCCGAGGAAAGATCTAATCTGTGATTTTCTAAAAACGACTTGGAGTCGGCAAGAAACCTTTGTACAAGGGTCCTGCATGTTGCATACATTGAGCTCTGGGAGCTCTAAGGGCTTGCGGTTCCTACTGGAGCAACATATGACCACAGGGTGGCTCACCCTCCCCTGGTGGTGCACACTGGAACAAGATGATTCGCTCTCTTGTGGGACAAGATGATTCGCTCTCTTGTGGAACAGGATGATTCGCTCTCCTGTGTAGCAGGATGATTAGTTCTCCTGTGAGGCCTGGATTGATGTGTTCTCCATGGCGATTGTAGCAGGATTGATGTGTTCTCCTGTGAGGCCTGGATTGATGTGTTCTCCATGGCAATTGTAGCAGGATTGATGTGTTCTCCTGTGAGGCCTGGATTGATGTGTTCTCCATGGCAATTGTAGCAAGATTGATGTGTTCTCCTGTGAGGACAGGATTGATTAGTTCTCCTGTCGAGGCATCCTACCCATGCAGTCTGGGACTCATGGGAAGTACCTCTCATCTGATCAATGAGCAGGGAAATGAAGTTAGGGACCATAGTAGTACCGATGGACGCATCGTTGTAACTACCGTACTCCCTACGCTAAGATGACCTCCATTGATCTGGGATCAATGATACTGGTCTGGGACCAGTGGTAGGAGTTGTACCATACTATGACGCTGACTTCGCGTCGGTTGAGACTGGTCTGGGATCAGTGGTACATACTCTGAGACTGACTTTGAGTCAGTGGAGGATGATATTGGGCTGGGACCATTGGAGTTGTACTCACTATGACGCTGACTTTGGGTTGGTTGAGACTGGTCTGGGACCAGTGGTACATACTCTGAGACTGACTTTGAGTCAGTATGATACATCCTCGATCATTTCTTCTTCTTCATAATTCGGACAAAAGCAGAGTAGAACAGAACAATGCAAGAGCAGAGTAGATCAGAACAAAACAGTACAGATCAGTGCAGGGCAGAACAAGACAAAGCAGGACAAGCAAAATAGAGCAGAGCAGGGCAAGGGTCAGGTTGTTCAAGACAGTGCATTTGATGGATGAATAGTAACGACCGATAGACAGATTGCAGATGAAGTTCTCCATGGTTGAGAGGGAGTGTTAAAATTGGCAACCAGGGAAAAACTTCATGTGGGTCATCTTATTCATGGCTAATAATATTTTTATTAGATTCCTCTCGTCGAGAGGTGTAGGATTGATATAAAGATCATCCAATTCCGATAAGTATTCATGGAGATATGAATTTATTTTGATTATGGAATTATTATCAAGCCGACCTACAACTCATGTAGGCTCAGAAGCCCAACAGTCGCATCTATTCACCCACCAACGTTGTGTATAAATATAAGAGGACTTTTCCTCATTTAGACTCACTCATCTCATCACATCTCTCTCTCTCTACTGCGCAGATATGAGTCTCTTCTCTACTGCGCTGAAATGGGTCTCTCTCTCTCTCTCACATGTGAAGCCGGAAGCTGTTGAATTTGAAGCTGCAACTGCAGAAGTAAAGATTGACTTGCGTGGCCTAGAAGATCTCCTCTTTGGAACTGCGCTGTAGGTTCATTTGAACCTCCTCTGAAAGCCGCAACTTTTGGTGGTGGAATGAAGTCAATCCGACGAACGGTTCGCAAGATATCGACTGCCCTAGTTTGAAGTCGGAAGCTGTTGAATTTGAAGCTGCAACTGCAGAAGTAAAGATTGACTTGCGTGGCCTAGAAGATCTCCTCTTTGGAACTGTGCTGTAGGTTCATCTGAACCTCCTCTGAAAGCCGCAACTTTTGGTGGTGGAATGAAGTCAATCCGACGAACGGTTTGCAAGATATCGACTGCCCTAGTTTGAAGCCGGAAACTGCTGAAACTGAAGCTGCAACTGCAGAAGCAAAGATTGACTTGCGTGGCCTAGAAGATCTCCTCATCTGAACTACGTTGTAGGTTCATCTGAACCTCCTCTGGAAGCCGAAACTTTTGGTGGTGGAATGAAGTCAATCCGACTGTCGGTTTGTGAGATATGGTCTGCCCTAGTTTGATAATGAAGCCGCTAATGCTGATGCTACTGATCTAGGGTTTGCTACTGCTGATATGAATCAGATTTATTGTACTATTTCTCTCTGTTGAATTATTGAAGATAAAAGAAGATTTGATCAAAGGGTTTCCCCACACATTGTGGGGTTTGTCCCTGGCTAGCCGCCACATCTTGTGTCTCTTGTCTTGGCTTGTTTTATGTCGATCGTTTAATGTTCTATCTGCACTTTACTTTATGTACATGTGATTGCTAATCGGTGGAATATAATAAGAAAAAGAAGTAAACTGTTATAAGCATAGAACATATCATAACTTAACACCAGCCTAGTCCCTGTCCAGAAAAAGAGTGGAGAGATAAGGTTGTGTGTAGATTTTTGGAATCTAAATAGGGCGCCGCCAAAAGACAACTACCCACTGCCTAAGATGGATTATATATTGTAGAAGGTGGTTGGCTCAGCTAGAATGTCCATGATGAATGGGTTTTCAGGTTATAACAAGGTGGTATTCCACCCTGATGATCAAAAGAAAATTGCTTTCACCACCCCATGGGGAACATTCATGTACGCTCGCATGCCCTTCAGTCTTATAAATGTAGGGGCCACATTTCAAAGAGCTATGGATATAGATTTCGTAGGGAGCAAGATCATGGTGTTTATTTAGATGATGTCACAGTCTTTTTTAATACTGATGAAGAGCACATCCTCCACTTAAAGCTTCCCTTTGAGAAATGTAGGAGGTATGGTATTTCTCTGAATCCTAAGAAATCTCAGTTCACCCTGAGTGAGGGGAAGCTACTAGGACACATGGTAGTGTAGGAGGGTGTGAAGATCGATCCTAAACAAGTCGAAACCATCAGCCATATTCCTCTACCCGGGAATAAGAAAGAGGTTCAAGCCTTTCTAGGGAGACCAAATTTCTTGAGGTTCATACCCAACTACGCAGAAATTGTCAAGGGTATTACGGACATGCTTAAGAAAGAAAATTAAGTCAAGTGGAACCCTGCCCCCTGAGATTCTTTCATTAGAATTAAAGAAGCTTTGGTTGAAGCCCCAGTACAAGTCAGCCCTGACTACTCAGCGCCTTTCTACATCTTTTCTTTTGCCTCTCCACATACTATTGCTGCAGTGTTGCTACGAGAAAATAATGAGGGTTATGAACAACCCATCATCTTCTTCAGCCAAGTCCTAAGGGATGTTGAGTTGAAATATAACATATTGGAGAAACAATCCTATGCACTAGTCAAGGCTTTGAAGGCATTTCGTATGTATGTGTTGCAATTAGAAATAACATCATTTGTCCCAACGACAACAATTAAGGACATCCTAGTGCAAGGAGATAGCGAAGGAAAAAGGGGTAGGTGGATAGCTAAGATACAAGAATATGAGCTAGACATAAAACCTACCAAGCTCATAAAAGGTGAGGGGCTAGCCAAGGTTTTATCTGAATCTAATTGCCAAGTTTTAGGGATAAACTTGATCATAGAGGAAGGCAGACCAGAGGATCATTAGAGTGGGATTAAAACATTTGAGCAGAAAATCTATGCCAGATATGAGGGATCACCCTGGTATAAGAACATTGTTCATTATCTCTTATTCCTAAGATGCCCATTGGGGTTGAATAAATCCAAATACCGAAATCTGAGACTGCAAGCACAGAAATATATCATATCCAATGGTCTACTCTACTGGAAGGACTCGGTGGGGTATCGCCGTTATGTTTGGTGGAGGGTGAAACCCATCAAGTGATTGAGTATTTTCACAACGGAGTTTTTGGAGGACACTACAACTGGAAGACCACAGCACATAAAATCCTCAAGGCAGGATTCTACTCGCCTACACTGTTTGGGAATGTTCATTCCCAGGTTAGGTCGTGCCAGAAGTGCCAAGTGTTTGTTGAGAGGCAAAATCTTTCTCCTCTCCCCCCTGATTCCAGTACATGTGGAAGAACCTTTTAAACAATGGGGACTAGATTTCATATGATAAATAAACCCACCATCCATTGGCCAACACAAGTGGATATTGACGACCACGAATTATTTCACCAAGTGGGTAGAGGCCATCCCAGCCAGAAATGCTATAGATGCAGTGGTAATCAAATTTATGGAGGAGAACATATTGTCTATTCTTGGTTGTCCCTTCAAAACTATCACTGATAATGCTCAGGTCTTCAAATCTTCCAAGTTCGCCAGCGTCTGCCATAAGTTCAATATCATCATCGGGCATTGCACTACCTACTATACTCAAGGTAATGGCTTGGTTGAGTCCTCAAACAAAATTGTTGTGAGGGTGCTGAAGAAGACCATTGTCGAAAATCAGAGGAATTGGGACTCCCAACTGAAGTTTTCCCTATGGGCCAACCGGGTAATCAGAGGAATTGGGACTCCCAACTGAAGTTTTCCCTATGGGCCAACCGGGTAACTCCTAATATATCCATGGGGAAATCACCTTTTGAGCTAGTGTATGGTAATGATCCAAGATATTTTGCTTATAGATGTGTTAAAGAATTACATGCGTAAATTGTAGCTTAACATAGAAAACTTAATGTGCACATGAGAGAAGAGGAGAAACACATAACACATGAAAGAAGACAACAAAACTTGATAACAGAGTTTGTCCGACTCGGACTCGTCTTTGGGCCCTACTCGATCAATGGGGAGGCCTTCATTCATTAAGTGGCATGAGAAAGAAGAGTACAAGCATCAGTTACAAAAAAAGGAGTTTTATACCTCCGTACTGAAAAATGGCCGAAAATGCATAACTCTGATGGAGAAACGGATAGCGCCATTGCGTTCGTGGCATTGAGAAATTCTAAAACCATATAAAATTTATCAAAATCTCATAAAGTGAAATTTCGGCCCTCCTGCAAAATTCTGCCTCGAACTACTTGCACTGCCTCCCCCGCCTAGGCACACTAACAAACTGTGTTTAAATAAAAATTGGCCAGTGGATTTTCCCAAGTTGGCAGTTGTCTGAGTTGGTTAAGGATCCCGATTAATAGGGAGGAGGTCGCGCAGTCAAACCCCGCCTCCTCCTTTTTACATAACAAATTTATTTATAAATAAAAAATTGGTTGGGTCGGGCCCACCCACTGCACCTCCGTTGGCTCCATACATTAAGTGGCTGGTGGTTGCGTGTCTCGAGGTTGGGTCCGTGCCCCAAGGGTCGACCCACCCAACTCCGTTACATTTGAATAGTGGTTATGGGTTGTGGAGTGGCAAGGTCATGGCCGCCCACCCCATTTGATGTTGTTGGTTTCGTGGGAGGGACCAGGGGTCATGGCCCGCCCCTCCACCTATATACATATTTTTTCATGGTGCGGGTTGGGGTGGTAGGGTTGGTGGCCCACCAGCCCTTTTTTATATATATTTTTATAACAAACTGTCCAAATTTTGAAAATTCAGTTTTGGACCAAAGGAGTCATTTTAACGAGGCAACAATTTTGCCTGGAATCTGGCCAGAGTTGGCTGGATTCTGTCTGCCGGAAAAATTCCAAATTGTGCCTTCATTAATCCTGCCCAGTCCTCAAAAAGTCAACCCAACTTTGACTGCCTCTATCTCCTTCATCCGGACTTGGATTGGAGTGACATTCACACTATTGGAATCAGGGCGACGAGCACTTCGATCTGATGTCAAGTTCATCATATTTTTGCCACTTTGAATTTTGAGCCTTTTCCATGCCACTGGTGTCTAGAGATCCACCTGGATCAGGTAAGGTTTTAGTCTTCCCGATCCAATTAGCAATGCTAGTGGCAAAGTTACTACAAGAAGCAGAGGAAGAGCCAATTTCCTTAACGCGAAGGATAAATCGGTTGGTTGAGCTTCATGAGAATAGAGAACAGGTGGGGGCCGAATTGTTAAATTTACCAACAAAAGATGAAATCCATGTTTGATAAGAAGGCAAAGGATCGACCGCTTCAACCAGGAGATTTAGTTCTCTGCTAGGACATCCAACGGGAAGACAAAGGCAAACACGGAAAATTCGATCCGCTATGGTTTGGCCCTTTCAAGATTGTAGAAGAAAGAGGAAATAACACATACATACTTGAAAATCTGGACAGTGAATCTCTAGAACTGTCGGTAAATGGTCAGTTCCTCAAACTTTATTTCCAAAACTAGAGGTACCTGTCTTGCACTCATTGTAAATACGGTGTGTGTATTGTAATTTTTATATGAAATTTCTAGTTTATGTTGAAAAGTCCACTTTCACAGAATTATTATTTTTAGAAATGACTCCATGCCCAATGGAAGTAAAGCTACTGGTCTATGGGTTCTCAGCACCTCGCTAGCAAGGCATTTTCCCCAATTGGAGCCAATATTGTCACTCACTGCATTATGAGTTTTAGTTGATCGAAGTTGCCAAAGAGAAGCGAATTTTGAAACCATCTTCTAGGCCACATAAGCACTCAAAGCCAAATCAGACCATCCCCATTGTATAGTGGTTAGAACGCGCTTTCCAATGGTATATAGAAGTTCAAAAAAGGACTCGTGGATCAGAAATTAGAGTAGAGTGAAGATACCCTTCCAAAGCCAGAAAACAAAGGAAAAATGGCTAAGGGTCAGGCTCATCGCAAATCGCAATCGTGGCCTTACTGAAGCAGTCCCAAGGGAAGACATCAGAGTCTGTGATTGGCTGATCTTCAATATCACAAATTGCAAGATGGCAGGCCATCACAAATCGCAAATCGGGGCTTTTTTGAGGCAACAACAGGGGTAGACAACAAAATCTGCAATCTGTCAATTGTCGATATTCTGAATCAAAGATCGGCGGGTCTAAGGCATGGCACATCAGCAAATCACAATCGGCGTAGCCCACGCATATCACAATCACAATCGACGTCTAAAATGGATCACCCTTAAGGGAATCACGGGAGGAATATGCCGATAGCACTAAAATAGCTGAGATTTGGGCTTGTAGTTTTAAATTGTCGAGGAAGGCCGAAAACATTTAACAAAGGAAATCGACACAAAAAATAGGGACGGGCGAGCCTTTTTCTCTCTCTCCAGGGGGCCATGTGGAGGAATACCATTGGTCATTATGAATGACATGGTAGCTGATGTCATCATGACATGGAAGTATGGAGATGACGTGGAAGTACAGAGATGATGTGGCAATACGAAGGACACGTGGCACACAAATTTGGCATTTTCAGGGGGCATTCCAGGTGACACATGTCACCACTCATAGGGTAACACATGGTAGTGATGATGTCACTTATCACAAATCATCAATCGGCGATCATGCAAGGCAAGGTCCCTCCTCCACCAAAGTCCCCTCTGACTTGCGATTGCGATATGCGAAGATGCCCCAGACGCGATATTCTATGAGTTATATCTCATGAGGATTTTGCATCCAGACTATCGGCCAGTGCTATGAAAGGAGGTAAAAAGGTCCGTCTCTCCCATATGGCAATTGTGATACCTTTGGTGGGCCAAACCCCACAGAGTGGCGATTTCAAGGGTCTAGAGGAAATATCAATGGCAGACATCAAAAATTGCCGAAGTGCGGGATTTCATGTACTAAAGAAAAAAGCCCCTCGGACAAGATTTTAAAGTCTCTAGCGCCTTTGGGCTAAGAACCTAGTTCAAGACCCTGGTTATATGAAGAATATTATAGAAAGGGGTCGAAGCAAAGGGGCATAATGGGGATCGGTACTCTCCTGTTTTGTAATGTTTTAGTGAAAAGGGCCAGCATTGGAAAGTCCTCCATATTATGACATAAGTGCATCACCAGGCATATCAGCATGTCGAGAGTGCAGTGCAGGACTTTAAAGGCATGATGGGTCGGCAACTATGGCTTTTAGGAAAACAGGTGGTGCATTCAAACCCGATATGGACTGATCCAGAAAGGCCCATTGTGACATGGAACCAGGGTCGGCACTGACAGGAGTGAAAAAGGACTTAGTAGCTCGGGAGGATTTAATTATCCGGCATGGTCTCCCATACAGAGGGGAAACGAAGTACCACCCAGGGGTCCTCTGCTCCAGTACTATGTCATGAAACTGATGGTGCCCACTCCTAGCTTTAAAGGATAAATGGTTCAAGCAGTAAAGGCTGAAACGACGGGAGTTGGTTGAGCAACACAGGAGGCCATACAAAGAGCGAACTGCAACCTGAAGTAGAGGCGATCATAGGGATGGGCATGGAGATATTTCATTTACATTCTCGTCTGATCATTTACTTATTTTTGTTAGATGATCCAAAAATACAATTTTATCATAGGTTATAAAATTAGAATAAAATAATTATTAATTTAAGATATTAAATTAATAATTATTATTCTAGAATGTTTAATTATTAATGGAGACTTTTAGAATTAACATATTGTTGTAACTATATATGACTCTCCAAATGTGTCGTCTCTTAGGCTCTATTTTAGGAGATTAGTTAGCTAGTTGGTTTGAATAGCATTTATTGTAAATGGACACTTGTTATTTAATAAGTGATCCATAATTAGAGGTAGTTAGGACATGGAGCTTATATATAGCTCATTGCAAGAGTGTTTGGGTTGTTCGGGTGTAAACCCTTGCAAAATCAATTATGTAATTATTTTTTCTGATTAATAAAATTATGTGTCTGAGGACACTTCTGCCATTATTGTGGTATCGGAGCACCAGTAATGCTGCAGTTGATTTGAGGAGGAGATTCCAGCTCTATCAGATCGTGGAAAACTCAACTCCGTTGAAGTGATCAGCAAAAGTTTGGTATGAAATTTGAGTTTTTGTTAAAAAAAAAAGGGAAAGTTTATTAGTTTATTGATTTTAGATTTTTAAATCTAAAAATCAATTTTTTGAATTATTATCAACAACTGTTGTGCGTTGATTTTCTATTATTATGCAAAATTCTTAGAATCAATAATTTCTTTCAACCGATTAAGCTCTTCCAGAGCAATATCCCAATTTTGTATCAGAATCTCTGCTGCTAGCTTACCTCACAATGCATTCAAACTCCTTTCACTGTGTATAAAAGTGCGATATTGATATAAAAAAATCTGCTTCCTCTAAGTAGTTTCCGTATTGAAACTGAAACTTAGCATAGTGGTATAGCGCATGTATCTGGTTGGGTCCAATCTGGTATCGATCACTCAGCATCTGGAAATTATATTACGGGCAAGATTTACTGCGATAAATGTGCTGCTGGATTCCCCACCAGGATTTCATCGGCTATTAACTGTCAACCAATTCTTCAAGATCGAGAGAATCCAGCTGAACGTTTAGCAGCTTCAGCTACTTGAATCCCCGACATATCATCAGCGTATTTTTAAATGATTGTATTGCATCTGTGGAGGCAGCGTTACAATTCTGACGGACGGCATTCAAATGGCAGCGTTTAAATGTGGTCAGGCAGCGTTCAAAGGACTGCAAACGCAGTAACCAGGAACCAAGAAACAATTCCTTGCAGGCATTTTCAAAGGACAGCGTGTTTTTTATTGGATAATATATGCAACTTGGTGAACGTATTTTTATTTTAACAACGCAGCTACTGTAGTTTATCACGTTTTGGGAAATGAAAATCAGTTCCAAGGTTTCAGAATTACTCAATAAAATCAGACATTTTATTACAAGGAATTGTTTTTGTTCTGCTGAATGTTTTCTTTTATCTATCTGTCGGTGAACTGCAATAATTTAACGTGTAAGCGAGGGTTGTATTTATCTTCTGCATTCAAGGGCGCACTGGTCCCATTTATTTTCATTAAAAGAGCAAACTGTCATTTCAATGGTTTCTAATTGCCTGTAATGATCATATACCTGGAATAAATGTTTGACTGTTTGCTGTAACATTCCACTTCGATGGAGCAAATTGGAATGTACCAACAGATAACTACTTAGTCTCTGATGGGGAGGGCGCAATCTGCACTGCCTTCCAAGGGAGCCCATCCCAATCAATAATTGGTAATCTTTAGCAATAGAAATTCCAAGGCATTCTGCGCAGAGCAGATTTTCAAGATTTAAATCGATGTCGTGGTTTACAAATGCACTGGAAACGAATTATTGGATGATGAGAGCGGAAGTGGATCTACGCAGAAAATTACTACAATGGCAGGAAGACAAAGAAAAATGAATTTTTTAATTCAGGGTTAAGATTTGTACAAAGGTTTTTATTATATATAATTTGTAATTGTGGAGAGATAAGGATTTTTTTATTTAATATTTTAGGAGTAATAAGGAGTTTTATTTGTAATTTGTAAATTGGAGAGATAAGGTGTGTTGGGTAATTTGTTTTTAAGAAGTTTTTTGGGATCATCACATTGTAACTCAAAGTAATTTTACTTTGGGGGGGGTAATTTCTTTTTTACCATATTGTGCAAAAGCACCATTGTAAAAAGTCAAATTTTGAAAGTTGCCTTGTAAAAATTTGAGAAATTGACTAGAGCCAAGTGCAAAGCTCAGTCAATTTTCTCCTGTTTTGACGACTATTCGAGGGTCAAGGCCAAGCCCCGATAGATCGTGTTTTTTTGCGTGGTGTGTTGTGTTGACTATCTTGTCATTTCTGTTCTGATTCTTGGTGCGACGCTTCAACGCTAAAATGTCTAAGTTGATTAATTTGTTTTCTGATTCCGACAAACTTGAAGGCACCAAATCTTATAAAACATGGCATCGTCTCATCAAAAGCACACTCATTTACAATGAATTATGGCAGGGAATATGTGATGGAGATGTTAAGCCGAATAAACCCACAGATGCAGCTGCACTAGCAAAATGGGAAATCAAGAATGCTAAAGCCTTAGCTCTTATTAAATCGTCTGTGAATGATGAAATGTATGTCCATATAGAAAATGCTATAGATGCATGGTCTGCCTTGAAAACTTTTAAAGACCTCTTTGATACACAGCCTGAATCAAAGAAAGTTGATCTACAATTAAAATTGTTGCAACAAAAATTAACTGAAGGCGGTGATGTTCTTGAGTATATCTCAAGACTTAAAAATATTAAGCAAGAAATTATTAATGTTGGTTTTCCCACAATTGATGATAGCTTTATGGTCACAATTGTAATTGCTGGGCTTCCTTCTTCCTATACGCATTTTTTGGAGACTCTACAAGTAACTGGGAAATTAGAGAAATTAAAGTTTGATGAACTCTGTGAAATGTTAACTCAACATGATAAAACTTTTGGGAAGAAGAAGAAAGTTGGTGAAGATGTTTTTCTCACAGAGGCCAGCACTAGTAAGTCATTAGCCGATAGTTCTCGAGGTAGAGGCAGATGGAATCAGAATCAAGCAGCACATAATCGAGGTTGAAGCCAAAGAAGAGGAAACAATTTTAACAGAGGAGGAAGAAATAATTTTCAAGGTAGAGGAAACAACCAAGGAAGAGGCAATTTTCAAGGACAAGGATATAATAATCAAGGTAGAGGACAATCTCAAAATAGAAGTCAAAGCAGAGGCAGAGGACAATCTACAGGAAGAGGAAGAGACTTAAGTCAAATTGTGTGTCGAAGATGTAACAAAGTTGGCCATTATGCTGAAGATTGTCGAACATCACTTAATAAAATTCCCAAGTTTCAGCAGCATTCAACACAATTTGCAAATGATCAAGATGAAGATAACTCAGAATATGTTTTTACTTCCTCACTAGCATCACAACTTTCATCCCATCTTAGAAGTGACTATGAAGATGCCTAGATCTTGGATTCCGTGGCAACTCAGCACATGACTTGTCGACGTGATTTTTTCTGGAATTTTCAAGATTGCCAACTTAATTCCATTTTTCTTGCTGATGATACAAAACATACTCCTTATGGAAAAGGAGTAGTAAAAGTTTTTCTCCCTGGGATTGGAGAAAAAATGATTTCCAATGTATGGTATGTACCCAGTTTCAAGAAAAATTTGCTCTCTTTAGTCACGATTCGACAAGCAGGACATCAGGTGATTATGGAAGATGGTTTAGTGAAGATTAATTCAGTGAAACAGAACTTGAAAACAGTCATGACAGGTTATGAAGATGGAAAACTATTACGGATGAAAGGGACAGTTATTCCAAGGCATTCTGATTTTGCAGGGGCAGTGACTACAGGTATTTCACCTATAAGACTATGGCATGTAAGATATGGACATTTGAATTTTGAGAGTCTTTCTCAATTGCAGAAACAAGGAATGGTTAAAGGACTTCCCACATTCAAAAGGGAAAATGCAAAATGTGAAGCTTGCATTTATGGCAAACAAAATCGAGAAATTTTTCCAACAAGTTCATGGCGTGCAAACAAGCGGCTACAACTAGTTCACAGTGATGTTTGTGGTCCACTACAAACTTCATTTGGTGGTTGCAAATATTTCTTACTATTCATTGATGATTTCAGCAGAATGACTTGGGTTTACTTCTTGAAGAACAAGTCAGAAGCATTTGATAAGTTTAAAATTTTTTGCCAACTTGTTGAAAATGAAGTCAAAGAAAAGATAGGTACTCTCAGGACAGATAATGGGGGAGAATTCACTTCAAATGAATTCAAAACTTATTGTAGTGAAAATGGCATCAGATGACATCTTACTAATGTTTACACTCCATAGCAAAATGGAGTAGTCGAAAGAATGAATCGCACTTTGTTAGGCATGGCGAGATCCATGTTAACTTTCAAAAGGTTAAGTCCAACATATTGGGCAGAAGCAATCCATACAGCTGTCTACTTAAGAAACAGATCTCCAACTGCTTCTTTAGATGGAATCACACCTTATGAAGCTTGGTTTGGTTTCAAACCTCGAGTTAAACATCTTAGAGTTTTTGGGTCAGTGTTTCATGCCTTAGTTCCGAAAGAAAAACGAACTAAGCTTGACTCAAGAAGTTTAAAATGCACAATGATTGGCTATTCTGATGAGAAGAAAGGGTATCATCTTTTGACCAATGGAAAATTCATTGTGAGTAGGGATGTCATTTTTGATGAAACAGAGAGTAAGAGTGCTGAAGAAATTGAATATCTTCTTCACAAGTTAGAAACTAAAGGAAGTAAAAGAAATGGAAAAATGCAAAGTCAACCAACTTCACCAAATTGGTATGAACTTGATTTTCCTTCCTCTGAAGATGAGTCATCCAGTCCATCTACATCAACAACATCATCTGGGTCTTCTAGCAGTTCATCCGCATCTCCAAGCAGCAGCAGTTCTTCTGACAGTGATTCTCCACATTCTTCACCTGAACGACGAACATCAGTTTATATTAATCCTCTTTACAATGATGGGGACTTTACAGAAGCACAAACAAGTGAGCACCAACTTCCGAAATGGGCAGTTCAACTTTTGAAAGATGTAAAGCCTGATGAACAGAATAAAACTGGCACCAGAAGGGCACATAGAAGTGAAGGCAATTTTGCCTTGATAGCAAATGATTTTACTGAACCTTCCACATACAAAGAAGCACTAAAACATAAAGAATGGCAACAGTCTATGGTTGAAGAATATCAAGCAGTAATTGATAACAACACTTGGAAACTTGTTGATTGTCCAGCAAATGTTAAACCCATAGGATGTAAATGGGTTTACAGAATTAAGTATAATCAGAAGGGTGAACTTGAAAAGTATAAAGCACGACTTGTCGCAAAGGGTTTTGCGCAGCAGGAAGGCATTGATTATGAAGAAACTTTTGCTCCAACAGCTAAATGGAACACCATCCGATTAACACTTGCATTGGTCGCTCAGAAAGGATGGAAAGTTCATCAAATGGATGTGAAAAGTGATTTTCTCAACGGAGATTTATAGGAGGAAGTGTATATGACCCAACCGCCAGGTTTTGAAATTGAAGGACAAGAACATAAAGTCTGCAAATTGATTAAGGCTTTATATGGGACAAAACAAGCTCCCCGAGCTTGGTATGCAAAGATGGATGACTACCTTAAGAAAGTTGGTTTTCAACGAAGTGAATCTGATGATACTTTTTATGTGCGACAACAGGGAAAATATCTGGTCATTCTTGTTATGTATGTAGATGATTTGATCATTACTGGCAACCATGATGATCATATTGCACAGGTGAAAAAGGAATTACATGCAGGTTTTAAGATGACAGATTTGGGATTACTTCACTACTATCTTGGAATTGAAGTCTTCCAACGTCCACATCATATTTTCATTTCTCAGAATAAGTATGCAGCAGAGGTTCTTCAGCGATTTGGCATGCAAGATTGCAAGCCTGTTCTCACCCCCATGGAGCAAAACTTGAAACTTTCTAAATTTGAAGGGGGGGAAAAGGTGGATAGTACAACTTATAGACAGTTGATTGGCAGCTTGATTTATTTGACAAATACTCGTCCTGATCTATCTTATGCAATCAGTATTCTTTCACGTTTTATGCAGGAACCACGAGACAGCCATTGGAATGCAGCCAAAAGAGTTCTTCGATATATCCAAGGAACAAAAGACTTTGGTCTTCTTTACACAAAGACTAAAAATTTTGTACTTGGTGGATATTTTGATGCCGACTTTGCTGGGAGTATTGATGATCGAGCATCAACATCAGGTTATTTAATGAACATGGGATCAGCAGCAGTATCTTGGAGTTGTAAGAAACAAGCTACAGTGGCCACTTCTTCAGCAGAAGCAGAGTACATTTCAGCATGGGAAGCAGCATGTGAAATTGTTTGGTTGCGCCGAATTTTGCAGGACTTGGGCATTTCTCAGGCAGAAGCTACATCGTTATTCATTGACAGCCAGTCAGCCATCAAACTTGCCAAGAACCCAGTTTTTCATTCATAGACAATGCATGTGGACACCAAGTATCATCATATCAGATCTCTCATTGCCAAAGATGTCCTCAAGCCAGTTTATTGTCCTTCCGAAGATCAGATCTCCGACATTTTCACGAAACCGCTTGGCCGAATAAAATTTACTAAGTTCAGGGATGAACTTGGTATCTGTTGTAATGTATCTTTGGATCATAGGGGGGAATGTTAGATGATCCAAAAATACAATTTTATCATAGGTTATAAAATTAGAATAAAATAATTATTAATTTAAGATATTAAATTAATAATTATTATTCTAGAATGTTTAATTATTTAATGGAGACTTTTAGAATTAGCATATTGTTGTAACTAGATATGACTCTCCAAATGTGTCGTATCTTAGGCTCTATTTTAGGAGATTAGTTAGCTAGTTGGTTTGAATAGCATTTATTGTAAATGGACACTTGTTATTTAATAAGTGATCCATAATTAGAGGTAGTTAGGACATGGAGCTTATATATAGCTCATTGCAAGAGTGTTTGGGTTGTTCGGGTGTAAACTCTTGCAAAATCAATTATGTAATTATTTTTTCTGATTAATAAAATTATGTGTCTGAGGACACTTCTGCCATTAATTTTTTTTCCTATAATGATCCTCCCTTCAATGAGGCAATTAATTCTATAATGTTTTTGGGCCACAGAGCCATCCTGGACGAGACAGCTAGTCAACCTGACAGTTGAGACTTAGCCGAAGATATTGTTGTTGTAATGAATGTCCATGCTGTCCAGATAAATAGGGGAAAGCATCACTTCACAAAGGTTCAGAAATTCTAAAGAAAACACTACATGTTATTTTCAGACTATAAAACTTTATAATACAGACCTTTCAGAATATAAAGGATATGTTGGTGATTCTCCCTTCGAGTATTACAGTATGTTCTCCCTCTGTTAAAACCCATTATGTTCATGTTATTCTCCGAAATCATGTAATCATAGCTGCTAGAAATATTTCAAACTGTCTCACAGATTCATTTGTATTGATATGTTAGTGCATGTGCCTGTAACTTACTCACAAATTCATTTGTATTGACATTGTTAATGCATGTGCCTATATGGATTATTGAAATTATATATTTAAAGGTTGTGCTCCATGAATCATAGCATTTAGTCCCTCTTTTATCCATTATTTATGCCCATAACTCAATTGAGTGTAGAAATCCTTAAGGCTTCAAGCTCTATGTGTTGAAGGTAGAATTCTTAAGGTTTTAAGCTCTATGTGATGAGTTGCTCTTTCTCCTTATCCTCTCTCACTTGCTCTATTTAAAGCTTATTAAGTTGTAATTCCTTGAACTACTCGGCCTCCACTATTTTATGCCTATATTTTTGTGATTTGTACATGTGAAGAAATACCATAAATCCATGTCTTACTCCTTTAGATGAATGAACCAACCCATTATATCTTATATATGCATATAGAATATATATGAGGTCTCCATTTTACCAAGAACTATTTGAGACACTTAAAATCTAGATGTGCCTAGGCACTAGTCTTGTAAGAAATCCAAGACTTTCTCTGGGAGCTACAACACCACATGGAACACATTTGTGTTCCTTCAAGCAAGTGTGCCAAGATGATTTGGGAGGTGCATTACAATCGGGTTGTTGGACATTTCGGGGTAGAGAATGTTAGTTTTTGGTATCATCGGAAGTGTTCTAGCCTTTAAAATTAGTGGAGAGGCTAAGGCTCATGAGTTCTAAAGAACCCAGAAACCATTTGGTGAAATTCCACCCAGATTGTATTTTATTAAAATAATTAATATTTTTAATGGGGTTCCTAAGTCTAAACTTAGGGAAATTAAAATATTAATGGGTATTAATCAAAATATGGGTGAGAATGATCTAGAAGGTGGATCAAGTCATGTTTTAATCTTAGTCGTTGATTAGAGATTTAATTTTGGTCGTTGAAGTCTCAACGAGAAAAGTATAAGGAGGCTTGGACTTCAGTTAGAGACACTCAAAGAGATTGAGGAAACCGATTTTCTGAGGTGAGAAGTTCTCAGGAGGAAAAGTGATTAGGGAGATCTTGTAGTTGAGGGGTAGGGATAGTTTGGGAATACTGACAGAGAGGTAGAGAGTAGCTTGTGGAGGCAACGCAATAGCCAAGATGACTGACGTTGGGCTAGTATGGGCCCACTCAGCCTTGACGCAGAGCCAGAAGGGCCAGCGCAGAAGAGAAAGTTGCCTTCCACGTAGAAATTTGGAACTTTCGGGAACTGTTGAAACTACTAGGAAAGCTGACGCATTTATTAGAAGAGCTTACACAGAGCCTGAAAGGCTGATGCAGGGCCTACGCAGAGCCAGCGCAGAAGTAGCTGGGGTTAGCCAGTCTTGCTACGGATCAACCAGAATTTGCTGAATGAAGTGGGGTAAAACTCACTCAGATTTTTCGCCATTGTATTTCTCTGTCACTGGTTTTCCATGAGGGCTACCAGCATTTGTATTCAGAATTACTGCTTAAAAATAGAAAACCCTCAGAGTTGTTGCATCGGTTTTCCAGCATTAGATTTTTTAGGGACTATTTTGTCCAAAAATAATTGTGTCCTATGTATCTTGTTCTTTGCTTTATTTCCTTGTTTCATGCAAATCAAATTTAAGTAGTGTAGCCTGCGTAAGTAATTTTCCTAAGTATTCAGAAGAATAACTTGATGAATGTAATTAAAATAAAGTAGGTGAAGTAGATTCAAATTTGTTGCAGTAGGGGTTCCTTGAGGATTAGGATTTCTCACATGGTATCGGTGCATTGATTTTGAAATAGCGAAGAGCATATCTAGCGCTAACCAATGAGGCCCAAAGATGCACTTGGCAGCAATTCGAATCCCCTTGAAGGGATTGAGCAATCCTTGCTGAGAAGCAGATATTCTAAGGAAATCTCTCTCTGAGAGAGTCGGCAGAGAGGTACGATTTCCGAATTGTGAGCTTGAAGAGGCAGAGGGAGTGGCGCAATGCTTGAAGGGCTTGGTTTCTATCGGGTCAGAAATCCATCAGAAAAGAGAAAAGACGCATAGAAGGGGAATTTTCTCCTCAAAGAACTTTTTGCCAGAAAGTTTGAATTTCTCACTTGTTGAGCAGCTAAGCAGTGTTGAGCAGTGACTAGAGGAGTCAGTTCGATAGTTGGGTGAGATGGCATCACATGGGCTCAGAGATCAGGACAGGCTGGAAGGTGATTCCAACTATGTCATATGGAAGACCAAAATCTTAGTTGTTCTGGAGGAGTACGATCTTGAAGCCTACGTCAAAAGTGTTGTGGTTATTCCTATTGACAACAATCAAAAGAAGAAGTACAAGGTCGAGCAAAGGAACGCGAAGAGGCTCATTCTCGATGGAGTTCGAGATCATGTGGTCTCACACTTATAGGGTAAGGATACAACCTGAGAGATGTGGGAAGCCTTGTCCTCTCTGTATGAAGGCTCTTCCAAACAACGGAAGATGTACCTAGAACATAAGTTGTAGCAGACATTGATGCAGAAGGGAGGAATCAACTACTATCTTCAATTTCTTCAAGGCACCAGAGACCAGCTTACTACAGTGGGGTCCACTCCTCAGTCAACCATGATGGTGAGGATAGCCCTGAATGGAATCTTGAATGAATGGCAAGTCTTCGTCCAAAGTATATTGGGTAGGGAAAAACTACCTTATGGGAGAAGATGTGGGCAACTCTTCAAGAGGAGGAATTAAGGAGGGACCTAGTAAAGGTCAAACTCAATGGAAGCAGCGAGAGTGGCACAAAGACCAAGGAGGAGGAGGAGAACGTAGCTCTAGCATCAAAGGGATAGCATAATCAGAAGCGAAAGAAGTACATTTCGAAGGTGAAATGTTTCAGTTGCGGTGAGATGGGCCACTATGCATCCTAGTGTCCTTTGAAGAAAAAGGATAAGGATGAGAAACATGATCCTAAGGCTGCTCCAGCAAATATTGACGAAGATGTTTGCTATGAGTGCCCATGCATCTCCAGGAGGGAGATGGGGTGATATTGAGTTGTAGTAGGGAGGAATACATGTGGGCAAGATCCTTGAGGAGTCCACATCTAAATCATCACCTTACTATGGAAACCCAAGATTCAGTAGTAGCGAGATGGAATTAGTGTCAGATGATGCAATGGATTGTTTGGAGGGATAGATGCAGTAGCCAGAGACAAAATATTGATCAGCGCAGAGCAAGGTTGGCAGCGTCAGCTTTCCCAACTGTTCCCCGAATTGTAGGACGTATGGATCAGCGGATGGAGTTCTCCCTAGTTGAGAGGGAGTGTTAAAATTGGAAACTAGGGCCAAACTCCATGTGGGTCATCTTATTTATGGCAGCTGATATTTTTATTGGATCCCTCTCATCGAGAGGTGTAGGATTGATCTAAAGATCATCCAATTCCGATAAGTATTCATAAAGTTATGAATTTATTTATGTTATAAAACAAATTGTCAAGTCGGCCAGCAACTTGAGTAGGCTCAGAAGCCCAATAGTCATGTCTATTCATCATCTACGTTTTAGTATAAATAAGTGAGGACTTGAAGTCATTTTCTACACACTCTTTATGGGATCTCCTCTCCACGTCTTGGGTTTTTGGAGAAGGAGAGACACTAAAGAGTACGCTGGATGCCCTAGCTGCAGATGATGCCCTTATCCTACACTGGTCATGGAGACATACATACGCTGTTCATGGAGACTGATATACACAGGTCATGGAAACATATATACGCTGGTCATGGAAACATATCTACACTGGTCATAGAGACATACATACGCTATTCATGGAGACTGATATAAACAGGTCATAGAAACATATATACGCTGGTCATGGAAACATATCTACGCTGGTCATGGAGACATACATATGATGTTCATGGAGACTGATATATATAGGTCATGGAGACAGTCATTACACGCAGTTCATGAAGACATTTTGGATGTTGTTCATGAAGACATCTCATACGTTGTTCTTAGAAATATTTATACGTAGTCAAAAGGTCTTCGCATGGAGGAGAGAAGCCGTAGTCAAAAAGATCCGCATTTCAGTGAGACAGATATAGGGTTCAACTGCAGAAGAATCCGGGCTAGTCTACTCTTGGGATAGCTGTGATCTGAAGGTAATGTCCTCGGATGGATAGAGTAGTGAAGTTTCTGTCTCATTCTGGGCATACCTCTCAGATGGATGAAGCAAAAGAAACTTCGGTGGAAGCGCTGCAGTCAAACGCAGTATGTTCTGAGCTATTGGCATACCTGAAGAAGATTTGATGAAGCCGCAGTGGAAGAGCCACAGTCAAACGCAGCATTGTCAATGAATCTTTGTACACAACAACAAAGACTCATTTATACGCAGTCATGATGGAAACTCCTACACAGCCATGGAAACATTTATATGTGGATCATGGAGTCATCTATATACTGACACCTTATACACAGACATAAAGATATGTTGTCATGGAGACATAACAGTCTCAGGCATACTTGTGAAGACAAGAGTCTTGAAGTTACACTCTTTGTCTCAACCTACAGTCATAGTCCCGTCATAATTATGATGAGAAGGATTCCAATGATCCCATAGAAATGCACAACATAGTGATCTCAGTCATAATAAAGGATGGCAAGAATGAACGGTCTAATATCATGATGCTACATAATCTATAGCAGGTGCAGTTGCAGGCTTGAAGAATATGTAGAAACCATCTCTAGAATGAGCAGCATGATGATGGATAAGATAGCATGCTGATGTATGAGGCAGCGTGATGATGGATAAGACAGTATGCTGATGTATGAGGCAACATGATGATGGATGAGACAGCATGATGATGTATGATGCAGCAAGATGGGTATAATAAATAATGAGTAGCATTATGATGAGAGTAGGAGCAGCTCAGTCATCAAGGTTCGACACATGTGACAGTACAGCATGGTGTCACACGGTTATGTGTAGCAAATGGACGAAAGCCAGCACTCTAATAGGTGAAGGAGTCACCTTAGAGAATCAGTTGAAGCAATATGTCTTCAACTGATCTCATGCAATATCAAAAGTCAAGATATTGACTTCTATTGTAAATGTACTATCTCTCCCACTTTCTCTACTAAACTTTGAAGAACATAAAAGAAGAATTGATCAAGGGTTTCCCTAGATTGGGGTTTGTCCCTGGCTGGCGCCACATTTTGTGTCCTCTTGTCTTGGCTTTTCTTCTGCGATTTATATTTAAGTTCTATTTGCAGTTTACTTTAATGTTGATGTGATTGCTAACTGGGAAAATTTTAATAAATTGCTCTAGCATAGAACATACCTAAAATCAACATGGTATCGGAGCTGAGGTGAAGACAATACCCAAGCAAGAGTGAAAGAGCAATCACCAAAGATAGTTGGGGCAGGACAAAAGGATCAATGGGATCATTATCCCTCTTCTCATTCACTAAGGGTGAAGTGGAAGTAGAGAATATTATCAGAATGGCACAGCGGAAGATCACTTCATTGGGAAGTTCAGATCTAAGGGTGGAAGGAAAGGGAGATTCCTTGGTTGCAATAAGTTTGGCCATCATGCAAAGGAGTGTCCAAATGGCAGAGACACATCTCTTGATGAATATAACAATCATTCCAAGGACATCTTCAATGATCAAAGGAATGACTGATAATGCAGGTCATCAAGGAAATGGTCGACTCTTCAAAGAAAGCAAGGAACCCTAGAATCTCTTTTATGTACCTAATCGCAAGAAGAACCTGGTGTCCATCTTGGAAATGGAAGTCAAAGGTTTCAGGATGGCACTCATCGATGGAAAGGTACGTGTTTGAAAATAGATTTTTCAAAGATGTTTTTGAGTTCAGGGTTGTATCAAGTTGCAGGAAATCCACTGGGGACCATGTCCATTGACACAGCACCGGAGGCCTGTGAGTCAGATGGTGACAGGGATGCCTGGATTCAAAAAGAGCATGAAGGTACATGTCTGAGATGTACCGAAGGAAAATCTTATAAGGGGACCATTCCCCTCATACAGCAGGTCCACAGGTTTGGAACAACCCGAGGAGTTTGAGATTGATAATCAGGAATCTCGCATATGCAGGTGGAAGAAAGCCCTCTATGGCTTGAAGCAAAACACCCCGGGCATAGTATGAGAGGATCGATAGCTGTCTGATAAAGCTGAGATTCACTAGGAGTGAAATGGATCCAAACCATCCGAAGGTTGTGGATGATAGACCTCTCATACCAGCACCTTATGAGGACGACCTATGCAGACCCTCTCACTTGTAGAAGTAAGAGGGAGTTGGATTCCGGATGTGAAATGATAAACTGCAAGCCTATGACTACCTCGAGGATCTTAACTTTCAGAAGTTATACTGTAGTAATGCCGGACCAGATTTGGGAAAGTTCTTGGTGAACTTCCATCCGGACATATGTTTTGCAGTTAGCACAGGGAGCTCATATTTGATTGAGCCTCACTGGATTGGTGCCAAGAATCTTCTGAGATGTCTTGAGGGCATAATCTCTCATGGGTTGAGATACACTACCAGAAATATGAAACTGCATGATTATTCGAATGTTGATTGGGCAGGCAATGTGGAGGATCACTAGAGCACGTCTTAGTGTTGTTTCTCTTTGGATTCTACTTCGATATCATGGATGAGCAGGAAGCAGAAGTCGATTGTTATAAGCACTACCGAGACCAGATGCATATCTACGAGTATGATCTCGTATGAAGTTGCTTGGTTGGGGAATATCTTCAGTGAGTTGTTTGTACACATGATGAATACCACTGTGATTCTCTGTGACAACCAGAGGTTGGATTCGATTATTGAGGAATCCCGTATTCAACGATTGTTCTAGCAGATAGACATCAGATACTACCTTATCTAGGATATGGTAAGTCTATGAGCAAGGAAGCTCCATGGCTATGAGATGATGTACAGGTCACTACACTTTGTCTAAGCCCCGAGGGAAAGATCAAATCTATGATTTTCCCGAACGACTTGGAGTCGTCAAGAGACTTTTGTACAAGGGTCCTGCATGTTGTATACATTGAGCTCTGGGGGCTTGTGGTTCTTACTGGAGAAAAATACGACCATAGGGTGAATCACTCTCTCCTGGTGGTGCGCACTAGATAGGATGATTCACTCTCCTGTGGACAAGATGATTCGCTCTCTTGTGTAGTAGGATGATTAGTTCTCCTGTGAGGTCTAGATGATGTGTTCTCCATGACGATTGTGTAGCAGGATAATTAGTTCTCCTATGAGGCCTGGATGATGTGTTCTCCATGGCGATTGGGGAACAAGATGATTTTCTCTCCTGTGGGCCAGGATGATTAGTTCTCCATGGCATCCACTGGACAGGATGATTTGCTCTCCTGTCGAGGCATCCTACCCATGCAGTCTGGCACTCATGGGAAGTACCTCTCATATGATCAATGAGCAGGGAAATGAGTATAGGGACCATAGTAGTACTGATGGATGCATCGTTGTATCTACCGTACTCCCCATGCTAGGATGACCTTCATTGATCTGGGATCAATAAGTACTATTCTGGGACCAGTGGTAGGAGTTGTACCTACTATGACACTGACTTCGGGTCAGTAGAGGACTGGTCTGGGACAAGTGGTACATACTCTAAGACTGACTTCGAGTCAGTAGAGTACTAGTCTGGGACCAGTGGTAGAAGTTGTACCTACTATGACACCGACTTCAGTTCGGTTGAGGACTGGTCTGGGACCAGTGGTACACACTCTGAGACTAACTTCGGGTCAGTGGAGAATGGTATGACACATTCTCAATCAATTCTTCTTCTTCATGGTTCAGCAAAGTTGAGCTGAGCTGAGCAGAGCCAGCAGGGCTGAGCAGAGCAGAGCAGAGCCAGCAGGGCTAAGCAAAGCAAAGCAGAGCCAGTAGAGCTGAGTAGAGCATAGTAGAGCCAACAGAGCTGAGCAGAGTAGAGCAGAGCCAGTAGACCTGAGCAAAGCTAAGCTGAGCAGAGCAGAGCTAGAAGAGTTGAGGAGAGTAGTGCAGGACACTGATGGCAGAGATAGTACTGTCAGACGTATGGATCAGTGGATGGAGTTCTCCCTAGTTGAGAGGGAGTGTTAAAATTGGCAACTAGGGCCAAACTCCATGTGGGTCATCTTATTTATGGCAGCTGATATTTTTATTGGATCCCTCTCATCGAGAGGTGTAGGATTGATCTAAAGATCATCTGATTCTGATAAGTATTCATGAAGTTATGAATTTATTTATGTTATAAAATAAATTGTCAAGTCAGCCAACAACTTCAGTAGGCTCAGAAGCCCAATAGTCATGTCTATTCATCATCTACATTTTAGTATAAATGAGTGAGGACTTGAAGTCATTTGCTACACACTCTTTATGGATCTCCTCTCCACATCTTGGGTTTTTGGAGAAAGAGAGACACTAAAGAGTACGTTGGATGCCCTAGCTGCAGATGATGCCCTTATCCTACGCTGGTCATGGAGACATACATACGATGTTCATGGAGACTGATATACACAGGTCATGGAAACATATATATGTTGGTCATGGAAACATATCTATGCTAATCATGGAGACATACATACGTTGTTCATGGAGACTGATATACACAGGTCATGGAAACATATATACGTTGGTCATGGGAACATATCTACGTTGGTCATGGAGACATACATACGCTATTCATGGAGACTGATATATATAGTTCATGGAGACAGTCATTACACGCAGTTCATGAAGACGTTTTGGACGCTGTTCATGAAGACATCTCATACGCTGTTCTTAGAAATATTTATACGTAGTCAAAAGATCTTCACATGGAGGAGAGAAGTCGTAGTCAAGAAGATTTGCATTTCAGTGAGACAGATCTAGGGTTCAGTTACAGCAGAATCCGGGCTAGTCTACTCTTGGGATAGCTATGATCTGAAGGTAATTTCCTCAGATGGACAGTGCAGTGAAGTCTCTGTCTCATTCTGGGCATACCTCTTGGATGGATGAAGCAGCAGAAACTTCAGTGGAAGAGTTGCAATCAAATGCAGTATGTTCTGGGCTATCGGCATACCTGAAGGAGATTTGATGAAGCCGTAGTGGAAGAGCTGCAGTCAAATGCAGCATTGTCAATGAATCTTTATACACAGCAATAAAGACTCATTTATACGCAGTCATGGATGGAAACTCATACGTAGCCATGGAAACATTTATATGCGGATCATGGAGTCATCTATATACTGACACCTTATACACAGGCATGAAGATACATTGTCATGGAGACATAACAATCTCAGGCATACTTGTGAAGACAAATGTCTTGAAGTGACACTCTTTGTCTCGACCTACAGTCATAGTCCCGTCATAATTATGTTGAGAAGGATTCCATTGATCCCACAGAAATGCACGACATGGTGATCTCAGTCATAATAAAGGATGGCAAGAATGAACAGTCTAATATCATGATGCTACATAATCTACAGCAGGTGCAGTTGTAGGCTTGAAGAATATGTAGAAACCATCTCTGTAATGAGCAACATGATGATGGATAAGATAGCATGTTGATGTATGAGGCAGCATGATGATGGATAAGACAGCATGCTGATGTATGAGGTAGCATGATGATGGATGAGACAGCATGCTGATATGAGACAGCATGATGATGTATGAAGCAGCAAGATGGGCATGATAAATAACGAGGAGCATGATGATGAGAGCAGGAGCAGCTCAGTCATCAAGGTTCAACACATGTGACAGTACAACATGGTGTCACACGGTTATGTGCAGCAAATGGACGAAAGGCAACACTCTGATAGGTGAAGAAGTCACCTTAGAGAATCAGTTGAAGCAATATGTCTTCAACTGATCTCATGCGATATCAAAAGTTAAGATATTGACTTCTATTGTAAATGTACTATCTCTCTCACTTTCTCTACTGAACTTTGAAGAACATAAATAAGAATTGATCAAGGGTTTCCCCACATTGGGGTTTGTCCCTGGCTAGCGCCACATTTTGTGTCCTCTTGTCTTGGCTTGTCTTCTGCGATTTATATTTATGTTCTATCTGCAGTTTACTTTAATGCTGATGTGATTGCTAACTAGGAAAATTTAAATAAATTGTTCTAGCATAGAACATACCTAAAATCAACAGGTTCCTAAGTCTAAACTTAGGGAAATTAAAATAATAATTGGTATTAATCAAAATATGGGTGAGAATGATCTAGAAGGCACATCAAGAAAAGTATAGACTTAATCTCGGCCGTTGAAGTCTCAACAAGAAAAGTATAAGAAGGAGGCTTGGGGTTCAGTTAGAGACACATAGAGAGATTGAGGAAATCGATTTTCTGAGGTGAAAAGTTCTCAGGAGGAAATCGATTGGGGAGATCTTGCAACTGAGGGGCAAGGATAGTTCGAGAATACTGACAGAGAGGCAAAGAGAATCTTGTGGAGGCAGGGCAGTAGCCAGGAGGATTGGTGTTGGGTCAATCTAGGCCCACGCAACCTTGACGCAGAGCCAGAAGTGAAAGAGCAGAGGAGAAAGCTACCGTCCATGCAGAAAGAAGGAGCTACCAGGAACTGCTGGAACAGTCGGGAAAGCTGACGCAGTGGGTAGAAGTGCTGACACAGGGCCTACGCTGGCCAACTCAGAAGTAGTCGGGTTTAACAAGTCTTGCGGCTGGATCAGCCGGAATCTACCAGGTGAAGTGAGGTAAAACTCACTCAGATTTTTCGCCATTGTATTTCTCCATCACTGGTTTGCCGAGACGTCGTCCAGCATTTGTATTCAAAATTACTGCTTAACAATAGAAAACCCTCAGAGTTGTTGCACCGATTTTCCCGCATTGGGTTTTTCTGGTGACTATTTTGTCCAAAAATAACTGTGTCCTATGTATCTTGTTCTTTGCTCAGTTTCCTTGTTTCATGCAAATCAAATTTAAGTAGTGTAGACTGCAAAATTAATTTGCTTAAGTATTCATAAGAGTAACTTGATGAATGTAATTAAAATCAAGTAGGTGAAGTAGATTCATATTTGCTGCAGTAGGGGTTCCTTGAGTATTAGGATTTTTCACAGAGAAAACAATCGCAGTACTGCAGAAGTATTTTTATTGCCCGAACCTTCATCAAGATGTTGGGAGGTAGATTGAATCTTGCACTTCCTGCGCCATTTCCAAACCAACCATCAAGAAGCAAGGCCTATATACTCCTCTTCCTAATCCTAGTCGACCTTGGGAATCCATCTCCATGGATTACATGTCGGGCCTTCCTTCTTCTAAGCACGGCAACGACTGTGTTTTCGTGGTCATTGACAGATTCTCTAAGATGGCTATTATGGCGCCCTGCAAGAAGAGTATCACATCAGAGGCCACTGCTAAACTCTTCTTTGAATGAGTGTGGGTACACTTCAGGATCCCACAGTCCATTGTCTCAGATCAGGATAGAATATTCCTGAATGCATTTTGGTCAAGTCTCTAGTCGATGTTGGATACCAAACTTACTAAGTCCATGACTTTCCATCCCCAAATTAATGGTCAAACAAAGGTCGTCAACAGGATGATTGTACAAATTTTGCGCATGTACAACTCGAAGCATCCACACACATGGGATGAAAGCCTCCCCTATGTCTAGCACAGCTACAACATATCTCTCCACAGCGCAATGGGCCACAACCCCTTTCAAGTAGGGCTGGGATTTCAGCCATTATGTCCCATTGATGTGGCTATACCATTTGCAGCTACTCAGGCAGGTTTGGCCCATGTCTAGTCTAAAGCTGACAGGGCTAACAACTTCATTGAGTGCATTCAACACATTCTCCAAGAGGTCCATGATATATTGGACAGAGCCAATGCTAAGTACAAGCAACACCATGATCAACATCGGGTTTCGCACAAGTTCTAGGTGGGCAACAAAGTTTGGCTACATTTGCAGAAGGAGCGCCCTGCTAGATCCCACCACAAGATTTTTCCCGCTCCTATATGGGTCATTCACCATCATAAGGTTGTGGGGGGGAATGCCTTCGAGCTCAACATTCCACCATTCCTTAGTCTGCACCCAGTGTTCAATGTAGACCACCTTTGACCATACTTTCCAGCATTGTTGGACACATCCAATATTGCAGAACAACTCACACCAATAGATTTGAACCCAAACTGCAAGGAACAAACCACAACTGATCATATCATGGATACATGGATCAAGAACACTCGCTAACAGAGGATCCAACTATATAGAGTTGTCAAAGCATGCCAACTCCTTCACTAGGGCAAGTGGTTCACCAGGGACCAAGTTCAACAGAAATTTCCTCACCTCATGGAGGCTCTGCACGCAATGGGGACCATTGCTTCCTGAGGGAGGAAAGGTCCAGGTACATATTGGTGTCCACCTGCCTATTCCACCTAGATCTCTAGTCAGTTTCATCTGTTTCCTTGTTTATTTCAGCATTTACTATTTTTAGTAGTTTTTCGAGTCTTGAACTTCCAGAGTAGTTTTGACCCCCTAAACAATATTTTTTAGGTCCGCAGCAAGCCCATAGTTGTAGGCAAGGGCCTACTGCAAATCCTGTAGTACTCAAAGAGACCTTTCCAACAAGGTATCGTACGCGCCAAACGGAGATAATATGACCAAATTACAACCCCAGGAAGTTGGATGCCCAACTAACACCCAACGGGGCCCACAAACTCTTGGCATTCCATCTCTTGGGGTTAGGCTTTTGGTTGTTTAGGGTTTTCTCATGTTGTTCTATAATAAATAGGCCCTTGAGCCTCATTGTAACACAGTTCAGAGGCATGTAGCCACCACCTCTCTTCTCAGAGATAAGCTACCATTGCCCAAGCTAGTATTTTCATTTTGTTTGTAAGAATATTTTAGTATTATAATATTAATGAAATGAAGTGCTATTTCTGTTGCATCTTTGTATTTATGGTTATATATGTAATTTGTTGCGTTCATGTTTAAGTTTGGATCAGACCCAAAGGCATCTAGCAGGAGTGAAAGTCTTCCCACTTATGGGACCACCAATGGTTAATTACAAGTGGCATGGTTTTCCTTGAATAATAGTGATGAGTCAACCTGCATTTCCAGATAGCAGCCAGTGGTGGTTGTCCCCACTATTAGTTTGACAACTGAGTTATGATAGGTTTTCCCATAGTTAAGAAAAAAATGTCCTTGTAATTATGTTGCTACATGTTTCCTTAATTTCCACATTTTTATTTATCCATATATCTCATACATAAAATAATTTTAATATAATCATTAACTTGAGGAAAGATATTCATGGAAGAAAATAAATTAATATGAGGAATTTTTTTACTTATCTCATTCTTTTTCATTAGAATTTTGTTTTCATTTTCCTAAAATATTTAAAAAAATATTTATCATATTAATAAAAATGGAATTTAAGCATTTACCAAATTTTATATTTTGTTGTTTTTTTTTTAATTTGAAAATCATTATATTTAGAATAAATTTCTATTATGTCAAAACTTAACCATACATTAATAAAACCAAAAAATTAATAATAAATAAAACTAATAAAATTTATCATCAAAATAAAAAAATCTTGATAATTGCGAAAAATAAAAGACATAATGATTAAAACTTCAAATCTTGTCTGAACATTAATTTCCTAAACCAAATCGTGCACTAGTTTCTCAACAATTTCATTTGCAAAAACCTTTGTGATTTTGTTCCTTCTTTCCCAGTGAAATCATCCTAAAATTTACCATGATTTGAGGACATTTCTCTCTGAAAACATGGTCATCTTGTATTGTGTTTCAATGTCCCTCATCCACTGTGAATCATGGCATCTTATCCAACAGCTTCATGGCTTTCATTTCTTTATAATTCATGCCCCAAATTTTTGTGTTTTGATTGCAAACTTTGTTATGTTTTTGTGGCTCTTGATATAGCAATCCATTTTCTATCAATTTCTTAAAACATATCTATTCTTAATTTGACAAACAAAACAAAACAAAAAATCTTTCAAATTGTTCCTCACATTCCTAGTTTTCCAATGAACTAATTATTGATCAATTTAGCCACTTCAAATTCAAGATATGACTTATATAAACAAGAACTATGTTGATCTCCCCTTTGAGTAACTTTTGACCGTTGATCAACAAGCTTAATCCCACATGCATGGTGAGAATGCAGTGCAATGTGTTTATATTGTTTTTTGTCTCCTAGTGTAATTTATTAAGTAACTTATACTATGCATATTCAAAATACAAAAACAAAGAAGATAATAATTCCAAAAAAGGCATGCATTAAATCCATCACCTAAAAATGCATATCACCCACTCACTCAACTCATAAAAATTAGCTCATTATTCCCTCATGATTGACCATTATTTTCTAGATCCAAATTGTCAAGAATTTGTAACAATCTAAACTTGAAAAGGCATAAAACCAAACATGAAATGAACCATAAGAGTAGGGGGCCAAACATTAATCTTGAAATCAAGTACCCTAAATTTTTGGCTTAATGAAAATCATTTAAACCCAACAAATATGCTAAATTGAAGAGGCCAAATCCCATGGAGTCACTTGCAACCCTTCTTCTGCATTCCAAAATGAAAATAACTAGATGAAAAACTCAAACCATCCCACCTACATCTTTTCAAAAAAAATTAATAATTTATGAGACCGAATCACCATCATGTCAAATATGAATGAAGGTACATGAGGATGGAAGGTTTAACACTAATATCTTCATAGTGAATGTGCATTCCCACCTATATTAACATGTGGCTTCCATTTTTATTTCATATTTAACCCTTAGCTATGGCTATTAAATTTAATTATATGGATATGGAATAATGAAATAATGAAATAATCCCCTATTTATCTTTATGGATCTTGTGCCTAAAATTTTTGCTTCAATAGACAACCAATCTACATGGATAGTATGTGCTTACCACACAAAATAAGTCTAGCAATTCAAAGTTCTTCACATCCCTTTGGATTTTGAGAGTTAGCCTTGGTAATATATAATCTTTAGGGGATGATTACTTGTGCATATGCCTAATAGTGATTATGAGTCCCCTATTATCAAAATATCACTTATTGTGATCCAAATTGTACAAGGAATGAAATGAAATGCAAGAACGTAAATGGAACACATTCATAAAGAGAAATATAGTAGATATCACAATAATATAGTATAAACCAAACTTCTATTAATAAATGAAATAACAAAATATTGTGGAACACAAACTGTCTAGAATGGTGGTAGTTAACCTTGAATAGAGAGAAATGGCGGCTATGCACATTCACAAAAGTTGTTACAAGGGCCTAGGTTGAAAGCATGACCTTTTAACATAAATAAAGAACTATATAGCTCCAAAACCATAACCCTATAAGATGAAATTCCAAAAGGTTTGTGGGCTCGGGGGTGCAAATTTTGCATATTTTATTCATTTGGGGCACATGATAGCTCATGGAAAAGAATTATTTGAGGATAATACTTTTGAGTAGGACTAAGGAAACCCTAGCCAATAAAATTTCCAAAAAACATAATTTAGGGCCTCAAAACGACCCTAAAAGTTTGGGACCTAAAAATCATAGAAAAATTCACAAGAAGGTAGAGAGCCATCTAGATAATGGAAGAGGTGGGCAGTCACTGATATGCACCTCAATTAGTTCTCCCTAATTAGAAAGAAATGATATCCATTGCATCAACTTCCTTCATTAGATGGGAAACTTTTGTTGAATTTGGATATTGGTGAGCAATGCTCTTTAAAGTTATTTTAACTATGTAACAATCAAGGGATTGCATTGTAAATATTTTCCTTGTTCCAGCTAACAAAATGTTGATAACCAACTTTATAATATTTTGATTTATGTTTAAATTGTCCTAGCCTTCCTAGAGTTATTGACAGAGTAGTATTACCTATATTGAAATTAGGTCTTAGTCTTAGTTTCTAATAAGCCAATTTAAATAGACTTTTTTTTTCCGCAGAAAAATCAAACCATATATTGATATAAGAAGGTTACATAGCATAATGCAAAGCATTTTCGTTTCCCTTCTTTCAGAGAAACCAAAAACAGTTGTTTGTGGAGATTTCCAGATATTCCTCCAAACAGCCCTGTCAAAACCATTCTTTAGGACAACTAGATAAGTTGTGGTTTCCCCAACCCCCGGCTTCCTAGTAGGAAAACAACCGAAACAGGGTGAGGGACAAACCACCATGTCAAAAAACCAGATAGTAGGCACTGTGCTGGCTGTATGATAGTTTAGTATCAAAAAAAGACAGGAACTCAGGCCTCCAATGAGAGGGAAACAACACTGAGTCCTGTTACAGTTTATATAATAACAGAAAGTTTTTGCAGCAGTATATACAAAGAAATAGAAAGCTAGAAAGTGAAAGAGAACTGTGGGCAGCTCACAAGTTATGCAAAAACGGGAGGAGCAAGTCGCCTTGCCACCCCGTCCACCACTTCTTCTACTGACCATGCGCCCAAATCCTGCTCAGTGCCTTTTTTAGAAAGGTTGTCTGCTTCTGTGTTTCTTTCCCTGAAAATATGACAAATTTGAAGCTCAGAAAAACAATTTTTAAGTCGAACAATCTCATTAAGCAAAGGAGTTAAAAGAAAATTCCTGCAATGATGCATTCCATTGGCCCACTTGATTGTATTTAGAGAGTCACCAAATATCTGAGCCTCACGCTCATTGCGCAAAGAGAGCCAACAAAGAAGCAAATGTAAGGCTTTTAATTCAGCAAAATTATTTGTTCCGGTGCCAAGTCCAATGGATGCTTTGAGGAGAATCCCCGAGGGAAAGTGGATAACCAAACCAGCGCCACATTTCTTATTCATATCTGAGGCCCCATCGAAGTAAGCCCACGTGATGGAGCCCTTTATTTCTTCTATTTGAACAGGCCTGGTACGCTGAGAAGAGGAGGGAGAGGGTATGCTTTCATAAATGGCCACTCCCTCTACTGCTAATTGGGCAATGGGAAAGAAAGTATCTGTGAAAATCAGGCGGTTTCTGGCAAGCTAGATTCCCCACACAACCAATAAGGGCAGTGTTCGAACTTTCTCATTGGGAGCGTGCTGCCACCAGCTGTTCCAGGCCTCAGAAATCTCCTCCCCCTCCCAACTTAGGGGGATATTAGTCAATCATAGCATTTCATTCCATAGGCTTTTAGAAAAGGGACAGGCAAGGAAGATATGCTGGGGAGTTTCCTCGCTCTCCTTACACAAAGAACACCACTCGGGGCCATTTTTCCCCCTTTTTTGGAGAAATTCCCAAGTGGGTACTTTTACTTGTAGAACACACCAAAAAAACAGTCGAGTCTTGGCTGGCCCTTTCAATTTCCACAGTGACTTGGCCCACCAATTTGGTTCCTCCCACCCCTTTTGGGACATAAGCCAGTCATATCCCTTCTTAGGAGAGTAGAAGCCCGTCTGTGAATGCACCCATCTCAGCTCGTCTGGCTCATTGGTAATATGAATGTGAGAGTTCAGCAGACCAGCACGGAAAGCCCTCCATTCCTCTTGCCATCTTCCTTCTAGGGCGAGGAAATCCCCTGATAACCACTCTTGTCGCCAAATAGATGAGTTTACAGGATCAGCAATTTGACGGAGAAAGAAAAAACCTTTGTTATTTAGATGTTCGATCAGATCCCGTGAGAGGGCGTATGAGTCCGAGCAGCCCACCCATGGATCTCTTCCAAGCCTTACTAAGCTGCCATCACCTACTTTCCATGCCAACCCTTTTTCAATAATCTGTACAGCTGCCACCAAAGCTTTCCAGATAACAGAGGCGTTTTTTAATGATTTGATGGGCTGTCTGATCCATTCCAAAGGAGAGATTGGGTCGATATACTTTCTTCTGGTCACAACAGTCCAAATATTGTTCGAAACTACCAGCCTCCAGGCTAATTTAGTAGCTAATGACTGAGAGAAGGGAAACAAGTCCTTTATCCCCCATCCACCCTAGCATTTTGGTCTGACAATTTTATCCCATGCGACTCAGGGAGTAATATGGTCCTTCTTTTGTCCATTCCATAAGAACCTGCTGCAGATTTTATTTATTTTCAGCAAAATGCATTTCGGCACCCAGGTGAGACTAGCCCAGTATATAGGGATGGCCAAAACCACAGATTTAATCAAAACTAACCTGCCAGCCCTTGACAGCCATTTAAAGCTCTAATGTTTCATTTTGTCCTCAATTTTCGCCAAAAGCCAAGACCAGTCTTGAACCCTGTAGGAGTCAGGCTTAAGCAAAAAACCGAGATATTTGAAGAGGTCATGAAGGGACTTTGCTTCAAAAGAGTGTAGCTCTTTTGCTCTGTTCACTTCAGAAAGTGAGAGCCCTGCAGTAGTGATGGAAGATTTCTGATCATTTATGACCAGACCAGTGGCTTTTAGGAAAATGTCTAGAATCCTTCTAATGCAGCAACAGTCATCCCGGCTCCCATCACAAAATAATAGAATATCATCTATGAATAGGAGGTGAGTTACCCAAAGATTAAGCCCAACTTCAATCCCTTTCAGATCACCCTGTCTCTTTGCCGCTTTGATCATTAAGCTTAATCCTTCAGCTGCGAGTAGGAACAGCAGTGGGGAGAGAGGACATCCTTGGCACAGACCCCTTTGAGGATTGAAAAAATCCGAAGCAGCACCGTTGATTAGGACAGCAATCGAGGTCGAAGAAACACACCCCATAATCCATCTCACAAAGTCATACCTGAACCCAAGGTGTGTTAGGAGAAGCCTTAGATACATCCAGCTGATTCTGTCATATGCCTTAGAAAGATCTATTTTGATGATGGCCCCTTTTTTCCGACTCTTTTTGAGGCTATGAAGGGTTTCCTGAGCTACTCCAACAGCCTCATGAATTTTTCTTCCATCCAAACAGCCAAATTGTTCTAAGGAAATGTTTTTGGAGAGGAAAGGTTTTAGCCTGGAGGCAACAATTTTTGCAATAACCTTATATAAGCAAGTGCACAGTGACATGGGGCGAAAATCATTAAAGGAAGAGGGGTGGTCAGACTTTGGGATGAGGGTCAAGAAGGTAGCATTGAAGGGCTGGTAGACCAAACTTGAGACCCTAGATTCTTCCACCACCGCGGTCAGATCTTCGCCTAGGGCGTCAAAAAAGTGAAGGAAGAATTCCACCGTCCAACCATCTGGTCCCGGGCTTTTCTCTTTTTGCATCGACTTTAGAATAGCTTCCAATTCATCTTTAGAGACCGGAGACATCAAAAGATCATTGCCTTCTTCATCAATGAAGCTTGGGAAGAATTGAGCTACTCTTATAACTTCAGCAATAGAAGCTTCTGCTGGAGCTCTAAACAGATCTTTGAAGTAGGCAACCCCAAGAGAGGCAATCTCTTCAAAGGACTAAGCCTTTTCCCCATTCTCTTTTGGCATTTCCCAAATGGTATTTAAATTTTTCCTTCCTTTGGCATATTGCTGGAAGAATTTTGTGTTTTCATCCCCCGCTTGGAGCCAGATAGCCCTGCTCTTCAATCGCCAGCTTTCCTCTTTTACCTAAAGAATTTTCCTTCTAGCTGCTTCAAGCTTTCGGATTCTGTCTCGAGAGTCCAAGGTGGCATAGCCACCACCTTCCGGATCTTCCAAAAGCTCAAGTTCGGCATTTATAACCCTTAACTCCTCATCTTCCTTCAATGTCTTTTGAAGAACCTAGGCTTTAGTTGAAGTCTTCAAACGTTTTAGGTTATTCATGAAAGCCTTACTCTGACTCAGCCCCTCCTCATTAGCTGGCCCATCCTTCCTCCAAGTAGTATGAAAGAGAGTTTCAAAGGAGTCATCAGCAAGCCAAGAGGCATTGAATTTGAAAGGGGACCCAGGTTTTTTGAGAGTTCCTTTTGCCTCCATCAGAATTGGGAAGTGGTCGGATAGGCCCCCTTCACCCACCCAATGTCGAAAAATGGACAATTTTTCAGATAAATCTTCACCTATGAGAAAACGGTCCAATTTCTTACCCACCCAGTCATCACCCACTCTTTTATTTCGCCAAGTAGGTCTGGATTTGAGGAGCGTAAGATCGACCAGATGGGAAGAGGCTATCTTGGAAAGGAAAAAGTCTGAAAGAGGGTCCGCACGAGCATTTGCTCCCCAAGATTCCGAGACCCCCAAAGAGAAATTGAGGTCCCCTCCAATGATCAGATTAGGGTGGGCAAGAAAAGATTTTTGGAAAAATGAAGACCAGAACAGCTCCCTCTCCTGACAAGGCCCATAAACATTAAGGAGAAGAAGAGGTAGACAGAGCTCCTTAGAGTAAAGCTCCAACGCCAGAGAGTGATCATACCCCCAAGCAGAGATTTCCCTGAGATTTCCTGCTTTATAGCCTGTGACCACCCCCCCAGAGCGACCATTTGCATCAAGGGCTTGAAAGAGCCAACCAGGAAGCAGTTTAGATAAAAGAGCTATAATTTCCTCCCCTTTACCAAGAGTTTCTTGAAGCATAAGAATGTCTGGGTTATTTTGTCTGATCAAATCCCTCAAAGCTAGTTTTTTGGGCTGACTAGCTAACCCCCTACAGTTGTAGGAAAGAAGGATCATTTCAAAATGTCAGGGGGTGGCTTTGCTGCTCTAAGCACCCCAGTCAGGGATTTTTGTTTTCCATCAACGATATCCATAATTGCCTTATGCTGAGCCTTTGAAATATTTGATTTCCTCCCTCTCGATTTTCTGGGCCCAATTGGCACCAAGTCCTGCTCTAGACCACCAAGAGCTGTGTCTTTCCCATGACGATTTGCCAGCGATCTCAGGTTGTAGGGGGGAACAGCAGAGGAGGGTACCGACTCCAAAGTTTCGCAAGGGACCAGGGGTTCAACCAGGGAAGGAGAAGGGACACCAGAAGGCAAAGGCACCGAGACAACTAGGCTGTCAACTGGGTGGGAATTTAAGTTCAAAGAGGAGAACTCCATCTGAAGCTGCCTGGAGGGACCAGGCTCAGAACCAGCAGAGACAGAAGCTAAAACAGAAGAACAAAGGGAAAAAGGGGGAGATAGAGGCATACCCGCCTGTGAAACCCCTGCTGTCTCAGCTGCTGAAGTAGTCTGAGAGGTGGTCAACACAGGTGCGTTCTCAGGGAGCAGATCGGGAACAGGCTGCTGCATAGGGGCGCTTGATGTCACGATCTCCAAGCCGGCCTCTAAGTCTTCCTCCAAGGGTTCCTGTGGGGCATCCAAGCCTGGGTCAGGAGCAGGAAAAACCACCGGCTTTCTGGTCACTTTAAAAGGATTTCTTCTACGGCGATGTCCCAGAGGGCACTCTTTGGCCAGATGCCCATATTTATGGCATCTGTGGCATCAGAAAGGCAAATTCTCATAATCCAGCTTTTGAAGGAACTCCATCTCTCTGTATTTTAACGTCATGGCATCCGCAAGCCCTTCTCGGGGATTTAGACTCACAAGAATCTGTGCCACACTAAGATCATCAGTTTGCTCAAAAGACCTGTCAACCTCCAGAAACTTACCCAGAGTGTTCCCAATGGAAGTGAAAACCGAATCAAACCAAAACTGAAGAGGAAGCCCTGGCAATTTAACCCAGACTGGAGATTCGTTCATTTTTCTATCTGGGCATCAAACAAAGGAGTCCATCTGCGAAGGAGGACTGGACGTTTTCCAAAACACCAATTCCTGTCAAGAACCCAATTAACATGATCTTTATGGGAAAAATGTAGAGTAAACCAACCTCTTTCCAGGGCTTTAATCTCCACTGGTTTTCCTAGTGCATTTATCCATTCTGATTGAACCCAGTCCCTAATATAATCAGCCGTGTATTTCCTCCCACGCACTCTGCCTACTAGTCTAGACTCAGAGGCTGCCATAGCTTCTTCTACCCGGATGTCCACTCCTAGGGTGCAGCAAGGCCGAAGCTCCTTTTTTCTGATAGAACTCTGCTTTTTGCGCTTCCCCCCCACCACCGTCGTCTGCACATCACCCACCCCTGGTTCCGTTGATGGCCGTGCTTCAGAACCCTCTACACCGGGCAGCCCCTGGCTCCTATCCTCCTTATCACTATTTGCACTAATGTCACAATTCTCCGAACCCTCAAGCAAGGGCTCCTTTGCTTTCTGTCCCTTCTCAGCAGCTGTGGCGACCCCAGATTCGGGATCCCCCTGAAAGCTCGCCTCTATTCCAACTCCCAATATCTCCTGATGGATTCCAATTCTAGGTCCATGGCCTGTATCTCCGACCTGATTATCCTTCTGAGACCGAGCCCGACTCACTTGAGCAGAGAGATCTGCCAAGCGCCTAGAGATTGAATCCGGTTGTTTGCTTTGATCTGGGGCCCTAAAATCACCTCCTGACACCCAGGGAAACCCTTCTCCTGTGACGGGCCTTTTTCCGGCCTTATCATTTGCAGCTAAAGGCCCTTTCGATACATGCAGCCCACGACTTGCCACCACATCCTCTAGTCCTCCTGTGAGAGGGGGAAAAACTGAGAGATCAGACCCCAAGGATAGGGAAGGAGGCCTGTGAACAACAATGCGATCCCTACCAAAACTTTCACCTCTGGAAGAGCCACCCCTTATGGATGAAACAGCGAAATCAGCCTTCCGATCGTCAGCCAAGTCAGGGAGAGCACCTTGTTCTTTGTTTGGAAAACCAGCTTTCACAGTCGCTTTGGGGAAAAAGCGTTCAAGGTTCTGGGCTGAAACTTCATGCCCCCATACAGTGAGAAGGTCCTCCGGCACCGGATCTAAATCCACAAAATCACGATCGAGCCCCATCCCTGCCATTTAAACCAAACCCTAGCCCCACACCGCTGAAACTGGAAACCCGTGGCAGATCAAAAGTAAACCCCGTCGCGCTGTGTAAAAAACAAACAAAAAACTTAACCTGCATGCTGGCTGGGGTTAAAACCAAGCCGTTTTCCTACCTCGGACGACGCTATTCAATGCTGGCTCGAAAAAGTCCAAATGGGGAACAAGGCCCTGACAGGTGAGGTACGCCTGTCACATCTCATCGCCCGCGTGGCCTGAGGCAGGCCTAGCCTGCAGAAAGTTACAGGTCCGCCATTCACAGGAAAACCCTAGCTCCGCCCCAATTTTCCTGTGTCCCTCATATTCATTCTACCTCCAATTTAAATAGACTTTGTTTTCAATTTTAATATCATTTGTCTTGTCTTTTACGATTGATAACCATTATTTATCTTTAAATTATTAGATTTGATCTTATTTGGTTTTTGCAAACATCCTCCTTAATTGATACTCTCAAAGTTAGCATTGATATATGCATGTTTAATTTTTAATATCAACATTTTCACAAACTTAGACTAATAAAATTATAACATACCTAAGCTCATATATATTCCTATCAAACTTATGGGGTACTCCAAAAAAACAAAATTTATTTGTTATCATTTTTTAGCATCCCATATGTCTTTTTTGGTCATCTACAAATACCCACAAAATTATCATGCCTCATAAACCATTTGTGAGGCTAAATTTGACTTTCAATAACAATAAATTACAAAATTAATATGCAAATATCAAAATACAATGAAAATTAAAATGCATATCTAGAATTCTTTCATTACCCATTAAAATTAATTAGCTAGTGGTAAAGCATTCCACTAGAAAATAAACATGGATGTGTATTTACAAATAAAGCCATGTCCACCAAATAGGTTGTTGAGGAGCAATGTTCCACCCAATCATTGGTGTGTAGGATGAATTCCAACTCCAAGATAGAACATGATGTCACTAAAGCAAAGCAAAGGAACTTATTACATGCCTCTAAAAAACACTCAACCCAAGGCATTACTTTCATACAAACCACCTGCTTAGTGTAGAGCTCTAGTAAAACCAGCCATGATATTCTCTTCCACTTCCCCACATACAACAAGCCAGCTCTAGTAAAACCAGCCATGATATTCTCTTCCACTTCCCCACATACAACAAGCCAGACCTACTTATTCTCCACTCAACAATCCCTCAAAGTACTCACTCTTTAATTGTGTGCTAAAAAATAAACATAGATATAGTTAAAACCTGGGATAAGAAATACTTAACCTCAAGGTACTCCATGAGCAACAATAACAAGATTGTATGTCAAAAGATTTATCTTATCTATTATTGACCATTCATATAGTATTTTCCTCTAACCATCCCACCTTCTTCCAAATTTTTAAAGGCAAACTTTTTCAACTTCTTTGGACTTTTACCAACCCAAAATACATGGAAAGCTCTAGCCATAAGAGCCATAACATCCGTAGAAACTAAGGTGAAATATCCCATGACATAGAAGCTTGTCTCTTCCCCATGCTCATGGAAGCTTGTCTCCTCTCTCATGCCCATCAATTGGTTCCTGATCATGATAAAGGAAAAGACACTGAAAGCAATTGTATTGCATAAAACCCTTATCTCTTCTCAACAATGTAATAGATATGATAGGTGTACTTAATTCAAACAATCATTCCAATGGACATTATATTATTATGAATTTTTTATCTATTGAAGTTATTTAGTGTAGTGGAGAGAAATGATCATTATCCCCCTAATTAAGTTCCAACAAATAGTTAATATCATATCAAACCCGCTGCTTGAAATGCTTGTTTAAATATCCTGCTTGCAATGCTGGTTTCAAATATAAAAATTAGATCCGGCAAAGCTGGTTTCTAATATAAAACTCAGATCAACAACCAAGATTAAGAGTAGGATTATTATTCACATCACGCACGCAATAACTAGAACCATAAAATAGCTGTCATGAAAATTGCATAATTTTAAAATCTCACAATAAATTAAGAAGCTGAATCGATTTTGATTCTGGTTCTGGGCGGTGTACACACTAAGTCCTTATTGGCTTCCCCCTGCTTATCCCAGGCCAGCGCGTGAAATAATCCCATTTTCTCTTCAAAAACTCCACATCTGCGGATTTTAATCTGGGCTTGGCCCTCTTTTCTTCATATCTCTTTCGTGGAGCGGGAGGAGTACGAAGCCCACGTTTAACAGAGCTTAAAATTTGAGATGGGGGCGTGAATGGTTCAGCATCCAAACCCAAGTCACCATGCAGTCCAATGAGCTTAGATTGAGGCGTAGTTGGTTGCTCTTCTTCGGCTAGTTGTGGGGTGGCGTTCATTGATTCTTCATCATTACTCAGAGATTCTTCAGGGACCGATATCATCAGCTCAGCATCATTAATGCTGCTGCTCGTCTCAGTGCTACCATTGATCCAGGCTTGTTGTGGGGTGGCGTTCATTGATTCTTCATCATTACTCAGAAATTCTTCAGGGACCGATATCATCAACTTAGCATCATTAATGCTACTGCTCATCTCAGTACTACCATTGATCCAGTCTTTGAAAGAAAGCTGATGTTTTAAAACTGCAGGCGACCACTTGTGTTCATCATGAGATGACTCCTCCGGGTTTTTATTATTGCCATCACAGTTCTGACATGCCCACAATCTGTTTCCAGACATGCTATTTCATAGACACAGAGCATTAGATTTAACGCAGGTTGTGAATATAAGTGATGTAAATCTAATAAATATAGATAATAAATAATAATTAGATAAATAAAGAGGTATGTCTAAGTATACATGATTCCCTTATCTATCTAGGATATATGCAGGCTCTCAATTTCAATTTTAATATTATATTTTTTCAATTTCAATTGAAATCCAATAAGCAATAAAACCCAGTCTTGACAAAAGTTTGGATGATGTTATGAAAAAAATGGTACTATAATATATGTGAGAGACAATCATGTTTCCAAAGAAATAATACTTGACTGGCCAAGCAGCAATGTTGTGAGCAGAGAAAAGGCAACTGGACCCCCAGAATTTCAGAACACCGCCGAGAGAGGAGTCTGCAATCTACCGGAAGCGGGAATGTGCGGTGATGCATCGATCAGAAAAGTTGGGCGAGTAAATAGGGAACTGCTACGGTTTTCCGTTATCTGGAGTCTTTTCGATGCCACTGTTAATTAATCTTCAGTTCGTTCCTGTTGCATTGATGTGGACCTGTGGTAACTACAGGAGAATCGCAAAGGTCGCCGCCCATTTTTTTGGGGGTAATATTTTGATTAGCGTTGCTTAAGCCGATTTTGAAATATTTATTCAGGATAATTCTCAAGTTATCAGCTTTTTTTTCATAATTCAATTTATTAAATTTCATAATTCAATTTATAATTTAATAAGTAACTTAGTAGTTGCGTGGAGAGCACTCTTCAATATGGTAGGATAGAGATGTAATATTTAACACTCAATCAAAATAAAATTATATTAATTTTTCCAATTTAGTACAAATTGTAATTTTAGTATTTTGATTGAATTAAAATAAAACAAAACAAATTAAAAATACATATAAACCTAGATTTATTTTGAGAGGAATCAGATTTTTTTTCATTCTAAAAGATGTTTGTACTTTAAGAGATTTAATTCCTCTCAATCTTTAGTAGATCTGGAGTTAAAATGGATCTGTTGGTATAAGTTAAATGGTTCATAAAGGTGAATAGTTTTAGGATTCAACTAATTCCATCTTATAAATTAAATAATTGATTTTTTCGTGGGCAGGGTTGAGAGCTTAGCAAGAATTGTAGAAATCCAAGGATGACCCTTAGAATTTTGGGGATTGTTTAGTGGAAGTTTTATAAATTTGGGGATTGGAGACTTTAGCCCTATCCCTTAGTCATATGGTCTATAAGGGGGGCATGACCAAGAGATTATAATGAAGGTACTTAAGTTTGACAGGTGGGATATTAGGTTATTAGGGTATTGGAATTCAAGTTACAAGATTATACATCGAGCAACTTATATCATGAACTGTTGAAACTAATATATCTTGAACATATGTCAACTAACGGGGATTCCTCCCAATATTCGACGATCCATTATCAAATCAAGCAATATTATCAAGCTTTAGGTCTTAGACCATACAACAACTAACATTTATTGTGAACCCCTAATACTAACAAATCCCAATACGTTTGTCAACTCAGGGAGTTTAATTCTGACAATTATTGGTCCATTATTAGAGGGAAAGAGCATTGGGCTATTGGGATAAAATGTTATCTCAAAATCAAGCCCTGGAAGGCTGCAACCCAAGAAGACTTCAAGTAACTATTTCACACCAATCTTTTGACTAAGGCTTAGCCTCCTTAGCCTGAGAGGGCTCTCTCAAAGGATTATTGATTTTGACTATTAATAAGATGGCTAACTCTTGTGAATAACATTGACAACAATGAAGGCTGGACAAACATTACATAAATTTCCATTGGGCTTATGGAGTCAAACATACTACAGCAAACCATGATGATGCCTTACATAGAAGTCAGGGCATTTAGCATTTGGATGTTCAGAATACCACTTATATAAAACCACAGTTTACAAAGACATACAGGAAGTCAGAGCATGATCAATGAATTCTGAGTGATTATGCATTTGTACAACTGTAAAAGAACATTAAAGAAAATATACCATCACACATTCTGAACAAGAAAATCCCTTATGAATCCTGAGAAGTAAAACAGTCATTTATATTACTGAACTCTGTTTTTACATAAGCCAAAATAGTCCTCTGTTTTATAAAATATCCAACCCCCGTTACATTGTTGTTTCAGTTATATATAGAGCTCTTCTACCTAATTGAGGTTCCTCCTCCAGCGTGAGGGGAACTCCAATTCTGCCTATGATGACACCTGCTAACATTTGAAACTAACTAATAAATACAGCAGACTACAAATTGACAACTCTAAAATCCTAAAACAATTAGGGAAATAGCATTTATTAAAATCAAGATGGTGCTCCTACGAGAAAAAGGAGAAAACAGGCTCATTCTCTGACAAGTGGTCTCTTTTAGTTTGACTGTGATAGGTGTCTGTAGTTGCTTGCTGGCCTTTAATGTAACATGTTTTCCAATACCCTGAAATATAGGAAACTGCTCCTGTTTGTCGGTCCTTGGTTTGCCTCAAAATATTTGAATCCAAAGAAGCATGCTTTTATCCTTTAATTACCCAAAATGAAGTAGACTGTCATGTCCTTGATGTGCTGGTCATTTTTTCATGTGTGAAGACAACACCTTTCAAAAAGATTTGTTGATTTGTCAATCATAATTGATTGGCTCAACTGAAACATGCAGCTACAGTAGTTTTGTAGCGCGCTACGAAACTGCTGTGTAATCACAAAACACAGCTTTAACATCAAAATCTTACTATCTTGAGCTTCTTTGATATTGGAATGTCCCTTTCAACCGTCTTGAAGCTATTCAAAATTGTTGTGTGATTTCCTTAAGGAAAGCTTTCTTACTGGCTTAGCTGCATCTGCAAATCTTCAATTTGTCTTTTCATATTTTGTGATTCAAACTCTAACACCTTTGAACATGATTTAACTGCTTTCTTGTAGTCTTTCAATCTAAGACAGCACGCTGCATGATTCGGGTTCTATTTTACTCAGGGAAATAAGCAGAATGTATATGGCCCTGCTTGAACTTTAGTCTTGCCACACCAGCCAGTGAATACACATGCCCTGCCTCAGCAGCATCTTCAAACCAATTTTGTGCCTCCCTGTACTGTTGCCTTTCTAGCATCACACAATCCAGTTGATGCAATACAAGTGCTTTCTGCCTATGAGAAGTGGCACATTCTCTCAATCTTTCTAAAAACTGCACTGTGGTGTCTGACTTCATGTCATCCTCCATGGCTACTTGACTTAAAAATGAGTACAAAGCAAACGATGAATGCCCAATCATTGCCAGTCTTTTCCTGCCTTCCGGTTTACATAATAAGCCGTCAACCTGTGGATGGTGTAAAGACCTTAGAAGATCCCTGAGAAAAAACTGTAGGCAGGAAGCAACCAGCATTTCTGCATTCTCCTTGAGACCATACTCAATAAAAATCACTGCATCATTCACATTTAGAACCAGGGCTGCCAAATAGGTTTACTGTGTCCAGGCAAAGAATTATATTTTGCAGAATGTTAATTCCATGGCATTGATGTTATAAGTTGCAGAGATATTTGAATATAACATAAGCTCTTTGGGTATCTATAAAATACTTGGCAAAGCATACTCAGAGCTGTTAAGGCAACTATCAAGACGGTAACCTACATCTTAGCAAACATTTGAACTCCAGGGATACGCCCAAATCTAGGTCAGATATAACTGTTTATGAATGTCACTTAACTGTTACTGCAACTGAATAGTTTGCATCCATGTCGCAACAGCAGTGCCTTCTGTCCCTTGGACACACATGATGAAGGGGGCACGAGCTTTCTCAGGGAGGGCCTATAGAAAACCATCTAAGCTAAAGCTTTGACATCGACACATTTACAGTTTTTTTAAATTTATCTGACTCAGTTCCCTGCAATCTTTCATGGTCTTCTTAAGCCCGGACTCTGCTATTCTCGAGCACCCTTCCAAATCAATACCTAAAAGGTGCCTGCAACATTTACCAACGGCGATCAATCTTGAATCTGTAAAACCCGATCCCTCTACTTGTAAATGCTTCAAATTCCTAAAACCCTCCTCAATACCGAGACTCATAACCTTTCTACATCCTTTCAAGCATTCATGGAATACCCACATGGATCAAACTGAAAGTCACAAATCTTAGACTTAGGAAGAATATCGTTTATTCCAGAATTAAGTGTAATCTCCATTGCAGACTTGGAGGTATCCTTATAAAGGACAGACACCTTTTTGCGGTCCGGTTGTGTCATGCACATCTCTAATGTATAAACGGGAGGAGCATTTCCCTCAAATGAAGCATCCACAGCACTAGCAGAGTAGACATGCCAATTAAACGCTTTAACCGACACCGTTTGACCTGTAATAAGACCTGTAATCTCCTTATAGAAATGTACAAGTGAATCTAGGTCTTTTAATCCACGATAGTGCACCCTTGATGTCTGGTTCTGTAGAAAGAGAGATGGAAAACTATGAACTCCATTCCTCGAAAGAACACTGGGCATTAGAACAGACTCCTCTTAATTCTATTAACATTGAAAATGTTTAAAACCTGCTCTATGAATGTCGGATGATTCTCTCTCAAGGCTTCCCCATTTTCAGGCCAAACATGTCTCTTCCAAATCCTCTTCGCCCATTTTAATAGCTTTGGGAATAGAAACTGAAACATTCTCAAAACCAGGAACAGGATTGCTAGTATCCAATATGTATCCCGCTGCAGCAGCTTTTCGGGAGATTTTGCCCACGAATATGGACATTTTACTGCGTTAATAAGAGATGACCTAGTAAAGCCTCGTAAATCAAAAAGAACAAAATTCACTGCCTCAAAAACTTGCAACAGATGGTACCCAATCTCTTTTGATACTAACTCTGCTTCCACTTGTTTTTCCACTTTCTTTCCAGCTGTGATTTCAAAAGCACAGATCTTCATGATGACAGTTGTAGCATAACCCATGACCACATTATTCCCCGAATGAGCCTCGGCCACATCACATAATTTTCCTATAATATATTGCGCAGAGTATTTCCCATCAGCTGTTCCATACTCTCCTAAAACCCAGCATATTACTTGCAAAAGAATAGATGGAAGTTTCGGCTCTCCAAGTATCTGCAAATATAAATCCACAGCAGAAGATCTCAATTGGCTATCAGCATCCTCATCATCTTCACCAGAACCTTCAGCAATCTGTCGCATTAAATTATGTGCCACTTTAATATTTACCGGATCTCCATCGTGCTCAAAGACTTTATTCATAGTCTGAATGAACCAATGATTGCTTGGTGCAAAGCGTTCTGCAAGTTCGATGGATCTTGATGCTATTTCTGTTGTATAGTGAGAGTCATTGATGCTGATCATGTAGCTGATCATGCGTTCTGCAATTACTTCAACATTGCTGGATTTTGTCATTTTATAAAGTAAATCCAATGTCTTCCATTTAAGTGAATCATCTGGATCCTCTAAGCAATCGATCACTGCCAATTGATGTTCTTCTGCGAAGTCAGGGTTGACCTTCATGACTCCACCAAGTGCATCAATACCCATATACTTCAAATTGTGGCTGTCACTCTTTAAAAACCTGGATGTCACTTCAGTCGCAGTTTCCAGTAGCTTGGGACTGGGATAAATAGATGTCACCGTTGGTTTTAGAAAGAGTCACCATTTTGTTGCGCTTAGACTTCGGCATCTTTGATGCTGGGAGTAAATCAGAGCAGAACAAAGGCCAAAGTAGCAAACACGCTTAACAGAATACAGCGTCAGAGCAAGGGTTTATCTTCGAATAGAGTTTTTGTCGCGTTAAATCTAGTTGAAGGTGTTGCTTTGTGCCTTTTAAATGAGGCATGTGGATTTCTGGAGGGAAACAGAGCTCTGTACAATAGGCATGCTAGGATATTGACTTCCACTGGATACCAGAACTTTGGCCAATGTAGTGGGATTATAGGAAAAACCTTGAGAATGAAACGCAACAGTATTATTTGTATATTGATGATAAGATCCAGCACTGTGACATGTTGAGTCAGATATTCCCACAGAATCCATAGGAGACAGCTGTGAAATATTGGCTATGGATTCCAACAATTCCCCAATTTCGTAGCGCAGCCAGTGCAAAATATGAATTATGCGCTACGAAATCACCTAGACAATTTCAGCTTTGAAATTTTTTTTCTTGAGTGATAACAGGGATATTGAGTTTTCAATGTTGGAAATACTTTGAATAATGCCCATTGAAAACCCCCAACATTGATGGTTCCTAATATGTCTACCAAATCATGGAAATTAACTTCATTGGTTGAGATTTTTTATTAGATTTGGCAAAGAGTCATGAACAAAGTTTTATGATTTTTTTGGTGGCCTAGTGATCAAGGGGAGAAAATTTTATTTAATAGGAAAAGTGTAGTTGCAATGGTTGATGATTTGTTAATCAACCTATCAAATGTTGACTACCAAGACCTCTTGTCATCATCTTTTGGAGTACCGAGATGTTGGAGTATTGGGATAGTGCTTTCGGAACATCGACTATCAGGTATTAGGAGGTCGATACCCTAGCTTTCAAGGTTTCCTCTCAATATCAATGGAACCCAGTATAGTTCTAACGTGGCAATTTGGCATGGCAAGATCTGATGTGCCATGCTAGTGTGATAGTTTAATGTGGTATGACAAGACTTGACATGGTATGTTGGCGTGGTAGTTTGATATGGCATGTAACATGGTAGGTCGGTGTAGCATGCTAACATGGTGAGTAAATGTGGCATGTGGGAAAAATGGAGTTCCATGTGTCTTCCATGTGGACAGTACGCACACTAACGTGGCACCAAGGGGAAAATCTTCTAGTGGCCATAACTTTCGACCTAGAGCTCGGGTTTGGATGAAACTTACATCGTTAGAAACGTCATGATGAGCAGATTCAAGATGAAAGAGACCTTTGAAATAAGTTTTAAGGTGGTTGAAGGAAGAGGAATTTTGATAATCCTCATCTCCATAAAGTAACCTTGGAGGTTGGGTCGAGATAACCTGCACCCTTAATCAGACATTAAGGGGTTGTGTTTATTATATATGTTTATGATATATTACATATGAATGGGTTGTGGTGTAACAACTTCAATTGAAATATTTTAATGACCTTGTAAACATTGATAACATGGTGTTTCTATAAAGACATTGGCATTTTGACATTTAGAATGTAGATATTTCCATGTGATTTTACTAACAACATTGTTAAATGAACATTTAGGAATTAACATCAGTTCTCATATATTTAAAAAGAATGATTTTTTCATGGTTGAAACACTTGTATTTCTAATTTCTGTAAGGTAGGTTCTCGATTCAACAATATGGGATGTCCTTGCATAACCTCTTGAAGTACTTCCCAAGTTCAAGATGGGTTAGTGTGGTTCCTCTACACCTGGGACGCCAGAATTTCAAACCATGAACCAGGAAGGGCATAAATGCGAGAAAGGCATATCAGGTAATGATTGTGAGGCCCCAATTCTGAAAAGGATAAGGGGAGCCCCTTCCAGGTAGAGAACCCTCATCTACCCTTCTATAACATCAAATAGAATCATATCAATGTCATTTTTTTATCCCAAATATAGTAGTGATATTGCTTCTCCTTTTTGCTTTAGAGCTTTCCTAACTCTATTAAAATAGAATCAATTGTTGCTAGAAAACAATATTGTTTCTTGGAATCAAATGTTACAAATATTGTTCCAATTAGTATAAACTTAAATGAAGTATAGATACAAACTATAGTTGATATCATCTTTGCTTTCACTAGGATTTGAGCATAGTTAAATGCATAAGAAAGAAATTTGTTAGATATTATAGTATGTCTAATTATTGAGATTGATCGAGGGTCATCTACAAAATGGGGGAAGAATAGTCCTAGTAAATGTCCCCTATGCATGATCTAGGAGGAATCCAATTCACACCTTTTTTTTCTATTGTAGCTATTCTCATCGACTTTGGAGGGAGGTTGAAGGGTTTCTAAGTTTTGATCATCTATGGAGTGGTTGTAGCCCTAAGGATAGTTTTCAAATATAGTTCTCAATAAAGGATCTTGAACATATGTCAACTAATGGGAATTACTCCCAATATTTGACAATCCATTATCAAATCAAGCAATATTATCGAGCTTTCGATGTTAGACCATACAACAACTAACATTTATTGTGAACACCTAATACGAACAAATCCCAATATGTTTGTCAACTCACGGAGTTTAATTCTGACAATTAATGGTCCATTATTAGAGGGAAAGAGCATTGGGCTATTGGGATATTGAGTTTTCAATGTTGGAAATACTTCAAATAATTCCCATTGAAAACCCCCAATATTGATGGTTCCTAATATGTCTACCAACTCATGGAGATTAACTTCATTGGTTGAGATTTGTTACTAGATTGGGCAAAGACTCATGAACAAAGTTTTATGATATTTTTGGTGACCTAGTGATCAAGGGGAGAAAATTTTATTTAATAGGAAAAGTGTATTGTAATGGTTGATGATTTGTTAATCAACCTATCAATGTTGACTACCAAGATCTCTTGTCATCATCTTTTGGAGTACCGAGATGATGGAGTATTGGGATAGTGCTTTCGGGACATCGAATGTCAGGTATTAGGAGGTTGATACACTAGCTTTCAGGGTTTCCTCTCAATATCAATGGAACCCAATATAGTTCTAACGTGGCAAGTTGGCATGGCAAGGTTTGATGTGTCATGCTAGTGTGGTAGTTTAATGTGGTATGACAAGACATGACATGGTATGCTGGCGTGGTAGGTTGATATGGCATGATAACATGGTAGGTCGATGTAGCATGCTAACATGGTGGGTAGATGTGGCATGTGGGAAAATGGAGTGCCATGTGTCTTCCATGTGGACAGTACACACACTAACGTGGCACTAAGGGGAAAATATTCTAGTGGCCATAACTTTTGACCTAGAGCTCGGGTTTGGATGAAATTTACATCGTTGGAAACCTCATGATGAGAAGATTCAAGATGAAAGAGACCTTTGAAATAATTTTTAAGGTGGTTGAATGAAGAGGAATTTTGATAATCCTCATCTCCATAAAGTAACCTTGGAGGTTGGGTCAAGATAACCTACACCCTTAATCAGGCATTAAGGGGTTGTGTTTATTATAGATGTTTATAATATATTACATACGAATGGGTTGTGGTGTAACAACTTCAATTGAAATATTTTAATGACCTTGTAAATATTGATAACATGGTGTTTCTATAAATTCATCGGCATTTTGACATTTAGAATGTAGATATTTCCATGTGATTTTATTAAAAACATTCCTAAATAGAAATTTAAAAATTGACATCAGTTCTCATATATGTTAAAAGAATGATTTTTTCATGGTTGAAACGCTTGTATTCCCAATTTGTGTAAGGTAGGTGCTTGATTCAACAATATGGTATGTCCTTGCATAACCTCTTGAAGTACTTCCCAAGTTCGAGATGGGTTGGTGTGGTTCCTCTACGCCCGAGACACCAGAATTTGAAACCATGAACCAGGAAGGGCATAAATGCAAAAAAGGCATATTGGCTAATGATTGTGAGGCCCCAATTCTAAAAAGGATAAGGGGTGTCCCTTCCAAGTAGAGAAGCCTCCTCTACCCTTCTATAACATCGAATAGAATCATATCAATGTCTTTTTTTGATCCCAAATATAGTAGTGATATTGCTTCTCCTTTGTGCTTTAGAGCTTTCCTAACTCTATTAACATAGAATCAAATGCTACTAGAAAACAATATTGTTTCTTGGAATCAAATGTTGCAAATATTGTTTCAATTAGTGTAGTTTTGTTTTAGTCAACCTTAATTGACTTCAGACTGCAACATTAATTGTCAACCTAGCGTAGGTCTTGCTGTTTCAATGGAGTTCGCACTTTCTGTGCCGCTACACCCCAGACAAGCATAAGAAAGTGTGGAGAAGCTATAAAAGGTGTCATTGATCTAAATTGTTGAATCAAACCATGCGTGTAGATACAACAACACTCTACATAATTAATCACAACTCGCATATATTGAAATAAAGGCGTGCCACACAAGAACTAACATCTATTCCAGCTGGTTATTATTGCTCTGTTGTTTAACTCTATGTAACATCATAAGATAAATAGAAGCAGCAACAAGTGCAATCCACGATTTGTACAGCAATAGCGAAAAACCATAAATCAATAAACTAAACTAAAATTTACACTACCTAATCACTGCAATCCCTACCAAAGAGGAGGGCCCTTCCTCCTCAGCAGGGCGCAGGAAGAACACAAAAAGTGACTAATGGATTAGTTAAAAAATAACAGCATCACTGTGCCAATTGATATTGAATAAGTTCAGGATTACAAAAACAAAGTAACGGTACTCTTCTATATGACGTCTGCTAATAAAAAGTCGGGTCCCTTATAATTATTACAACCCAAAAATTAGAAAGCAAATCAGTCATGACAATCTCTCGATTCTCATGTTGATCAAAAATAAAGAAGTTACAACTTATTACTAAATAAATATACATCAGTCGCAACTGCTTGAGTCTTGTTGCTTCAAAAATAAACAATCCTATTCCTAACAGCTGTTATGTGGAATAGTACCCACATTTCCAGCTTCGGTGCAACAACATTGAGCAAATGGTGGTTTGGGGGATGAGGCATAACTGACGATAGCAATGTTGATGCGACGGCAGATCCAAGCCAGGTGTAACAGCATCCAATGTGTAACAACAACCTGTAACAACATCCACTATGTAACAACAATCTGTAACAGCAGCAACCTGTAACAGCACATAGTATATAGCAACGGTCTGTAACAACACTTAGGGTGTAAAAGCAAATTGTTCTACCCTTTCCTGCAGTTAATCCTTGCTACCTTTCTGCTTCATAGCTTCATTCGTGCAAGCCAACACCTGAAAAAGATGAACTTCCCAAAATACTCCTTCAATTCTCTCCTAGTTAGCCACAAAAAGGAATAAAGCCTCGTATTATTCGGTAAAATACAGCAAAGTAACATGACAGTAAAATGGATTAAAAAGGTAAGAAAACAGAGAGCTTGGTCATTAGCACAGGCTTGGAGGACAGAAAGGTCAAAACAAGGGAAAGAATGTGCAGAAAATAGGTAAAAAACCACACCCAACATCTCCCCCCAATTGAAGCAACTGCATGTCCCCATGCAGAATCTCAGTTCCTTCTACTGTGCCCCCGGTGGAAATCTATGAAATTGTAGGCACCAGCAGTATCATCACCTGGAGCTCTGAATCCTTGATCGGCCATTAACTCATGTGGCCAAGATTCCTCTTCATAATCACACAATTGATAATCAAGCTGATACTCCTCCAATGGCAACCAGATCAAAGGGAATTTGAACCTGAGGCCAATCCAAAACGCCCCCAGTGTCAGCACAATCTGAGCATATTCCAACACCCGTGTAACAGCAGCCACAAAGTTCTTGTACTCAAAGGGGTCTCCTTCCTGCAATTCTGCACTACAGGCCTCAGTGCGCTTGAGACATCCGACTAGCGCTTGGCTCCTCATGTTTGCAAACAAGTTGAGGTAGATCCTCACAATTCTCCTTCTGTAAATGGCCAATTGATCTCTAATTTCCGGATTGCTCAGGAACCATCTGAACTCTCGTCGGAGTTCGTAAGCCATTCCTGGTTCAGCCCTGACCCACAATGTTGTATTTTCCTCATTAGTCTCTATTGTTTTCTTGGCCACCTACCACTCAATCTGATTCCTCATAAATGAGAGGAATGCCCGCAACTGCAGGTCTCCCATGAAAGAAATGACACTCGCCACCATCCTCGTGCTCACATGTTCGCACATCATATTGTGCAAGAACAACTCGCACAACAAATTCTAATCATCAAAATCACAGGAACGGAAAATTTCCAAGAAAGTGTGGGTTAAAGAACCCATATAGGACATGTTCTCACAAACTTCCCTTAACTGGAATAAGTAGTAATGTTCCCACAGGAACACAGGGTATGACGGGGACAGTCGCCTGCATGCTAGCAGGTTTAGAGCAAGGTCATGGAGTTTGGTATTATCAAACGTCAAGTTGGAGACCTCCTGATGCAGCGATGTAGTTGTTCATCCTTTTTCTTCATAATTTCTTTATGCCTCTGTGCCTCCTCTTCTCTTTTCCATTCTTATTTTAACCATTTTTCTCTCAGGGAATCCATCATTCTCTTATGTGTCTTGAGTGGAATCACTCCCTCCTGCAGAGAGTGCTAGCTACTTCCAATTTTGCAGCTCTGCCAATATCAACAATTTCTCGGAATGCCATCCTCCAACAGGACCCGGCATTCCCCCACATGCATCATCAATTAAAGGTGTAACAGCCTCCTGGGGGCAAAACTGTCCCACCTTGAATGCTGGTTCTTGTGTAACAGTAGCTTCGTCAGTGGGTTTTATCACAGTTTCTTTATTTTCCTGGTCAACTTCCATTTTTACTGTTGGTTCTTGTGTGGCAGCAGTAATATCTGCAGGCTTTTGTTCATCGTTTTCCTTCGGACCAGCTTCGGTCTTTGCTGTTGGTTCTTGTGTAACAGCAGTAGCGACCATCGGCTTATGGATATTATCTTTTCCTACCTCCTCTTGGTTGATTTCCTCCCCCACTATTGTTCTTGGTGAAACAACAGTATTAGCCAAGGGTTCCTGTGTATCCATTGCTAGATCACTCCCTATGGATTATACTGTCTTGATTGCTAGTTCTTGTGTATCAGCAACATCCTTGACAGGTTCTGGTGTAACAACTTCCCAGTTTTCAGTTTGAATCCCCCTTGAGGTAGTGTCTACTGCACAGACTTTGAATTCGACTTCCACCAACTTCTCAGCACAGGCTACGCACAGAGTTCCCGGGATTTCTCCCCTTCTGGCCCTGTCCACGGCCTCTGCCAAAGTATCCAGCCTTGGGGCTCTTAGCTCTGCCTTTCCTACTTCTAGTTGTTCCCTTAATTCTTTAATTTATTTTTCTAAAATATCAATTTTCGATAGCAAAGACTGGGTTTCACTCTTACTAGGTGAAGGAGGTTTTTCTGGCTGAGCTTGCCCCTTGTCCTTCTGCTCGACTGCTTCTTCATCCTTTCTCAACATGGATGGGGACTTTGGGCACCCGCTAACCCTTATTCTCTGCTTCGAACTTTTGTCGCCAATCGGTTTATCAACCGACTTCTTGCTAACCCTCGTTGTCGAGGACTCAGGTTGCTCTTTTATCACTTCTGGAGTTTCCCCAATCGTCTCTGTTTTCCTTCTGCGAGTTGTCCTAGGCCTTTTTCACATGAATTCCTCCTAATTTTTGCCCTGTCATCTCAAGGCATCCAGCACAATGAGTTTAATGAGGCCATGTTTCGCAACACACGTTTCTGGATGTGCAACCATTTTCATCGCCACAACCATGTGCCTAATATTACCCAGCAAGAAATAAGGAAGGTTGATCAACTGTTGATGGCAGAGATGGTTCAGCAATGGGAAATGGTAATTAAACACAATTGTTGCCCTTCCCTCACAAGTAATGTACTTAATGAGGAAGAGAGCAACATCCGCCCACGGCTGGGGGAGTGACAACCTATCAATTCCCCTGCCTTTCTTAACCAACGACTCGCTTTCTTGAAGAAAATCCCTTTCAGTGAGGGGTCATTAACCTTCCTAGTAAACCATCTCTTCCCTTCTGCTGGTAATCTTGTTACTCTGGCGATAACTTCTTCTGTGACCTCCAATTTCAATCCTCTGACTTCCGTCTGGTTTCTTTCCAAGTTCTTTGCAAATTCCATGGCCACACCATTGTTCGATCCTTCCAATCTCTGGAAGAATTCAAACCAGCCTACATCTTTGAAAACCTGGCATGCTTCAGGGCAACCTTCTAGGGCTTCTGTGGACCCTGGCTCGTGCCGTATTGTTGCTCCTCCCATTTCCTATGCAATTCAATGTTGTTTCACCTGCTTATCCTTCCCTCCGGCACACACTCTAGTTGTTTCAACCTATACTGCTATCTTCCTCCTCTCTGAACACTCTGAATGGGGATTCAGCGCTTCCAGCAGGGGTAAATGGTAGGGTGGCAGGGTGGCACAGGTGAAGATTTTGGATTAAGATTTGGCACGCATGGTTCATACTACTTAATGAATTTTTCCTTAATGGTGAGTCATGGGGAGGTCTCGTCAATGGTGCCCTTACCCTTTTTGGTATGATTCGGCATTAAATAACGATAACTACCGGGTCACATGCCTTAATTGCTAGATTTTTCAAATAATTACAAATCATGCGATGGTCATGTCGCGATGTGATTTGTCCCCCCCCCCCCAACTTAATTATGACAACCGTCCTCGGCCATCAATAGTCATGTTAAGTTGCCATAATTACAAAATAAAACGAATTCATTATTACCTTTTTGATGATGTACCTGGGTGACGTGGAACGAGGTAATGGGCGGTGCGACGTCGAATCATCCTCGGGCAGTGAGACGTGCGAACTTAAATCTAATGACGAGGCCCACAGTGATGTTTTTGTTGTTTATTACAATAAAATATCTTGTTTTATTGCTGAAAAGTCATTGGTTGTTACATGTGTAACAACCAAGACCACTGATGTATATTAATTTAATATCTTCAAACAAAATATCGTGTAACAACACCTATCACATGATATACTTTGGAATAATAAATGTTGTTATAGAGGGTGTAACAGTCGCCACCAGGTGGTTTTCAACTACTACAAAAGTGTCTGTCTATGCCTGGGAAAGGTTTTCACAGCCAGATTATTGTTATTATTGATTTTTTTTTTGGATGATGTAATAGCCGCCATCAAGTGGTTTTCAGCTGCTACACTTATTGGAAAAAATAGAATTTTTGCAACACAAGGGGGCTTTCCCATGTTCCCGTAATCTATAGATCTAAATTTGTGACATTGTTGACAAATGAATCCTTCAAGGTAGGTTTGTGATACAACCGAAGACGGTGCGTATTTGCAAGTAATGATGTCCTTGCACTGTAAATGGTTACCAAATTTGTAGTCCCACTGTCAAAGACTACATCTACCTCATAAGGACCTAGCCATCTGGTGCAGAGCTTACCCTTGAAGTCTTTAAACCTTGAATCGTATAAGAGAGCCCAATCTCCTTTTTGGAACTGCTTCTTCTTTATAAATTTTTTGTGCCACTTAGCTCTCTACTGCTGGATAATCTTTGTTTTTTGGATAGCAGCCAACCATTTCTCCTCCAATTCATTGAGTTGGTTCAATCTCTGCCTTTGTGCTGTAGCCAAATCCAAATTGACCTGCAATGTTGTCCTTAGTGTTTTGATTTCAAATTCAATGGGGAATAAAGGGTTCTTGCCATACACAAGTTCATATGGTGAGAATCCAGTGGTGTTCCTCCTGTATTCCCATAACACTTCTAGAAGTTTGTCAGCCCAATTACTTCGATGACTGGCCATAGTCTTAGTAAGGATTCCCTCAATGACTTTATTAGTGCTTTCTACCTGGCCATTCGCCTGTGGATGGTAAGGCATTGTGATTCTGTGATGGATTTTATATTTTTCGACCAACTCCCGGATCTTATGAGATGTGAATTGTGGTCCTCCGTCTGTGACTATCTCTCTGGGTATGCCAAACTGGACGAAGATGTCTTCAAACAAGAAGTCTGAGACAACCTGCTCCGTGGCTCTGGTTAGTGCCTTCGCCTCAACCCATTTTGTGACATAGTCAGTACAGACCAAGATGTATGATCTCTGTTTAGATGAAGGATTGATTAGTCCTACAAAATATAGAGCCCACTTCTCAAAAGGTTTTATGACGATCTGGGGCTGTAATGGCATCTCATCTGATTGCAGTGGTTGGCCCATCCTTTGAAAACTGTCACAACCCTTCACAAACTTCTTGGCATCCTGAAATATTGTCGGCCAATAGTATCCTGTTGAAAGGACTTTGTATCCTGTCCATTTGTCTACGAAGTGTCCTCCGCAAGGTTCCTCATGGCAGGCTTTGAGGATATCAAAGACCTCGTCCTCTCTAACACATTGTCTGATTTGGAAATCAGGTCCAGTGTGATAGAGGTTCCCATCTATCCAGGTATATGTAGCACTTTGTTGTATGATTTTCTTTTTCTCCTTGGAGGATAAATACTGGGGAAACTTCCCTGCAGCAAGATAATTGGCTATATCTGCATACCAAGGTGAGTAAGTAGAAATAGCAAAAATATATTCATCAGGGAAAGAATCTTTAGTAGGAGTGCAACTATCATCAATAGTTAGCCTAGAAAGAAAGTCAGCTACTACATTGTCTTTTCCAGGCTTATCTACAATAGTGATATCAAATTATTGTAACAGTAATCGCGTAATCCTACCATTTGTAATTAGCTTATTCATTAAAAAATGAATGGCAAAGTGGTTAGTGTGTACAAATACTTGATATTCGGTGATGTAATGCTGGAATTTATTGATGGCGTGCACGACTGCTAAGAACTCCTTCTCAATCACTATGTAGTTGAGCTCAGTTGGAGTTATATTTTTACTTATGTAGTAAATAGCTATTACACAAAATATTGTCACCGTGACTTTCTACAGTCAGTGTGAGTCTATCACCACTCATACTGTCCTCCTTTGCAAGTCTCAAACCTCAGCTCTTCATGTCAAGCCTTAAAAATGAGAGAAAGTCCTTGAAAATCTCTAAAACTCTAGTTCCGCACTTTCTCTTAGCATTACCTGCGGTCCCGCACCCCTTGGTCATGTCACCTGCGGACCTGCCCACTCTGTCTCTAAAGGAATGGGTGCGGACCCCTGTAAAAGTCAAAAAGGCGCAAGTTTATTATTAAAAACTCACTTTGGGTTAATTCTGGATGCTTCTAGAAGGAATCTTGAGGTGGCAAGTTCGCTCCTAGGTGGTTCATGCATCCCATAACTAAAGGAGCTAACCCCTTGATGAGAGGAGCTTATCCCTTTGAAGGTGGACCTGGTAACTTCCTTCCTCTGCACTATAAAATGAGGCATTGGGCTGGTTGCTAGAGAGGTTGAAAGCTGAATATTTTTTAGGGTAAATGCTGTTGGAATTTAGACTTCCTAATTGAGTTTGACAGGAGAGATTACATACCTTTTGATCTCATTGGGAAGAGTGTGAAGCTTGTCAAAGTAGAGGAGATTCTTGCTGGACCCTGGGAGGAGCTTGTACAACATCAAGGCACCAAGGTTGTAAAGTTCTTCTTTGTTTAAAGTTAATACAATCAAGTTTATTTTTCTCAATAAGCTATCTTCTATGGTTTATTTCATGAATTCCTTGATCATCATGATAAATATGATTTATTATATTGGCTATGCAGGTGTTATTTGATGTGTGCTTGTTTGTGTTTGCAAGTTCTTTAAAAGGAAACTCATTTGGACGATCGAAGCATGGTTGCCACAAACTAGCATTGGACTTGAGGTAGGGTCTAAAACATCTCTTGGCTTTTATTAATAAATCGCAATATTTAGAGAAAGGTAGAATTTGCTTGTCTTTCTTGTCGCTATATATCTGTAGATACTAGGGAGATCGGTCTTGTCCGCAAGAACGATTTATCCGCCCAACAAAATGGCGACTCCACTGGGGAATTGAATTTTGGTTTTTTGCCTTTACTTTTACTTTGACTTGAGAAACTTTTCTCTGTTTCTAGTTTTTTGCTTGATGTGTGTGGGATTGGGTATTTTTTTAGATCCTGAATTGTTTTTTGTTTTTTCACGCTTTTGAAAGAGGACCGCACGTTCTGTTTGTAACACAGTGCGGACATCCCCGCACTGTTGCTTTACTACACAGAGCGGTACCGCACCTGGTTATACCGGATGCCTGCGGACCCTATCAAATTTTTGAAAAAACCTAAAATCTTTTCATCCAATTAAGCTTAGGATTTGTTTATGTTTTTTAGCCTCTACCCAGATCTGCATGTGTTCTGTCAAAAAGCCTTGTTTATGAGTTTCTTTCAGCAAATTCTTCATCTCATCAATCTCCATTAAGTTAATTGGGTGTTTTGAGTCTCTTTTTTGAGAAATTCTTAATTTGATTTCCTTTGGTCATTACTTGGAGGATTGTCTCAATCTTTTCACAATTTTGCGTCTTTTTGTTTTTGTTTTTGCAAAAAAAAATTCCCCCTCATTTGCCAGGGGGCTAAATTGTGTATGAGTGTTAATCGCCTTTGAGTGTTTTTATTTTTTGATCTTTGGAACTCTCACCCAATTTTCTTGACTTGCACTTGATTGGTTCTTAGATTACATTAGAATCATCTTGTGTTTGAGAATTCTCTTGCATAGATCACATTTGCATAATTAGAATTCTCATTTTCAGAATATGAATGAAAAATGTGCATAGATTACATTTGCATACTTTTCAAATGAATTGTGCATAGATTACAATTGCATAGTTTACATTCTGAAAAATCAATCGTAGATTTAGATCAGCTTTCTTTGATTTGAATTTACATATTTTTATTCTTGTTTTTAACACAAAAATAAAAATAAAAAATGTTTTGGAATTGATTTGCATTAGTTTTTCTTGATGAAATTAGTGCATTAGAGAATTTGTTATATTTTCTCTTAGTGATCAATTTTTTGCATTGTTGGAAGTGAATGGAAACTCTATCCTTACTTTAGTTAGGATTCAAAAAATTGCAAAGATTACATTATCATATTCGATTGCATTCAGTTTTGGGTCAGGTCATAACACCATTGGTTTCATATCCATTTACCCTTTTGAGTAATAACAGCCTAAATAACACAGCGCTTAATTAAAATTCGTTTAGTAATTTTTACATTTTTAGGGTTCTTTCCACCAATCTAGCTTAGGCTAGTGTCTTGGAATAGGTTTTAGTTAACTCTCCAAGGCAGTAAAACAAACAAGTAGTCGATCTTGCGGTAGGAAAGAAATTCCAATTGTTACATATATGCTCTGGGAAGCTCCTCTTAAAGGAGTCAAGCACGAGATTATATCTGAACCAGTGAGGTAATCAATCCTTCCTCATTGGGAACGATAGCACATATACACGTATTAAAAATGGTAAACCTCGGATTGGCCATTGTCGAGGAGCCTGGGGTCACTTGTTGGTAAACCTTGAATTATGTCAAGGAGCCTTCAAGGGGATTGAGCTTTGTTACTCTGCCCTTGCGTGTGTATCAGATTGTAGATTGTTCCCCTTGGTATATTTGTTTCTGTTGGTAACCTTAGTGGCCATAATCTATAGGATTCTTTCCTAAGGTGACGATGGAGGGCAGATCCCACTATACCTGGAGCAGACGTCGACTAGACTCACTTGGACTCTCTGGGGGGTTATCTTCACTCGAGACGGTTTTGTGAAGAAACTTGTGCCAGTCTGTTTCATTAAGCAGGTTGTCGGGGTAACTGTTCCAATCGCCCTTTCTGTATTGAATTCTGCGACGTTGGATTTCATCACCAACTAGTGTTTTTAGTACGGAAAGTTACTGTTTGTGTGTGGTTTGACTCCTAGATTTGATAGCGCGTGTTAATTTGTTTGTTTTTACTTTTAGAGACCATAGGTGTGAATTGTGAATTTTAATTGTTAGGTGTGAATTGTGAATTGTTAATTTTAGTTTTAAATTGTTAATAAAATTCATTGAAGTTGAATATAATGGCAACTATTCCAGAATTTACCAACCAAGGAACCCGTCTTAACGAGAATCCTAGTACTTTTCCTTACCTTGTAAATGTTGGTCCTCCTTATATGGCTACTTTTTCATTACCTGGATTTACAATAGGTTTACCAATATGGTTATTTTCAACTTCGTTGGCCCCAAATACTCCAATTGTTCCACCTCAACCAAATGCTTCACCTCAACAGAGTTCACCATCTCAACATCACCAACATTCTGTTGACCCTTTACCTTCTTCGCCTAATTTTTCTTCCTCCATTTCTTCCTCTTCGCTTGGTAAAAGCCATGATGCTAGTAACCAGGTGACTAAGAAGAAGAAGAAAGGGAAGAACAAGAAGAAGAAGAAGCAAGATAAGAAAGAAGTCAACCAACCAACCATGGTTGTAGGTGTTAGTTGTGTTGAGGAAACCTCCAACATGCACCGTAAACCCAAATACCCTTGTAGGCTTTGTAAGGGTGACCACTTCCTTATCAATTGTCCTGGTATTCCAAAGGTCTTGGAAGTATGGTCAGAAAAATCTCATCAACTTTCCATTGATTCATCAACCAGTGATAGTCAGGTTCCTGGGAAAAAGGGTAAAGTTAGGTTTCCTTGTAAGTTATGCAAAGGGAGTCATCAAACTCACATTTTCCCTCACATGGATGAAGCCTCAAAATTGTTGGAAAACCTTACTGTTCCAGAGCAAGAATTTCCAATTGGTTACCGTAAAATTTCTCCCAACCTATCGTTAACTGACGGAGTGATTGATCTAATTTCAAGTACAGTCGATCCCACTCTTCCATTGGAGAGTGAAACTCATATCACTCAGGTTGATGATCCATTAGTTGATCAAGTGGTCGATTCAATATCTTATTCGGTCGATCCCACTATCCCTTTATAGACTGAACTTCATACCGCTTAGGTTCTTCTTGTTACATCAAATTCTTCTACGTCGCGGGGCATTTCACCTGTTTCTACAAAACCCCCTCCAAGTACTGAGGTCTTTTCCTTTGATTGGAATAGATTGACAGAACCTCCTCTCCCTTCCTCCATCCCTTTCCAAATCATTGTCAAGGCTGGTGGTAGGGACATACATCGCACATAGGTAGATGAAGGTGCTTTTGTTAGTATTTTATCCTCAACTGCTTGGAAAGCTTTGGGTTCCCCTCAACTTGTTCCTATTACACAGAATCTAAAAGCTTTTAACAGAACCATTAGTGAACCTTTAGGGATCCTTCCTAAGTTTTCTATTACCTTAGAAGGTAAAACTGTCTGTATTGATCTTATGGTAGTTCGAGGTCCCTTGGATTTCAATTTACTCCTTGGGCGAGACTATGTTTATGCAATGAAAGTTGTCGTATCGACACTCTTTCGCGTGATGTCTTTTCCTCAGAATGGAAATATTGTGACTGTAGACCAACTTTCGTTCCCTAGTCTTGTTTCAACTACCAATGATATGACACCCCTAAATGTTCCTGATTCTAAAGTGGTATCTACCCCGCCATGGGTTAATTATGTGGCAACTGGTCCCATGTTTTCAGTTACCGATGTACGTGAGCCTCTCATTGTTTTCTTATCTTCCTTTGATTTAGATCTGGTAATTGACATGGAAAACTCTATGGGATTACTTGAATGCGATGTTCTTATCCCTTTTGAGTCCCTTGACATGTGTTCCTTCCAAAGAACTATTCTTCCTTCTTATGAAGACCTCTTGGAAGCCATGATCAAGGTGTGTCCATTGACATGTCTTTCTTCCAGTTGGAAGCCATGATCAGTGAGTGCGAGGAAAGTTCCTTTTACTGTGTTGACCTCGTTAAAAAATGAATCATTGAGTATGAGGATAGTTCTTTTCCTGTGTCAACCTCGTTAAAAAAATGAATCAATTGGCGAGGAAAGTTCTTTTTACTGTGTCGACCTCGTTAAAAAATGAATCAGTGAGTATGAGGATAGTTCTTTTCCTATGTCAACCTCGTTAAAAAAATGAATCAGTTGGTCGAGGAAAGTTCCTTTTACTGTGTCGACCTCATTAAAAAATGAATCAGGTATGAGGATAGTTCTTTTCCTGTGTCAACCTTGTTAAAAAATGAATCAGTTGGTCAGAGGATAGTTCCTGTTACTGAGTCAACCTCGTTAAAAAATGAATCAGGTATGAAGATAGTTCTTTTCTTGTGTCAACCTCATTAAAAAAAATGAATCAGTAGGTTATATAGGTAGATTTTAGAGAGTAGACTTGAGCATAGTTCCTTGTCTTGTGTCAAGCTCGTTAAAAAATGAATCAAGGATTTTAGAGCATAGTTCCTTGTCTTGTGTCAAGCTCGTTAAAAAATGAATCAAGGATTTTAGAGCATAGTTCCTTGTTAGGTAGATTGTAGAGAGTAGTCTTGAGCATAGTTCCTTGTCTTGTGTCAAGCTCGTTAAAAAATGAATCAAGGATTTTATGAGCATATTTCTTTGTCTTGTGTCAAGCTCGTTAAAAAATGAAACAAGGAGTCATGAGCATAGTTCCTTATCTTGTGTCAAGCTCGTTTAAAAAATGAAACAAGGGTTTTGAGGATACTTCTTTTCCTGTGTCAACCTCACTAAAAAATGAAACAACTCCCTCGAGTCTTTCCAAGATCTTGAAAGTAAACCTTCATTTCATCCACCTGGTTGAATGCAATGAAGCTTGGGGGGCATGTACCTCGTTTTGCGTTGTTATGCTGGGGGCATGCGAACTTACAACAAGCATAGTTTTTCATTTCAAGCTTGTGTAAACATGAAACCGAATCCAAGCAGAGTTCTTTATGGTTCAAGCTTGTGTAAAAATGAACCTATACCCGATTTACATCTCGTGATTGCCGTTTTTATCCGCTAAATTCTATTAGATGAGCCTTGGTTGTTTTCATTCCATCGCCCCCATCTCTTTGGCTGATCATATGATTTCACTTGGTTGTTTACCCTTCCTGAGGGACCGTAGTTATGAGTGGTTTTGTTAGCTAGCCTCTTAACCATTACATGTTTTGAGCAGTTCCTCCATTTCTGGAACCAGTTGCTACCCTTTATACCACTCGTTCCTCTAGGATGAGTCCTCTTTAAGCTCTTTTCTTACTCGTAAAATATGAAAAGATTACCGAGTTTTTCCTTTTTAAACTCGTTAAAACGGAATTAAAAAGACGGTCCACTTACAACTCTTTTCTGACCGTATAAACATAAAAAGATTGCCGAGTTTTTCCTTTTTTAACTCGTTAAAATGGAATTTAAAAGACGGTCCACTTACAGCTCTTTTCTGATCATATAAACATAGAAAGATTGTCGGATTTTTGTCGTTTCAAATTCGATATTGGTTATAAAACGACGTGTCGTTGATCGCTTTTTTACTTTTTCAGATCAGAGACACTAATTATGAAAAGTACTCCTTGATCGTAATGGGCAAGCGGTTCTCTCAAGTATTATTTTATACTTTTTCGGGCTTGGGAGACACAAATTTAAGAAAAAGGACAACCATGGAGTTTTCTTAAGTTTTTCTTCTAACTCCCTAAAATTGAAAAACGTCGAGTTTCTCCTATACTGGACTCGTTAAAATTTAACAGTAAAGGACCTATTCAATTACAAACAGGAACGGACCACTCCTTAGGGTTCGAATTTAAACTAAGTTGGACTCATCCAAAGGATGAGCTTATAATCAAGCAAATGTTATCCTCCTCAAGCTTGTCAAAAATAAAGAGGTACTTGACAAAAATGGTGGGGGAAAAGAGAGAAAAATGAACCTATTTGTCATACTTTGTGTCTCAGAAAAACGTTTAACCACTCTTGAACACGACACTCTTTGTTCACCTGGGTTTGGAAATCCTTTGCCTAACAGTTAATCAAACCATATTGAAAGTCTTCAACCGGTTTCTGGGTATTAACTTTGGGTCAATTGTCACCAAACCATCTGCAATGTCGTTATGTGTTCAAGAGGTCAGTGCAAATAAACCATTCATCTGAAAAATATCTGTCATCCATCTTGACCATCCCTGAGTCAGTCCTTGCAACTATATTTCTTCAAACTTGATCTATGATTTCATGTTGTGGGCTTGCCTACGACGGATCGCTTTCTATCGAATTCAGCTCATTATCTAGAAAGATGATCTAGAAATCGTCAGTACCTTGGGATCTGCATGCCTCAATGGCAAGTTTCTCGCCTTCGACAATGGGTTGCATCATTGACCTTCGATTAAAGGATTCCGTGACATGTTCGACATCAACACATCTATTCACATTTCATGGATTCTACTGAGTACTTTGAGAGCCATTGACATTACTAGTGGTTTCTCTCACACTTGTTAATAGTTTACATCATTGACTGGTAATCAAGTGGTTTCTACCATGTTCGACTTAGACACATTCATTCACATGGATAGAATCGTACTATTTCGGGAAGTAGAAATCAAGACCCTGGATCTAGTTTCCACCATCCAGGCTACGAGGAATTTTGTATTCATTATACAGTGGACTATTCATAAACAGATGGCTGCACCCATACTGTGTCTACATGTGTCTATACTTGTGATGTATTACAAGATCATTCCTATATCAGAGCAGTTTAGTTAGTTTTCTAGTTAGTTTTGATCTGAGCATGGGAATGCCTACCTCAGCGATGATATGATCTCATATATATATTTTGTATTGAATGTTTTTACAGGTTCCAACCAGGCTCTCCACAAGATGATCCTCGAAATGATAAAGTACTTCACTCTTCTTAGATGACAAATACTATCTATTACAGACTTCGCACTTTAGGGGGCAATTTGTTACACAAAATATTGTCACCATGACTTTCTGCAGTCAGTGTGAGTCTATCACCACTCATACTGTCCTCCTTTGCAAGTCTCAAACCTCAGCTCTTCATGTCAAGCCTTAAAAATGAGAGAAAGTCCTTGAAAATCTCTAAAACTCTAGTTCCGCACTTTCTCTTAGCATTACTTGCGGTCCCGCACCCCTTGGTCATGTCACCTGTGGACCTGCCCACTCTATCTCTAAAGGAATGGGTGCGTACCCCTGTAAAAGTCAAAAAGGCGCAAGTTTATTATTAAAAACTCACTTTGGGTTAATTCTAGATGCTTCTAGAATGAATCTTGAGGTGGCAAGTTCGCTCCTAGGTGGTTCATGCATCCCATAACTAAAGGAGCTAACCCCTTGATGAGAGGAGCTTATCCCTTTGAAGGAGGACTCTATCCCTTTGAAGGTGGACCTGGTAACTTCCTTCCTCTGCACTATAAAATGAGGCATTGGGCTGGTTGCTAGAGAGGTTGAAAGCTGAATATTTTTTAGAGTAAATGTTGTTAGAATTTAGACTTCCTAATTGAGTTTGAGAGGAGAGATTACATACCTTTTGATCTCATTGGGAAGAGTGTGAAGCTTGTCAAAGTAGAGGAGATTCTTGTTGGACCCTGGGAGGAGCTTGTACAACATCAAGGCACCAAGGTTGTAAAGTTCTTCTTTGTTTAAAGTTAATACAATCAAGTTTATTTTTCTCAATAAGCTGTCTTCTATGGTTTATTTCATGAATTCCTTGATCATCATGATAAATATGATTTATTATATTGGCTATGCAGGTGTTATTTGATGTGTGCTTGTTTGTGTTTGCAAGTTCTTTAAAAGGAAACTCATTTGGACTGTCGAAGCATGTCTTCCACAAACTAGCATTGGACTTGAGGTAGGGTCTAAAACATCTCTTGGCTTTTATTTATAAATCGCAATATTTAGAGAAAGGTAGTATTTGCTTGTCTTGCTTGTCGCTAGATATCTGTAGATACTAGGGAGATCGGTCTTGTCCGAAAGAACGATTTATCCGCCCGACAATAGCGTAAGGTTTCTTATCCTCCAATTGGCCCAAAATAGCACCTACAACAATATCTGATGCATCCATAGCTATGTGAAACGACAGTTCCCAATTAGGTCCTCGCAAGACCGGAGCTGCTGATACACAACATTTCAGCTTTAAGAAGGCCTACTCACACTTCCCTGTCCACAAGAAATCAACATCCTTCATGAGAAAGGAAAATAATGGTGATGCAATTCTTGAAAAAAATTCTATAAATCTTCTATAATACCCTACATGCCCCAAGAAACTACGTACCTCTTTCTGCATTTTTGGGGTTGGAATTCTTAGAATTACCTCTATTTTTGCAGGGTCTACCTTGATTCCGTCAGCAGAAATGTAATGTCCAAGCACGATCCCTTCAGTCATCATCATGTGACATTTCTCAGTGCTCAAGGCAACATTAGTCTGTACACACCGCTCTAGCACTTTTTCCAGATTGACTAATGTTGTTTCAAAAGCATCTCCATAGGGTGTGAAATCGTCCATGAAGATTTCCAGACAGTCATTCAATAAGTCAGAAAAAATTCCTAGTATCGCCCTTTGAAAGGTTGCTGGCACATTACAGAGCCCAAAAGGTAGCACTCTGTATGCGTAGGTTCCCCAAGGACAAGTAAAGGTCGTTTTATCTTGGTCTTCCGGGGCAATCTGTATCTGATTGTAGCCACTAAATCCATCCAAAAATGAAAAGTATTTCTTTTCGGAGAGAGTATCAAGGACCTGATCTATAAATGGTAATGGAAAATGGTCCTTCTAAGTGGCCTTGTTGAGTTCTCTATAATCAACACAAACTCTCCACTTGCCATTCTTTTTAGGAACGATGAAAAGTGGTGACACCCACTGACTGTCAGATATTGGATAAATAAAATTAGCACTCAGGAGTTTTTGTAGTTCTTCTTTCACCACTTCCTTTAGTGCAGGGTTCATGCAGCACTGTGGCTATCTAACTAGTTTGCAGCCATCCTTCAAATAAATACGGTGAGTGCATAGGTTAGGGTGGATCCCTTTCATATCCGTATAATCCCATGCAAATTCCTTTTTATACTTCTGTTACAGTCGTTGATTCTTTTCAGCAATCAAATTAGGATTAACATTCAAAACTTTTCTAGATTCAATCTCAATTGGGTTGGTAGCAGTATTTGGAGTACTTCTCATTTGTTCAAAATATATATCTTCCACCTCTTCCTCCTCATTTGCATTTTTAACAGAAGCAACCGAAATTGAATTACTAATAAAACCATTAATAACATCATCTTCTATCTCGTCTTTAAAATACTAGGCTTTCCCTAGAGTGAGGAGTGGTAGGGAAAGATTTGACTCATGCTCAAACTCATCCCACCAAGGGTTGTACACATCCACATTTGGTTTTGGGGGATAAAGATTAAGGTTCTGGGTTGCCTGGCCATTTGAGATCACCATGGATCCTGTCCTGTCCTGTCAGTGGCCAGCCAAGGTCTCCCTAAGATCAAAGGATGCCCCCCCAAATTGGATTTGGGCTGTAGGATAAGGAAATCAACTGGGTATCTCCAGGAAGGTATTGTAATCACTACATCTTCTAACATCCCCTCGGGTTTAACATGGGACCTGTCTGCCAATTCCAGCACAGTAGGAGTGTGTCTGAGTCCCTGTAGCCCGAGAGTGATAAAGAGATCTTTCGTCATTACATTAATGGCAGCCCCAAGATCAATCAATGCATTGGCTATGGGTTGATCATTAATGTAGACGGTGACTATGGGATTTCCTGGATCATGGTACTTAGTAAGGAGAGGTTGAGCAGACATTAATTCAGATAACTTTCCCATCACATGTATGGTGGCAGGGTCTTTAGGCTTCCTCCCAGGCTTCTTGATGCACAAATCTCTCACTGTCTTGGCATAGATGGGTACTTCTTTAAGGGCTTGCAGCAAAGGAATTCGTACATACAAATTTTGCAACTCCCTAAGGAAATCAGATTCAGGCTGTGAAGTCATCCTAGGTTTGGCCAGTCTCTGAGGGTATGGGGGGTCCTGTGTAACAACAGTTGAATCTGTTGTTACAGGTGTATCAGCCTTCCCCGAATTAGTTGTTACAGATGTAACAGTTCTTCGTGGGTCGGCTGTTATAGATGTAACAGTTTCCTTTGTATCAGTTGTTGTAGACGCAGTAGCCACCTCAAAACCTTCGACTTCTCCTCTGGATGGTTCGCAGTCCTCCTCTGTAATGATGGGGGAATGACTGGGGTTAATTATTGTGCCCGATCGAAATTGTATTTTATTAAGTTCCACGGGGGTAATAAAGTAGGTCTGGAAGGTTGTAGGAGCCTCTATGCCCTGAGCTGATTTATTTTTTGGGTTTGGGTTAGGTTGCACAAGTAGTTGGGGTTGCATAGGTGGTGGAGGATCAAGGGCTTGGAAAGGAGGTAACTGTAGCTGTTGTTGCATGGGTGGTGTAGGAAAAGTTGAATTCTAGGCATTTCCTCTCCAGTTCTAGTTCCAAGGGTATGGTTGGGATTGAGGATATTGAATAGGAGGAGATGAAGACCATTCGTTCCAGGGTGAAGGGAATTGAGCTGAAGGAGGGGTAGAATATCGCCATGGGTATGGTTGGTTATTATATGCATTGTTCCACAAATTAAAAGGGGAAAAGTCTTGAGACATACCTAGAGGTCGCGGTTGCCATGGCCTCCTTGGTGTGATGAAGTAAGAGGACTGCACCTCTTCGCTTGATTCTCTGAGTACTGCCTTTAGTCTAGGAAGCTCCAGACACTTCTCTGTCGAATGCTCCAACTCGCAGATGTTACATAGGTTAATGCTATTCAATTCGCATTCCTTGTGAGGATGTTTCTTCCGACAAGTCAGACAGAACACGACCAGGGGTGTATCAACTTCTGCTTGTGTCTTTTTGATCTGTGTTGTTGTTATCTGGGCTGAGAGAGTACTGAGGATATCGGTCTTGAAATTTTCGAACAAATTTCCGATCTTCGCTCTAGTTACTCCTCCACCTACAGATTTTTGTATGCGAACAAAGGCATCTCGAATTGTACTTTTTCCTTTAGACGATCCTCGAGAGCATCGTAGGCAGAGCTTTATAATTTCAGTGAATGGCTCTTGTGATATATCCCCCTTTCCTAATAGGTTCAGGGTGTCAAGGCAGTCATCCCTCATTCCTCTGATGAATATAGTCTTCAAGATTTCCGGGTCTAAATCGATGTGTTTAGACTTATGAAAATTGTAGTGGAACGATTCCACATAATCTTCTAGGCTTTCTTCCTCCTTCTATGTCATCCTAAATAATCCGAAAATGAGATCTTAGACTAATATTAAGATATTACAGACTCATGTGCAGGATTTGCCTATATTACTTAGTGAAACAGATCGAAAAGATTGCGAATAATATAGACAATGAAGCAGTTAAAGAAACATAACAAACACACACACATAACACAGCAAATAATCAAGGATTTCACCCAAAACTCTTGGGCTACGTCTCCTGGTCTAGCTTTCAGTGGTGACCTCTCTATTATGTCTTCAAGAGCAAAGTTTTTACAAATGTGAGCTCAAATTGAGGCTCAACACAACAGGAATAAACAACAGGGCTTTACTTGGATCCCCCAAGTCTTTTTGAGTACACAGACTCTCCCTCTCACTCTCTGTCTCTGTTTTCTCTCTGTCTCAGCATTGCCTGCCCCTATCTCTATCATTCAGTGGCTTTTAAGTCAATCGGCGTGTTATCACTATAAAAATTTTAACAATTTTGGACAGCCCGCATGGTTCCAAAGTTTTTATGTTAAACATGGTCAAGTCATTTTTAATGTTTTTAGAAGTCTAAAACATAGAGTGGAGTCTTGTTCCCATTATCAAATAAGGTCAACAATCTTGTTTTACATATCATTGATCCCACATTGATTCAAAGGTGTCATGTGTTAAGGTTGTTTCAAAATTGGCATGCACTACGAAATCACCTAGGAGTTTTCGTAGCGCAAAACTTAGAAAATACACTATGTGCACTACAAAACCGAGGATTCGTAGTTAGGATTTTTCATAGCGCAAAACCCAGACTTTGCACTGGATGCACTATGAAATCACTGAAGCAGCGTTTTTCAGCAGAAAAATTGTTTTAAGTAGTAAACTTCCATGAGGTATCTTGATCAAATGAAAGCATATTTTGGAACACTGAAAGAGGTTTTTATTCCTAACATACTGAAATACAAAAACCTCTTTCAGTTTCTTCAAATTCATTATGAGCTGGGAGAAGTTGATGACTCAAATTGCGCTATGAAACTGCTGTAGGAGCAGTTTTTCAGAAATCACAATTTCCAGTTTACACCTGATATTCAAAGACAGTTTCTGGGCAGTAGGAAAGGTATTGAAAAAAACCAAGAGAATTTTTTTTTTCAGCACAAAGTTGTCTACAAAAGCCTCCTTTTGTTTTGCAAAACACATTTTTGATGAGGAGAAAAAAGCTCTGTCCCAACACCTATTTTTCAGCCAGAACATAGCAAGGGACAGTTTCCTAATTTTCAGGGCAGATGAAGGAGAAGCTATTGGAGGCCAGCTGGGGGGTTATGGACATCACCAAGTTCGAATTTAAGAAGGAGAAGCTTTCAAAAACCGAATTTATTCCACAGTCAAGGTTTTTGCCAAAATAATAAGGAGTTACACTCCTAGTTGTATTAGGATTCTAGGATTGTCAATTAACAGCTAGTTGTAATTAATAGTTTGTTTTAGGTATGAGTAGGTGTCAGGTCAAGCAAATTCGAATTCTCTTGATGAAGGATCATGGAATCCTTATTGTAAAAGCTATATATGAATCAATAGATGAAATTAGAATGGATTGGAGTTTTCATTAGTAAAGGAAAGATTGCGTTATTGTAAAAACTGTGTTTTTTCATACTTAATACAGTGATCTATTTGACTACTCAAGATTCACAAAGAGTTTATATGTTTGATGTTCTTATGGCTTTATAGAATTACTTATTTGCAGTGGTATGAGCTTGTGATACTTAGAATTCAATGGAAAATGCTCTAACTTCCTTCACATGCTTGTAAACTGTGTTGTTTCACTGTGTTACAGTTTTCTTCATAAACCTAAACTCTAAGTGCCTTGATTTTCATATCTTGTTGATCATGTTATTTTTTTGAAGACCAATTTGACTCCATAGCCCAATAGATGTTTGCTAATCGTACTTTCAACCAGTCAATAAGTTATACTTCCATTCATTTTGTTCCTAGAGTTAGCCATCTAATCATTAATCAAAAACCCTAAACCTAGTGAGAGAGCCCTCTCAGGTTGAGGAGGCTAAGCCTCAGCCAAAAGATTGGTTTGAAATAGTTACACTGAGATTGACTTGATGAGCAGCCTATCAGGGTCCTATTTTGGTGATAACATTTTGGTGCGTCTGCCGGGAGTCTGAAGATTATTCATTCCCGAAATCAAGAAGCTGAACTTCTGAAGGTAGTAGGAGCTCAGAAAGTTTTCGAGGCTGCAATCTACCTTGGCGACTCCACACATCAAATAAAAAATTGGAAGGTGACTCCACTGCTAGAAGATTAGTAGCTTGATGAAGTTTCAAGATGAGTGCCATTGCAAGAATGAATGCCAGGTATGCCCCTATGAATCGGTCTCACATCCCTAGTTTTCCAAATCCTATGCCAAAGGTTGATTTGTTAGATGATCTTCCAATATTCAAAGATGAAAAGAAAGACAATGCTGCTCTTCATTTGGTTAGGTTCCATATGCATGTATGCAGTCTTAACGTTCATTTCCCTGAATATTGTCTCATGAAGATGTTTATGACCACTTTAGAAGGAAAAGCATGGTCTTGGTATAAAAGCTTGGAAAATGGTTCATTATATTCTCTTGTTGATTTCCATGATGTATTCTATGACATGTATAAAGAGTGTCATCCCTCCTTATTGCTAGTCAAAGATTGATGTAAACATTCTACGAGTTTTATTCAATATTTGGAGGATTGTTATGATGATGATGAATTCATGGATGAAGAAATTTAAGAGGCTCTTCATAACAATACATTTCAACACCAAGAAGAAAGGATAACATCCCATGAAATGCAGCATAAAAATCAGTAGGGGTTTACTTATGAAAATCATATTACATCCTCCAAGATTGATGTAGAGATGCAGCATACTTGTCAGTCTTCGGATCATAATGAAGATGAAAATAATTGCAAACACCAAGAAGAAATACTGGAAGAAATTTTTTATAACCCTCAGGCAGAGGAAAAGGTTGAATTTTTATGTCATACTTTGCAGCAGCTTACATCAATGAATGATCTTAATAATGAAGAAAATTACATTGTTTGTGGGAATCATTTAGAAAAGCAGTTGGATAGCATATCAAAGGAATCGTGTGTGGCTAAAAATCAGTTGTCTAAAGATATAGAATGTTATGATGATCATCAAAATAACCATGTCCTCTTTGACCCTATAAATGAATACATGGCAAAGTTTTGCACACCAGTATTTCATTTTCATTTGCATTATGAAGATCAGATACATTATAAGTTGATTTGGTCATCTCACTATCATGGTTATTTTGAGGTTGAATGCAGTCAAGAGCCTCAAATATCAGAAAAGACAATTGATTGGCTTTATTGGAAATATCATGTTGCCTGACCTAAAGTGGAAATTGCAGCTGATAGGGTAGGTAGGAATGTGAAAATAAGCTCAGGGTAGGTTGACTGAGCATTTTTTTTAGTAGGTGCAGGTTGAGTCCCTCTTGCAGAAATCATTAAAGCTTGGGGAGTAGATTGGGCAGCATTTCAGAATTTTATTCTAAAGGATGGATAGCAGCACTGGAACTGTAGGTTCTTAGTGTACCACAAGGGCACACTATCCCAAGTGGAGCCACTGTTATCACTATAAAAGTTTTAACAATTTTGGACAGCCCGCATGGTTCCAAAGTTTTTATGTTAAACATGGTCAAGTCATTTTTAATGTTTTTAGAAGTCTAAAACATAGAGTGGAGTCTTGTTCCCATTATCAAATAAGGTCAACAATCTTGTTTTACCTATCATTGATCCCACATTGATTCAAAGGTGTCATGTGTTAAGGTTGTTTCAAAATTGACATGCGCTATGAAATCACCTAGGAGTTTTCGTAGCACAAAACTCAGAAAATACACTATGTGCGCTACGAAATCAGGGATTCGTAGTTAGGATTTTTCATAGTGCAAAACCCAGAATTTGCACTGGATGCGCTACGAAATCACTAAAGCAGCCTTTTTCAGCAGAAAAATTGTTTTAAGTAGTCAACTTCCAGGAGGTCTCTTGAGAAACTGAAAGCATATTTTTAAAAACTAAAAGAGGTTTTTATTCCTAACATAATGAAATACAAAAACCTCTTTCTGTTTCTTCAAATTCATTATGAGCTAGGAGAAGTTGATGACTCAAATTGCGCTACGAAACTTTTGTAGGAGTAGTTTTTCAGAAATCACAATTTCCAATTTACACCTAATATTCAAAGATAGTTTCTGGGCAGTAGGAAAGGTATTGAAAAAAACCAAGAGAGGTTTTTGTTTAGCATAGAGTGGTCTACAAAAGCCTCCTTCTATTTTGTAAAACACATTTTTGATGAGGAGAAAAAAGCTCTGTCCCAACACCTATTTTTCAGCCAGAACAGAGCAGGGGACAGTTTCCTAGTTTTCAGGGCAGATGAAGGAGAAGCTATTGGAGGCCAGCTGGGGGGTTATGGACATCACCAAGTTCGAATTTAAGAAGGATCAGCTGTCAAAAACTGAATTTATTCCATAGTCAAGGTTGTTGCCAGCATAATAAGGAGTTACACTCCTAGTTGTATTAGGATTCTAGGACTGTCAGTTAACAGCTAGTTGTAATTAATAGTTTGTTTTAGGTATGAGTAGGTGTCAGGTCAAGCAAATTCAAATTCTCTTGATGAAGGATCATGGAATCCTTATTGTAAAAGCTATATATGAAGCAAGAGATGAAATTATAAGGGGTTGGAGTTTTCATTAGTAAGGGAAAGATTGTGTTATTGTAAAAACTGTGTTTTTTCATACTTAATACAGTGATCAATTTGACTACTCAAGATTCACAAAGAGTTTATATGTTTGATGTTCTTATGGCTTTATAGAATTACTTATTTGCAGTGGTATGAGCTTGTGATACTTAGAATTCATTGGAAAATGCTCTAACTTCCTTCACATGCTTGTAAACTGTGTTGTTTCACTGTGTTACAGTTTTCTTCATAAACCTAAACTCTAAGTGCCTTGATTTCCATATCTTTTTGATCATGTTGTTTTGTTGAAGACCAATTTGACTCCATAGCCCAATATATGTTTACTAATCATACTTTCAACTAGTCAATAAGTTATACTTCCATTCATTTTTTTCCTAGAGTTATCCATCTAATCATTAATCAAAAACCCTAAACCTAGTGAGAGAGCCCTCTCAAGTTGAGGAGGCTAAGCCTCAGCCAAAAGATTGGTTTGAAATAGTTACACTAAGATTGACTTGATGAGTAGCCTATCAAGGTCCTATTTTGGTGATAACACGGCGCTTGTCTATTCGTTTTCCCTTTCAGGCTTTCCGGCTTCCAGCCTCTGTCCGTTCAAATCCTCTCTAAGCATTAACCAATCATGGTGTAACGTCTTCAGGTATGGTGGCCACCAGTTATGAAATAGAAGGGACTATCGACGCTTTGAAATCCCAAAAATGTTGTTTCTCTGTTTACACAGAAACGCTGTAAAATCCGCCAAACTATCATTTATCGAGCTTCAAATATTATCAATTCCGCTCTATAATACTTTCGGATCCGCCTTTGGTCGCTATTGAAAGTCCACCATTGATCTATGTGATCGTTGATCCAACAGTTGCTATTCATTTTGGGCAGCTTATGCGCCTAGAGATTACCCACCCGAAAAGGCAGTTTTCTCTCTCTGGCACCAAGCCACGTTGCAGCGAGTGTATGGGCTCAAGCGAAGCCCATCCAATACCGCTTACCGCCTGAGGCCCGCCCGAAATTCCACTCATTACGGAGCTCAAAATATATATCATTACTTGTATAAACCCTTTCAGGTCCATTTTATCACTCCGTTCGCATTCCCTTTGTTTTTCGTTTATTTAACGAAAATGCAAATTTACATAGAAAAACCCTTTTCTTCCAAAACTCAAAATATATATATTTGCACCCATAAAACCCGTCAGGTCTGGCTATCGCAAATCGCATATGTATTGGCCCCACTCATTTATATTGTCACGATGCAACTTTGCGATGCGATATATCGTAATCGCATATCGCATAGTCCTCGGGCCCCGATAAGTCCTTCTATGTGTGTATTGGCGATGCGATAGCGCGAGTAGATCTGGACCGTTGATCTGCGCGCATAGATCAACAGCCCTCGTTTAATCGCGTTGATTGTTGTCGCAATTTCCCATAAGGTCGTGCCCGATTAACTCCGCCTGCTACCGCCGATTGCGATATGCCGATCAAATCTGGACCGTTGATCGGCCAGATCCGACGGCTCCTGTGCAATGTTGCTTAAGCCTTCGTTTAACTCTGTTTTTGCCATTTCTTCTTGTTTTTCATTTGCGATAGTGTTTTCCGCCATTTGCTAATGTTTTTCCCTTGCGATAGTTTTTAAGTATATGAAGACTTAGAGGGTTTTAGGATCCATTTTGGATCACGCCTTCCCACTGAAAAAGCTTTTGGACCACCAAAAGTTGGTTTTTAAGCATCGATCAAGTGAGGATACAGCTTCCTCACTTGTCCAATCTCTATCCATCGTGCACTGCTTGGTTTTGAACCTTTCAGACTGATTCTCAAGTACTCAACATCCCCTTTGCGCGTAGTTCTCACCTTCCTGTCCAGAACTGTGTCTTCCTGCAACTCATTGAGATATTCAGGCAACAGATCATCAATAGAAGGCAACTAACTTTTCTCTTTGGGATCTTCAATAAATGAAGGTTCATATAGTCTCAAGTTCTCTGCATTAACGACTGAATAGATATGCATATAAGCTGGCAAATCAAGGTGAAAAGCGTTTCCACAAATTTTCTCAAGTATCTTGAAAGGCCCATACCTTATTGGTTTCAGCTTCTTACCTTCACCTTGCATTCTGTCTTTGCTGATGTACAGCCAAAATTGATCACCAACTTGGAAGCTATGCTCAATTCAATGCTTGTCATGCCTTGCCTTGTACTTGGCCTGGCTTATTTCCAGTTGTTCCTCCACTACCTGGTGAATTTCTTGGATCTATTCAATGAACTTGGTTGCTTTGTCCACATCACTATGTCCATCAACTGCTATGTCTTTACTAAAGAAAAAATCCAAGGGAGAATTTGGTATAAAACCAAAACAAGTCTCAAAAGGAGATCTCTGAGTAGAAGAGTGCTTGGCACGATTGTAAGCATGTTGCACATAACACAAATGTTCATCCCAAAGCTTGGGATGCTTGCTGCAATAACCTCTGAGCAACTGGATCACTGTCATGTTGACCACCTCTATTTGACCATCTATTTGTGGATGAAATGTTGTGCTCTTCTTCAATCTGGTGTCCATCAACTCCCATAGACTTGACCAAAACTTCCCAACAAATCGGGAATCTCGATCAGATACAATAGAAGTGGGTAACCCAAAATGAACCCATACATGCTGAAAGAACAACTTTGTTGTTTGTTCAGCTGTAACCTGCTTGTTACAAGGTATCAAAATACACATTTTGCTGAACCTATCCACAATAACATATAAATAATCATGACCTTTTCTAGATTTTGGCAATCCCCCAACAAAGTCCATGGAAACACTTTCCCAAGGACGAGAAGGAATTGGAAGTGGAGTGTACAAGCCTAATTTTCTATTACTGGGCTTGCTTGTAGCACACATGGTACACCCTTTAATATATCTAGAAATTGTTTCATGCATTCTTGGCCAATAACAGAACCTTTGCAACTATGCAACTATTTTACTTACACGAAAGTGACCTGATATAAGAGAAGTATGTGCTTCTCGGATTATGTTAACTCTTTCAGTTTGTGGAATGCATAACTTTCCCAAATGATACAAGAGTTGGTCCTTAACATAATAATCCAATTCTTCTACTTGTTTGCCATGACTTAAAGTTGCATATACACCTTTAAAATCTACATCTTGAGCATATTGTTCAATGTAGCTTTCATGCATTACTGAGTTATGCTTAAGTATAGTAGATGCATTTATGATTGATCTTGATAGCATATCTGCATACAGCCCTTGCTTTGTCTTGAAAGCAGTCTTCCATGCATCTTGTTCTGCAACTCTGACCTAATGATAGCCACTATGCAAGTCTAACTTGGAAAAGTAAACTTCTTCTTTCAACTGATCTAATAGATCATCAATGTGAGGAAGAGGATAACGATTCTTGATCGTTATTTTATTCAGTGCTCTATAATCAATGCACATCCTCCACGAACCATCTTTCTTTCTCACCAGTACGATTGGAGATCCACATGGTGATGTGCTTGGTCTTATGAACCCTTTATCGAGCAGCTCTTGTACCTGCTTCTTGATCTCTGCATTCTCTAAAGCGGATAACCTGTACATTCCGATGTTAGGTAATGGAGCATCTTGCTACAAATGAATATCATGTACTATTTCCCTTTTGGGTGGCAGACCTTTACGTTCTTGAAATAGGATATCATATTCTGAAATAGCTTTAACTAAATCAGCTTTTTGTTTAACATCACAACCTTCAAATACATTAGTTTTATCAAGGTTCTTTCCCTTTACAGCCATTAGTAAGAATTGCTTGCATGAATTTACAATTCTTTTCATCTACCCTGAGTTTATGAGAGAATAGTTATTTTTGAGTTTATGAGCTCTTACAATATATTCTATTCCATCTTTAGTGAGTTGATACTTATTTTCAGCTCTATATAAAATGCCTTTTCTATCATACAGGTAAGGACTTCCTAAAACAATATCACATATATCTAAGGGAACTACATCTAACTCAACCTCATCTACAAATGTTGACCCAATAGCAAACCTAAGTTTACATTGTCTAGTCACTTGTAGCTTTGCTTTATCACATACCCAACCTAATGGATATGGCTTCTTGTGAGGTGTTGTTAGTAAGCCCAACTTCTTTACAATTGTTTTAGAAATCAAGTTTACTTGTGAGCCACTATCAAATAAAGTATCAATCTTTTGGTGCTTGGAAATAACTCTGATATGAAAAAACTCATGTCTTTTCCTCTCATTAGCTTCATTATCAATAGATTGTGCAGAATTACTTGTAGGTGCTCCGGAATTTTTACCTTTTGATACATGTGTCTGTGACTGTTGTTTCATCACCTGAGTCTAACCCCAAGTCTTTCTGAATAGCAGCAGCAGTATTCTTCTTCTTACCACCGAACTTCTTGGGTTTCAGCTCCGGATGCAAAGACCAGTAGTGTTCATCATCGTGTCCATCCTTCTTGCAGTGAGTGCATGAAGGTTTGTCTTTCTGTACAACGTTTGTCTTCCTCTCCTTCCATTTCAGCTTCTTCTTTTCCTTGTTCTTGCTTGCAAAGGGTTTTGATGATCCCCCAATCTCTGGGTTCACATTCTTGCCTCTAGCTTCTAGATGTGTAGCCTGAACTGATACATCATCTAGGCTAGTAGGATTAAACATGAGAATGGTGTGCTTCAAATAGCTATGCAGACCACCTATATACTTTAACAAGGTTTCAGGTGAGTCTAGAGAAATTCCTAGAGTTAAAGCTCTTTTTCTAAATTCCTGGGTATAACTTTGTACACTTTGGCCCTTTAATTGGCGAAGAGTTTGCCAACTCATCATTGCTTGCTGCATATAAGCTAGAGGATAGAATTGTTTTTTGATGGCAGAAACAAATTCATTCCAGGTAGAAAGAATTTTACCATGTCTCTTCAGATCAGCTTGTGTCTTGCCTTCCCACCACACTAGTGCAGTTCCTCCAAGGCGAAGGCTAGCCAGCTGAATCTTTCTCCTTTCTAAATCAATGTTTTGCACCCTGCAATATACATCAATCTGTCTAATCCAGTTATCTAGCTTTTCTGCATTTAATTCTCCATCATAAATTGGCAAATCAAATTTTACATCTAATTTAATCAAATATGTTTTCTTCTTTTTCTTTTCAGGGCTAGGAGATGAGGATGATGGAGGTGATGGTGGAGGAGATGAGGGAGGAAGCTTTTCCCCTTTCCCTTTGCCCTTTGGAGGGGCATCTAGAGAAGGTTCTTCTGCTCCTTTGTCTTGTTTGGGTGTTGAAGTGCTTTCACCTCGACCTTTCTTAAATTCTCGATACATCTCTTCCACCATGGCTCGCATGGCCATGAAACTGTTCGTGAACTGAAATTCTAATTCCAATGGGACTTCTCCCGCCATTCTCCTTTGAGAGTAGACTCTTCCAATCTCTGGATTAACCTCAAAAAGTTCTCCTTCTCCTAGTTTGAGCTTTGACCTAGTTAGCATTCAAAAATTCAACACTAGCTTGTCTAACCTTAGCAAACCTAAAGCTCTGATACCACTTGATCTGAAAATGAGATCTTAGACTAATATTAAGGTATTACAAACTCATGTGCAGGATTTTGCTATATTACTTGGTGCAATGGATCGAAAATATTGCAAATAATATAGACAATGAAGCAGTTAAAGAAACATAACAGACACACACACATAACACAGCAAATAATCAAGGAGTTCACCCAAAACTCTTGGGCTACTTCTCCTAGTATAGCTTTTAGTGGCGACCTCTCTATTATGTTTTCAAGAGTATATTTTTTACAAATGTGAGCTCAAATTGAGGCTCAACACAATAGGAATAAACAATAGGGCTTTACTTGGATCCCCCAAGTCTTTTTGAGTACACAGACTCTCCCTCTCGCTCTCTGTCTCTGTTTTCTCTCTGTCTCAGCACTGCCTGCCCCTGTCTCTATCATTCAGTGGCTTTTAAGCCAATCGGCGCTTGTCTGTTCGTTTTCCCTTTCAGGCTTTCCGGCTTCTGGCCTCTGTCCATTCAAATCCCCTCTAAGCGTTAACCAATCATGGTGTAACGTCTTCAGGTATGGTGGCCACCTGTTATGAAACGGAAGGGACTATCGGCGCGTTGAAATCCCAAAAATGTTGTTTCTCTGTTTACACAGAGAAATACACAGAAACGTTGTAAAATCCGCCAAACTACCGTTTATCAGACTTCAAATATTATCAATTCTGCCCTGTAATCCTTTCGGATCCACCTTTGGTCGCTATCGCAAGTCCACCGTTGATCTATGTGATCATTGATCCAATGGTTGCTATTCATTTCAGGCAGCTTATGTGCCGGGAGATTACCCGCCCAAAAAGGTGGTTTTCTCTCTTTGGCGCCAAGCCACGTGGCGGCCGGTGTATGGGCTCGGGTGGAGCCCATCCAATACCGCTTACCGCCTGAGGCCCGCCCGAAATCCCGCTCGTTACGGAACTCAAAATATATATTGCTGCTTCTATAAACCCTTTCGGGTCCGTTTTATCGCTCCATTCGCATTCCCTTTGTTTTTTGTTTATTTAACGAAAATGTGAATTTACATAGAAAAACCATTTTCTTCTGGAACTCAGAATATATATATTTGCACCCATAAAACCCGTCGGATCCGACTATCGCAAATTGCATATGTATTGGCCCCACTCATTTGTATTGCCACGATGCAACTTTGCGATGTGATATATCGCAATTGCATATCACATAGTCCTCGGGCCCCGGTAAGTCCTTCTGTGTGTGTATTGGTGATGTGATAGCGCAAGTAGACCTGGACCGTTGATCTGCGCGCATAGATCAACGGCCCTCGTTTAATCGCGTTGATCGTTGTCGCGATTTCCCATAAGGCCACGCCCAATTAACTTCGCTTATTGCGTTATGCCGATCATATCTAGACCGTTGATCGGCCAGATCCGACGGATCCTGTGCGATGTTGCTTAAGCCTCCCTTTAACTATGTTTTCGCCATTTCTTCTTGTTTCTCATTTGCGATAATGTTTTCCACCATTTGCTAATGTTTTTCCCTTGTGATAGTTTTTAAGTATATGAAGACTTAGAGTGTTTTAGGATCCATTTTGGATCACTAAATATCTCTTCCCTTAAGTCCCTGGTCCTACAATAGTCCTAGTACTTTGACAAGAACGTCTCCTTCATATCATTCCACATTGAAATGGAAGCGGGACCTAATCCCATGAACCATCTCAAGGCTGCTCCTTTTAAAGTAGCAAGAAATAGCTTTAGTTTCTGAGCATCTGTTGTATAATCATAACTTCTACATAGGACATCAAACTCAAACAGAAATGTATCTGGATCTTCCACAGTCATCCCCTGAAAGGATGGTAAAGATGATAGAGGAATGTTTTTCATAGGAGCTTCACCTCCGATATTCCCAATTGGGAACTCAAAGGTGGTAGTAGTGGTGTCTGTTTTAGCATTGTTATCATTGTTGTCTCCCATGATGAATTCTTCTAACCCTTCCTGTAGTAGATGTTCTTCGAGTTGTGTTTTTGATGGCCCTGTAGGTGTGATTAATGCCTCAGATACCACTGGGGTTGGTTGTTTCACCACACTACCTGTATCCAGATATTGATAAATCAATAGGTGCTTTTCCGCCTCAAGTGTCCGATGTTCCCCCTCGGTCCTCAAATTCTGGCTACTAACTTCCCCTTCTTGCTCATAAATCAAATCCTTGATCTTGGGGGTATGATTTCTAACCTTAGAACGATACAGTCCTGAGATGGAGGGATTGGAGGTTTCTACTTTCGCTATGGGAGTAACAGCCTTCTGCGGCCCTGTTTTCCTTGCATTCCTTTGAGAGTTGGACTGTTCTTTTTCCACCTTGGAGATTAATTCTTGGATAAATGTCTTCCTTCCCAAATCTTCACCCTTCGTTTCCTTTTTATGACCCATCGTTCTTGTGACTTATTAGAGTGGGGGTGATTTCAGTGTCTCTATAAGTCCTACAAATGCACACATGGACCCTATGTGTATTAAATCACACTCTAAGTGCCTCAGTCTTCGACAGTGGTGAGCCCGCCCAGGTATGTTAGAGCAATGCGCAGGTTCTTACCTCTTGTCTTACTGCCCAGTGACTGAAGAGCTGAAGACACACTAATCAAAGCATCAAAATGTCCTAAGTGTCCTAGTGATCACAATGGTGATCCCGCCCAGGTATGTTAGAGCGATGCGCAGGTTCTTACCTCTCATCTTACCGCCCAGCAATTGTGGACTAAGAACACTTTATATCAAACAAACAACTTGGTTGATTGTATCGTCAACTTGCCATCCCCGACAATGACGCCAAAATGTAGTGTTGTTTTAATCAACCTTAATTGACTTCAAACTGCAACATTAATTGTCAACCCAGGGTAGGTCTTGTTGTTTCAATGGAGTTCGCATTGTATATGCCGATACACCCCAGCCAAGCATAAGAAAGTGCAAAGAAGTTGTAAAAGGTGTCGCTGATCTAAATTGCTGAATCAAACCATGCATGTAGATACAAAAACACTCTACAGAATTAATCACAACTCGCAGCTATCGAAATAAAGGCACGCCACACAAGAACTAACATCTATTCCATCTGGTTACTATTGCTTTGTTGTTTAACTCTGTGTAACAGCATAAGATAAATAGAAATAGTAGCGAATGCAATCCACAATTTGTATAGCAAAAGCGAAAAAACCATAAATAAATAAACTAAACTGAAATGTACACTACCTAATCAATACAATCCTTGCCAAAGAGGAGGGCCCTTCCTCCTCAGCAGGGTGCAGGAAGAACACAAAAAGTGATTAACGAATCAGTTGGAAAATAATAGCATCACTGTGCCAATTGATATTGAACAAGTTCAGGATTACAGAAATAGAGTAACGGTACTCTTCTATATGTCGTCTGCTGATAAAAAGTCAGGTCCTTTATAATTATTACAACCCAAAAATTAGAAAGCAGGTCAGTCATGAGAATTTATCGATTCTCATGCTGATAAAAAATAAAGAAGTTACAACTTATTACTAAATAAATATACATCAGTTGCAACTTCCTAAGTCCTGTTTCTTCAAAAATGAACAATCTTATTGCCAATAGCTGTTATGTGGAATAGTACCCACATTTCCAGCTTCGGTGCAACAGCATTGAGCAAATGGTGGTTTGGGATGACGCGGCATAACTGACGACAGCACTATTGATGCGACGACAGATCCACGCGAGGTGTAACAGAATCTGATATGTAATAGCAACCTGCAACAACATCCAGTGTCTAACAGCAATATGTAACAACAACACCTAGTATATAGCAGCGGTCTGTAACAACACTCAGGGCGTAACAGCAAATTGTTCTACCCTTGCCTGCAGTTAATCCTTTCTGCATGTCTGCTTCATAGCTTCATTCATGTGAGCCATCACCTGAAAAAAGATGAACTTCCCAAAATACTCCTTCAATGCTCTCCTAGTTAGCCACAAAAAGGAATAAAGCCTCGTATTATTCGGTAAAATGTAGCGAAGTAACATCGCAGTAAAATGGATTAAAAAGGTAAGAAATAGAAAGTTTGGTCATATAAGGGCACAGGCTTGGAGGACAGAAATGTCAAAACAAGGGAAAGAATGTGCAGAAAATAGGTAAAAAACCACACCCAACAATTAGTATCAACTTAAATGAAGTATAGATACAAACTATAGTTCAAATATCATCTTTGCTTTCACTAGGATTTGAGCATAGTTAAATGCATAAGAAAGAAATTAGTTAGATATTATAATATGTCTAATTATTGAGATTGATCTAGGGTCATCTACAAAATGGGGGAAGAATAGTCCTAGCAAATGTCCCTTATGCATGATCAAGAAGGAAACCAATTCACACCCTTTTTTCTATTGTAGTTATTCTCATCGGATTTGGAGGGAGGTTGAAGGGTTTCTAAGTTTTGATCATCTATGGAGTGGTTGTAACCCTAAGGATAGTTTTCAAATATGGTTCTCAAGAAAGGAATTGGAATGTTTTCAAGTAGTGCCTTATCAGGTGTTGTGGGTAATATGACTTGCAATGAATCCCTCTCTATTTGAAGATATTCAAATCCCTTCCTTCAAAGTTTTGACTCAGGTAATGAGGTTACTTCCTTATTATAAAGAGGTTCTCAAAAAGGCTATTCCTAGGAGAATTGATGGTTTACATGTGGATAACACTATTCCATGGAGACAAAACAAGTTGTTCACATTGGGTTTTCGTAGTTTCTCTCTAGTGCACTCTACTTTTATTTCAAATAAAATCTAGGTAGTGGGACTAACAACTTGTAAGAATTGATGACTATTTTTTATTTGTTAAAATTTATTTTGGACAAAAGGAGAAGCACACTACAAGTTTCCAATTATTCCTTGACAGTTATACACTAGATGTGTGGACAAAGACATATTCAAAACATTGGTTGATATGTTATAGCAGAGCAACTGAAAGTTATTTCTAGAAAATTCCAAGGGATCAAGTTCAACGATGTTTACAAAGAGTATAATCGAGTTGTTGGCAATGTTTCCAAAGAAGGCCTAGATTTTATAATTAATCACTTTGTACTTTTTGAGTTGCATGATGGAAAATCTACTATAATAAGGCATACTACACAATGTATTTTAAAATATTGTGCTATGAACAAATAAGTAATATGTTGTGGTTTGGGATAGGATTGAGAATACTATGTAATTTACCAGTCGAGCCTTGGAGGAGACAAATCTATAAGACTCGCTTTGACTATATGTTTAGCTTACTTTTTCGTGAATTTTACTTTCCTATAGAAGGTACTTTTGGACAAGTGCTTAGCACAGTTGATGATTGCAATTTTTATTCTTTTTAAATAGGAGTTATTTTTATTCTTTGGAAAAAATGTCTAGTTATTGAGATAGGGAATATATGTTTAAACATAAGCTAAGAATGAAAAAATTGAGGATAGGGAATTTATTATGTTGCAAAATAGTGCAATTTAATCTTAAGGACATCGTGTTTATCTTTCCTTTCCCATACTCTCTTGGGTTAAATATCTTCGATCTAATTATATCGCCACACAAGTAAATGAATATATTTCTTCTTCTTCACTACATATAGAATCCTAATAAAATATCTAACCCCAAAGGAATATTTTCATTTGAAGTGAAACAACATCATTGAGGCTTCCTTTCTAGATTCCATAATTGATTTCATAGAATCTTGGTAGTGACAATAATGTAGGTTTTTTCAAATCCTCTCAAAAACCTACACAATAATACGATATCATATCCCCTTACTTTGTCTAAGTTAAAAACCTTTCAATGCAAAATCCAAGAGCATCCCAAAAGGAATTTGGGGGGCATATAGAGAATGGTCCTCTACATATAATTAGAGCACTATAATTTGGTGATGAAGAAAATATTGCATTTTTTATATCTTTCACTTGTTGTAAATTAGGAAGATGTGGTATAGAAACATTGCCTTATACCTATGCTTTTCAACCTTAACTTCCATGAGTAGTTTTGTCTAAATTGTTTTAAATGCAATCACTAATTTGGTTATGTGCCAATTTTTAAGGATTACTATGAATTAAAGTTAAACATATCAATAAATAAATGCTTCATAGCTTTTTAGGCTTATTCCATTATGTTAATTGCCATTGTTTGAAGCTATTTTCTGATATGTTGTTACCTAAGGCTTTCTTCTTGAAGTTTACCATTTTATATATTTTCCTTTTATCTATGCAATAAAGTCATTTTTTAAGCCTATTTTCTGATATGGTGTTACTTAAGGCTTGCTTCTTGATGTTTATGTTTTAATAGATTTTTCTTCTATCTATGCAATAACTTTTCAACTAGATAAATAATATTATCAAAATCTAGATAAACAAGAGGATCAAAATTGTGATTGATTGTTATAGTTTGTGCTAAGTGCACATGCCATTATTTTAAATTCATGTAAAGAAATTTTGCTACTCAATTCATTATTTTTTTGCCGATGAATCTTGCTACATGATTCATTATTGTTTTTCTTATGAATCTTGCTACTTAATTCATCATTATCATACTTATGAATTTTGCATGTGCTTGTAATTTCTTACTCGCCATTTCCTAAACATGCATAGTTCCACCCTCAATTAGAATTAAATTACTATGGGCATCTTAAGGCAATGCTCTTTAATGTTATTCTAACTATGTAACAATCAAGGGAGTGTATTGTAAATATTTTCTGTTTTCTAGCTCGGAAAATTCCCATAACAAGCTTTATAATACTTTGAACTATGTTTAAATTTTCCTAGCCGTTTCTTAGAGTTACCTACAGAGTAGTATTAACTATATTGAAATTAGGTCTTAGTCTTAGTTTCTAATAAACCAATTTAAATAGCCTTTGTTGTCAATTTTAATATCAATCATTGTGTTTTAGGATTGATAAACATTAATTACTTTTCGATTATCATATTTGATCTTATTTGAATTTGTGAACATTCTCCCTAATTGATACTCTCAAAATTAACATTGATATATGCATGTTTAACTTTTAATATCAACATTTTCACAAACTTAAACTAATAACATTTTAACATACCTAAGCTCTTATATATTCTTATCAAACTTATGAGATACTCCAAAAAAAGTAAAACTTGTTTGTTATTGTTAAATTGTAGTAAGAAAAGGCTTTATTTGACTTGTGCCTTAGTCAAATGAGGAAATTCAAATTCAACTTCAAGCAAGATGAGTTGTCAGGTAGTTCAAGCAGGATGAGTTGGGGTAAATTGGTACATCATCTTCCCGGGGTTGTAAATTTGGCATACAATCTCCCTTTGGTGCGTGTGATACCTTGTTAGAAATATATATCCGAGTAATACAACTTTTGACTGCAAACCCTTGCTAAAGGTTATGGGTTTTCTCATTTTCCACAAAAATAAAAATGTCTTTTAGGGCCTCAAAATGACTCTGGAAGTTCAGGACCCAAAAAACTGCCAAAAATAGTAAATTGTGATACAATTAAGGAACTAAAAGAAACAATGGTGGGGATCCAAGTGGAATAGGTGGGTGGCCACCAATATCCACCTGGATCAATCCTACCCCCTTAAGAATTAATGGTCCCCATTTCTTTGAGTGCCTCCATGAGATGGGGAAACTTCTACTAAACTTGGTCCTTGGTGAGCCACTTGCCTTAGTGCAGGAGCTAGCCAGTCTTGACAACCCGATACAATTGGATATTCTGATAGTGAGGGTTCTTGATCTGTGAGTCCATGATCCGATCAGTTGTGGCATGTTCCATGCAATATGGGTTTAGCTCTGTTAGTGTGAGTTGTTCTGCAATGTCTTATGTGTTCAGTAATGGTGGAAAGTATGGTTGAAGACGATCCACATTGAACACTGGGTGTAAGCCAAGGAATGGGGGAATGTTGAGCTCAAAGAATTGTCTCTCACGGCCTTGGTGATGGTTTAAGGCCCATATCGGAGTGGTTTGAGATTCTGATGGGCTCTAGCAAGGTTTTCTTTTTGCAAATGCAACCAAACTTTTTCAACCATCTAAAACTTGTGTGGCACCCGTTGGTGATCATGTTGCTACTCGTAATTGGCATTGGACTTATATAAGATGGTGTGCATCTGTCGAAAAATGTGTTGGATGTGTTCAATAAACCAGGTTGCTTTATCAATGTCATACTATACATGTGTGGATTTTGTCTGTGTAGTCGCATGAGGCATGACAACATCAATTAGACACAATGGTTGAAAACCCAAACCCAATTGAAAAGGATTGTGGCGAGACGAGCTATGGAGAGCTCTATTATAATTGTGTTGCACATAGGGAAGGCTCTCATCCCAGTTTCATGGATGATTAGAGTTGTACATGCATAGTATGTGCACTATCATCCTATTTACAACCTTTGTTTAGCCATTAGCCTGGAGATGCAATGCAGTCGACTTAGTGAACTTAGTGACCAATAATGTCCAGAGGCTCGACTAGAATGTTCTCAAGAACTTACTATCCTGATATGATATAATGGTCTATGGGATTCAAAAATGTACCCATACTCGTTCAAAGAAGAGTTTGGCAGTGTCCTCTACTATGATACTCTTCTTGTAGACCACCAATATAACCATCTTAGAAAAAAATTCCACAACCACATATACATAGTCATTAGCATGCTTGGTAGAAAGGATGCCTGACAGATAGTCCATGGATATGGATTCCCAAGTGGCGATCCCTAGATTGCACCAAGAGTGTTGCAACTTCCATAGGCTCTTCAACTTTACTTATCAACCTAGGGTTTCATACAAACTTCGAGGTGACAATGTTATATACACAGTAGATGAATTCTACTCATGCCACCCTCAACTAGGTCAGTTGACCATTAGGGTTTTAAGACCATTCCTCTACTAAACTAAAAGGAGATTAACTACTGAAAGCAAAATGTGAAGGCTAGTCCTAGTGTAGAGAAAGTAAATGATTTTCAACTCAAACTTGTAGATGTTGTCAACTTGTAAATTCTATGAAAGAACACAAGACTTACACTATTATGCAAAAAGGAAACTACTCTAATTTTCCATCAATCATCTAGCTATCAGGGCTGCTTTAAAATAGAAGACTATCCTACCAATTCACAACTCAAGAATGCATGCATTGTTTAACTAATTCACACTTGCAAATTAGGTAAAGTTCTAATTGCCAAATTCAAAATGAAAGAACTAATGTTATTTGTTCTTGCAGGAAAGGAAAAGGAATGAAGGGAATGGACTAGGTGGTACTTCTGGTCATGGAGTCCAAGCAAAGGGGTCTACCTACTCCTAAACTAAGTTATGCTATCATTTCAAGTCAAAACAAGGTCAAAACAGGCTATTACGGGTGTGCTATAGGATTTTGCTACAGGATTCCTATACTGCTACAAGAAGTCCTGAAATGCTACAGGAAGTTGGCTGAGAGGGTTTAGAGAGTAAGAATGATGGATTGAAGTGATGAACAGTTGGATGAAGGTTGTGGGAAATGTAGGGAAGGTGATCAACACCCCTAGCCAAGCCCAACACTTCAAGAAGGCCGGATTTGGGCTAAGATGGTTGCTCACAGTGACCGAAAAACAGAGATCAAGAACATGGGTTGGCATGCATAAAAAGAGGATGGAGAAGTCCTAGATGGAGTTGGTGAAAGTTTCCCTTTCCTGTAGACCCAACAACCCTACAACAACACATGCACCTATTCCTCTTTTCATTTGCAAAATATTACAATCAAAGGTGGAAAAGATGAATTGAATTGAACTTGATCTATGTAATGAACTACCTTCTAAGCTACAACAATCACATGAGAAGCAAAATACCAAATGTAAACCTTTCCAAGAAATCATAAACAACCTATCTACTAATGCCAAGAACTTGATCTATGCAATGAACAGGAAACCACACTCTATTTTTGGGTTGTGATGGCGGGCTCCTCTAATCATGTTCCCGTGAGGGATATGAGATAGGGATCACACTCACATACTTTTTGATGAATTTTACTCTATTGAATTGTAGCAAGTAATCAATCTTCTAAGCTAAAATAAGCATGAATAAACTCTACTGAACTGGAACACTAATCAACATTATATGCTAAAAGAAATACAAATACATGAGAGGGACTTAGGATGCTAGGGTTGGGCCCTAACCTAAGAGCTTTAGCCCTCTGAATCAACTCAGTCTTGGATCAAAACAAAGCTTCTCATTATCATTCCAGAAATGTCAAATACATCATCAAAATAATAGTCACAAGTGTTTAAGCTCAATGGCATCTTAGCTACAATAAAACTTCAAATCCTAATGAGTTCCTTATCATGTTTATTTATAAAAAGGGGAGCTACCAACAGCTCCCTAGAAAATAGGTATATTTGTCTCCCTAACTCGAGAATAGGTGGATCTAGATCTTCCTTGACTTGCACTGGCTCGACTACCAAAGAACTCGGTATGCTTGGCTACCAATGACATCAAGTTGATGAGAGATAGAGTGGGGAATTCGACTGATTGGAGGAGTTAAGGAGGTGGAAAACCTCCTAGAATTTATCTTTTTGTCTACTTTGAGTTCTTTCACTCAATTAACTCAAAATTGCTCCAATTCCTGCATTTAATACACATTATGCTACATGACATAGCAACACATATTTTACTCCTCACACTAAGAATAATATAACAAAATATGTGGATAAATGTGAGAAAAAGATAATTTAATAAGTTGGAGGATGGCATTGTGACCCATAAAATATACATGCTGATGAACCTCATCACTAGGGATGGATGGGAGTAGGCAGAGGAGTGTACAAGCCTTGCTTCTTGATGGTTGTATTGGTGATGGCACAAGCAACGCAGGATCTGATATATTTTTCAACATGATGTTAGAGTTTTGGCCAATAAAAATACTTATGTAGTATGACCACAGTTTTCTGCACACCAAAGTGTCCTACGACCTGACTATAGTGTGCCTCCCAAATCAGCTTTCCATGCTTGCTTAAAGGAACACAAAGGTGTCCCAGGTAGCATAATAATGCATCCTGGAGGTGTAAATCTATATCTTTCTTGCCATCCACTAGCATCTAGTATGTGGTGGCGTACTATGGATAATATTTGTACAATTGTGTCCATCCAGAGGTCTCGTGGCCACAAGAGTTGAGAATAGTAGTCAATGCTACAACTGGGGGCAACTGAGGCAATCTGCAACATGATTGGTGCTTCCCTTCTTGTATTTAATCTTCAAGTGGAATTGTTGCATATATATATATATATATATATATATATATATATATATATATATATATACCACTTCTGATGTCGATCATTTTACAACTTCCCTTGTGTCTGGATAAACTAAAGAGGTCAGTGATCTGTGTGGATGACCGTCTCCTTCCCTATTGAAAAATTCAGCAAGAAATTCTCAATTTGATTTTGCCTTGATTAAATTGAGGAAATTCAAAATTCCACATCAGCTAACAACTTAGAGGAGTTAAATGAGGTGACATGGCTCTTGTCACTCATTTAAGAATGCTCAATTCGAGTTAAGGAGTTGAAGTTCAGTTTGTATGTGGATTCCTATTTTATATGAGGCTAGATTAGTTAATTCATGATAGTGGCATGAATTTCAGTTATTTGTAGTGATTCCTAAATTTTAGGAGCCTAAGTTGAGTTAATTTTAGTTGTAATCAGTTAAACTAGTTCTAACTATTAATAGAACTAGTTGGTGGTCAGTTAAGTAGTGGGAAATCAGTCTAACTCAGGGATCATCTAGTTAACTAATCAATCAACTAATAATTATCTCATGCATGCAAATAATACAAGGTGCTCAGTTATGGTAGAGATTCCAAGGCAGTGTAACCAACTGTTGTAAACTAGTTGAGTGTACAGGTGTTGCATGAGGTCAAATGGACCATCCTTAGGAATTGCGCAATGAATTAGAGGAATTTACTATTTAATAGGGGCTCATTTACTCAAGAATTTCACAAGAAAATAGGGGCTCAAGCAGAGGCATAAATTGACCAAGTCTGGGTTAGAGCTTCTCAGTGAACAGAGAGATAGGTTATTCACTTGCAGGTTGTGCTCAGTTGAGCAAAGAAATTGAAATACATCTCTCTTCATCAGATTAACGTAAGCAGGCATTGGGGTTTTTAGCAGATTGATTTCCCCAACAAAAACACTATTCGCATGTGTGTGATTTCCTATGGTGTGTTTGAGAGTTTTGTTCTAAATTGTGAATTAACTTTCGTAGAAAAGTAGAGTAGGTTTATGTCTTGTGATTTTGATTAAAACTTCATGAGTAGTTGTAAATCTACACCATAATTTCTACATTCCCCTAAATGTAGTGTTTCTGCATGATGGAATACATCTCTTTATCATAGGTGGGGAATTTCCTAATTGTGTCGGAAAGTGTCTCACTGTGATAGGCTAGCAGATGCCCCAGTAGAGTGAGAACTACACCAATATCATAGTCAAAGGTGTCTATCTCAATTTCAAATGGTTGTTGCAGATCTAGAAATGTAAGTATAGGTGCAGAGCAGAGGCGGTGCTTCATCTCAGTGAATATCTTCTGTTGGGAATTGAACGACCTGTTGAATGCGTTGTAGGTGCTCTTCCCAAATCTTGTTGAAGATGAGGATGTCGTCCAGATATACAAACATGAATGAGTTGGTGAAGGGTCACAAGATGTCATCCGTCAGCCTCATAAAACTTGCAAGGGGAATTTGTCAACATGAAAGCCATGACCAACCACTCAAAAAGGCCCTCCTTGGATTTCAAGGCAGTCTTCAATAAATATGTGGGTTCTATTGGAACTTGGTGATATCCATACTTCAAATCGATCTTGCTGAAATAGTTGGCCCCTTGAGCTGGTCAAGAAGGTCATTAATCTGTGGGATTGGATATATGTTCCTGACAATGATTTTGTTTAGTGCCTGATAATCAATACAGAGTCTCAAAGTTCCATCTTTCTTCTGTACAAGTACAATCGAGCTCTCGCAAGGTGAGGAACTTGGTCGGATCTGCTGTTTTTGCAATAAATCCTGGATTTGTCACTTGATTTCTTCATTTTCCATAATGGAGCAGCAGTATATCATCCCATTGGTTAGAGGTGCTCCGAGAGTCAGATCGATTGAATGCTTGACTTAACAGTGCAAAGGTACCCTGTGGGTGAGGATAATATGTCCCTCTATTCTTCCATAACCTTATCCACCTACTTATGTTGCGTGAGGTAACCCTTCCTAGGGCCATGGATGTGGCCCTTATCTTCCCATTGCTTTGAATTAGAAAGAAAACAAATTTCTCGATCTGGGAGATCTTACTACATTACTTAGCAGAGATCAAAGAGATGATGGTAGGCGGGGCTACCTCTGGTATCCTGTATAACATGTTGCCCAAAGTAATAATAATAGTGCAAGGCTTGGACTCATACACAATGTGACGCTTCCACAAGTATGATCAGCCTAATAACATGTCACAGACTTCCAGATGAGCAACATAACACAATACCTCATCCATGAAGGGCTTGACGTTGTAGGGAAGGTGACACTTTTGGCTGACACGAAGATCATCCTTAGTTAAGCCACTCAATGGCATATGGATGTGGTGTTGGTGTGGTTGGTAGTCCCAACCACTTCACGACCTATACTAAAATGAGGTTCTTTTAGCTCCTGATGTTCACAATGAAATACCACGTAGAACCCTTCACCCACATATGTGCTTGGAAGAAGCACTCCCCCTCCTCTGAATCTTCGAGCTCAATCTTCTGGACCTTGGTGGTGGCAACCATGGCACTGGGTTCTGTGTCAATAATTTCTTTCCCCTTATCAGGTTCTAGCTCAGAATCAGAACATGCATCAGATTAAGAAGCTTTCAACTCGGCCACCAATGACTGCTTAGCGCGACACTCATTTGTGTTGTGAGTGGGGCTGTTGTGGAAATCACACCACTTTCCTGTGTCATTTTTCGTATTTTTGGTGCTATTCTTTGCTTGCGGCTTCAATGGGTTTTCCTGGGTCACTCCACCTTATCTCTATCCTTTGTTCTGCAATTTGGGGGCACTCTTGCCCTGCTTTTGATTCGTAGATCCAAATTCATGCTTCTTTTGTTTAAATTTTTTTTTAATCTTGGCAGCATATTGGTATGTTCCACCAAGCAAGGAGATGTCTAGGAACTCCATCTCTTCCTAAGTGTATTTATGCAGACAGTAGTGGTACTTGAGCACTTGATGTCGTTTAGAGTCTTTGATACCCAACTTTGTACGTAGAGTATGAAAAATATTTATGGACTCATGCACATATTGGTCCCTTTATTGTCATAGTGTGGTCCACTGTATGTATTTGTCCTCATAGCTGCCCACAGGGTAATACTATTCCTTGAAAGCATCTCGAAAATAGTTCCAAGATGGGCCGGATGTAAACAAAGAGGGTTCCTTAGCTCTTTTCTCATAGTAAGTTTCCAAAGAGTCCTTGACATGGGGGGAAACCTTAAGCAGTGCAAAAGTAATCTTCTCCCTATCGGAGAAAATATGGACCGAAAAGTAACCTTCCAATAGATTCAACCACTTATCTACAACATTTGCATATATTTGACATTCGAATATAGGGATATCGAAGTTCACTTGTACCTTGAAGGAGGCAGCACCTCCGAAGTGACTGTTGGATGAAGATGTGTTGTCAGTGGGCATCCATTGATGGATCTGGGAAAAGTTATCCATCATCTCGTTCCTTTGCCACGCAAGGGATTTTTTGAGAAATAGTTTGATAGTGTCTCTTGCTCCCTCATATTTCTTTTCTTCTGCCATGGGAGGTTGTCAGTATCAGTGGGAATGGTCTTGCAAAGGCTGAACCAGTTCAAGTCCCAACTCCTTATACCTTGACCTCGTTGGGGACATGCACAGAAAAATGGAAAAAGAGCAGACTGCTCTAATACCACTGATCCAGATTTATGAAGGAATGAAATGAAATATAGATACAAACAAAAACATAGAGATAAAGCAAAAGCGGAACTTCAACTCATTAATAACAAAGTATTGAATTTTTTTTACATGCAGAATGGAAATAAACTAGCTCGGGCGATGGTAGCTTATCTCTGAGAAAAGATGTGTGGGCTACATGCCTTTTGAACTATGTTACAATGATTCTCGAAGGCCTATTTGTTATTGAGAAATAATGAAAAACCCTAAACATCCAAAACCTAACCCTAGGAGATGAAGCGCCAAACGTTTGTGGGCCCGTTGGGGTAAATTGGTACATCAACTTCCCAGGATTGTAACTTTGGCATACAATCTCCCTTTGACGCGTACGATATCTTGTTAGAAAGATATATCCTAGGACTACAGTTTTCGACTACAAAGCCCAATTAAATTCTTTGGTTTTGTCTTTTTTCCAAAAAAAATGTCATTTAGGGCCTCAAAACAGTCCAGAAGTTCAAGACCCGAAAAACTGCCAAAAATATTAATTATGCTACTATTAAGGAAACGGAAAGAAACAATGTTGGGGGCCTAAGTAGATAGGTGGGTGACCACCAATATCTACCTAGATAAGTTTTTCCTTCTGCAGATTGAGTAGATGAATTTTTGTGTCTTTTGATTTCAGTTGAATTCATTAGTAGCTATAGAACCTTGATATTTTTCTACATGGTATCAGAGATATTGAAAACTACATAGAAACCAGGTTCCTAATCATCTCTCAAAGAAATTTTCGAATAGCAGAGTTTATGGTGCAGGTATTTCTTCAATGTGGGAACAATGTCTTTCAATGGATTGAGGTTTGAGTATGGATTGGAGGGAACTTCGAATTTCTATGTTTGGAAAGATAGAATGGAAGTTGTGTTGGATGACAATGGAGTATTAGTGATCAAGTTCTCAAAATTAGGCTCAAAACTCAAAGTGGGAGAATCTCAGTAAACTTAGCTTCATATTGAAATGCTCGTCATCCTGATTCCAACGGTGCGAATGACACTCGAATCTGAGCTCATATGAAGAAGATAGAGCAAGTCAAAGTTCAGGTTTGACTTGGACAGATGGTAGGAGCAGATGACGTGGCATGACTCTTCAGCGAATGGGGAAGTGCCAAGTGGCAAGTCTCCATTAGCCCCCAGATTTCACAAATCGTATGTCGGAGGCGGGTCAGCATTAAAGAATCGGCCCCAGAGCAAGCCAAGGTGCGATGCGATAGTCGCAATCGCGCATCGCAATCGAAAGGCATTAAAGAGTCAGCCCCAGAGCAAGTCATGGTTGCGATGCGATTATCGCAATCACACATCGCAGAATGGAAGTGTTACAAAATCGGCCCCAAGCATATCAGGTTTTGATGTGATATCGCAATCATAGATCACAGCGTACCGATGTACACACACACACACACACACACACACACACACACACATATATAACCTTTGATTCTCGCTGATTGCGATTTGCGATAGAGCTGTCGAAACTGTCACCTTAACCACTGGGCTTAACCACCTTGCTTGTGACCACTCGGCCTTAACCGCAAGATAGGCAGGGAAGTTGACGTAACGCCAATTTCGGCAGAACTTCCAAAATTAACTCCAAATAATTAATTTAACTGGAAGTTAGCCATATTTGGACGAGGAAATTGTGGAAAGGCTGACATAAGTCATAACTAAGGCAGTTTTCGACCGAATGAGGAGAAAAAAGAAGCTAGGGCACCATTTTTACATATTCTGGACTCATTAGAGAAGGTTTCAGAAGCATTTGAGCTTTGTAAACACATATTTTTACACTTTTGTGCATAATATAGAGGCCCAAGCCATGGGAAGTTGGACCAAGGAGACGTAGCCCAGGAGGGGTGAACTCCTTTATCATGTTCCTATTGTAATGTGTTTTTTATGATGTTCTGTACATGTGTATGTTGTTGTTCAGTCTCTTATTTATGTTAAATTTATCATAAAATTAACATAAAAACTCATCATTTCACTTGCAAAAATTCATGAATCCTTAAGCACAATGAAAGAATTTTGTTTCTAATCTGAGTAGGATCTTAGCATATCAATCTGATATTCTAAATCAGATCAATTTTGGTATGAGAGCTCTAGGTTTTCTTTGTCAAAGAAGTATTTAACTGTTTGCAAGTTTATGTCATGATTACAAGGTTAAAACTCAAAAGAGGAGAAGGGAATCTGGTTGGAAGCCCTGAAGTTGGGTCAAGGGGAAGGAAAGCAAGGTTGCCACAATCTCCAACATCAGTTCAGCCTTGAGTTGCAGTTGAGACTCCAGAGATCGTGTCTCATGAAGGAGAACCTACAAACATGACAAAAGATGAGAAGACCTTTAGAAAGGATTTCTTTGGTATGACAGAGATGGTTAAGGTCCTCTATGAAGAGAGGAATACCAGGTTGCAAGGGGAAAGTTCCAAACCTCCCAAAGGAGAAGGCTCTTCTAGAGGTGGTAATGGAAATGGAGACAAACCTCCACCCTCTCCACCATCTTCTTCATCTTATTCTTCACAAGCATCGTCACCCTCTCCCACTAACATGACCCTTACTCATACTCATCATCATACTTCAAAAGGAATTGGTAAATCGCCTCTTTTAAAACTTGATGTTAAATTTGAGTTGTCCATGTGTAATGGTGAAGTGAATGTAGAGAATCTTGATAATTGGATTCGTCAGTTGGAGGTCTATTGTAGGATTCAAAACCTTCAAGAGGATGACATAAAGATTCAGTTAGCTTCCTTGAGAATGGAGGGTGCAACACTAGTATGGTGGGAATCAAAGACCCAAGAGGAGATTAAAAAACACAGTAAGATCTCAATTTCTTGGAATGATTTCATTACTGCAATCAAAAGACAATTCTACCCTCTAGATTATATGCAGAAAGCCATCATGAATTGGCAAAACTTTAGATAGCTTAAAGGTCAAAATGTGCAAGATTACACCCAAGAATTCATAAAAAGTTATTTGATGTTAGGTGTAGATTTGCAGTCACAGGACACATTGCTAAAGTACATAAGGGGTTTACACAGTTACCTTAGGCATCCTATATTAATGTTTAATCCAAATAATCTAGATGATATGTGTGTGCAAGCCACTCATCTTGAGGCAATAGGGAAAAACACCCCAGAAGAAGGCAGTAAAAAGTCACTTAAGAGTAAAGGAAAGGAAAAGAAAAATGCATCTATCAAAAAGGAAGGAGAGAAAGTTACATGCAAACATTGTTCCAGAGAGGGTCACGATGAAGCTCATTGTTGGAAGCTTCATCCTGAAATGAGACCAAAAAGAAACAACAACAATGGAAAACAAAAGGCAATTGCAACCACTCAACAAGATTTGGGATCCGATTCAGGTGATGAAACTAAAATCATAGCCATGGGGTTAAAAGGAAAAGAATCCATTGCTAGCACTAGTTCTTCAAACTCACAAAATGAAACTCCAAATGAAAAGAGGAGAATAGAACTTTTTCACATAAGGGTGATCTCAAAACACAACAAGATTGATACGCTTTTCGATAGTGGCTCTCAAGCCAATCTTATCTTTGAAAACATTGTCAAAATTTTAAACTTGGAAACCGTTCCACATCATAAACCGTATCCACTTGGATGGGTGTGTGACAATGCACAATTGCAGGTTACTAGAAAGTGTAAACTGAAATTTTCCATTACTGCAAATTTCATAGATGAAGTGGAGCTTGATGTTGTTCCGTTAGATATTTGTGGCATAGTTTTGGGCAGCACGTACCTTTTTGACAGAAAAGCTATCTTCCATAGACATGAAAACAAATATCATCTATTTAAATATGGAGTAGAATATATTGTGAGAGCTCATAGAAAGAAAATAAATCTTTTGCTTGTTAATGCAGGGCAGATGAAAAGACAAGTGAATTGGAGCAAGAATTTTGTGCCTCTAATGATCAAATTGAAAAACGATGTTGATAATGAAGCTTTTAAAGGTCGTGATTCAAATTTGAAATCTCAATTGGTTGACGTAGTTAACCAATATGATGAGATGTTTCAGGAACTAAAGGGATTACCTCCCAAGAGAGGAATCCAAATGAGATACAGTTGCAACAAGATTGTCCTCTTCCTAACATTGGCATGTACAGGATGTCAGTGATGGAAAGCGCAAAAATTAAGAAGAAAAATTCAAGAGTTTTTTAATAAAGGGATCATCAGACCATCTTCCTCGCCAATGGTTCACCTATTGTCTTGGTACCAAAGAAGGATGGAACATGGCACATGTGTGTAGACTTTCGTGCATTGAACAAAATTACGGGAAAGAACCGTTATCCACTACCTAGAATAGATGTTTTACTTGATGAATTGAAAGATGTAAAGTATTTTTCTAAGTTGGACTTAAGAAGTGGCTACCATTAAATTAGAATAGTTGAAGGAGACATTTGGAAGACAACATTCAAAACAAAACAGGGTTTGTTTGAATGGTTAGTTATGCCATTTGGTTTATGTAATGCTCCTGCTACATTCATGCATGTGATGAATAATGTGTTGAGGCCATTTCTTGATGAGTTTTTCATATTCTACTTAGATGACATCTTAATTTTTAGTAAGTCTCGTGATGAACATGCCATGCATGTAAGAAAAGTACTTGATGTCTTGAAAAAAGAACAATTGTATCTTAAGATGTCAAAGTGCGAGTTTGAAAAACCTTCTTTAGTTTACTTGGGTCATATTGTTAGAGGAGGTGAGTTGAAAATAGATCCCTCCAAGGTTGATCTCATTGTGAATTGGCCAAGGCCCAAGACAGTTACTGAGGTAAGAAATTTTTTGGGAGAAACCCAATATTGGAGGAAATTAATTGCTAATTTTTCTTTTATAGTCGCTCCTTTGCATGCGTTGACAAGTGTGAAAATGGTTTTTCATTGGGGAGGAAAACAGCAAAATGCCTTTGATGCATTGAAGGAAAAGATCAATAAAACTCTAGTATTTTCATTTCCAGACTTCAGATAGTCATTTGAGATTCAGACTGACATTAGTGACTACGCTATGGGTGCAGTCCTCATGCAACATGGTAAGCCTATCTGTTTTCATTCAGAAACTTTTAATGGTGCAGTGATTAACTATCCTACATATGACAAGGAAATGTATGCATTGGTGTAAAGTGTGAAAAAATGGAAACACTACTTGATTGGTAAGGAAACAGTCATTCACACTGATCATGAACCATTGCAATACTGGCAATCAAAATCAAAGTTGGAGCAATCAAGGCACTTCTGAGGGATGGGTTTTCTTCAACAATTCCACTTGGTAATCAGGTATAAGAAAGGTATCTACAATAAAGTTGTCGATATGCTTTCTAGGCCTATTGTTAGTGCAGCTACTTTAATCAAGCATAATTATGTTTTACATGAAAGTTATATTGAGCAATATGCTTTAGATAAGGACTTTCAAGATGTCTATGCAAGCTTGAGTCAAGGTAACCAAGTAGAGGAATTGGATTATCATTTGCATGATAACTTGTTGTATCATCTTGGCAAGCTTTGTATTCCACAGGGAGAAAGATTTAACATCATAAGAGAGGCACATACTTCTCTTATTGCTGGTCATTTTGGTGTAAGTAAGATGGTGGCACATATACAGAGGTATTGTTATTGGCCTCGTATGCTTGAAAGTGTGTCTCATTTTATTAAAGGATGTTCATTATGTGCAATCAGTAAGCCTAGAAATAGGAAGTTAGGATTGTACACACCACTTCCAATTCCTTCACGAACATGGGAGAGTGTTTCTATGGATTTTGTAGGAGGTCTTCCATTGTCAAAAATAGGTCATGATTATTTGTATGTAGTTGTGGATAGGTTCAGCAAAATGTGTATTTTGATGCCATGTAAAAAGCAAGTTATAGTTGAACAAATTTCTCAATTATTCTTTCAGAATGTTTGGGTGAATTTTGGATTTCCCTCATCCATTGTTAGTGATCGATATTCTCGCTTTGTTGGTAATTTTTAGTCAATCTTGTGGGGATTCATGGACATCAAACTGAAAAAGAGTACAGATTTTCATCCACAAAGAGAGGTGGTGAACAAAACAATGATACATATTCTTTATGGGTATTGCAGCAAGCATCCTAAGTTATGGGATGAACATTTGCACTATATTCAGTAGGCTTACAACTGAGCCAAGCACTCTTCAACTCAAACTTCGCCATTTGAGGCAAGCTTGGGATACTTGCCTAAATCTCCTTTGGATATTATTTTTGGCAAATATGTTGCTACTGAAGGTCATAGCGACATAGACAAAGCAAGAAAGTTCATTGAACAAATCCAATTAGTACACCAAAAGGTTCAAGAACAACTTGAGAAAAGCCAAAGCAAGTACAAAGCAAGGCATGACAAGCATCATCAAGATCACAATTTCCAAGTTGGTGATCAAGTTTGGCTTCACATTAACAAAAAGAGGCTCCAAGGAGAAGGTAAAAAGCTAAACCAATTAGATATGGTCCATTCAAAATATTGGAAAATATTGGTAACAATGCCTTCAGGTTGGATTTGCCATCATATATGCAAATTTATGTTGTTGTTAATGTTGAGAATTTAAGGTTGTATGAGCCTCCTTTGATTGAAGAACAAGGAGAGAATATTCAAATTCCATATATTGATGACTTTTCTCCAAAATTCCTTGATGAGCTTCAACAAGACACTATACTTAACAGAAGAACAAGGATATCAAAAAGGGGAAGTATCGATTATCTTTGAGTGGGGCTCAAGCGTACAAATATTTTAAATGCCAAATGGATAGAGGTTGGAAAGGTGAGGGAACTATACCCTCACCTGCTGAACAACTGAAAGTGATCTTTTGGGGTCCAAAAGGCTTCCAGTGGGGAGGAGTGATCAAGTGCTCAAAATTAGGCTCAAAACTCAAAGTGGTAGAATCTCGATAAAATTAGCTTTAGATCGAAGTGCTCATCATCCTAATTCCAAGGGTGCGAAGGACACTCGAATCCGAGCTCATATGAAGAAGATAGAGAAATTCAAAGTTCAGGTTTGACTTGGACAGATGGCAGGAGCAAATGACGTGGTAGGACTCTTCAACGAATGGGGAAGCGCCAAGTGGTAGGTTGCCATTGGCCCCCACATTTCACATATCACATATTGAAGGTGGGTCAACATTAAAGAATCGGCCGCAGAGCAAGCCAAGGTGTGATGCGATAATCACAATCACACATCACAACCAGAAGGCATTAAAGAGTCAGCCCCAGAGCAAGTCAACGTTGTGATGCGATTATCGCAAATTGCACATTGTAGAATGGAAGTGTTACAAAATCGGCCACAAGCGTATCGGGTTGCCACGCAATATTGCCTCTGATTTTCATCGATTGTGATTTGCGATAGAGCTATCGGAATCATCGCCTTAACCGCCGAACCTAACCACCTTGATTGTGACCACTCAGCCTTAACCACGAGATACGAAGGGAAGTTCGAGGGACCACCAATTTCAGCGGAACTACCAGAATTAACTCCAGATAATGAATTTAACTGGCAGTTAGCCAAATTTGGAGGAGGAAATTGTGGAAAGACTGACAAAATTCATAACTAAGGTAGTTTTCGACCAAATGAGGAGAAAAAAGAGGCTAGGGCACCATTTTTTAATATTCTAGACTCATTGGAGTAGGTTTCATAAGCATTTGAGCATTGTAAACACATATTTTTACACTTTTGAGCATAATAGAGAGGCCCGAGCCATTGGAAGCTGGACCAAGGAGACATAGCCCAGGATGGGTGAACTCCTTTATCATGTTCCTATTGTAATGTGTTTTTGATGATGTTTTGTACATGTTTATGTTGTTGTTCAGTCTCTTATTTATGTTAAATTGCTCATAAAATTAACATAAAAACTCATCATTTCACTTGCAAAAATTCATGAATCCTTCAACACAATGAAAGCATTTTGTTTCTAACCTGAGGAGGATCTTAGCACAACAATCTAATATTATAAATAATATCAATTAGAGTATACAAAAATATATATTCCAAAACTCGCAACATGAGATGCACAATAACTGGCTCAGTGGAAGAAAGATACTGAAAAAGCCAAGAGGATTATCCTAGAGGGAGTCAGAGACCATGTGGTTTTGAATTTGCATGAAAAGGAGACTACTTATGCAAAATGGGTCACTCGTGATTCCTGGAGTAGTATGAAAAATTTCAAGTGAAGAGGAGAAGACAATAAACCCTTCCACTTTAGTCAAGGGACCTTTATGGTTCACTTTACTCAAGGACGCTCGTGGGAACACATTTACAAAGCGCAAAACTTCGAAAAAATTTCTATGCAACATGGCATTGATGAGCAATATTCTAGATTCTGAACCTTCTACATTTCATGAGGAAATAGGCTAGAGTTTTTGTGGGATTCCATGATTGAGAAGTACACCTCCATCATGAAGAATGATGTACAGGACATAGTGCCAAGACTGGAGGGAAAGCTAGTAGTGAATCCTAGGTGGATCTATAATATGGAGCATGTTATAAAAATGGTAACATTAAGAAGTTCAAAGCAAGATTCATGGTGAGAGGGTTCTCCTAGAAAAGGGGAGTGGATTATAAAGAACCTATGAGGAGACATTTTCTCCAATTTTTAGGTACGCTTTCATGAGTAGTGGTGTCCTTAGTTTCATTTATAGGATGGAGGAAACAACAGATGGATGTGAATATCCCTTTCTCTAAAGGGATCATTGAGGAAAAAGTATACATATAGTGGCCTATGGGCTTTGAAGTAAGTAGAAAGGAGTCCCTTTTTTTATAATGAACACCTTGAGTTAGTTCACGGTGGAGTTGAAGCAAGAGCATCGGGTAGTAGCAAAACATGTGCTCTGGAATTTGAGTAGCATAGTGGAGTATGGTCTGAGATATCCTCGAGATGATGAATTTGCAAGGGCATTCAGAATTAGATTAGGTAGGAAATGTGGTAGACGATAAGACAACCATAGGGTGTTGCTTTACCCTAGGATTAGTGATGGTATCATGAGTCGATGGGAAGTAAACTTCCATTGCATTTAACTCAATAAAGGAAGAATACATGGAGCTAGTATTGTTAGTTATAGTCCATTTGGTTTCACAAGTTACTTGTAGGTTTGTTTCATCACTAAGTTGGAACCTAAAGTCATTACAATGATAATTAGAGTCGTATCATACTCTCTATGAACCCATAATTTCATGATAGTTCTAAGCATATAGAGATCCATATCACTTCATACCAAACAAGTTTCATAAGGGAGGGGTGAAGCTCTATTATATTCCCATGGATCAACAAGTAGTTGATATTTTTAGCAGACCTTTAGTAAGAGGGAAGTTTGAGACATTCAAAGACATAATTGGATTGATGAAACATTCCTTCAACATTGTTGAAGCCTCGAATTGTTCTCAATTTTGACATCTTTTTCCTTATTTTCATCCATTCCATACTTGTTTTTGACATATTTACAGGTTATAAGTTCATTTTTGTCATCCTCAGCTATAAAATAAGGTATAAAACATTTGTATCTCACAATCTGTATTTTCTTTATGAAAATTATTGAAATATTACTATGGCTATTGAATTGTGCAATTTTCGTAGCTAATGATAATTTTTGCAGCTCATTCCATGGTTAGATAGGTTCCAGAGACTTTGAAGAAGAAAAAGAGACATGTATAGATGAATGGCATCAATTGAACGAGCACCTGATTTCAATTTGTTGATGTGTAGACAAAGATCCTTCTCATGATTTTCTACATAAAGAACAAATCATGAGAAATCAGTTTCTATTTCAATTCAAACATCTAGTTGTCACTTAGTGAAATCGCCTTTCGGCATTTATTTCTTTGGTTGTTAAGAATTAGAGACAATATAAATACAACCTTGATTTGGAGGACGAGGATGATCATTACGAGCTTTAAGTTTGTAATTGTTGTTATCTAGACTTTGTTTCTATAATTACAAGTACTTTGTTCCTCTTATGTTCTGATGCGCTAGTGATTCCTTTGTTGAATTGAGTTATTTGATCCTTCCGCTTGACAAGGGGTGCCCCTGAAGAGTCGTAAGATAGCTTAGTTATTCGGTTTTGTTACTTTTTAGAAGTTGTTTCCTTCTGATTTTCAATTGTCCTGTGAATCATTAATGTTTTGCTTTCAATTTTTAGTTTACTTACTATTGGTTTGTTGCACAGTTCGAGCACTCACAAACAAAATTAGAAACAAAAAAGCATTTCCTTAATTTTGTTTATTGCCTTTGCAATTTCTGCTTAGTCTCATATTTAAGTTAATGGTTAGATTGGCTCTAATCATAGTAAGCGCACATTAGTAATCTACAAGATTTGTAGTCTAGATTTGAATCATTGTTTTCAAGTTCATTTCAATTTTGTTTTCTAGTTATATTTATTCATTGTGTTCCTAGAATATAGTTTATTCCAAAATCACTTAGAATAGTTTCATTTCAAGTCAAGAGTAGAATAGATTTATTTCAAGTTAATTAGCATAGAATTTTGATTTGATTTCAATTCTGTCAATTAAAATAGTCTTTCAATTCAATTCAGTAGCATAATCTTTTCATTCTACAAGGTAGAATAGATTTACAATTCTTGTTCTTAAATTAAGTTTGTATTTCATTTCCTTTTGATTTAAACAAGTCTTATAGAAAGAACATGTGTGTATACTTGATGAGGGAAAGTATTGAGTAGATTAGATTTACAATTTACATTTGTATTTGATATATTAGAATTTAATTTCTTGATAAAAAATAAACCTCCTAACATATATTGTGCACATACACTTCGCAAGAATATGCACCTCGAGTTTGACAATTTGTTGGGATAAGGAATTACTGAGAGGGGTGAATCATTAATAGTGAGGTTATTAAAATTTATGCTCAATTCTTATATTTCCTTTGACTTCTGATAGTTATTTGTAAGAGCATTGAAACTACAATATAAATGTGCAATAAATCAAACCATTCACATGAGCACATAGTTCATTAGTTGAGTAGCACAGACATATTGACACGGGTATTTTATGTGGAAACCCAAAGGGAGAAAACCACCAATCTGTTTGTTATTATGATGTAAAATAAGCACCCACTTAATTACATCAATTTGTTTGTGAGCACCCACTCACAGGAGGCCCCAACCCCCTTCAGATAGCAAGCCACCACTTTCCAAGAGGAACCAACTTCTTATGAATGCAAGTTGCTACCTACTCTATCCATTGTTCTACTTTTCATACAACTTTCAGACTGAAAACATAGGCTAATACATATGCTCAGAAATATAAACATGATCTATTGTTGTACCAACTCCGCAGCTCCACTACCCAACAAGCTCTAGTCATGTCCATGTACTCTATTGTAAACATAGTTAACTCTTAACACTTGGCTCTCTTCTCCTCACTCGCTCAGACTCAACACAATTTTTGTATCCCCCACTTGCTCAATTTCAATCCTTGGGTTTTGTTCCTCTGTCGCACAAAGGTCGATGTTGTATTTATTGTCCTCTTATTTTATCTGATGTCTCGGTTGTGTTTTTTATCTCTGTTTCAAAGTGATTGATAGTGTGATTCTACATGGCTCTACCTGTTGTTGTTCCATAAAAACTACAAGGCCACTGCAGCTGCATTAAATATAAGAATGGGCACCTGTGGCTTCTCCATAGTGAGAATTAAATTACATTGACCTTGCACACTCAACAAGCACCTCTATTGAATTCATCCTGCGAAGATAACTTGGTTCTCCATTCCTGTTAAATTCCCACTGAGATAAGAGTGCACTTCAAGTATGTCTCTTCTTCTTGCTCTAACTGCAACACGCCATGAGAGCTCATAAATTCATTGATATGGTGTCCCTGAGCCATATTCCTCATTTAGTTTCATGGCGTGAAAGTGAGATCAAAGGAGGCTTGTTTCAGTAGTTTCCATTAATACAATGGCACCAACCTCTCTATGTGCATTTGCTTTTAGCTGTCGACTCATACGTCCTAGGTATACTTTACAGTGGAGCTAATGACTCATCAGACCAAAGATTTGCTGAAACATCCATACCTTTAAGCATAAGCCACTACAGAGATAGATCTTGAATGCCCTAGTGCCTATAACTTTTCTTTAAATTCCATTTCACAAGACTTATGGGCTTTCGGGCTCTCGGGCACTGACCCACTAGAGTGCACCACTTCCAATGTCAGTCAGTCACCCTAAGACCTTTAAATGTTTTGTTCATAGCTCGAAGGCCCTTGGTCACCAAAACACGTTAAATATTCACAAAACCAAGTCCTAGGTGCACCTAACGATATTTGATAGACTGTCAAATGTCAACAAGAACTTTTGTCACCTGTCTTTATTATTTGCTGCAAAATCCTAGCGCTTTATCATTTTTCCATTATTCCTTACGGGCTTGCAGGCCTTTGGGCCTCCAGGCTTCCAGGTACTACTCCATGTACCTCAGCTTAATGCCATCCCATAACCTTTTTAAATAAAGCTTTAGGCTTCTGGGGTTCTGGGCTTCCCGCTACCCCAGCTCAATCCCGTAACATTTTTAAATAAGACTCTAGGCTTCTGGGCCTTTCAAGATTCCAGCCTTCCCTCTACCTGAGCTCATTGAAATCTTGTAACCTTTTTAAATAAACCTTTGAGCTTCGGGGGTTCCGAGCACTGCTCCTTATGTCTTAAGGTCCTTACTTTGATTAACCATAACTTTTGATCCAAAGATCCATTTGCAGGCTTCCACATACCGTTGGAAAGATCTTTCCAACTATGCCACTTTTAGGAGAAACTGAGTTGATATCTTGAGACATAATCTCCTCCAAAGTATGAGACTCCCCAACCATCATAGTCATATTTTTATGGCTTCTCCACTAATCCTGCTACTATGATGATTCTCTACAAAATATTGCAGCAACCATGGGACTCCCCCTGAACAAAATGCTCATCAATGCCAACATTTATTGCTTCTAACCTCAATGCTAGTCTGATTGACATCAATGCCAACATACCAGGTGCCACCAACCATTCAAATAATGCCAATTTTCCAACAATCTCCCCCTTTGGCATTGATGGAAACAAACTAAGCTCCCCCTAAAACCAGGAATGGTTTTCTTCATCATTTTTATTCTCCTTGGCATTACTAATATTCTCCCCCATTTTTATCAATGGCAAAGGATCCTTTTGAATTCTCCCCTTGAAACACTGCAACCTACTATTCAATTGATCCTTCAAGTTGAGTAGTTTCTAACTCATTCTAATTAATTCATTTGGGAGGAGGAGTCACAACTCCTATCTATTGTCAGAGATACAAAAAGGGCTCTCTTGCAAGTGGCTTAGTAAATATGTTTGTAATTTGTTCTTTAGTGGCCACATATTCAAGTCGAACAACACTAACAACAACTTTTTTCTCTTAATAAATGAAACTTGATAGGAATGTGCTTGGTCTTTGAGTGCATGACAATATTCTTAGAGATGATGATAGCACTAGTGTTGTCACACATGATTGGAATTGGATCAGTCAAATCTACCTTAATGTCCTTCAAGGTCTGCTTCATCCAGAGAATTTGTGAGCAGTAAGTGGTAGCTACAATATAATACTCTACTTTAGCAATTGATAGAGAGATGGAGTCTTGTTTCTTGCTAACCCAAGACACTAAGAAATCTCCTAGAAAGAATGTTGCACTAGAGGTGCTCTTCCTATCATCAATGTTGCCTTCCCAATCAACATCAGTATAGGCCTTTAATTTAAACTCTCTACTTCTAGCATACCACAACCCATAGTCTGTTGTGCCTTGGAAATATTTGAAAATCATTTTGACAACAATGACATGATTTTCACGGGGGAAGGCTTGAAATTTGTCCACCAGACCTACTGCTTTCATGATGTATAATCTAGATGTTGTGAGATACAAAAAGGTTCTTGCCATTGATATCTAGACAGTTTTATTTACTTGAGGTCTCCTGTCTTCTCTACATAACTTACAGCCTGTAACCATGGGGGTGCTAACTAGCTTGCAATATTCTTGTCCAAATTTCTTCAGCGTTTGTCATAAATATTTAGATTGGGAGATGAAGACCCCATCTTCTGATTGAGAAATTTGCAATCCTAGGAAAAAGGACAGTTCTGCTATCATGTACATATCAAACTTTTTCTGCACAAAGTTTTCAAATTGATGTCCAAATTGCTCCAGATCACTGCCAAATATTATGTCATCTATATACACTATCACAATCAATAAGTGGTCATCTTAAAATTTTATATACATATTGCTATCTATATTTCCCCTCTTAAAGCCTTGTTGCAAAAGGTATCTATCTGGTATTGCATACTAGGCTCTGAGGGCCTATTTGATTCCATATAAGTCCTTTTTTTAGTTTGCACACAAACCCTTTATTTTATGTGAGCATGAACCCCTCTAGCTACTCAATATAAACTTATTCTTCTATATCTCAATTGAGAAAGGTTGACTTCACATCCATCTGATACACCTTGATGTTTTTATGACTGGAAAAAGCAAGAAACTGTAACAGCCCTGGTCAAAATTCCATGTAATAAAAGTAAATAAAGGAAAACTAATAACCACAGATGATGGGACACTTATTCCAAGATGAATGATGGGAAAAATCCTAGTGATGGGGATCACTTGTGATTGTTTATGGCTAAGGAAATTAGCAAAGGAAATGGCTAAGGCTTTGGAAAGGAAAAATGGAATTTTTGGCACATTTATTTATGAAAATAATGGAAATTAGGAGAAAAGAGAGGTAAAATGTCACAGGTTGCATGTGAGGAGAAAAATGAAGGAAAATAATGGAAAATGTAGAAAATAGAGGCTTCATTCATAAAAAGGCTTATGAGGATCAGTTGGTAACCTTTTTTTAAGTTCAGTGATGGAGCTCTATTATATTCTCTCTCTCTATCATACTCTTGGAGACTTAGAGTTTTCTTGGAGCACTCTTGGTGGATGTGGTACACTTGGATTTTTGGAAAAATAAGGCAAAGGAAGAGAAGGAAAGCACAATAAGGCATCAGGATTAGCATGTACATTAGATTTTCTTGTAGGTACCGAGTTGCATGTATGTTTCCTTCACTAGTTTTGGCATGCATGGCACATGCATGTGGCTTCTTGGTTGTGATCTGTCATTGGCATGGAGGATTTCCTGGATTGACAGTGGATTGCCTAGCCTTGCCATTTCCTAGATAGCCATGGTGATAGTGGCTTTATTTTCATTGTTTGTTTTTTGGTTGCTTCTAATGTTTCCTTAGCTTGGGTTTAGTTATTAGTTCCTGGAAGCGCTGGTTGGACAAATTCTCTGGAAGCCTTGTAACAGCTTGGGTTGAGTTACTAGTCCTGGAAGCCTTAGTTGGAAAAACACTCTAGAAGCCCTTGGTGGGTTGAGTTACTAGTCCTGGAAGCCTTGGTTGGAACAAACACTCTCAAATCTCTGGAATATGTGGATGGAGACCAAACTAATGATGGTTTTGTGATGTCCGATCGTGAGGTGGAATAATTGTTTGATGGGTTGAGGTGGATGGCCTCTGGAAGCCCTAGATGAGTTTTGATTTATGTGTTCTATGAGATCCCACATTCATGCTTAGAATATGGCACAAGGGTGAATGACTGAAGAGAGATTTGGCTCAGCCATTCTATAGTCGGGTAGAATGTGGAAGTCTCATCCCGGGTTTGGATTTTGCACCATTAATGAAAGGTTATTTCTCCTTGTATTTCTATGAGTATTTTGATGGATTATATGTGGTCTATAAAACTATACTTTCATGAGTATTTATGTTTCTATTATGATGGTTATGTATGTGTTTTATGACAGTAGCCATGTGTGGCTCTCATCATGTTTTTATTTGTAATTGAATGATCAATGTATCGATGACCTAATGGATGGAATGGTAGTTGATGTGTTGAGGCATCAATAGTTCTTAGCAATTCTCAGCTAAGTATGATACCCCTATGCTTAGAACAGTTAATTACACATGTAGATTACACATTTGCAATATGTTTGACGAAATGCCCGTTATGGCTAGTAGGGGTCCAGTCAAGGTCGTGAACAAGTGATTGCTTTCATTTCCATGTTATTTTGCTGATTTGAAGAGATGGTTCAATTCTAGGCAGTGACCTGGGCTCTGGGCCTGAAAAAGTGGCTCAAATCCTGGAGTCGTTGGCATAGCACTGATAGTTTTGGTCTCTGGTCACTGAAAAGCAAGCCTATGAGAGTGACTTTAGGTTGTTTCTCGCTCCCTTGCCCATAGCATGAGAGCAGTTATGGCCTAAGAGATCCAAAACAGTAGTAGGACCCCAAGGCAAGTTTTCTAAAGTATTGGACTGGTTCCTGAAGGTCTTGTAGCTGATAATTAATGTTTGTATGGTGTGTTTCCATCGGTTCCACTTCCTTAATGTGACTTAGGAGGTCGAATCATATCATAGTGGCCTCTTGTCACATGTTTACCCCGGTTGGTCGGTTGCTTGGGTAGATGTGGGAGGAGGGTGTTACAGAGTGGTATCAGAGCATGGTTCACCCATCGAACTGGATGGGCTATGTGTTGGTCATGCATGCATGTTAGTTGCATGTGTGTCTCTCACACTTGCATTCCATGTGCTTGTTGGGATGGGGACCCCCTTGTCTAATGTTTGCCTATGTGTTGAGTCAAATTTTGTAATATTGTAAAGTTTGCACAATATGAGGAGAGGATCGTGCAGAACGTTAAGAGCCAAAGGGGCTTTTAGGAAGGTCAAAACCCCTTATTTTGTAATGGGGTGGCCTTTTTTGATTATACAATGAACTCCGCCCATGGTTCGCAGACCATGGTAATGTAATGTAAAATATATAAAAGGGAGTCACCTAGGAGTCATTAGGGAGGAGTCTAAGCTTATGGATAGTTGATGAGTAAGGTTTTGAGTATGTATTATGGCGAAGGGGACTCAAAACCTTACTCATCAACTATCCATAAGCTTAGACTCCTCCCTAATGACTCCTAGGTGACTCCCTTTTATATCGTTTGCATTACATTACCATGGCCTCGAACCATGGGCGGAGTTCATTGTATAATCAAAATAGCCCATCCCTTTACAAAATAAGGGGCTTTGACCTTCCTAAAAGCCCCTTTGACTCTTAACGTTCTATGCGCTTTGCTCCTCATATTGCAGAGAATTTATAATATTACAAAATTTGACTCAAAACTTAGACCAGGGGATCCCCATCCCAATGGGCCCCCAACATAAAGATGTGACTCGTCCTGAGTCACTCTATTGGTACATCCTCGATGTGCGCTTTGAGGCTATTGAACTCTGCCTTCAATGCTTGAAGCTCTGTTGTGCACTATGCGGCGGCCTGTCGAACCCCCTTGACCAACTTCTCATTAGTTGGCCCCTCTACTGCCAATCCAATGGTCCTCTCCAAATGTTGCATTCCTTTTAGTTTACTCTCAACAGACTAAGAGAGTTGACTCGCTTCTTTGGCCCAAGGATGCGTTCTTGCTGAAATGATTGAGCCTTTTCGTCGCAGCTCGTCGATCTGATTCTGAATGGCCTTCCCTTCCTGGAGTCTGGCGAACCATTGCACATGTGTTAAGGTCCACGTTGTTGCTCTAATTTCATCAAACTACGGTTTTTTATCTTGTATGTCCACTTTGATATTCTACACATGTGGGTCCTCCTGCAACGAGGCCCACATCTCTATGGTGTTTTCAAAAATCTAGCCGCAGTCCTTAACTGCAGCTTCTAGGACTTCCATATGTGCCTTAATACCAGCCTCACGCTGCTTTCGAACTCTGGAGGTGTTGTTGGTTGTAGCTTCATCTACAGCTCTATGACCTACATCTGCATTTGAAATTTGACTCGTTCAACCTCTGCTTTGGACTCCTTCACCGCGGCTACCAACTTTTGGAGCTTCTCTTCAGAAGCTGCTTTAGTTTGTATGAGGAGCTTTGGCAGCTCAATGCAAGTCTGGGTGATGGCGTCCTCCATCTCCTGCCTACGCGTAGTGGCTGTGTCTCTATCCTGCATTACCCTAGCATCTTCCTCAGCTAACTACTCATTATGGATCTTGATGTCCTTAATCACGAAGAGTGCCCAGTCTTCTTAGATATTCAATTCAACAAATACTCCCTGGGAGAGTTCATGTAAATCCTGAATGGGAAGCGCCACTAAGTTCAACTCTGAGTTCCTTCCATATGGCATTGCTGCCTGATTCAATGCGGTAGGAAAGCGCAACGAACCTCCTAGAATAGGCACTGTGCGGTTCTTTGTGGTGATCACCAACGTTGAAGGAAATGTTGATGTTGCACTTGTTGCCACGCTCTCTTGATTCTCACTCACTTGAATCGCGCTTGCTTGCACTTGTAGCTCTTTGAGGACCTATTGGACTTTTGACAATACTGACTTGTATTGATCCTCGATGTATCCCCACATATCCTCGGTGATGTTGCTCAAAGTGTCCCCAATCTCATCGATGTCCCCCTCAATGAGGACCATCAACTCAATGTTGGAAGTCTTGTCAGAATTCTGCTTCTTGCGCGCACCTCCCATGATGGATTTCTTCCTCTTCTTTATTATGAAAGGAGAATCAATATCTTCTATCTCCTTCAAAGGGTCTACTCTACCCTACTCTCGTTCCTTTGTGTTCAGCTCTTCTTCATCTATGCGATATGGCTCTTGCATGGTATTCTTCCCAAGGTCGATAGTGACCTTCTGAGGTACCTTCTTGGGGTCTTCCTTCAGCGTACCTTTTGTTTTGTTGGTCCCTGCCTGGTCTCCTTCAGCTTCCTTGCTGGGGTCCAGCCACATGCTTGACCAGTTAGAGACTAGGGAAAAAATATCCTACTCTGTGACCAAATAGGGAAACTCATACCATATTCCCTTTGCATCTTTCTTCGCTTGTATATGTACATTGCGAAAATCCACTTTGATGTTTTCAACTCCACGGTATTGAGCAAATAACATCGGTGATAGTCGTGGCTTCTGGCTGACCACTATGCGCAAATCCATCTCAAACAACACCCAAAATTGTTTAATCTATACCACTCAACTTAGAGCCTTGGACGCCCACAACGAAGTGTACCTTGTAGCTTCACACAAGTTGGGATCTATGTTAGGGATTTGCAACTCGTTGGGGATTCTCCATGCTATCAAATAAATTAACAACAACAACCATGCATAGTGGAACAATTTCCCTTCTTCCTGGGCTTCGTGACAATCATCCAGAAACTCTTGGCAGAGATATCTGGCCCAATTAAATTGTACCCTTGGCTGCACTACGCAACCAACTGAATGACTGGGGCTGGCACCTCTCTTCCCTGCACTCCCTCATAATTTTTCCGGCCAGAATGGACGTGACAAAGGCGACAGCTTGACCATAAATCGAGCTAACAACTTAGCCTTGCGACTTATTAACAACATGGAAATCCTTCTTCACTTTGTCAGAAAGCTTATTTTCTTGAGATTTGCCAACAAAAGCATTGGCAAGGTCTCGCCTACAAATGGCAGTGCAGTGATCCTTCTAATCAGCATAGCGTCAATTGGGATCCTCTCCCCCAGCCATAAAGCTTCGTCATGTACCAAAGTTAGTAACTAGCGCACACATATGGTATTTATGTTGCTATGCCCAACATGAGGCACTCTCAACATGTTCAGTAGCCTGGCATGTTAGGCACTCTCAACATGTTCAGTAGCCTGGCATGTTGAATCCTAACCAATCATTGGTTCTACTCATGTTACACTGGCCTCCTCATAATATACCATCTTCAGGTATTTTCTTGGCTCAAAATGAGGGAATTTGGCCCTGTCTGCCAAATCCCAATCCTCCATGTGCAGTTGCGGTACCTACGCCAACAACGCTCCTTCAAAGGGCACATCCTCAGGCAACAAAGGTGTACAAATGGAAAATTTCACTACATCAGGGTCCTTGGTCACCTTAGCAGTCGGCTTTCTTGGCGGCATATATGGAGGTAACCGCAAAATTGGTTCGGCTTCATCGACATTTATATCCTCAATTCCTCCCCCAAGCTCTTCCTCCTCTAAATCAATTAGTTCCATTGGTTTTTTATTTTTCTCTTTGTCTAGATTCTCCTTGCTTTGCTACTCAACAATCATCTTCATAGGTGACTGTCTCATGGGTCACATATGTGGTTTCTTCTGCTTCTTCACTATTGTTGCTTCTGTTGGTTCTACCACTATTGTTGTTGCCCCTGCAGTTGTGGTCTTTGGTCTCGGTGATCTATGGGTTGTGGTATGTGTGGTAGGAGTATCAATCATGATGCCTTTTAACCCTTGTGCGAGAAAGTCTGAGTAGATGTCCTGCCAATCCTCACCAGACATACAACACTTCTCTCGGCTTAGTCTTAGGTGCAAAAGCACACAAGAGTGTTTCAATAGGAAAAGTGTCTGAATGTAGAAAGGGAGGCCATATTTACAGCCAGATTCAAATTCAAATGCCTTGAATGCCTCCAGATCTTCCTCATAAATGAGAATTTGGCGGCAGATTAACATAGATATGCACCTTAAATGTACTTCCCCCACTCCCTTTAACACCAAAACCACGGTCAAATCAATTTTAGATTTTCCAACGGTCATATTCTAGGAAGACTATGTGGGATCCTCCCTTATGGCATAGCTATATTGTCACAACTCTTTCCACCTGCGCCATCTCCCTAAACATCGTGCAGCCCTCCTTCTTCGATGGAACCATTTCTCGGCATAGTAGTTTATAGTCATGCGCTTTCTTCCAACTACCTGAAGCAATAAGACTTTCCTGCTATCATATAGTCATCGCAGCCTTGCAGGGGTGGGATCGTCCCTGTATACCTTCAATCTGCTTCCATTGATTCTTCCAAGAAACAACTCCCCATTCAACTTCGCGAGCCGATTTGTGCCACCATCCGAAATATCTTTAATTACATAGGGTCCTAGCTAGTGCATCTGGAACTTCCCCGGAAACTTTGTGAAATCGCTGTCATACATCGAGACCAAATCTCCATTCTTAAAAGTGCGCTGCTTAATGTGGCGATCATGCCACACCTTTTCCCTAGATTTTTGTACCTGCTGATGAAACTAGCCAAAAAGCGATCCTCCTCGAGCGCAAGCAGCTGCGCTAAGCTTTCCTCCATGCAGTCGCGATCGGCCATCTCAGTTACTGTTGCGATCCTTAAGCTAGGCATTATATACTCTAATGGCATCACCACTTCTTGTCCATATACCACTCTAAATGGTGTTTTCCCTGTCAATTTCTTACAAGTTATCCTATATTCCCATAGCACCGCTGGTATGTGTGCATCCCATTCATTCCAATTAACATTGTATACCTTTGTTAAGGCATTCTCCAAAATTTTGTTAAAAGCCTCGACAATTCCATTTGCCTAGGGATGATCAGGCATACTCTTCTGTTGGTGCATTTGGAACTCTTCTGTCATCACCTTAATTGTGTCATTCAAGAAATGAAAACCTCAGTCACTCATTAGGATCTTCGGGCATCCAAACCATGACAGAATGTATTTAAAGATAAAATTCGCATCAGTTTCTGTGTTGCAATCCTTGACAGGTTGTGCCTCATCCCATTTGGTCAAGTAGTCTGACACAGTGATAATATAACGTGCACCCGTCTTCTTCCCTAGTCTATGAATTGGTCCAATGAATTCAATTGGAAATTTATCGAATGCTTGCAGCATGACATGTGGTTTTAAGGGAAATTCATCTATTCATGATGGTCTTTCAATCCTCTGACACACATCTCATGCACTGCATTACTCCTTAGAATCTCTATGTACCGTAGGCCACCATAATCCTGCTCGCAGAATCTTTTCAACAGTTACCTTGCCTGTATAATGTCCTCCTACGACACCACCATGCGCTTCAGCCAAAATACTATTTCGTTCATACTCAGGTACATATCGGCACAAAACTTCATCTGGTCCCATCTTATATAAGTGTCCTGCAATGACTGAAAAATATGCATCCCTTACAACTAGTTCCTTCTTACTCTGCGTTGTATATCCTTCAGGAGCTATGCCAGTAACCAGAAGAAAAAAATAGTGTCCACAAAATGTTCATCAGCAACTCAGACAGCGAAGAGTTGTGCGTCTGGTAACCCCTCATCAATATTAGTGGGTTCTTCGTTGTTCTCAATCCTAGAGAGGTGATCAGGTACAAAATTTAACCTTCTTGGCTTAACTATCACTTCAAAATCATACTCTTGGAAGAGAAGCAACCATCTACAGATTCCCCCCCCCCCCAACATAGGCTTATTAACCAAGTATTTCAATGCAGAATGATCTGTATACATTTTAAAGTGCACACCTAGCAGATAATGCCTGAATTTTTGTAGTGCATAGACCATGGCTAATCCTTCTCGTTCTATGGTTGAATAGTTTCGCTCTACCTTAGATAGTTTCCTACTTGCAAAGGCAATCAGATGGTCAATATCTCCTTCACCTAGTTGAGTTAAAACAACTCCCAATGCTATACAAGATGCATCCACATGCACATGAAACTCTTTCTTCCAATTCGGGAATACTAGGATTGGTGCAGTAACCATCTTCTCCTTAAGAACATCCAAGCTCTTCTGACAGTCGTCATCCCAGCAAAACGTAGCATCCTTCTTCAAAAACCTCTCCATTGGCGTAGTGATCTGCGCATACGCCTTTATAAACTTCCTGTAATACCCTGTATGACCCAAAGTTGCACGTAGTTGTTTGAAATTCTTGGGTGGATCCAAATTGATAATTACAGCAATCTTGGCAAGGTCCACCATCAATCCTTGCTTACATACGACATGTCCCAACAGTATTCCATAAGGTACACAAAAAATACATTTCTTCAAATTCAAGGAAATCTGATACTTCCTGCACGTATCCAACATTAGGTGCAGACTAGAAACATGTTTCTTAACCAACCCAAATATTGTCCAATCGTTGAAGTAGACCTCCAGAAACTTGTGAATAAATTCCTTGAATGCTTTGACTACCACCCTTGAAAATATCGCAGGAGATTTTTTCAATCCAAAAGGCATAATTGTATATTGGAATGACCCCCATTCTGTAGCAAAGGTAGTCTTGCTTCTATCCTCCAGTGCAATCTTAATTTGGTGATATCCCAAAAATCCATCTGTGAATGAATAAGCCTCTTATCCACCAACGTTTTCTAGAAATTCATCTGTAAAAGGCGTAGGAAAGGGGTCATGCACACATGCATCATTTAACTTCTACAGATCTATGCAGATCCTTATATCACCCTTTGTTTTCTTTTCCTGAACCACCATCAAATTGACCCATTCCGACTCTTCCACTGGCTCAATTATACCTACTACGAGCATCTTATCCAACTCTTCTCGTACCTTTTCCTTGTACTTGGGGTTTAGTCGATATGGGCATTGCTTAACTGGATTCACATCTGGCTTTAAATTGATCTTCATCACACCCAAATCACCTATTATACCCTTCAATTCAGAAAATTTTGTTGGAAATAAGTCATGATATTCATGCAGTAATTCAAAAACCTTGCCTACCATGTCTTCATCCCAATAGTCACCAATATGTGCGAACTTTGGTTCTGCTTTTGAGACAATATTTACTTGTTTTGTCTTTACCAATTGTGATATATCAGGGGTCTTTGCATCAAGTTTTGCAACTTCGTGCAGTCCTTCTGACTCAGGAATGTTGATATTTCATGGATCCTCATCGTCTTCTTATGTAGTAACATTATAGCATTCTAGCACATGTTGTAGTTGCACGCTCCAGTCAAGCTGCATCCAAGTTATAGGTTCTATTGTTGTTCAAAAGATCGATGTCTTAATCGCCTGAAGTGCCCAATCAATGCATTTGAACTCGTCTTCAAAGCTGAATGTATGCAGAAAACTCTCATTCATTTCATCCCAATCAGCAGCCCCATGTCGCAGCTCCATCTCCAAATACCATTTCGTCGATATAACATCTAATGTATGAATAAAGATATGTACCCACTTTGGTTGAGGTACCTCATCCCAAGCCTTATTCCATAGATCCAGATGTTCACGCGGTTCATCCTTGCTTGTGTACTTTTCACTGAGCCACGTTGTTGCAGAGCCAAATCTTAATCTCATCAGTCTACGATATTTCTTCCAATCAACAATATTACCCTTATGGGTTCCCCACCATCTTGCAGACGTAGCTCTTAAAGCTAAATATAGAGCCTGGAACCTATGTTCCTCTGGTACGTCTCTTTCAAAATGGTCAAGAAAAGTATTGACATCATCTAGCCCATCATAATAAGGTAATTTACGTACCTCAATTGAGATACAACACAGATACATTGTAAGCCTATTGCATTGTAGTGTAGAGACCTCATGCAACCAGTTCTTCCAGTTTTTTAATTCTTCATCTGAGTTTGATTGGCACGAACTATCCTTCTCCCAACTGATACGTCCATCTGCAATGGGATTAATCCAACCTTCGTCTTGCATAGTGAGCTTATATATGTGATCAATGTCTTCATTGTCATAGTCATCACGGACTAGCTCTGTGTATTGCACACCTTCAGTTGGATCCAATGGAACAACTACTCTAAGGCCGTTCTTTTCAAACACCATGCTTCGCTTGTTCAAATTAATAATAGCAGTCATGTCAAAATCTCAATCAATCCCAAGCAATGCTGGGTATGGATTACTATCATCTACTATTTTAATAACTTTAAAATCTACGAGCACACTGGCTCCTTCAATATCTACAGTTACTCCATGTAGGCTACCCATCAAAATTATCTTTTGTTGGTTTGCCATGCACAGCTGGATTGGATGACCATTGCAACTTAGGTTTCCTCATACGTTCCCAAATCTATTTTGGCAGTTTATTAGCGTCATTTCCCAAGTCTAGAATTATCTGGTCCATATCAAAATCACCAATTTTTGTTGTCAACTGCATTTCCCTACCAATCCTCTTCTTGCTTTGGTTCACCTTATTTACTACGCGTTGTTCTGGTAGCAACTTGTCCTTACTAGCGCAATTATATATCAGTTCTTGGAGTCCTTCAACTACCTTCTGATCCCTCAACAGCTTCATGCATGTCTATAGAAACAATTTCAGCACTATGGGATCAAAGTTCTCCGTCGCAGTACTTTCTTCAGATTTCTCTTTTCATGGAACTATTGGTAGTTTTAGACGTAGAAGCACCTGGATCCATAAAACATTTTCTTGCCTCCATAAACGTCTCCTTTTCTCTGTGTAAGTCAAATCCAACATTCTTCTCACCAGCCCTATGAACCCATGTATCTGATTTACCTTCTACATTGTCTTCACCAGTGGCTATACCACTTCACGTTACTATATTGACACTAGGATTGTCTTCGCATGGTTTGGATCGCATCATCTGAATGTTCTGCATTGGCTGTTGGTTCTTCTTTTCCTGCATATTTGTTATTAATACAGGACACTCTTCTATAACATGATCAAATTGCTTACAGTATTGACAAGAAGGATGAGTTGGATTCTGACAGTCACGTGCAAAATGTCCTGGTTCTCCACAGTTGTAGTAGATGATCTGGCCCCAAACTCTTCCAGCACCTCCTCCTCATCCTCTTCCCCATCCTTGGAATCCTCTGTGAGCCGCAGGTGAGCCTTGATCGTTCTGCACGTGGGTTTTAGCCTGCATCCTATACATTAGGGTTTTGTCTATCATCAAGTCATAGCTTCGGCAATCTCTTTCATCATGGCCAACCGATTTACAAAATTTGCAAAATAGTTTCTTTGGTGACTACACAAACTTTTGTAACATATAACAATTGTTTGTTGTATGCATTCCTGATACTTGGTAGATACTACACCAGATGCTTGAGCCAACACCTGATCCAACGGGATATTCTGGTTTCAGCGGGTTGGGACCTCCTGTAGTTATATAATCCTGATACACAGGGCACTGATCCTTCTGTGGCCTATATCCTTGCACTTCATGCACCAAAATTCAGGGCATAGTCCTGACTAAAACTCCTTTCCCTTATTTAGATCCTGCAACTCCATATGTAAGCTTGCTAACTGTGACTAGATCTGTTGGACTCCTATATTCGTATCCTGGATCGGTGAAGCCTCTAGATTCATCGCAATCTCTAATGCTTCAGCCTGAGATCCGATCTTCTGTTGAGACAAAGGCAGTCTTAAATGTGGCAATAGCGAAGCTATGTACCATTCCTTATGTTGTTCGTCTAAAATCTGAATATTATCTTGTCTCAGTAAGCACTTCAACCTCTAATCCATATCCCACACAGACTCGTTAGTTGTCTGTTTGATCTCCTTTATTTCAGTAACATAATGAGCTTCTGATTTCGGCTTTCTAAACTCTATGTTTAACACAGTCTTTGTCGCAGCCAACATAGCATTTGGATTGGTTGTACTATATTTGATATACCACACAATCCCTCTATCTTATAGCGTTGTAATAGTTGTGCTTTATTCATGTCATTATCATTGATCTGTTGCACCATCCAAATAGCTTCGACTACGAACCAAAATTGATCAGGATCCTCTGATCCCTGACCCTTGAATACAGGCATTTTCACTGTATTCGCCATACTGAAGAATGAAGGTGGAGGTGGAGGTGGAGGTGGAGGCATAGGTGTATGAGGTGGTGATGAAGGTGGAGATGGGGTGGATGGATGCGGAATCCCAGAAGTGCCCTGACCTTCTGTCTGTGGCGCACCTCCAGGTGTGTTAGGGATGGTCCTTTCTTCTTCGTTGTCTAACTCCCCCCACAATGGAATTTACGCACCTTCAGTGTATTTGTCATAATCGGCTCTAAATCTTTTTCTCCTTCACATAGATCCGGTCTGACCTGTTTTAAACATCAATTCAAAGGCATAACACCCTTTTTGAAAAACAACATATTAATCCAAGTTTTTAGCGATCTTAGGTACTTACCTCTCGAACCCTTAAAGAATCGAAGTTCAACTTCGTTTTAAGATACAAACGTGTTAATTGCAAATTCAGTGATGAAACCACCCAAAATACTATTGATCCAATAGTCAACAACCCTTGCAAGCTTATAATCAGACTCTTCAATGTGCTTGATCAATTCAAGATTCCACACAATATGATCGTTGTGTTTCCAAGTAGGTTCATTGTTCGCTAGTTTAGAAAACCACTCGTGTAATTCACAAGGGAATGATGAAAAGAAAACTTCGTGCTCTTCTGCATAGAGATATATCTATTACCACCTTTATTTGGACCAGTGCGGATTCTGATTTTCCTGAGCTGCAAACTCATGCAACTTTTGATCTATCCACTTCTCGAGTTATTTCTTAGTTGGTATCCATGGACACCACATCACACATCCCTTGGATAGATCCCAATCCCGGTAACGGAACCATTTGTTGGATTAAGGGGTCTTGGACCTAGGTTTAGAGTTAGCTGCGCTAACCAACAAAACCATACACTACCGGCCCTTTCAGCAATAGTCCGCATAGCGCAGACTGCAATCTGTGTTAAGCGAATTGTTTCCAAAATGGCCGGTAGGGTAGGGTTTTGTTGGTTAGCACAGCTAACTCTGAACCTAGGTCTAAGCCCCCTCAAGTCAACAGTGCTTGTTACATTTGCATGATGTTTTTCATGGTTGTAGTGATGTCGTTATGTGAAAATTGAGGTTTTTGTGGTGAAATGCAGCATCGTGAGTGTATCACTGGTTACATGTCGATTTATGTCACTTACATGTATCGTTGTAGTATTTTTTGCTGCAATCTTGCTTGTTGGTTACATTCTTGTATGCTTGGTTGCGTGTATCATTCTTGCATGTTTGATTTCAAATATTGTTCATTCACACTTGATCATACATTTTTATGCATAAGTGTGGATGGTTATGCATCATTTAAGCATGTTCAAGTTTGCATGTGGTAAAGTGTATAGTTACATAATGATGGTGGTTGTCATGCATGAGGTCGTGGTGTGTGTTGTTGTTGAGGTCATGCATTGATGGCTAGACCTTAGCTAGAATGACGGTTGCATGGCCATATGCTTATGTTTTATGTTTCTATATACTGTCATGATTATATTATACATGTATCACATTGATTTGTTGATCTTGCAGACAAGGTATCCCCCCCCGAGTTATACTAAGTTATGTTGGTTTATTATGATTTAGTTTAGCCGACATGATACACCTTGCAGGAAGAAATATCAAATGGCTAGCAAGATGGTTGACTACAAAGACTCTCCCTATGAATCCAAAGAGAAGTGTGGTGTTGGGAACCCTTCTGATTTGGCAGTTACACTGAGAAGATTAAAGGAAGAGATAAGGAGTTGTAAGGCAGATAACGACAGAATCATATAGGCATAGGAGAAACAAGCAAAGGTAAATGCAGTAATACTTTAGAGTTTGTCAAATTTGCAACAACAGGGACCACGTCATATCAGCTATGAGAAGGAAGATAGAACTAATGGGGCATATGGTAGTCGGTCGCATGGTGGTCACAAGTCAGATATATATGACACAATTAGAGATGGTAGATTGTTGGACACTCCGAATATGAGAGGGGATAGACATAGGTATTATTCTAGCTCTTATTCAGATAGGCATCATGATCTTCATCGTTATCATCCTTCCAGGAGGAGTGATAGGGGATATTTGTAGGATGAGTTTAAGAAAGTGAAGCCACCAACATTTGATGGAGTGATGAAGAAACCAAAAGATGCAGAGGCATGGTTTATTGGCATGCAGAAATTCTTCAGGTTGCATGACTATTCAGAGAACATGAAAGATAGAATGTCTACATTTAGTGTCAAAGGTAAAGCAGACATTTGGTGTGAAGATGTGAAGAATGTCAGATGCATTCATGAGGAGGATTTGACTTGGAGTGAGATTGAGCGAATATTCAAGAAGAAGTACCTGTCAAAGAGATACTTTGATGACAGGGCAAAAGAATTCTATGAGCTAAAGATGGGATCTATGACAGATGATGAGTACACTAGCAGGTTCTTGGAGTTACTGAGGTATGTGCCTTATCTCATAGAGTAAAAGGCCAAGATTCAGAGGTTCATTAGTGGGTTTCCCATTGCATTTAAAGATATAATTGAGTTTTATGACCCTAGATCATTGGAGGAGGCCATTCGGAAACTAAGGCATTTCTATGAACAATCGAAGCGCAGAACCGAGACTAAGCCAGACTGGAGAGGTAATGCAAAGAAAAAAGGAAAATGGGACAGAAAGAGAGCAAGATCTCAGGATATAGGTAACAAGGAGAATGTTGCACCACCTAAGAAGTTCAATGCATCAGATAGAGGACAGGGATTCCAATTAGGAAAATAGAGCAAGGAGACAGACTAAAAGCCTATAGAGTGTTGGATTTGTGTTGAGGATCATCGCATGAGATATTTCCCACAGAATCAGGGTGGTAGACCTCATATATAGTGCGCAAGAGGCACAAACTGTTGGGGATGTTTGTCAGAGTATTCCACGTATCTATGCGGCATTGGATAACAAACATGTAGAGCATTAGGATGTTAGTTTTTGGTAGCATCGGAAGTGCTCTAGCCTTGAAAATTTGTGGAGAGGCTAAGGCATATGAGTTCTAAATAACCCATAAACCGTTTGGTGAAATTCCACCCGGATTGTATTTTATTAAAATAATTAATATTTTTAATGGGGTTCCTAAGTCTAAACTTAGGAAAATTAAAATATTAATGGGTATTAATCAAAATATGGTGAGAATGATCTAGAAGGCGAATCAAGTCATGTTTTAGTCTTATTCGTTGATTAGAGACTTAATCTCGACCATTGAAGACTCAATGGGAAAAGTATAAAATGGAGGCTTGGGGTTCATTTGGAAACACACACAGAGAGAATGAATTGATCAAGAATTTGATTCCTAGGGTAGGGTTTGCTAAGGATTTCGAATTAAGTGATCATTATGCAGTAGAAGGGTAGTGAGAATATGGGAGAAGGACTTTCTGGAGAATACAAACAGAGAGGCGGAGAGAGCCAACAAAGCAGAAAAGTTGTCTGTCACGCAGAAGTCGGAACTGTCGGAACTGCCGGAACAGTCAGGAAAGCTGACGCAGAGGGCAGAAGCCGAAATTGTCAGGAATAGCTGGAACTACTGGGAAATTTGACGCAGAGGGCAGAAGTCAGAACTGTCGAGAATAGCAGGAACTTCTAGGAACTGCTAGAACAACCGGGAAAGCTGACACAGAGGGAAGAAGAGGTGATGCGGAAATAGCCAGGGTTAGTCAGACTTCTGCTCGATCAGTCGAAATTCTGTTGGGTGAAGTGAGGTAAAACTCACTCAGATTTTCCGCCAGAATTTTCTCTGTAAATGATTTCTAGATGAGCATCCTAGATTTGTATTCAGATATTTATCCTACATAATAATAAAACCCTCAGAGTTGTTACACCGGTTTTCCCGCATTGGGTTTTTCCGGGGACTATTGTGTCCAAAAATAAGTGTGTCCTGTGTATCTTGTTCTTTGCTCTATTTTTTGTTTCATGAGATCAAATATTTAATAAGTGTAGGCTGCAGAAGTAATTTGCTTCAGTATTCAGAAGAATAACTTGGTTAATGTATATTAAAAATCAAGTAGGTGAAGTAGATTCAGATTTGCTGCAGTAGGGGTTCCTTTGAGTCTAGGAATTTTCACATGGTATCAGAGCATTGATTTTGAAACAGGAAGAGCAGATCCAATGCTGAGCAGTGAGGTCAAACGCTACATTTGGCAGCAATTCGAATCCCCTTGAAGGGATTGCGTAGTCCTTTCCGGAAGCAGATCCGAGGAAATCTCTCTTTGAGTGAGACGACAAAGAGGTACGATTTCCAGTTCGTGATTGTGCAGAGGTAGAGGGAGTGACGTAGAGCCTCAGCGCAGTGCTTAAAGGGCGTAGTTTTTGCCAAGGCATAAATCCGCTGGAAAAGAATGAAGACACATAGTAGGGGAATTTTCTCCTCATAGAACTTTCGGCTAGAAAGTTCGAATTTCTCACTTGCTGGGCAGTTGTGCAAAGCAGTGACTAAAGGATTCAGTTTGACAGTTGGGTGAGATGGCATCGCATGGGCTCATAGATCAGGATAGGTTGGATAGAGTGTCCAACTATTTCATATGGAAGACCAAAATCTTAGTTGTTTTGGAGGAATACAATCTCGAGACCTACGTCAAAATTGTTGTGGTTGTTCCTGCTAACAACGATCAGAAGAATAAATACAAGGCCGAGCAGGGGAAGGCAAAGAGGTTGATTCTTGATGGATTTTAAGATCACGTGGTCTCACACTTGCAAGGCAAGGATATAGCCCGAGGGATGCAAGAATCCTTGTCTTCTCTGTATGAAGGCTCTTCTGAATAGTGGAAGATGTATTTGGAGATGAAGTTGCAACAGACTTTGATGCAAAAGGGAGAAGGGGTGAACAACTATCTTCAACGTCTTCAGGACACTAGAGACTAGCTTGCTGCAGTGGGGTCCACTCCTCAACCAACAACGATAGTGAGGATAGCCCTGAATGGGTTCTCGGATGAAAGGCTAGTTTTCATCCAAAGCATATTGCGCAGAGAAAAACTACCTTTGTGGGAGGAGATGTGGGCGGCTCTTCAACAGGAGGAGTTGAGGGACCTAATGAAGTTCAACCTCAGTGGAAGCACTGGGAGTGGCTCAAAGATGAATGAGGAGGAGGAAAACACAGCTCTAGCATCGAAGGGACAACAGAAGCAGAAGCAAAAGAAGAACATTTTGAAGATGAAATGTTTCAAATGTGGCGAGTTGGGTGACTTTGCCTCTCAGTGTCCTTTGAAGCAAAAGGATAAGGACGAGAAGCATGATCCTAAGGTTTCAGCCGCGAAGATTGATGAGGAATAGTATGCCATCAATTCCCATGCATCTCCAGGAGGGATATGGGGCGATATTGAGCTGTAGTCGAGTGGACTACATGCGATACTTGAGGAGTCCACCTCTTGGATATATTCCTTGCTACAGGAGCTCGACATTCAATAGTAGTGAAATAAACTTAGTGTTAGATGATGCAATGGATTGTTTGGAGGACAGATGCAGTAGCTTGGGACCAGAGACTGATCAGTGCAGAACAAGATTAGCAATAGTGCAGTTGGCACAGTGTAGAAGTCCGCATCAACGTAGAAGATTCAGAGGGTCAGAGACTAGTAGCAACCAGATTCCAATATTCATTGTATTATGTTGAACACAGTTAAGTTCAGTTAATTTTGGATGTTTTTCAGTTGCTTCTCTCAGCAATTGAGTTGCGGTACGGATGCAATGTAAGCAGTGGCAATGCTAGCCGCATAACAGATGCAATGTTTGAGAGGGAGTTGTAGTAGATATGCAGCAGTGGTAGTGGTAGTGTCACGGGCAGCAGTAGAGTAGCAGCAACAACACAGTGTTGCTGGCAGCAACAGTGCAGAAAGGAGTTGCTTCAGAAACAAAGCAGCATACAGGTGGACATTATTGCTAGAGCACTTTCCTCGCTAAGAGAGAGTGTTAGTTTTTGGTAGCATAAAAAGTGATCTAGCCTTGAAAGTTCGTGGAGAGGCTAAGGCACATGAGTTCTAAAGAACCCATAAACCGTTTGGTGAAATTCCACCCGGATTGTATTTTATTAGAATAATTAATATTTTCAATGGGGTTCCTAAGTCTAAACTTAGGAAAATTAAAATATTAATGGGTATTAATCAAAATATGGGTGAGAATGATCTAGAAGGTGGATCAAGTCATGTTTTAATCTTAGCCGTTGATTAGAGACTTAATCTTGGTCATTGAAGACTCAAAAGGAAAAGTATAAAATGGAGGCTTGGGGTTCATTTGGAAACACACATGGAGAGAACGAATTGATCAAGAATTTGATTCCTAGGGCAAGGTTTTCTAAGGATTTCGAATTAAGTGATCATTCTGCAGCAAAGGGGCAATGAGAATTCAGGAGAAGGACTTTCCAGAGAATACAGATAGAGAGGTGGAGAGAGCCAACAGAGCAGAAAAGTTGCCTATCAAGTAGAAGCCGAAACTGCCAAGAACAATCGGAACTATCAGAACAGCAGAGAACGCTGATGCAGAGGGCAGAAGCCTGAACTGTCGGGAACTGTTGGAAAAGTCGGGAAAGCTGATGTAGAGTGCAGAAGCTGGAACTGTCAGGAACTACCGGAACTGTGGGGAAAGATGATGCAAAGGGCAGGAGCCAGAACTATCGGGAATAGCCGAAACTACCAAGAACGGTCGGAACATCCGGGAAAGCTGACGCAGAGGGCAGAAGAGGTGACACAAAAATAGCCAGGGTTAGCTAGTCTTGTGTCGGATCATCCGGAATTCTGTTGTCAGTATTTTCTCTGTAAAGGATTGCTAGATGAGCATCCAAGATTTGTATTTAGGTATTTATCATGCATAATAATAAAATTCTCAGAGCTTTTGCACCGATTTTCCCACATTGGGTTTTTCCGGGGACTATTGTGTCCAAAAATAAGTGTGTCCTATGTATCTTGTTCTTTGCTCTATTTTCTGTTTCATGAGATCAGATATTTAATAAGTGTAGGCTACATAAGTAATTTGCTTCAGTATTCAGAAGAATAACTTGTTTAATGTGTATTAAAAATCAAGTAGGTGAAGTAGATTCAGATTTGTTGCAGTAGGGGTTCCTTCGAGTCTAGGAATTTTCACACAGGCATCTATTATTGAGATAGACGGTAAGCTTTGTGATCAAGTTATTTCTATTTTGATTGACCCTGGATCTAATTATAGCTATGTTAGTCTTCACTTGGTGGATAAGTGTGGTTTGAGTAAGGAATTGCATGCAAAATCTTGGTTAGTGCAATTGGATACAGGTACAAAGAAGTGAGTTCATCATTGGGTAAGAGCTTGCACATTTGACTTGAATGGTATGTCTACTGCAGCACATCTAAATGTATTACCATTGGGATCATACAGTATGTTGTTGGGCATGGATTGGTTGTATCTTCATAGAACCAAGGTAGACTACTATGATAAAGCTATTGAGTGTGTTGATGACAATGGGGAACAAAGAGTCTTACAGGGTAAGAAGAAAGCTACATCAATTAGGATGGTGACAACTATGCAAGCAAAGCATAGTCGTAGGAAAGGGTGTAAGTTATTTGCAGTGCACATTTCTAGTGATAAGGGTAAGGAAATTGAGGATATAAATGTGTTGAGAAAGTACCCAATTTTACAGCAGTTCAAAGACAAATTTCCTGAGGACATTATAGAGTTGCCACCTCGCAGGTAGGTAGACTTTTCTATTGAGTTAGTGCCAGGGGAAGCTCTAGCATCAAAAGCACCTTACCGGATGAGCACACCTGAGTTGGTTGAGTTAAAGTTGCAACTAAAGGAAATGTTGGACAAGGGGTATATTAGGCCAAGTGTATCACCCGGGGGCGCACGAGTATTGCTTTTGAAGAATAAATATGGAACACTCAGATTATGCATTGACTACAGGCAGTTGAACAAAGTGACCATCAAGAACAGGTATATGTTACCGAGGATTGATGACTTGTTCGATCAACTGAAGGGAGCAGCAATGTTCTCGAAGATTGATCTAAGATCCAAATATCATCAGGTACACATCAAAGAGGAAGACATTTACAAGACCGATTTTCAGACTAGGTATGGGCATTATGAGTTTGTTATTGTTCCATTTGGCTTGACTAATGCTCCAACTACATTTATGTGTTTGATGAATAGTGTGTTGCATCCATATTTCGATAAGTTTGTTATTATGTTCATTGATGATATAATGGTATATTCTAAAAATGAGGAAGAGCATGCCGAAAATTTAGCAGCAGTGTTGAGGTTGTTGAGAGAGTATCAGTTGTATGCTAAGCTCAACAAGTGTAGTTTTTTTCAGACTGAGGTACACTACTTGGGGCATATTGTCTCCAAGGAGGGAATTGCAGTAGATCCAGAGAAGATAAGGGTCATCATGGAGTGGGTATCTCCTAAGAGTGTGGATTAGGTGAGATTTTTCATGGGTTTGGCAGGTTATTATAGGAGGTTCATTAGGAATTTCTCGTAGATTGCTTATCATATTACATCACTACAAAGGAAAGGTAAGAAGTTCAAATGGATTGAGGAATGTGAGGCTAGATTTGAGAAACTTAAGTAGTTGTTGAAACATGCACTAGTGCTACAAATTGCAGATCCGGACAAAGAGTTTGTGGTATGCACAGATTCTTGCCAGAGAGGACTTGGTGGAGTCCTTATGCAAGATGGACGCGTGGTACTTTATGAGTCCCGGAAACTAAACAAGCACGAGAAGAACTACCCGACACATTATTTGGAGTTAGCAATGATCATACATGCATTGAAGATGTGGAGACACTATCTTCTTAGCGAGAGATTTGTACTTATGAGTGATCAGATTGGATTGAGGTATTTTTTTGACCAACCGAATATGAATGCCAGGCAGGCTAGATGGTTGGCCATGATCAATGAGTTTTATTGTGAGACCAGGTACATCAAAGGTAAAGAGAACAGGGTGGCCGATGGTATCAGCAGACGTGTATAGGTAAATCACTTGGCAGATATGAGCTCCTATGGGACAGATTTTACAGGATAGGATCTTGCAGACAGGTCAGCAGGATGTCAGGTATATGGATATTGTGCACATGTTGCAACAGGATGTAGGTACAGGTAGTGGTACAGGTACAGGTGCAGGTTCATATGGTATGGATTATTGTCTTACAGCAGATGGGTTGGTCAGGTTCTGAGACAAGATGTATGTACCGGGAAATAGTGAGATCAAGAAGGTGATCTTGAGGGAGTTGCATGTGAAACCTTATTCAGGTCACCCAAGTTATCAGAAGACATTAACTGCAATGAAGATAATTTACTATTGGCCGAATCTGAAGAGAGATGTAGTAGAGTTCATGGCTAGATGTTTTGATTGTCGGCAAGTGAAAGCATAATGTAAGCATCTAGGTGGACTGCTATAGCCGATTGCAATTCCAGAGTGGAAATGGGAATTTATTTCCATGGAATTCATCACAGGGTTTCCAAAGATAGTGAGACAGCATGATTCCATTATGGTTATTGTGGACAGGTTGATGAAGGTTGCACATTTCATTCCGGTGAAGTCTACATTCTCATCTAGCGATGTAGCACATGTATTCATCCGAGATGTGGTCAGATTGCATGGTGTTCCGAAGAATATTGTGTCAGACAGGGATGTGAAGTTCACTTCCAAGTTTTGGAAGGAGTTGTTTGCAGGTTTGGGCATAGAGTTGGCCTTCAGTATGGCTTATCATCCGCATATAGATGGAAAAACAGAAAGGGTCAACAGGATATTGGAGGACATGTTGAGGATATATGTGATGCATCAGCAGCGAAAAGTGGGAAGAGTATCTTCCACTGGTGCAGTTCACGTACAAGAATGGTTATCAGGAATCATTGAGGATGAGTCATTTTAAGGCATTGTATGGGTAGAGTTGCAACACTCCCATCAGTTGGAGTGATCCAGTTAACAGGGTGTTTATTGGACCAAACATGTTGGCAGACATGGAACAGGAAATGCAGGTTATAAAGAAGAATCTAAAGGAAACATAAGATAGGCAAAAGAGTTATGCAGATAGGAATAGGTTGTTTAAAGAGTTCCAGGTTGGGGAATAGGTGTACTTGTGCATCAAACCAAAGAAGAGCTCCTTGTGGATTGGATCATGTGCCAAGATGGCACCACGGTTTTGTGGACCCTTCAATATCATTGAGAGGATTGGGCTAGTAGCCTATCGACTTGCACTGCCTCCGACAGTGAAAGTCCATGATGTTTTCCATGTATCTTTGCTTAAGAAGTATGTTAAGGATGTTGATTATGTGATTGACTGGTTTATATTGCAGGTGGAACCAGATGGAGAATTCCAGTCAGAGCCTCAGTGTATATTGCAAAAAAAGGTGCTCATGCTCTGGAACCGAGCAATCGAGCAAGTTAAGGTGTAGTGGAAGCACTTTGGGCCAGATGAAGCTACATGGGAGATGGCGGATCAGATGCGGGCTATGTATCCTTCCTTGTTTGCCAGTTGAGGCAAAGCGATTTTGGCTTGGTGTTTTGGTGTAATTTTGGTATATGTCATGGTATATGCTTTGGTATATGTTTTGATGATGTTGGTTTATGTACATATGTATATGGATGTAAATGTCGCCACGAGCTATGTTATAAATATCCACTATGTGGTATGTTGTTATGATGTCATGTTATTATATTTTTATGTTGGTTTGTTTTTTAGTAGGGTGATCATTGTAAATATTGCATCGAGCTAAGTTATAAAGCTCCATCAGCAGTATATATTTTTCTTACAACAATTTTGTGGTTATAGGTGTTGTTGAACACCGAGGATAGTGTTCCCCCAAGGGGGAGGGTTCTGTAACAACCCTGGTGAAAATTCCATGTAATAAAAGTAAATAAAGGAAAAATAATAACCACGGATGATGGGACACTTATTCCAAGCTGAATGTTCGGCAAAATCCTAGTGATGGGGATCACTTGTGATTGTTCATGCTAAGGAAATTGGAAAAGGCAATGGCTAAGGCTTTGGAAAGGCAAAATGGCATTTTTTGCACATTTATTTATGACAATAATGGAAATTAGGAGAAAAGGGAGGTGAAAGGTCACAGATTGTATGTGAGGAGGAAAATGAAGGAAAATAATGGAAAATGAAGAAAAGGGAGGCCTCATTCATAAAAAAGCTTTTGAGGATCAGTTGGTAACCTTTTGTCAGTTCAGTGTTGGAGCTCTCTTCTATTCTCTCTCTCTCTCTCTCTCTCTCTCTCTCTCATACTCTTGCAGACTTAGAGTTTTCTTGGAGAACTCTTGGTGGGCGTGGCACACTTGGATTTTTGGAGCAAGAAGGCAAAGGAAGAGCAAAAAAGTACAAGAAGGCATCGGCATCAACAGCTACATCAGATTTTCGTGCATGTACCGAGTTGTGTGTATGTTTCCTTCACTAGTTTTGGCATGCATGACACATGCATGTGGTTTCTTGGTTGTGATTTGTCATTGGAATGGAGGATTGCCTGGATTGACAATGGATTTCCTAGCCTTGCCATTTCCTCGACATCAATGGTGATTGTGGGTTTACTTTCATTGTTTGTTTTTGGTTGGTTCTCATGTTTCCTTAGCTTGGGTTGAGTTATTGGTTCCTAGAAATCCTAGTTGGACAAACGCTCTGGAAGCCCTGTAACAGCTTGGGTTGAGGTACTAGTCCTGGAAGCCTTGGTTGGAAAAAACGCTCTAGAAGCCCTGGAAGGCTTGGATGGAGATCAATATGATGATGGTTTTGTGATGTCTGACTATGAGATGGAATCATTGTTTGATGGGTTGAGGTGGACGACCTCTGGAAGCCCTGGATGAGTTTTGATTTATGTATTCTATGAGATCCCACATTCATGCTTGGAATATGACACGGGGGTGAATGGTTGAAGAGAGATTTGGCCTAGCCATTCTACAGTTGGGTGGAACATGGAAGTCCCATCCCGGATTTGGATTTTGCATCATTAATGAAAGTTTATTTCTCCTTTTATTTCTATGAGCATTTTGATGGATTATATGTGGTCTATATGATTGTACTTTCATGAGTATTTATGCTTCTATTATGATGGTTATGTATGTGTTTTATGATAGTTGGCATTTGTGGCTCTCGTCATGTTTTTACTTGTAATTGAATGATCAATTCATCTATGACCTTATGGATGGAATGCCAGTTGATGTGTTGTGGCATCAATGGTTCTTAGCGATTCTCAACAAAGTATGAGACCCCTATGCTCAGAACTGTTAATTACACCTGTAGATTACACATTTCCAATATGTTTGATGAAATGCTTGTTATGGCTAGTAGGGGTCTAGTCAAGGTCTTGAACAAGTGATTGCTTTAGTATTGTCATTTACATGTTATTTTGTTCATTTGAAGAGATGGTTCAATTCCGGGCAGTGACCTAGGCTCTGGGCTTGAAAAAGTGGCTCAAATCCCAAAGTCATTGGCATAGCACTGATAGTTTTGGTCTTTGGTCGCTGGCAAGCAAGCCTATGAGAGTGACTTTGGGTTACTGGTCACTCCCTTGCCCATAGCATGAGAACGTCTATGGCCTAAGAGATCCAGAACAATAGTGGGACCCCAAGGCAAGCTTTCTAAAGTATTGGACTGGTACTTGAAGGTCCTATAGTTGATAATGAATGTTTGTATGGTGTGTTTCTGTCGATTCCACTTCCTTTACGTGACTTAGGAGTTCGAATCATATCATAGTGGCTCTCATCGCATGTTTACCCCCGCTGACCAGTTTCTTGGGTAGATGTGGGAGGAGGGTGTTACAAAGGCTATCTATCCAGTCTTGCATACTAGGCTCTATGGGCCTACTTGAGTCCATATAAGGCATTTTTCAGTTTGCACATAAACCCAATTTTATGTGAGCATGAACCCCTCTAACTACTCAATATAAACTTATTATTCTATATCTTAATTGAGAAAGGCTAACTTCACATCGATCTGATACACCTTGATGTTTTTATGATTGGAAAAAGCAAGAAACATTCTGATAGCTTCTAATCTTGCTACAGGTGCAAAGGTTTCTTCAAAATCTACTCCCTCTATTTGGGCATATCCTTTGTAGACTAAGAGAGCCTTGTTCCTAACCACTTGACCTTACTCATTTAGCTTATTTTTGAAGACCCATTTGGTGCCTATGAAATTTTTCTCTTTGGGTCTTGGAACAAGCTCCCAAGTGTAATTCTTCTCGATTTGATCCAACTATTCATTCATTTCCTTTATCTAGGACTTATCCTCACTTGCTTGACTGAGATTCTTGGGCTCAATTTGAGATAGCAGAGCAAGGTTTTTGCAACTTGGGCTTCCAAGGAATCTCCTCCTAGTTTGAACACCAAGTCTTTGATCACCAATAATTTGGATTTCTAGATGTTGTTTCTGTACATACCTTGAGGGAGTTTTGAACCTTGGTGTTGTACTTATTTCTTCATCTTCATCATCTGCCTTTGTTTATGCTTCATCTGAGTTCATGTTTCCTTTGGAAGACTTGGATTGTGGTATTATCTCATCCACTATTATATCAATGTGATCCTCAATTCTCTTTGTGTTTTTGTTGTAGCATCTTTATCCTTTACTTCGAGCTGAGTACCCAAGAAATATATCCTCATAAGCATGGGAGTCGAACTTTCCAAGATTTTTATCATTCATTTTGATAAATAATTTTCTCCCAAACACCTTGTAGTGTTTCACTGATGCAGGTCTCCCCTTCCATAACTCGTAGGGAGTCTTATCACTATTAGGCCTGAGTTATGTTATATTTTCTAAGTACATTGTTGCTTGTGTTGCTTCTCCCCAAAAGGTGAGAGGTACATATGCTTCATCCATCATAGCTTTGGCCATCTCTTGAATCGTTCTGTTCTTTCTATCTTCTACTCCATTTTGTTGTGGAGTTATGGCCACGGAATACTACCTCCTTATGCCATGTTCATCACAGTACTCTTCAAACTCTCTTGAAGTGTATTCTCCTCCTATGTTTGATCCTAATATCCTTCTCATTCTCTACCTGAGCTTTAAATGTATTAAAATGTTTAAGAGCTTCTAATTTTTCTTTTAAGAGAATTATCCATGTGGCTCTGGTAAAATCATCAATAAGAAACATAAAATACCTTTCTCCTCTTGGGATTTTTGTCTTGGTTGCACCACAAGTATTAGTGTGAATTAGCTCCAGAGAATTAAATGAAGAGAACTCCTTTGTCATGAAATGAGTCCTGGCCTACTTACCAAATTAACAAGAGCAGATTTAATTATTAGGCCTTGACAGTCTTGGAAATCCTCTTACATCTCCTATATTGTTGACTTTTATCAAACTGTCAAAATTCATATGACCAAGTCTCTTATGCCATAACCGGGTTTCATTTGTCTTGCTCAAGTAGCATCTTACTCTAGAGTCATCAAACACATATACATTATTGTGAGTTCTGACTACCTTTCCCACCATCTTTCCATTATTTTCATGTTGGATATCACAATATTTGGATTGAAAGGTCACATTATAGCCATTATCACACATCTAGCTCACACTAAGCAAGTTGTGCTTGAGACTATCTACATGATGTACATTTTGACCTTTTGTCTTTTCATCAAGGCTGAATATGCCCTTGCCCTTAATTTGTGCTAGAGCATTGTTGTCAAACATGACATTGTTCTCTTTGTACTTTTCTTTTAGAGATTGGAATTTACTTTTATCCCCGGTGCCATCTGTCTTCTTGATCATGTGCTAATAGAGCAAGTCCACATTCCATGCTCTTTCTAGACTTGCATTTCCAATTCTTCTTATCCTTTGGAAAAGTTGGTTGCCAAGCATTATGGGATTTAGATGAATACTCAAATATGCTTCTACATTAACTCGCCTTGTGCCCAAAATTATTACATTTGAAGCATTTAACATCATTCATTAGGGGAGAGAAGGGATTTCTATTTCTAGGAGGAGAGTTTTGAGATCTATAATTTTGATACTTATTGTATCTGAAATTTTCATCTATTTCAACTTTGACTCTTATATAATCAATAGATTTATGTACAAAAATATGGCATTTATAACAATGACCATAAAATAAATTAGAGTACCTAAAGTTGGAAAGTTCATGAGTTTGTACATGAAGGTACCTTTGTTGTCTTGTTGATTGATTCATTCTCCATTGGTATGGCTCCTTTGAGAAGTTGGAATTCTTGTTCTAGTGATGGGTTCCTCTCTTGCTTGCTACCTTTTTATCTTCATTGATTATTTCTTGAAGCACCTTTGCATAACTCTAAGGTTTCTCAAATCCTGCAGAACTGTTGTCAGGATTACAACAACTCTCTTTTGTTTTGTACATGAGAAAAATAAATAATATATAAAAAAACAAAAGTCCCTAAACAATTTTTATTGTTTTTTATAAAAAAACTCAAAAATTTAAAGTTTTAGGTCAGAGGTCGAATTTATAAAGGTATTTTAAAATAAAACTATGAAAACACCCGACCTTTCGACTGCCTGACTATCCGACCACCCGACTAGAAAGTCGAGTCGACTAGCAAGTCGAGCCGACTACCAAAATATTTGTAAATATTACACCCGACTGCCCGACTACCCGACTTGAAGACAAAACCTGATTATTGTGTAGTTGGGGTCAAGATGAAATAAATCAACAATAAACGAAAACCACCCAACCATCTGACCCTGATTGTACGACTATCTGAATAAAATATTATTTTTTCTCGATTTGCATGTAGTTCGCTTTTTGAAATAGATTTTGAAATTCTTTCATTTCACGTTTAATTGATTTGTTTGTTAAATCAACAATAAATCTCTCTAATCCTTTCTCGATTCACGAAAATAAATAGTTGGATTTCTCTATGGGAAATTAATGAACAAATTAATTCACGCCTCTCTTTGATTTCTAATCAAAATCCATAATTTCTTAGAGTATTTCGCCTGCATGTTGTTCTCTTAAGCCTGGTTCAGAGAAGTTTGAATTGAGAAAATACGATATCAGTTATAGAAATTTTGTGTAAGCAAGATGAAATTATACATTATTCTTAATTCAATTCAAAATTTTAAATAGAATAGCTTATATACACTGTGTTTTTTGGTCACGGGTCATAGAATGGGGAAAAAGGGAAAATCTCCAACAGTGAAACAACAAATGGAGCAGATAAGGGAGAAACTTAAAGAAATGGAGAATCCACAATTGGAGGAGGTCAGCTTCAACCCATTCCTCATCTCAAACTCAACTTACAAGACACAAAAAACAAGTATGATGAGATGGGAGGAAATATTTGATTTCTTTGAGGAAAGAGGAATGCTAAACAACACAAGATCTTCTCAAACAAAGAATAATCAGTTTGAAGCAATAAGAGAAACAAAGTTACACAAAGTAGCAACTAGGGCCATAATTTTTCCTTATTATGACATGGTTTCATGGATTTTTTCTCATGTTGATATTTCAACCAGAACAATATCAAACCATCATAAAATTTTCATAGCCTCATGGAAAACTGAAGTCCTATCGGCCATCTATAAGCTCAGTCCCCCAGAAATCCACCTTAATGTTGATTTCCTTAAGAATTTTCGAAGCACTGTCTTCAAGAAATGTGGAGAGAATTATGACAGAGTGATTGAAGATTGGTTAAGGGAAGAAGATGAAGGTTTCAAGCTCAAAGAAAACAAGGAATATCCCATAGCCATTTTCAAGAAACCCATAAGATTTCTTATCAAAATGCTAACCAAATTATATGGGGAGCAAGATCCTGAACATTGTAAAATCAAATGGATTCCAATAATCCATAGCATTTTAAATGAGGGGAAACATCTAAATTGGGTCGAGATTTTGTCACAGAATATCACAGATTCTTTAAAATTTTCATTAGCATATCCCCCTGGATACAAACACATTTTCTATATGTCTGCCTATCTGATAGATATTGTCATTGCCTCAGTTCCATTCCCACTCATGAAATGGAACTACCCATTTGATCAACAACTACCCATCCAAAATTATGCTCCTATCCTGTGGGAGTCAAATTTTAAATTTCATTTTTATAATATTTTCCATTTTGTCTTGATTCCTTTCTATGAAATCCTGTTTGGAAAAACACCTCCCAAAATTAGTCAAAATTTGAAAGAAGGCCTAGAGTCCATTGGTCATTGGTTTGTGGAGGAGTTATTTTCTTATATAAGAGTTTTTGGAAGTGAGGTTGGTCCTCACCTTTTACCCCATTATATCCCTAAAAGGATCGCTTTGAGAGAAGTTGCAAATCAAGTTGTTTTAAATGGCCAAGCTAAAAAGTTAAGTAAATTGCAGAAGAAAATTTGGCCTAGTTTTCCAATCAAGTTCGGTGACATAAATATCAAGGACAAAGGACATGGATTCAAGGAAGTCGAAGAGCTTCAAGAAGTTTGGTTATATTCTCTACCTCATTATGACTATGATCCTAATGGGATTATTAGCAATCATTATATAACAATGAGCTATATTAAAATATTTACTCATCAAGAACCCCCCATTAATGATATTTTCATAGATATTGATGACTTTTAGCAGGTTGTTGAAAGATAAAAACTCTTAAATATTGAAACAAGAGACTAGTTGCCTTGTAGTTGAACACGCCCATGCCATCTCTCAAGGGACTCCAATCCCCTTGACAAATCCACCTGTAACTAGAAACTAGCTAATATACCTGTCAAATACATGTCCATGAATATAGAACATATCCACATAATTTGAGACAAGATTAAGGTTAAGAAGACTTCTTGTAGGCAAAGCACTCATTCATTTGGAGTTAGGGTTTCCAAACATAGCCAAAGGAATTCTTGTCCAATTCCTTCCTTTTACCTTTTTACTGGGTTGCAATCGAGGCTCACTAGTATTGTCACATCACCCAACTCTTAGTTATAGAAGCACATCAATTGTTACCTTGTCACGCTAATAAGAAGCATGTTTCCCTGCAACTTGCTCACACATGTCAGTCTCACGTTATAAAGATCAAAACAATCATATCTAACAATTTGAAATCAACCTTTACCAAGACTAACAATAATGTTATAATCCATAGTCAACTCATAGTCATTAGACATAATGTTACAATTTTCACCTAATACACTCAAGTACATATCAATTGTCTCAACACATATGTTAGTACAGTCATTTTAAAATAAGATCATTTGAACACATACTCATATTATGCAATAAATCAAACATTCAACAAACTTGCAAACATACCATGTTAACTAAATTAACTAGATGACCTAATCAAGCATTCAAGCATAACATAAGCAACCTCGTACCTTAATGTATCTCAAGGGAGGCTATCTTGTCTGCACAATCAATCTAGATTAGCACAATACAACTTCACAACATATCAACTCAACATAAATAAGATCATGATATCCATAATAGTCACTATCTAACATGTTCACATCATAACTCATGAACATTGGTCGTTCATACCTGAATATCGCAACCATAACCATCTGCATAGGTCAAATCAGGTTCACAGAATACATATAACATCAAGATCTTCAATGCAATGAACATAACCATCACGCATATGACCAATCCAAATTACAACATCAAGATCTCAATGAAATAACCCTAATCGTCAAGATAATAACATATAATGACAATAAGTTATATATCATGCTCATAAACAACAGATAACCTAATCATCACGTTATCTAACATAAAACAACAATAGCAATGCATACAAACACAAGTTACCATCATTCTTGACTATCCGACATAGGTGCATATGACTATACTAATCAACTATCATTTATCATGTATGTAACCATAACATCAAAAGACATGTACATAAACCTAATGTATATAACCCTAATGCATATAACAATCCTTAACTTACATACCTGAATGCCCAACATACACACATGTATGACGACATGCTCTTGCCTCGAGGTCCAATGCTGCAACTTCACTTTGATGATCTGCATCTCCTGTTCTATCTCAGCCAACACATTAGCATCATAACATACCAATATCACCCTAATGACCTAAATTGCATATCATGACTTCACAAGGCATGTTTGAACTACTATTCATGCATAACTATAACCAAAACCATTCATTCATGACAACTGCATATATACATATAACACATGAGCACCAAACCATATACACATAATTCTAGCTAGAGTCCAGTCATTAATGCATGACCATATCAACTACACAAATCATTATCTCATGCATGAAAACAACCATTACTCCATTGTACACATTTCCACATGCAACCATCAACATGCATAAGCATTGCCTAATAAACTACACATACGCATGAACGCATGTAGTTGAGCATAAGCGATCAATACTTGTAACCAAACCCACAAGACTGATACATGTAATCAAACATACAAGAATGTGATCTAACATACAAGGATGTAATCAAGCGACATACAAAAAAATGTAAGTGACATATAACAATATGTAACCAGTCATATACTCATGACGATGCATTCCACAATATCAACATCAAGTTCCTCATGACAACATTACTACAACCATGATCAACATTATGCAATGCAACAAGAACTTAGAATGCAAGTGTAAGAGACACACATGAAACTGACATGCATGCATGACCAACACACACTGCCCATCCAACCCGAGGTTTGAACCATCCTCTGATACCACTTTGTAACACCCTCATCCCACATCCACCCAAGTAACCATGCCAACCGAGGAAAACATGAGACGAGAGGCTACTATGATCAGATTCAACCTCCTATGTGACCTTAAGGAAGTGGGATCAATGGAAACATCACACAAATCATCCAACATCAGTTTCAGGATCCTCAAGAGACATTTCAACCACTCAAACAGCCTGTCCCTGGGTCCCACTATTGTTCTGGATCTCTTAAGCCACAATGGCTCTCATGCTATGGGCAAGGGAGGAACCAAAGACCCAAAGTCGCTCTCACAGGATTTCCTACCAGTGACCAAAGACCAATGTTGCCAGTTTTGTCCCAAGGACCCTAGGATTTAAGCCACTTTTTCAAGCCCAGAGCCTAGGTCATTGCCAAGAATGGAGTGATAGCTTAGAATCAATAAAAATACAAGAAAACAATGATGCAAAAGTAATAAGCTCAACAAGACCATAACTAGACCCCTAATAGGCATGACAAACATATCATCAACATGTAACCTACAGGTGTAAATAATAAAATTAAGTGTAGGGATCTCATACTTATCTGAGAATCGTTGTGAACCATTTTTCCCTCATGTCATTTGTTTCATTATCATCTATTAGGTCATAGACACATTATCCATTCATGTACAAGTAAAAACATGCTGAGAGCCATACATAGTTGATTTCATAAAATATACATATAACTAGCATAATAGGAACAAAAATACCATAAACATATCAGCCATCAAGATCCACATATACATCAGTACATTTACACATGAAAATCAAGGGAATGAATTTCTCATTAATGAATGCAATGAACCAATCGAAGATGGGACTACCACATTCCACCCAACCATAGATTGGTTGAGCCAAGTCTCTCTTTAGCTAATCACCCTCATGCCATATTCCAAGCATGAATGTGGGACTCATAGAACACACCAAAAACACCAATCAACATGGATTCCACCGGATTTCTCTGCCTACACCGTGAGGAATTTGAGTGCCTCCTAGTCTCTTAGGCTTTACTGTGCATCCACAGTCTGATCCAGGGATCACTAGGCCCTACACCGAGACATACTCTCCAGGCTTTATCGTGCATCCCATCCCGGGACCACTAGGCCCAACGGAGAGAAAATCCACCTCTTGGCTTTACCATATATCCCACCATTCACCAGCAAGGATTCCTAGGCCCACCAAGGCACACAATTTGGCTTTACCGCAACCCACAGTTCGGTTCAAGGGTTACTAGGCCAGTGACTTCGTGATCCTTAGTCCGATTCAAGGACCACTCATACCATGTGTTTGTCAATTTGGAGATCCACCCCACTCAGCTTCAAATCTAGTACAACCATCCCACATAAAGCGAATGAGAGAACTCATCTCATCAAATCTATCAGGAAATGGCAAGGCTAGGCTATAAATAATGTCACACCTAGAAAAACCCATGCCATGGTAGAAAAGAAACACATGTAATCCCATGCATGCCAAATCTAGCAAGGAAAATACACCTGCAAGACGATACCTGCAATGAAGTCAGTTGTAGCTGCTTGATCCCACATTTCCTGCTTGATCTTTGCTTCCTCTTGCCTTCTTTTCCTTTCTTGCTCCAATGCAAAAGTACTCCAAGAAAACTCTAAGTGTCCAAGAGTATTAGAGAGAGAGAATAATGAGAGAGCCTCAACACTGAACTGACCAAGCTTTCCAACTGATCCTCAGAAGCCTTTCTATGAATGAAGCCTCTATTTTCTTCATTGGCCATCATTTTCCTTCAATTTCCTCCTCACATGCAACTTGTGACCTTTCACCTTCCTTTTCTCCTAATTTCCATTATTTTCATAAATAAATATGCCGAAAATGCCATTTTGCCTTTTAATGCCTTAGCCATTGCCTTTAGCAATTTCCTTAGCCATAAACAACCAAATGAACACCCACACCAGGATGTCTTGCCAAAAATTCAACTTGGAATATGTGTCCCATCAACCGTGGTCTTATATATTTTTACATGGAATTTTCACCAGGGTTGTTACAATGATCCATCCCATTTATAACAACGAGAGGAGGAGAAATGCCATAAAATCAAAATATTGTTAGTCTTCCATTGAAGGACAAAGATAAGATAAGTATTAATTGTGGCACACTTGTTAAGGAAGACATTCCTTCTATGCTGCAACAAGCCATAAATGATCTGAGAGCGTGCATCCTTCTCTCCCACAGTGGAGCATGTCAGAGCCATTATGGCAACCCCACCTAATACTAAGTGAAACAAACCATAGATTATGAACAAAAACAACAACTTGTAAGGTTCCTCTCCCATTACCCTCACATATTGATGAGAAAACGTCGCCGATTGTTGATATTCCTTGCTCACACTATAGTGCTTCCATGTATTTCGCTCGTGCAAACACTTGTCATTAGCAACACACATTCTAATAAAGATATGATTATGGGATCATTCCCACCCATCGGCAAAAAATGAACCACACTTAATGATAAGAAACATAGACACAAAAAATCTACTTCAACACGAAAAAAATCTAAATATAATATATCCATAATATGAAATAGAAACCTTAATTTTGAAAAATCCAAAAATATCTCACAATTTTGAAAAGATCCAAAACATTTATTATTTTTCTAAAACATCTAACATTAACCACTCAAAAATTCCATTTTTATTATAAATTTCATATTTATTTGATAGTTATTTCATTACGCCGAGAGGCATTCTACAACCCAGTGTAGGTGTAGTGTAAGAAAGTAAACATTTTTAAATATCGTTAAATTTATAGGACTTAAAGGATTTGTAAACATTTACATGTATGCTCGATTAAATAATAATAAAAAGTTAAAAGTAATATAGAGCTCAATATGGAGAGATGTCGCAGTGTCCGTAAAAAATAGAAGTAATAAAGATAATAAAATTCAATTTGTTATAAGTTAAAATAGATTTTACCTTATAAATTAAAATACTCTGATTATGTAACATATTTAAATTTAATTAATAAACACATAAAAAACTTTAATACTTACATTTAATTTACAATATAACAATATTTTTAACCATCGATATATATATATATATATATATATATATATAGATATATAGATATATATATATATATATATATATATATATATTTTTTTTGGTAAGCTTGGGAAGACTAAATCTTCATCATGTCCAATATATCATCCCTATCGGGGTTACCGGTGACTTCATATCAAAGAGTGCCTTAACAAAGCACCTCACTGTCTATCCAAGACCCCATGGACTTTCATTTGAATTTGACCCCATGGACTTTCATTTGAATTTAAGTTTATAACATTTTTTTAATTAAATCTAAAAGCAAAAAGATTATAACTACTTTTAAGATGTATTTAAACCCCCTATCACATTAAAATATGTAAGATATAAATAATAGCCATAAATTAAGATCCCCTATCACATTAAAATATATAAGATATAAATAATAGCCATAAATTAAGATCCATTTCACCATATAAGTTAAAATAATAATTTTGTAACCATATTTAAATTTCATTAATAAAATAAATACATAAAAACTTAATACTTACAATATAACAAGATTTTTAACCATAAATATTCACTCTCACTTTATCATAGATATTATTAAGTTGTGAATAGGCTTTGTTACGATACTTATCGATACCACATGCCCAAAAACCATCTCTCATTTCACAATCAAAATATTTATAAATATTTTTTCCTTTTAATTTAATTTTAGTACATTTAGTATGGAAGATATGTTGTAATGTGAAGTTATGTTATGTTATCTAAACATTTTGACTCAATCAAATTAGTAAAAAAATAATATATATATATATATATATATTAAAACATTTTGACTCAATAAATTACATAAAAATATAAATAAAAGTAAAATAATAATAATAATTGTAATTATTAATTATTAATAATTAAACCTAAATCCATCTTAATTCTCAATCTATCAAGTTCTTATAGGATCAAAGATCCGAAAGTTCAAATTTTTTTGCAAATTTTACAAAAGGTCAACTTTTGAGTGGCATAGCTTTTGTATACAGACTCCAATTGAGGCAATTCTTGCACCGTTGGAAATGGATCTATGTGTTGAATAGGGAAAAAGGTGCTACTAAAGCGGCAAGGTTTTACCCCCAAACATTATTGTTTGATGCCCCAAACTACTCCTGGAAGGTTTCATACCCCAATTTGCCAAATTGGGTCATGCCCATAAAAATGGTCTTGTGAGTTGATTCCTTCACTTTTTCCACTTTGAAAGCATCGAGATGGATGATAAACAATATAATGATCCAATCTAGATCAAATCTTCAAGAGTTTTTTTTTTTTTTTACTTGAGGAGGTTCAGGTTTTTGTTACTTACTTGCTTCATTGTTATTTGTGAGGCTAGTTTGATTTTGTTTCTGTTGTTTTTTAGCTTCATTCCTTACTTTGTTAGACTAGTTTCTTGGTCCTTTTAACACATTAGCCTAGCTCTTGTGTTCCTTTATTCTTGATGTGTTAGAGCTTGATTATCCTTTGACAACTTCATGAATTTATTTGTAGCCTAGTCCTATCCTTATTGTTGGTGATATCTAACTACTAAGGACGTTATCTAGGGTTTTAGATCTCTTTTCAAAACATAGGTTTAGATTCATTTGAGCCTTGGTTTTCTCTAGATATTTTCTTTGAGAAATAATCTCTGCTTCTAATCTTTCACAATTCTTTTCTTTTCCCTTTCACTCATTTACCAGAATGCCTCATATTCCTATGCCTCTTCTAGCTATTTTTTAAAATAACCATTGCCTCACAATCTATCTTCTCATAGGTTTGTAGTTGTTCCTTTTACTTTTGGTTCTTCCTTCTTAGTTTGTGTATTTCATCTAAAGCACTTAGGAGTTCTCCTTCCATATCTATGTTGACCTCACACTCTTCATCTTCTGAATTAGTCGTTTCTTGATTAGAATTTGATTCTCAAGAGTGATGAGAAGCTTTTCATCTTGACTTACATAAGATTCGTAATCTTTATCATCTTCTGATGAGCTACTATCTTCTTTGGAAAAAAACATTTTCTTTCTGAGATATTTTCCTTTATTATTCTTCTTTGAGTTATTCTTTTGTTTTTCTCCTTTTTTCTCATTAATGTTATCTTTATATGGACATTTGGAGGCAAAATGACATATTCTACCAAAGTTGAAGCATTTAAATCATGGCTAGAGCAAGCATGATGTCCTTTTCATTTATTTGAGGCTTTGAAGATTGCTTCCTTTAGTTATGGTCGTTCCCTTTTTGTCCTCATTTCATATGCAATAGAATTCCATGAAGTCCATCCATAGATAGTTTATATAGTTCATGTAATTCTTCTATGGCAAAAACCTTTGCATCAAGTCTATAGGGGAGAGATCTCAACACCTTTTGCACAACTGCAACTTCATCAATCTTTTCACCAAGTCCTTTGATGGTATTCACAATCTCATCTACTCTGAGGGCGAAACTAACTATACTCTCATCCTTATTCATTCATAGACTTTCAAATTGCATTATGTGAGTTTGAAGTTTTGCACTCTTTATGTTCTGATATTGATCTAAGACAAACAATTAAGGTATTACAGATTCATGTGCATGGATGTGCCTATGTTATTTTATGCAACGGATCGATAAGATTGCGAAATACACTGACACTAAAGCAGTTAGAGGAAACATAACAGGCAAACATGTAAACACAACAAGTTTAATAAGGAGTTCACCCAATACTCCTGGGCTACGTCTCCCGGTCCACCCTTCAATGATGGCCTCTCTATTATGTTTTCAAAAGCAGATTTTTTACAATAGTGAGCTCAATTTGAGTCTCACACGGCAGTTATGAATCAACAAGACTGTACTTGTATCCCCCAAGTCTCTGGAGTACACAGACTCTACTTACTGAAACTCGACCTCTATTGGTCACAATAGTATGAGCCCAATCTAAGACTCATACATGACAGGCATATACAGAGGAGTTCGCTTGAACCTCTCAAGCCTCCTCTGGAGTACACAGACTCTTTGACTCTCTCTGGCTCTGCTCGGCTCGATGTTGCCTTTTTGCTTCTGCAGGTCAACTCGGCTTCTTCTCTCTGCTCATAGTTTTCTGCATCTAACTTACTTTCTCTCTCTCTCTGTCAGTTTGTGGCTTTAAAGCCAATCTGATTTCTGAGTATTCATTTTCGCTTTCCGGCTTTCCGGTTTCCTTGCCTCTGTTCGTTTGAATCCCTCGGTTCTGCGTAATCATCACTGTATAACGCCTCACAAGTAGGTGGCCACTTATTTCGTAATGAACTGAGTGTCAGTTCTCTTGGACGTTTCAAAACGACCGTTTATTCTGTTAACTCCAAGAATGCCTGCAAAACACGACTTTCTGCCAACGCATCGTCCACGTCAGACTTCAAATTTTATACAACTCTGCCTGTTTACTTCATCAAATCTGGTCACCCATCAGAACGCATCTCCACCGTTGATTTGGAGCCTTCAGATCCAATGGTCATCGTCGGATAAGTAACATGATGTTTACCCGTCCGATGTGAGCGGTTTTCTCTCTCTTCCGCCGGATGCGTGGCACCCATTGTGTGGCATCGGGCGAGACTCAGTTGAAACCGCTTACCACTCGAAGCCCTTCCGATATTCTGTCGGTTTTTGTGGGACCCCACCTCTGATGGAATCAACGCGATATCCGTTACATTCTATAACTTTTCGGGTCCGGACGCTCGGGGCTTTTCCTTCTTTGAGGGGTTTTCCCGAAGATATGCGATTAGTGACTTGTATCAGAAACTACCCCCGTTTCTTAAATTGACCTTTGGTTTTGCTAATTTGTGGCAACACGCATTACCATGGGCCAATGTCTTGCGCGCTTAACCGAGGGTCCTCGTTACTCTGCGTTGTTCACAAATTGCAACTGTTTCGAGGATATCTCTGATAAGCTTGATCTTTATAAGACTTTGAAACTTTGGCATAAAGAGTTCATGAAAACTTAGAGAGTGTTCTAGGATCCAATTCGGATCACGACCTTCCCACTAAAAAAGCTTTTGGACCACCAAAAGTTGGTTTTTAAGCATCAATCAAGTGAGGGTATAAATTCCTCGCTTGCCCAATTTCTATCCATCTTGCACTGCTTGGTTTTGAACCTTTGAGCCCAATCCTAAGGTACTCAACATCCCCTTTGCGCGTAGTTCTCACCTTCCTGTCCAGAACTGTATCTTCCTGCAATTCATTGAAATATTCAGGCAATAGATCATCAATAGAAGGCAATTGACTCTGCTCTTCGAGATATTCAATCAATGAAGGTTCAAATAGTCTCAAGCTTTCTACATTAACAACTGAATAGATGTGCATGTAAGCTGGAAAATAAAGGCGAAAAACATTCTCACCAATTTTCTCAAGTATTTTGAAAGGTCCATACCTTATTGGCTTCAGCTTCTTACCTTCACCTTGCATTGTATCCTTGCTGATATACAGCTAGACTTGATCACCAACTTGGAAACTATGCTCAATCCGATGCTTGTCATGCCTTGCCTTGTACTTGGCTTGGCTCTTTTCCAGTTGTTCCTGTACTGCCTGGTGAATCTCTTGGATTTGTTCAATGAACTTGGTTGCCTTGTCCATCAACCGCTATGTCTTTACCAAAGACAAAATCCAAGGGAGACCTTGGTGTGAAACCAAAATAGGTCTCAAAAGGAGATCTTTGTGTAGAAGAATGTTTAGCTCAGTTGTAAGCATGCTGCACATAGCATAGGTGTTCATCCCAAAGCTTGGGATGCTTGCTGCAATAGCCTCTAAGCAACTGGATCATTGTCCTGTTGACCACTTCTGTTTGGCCATCTGTTTGTGGATGAAAAACTGTGCTCTTCTTTAGACTGGTGTCCATCAATTCCCACAGACTCGACCAAAATTTCCCAACAAATCGGGAGTCTCGATCAGATATAATGGAAGTGGGTAATCCAAAATGAACCCATACATGTTGAAAGAACAATTTTGCAATTTGTTCAACTGTAATATGTTTGTTACAAGGTATTAAAATACACATTTTGTTGAACCTATCCACAATAACATATAAATAGTCATGACCTTTTCTAGATTTAAGCAGCCCCCCATTGAAGTCTATGGAAACACTTTCCAAAGGATGAGAAGGAACTGGTAGTGGAGTGTATAAACCTAGTTTTCTATTGCTGGGCTTGCTTTTAGCACACATAGTACACCCTCTTACATATCTAGAAACCGTTTCATTCATTTTTGGCCAATAACAAAATCTTCGCAGCTGTGCAACTGTTTTACTTACACCAAAGTGACCTGATATTAAAGAAGTGTGTGCTTCTCGAATTATCTTTAATCTTTCAATTTGTGGAATTCATAACTTTCCAAAATGATACAAGAGTTGGTCCTTAACATGATAATCTAATTATTCTACTTGTTTGCCCAATGCCATGGCTTAAAGTTGCATATACATCTTTAAAATCTATATCTTGAGCATACTGTTCAATGTAGCTTTCATGCAATACTGAATTATGCTTAAGTATAGTAGATACATTTATGATTGCTCTGGACAACATATCTGCAAATTTATTGTGTATGCCCTTTTTATATCTGATGACAAGATGAAACTATTGTAGAAAACCCATCCACCTATAGTGTTTTGGTTGCTGCAACTTAGTTTGTGAGTGCAAATATTGAAGTGGTTGATGATCAGTATGTATAACTGTCTCTTTGCCCATTAGGTAATGTTTCCACTTTTTCACACTCTGTACTAATGCATACAATTCTTTATCATATGTGGGATAATTAACTACTGCGGAATTAAATGTCTCATAATGATAACATATGGGTTTACCGTGCTGCATCAACACTGCTCCCATGGCATAGTCACTGGCATCCGTTTCAATCTCAAATGGTCTTTGAAGATCGGGCAGTGCTAGTACTGGTGCTATACTAATCTTTTCTTTCAAGGTGTCAAAGGCACCTTGTTGAATCCTGTTAAAGCATGTAAGGGAGCTGCAATCAAGGAAAAGTTAGAAATAAACTTTCTCCAATACTGTGCTGCTCCTAGGAAGCTTCTAACTTCAGTAGCAGATTTGGGTTTAGGCCAATTTATAATGACTGCAACCTTAGAGGGATCTATCTTCAATTCACCACCCCCTACAATATGACCCAAATAATTCAAAGATGTTTTGCCAAATTTACATTTTGAGAGCTTAACATAAAGATTTTCTCTTTTTAAAACATCTAGAGTCTGCTTTACATGCTTCAAGTGTTCTTCCCATGCTTTACTAAATATCAGAATGTCATCTAAATATATAATGACAAAATCATCAATAAAAGGTCTTAGTACATCATTCATTACTCTCATGAAAGTAGCAGGAGCATTAGTTAAGCCAAAAGGCATAACCAACCACTCATACAATCCCTGCTTTGTTTTGAAAGCAGTCTTCCATGCATCTTGCTCTGCAACTCTAACCTGATGGTAGCCACTATGCAAGTCCAATTTGGAAAAATAAACAGCTTCTTTCAACTAATCTAGTATATCATCTATGCGAGGAAGGGGATAACGATTTTTTATCGTTATCTTATTCAGTGCTCGGTAATCAATGCACATTCTCCATGAGCCATCTTTCTTTCTCACCAATACAATTGGAGACCCACATGGCGATGTGCTAGGTCTTATGAACCCTTTCTCGAGCAGCTCCTGTACCTGCTTCTTGATTTCTGCATTCTCTAAAGCGGACAACCTGTACATTCTGATGTTAGGCAATGGAGCATCTTGCTGCAAATTAATATCATGTACTATTTCTTTTTTGGGTGGCAGACCTTTAGGTTCTTGAAATAGTATATCATATTCTGAAACAACTTTTTCTAAATCATCTTGTTGTTTAGCATTACAGCCCTCAAATACATTGGTTTTATCAGGTTTCTTTTCCTTTACAACCATCAGTAAAAATTGTTTGCATGAATTTACAATTCTTTTCATCTGCCCTGAGTTTATGAGAGTATAATTATCCTTGAGTTTATGAGCTCTTACAATATATTCAAATCCATATTTAATGAGTTGATACTTGTTTTCTGCCCTACACATCTATCATACAAGTAAGGACTTCCTAAAACAATTCCACATATATCCAAGGGAACAATATCTAACTCAACCTCATCTACAAACGCTGACCCAAAAGAAAACCTAAGTTTACATTGTCTAGTCACTTGTAGCTTTGCTTTATCACATAACCAACCTAATGGATATGGCTTCTTGTGAGGTGTGGTTAGTAATCCCAACTTCTTTATAATTGCTTCAAAAATTAAATTTATTTGTGAGCCACTATCAAACAAAGTATCAATCTTTTGATGCTTGGAAATAACTCTAATATGAAAAAGCTCATGTCTTTTCCTCTCATTTTCTTCATTATCAGTAGATTGTGTAGAATTACTAGTAGATGCTTCAGAATTTTTACCTTTTATACCTGTGGCTGTGATTGTTGTTTCATCCCCTGAGTTTGACCCCAAATATTTTTGAATAGCTGCAGCAGTCTTCTTCTTTTTGCCATCGTACTTCTTGGGCCTCAGCTCCGGATGCAGAATCTAGCAGTGTTCATCATCATGTCCATCCTTCTTGCAGTGAGTGCATGAAGATTTGGTCTTTTGTACAGTATTTGTCTTCCTCTCTTTCCATTTATGTTTTCTCTTTTCCTTATTCTTGCTTGCAGTGGGTTTTGATGATCCCCCAACTTCTGGGTTCACATTCTTGCCTCTAGCCTCTAGATGTGTAGCCTGAACAGATACCTCATCTATGCTAGTGGGATTAAACATGAGAATGGTGTGCTTTAAATAGTTGTGTAGACCACCTATATACTTCAGTAAAGTTTCAGGTGAGTCTAAAGATATTCCTAGAATCAGAGCTCTTTTCCTAAATTCCTAGGTGTAGCCTTGTACACTTTGCCTCTTTAATTGTCGAAGAGTTTGCCAACTCATCATGGCTTGCTGCATATAAGCTAGTGGATAGAACTGTTTTTTAATTGCAGAAACAAATTCACTCCAGACAGAAAGAATTTTACCATGCTTCTTCATGTCAACTTGTGTCCTGCCTTCCCACCATACCAAGGCAGTGCCTCCAAGGCGTAGGCTGGCCAACTGAATCTTACTCTTGTCTGAATCAATGCTCTACACCCTGCAATATACATCAATCTGTCTAATCCAATTATCCAGCTTCTCTGCATTCAACTCTCCATCATATATCGGCAAATCAAATTTAACATCTAATTTAATCAAAGATGTTTTCTTTTTATTTTCAGGGCTATTAGGAGGTGTGGGAAGTTTTTCTTCTTTCCCTTTGTCTTTAGAGTGTTCATGGAGGAGAGAATCTTCTGCTCCTTTATCTTGTTTGGAGTTTGATGAATCTTCATCTCTACCTTTTTTAAATTCTCTATACATTTCTTCTACCATTGCTCTCATGGTCATGAAACTATCCACGAACTGGGAGTCTGATTCTAAGGGACTTTCTTCTGAAATTTTCCTCTTAGGGTAGACTCTTCCAATTTCCGGGTTAGCTTCAACCAACTCTCCTTCTCCTAATTTAAGCATTGATCTAGTTATCATTCAACAAAAATCCAGCACAAGCTTGTCTAACCTTAGTAACCTAGAGCTATGATACCACTTGATCTAATATTGATCTAAGATAAACAATTAAGGTATTACAGACTCATGTGCATGGATGTGCCTATGTTATTTTATGCAACGGATCGATAAGATTGCAAAATACACAGACACTGAAGCAGTTAGAGAAAACATAAGAGGAAAACATGTAAACACAAGTTTAATAAGGAGTTCACCCAATACTCCTGGGCTACGTCTCCCGGTCCAACCTTCAGTGGTGGCCTCTCTATTATGTTTTCAAAAGCAAAGTTTTTACAACAGTGAGCTCAATTTGAGTCTCACACAGCAGATGTGAATCAGCAAGACTGTACTTGGATCCCCCAAGTCTCTGGAGTACACAGACTCTACTTACTGAAACTCGACCTCTATTGGTCATAGTAGTATGAGCCCAATCTGAGACTCATACATGACATACATATACAGAGGAGTTCGCTTGAACCTCTCAAGCCTTCTCTAGAGTACACAGACTCTCTGACTCTCTTTGGCTCTATCTGGCTCGATGCTGCCTTTTTGCTTCTGCAGGTCAGCTCGACTTCTTCTCTCTGCTCTTAGCTTTCTGCGTCTAACTTACTTTCTCTCTCTCTCTCTCTGTCAGTTCGTGGCTTTAAAGCCAATCTACTTTCTGACTGTTCGTTTCCACTTCCCAGCTTTCCGGTTTCCCTGCCTTTGTCCGTCTGAATCCCTCTGTTTTGCGTAATCATTATTGTATAACGCCTCACAAGGAGGTGGCCACCTATTTCGTAATGAACTGAGTGTCAGTTCTCTTGGACGTTTCAAAACGATCGTTTATTCCGTTAACTCCAAGAATGCCCGCGAAACACAACTTTCTGCCAACGCATCATCCATGTCGGACTTCAAATCTTATACAACTCTGCATGTTTACTTCGTCAAATCCGGTCACCCATCGGAACACATCTCAGCCGTTGATATGGAGCCTGCAGATCCAACGATCATCGTCCATATCAGGCGAATAAGTAACATGACGTTTACCCGTCTGATGTGAGCACTTTTCTCTCTCTTCAATCGGACACATGGCACCCATTGTGTGGCATCGGGTGGGACTCGGTTGAAACTGCTTACCGCTCGAAGCCCTTCCAATATTCTGTTGGTTTTTGTGGGACCCTGCCTCTAACGGAATCGGCGCAATATCCGTTACATTTTATAACTTTTTGGCTCTGGGCGCTCGGGGCTTTTCCTTCTTTGAGGGGTCTGCCCGGCGATATGCGATTAGCGACTTGTATCATAAAATACCCCCGTTTCTTAAATTGAACTTTGGTTTTGCTAATTTGTGTCAGCGCGCGTTACCATGGGCCGACAGCCTGCACGCTTGACCGAGGGTCCTCGTTGCTCCGCGTTGTTCACAAATTGCAACTGTTTCGAGGATATCTCTGATAAGCTTGATCTTTATAAGACTTTGAAACTTTGGCATAAAGAGTTCATGAAAACTTAGAGAGTGTTCTAGGATCCAATTCAGATCACTTTACCTTATCATCTCCTTCGTAACTGTTTATAAGCTTTTCTCACATCTCTTTTGTTGAGTCACAATGCATGACTTTAACAAACTCTAATTCTACAAGGCCATATAGGATAACATTCATAGTTTTTTCATTATTTGGAAAATAATTCTTACAAGCATCCTCAATTGGAGGAGTTGTTAGAGTTTTCTAACCATCCATCACAACTTGCCAAACTTCCACACCAAGAGACATCAAGTAGGCACTCATTTTCATTTTCCAGAAAGTAATTTTTTTTCCATTAAACCGAGGAGGTGTTTTTGAGGAATAACAATATTGGGTGGCCATTTTCCTTGTAAGATCTTCCTTCCAGTTGTTAGATTGTCACTAAAGTAAAATGCCCTGATACCAATTGTTGAATACTGAGAGGGGGAGGCAGGTGAATCAAAATTATTCAATCATTGCCTTACTTAACACATTCATTCATAATTAATTAAACTGGTTACATGATCTTAAGCATACAAGTACCATACAACATCAAGCTTAACATAAGACATAGTACTCAAAAATTTACATGGAAACCCATCCAATAGAAAACCAAGAAATTGCCTTGTTTTTATTAATGGATGTAGGCACCAACCTACTGTTACAATCATTGCAAGCACCAACTTGCAAGAGACTTCAATCCCCTTTCACATTTGCGGGGACCAACTTTTTTAGAGACGCCAATTCCCTTTCACATTGGTAGACACCAATCCCCTTTCAAATTGGGCGCCAACCTATTGGAAACACCAGTCCTCTTTCAAAGTTTTGCAGACACCCACTTATAGGAGAATCCAATTCCTCTTTCAGATTTCAGATTTCTAGTTAATTTCTTGTTGATCCAATTAACTCCTCTTCGATCACCTTCATTGTTCTTTAGATCTTCAATCTTAATTGTTTTCAACAGCTTACAAGATTTTGCTCTACTACAACTCTTTGTTTTGCTACAACTCTCTAAACAACGCTAGTCATTCAATCTCTCCTTTCAGCACTCATACTAACTGTCTCTCCGCTCAATTTGTTCAACCATATATTTATTAGTTGTTGTTTTATCATGTCTAGTCTTTGCAATGGTTTGGCACCCATGGTTTAAATTGACACATGATATTGTACCTTGACTGTAGCATGTATTCTCTTCTCCCTTGTACAATATTGCAAAGGGTTTTATTCCAAATAATTACAATAGAACAGATTGGATGATCATTTCAAATATACCAAGATATAACACCTGCCAACAAAACCATTCATTCAACAACTATCCCATATCCTGAAAACCGGTGATGCCTTTGTGCAAGATCCAACTCAACAGAGTCTGTAGACATAACTGTCTTCTTATCCTTTGGAACCAAGCTATCAACATGCAATTTTAGTCCCTTCAAACCTATTTGCCTGGCATGATTTACAGCTACAACAATGTCGCAGCCCCAACATCGATATAAATGACTCAGACCAAATATACCATCTAAATTCCCTTGTATAAATTTTGGTTTCGATAAAGAGTAACGCCAGGATAGTACACCAAGTGATGCCCCTGATTAGCAAAGTTACAACCACGAACGGAGTAAGCTATGCTTGCCCATCTAGATTAACAACAAATAGCCCCATGATGATCCTAAACAGTAGCTCAGCCGTATTATAGACTGTGACTAAAGCCAATCCATAGTTATAATAGCAAGATTGCAGGCAAAACATGTTGATGGAGAAATTCTTTTGGAGGAAATAAATCTCATAACAAATTAAGCACCAAAGAACCAAATGCGACAGAGAAACCACTATGATTACAGTGGCCCAGGGCATGTAACAGCCGAAAGAACTTTTCACTAAGCTTATCCATTCGTTGTTCACCTCGGGCGTTCAGTCTCACCCTAGGAAATGGGTTCCATAAACCATTGTTGGGCAAAATGAGCTCGTGTCAATTCTTGATATATCAACAAAGCGTTTGACCATTGAGATATTTATAGTTGGATATTTCGGAGGATTAATACTTGGATCATAAACTCTGACCAATGTACTTAGTCAGGACTCAAGAGGCTGAGCGAAGCGGAGCCTGCTAGAGTTAACTTAGCTCAACCAGCTTCTTTTGTTGCAACAATTGTTTGCCTCGGAGCATCAAGAAGTGACATTTTACCATGATTAACATGTCCCATGACTGTCACTATTGCAAGATGTGTTTCAACTTTTGCACCCTTCTAATATGCTGTTGAGAATCTCATCACCCATGCATCCTTGCAACTCAGGTTGCATGATGTGTTGTATTGCCTACATATTTTTCATGGTGCAATTCATGTTGCATGATACGTTGTATTGCCTACATATTGTTCATGGTGCACTACATAAGTCTCACTTCGCAATAAGTACTTGTTAAGTTTCCATCAACATCAACAACAACACATGTTCAACAAAATAATCAATAATAATACATGTTCAACAAAATAATGGTTAAAGTATAGTTAATGATAAGATTTTGATTAACTACTAAGTATAATGTATCTAATAGTGCCGCTATAATCTAGAGCTATAAAAAATAAAGACCAAATATTAGTATCTACATTTATGTTATATGAACTAGTATTAGTTAAATTTACCATTGCATAATCATACTCATCAATTTGAGTGCAATGAAAGAGTTTGGACTATGTTTTTATTTCAAGGGGCAATTGTTGCACTGCATAACACTAAAAGTCATTTTCTAAGAAATAATTACCCCAAAATTCAAGGACAAAAATTATAGGTTTATTTTGACCTTCTAACTTTGTGATAGTGTGTTTCATATGTGCTTCCATGTCTATCCTAATTTGATTTATCTTTCCATTGCAAGGCATCCACGAGTGTTTCATGTAGTAGCAAAATAGCTTTGCAACTTCTATGACCAATCTATTTTCAACAATAAGCCACAATCCTCAATAATGTCAACAACAATGATATCAATAATTTGGCCAACTCTAATGTTTGAGGCTAGTCTTATCATGACATCTTTGAATTCAACCCATAATTTTTACATCATGCTTATCCAACTAAATGATCAACATTAATATTTTGACAAATAAAATATGGCATCACAAAAGGATGACTCTACTAAATGTGCATGAGTTTTGAGCTTTTTAATATCTTATTTTAGGATCAAAAGACAATTTCAACCTAGATAATATCCACAAGAAAGCTAGTATCCCTTATGGTCATCATCTATAATACCTCTAATAAAATCATGTACTTTGGAGTAGCCTCTAATTTTAATTCCACACATGAAATTAAATTATAATTTAACCTCTTATCCATGAAATTAACTACTTTTATACAAAAACGATAAACATGAATAATTGAAATATTAATTTTTATAATAAAGTATAATAATTTTTATATTAAAAGAATATGGAGAAGTATACTATTTTCAGAGTAACCTATCCATCACAATTTTTTACCTTTTTGTTCGAAGATAAAAATAAAAATAAATAAATAAATTTCGTGAGATGGTGTATTTTTTGGGATGAGGACAAGAGTTTATCATCGGGACAAAGTAGCTTGAAGAATGAATAAATATAATAGAGATGCAACAACAATAAAATATTAAAATGAAAGGTTATAAGAAATGAAAAAAAATAATAATAATAAAATATTAAAATAAATTTAAAAGAGATAAAAAAAATGAAAAAAAAAATTGAAAAAAAAACCATAAGTAATGAAAAAATGATTAAAAATAAGAAAACGTTAAAAAATTGTAAAATAGAAACTAAATCTTGGGAAAAATGGAAACTAACTAAAACATCATTAAAAAACACAAATAATAGTAACAAAAAAAATCAAAATAATAATACTTATATATTCTTATTTTGTATATATATTCTTATTTAATATGTATAAATGGATGTATAAAAAAGAATAAAATAATTCAACTTTATAAAAGTTATTTAATTTAAAACAAAAAAAATCTAAAATTATAAATATATATATATATATATATATATATCAAAAACAGAAAGAAAAAAAAAATTAACGGTTGGAAACAAAAACAAACAAAAAAATTAACAAGAAAATGAGAGGAAACAAAAACTATTATTTTAATGAGAGGAAATAAAAATAGAAGGATTATAAAATAATAATTTTTCTTTTTATTGTTTAAATGTTTTTTAAAATGCATAAATGGATTCAAAAAGAAAGATTATTTTAATGAAAGGAAGTAAAAAAGAAATTATAGAGGAAAATAAAATAAAATTTAATGAGAAAAAAAAAAAAAAAAAGATTATAAAATAATAATTTTTCTTTTTGTTATTAAAATGTTTTTTTGAATGCATAAATAGATTCAAAAAAAAAATTATTTTAATGAAAGGAAACAAAAAAAAAGAAATTATAAAATAATATTTTTTCTTTTTGTTATTTAAAATGTTTTCTGAATGCTTAAATAGATTAAACATTCTCGTAGATCACATAGCTCAAACTTAGCATTCCAATCCTCCGCAAGATTTCATATAAAATTGGAAAATACTACCAATTTTGTCCTAAAAAAATGAACCATATTTTTTTGTAAGCTGGTACAATTTTTTTCCATTAATAAGAAAAGATTTACATAGAGAGCATACTTATCAAAAAAGACTAATTTGGGAGTGACTCTAACCAGATATCTCAAGATAACATCTAAGTTGTTAAAAACTAAAAAGACTAAACTAGATCATCATCATTGTTTTACAAAATATTACCCATGTATTAACAAATATGTTCCCAAACCAAGAAGTAGCAAGATTTTGGGTATGAAATTTCAAAACTAAAAAGGGAATGTCATCTAGTACACAAAAGCCCAATGAAGGTCGACCATCAATTTGCCGGGTTGATTTCATGTTATCCATCAAAGCCACTAGCATGCAATCGACACTGAGAAGAAAAGCCAAAACTGAACTTTGTAAAGAAAACGATATCCTTAGTCTAATATGACCATCGAATAAAGGGGAGCTCCATTACCTGGTCGATCAATATTGGGAGGTGGAACTAAGTTGATCGGTTGGACATCGATTACTGTAGTAGTGTCAACGAGGTCCTTAGAATCAGAATTAGATTCAGAGGCTACATACTTTTCCACCTGTTATAGACGTATGATTATGTCATCCAAACAATAACAAAACACTCCTTAGGAGTCGTTTGATGTCCTCCTGACCTGCAAAACTTTTATAATTATCCACCTGTTTGTCACGGAGCACCAAGCAAAATAAGGTGTCCAACTGTTGATGACTTGCGACAAAGTGTAAGAAATGCAGTCTTCTTCTTCAAAATTTTCCAGGGTCGGGAATCCATTTGAAATCTTGATTACCCACCTAAGAATTAGAGAAATATGCATTATTGCCAAATTCTTAGGATTCAAGTTGTCGAATATCCTTTCTGATCTCCGGAGGAATTGAATCAAATAAGGTTGCTACTGAATTCCATCCAAATAGACGTTTAGAATAAGAAATGGAGCTCCTAGTGGTGCCTCCCCAATGACTTTCCATTCTCTAACGAGGTGGCATAATGACATGGAGATGCGCAAGACTTGCACTTTGTTGACTGACCCCAATATTGACCCCAGGATTTAGAAACAAACACACAAAGTGATAAGTTGGAGAGCTCCCAAACATGACTATATTGTCCCCAAAACCCACAGAGCACAATACTAAACAACACCCAAAACAATTGAAATCCTTGTAGTACACAAACCCAAGCGGGGTTAAAAATTTCACCAAGTTTGAAGAGAAATCCTTTTTGGATTGTAGTGACCCTTGATAATTTCCAATTGCTTGTGGTAGAAAAATAGTGTGGGAAATAATCATGGTTTTTATAGTGGACAACTTGAGAGGCTTGGAGAGCCAATACTCTTTAACCCCGTAGAGACAATTTGAAACAATAAGAGCACCCACCCAGTACACTAACTCATCATCCTTACCTACAGACCAAATATTGTTACCAGACTGAACAAAAGGAGATTGTTGGCGACAAATTGACACAAATGAACAACCCACATGATAGAAAGGTAGAGAATTATCTGTTGGGTTGTGTTATATTGTTTCCACGACTAGCCCTAGTAGTTAAGTTGAGGAGTTAGAGGGGGGGCGAAGCCCCCCCTTCGTTGTGTCAGGCACAACGGAGGGTTTGAGGGGGGTGGTAGGCCCCCTCTACGCGGTCCGGGGCAGCGCCATGGGAATATTTTTTTTTTGATCCTATATTAGGTGGGCGAACCTACCTATGGTTTTGTGCATGGATTTCACACATGGTTTTCGGTCCATGGTATTTTGTAGATGCGGTCAAGGGAATTATGGCTATGTTCTAATCCAGGGTTAATGGATTAGGGTTTATGGATGCTTCAGAATGTATATATATGTATTGTAACATTGAAAGGAATATAATGAAAAAGCAATCTGGTAGTCCCAATTTTGGGATCCAGGGGAAAATCTCTGTGTATATTTGTTTTATGTGTTATGCTCTCGCCATTGTTTATTTTCAGTTTTTAGAATTCGTATGCAGGTAATTTTTGTACAGGGTTAAAACCTACATTTGGTATTAGAGTTGTTTTGGGTTCAAGGGGACAACTTTTTTGCTTAGGGGTTTTGCTCGGCCCTGTGGTAGACCCTGTTCAGTGGGAGATCTACAGGATCGATTCTTATGGTGCAAGAAGATGTCGAACAGTGCAAAGATAGAAATCGATAAATTTAATGGTCAGAGTTTTGAGTTGTGGAAACTCAAGATGGAGGATCTGTTGGTGGATAAAGATCACTGGATCACAGTAGATCCAGGTACTAAACCAATGACAGTGTACGATGAAGAATGGAAGAAGTTGGATCGGAAGGCAAAAAGCACAATATGATTGTGTGCCTCAGATTCAGTATTGCTGAATGTATCAGGGGAAGCTACGGCAAAGGCTTTGTGGGACAAGTTAGGGACTTTGTACTAATCTAAGTCTCTAGTGAATAAACTGTTCCTACAGAAAAATCTGTATAACTTGAGGATGAAAGATGGAGACTCAGTGACAGAGCATCTGAACGTATTTAATATTGCGATAAGCCAATTATTATTTGTTGATATTAAAATTTCAGATGAAGATAGGTGCATCAGTTTGTTGTGTTCTCTATCATATTCGTGGGATAGTTTGGTTGTTGCAATAGGTAGTAATGCAACTGCCTTGCAGTTTGATGAAATAGTCTCATCCTTGTTGATGGAGGAAATGAGATGAAAAGATATGGAGAGCCAGAATGGTGATGCCTTATTTGTATGAGGACGGTCCCAAAACAAAAACAAAAATAAATCCTCGAGTGGGAGATCTAAATCTCCAGGAAAACCTATAAAGGTGTGATGGAAATGCGGAAAGGAAGGGCACTACAAAAGGGACTGTAAATATAAAGCTCCTGAGAAAGGAAAGGGATCTGATGATGCTCCTTCTGTAGAGGCAAAAACCACCTCAGATGAAGGTGGGGATGTGTACTTGGTTTCTTCTTCAAGTACACATGTAGATCATGAGGCATGGTTGATTGACTCAGGTGCATCCTTTCACTTCACTTCCCATAGAGAGTGGTTCTGCGAGTATGAGAAATATGATGGTGGTGATGTCTTCTTAGGGGATGAAAAGAAGGCTAGAATAATTGGTCGCGGAAAAGTCAAGTTGAAGTTGCAAGGTGGAAGGATTATAACACTTCTGAGTGTTTTCCATATTCCCGCATTAGCCAAAAATCTGATTTATATAAGCAAGCTAGATGATGCAGGTGTAAAAACAGTGTTCAAGAAAGATATCTGCAAGATGGTTCGAGAAGCACTGGTATTGATGCGAGGAGTTCAGATTGGAACTCTGTACAAGCTGCAAGGTAGCACTGTTATTGATGGGTGCAATAGTTCTGTGGTTCTTGAAAGTGGAGCATCAAATCTAGTGGTCTCTTGAGAAAAGACCATGCTATTGCATTAAAGACTTGGACATATTGGAGAGAAGGGCTTCCAAATACTTCATGGTAAAGGTATGGTAGAAGATATGTCTAATAGCTCTCTGGATTTTGATTTCTGTGAAAATTGTGTATATGGGAAGCAGCGGGTGAGTTTACCCTCTGGTGGTAAGAGGGTGAAACAAGCCTGTGCATAGTGATGTGTTTGGACCTGTGTCGATTCCATCACTACGTAAGTTTGTGTACTATGTATCATTTATAGATGACTTCTCAAGGAATACATGGATATGTTTCTTCAAGAAGAAATCTGAAAGCTTTGACAGGTTTAAAGAATTTAAGGCTCTGGTGGAAAACCAGACAGAGAAGAAGATAAAGGTGTTGAGGATAGATAATGGTGGAGAGTTTTGCAAGAAGGAATTTGAAGAGATATGTAAGAAGTGTGGTATAGCATGGCAGAAGACTACATACACACCTGAAAAAAAATGGAGTTGCAGAAAGAATGAACAAGGTGTTGATGGAAATGGCAAGAAGCATACTCAGTGGTGATGGGTTAGGACAAGAATTTTGGGCAGAGGCAGTGGAGACTACATGTTACCTGATCAACATATCATCTTCATTAGCGTTGGAGGATAAGACTCCACAAGAGTTATGGACCGGTAAGAAACCTTCTCTTTCACATATGAGGGTATTTGGATGTGATGCATATGTACATGTTCCAAAGGAGAAAAGAACAAAGTTGGATAGTAAATCTGAAAAGTGCATCTTTATTGGGTATAAGGATTATTTAAAAGGTTATAAGATTTGGAACCCGGTAACAAGGAAGGTTGTGTACAGTCAAGATGTGGTGTTTAGAGAGGTGAAAGATGTTATTAAACATGAATTTCTACCAAAGGAACCTGAGAAGACAGAGTTTGAGCTAAAGGAGAAAGAATCAGACTCTACAACAAAAGATGAATTAGAATATGAAGAGTCACAAACTCCGGTTGTGAAAAGATCAGTTCGAGAAAGAAGACAACTAGAAGGGTATAGTCCATCTGCTTTCTGCTCAAATTTTGCTTTATCTATTACTGATGATGATCCCAGAACTGTGAAGGAAGCAATAGAATCAGAGGATGGAAAACTCTAGAAAGACACCATGGTTGATGAAATGACATCTTTGCACAAAAATGAGGCTTGGGATGTAGTGGAGTTGCCGGCTGAAAGGAAACCCATTGGTAGCAAATGGGTGTACAAGAAGAAGATGAATGCATAAGGAAAGGTGGATAAATACAAAGCTTGTTTGGTAGCAAAAGGTTATTCCCATGTGCCGGGGATTGATTTTGGTGATATTTTTTCTCCTATTGCCAAGGTAGCTTCTCTTAGATTATTTTTATCTATTGTTGTTGCTTTTTATTTTGAGGTAGAACAGATGGATGTGAAGGTATCATTTCTTGATGGGGATCTGGAAGAAGAAATCTACATGAAGCAACCTGAAGGCTCTGCGGTGAAGGGTAAGAAAGAACTGGTATGCAAGTTAAAAAGGTCTTTGTATGAGTTAAAATAGTCACCAAAGATGTGGTATCAAAAATTTGATACATTTATATGGGTACTTGGCTTCACTAGAAGCAAAACAGATCACTGCATATATTTTAAATTAATTGGTGACCATGTTATTTATCTGGTCTTGTATGTGGATGATATGTTGCTGGGTGGAAATGACAAAGAAATTATCCAAGATTCGAAGACCCAATTGTCCTCCAAATTCGACATGAAAGATCTTGGTACTACAAACTATATTTTGGGCATGGAAATTAAACGAGATTGGGCAAAGAGGAAGCTTTGGTTAAACCAAAGGAAGTATGTCGAGACAATACTGTAGAGGTTTAATATGCAGGATAGTAAACCGATGAAGTTCCTATTCCTGTAAGTGAAAGTTATCTACTGAACAGTGTCCCAAGACACAAGAAGAGGAAGATGACATGTCCCGTGTTCCATATGCAAGTGCAGTCAACATTCTGACGTTTGCAATGGTTTGTACTAGACCAAACATTGCACATGTAGTGGGAGTATTGAGAAAGTTTATGTCAAAACCAGGGAAGGAGCATTGGACATCAATGAAGCAAGTTTTCAGGTATTTGCGTGGCACTAGTGATTAAGGTTTTTCCTACCAAGGAAGACGAGGATTGGATAGAGTTTTGGACATCCATGGCTTTGTTGATGTAGACTAGGCTGGAGATCTAAATCAGAGAAGATCGACAAGTGGGTATGTGTTTAACCTATTTGGAGGCGCAGTCAGTTGGATGAGTAAGAGACAATCTATAATGGCAATGTCAATTACAGAGGCAGAATACATGGCAGCCACTCATGCAAGCAAGGAAGCAGTTTGGTTGCAGAGATTGTGTTCAAGTATGGGGTTAATACAATGAGCTATAAGGATATACTGTGATAGCCAAAGTGCAATTTTCTTGGCAAAGAACCCTTATTATCATTCAAAGACAAAGCACATTGATGTTCAGTATCACTTTGTGAGGGATATGGTAGAAGACAAAAAGGTGTCGCGGGTAAAGGTGGACACTTTGAAGAATACTACAGATGCATTGACAAAGTCTGTGAGCACTGAGAAGTTCTCTTGGTGTAGATAAGCAATGGGCATTGTAGGGTTGGATCAATGACTAAGCTCTCTTGTGCCCCCCTGTGGAAACAAAACAACAAGTGAGATAATGTTGGGTTGTGTCATATTCTTTCCATGACTAGCCCCAATAGTGGGCAGACCTACCTATGGTTTTGTGCATGGATTTCGCACATGGTTTTGGGTGCGATGGTTTTTGGTCCAGGTATTTTGTAGACCCGGTTAAGGGAACTACTACTATGTTCTAATCTAGGGTTAATGGATTGGGGTCTATGGATGCTTCGACATGTATATATATGTATTGTAACATTGAAATGAATATAATGAAAAATCAATCTGGTAGTCCTGGTTTTGGGATCCAGGGGAAAATCTCTGTATATATTTGTTTTATGTGTTATGCTCTCTCCATTGTTTATTTTCTGTTTTTAGAATTCATATGTAGGTAATTTTTGTATGGGGTTAAAACCTATATTATCCACTACAGACGAGACTTTGCTACCAAACACCAACATTAGACATTGGCCCAAAATTAAGCACATGAAGCGATAAAATTCCTCATTGTAACATCAGAAATCCATGGTAAAGGAGACTACTAAAACTAGATTGAAAAATTCCCGAATACCAAACCCCACATACCAAGACCGGGCAATTAAAAGAGATACATGGAAAGTGTAGGCCTTGGAGTGCTGATGAAGGAAGCACAACCACCAACTCGAAGACGAGCCCTGAGGATGCACATGCAGGAAGAGGATGAAAAACATTGACCTCCTTCAAAATTCGAAGGCCTTTGAAATAGGAAAAACTTGAAACCCCAATTTCCTCCTCCGTGTAAGTGTATTTCAGTCCACCAAGAGATGGCTTCCAACACACCCAATATGTAGTGCCAAACATCACATGATAAACTAAAGCACATACATCGTAAATCCTTTCTACCCCTCTCAAGAATCCAACGTACGCTCACCAACCTGTGAATGATCCATCCCATTTATAACAACCAGAGGAGGAGAAATGCCATAAAATCAAAATATCGTTAATCTTCCATTGAAGGACAAAGATAAGACACGTGTTAATCGTGGCACACTTGTTAAGGAAGACATTCCTTCTATGCTACAACATGCCATAAATGATCTGAGAGTGTGCATCCTTCTCTCCCATAGTGGAGCATGTCTGAGCCATTATGGCAACCCCGCCTAATACTAAGTGAAACACACCAGAGATGATGAACAAAAACAACAACTTGTAAGGTTCCTATCCCATTACCCTCACATATTGATGAGAAAATGCCACAGATTGTTGATATTCCTTGCTCACACTACAATGCTTCCACGTATTTCAATCATGTAGACACTCAACAACACACAATCCAATAAAGATATGATTATGGGCTCGTTCCCACCCATCGAGAAAAAATGAACCACACTTAAAGATTACAAACATAGACACAAAAAATCTACTTCAACACGAAAAAATCTCAATATAATATATCCATAATATGAAATGGAAACCTCAATTTTGAAAAATCCAAAATATCTCACAATTTTGAAAAGATCCAAAACATTTATTCTTTTCTAAAACATCTAACCATAACCACTCAAAAAAATCATTATTTAATATTTATTATAAATGTCATATTTATTTGATAGTTATTTCATTTGGCCAGGGGCTTTACAATTTGTAAACATTTACATGTCCACTCAATTCAATAATAATAAAATGTTAAAAGTAATATAGAGTTCAATATGGAGAGATGTTGTACTTTCCATAAAAAATTAAAGTAATAAAAATAATAAAATTCAATTTGTTATAAGTTAAAATAGATTTTAGATTATGTAACATATTTAAATTTAATTAATAAACACATAAAAACTTTAATACTTACATTAAACTTACAATATAACAATATTTTTAACCATGGATATCCATGCCCACTTTAACAGTGTGCCCAAAAACTATTTCTCATTTTATAATCAAAATATTTTATAAATATTTTATTTCAATTTAAGTTTATAACATTTTTTTAATTAAATCTAAAAGCAAAAATATTATAATTAGTTTTAAGATATATCTAAACCCCTATCACATTAAAATATATAAGATATAAATAATAGCTATGAATTAAAATCCATTTTACCACATAAGTTAAATTAATAATTTTGTAATCATATTTAAATTTAATGAATAAGCACATAAAAACTTAATACTTATAATATAACAAAATTTTTAACCATAAATATTCACTCCCACTTTATCATGGATATTATTAAGTTGTGAATATGATTTGTTACAATACCATGGCTTATTGATACCATTTGCCCAAAAACCATCTCTCATTTCAATCAAAATATTTATAATTTTTTTTTTCTTTTATTTTAATTTTATTACATTTAATATGGAAGATATTTTGTAATGTTAAGTTATGTTATGTTATCTAAACATTTTGATTCAATCAAATTATGTAAAAAAATAAAAAATTTAAAAAATATATATTAATTAAAATATTTTAATTCAATGAAATTAATAAAAATGGAATTAAAGTAATTTGTTTTTAATAATTGTAATTATTAATTGTTAATAATTAAACCTAGATCCATTTTAATTCTAAATCTATCAAGGGCTTACAAAAAGTTTACACCTAATTAGTGATAAACAGTGTAGTGGTTGGAATATTTACAACATTTATAACTTTATTTTGCAAATCTTAATTTGTGTTCCGGGATATTTTGAGAAAATCTGGCAAAGATTTTTGTAAATCCAAGTTACATTGGGTAAATTTTAAAATTTTAGTGTCCTTTTTTGAGAGTGCCGAATCTATTTCCACCATCAAAAACATTATTCAAACACTACTTTTTTGGTCGAAAAGTCATAGAAATTCTGGGCATATTTTGAAAAAATATGACAAAGATTTTTGTAAATCCAAATTACAGTGGTTAAATTTTAAAATTTTAAGTGTCATAGAGGTTTTTGATGGCACTGAATCTATTTCCACCATAAAAAACATGATTCAAACACTGCCTCTACAAAATTTTTTGACCATCCAAAAAATTCTAACCATCCAGAAAATTACTCAGTAAAACACTGCTTCAAATATATCCCATATCATATTTAATTATTTTTTACAGAATACATTATACAGAGTACTGGAACCAATACATTTAAGTCACCCAGACAGATGACGTCTTGTTAACGGGTGGATTTCATGAATTCAACCCATGCAGAGGTCATAGTTAGATTGTGACTTTAATGAGTTCAACGAATAGATGGGGCCGAGGAGGAAGATGAGGCCTTGGTAGCTTATGGATTTCATGAATTCAACGACTTCAACTAATATTCTGCCAGTGCAATACGGACACTCGATATGATTGATGTAAAATAAAATAAAATATTTTCCTGCAACAATCATACCTGCTGTGCTCGGGCTGATGACGCATTTTACCAAAACACACTGAATCCAAATATACGTGGCGGATTAGGGTTTCGAGCATTCGCAAAGGATTTTTATGATCGTAGGTCTCGAGTTCAGGCTTTTCTTGTTTTATTTACATGCAGTTTGGCACGTTTCTGATAGCATATCACTTCTTGACTAGAGCTCTATATTACTATGCTGAGGTATTTTGGCTGAGAAGTGCGCAGAGATGTTTTGAACGCTAAATGATATACTTCACAAATGAACTCACAGACCCAAATTCAGAACATCAATTCCGCAGGATTTGAGCCTCTGAGAATTATAACGGGCAAATAACATCTGAAAACCTAAAGCAGTAACTAACATCCTCAGGAATGGCGTATGCAATGCACGGTTTGCTCTTTGCGCCTTTCCATCCCAGAAACTTCTCCATGAAACCTTGGCAGTCCGAATCCATGCTTAACAGTAAGCTTCTCGTGGGGAATGGCTGGCTGAAAAGGCAGAATAAGCGTTGGAAAGGGTTTTCAGTTGTGTTTGAGATGGAGAATTCCCGGCAAACGTTAATACAGAATCGGCAGCAACAAAATCTGATGCCATTTCAGCCATAGCTGGCGACGGAATCAGGGTTTGGAGCGCCGACTCGAGCTTGATGGAGATTGATACCGTGAGCGAAGCGGAACTGAAAGAAAATGGTTTTCGTAGCACGCGGAGAACGAAGATTGTCTGTACAATTGGCCCTGCGTCCTGTCAATTTGATCAGCTTGAAGCCCTTGCCGTGAGTGGAATGAACGTTGCCAGAATTAACATGTGCCATGGTACGAGAGAATGGCACCGCAGGGTCATTAGGAATGTCAGGAAACTGAATGATGAGAAGGGCTATGCGGTCGCTATTATGATGGATACTGAAGGGAGTGAAATTCACATGGGTGACCTCGGAGGTGCCCCTTCTGTTAAAGCCGAGGTTCTTATTCAATCCCTCTACTCAGTATTCCAAATGTGCTTCTTCTTGGCCATCCGAGGGTTGTTTGTTACTCCAAATATGCGTCATAAACCTTGAACATGAAGCTGAATGGAACCATTTAGATATTGGTACCCTGCTTTTATTATTGTTTAATTCTTTCTCGTTGGAATTAGATTCATTAGCATCAGAAGTAGTAGTCATACTAAAGAGGAATGAAATCCCAAACAAGGGCTATCTTGATAGACTTGCGTCGCAAAGACAAGAAGCACAAGCAAGGAGACCCACAAAGAATAGAGATCCACCACCATCCAATGCTTCTACTATTTCAGAGACAGTGTATAATCGTTTTGTTCTGATTTGCATCGGATTACAAATGCTCCACCATTTGTCTGTATTTGTATGGGATGACAAATGCCCTCTTGGCTTTCTTCCTTATTTGTTCTGACGTCAGGTATGGAACCAGTCACCTTTAGTCCTGTTAAATATGGAGCTACTCTATCATTTGTTTTTTCAGCACACGATCCAAATTTAGTTCTGGGATCAAGTCCAGAATAGGTTGTCTTTACTATTTAAACCGCCTATGTAACATGTTAAACATAGACAAAAATAATGGACAGCAGCGTTCATTGCGTTTATTATTCAAAATAATGTACATTTATACATTTCCTTGTGACTCTTGGTCTTCACATATCAAGTGGTCTCTTGGACTATGGGGACTGTTCACATTCCACACCAACCCTTAGTGGATTAGGTGTCCAACATTCCCCCTTAATCCGAAGGGGTATATACGAGTCCAAGAAGAGAGCTCTAATACAAAAATACAACAATGCATGATAGTATTAAGTTGAAATGTGCTCTCTGAGACAATGTTTTAAAACTCCGACTCAGGTTCGGAACCAGCTGAGGGTCGACTCCGACTCGGTATCAACTCGGCCGGTTTGACTTCAATGAGTCGGTTGTTGTAAAAAATACATTAAATATTTTTTTTATTTATGAAAAAACATAATTTTAAAGATTTCCATTCATGTTTCCAAACACAAAGCATTAGAATATTTCAATATAGAGAGAAGACAACATATGATCAAAGTAGGCTCATGAATATATCCATTATATCAAAATGGCATCCAATGCACTGCCCAATACATACATGATATAGAGATCAAAACAAAAACACATAACCAAGGAGGCTCTAAATGGCCTCTACAACAAAAGTAAACTGTAAAACATCACTATTCACTAGTACTATTGACAACTGCTAGAGAAGCCAACATTATCTGGCTCAGAGTCTGAATGAGAGTAAGACAGGGAAACCCATGGCTCCTCCTCCTCATCACCCATCTCCAACTGCAACTATAGAAGTCGTAGAACTAGCAGGCGCATCAGCTGCACACTGAGATAGACGAGATATGCGCTTCTGTCGTGGCCGAGAAGAGGAAGTGCCTGCAACTGGAGGACTTGGTGCTGGGCTTGGTACAAGTGGATTTGCATTCAACTGAACATTATGCTCAACTAATGCCTCTGTTTGTAAGTCCAAATCAAGACCAATATCCTCATCAGAATCAAACTCTACTGGATGACTCTCCACTACCCAATCTAATGTTGGATCAATATCTTCCAACACAATGGGATTTGTATCCAGTCTTTTGTTCAGCAATTGGTTGCGTCTTAGCTGGAGGTTGTATTGGACATAGACTAGATCATTTAACCGTTTTTGTTCCAAACTGTTTCTCTTCTTCGTGTGAATCCTCTCAAAGATAGACCAATTGCGCTCACACCCAGTAGCACTACAAGTTTGACTCAAAATACAAATTGCAAACTTCTGCAATTGAGGACAATGGCTACCAAATGCCTATACTGCAAAAAACATAGTTGTGTAATGAGTTGTCTCAACAAATTATATCCAAGTTTCAAATTATAAACAATTTAACAAAATAAGAATTTGAAAATTGAAATTGTTTGTTTACCTAGCTCATCTGCTTCCCTTGCAATTCTTGCTAGGTTCTTGTCAAAGGTACCTGTGGCTCTGCTGAAACAAGTGATCTGTCGGTATATCTCCAGCTGATCACTCTCCTTAGGGATCATGTGGTCAATGGAGTGAATCAATCCATCTCTAACCTACTGAGTCAAAGCTTCTGCCTCCAGAGCTTTATAATGATATCTTGGGTTCAAAAAAAACCCAGCTGCATGTATAGGGCGATGGAGTTGATTGTTCCATCTTTGATCATTGATTTCCCAAATGGGCCCATACTTAGCCATTCTATCCTTGTATGTTGCCTTTATTTGTTCCTTTGCTTGATCCATAGCCTAATAAATGAAGCCCATATCCAATCTTTCCCCCTCCACCAATCGCAACACCTTTACTAGAGGCTCAACAACCTTCACAATCTCTGCTGCCTTTTTCCAAAATATTTCTTCATTAACTTTCTTTCACATGCTTGCCATCCAGTTTACGAGACCATTGACATTCATTCCATTCATCACTGAAAAACACCCTTTGCAAGTTTCTACGCTGGGAAAGCATAGATTGCAATATCAAAAAATGAATTGCAAATCTAGTGATGGCAGGCCTAATAATATCCCTGCCCTCTGTGTGTTTCCTCATCAGGTTCAAAGTCCATGAGTGATTGTAGATATATTTTGTTATGCTTTTGGCATGCTATACGGTGTTCTTGACCCAATGATGTCTATCCAATGTGCAGCACATGGGGTCCAAAAGATGGTTTTGTGTTTTTCCTCTAACATTTTACGAGCAAGAACATAGTTAGAGGCATTATCTGCTATGATTTGAACAACATTAGCCATCTCCACCTCTTCAACAACCTCATCCAAAAGCTGAAACAACAAGTGTGCATCTTTCACCCTATGAGATGCATCAATTGATTTTAGAAACATGGTTCCCTATGGACAAAAGATAAGAAAGTTTATGATGGTACAGTTCCTTTGATCCAGTCCATCCATGTTAATTTTAGATAACAATGGTACTATGCTTTAGAACAATTTTACTTCAATTTTCTTATTAGCCCAATATCAATATCCAATTTAGTAATCACATCAACATGATAGTAAAATGCAGATAGAACATAAATAATAATAGTAGAAGACAAGCCAATACAAGAGGACACAAGATATGGCACCAGCCAGGGACAAACCCCAATGTGGGGAAACCCTTGATCAATTCTTCTTATAATTCTTTAGAAGTTCAGGAGAGAGAGAGTACAATATACAATTTTCACTTGCCCAATCAAAGTGAAATCTGACCAGTCAAACAACAGTAACAGAAAGCCCTAACCAGAAAGTCAACGCTGGTCAACAGGGTAGATTTTGACCTCCAAAACAGCTCGGTCAAACTTTGTCAACTCGGCCTCCAACAGCTAGACAAATTAGCCCAAAAATAGTCCGAAAAAGTCTAGTCAAATCTGGTCAACAAAAGTTAATGCTACAACAAATCCTTCTGTAGTCAACGCTGGTAAAACAGTGTCGATTTCTGTGCCTAGAAATGCGGCCTACCCAAACAGAGATCCTCCACACAAAACCGCAGTCAAAATAGGTCAATGCTGAGTAACGCAAGTCAAAACAACCCTCCTGCAATTTCGGTCAACCTTGGTCAACGCAAGGACATAAAAACCCTTCTCTTCTTTGCACGTGTGGAGAGCTGCCTCTGAAATTTGTACCCAATCAACGAAGGAGAGAGAAGAATGTGTGTGAGATGAGGTGACAAAATGAGGAGGAGGCTCCTTGTATTTATATGCAACGTTGTGGGCGTGAGGGTGCAAATTATATGGTTGGCCGACCTTGACAATTTGCCCATAATCAATATAAATTCATAATTCCATTTGTACATGTTAAAATGGGATGATCTTTAGATCAATCCTACACCTCTCGGAGAGAGGAATCTAATAAAAATATCAACTGCCTCATATGAGCTGTCTAAGGTGAAGTTTGGCCTTATTTGCCAAATTTAACACTCCCTCTCAACTAGGGAGAACTTCACTTGCCAAACTGTCTGACAATCTGTATTATCCATGTCTCTGCTCTGCTCTGCTGAACCATGAAGAAAGAATAAATGATCGAGAATGTATCATACCATTCTCCACTGACCCGAAGTTAATTTCCAATAATAGAGAGTGTGTCATACCACTCTTAACTAACTCGAAGTCAGTTTCCATTTATCCCAGATCAATATCAACATCCTAGCATAGGGAGTATGGTAGTACACGATGCGTCCATCAGTGGTACTATGGCCCTTATCCTCATTTCCCTACTCATTGGCCAGATGAGAGGTACTTTCCATGAGTCTCGGACTGCATGGGTAGGGTGTGCTAGCAGGAGAAGGTGAACTACTCATCCTGCTCATATGCCCTAGGAGAAGGTGAACCACTCATCGTATGCATATCTCAACATGGTGTATCACAGGGGAAGGTGAACCACTCACCCTGTACATCGCGCACCATTAGGGGAAGGTGAACCACTCACCCTATGGTTGCTCATCGCTCCAAGAAGTACCCCAAGCCTCCCGGAGCCCCCAGAGCTCAACATCCATCTCATATAGGACCCTCATAAGAGGGTCTCTCCATGACTCCAAGTCGTTCACAGAAGGTTAAGAATTTACTTTCCCCAGGGGCTTTGTAAAAATATCGATGACCCGATCATTAGTCCTAATGTGCTGGAGCCTTATTGCTCCCAGTTGTACCATATCTCGGATAAAGTGGTACTCGATATCAATATGCTTGGAGCGGTCATGAGACATGGGATTCTTAGAAAGACGGATCCCACTCTGGTTGTCGCAGACGATCACGGTGGTATCCAACACATGTCCAAATAGCTCACTAAAGAACTTCCATAAACAAATAGCTTCACAGGAGGCCATACTAGCAACAATGTATTCAGCCTCAGCGGTGCTCAAGGCAACCGACTTCTGCTTCCTGCTCATCCATGATATCGAAGCAAAACTTAGAGAGAAGCAACATCCATATGTGCTTTTACGATCCACTAGATTGCCAGCCCAGTGTGCATCAGAGTAACCATGGAGCCTCACATTCCCGGCAGTGTATCTCAATCCATAAGTGATTGTGCTCCAAGATATCTCGAGAGATTCTTGGCAGCAATCTAATGTATGTGACGAGGTTCGACCATAAACTGAGTCAATGTATTCACTGCAAAACATATGTTCGGACGAAAGTTCACCAAGAACATCAGGCCCCCACGAGTTGATGATACTCGGAAGGATTTCCTAAATCGGGCCCAACAGCACTTCCGCATAACTTCTTGAAGTTAAGTTCCATTGGAGTAGTCATGGACTTGTAGTTCACCATTCCAAATCTTTCAAGTAGCTTCACAATATATTTTCCTTGAGAAAGGAAAATCTCACTTGGCTTTTGCCAGACCTCCAATCCTAGGAAATAATGCATTAGTCCTAGGTCCTTCATTTCAAATTCGGAAGCCAACTCTCTCTTACATTGATGAATAAGAGGGCCTACACCTGTCAGAAAGAGATTGTCCACATAGAGTACCAAGATGAGAGAGGTCTATTGTTAAAATTGGCAACTAGGGCCCAACTCCATGTGAGTCACCTCATTTATGGCAATTGATATTTTTCCTAGATTCCTCTTGTCGAGAGGTGTAGGATTGATCTAAATATCATTCGATTCCGACAAGTATTTATGGAGACATGAATTTATTTGTATTTACTTGACAAATTGTCAAGGTCAGCCAGCAGTTAAATGTGTGGCACACATGCCCAGTGAATCATATAAATACAAGAGAGGTTGATTCATTTTCTCATCATCTCATCTCCACATCTCTTCTCTCTCCTAGTCTCTTGGGTATGCATAGGAGGAAGAAGACTCTCTCATGTGGGAAGAAGAAAGAGGACGCAGTTAGGGCAGCAAGCTGTGACGTGGAAGAAGGAGGACGCAAGAAGGTACAACAACATGTTTTGGGTGCTAGAGGACTGCATTGACCAGCATATAGGCTCCCTTGACTGCAGATTTGTGTGGGGAGTCTCTCTCTTGCTAGCCGCAATTCAGATCAGCCTTGTTGACCTCTGTTTGACCACTGTTTTGGGGCAACGTTGACTGGTTAGGGCTGACTGCAGGAGCTGATATATTGACTGTTGTTTTGACCATGTTTTGAGGACTGTTTTGGGCTGCTACTTATTGCTGTTGAAGACCGAGTTCTTCAATTTGACTAGAAGTCAATCCGGGGTTGTTTGACCAAGTTTGACTTTGCTGATCTAGGGTTTGCTGCTGCTGATATAAAATTACAGAATTCTGATTTTGTACTATTTCTCTCTGTTGAACTATTGAAGATAAAAGAAGATTTGATCAAAGGGTTTCCCCGCATTGGGTTTGTCCCTAGCTAGCCGCCACATCTTGTGTCTCTTGTCTTGGCTTGTTTTCTGTTGATCGTTTAATGTTCTATCTGCACTTTACTTAATGTATATGTGATTGCTAATCTGTGGCTAATAAGAAGAAAAAAAGTAAATTGCTCTAAGCATAGAACATACCATAATTTAACATGGTAACAGAGCTGAGGTGAAGACAAAGCCCAAGCAAGAGCAATCACCGAAGGCTATTGAAGCAATCTTAAAGAAGTCATGGGGTCCTTAGCACACTTTCCCGCTGAAGACAAACTCTGTGAGAAGTCCGACTATCACGGATGGAAGATGTTTCTTGATCTAACATTGGAAGAGCAGGAAATGTTGAACCATGTGAGAGGCAATATTGTTGCGCCTCCATCAAATGCATCCGCTGTTGCTAGAAGCAAGTGGACCAAGGGAGAAGTCAAAGCAAGGAAGATCATCCGGGACTCTATCGACAAGTGCCTGGTGGCCTATGTTTTCGAGCTGACCACCTCCAAGGAAATCTACGATAGACTGGTGAGTTTATTTAAAGTTAATGATGCAAATCAAGTTTTGTTCCTTAGAAATAAGCTGAAGGAAATTAAGAAGGGCAAAGATGAGAGTATGCAAGCATATTTCTTAAGGATCACCGAGATCAAGAATGATCTCCTATCTATTGGGGAAGTAGTTCCTGACAGGGAAATGACACTCACAACTCTTGGAGGACTGCCACCTGAATGGTATATATTCAGGACTACTCTTCTCAACAATAATGTAATTCCTAGATTTGAGGAATTGATGGCAAGATGCATTCAAGAAGAAACAAGGATGGAAGAGCAAGAAATGCCCACACTTAAAGGCCATCCCTCTGCCTTTTCTTCTCATGCTAAAAGAAGAAACAATTCTGGGGCTAAATCCAAAGGAAAGGCTGGACCAAAAGGTGGAAGAAAAGGTCGATGTTACAATTGCAACAAAATGGGCCACTATGCGAGGGAGTGCCCTGATAAAAGGGACTCACACCATGACGATGATCAAAATCACTCTCAAGGCAATCAAAGGAATGGCAGGTCCAATGGTAGAGGTAAAAGAAATGTCGGAAATCAAGGAAGAGGACAACCCTTCAAGAAGGCAAGAAACTCCAGGTATGAATCTAATGTTGTTAACAATAAGCAAGATGAATATTATCTACCAGTGGCCCTCTCTACTACTGCTCCCCGGACTCGTTGGGAAATTGGCTTATTGATAGTGGTGCCTCAAGGCACTTCACTAGTTACAAAGAAGCTCTCTCTAATCTGATAGAGAAGGAGACCAACTTGGAAATTGTTCTTGGGGACAACTCAAAATATCCCATGAAAGGCGTAGGGAATGTCACTCTTCAATTGAATCAGGGAAATAAAATTCATTTACAAGAAGTATTATATGTACCTGATCTAAAAAAGAACCTGGTGTCCATTTATGGAAGACAAAGGCTACAAGGTGGCTTTCATCGATGGCAAGGTACGTGTATGGAAAAATAACTTTAAAGGTGCTTTCACTCTTGGGTTTCGAGTTGATTCATTATATCAGGTCGATGGAAGTCCGCTGGGTGTCATGTCTTGTGACACATCTCTTCAGTCCGAACTATGGCATCGGAGGTTTGCTCACCTTCATTATAAAGCTCTGTTCGATGTGAGAAAAATTGTGACCGGGATGCCCGAGTTCAGATTAAAGCAAGAAGGTGTATTACTAGGATGCGCCAAAGGAAAACTCAAAAGGGGACCATTCCCCTCAAGCCAAAGCAAGACCTCTGATATATTGCAGTTGGTTCACTCAGACATATCCGGTATGATGCTTGTGAACTCCTTGGGAGGATATTTATATTACCTCACTTTTACAGATGATTATTCTCGCAAGACTTGGATATACTTCTTGAAAAAGAAGGATGAAGTGTTCTCCTGGTTTCGTCACTTCAAAGCCTTGATCGAGAATCAAACCGAAAAGAAGATCAAGATCTTAAGGACTGATAATGGGACTGAGTATGAATCCAATGAGTTTCATGACTTTTGCAAAGAGACTGGCATTAAGAGGGAGACTACTACACCATATACTCCTAAGCAGAATGGTGTGGCAGAAAGGAAGAATCGTACGATTGTGGAAGTTGTCTGTGCTATGCTCCATGATCAAAGACTTCCGAAGTTTCTATGGGCCAAAGCTGCAAATACTGCCGTATATGTACAAAACCGATGCCCTCATCAAGCATTGGGTTCCAAGACTCCCGAAGAGATGTTCACTGGTAAGAAACCTGACGTATCTCATTTTAGAATTTTTGGAAGTCTTGTATATTTTCATGTGCCGAAGGAGAAAATGAATAAATTGGGTGCATCTGGAAAGAAAGGAATCTTCGTGGGCTATAGCGAAAATACTAAGGGCTATAGAATCTATGTGGCTGGTCAAAGGGAAGTCGAGATTAGCCATGATGTCACCTTTGACAAAGATATGGCTCTTAGCAAAGTTGACAATCTTCCTACTCTAAGGGGATCTAAAGAAGCTAACACTAGGGAATCAAAGGAAAAGGAAGATGAGACGATGCCCGATGTGGAATAACCTATGGATCCTATTGATCCCCCTTCGTAAGAGCCCTCCTCTTCTAGGAAGAGGCCTTCATGGCTTAGGGGGACACTTGATGATGCTGAAGGGCACGTTGCACCCAGGGGAACCTTCTAGGAAAGTAAGAAGCCAACCAGGTATCAGGGATACTTGACCATCATGAGCACAATCATCCAAAATGAGCCTTCGTCATTTGCAGAAGCTGTCAAGCATCAAGTATGGAAGGATGCTATGACTGAGGAATATGAGTCCATCATGAAAAACGATGTCTGGGATGTGGTCCCTAGACCCCAGGACAAAGCAGTTGTCACTTCGAAATGGCTTTACAAGATAAAGCATGCAGTTGATGGAAGTGCGGAAAAGTATAAGGCTTGTTTTGTCGCTCGTGGCTTCTCTTAGAAGGAAGGTATAGACTATGACGAGATATTTGCACCTGTTGCCCGATATACCACCATCTGCTCGATCATAGCCCTTGCTGCTTCGCAAGGATGGAACCTACATCAGATGGATGTCAAGATTGCGTTCTTGCATGGTTCAATCAAAGAGGAGGTCTATGTGGAGCAACCCGAAGGATTTGAGATTCATGATCGAGAATCTCATGCGTGCAGGTTGAAGAAGGCACTCTATGGGCTGAAGCAAGCACTCCGAGCGTGGTATGAGAGGATCGATAGCTACTTGATAAAGCTAGGATTCACTAGGAGTGAAGTCGACCCTAACCTTTACTTTAAGGTTGAAGATGACAATCCTCTCATACTGGTGTTGTACGTTGACGACCTCTTTCTAACAGGGGCAGACCCTCTCATTCACAAATGTAAGAGGGAGTTGGCTTCTGAGTTTGAGATGGAGGACCTAGGATTGATGCACTATTTCCTAGGACTAGAAGTCTGGCAGAAGCCAAGGGAGATTTTCCTATCTCAAGGCAAAGATGTGTTGAAGATATTGGAGAGATTTGGTATGGTGGATTGCTAGCCCGTAACTACCCCGATGGAGCTTGACTTCAAGAAGTTAGGCGGTAGTACTGCTGGATTTGTTTTACGAAATGCTACCGAGTATCGTCAACTCGTCGGAGCATTGATGTTCTTCGTGAACTCCCGTCTGGATAAATGCGTTGCAGTCAACACATTGAGTCAATATATGGTTGAGCCTCACCACACACATTGGATTGGTGCCAAGAATCTGTTGAGATAAATTCGTGGCACAATCACTCATGGGTTGAGATACACTGCCGGAGATGTGAGACTACTTGGATATATCGATGCTGATTGGGCAGGTAGTGTGGTGGATCGAAAGAGCGCTTTCGGGTGTTGTTTCTCTTTGGGATCTGCCTCGATATCCTGGATGAGCAAGAAGCAGAAGTTGGTGGCTGTTTCTTCAGTGAGCTATTTGGATTTACATTGGATACCACCGTGATCCCGTGTGACAACCAGAGCGGGACTCGTTTATCATAGTATTTCATGATCACTCCAAGCATATTGATATCAGGTACCACTATATTCGGGATATGGTGCAGCGGGGAGCAATAAGGCTCCAACATATCGGTACAGATGAACAGGTCGCCGACATTTTGATGAAGCCCTTGGGAAAGCTCAAATTCTTGACTTTTCGAGAATGACTTGGTGTCGTTTAGAGACCCTCTTATGAGGGTCGAGTATGATGTATTGAGGTCTGGGAGCTTTAGGGGGGCGCGGGGTACTTCTTGGAGTGACATGCGACCACAGAGCGACTCACCATCCCCTGGTGATGCATTACGTATAGGGTGAAAGGTTCAACCTTCTCCTGTGACACCTCGTGGCGACTGTAGGACAGGATGATTAATTCTCTTGTGGTCCAGGATGATTAGTTCTCTGTGGCAACTGTAGGACAGGATGATTAGTTCTCCTGTGGGCCAGGATGATTAGTTCTCCGTGGCGACTATGGAACAGGTTGATCAGTTCTCCTGTGGGCTAGGATGATTAGTTCTCCTGTGGCGACTATTGGACATGATGATTCGTTCTCCTGTGGATAGGATGATTAGTTCTCCTGTCGAGGCATCCTACCCATGCAGTCTGGGACTCATGGGAAGTACCTCTCATCTGAACAATGAGTAGGGAAATGGGGTTAGGGACCATTAGTAGTACTATCGATGGACGCATCGTTGTATCTGGGATTAGTGAGAGTGGTATGACACACTCTGAGATTGACTTCGGGTCAATGGAGGATGGTATGATACATCCTCGATCATTTCTTCTTCTTCATAGTTTGAGCAGAGTAGAGCAGGGCCAAGCTGTGCAGGGCAGTGCATTTGATGGCTGGGATAGTAGCAACGGTCAAACAGATTGCAGATGGAGTTCTCCCTAGTTGAGAGGGAGTGTTAAAATTGGCAACTAGGGCCAAAGTCCATGTGGGTCACCTCATTTATGGTAGCTGATATTTTTCCTAGATTCCTCTTGTCGAGAGGTGTAGGATTGATCTAAAGATCATCCGATTCCGACAAGTATTTATGGAGATATGAATTTATTTGTATTTACTTGACAAATTGTCAAGGTCGGCCAACAGTTAAATGTGTGGCACACATGCCCAGTGAATCATATAAATACAAGAGAGGTTGATTCATTTTCTCATCATCTCATCTCCACATCTCTTCTCTCTCCTAGTCTCTTGGGTATGCATAGGAGGAAGAAGACTCTCTCATGTGGGAAGAAGAAAGAGGACGCAGTTAGGGCAGCAAGCTGTGATGTGGAAGAAGGAGGACGCAGGAAGGTACAACAACACGTTTTGGGTGCTAGAGGACTGCGTTGATCGGCGTATAGGCTCCCTTGACTGTGGATTTGTGTGGGGAGTCTCTCTCTTGCCAGCCTCATTTCAAATCAGCCTTGTTGACCTCTGTTTGACCACTGTTTTGGGGTAGCGTTCACTGGTTAGGGCTGGCTACAGGAGCTGATATATTGAATGTTGTTTTGACCATGTTTTGAGCACAGTTTTGGGCTGCTACTTGTCGCTGTTGAAGACTGAGTTCTTCAATTTGACTAAAAGTCAATCCGGGGTTGTTTGACCATGTTTGACTTTGCTGGTCTAGGGTTTGCTGCTGCTGATATAAAATTACAAAATTCTGATTTTGTACTATTTCTCTCTGCTGAACTATTGAAGATAAAAGAAAATTTGATCAAAGGGTTTCCCCGCATTGGGGTTTGTCCTTGGCTAGTCGCCACATCTTGTGTCTCTTGTCTTGGCTTGTTTTTTGTCGATTGTTTAATGTTCTATCTGCACTTTACTTAATGTATATATGATTGCTAATTTGTGGCTAATAAGAAGAAAAGAAGTAAATTGCTCTAAGCATAGAACATACCATAATTTAACATCTCATTCTCAACCTTAAAGTAAAGGTTCAGATCAACTTCACTTCTTGTAAATCCCAACTTCATTAGATAGCTATCGATCCTCTCATACCAAGCTCGGGGTGCTTGCTTCAACCTATAGAGGGCTTTCTTCAACCTGCATACATGTGTCTGACGATCTTGAACTTTAAACGCCTCAGGTTGTTCTACGTAGACTTCCTCCTTAAGTGAACCATGCAAGGAGGCAGTCTTGACATCCATCTGGTGTAGATTCCATCCTTGCGTGGCAGCGAGGGCTATAATCGAACGAATGGTGGTGTAGCGGGCAACTGGTGCAAATATCTCATCATAATCTACACCTTCCTTTTGAGAGAAGCCTCGAGCAACAAATCTGGCCTTGAACTTTTCAGCACTTCCATCAGCACCATGCTTGATCTTGTAGAGCCATTTCGAGGTGACAACAGATTTGTCCTCGGGTCTAAGGACCACACCCCAAACATCATTCTTCATAATCGACTCATACTCTTCGTTCATTGCATCCTTCCAAACTTGGTGCTTTGCAGCGTCTTGGAATGTGCAAGGCTTAGATTGAACAATGGTGCTCATTGCAGTTAAGTGAACCATGCAAGAAGGCAGTCTTGACATCCATCTGGTGTAGATGTCATTCTTGCGAGGCAGCAAGGGCTATAATTGAATGGATGGTGGTGTAGCGGGCAACTGGTGCAAATATCTCATCATAATCTACACCTTCCTTTTGAGAGAAGCCTCAAGCAACAAATCTGGCCTTGAACTTTTCAGCACTTCCATCAGCGCCATGCTTGATCTTGTAGAGCCATTTCGAGGTGACAACAGATTTGTCCTTGGGTCTAAGGATCACATCCCAAACATCATTCTTCATAATCGACTCGTACTCTTCGTTCATTGCATCCTTCCAAACTTGGTGCTTTGCAGCTTCTTCGAATGTGCAAGGCTTAGATTGAACAATGGTGCTCATTGCAGTTAAGTACCCTTGGTACCTATTTGGCTTCTTGCTTTCACAAAATGTCCCCCTAGGTGCAACATGTCTCTCGGCACCTTTGAGAGTCTCCCTAAGCCATGAGGGGGTGGATCAATGGGATCCATTGGTCCTTTAGCATCAGGCATCAACTCATCCTGTGGTTCTCCCTACTTTCCTGAATCTGCTTCTTTGTCCTTCCTTGGAAGAGGAAGGTTACTAATCTTCCCAAGGGCAGCATCCTCATTGAAGGTGACATCATGACTTATCTCCACTTCTCTTTGACCAGACACATAGATTCTATATGCCTTAGAAGTTTCACTATAGCCCACAAATGTTCCTTTCTTGCTAGAAGCATCCAATTTGCTTCCCTTTTCTTTCGGCACATGAAAATATACGGGGACTACCAAAAATTTTAAAGTGAGAAACATTAGGTTTCTTACTTGTGAAAACTTCTTCGGGATTTTTGGAGTCCAAAGCTTGATGAGGGCATCTATTTTGAACATACAGGGCGGTGTTTGTAGCTTCGACCCATAAGAACTTTGGAAGGCTTTGATCGTGAAGCATGGCATGAGTGGCTGTTCTATGATAGAACAATTTTTCCTTTCGGCAACACCATTTTGCTCAGGAGTATATGCGTTAGTAGTCTCCCTCTTAATACCAACTTGTCTACAATAATTATTGAACTCATTTGATTCATATTCGGTTCCATTATCGGTCCTCAATATTTTGATCTTCTTCTCGGTTTGATTTTCGACCAATGCTTTGAAAGAACGGAACCATGAGAATACTTCGTTCCTCTTCTTCAAGAAATATATCCAAGTCTTGCGAGAGAAATCATCCATAAAGATAACATAATATAAATATCCTCCTAATGAGTTCACAGGCATCGTACCAGATAGATCAAGATGAACCAATCGCAATATGTCAGTAGTCTTGCTATCACTTGAGGGGAATGTGTTGGAATTTCTAAGTCTAACTGTTAGAAACCCTTCATGTACTTTTCTGATTTATTTCTTCCTACTTGTTTTGATTAATTAACAAGTTATTTACCATGTAAATACTGAAAATAAACACAAGTAAATGCTCAACACATTATAGATCATCAACCGAAGGAAACAAAACAAGCACACAAGTGACACTGTTGTTTTTGGACCAATGTCCCCGGAAAAACCCAATGCGAGAAAACCGGTGCAGCTATTTGAGGGTTTTATTATTATGCGGTTTCTAAATACAATTTGGGTGCCAAAACCGGCTCACCACCCAACAGAGAATAATCTTGGTAGTAGTACCTCTCTACTCGGAAGCAAATATTCCGACTGAAACCCCGGATAAACACTTCGACAGCTCCCAGCTCCAATCTGCCCCACGAAAACCCCAACGTCTACCTCCAGGGACTGCGTTAGCCCTTTCTGGCCCAACGTCAGCCCTTTCTAGCCCAACATCAACCTCTGGACTCCGGCAGCTCCCAGCTCCAATCTGCCCCACGAAAACCCCAGCGTTTGCCTCTAGGGGACTGCGTCAGCGCTTTCTGGCCCAACATCAGCCCAATAACCCCTGTATCAACCTATGTAGGCATTGCGTCAACCTCTAGAGCCTCTGCGTCACCCACGTTGGCTCTCTGAGGCACTGCGCAACTCTTGGCTGCCTTTGCATGGGCCCTAGTTGGCTCTGCGTGGCCTCTGGCTGGCTTTGCATCCCTCTTTCTTGACTTCTGCGTTGATTCTCCCGGCACCCTCTCTGCGTTTGTGTTCACTGCCCCTCACTGCTGATCACTGATTCTATCTCTCTTAGCAAACCCCACTCTAGGGAATAGAATGACTGATCACTCTGGTGTATTCTCCAGTGACCCTCAAGCCTCCTCTTATACTTTTCTCGTTGACAATTCAACGAGCAAGATTAAGTCCCTAATCAACGACTAAGATTAGATCTAGCTTGATCCATGACTTTTGGACCCTTCTAACACAGTTTTATATTAATTCACATTAATATTTTATTTTCCTAAATTTAGACTTAGGGACTGCATTAAAAATATTAATTATTTTAATATCTCCCAAATTGTTTAGAATCTGCCCAAACCATTTATGGGTATTGGAGATCTCATGTGCTTTAGCCTCTCCACCAATTTTCGTGGCTAGAGCACATTCGATGCTACCCCAAATCAACACTCCCTCTTAGCGAGGACTGTGCTCTAGTAATACTCCTCACTGAGCATCACCTTGATCATCCGGCATCGGTCCTTGCGCTGATGCTAGGCCTGCTGCCCAACATCCTCTGCACTGCTGCATCATGTACTGCTACCCATGGCCCTACCACTGCCACTGCTGCATCTGTACGACAACTCCCTCTGCATCCGTGCTGCTGCCCATGGCCCTGCCACTACCACTGCTGCATTTGCACTGCAACCCCTCTCATCATGCTGCATGCTGCCCATAGCATTGCCATTGCTAACTACTGCACTGTAACTCAGTTACTGAGAAGTAAGTAACTGATCTCCCAACTCTGACATCTTCGTCAAGCTAGAAACACTCCCGATGCTGAAGCTCCCTCTGTCACTAACAAGTGCTCCCTCTCTGACCTCCGCGTTGCTGCAACAACTCTGTGCATCTCGCACTGCTGCTTCATGCTGTCTTGGGACTTCTACACTGTAGCTCTCCTATCGCTCCATTCGCATCCATCTCTACTGACATCCGCCAGTCTTGCTACTCCTCTTCGGGGCTCCCGTAGCAAGGTATAATCCAAGAGGTTGGGTACCTCAAGGATTCTTGCCCCTCATCGCCTGTAGTCTGTCTGACTACAGCTCGATGTCTCCCCACTTCTGCTCAAGTGGCGTGTGAGCACTCATGGCACAATCATCATTTGTCTCCAATTCCTTCTCCGCCCTTCCTGGCGTAGCCTTGGTCTCGGAAGCCTCTCCCTTGCTCTTCTTCCTCGGACACTGGCTCGCATAGTGACCCAGTTCCCCACAGCTGAAGCATTTGACCTTGGAGAGGTCCTTCTTTCATTTCTCCTGCTTTCCCTCAGATGCTAGGGCAACATCCTCCTCTTCCTCCTTTTTGATTCTGATCCCCTTGGCGCTGCTTCCCGCCTTGCTTAGCCTTTTGATCTCTGGACAAACACCTCCCAGTCTTCTGAGACTGCGTTCAGGGCTGTTCTCACCATCAATTTTTGATCCGGTCTAGCTCCTATGGAAGTCAACTGATCCCGGGTCTCCTTCAATCAACTGAGGAAGGGGTCGATCTGTTCTCCCTTTTGCATCTGGTTTGATCACAACTGATTTTCTAGTAGCATCTTCCTCTGCACGAAAGTATGCTGATACAACTTCTTTAGGGTCTCCCACATCTCATTTGTCGTATTCTTCTCGTTAATGTGTGGTACTACATGGGTGATACTACATGGTCCTTGACCCCGTCAAGGATGATGCTCTTGGCCCTCGCCATTGCATCGTCGTACTTATTGTTATTAGCTGGGTCAACTGGGACTGCTATTGTCCTCAAGGGGAATTGCTTGAGACAGTTCCTATCTAAAACGAATAAGATTCTGGCCTTCTAGACTACGAAGTTTGAGGCTCTGTCCAGTCTGTCTTGGTCTCTTACCCCGTTCACTACCATCTTGCTGCTCCTCTACTTCCCTTCTGGAAGTTCTCTATGTGACTCCCTCTGAGCCTCGATTTCCCTCCTGGAAACCTTTCTGCCAATGTCGAGATGCCCCCACTCCGATCCTTAGTGCTGCTGCACCACTGATTCAGATTTCTTGGCTAGAAACCCTCTGTAGCAACTCCCTCCTCCTTGGTCTTGCCCTGTTAGGTACTGTTCTGAATACAGTACCCCACCAGCTTCACTCTGCAACTTACCCACAGCCTCCTAAGCCCCAACAAATTGAAGGTTAGAGCTTCTAGGCTCTATGCAATCCCAGCACCAACAAAATTCGCACCTCCTGGCCACGAGCGTCAATCCTTCCTAATTGAGAAAGATGACTGGGCATTGCGTAGGTCGAGTCTGCTCCCCTCTGCCACTCTGCTGATCCTCTTCCCGGCTCAAACTTGATGATGCAGGCACTGCGTCACCTCTTCCTTGCTGCTTTTCTGCTAGGAACAACTTCTGTCACTCGGGACAATTGTTTTCTGCTGCTGCTGCTCTGCTCGGCTGATGTCCTCAGTTCCCTTGTGATTTGCAACCACGCTTCGATACCATGTTGCAATGTCTAAGTCTAACTGTTAGAAACCCATCATATACTTTTCTGATTTATTTCTGCCTATTTGTTCTGATTAATTAACAAGTTATTTACCATGTAAATACTGAAAATAAATACAAGTACATGCTCAACACATTACAGATCATCAACTGAAGGAAACAAAACAAGCACACAAGTGACACCGTTGTTTTTAGACCAATGTCCCGGAAAAACCCAATGCGGGAAAATCGGTGCAGCTATCTGAGGGTTTTATTATTATGCAGTTTTTGAATACAATTTGGGTGCCAAAACTGGCTCACCCAAGAGAGAATAATCTTGGCAGTAGTACCTTTCTACTCGGAAGCAGATATTCCGGCTGAAACCCCGGATAAACACTCCGATAGCTCCCAGCTCCAATCTGCCCCATGAAAACCCCAGCGTCTGCCTCTAGTGACTACGTCAGCCCTTTCTGGCCCAACATCAGCCCAATAACCCTTGCGTCAACCTCCGGAGGCACTACGTCAGCCTCTAGAGCCTCTGCGACACCCATGCTAGTTCTCTGAGGCACTGCGCAGCTCTTGGCTGCCTCTACGTGGGCCCTGGCTGGCTATGCGTGGCCTCTGGCTGACTTTGCGTCCCTCTCTCCTGGCTTATGTGCTGATTCTCCCAATATCCTCTTTGTCTCTCTGCTTCTGTATTCACTGCCCCTCGCTACCGATCACTGATTCTATCTCTTTTAGCAAACCCCGCTCTAGAGAATAGAATGACTGATCACTTTGGTGTATTTTCCAAGTGACCCTCAAGCCTCCTCTTATACTTTTCTCATTGACAATTCAACGACCGAGATTAAGTCCCTAATCAACGACTAAGATTAGATCTAGCTTGATCCATGACTTTTGGACCCTTCTAACACAGTTTTATATTAATTCACATTAATATTTTATTTTCCCTAAGTTTAGACTTGGGGACTCCATTAAAAATATTAATTATTTTAATATCTCCCAAACTGTTTAGAATCTGCCCAAACCATTTCTGGGTATTAGAGATTTCATGTGCTTTAGTCTCTCCACCAATTTTCGTCACTAGAGCACATCCGATGCTACCACAAATCAACAGAATGGTCCCCCTGTATGCTTTCCTTCCGCATACCCCTAACAAACACCTTCATGTTCTACTTTAAATTCGTGCATACCTGTCACCCTCTTCCTCACATCGGATAGAGCCTTATAATGTAGATGAGCAAACCTTTGGTGCCATAATTCAGATTGAAGTGATGTGTCGCAAGACATAGCTCCCAATGGACTTCCTCCAACTTGATATAGGCTATCAACCCTGAAGCCAAGTGTAAATGCATCTTTGAAATTTTTACTCCACACACATACCTTTCCATCGATGAATGCCACCTTGAATCCTTTGTCCTCCATTGCCAAGATAGATGCCAAGTTCTTCTTTAGATCAGGTACATATAGTACTTCTTGTAGATCAATGGTGTTGCCTTGATTCAATTGAAGAGCAACATTCCCAACTCCCTTCACGGGATAGGTGGCATTGTCTCCAAGGATAATTTCCAAATTTGTATCATTTTCAATCAGATTTGAAAGAGCTTCCTTATACCCAGTGAAGTACCTTGAGGCACCACTATCGATCAACCAATTTCCCAAAGTGTTCGGAGGAGATGCAAAGGAGAGGGCAGATATAAGATAAATTTTTTTTGCTTGTTATCAACAACATTAGATTCATCATACCTGGTGTTTCTTGATCTCTTGGGAGGGCGACCATTTCCTTGATGAGGAGTGGGAGCATTCCTTTTTCCTTGGTTGTTGAATCTACCATTCCTTTGATTGTTGTTGCCCTTGAAATTGTTGTTGTTGTGGTTGTCATCATCATGAGGTGTATCCTTTCTATTAGATCACTCATTAGCATAGTGGCCAAACTTGTTGCAAATGAAGCATCTTCCCTTTCTTCCATTTTTGAAACTTGACCTTCCTTGACATTGCTTCTTTGAACTCTCATTGTTTTTCTTTTTAGCATGAGCGGAGAATGCAGTAGGATCATTCCTATTTGAAGGCATATCTAGTTCTATCATCCTTGTTTCTTCTTGAGAACATCTAGTCAGCAATAGCTTCTCCAATCGAAAGAAGATCATTTTTGATCTCAGTAATGCTCATGAAGTAAGATTGAATGTCTTCATTTCTTCCCTTCTTTATATCCTTCAGCTTGTTTTTGAGAAAGAAAACTTGGTTTGCATTGCTAGATTTGAACATGCCAACTAACCTGTCATATATCTCCTTTGATGTGTTCAAACCGGAGATGTAAGCAACTAAATGCTTATGAATAGAATCCCTGATGATCTTCTTTGCTTTGACTTCACCCTTCTTGTACTTTGTCTTAGCAGCAATCAGTGCATTTGAAGGAGGTTCTGAAATCTTTCCCTGCACATAATCCATAACATCTTGCTTTTCTAAAGTCAAATCAAGAGACATCTTCCATGCATGATAGTCAGACTTATCATGAAGCTTATCATCAAACTTGAAGTAGGATGTGGAGGTCATTGAATCTTGTCCTTGATCAGTGATTGCTGCTCTTAGTGATTGCTCTTCTCACTCTTGCTTGGGCTTTGTCTTCACCTCAACTTTGATACCATGTTAATTTTAGATAACAATGGTATGTTCTATGCTTAAGAGCAATTTTACTTCAATTTTCTTATTAGCCCAATATCAATATCCAGTTTAGCAATCACATCAACATAATAGTAAAATGCAGATAGAACATAAACAATAACAGTAGAAGACAAGAGGACACAAGATATGGCACCAGCCAGGGACAAACCCCAATGTGGGGAAACCCTTGATCAATCCTTCTTATAATTCTTCAAAAGTTCAGCAGAGAGAGATTACAATATTCAATTTTCACTTGCCCAATCAAAGTGAAATCTGACTCACTACACAAATATGTTTTTTGCAGCACAATGGTGGGAGGCATTTGGTAGCCATTATCCTCAAATGCAGAAGTTTGCAATCTGTATTTTGAGTCAAACTTGTAGTGCTATTGGGTGTGAGCGCAATTGGTCTGTCTTTGAGAGGATTCACACGAAGAAGAGAAACCGTTTGGAACAAAAATGGTTAAATGATCTAGTCTATGTCCAATACAACCTCCGGCTAAGACGCAACCAATTGCTGAACAAAAGACCTGATACAGATCCCATTGTGTTGGAAGATATTGATCCAACATCAGATTGGGTAGTGGAGAGTCATCCAATAGAGTTTGATTCTGATGAGGATATTGGTCTTGATTTGGATTTACAGACGGAGGCATTAGTTGAACATAATGTTCAGTTGAATGCAGATCCACTTGTACCAAGCCCAGCCCCAAGTCCTCCAGTTGCAGGCACTTCCTCTACTCAGCCACGACGGAAGCGCATATCTTGTCTATCTCAGCGTGCAGCTGTTGTGCCTGCTAGTTCTACTACTTCTACAGTTGTAGTTGGAGATGGTGATGATGAGGAGGAGGGGTTTCCCTGTCTTACTCTGAGTCAGACTTTGAGCCAGATGATGTTGTCTTCTCTAGCAGTAGCCAATAGTATCGGTGAATAGTGATGTTTTACAATTTACTTTTGTTGTAGAGGCCATTTAGAGCCTCCTTGGTTAATATGTGTTTTTTTTTTATCTCTATATCATGTATGTATTGGACAGTGCACTGGGTGCCATTTTGATATAATGGATATATTCATGAGCCTACTTTGATCATATGTTGTCTTCTCTCTATATTCTAATGCTTTATGTTTGGAAACATGAATGAAAATGTTTAAAATTATGTTTTTTATAAAAAAATAAATATTTAATGTAGTTTTTACAACGACCGAGTCATTGAGATCAAACCGGCCAAGTCGATATCGAGTCGGAGTCGACCCTTGGTCGGTTCCGAACCCAAGTCAGAGTTTAGAACATTGATTTAAAGTCTGTTTTGCATTATGTTACCCACTTTTTGGGTGTCCCCATAGTGTTGCGAAACCAAGATGCTAGTAGATTAGGGTTGATTTCTCTTAACTTGATAATTACTTGTGAAGGTTTATTGGCTTCTTATTAAATTTATATTTCCTTCATCAAACAATTACAAAAAATGTACAAAACATGAAGATCGCAAAGAGACAAAGGATACAAGAAATTAGGCTCCAAGAAAGGGCAAAACCCCACAAGGGGGGAAAACCCAAAAAATCCTCTTCTTATAGAATCAGATCAAAGTGAGATATCCAAGACCCAAGACCAAGACCAAGACTGCCACAAAGACCCAAGTCAACCCTCCTCCAAGTCGTCTCCAAGTGATGGTCAATAAAAGTCAACACTGGTCAAATCTCTGAAATCTAGTCAACTCTTGAAATTTCGGGCTTGTAGTAGCACAGAGTCTGCCTTAGGAAAACTCACACGTGTGAATAGAACTAGGGCAGAAATCAGCCCATTTTTTCTCTCCTTTGACTTTGGTTGTTTTTCTTCTTCATCCTACACAAGAATCGATATGAATGAGTGAGTGAATGGTTGAGGTTGAACTGCTTTTTATTTATACATGTCCAGGAGGTCGAATAGCTACCTCTTTAGGCTGACTTGACCAAGTAGGGCTGATTTGGTCTTGTGAATGATATTTTGACTCTTTGACTCAAATAAAATAATTTTTCCTTTTTTCTTACAAATCGAAATGGGACTTTGACTCAATTGCATTTCTTTGATTCATAATAAATTTTCTTTTGACTCAATTGACCCTATAAGCATAAATAACATGCTTTGACTATAGATAATGAATATAATAAATGAATAAATATATCAATAGTATATTTGAATTACATTATGAAGACCGACACTAGTTACATTTTCAACACTCTCTCTTAACAAGGGAGGTATTCATAATGCCACAACATGATACTTTCAAATTGAAATATTCATATAAGAAGGGTTTGGATTGATGAGTATCATCATAACCAACATTGTAGCAAGGCCTTGACTAACAAGCTCTATGTAATTAGTCAAGCATATAGCTTGAGGCATAAATTAGCACAATGCTAGGAGGCATAAATTTGGACACCACCACCTCTCTAGGCACATACCCCATCTGAATGTTCACCAAGTATGTCCTCATAGGACTATTCTTTTCTTAGATACACATCCTCAAAGAATATCGGTCCTCGGCGTTGAAAATCAAGGATCTTGTATATTATTGTTGACTTTCCTTACTTGATAATTACTTCTGATGTTAGTTGGCCTTTATTACTTTTATTTCTTGTTCATCAAGCAATTACCAAAACAATGAAGATCACAAAGAGACAGAGTACACAAGATATATACTCCAAGCCAGGGAAAAACCCGCCTAAGGGGAAAACTTTGAAAAAATACCTCTCTTCTTATAGAATCAGTTCAAAATGAGACTTCCAAGACCCAAAGACCAAAGCCAAAATTCCTCCCAATCACCAAGTCAACTCCCTAGCAAGATCTCTTTCAAGCAAGATGTAATTTTCAAGGTCAACTAGGATCGAACCTCTTCAAAGTTTGCTCCAAGATAGATGTCGGCCTCTACTTCAGATCTGCAACTTCGGCTTGCAATTTCGGCCCTGCAATTAGCCCAAAAACCCTAGTTTTCGCACATGTGGACAAAAATAGGTCTTCTTTCGTCCTTCCTTCGCTAGGTATTTCTCCTTGCTTTCTTGCCCTTCACACTTGCTATTCTTCTTCTTCAATTGCAGATCGAACTTGTTGTGAGTGAGTGCTTCAAATGAGTCGAAGTCCTTATTTATAGCTTTCTGAGAGCTCAAATAGGCTTCCTTTGAGCCGACTTGTCCTTGTTAGGGCCGACTTGGTCTTGGAGGATAAATTAGGTTTCTTGACTAAAAAATAATTATTTTCTTTTGTTACAATGAGTCAAAATGGGACTATAATACATGAAAAAAAGTCTTCATTTACCCAGAAAGCCCTAGAAGCATGACAAATAAAATTTCTTTTTCTCTTTTTATATACGAAATATACAATGTCATGTTTACAAAGGTCATTATAAAGACCGAATCTAGTTACTTTTTCCAACACTCCCTCTTAACTAGGGAGTTATTTATAATCCCGTCGTGAATATACAAAATATACAATGTCATGTTTACAAAGGTCATTATGAAGATCAAATCTAGTTACATTCTCCAACACTCCCTCTTAACTAGGGAGGTATTCATAATCCCATCATGAAGTACAAGGAATCTCAAATTGAAGTATTCTCATAAGAAGAGTCAGATTGATAAGCCATCTTTTAAACATCTATATTACAACCAACATTGTCAACAAGGCCTTAACTTGACAAGCTCTACTTATATGAGAGCATAATGCTGGGAGGTTTTACGTGAGACACCACACTACCTCTAAAGGCACATACCCCATCCAGATGTTCACTAGGTATGTCCTTTTAGGACTATTCTTATCTTGGATTCCCAATCCTCAAAGAATATTAGTCCTCTTCGACTACTCTTATCTTGGATGCCCTACCTCATCCTCAAAGAGTATCGGTCTATAAGTGTTGAGAAATGTAACTAGTATTGGTCTTCATAATTGTTGTCTAGCGCATGACATGATGTAATTATTATGTATTTGTCAGAAGAAAAGAAGAAGAAAAATTATTGTAAAAGAAAATTATTTATAAGCATGGGTTTCATGCTTTATTTATTTTGTTTCTAGGTCAAAGCACCCATTGAGTGCTTCTAGGGTTTATGTCATAAGTCATAGTCCTTGTCATCATGTAATAGACCCTTCTTGGGCTTTTTATATCAAGAAAGAAATTTGTAATTGAGTCAAAAATGTATTTTGTGCCTCCTCCACCAAGTCGGCCTCAAGAGAAGACAAGTTTGCCTCATTGAAGGGATTCGACCACCTTGAAAAGACTATAAATAAGCTAAGCATTTGACCTATTGTGGCATCTATTCAAGCAAGTTTCGATTTGCAGTTGCAAGAGGAAGAAAAGAAGTGCAAAATACCTAAGAGAAGTTTAAATCATCACAAGAGAAGGAGAAACATAGCAAAGAAGAAAGAGACACTTGTCTAGCAAAAAGACGCTAAAATTCTCTCTTTTCCTGTAACACGTGCGAGAATCTAGGTTGCATGAAGGGGCCAAAATTGCAGGTCTGCAGTAGGTTGAAAATCTGATGCAGGAGGGCCAGAATCTGTGCTTGATGCAGTATTGAAGAAGGTTGACTTTTGTTTGACTAGAAGTTGTTCTTTGTCATCTTGGAAGGACTATCTTGGGAGGCTGACCTGGTGGATTGGAGGTCTTTGTCTTGGTTGTCTCATTTGATTTGGTTCTAAAGGAAGAGAAAATAATTTCTGGGTTTTCCCCTAGAAGAGGGGTTTTGCACTGGCTAAGAGCCTATATCCTGTCTCCTTGTTGTTTTGATCTTCATGTATTTATGTTTTTGGTAATTGCTTGATGATAAGAAGATAAAAGAAGACATAAAAGAAGCTAATAAGAATTCAAATACATCACAAGTAGTTATCAAGATAAGGAGATCTTTCCGCCTTTCTGATTTTCTAACAATAAGTTCAATTCTATCTTGGATTTTCTAATCCTCAAGAAGTTCGAATCTCAGATGTTTATCCAATCCTCCAGACCCCATTCTTTCTTCATGGCCTTCACTAAGACTTACGATTGTTAGTCCTGGTCTAGTGCATGAGACATGAAGAAAAGAATATATTGTCCATCATCCCTCCCTCTCAATCAAGGAAGAGATATCTACCAAACCAAACCTGCTTCTCAAGTACTCAAGCTTCTTGTTTGGTAATCCCTTGTCAGAATATCAACTACCTATTCATTTGTAGGTATAATGTAGCTTCACGATCCCATCTTGTACCGGGCTTCTGATGTAGTGGTACTTATTGTTTATGTGCTTTGTCTTATCATGAAACACTAGGTCCTCTGTCAATCTTATGCAACTTCCATTGTCACAATGTATACATGTAGGGCTTAGTGGTCCTTCAAATAAATCTGATAGCAACTTTTCAAGCCAAACAACTTCTCTACAAACTTCACTTGCAACAATGTACTCGGCTTCAACACTACTCAAAGCAACAATATCTTGCTTCTTGCTCATCCATGAGATCATGGAAGATCCCAAACTAAAGCATCCACTTGTAGTGCTTCTTCCATCTGTCTCATTGCCACCCCAATCAGAATCTGTATATCCCATGAGCTATATTTCATTACCAATATATCGAAGGCAATGATGTATGGTCCCATGAAGATATCTTAGGATGTGTTTGTTTGCTCTCCAATGGTCATGCTTTGGTTCTATCTGAAATTGATTGAGGACATTTACTGCAAAACAAATGTCAGGTCTAGTATTCACAAAATACATCAAAGAGCCAATCAACTATTTGTAGCAAGTGGGATCCACCGGACTAGAATCTGAACTTCTCAACTTCTTTAGATTAGTAATCATAGGAGTTGTCATTGGCTTGTTATCCATCATGTCAAATTTTTGTAGTATCTTGATCACATATTTTCCTCGAGTGAGATATATTTATCTTGGTTTCTGCCAAACTTCTAGTCCCAAATGGTAATGCATAAGCCCAAGATCCTTCATGTCAAATTTCGCTGCCAATTGCTTCTTGCATTCTTGAATTCAATGTTCCACACCTGTAACAAGTCGATCATCCACATATAAAAGTATGATCACTGTTTCATCCTTGATCACTTTGATGTAGAGTTTAGGATTTGCAAATCTCTTGACAAATCCAAGCCTCAATAAGTTTGCATCCATTCTAGCATACCGTGCTCTAGGTGCTTACTTTAAGCCATATAGAGCCTTCTTCAATCTATAGATGTGTCTCCCTTTCATGGACTTCAAAACCTTGAGACTGCTCAATGTAAACCTCCTCATCAATGTTCCCATTTAGAAAGGCTGTTGTAACATTCATTTGATGAATGTTCCATCCCATAGTAGCAAACAAAGAGACAAGTGATCTGATTGTTGTATTTTTAGCTATAGGAGCAAAGGTTTTTTCATAATCGATGCCTTCCTTTTGTAAAAAGCCTCTAGCTACAAATCTTGTTTTGTACTTATCAATGCTTCCATCCACAACATGCTTTATCTTATGTATCTTCATTTTGAAGTGACTATAGATTTGTCACTCGGTCTAGGAACAATTTCCCAAACATCACTCTTCATAATGATTGGTAATCTTCTTGCATTGCATTCCTCCACTCTTGATGTTTAGCTGCATCTTCATAGGAGGGTTCAATTTCAATGAGTTTTGGTCATATAAGCTGCCTAACCAAAATACCTTTAGGTCTTTTACTTTCCCTAAAGGTTCCTTTTGCTGTGTGACCGTCTGCTTCTTGTAGAGTTGCCCTTAACCAAGCAGGCCTCTTACGGATTTTAGGAACAATAACTTGCTATATAGGTTCACGAGGACCTTCAACATCTTCTTGAATTGATTTAGGATCTTGACCATTGTTGTCCATTGAGATATCCTAAAAAATGGGTACCTCTTCTTCATCAGAATCGACTAGACTATCTTTGGATCTCTTGTAAGCTACATTTTCATAAAAAATGACATCCCTACTTACTTCAATACGACGATCCTCTTTAATGTAGATTGTGTAAACCTTTGATGAAGCACTATATCCAACAAAGATGCCTTTTGTACTGGTAGGATCTAATTTCTTCCTTTTGTCCTTTGGAATGTGCATGTAAATTGGACATCCAAATATTAGAAGATGATCCAAACTTGGCTTCTTTCCTGTAAATGCTTCTTCTAGAGTCATATTGTTGAGAATCTTATGAGGACTTTGATTCTGCAAGTAGACAACTATTACGCATGCTTCTCCCCATAAGAATTGAGGGAGATCTTGATCATGTAGCATGGCTTTGACACATTCTTCAATTGTTGAATTATTTCTTTCAGCCACACCATTTTGTTTAGGATTATAAGGAACAATTTGCTCCCTCTTAATCCCTACTTCCTTGCAAGATGCGATAAGCTCTTTGGAGGTATATTCTCCACCATTATCAAAGCTTAGGGTCTTGATCTTCTTTTTTGTCAGATTCTCCACTTCATTCTTGAATTTTTAAAATTTGTCAAATACCTCATCTTTGTTTTTGAGGAGGTATAACCATATTTTCCTTGAGATTTCATTGCCATAGGTCCACACACATTAGAGTGTATGAGATCTACGATTTCCTTTGATCTGGTGTCACTTCTTGCAAAGGGCTTCTTCACATTCTTGCCTAGAGTGCAATTCCTTACAGATTCCTTCATGATCTTCCTTCAATTCAGGGATGCCATTGACCATTTGATTTAGAGATGGAAAAACGTTGTAGTGCAGGTGTCCATATCTTCTATGCCATAATTTAGAAGGGCTAATATCTAAGTGTACTAGGGCTTGAGGGAGAGTTGTAAGTAGTCTACACAAAGTTCCCTCATGAATCCCAATTATCTTAGCATGATCAATACTAGAGCCCCTTCCCCAAACCCGAAATTTGCCATCAACTAAAGCAATCTTGGAAAATTGGATTCGTGGGGCCCGATCCGCGGATCCGGAAAGGGTCAGGTGCGGATTTGTGGAGGTTCGAGTGTCTATCCACTATGGATCGCGAGCGGATCCGAGAGAAGGTGGACGGTTCACATAGTTCCACGAGGCTTTTTTTGTTTTTTGTTTTGGAATTTTCGAACTGTTATGTGAGAAACTACACTTTTCGAATACTCCCAAGGTGCCCCTTGATGTTCCCTAGACGCTTCCTAGATGCTCCCTAATGGTAACGTTAAATTCTTAAAGTAAAAGTGACATTCTCCTTTATCTTTCGTTTCCATCTTTTTACTTAAATTTTTAACATTGCCATGAAATGACTTAGGATGTTTGAGAGTGGTTCCAACTGTTGAAGAATCTAGGGCAAAGTCGTATTGTGTTATTCTTCGTTACTTGATAAAAATTTGTGGAGTCTTTTTACTTTTCTTGTTAGCTTATTTTTCTTCTTCTTCTTATTAGTGCATATGTGTGTACTTCATCAAACTGCTACCAAACATAAAAACAAGAACACAAGATGTTGGCTCTCTGCCAGGGCCAAAACCTCTCTTTTCTTGAGAGGAAAACCCTTTGGTGAATTTCTCTTATTGAAGCTTCTATTGATCAATGCCAAAACCCTAGACCCTTGACAAAGAGATCCTCCAAGCACAAGTCAAGTCTTCACTTCTTTCTACATCATATACCTCGACACTTCTTCTGGCAATTTGTTTCCCGACACTTTGTCCTCCTTGTTCCAGCGCTATGTTCTCTTACTATGAATCTTGTTCTTCTTCTTTGAGTCTTCTAGATGAGATGTTCTTCCTTGATCCCTTGCTCAAATATACTTCAACTTTGACCAACCAAAATCCTTCTTGAGTGGGTGACTGTTCTGCTGTTCTACTGCCCTAGTTTCTAGCATGTGTGTGAGGATCACTAGGTTCATATGCTCTTCTTTCCTTTGCTTGAGAGTCTTCCTTCCACGCTGGAGTAGGAGGCCTTTTTAGGCCTAGTTACTAGCTCAAACCAGAAAGAATATACCACTGCAATTTCACTGCTGATCTAGCCGCAAACTGTCCCTCATTCCTTCGCACATGTGACTGTTTTCTGCCCTTGAAAACAGTCCTGCACCTCCGCTGTCCTTCCTTCTTTCTTCGCTGCCCTAATAGACCTTTGATCTTGGCTTCCTTTTATCTTCTTGTCTTCTCTTTGCTTGTGGATTTCAGAGCCCAAGTTGTGCATTCTAATTGGAGTGGACAACCTTTATAAATAGAGGACTGTCCCTCCATTTAAGCCGACTTGTAGGTCGACTTGACTGGCTGCTTTTAAGCCGAATTGGAGGGCTGTTTGTACGCTGACTGGAGGGTAGTTTGGTGGCTGATTTGCTGAGCAGAATTCACACATTTTCCATGGCGGTGTAACATGTTTGAAGGAGCTTCTTGAAGGTGTCCTTACATAGGATTAGACTTGACTTTGATTGTAGGTTTCCCTTTGACTTTAATATATATTTATACATAGTGTAACATGCCCTTAAGGCCTTCAATATTTTTTCTTGACTATTTCACTCACCTATAGCTCTTTGACATGTGCTAGACCTACTTCAATGAGCAAGAAACTCATTGACATATATTATAATTTTTTTTTTCTTGAATAAGTACAACTATCAAAAGTACATCTATAAAGACCGAACCTAGTTACACTTCCTTCAACACTCCCTCTTAACTAGGGAGGTATTCATACAACATTACAAGGTGTTTGGCTATTATCAATCTTGAAAAATTCACATAAGAGAAACCGGATTAGCAATCCCTCTGTTATAGCATCATATTCATCAGCATTGTCATAGTGCAAGGCCTTGACTAACAACTCCATCTCTTTACGAGACCATGAGCTACAATGCTAGCGAGACCAATGATTTATAGACACCTTCATCATTGTCTCTCAAGGTACATACCCACCCGGGTGTTCTCCGAGTATGACTTTCCAGGACTATTCTTATCTTGGGTTCCCAACCCTCAAAGAATATCGGTCCTCTTGCCTACTCTTGTCTCGGATGCCCTACACATCCTCAAGAGTACGGATGCCAGATGATTACCTAATACTCCCATTCTTTCTTCCCAAATGAAGACAAGAATGTTGTGTCTATCTTGTGTCTACATTTCCATTCATGGTCTTCATCTAGACTTATGGCTGTTAGTCCTGGTCTAGTGCACGACCCATGAAATGGAAAACACAGTTGTCACTCCTTTGTAATCAGGGGTGATTCAAAACTCCCTCTTGATTAGGGACCTGTCAGAGCTCCCTCTTAACTGGGGACTCTTTCCTTCATCAACAACTTCTTTGTGGGTCCTTCAACTGCTTGATCTCCTTCCTTTCTTGATGTCATGAAGTCTTTGTTCGAACTCCTTCTAGGTAGGGCGCCATCCATCGATCACTTTCTTTCTTGGTTTATCATGTCATTGCTTCGTGGAAAGCAACTATCAGGTTTTCTTGTCATCTTGGCTACTCCTTTGTTACCTTGTCCATGCTTCAGAATATTCTTCTCATGGATGCTTCGATGTACTTGCTTGATTACATGTTTTGACCTAGTAGCTCATCATAATTTCATCCTGATATTGCTTTAACATTGCCTTTTCTTTTGTTGGATGGCTTCTTCGTCACGACATCTTTGTGGAATAGAATCAGTTATCTGCACCTTTTATATCTCCAAGGCCTTCATAGGTGTCAAGGGTCTTTTCTTCCTTTATCAGAGTTGTCCTGCCTTCTTTCGGGAGATATCTTTCAAGGCATTTTGTCAGATAGTGATTCTTGGTGATCATGGTGTTCTTCACATGCTTGATCTCTTTCTTCATTAGCTTCTTCTCAGATAGATAGGTCAACCATCTAATGCTTCTTGTGAGAGCATTCCTTTATTGTTTGCTTTCTGGACTTGTCAACATTTCTTCTTGCTTCTGAGTCAACAATCTCATGCTCCTTATGTGAGCATGTTCTTTTGTTGACCTTCATTGCAGTGTGGTACATGCCTTCGAGCATGTTCTTGGTGAAAGAGATTCTTTCTTGATCATGTTATAGAACTATACCCATGACTTAATAATATACAAATGATAACATGAGTTAAACTTTGATGCATACATACCTCATCTTGGTTCTCCTATGATCATCCTTTGGTGTGACCCTTCTTGCTTCATCTTAGCTTGCATATCATTCTTTTCTTGAAACCCATGAATGGGATTCCCAATGAGACATTTGCTTTGGTCCATGAACCTTCTTTTGAAGATTCCATCATAGGATCTTAAAGATCCTTGCCTTGCAAATGTTTCATTTCTTTTGATGATGTAGGTATTCTAAGATTCTTATCATGATCAATTTTTCTTTAATCGTGTATGAGGTCCTATATTAGGTATGCTTCTTCTACACGAATATCTTGAACTATATCTGCCATGCTCCTAGATATTTCTACTTGTGCATTTTTGTTCTTATCATAAATGCTACATCTACATGAGTATCTAGAACTCTTTGTACATCATGTTGCTAGATTCTAGAGGATGTTTCTAGCCATGCAATTTTCATTTATTTCTACATGCTCCTATCCTACTCAAAACTTTGAAAGAAGTCTAGAAGTAAAGATTTTCACCTAGTCATAGTAGAGATCCGGAGGATCTTCCTTCTTTTTCTTCTTTCCTTCTTCTTTCATCTATTGAGTTATGTGAGCTTCTTCCCTCTTCCTTTTGTTGTTGTCCTTTTAAGCTTAGGACAATTCCTTTTGTAGCGTCCATATTCTTGGCATCCAAAACATTAGATTTTGGACATATCTTTGTTGTTTGTTCTTCGTGGACCAAACTGGCCAAATTTACCCTTTCTTTTGGCCATGGTAGCAAATGCTTGCTTCTTTGATCCCACATCTTCTTTTGCCTTAAGTCTGGTTTCCACTGTCTTGCATAGAGACCACATCTCACTGAGAGTGGTTGCTTCTTTCTTGGCATATATGCTAGATGTGAAGTTTCCCCACTCCTCAGGTAGAGCATTGAGTACTACAGTTGTCATCTCTCTATCAGACATGACTTCTCCAAGCTCTTGAAGTTGATCTCTCATTTCAGAGATTTTCATGAATTAGGGAGCTATTCCTTCCTTTGTTATCTTCATCTTGTATAATTCATTCCTCAGAGATATTACTTCTCCGGTTGTGGACACTGAGAATAACTCTACTAGCTTATCATAAATTTCTTTTGATGTCTCAAACTTGGAGACGTAAGGAATGAGAGAGTCTTTGATTGATTCTATCATAATCCTTTGAGCTCGTCTCATCCTTATTGTACTTGGCTAAGGCTTGAGTTTGTTCCTTAGCAGGGATAGTGATATTCCCTTTGACATGCTCTAGGAGTTCATTCTCCTTGAGTAGTAGATCAGTCCTCTTCTTCCATGCAAGAAAGTTATTGGTACCTACCAATTTATTGCTTTCCTTGCAAAAAGACATTGATGTATATTCAGAAGGGGACATGTACTTGATAGATTTTGAGATGTAATGAATTTGCTTCCTCCTTGAAGGCTCGATGGCTTCTCTTCCCTGGATCTTGATGTTCTTCAAGTTGCCTTCTCCAAGTGGACTTGCTTGGTGATGATGTTTGCTTGAAGACTTGTAGCTTGATGTAGGTCGTGCTTCAATTTGCTCTTCTTTGTAGGTGCCTTTATGTAAGGTTCTTCTTCTAGCTTTGTAGACCTCCTTGATGGATGATGGATTGTAGACCCTTCTTGACCTTGAAGTGATTGAGACTTCTAGGCTTGATGTTTCAATATTGTAGATGCTTCTCCTTGATGAGTGTTCTTGATTTGCCCTTTCCTTGATGTGTCACCTTAGCTCTGATACCATGTTGAAGACTCTAGGGCAAAGTAGTATAGTGTGATTCTTCGTTACTTGATAAAAATTTGTGGAGTATTTTTACTTTTCTTGTTAGCTTAATTTTCTTCTTCTTCTTATTAGTGCATATGTGTGTACTTCATCAAACCGCTGCCAAACATAAAAATAAGAACACAGGATGTTGGCTTTCTGCCAGGGCCAAAACCTCTCTTCTCTTGAGAGGAAAACCCTTTAGTGAATTTCTCTTATTGAAGCTTCTATTGATCAATGCCAAACCCTAGACCCCTGACAAAGAGATCCTCCAAGCACAAGTCAAGTCTTCACTTCTTTCTACATCATATACCCCGACACTTCTTCCGGCACTTTGTTTCCCGACACTTTGCCCTCCTTCTTCTAGCCCTTCGTTCTCTTACTATGAATCTTGTTCTTCTTCTTTGAGTCTTCTAGATGAGATGTTCTTCCTTGATCCCTTGCTCAAATATACTTCAACTTTGACCAACCGAAATCCTTCTTGAGTGGGTGACTGTTCTGCTGTTTTGCTGCCCTAGTTTCTAGCACGTGTGTGAGGATCACTAGGTTCATATGCTCTTCTTCCCTTCACTTGAGAGTCTTCCTTCCACGCTGGAGTAGGAGGCCTTTGTAGGCCTAGTTACTAGCCCAAACCATAAAGAATATACCACTGCAATTTCACTGCTGATCTAGCCACAGACTGTCCCTCATTTCTTCGCACATGTGACTGTTTTCTGCCCTAGAAAACAGTCCTGCACCTTCGCTGTCCTTCCTTCTTTCTTCGCTGCCCTAACAGACCTTTGATCTCAGCTTCCTTTTATCTTCTTGTCTTCTCTTTTCTTGCGGATTTCAGAGCCCAAGTTGTGCACTCTAATTGGAGTGGACAACCTCTATAAATAGAGGACTGTCCCTCCTTTTAATCCGACCTGTAGGCCGACTTGACTGGCTGCTTTTAGGCCTACTTGGAGGGCTGTTTGTAGGCTGACTTGGAGGGCAGTTTGGTGGCTGATTTTCTGAGCAGACTTCACACATTTTCCATGGTGGTGTAGCATGTTTGAAGGAGCTTCTTGAAGGTGTCCTTACATAGGATTAGACTTGACTTTACTTGGAGGTTTCTCTTTGACTTTAATATATATTTATACAGTGTAACATGCCCTTAAGGCCTTCAATATTTTCTCTTGACTATTTGAGTCACCTATAGCTCTTTGACATGTGCTAGACCTACTTCAATGAGCAAGAAACTCATTGACATATATTATAATAATAATATTTCTTTTCTTGAATAAGTACAAATATCAAAAGTACATCTATGAAGATCGAACCTCATCAGGGTTCATATGCAGAAAATAGAATTTCATATCCCATTCAAAATTCCGCAGACTTAATAGTTTTCAGGATCAATGGGATTGTGGCGTTTCATTGGATTATATCATGTATGAGGGCATGCGATTGGCATTTAATCAAGAGCACCAAGCCCTATATGTACCCTAGTGTTGGTGTTATTGATTGTTGAACTCCTTTGTCACGACCTTAGCAATTATGTGCCCTTCACTCAAGTCAAAATCATTGATCAGGCATGTTAAGCTTTCTCTACCATATTATAAGGCTTGGATTAAGCTGTTTGATCAAAATTAGGCAATGTTGACTAAAATCCCTATAGAATTGAAGTAGAGGCAAAGGCTAGACAAGAGAAGAGGAATCTAGATTCTAGATGGTTGATTCTGGAATAATTAATCATTGATGTACAATGGATGTCATATCTATCTTGATTTATGTAAAAATATGCATGTTTTCATGTCTTTTACAACTAATTTGGTATTTTGGATTTTTTTTTTTAAATATAAATGCAAAAAAAAAATATATATCTATATCTATATCTATATCTATATCTATATATATATATATATATATATATATATATATATATATATCAATGTTTTAAAACTCCGACTCCGACTCCGAATCCGACTCGGTATTGACTCCGCCGGCTCGATTTCAATGACTCGGTCGTTGTAAAAAATACGTTAAATATTTATTTTTTATAAAAACACATAATTTTAAAGATTTTCATTCATGTTTCCAAACGCACAGCATTAGAATATAGATAGAAGACAACATATGATTAAAGTAGGCTCATGAATATATCCATTATATCAAAATGGCACCCAGTGCACTGTCCAATACATACACGATGATGATATAGAGATCAAAACAAAAACACATAACCAAGGAGGCTATAAATGGCCTCTACAACAAAAGTTTGTGACTAGTACTACTGGCTACTGCTAGAGTTGCCAACATCATCTGGCTCAGTGTTACTTGGGAGTGGGAGCGAAAGTGGGGAGTGAGAGCGAAAACGGGAGCGGGAGCGACATTTTCAGAAGCTCCTGGTTTGGGAGCGAATCTCAGTGGAGTTCGACAACCAATGTCACTAACATCAAGGTACATAGAGGGATTGGTGCTCTTGATTAAATACGAGTTCCATACCTTAATACATGACAAAATTCAATGGAAACATTGCAATCCTCCAATCCTGAAATCCTGAAAAACTGATAAGTCTGCTGGATTTTGAATGAAATCTAAAATTCTACTTTCTCCATATGAAATCCAATGAGGCCGGAACCACTCTCAAACATCCTGAGTCATTTCATGGTAATGTTAAAAATTTAAGTAAAAGGATGAAAATGAAGATTAAGGAGAATGTCACTTTTACTTTAAGAATTTAACATTACCATGAAATTTGAATAGCATATCAATACTAGGAGAGGGGAATGGACCCCAAATAGCATTTAACTAATTTAGAAAACACCTTGGAGTCCAAACCAATCAGCAAACACTTCAAAATTTCATTAAAAAAATGACAAATCACTGTTTTGATGGGGTTACGGGCCGCAGGTTATGACTCGGCCGAGTCAATACGGAAACGGCCGAGTTGGCCGAGTCATGGCTGACTCGGCCTCCCGAACCGTTTCCTCCACCGAGTCACAATTCTGGGCATTGAAACGGATCAACTCGGCCGTTTCCGTTTCGAATTGGCCGAATTTTAAAACTATGATATATATATATATATATATATAGTAGACGCTTCCAAGACGCTTCACTTCCTAGATTTTTGGGAAATGACGCTTTTGCGTCCCCGCTTCCAAAAAATGTCCTCGTGCAACGTTGGGGTTTGACATGTTGTCCACCAACCTCTGCGCAAATGCTGCATCTATACTGCTGCTAACCTTGCCACTGTCAATACTGCATCCGTACTACGACTCCCTCTGAATTTTTGCATTCGTGTCACTGCTGGCAGTGGCATTGCCAACTGCTACTGCACTGCAAACATAAAAACATCCCAAATTACTGAACTAAATGTGTTCAGTATGATACCATGTGAATGCTGGAGCCTGAATGCTGCTAGTCTCTGCGTTGACCCTCTGAATCTACTGAGCTGTTGCTGACCTTTGCTCTGTGCCATCTGTACTGCTGCCAACTCTGCTCTGCGCAGCCCAGTCTCTGGCTCTCTAGGCACTGCAACTATCTTCCCGACACTCCTCGGCACCATCCGACACTAGTCCATCTTGCTACCACAAAATTGGGCTCCCGCAGCAAGGTATTGATCCAAGAGGTGGGCTCCTCAAGGATCTCGCTTATCTGTAGCTCTTTCGAACTACAACTTCAAATTAGCCCACCTCCCTCCTTGAGGTATCTCGACTGTCATGGCGAACTCCTTCTCTTTGATCTTTGCTGGCGCAACCTTCGGATCGTGTTTCTCATCTTTGTCCTTCTTCCTGAGAGGACACTGTGTAGCATAGTGACCCATCTCACCACACTTGAAACACTTGATCTTCGAGATGTCCTTATTACGTCTTTGCTGCTCCTACTATCCCTTCAATGAAAAGGCTGCATTCTCCTCCTCCTCCTTGGGCTTCGACCCACTGCTGCTGCTTCTGTCAAGTTTAACCTTGACTAAGTCTTTCCTTAGCTCCTCTTGTTTTAGAGCTGCCCACATCTCATCCCAATTCGACAAAGCTGCTCTGCCCAAGATACTCTGGACAAAGTCTTGCCACTCATCTGAGACAAAATTGAGGGCCAGTCTAACCAACTCTGAATCTTGAGGTGTATGCCCCACAACAGACAATTCATCACGGGTTTCCTAAAGCTTCGTGAGGAATGGATCCAAACGCTCCCTCTTCTGCATCTAAGTAGATCTCAACTTCTGTTCAAGGTACATCTTGCGCTGCACGGAAGATCCCTGATACAGCATAGACAATGCTTCCCACATCTCCCTAGTAGTCCCTCTGCTAGCGATGTGACAGACGATATGATCCTTCACTCTGTCGAGGATCATCCTTTTTGTCTTTGCCATCTCAACCTTGTATTTCTTCAACGGATTTGCATCTGTAGGGACAACCACCACGCTGTCGACATATGTCTTGAGGGCATGCTCATCTAGAAGGAATGACATTCTTGCCTTCCAAATGACGTAGTTGGATGCCCCATCCAACTTGTCCTGATCCCTCAAGCCACTGGTTTCCATTTCTACCACAAGAACTGTCGAATGACCTCCTCTCTCCTTTGCACAACACTAGACTGGCCTATGCACTCCCTGCTGGAGCTTGTAGATCTGCCTCTCTCTGCTGCTGCTCAGCGAGTGAGAATTTAGACTCCTTGGTTGGAAGTCCTTTGAGGAGAAATTTCCTCAACCGTGCTCCTTCCTTCTCCTCTGACGTCTTTCTGCCAACAAAACAGCCTGTAGAAAAGACTGTGTCCCACCAACTCTCCTCACATTAAGGCTTCTGCACTGCTCCCTCTACCCCGACAAAAACTCGATCTGGAAGCCCTTCTCTCTGTTGTCTCACTCTGAGAGAGACTGCCTCGAAATTTCAACCCTCCAGCGAGAACTACGCAAACCCTTTAGGGTTTCGAATTGTTGCCTCCTGCAGCTTTTTCTAACTCCCTCTTCTGCTTAGCATCGGGTCTCTGGTACTGTTCTTTCTTGCTTCCCCTGCAATGCTCTGATACCATGTGAAAATTCGAGAATCCCACCTGAATCACCTACTGCAGCAACTGATTAAACTTCTCCTATCTGTTAAATACTGAAAGAAATTATTTACTGTTTCCTACAACAAATATCGAAGCTAACACATTGCAACCTTCACTTAATTAATTAATTTGCCGAAAACAAGAATAGGACAAATAGAGAAAGATGCACAAGTGACAGTATTTTTTGGACAAATGTCCCTAGAAAAATCCAATGTGTGAAAACCGGTGCAACAACTATGAGGGTTTTTATTATTATGTAGTAGTTTTTGAATACAAGTGTGGATGCCCCTTCCGACAATCTAGTTACAAAGAAAATAATCTGGCAGAAAAACTTAGTGAGATTACCTCACTCTACTAGGCAATTCCGGCTGTTCGGCAGCTGAACCAACTGTCCTCGGCTATCTTTGCGCTGGCCCTGCGTCAGCTTCAATAGGGTCTGCGTCAGCCCAATTGGGAAACGTCTGCCCTTTGGAGCAGTTTCCAACCCTCCTGACTCAGAAATCTCAGCTCCCCGACAAATTTCGGATTTCTGCACTAGAAGATTGCTCTGCTTCTGCATGAGCTCTTCTGGCTTTGCGTCAGCTCTGCGTGGGCCCTTTTGGCCCAGCGTCAACCCCTCCTGGGTTTGTGTTGCCTCCTCCTGGTGTCTCTCTACCTCTCTGTTGCTGATCCTGGGTCTTAGAGAAGATACTCCAACCCAACTATCCCTGCCTCTCACTGCAAAAGCCCACTATCAAAAATCTCCCGGCAGCTGCTTTGCTTCAGAAAATCGATTCTCTTAACTCTCTCTCTCTCTGTTTTCCAAGTGACCCTCAAGCCTCATTAAATAATCTCCTCATTGACATTCAACAACCTAGATTAGAAGCTAATCAATGGCTAAGATCATTTTTGCTTGATCCTCGTCTTCTTCTAGAAGTTACACCCACAATTTGTATTAATACCCTTTAATTATTTTATTTTCCTAAGTTTAGACTTAGGGTCCCATTAAAGATAATTAATTGTTTTAATACAACTGTTTCTGGGTGGAATTTCCCAAAACGATTTTTGGGATCTTTGGAATACATGTGCCTAAGCCTCTTTGCAAAATTTGAGACTTAGAGCACATCCGATGCTACCTGAAATCAACAACAGGTCTGTTCTTTATAAATGTTCCTTAGGTCCTCGTTTACAGTGCCTTAGAGTTCGCATTTTTCATCATTTCGAGTGCTTCAGGGAAATGTTTCTATAGAGAATTTTTGTAAACTTCAGTGCTGTAGTAAGTGTTGTTGTTTGGTGTCATCATGGATGCTTGTTTCTGTAACTCGCATTACAAATATCAGTCTCCTTGTAACTCGCATCATTAGAGATCGTGTTCCTTCTGTAGCTTGTATATTTGTAGAGATAACAGACTTCCTCATACAACTTCTATACTTCTGAAATTTTACATTGTTCTTCATACTTGTTACTTGCTTCAACGAATTGTTAATGGCTTCAGAAATTCTTTAGTGACTTGTTAATAGTTTTAGTTCATAACATTATAGTCCACAGAACCTTAGAACTTTGCATATAGTGTCATAGGAGATTCGATCAAGCTGCCATAGAATAGATTCTCGAATTCTTCCACAGAAGAAGTTCATTTTGTGTATTCCTAGACTTGTCTACACATAAAATCTTGTATGGTTCAGATCTAAGTGTCATCGATGCTTTCAAGGAGATATCTTCCATGCTCAGTCTAGTTACAAATGTCGGATGTCGTACATAGTCTTCTTGCTCATACTTTTATAAAATTCAGATGCTTTCATTTTGAACAGAGTGATGAGACAAGATATAGTACAGACTTCGGATTTCTCTGATCATCACTCCTATTGTGAGATAAACACTGCCCCTATGTTCTAGAATTACTTCGCACTTTCAGGGTTTCCATAGAGATATAGCTTCGCTTTCACATATATACAGTTTTGTGTAGACCTTGTATTGTGGTTTCTAGATGCCTTGAATCTTTAAAAATTCATTGCTACAGTAGGCTTTGGATGCCTACAGTTTTTTTTTTTTTTCTTGCTTAGAATGAGAATACATAGTACACAAAGATTTGTGGATATGTCACAAGGCTTATATAGTTTTGTTTCTCTTTTATATTTCAGATCTCAGAACCATCATTGAAACTTCATAAGTATCATAGAGAGCATGCTTGTAGAAAACAAGGTACCATTGGAACTTGCATTCGCATCACCATCGATAGTTATATCATGAAAACATGCTACAAGAATTTGTGTCACAGGGAGCCTTATATACAGTCAATAAAATCTTTTCATTCCATAGGAAACAATTTCAGAGATCTGTCCTTGTTTGAGCGAGTGCCTATATTCTTACTTCTTAAAATTTGGTCTTGAACTAGATCTCCAGATAGCAATACAATTTGAGCAAGAATTTTAATTTCGAACCTTCCACTAGGATAAAGAGTATACTACAGACCTTGGCATTCTGTTCAGAGTAATGCCCTTAAAACAATATATGGGTCAAGGTTCTCATATAGAATTTGCATAGTCCTTTGCTTAGGGTGCCACAGAGATAAACCTTTTAGATAATAAACTTTGGTCTTCTATGCAGATGGATGTCGTCTGATATAAAGTATAGGAGAGCACGCACTTGTAAAAGAACGAGACACTGTCATGACAATGTCTTCAATAGTGAGTGATGGCTGCTACAAGGGTGATGATTCTTCAAAACTTCTTCGTTTGCCTTTGATAGAAAGAGATATAATTGCTGCAATAGTGTCCTCAAATGTAACCGCTGTAAGTGTGTCTTGAGAAGGAGATAACTGCTGTACGAGTGTCTTCAAATTTGCCGACAAGATGTGATCTTCAAACTGCCTTCCTTTCACCTTAGCTCTGATACCATGTTGAGAAACCAAGATGCTTGTAGATTAGGGTTGATTTCTCTTAATTTGATAATTACTTGTGAATGTTTGTTGGCTTCTTATTAAATTTATATTCCCTTCATCAAGCAATTACCAAAAATGTACAAAACATGAAGATCACAAGGAGACAAAGAACACAAGAAATTAGGCTCCAAGCCAAGGAAAAACCCCACAAGGGGGAAAACCCAAGAAATCCTCTTCTTATAGAATCAGATCAAATTGAGATATCCAAGACCCAAGACCAAGACCAAGACTACCACAAAGACCCAAGTCAACCCTCCTCCAAGCCATCTCCAACAAGTCATAGTCAACAAAAGTAAGTGCTGGTCAAATCTCTGAAATCTGGTCAACTCCTGAAATATCGGGACTGCAGTATTACAGAATCTGCCTCAGGAAAAGTCGCACGTGTGAACAGAACTAGGGCAGAAATCAGCTCATCTTCCCACTCCTTTGACTTCGGCTGATTTTCTTCTTCATCTTGCACAGAAATCAATGTGAATGGGTGAGTGAATGGTTGAGGTTGAACTGCCTTGTATTTATACATGTCTAAGAGGTTGAATTGCTGCCTCTATAGGCCGAATTGACCAAGAAGGGGTGACTTGGTCTTGTGGATGATATTTTGACACTTTGACTCAAATAAAATAATTTTTCCTTTTTCTTACAACAAGTTCAAATGGGATTTTGATTCAATTACATTTCTTTGTTTGATAATAATTTTTCTTTTGACTCAGTTGACCGTATAAGCATGAAGAACTTGTTTTGACTAGAGATAATGAATATAATAAATGAATAAATATATCAATAGTACATTTGAATTACATTATGAAGACATACACTAGTTACATTTCCAACACATAATAAAATTTTTCTCCTAGATATCTCTTCATCCAACAACTGACAGCCCTCGATAGCCGTCGATGTAGTCGATATATTGTGCCATTTGATCACCACTCCATGCATCAGTTGTATGTCCCCTCGCCCATCTGTCAAGACCATATGTTAGAAGGTGGGCAATCCAACCCAAAAGGTATGTTTTTCATTGTGCAATCAGGTGCTTATGCTTCTTTTTCTTGGGCATATTGGGCATGGATTATTGGGTGACTTGGAAGAAGGACTTTGACCGTGGTTTTGTTCCCTCACCTTAAATGTGGGGTTAATCTTCAATCCTAGTCCCGTGGGATCTCCCCTATTGACCTATGGTTTTAGGAAGATCATTAATTGGGAAACCCGGATTTTGGTTGTGTTCCCATTTTCCCATTCCACATTTTTCACTTTCCTCTGCACATTACAAGCCATATTTCATCATTTTATTTCTCTAGGTCCACAAGGCATTGACACCCCCCCTTCCCTTGTCCACATATTTGGGTTGGGCCTAGAAATGTTGCCCTGGAGGTTAATGCAACTAAAAAAATGTTAAAAGCATATCATGTCCACAACTTACAAGCAAGAAACAAAAGAAAAGAATAATATAAAATGCAAAAGATGGCCTAGACATTTAATATAACAAGTGGGCAAAAGCCAAGCATGATCTCTACCCCTTATCATGGCCATCAACCTGGTTCTTAATGCCCCATGAGTACCCCTACATCACCAAGGAACCCATGCACGTCCCAACCCCTGGTGGGCGATGAACTGCCCCACCTTAAGGGGGTAATAAATTCTTTACATCATACACAACATGCTCTAATTTCCCGGAGCCTTGAGCAGTAATACCAAGAAAAATCAATAAAAGGGAAAAGGCATATAAAGAGCGGTGGAAAAACAAAGGCCGGGGTAACTCATGTATCCACAATTTCTCCCTTCTATGTCTATATAACCAATATGTGGACATCCTGCATTATTGCTATCCTTGTACCCATGGCAGTTGGCCTCGAGACCCCTGTGACCCTACCCATTTAAGCATCATTCATATGCCACTTATCAATCGAAAGATGTACTAAGGACCTATATTTCCCCTTAGGGGTTGGGTGTTGAAAAATGTATAACTGGGTTCGGTCATCATAAGTATGAGAAAAGAAATTATTATTATTGTTGGAGCATGGGTTTCATGCTCAAGTTCTTTTATTTTATAGGTCAAGCACCCATTGAGTGCTTCTAGGATTTGTCTTTGGTAGAAGAGTCATTATCATATATGGAAGACCTTATGGGCACATTGTAAATTGTAAAGAAAAATTTATTTTGTCTTGAAAGTGTCAAAATACCTCCAAGTTCAAGTCGGCCTACATGAAGAGCCACGTCCACCCTTGAAGAAGCCTATACATAAGAGGAACTCGTCCTCCATTTGGATCACTCATTCTCTCATCTCTTAGTTGAAGAAGGAAGTGCGAAGAAGAGGAAGTCAAAGTGTTTCTAGGCCTTATCTATTCTTCTGGGAAGATCGAAGTTAGGGTTTTTTGCATTGGATCTTCTGGGTTCGATTTTGGAAGCAGAAAAGAGAGGAAGGCAAGCGAAGGTCTCTCAGGGAATCTTACTAGCCCTAGGACTCGAATCAAGGCAAGCGAAGTCAAGAGGAAGGCTATCAGAGGGAGATCGAAGTCTCCTATAGAAGCAACAATAGTTGCAGCAGTTGCTAGGGAGCAGAATTTTAGATCTACTGGGAGGTCGAAGATATTACAGCAGGAGGTCGTGGTAGACTTGATCTTGGAGGGTATTTGTCTGAGTCTAGGTCATGGTATTCGTCAATTGAAAGATCTGAAAGATAAAGAAGAGATTTACGAGTTTTCCCTTCAAGAGGAGGGGTTTTGGCCCTGGCTTGCAGCCTATATATTGTGTCACTGTTCTTACTGTTTTGGTAGTTGTTTGATGTATTGCACATTGGAATAATAACGAACAAAGCTAATAAGTAAAAGGTAACACAAACAGTTATCAAGTTAAGAGAATTAACATATTCATTGCCCTATTGAATTCTCAACATGGTATCAGAGCTTTGGTTCTCTAAGGGCATCATGAAGATCTCCTCTACAATGAAGAAGTTCATCAAGAAAATTGCAAGCCATCTCAAGAAAGCATGGAGTTTCTTTCTCTTCAAAGAAGACGTTAATCAATGAAAGGGATGAAGGTCTCTTTCGGCTCTCTCTGGTACATTCCAAGATGAAGACATTTGGGTAATTAATAGTGGTGCATCAAGGCACATGACTGGTCACTCCAACCAATTGAAGACCTTATCAAAAGGAAATTCCGCTTACTCTGTGGAACTTGGAGACAAGAAAAGCTATCCGGTGAAGGGCATTGGATCAACTTCCATAAAACTCAAGGATGGAAGCAACATCCACCTCAACAACATTATATTTGTTCCAGGTTTGCACAAAAAAATACTTTCTATTTCAAGTTTAGAAGATAAAGGAGATAGAGTAGCCTTCGTTGATGGAAAAGTAGTTGTTTGGGGAAAAGGCTCAAGCATATATCAAGCTAAAGTTATTGGTATCCGAGAAGGAAGGCTTTACAGATTACCATCTCTCGTAAACCAACCCCTACTTCACGCTGACATTATGTTGGAATTTCGAAGTCTAACCTGTTAGAAACCTTTCATGTACTTTTTGATTTATTCCGACCTACTTGTTCTGTTAATTAACAAGTTATTTACCATGTAAATACTGGAAATAAATACAAATACATGCTCAACACATTACAGATCATCAACTGAAGGAAACAAAACAAGCACACAAGTGACACCGTTGTTTTTGGACCAATGTCCCCGGAAAAACCCAATGTGGGAAAACCGGTGCAGCTATCTGAGGGTTTGATTTATTAAGCAGTTTCATAATATAATCTGGGTGCCAAATTCGGCTCACCCAACAAAGGAAAATCTCGGCAGTAGTACCTCTCTACTTGGAAGCAGATATTCCGGTTGAAACCTCGGATAAACACTCCAGCATCTCCACAGCTCCAATCTGCCCCACGAAACCCCAGCACCAGCCTCTAAGGACTGCTTTAGCCTTTCTCTAGCCTAGCGTTAGCCCAACGTCACTCTGGCTTAGCCTGTGTCAGCCTCCGGAGGCACTGTGTTAGCCCCTGGCTGCCTTTGCGTGAGTCCTGGGCTCTTGGCTGGTGTTGCGTGAACCCTTGGCTGCTTTTGCGTTCCTCTCTCCGGTTACTGCGCTGATCATCCCGGTGCTATCTTTGCCTCTCTGCTTTTGTATTCACTGCCCCTCAGCTGCAACTCTGATCACTCTCTCAACTTTCTCAGCAAACCCAACTCCAAAAAGTCGAAACCTTGATCTCTTGGTGTGTTCTCCAAGTGAACCTCAAGCCTCCTCTTATACTTTTCTCGTTGACAAATCAACGGCCGAAATTAAGTCCCTAATCAACGACTAAGATTAGGTCTAGCTTGATCCATGACTTTTGGACCATTCTAACACATTTTTATATTAATTCTCATTAATATTTTATTTTTTCTAAGTTTAGACTTAGGGACTCCATTAAAAATATTAATTATTTTAATATCTCCCAATCTGTTTAGAATTCACCCAAACCATTTCTGAGTATTGGAGATCTCATGTGGCTTAGTCTCTCCACCAATTTTCGTGGTTAGAGCACATTCGATGCTACCCCAAATCAACACTCCCTCTTAGCAAGGACTGTGCTCTAGTAATACTCCTCACTGAGCATCACTCTGATCATCCGACACTGGTCCCTGTGCTGATGCTAGGCCTGCTGCCCAACATCCTTTGCACCGCTGCATCTTGTACTGCTACCCATGGCCCTACCACTGCCACTGCTGCATCTGTACTGCAACTCCCTCTGCATCTGTGCCGCTGCCCATGGCCTTGCCACTGCCACTGTTGCATCTGCACTGCAACCCCTCATCATGCTGCCCATATCACTAGCACTGCTAACTGCTGCACTGCAACTCAGTTACTGAGAAGTAAGTAACTGATCTCCCAACTCTGACATCTCCGTCAGGCTAGAAACACTCCTGATGTTGAAGCTCCCTCTGTCACTGACAAGTGCTCCCTCTTTGGCCTCTGCACTTTTGCAACAACTCCATGCATCTTGCACTGTTGCACACCTCTCTGTGCCATCCTGCACTGGTGCAACACTCCCGTGCCTCTCACATTGTTACAGCCTGCTAGCCTCGTGCTGTCCTGAGAATCCTGCACTGTATTTTTCTCTGTCGCTCCATCCGCATCCGTCTCTACCGACATCGCCATTACTGCTACTCCTCTTCGGGGCTCCCGTAGCAAGGTCTAATCCAAGAGGCTGGGTACCTCGAGGATCCTGCCCCTCATCGCCTGTAGTACTTCTAACTACAGCTTGATGTCTCCCCACTTCTTTTGAAGTGGCACATGAGCACTCATGGCACAATCATCGTCTGTCTCCACTTCCTTCTTTGCCCTTGTTGGCGTCGCTTTGGTCTCGGAGGCCTCTCCCTTACTCTTCTTCCTTGGACACTGGGTTGCATAATAACCCAACTCCCCACAGTGGAAGCATTTGACTTTGGAGAGGTCCTTCTTCTTTCGTTTCTCCTGCTTTCCCTCAGATGCTAGGCCAACATCTTCCTCCTCCTCCTCCTTGATTCTGATCCCCTTGCCGCTGCTTCTCGCCTTGCTCAGCCTTTTGATCTCTTCTTGGTGAAGAGCAGCCCACATTTCCTCCCAATCTGGAAGGGTCGCCCTACCTAGTATGCTCTGGACAAACACCTCCTAGTCTTCTGAGACTGCATTTAGGGCTATTCTCACCATCAATTCTGGATCTGGTGTTGCCCCTATGTAAGTCAGCTGATCCCGGATCTCCTTTCTTCATCTAGTATGATCGCAACTGATTTTCTAGTAGCATCTTCCTCTGCACGGAAGTATGCTGATACAGCTTGGTCAGGGTCTCCCACATCTCCTGTGCCGTGTTCTTCTCGGCAATATGTGGTACTGTCTGATCCTTGACCTCGTCAAGGATGATACTCTTAGCCCTCGCCATTGTGTCCTCGTACCTGTCATTATCAGTCGGGTCAACTGGGACAGCTATCGTCCTCAAGGCGAAGTGCTTGACACGATTCTTGTCTAGTACGGATAAAATTCTGGCCTTCCAGACTACGAAGTTTGAGACTCTATCCAGTCTGTCCTGGTCTCTTACTCCGTGTAGTGCCATTTCGTTCCTCCTCTACTTCCCTCCTGGAAGTTCTTGGTATGACTCCCCTGAGCCTCGATTTCCCTCCTGGAAACCCTTCTGCCAATGTTGAGATGCACCTCTCCAATCGTCTGTGCAATTGCAACACTGATCTGGATTCCTTGGTTAGAAATTCACCTCGGCAACAACTCCCTCTACCTTGGTCTTGCCCTGTTAGGTATTGTTTTGACTACAGTACCCCACCAGCTCTACTCTGCAACTTACCCATAACCTCCTAAACCCCAACAAACTGAGGGTTAGAGCTCCTAGGCTCTGCGCAATCCCGACATCGGCAAATCAGCCTCCTCAGCCAACTGCGTCAGCCCTCCTAGCCTCTACGTGGCTCTACGTGAACCTGTCTTTGCTCGGTGATGTCCTTAGTTCTCCTATGATCTGCAACCACGCTCTGATACCATGTTGGAATTTTTAAGTCTAACCCGTTAGAACCCTTCATGTACTTTCTGATTTATTCCTACCTACCTGTTCTGTTAATTAACAAGTTATTTACCATGTAATAAATACTGGAAATAAATACAAGTACATGCTCAACACATTATAGATCATCAACTGAAGGAAACAAAACAAGCACACAAGTGACATTGTTATTTTTGGACCAATGTCCCCGGAAAAACCCAATGTGGGAAAATTGGTGCAACTATCTGAGGGTTTGATTTATTAAGCAGTTTCAGAATACAATCTAGGTGCCAAATCCGGTTCACCCAACAAAGGAAAATCTCGGTAGTAGTACCTCTCTACTCGGAAGCAAATATTCTGGCTGAAACCCCAGATAAACACTCCGGCAACTCCGCAGCTCCAATCTGCCCCACGAAACCCCAACGTCAACCTCTAGGGACTGCGTCAGCCTCTCTCTGGCCCAGCGTTAGCCCAATGTCACTTTGGCTTAGCCTGCGTTAGCCTCTGGAGGCACCGCGTCAGCATTTGGCTGCCTCTGCGTGAGCCCTGGCTGGCGCTGCGTGAACCCTTGGCTGCTTTTGCATCCCTCTCTCCAACTACTGCGCCGATCCTCCCGGTGCTATCTCTGCCTTTTTGCTTCTGTATTCACTGCCCCTTAGCTACAACTCTGATCACTCTCTCAACTTTCTCAGCGAACCCAGCCCGAGAAAGTCGAAGTCTTGATCTCTTGCCTCCTTTTATACTTTTCTTGTTGACAAATCAACGATCGAGATTAAGTCCCTAATCAACGGCTAAGATTAGGTCTGGTTTGATCCATGACTTTTGGACCATTCTAACACAGTTTTATATTAATTCTCATTAATATTTTATTTTCCCTAAGTTTAGACTTAGGGATTCCATTAAAAATATTAATTATTTTAATATCTCCCAAACTATTTAGAATCCGCCCAAACCATTTCTGGGTATTGGAGATCTCATGTGCCTTAGCCTCTCCACCAATTTTCATGGCTAGACCACAACCGATGCTACCCCAAATCAATAGATTAGTCCATGTGAACTTTGGCATCAAAGGTTTGGTCATCTACATTTCAAAATACTTCCAACTTTAAGTTCCATAGTAGATGGAATACTGAATTTGAAGGAGGATCATGAAGGTGTCTGCAAGGGATGTGCATTGGGCAAGAATACCAAGAGACCATTTGGAAGCAGTGCTTCGCGGTTGAAAGAAATCTTGGATCTCATTCGTGTTGATTTGGGGTAGCATCGGATGTGCTCTAGCCACGAAAATTGGTGGAGAGGCTAAAGCACATGAGATCTCCAAGACTCAGAAATGGTTTGGGAAAAATTTAACTAGTTTGGGAGATATTAAAATAATTAATATTTTTAATGAAGTCCCTGAGTCTAAACTTAGGGAAAATAAAATATTAATGTGAATTAATATAAAACTGAATTGGAATGGTCCAAAAGTCATGGATCAAGCTATATCTAATTTTAGCTGTTGATTAGGGACTTAATCTCGGCTGTTGATGGATCAATGAGAAAAGTATAAGGAGAGGCTCGAGGGTCAGTTGGAGAACACATTGAGGGAGACTAGTCAGTTTGGTTTCTGGAGCGGGGTTAGCTGAAAAATTCGAACTAGTGGCCTGGAGAGCAGTAGGAGGCAACTAGTACGGAGCAGAGAGTCAGGATCAACAACAAAAGACCAACGCAAAGGTAGGAGAGGCAGACGCAGGGCCTTTCAGGCAAATGCCAAGGCAGCTGGAGACTGCACTATACTAAAGGGTCTACGTGTGTGATGCATAGAGGCCCAGGGTTGACGCAGACAAGCAGGGGCTGACGCAGAGTGTCTGGGAGCTACGCAGAGGTCAGCCAGGCTGACGCTGGTACTGGGAGAAGTGCTGAAGAATTTTTTTCTCTGTTGGGTAAGTCAGTTTGGCACCCGGTTATACTGAAGAATTGCTGAATAATAAAATCCTCCCTTGCTGCACCGATTTTCCCACATTATGTTTTTTCAGGGACATTAGTCCAAAAACAACGGTGTCACTTGTGTTCTTGTTTTTTTCCTTCAGTTGATGATTTGTATGTGTTGAGCATGTATTTGTATTTATTTTCAGTATTTACATGGTAAATAACTTGTTAATTAACATAACAAGTAGGAAGAAATAAATCAGAAAGTACATGAAGGTTTTCTAACAGTTAGACTTAGAAATTCCAACATGGTATCAGAGCATGGTTGTAGATCACAGGAGAACTGAGGGTGTCAGCCGAGTAGAGCGGCAACAACAGAAACAACTGTCCCGAGTGACAGACGTTGTTCCTAGCGGAAAAAGCAGTAAGGAAGGGGTGATGTAGTGTTTGCGTCATCAAGTTTGAGCCAGGAGAAGGATCAGCGCCATGGCAGAAAGGAGCAGGCCTGACCTATGCAGTGCCCAATCATCTTTCTTAGTCAGGAAGGATTGACGCCCGTGGTCAGGAGGTGTGGATTTTGCTGGTGCCGGGATTGTGCAGAGTCTAGAGGCTCTAACCTTCAGTTTGCTGAGGCATAGGAGGCTGTGGAGAAGTTGCGGAGTGAAGTTGGTGGGGTACTGTGGTCAGAATAGTACCTAACAGGGCAAGACCAAGGAGGAGGGAGTTGCTACCGAGGATTTCTAGCCAAGAAATCCAGATTAGTGGTGCAATTGCACTAATGATCGGAGTGGGGGCATCTCGACATTGGCAGAGGGGTTTCCAGGAGGGAAATCGAGGCTTAGAAGGAGTCACACAGAGAACTTCTAGGAGGGAAGTAGAGAGACTCAAAAGAGTCGAAAGAGGAGTAGCGAGATGGCAGTGAACGGAGTAAGAGATCAGGACAGACTGGATGGAGCCTCAAACTTCGTAGTCTGGAAGGCCAGGATCTTGTCCGTTCTAGACAGGAATCGTCTCAAGGACTTCGCCTTGAAAACGATAGCGATCCCAGTTGACCCAGTTGAGAACGATAAGTACGAGGAGTCAATGGTGAGGGCCGAAAGCATCATCCTTGACGGGGTTGAGGACCATGTAGTACCACATATTGCCGAAAAGGACACGACAAATGCGATGTGGGAGGCCCTGACGAAATTGTATCAGCATGCTTTCGTGCATAGGAAGATGCTACTAGAAAATCAGCTGCGGTCATATCAGATGTAGAAATGAGAATAGATCGACATCTTCCTCGGTCGATTGAAGGAGATTCGGGATCAACTGACTTCCATAGGGGCCATGCCGAATCAGGAATTAATGGTGAGGACTGCATTGAACACAGTCTCAGAGGACTGGGAGGTATTTTTCCAGAGCATACTGGGCAGATCGACCCTTCCAGATTGGGAGGAACTGTGGGTGGCTCTTCGTCAGGAAGATATCAAAAGGCTAACCTAGGCAGGAAGTAGCAGCAAGAGGAGGATGCTGCCCTAGCATTTGAGGGAAAGCAGGTGAAACGAAAGAAGAAGGACCTCTCCAAGGTCAAATGCTTCCACTGTGGGGAACTGGGTCATTATGCGAGCTAGTGTCCGAGGAAGAAGAGCAAGGGAGGGGCTTCTGAGACCAAGGGTGCGCCAGCAAGGGCGGAGAAAGAAGTGGAGATAGATGATGACCGTGCCATGAGTGCTCATGCACCTCGTTAGAGGAAGTGGGGAGATATCGAGCTGTAGTCAGATGGACTACAGACGATGAGGGGTAGGATCCTCGAGGCACCCAACCTCTTGGATTATATCTTGCTACGGGAGCCCCAAAGAGGAGTAGCAGAACTGACGGAGATGTCAGAGTTGGGAGATCAGTGACTTCTCAGTGACTGAGTTATAGTGTAGTAGTTAGCAGTGGCAATGCTATGGGAAACACGATGCAACATGATGAGAGGGATTACAATGCAAATGCAGTAGTGGAAGTGGCAGGGCCATGGGCAGCAACATGGATGCAGAGGGAGCTGTTGTACAGATGCAGCAGTGGTAGTGGCAAGGCCATGGGCAGCAGCACGGATGCAGAGGGAGCTGCTATACAGATGCAGCAGTGGCAGTGGCAGGGCCAAGGGTAGCAGTACATGATACAATAGTGCAAAGGATGTTGGGCAACAGGCCTAGCAGCAGTACAAGGACTGGTGCCGGATGATCAGGGTGATGCTTAGTGAGGAGTATTATTAGAGCACAGTCATCACTAAGGGGAGTGTTGATTTGGGGTAGCATCGAATGTGCTCTAGCCACAAAAATTGGTGGAGAGGCTAAAGCACATGAGATCTCCAATACCCAAAAATGGTTTGGACAAAATCTAACCAGTTTGGGAGATATTAAAATAATTAATATTTTTAATGGAGTCTCTAAGTCTAAACTTAGGGAAAATAAAATATTAATGTGAATTAATATAAAACTGAGTTAGAATGGTCCAAAAGTCATGGATCAAGCCAGATCTAATCTTAGCCGTTGATTAGGGACTTAATCTCGGCCGTTGAATTGTCAACGAGAAAAGTATAAGAGTAGGCTTGAGTGTCACTTGGAGAACACACCGAGTTGATCAAGAATTCGATTTTTTGGGGCAGGGCTTGCTGAGGAAATCGAAGGAGTGATCAGATTTGCAGCTGAGGGGCAGTGAATATAGAAGCAGAGAGGCATAGAGGGTACCTGGAGCATCAACGCAGAATCCGGGAGAGAGGCATGCAGAGGCAGCTAGAAGCCATGCAGAGGCAGCTAGAAGCCACACAGAGGCAGCCAAGAGCTACGCAGTGCCTGAGGAGAGCCAGCGTGGGTGACGCAGAGGATCTAGAGGCTGACGCAGAGCCTCTAGAGTTTGACGTAGGGCTAGTTGGGCTAACACTAGGCCATAGAGGCTAACACAGTCCCTAGAGGCAGACGCTGGGAGATTTCGTCAGGGAGATTGGAGCTAAGAGTTGTGGGTTGTTCATCTAGGTTTTTTAGCTGGAAAATCTGTCTCCGATTGAGAGGTACTACTGCTGAGAGCATTCTCTGTTGGGTGAGCCATTTTTGGCACCCAGATTGTATTCTGAAACTTCTTAATAATAAAACCCTCAGATAGCTGCACTGGTTTTCCCGCATTGGGTTTTTCTAGGGACATTAGTCAAAAAATAACAGTGTCACTTGTGTTCTTGTTTTTTCCTTCAGTTGATGATCTATATGTGTTGAGCATGTACTTGTATTTATTTTCAGTATTTACATGGTAAACAACTTGTTAATTAACATAACAAGTAGGAAGAAATAAATCAGAAAGTACATGAAGGATTTCTAACAGTTAGACTTAGAAATTCCAACAATTCACTTTGATGTGTGTGGCCCTATTGTTGATTTTTGATAGCATCGGATGTGCTTTAGCTTCAAGATTTTGCAGGGAGGCTAGGACACGTATTCCACAATACCCATAAATCATTTTGGGAAATTCCACTCGGAGGAGTTTTAATTAAGATTATTAATTATTTTTAATGGATGCCTTAGTCTAAACTTAGGAAATTAAAATAATTAAAGTGTATTAATTAAACTGGGTGTGAATCTTCTAGAGAAAGACGAGGATCAAGTCAAGATGATCTGAACCATTGATTAGAATCTAATTTGGGTTGTTGATTGATCAATGAGAAGATTATAAGAAGAGGCTTGATGGGCATTTGGAAAGACACATCGAGTGAGATCAAGAGATCGATTTCTCAAGAGAGTAGCGCAACAGTTGCCGGAGAAGTCATCGAGGAGATTTCTTGCAGTGAGGGGTAGGGATAGTTTTTTGGTTGGAGAGTTTCCTGATCCGGGGATACATTGCAGAGGAGGCAGAGAGAGATCCAGAAGAGGTAGCGTAGAGCCATGCTGGGCAGTGTAAAGCCACGCTGAGGTAGCGTAGAGCCCTTGAGGAGATTCACAAATTTGCTGAGGGGCAGATCAGATCCAGTGCCATGAATCGGGGTGTGAGCCCGGAGGGCCAGAGGATCGAGCATCCAGCTAGCGGATCGATCAGCCAAAGGTAGTAACGCAAAGCAGTGTAGTGACTACACAGAGGCAACTTGGGGCTAGCCATTTAGTGGCTGGATCAGTGCCGAATCGCCAGTGATAGTGTGAGGTATTTCTCACTAATTTCTTTGCCAGTCAGATTCTTTGTATTAGATAGCCAGTAAGGCATCCAAAGATTGTATTAAGAAACTACTGCATAAAAATTAAAACCCTCAGCTACTGCACCGGTTTTCCCACATTGGGTTTTTCCAGGGACATTGTCCAAAAACAATGGTGTCAATTGTGTGTGTGCTATTTCCTTCTTGCTCAGTACTTGTTTCCGCAATATTTTATGTTGTGAAGGCTGCAGTAGATTTTATTTCGATGTTTATTGTGTAACATTGTAAATAACTTGATTTAGAAATTGACAAGTAGGAGAAATTTGATTAGTTACTGCAGTAGGGAATCGACTCATCGATTTTTCACACTTATGACTCCAAAATCTCTTGGAGGCCATCTATACTATGTCACATTCATAGATGATCATTCAAGAAAAACCTGGGTTTACTTAATGAAAACCAAGGATGAAGTATTTACAAAATTTCAAGAATTCAAGGCTGAAGTGGAGAACCTTACAGAAAGAAGAATCAAGATACTAAGATCTGATAATGGAGGAGAATATACATCCAAAGAGATTATAGCATTCTGTAAGGAGTCTGGGATTAAGAGGGAGCTGATAGTCCCATACAATCTCGAACAAAATGGAGTCGCAGAAAGAAAGAACAGATCCATTGAAGAAAGTGTAAAAGAAATGTTACACGATCAAGATCTACCTAAGTTTCTGTGGGGAGAGGCAACAAAGACAACAATCTACATTCAAAATCGATGTCCTCACAAATCTCTAGATAACAAGACTCTGGAAGAAGTGTTCACTGGGAAGAAGCCATCTGTAGATCATCTTCGAATCTTTGGGTGTCTTGTGTATATTCATATACCAAAGGACAAAAGAAAGAAACTGGATCCTTCCAGTATGAAGGGGATATTTGTTGGGTATAGTAACTCATCAAAGGCCTATAGAGGAGAATATACATCCAAAGAGATTATAACATTCTGTAAGGAGTTTGGGATTAAGAGGGAGCTGATAGTCCCATACAATCTCGAACAAAATGGAGTCGCAGAAAGAAAGAACAGATCCATTGAAGAAAGTGTAAAATCAATGTTAAACGATCAAGATCTAACTAAGTTTCTGTGGGGAGAGGCAACAAAGGCAACAATCTACATTCAAAATTGATGTCCTCACAAATCTGTAGATAACAAGACTTCGGAAGAAGTGTTCACTGGGAAGAAGCCATCTGTAGATCATCTTCGAATCTTTCGGTGTCCTGTGTATATTCATATACCAAAGGACAAAAGAAAGAAGCTGGATCCTTCGGTATGAAGGGGATATTTGTTGGGTATAGTAACTCATCAAAGGCCTATAAAATCTATATGAAAGATGGACGTCACATTGAAGTCAGTCGTGATGTCATATTTGATGAGAGTATAGCATTCAAGAAGCCAAAAGAACTTTCCATAGATTTTGATGACGAAGAACTTTTGATATTTGAGGAGGAAGTTGACAAGGAAGGAGAAGGATCACACCGTGAAGAAGAAAGGTCAAGTGAACTTGTTCAACCCGTGGTCATTCCTGAAACAAGGAAAAGACCTAATTGGTTGAAATCCACACTACTTGATGTAAAAGGTCATGGGGCAGCACAAGGATCATTTAGAGAAAGTAAGAGACCCAAGAAATATTCTGGGTATGCTACATACATGACAAAATTAATAGAAGTAGAACCATCCACCTTTGAAGAGGTTGTAGAACATTGAGAATGGAAGGATGCCATGAATGAAGAGTATCAATCTATAATGAAGAATGGAGTCTGGGAGATCGTACCTAGGCCTGAAGACAAATTTGTGGTTACTTCCAAGTGGATCTATAAGATCAAGCATGTAGTTGATGGAAGTATAGATAAGTATAAAGCAAGATTTGTGGCTAGAGGGTTCTCTCAACTTGAAGGCATCGACTGTGAAGAAACATTTGCTTTAACATCAAGATATATAATGATTCGATCATTAGTCTCTCTGGCAGCATCGATGGGATGGAACATCCACCAAATGGATGTCAAGACTGTGTTTCTGAATGGCACTATAGATGAAGAAGTCTATATAGAACAACCCTTGGGAATCGAAGTCAAAGATAGGAATTCATATGTTTGTAGATTAAAAAAAGCATTATATGGCCTTAACCAAGCACCAAGGGCATGGTATGCTAGAATGGATGCATACCTACAGAGAATAGGCTTCACAAAAAGTTTTGCTGACTTGAACCTTTATATTAAGGTTGTAAACAATGAACCTGTAATTATTCTTCTGTATGTAGATGATCTTCTCTTGATAGGTGTAGAAGGTCGAATTGAAGAATGTAAGAAGCAACTGGCAGCAAAATTTGACATGAAGGATCTTGGGCTGATGCATTACTATTTGGGACTAGAAGTCTGGCAAGGACCAAATGAAATCTATTTGGGTCAAGGAAAGTATGTGATCAAGATTCTAAAGAAGTTCGACATGATGGACTGTAAACCTATGACCACTCTGATGATCACAAACTTGAAGAGACTGAGGAGTTCCAAATCAAGCCTTGTGGATCCTTCTAGGTATAGACAACTTGTTGGCTCATTGATGTACTTGGTGAATACTCGACCAAACATGTTTTGCAGTAAATGTACTCAGTCAATTCCAAGTGGAGCCGAAGCATGATCATTGGATAGCAGCAAAGCATATTCTGAGATATCTACGAGGAACCATTAATTACTGTTTGAAATATGATAGAAGGAATGATGTCTAATTGATTGGTTATACAGATTCCGATTGGGGAGGCAATGAATATGATTAAAGAAACACTTCAGGAGGATGTTTCAATTTAGGAATCTCCATGGTCTCATGGACAAGCAGAAAGAAAGACACCGTTGCTTTGCGTAGTGCTGAGGCTGAATATGTTGTAGCATGTGAAGTAAGGGGAGAAGTAGTATGGTTAAGGAAGTTGCTATCCGACTTATTTGAAGGGCCGATGAACCCTACAGTGATAATTTGTGATAACGCCAGTTGTATTCATTTGTCTGAGGATCCAGTGTTTCATGGAAAGACAAAGCACATCAACAACAAGTATCACTATATTCAAGAGATAGTACAAAATGGTGTGTTGCAGCTACAATATATCTCCACTGATGAAAATATTGATGAAATCACTTCCAAACAAGAAGCTTGTATACTTAAGGGACAAGCTTGGTTTGGTGGATTTTCCCTCCCTAATTGAGAGGGAGAGATAGACACTACATTCTTGTCTTGACTTGGGAAGAAAGAATGGAGGATTGGGTAACCATCTGGCATTCAATACTCTTTGAGAATGTGGTAGGGAATTCAAGACAAAATAGTTGTGGATCGATATTCTTTGAGGATTAGCTACCCAAGATAAGGATAGTCCAATGGGAGGTCATACTTTGTGAACACCTGGATGGGGTATGTACCTTGGGAGACAATGATGATGGTGTCTATAGTATATACATCATTGGTCTCACCAGCATTGTGCTATGATCTTGTGGAGAGATGGAGCTGTTAGTCAAGGCCGCTATGTGACAATGTTGGTTAATATGATGCTAGACAGATGGGTTACCAATCTGAATCTTCTTACGAGATATCTTTAGATTGAGAATAACCATGTACCTCTTATGAATACCTCCCTAGTTAAGAGGGAGTGTTGAAAAATGTGTAAACTAGGTTCGGTCTTCATAAGTATGAAATGTATTCTTGTAAATATAAAATGGAAAATAGCTTATTATTATTATTGGAGCATGGGTTTCATGCTCAAGTTCTTTTATTTTATAGTTCATGCACCCATTGAGGTGTCAAAATACCTCCAAGATTAAGTCAGCCTAATGAGTTGTCAAGTCGGTCTACATGAAGAGCCACATCCACCCTTGAAGAAGCCTATATATAAGAGGAACTCGTCCTCCATTTGGATCACTCACTCTCTCATCTCTTAGTCGTAGAAGGAAGTGCAAAGAAGAAAGTGTGAAGAAGAAGGAAGTCAAAGAAGGAAGTGCGAAGAAGAGGAATTCGAAGTGTTTCTGGGCCTTATCTATTCTTCTAGGAAGATTGAAGTTAGGGTTTTCTGCACTGGATCTTATGGGGTTCGATTTTGGAAGTAGAAAAAAGAGGAAGGCGAGCGAAGGTCTCTTAGGGCATCTTACTAGCCCTAGGACTCAAATCAGGGCAAGCGAAGTCAAGAGGAAGGCTGTTAGAGGGAGATCAAAGTCTCTTAGAGAAGCAACACCAGTTGTAGCAGTTGCTAGGGAGCAGAATTTCGGATCTATTGGGAGGTTGAAGATATTGCAGAAGGAGGCCATGGTAGACTTGATCTTGGAGGGTATTTGTCCGAGTCTAGGTCATGGTATTCGTCAATTGAAAGATTTGAAAGATAAAGAAAAGATTTATGGGTTTTCCCCTCAAGAGGAGGGGTTTTGGCCTTGGCTTGCACCTATATACTGTGTCACTGTTCTTACTGTTTTGGTAGCTGTTTGATGTATTTCACATTGGAAAAATAATGAACAAAGGTAATAAGTAAAAGGTAACACAAACAACTATCAAGTTAAGAGAATTAACATATTCATTTCCCTATTGAATTCTCAACATTGGGAACACCTAATACTGTTGTTTTTTAGCCACTGCTACCTAGGGTGGTAACACTATTACGTGATTAAAGCCCCAAATTTGGAAGGGAAGCCCAATATGGAGTTTCAGTGTGCCCTTGGCTAACAAACTTGGTTCACTTAGATGCACTAATGGATTGTTGTACCTGATGGTGAGGATGCAACACTGGACATTATATGTGATTGGTAGGTGGTTTCACCATGGGTTGGGCAACTTAATTAGGGTTTGAGTCCACTAGAGGATCATATTGTCACCCCTAGGTGAAGCGGTGAGAGCCATGGGACTCCCATCATGTGCAGAGCATCGTTTCATGCCGCGGGCACCCTCAACACCCTCAACAGTTTGCTTATTGCCCCACATTATTCTTGAGATGATGCACTTGGACTAGTGTGCCCCAGCAGACTAAGCATTCACCACGTGGTGTGGTAGCTGATCCGAGGCCCAGAGGAGGTTTTTCTCACCTCTTGAGGCATGGAAGGGTAAGCACCGTTGTCAGAGCTCTTAGTATTGGAGCATTACAAGATATTATATCACTAGGAGACCCATGAGATCAACTTTGGTGCCCCAAACACAAAGTTGGGACCCACATGATGATTTAAGTGGAGAGTTAGGGGCTATCCCTTGGTTTGAGATTTATGGAGCCCTCTCACACATTTTGGCATAAAGATGACTCAATGTTGCCTTCCAACGACCCTACATCAGGATGACATCATCATTTTGGATAACATTTGGATGGCTAATTCATAGTTTCATAAAGATACTTGGTCGGCTTGTGACCAAGCGATGTTTCTTGCCCAATCTTGTAATGCTGTGGGGCTTCTAGGCTAAAAATTCGACTTAGTAGATCATGTATAAATAGATGAGAGCTCATTTGTGCTACTGATCACCATCTCTTATGATTTCAGATCTCATTAGAGAATTCCGACCTGCACCTAGGGTTGTTTTTGGAGGATCTTAGATGCACTTTGACATATGGAAGTTGATTTTGACATTATTTTGGAGCTATTTCTTGGTCTAGTGGATAGATATATTGCATGCCATCTTGTAAGTTGAATATTTTGTTGAGTACCCTTTTCTTGAATGTCTAATGCATGGAATTATTGATTCTAGATGGAATTATGGTGCCCTAATTAATTGAAGATCATTTATTGAAGTAGATCTAGATGAAAATTTCATGTGTTATTCATTGTGACATGTAACGGATGTTCCTAGTGGAAAATCTGTTGAATTTGTCCATGAAACTCCATTATTGCATAGAAGTGGGTAAATGTTGAATGTTGATCCCTCATGCATCAATTTTAATCCTCCTTAAAGGGAAATCTTGCTTATTTAAAGCATTCAATTCTCCATACACCCATTGGGCAAGGCACTGGTCCTTTCACTTGATTATCACTTTGAAATTTTATCCATAAATTTTCCTCTCTTAAAATTCGGTCCCCTAAAGTAGGATGGCTAAGGTAGGGAATACAACGAATTGCATTGGAGGAGGATTTGGTGAATTCTAGGAGCATAGACACCAAGCCTAGTATCTTGTCTCCTAGTCCTCAAAGTTTGGTGAGAATCCCATATCCATAAAATCTCTTGCCCTAGGTGTGCCCTTAGAGGGAAACTCTAGCTTGTAGTTCCTAAACTTGGGGACTTCTTTGAGGGCTATATGAGCTTAGTACTTGGTAAAGTAAATCACAAGAAGCCATTTCTCCTCCTTGCCTTGATATTGGAAGTGCCTGTATCCACGATTATCCATAAAACCCTAGATCTTGCACAAGACATTTATAGGTTTCTTTGAGGGAGCGAAACACCTTTAGAGGCATTATTTCATCACCTTAAACTTCCCTTGAGAGGTCCTACCCATAGTTGCAGGAACCCCCCCCCAAGGATCTGGAGGCAGAACCGCGTCCCGTACGGATTCGCCACCGATCCTTCGGCGGAACCGCGGATCCGATTTTCGAATCCACAGTTCCGCCTTTTTTTGGCGATTCCTGGAAAATTGGATCTGTGGGGGCCTGATCCACAGTTCCTGTCGTCTGATCAGTGGATCCAAAAAGGATCAGGTGCGAATCTGTGGAATTTGGGGCATGTATCCACTGCGGATCGCGAGCGGATCCGAGAGAAGGTGGACGGTTCACACTGTTCTGTAGGGCTTTTTTTGTTTTTTTATTTTGGAAATTTCGAATTGTTATGTGAGGAACTACACTTTCCGAATACTCCCAAGGTGCCTCTTGATGCTCCCTAGACACTTCATAGATGCTCCCTAATGGTAATGTTAAATTCTTAAAGTAAAAGGATGGAAATAAAAAATAAAGGAGAAAATAGAATTTCATGTCCCTCAGAATTTCATATACCATGAAATGACTCAGGATGTTTGAGTGTGGTTCCAACCTCATCAGACTTCATATGGAGAAAATAGAATTTCATATCCCATTCAAAATTCAGTAGACTTCACAGTTTTCAGGATCAATGGGATTGTGGCATTTCATTGGATTATATCATGTATGAGGCCATGTGATTGTTGGTGTTGTTGATTGTTGAACTCCTTTTTCATGGCCTTTGCAATTATGTACCCTTCACTCAAGTCAAAATCATTGATCAAGCATGTTAAGCTTTCTCTACCATATTATAGGGCTTGGATTAGGCTGTTTGATCAAAATTAGGCAATGTTGACTAATATCCCTATAGAATTGAAGTAGAGGCAAAGGCAAGACAAGAGAAGAGGAATCTAGATTCTAGATGGTCAATGCTGGAATAATTAATCATTGATGTACAATGGATGCCATATCTATCTTGATTTATGTAAAAATATGCATGTTTTCTTGTCTTCTACAACTAATTTGGTATTTTGGATGTTTTTTTCAATATAAATGCATATATATATATATAGTAGACGCTTCCGAGACGCTTCACTTCCTAGATTTTTGGGAAATGACGCTTCCGCGTCCCCGCTTCCAAAAAACGTCGCCGCTTCATGCAACATTGGTCCTACCACATCAACTAGCGCCATAAACCCTAGAATATCTATCAAAGGTGATTATCCATCTTACTGGGACTCCTCCCATCGGTGAAAGTTTGTAAAGAGTAGGGGACATTCGCTGTGGTGACAGTGGGCCATTGTTCCATTGTTATCACTTAGTCTAGCTCTTTGTTCTATAGGCTTTCCCTCCTTAGGGCTTGCTAGATTTTGTGGTTAACACATTATAACTTATAACTAGTCTATTGCCCTCTTTAATTTGCAATAGATGTAACTTGCCTCTTGTATGCTAGCTTAATTCTTGGGTGCCTTCTATGTGTAGAATGTTGCCTTAGTTTCGATGTTACATCTTGTGCCAAGCTTTAAATCAGCATGATTCTTTGACGACTCTGGATCAAGTGGTTGGTGTGATACCACTGTTAGAAATATTTAACATGCGCAGAGAGAGATATTTTGGACGAATCAATAAATGTGCTCATTCTAGTCAATGACATATGGTAAATACATATGCATATAGAAAGAAGCCATGTTCTGTGTTTCCCGTAATGTATGACTCGGATCTTATTGCATCATAACCATCTTACTACAAAGATTTCCTGACATATCATTATCTTTGTATTAACATTACACTTGTATCATTAACTTAACATTCATGACTCGCTGGGACCCAAGTATTACAAAATAGACATTACATAAATTCTCCAACAATAAGTACCAACATTAAAATAAAGCACAGTAAAAGTACTCAATGAGTATTTGTGACTTACTTAATTTGGCTCAAGATAAAAATGGATCACTTGCCTTAGACTGGGCTCAACATGATCATCATGTTAAGACCTTAGCTAAACTGGGCTAAATTTTTCATATCTCAGACGGCCTTGTATAACCTCAGATAAACTTGCAAAACTCGAATAAACTTGGCAAAGCACAACTTGCAAGTTGCCATTGAACTTGAATAGTTTCATCTAAAGTGTTGGAATGAAATCACGTTTTAATTATTTCTGTCGTAATTTCACTTTGTTTGCTGAGTTTTTCATCGAGTTTTGCCAAGTGGTGAGTTGTTACTTACTCTTTGGCTTTCTGAGTCGTCGCAGAGTCCAAGTTCCTTTACTACAGAAATTGTTGATGTGCTAGACTTGACGCTTACTTTCAGTCTTAAGATATCGTTCTTCCTCTGCTTTCAATGACTGAAATTGGCAAACTGTTACTCGAAAAGAGAGTTACTTGTGTGCAACACTAAGAGTCATGCAGAGCATAATTATAGTAACAAAATCTAGCTTTAAGTAACAAAACCATCTCCCACTATGGAGCTATTTGAGAAAAACTTTAAATTTGACGTTGAGTTGTTCAATCATAGTATTTGAAGCAGGAGCTCTGAAGCATGATTGAAAAAGCATATAATTCTAACATGATTTTGGTTTATTTAAAGAGATGCTGTCGCCTTTACAAATTTTACTTTTATTTGCAGTTTAGTGTTTTCATTCCCTGGAAGTTTTTTATGTCAAATTTGTCAAAACGAGGTAGCTTATCTGATTTGAGTCTGTTCAATGTGTCAAGAATGAACAACACTGAAGAAACTGATACATTTATTGGGCAGAAGGAAGGGTTAGAGTCTCTATTGTAATTTGTGAATTGCTTCCAAGGTATTGGTTCTATGGCTCAGGTGCATATTTCTAGCCCAGAGCTGCAGTGACATCTATCTCCATATTGAAGTATCTATTGAAAAATACATGTGGGTAGATTATTGCAGAATTCAGTAGGTTTCTTAGATGTATATGGAGAATTCTAATATTTAGTTCATATCTAGAAGCAGCAACATCTCACACTTGGGCATTGAAATAGCTTTCTGAGATTTCTTTTAGAGGCAAAGTTTGTTGTGCACTGGTTGAGTGTGCAACCAGTCAGGAAAGTTTCTGCCATGTGATTGTCTGAGACCTGTAGTAATTAATAGCATTTTCCCTTGTGTTTATTGTCAGCACGGTTTATCTTCATAGTATTGCCTCCTGATGTTAATAACATCATGTTATAGAGCTATAAATGGTTTTCTTTGAAGAGTAGTTGATTGTTTAGAGCTTCCTTATTCAGGAGACAAAATGTAAATTTAAGGTAATCTCTGACAAAGATGGTTGCATGCTCATATTTTTCTTCTTTTATCAGGCAACAAGATCGAATTGATGTTTATATGAACTTGTTTACTTCTCTGTACAAGAGACTGAATTGAAGTGGTATTCATTGTGGGTTATGCCTATGGCAAGAACCACTGTCTTGATGTTCATGATATTATGTTTAGACTTTAAAGACATTCAAGGAAATTATAATTATGATATGGTTCCTTTATACAAGTTAAAATTTCTTGTTTATATGATAGTAAAGAGTGAAAAGTGCTGTATGGAATTCTAGGCACCAGTGTTATGTAAGAAAAGTCTGAATGTTCTGATGAGTAAAGGAGCTATCCAAATTGTGGATAAAACATTAAGCAATTTAAGGTTGAAATTATGATCCATCTGATATGTACATTTATTTGTTTATGACCTTGTTAGTAGATTATCATTTAGAATGTTCGTTATCAATTATGTCTCAGTTGATGCTTTTGGAGCTTTAGTCAAGTATGGATTTTGATCCTTCTGAATTATATAGGATGGTGAGGTTTGGACTTTCAGCGTGCGAGATTTCAAAGTGCCTCTCCCTGCTCATACTATTCATGTCAGCTATGATGGATTTGCAGAGGGTAAGTATAAACATTCTTGATTAATATTAGTAGGTAGAAGTCTTTATTCAAACTTCTTCGGCAATAATATCTAATTTGTATGCGAATTTTACTAAGATGCATTTCTTCTATTTAAGTTAGTACACATGTAATGTCCTCGACCATTTACGAAGCTTATGACGGAGTCCGCTAGCCTAAAGTGGTTCCCATAGGCTAAAGCACGGAAATATTTAATAAAGGAGAATTAAATTGCCTAAGGAAAACATTATAAAAGTCTAAAAAGGAGAAAGGCCCAAAGGGTGATATTCCCTAGGTAAGTAAAAAGTCACTTTAACTTTATAAAATGAAATATCATAAAGTGACTTTATAAAAAGTGATTTATTAAAAGGAAGCTGACCCTAAGCTCATAAAAGAAGGAAAATTAGGAGACTCTCCTCATTCGTGCATTTGTGAGTTTGGAGAAAGAGCTTTTGGAGAATGTTGAAGCAGAAACTTAAGGTTTTGGAACCCTAGCCACCATAGCAGATTTCAATGTTGAAACTAGACACCTTAGTTTGAATTTGAGAGTAAAATCACTCAGATTTCACCACTGAGCTTCAATGGAGAATATGATTTCCGAGGAATATTGAGGCCTTCAAGTGTTATTAGTTGATTTTAAAGGCTCATTTGGTTTTCTTCATTTCATTTGATAGGTTGGGGAAACAAGTGAAGGGGGCTAGCCCCAATTCTAGAACTGAGGTTGATTTTGTGATTGAGGCATACATAGTTAAAGGAAACAAGTATTATGGAGTCGCTGGACGAATTCTTGTGACATCAAGGTTGGAACCACATTTCTCTCTTTGCTGGACAGAGTTTTTCCTGAGAAGTAGACGAGAGTCGAGTTGCCTCCCTTGATAGCCGAGGGAAGTATAAACTGCTAGAACAAGCTTCTGCTAAGAGAAATTGAGTTCTGGTCACAAGGGAGTTGTATTCCCTTTTATCAGCTCAGGCCGTGGGCTATTCTCAACTCCTGGGCATGTATTTCCTCCACAAAATGCCGCATTCTGCCCTTAATAAACTAGTGTGACTTGGATGTGGGTCAGTGAGGAATAAGACTTAGATTTGCTGGACGAGTTGGTATCAGAAGGAGCAAGAAGAGTCTCTGCGTTCTGGTCTGGAGCCTCATACATTTCCTTTGTTGGTGTACAAGAGTTCTGGGTCAGTTGAAGGCTATATCAGCGAACAATCTACACAATACAGTGATAACAACCACTCGGTACATGTTGCTGAAGCCAAATTCGAACTTGGTCAAGGTGCTGGAGGGTATCTTACTGATTCGAGTGCCATGTTCATCTGTTCCATTGTAATTTGTAACGCTGTAATTTTCCCTTTCACAAATACATGACTGATGTGGTTCACTGCTTATTTGAATTGAATGTGAAATTGTTTGTGGGCTTATACTTTCTGTTTCTAAGTTGTTCACACTTCTGGGTGCACTTCCAAATCAGCTTAATATATATATATATACTACAATGTTTTTATATTGAATGAAGACCATTGTGTATACATGCAATGTCATTTAAATGAAAAAAAACACTCATCTACATCAACATGTCTAAACTCTAATTTTGATAACCTGAGGAGGGAGACTCATAAAACTTAAGTTACCAAGATTCGGATACGGATCCGGATCCGGATCCGCTAGTTTTTTGAAAATCTAAGATCCAGATACGGCAAGGATACGTCACGTACAATATATATATATTTAAAATTTTCAAAAACACCTTAGAGCTAAAAAATCAAATACTCCATGAAACCATCAAACACTTTTAGAACATTGAATGATAAATATGAAGATTTAAACATTGAAATGGTGCATCGTCCCTCATACAAAGTAACAAAAAGGATCATGATTCATAATATCATAAATGATAATAGTATATACATTTACAGATCCTCAAATGGATCTATATTTTCTGCATATTGCAACTCTACATCATGAACAGATGATGGGGGTCCTGGAATGTAGGAAGTTGCATCAGTAGGCTGGACTGGTGGTGGAACAATATCCTCAAGTAGGTTGAGGTGAGTCATGGCATTCAGTATTGGGTTCAAGTCAGAGATCTCAGGCTCCACATCCCACATCCTGCTCGGACCTTTTTTATACTCTGTTTCAACATGTGATAGAAGACGGAGGTTGGAATGAACATAAACAAGGTCCTCAGCCTTTGCTGCTCCCAACGTGTTTCGCTTCACTGAATGGATGAAGCCATATGTACTCCAATTCCTCTCAGCTGATTAGGAACTAACAACCTGTGATAACAACCTGGTGGCTAGAGTAGAGAGATGAATGCTATCCCCACCGTGGAAGCCCCACTAAGTAATAGGATCAAGATGTCCTCGATCATCCATAGCTACTGGATCTGAAAAACTACCAGTAGACTGTACAAACCCTCCAAATTCTTGGCGGACTTCCATTGCAACTACCATATCTCTATAAATTTTCTTCAAGGTTGTCTTGTATCTTTGTACCACTTCAGAATCTTTATTTGGTGCTATTCTACCAGGTAAAGACAAAATTTTAGAATGATAGTATTTAGGGTGCAATGCATATGCCAGAAGGTGTAATGGCGTGGTCATTTTGTTCCACCTTTCTGTAACTATGTCCTTCACTAAATAATAGAATGTTTCATGAGGGTCATTTTCACTTGCCCTGATAATTTCCCTTATCCTCTCCAACATACTATAAATGTTTTCATAAACTTCCCCCAAGCAAGGTGTATCTGTATCAAATGCCCTGATCAAGGTCAAGATTGGTTCAGTGAACCGTAGAAGATATTGAATCTTGTCCCACCATGCATCATCAAGAATGATGGACTTGATTTTTTGCCTTCTATCAGAAGTGGAAATCCTCCATGATTCCCAAAGAGGGTCAATGACCATTGCTTGTAGTGCTTGTCTCACCTCTGCAAGTCTCTTTATGACAAGAGTGTGGGAGGCAAAACGAGTTTCAACAACCTACAAGTTTCAAAAAGTCAAATCTCAAATGAGAAACCATATGTAAATTTGTAATTAAAAATAAGAATTTCTAATACAAATAGTATTGATTAAAAAAAGTACCTTCAGTAGCTCCAACTTTGCAAAACCCCAATAAATGGCTTGGGACATTGAATGATTTGTTATGAACATTTGAATTTCTTTTGACGCTACATATATTTCATTAATTCATTCAATCTCACCAATCTTGGCAAGCATAAGGTTCAATGAATGTACTGCACATGGAGTCCAAAAGATGTGATCATATCGACCCTTCACAATCAAACCTGCAGCTTTACAAACCTGTGCGTTGTCCATAATGATTTGGACAACATTATGTGGCCTCACACTTTCTATTGCATCAATAAGAATTGTGGATATGAAAGATGCATCTTTCTCTATTCCACTGCAAGCAACAACATTCAAAAACATTTCCCCTTGGGGGCATACTGCAACAACATTAATTAATGGGCGGTTTCTTTGGTCTCTCCATCCATCAGAAATGATGGACACCCCTGTTTTTGCCCATGTATCCCGGATTGCCTGTAGCTGTCTATCCACGGATTGTCTCTCTGATGCCAACAAGGTAGTGTGGACCTTTTCATATCCAGAGCTTTTGTACCCTTTTGGCGCTTCATTAACTGCCTTAATCATTTGTTGCCAGTAAGGGGAACGCACCAAATTGAATGCTAGCCCATTTGCATAGATGCAACGAGCTACATGTTCATCAGCTATGTCTCTACCTTGATTATTGAAACACGCTTCAAGAGGGCCTAGAGTGGCCCTTTTATTAGATGTGGCAGCAGGCCTAGATGGCAATGGAGGCCTAGTTGTAGAGCTTTGCACAGGGTGTTTTCCCTTAGCAAGCTTCCTATCAACAGCTTCTTGTAAAGATGCATAGAATTTCATTTTTCCAGGACTCAAACCTTGGCCAGGTTTGCCATTTGCATTTTTTGGCCTGGTGCATACTTGCACCCCTGTGTTAGTTTGACCGGTGAAATGGGCCTTCACTCTACTATATGAGCCATTTTTTATATCTTGGCATTCATTGCACTTCCATTTAAATGAACCACCTCTGGGATTTTTTCCAATAATCTCCACATACTGCCATAAAGGAGATTTTGGGTCTGTTTTGATGATTTCCCCTTCACCATGCTCATGTTGTGAATCTTGTGATGGTTCCATTATGATAATGGTATAGACTCTATTGGTTACTTGCAACTGCATATAAAAGTCAAATTATAATATATTATCAATAAACAATTAAAAATTAAATTGTAAATACATTAAAAAAAATTAAATTTAAATTTTAAATACATTTTAAAAATTTAAATAGCATGATGGCTTAGGACATTGAATGATGGCTTGAGACATTGAATAGAGTTAAATTAGTAATTTAAAATTACCACTAGACAATTAAAAAATTTAAATTAGTATTTAAAATTTAAATTTTACTATAGTCTATGACTCGTAAACTGTAAAACTAAATACTAAATACAGTGAAAAATATATATATATATATCTATTATTAAACACTACATCTATTATTAATATTAAACACTAATATGATAATATCATATATTAATATTTAATAATAGGCAATTTTTAGACAAATGCATAAACACTGCAGTAAATTACTAAATTTTTAGACAAGTTAATAATACAGTAATATTATTAATTATTACCTAAACAGTAACACTACAATAAATTAGTAAATTAGTAAATAATAAATATTGTAAATATTATAAATTATAATGAATTAAATTTGTATTTGACATTTGTACAGAATATATATTATCCGATGCATAAAATTAAATTAAATTAAATACACTACACTATATAACAAGAAATGAATATTAAAAATTTAAATACCTTGTTAAACCCCTAATTCCTCTGGTGGCAGAAGACAACCTGACGTTTTAACTTTTGTGCGGGCCTGACTGTGTGCTGCTTGACTGTGTGCGGGCGTGAACAGTGAGTCAGTGCTGCTGAGTGTCACTGTGCTGTGTGCAGGGGGCCAGCAGCGTGAATAGAGGTGCTGCGTGCTGCGTGCAGGGGGGCCAGCAACGTGAACAGAGGTGTTGCGTGCTGCATGCAGAGGGGCTGGCGGTGAGCCCGGAACAAAATAGTGTGTGCAGGAGGGGCTGGTGGTGAGCCCGGAACAAATAAACGTGTGCAGGAGGGGCCGACTGGTGAATGCAGACAAAAGAAAATCGGACAAAGGAAAAGCAGAGTCCCGACAAAGGAAAAGGTTATAATATATACGCGGACCACATAATATCTAAACCTATAGCGAAAATCGAAACCTAGAAAAATTTTGCTTTTTCTGACTTTTTCGGCTACCATTTCATCGCTTCTGGTAGCCACCAGCGGGATCCGTATCCTGGGAAAGTTGTCCGTTTCCAAAAAGCGCATATTTAAAAAATACGTATTTTAGATGTATTTTTGGCGTATCTGTATCCGGATCCGGTTCAGATACGTGGATCCGACAATACTCCTCCTGCCCCTGTCGGATCCGGTAACTTAGCATAAAACTTGACAGAGACAATGGTATTTTTGGAGTCATTTTTGAGCAAGAACCTTACTGTGGTATCAGAGCCTTAATCCTGGCTCAACCATGGATTGTTGTTGAAAAACCAGAGCTCAAGAGTTTATTAGTAGCCTGATAGTGGTTACATGACAGAAAAAAATCCCTTCACATGGATAACATATAGAAGGAGACACACCTACAGGGAACCAAATCCCCTTACAGAAGAAGATATCCTTGATACTGAGAGTGAGGAGACACCAGGAAGGGAAGAGGTGATAGAGGAAACACCTGAAGTAGAAGGGCCAAACATAGGTGACAAAGAGGAGCAAGCTTTTAACAGTTTACTCAGGGCCATAAATGACTTGGCCAAAGGCCAAAAGGCGATGGTAGACTTGATGAAAGGCATGATCAACACAAGGACTTCCACAGGGAAGGAGCCATTGAATGGGGAAGGGTCCAACAATGCTGAGCGTAGTCAGGCCTGTACTCATGTGCAGAATCAATCACGCACTGCTAGTAAAATGCCCAGACCCAATATGCCTCATTTTATACATGATATATTAGAGGACATACTTGAGCAGTCCAGTCATGGAATTCCCTATGCAAAGTATGTTAGTGTCTGTTAGTCATGTCAGTCATCGACGACCAAATATGCTCTTACATAGTTTTTTTAATTAGGGTTTCAGGTCAAATTTTTATAGTTTCAAAGAGCTTTTCAATAAAAAATCTAATCACTGGTTAGGAAGGTCAGTCTCTACTATTCCTTTCAGTTCCATGGACAAAGAACAACATCTTGGTCAAGTCAAATCATTGTTAGACGAGTCCCATAGTCATTATGTTCATAATTCACCTAATAAGCCCATGCTAGGTCAATAGGTAAATCTCTGAAAACTGGTCTTTTTACCATTAAAATCCATTTTATAAGGAATAGTAGAGGTTAAGTTGGCAATCAAGGTTTTAAATCATTCTTTTATTTCATTTTCTTAAATGAAATACTTTCATAAAGGTCATGAAGCTGCAAAGTGTCAAGTTCAAGTTACAAATGTTATGGTGGGTCCACTACCACTTGTAAAGAAAAATCGATTTTCTCAAGTTATAAAAGGCTTTCACTCACTATCTATTTTCCCATTCCATTTTTTCCATCCAATCAGGGCGAAATTGTCAGGCAAGTAGAGGTTTCTGCATGCCTAAGTTGAGTTCTTCTTTTGTGCTGCGCAAATAACTTTACTGTGCTACGCAAATACCAGGCAACTGCTACATTTCTATTCCAAGGTTATAACCTCCTTGCAGTGATTTCTTCCATCATTTTCATAGCGTGCTGCTACAAATACAAGTTGCTGGTTTATCATAAAGCTCAATTATCTCTTAGTTCTCTCAATTGTGATTGCTAGGCTTCATTTCCCTCTCCTAGGGTTTTGAAAATAATCTTCAAAGATTTCATCATTTCCATGTTGAATTGCTGTTAAAACTTGTATCCAACTGTTTATACACCTTCTAAACCACAGGATCGTGTTTCTCTTGTTTGAAACCGTTCCACTCACCCAAATTCTAAATTTCCACTTTCCCTAGCTCCCTAACCTCCCTCACTATCCCTCCAAAATTTTCTAGAATTTTTTCATTTTCCTATCCCCCTCATTTCCCTAAATTTCCTCACAGCTATAAAAAATCCCTTGTTTTTCCTACAAGCAAAACCCTAGTTTCTATCCTAAGAGCTAGGTGTTGTCATGGAATCTGAAACCTCTGAACAAAGGAGGCATAGAGGAGGACATATCATCAGATATGAACCCACCTCAACCCATGAGATCTTGTCATCTCCCTTCATTAGAAAATCATTTGAAGATGCAGGCTGTCTTACATTTTGCCAAAGAATTGAGCAATTGAAGTTTCATGATCAATTGACCAGTGCTTTTGCCACCAAACTAAGAAAGGATAAAGTGACCATAGCAGTTGTTGATTTCACTGTTTCAAGACAACTTATCTCCACAACCACAGGGATTCCAAACACTGGAGAAATTTGATTCAAGAAAGAAGACCTTGACATTCAGAATTACGAAATGTACCTAAAAGCACCATATAAGGCAACTCCAAAACATGTTTTTCCATTCAGACATTTGCTGGAAAGATATACCCCTCATGAAATTGATCATGAAGTACTTCACATGTGAGGGTAGGTATTCAAGGCTGTATAAGTACCACATGAAGCTTTTGATGCATTTCACCGGTGTTCAACAACTCAATTTGTCTCACTATCTGTACAAAAGTCTGATTAAAATGACAGAAAAGGTACAAAGGCTGGGAGAGAATCACCATAATAGTCTATTTCATCATGGTTTGGTGAAAGTGCTAGTTTGTCATCAATTAGCATAGGTAAATTTGTCTTGGGATGACTTTTCAAATTCAACTTTTCCTCCATCTTCTCCAGCTATGTCTAGTGATGAATCAACACCTCCAAACTCACCAGTGCAACAAGAGGTTGCTTCTTCAAGCAGACCTACCAAGAGGAAATATAGGGTAAAAGTGGTTAAGACATACTCCAGAGGTGATAGGCTTGTGTTTGCTCCAAAGATTGTTGAAAGGGCCAAGCCTACAACAGGTGAACAGAGAGCATCCTCACAGCATGAGGAATTCACTCATCCAGGGACAAATGTGTTAGAGGTGAAGAAAGACCATGAGGACAGAATTGAAAATCAAATCATAGGAGATAAGGACACTGAGATCAAAAGGTTGGAAAATAAGTTGATAGAGGCAAATGCTTTAATAGCATGCTTGCAACAAGAGAATATGCAATTGAAAGTAAACCAAATGATCCAAGATCAACAAGCAGCCTATTCAAAGAAAGAAGATGTAAAGGGAAAAGCAGTGGCTCAGTTGAAAGTGTCAAAAGGCAAAGGAAAGCAAAGTACATCAGGGAGACCAAGAACAAGAGCCTCCAAGAGAGCCCTTGAGCTACAAAGGGAAGTTTCTCCACCAAGAGAACAAATCACTGTAGATGACCTAATCACTAGAGAAATCAATGAAGACAGAGTATATTGGCTTGATAAGGTCAATGGACACCTGGAGAAGCTCCTCAAGAAGGCAAATAGGGACAATAACTTGCAAAGGCATATGGCTATGCATTACTACACAAGAAACAAGGTATCCCAAGTCAGAATCAAACATTTGAAGAAGAAGCTCAAGGAAACCCTAACAAGACAAAAGGACAAGGAAAAGCTTGATCTACTTGCTGAGGCCTCCCTCATGGCATAACATATCATATTATAGCTTCACTCAACAATTTTGAGAAATTTTTGTCATTTTGAAAATTTTGATGGTTTTTGGTTTGTTTTAAAAACACAGTGGCAACTTGGCATTGCGATTTCTCTACAACCATCCAAATGCCTAAAAAGTTATATGCTTGGGTAGATAATCACCTCTACTTATCAGTTATCCACTTTTGTAAGTTTGTTAGTGGATAGATTGGGAGAAAAAGCTCAAAAACAGGTCAAAAAATCACTTTCTGCCACTGTTTTGAAGCAGGCGCTGCACAAATAGTAGTCTTGGGAAAATCAGTTTTTCTCCTAGCTGGATTGTCCAAATCACTTGCTTTAGTAGTCAAATGACAACTAGACACTTACAGCTTTCCAACGAGCCATAAAGTTCTCAATTTGGAGCACGGGAAGGCCTCCAAAATCCTCCTGCAAGATGGCGCTGCGCTTTTGCCTGAGTGCACTCCGCAAATGCCTGAATATGTTGCACTTTTGCCTGTAGTAGTCTTTCTTAGCATGTCTTCACCAGATCTTTGTTTGATGATGTAATTTTAATATTTTGAATTCTTGATGATGTAATTATGAAATAAATTAGCATGATAAGTTGTTTTTATGCTTAACTAGGCCTCATAAATGAAGCAAAACTCAAATCAAAGTCTAAGAGAAGAGTTTGTTTTCAACCTTCTCACTCTCACTTGTTGGTTGAGATATTCTTAGAAACTATTCCACCACTTAGGGATTCGACCCCTGAAGGTGGGGAAATTGTTTATCTTAGTCTATATGTATCATTTCTCATTCAGAGAGAAGGGTTGGACTTCAGAGGAGAGAATTTGTATCTTATGCTTTCACTTGGCTAATCAAAGGAGCAGTTACAACTATTTTTCAGGAATTCATGTGCAGTGAGTTTGTGATGTTGTTTTCTTTCTATGTCAGTTTCTTATGAATGAATCCATCTTTCTTAACATGCTTTGCTTTCCTCAGTGATTTTCCTTACAGTTATATAGGAAGAATTATTTATATTAAAGCTTTGTTTATGTGGAAAATCATTTCTGTGTATTTCTTCTAGATTAATGAATTCATTGCGCACATGCTCATTATGACTTTCTAATTTTCTCAGACCCTACACTACATTGACCAAACTCTCAGATCCATTACATTGACCAAACTCTCAGATCCATCACAAGGCACTGCTATCTTGCTCCTCCTTATGCCCGCCACTGCAACCTTTGAGGCCTTGACCTAGCTGGTTTTTCTCATCCCTGATCCAATAATCCAAAAACCCTAAATTTCCAAAAACTCATCAGAAACTATTGTATCTAGCCTAAAATCCATCTTTCTTCCAGTCATTGACTGTGAAATCCTTAGAGAGATCCCTCTCTGGTTTAGCAGGGCTAGCTGCTGAACTGCAAGTAATTTGAAGTTACCTCTTTCGATCTCCTCCTTAGCCTGGGACATTGTAGAGGATAACAGAGTACATGGACGAGTACAGGGCATTGGGACGGGAGTTTTAGTCTGCCATGAGCTTCATTGATTCTACCACCTTCAACTGAAAAGCAGACCCAAACCATTTCAAAAGGTTTCAAACCAGAATTAGGAGCTACAAAAAACTTTGGGGAAGGTGACCATCCCTTACTTTGATGGGTTGACCAAGTGTTCAACTTGATCATGGGTTCAAAAGCTGGATACATATTTCTAGTTACATGAGATGACCGAGGAGGAGACTATTAAGCTAGCCACATTACACTTGGATGGCAAGACTCATGAGTGGTGGTACCATGGGCTGGTGACGTTGGAGCATAGCAACATCATCTCATACACAGAGTTCACTTAGAGACTTATTGAGCGCTTTGACAGGAAGGATCCGAAGATTCATTTTAGAGAGTTGGCACAACTCAAGTAGACAGGTAGTCCAGAGGTTTATATTGCATAATTTCAGAGGTTGGCAGTCATGGTCACGAATATTTCAGAGATCAGATTGGTGATGCTATTTGTAGAGGGGTTGGTAGAACCTCTATGTGGATGGGTCAAAGGTTCTGACCCACTACTCTTCATGCGACAATCAACAAAACTAGGGACTTACAGGATGCCGCTTCTAAAAATAAATTCACTCCTAAACCTTCTTTCCCTCAGAAGGGTAAAGAGGTCAAGCCCTTTCAAAAGGCGTGGATCGGGAAACAAAAGATGGATGAGGGGCATCAAGGCAAAAGTGTGCTGGCAAAGACAAAGTGGGAAAGACTGAGTCACTACATTGAGGTATTCGGGGAGTGACAATGAAGATGGGGATGAGCAGCTAGTTCAAGGACCGATACAGGGACAGTTGCACCGGGCAGTTGGGGTGAGTCTTCACATGCCGAGGACAAAGCTCCTATTATTGCACCTATGTCAGGATTTCCTACATATCACACTTTTAGAGTTAGAGGGGTTGTAACAGGGCACAAGGTGACAGTATTGATTGATAGTGGGGCTTCCCACAATTTTATAGATGTGGAGATGGTGGAGCAGAGAGGGATTCCTACTCAAGAGTTCAATGGATTTACAATTGTCATTCATGGGAAACATCAAATGGACTGTAATAGATACATTCTTAAATTATAACTCACCATGGGTAACTATACAGTGACAGAGGATTTCCTTGTGGGGGATGTACAAGATACTCATGTGGTGTTGGGTTGTCAGTGGCTTTACTACATCGGGAAGTACACTACGGAACAACGAAACATGCAAATGGAGTTCAATGATCCCGTAGATGGCAGGAGAGTAGTTTTGAGAGCCATGCTTCAATACCCGCCAAAGCTAATTTCATCCAACCATATGGAGGCAGTTTTGAGACGAGGTGATATTGAGTGGGCAGTAGAGTGCCTTATTACCTAAGTAACCTGACACGAGAATTCAGGATTCGTTGGATATGGGGATTCGAGTGTCAGATTTAGACACGTTAACCCCCCGGAACAAGACACGTTAGGACATGTTATATATATATATATTAAAAATTAGATATTTCTTACACAAATTCCATTATTGATACAAATTCATTGATTTCAAACATAGATCTTTATCTAGATGTAAGTTTTACTGTTTACAAAGTAAGTTAGTAAGTTAGTAACATTATAGCATGCATAGTACATACAAAAGTCAAATACATGTCACATAAATGATAAATCAATGAATCATAAATTCTAAATCCATAAATGATAAATCATAATACATATTCAATTCATCAATGATCCAATAGGAGAAAGACAAGATAGTAAGATAAAGACACTGACAACTGTAGTTTTCTCATTAAGTCATCAAAATCAAAATGTGTTACATAGGTAGTGCAATGCCAATGGCAAATATAAATAGAAAATACAAAACAACTACAGGTATACAAGCCTCAAGGCAGTGGGTAGACCATGACTCATGAGTCATCAATCCTCATAGTCATCATCAGAATCAGCATCACTGTCCTCATCATCATGGTCACCACTGCTCTCCTCTGCATCCTCCTCCTCCCCTGTATCCATAGTCGTCTCTGCATCTATTGGTGTGGAGGATGACCCCTCTACAGTATCACCATCATCAAATCTAACAGGCTCTAGCACTGGATCATTGAGATCCATGTTGGCCAATGCCAACTCAACACTGCTGTCCAGACCCATATCATCAGGAAAGACATCCCACATCTTTGTCTTTCCCTTCAACCACTCTTCCCTCTGCCTGTAAATAAGACGAAGGTTGGTGTGCACATACACCATTGTCTTTGCCCTGGACTGCTCAAGCCTGCTCTTCTTAACACTATACAAATTCCCATATGTGCTCCAATTCCTCTCGCAACAAGAGGATGAAGTCACCTGAGAGGAGCCTCATGGCTAACTGCTGTAGAGGAGGGCTTGTTGCCCCATGATTTTCCCACCAAGAATAAGGCTTCTTAGCCCCCCTGTCTCTAATCACATCATATCATGCAAATCGACCAGTGCCAGTGGAAAACTCTGTAAAGGCATCCTCCACCTCATCAAGCAATGCTCTATCCTAAAAAACCCGCCTGAATGCATCTTTCCTCCCCTGTGAGATTTCACCATCCATGTGAGGAGGGAATCTGTGGGAAGGTCCACCATTCAGCCACTCATCACTATAGTATTTTGGGTTCAATGAGTGAGCCAAACAATGTAAAGGTGTGCAATTCTTGTCCCATCTGCTGACAAGAATATCCTGTATAGTACCACAGAAGGCCTCTGGTGAATACTCGGGGCACTCACTCTGTAGAATAATGCTCCTCACAGACTCAATCATGGAATCCCATCCCTCATAAACCTCTGTTAGGATGGGTTTGTCTGTATCTGCAAATCAAAGCAAAGAAATTATAGGGTCCATGATTTGAATAATTAGATATACCCTCTCCCACCAAGCATGATCTAGCAATGTGTCCTTCACTCTTTTAGAGGCTAGTTGATTTGTCTTTCTCCAAAAAGACCAAAACTCTGAAATAACCATGGCCCCAAGAGCGGTCTTGACCTCCCTCAACCTCTTCAACATGATGAATGAAGAGGCAAACCGTGTATCAACAATCTTCAACAATGATAGATTGATGTACTCCTTGTAGATAGTGATGGAATTTGTATGATTTTGCACAAAGTTACAGATATGTTGTGTATCCTCAATAATGTTACCAATCCAAAGCACATCAGAAGCAATGGATTTTAGTGCTAAGTTCAATGAATGGACAATGCAAGGTGTCCAAAACATTTGTGGATATTTAGCTTCCACAATCATGCCAGCAGCCTTGCAAACAGGTTCATTATCTGTAATGATTTGCACACAAGAATCAACACATACATCTTCAATAACTTAATAAATAACTCACCCATAAATTGTGTATCCTTGATTCTCCAAGTGTATCCACTGCTTTCAAGAAAACTGGACCATTCAAGGAAGACACCATGAAGTTGATGAGTGGGTGTCGTGCTAGATCTGTCCATCCATCAGAAACAATGCTAACCTCAAATGTTGGCCATGATGCTTTAATAGGCTCAAGCATTTTTTGCTCTTTTTTTTTGCCTTCGTTAACAATGTGGTTCTAAGCTTCTTTGAATCAGGAGGCACATACCATGATGGAGACCTGTGAGTTAGAGCTCGGCACATCTCAATAAATAGAGGTGAGCGTGCAACATTAAAGGATATGAAGTTTTGATAGAAAAAAGGCAATGGTGAGATCAAGCTCTTCCCGTTTCTCTTTTTGAAAAATCTTGTCCATTGGACCAAGTGAAATTGCCTTTCTTTTTGTTGCTTGTCCCCCAATAGAACTCTCAAATGGAAATTTGGTGGTGCCTTTCCTCAAAAATGGAAGGGGGTCATCATTCTTGGTTTTTTTATTTTGTTGCCACATTTGCCATATCAACAATGAACTCTTTTTCCATTTCTTTCCTCTTTTGTAAAGAAACTTGTGTACAAGCTCCAACTCCACAACCTGGTAAAGCCAACAAATGGCCTTTCACACGGTAATATGTGCTTGTGAAAGTATTGTGGCAAAAGTTGCATCTCCAATTCACATTGCCTCCTCCCTTCCCCTTGCTGCTTGGCCCATCCTCTCTTGTGACATATTTCCACAAGGGATATTTCTCAATGTTACCTTTAGGAGGAAGCCTTCCCTCAACATTACTTGCAACAGACTCTGATGATATTGAGGGAGGAGGGGCATCTTCAATGGGGATATTCTTCCCCTTCCTTTGCCCCCTACCTGCTGCCCTTGATTGAGCCATGAATACTGTAAAAAAAATAAACAAAACATGCACAAATTTGTAAAATAAATGCATATACAAACTGCTGTAATACAAATGCAAAAAAATAGAGAGGAAATGCACTTACTTGTTGCTTGAATCTCCTTGGAAACGCTCCAAACCCTAGGCTTCTTGCTCCAAACTCACAACAAACCCACAACTCGACTATTGCAAAAGAAATGACAACAAATGAGGAAAAAAACAGTCATTTATGCCCTTTATTGGCCGCATGGGTCCCAGAATTCCGGATTCATGTCCGAATTTCGGGACATGATCTGGATTCGATAGTGCTCCAATCGGACACGACGTGTCACAAAATTCGGACACGATTTAGGTCAAATTGTATAGGATTCGACGGATTCAGACACGTGGCCTTCTAAGAGCGAATCCGGTTTCAGAGCTTATTACATATATCAGGCAGCCAAAGAAACCACAACAACACTCAAATGACATTTAGGTATTACTTCATAAAAATCATAAAGTTTTTGCTGACACTCCTCTAGGTAGACCACGAGACAGAGATTTTGAACATGTCATAGAACTTGAGGAGGGTGTGCAAGCAGTAATAACCACTCCCTATTAGCATGCCAAGGTCTATAAATATGAGATAGAGAAGGCCATCAAAGAGATGTTGAGGTTGGGCCATATTTGATTGAGCTCTAGTCCGTTCGCTTCTTCGGTAGTGATGGCTAAGAAGAAGGACGACACCTTGGGGATGTGTATCGACTATCGGGCTCTCAACGAGAAGAAACAATAAAAAATGGTACATTATTCCCCGGATCGATGAGTTGAAAGGGGCCAAATATTTTTCGATGATTGATCTTTGTTTTGGCTATCATCAGATCTGGGTTCGGGAGCAAGATATCCTGAAGACAACTTTCCGGTGCCACTATGGGCACTACAAGTTTTCGGTTATGCCATTTGGGCTAACCAATGCTCCAGTGACCTTCCAATCCTGTATGAACCATGTGTTTAATAAGCAGTTGTAGAAGTATTTATTGGTCTTCTTCGATGACATGTTGGTTTACAACAAAACATGGGAGGACCAGCTGAGGCACTTGGACGAGGTGTTGGGAATTCTATGCAAAAGAATCCAAGTGTGAATTTGACATGACAAAGATGCTCTATCTCGGGCATGTGATTGGTCATGATGACGTACAGGGGCATCAAGAAAAAATCCGAGCAATCATTGAGTGGCCCACCCCAAAGAATATCACAAAACTGAAGAGCTTCCTTGGTCTTTGCACTTACTACAAGATATTTGTTAAGGGGTTTCACAATTAATAGCTCCTCTTATAGACCTCACTAAGAAGGGAGCCTTCAGCTGGTTGGAGAAAGCACAGGAAACATTCGAGAGGATGAAGGAGGTGATGAGCACATGCCCTGTGCTTGCTTTACCAGATTTCACCCAGTCATTCTTGTTGGAATGCGATGCTTTGGGGATGAAATAGGAGTAGTTCTTATGCAGAATCAACACCCCATAGCGTTCGAAAGTCGCAAGATCAGAGATTATGAGTTTGACTATTCGATCTATGATAAGGAGATGTTGGCTATAATACATGCATTGGCCAAATTTAGGTAGCATCTGGTGGGAAGCATATTTAAGGTAAAAATAGACCATAATAGCCTGAAGTTCATCATGGAGTAGACAAAACTGAGTAAGAGGTAGCAGAAATGGATCAACAAGTTGCAGGCCTATGACTTCGAGATAGAGTACGTCAAGGGTAATAACAACATGGTGGTCGACGCTCTATCAAGAATGCCACCCACCTTCTCACTCATAGAGATGACTGAAGATTGGAGGTCACTGCTGTTGGTGGAGTATTCAAAAAATAAATTTGCTTGTGAAATTCTTGAAGGTTTGATCCATGATGATAGGCTATGTCACATGGTTCAGGTTCGAATTCGAGTTCGACAACGATTAAGTTCGATTCGAATTTGAATTTTCCGATGAGGTTCGCCATTAAATTCGACTATACATATTATTCAACATATATATGACATAAAATAATAAAAAATCAAAATCAATCAATAAAGCTATATGAGTAAGAATTCTTATTTGTAAACATACATGAATAACTTAATCGTGATAGCATTGAATTATCAATGAAATTAGTTAAATCAAAATGTAAACATACACCATAGTAGTTTGCAAATACAAAAAAGAATGGCATAATTTTCAATTTCCAAAATTTAAAAGAAAATAGTATGTATAATGTCAAATAGTTATAATCTTGGAAAAAATCACATAATTAAAACATAATCAAAATTTAAACATACAAATTACAATAGAACTATATTGCAAAATCATGGAGAAATCACGAGCCACAAATCACGACCACGATTCACTTCATGCTCCAAGCGGTAGGGACTAGCAATGTCTAGAAATTGAATTCAGGAAATCGTATAGAATACAACACACAACAACAACACTGAGCACAATAGAGTGAGTACACTCAGACTGAAGTTGCCTTGTGAAAATCTATCGACAACCATGGTAAATAAAGCCAAACTAGTGGATAGCACGGGAAACTAATTGGCGGGAAGTGGAACAAGAGAAAACCATGTGCTGCTTATGGTTCTTCTCATAAACCTTAAAACAACTAACAAAAACCGCCCGAACTTTAACTTTGAACCCCAAAATTTTTTAAAAAAATATCTTAAAATTTGGCTTCAGGTTCGTCTTTAGGTTCGCCTTCAGGTTCGAATTCGTTGAGGTTCGACTATCAGGTTCGTCGAACCTGAACGAATTTGAATTTTTTTTTGGGTTCACTGAATTTCGAACCTCGAGGTTCAACTTCAGCGAACCCTGTGACATAGATGATAGGTACTAGGTTATGAATGACATTATTTAGTATAAGGTCTAGATCTATCTTGTACTAGAATCAAAACTCAAAGAGAGAATCATGCAGGAAGCTCACCCTTACCAGGACATCCGGGATATTTAAGAGCTACAAGAGGATTAGGAGGAGGTTCACCTGGAAAGGCCTCAAGATGGATGTGCTGAGATTTGTAAGGGAGTGCAACACTTGCCAACAAAACAAAACAGAGCACGCTCATCTAGCAGGTTTACTGTAGCCCCTCCCCATCCCAGAGCAAAAATGGGAGAGCGTTTCCATGGACTTTATCACTGGCTTACCTTCGGTGCGGGGCAAAAATTGCATATATGTGATGGTAGATTGACTCACAAAATTTTCCCATTTCTTTTCCATACCGTCAAAATATTCAGCTTCGTAGGTGGCTGAGCTATTTTTCAAGGAAGTCTTTAGATTGCATTAGTTGTCGAAGACCATTGTCAGTGATAGAGATAGTAGGTTCATGGACGATTTTTGGTAGGAGCTTTTCACACTTGTGGGACTGAACTAACTCCAAGCACTAGTTACCACCCACAGATTGATGGGCAGACAAAGATAGTCAACAAGTGGTTGGAAGGCTATCTCAAGAATTATGTAACTGACCAACAAAAGACATGGGTGAAGTGGTTGCATCTGGGAGAGCATTGCTACAATACCACTTTTCACATGGCCATTGGCATGACTCCCTTCAGAGCTTTGTATGGGTAATGACGCCCTGAAATTTGCGTACAGGATATTTGGGGATAGTCGGGCACCATTGGCCAAGGACTAGATTCAAGAGAGCCATGACATCTTAAAAGTCTTCAAGGACAATCTACATATGGCTCAGAATCAACAAAAGTTGTAGGCAGATAGGCATAGGGTGTACCTCTGTCTTCAGCCCCACAAGCAATCATCACTAAAAATAAAAAGGGAGGAAAAGTTGAAACCCAAGTTCTATGGGCCATTCAAAATTCTGAGATGAGTGGGAGAGGTGGCCAATGAATTCGAGCTTCCTGAAGGATGTAAAATTCACAACGTCTTTCATTTCTCATGCCTCAAAAAGGCCTTGGGGCGGCATGTTGTTATTTCCACAAAAATCCCGCCATTGGATATGAGGAAGGAGAATTGATCTTGGTTCCTGAAAGATCCTAGATACAAGGAAGAGGAAACTGCGGAATAAGACAATCAAGGAGTACCTTGTAAAGTGGAAAGATTTTTGGGTAGAAGATGCTACCTGAGAAGGTGAGTAGGTGCTCAAACATCCTGAATTTAAATTGCTTAAGGACAAACAATCTTGGGTGGGGAGCACTGTAATGTCCCCAACCACTTGGGAAGCTTATGGTGGAGTCCGCTAGCCTAAAGTGGTTCCCATAGGCTAAAGCAAGGAAATATTTAATAAAGGGGACTTAAATTGCCTAAGGAAAACATTATAAAAGTCTAAAAAGGAGAAAGGGAGATATTCCCTAGGCAAGTAAAAGGTCACTTTAACTTTTATAAAATGAAATATCATAAAGTGACTTCATAAAAAGTGATTTATTAAAAGGAAGGTGAAAAGGTGATCCTAAGTTCATAAAAGAAGGAAAATGAGGAGACTCTCCACGTGCATTTTTGAGTTTGGAGAAAGAGCTCTTGGAGAGAGTTGAAGGAGAAGCTTAGGGTTTTGGAACCCTAGCTGCCATAGCAAACTTCGGTGTTGAAACTAGACACCCTAGTTTGGATTTGAGAGTGAATCACTCAGATTTCACCACTGAGCTTCAATGGAGAATAGGATTTCTAAGGAATATTGAGTCCTTCAAGTGTTATCAGTTGATTTTAAAGGCTCATTTGGTGTTTTTCATTTCATTTGACAGGTTGGGGAAACAAGTGAAGGGGGCTAGCGCCAGTACCAGAACTGAGGTCAATTTTGTGGCTGAGCCATACACAATTAAAGAGAACAAGTATTATGGAGCTGCTGGATGAGTTCTTGTGACATTTCAGGGTTGGAACCACAATTCTCTCTCTGCTGGACAGACTCTTAGCTGGGTCGAGTTTTTCTTGAGAAGTAGACAAGAGTCGAGTTGCCTCCTTGATAGTTGAGTGAAGTATAAACTGCTGGAGCGAGCTTCTGCTAACAGAATTCGAGTTCTGGTCACAAGGGAGTTATATTCCCTTATGTCAGCTCAGGCCGTGGGCTATTCTCAACTGCTGGCTGCGTATTTCCTCTACAGAATGCCGCATTCTGCCCTTAACAAACTTGTGTGACTTGGACGTGGGTCAGTGAGGAATAAGACTCAAATTTGCTGGACGAGTTGGTATCAGAACGAGCAAGAAGAGTCTCTGCGTGCTGGTCTGGAGCCTCGTACATTTATTCTGTTGGTGGACAAGAGTTCTGGGTCAGTTGAAGGCTATACCAGCAAACTGTCAACACAATACACTGTACAGTGATAACAGCCACCTGGTACACGCTGCTGAAGCCAAATTCGGACTTGGTCAAAGTGCTGGAGGGTATCTTACTGATTCGAGTGCCAGGTTCATCTGTGCCATTGTAACGCTGTAATTTTCCCTTTCACAAATACATGACTGCCTGATGTGGTTCACTGCTTATTTAAATTGAATGTGAAATTGTTTGTGGGCTTATACTCTCTATTTCTAAGTTGTTCACACTTCTGGGTGCACTTCCAAATCAGCTTAATATATATATACTACAATGTTTTTATATTGAATGAAAACCATTGTGTATATCTGCAATGTCCTTGTAACGAAAAAAAACACTCATCTACAGAAGCATGTCTAAACTCTAATTTTGATAACCTGAGGAGGGAGACTATTAAAAATTGACAGAGACTGGTATTTCTGGAGTCATTTCTGAGCAGGAATCTTACAACACAATTGTTTTTCTGTTATCAAATTTGCATTCAGATGCTGCTGCTAATTTAAATTAGTAAGTTCAATTTATGTTTTTTTTCTCACATGTGATCTCTGATGACATACATACTGTTTGAAGCTTATCCACCAACATTTTCCATATTCAACATGTTTGATCCATAGACTGCTAAGATGGGATTTCTTTGGTGATTGAAACATCTAGTTTGCTTTCTGATAATTTTTAGCAGATGTTAAGGTTGGCGATGAGCTACTTGTGGATGGTGGCATGGTGAGGTTTGAGGTGGTTGAAAAACTTGGACCAGATGTGAAATGTCAGTGTACTGATCCTGGGTTGCTGTTACCACGTGCCAATATAACATTTTGGAGGCAGGGCAGGTTGGTGCGTGAAAGAAATGCCATGCTCCCCACAATTTCCTCCAAGGTTGGTTGTTCTCAAGTGAGACTTCTAGATGAAATTCTAAAATGTCACATTTCTGACAAAGTTCTGATGCTATCTTTTCTTGCAGGACTGGCTTGATATAGATTTTGGGATTTCCGAAGGAGTGGATTTCATTGCTATATCTTTTGTGAAATCAGCAGAGGTGATCAAACATTTGAAGAGCTACATTGCATCTCGATCTCGTGATGGGTAAGGATATTTGAACCTTGTACAAAATATTGTTATCTAGAATATTACCTGATTTTTCAATTGACATCTACTGTATTATAAGTGTTTTTTACTGTCATTTATGCAAAGTAGTAAAGTTTTAGCCATGTTCATATAGTTTGCAGTTTAAAAGAGATTCTTGTTGAGAATATGCAATCCTTAGAACATATTGGCAGTATGTAATACCCCAATTTTGACACTTGGGAGGTATTAGATTAGATTGTGGATAAATTGTAATGCATGTTTGTAATGATGGGTGTCAAGCCATGTGAGCTTGGATAAATGACCCTGTAATGTAATGTTGTAAATATGCTTTTCTAGGCTCCTAGTGCAGAGATCAAGGAAAAGATCTGACTAGAGAATGGTTAGGCATATATAGACAGTAAATATGCTTTCTATTGGACTGTGTGGTAGAGTTACCATGGTGCAATTATATGCTAAAATACAATGCTAGAATATAATATAATATACAATGCTCCAAGTGTTGGAAAATCCATATAGGTGGCAGTGAAATTATTTTCCTTATTAATGACATTAACTTGTGATGTTTTCATTATTAGTATTATCTTTTCTTATCATCAAGATTAATGCAAGCAACAAATAGAAGAGAACACAAGATATAGGCACACTGCCAGGGCAAAACCCTCCTTAAGAGGAAAACCCAGTCACAAATTCTTCCTTCAATAGATTCAAGATGAGACAACCAAGACCCTTACAACTTAGACTTGAGACTACCTCCATCAAGTCATCCTACTTTCACTGTGTTAGCACCAAGACATCATCATATCATTGAGACCTTCTTACTGTAGGTTCACCAAACTTCTGTCATTGTAATACTTCCGAACTGAGGTCGTTGCATTGTCATTGAACTGAAATGGCACCCAAACTGTAGCACCCAATCACTGTGACATCTTTGAAAATATGTGACCTTCAAACCCTTCTTACTGTGATAATTCTGAACTGTGGTAACACCGAATTATTAGAGCAGCGAAATAGCACCAGACTGTAGTTGACATAGCACCGAACTGTAGTCTCTATATTTTATTCAAGCTCCTGCACTAACACCGAAAAAACTTGTCTCTTGTCCGAACTGTTATCTCTGTGATTGCCCAACTTGATTTCAGAGAGATCTGATTTTTTCTTGACTGCCTTTTATGCGAAGTCCTTACTTGTATATATAGTGGTTTGACTATTACAAATGATCCAACATGTCTTCATGAAAGGTTGCGTCTCCATTTTAAGTTAGGTTGACATGTAGGCCGGCTGGTAGGCTGGCACATAATAACTCAGCTATTCAGCAAATTCATATTTTTTATTATTATTAAACAGATAGAAGATGATTACAATTTGTGAGAGGCCCCTAGCTTTATGCTGCCTTGGGTGCCTCTTGGTGAATGGGTATGAACTTTGATCATGCCCTTTGCCTAATAACTACTAATTAACTAAATATTTTTATATAACATTGCCTTCTTCCCAAAAAATGCTTTGTCATCAAAGCATACGTAACGACAGATGCTGTTGACGAAATGCTTCAGTCTCCCAAGAAGCTTCTTCTTTTGGTAAGTCCTTCCACTTGATCAAGTATTCCTTGATTACACGAGATCGAAGCTTCTTTTCCCTAGTGGATATGATACTTTCTGGTTCTAAAATGACCCATCCTTCATCATCTAAGGATGGAAGCGTTGTTTATGTTGATTGATGGTCGCCTAGTGCCCTTTTAAGGCAGGATACATGGAAGACGTTGTGAACACGACTTTTATCCGGAAGGCTTAAACTATATGCAACTTGGCTGATCTTTTTGTTGATCTGGTATGGTCCATAGAACTTTGGTGCTAATTTATTTTTTCCTTTTTGTTTCAAGGACAACTGTTTGTATGGTTGGAGCTTGACAAATACCCATTCTCCAACTTCAAATTCTCTCTCGGTTCTGTTTCGGTCAACTTGTTGCTTCATACGGTTTCTTGCATTATTTAAATTTTCTTTTAGGGTTTGGATGATTTTTTGGGTTTCTTCTAGTTGGTTTTTAACAACTGGTAGATTTGTCTGGACGGTAGCTAGATCCTTCCATTTCGGAGGTTCGTACCCATACAAAGCTTGGAATGGAGTCATTTTTGCTGACGTATGGTAAGTAGAATTATACCACCATTCAGCGAGATGCAACCACTAAACCCACTTATTTTGTTTTTCTGTAGCGTAACAACATAGGTAGGCTTCCAAACATTTATCGACAACCTCCGTTTGTCCTTCTGTTTGAGCGTGGTAGGCAAAACTCATATTTAGGTAGGTTCCTATATGGTTGAACAATTCCTTTTAGAAATTACCCTTAAATTTGGCATCTCTATCATTCACAATGACTTTCGGAAAACTGTGTAATTTATAAATATTTTTTCAAAATATCTTAATGATTTGTTTAGTTGAGTCTGATTTCTTCATTGCAATAAAGTGAGCATATTTGGTGAGTCAATCGACTACTACGAAAATCTTATCCTTTCCCTTAGATACAAGTAATCCCTCAATAAAGTCCATTGATATTTCTTCCCATTTCTGATTTGGAATGTTTAAGGGGTGAAGTAATCCAGGTGTCATAATATATTCACTTTTATTTCTTTGACAATTGTCACATTCTGCTACATATTTATAAATATCATGACTCATCCCCTTCCAAAAGAATGATCGATGTGCATTGTAGTAATTCTTAAAGAATCCGACATGTCCGACTGACAATGAATCATGTGACTCCTTGAGTATCTTGGATTTAAACTTGGAGTTTCAGATAGATTCATCCTTTGTACCATAGAATATCGTTCTTCCATTCAAATTTTGAGTTGTTTGGAAGGTTATTGATTATCGCAGTTATTTCTGGATCCTTGGCATACTCACTTCGAATCTCATTAAGCCATTCAGGAACAACAACCGAGACTGCAAGTAATGTTGGTTCTTCGTCCTTCCTAGACAGGGCATCTGCAACGACATTGTCTTTTCCCTTTTTATGTAATATCTCCATGTCAAAGGCGACAATTTTTCCAATCCATTTTTGTTGTTCCTTCGGAAAGTGTCTTTTGTTGGAGGAGGCGTTGGAGACTGTTATGGTCTGTTTGAATGGAGAACTTACTTCCCAAAAGATATTGGCTTCACTTGGCCAGTGCGTGCATAATAGTGAGCATTTCCTTGTTGTATGTGGATTTAAGATGTTCTCGTTTATTGAGCTTCCTACTTTCAAAAGTTATTGGATGCCCTTCTTGCATTAACACTGCACCTATATCGAACCCAGAAGCATCACACTCAATGATAAATGGTTTAGAGAAATCTGGAGTTGCCAATACCGGGGCGTTAGACATAACTTCAATTATTCAAAACACCTTCCTACTTCATTCCATTGAAATGAATTCTTCTTTAAAAAGTTTGTTAGAGGTGTAGTTATATGTGCATAGTTTTTAATAAATCTTCGGTAATATCCAGTCAATCCTAAGAACCCTCTTAGCTTGGATATATTAACTAGTTTGGTCCATTCCTTTATAGCCTTGATTTTATTAGGGTCCACTTTTACTTCTTCATGGGATATTATGTGTCCGAGATATTCTACTTCTTCCTTCCCAAAGGTGCATTTGGATTTCTTGGCATAGAACTTGTGCTCTTTCAGTAGTGTAAGAACTTTATCCAGATGTTGTAGGTGCTCCTTCCAAGTTTTACTGTAAATTAAAATATCATCAAAGAATACTAATACAAACTTCCTAAGATATGGACGGAATAACTCGTTCATAGTGGCTTGGAATGTTGCTGGTGCATTAGTTAACCCAAAGGGCATTACTTTAAATTCGTAGTGATCTTCGTGTGTTCAGAACGCAGTTTTTGGTATGTCTTCCAACCTGATTTTGATTTGGTAATAGCTTGACCTTAATTCCAATTTTGAGAAGTATTTTGCGCCATGTAGTTCATCGAACATTTCGTCGATAAAGGGAATTGAGAATTTCTTTTTAATCGTTATTTTGTTTAATCCTCTATAATCAATGCATAGCCTGAATGACCCATCCTTCTTCCTTACCAATACCACTGGAGCAACATAGAGACTCTTACTTTTCGAGATGATCCCACATTTTAAAAGGTCTTAGATTAATTTCTCAATTTCAGTCTTTTGGTGATGCGGATATCGATACGGTTTGATGTTGGCAGGTTCTAATCCTGCTTTGACTTCTATTGTATGCTCGATTTCCCTGTTAGGCGGCATTTTCATGGGTAGATCTTGGAATACTTTTTCGTGCTTCTGAATTAGCTCTTGTACTTCTGGTGACTCTTCGCTGATCACTTTTGCAGATAACATTTCTAATTGGTGACATTGTACTACATAGTCTGGTACTCCTTTTCGAATCATTTTCATCATTTGGGATGACGACACGATTTGATTTTCTGGTGCTTGAAATCCGTATAACTTGTACCTCTTCCATTCCCATTTAAAGCTTATAAACTGCTTTTGATGGTTGGCAAAGTAAGTGCCTAGAGTTTGTAGCCATTGGATACCTAAGACCACATCTACTCCTCTTAATGGTACAGTGTAGAACGAAGATTCTAAATTAAAGTCTTGAATCTACAATTTGACTTTATGGCATTTCCCTACCTTTTCAATCTTCTTACCGTCGACTACTATTACCTTCATGTTGGGCATGGAAAATGTGAAAATGTTGAGTCTCTTTGCCATGGTTGAGTCTAAAAAATTGTGGGTGCTACCGATGTCGATGAGAACCATTACGTTGTCCTTCCTGATATGTCCTTTTAATTTTAAAGTCTGGGGTTTTGATATACCTGTCATAGCCGATAATGACATTTGCGGAATGCTTTCGTCATCTAATTCTGGAGATAATTCTGGGGCATCTTCTATTCCTTCTATGTCCGATTCTTCACTATTTGAATCATTAGTTGCTTCACAGTTATATAGGTTCTTTGTCTCTTTTCCTTTAGCACACCTATGTTTAGGGTCCCACTTTTCACCACAGCGTTTGCACTTGCCTTCTTTCATCCTTTGCATTTCCACATTAGATTTTTTGCCTTCACGAAGATGTGGTGGAACATATTTTGTATTGGATCCAATTCCTGCCTTCCTTCTTTGTTCATCCCTATATGTACTATTACATTGAGGGATTACATCACTACATTACCATGGACCCAATACCATGGTTTCCAAAATACAAAGGACTATGGTCCAAAAGCATTCAACTTTTACAATATTATATGCTTTTACAAAGAGGGGCTTCGCCGCGAAGCCCCTATATTGCGCTGTGAGTTTGCTGTGCGGTCCTCGTTGTGCTCCGCTGCTTTGCTATGTGGTCCACTTCGCACTCCGCGACATCTTTTCTACTGTGCGCTCTACCCACAAAATTCGGATTCCTTGCCCAAAATCTGGCCAAGTTGGGCTGCACCCAACACTTCTCCAAAATCATAATCTAAAGGCTTAGGTGATTTGAATATAGAATCAAGGAGGAGCCTAATCGATTTCCTTAGTATCGTAGATTGGGCCTTTCCTAACAGGAAAATTGATCACTTTTAACTACCCCTCCTTATGCAAGGGAAAATAAAATTTCTCCTTCAAGGGCCTCGATGGATATGTCATCATAATTAATACCCGAGAGAAAGGGAGGACCAATTTCAGCCTTGTCCTCTTTGTTGGCGTCATAAATGGGAGCACAATCAAATTGAGGACCAACAATTTCACATTTCTCCTTTTCAATATGGAAGTAATCTTCAATATCATCTTCTAAGGGGCAAATGGGATCACCTTCCTCAAGGTTCTCAAAAGGAGAGTCATCAGGAGTAATATCCTCGAGAAAGGTAAGGTTAGTCTCAACTTCATCCTTCCCAACACGTGTTCTCAAAATCATCCTTTTCTTCACATGGGCCTGAGGAGGACTTGTCTTCTTGCTCATTTACTTAGATTCTCAATGTCTTGATTATGGTCAATGAAGGCTTCCTCTTGGAAGCTTAGTGTGGAGCATACTTGAAAATGTCTAAGAAAGCCATCAACGAACTCCCTAATATATGAGATGCTCTTAGGGTCATGATCATGCAACCGGAGTTATGACCACTGAGAGATCCCATGAACAACAACACAAGGACATCTTGTTGAACAACCTTCTCTCTTGAAGCATGTGCATTAAATCTTTCTACCTGGTCAATTGCGGAGAGTGGATGACCATCAAACACGGGCACCCCACGTACCATCCTTCCCGTGACATGATTAGGGTGCCTAGGGATGCTAGTAATGTCCAAAGCGAGAAATTTATCAAAGAAAGACAACCTATTTGAGATATACATGAAAAATACGTAGGAGTCGCTAGGGTGGATTTAAAGATGCCTAGAAAAATGCTTGCTTCACCCTACAAGCATCAACCTTAAAGTTCAATGAAGAACTAGGGCTTTGTTCTTCCAATGGAGTCGCCAATAATGTTATGTCAATATGTCATATGGGGAACAAAACACACATTTCGTGTCCCCGACAATGACGCCAAAATGTTACCGCTCAAACTAGCAGGGGTCCTAAAAGGGGATCCTTGAAGGGCTACTACTAGACTAAGGGCAACAAATGGAGGAATAGCCCACTATCACCTTAGCTAAGTCTCCTTGCTCTTTATGAACTTTCACTGATGGGAGGAGACCCGATCTATAGAGAATTACTTATAAAAGATAGATCAACTAAAATGGGTGTAAAATGATCTCGGGGACCCTTTCATAGGGGAGGCTCAAGAATGGGACTTGCTTCTTAAGCAAGGTACAAAGCTTTCTAGGAGAAGGGGATTAGGATTTAAGTGGGCCTAGGTTAGGTCAAGAGGAAGGAGTTTAGCAACCAATGATAGACTTGACCTAAACAAGGAGGAGAAGGGTACCAAATGATTGTTTTTCAGTTGAAGGTGCAAAAATGATCCCTATGAGGAATGAACCTAGGGAAACTTAGGGCAAAAACCAATCTCAAGGCTAGGGCTTGGGATATCTCTCATAACCCCACTGTCATAATTCCCTCAAATTTGGAGGAGGCCTAGGAGAGACACTAACGCAGTTGAGGCCAAGAGATCGAAGTTTTTCTTTGGGTGGTTTGTCAGAAAAATGATGCCTTAGGAGCCCTAATGTGGCTAGACCTAGAATAAAGAAGGAGAGGTGAAGAAAAATGTTTCTTTAAGTGATCACCTTATGGTAGACCAGTGCCTAATCCTTTGGGGAGATTGGAGTCAAGAAGAATATGAAGATAGACTTCGTTTCTAGGTCAAGGAGGCCTTAAGATCAACTTCGCTTGTCATTAGGGCAAAGTCGAGTGACTTTAAAAGATTTTATACTTCGTTTTGCAAGGTGAGGTGGCTTATCAAGATAAATTCAACCATAGAATTATCCCTAGGAGAATTCGTTCAACATACATGGCCCATACACAGAGATGTGCTATATAGAAACATAATTCCACAATTTCGAAGTAAATGCATGCAACAACTAGCCTAGTATAGTGATGTTATGAATATAATTCATATAAAAATAATAAATATAAATATAAATATAATAATAATAAATAATAGTTAATTAACTAATGGTTAGTTAGTTAGTAATGAAGAGGCATGTCTTAGAGACATGACCATTCATGAAGGGCATTTGCTTAGGGTATATAAGCAGACCCTCATTCTCATTTGTAATCATCTCATATCTCTATACAATATTCAATATATAGTTACATGTCTTATAATGGACATTTACGTCTTTGAAGTATTTAATTTTAAAGATTTCCGCTGCATATACGAATTTTGGTCGTTACAAGAGTAAATCTCATTATCAATGCATGTGGCAAAGTAAAAAAGAATAATAGCATTAAATTTGCACTTACATGTAAGAGAATATATCCAACTACCAATAGACTTGCCAATCGTAAAGCTTCAAGGTAAGAAAAAACAATCCATACATCAAAATTCATCCATGCTCCCAAATTTTGTCCTCCAAGAAGGAATAACGAAAATCTCAAGAGAGATACAAGTCCAAACCAAGTGATGATGCTAAAATAAATCCTCATCACTTCTATTTATACTATTTATACACTTCTAATGAGTTCGATTTAGCTACTTGGGCCTACATTAGCCCCTAAAATAAAATAATGTGCAAAACAACTAACTTTTGGTGACAAACCCACCAAAATAGCTCATAAACAAAAGAATAAGCCTCTCAAGAGGTCGAATGATCAATAATACATGTTGTTGGGCCTTCTAAGAAGCCTGATGAAGTGCACAAGTGCCATAATGATGAATAGGACTCCCAAGAGTAGTGGACAAGGGGTTGGCCCCTTATTATCCAAATAATAAACCTGTGGTGATCCTAATGGTGTGAGGGCACACAAGTAACCTCATGGGCCTCAAAGTAGGTCAAAGATGTCTGTAGATCATCTGTAAGGGCTCAGATGATGGTGTAAGTGATGCCATGTCAGCATACAAGTCCTGGGTCATCTGCCAAGTGTATGGTACAACTGTGGGGCCGACTGGGCATGGTGAATTGGGTGCATCTTCCTCGTCCAATAGGTGAATCTGGAGCAACCTATGAAGATCTTTGGGGATCCATGGAGTGCTGTCTACTGCTATCGAGGTCCATGTCTTTCAACACACACCTTGCGTGTGCCAATGTAGCCCTCGAGAGGGTTAGGACCCCGTATAGGGAGACCAAACCCAAAAGGGAGACCATCAGCAATCCTGCATAAGATCCAATGCGTCCCCTAGCCTTCCTGTATAACAAGTCATCAAAGGAAATCGAGTTAAAGAGCTTACAAACCATGGACAACAGGGGAGCACTTCATAATGGCATGCCGCTCCATAGTGGGATTTGGCATGTGCTAATGTCTCCAAGCTCCAAATGGGGTTAACCAAGTATCCTATTAGGTGGTTTCTACCTTTAAAGGGGATAGTATGTCCAAGGTACATTTTTCAAAGGGTGGTGGCATGTGATAAAGAGATGAATGGAGTAGGGAATGAAAAGGGGCAACCCTGGGGTACTAGGGTAGCTAGCAAAAGGGAAGCCCACACTTTAATGTATAGGAGGGAGAAATTGTGGTACATGAGGTGCTCCGACCTTGATTTTTCCACCCTTCTTTATATGCCTTTTGCCTTTTATGTTTTTTCTTTGAATAACTGCTCGAGGCTCAAGGGGTAAGAGCATGATGTGTAAGGTATAACAGTGGATAACCCCTTTAGGGTAGGGAGGTTCATTGCGCATTAGAGGTTGGGACAATCATGGGTTCCTGAATGATAAAGGAGGTTCATCTAGGGCCAATAGGAACTAGAGTGATGGCCATGATAATGGGATAAAGCTCAAATATTGGTTTTTGCCCACATGCTAAATGTGTTTGTCCCGACCATCTTTTGCATTTTGTGGTGCATTTTCCTATTAAATGTGGCTAATTATGCGTTTACTTTTCTTTTCAGTTGCATCAACCTATGGGGTATCGTTTCCGGCCCGACCCAAGGTGTGGGGAAGGGGAAGGGAAAGGCTAACCCTATGTGGACCCGGTGGAGGAATGTGGACCCAGGTGGGAGGAATGATGAATGGGGCTATAATGAGCAGAAGGGGAGTGATATATGTGGCTGAGGGAGCAAAATCACGCAACCAAAATCAAAGTTTCCCATGAAGTACCATCCCTAAAGCCTAAAGGTCAGTAAAGGAGATCCCACAGGACTAGGGTCCAAGGTTAACATCCAAAAGAGGTCTAGGGGACAAGAGCAGAGACCTAGCCCACTCTTTCCGCCGAATACCCCCATTTATCCATGCCCAAAAGTTTCCATGATAAATAAACTACAATACTCAATTACCTAATGACAAGGCATACCTTAATATTTGGGAGGCTCAACTTCAAACATATGAACATGACAGATGGGTGAGGAACCACATGGCTGGCTTAGGTGGCCGAGAAATGGCACAACTGCGCTGGTGTGTCCTCAAGAAGCTCTCCAAGTTTCATGAGATTCTGACGGTGGGATCTTGAAATATTGTAAACCCTAGCTTGAAGACCAATTTTGCCCTTGGTTTCCCTTAGGCTAGAAACCTCACTGGGATCCTTGCATTGCATTTCATTGAAAATTCACTCCTTGATCCCTTTCCCCTCCCTAATTAGGTCAAGCATATCATTGGTTGCTAAATCCTATCCCCTTGATCAAACCTCGGGTCCACTTGGTCCCGTGTGGTCCCATGCACTATTAAGGTTACTTCTTCAAAGATTACTTGGAATCCAAGTTTCCACAAGAATTTTAGGGCTTAGGGATCTCCTTTATAAGACACATACTCAAAACCTAACCCTGGGAATTTTCCCCAAGCCCTTCCTAAAGAGCCTTCCGTCTTGTCTTCCAAGACAAGCAAGCTACATATTTGAGCCTCTCTTGTGAATAGGCTTCTAGGATCACCCCTCACCCTATCATTGGTCCATCCAGTTCGTGATCCTTATCATAATGGGTCTCCTCCCATCGATGCAAATCTGTAAAGAGTAGGGAGCCTTAGTCGAGGTGATAGTGGGCTATCGCTCCATCGTTGCCCTTAGCCTAGTAGAAACCCTTCAAGGATCCCCTTTTAGGACCCTTGCTAGTTTGAGCGGTAACACTCCCATCAGTGAAAGTTTGTTAAGAGCAGGGGGTTTTGGCTGAGGTGACATTGGGCCTCTACCCCATTGTTAGCACTTTGTCTAGCTTTTGTCTTGTAGGATTTACCTCTTCAAGGCTTGCTAGATTTTGTGGTAACAAGCCGGTCAACCATGCAACTAGCAGCCCTTGACAACCACCACTAGCTGATGATATATATCTCCACCACTTGCATCAGCCGTATGCTTTTCAGCCATCTAGGATGAGCACATGGACAAAGGTGAGCTTCCAATCAAAAGGTATTTTGGTCATTTTGCAATCGGGTGCTTATGCTTGTTTGTTCTTGGGCATTTGGTATGGGTTATGGGGTTATCTGGAAGAAGGAAGGGCTTTGACCGTGATTTTGTTCTCTCACATTAAATGGGGAATTAATCTTCGATCCTAGTTGAGTGGGACCTCCCTTAATGGACCAATGGTATAAAAGGGGCACTACCTGGGAAACCCTGATTCAGATAACGTAGTTCCATTTTCCCTTATATCATACTTAATACTTTCCATCTTACATTACAAGCCCATATCTCACCTCCATTCTTTGGGTTCAACATGTCATGAGTTGTTTAGAATTTGGTTCCCATATGTCCACATACCTAGGTATGGCCTGAAAACTTTGCCTTGGGAGGTTCATGCAGCTAAAAGAAACAAAAAGAACATATCATGCCACAACAAATTTAAAGAAAGAAAAATCAAAATTCAAAAGATGGCTAGGAACATATAGATTAACATGTGGGCAAAAGCCTAGCATTAACTCTACGTCACTCATTATGGCCATCACCCGATGTCTGAGCAGATGTTGCTCCATTACATCAAAGGAAGGAACCCTTGCATGTCCGAACCCCAATGAGCGATAAACTGACTCGTCATTAAGGGGTAATACAACTACCACTTCATTCAAAGAAAGCTCTAACCTTTGAGCAACGAGTAGTAATACAAAGAAAAATCAAGAAGTGAAAGACGCACAAGAGGGGTGGAAAAACAAAGGCCAAATTGGTAACTCATGCATCCACGAATGCTCCCTCCTCACATCTATACACTCAGGATGTGGATACCCCCATCAGCTGGTCGCTTTGACCATGACACTTGGCCATGAAGTCTTGCCTCCTCTGTTGCCATCATTCTTATTCACTAACAACTATCAATTGAAGGGTGGATTGAGGAAATGTTATTTCCCCTTAGGGGTTGGAAACATCTCATAGGGTTGTCCTTTAGCGACTCTTACCTAGGGAGAAAACACCATTGTGAGTTCAAGGCCCTGGTTTTGGAAGGGGATCCTTATTTGAAGTATTAAATAGCCCATGACATTGAAGCTTGGTTCACTTAGATGTAATAATGATTTGTGTCTGTAATGAATGGTTGTTTTCCCTAGAATCCGTGTTATGATTGTGAGGTGATTCAACAACCCATGTCTTGGGCACCTCCTCCATAGGTACCCAAGCCATTAGAGAAGTAAACTGACACAAATAGGTCAAGCGTTGAGACTTTTGGACCTCGTAGCAGTAGCAATATATGACACATGTTCCAAAGCACCTCATGCACCAAGGACTTTGGAGACCTTTGCATCGGATTTGATGATTCTTGAGGATGACACACCTGGACCTAACATGCCCCCAAGCTGGCCTTAGCACCAATTGATGAATGGTAGCTGATTCAGGGCCCAGATGAGGATGGTGTCACCTTCATAGACTAGGAAGGGCTAGTTGCACTTGAGAAGTCCTCAATGCTGGAGTAAAGAAGGCCACTTTGAGTAGTTGAAAACCTATGGAGACCATTTTGTGGTGCCTCAGCTAGATCTTGGAACCACAAAGGAGCCATTGACGTGAATTTGAGGGCCAACGCTCAAATTTTGATTTTTACATGATTCTACATCATCTTGAACAACTCATATCACTTGGACATGCCATTTGGGGCTCAGTTTTAGTGTGACGTCAACCCTAGAGTGCTAGCGGCTCACACGTGTGTTAATTTCCCATAGTGTTCTATGTTGTTATAATCACTTAAAACAATGTCTTCCAATTTCAATCACCCTAATAACAAGCAATTATAGATAGAACAATAAACAATAAATACACAATAGAAGATGGCCAAGGACAATGAGACAAAGATTTGGTCAAAGACCAGGCAAAAACCCCACAAGGGGGAAACCCTTTAGTCAATTCTTCTTCTTCTTGTTGAAGAATCAAAGGCAATTATGTATAGTAGGATTCTTCTAGACTTGATAACAAGTTGTGAAGCACTTTTCCAATTTATCTTTGTTAGCTTTATCTTCTTCTTCTTCTTATTAGTGTGTGTTTACTTCATCAAACTGTTACCAAAACACAAGAAACAAGAACACAAGATGTTGGCTCTCTACCAGGGGAAAACCTTTCTCTCGTAGAGAGGAAAACCCTTTCATAAATTTCTCTTATTGAAGCTTCTATTGATCCATGCCAAACCCTAGACCCTTGACAAGAAGATCCTGCAACTGCAAGTCAAGCCCTTTCAAGATCACTTCCTCTTGCAACACTTTGTCCTCCCTCTTCTGGCACTTCGTCTTCCTCCTTCCGAAACTTTGTTCTTCTTCTTCCGGCAACTGTAGAAACCCTAGATGGTATGCCCTAGAGTGATCCTTGTCCTTTTTCTTCATTTGCTTGAGATGGAGCCTTTCTAACTTAAGAAGATGAACTTGTCACCTCCCAACCGGGCCTTCTTTTCTTTACAAAGATTGCAGACTTAGAGCAGCAGTAATACAACCCTAATTCTTCGCACGTGTGAAGGGGTACCTTAACAAAAGCTATGTTAGATTCCTTCTTCTTCCTTCACTTGTGTAGCCTTCTATCTCGCTTGAATGAGAGGCCTTATAGGCACTCTTTTCTAGCCCAAACACTTCTGCTTTATGACTGCAATAGAAGAGCTTGATATGACAGCAGAATAGCCTTCTTGCCTTCGCATGTGTGACTACAATTAGCCTTGGAATAGTTCCCAAAAACTCGCTTTACTTCCTTCCTTCTTCACTGCACTTGTAGACCTCTTTCCTTGACTTCTTCGTACCCTTTACTCGTCCTCTTTATCTCTGATTTAAGAGATGATATGATAATACTTTAAGGAGGTCGAATGGTTCCTTATATAGGAGTCTGTTTCCTTCTTTTAGGTCGACTTGAGGTCGACAAGAAGACTTGAAGCTGACTCTAATACATATTATTACATAGTGTAACAAGCCCATAAGGGTCTTTAATAAATACATTGACTCTTTGACTTCCTAGAAGCACTTAAATATGTGCTTGACCTAATCAATGAGCAAGAAACTCATTGTTATAAATAACAGAAATAATATTTATTTTTCTTTACAAGTACAAAGATCAAAATTACATTTATGAAGACTGAACCTAGTTACACTTTCTTCAACACTTGTATTAGTCAATCAATGTTCAACATGAGATACATAGTCCAAATAGTATGTCCACTAAGCAGTTAAAGTCAAATCTTTAACTATCCAATTCAAACAATCCAACCAATCCAATGAGAGAGAAATAGTCAAATATGGTCAAAGATACCAGTCTGCAATTCTTGGCTTGTGGAGGAACAATCAACAACAATCAACATTCTGCCCTAACCAGTCAAAGTCAATGGTCTAGCCTGCTTAGAAAAGTTCGGTCAACCCAACAATAAATTCGCCCTTACTCAGTTAAACTTGGTCAAAACAACAACAAAAATCTCGGTCAAAGGAGAGAAAATATTAGGTCAAACTTGTGGTCAAGCCCTAGTCAACCTTGCAGTCAACCTCAGTCAAAGTGCCTAGAAAATCTCGGTCAAAGTCTACCTCAATTCGACCTCCCAAAACAGAAAGAAATTCAGTGAAATCAAGTCAAATCAACCCAAGTCAAATAGAGTCAATGCAATCCCAAAATAGAAAAAGTCAACGTAGATCAGAACTTTCTCTTTCTCCTTCACACATGTGAATGTCTCCTGCAATTTCAAAGATGTACGAATTTTTTTGTGATGTGATGTCATGTCCAAATGAGGAGTCAACTAAGGTCTATTTATAGTTGGCTTAGGAGGGTCGATTTCCCTTGAGGTTGACTTGGTCAAAGTGCCAAAAATCAAGTTTTCTCCATCAATTTTATAGATGAAATTCAGACCATCGCTGCCAATTTTAACGCTTCCTGTCATCTAGGGGGGAATTTCTAGTTGCAACATAAGACTCATTTTGGATGTACATGTCTCGACTCTCAACATTAGAGAAGCTCATCTCGACTCATCTCATCTTAGTTGAACAATTGATGGCTTGATCCATAGAAGAAGAATAATGATCCACACGACAATAGGGGAGATTGATTTACCACAACCAAGTCCATGGCAGTCATAAATGACCTTGGTAAAGATCACACACCCTATGTCCATTGATTGACCCTCACCCAACTTGATCCTTAGTAATCAAGTGGTAGAATATTTGTATCCAATGCTTAGAGGAGATCAATTTACCACAACCAAGTCCATGGAAGGCACGTTGGCCCTTGGTAAAGATCACACACCTAAGTCTCCTCTCTCATGTGGCCAAGATGGGAGGGAATCCCAACAGGCTTAATGGAGTCCATGACCTCTTTATAAGGGTGAATTGTGGGTAGGATGCATACTGGGGTATCTACTTAGCCAAGTCCATGGCTTTAAGGAGTACCCTCACACCTAGGAGCTCTCATGCTCTTCCCTCCCTCATCAAGTCCATGGCTAGTCAAAACACTGGGGGTCCGAGCATAGCGCAGTGTTCTTGAACAATAGTGTTCCCTGTCGGGGAGGGATATATCCTCCTGCAATCCAAGTTTCTCTCTGAAGAGTAAGAACTTCGCTTTTAGCAACAACTTGGTGAGAGTGTTTGCAACCTACTCATCAGTCGAGATGTGTCAGAGCCTCACTGCGCCTCGTAGTACCATATATCTGATAAAGTGGTACTTGACCTCGAAGTGCTTCGACCTGTCATGGAATATTGGATTCTTTGAGAGTTGTATGTTGCTTTGATTGTCACAATATATCACGGTCGTATCAAGCACTTGCTCAAACAACTCTGCAAAAAGCTTCTGCAACCACTCTGCCTCACAACTAGCCATACTAGCTGCATTGTACTCTGCCTCGGTTGTACTTAGAGCGACAAATTTCTACTTCCTTCTCACCCAGGAAATCATGGCAGACCCCAAGCTAAAACAATACCCTGATGTGCTCTTCCTGTCAGTAATGCTCCTAGCCTAATCTGCATCTGTATATCCATGCAGTCTCAACTCATCGTCGAAGGTATATCTCAAACCATAGTTGATCATCCCATGTAGATATCTCAACACATGTTTTTTGGATACCTAGTGAACATGCAAAGGTTCCACCATGAATTGGCTCAAGGTGTTAATAGAAAAACATATGTCTGGTCTTGTGTTGACTAGAAACATCAGAGCCCCAATCAGTTGTCGGTACAAAGAAGGATCTGCTAGATCTGGTCCCGTAGCTTCACCACATAACTTCTTGAAGTTTGCCTCCATTGGTGTGGCCATGGATTTGCAATCCACCATCCAAACCTCTCCAAGATTTTGACAACATATTTTCCTTGGCTAAGGAAAATCTCACCAGGTCTCTGCCACACCTCTAAGCCCAGAAAATAGTGCATCAACCCAAGATCTTTCTTCTCAAATTCAGAGGAAAGCTTCCTCTTACACTGGATGATGAGAGGCTCTGCTCCTATCATGAATAAATCATCAACTTATAAAACCAGAATCAAAGGCATACCTTGGACAGCCTTGAAGTAGGGGTTTGGATCGACATTGCTTCTGGTGAATCCCAACTTGATCAGGTATCCATTGATCTGAGCATATCAAGCCTTGGGGGCTTGCTTCAATCCATAGAGGGATTTCTTCAATCTGCAAACATGGGTTTCCCTATCATGTTCCTCAAAGCCCTATGGTTGTTCCACGTACACCTCTTCCTTAAGTATGCCATGAAGAAAGGTTGTCTTCACATCCATCTGATGAAGACTCCAACCCTGATTAGCAGCAAGAGCAATGATGGACTGGATGGTAGTGTATTGGGCAACAAGTGCAAATATCTCATCATAATCTTCTCCCTCTTTCTGGGAGAATCCTCTAGCCATGAATCTCACCTTGAACTTCTCAATGCTACCATCAATTACATGTTTGATTTTGTATAACCACTTGGAAGTCACAACAGACTTCCCCTTAGGTCTCGAAACCACCTCCCATACATCATTCTTCATGATGGACTCATACTCCTCGGCCATGGCATCTCTCCAAACCTGTTCCTTCACTACTTCTTCAAAGTTGCAAGGTTCAGACTGTATGATGTCACTCATCAAGGAAACATATCCCTGATATATGCGAGGTTGCTTGCTCTCTCTGAAAGTGCCTCTCGGGGCTAAATGTCTCTTTGCATCTTGTAATGTATCACGAAGCCACAAGGATCTCTTCCTCGTGGGAGGATCACATGGAGGAGGATCCAAAGGATCCATGGGTGCCATAGGCTCATCAATAAGATCAGGCTTAGGGATGGATGGCTCAACATTTTCATCCATAGAATCATCTCTTCTATCAGAGATGGTAGGGGCAGGAGAGTCCCTTGCTTTTCCAAGGGCAAAATCTTCATCGAATGTCACATCTCGACTAAACTCAATGTTCCATTGACCCGACACATATATCCTGTAAGCTTTAGAATTTTCACAATAACCAACAAATGTACCTTTCTTTTTAGAAGCCTCTAGCTTTGACCTCTTCTCCTTCAGTGCATGAAAGTATACAGGGCAACCAAAGATTCTCAAATGTCAAACTTTCAGTTTCACACCTGTAAATGCTTCTTTAGGAGTCATGCTTCCCAAGGCATGTTGAGGTCTCCTATTTTGGACACACATAGTAGTATTCATAGTTTCTCCCCACAAAAACATAGGAAGCTTTTGATCATGAATCATGGCTTTGGCGACTTCCAAGATGGATATGTTCTTCCTCTTGTTGGAAAATCAAAGATATTATATTAGTGTTTGATTCTTCGAACTTGATAATTACTTGTGAGTGTGTTGGCTTCTTTTACTTCTTTATTATCTTATCTTTCATCAAGCAATTATACATACACGAAGATCACAAAACATGAGACACAAGATATAGGCACATGCCAGGGAAAAACCCCCCTCGAGGGGAAAACCCAGTCAAAGTAATTTTACTTTTCAATAGTATTCTTTGAGACTCTTCACCCTATACCAAGACTAGAATTTCCCTCCACACCATGTCAGCATCTAAGATCTTTGACATCCCTTTTCATCAACTTCGACTATGCAACAAATCCTGACAACATGCATCTTTTGGCAACAACAAAACCTTAGGAGACTTCGATCTCCTAAACCAGACCACGAAACAGAGAGAAAGAGGCACCAAAACTTCGATTTTCCTCTTCTCTAGAGATATCCACAAACTCACACTTATTTCCTACTTCCGGCAGCAGACTTCGCATCCCTGACACTTTCCAACACATCCCAGAAGATATCGAATTGCTTGTGAGAGTAAATGCTTCCATATGACTCTGAATTCCTTCTAGTGGGTCCAATGAGGGTCTCTAGGCCGAATTGATCTTCCTTAGGCCGACATGATGTGGAGGACACATAATTCATATTTTGCTTGATACAAAACCTTTTTACATGATCCGAAAGCCCAAGAAGGGTCTCTTCGAATGTACAATAATTCTATAGACCTAGAATAAATCCTAGAAGTCCTCAAAGGGACTTTGACCTAAAACATGGTGACCCAAGCATGGAACCCATGCTTTAATAAGTCACAATAATAATAATAATTTTTTTTTTCTTTATTCTTTTGACAGGTACATTACATAATGACTCAAGTACATTATTGAAGACCGAACATAGTTACTTTTCCCAACACTCCCTCTTAACTAGGGAGGTATTCATAATGTACAAATACAATGGAAGATCTCAAACTATATGAAAACATGAAAAACCTTTAGGCACCAGAATGCCATGGACTAGATTCCTGACCAGGGCAATCAATCCAACCAGTCATTTCAAAATTTAGGCACCTCAATTCAATGGACTAGATTCTTGATCAGGGCAATCCATCCAACCAGTCACTTCACAATTTAGGCACAACAATGCCATGGACTAGATTCCTGACTAGAGATATCTATCCAGGTGGGACTAAGGTGGACTCAAGCTTTCAGCCCCTCTAGGAACTATCAGGCTTACTTGCTAATCACCAACCCAGACATACAGGCGTGTATTCAAAAACTGAGCTCAATAAACAACACCACCTTTCCCATTCCAGGATTCCTGGCATCAAAACACAGTGCCGGCCTGATGTCTCCCCAGACAATGCTTCACTCACAAAGCTTCAACAAATTTCTTCCATTCCATTATCATCAATACAATCACCAATATCTACCAAGCCCATCACACTCCTAGCCTCATGATCCCATCCCGCACCAAGTTCCTAATAAAGTGGAACTTATTATTGATATGTTTCGTCCTTGAATGAAACATGGGATCTCCAGACATTCTAATACAACTTTGATTATCACAGTTAATCACAGTAGGACCCAGAGACTTTTCGAACAAGTGCATCAGAAGCTTCCTTAGCCAAGCAACTTCTTTTCCCACTTCACATGCAGCCACATATTCTGCCTCAGCACTACTTAATGCAATGAGATCTTGCTTCCTACTCATCCATGAGATCATAGCAGCTCCTAGACTAAAGCATCCTCCGGTAGTGCTCCTTCCATTGGTCTCACTACCACCCCAATTAGGGTCTGTGAAGCTAATCAACTTGACTTCCTTACTATCATACTTTAGGCTGTGATGTATGGTGCCACGAAGATACCTCAATATATGTTTGGCAACTATCCAATGATCATGACGTGGCTCCAACTGAAATTGACTAAGAATGTTTATTGCAAAACATATATCTAGCCTTTTGTTTACCAGATACATCAGGGAACCCAACAATTGTCGATATAAGGTGGGATCCACGAGACTCTAGTTAGAACTTCTCAACTTCTTGAGATTCGTGATCATAGGAGTAACCATCGACTTGGATTCCATCATCCCAAATTTTTGCAAGAACTTGATGATGTACTTTCCCTTCCTCAAATATATCTCCCCAGGTCTCTGCCATACTTCTAGACCCAGGTAGTAGTGCATTAGTCCTAAATCCTTCATCTCAAATTCCTCTTCCAACATCTTCTTGCATTCTTAAATTCTTCGTTCTACACCAATGATGAATAGATCATCCACATATAGCAGAATAATGACTGGCTCATTATTCACAACCTTGATATATAGATTCGGATCAACAGTACTCTTCATGAACCCAATCCTGAGAAGATATGCATCCATTCTTGCATACCATGCCATAGGTGCTTGCTTCAAGCCATATAGAGCCTTCTTGAGTCTGCACACATGAGAGTCCCTGTTGTTCACTTCAAATACTTCAGGTTGTTCGATGTACACTTCCTCATCAATGGTCCCATTTAGAAATGTGGTCTTAACATCCATTTGATGGATATTCCACCCCATTGTAGCAGCTAGTGAAACCAATGATCTAATGGTAGTGTACCTAGCAGTAGGTGCAAATGTTTCTTCATAGTCAATGCCTTCCTTTTGAGAGAAACCCCTTGCAACGAACCTTGCCTTGTACTTGTCTATACTTCCATCAACAACATGTTTAATCTTATAGATCCACTTCGATGTGACAACCGATTTGTCACTAGGTCTAGGAATAATTTCCCAAACCCCATTCTTCATGATGGATTGATATTCTTCCTGCATAGCTTTCTTCCAAACCTCTTCATGCTCAACTTCCTAAAATGTAGATGGCTCGACTTCAATCAACTTTGTCATATATGCAGCATAACCAGAATACCTTTTCGGTTTCTTACTTTCCCTGGAGGACCCTTTCGCAGCTTCATGTCCTTCAACATCTTCTAATGTAGATCTCAACCAATATGGCCTTTTCCTTGTGGTTGGGACAACCACTGATTGAATAGGCTCACTTGGTCCTTCTTCTTCATCATTTGGAGTAGAGTTCTCATGAACTTCATCTTCTTCAAATACAGGAACTTCTTCGTCATCAGAATCAATAGGGATATCCTTTGATTTCTTGTAAGCTTGATTCTCATCAAATATGACATCCCTGCTTACTTCAATGTATCTTCCCTCCTTTATGTAGATTCTATAAGCTTTTGAGGAGAGACTATAACCAACGAATATTCCCTTGATACTTGTCGAGTCCAACTTCTTTCGCTTGTCCTTTGGAACATGGACATATGTTGGACTTCCAAATATGCAGAAATGATCCACACTTGGCTTCTTTCCTGTAAATACTTCTTTGGGTGTAGTATTATCAAGACTCTTATGAGGACTTCTATTTTGAACATACACGACAGTCATCGCTGCTTCACCCCATAAGAACTTTGGTAGATCTTGATCAAGGAGCATAGTTCTAATACCTTCTTCAATTGACCTATTCTTTCTTTTGACCAATCCATTCTGCTTGGGATAGTAGGGAACAATGAGCTCCCTCTTAATACCTGCATCCTTACAATATGCGATTAACTCTTTAGAGGTGTATTCCCCACCACTGTCAGACCTTAGAGTCTTTATCTTCTTTTCGGTTACGGTTTCCACCTCAGCCCTAAACTCCTTCAACTTATCAAATACTTCATCTTTACTTTGTGTGGATAGAGCCATGTCTTCCTTGAATGGTCATCAGTGAAAGTTACATAGTAGAGATGACCTCCAAGTGTCTTGTCAGACATGGGCCCGCACACATCAGAATGGATGAGATGTAATATTTCTTTAGATCTAGATTCACTATGATGAAGTGGCTTTCTAGAATGCTTCCCCAAAGAGCATCCCTTGCATACACCTTCATGATCCAACGTCATATTAGGAATACCATTAACCAATCGACTAATGATGACCCTATAATGAAGATGGCCATACCTTTGATGCCATAGTTCAATGGGACTTATTTCCATATGAACAAGAGCTTGAGGAGATGGAGTGATAACCCGATAATGACTTCCTTCTCGAACTCCAATAACCCTAGCTTTGTCAATACTAGGGTTCTTTCCCCAAACCAATACTTTTCCATCAACAAAAGCAATTCTTTCCCCTTTATCTTCTAAACAAGAAATAGAAGGTAAATTCTTTTTCAAACCTGGAACATAGAGAATGTTATTGAGATGCAACTTTGATCCATTGTCTAGCTTTAATGATGTAGATCCCAGGTCTCTAACAACATAACTTTTGTTGTCACCCAATTCCACTGCATGGGAGGATGGTTCCTTTGATAGTGTGTGTAGTTGCCTACTTTCACCTGTCATATGTCTCGATGCTCCACTGTCAATGATCCATGCATTGTCATCAGTAAGAGATCCCGTAAGAGCAACCAAGAATCCATGACTCTTGACTTTGTTGAATAGGTAGTAGATGATCTTCTTGATCCATCTTCCAACAGAGTTGAACCCAATCTTATGTAGTTCACCATAGAGGGAGAATCCATGCCAAAAAAGTGATCTTCGACTTCTCTTGACCTTAGCTCTGATACCATGTTGGAAAATCAAAGATATTATATTAGGGTTTGATTCTTCGATCTTGATAATTACTTGTGAGTGTGTTGGCTTCTTTTATTTCTTTATTATCTTATCTTTCATCGAGCAATTATACATACATGAAGATCACAAAACAAGAGACACAAGATATAGGCACATTCAAGGGCAAACCCCCCCCCCCCCCCCTAAGGGGAAAACCCAATACCAAGACTTTCCCTCCACACCATGTTAGCCTCTAAGATCATCGACCTCCCTTTTCATCAACTTCAACTATGCAGCAGATCCCGACAACATGCAGCTTCCGACAACAACAAAACCTTAGGAGACTTCGATCTGTGAAAATTCCTAGTCCTCAAGGAACCCCTACTGCAACAAATCTGAACCTACTTCACCTACTTGATTTTAATTACATTCATCAAGTTATTCTTCTGAACAGTGAAGCAAATTACTTCTGCAACCTACACTACTTAAATTTGATCTGCATGAAGCAAGGAAACTGAGCAAAGAACAAGATACATAGGACAATTATTTTTGGAAAAAATAGTCCTCGAAAAAACCCAATGCGGGAAAATCGGTGCAATAGCTCAGAGGGTTTATTATTATGCTGGAGAAAATTCTGAATAAAAATCTAGGATGCTCAACTAGCAATCCTTTACATGGAAAATACTGGACAAAAGACTGGGGAAATAATCTCACCCTGTCACTAGAGAATAAGTGATTGATCCTTAGCTCTGGGAGGCTTTGTGTCACCTTGTGAAGGCCTTTGAGTCGAACTACGTCACCCTAGGCAGCTTTTGCCTCACCCTTCCTGGGTATTACGTTGCCTCTCTGCTTTGGATCTTCTGCTGGTTGAGAATTCAACTTTCTTTCCTCCAGTCTCACACCCTGGCTTCTAGCACTTGAACTTCGAATTCCCTCTGCAGAATTTCAACTTCCCCTCAATGACTGCGCTGCCTCTACGTCAGCACTGCATAGGCCAGCGTCAACCCTCCTCTGGACGTCTTCTGTCCTTTCTTTGCCTTGTATTCTTCGGAAAGTCCTCACGGAATCTCACTGCCCCTCAGCTGCAAGATCTCCCTAATCGATTTTCCTCCTGAGAAATTCAGCTCTGGGAGGCTTTGTGTCACCTTGTGAAGGCCTTTGAGTCGAACTACGTCACCCTAGGCAGCTTTTGCCTCACCCTTCCTGGGTATTACGTTGCCTCTCTACTCTGGATCTTCTGCTGGTTGAGAATTCAACTTTCTTTCCTCCAGTCTCACACCCTGGCTTCTAGCACTTGAACTTCGAATTCCCTCTGCAGAATTTCAACTTCCCCTCAATGACTGCGCTGCCTCTACGTCAGCACTGCATAGGCCAGCGTCAGCCCTCCTCTGGACGTCTTCTGTCCTTTCTTTGCCTTGTATTCTTCGGAAAGTCCTCACGGAATCTCACTGCCCCTCAGCTGCAAGATCTCCCTAATCGATTTTCCTCCTGAGAAATTCTCACCTCAGAAAATCGATTTCCTCAATCTCTCCGTGTGTTTCTAAATGAACCCCAAACCTCATACTTTTCCTGTTGAGACTTCAACGGTCGAGATTAAGTCTCTAATCAACGGCTAATATTAAAACATGACTTGATCCGCCTTCTAGATCATTCTCACCCACCCATATTTTGATTAATACCCATTAATATTTTAATTTCCCTAAGTTTAGACTTATGAACCCCATTAAAAATATTAATTGTTTTAATAAAATACAATCTGGGTGGAATTTTACCAAACGGTTTCTGGGTTCTTTAGAACTCATGAGCCTTAGCCCGTCCACCAATTTTCAAGGCTAGAGCACTTCCGATGCTACCAAAAACTAACACTCCCTCTTAGCAAGGAAAGTGCTCTAGCAACAATGTCCACCTGCATGTTGCTCTATCTTTGAAGCACCTCCTTTCTGCATTGTCGCTGCCACCAACACTGTGCTGCTGCTTCTACTGTACTACCGTCCATGACACTGTCATTGCCACTGTTGCATCTGTACTACAACTCCTTCTCAAATGCTGCATCTGCTATGCTGCTAGCACTGCATTTGTACAACAACTCAGTTGCTGAGAGAAGCAACTGAAAAATATCCAAAATTAGTTGAACTTGACTGTGTTCAGCATAATACATGAATGTTGGAATCTGACTGTTCTAGTCTCTAACCCTCTGAATCTTCTGCATTGCTGCCAACCTTGCTTTGCACTGATCAGGCTCTAGTCTCTGGCTACTGCATCTATCTTCCAAACAATCCACTGCATCATCTGACACTAAGTCCATCTCACTATTGCTGAATCTTGGGCTCTCGTAGCAAGGAATTGATCCAAGAGGTGGACTCCTCAAGGATCCTGCCCACATGTAGTCCTCCCGACTACAACTCAATATCGCCCCATCTCCCTCCTAGAGATGCGTGGGCACTCATGGCAAACTCATCTTCGTCAATCTTTGCTGGAGCAGCCTTAGGATCATGTTTCTCATCCTTATCCTTTTTCTTCAAAGGACATTGGGATGCATAGTGGCCCATCTTGCCACAACTGAAACATTTCACCTTCGAAATGTCCTTCCGCTTCTGCTTCTGTTGTCCCTTTGATGCTAGAGTTGCGTTCTCCTCCACCTCCTTGGTCTTTGTGCTACTCCCACTGTTTCCATTGAGGTTGACGTTTACAAGGTCCCTCCTTAATTCCTCCTGTTGAAGAGCTGCCCACATCTCCTCCCATGAAGGTAGTCTTTCCCTGCCCAATATACTTTGGACGAAGACTTGCCATTTATCGGAGACTCCATTAAGGGCTATCCTCACCACCACGGTTGATTGAGGAGTGGACTCCACTGCATCAAGCTGGTCTTTGGTGTCCTGAAAACGTTGAAGATAGGAGTTCACCCCTTCTCCCTTCTGCATCAATGTTCGCTGCAACTTCTATTGTAGGTACATCTTCCACTGTTCAGAAGAGCCTTCATACAGTGAAGACAAGGTTTCCCACATCTCTCGCGCTGTATCCTTGCCCTGCAAGTGTGAGACCACATGATCTCGAACTCCATCGAGAATGACCCTCTTCGCCTTCCCTTGGTCGGCGTTGTAATTTTTCCTTTGATCATTGTCAGCAGGAAAACTACAACACTTTTGATGTAGGCTTCGAGATCGTATTCTTCCAGAACAACTAAGATTCTGGTCTTCCATATGACATAGTTGGAAGCACCTTCCAAACTGTCCTGATCTCTGAGCCCATGCAATGCCATCTCACCCAACTGTCGAACTGAATCCTCTAGTCATTGTTCAGCACTGCTGCTCGGCAAGTGAGAAATTCGAATTTTTTGGCAAAAAGTTCGATGAGGAGAAAATTCCCCTTTTATGTGTCCTTGCTCTTTTCTGGGGTATTTCTTCCCCTGCAGAAACTGCACCCTTCAAGCACTACGTTGAGGCTTTGCATCACTCCCTCTGCCTTTGCCTCTGCAAACTCACGAACTAGAAATCATACCTCTCTGTCAACTCTCAGAGAGAGAGATTTCCTCAGAATCTCTGCTTCCCGGAAAGGATTGCACAATTCATTTAAGGGGATTCGAATTGCTGCCAAATGCAGCTTTCGGCTTCACTGCTCAGTGTTGGATCTGCTCTTCCTTGTTTCAAAATCAATGCTCTGATACCATGTGAAAATTCCTAGTCCTCAAGGAACCCCTACCGCAGCAAATCTGAATCTGCTTCACCTACTTGATTTTAATTACATTCTGTTGTCGCACACATCGTCACGACAACACTCAGATCGGGGGCTGTCACCCTGATCCCTGATCTCTCCGTTTAAGCCTGTCTCCCGCGGCTGAGGGGGGTAGACCCTATGGGAAAACGGATCACCAACTGTGAATCAGTTGGTTTGGGAGACACAAAGGGAAGCCAACACTAAAATGATTTTATTAAATTAATAGACCAGTGCCTTATGAAGTTAATGTTTAAATGATTACTTATTAAATGTTGCAGAAATGTAAACCATGTAGAGTAATCATTTATCATCAAATAACTTAAACAAAGATTAAATTTTATCAAATGCGAGAAAATGCTTAAATGATACTCCAACAATTCAAAACTTCGAAAGATAAAGTTCGATAATCAACCATGTAATTTTAAACGCTAACCAGATATCTCATTCATGATCATTCAAGCATGCTAAATCACACATAAAAATGATAAATGTTTTTTCCACATCAAAATTTTAGCCTCAACGAAAGAGATAAAAAGTAATAGATTCCTGGGCTAAGATTCAAACTGGCAAAATATTTCCAAAATATTTTTATGTTTTCAAATAAAACAAGACTAGGTTAACTAAAGTCTAAATAAATGAGACTTTTAAATCTAAAACCTAAACTATAGAATTTTTTTTTTTTTTATATGATTTTTATGATTTCTAATTTTTATACTTTTTTGTTTTTTATGATTAATAAAAATAAAACTTAAACTAAACTATAGAATTAAAATCTAGAACCCTTTTTTTATGATTTTATAATTTTTATGAATTTTATGATTATAAAAAAAAGGACTTGAAATCAAAATTTAAACTGAAACTAAAGTCTAAAAAGGATTTTTATTATTATTATTTTTTATTTTTATTTTTAAATGAACATAAAACTTAAATCAAATATAACCTAGAGCCTTTACAAACTAAGCTAAGCTGAAAGGATCTAACTCTAATATCAAAAGCTAATCAAAAAAGATTTCAAACTTGAAATATATATACATATATAACCTAAGAAAAAAGGAAATAAAAATGAATTTCAATATATATATCAAAATCTAAAAAATCTAAAAGCCAAAACAATTTTTATTTTAATTTTTATCAAGCCAAAACCAAAAAAAAAAAAGAACTTACGCTAATCCCTAACCATATAAAAAAAATGAAAATCGTATTTACGCTGCACCAATCTAATCTTAACTATGCACGTACCCAGACGCAAATCAAACCAGGCCGTAAGAAAAACGTGGTCTTGCAGGGTTTGTGACGGCGGGAAGGGAATGCTTGCAGGTTGGTGGCTCGACGGGCAGATGCACGCAGGTGAAAATTTGGCAAATGGACGTGCACGCAGGAGGGGTAGGAAACGATACAGGACTGCAGTTTAAGAAGCCACAACAATGGACAGGAAATCATTCACGATGGCAGCATAAGATTTGAAACGAATTGCTGAAGATAAGTGGGGTTTCACGTGAGGGGTGAGAGGATTGAGATGGAAAACGCGTGGAAGAGCTCGGCTTCGACCAAGGAGCAAGGGAAACCCTGAAATTTATCGTACATACACCCAAAAACAACGTGAGTTTGCTGTGACGTAGTGTGTTCAGGTGAGCTTGCAGTGGAGGCGGAGGATTTGAAGAGGGAAATTGATTGTGCGTATCAGGGAAAGGTGAAGATGCAGCAGTTGTTGGAGTGAGGATGGCCAGCGTAGGAGAACTGGGTGAATGGTCAATTCTGCAATTAATTTCCAGCTTTGCAAATAACTGAATCTGAAACCCTCAAACAGCAAAATCGAGACCCTGCAAAAAAAAAACTGATTGTGAGGCTAGATCTTGCCCCAGGGCCTAGATCTGGCTTCCAACGAGGAATCTCTTCCTGAAACCTGCAAAAGAAAAGCCCAGAAGTGATATGTGCATAAAACAAAATCAAAACCCTAGATCAGCTAAACAACATTTACAACTTTTGACTCTTAAACAACCAGATTTATGAATAATCAGCAGTAATATTATCAAAATTTCAGATTTACTATAAAAAAACTTCAGAAATCTCTCATGCAAATTAGAAAACAAACTTAAATGATAAACCCAGGATCGAAACTGGCTGGGCTCTGCAAGAAAATGCTTGCGGGAGTTGGCTGGTTCAGTCGAGAACTTCCCCAAATGCCCACTGATTTTCTTCAATAAGGGTTTCCTGCACAGCTGACTTCAACCATCAATAAAGAGAGAAAAAACAGTACTAGATCTCAAATGCAATGGAGATACCTACCATTACTTCAGAAATTCTAACACCATTCAAACACTAGCAAGTGAACAAGATACCTGTGTTCAACAGTGCTCTACAATAAGCTGTTACTAATCGCTGAAAATCAAAATATGCAGAAAATAAAATAGCTCACAACACTTCCAGAGAGTAACACCAGCAGGATTTCAACCCCAAAGTCTTTCTTTATTAGCACCAGAAAAGTTTACAAGAGATCTTCTTCAGCACAAGACTCACAGATCGAATCTGATCTCAAATGACCCCTAGCACCCTATTTAAAGGAAAAATTCCCAACGGCTAGTTCGAGTGATCCACGTCAAAATGATCTCGACCATCGATGAGGATCAAGACATTTCTTAATCTCATCCGTTGAATTTTTTAATGCATTAAAAATTGAAATTCTGCATTTATTTACTCAAAAATATTATTATTTTATTATTTTTAGGTTTTTACTTTATTTTATTATTATTATTTTATTTTTATTTTTATTTATTTTTTTAAATTTATTTTATAATTTTTTTTTTTTTTAATTTTTATTTTTCAGTTATTTTTTTTAATTTTTAATTTATTTTTAAATGGATCCTCGAATTTAGCCTTTGGAAAAATCACCTAGGACCTAGGACTTGGGACTTATGAGGGGATTAAAACATTTTCTAACCCTCAAGACACTTTACATCATGGCTTTTACAACTTTACATCTCAAGGGGGAGAACCCATTTGACATAGACCCTCATAAACCACCCAGTTCTGCGACACAACTATAATCTAGCAGATTAACACACTAGGATTCTCCTAAGATTCTAATGACAAAATCCATTCCGGCTTTGGGGTTAGGCTGAAGGAAAACTCTGCCGATCATAGATCGGTGAGACAAAAAACCTTCCGGAACGTAGATTATCACTAGGAAATTAGGTCCACCTAAGCAATTTACATACATGACTCGTATCTGCTAAGATTATTTTCAATTCACACATGCAAACTGGGTTTACAACATAGATTGATTAAGTCGACGATGACTGTCGAATGGCACGGACACGTCAATCAAGCGCTATCCCTTTTGCAAAGAAAAGGGGGTGTACTGCTATGGGAAGTTGACACGTAGTGGTCAACATCTGGCTCCACTTGGGGACACGTTGCTGCACTGCAGGAATGTGAGAATCCAGAATCTGCATCCACGCAATACACAATAAAACATAAGTAGCTTCCATCCAAAAAATCATCATATAACGTTAAACACAGGAAATATATAAGCTCTTTATTTATTAACTATCTAGTAACATGAAAAGTAAATTTAATCCTAAAACAGAAATGGAAATGCTGAAAAAACAAGGAGTAAGGTTAGAAATACAGGGGATGCCCCATGGCATCAGATGTGTTCAATATAGCGTATACTGAGCATTTGCCTGCTTTCAAGCAAATCTGTCGGCTGCTTGTCGGATGTGCCATGTCCAATTCTACATATGGTAGGACTTTTTCCTATCCGAAAATCAAGCTGCTTGCGGCCGTCTGATGCATCAAATCTTCTTCTCATTTTCTTTCTCTTGCGCTTTTTCTTTGTGGCAGGTTGTATTACTGATGACGTGGAACTTTCTGTTTCAAAGCTCTTAGATGAAGTATGTAAGATATGTGTGACATGTCTTTCTTCATCTTGCATCTGATCTTTATCGTTTTTAAGTTTATCTGGATCACCTTCAATTAACCACCTTTCAATCGAACCAATGACCTCCTCATAATAAGATGGAGCTTGTTGCAGCAAATGAGAAGGCTCCTGATCTATTGATGTTTCCTGGTTTCTCTCATCCTTAATCCGCTGTTGAAATTTATGTACCTGTATTGTAATGGCATTTATCTGGCTAGAATGTTCAACTTTCATAGCATTGATTTCCCTGGCATGATCTTCTTCCATGGTCAATAACTTTTTCTGAAGACATATCTGATTAGCTTCCATATCTTTTATTACTTTATCGTCTTTTTCCTTTATGGTCATTAAGCAATGCTGCATAGAGTTTATCTCTTCCTTATGATTTGCTTGCATGGTCGTCATTTTTTCCTCTAAGCCTGATAACTTGCTTTGCATAAAACTAATTTCTGTGTCATGATTAGTCTTCATGGCCTCAATTTCCTTAGTATGCTGATTTTGCATGATCTCTATCTCCCTATTACGCTTTTCCAGATGGGTGCATAAAATTCTCACATCATTGGCGCAATTAGTTTGATTGACCTCCATATTTTTTACCAGCAGTATTAGATCTTGTATAATTTGCTTATGATCTTTCTTTTCATTGTCAACATTGTTTTTACAATTTGTTCCTACTTTTCCACTATGATCTGCAATGGTACAAGTGGATGGCAAATTCTGATATGAAGCATTGTCTTGAAATCTTTCATTGACAGCTGGACCTTTTATAAGATTATTTTCATTCTGTTGCACAATTTTAGGGGCACAAGGCGAGCTATCTGGATTACCATATCTATCTTTAAAAGCATCGACAATGTCTTGTAAAGAAGTGAAGGAATCTTCAGAATCTTCAGGACAACTATTAAACCAATTCAAAGCATCATCTTCTAAAGAAAGGACAAATAGACGCATTTTGACATCTTCATGATTATACTGAGGAGATCTACAATACATGATCATTATACGAGTAAACCCGCCTAGATGCTTTTTAACAGCGACTGAATCACCACCCGAGAACACAGGTAATTTAGAAATGGCCACCTCCGGAATATCATGGCGAACATTAGTAAAATGACATGGTTTAAACGAATAATCCATGATGAATAATAAGGGATCAAATGGATGATAGAAAGAGATCTCTGCTCAAGAAAATTAATAAATGAAACCAGTGGAGTCGCCACTTGAACAATGAATCTAATTCTAGGATCCAAAAAGCAACCAATAAGCAGATATGAAGGAGGCTTCTTGTCTGGGAAAAATAAGAAAATGGAGTCGCCACCCAAACAAGAAACGAACTGAAGAGAAGTTGCTGATATGACGAAAGATAAGGTGATGAAAAGATCCAAATGATGCCAAAAAATGTTGACTCTGCCAGCTCAAATGAGATATGCGAAAGATGAAAGAATGATAAATGTCGTTGAAACGCCAGGGCCAGAAAAACTCTGTCCCCGGCAACGACGCCAAAAAATGTTGTCGCACAGATCGTCACGACAACGCTCAGATCGGGGCTGTCACCCTGATCCCCGATCTCTCCGTTTAAGCCTGTCTCCCGCGGCTAAGGGGGGTAGACCCTATGGGAAAACGGATCACCAACTGTGAATCAGTTGGTTTGGGAGACACAAAGGGAAGCCAGCACTAAAATGATTTTATTAAATTAATAGACCAGTGCCTTATGAAGTTAATGTTTAAATGATTACTTACTAAATGTTGCAGAAATGTAAACCATGTAGAGCAATCATTTATCATCAAATAACTTAAACAAAGATTAAATTTTATCAAATGCGAGAAAATGCTTAAATGATACTCCAGCAATTCATAACTTCGAAAGATAAAGTTCGATACTCAACCATGTAATTTTAAACGCTAACCAGATATCTCATTCATGATCATTCAAGCATGCTAAATCACACATAAAAATGATAAACGTTTTTTCCACATCAAAATTTTAGCCTCAGCGAAAGAGATAAAAAGTAGCTGATTCCTGGGCTAAGATTCAAACTGGCAAAATAAACGCTAACCAGATATCTCATTCATGATCATTCAAGCATGCTAAATCACACATAAAAATGATAAACGTTTTTTCCACATCAAAATTTTAGCCTCAGCGAAAGAGATAAAAAGTAGCTGATTCCTGGGCTAAGATTCAAACTGGCAAAATATTTCCAAAATATTTTTATGTTTTTAAATAAAACAAGACTAGGTTAACTAAAGTCTAAATAAATGAGACTTTTAAATCTAAAACCTAAAATATAGATTTTTTTTTTTTTTTTTTTTCTTGGTTTATTTATTTATGATTTTTATGATTTCTAATTTTTATACTTTTTTATTTTTTATGATTAATAAAAATAAAACTTAAACTAAACTATAGAATTAAAATCTAGAACCCTTTTTTTTATGATTTTATAATTTTTATGAATTTTATGATTATAAAAAAAAAGGACTTGAAATCAAAATTTAAACTGAAACTAAAGTCTAAAAAGGATTTTTATTATTATTATTTTTTAATTTTATTTTTAAATGAACATAAAACTTAAATCAAATATAACCTAGAGCCTTTACAAACTAAGCTAAGCTGAAAGGATCTAACTCTAATATCAAAAGCTAATCAAAAAAAATTTCAAACCTGAAATATTTATACATATATAACCTAAGAAAAAAGGAAATAAAAATGAATTTCAATATATATATCAAATCTAAAAAATCTAAAAGCCAAAACAATTTTTATTTTAACTTTTATCAAGCCAAAACCAAAAAAAAAAAAAAAGAACTTACGCTAATCCCTAACCATATAAAAAAAAAATGAAAATCGTATTTACGCTGCACCAATCTAATCTTACCTATGCACGTACCCAGACGCAAATCAAACCAGGCCGTAAGAAAAACGTGGTCTTGCAGGTTTTGTGACGGCGGGAAGGGAATGCTTGCAGGTTGGTGGCTCGACGGGCAGATGCATGCAGGTGAAAATTTGGCAAATGGACGTGCACACAGGAGGGGCAGGAAACGATACAGGACTGCAGTTTAAGAAGCCACAACAATGGACAGGAAATCATTCACGATGGCAGTGGAAGATTTGAAACGAATTGCTGAAGATAAGGGGGTTTCATGTGAGGGGTGAGAGGATTGAGATGGAAAACGCGTGGAAGAGCTCGGCTTCGACCAAGGAGCAAGGGAAAACCTGAAATTTATCGTACATACACCCAAAAACAACGTGAGTTTGCTGTGACGTAGTGTGTTCAGGTGAGCTTGCAGTGGAGGCGGAAAATTTGAAGAGGGAAATTGATTGTGCGTATCAGGGAAAGGTGAAGATGCAGCAGCTGTTGGAGTGAGGATGGCCAGCGTAGGAAAACCGGGTGAATGGTCAGTTCTGCAATTAATTTCCAGCTTTGCAAATAAATGAATCTGAAACCTCAAACAGCAAAATGGAGACCCTGCAAAAAAAAACCTGATTGTGAGGCTAGATCTTGCCCCAGGGCCTAGATCTGGCTTCCAACGAGAAATCTCTTCTGAAACCTGCAAAAGAAAAGCCTAGAAGTGATATGTGCATAAAACAAAATCAAAACCCTAGATCAGCTGAACAACATTTACAACTTTTGACTCTTAAACAGCCAGATTTATCAATAATCAGCAGTAATATTATCAAAATTTCAGATTTACTATAAAAAAAACTTCAGAAATCTCTCATGCAAATTAGAAAACAAACTTAAATGATAAACCCAGGATCGAAACTGGCTGGGCTCTGCAAGAAAATGCTTGCGGGAGTTGGCTGGTTCAGCCGAGAACTTCCCCAAACGCCCACTGATCTTCTTCAATAAGGGTTTCCTGCACAGCTGACTTCAACCATCAATAAAGAGAGAAAAAACAGTACTAGATCTCAAATGCAATGGAGATACCTGCCATTACTTCAGAAATTCTAACACCATTCAAACACTAGCAAATGAACAAGATACCTGTGTTCAACAATACTTTACAATAAGCTGTTACTAATGGCTGAAAATCAAAATATGCAGAAAATAAAATAGCTCATAGCACTTCCAGAGAGTAACACCAGCAAGATTTCAACCCCAAAGTATTTCTTTATTAGCACCAGAAAAGTTTACAAGAGAGCTTCTTTAGCACAAGACTCACAGATCGAATCTGATCTCAAATGACCCCTAGCACCCTATTTAAAGGAAAAATTCCCAACGGCTAGTTCGAGTGATCCACGTCAAAATGATCTCGACCATCGATGAGGATCAAGACATCTCTTAATCTCATCCGTTGAATTTTTTAATGCATTAAAAATTGAAATTCTGCATTTATTTACTCAAAAATATTATTATTTTATTATTTTTAGGTTTTTACTTTATTTTATTATTTTTATTTTTATTTTTATTTATTTTTTAAAATTTATTTTATAAATTTTATTATTTTATTATTTTTTAAAATTTTTATTTTTTAGTTAATTTTTTAATTTTTAATTTATTTTTAAATGGATCCTCGAACTTAGCCTTTGGAAAAATCACCTAGGACTTAGGACTTATGAGGGGATTAAAATATTTTCTAACCCTCAAGACACTTTACATCATGACTTTTACAACTTCACATCTCAAGGGGGAGAACCCATTTGACATAGACCCTCATAAACCACCCAGTTCTGCGACAACTATAATCTAGCAGATTAACACACTAGGATTCTCCTAAGATTCTAATGACAAAATCCATTCCGGCTTTGGGGTTAGGCTGAAGGAAAACTCTGCCGATCATAGATCGGTGAGACAAAAAACCTTCCGGAACGTAGATTATCACTAGGAAATTAGGTCCACCTAGGCAATTTACATACATGACTCATATCTGCTAAGATTATTTACAATTCACACATGCAAACTGGGTTTACAACATAGATTGATCAAGTCGACAATGACTGTCGAATGGCATGGACACGTCAATCAAGCGCTATCCTTTTTGCGAAGAAAAGGGGGTGTACTGCTATGGGAAGTTGACACGTAGTGGTCAACACATTCATCAAGTTATTCTTCTGAATACTGAAGCAAATTACTTCTGTAGCCTACACTACCTAAATTTGATTTGCATGAAACAAGGAAACTGAGCAAAGAATAAGATACATAGGACACAGTTATTTTTGGACAAAATAGTCCCCGGAAAAACCCAATGTGGGAAAACCGGTGCAACAACTTTGAGGGTTTATTATTATCCAGGAGAAAATTCTAAATACAAATCTAGGATGCTCAACTAGCAATCCTTTATAGAGAAAATATTGTACAAAAGACTGGTGAAATAATCTCACCCTGTCACTAGAGAATTAGTGACTGATCCTTAGCTCTGGGAGGCTCTGTGTCACCTTCTGAATGCCTCTGTGTCAAACTTCGTCACCCTGGGCAGCTTCTGCGTCACCCCTCCTGGGTATTACTCTGTCTCTCTGCTCTGGATCTTCTGCTGGCTGAAAATTAGACTTTCTTGCCTCTAGTCTCACACCTTGGCTTCTAGCACTTGAACTTCGAATTCCCTCCGCAGAATTTTGACTGCCCCTCACTAATTGCGCTACCGCTGCATCAGCACTGCGTAGGCTAGCGTCGGCTCTCCTCTGGACATCTTCTGTCCTTTCTCTACCTTGTATTCTTTGGAAAGCCTTTCTCTCGGAATCTTAGTGCCCCTCAACTATAAGATCTCCCTAATCGATTTTCCTCCTGAGAACTTCTCACCTCAGAAAATCGATTTCCTCAATCTCTCTGTGTGTTTCTAAATGAACCCTAAGCCTCTTTCTTATACTTTTCCTGTTGAGACTTCAACGGTCGAGATTAAATCTCTAACATGACTTGATTTGCCTTCTAGATCATTCTCACCCATATTTTGATTAATACCCATTAATATTTTTAATTTCCCTATGTTTAGACTTAGGAACCCCATTAAAAAAATTAATTATTTTAATAAAATACAACCCGTGTGGAATTTCACCAAACGGTTTTTGGGTTCTTTAGAACATATGAGCCTTAGCCTCTCCACCAATTTTCAAGGCTAGAGCACTTCCGATGCTACCAAAAACTAACACGATCTCCTAAACCAGACCATGAAACAGAGAAAGAGGCACCAAAACTTCGATTTTCCTCTTCTCTAGAGATTCCCCAAACTCACACTTATTTCCTCCTTCTAACAGCAGACTTCGCATCCTCGGCACTTCCCAGCACATCCCAAAAGATATTGAATTGCTTGTGAGAGTGATGCTGCCAAATGACTTCGACTTCCTTCTTTATATAGCCTTCTAGTGGGTCCAATGAGGGTCTCTAGACCGACTTGATCTTCCTTAGGCCGACATGATGTGGAGGACACATAATTCATATTTTGCTTGATACAAAACCTTTTTACATGATCCGAAAGCCCAAGAAGGGTCTCTTTGAATGTACAATAATTCTATGGGCCCATAATAAATTCTAGAAGTCCTCAAAGGGGACTTTGATCCAAAACATGGTGACCCAAGCATGAAACCCATGCTTTAATAAGTCACAATGATAATAATAAAAATTATTTTCTTTATTCTTTTGACAAGTACATTACATAATGACTCAAGTACATTATTGAAGACCGAACATAGTTACTTTTTCCAACATCTCTCAGCAACTCCATTTTGTTGAGGGTTGTATGGAACAATTACCTCCCTCTTAAACCCTACCTCTCTGCAAAAGTCTTTAAAATCATTTGAAGTGTGCTCTCCTCCATTATTTGTCCTCAGGATCTTAATCTTCTTTCCTGTTTGATTTTCCAGAAGAACCTTGAAATCCTTGAACACATCAAAAACCTGTTCCTTGGTCTTCAAGTAGAAGATCCAAGTTTTACGAGCAGTCATCAGCAAAGATCGGATAATGCTAGCCTCACTCTCTTAATAATCAATTAATAAATCCAAAAATTAAATTAAATTAATAAAATCATGAGAATTCCTCAAACTAAGGAGTCTAGTTTTGGATGAGAGATTTTCTCCAACTAGCTCTCCTAAATTAGTGTGTAAGTTGAGAAATTGTCTCAACCAAGTGAGTCTAAGATAGACACATTATCTTAAGACCACTTGCTCATGTATTTAAATGTATTATAAATTATTTGAATAAGAGAGAATTACATGAGCATGAGAGACCACATGATGGCTCTCTGCCTGTTCCGCTAGTTTATTGTTCTGTGAGTTAATTTGCTGTGCATATGATTTTATGGCTGTGTGATTCTCCTTCATGTGGTATCAGAGCTATACAGTAAAAGGTCTCACCATCACTCTCGTCTTTTAACAACCAATAATCACCCCAAATAATCACAGGAGATGGCACAAGCGTTCTTATGCCGCATTGGCACAAACGTGATTGCGAATGCTTGAGTAAAAATTTTGTTTGAATGTGGGATCTTTTATCACTTGTTCAATAAGATTATGAAGCCGATCTCTGTTTCCGCCCATTAGGGTGCGATCTTCATCTACATAATTAGATAATAGTCTCTTGCATAATCTCTGTTTTCTTATGGCCTCTCTTCTTTGTTCATGATCCTCGATTTCTAGAAGCAAAGCAAGCTGAGACCATTCTTGTATGGTCCTATCCCTTTTAGAGGCTTCAGTTCCTGAGGTTTGATTACCATTTGCAAAAAATCTCGGGTTAGTTGAGAAAGAGTCCATAGAATTCCCCGGCGACAAGGAAATCTCCGCTTCGAGAAAAGAGATCTGCCAGAATCTTAAGAATTGATGGTGAGTCGAACCCTGGACCTGAGACGATTTTTGTATTCCAGAAAGGTAAAGAGGGAATCCACCGGGCGAGTATTGTTGCATGAGAGGAGCGCTGCATCTCTTCTTCTTCAATAAAAATGGAATCTCTCATCAATCAATGAATGAGTGCCAGCATCTTCACAGCGACCATCCAGTCTTTTGTTGACCACAAACGTTCTTCAATCGCATGTTTCAGTCGTGATCTTGAGCAGAGTTTGTTACAGACAACGCGGTGAAGATAGGTTATCGCTGGGTTTAGTAAAAGCAGGATTCGAGGTGAGTAAATATGTTCCGTTTGGGCTTGTGGAGAAAGTGATCCCTTTTCTTATCAGAAGAATTGAAGAAAACCGCGGAATGCATGCTACAACCTTTCTGGACATTCAGCGTATCAAAAAAGAGTTGAAACGAAGGTTCAGAAGTCCAGAATTTTAATTCTGAGATACGCAGCTCGATAGTAGCAGCAGTTTTTGTAAATCAGTGAATTTGAGTAATGTTTTGTTTTTATTAGTCTTAATTTAAACAAACTTGCATGCAATTGAATGTTCTGGACACTTTCGCTGAGCTTATTGACAGCGTCGGCTAGATCTGGGAAATTCCCCAATGATACTCTATTCAGCCACGCCATGATTCCTGCTTTGCTTTAGAGGGGCACCGACAACCCCGCCCTTTTTCAGAATCTAGGAATCCACCATAAGCTTTCAACGTTGCAGACAATCATCTACTTGCTAGTGATCAGATCTGGAAATTGAAGACGGAGCCTTTGAAAGCATACGACAAAACCCTACAGATCTCCGAAGTTCTTCACAATTGAATTTGAATTTTATCAGGGAAAATATATGAATGGTTGGCTCTGTATCCTTATTTCCTATCGCTTTCCTTTGACATTTGGATGAACCCTGCCACCCCTGCTGACATTACAAATCACCAATGGGCTTTATTGTATTTTACTTGCTGAATGCCAGTTGTGTCATCAGTAAAGCCACTCTCGGAACTCGTACTTACTGGCAATAATCCCTGCAAGTTAATTTTTATGTCTTAGCCAGCCTAAGTTAGGGATTGGCTGAAGCTCATTTTCAAACCCTAAGATCATACTTGCCTGAATGTGGATTGTCGTGCAAGTTGAGCAGAGCAACACCATAAAAAAGGGAATCAAATAAGAGATCCGACATTCAGCATCCTGGCCCTTATTCTGTCACTGTTAGGTGAGGTGGGCGATTAAGCGAGTGCATGTATTCTGCTGGTCATTTTTGGAAGACAATTTGACGCCAAGGAGTTCTCAGTTTGTGCTTGAGACGCCTCACTGAAGACATTGTCATGATGATGTATCTTGAAGTTTAATAAAAACATATTTTTTTGTGGTGTTTGTGTCTTAGATCCGCCCGAAATTGAATAAGGGGATCATAGGTACACACTGTGTCGTGGATGTGTTTGCATGACTTGTGTCGAGTTTGTAAAATGCTCTTTTTCTTATGCTTCAACAAAACAACTACATGTAGATAAGAAAAGTTTACATATACAAGTCATCGATCAAGTTCCTGAAATTAAAGCTCCCATAATCAAGATTAAGTTCATAAGCACAAAGCATCACATCATCAACTTGATAAGATGATCTTCCAAGCAAGCAAATTTCACATCATGTAATCAAAGCAATCAAGTTAAGGACGCTACAAAATCAAGCATTTCAAGTCAAGACATTTCTGCTTCAACATCCAATCCAGCTGTCATCTACATCAACAATTTTTGTAGCAATTCAACAACAATTTTTTGGAAATTGCACTTGCACCATTTCTTTAATAAGCTCAATACAAAACTGCAACTTGCAAATCATAATTTGTAAGTTGAATTGTAATCAAAGTCAAATTCAGTTGAATTGTACGGGTGCATTCTCGGTTGTAACCGACACCCTAATTTGAATTGTTAAGGTGAATACATTAAGTCAAGTAAGTCTTCAACTGAGTCATCAAGATTGAACTTGTCATTTGTCTCTTGGGTGCACTTTCGACGGTGTTCGACACCCTTCCTTTTTTAAATCAGCACATTCAGTGAGTACATTCAAGAAAGCACAAAGTGTTAGTAATAAATCAAGCAAGTTCAAGCAAGCCATCTAGCAAGCAATCATCATCAAACAAGTGTGAATTCTTCAAGTGAGCATCAAATCAAGCCAATGTTTTAAGCAACAGATCAAGCGAGCGTGTCAAGTAACCAAATCAAGTACAATAGTTCAACGCACAACAAGCGAGCATACAATTAGCAGTTCAAGCAAGTGTTTAAAAGCATCAACAATCAACAACCAGTACAAGCGAGTGTGTCATTTCAGTGATCGACTCAAGTGAGCAATTTTTTCAAGCACAACTTCCACGACAAGCGAGCCTGACTTCAAAGTAAGCAAGGCAACATGGCGACACACATTCAGTTGTCCCAAATTATTAACAATTTATGCTATCATCAGCCGGTGACATGGTGCACATCAGCAAAACCACTCTTGCTGACATTCAAATGCATATTCAACATGCACATGAAACAATTGAGTTCCTTCAACTAGAATCGCAACTGCAGAGAATTGAGTTGCAAGAGAAGCGTGTTGCTTCCAAGTCTTTTCCAGATACAACGGATCATTCGAACTCATTCATCCAACCAGCGTCAAGTGTTGAAGTTGTTCCAGTGCAACTTTCTTCCAAACTCATCATCAAGCCATGGGAAGAAATCCAAAGTAATCGAAATCGACAGGGCTTAGGATATGTTGAAGATGATGACAACTTACATATCCCTGATTATTCAAAGCCCATTCAGTTCGTTAGTGCCAGATTACTTTAACATATCACCTCAGCAAGTTCTTCGCAAGTTGCAGACAGACATCAATGCACACAAACTGAAAGTGCAGACAAACAGAAATGCACACAAACTCAAGTTGCAGACAAACCGAAATGTTCTTATTGTCAAAGAACTGGTCATCTGGAAGATCAATGTTTTGATCTCCATCCTTGTCACCATTGTGGCAAGTCAAATCATTCAGTAGAGAAATGCAGCAAACAGCAACAGTCAGCCAGATTGAAGATAAATTATTCATGGATTGATCCCTGGGAATGGTCATCCACAGCTAGAAGATTGTACAAGTTTTACAATTGGATTCACTCACATATATTGCAACTAACAGTCAAATAAAGATGGTACTCTCGTGCAGTTGAATGGGGGAGTACAACAGTGAAACTCTCCTACAACTGAAGGGGGGAGTTCAGAGTTCTGATATATTTTGAAGAAGATTGCCTCTCCTTTTAGCTGACAAAGGGGGGACAATGTCAATGAAATTGACAAGTGGTTGTCAAACTGAAAGTCTCGACAACATCAGCGAAGCAGCCAGAGGGCATCTTCATTAGCCAGTGGGCATTTTTCATCAGCAGTGAGCATCAACAAATTCGCCAGTGGGTGATCGACAACAAAAGCAACAGTGAGTGGCTTTCATCATAGCAAAAGCAACATTGAGTTGTTTTTCGATCATCACCAGCAGATACGCCAATGGACGTTCATAAAATTGTGTCAGTGGACACCGGATGCTGTTTTCAAGCAAAGGACAGTTGGATCCTTTTGCAGCTTGGCACATGATGGAGTTGTCAAGCAACATTCAGAGATGAATCAGACATGCAGCTGATTCATGTTCTCTTAAGATTTGAGTTTTTTCAGCATCCAGCTTTGGAGGTTTTTTCAAGAAAATGATTTTTGAGGATCGACTTGAGAACTTGGAAGATGCTTCCTTGTTCGTTTTGGATTTATCATTGAGGGGGGAATGTTAGCCTCACTCTCTTAATAATCAATTAATAAATCCAAAAATTAAATTAAATAAATAAAATCATGAGAATTCCTCAAACTAAGGAGTCTAGTTTTGGATGAGAGATTCTCTCTAACTAGCTCTCCTAAATTAGTGTGTAAGTTGAGAAATTGTTTCAACCAGGTGAGTCTAAGATAGACGCATATCTTAAGACCACTTGCTCATGTATTTAAATGTATTATTAAATTATTTGAATAAGAGAGAATTACATGAGCATGAGAGACCACATGATGGCTCTCTGCCTTTTCCGTCGGTTTATTGTTCTGTGAGTTAATTTGCTGTGCATATGATTTTATGGCTGTGTGATTCTCCTTCTGATAATATAAATCTCCTCCAAGGGATTTCATTGGCATGGGCCCACAAAGATTAAAATGTATAAGATGAAGAATCTCCTAAGATTTACTGCTACCAGAACATAATGCTCCCTTGATATTCTTCCTGTTGTTACTCACTGCTTTACAAGTTATCAGTTGCTCAGAATACATAAGAGAAGTGAAGTTTGAAGCCATTTCCCAAGCCACAGAAGCTCTCAGGGTTTAATCAGTCCCTCTCTGTTAAAATTGGCAACCAGGGCAAAACTTCATGTGGGTCATCTTATTCATGGCTAATAATATTTTTATTAGATTCCTCTCGTCGAGAGGTGTAGGATTGATATAAAGATCATCCAATTCCGATAAATATTCATGGAGATATGAATTTATTTTGATTATGGAATTATTATCAAGCCGACCTACAACTCATGTAGGCTCAGAAGCCCAACAGTCGCATCTATTCACCCACCAACGTTGTGTATAAATATAAGAGGACTTTTCCTCATTTAGACTCACTCATCTCATCACATCTCTCTCTCTCTACTGCGTAGATATGAGTCTTTTCTCTACTGCGCTGAAATGGGTCTCTCTCTCTCACACATGTGAAGCCGGAAGCTGTTGAATTTGAAGCTGCAACTACAGAAGTAAAGATTGACTTGCGTGGCCTAGAAGATCTCCTCTTTGGAACTGCGCTGTAGGTTCATCTGAACCTCCTCTGGAAGCCGAAACTTTTGGTGGTGGAATGAAGTCAATCCAACGAACGGTTTGCAAGATATCGACTGCCTTAGTTTGAAGCCGGAAACTGCTGAAACTGACGCTGCAACTGCAGAAGCAAAGATTGACTTGCGTGGCCTAGAAGATCTCCTCATCTGAACTGCGCTGTAGGTTCATCTGAACCTCCTCTGGAAGCCGAAACTTTTGGTGGTGGAATGAAGTCAATCCGACGAACGGTTTGCAAGATATCGACTGCCCTAGTTTGAAGCCGGAAACTGCTGAAACTGAAGCTGCAACTGCAGAAGCAAAGATTGACTTGCGTGGCCTAGAAGATCTCCTCATCTGAACTGCGCTGTAGGTTCATCTGAACCTCCTCTGGAAGTCGAAACTTTTGGTGGTGGAATGAAGTCAATCCGACTGTCGATTTGTGAGATATGGTCTGCCCTAGTTTGATAATGAAGCCGCTAATGCTGATGCTACTGATCTAGGGTTTGCTATTGCTGATATGAATCAGATTTATTGTACTATTTCTCTCTGCTGAATTATTGAAGATAAAAGAAGATTTGATCAAAGGGTTTCCCCACACATTGTGGGGTTTGTCCCTGGCTAGCCGCCACATCTTGTGTCTCTTGTCTTGGCTTGTTTTCTGTTGATCGTTTAATGTTCTATCTGCACTTTACTTTATGTACGTGTGATTGCTAATCGGTGGAATAAAATAAGAAAAAGAAGTAAACTGTTATAAGCATAAAACATACCATAACTTAACATGGTATCAGAGCTGAGGTGAAGACAAAGCCCGAGCAAGAGCAAGAGCAATCATTGTAGAGAAGATTGGCAAGGCTATCCTAAAAGAACTATGGGGTCCTCAACACTCTTTCCTGCCGAAGACAAGCTCCGTGAGAAAGCTGACTATAACGGATGGAAGATGTCTATCGATCTAACCCTTGAAGATCAAGGAGTGCTGGACCATGTAAGAGGCAATATTGTTGAGCCTTCATCAAATGCATCCGCTGCTGCTTGGAACAAATGGAAAAATGGAGAAGTCAAAACAAAGAAGATCATCCGGGACTCTATCGACAAGCGCTTGGTGGCCTACATCTCTGATCTAGACACCTCCAAGGAAATCTACGACAGACTGGTGAATTTATTTAAAGTTAATAATGCAAATCAAGTTTTGTAGAAATAAGCTGAGGGAAATCAAGAATGGTAAAGATGAAATTATGCAAGCATACTTATTAAGAATCACCGAGATCAAGAACGATCTCCTATCTATTGGGGAAACTATTACTGACAGATAAATGGCACTCACGACTCTTGGAGGATTACCATCCGAATGGTACGTGTTCAGGACTACTCTTCTGAACTATAATGTAATTCATGGTTTCAAGGAATTAATGGCTAGATGCATTCAAGAAGAAACAAGGGAAGAAGAGCAAGAAATGCCCATGCCTAAAGGTCCTCCTGCTGCTTTTTCTTCTCATGCTAAGAGAAGAAATAATTATGGGTCTAAATCAAAAGGAAAGGATGGATCTAAGGGTGGAAGAAAAGGACGATGTTTCATCTGCGATGAAGCAGGTCACTATGCAAGGAAGTGCCCTGATAGAAAGTACTCACACTGGGATGATGATCAAAATCCCTTTGATGGCAATCAAAGGAATGACAAATTCAATAGCAAAGGTAAGAGGAGAGCTGGGAATCAAGGAAGAGGACAAGCATTCAAGAAGGCTAGAAATTCTAGGATGTATTAAATGCACCTGACCTCAAAAGGAACCTAGTGTCCATCTTGGAAATGGAAGACAGAGGCTACAAGGTAACCTTCAGCAATGGCAAGGTATGTATATGGAAAAATAATGTTAAAAATGCCTTTACTCTTGGGTTTAGTGTTGATTCATTATATCAGGTCGATGGAAGTCCGCTAGGTGTCATGTCTTGTGACACAACTCTTTAGTCCGAACTTTGGCATTGGAGGTTTGCCCACCTTCATTACAAAGCTCTACCCGATGTAAGATAGATGGTAATAGGGATGCCCGAATTCCAAGTAGAGAAAGAAGGTGTATGTCCGAGATGTGCCAAAGGAAAGCTCAAAAGGGGACCATTCCCCTCAAGCCAAAGCAAGACCTCCGATATATTACAATTGATTTACTCAGGCATACCTGAGGTTGGCATTAAGAGGGAGACTACTACACCACATACTCCTGAGCAGAATGGTGTGGTGGGAAGGAAGAACCACACGATGATGGAAGCTGTCCGGGCCATGCTACATGATCAAAGACTTCCAAAGTTTCTATGGGCTGAAACTACAATCACCGCCGTATATGTACAAAATCGATGCCCTCATCAAGCATTGGGTTCCTAAACTCCTGAAGAAATGTTCACCACCGGTCAAAGGGAAGTCGTGATTAGTCATGATGTCACCTTTGACAAAGATATGGCTCTCAGCAAGGTGGACAATCTGCTGACTTTGAGTAGCTCTCAAGAAGCCGACACCAGGGAACCGAAAGAAAAGGATGATGAATCAATGCCTGATGTAGAAGAACCCATGGATCCGATTGATCCTCATCCACATGAGCCTTCCTCTTCTAGGAAGAGGCCTTCATGGCTTAGTGGGATACTTGATGATGCTAAAGGACATGCTGCACCCTGAGGAACCTTCCATCAAAGTAAGAAACTTAACAGGTATCAGGGATACCTGACCATCATGAAAACGATCATACAAAATGAACCTTCATCATTCTCAGATGTCATCAAGCATTAACTATGGAAGGATGCTATGACCATATAATATGAGTCTATTATGGAGAATGATGTTTGGGAAGTAGTTCCCAGACCCTGGACGAGACAATTGTTACTTTAAAATGGCTATACAAGATAAAGCATGCAGCAAATGGAAGTATGGAAAAGTATAAGGTTCATTTTGATGCTCGTGGTTTATCCCAGAAGGGAGGTATAGACTATGATATTTGCACCTGTTGCCAGATATAGGACCATCCGCTTGATCATAGCCCTTGTGGCTTCACAAGGATGGAACCTACATCAGATGGATGTTAAGACCGCGTTCTTGCATGGTTCTATCAAAGAAGAAGTCTATGTGGAGCAACCTGAAGGATTTGAGATTTATGATTGAAAATCTCATGTATGCAAGTTGAAGAAGGCTCTCTATGGGCTGAAGCAAGCACCCCGAGCATGGTATGAGAGGATCGATAGCTACTTGATGAAGTCGGGATTCACTAGGAGTGAAGCTGGACCTAACCTTTACTTTAAGGTTGAAGATGACACGCCTCTCATACTGGTGTTGTATGTGGATGACCTCTTTCTAACAGGTGCAAACCCTCTCATTCACAAATGTAAGAGGGAGATGGCTTCTAAATTTGAAATGAAGGACCAAGGACTTGAAGTGTGGCAGAAACCAAGGGAAATTTTCCTATCTCAAGGAAAATATGTGGTAAATATATTGGAAAGATTCGGTATGATGGACTGCAAGCCTGTGACTACCTCAAGGATCTTAACTTTTAGAAGTTATATGGTAGTGATGTCGGACCAGACTTGGGAAATGCCTCTGAGTTTCAAAAACTCATTCGCATTGATGTTCTTGGTGAACCTCCGTCCGAACATATGTTTTGCAGTTAGCATTGTGAGCTCATATTTGGTTGAGCCTCACTGGATTGATGCCAGGAATCTTCTGAGATGTCTTCAGGACACAATCTCTCATGGATTAAGATACACTGCCGGAGATGTGAGACTACTTGGATATACTGATGTTGATTGGGCAGGCAGTGTGGTGGACCATAAGAGCACTTCCGGGTGCTGTTTCACCTTGGGATCTGCTTCGATATCCTGGATGAGCAGGAAGCAGAAGTCGGTGGCTTTGAGCACCGCCGAAGCAGGATATATTGTTGCTAGCATGACCTCGTGTGAGGCAGTCTGGTTGCGAAAGCTCTTCAGTGAGCTGTTTGGATTTACATTGGATTCCACTGTGATTCTCTATAACAACCAGAGATGGGATTCGATTATTGAGGAATCCCGTATTCGTCAATTGCTCCAGCAGATAGACATCATCTGGGATATGGTAAGTTGATGAGCAAGGAGGCTCCATCGCATTAAGATGATGTATAGGTTGATACACCTTGTCAAAGCCCCGAGGAAAGATCTAATCTGTGATTTTCCCAAACGACTTGGAGTCGGCAAGAAACCCTTGTACAAGGGTCCTGCATGTTGCATACATTGAGCTCTGGGAGCTCTGAGGGCTTGCGGTTCCTACTGGAGCAACATATGACCACAGGGTGACTCACCCTCCCCTGGTGGTGCACACTGGAACAAGATGATTCGCTCTCTTGTGGGACAAGATGATTCGCTCTCTTGTGGAACAAGATGATTCGCTCTCCTGTGTAGCAAGATGATTAGTTCTCCTGTGAGGCCTAGATTGATGTGTTCTCCATGGCAGCCTGGATTGATGTGTTCTCCATGGCAATTGTAGCAGGATTGATGTGTTCTCCTGTGAGGCCTGGATTGATGTGTTCTCCATGGCAATTGTAGCAGGATTGATGTGTTCTCCTGTGAGGACAGGATTGATTAGTTCTCCTGTCGAGGCATCCTACCCATGCAGTCTGGGACTCATGGGAAGTACCTCTCATCTGATCAATGAGCAGGGAAATGAAGTTAGGGACCATAGTAGTACCGATGGATGCATCGTTGTAACTACCGTACTCCCTACGCTAGGATGACCTCCATTGATCTGGGATCAATGATACTGGTCTGGGACCAGTGGTAGGAGTTGTACCATACTATGACGCTGACTTCGGGTCGGTTGAGACTGGTCTGGGATCAGTGGTACATACTCTGAGACTAACTTTGAGTCAGTGGAGGATGATATTGGTTTGGGACCATTGGAGTTGTACTCACTATGACGCTGACTTTGGGTTGGTTGAGACTAGTCTGGGACCAGTGGTACATACTCTGAGACTGACTTTGAGTCAGTATGATACATCCTCGATCATTTCTTCTTCTTCATAATTCGGACAAAAGCAGAGTAGAACAGAACAATGCAAGAGCAGAGCAGAATAGAACAAAAAAGTACAGATCAATGCAGGGCAGAACAAGACAAAGCAGAACAGGCAAAATAGAGCAGAGCAGGGCAAGGGTCAGGCTGTACAAGGCAGTGCATTTGATGGATGAATTGTAACGACCGATAGACAGATTGCAGATGAAGTTCTCCATGGTTGAGAGGGAGTGTTAAAATTGGCAACCAGGGCAAAACTTCATGTGGGTCATCTTATTCATGGCTAATAATATTTTTATTAGATTCCTCTCGTCGAGAGGTGTAGGAATGATATAAAGATCATCCAATTCCGATAAGTATTCATGGAGATATGAATTTATTTTGATTATGGAATTATTATCAAGCCGACCTACAACTCATGTAGGCTTAGAAGCCCAACAGTCGCATCTATTCACCCACCAACGTTGTGTATAAATATAAGAGGACTTTTCCTCATTTAGACTCACTCATCTCATCACATCTCTCTCTCTCTACTGCGCAGATATGAGTCTCTTCTCTACTGCGCTGAAATGGGTCTCTCTCTCTCACACATGTGAAGCCGGAAGCTGTTGAATTTGAAGCTGCAACTACAAAAGTAAAGATTGACTTGCATGGCCTAGAAGATCTCCTTTTTGGAACTGCGCTGTAGGTTCATCTGAACCTCCTCTGGAAGCTGAAACTTTTGGTGGTGGAATGAAGTCAATCCGACGAACGGTTTGCAAGATATCGACTGCCCTAGTTTGAAGCCGGAAACTGCTGAAACTGAAGCTGCAACTGCAGAAGCAAAGATTGACTTGCGTGGCCTAGAAGATCTCCTCATCTGAACTGCGCTGTAGGTTCATCTAAACCTCCTCTGGAAGCCGAAACTTTTGGTGGTGGAATGAAGTCAATCCGACGAACGGTTTGCAAGATATCGACTGCCCTAGTTTGAAGCCGGAAACTGCTGAAACTGAAGCTGCAACTACAGAAGCAAAGATTGACTTGCGTGGCCTAGAAGATCTCCTCATCTGAACTGCGCTGTAGGTTCATCTGAACCTCCTCTGGAAGCCGAAACTTTTGGTGGTGGAATGAAGTCAATCCGACTGTCGGTTTGTGAGATATGGTCTGCCCTAGTTTGATAATGAAGTCGCTAATGCTGATGCTACTGATCTAGGGTTTGCTACTGCTGATATGAATCAGATTTATTGTACTATTTCTCTCTGCTGAATTATTGAAGATAAAAGAAGATTTGATCAAAGGGTTTCCCCACACATTGTGGGGTTTGTCCCTGGCTAGCCGCCACATCTTGTGTCTCTTGTCTTGGCTTGTTTTCTGTCGATCGTTTAATGTTCTATCTGCACTTTACTTTATGTACATGTGATTGCTAATCGGTGGAATATAATAAGAAAAAGAAGTAAATTGTTATAAGCATAAACATACCATAACTTAACACTCTCCATTGCATAGTGCTCGGAAAGAGCTTTCCAACGGTATGTGGAAGTCCTAAAATGGACTTTTGGATCCGAAGATAGAGCATGTTGAAGTTACCTTTCGAAAAGCTAGAAAACAAAAGAAAATAGCCCAAAGGAAAAGGCTCAACACAAATCGCAATCGGAGCTTCCTTTGGCAGTAATTGAAGGTAGTAAGATCAATGATTAGCTGAGTGCCGATATTGCAAATCACAATGGGCAGGTCCAGTCTTATCGTAAATTGACTATCGGCGGGGTCCCAGGCATAGGCTTACGATTTATTGGTGGTTCATAAGGCAGAGTGCCGATATCGCAGGTGCAAAGGGGCACACACCAATGCAGGGCCAGAATCATTGCCGAACGTCAATATCGTGGAAATCGTCGATAATTCGGGCCCTTAGTGTTAAAGCGCCGGGAGGGGCTGATTTCATTTAACATAGAAAATCACTGAAAAACCAAGGGCAGGAAGACCCCTTTTCTCTCTCCTCCAGGGGGCGACGTGGCATACTACCATTGGTCCTCACAAATGACATGGCAACCAACGTCATCATGACGTGGCAGTACAGAGGACACGTGGCATGCAGATTCGATATTTTCAGGGGTTCTATGGGGGCATTTTCGGATGACACGTGTCACCACTGACAAAGTGACACGTGGTAGGGATGACGTCACCCATTGCTTATCAGCAATCGGTGATTGCACAAAGCAAAGTATTTCTTCCGTTGAAGTTCCTTCCGAGTTGCGATTGCGATATGCAAAGGATCCCCCCGAATGCGATATTTTATGTGTCACACTTTATGAAAGTTTCGCGTCCAAACAAGTCGGCCCGCTCTATGAAAAGAAGTGGAAGGGTCTCCCTCTCCCGTGTTGCAATTGCGATACCTCGGGTGGGCCTGGTCCCGCAAATCGATGATCGCAGGTGTCAGTGGGTGTTATCAAAGGCAAGTGCTATAAAGTGCCAGTGTGCGTGATATTATGCAACAAAGGAAAAAGGCCCCTGGACAAGAGTCTAAAGGCTCTAGTGCCTTAGGGCTAGGCCCCACGTCATAGCCCTCGATCTTATTATGCAGAAACATAGAAGGGGGCTAAGTCACAGGGGGCCAAAGGCGATTGGGACCGTTGTTCTGTGACGTCTTTTAGAGTAAAGGCCCCGATGCGGTAATGCTTCGATAACATTGTGCAGAGCTTTAAAGGGCAGATGGGTCGGCAATTGTGGTATTGAATGAAGGCATGGGGTAGTGGTACACCGAGATGGGCTAATCCTGTAGAAGCCCCTACAACAAGAAACCAAGGACTACATAGGCCGCAAAAATGGGTTCGATGGCTTCATTGCACGACTACTGTGAGTAAATGACAGTATGGGAGGCTCAGGAAGACTTAGCGCCTCAGCATGGTGCTCCACTCCGTCACACAACAAAGGACTACCACGACACGCTCCATTCCCACTCCACGATAGGCATTCACAATTGACCCACTCCCTACTCCAGAGAATGAGCTATTCAGGTAGTTAAGGCGGAAGTGACAGGAACCGGCCGAGCAGCAAGAGAAGCACATCACAATTGAGACATGGCTTGACCAAAGGCCACTCACAGGAACAACAGAGGGGACACTTCCTCCATTTTCTTTCCATTTTCCTCTTTCTTTTCATTATTTTGCAATTTCTATTTATTTCCAAGAAGGGATCAAATCCCGATTGTAATCATTTTGGGCAACAGAGCCTTGCACGTCGAGATAACTAGTCTATGAGACAGCTGGAACTCGGGCAAAGATATTTTGTAACTGTAATCCAAGCTCCCCCCTCTTCTTATAAATAAGGAGGAGAAACACTTAAAAAAGGTTCCAGAATTTCTCACCTGCAGGGTCTGAATTCTGAGATGTCACTTTGGTTCTATTTGCTCATTCATGGGGTACTTGATTGATGTTATGTTGAATGTTATGGACTGGTATGTTGGACTAATATTGGATTAATGAAACTCCCTGGTGATTCCAAACATGATCAATGTGAAACATGTTTCCTCTTGGTAAATCTCGTTTCATTTGTGTTTTCCCTTCTCTGAAATAGTGTAATGAAGCTGTGGTTTCTCCCTGATTGATGGATTTATCTAGGCCGCTAAATAGAGAACAATACTTGCGTTATTATTACAGATTTACTTGTGTCATTTAGTAGCATACAATACTTGTAGCAATTGCATATTTATTTGTGTTATTCGTTTAACCTACAATACTTGTGTGAGCCCAGATTTACTCATGTTGTTTGGTGCTAATGATACCCATGTTATTTCTGGCATGAAACCTTAATTAGTATACTGCTGTTTCTACCATTTCACCTCCTTTCTCTTCCATATTTCTGCTAGAACATTGTTGCTGAGGATTCTGTTTGTCTACAACCCTACGCATCTATTTCCCTCCTTCCTCTGTTCCTGTCCACCATCTCTACAACTTCAGTGTTAAGTTGTCTCATTGTTGTGTGTCGGCCACTAGAAGAAGACATTTCTCTTTGAGATTACCCCAATATAACCCCCGCATTTGGATCCATGTGTTGTCTTGAGTCTACCTTAATGAAGGTCTATTGAACCAAGCCCCCTTTATAACCTTTTTAACTACGTGACTATTGGAGTGCAACAGAAACCTCACTCATAGTCTTCCATGCACTCCTCTACCTAGGATGTCCTAGGCACTAGTCTACAATCAACCCAGAGGCTGTCTCTAGGAGGCTTTCTATGTCCCCTGAAGCACTCGTGCTACAGGTGCTAGAATTAGCCACAACATCTTTCTAGCGCCGTTGTCGGGGAATGGATTAGAATATTTTTCTCTGGGCACGACAAATTTTTACATTTCCTTTGTTAGGTGAGCAAGGGAAGTGTGGGTTGAAAATCTCTCACCTTGGTGACTCCACTATTTCAATTTTATGGTAAAAATCCTAGCGACTCCACTGTCCATATTTCCATTTGATCATCTTAGCTTTCAAGCAGCCTCATACTCGCTCTGATGATAGAGCAGCTGAAAACTTTCCCCACCTGTGAAACTGAGATCACTCATCTAGGAAGGTTTTCAAAATGGTCATTCCTCCTGGCCAACAAATTTGCCCCACTGGATTTTTCTTCTATCCCTGGTTATCCCAATCATGTCCCTTCGTTTCATGAATGGTATACCTATTTGCCTATATTTAGTGGGAGCACAGATAGAAGGCTTGACCATCACCTCAAAGAATTTCATGAATGCATGGAACAACAGGGTATTTTTCTTGAAGATGTACAAATGAAGTTGTTCTTGTATTCTTTAGAGGAGGATGCTAGAGTCTGGTACAAAACAATACGTCGTGATAGCATATCTTCCTTAAGAAGTTTTCATACAACATTCTTTCACTGTTACAAAAGACTATATCCACCGAATTCTCTATTTGAAGATTGCTGCGCATATTTTAATGATAAAGAAAAGCTGGAGGTTGATGACCCTGCTGAAGATGTTTGTGGAGCTCCACTCCAAGAAAACATCTACTCGCATCAAGAAGCATCGCCCAATGAGCAAGAAAGAGAATAAGGAGAACACATCGGGCTGCTAATAAACTCTCAGAGATCTTATTTAGTCTAGTCTAATGTTCCACCTTCTTATGATATATATGACTCCAATGGAGAGTCAAGTGATGCAGAGCCATCGCAATCCCAATCATGGGAAGCGAGGACTGTGCTCTAGTAATACTCCTCACTGAGCATCACTCTCATTATACGACACCGGTACCTGTGATAATGTTAGGCCTCCCCGCCCAACATCCTCTGCATTGCTGCATCCTGTACTGCTACCCATGGCTCTGTCACTACCACTGTTGCATTTGTACGACAACTCCTTTTGCATCCGTGCTGTTGCTGGTCCTTTCTCCCAACACTGCATCTTCACTGCAACCTCTTCTCATTACGCTGCATCGTGCTACTGCTAACCGCTACTGCACTGCAACATCATACCCATTTCTGCTGCTGAAATGGATTCTTTACCATCCCCATCTTCTTCTTGAAATAATCAAACTTGGTTCTTCCAAGGGCCTTGGTAAGGATGTCTGCCACCTGTTCACCTGTAGGAGTGTAACTCAACTGTACAACGCCTCGTTGGACACAGTCTCTGATAAAATGACACCGAATATCAACATGCTTTGACCGATTTTGAAACACTGGATTCTCAGAGAGCTTGATGCAACTCTGATTATCACACATGATCCTGGTCGCCTCTATCTTTCTTGTGAATAGGTTCACAAGCAGTTTTCTAACCCATATGGCCTCGCACGAAGCTGTGCTTGCAGCCATATATTCTGCCTCAGCTGAGCTCAGAGCTAGGATTTCTGTTTCTTACTGCACCAGGAGGTCATTTCCGATCCAATGTTGAAACAATACCCAGAGGTACTTTTCCAATCCTCTAAACTTCCAACACAATCTGCATCAGTAAATCCACTATATCTGATATCCTTACTCCTGGTGTACAAGAGTCCATAATTGATTGTTCCTTGTATATATCTGAAAACATGTTTGGTTGCTGCCCAGTGCGCCCTCTTCGGCTCCAGCATGAACTGATTGAGGGTGTTGATAGTGTCACAAATGTCTGGCCTGGTATTGACCAGATACATCAGGGACCCTATGAGTTGTCGTATAAGGTGGGATCAACATCCTTGTCTTCTGATGCATCAATTTTCTTCCAGTTGGTGATCATTGGAGTACCTATGGGTCTACAATCCTCCATCTTGAATCTCTTCAAATTTGTGTAGCATATCTCCCTTGTCCAAGGAAGATCTCCCCTTTTTGCTACCAAACTTCCAACCCCAGGAAATAATGCATCTGTCCCAAATCCTCATGTCAAATTCCGTGGCTAGATTCTTCTTGTAGTCCCCGATGAGCCTGGATGATCCTGTCAGGAAGAGATCATCTACATATAATACTAATTTAGAGACTCATTCTCTACAACCAAATAGTAGAGATTTGGATCTGCATCACTCTTTTGACAAATCCCATCTTCTACAAGTAGCCATTAATTCGGCCATATCATGCTCTAAGTGCCTGTTTCAGCCCATACAAGGCTTTCTTCAATTTACATACATGAGACTTCTTCTCATGTGTCTCAAAGCCTTCTAGTTGTTCAATGTATACCTCTTCTTCTATCACCTAGTTCAGAACTGCCGTTTTGACGTTCATCTGATGAATCTCCCATCCCATCTGTGCTGCAAGAGATATCACGGTTCCAATAGATGTATACCTGGCTATTGGGGCGAAGGTCTCTTCGTAGTCAATTCCTTCCTTCTGAGCATACCCCTTAGCCACAAACCTGGCTTTGTATTTTTCCACACCGCTGTCTACAGCGTATTTAATCTTGTAGATCCATCTCGAACCTACCACTGATTTGTCTTGAGGCCTTGGCACTACCTCCAAGACATCGTTCACCATTATGGAGTTGTACTCCTCTACCATCGCATCCAACCAAACCTGATGTTGAGCAGCCTCCTGAAAACTGGCAGGCTCCCCATCCTGAGCTACTAATGCCTGATATCTATCTGGCTGTTTTTGCTCCCTCTTATTGTTCCTTGGTGCACCGATGAAATCCTTTGCATCTCGCAGAATCTGACGAAGTTCCCTGCTCGTTCTTCCTTTGCCAGCAGGTGCTTCTGTTAGCTCCTCCTCCTCCTGTGATTCTTCCTGATCCGAGGAAGAATTCTTTACTTCCGTTGGTTGAAGAGGTTTGACCAACGACTCCTCTTTTGACTGCTCCTTGGAAGACATTTCTTGAGATTTTCTGAAATCCCTGTCCTCCATGAACTTCACATCTCGTCGAACTACTACCTTCCTACTCCTTGGAAGATAGATTTTGTATGCCTTAGCATTCTCGCTATATCCCACTAGATATCCTTTCTCTGCAGTTTGATCCAACTTCTTCCTCTTTTCCTCGAGGATGCGACAATATGCTAAGATCCCAAATATCCTGAAATGACTGACTTCAGGCGTCTTCTTGGTGAAGACTTTCTCTGGAGTAATCTTGCCCAATGCCCGATGAGGAGTTCTATTTTGAACATAGACTGCCGCGTTGCATGCTTCTGCCCACAAGAATTTTGGCATATGCTGATCATACATCATGGCCCTAGTTGCTTCTATGATAGTCCTGTTCTTCCTTTCTGCTACTCCATTCTGCTATGGATTGTAAGGAGTTGTCCACTCTCTTCTGATGCCCTCCTTAGTGCAAAAATCAGTGAAGTCCTTATCGACATACTCTCCACCATTATCTGAGTGCAAAACTTTTATTTTCTTCCCAGTCATATTCTCCACCAGAGCCTTGAACTCTTTGAATCAACATAAAACCTCATCCTCGGTTTTCAGAAAATAAATCCAAGTTTTCCTTGAGTGGTCATCAATGAAGGTGACGAAGTACTCGGCACCACTAAGAGCTTTAGTGGACATAGGTCCGTAGATATCTGAGTGTATCAATCCTAGTACACTCTTGGACCTGTTTTTACTTCTAGGAAATGCTGCTTTGGCATACTTTCCCAGAGCACATCCTCTGCATACAACATTGCGTTCTGTACTAAGATCCGAAACTCTTGTTACAGTATTTGTTAAGTTATGGTATGTTCTATGCTTATAACAGTTTACTTCTTTTTCTTATTATATTCCACCGATTAGCAATCACAAGTACATAAAGTAAAGTGCAGATAGAACATTAAACGATCGACAGAAAACAAGCCAAGACAAGAGACACAAGATGTGGCGGCTAGCCAGGGACAAACCCCACAATGTGTGGGGAAACCCTTTGATCAAATATTCTTTTATCTTCAATAATTCAACAAAGAGAAATAGTACAATAAATCTGATTCATATCAGCAGTAGCAAACCCTAGATCAGTAGCATCAGCATTAGCGGCTTCATTATCAAACTAGGGCAGACCATATCTCACAAATCGACAGTTGGATTGACTTCATTCCACCACCAAAAGTTTTGGCTTCCAGAGGAGGTTCAGATGAACCTACAGCGCAGTTCAGATGAGGAGATCTTCTAGGCCACGCAAGTCAATCTTTACTTCTGCAGTTGCAGCTTCAGTTTCAGCAGTTTCCGGCTTCAAACTAGGGCAGTCGATATCTTGCAAACCGTTCGTCGGATTGACTTCATTCCACCACCAAAAGTTGCGGCTTTCAAAGGAGGTTCAAATGAACCTACAACGCAGTTCCAAAGAGGAGATCTTCTAGGCCACGCAAGTCAATCTTTACTTCTGCAGTTGCAGCTTCAAATTCAACAGCTTCCGGCTTCACATGTGTGAGAGAGAGAGAGACCCATTTCAGCGCAGTAGAGAAGAGACTCATATCTGCGCAGTAGAGAGAGAGAGATGTGATGAGATGAGTGAGTCTAAATGAGGAAAAGTCCTCTTATATTTATACACAACGTTGGTGGGTGAATAGATGCGACTGTTGGGCTTCTGAGCCTACATGAGTTGTAGGTCGGCTTAATAATAATTCCATAATCAAAATAAATTCATATCTCCATGAATACTTATCGGAATTGGATGATCTTTATATCAATCCTACACCTCTCGACGAGAGGAATCTAATAAAAATATTATCAGCCATGAATAAGATGACCCACATGAAGTTTTTCCCTGGTTGCCAATTTTAACACTCCCTCTCAACCATGGAGAACTTCATTTGCAATCTGTCTATCGGTCGTTACTATTCATCCATCAAATGCACTGCCTTGTACAGCCTGACCCATGCCCTGCTCTGCTCTATTTTGCCTATTCTGCTTTGTCTTGTTCTGCCCTGCACTGATCTGTACTGTTTTGTTCTGTTCTGCTCTGCTCTTGCATTGCTCTGTTCTACTCTGCTTTTGTCCGAATTATGAAGAAGAAGAAATGATCGAGGATGTATCATACTGACTCAAAGTCAGTCTCAGAGTATGTACCACTGATCCCAGACCAGTCTCAACCGACCCGAAGTCAGCGTCATAGTATGGTACAACTCCTACCACTGGTCCCAGACCAGTATCATTGATCCCAGATCAATGGAGGTCATCCTAGCGTAGGGAGTACGATAGTTACAACGATGCGTCCATCGGTACTACTATGGTCCCTAACTTCATTTCCCTGCTCATTGATCAGATGAGAGGTACTTCCCATGAGTCCCAGACTGCATGGGTAGGATGCCTCGACAGCAGAACTAATCAATCCTGTCCTCACAGGAGAACACATCAATCCTGCTACACTTGCCATGGAGAACACATCAATCCAGGCCTCACAGGAGAACACATCAATCCTGCTACAATTGCCATGGAGAACACATCAATCCAGGTTGCCATGGAGAACACATCAATCCAGGCCTCACAGGAGAACACATCAATCCTGCTACAATCGCCATGGAGAACACATCAATCCAGGCTTCACAGGAGAACTAATCATCCTGCTACACAGGAGAGCGAATCATCCTGTCCCACAAGAGAGCGAATCATCTTGTCCCACAAGAGAGCGAATCATCTTGTTCCAGTGTGCACCACCAGGGGAGGGTGAGTCACCCTGTGGTCGTATGTTGCTCCAGTAAGAACCACAAGCCCTCAGAGCTCCCAGAGTTCAATGTATGCAACATGCAGGACCCTTGTACAAGGGTTTCTTGATGACTCCAAGTCGTCTGGGAAAATCACAAATTAGATCTTTCCTCGGGGCTTTGACAAGGTGTATCAACCTGTACATCATCTTAATGTGATGGAGCCTCCTTGCTCATCAACTTACCATATCCCAGATGATGTCTATCTGCTGGAGCAATCGACGAATACGGGATTCCTCAATAATCAAATCCCACCTCTGGTTGTTATAGAGAATCACAATGGTATCCAATGTAAATCCAAACAGCTCACTGAAGAGCTTTCGCAACCAGACTGCCTCACACGAGGTCATGCTAGCAACAGTATATCCTGCTTCAGCGGTGCTCAAATTCACTGACTTCTGCTTCCTGCTCATCCAGGATATCGAAGCAGATCCCAAGGTGAAACAGCACTCGGAAGTGCTCTTACGGTCCACCACACTGCCTGCCCAATCAGCATCAGTATATCCAAGTAGTCTCACAACTCCGACAGTGTATCTTAACCCATTGTGCCACGAAGATATCTCAGAAGATTCTTGGCATCAATCCAGTGAGGCTCAACCAAATATGAGCTCACAATGCTAGCTGCAAAACATATGTTCGGATGGAGGTTCACCAAGAACATCAATGCGAATGAGTTTATGAAACTCAGAGGCATTTCCCAAATCTGGTCCGACATCACTACCATATAACTTTTAAAAGTTAAGATCCTCGAGGTAGTCATAGGCTTGCAGTCCATCATACCAAATCTTTCCAATATCTTTACCACATATTTTCCTTGAGATAGGAAAATTTCTCCTGGCTTTTGCCACACTTCAAGTCCTAGGAAGTAGTGCATCAGTCCTAGGTCTTTCATTTCAAATTCAGAGGCCAGCTCCCTCTTACATTTGTGAATGAGAGGGTCTGCACCTGTTAGAAAGAGGTCATCCACATACAACACCAGTATGAGAGGCTTGTCATCTTCAACCTTAAAGTGAAGCTTAGGATCGGCTTCACTCCTAGTGAATCCCAGCTTCATCAAGTAGCTATCGATCCTCTCATACCATGCTCGGGGTGCTTGCTTCAGCCCATAGAGAGCCTTCTTCAACCTGCATACATGAGATTTTCAATCATAAATCTCAAATCCTTCGGGTTGCTCCACATAGACCTCTTCTTTGATCAAACCGTGCAAGAACGCAGTCTTGACATCCATCTGATGTAGGTTCCATCCTTGTGAAGTCACAAGGGCTATGATCAAGCGGATGGTCGTATATCTGGCAACAAGTGCAAATATCATAGTCTATACCTTCCTTCTGGGATAAACCACGAGCAACAAAATGAACCTTATACTTTTCCATACTTCCATTTGCTGCATGCTTTATCTTGTAAAGCCATTTTGAAGTAACAATTGTCTTGTCCAGGGTCTAGGAACTACTTCCCAGACATCATTCTCCATAATAGACTCATATTCTATGGTCATAGCACCCTTCCATAGTTAATGCTTGACGACATCTGAGAATGATGAAGGCTCCTTTTGTATGATCGTGCTCATGATGGTCAGGTATCCCTGATACCTGTTAAGTTTCTTAATTTGACGGAAGGTTCCTCAAGGTGCAGCATGTCCTTCAGAATCATCAAGTATCCCCCTAAGCCACGAAGGCCTCTTCCTAGAAGAGGAAGGCTCATGTGGATGAGAATCAATCAGATCCATGGGTTATTCTACATCAGGCATTGATTCATCATCCTTTTCTTTCGGTTCCCTGGTGTCGGCTTCTTGAGAGCTCCTCAAAGTCAGAAGATTGTTCACCTTGCAGTGAACTTTTCTTCAAGAGTCTTGGAACCCAATGCTTGATGAGGGCATCGATTTTGTACATATACAGTGGTGATTGTAGTTTCAGCCCATAGAAACTTCAGAAGTCTTTGATCATGTAGCATGGCCCGGACAGCTTCCATCATCGTGCGGTTCTTCCTTCTCACCACACCATTTTGCTCAAGAGTATGTGGTGTAGTAGTTTCCCTCTTAATGCCAACCTCAGGTATGCCTGAGTGAACCAACTGTAATATATCGGAGGTCTTGCTTTGGCTTGAGGGGAATGGTCCCCTTTTGAGATTTCCTTTGGCACATCCCGGACATACACCTTCTTTCTCTACTTGGAATTCGGGCATCCCTGTTACCATTTGTCTTACATCGGGTAGAGCTTTGTATTGAAGGTGGGAAAACCTCCGATGCCAAAGTTCGGACTAAAGAGTTGTGTCACAAGACATGACACCTAGCGGACTTCCATCAACTTGATATAATGAATCAACACTAAACCCAAGAGTAAAGGAATCTTTAACATTATTTTTCCATATACATACTTTGCCATTGCTGAAGGTTACCTTGTAGCCTCTGTCTTCCATTGCCAAGATGGACACTAGGTTCCTTTTGAGGTCAGGTGCATTTAATACATCCTAGAATTTCTAGCCTTCTTGAATGCTTGTCCTCTTCCTTGATTCCCAGCTCTCCTCTTACCTTTGTTGTTAAATTTTTCATTCCTTAGATTTCCACCAGAGGGATTTCGATTTGCACCACTGCATACTGTACCATGCTTCTCTAATCATGATTATCATCATGCTGCTCAAACTAGTGTGCATCATCATCATACTATCCTATATGTCCATGATCTCATGTTGCCCTTTATGTCCATGATCTCATTCATCATGATGCTCATGATCTCATACATAGTGACTTGCTTTATCGCAAATGTAACATCGTCATTTTCTTCTAGCCTTAGGTCCAACCTTTCCTTTTGATTTAGTCCCGGAATTATTTCTTTTCTTTGCATGAGAAGAAAAGGCAGCAGGAGGACCTTTAGGCATGGGCATTTCTTGCACTTCTTCCCTTGTTTCTTCTTGAATGCATCTAGCCATTAATTCCTCAAAACCAGGAATTACATTATAGTTCAAAAGAGTAGTCTTGAACACATACCATTCAAATGGCAATCCTCCAAGAGTTGTGAGTGCCATTTCTCTGTCAGTAATAGTGTCCCCAATAGATAGGAGATCGTTCTTGATCTCGGTGTTTCTTAAGAAGTATGCTTGCATACTTTCATCTTTACCCTTCTTGATTTCCCTTAGCTTATTTCTAAGAAACAAAACTTGATTTGCATCATTAACTTTAAATAAACTCACCAGTCTATCGTAGATTTCCTTGGAGGTGTCCAGTTCAGAGATGTAGGCCACCAAGTGCTTGTTGATAGAGTCCCGGATGATCTTCTATTGTTTTGACTTCTCCATTTTTTCATTTGTTCCAGGCAGCAGCGGATGCATTTGATGGAGGCTCAACAATATTGCCTCTCACATGATCCAACACTCCTTGATTCTCAAGGGTTAGATCGATAGACATCTTCCATCCGTGATAGTCAGCTTTCTCACGGAGCTTGTCTTCAGCAGGAAAGAGTGTTGAGGACCCCATAGTTCTTTTAGGATAGCCTTGCCAATATTCTCTTCGATGATTGTTCTTGCTCGGGCTTTGTCTTCACCTCAGCTCTGATACCATGTTAAGTTATGGTATGTTCTATGCTTATAACAGTTTACTTCTTTTTCTTATTATATTCCACCGATTAGCAATCACAAGTACATAAAGTAAAGTGCAGATAGAACATTAAACGATTGACAGAAAACAAGCCAAGACAAGAGACACAAGATGTGGCGGCTAGCCAGGGACAAACCCCACAATGTGTGGGGAAACCCTTTGATCAAATCTTCTTTTATCTTCAATAATTCAGCAGAGAGAAATAGTACAATAAATCTGATTCATATCAGCAGTAGCAAACCCTAGATCAGTAGCATCAGCGTTAGCGGCTTCATTATCAAACTAGGGCAGACCATATCTCACAAATCGACAGTCGGATTGACTTCATTCCACCACCAAAAGTTTTGGCTTCCAGAGGAGGTTCAGATGAACCTACAACGCAGTTCAGATGAGGAGATCTTCTAGGCCACGCAAGTCAATCTTTACTTCTGCAGTTGCAGCTTCAGTTTCAGCAGTTTCCGGCTTCAAACTAGGGCAGTCGATATCTTGCAAACCGTTCGTCGGATTGACTTCATTCCACCACCAAAAGTTGCGGCTTTCAAAGGAGGTTCAGATGAACCTACAGCGCAGTTCCAAAGAGGAGATCTTCTAGGCCACACAAGTCAATCTTTACTTCTGCAGTTGCAGCTTCAAATTCAACAGCTTCCGGCTTCACATGTGTGAGAGAGAGAGAGACCCATTTCAGCGCAGTAGAGAAGAGACTCATATCTGCGCAGTAGAGAGAGAGAGATGTGATGAGATGAGTGAGTCTAAATGAGGAAAAGTCCTCTTATATTTATACACAACGTTGGTGGGTGAATAGATGCGACTGTTGGGCTTCTGAGCCTACATGAGTTGTAGGTCGGCTTGATAATAATTCCATAATCAAAATAAATTCATATCTCCATGAATACTTATCGGAATTGGATGATCTTTATATCAATCCTACACCTCTCGACGAGAGGAATCTAATAAAAATATTATCAGCCATGAATAAGATGACCCACATGAAGTTTTGCCCTGGTTGCCAATTTTAACAGTATTCCTGAGAATTCTCAGAGCCCCATGGTGCAAATGTCCCATTCTTCTGTGCCATAGTTCGTTCAAATCTTTGTCTCCATGACTGCCTATTAGTGCCATTGGTGATTCTCTTTGTAGTCTGTACAACTTGTTACTTCTGATCCCGATCTGCACTTTCTTTTTCCAGCTCGGGTGTTTGACATATACTTTCTCCTTGATGAAAAAAACTTCATAGCCTTCGCCTTGGAGTTGCGACATGAAAAGTAAGTTCATCCTCAATCTTGGTACATACAGCACATTGGTAGCACGGAACTACTCTCCCGTTTTTGTTTGAAAAACTATGGTACCCTTCCCTACTAGAGTACACTTTGTCTTATTCCCCATTGTGATATGAAAATTCATCCTTTCCTCCTGATAATCTAAGAAACATTCCCGGATTCCTGTCATATGCCAAGAGGCTCAATTGTCTATATACCATACCTCTGATGATGCAGAGCTAGTCACACAAGCCACTGCTTCTTCTAGCGGGGAAGACAACATAGAGAAATCGAAATTACTCTCTTGTGCAATTTTCTGAAAAATTGTGCAAGTCTCCTGACGTAGATTGTTAATTTTAGGTATGTTCTATGCTTAGAGCAATTTATTTCAATTTTCATAGTTAGCTCAATATCTTTTCCAGATTAGCGATGACATCAACATTAAAGTAAGCTGCAGATAGAACATAAACATAAATCGCAAAAGACAAGCCAAGACAAGAGGACACAAGATGTGGCGCTAGCTAGGAACAAACACCAATGTGGGGGAACCCTTGATCAATTCTTCTTATATGTTCTTCAATAGTTCAACAAAGAGAGAGAGATAGTACATTTACAACAAAAGTCAACACTTTGACTTATCTAGATACGAATATAGATCATCTCTAAGAAGATGATACTTGAGATCAGTTGAAGACATGCTGGTTCAACTGATTCTCCAAGGTGATTTCTTCACCTATCATTGTGCTGCATCTCATCATCACGCTGCACCTCACCGTGCTACACCCATCATCACAATGCTGGACCTTATGACCATATTGTACACATCATACTACTGCACCTTATGCTGCACTGTTGTCCTAGTGTTTAGCACTGCTTTTCCTTGTGCCACTGCTGCACCATGCTATCACCCATGTGCTTGTTGCACCATTACTGCTTCATGTACTTGCTGCACCAAGTACCATACTGCTGTCCCAATGTGCTTGCAACACTATGCTTGTTGCACGTGGTTGTTGTTGCTGTCTCATGTACCATACTATTACAACACCATGAACTTGCTGTACTAAATACTAGTTGTCCCATGTACCATACTATTACAGCACTATGAACTTGCTGCACTAAATACTAGTTGTCCCATGTACCATACCACTATGTACAACCACCAATTTGGCTCCCACAGACTGCCCAACAATCTGGGCCAAACTAATCCTCAACACCTACAAGAAATGTCTTAGACAACATACCTTAGCTCACTGTTTTGAGGTCTGATTTGTTTGCTACAACTTAGGTTTGGTTAGGGCATATCATAGTGCCTTTGCCAACCTTCTTTTCTGCCTAAATTTGCTCCAAGGTAATGCGGTTGCCCTTCCTGGTGGGGATGAGACCCTTCACAATAGTCCTGGGCAGTTCTAGCCTTTACAAGGTCCACGACCTGCCCTCACAACAAGCTTCCATAGATTTGCAGCAAACTCATTAAGGGTTTCCCCGTCCTCTAAACAATTGATGCGGCTGCCCTTCCTTGCAATAATTCGGTCACTTGAGATGGCCTAAGACAGCCCTTCAAACCTTCGCTAGAATGCTGCCTTAGCTGCGGCCTTGTCATCCCTTTACTTGGCCTGTTACAAGAGAGAACAGTCCTCAAATACATCCGTTGCTTGACCTCCTGGTCTCCTCCTCATCATGCTGTCCAGAATCTCCTTGGCCTTTTTAATAGCCTCCAAAACCCACACTCTTCTGTCCTCTTTTGTTGCGGCTAAAACAGAGAATGTTTAGGGTGGCTGAACAACATTTAGGGCAGCTTCGATCTGGACAGCGTATAGCCTTGTGTCCACCATAAGAGTTGCCCTCCATGTAAGCTACCACATTAGGACGTAGAGCCTTCTCTTCATTGCCTGCATCTAGATCTAGGGCATGCCTTCTCTATGACAACATTGAGCTAGGGCATCCTCTCCTTAAGGCTGCGTAGATTCTTAGGATCTCTTCCTCCCACCAAAAACCCAAAGACAAGTGCAGAGGAAGAGAACACAAGAAGTGTATGTGAGAAATGACTGTCAAGTCATCTCCTTTTATACTAAAACGTTGAGCACATGTGGGGTTTATTTGGTTGCTGGCCGACCTTGACGAATTGTCTTATAACACAAATAAATTCATAACTCCATGAATACTTATCGGAATCGGATGATCTTTAGATCAATCCTATGCCTCTTGATGAGAGGGATCCAAGAAAAATATCAGCTGCCATAAATAAGATGACCCACATGGAGTTTGGCCCTAGTTGCCAATTTTAACACTCCCTCTCAACTAGGGAGAACTCCATTCGCTGATCCATATGTCCGACTGTACTATCTTTGCCATCAGTGCCCTGCACTGCTCTGCTCTGCTTTGTTTTGCTGAACCATAAAGAAGAAGAATTGATCGAGAATGTCTCTTACCATTCTCTAATGACCCGAAGTCAGTTTTATTTATCCCAGATCAATATCACAAGAGAGTGTGTCAAACCACTCATGCTAATCCCAGATCAATGGAGGTCATCCTAGCATAGGGAGTACGGTAGATACAAAGATGTGTCCATCGATAGTACTACTATGTTCCCTAACCCCATTTCCCTACTCATTGGCCAGATGAGAGGTACTTCCCATGAGTCCCATACTGCATGGGTTGGATTCCTCGACAGGAGAACCATTCATCCTGTCCCTAAGTCGCCACGGGGTATCACAGGGGAAGGCTGAGCCATTTACCCTATACACAACACACCATTAGGGGATGGTGAGTTGCCCTATGGTCGCGTGTTGCTCCAACAAGTACCCCAAGCCCCTCCGGGCTCCTAGAGCTCAATGCATGCATCATACAGGACCCTCATAAGGTCTCTCAACGACTCCAAGTCGTTCAGGAAAGTCACAAATTTGACCTTTCCCCGGGGCTTTGACAGAATGTCTGCAACCTGTACATCAATCTCAATGCGATAGAGCCTCCTCGCTCATCGACGTACCATATCCCAGATAAGGTAGTATTTGATGTCTATATGCTGGAGCAATCATGGAATACAAGATTCCTCAACAATCAAATCTCCCCCCCCCCCCTTGGTTGACACAAAGGATCACGGTGGTATCCATCATGTGTACAAACAGCTCGCTGAAGAGCTTCCACAACCAAGCAGCTTCACACGAGATCATACTCGTAGCTATGTATTCGGTCTTAGCGGTGCTTATAGCAACTGACTTCTGCTCCCTGCTCATCCAGGATATCGAATAGAACCCAAAGAGAACTAGCACTCGAAAGTGCTCTCACAATCCTCCACACTGCCTGCCCAGTTAGTATTCGAATAATCATGCAACTTTATATTTCTGGCAGTGTATCTCAATATATGAGAGATAGTGCCCTGAAGTTATCTTAGAAGATTCTTGGCACCAATCTAGTGAGTCTCAACCATATATGAGCTCGTCTTGCTAACTGCAAAACATATATTCGGATGGAAGTTCACCAAGAATATTAATGCGAATGAGTTTATGAAACTCAGAGACATTTCCCAAATCTGGTCTGGCATCACTACCACTTAACTTCTGAAGGTTAAGCTCCATGAGGTAGTCACGGGCTTGTAGTTCACCATTCCAAATCTGGAATCCAACTCCCTCTCACTTCTGCGAATGAGAGGGTTTGCACCTATCAGAGGTTGTCATCAGAAGGTGCCGGTATGAGAGGTCTATCATCCACAACCTTCAAGCAATGGTTTGGATCGACTTCACTCCTAGTGAATCTCAATTTCATCAGACAACTATCAATCCTCTCATACTATGCTCGAGGTGTTTTGCTTCAAGCCATAGAGGGCTTTCTTCCACCTGCATACATGAGATTCCTGATCATGAATCTCAAACCCCTCGGGTTGTTTCAAACCTGTGGACCTGCTACATGAGGGGAATGGTCCCCTTGTAAGATTTTCCTTCGGTACATCTCGGACATGTACCTTCATGCTCTTCTTGAATTCAGGCATCCGAGTCACCATTTGACTCACATCAGGTAGGGCCCCATAATAAGTAGACTTCCAGTGCTATAGATGAGATGATCCCCAATTGACATGATCCCCAATGGATCATCCTGCAACTTGAAACAAATTGCCAACCCTGAACCCATGAGTAAAAGCATCTTTGGAAATTCTATTTTCAAACATGTACCTTTCCATCGATGAATGCCACTATGAAACCTTTGAATTTTATTGCCAAAATGGACATCAGGTTCTTCTTCCGATCAAGTACATAAAAAGATTCTCGTAAATGAATCGAGTTACCCTTATTCAATTGAGGGGTAACATTCCCTACACCCTTTCCACGATAGGTGGCATCGGCTCCAAGTATAATCCCATGATTGTTTCCATCTCTACCAAATTAGAGAGAGCACCCTTCTATCCGATGGAGTGCCTTGAAGCACTACAATCAATAAGCCAGATTCCCAAAGAATCTGAAGGAGAGGGCCAATACAAGATAACGCTTCTTTATCTTATCAGAAACAACATTTGATTCTTCATACTTGGGGTTCCTTGCTTTCTCTAAAGAGTCAGCTGTTTCCTTGATGATCTGCATTACCTGTCATTCCTTTGATCATTGAAAATGTCCCTGGAATGATTGTTATCATCATCAAGTGATTTGTCCCTACCATTCAGACACTCCTTCGCATAGTGGCTGAACTTATTATTCCTTTCCTTCTACCCTTAGATCCAGACTTCCCATTGAAGTGATCTTTAGGTAGGCCATTAGAAGCTTCTGCTGTGCCATTCTGATAATATTCTCTGCTTCGACTTCACCCTAGGTGAATTTGAAGAGGGATGAGGAATCCACTGATCCTTTTGTCCTTACCCAACCGTCTTTGGTGATTTCTCATTCACTCTTGCTTGGGCTTTGTCTCCACCTCAGCTTCGATACCATGTTAATTTTAGGTATGTTCTATGCTTAGAGCAATTTATTTCAATTTTCATAGTTAGCTCAATATCTTTTCCAAATTAGCAATCACATCAACATTAAAGTAAACTGCAGATAGAACATAAACATAGATCACAGAAGACAAGCCAAGACAAGAGGGCACAAGATGTGGCCTTAGCCAGGGACAAACCCCAATGTGGGGAAACCCTTGATCAATTTTTCTTATATGTTCTTCAATAGTTCAACAAAGAAAGAGAGAGATAATACATTTACAACAAAAGTCAACACTTTGACTTATCTAGATAAGAACATAGATCATCTCTAAGAAGATGATACTTGAGATCAATTGAAGACATGCTGCTTTAACTGATTCTCCAAGGTGACTCCTTCACCTATCATTGTGCTGCATCTCGTCATCATGCTGCACCTCACCGTGCTGCACCCATCATCACAATGTTGGACCTTATGACCATGTTGTACACATCATACTGCTGCATCTTATACTGCACTGCTGTCCCAGTGTTTAGCGCTATTGTACCTTGTACCACTGCTGCATCATGTTGTCACCCATTTGCTTGCTGCACCAAGTACCATACTACTGTCCCAATGTACTTGCAACACCTAGTGGTTGTTGTTGTCCCATGTACCATACTATTACAGTACCACGAACTTGCTGCACTAAATACTAGTTGTCCATGTACCATACCACTATGTACAACCACCAATTTGGCTCCCTTTGACTGCCCAACAATTTGGTCCAAACTGATCCTCAACACCTACAAGAAATGTCTTAGACAACATACCTTAACTCACTGTTTTGAGGTTTGATTTGTTTGCTGCAACTTAGGTTTGGTTAGGGCATATCACAGTCCCTTTGCCAGCCTTCTTTTCCGTCCAGATTTGCTCCAAGGTAATGCGAATGCCCTTCTTGGTGGGGATGAGACCCTTCACAATAGTCCTGGGCAGTTCTAGCCTTTACAAGGTCCACGACCTGCCCTCACAGCAAGCTTCCATAGATTTGCAGCAAACTGGTTAAGGGTTTGCCCGTCCTCTAAACAGTTGATGCGGCTGCCCTTCCTTGCAATAATTCGGTCACCTGAGATGGCCTAAGACAACCCTTCAAACCTTTGCTGGAATGTTGCCTTAGATGCGGCCTAGTCATCCCTTTACTCGGCCTATTACAAGAGAGAACAGTCCTCAAATACATCCATTGCTCGGCCTCCTAGTATCCTCCTCATCACGCTGTCCAGAATCTCCTCGGCCTTCTTAACAGCCTCCAAAACCCACGTTGTTCTATCCTCTTTTTGCTGCGGCTAAAACAGAGAATGTTTAGGGTGGCTGAACAACATTTAGGGCAGCTTCGATCTGGACAGCGTATAGCCTTGTGTCCACCATAAGAGTTTCCCTCCATGTAAGCTACCACATTAGGACGTAGAGCCTTCTCTTCATTGCCTGCATCTAGATCTAGGGCATGCCTTCTCTATGACAGCGTTGAGCTAGGGCATCCTCTCCTTAGGGCTGCGTAGATTCTTAGGATCTCTTCCTCCCACCAAAAACCCAAAGACAAGTGGAGAGGAAGAGAACACAAGAAGTGTGTGTGAGAAATGACTCTCAAGTCATCTCCTTTTATACTAAAACATTGAGCACATGTGGGGTTTATTTGGTTGCTGGCCGACCTTGACGAATTGTCTTATAACACAAATAAATTCATAACTCCATGAATACTTATCGGAATCGGATGATCTTTAGATCAATCCTACACCTCTCGATGAGAGGGATCCAAGAAAAATATCTGCTACCATAAATAAGATGACACACATGCAGTTTGGTCCTAGTTGCCAATTTTAACATAGATGCCTCTACATCATGGTCTCGACCCATAATTGATTTTCCTTTCCTGTCTCTGATTACTTGCTTTGATACCATGTGAAAATTCTATCACTACAACAACTAATTTATTTTACCTACTTATTTCCCAATAAGTTATTTACGAAAAGCGTTTAGTAAACATTAAAATAAATTCTGTTGCAAATATCACACCATAATACAGAAACAAATACATGCACAAGAATCAGACACATTAACACAAATATTTTGGAAAAACCCAATGCGGGAAAACCGGTGCAGTAGAGGAGGATTTTTATTATTCAACAATTCTTCAGTACAAATGGCTGCGAACCTGGATTACCCAACAAAGAAAAAATTCTCCAACACTTCTCTCAGCGTCAGGCTTGCTGGCCTCTGCACAGCTCCCAGACCCTCTGCGTCAGCGCCTGCCTCTCTGTGTTAGCACTGGGCCTCTCTGTGTCACCCACACAGGCGCTCAAGTGACTGCGCAGTTCTGCTGCCTCTGCGTATGCCTGAGAGGCTCTGCATTTGCCTCTCCAACCTCTGTGCTATTCCTCTGGTGCTGTTCTTGACTCTTTGTTCCGTACCCGCTACCTCTTGCTGCTCTCCAGACTACTAGTTCGAATTTCTCAGCTAACCCCACTCTAGAAATCGAACTAACTGGTCTTTCTCAGTGTGTTCTCCAACTGACCCTCAAGCCTCTTCTTATACTTTTCCTGTTGGTCCTTCAATGGCCGAGACTACATCTCTAATCAACGGCTAAGATTAGATTTAGCTTGATCCATGACTTTTGGAACCTTCTAACCTAGTTTTATATTAATACCCATTAATATTTTTATTTTCCCAAGTTTAGACTTAGGAACCCATTAAAAATATTAATTATTGTAATATCTCCCAAATCGGGTACAATCTGCCCAAACCGTTTCTGGGTCTTGGAGATCTCATGTGCTGGTGCACATCCGATGCTCTCCATCAATTTTCATGGCTAGAGCACATCCGATGCTACCTCAAATCAACAACCCTGACCAAGAAGACATCGGTCAGTAGGCAGTTTGTGAAAAAGAGGCAGCTGCAAACTTTCCTTGCCAATTCCATGACCCTGTAGCCGAGTACATGAGCATATTCGTAAACCAATAGCAGAGGTCGGTTCAACAACATGTATCAGGTTCTTTGTTTGAAGACTTTTCATGGTGCATGCTTGTTTTAAATTTTATTTTTCAGCAGCATGAAGGCACTATGTCTAGTACTCTAATACTGGCCTGGCTCCATTGGAGGGTGGAACTTACTTAGGTGAACTGAGCCTTGTGCATAAGTAGGAATGTATATAAATAAGCTCACTAGCTGAGCATTTACTTTCCAGAAGATAGAATTTATGTTTTCTGCAATTTAGTTTGATGGAGAAAGGACCCCTTACACATAAAGTTTCATGGAGATTTCATGGTTGTACAAGTTCATTATATTTCTGACTCCATGCCCAATGATGAAGGATACTAGTCTGCAGGTTCTCAACACCTTGCCAGCAAGGCATTGTCCCTAGTAGGAGCCAATGTTGTCACTCAATGCTTTACAAGTTATCAGTTGCCCAGAATACATAAGAGCAGTGAAGTTTGAAGCCATTTCTCAAGCCACAGAAGCTCTCAGGGTTTAATCAGTACCTCTCCATTGCATATTGCTTGGAAAGAGCTTTCCAACGATATGTTGAAGTCCTAAAATGGAGTTCTGGATCAGAAGATAGAGCATGTTGAAGTTACCCTTGGAAAGCTAGAAAACAAAGGAAAATAGCCTAAAGGAAAAGGCTCATCGCAAATCGCAATCAGAGCTTCCTTATGTTGGAAATATTGAGGGGGGGTGAATCAGTATTTCTTTTCAATTGTTACTTTTACCAGTTAAATCAATTATATTTACAACACAAAATGAACAATAGGAATAAATACTTTCATTAATATAATCTTTACAATAAATTAGGTACAATATATATAGGGCTCCAACCCGTCTCCAAGCACCAACTTGGTATTTTGTGAGGCTCCAACCTCTAGGGCACCAACTCTATCTTGTCAAGGCACCAACCTTGGATTTAGGAGCACCAACTCCAAGGACACCAATCCTTCCAATTTTGAGGCAACAACCCCAAGGGCTTCGACCCAATCTTATCAAGGCACCAACCTTGTTTGTTCAAGGCTCCAACCTTCAAGTCACCAACCCTCTGGGATCCAACCCACTGCTATATTTTGTCTAGATATGTTTGATAGTAATTCTCAGCTCCCAATTTTTTATTCACTGAATTCTGTCAATCTATAGCTTCACTGCTACATCAATGACAATCTGTCTTCATATGAAGGAGTCTTCACAAGTCTTCATATTGCTCAAACAGATACTCCAAGTCACATCATGATGACTAACACACCATGGTCTTCAATAGTCTAGACTCTATACACTATTGTCAATGTATCTTCAATGATCTTACACACACACAACTCTTTGTTTCAACCCTCTGTTTTAATAGTCTCGATAACTGCTTCAGGAGTAATTGCTTCAAAAGAGTGACTATTGCAGCTTCAGGTTGTGCGCACAATTATAAAACAACCCTGTCTTATGCAATCTCTTTAACAGATTGTGGGCTGCGCTTCTACGGATTCATTATAAGTCCGAACCTTCAATGATTAACCTAGTCAGCATAATGTTTTTACCTTCGTCTTCCACTGGACCTTCGGCTTTCTTTCTACTCTTCCTTCATGTTCACGAGTTGTGAACTATCGTTTTGTTCTATGATCGATGCACACAATCGATTGGATAGAAATGATACGTCTTAACTTATATTTATATGGGTTTCACCAATGACTAGAAAGACACGTTTATTGGAAGGAGGCCGACTTGTATATTAAAACATATTGAAGAGTTTTTCATCCATAGACTTGATTATTCACGGAAACCATATAAGAGAGGCTATACCCACATGCCACGTCACTACCTCAATTGCAATTGCAACTTTCGGAGGTCTCGCAATCGCAACTCTTAACATCACCAATGTAACATGGCCGATATTCATACTGCCGATGAAATGGACACGATATAATATTAAACCATCGTCAATAGATCTGTCGGGTCCACAACAAATATCGCAATTGACGGTCGGGTTCACAAGACTTATTGCAATCGGCGGTCAGGTTCACAACTCTTATCACAATCGGCGGTCCGACAGTGACAACCCTTATGATTTGCGTAACTTCCTCGATACTTGGACGCGATATTACATAAAGGTATATTCTATGGAGCTATCGGGTCCGCATATTATATCGCAATTGGCGTTTTGACATCCCTTTGAAACTTGCAATTACTAATGATGTGATATTTCATTAAGTTGAATTGTAATGGTCCTGCGGGTCGGTAATATTATCGCAATCAGAGGATTTAAGTGGCATTCCTTTGTGATGCATAACTTCCAATGCGGATGCGATATTCCTTAGGGTGTGTTGTAATGGGACCATTGGGTCCTGTTGTCGCACAGATTGTCATGACAACGCTTAGACCGGGCGCTGTCACCCTGATCCTCGATCTCTCCGTTTAAGCCTGTCTCCCGCGGCTAAGGGGGGTAGACCCTATGGGACAATGGATGACCAACTGTAGACCAGTTGGGTTGGGAGACACGAAGGAAAACAAGCACTTAATTTGATTTTATTAAGTTAATAGACCAGTGCCTTATGAAATGAATGATGAAACGATTATTTATCAAATGCTGCAGAGATATGAGCTCATCAACAATCATTTACCATCAAACAAAGCTTAACTTTTTTACCAAATGCGAGATAATCAATAAATGCTTAATGGCTTAATGATACTCCAGCAGTTAAAATTTCGAAAGATAAAGTGCTTTGAACAACCACGTAAAGTGCTAACCAGAGATCACATTCATATAGTTAATCTTCAAATGAACATTTAAGCATGTTTAACCATATAAATATTTTTCCCACATCAAATTTTAGCCTCAGCAGAAAAGATAAAATATACCAAATCCCTGAGCCAAGACTGAAACTGGCAAAAAATTTCCAAAATATTTTTATATTTTTAAGTAAAATAAAACTAAACCAACTAAAGATGGACTTTAAATCTAAAGAAAATTCTAAACTATAGAACAAAAATAAGAAGTCTAAAAACTACTTTTTTATGCCTTTTTTTTTTTGAATTATTTTTATTTTATATAAAGCTAAAATATCAAAATAGAACTAAATCGAAATCCTAAATTAAAAACTATAGAATAAAACTTTAAATCTAAAAATTAAATAAAACTAAAATCCTAACTAAAGTCTAAACAAGGGGCTTTTTTTTAATTTTTTATGAATTTTTTATTTTTATGATTATAAAGTTGAGATCCAAATAAAACAAAGGCTAAAGCAAATTAATGTAAATGATGATAATTCTACACTATATAGAAATAAACGATCTACACTATATAGAAATTTAATGCACCCAAAAAAAAAAGAAAAATGAAAACGAAACTGAAAACGCTTCAAGCTAGAACCTAAAATCGGAATTGGAAACGCCTACATACAAAGAGCCCCAGCCGCAAACGTTACGAATGAAGGAAAATCGAAGCCAAAAATTGAACGCTGACCCTAACCAACCCAGCACACACGTGGTGATTAAAAAAAATGAAAAACGTGAATGTCTGGTTGCTTGCTGTCTTGTACAGGAGCTCGATGAGGGAAAGAAGAACTCGACGGAAGAAAAAGAATGACGCAGAGGGCATGAACGCAGGTTTTTGAATCTGAAAGCACAGGGAAACAACTGCGTGGTTCAGTGAGAGAGCAACAGATAGCGTGGAATGGAGACGCAGGCTTAAAAAAAATGTGCGGCTGCGATTGCTGATATGATTTTTGGACTGCGATTTGTATCCACAGGGCAGCTTTGAATGACAGTGCCTTTTGCAGGATTTAAAGATGGATTCGAGTGAGGCAGCAGCAAAAGAGGCCTGCGTGAAAATGATTGGAGCTGCAACAGGTTAAACGATGGAAACTGCGTGAGATTTGGGATAGCATGCAAAGCATCAAACCCTCAAATAAAACTTCGAAAAGAACTATGCCTGAACAGATCCCAGAGGGCAAACAAATATATGTATTTTTTTTTTTGTATAAATTTTCCAGAGAAATATAATATGCAGCCAGAAACTGGTAAACCCTTTAAAATTCCTCAGAAATTTGCAAATAAAGTGATATTCCTCCGCTTCAGCGCTTCCAGTTATCAAACCCCACAAAGATTTCCAGCTCTGAAATAAGTATTCCTGCAATAGCTGATTCTGAGGCCAGATCTTACCCTCAGGGCCTAGATCTGGCTTCAAAATCCAATTTCGACTTTAGATCCGCAACCTGCAATGTAAAAACAAAAAACCCAGAAATGATATGTGCAAGAAAAAAAAACAAAATCCTATAAACCAGCTACAAAATTTACAACTTTGTGACTCTGCAACAGTCAGATTTGTCAGTAACTACAGTGATATTATCAGAATATCAGATTTACTATGAGATACTTTCAGAAATCTCTCATGCATTCATAAGACAAACTTAAATGATAAACCTAGGATTGAAACTGGCTGGGCTCTGCAAGAGAGTGCTTGCGAGAGTTGGCTGGTTCAACCGAGAACTTCCCCAAACGCTCACTGATCTTCTCAATAAGGGTTTTCTGCACAACTCACTTCAACCATCAATAAAGCGGGAAAAAACAATACTAGATTCCAGATACAATGGAGATACCTGCCACTATTTCAGAAATACTATTACCATTTCAAACCCTAGTAAGTGAACAAGCTACCTGTGTTCAACAATACTCTGTATCAAGCTGTTACTAATGGCTGAAAAATAAAAATATGCAGAAAATAAAACAGCTCACAACACTTCAAGAGAGTAACACCAGCAAGATTTCAACCCCAAAGTCTTTCTTTATTAGCACTAGAAAAAGTTTACAGGAGAGCTTTCTTCAGCACAAGACTCACAGATCGAATGATCTCAAATGACCCCTAGCACCCTATTTAAAGGAAAAATTCCCAACGGCTAGTTCGAGTGATCCATGTCAAAATGATCTCGACTGTCGATGAGGATCAAGATATCTCTTAATCTCATCCGTCGAATTTTTAATGCATTAAAAAATTGAAATTCTGCATTTATTTACTCAAAAATATTATTATTTTATTATTTTTAAGTTTTTATTTTATTTTATTATTTTATATATATATATATATATATATTTTGTCTTTTCAATTTTTTAATTTTTAATTTTATTTATTTTTAAATGGATCCTCGAACTTAGCCTTTGGAAAAATCACCTAGGACTTGGGACTTATGAGGGGATTAAAACATTTTCTAACCCTCAAGACACTTTACATCATGATTTTTACAATTTTACATCTCAAGGGAGAAAACCCATTTGACATAGACCCTCATAACCACCCAGTTCTGCGACACAACTATAATCTAGCAGATTAACCCACTAGGATTCCTCTAAGATTCTAATGACAAAATTCATTCCGGCTTTGGGGTTAGGCTGAAGGAAAACTCTGCCGATCATGGATCGGTGAGACAAAAAACCTTCCGGAACGTAGATTATCACTAGAAAATTAGGTCCACCTAGGCAAATTACATACATGACTCATATCTGCTAAGATTATTTACAACTCACACATGCAAACTGGGTTTACAACATAATATGATCAAGATGACGATGACTGTCAAATGACACGGACATGTAAATCAAGCGCTATCCCTTTTGCGAAGAAAAAGGGTGTGTACTTGCTATGGGAAGTTGACACGTAGTGGTCAACAGGTCCGTAACTCATATCGCAATTGGGGGTTTGAGTAGTGTTTACATAACTTAATATAATAGAACCACTGATAAGATTTATGCCGATATTATATATTGTCAAAAGGGTTCCCATGGCTTATTACTTCCTTTGATATGGCTCCTCCGACGTTTTCTTCTTTGCTCCTCCGATATCATTGTTTCTCTTTGTTCTGTCGATGACACTTACCCTTGGGCATATGTGATAACCTGCTTCCTTGATGGCTTCTGATGAACTCTTCCTCTTACTCTTTGGCTTCATGGCTTCTCTTTACTCTTTCTCCTCTTCTGATGGCATCCGATAGTTCCACTGTTTCTATTATGTTTGTATTCAATCCTTGGATCCTCCATGAGCAGTATTATGATCAATGGGCATCAATGGGCAACCACACATGTCACAAGAATTTTCCATCACAAACACTGCCATATTGACATCAATGAAAACCTAGATTAACAATCTCCCCCTTTGTCATTGATGGCAATATTCTTCTTCTCTCCCCCTTTGACATCAATGGCAAAGGAGTGCACAAGGACCCCCCTTGTCAAACTGCTTCTGTTCTTTATGAATAATAGATTTTTATGGGTATGTTACTCCCCCTGTCGTGGTGCTCTTCTTTTTACTCAAGATGGAAGGATTGCTGCCTCATCATCAGCTAGCACATTATCTCCTCTTCATGTCTCCGAACTTCCTCATCATGGCTTCAACAGTGCTTAAAGGTGCTCCACTTCAATGCTTCAAAACAGACTCCAACTAGTCATACACTAAATGTCCAGGGCCAATTTTTTTATGCTTCTACATCGTATTCTGTTGTCTCCATAGTCAGAATTAAGAGGCCTTCACAGTCCAAATCAAGAGAAAATGCCACTAAAATTGTCATTCTCGCTATCTTTCTTCAAACCAGGATTTCTTTTTATCTTTGTGCTTCTCCTTAAGTTGTTGAGCTATATTCGACAGCACAACATTCTGCCCTTTTTGATATCCAATCCGTGACTGTTTTTTTTTTTGAATTTTTTCTACTGGTTGACAACTTTTTGCAATGCTTCAATTATGTTAGATGTTGCCAACTGCTCTTGTTTGAAGCTTCATTCTGAGATGTATCTGTTTGTTTGAAGGTTGCCTCTATTTGTGTTCATAATTTACTTGTTCTCACATCAAATCCCTGAGTCGAAATATTCAACTTCTGTAATAATAGCAACATAGTTATTCGCTTATTAGCATTAGATGGCCTCCTGCTGCTCCAATTTCTGTTTAGAGATCAAGTGGAAAATATTTTTAACAACAGTCCATTGGATAGATAGGAGATCATGTTCTTTCAAAGGAATTGCTCCTGAGAGGCGATCTATCAAAGGATGATTGTCCATGTGGCTCATCAAGGATTTCATAGGGCCCATTCACGGATAGCTTTTGCAAGAATGCTTAATCATCATAAGCTCCCCCTAACTATATGCATGATCTTCCTTTTGGCAGAGTCTCCCCATCAAATGCTTAGATTGTCGAAGATCAGGTCAAGAACATGTGTTGTTGGCTAGAGAGTTCAAGGGACTTTCGAATTGTATTTGCTTCCTTCTCCATACTTGTGTAACTTTCTTATCTGGCATAGTTCTAGCTTGAGTAGGTGCCCAAATCAAGTTACAATTATGTGCCATATGACCAATGTTATGAAACTTGAAGCATTCTATGTTGTTCATGAATAAGAATTCTTGACTTCTTCTTGTGAAATTGCTTCTCGGAGATTGACGGGGATCATTATAAACCCTACAATCTTTCTCCATGTGTCCAAAGTTTGTACAAGAATAACAATAACCAAGAAATAAACTTTGGTACCTGGGAGATTTCCTTGATGTACTTCTGAAACCTTTCTGCCTTGGGATTTGTTGATAATATTCACCACCTTTTGTATTCTTGACATCATCTGTAAGTCTTGTTGGAGTAAGATTTCTTCCATTGTTGCCTTGACTCTTCTCCTTGCCTTTTCTGGAACTGGGAGCATCATTATTTCCATCAGGCTTCCTCATGTCCTTGTTGTTTGAAGTATGGTCACCCTTGCTTGAGGATTCACTTTCATAGCCAAGAACTGATTTATCAAATGGAGATCTTTGATTGCTGAGCATGTCATCCAAGGCTTGAGAGCTCTTCAAGATTTTGTCCATCCCGCTTTTTCTTGAGGGAGACAATCTCTTCTTCCAATCTTTTGCAATCATTATTCTTCTTAGCAAGTTGTTTTTCAATCTCTTCCTTAATACGTATTGTTTGCTTCTAATATAAGGGAGATGATATCTAACTTCATTTTCCTTTGCTAGACTGCTCTCAATTTCTTCCTTGATCCTTGTAGCTTTACATGTTTCGGCCTTGAGAAGGTTGATGTCAGATTTTAATTTGAAGATTTCTTCATCCTTTGCTTTTAGTTGACATATCATGGTGTTTCTCTCCTTTTCTGCTTCATCAACCTGTCCTTCTATGATTGTCAATGCTTCCATTGTCTTCTCAGCTCCTTGTACTAGATTTCTTGCTTCTTCTAGTTGAGATTTAAGAGAGGATACCTCTTCCTTGTATTGATCAATCTCTACTTCAAGTTTGTTTAAGCTCTTGTGCCTTTGTGCAAGGTGGCTTGACAAGGTATCTTCCCATTTCTTTGCCTTATCCAATTGATTTGTCGTGGATATGACTTCTTCATGATGCTTTCTCTTGTTTTGGTGAAATTCTTCCTTAATCTTGGTGATCTCCTCATCTCTTTCTTGTACTTGAATCTTGACAAGGTCAACTTCCTTCCTTGGCTTGTCTTGGTCACCAACTTGTGTTTTCTTCTTAAGTTCCTCATTTTCCTTTTTCAGATTGTTAATCTCTTCCATGGTAGCCATAAGTTTAGTGAGGAGATCTTCAAAATCTTTTTCATTCTCTTCATCTTCTAGGTCTTCTTTAGCCTTGATGTTATCACTCTTATCTTCACATTCCTTGATGGGCTTTGGATTTCCTTCTTGTTTTCCATCATTTTCTTGACTAGAGAGATCATTCTCAATGCTCCTTTTGAGTGAAGATCATGAATTTTATCCCATATGTTTTTCGCTGACGAACATTTTTGAAAATTGGCCATCATAGAATCAGGTAGCCCATTCAAGATTGCTTTCATTGCTCTTGTATTATGTTCTTTGGATTCTCCATCCATAATGCTATCAACAATCACTGATTTCCAGACTTCAATGCCTTGAGTCTTTAAGAAATTCCTCATTCTTGCCTCCCATATATCAAAGTTTCCATTGGACAATGGAGCTTTCATAAATTGATTGACTTCAATTTTGGTGGTTGAGGGAGACACATCTTTAGGAGGATTGGAGACTTTCTTCCTTGGCTTCGCCATTTGTGTTCTAATGATCAACCTTCAAGCTGTTAGGCTTTGAGTGAAGGTACTGGCTCTGATACCAATTGTTGGAAATATTGAGAGGGGGGGTGAATCAGTATTTCTTTTCAATTGTTACTTTTACCAGTTAAATCAATTATATTTACAACACAAAACGAACAATAGGAATAAATACTTTTATTAATATAATCTTTACAATAAATCAAGTACAATATATATAGGGCTCCAACCCGTTGCCAGGCACCAACTTGGTCTTTTGTGAGGCTCCAACCTCTAGGGCACCAACCCTGTCTTGTCAAGGCACCAACTCCAAGGACACCAATCCTTCCAATTTTGAGGCAACAACCCCAAGGGCTTCGACCCTATCTTATCAAGGCACCAACCTTTTTTGTCAAGGCTCCAACCTTCAAGTCACCAACCCTCTGGGCTCCAACCCACTGCTATATTTTGTCTAGATATGTTTGATAGTAATTCTCTGCTCCCAATTTCTTCTTCACTGAATTCTGTCAATCTACAACTTCACTGCTACATCAATGACAATCTGTCTTCATATGAAGGAGTCTTCACAACTCTTCATATTGCTCAAACAGAATCTCCAAGTCACATCATGATGACTAACACACAATGGTCACAATTGTCAATGTATCTTCAATGATCTTGCACACACACAACTCTCTGTTTCAACCCTCTGTTCTAACAGTCGTGATAACTACTTCAGGAGTAATTGCTTAAGAAGAGTGACTATTGCGGCTACAGGTTGTGCACACAATTATAAAACAACCCTGTCTTATGCAGTCTCTTTTTAACAGATCGCGGGCTGCACTTCTACGGATTCATTATAAGTCTAAACTTTCAATGATTAACCCAATCAACAGAATGTTTTTTACCTTCATCTTCTGCTGGACCTTCGGCTTCCTCTGCACTCACTTGACCTTCGGATTTCTTTCTACTGTTCCTTCATGTTCAAGAGTTGTGAACTGTCGTTTGTTCTATGATCGATGCACACAATCGATGCATAGAAATGATATGTCTTAACTTATATTTATGTGGGTTTCACCAATGACTGGAAAGACACATTTATTGGAAGGAGGTCGACTTGTATATTAAAACATATTGAAGAGTCTTTCATCCATAGACTTGATTATCCACAAAAACCATATAAGAGAGGCTATACTCACATGGAGGTTCCACATGCCACGTCACTACCTCAATTGCAATTGCAACTTTCGGAGGTCCCACAATCGCAACTCTTAACATCACCAGTGTAACATGGCCGATATTCATACTGTTGATGAAATGGACGTGATATAATATTAAACCATCATCAATAAATCTATCGGGTCCACAACTAATATCGCAATTGATGGTCGGGTTCACAAGACTTATCGCAATCGATGGTCGGGTTCAGAAGTCTTATCGCAATCGGCGGTCCGACAGTGACAACCCTTATGATTTTTGTAACTTCCCCGATACTTGGACGTGATATTACATAAAGGTATATTCTATGGAGCTATCGGTTCTGCATATTATATCGCAATTGGCGTGTTGACATCCCTTTGAAACTTGCGATTACTGATGATGTGATATTTCATTAAGTTGAATTGTAATGGTCCCGCGGGTCCGTAATATTATCGCAATCAGAGGATTTAAGTGGCATTCCTTTGTGATACATAACTTCCAATGCGGATGTGATATTCTTTAGGGCGTGTTGTAATGGGACCATTGGGTCCGTAACTCATATCGCAATCGGGGGTTTGAGTAGTGTTTACATAACTTAATATAATAGAATCGCTGATAAGATTTCTGCCGATATTATATATTGTCGAAAGGGTTCCCATGGTTTATTACTTCCTCCGATATGGCTCCTCCGACGTTTTCTTCTTTTCTCCTTCGATATCATTGTTTCTCTTTGTTCTGTCGATGACACTTACCCTTGGGCATACGCGATAACTTGCTTCCTTGATGGCTTCTGATGAACTCTTCCTCTTACTCTTTGGCTTCATGGCTTCTCCTCTTTACTCTTTCTCCTCTTCTGGTGGCATCTGATATCTTTCCTCCTTGGTTCCACTGTTTCTATTATGTCTATATTCAATCCTTGGATCCTCCATGAGCAGTGTTATGATCAATGGGCATCACTAGGCAACCACACATGTCACAAGAATTTGCCATCACAAACACTGCCATATTGACATCAATGGCAACCTAGATTAACAATCTACCCCTTTGTCTTTGATGGCAATATTCTTCTTCTCTCCCCCTTTGACATCAATGGCAAAGGAGTGCACAAGGACCCCCCCTTGTCAAACTGCTTCTGTTCTTTATGAGTAATAGATTTTTATGGGTATGTTACTCCCCCTGGTGTGGTGCTCTTCTTTTTACTCAAGATAGAAGGATTGCTGCCTCATCATCAGTGAGCACATTATCCCCTCTTCATGTCTCAGAACTTCTTCATCATGGCTTCAATAGTGCTTAAAGGTGCTCCACTTCAATGCTTCAAAACAGATTCCAACTAGTCATACACTAAATGTCCAGGTCCAATTTTTTTATGCTTCTACACTGTATTTTGTTGTCTCCATAGTCAGAATTAAGAGGCCTTCACAGTCCGAATCAAGAGAAAATGCCACTGAAATTGTCATTCTTGCTATCTTTCTTCAAACCAGGATTCCTTTTTATCTTTGTGCTTCTCATTAAGTTGTTGAGCTATATTCGACAGCACAACATTCTCCCCTTTTTGATATCCAATCCGTGACTGTTTTTTTTTTGTTTGAATTCTTTCTACTGGTTGACAACTTTTTGCAATGCTTCAATTATGTTAGATGTTGCCAACTGCGCTTGCTTCAAGCTTCATTCCCAGATGTATCTGTTTGTTTGAAGGTTGCCTCTATTTGTGTCCATAATTTACCTGTTCTCACATCAAATCCCTGAGTCGAAATATTCAACTTCTGTAATAATAGCAACATAGTTATTCGCTTATTAGAATTAGATGGCCTTCTGCTGCTCCAATTTCTATTTAGAGATCAAGTGGAAAATATTTTTAACAACAGTCCATTGGATAGATAGGAGATCATGTTCTTTCAAAGGAATTGCTCCTGAAAGATGATCTATCAAAGGATGATTGTCCATGTGGCTCATCAAGGATTTCATAGGGCCCATTCACGGATAACTTCTACAAGAATGCTTAATCATCATAAACTCCCCATAACTATATGCATGATCTTCCTTTTGGCATTCTCCCCATCAAATGCTTAGATTGTCGAAGATCAGGTCAACAACATGTGTTGTTCGCTGGAGAGTTCAAGGGACTTTCGAATTGTATTTGCTTCCTTCTCCATACTTGTGTAACTTTTTTATCTAGCATAGTTCTAGCTTGAGTAGGTGCCCAAATCAAGTTACAATTATGTGCCATATGACCAATGTTATGACACTTGAAGCATTCTTTGTTGTTCATGAATAAGAATTCATGACTTCTTCTTGCGAAATTTCTTCTCAGAGATTGACGGGGATCATTATAAGCCCTACAATCTTTTGCCATGTGCCCAAAGTTTGTACAAGAATAACAATAACCAAGAAATAAACTTTGGTACCTGGAAGATTTCCTTGATGTACTTTTGAAGCCTCTCTACCTTGGGATTTGCTGATAATATTCACCACCTTTTGTATTCTTGACCTCATCTGCAAGTCTTCTTGGAGCAGGATTTCTTCCATTGTTGCCTTGACTCTTCCCCTTGCCTTTGTTGGAACTGGGAGCATCATTATTTTCATCAGGCTTCCTCATGTCCTTGTTGTTTGAAGTATGGTCACCCTTGCTTGAGGATTCACCTTCATAGCCAAGACCTGATTTATCAAATGGAGATCTTTGATGGCTGAGCATGTCATCCAAGGCTTGAGAGCTCTTTAAGATTTTGTCCATCCCTTCAACCTTTTTCCTTAGGGAGACAATCTCTTTTTCCAATCTTTCGCAATCATTATTTTCTTAGCAAGTTGTTTCTCAATCTTTTCCTTAATACGTATTGCTTCATTTGCTTCTAATTAAGGGAGATGATATCTGACTTCATTTTGAAGATTTCTTCACTTTCCTTTGCTAGACTGCTCTCAATTTCTTCCTTGATCCTTGTAGCTTTACATGTTTCGGCCTTGAGAAGGTTGATGTCAGATTTTAATTTGAAGATTTCTTCATCCTTTGCTTTTAGTTGACATATCATGGTGTTTCTCTCCTTTTCTGCTTCATCAACCTGTCCTTCTATGATTGCCAATGCTTCCATTGTCTTCTCAGCTCCTTGTACTAGCTTTCTTGCTTCTTCTAGTTGAGATTTAAGAGAGGAGACCTCTTCCTTGTATTGATCAATCTCTACTTCAAGTTTGTTTAAGCTCTTGTGCCTTTGTTCAAGGTGGGTTGACAAGGTATCTTCCCGTTTCTTTGCCTTATCCAATTGATTTGTCATGGATATGACTTCTTCATGACGCTTTCTCTTGTTTTGATGAAATTCTTCTTTAATATTGGCGAGCTCCTCATCTCTTTCTTGTACTTGAAGCTTGACAAGGTCAACTTCCTTCCTTGTCTTGTCGTGGTCAAAACTTGTGCTTTCTTCTTAAGTTCCTCATTTTCCTTTTTCAAATTGTTAATCTCTTCCATGGTAGCCATAAGTTTAGTGAGGAGATCTTCTTCAAAATCTTTTTCATTCTCTTCATCTTCTAGGTCTTCTTTAGCCTTGATGTTATCACTCTTATCTTCACCTTCCTTGATGGGCTCTGGATTTCCTTCTTGTTTTCCATCATTTTCTTGACTAGAGATCATTGTCAATGCTCCTTTTGAGTGAAGATCATGAATTTTATCCCATATGTCTTTTGCTGATGAACATTTTTGAAAATTGGCCTTCATAGAATCAGGTAGCCCATTCAAGATTGCTTTCATTGCTCTTGTATTATGTTCCTTGGATTCTCCATCCATCATGCTATCAACAATCACCGATTTCCAGACTTCAATGCCTTGAGTCTTTAAGAAATTCCTCATTCTTGCCTCCCATATATCAAAGTTTCCCTTGAACAATGGAGCTTTCATAAATTGATTGACTTCTATTTCGGTGGTTGAGGGAGAAACATCTTTAGGAGGATTGGAGACTTTCTTCCTTGGCTTCGCCATTTGTGTTCTAATGATCAACCTTCAAGTTGTTAGGCTTTGAGTGAAGGTACTGGCTGTGATACCAATTGTTGGAAATACTTGTGGGGGGGTGAATCAGTATTTCTTTTCAATTGTTACTTTTACCAGTTAAATCAATTATAATTACAACACAAAATGAACAATAGGAATAAATACTTTTATTAATATAATCTTTGCAATAAATCAGGTACAATATATATAGGGCTCCAACCCGTTGCCAAGCTCCAACTTGGTCTTTTGTGAGGCTCCAACCTCTAGGGCACCAACCCTGTCTTGTCAAGGCACCAACCTTGGATTTAGGAGCACCAACTCCAAGGAAACCAATCCTTCCAATTCTCAGGCAACAACCCTAAGGGCTTCGACCCTATCTTATCAAGGCACTAACCTTGTTTGTCAAGGCTCCAACCTTCAAGTCACCAACCCTCTGGGCTCCAACCCACTGCTATATTTTGTCTAGATATGTTTAATAGTAATTCTCTACTCCCAATTTCTTCTTCACTGAATTCTGTCAATCTACAGCTTCACTGCTACATCAATGAAAATCTTTCTTCATATGAAGGAGTCTTCACAAGTCTTCATATTGCTCAAACAAAATCTCCAAGTCACATCATGATGACTAACACACCATGGTCTTCAATAGTCTATACACAATTGTCAATGTATCTTCAATGATCTTGCACACACACAACTCTTTGTTTCAACCCTTTGTTCTAACAACCGCGATAACTGCTTCAGGAGTATGCTTCAGGAATAATTGCTTCAAAAGAGTGACTATCGCAGCTTAAGGTTGTGCGCACAATTATAAAACAACCCTGTCTTATGCAATCTCTTTAACAGATCGTGGGCTGCGCTTCTACGGATTCATTATAATTCCGAACTTTCAATGATTAACCCAGTCAACAGAATGTTTTTACCTTCGTCTTCCGCTGGACCTTCGGCTTCCTCTGCGCTCACTCGACCTTTGGCTTTCTTTCTATTGTTCCTTCATGTTCACGTGTTGTGAACTATCGTTTTGTTCTATGATCGATGCACACAATTGATGGATAGAAATGGCACGTTTATTGGAAGGAGGTCAACTTGTATATTAAAACATATTGAAGAGTCTTTCATCCATAGACTTGATTATTCACGGAAACCATATAAGAGAGGCTATACCCACATGGAGGTCCCACATGCCACGTCACTACCTCAATTGAATTGCAACTTTCGGAGGTCCCACAATCGCAACTCTTAACATTGCCGATGTAACATGGTTGATATTCATACTGTCGATGAAATGGACGCGATATAATATTAAACCATCGTTAATAGATCTATCGGGTCCACAACTAATATTGCAATTGACAGTCGGGTTCACAAGACTTATCACAATCGACAGTCGGGTTCACAAGTCTTATCGCAATCGGTGGTCCGGCAGTGACAACCTTTATGATTTGCGTAACTTCCCCAATACTTGGACGCGATATTACATAATGGTATATTCTATGGAGCTATCGGTTCTGCGTATTATATTGCAATCGACGTTTTGACATCCCTTTGAAACTTGCGATTACTGATGATGTGATATTTCATTAAGTGGAATTGTAATGGTCTCGCGGGTCCATAATATTATCGCAATCAAAGGATTTAAGTGGCATTCCTTTGTGATACATAACTTCCAATGCAGATGCGATATTCTTTAGGGCGTGTTGTAATGGGACCATTGGGTCCGTAACTCATATCATAATCAGGGGTTTTAGTTGTGTTTACATAACTTAATATAATAGAACCATTGATAAGATTTCTGTCGATATTATATATTGCCGAAAGGGTTCCCATGGTTTATTACTTCCTCCGATATGGCTCCTGCGACGTTTTCTTCTTTGCTGCTCTGATATCATTGTTTCTCTTTGTTCTGTCGATGACACTTACCCTTGGGCATATGCAATAACCTGCTTCCTTGATGGCTTCTGATGAACTCTTCCTCTTACTCTTTGGCTTCATGGCTTCTCCTTTTTACTCTTTCTCCTCTTCTGGTGGCATCTGATATCTTTCCTCCTTGGTTCCACTGTTTCTATTATGTCTGTATTCAATCCTTGGATCCTCCATGAGCAGTGTTATGATCAATGGGCATCAATGGGCAACCACACATGTCACAAGAATTTGCCATCACAAACACTGCCATATTGACATCAATGACAACCTAGATTAACACCTTCGGCAGTAGAGGAAGGCAGTAAGATCAATGATCAGCCGAGCCCCGATATCGCAAATCGCAAAGTCGCAAGTCGATCGCAAATTGGTGGGTCCAGTGTCCGGGCACAGGCTTACGGTTTATCGGTGGTTCATAAGGCAGAGCGCCAATATCGCAGGTCGACGATCGCAGGCGCAAAGGGGTGCACACCAACACAGGGCTAGAATCATTGCCAAACCCTGATATCGTGGGAATTGCTGATAATTTGGGCCCTCAGTATTAAAGCGCCGGGAGGGGCTGATTTCATTTAACAAAGAAAATCACTGAAAACCAAGGGCAAGCGGACCCATTTTCTCTTTCCTCCAGGGGGCCACGTGGCGGACTACCATTGGTCCTCACAAATGACATGGCAACCGACGTCATCATGACGTGGCAGTACAGAGGACACGTGGCACCCAGATTCAACATTTTTAGGGGTTCTATGGGAGCATTTACGGGTGACACGTGTCACCACTCACAAGGTAACACATGGCATGGATGACGTCACCCATCGCATATCAACGATCGCACAAAGCAAAGTATTTCTTTCGTCGAAGTTCCTTCCGAGCTGCGATTGCGATATGCGAAGGATCCCCTCAGATGCGATATTTTATGTGTCATGCTTTATGAAAGTTTCGCGTCCAGACAAGTCGGCATGAAAAGAAGTGTAAGGGTCTCCCTCTCCCGTGTTGCGATTGCGATACCCCGGGTGGGCCTGGTCCCGCAGGTGTGAGGGGGTGGTGTTATCAAAGGCAAGTGCTATAAAGCGCCGGTGTGCGGGATATTATGCAACAAAAGAAAAAGGCCCTTAGAGAAGAGTCTAAGGGCTCTAGCGCCTTAGGGCTAGGCCCCAGGTCATAGCCCTTGGTCCTATTATGCAAAAACACAGAAGGGGGCTAAGCCACAGGGGGCCAAATGCGATCGAGACCCGTTGTTCTGTGACATCTTTTAGAGTAAAGGTCTCGATGCGGTAATGCTTCGATAGCAGTGTGTAGAGCTTTAAAGGGCGGATGGGTCGGCAACTATGCTATTGAACGAAGTCATGGGGCAGTGGAACACTGAGATGGGCTAATCCTATAGAAGCCCCTGCAACAAGAAACCAAGGACTACATAGGCCGCAAAAATGGGTTCGACGACTTCACTGCACGACTGCTGTGAGTAAGTGACAGTAAGGGAGGCTCAGGAAGACTTAGCGCCTTAGCATGGTGCTCCACTCCGTCACACAACAAAGGACTACCGCAACATGCTCCATTTCCACTCCGCGACAAGCATTCACAGTTGACCAACTCCCTACTCCAGAGAACGAGCTATTCATGCAGTTAAGGTGAAAGTGACAGGAACTGGCCAAGCGACAGGAGAAGACATCACAACTAAGACGTGGCTTTACCATAGGCCACTCACATGAACAATAGAGGGGACACTTCATTTTCTTTCCATTTTCCTCTTTCTTCTCATTATTTTGTAATTCCTGTTTATTTCCAAGAAGGGATCAAATCCTAATTGTAATCATTTTGGGCAACAGAACCTTGCACGCCGAGACAACTAGTCTATGAGACAACTAGAACTCTGGCAAAGATATTTTGTAACTGCAATCCAAGCTCCCCCTTGTTCTTATAAATAGGGAGGAGAAACACTTAAAAAAGGTTCTGGAATTTCTAACCCACGGGTCTGAATTCTGAGATGCCACTTTGGTTCTATTTGCTCATTCATGGTGGACTTGACTGACGTTGTGCTGAATGTTATGGACTGGTATGTTGGACTTATATTGGATTAATGAAACTCCCTAGTGATTCCAAGCATGATCAATGTGAAGCATGTTTCCTCTTGGTAAATCTCATTTCATTTGTGTTTTCCCTTCTCTGAAAGAGTGTAATGAAGCTGTGGTTTCTCCCCGATCGATGGATTTATCTAGGCTGCTAAATAGAGAACATTACCTGCATTATATTACAGATTTACTTGTGTCATTCAATAACATACAATACCTGTAGCAATTGCAGATTTATTTGTGTTATTGGTTTAACCTACAGTACTTGTGTGAGCTCAGATTTACTCATGTTGTTTGGAGCTAATGATACCCATGTTATATCCGGCATGAAACCTTAATTAGTATACCGCTGTTTCTACCATTTCACCTCCTTCCTCTTCCATGTTTCTGCTGGAACATTATTGCTGAGGATTCTGTTTGTCTACAACACTACGCATCTATTTCCCTCCTTCCTCTCCTCCTCTCCACCATCTCTACAACTTTAGTACTAAGTTGTCTCATTGTTGTGTGTCAGTCACTAGAAGATGACATATCCCTTTGAGATTACCCCATTATGCTCCCCGCATTTGGATCCATGTGTTGTCTTGAGTCTACCTTAATGAAGGCCTATTGAACCAAGCCCCCCTTTATAACCTTTTTAACTACGTGACAATTGGAGTGCAACAGAAACCACACTCATAATCTTCCACGCACTCCTATACCTAAGATGTCCTAGGCACTGGTCTACAATCAACCCAAAGGTTGTCTCTAGGAGGCTTTCTATGTCCCCTGAAGCACTCGTGTTGCAGGTGCTAGAATTAGCCATAACACTTCCCACTGGCACAAACTTGACACACACCTTCATGATCCACCTAAATCATGGGTATCCTTGTAACCACCTTCCTCAAGTCAGGCAAGGCCTTGTAATGAAGTTGAGCAAATCTCTGGTGCCAAAACTCACACTAATTTGTAGTCATCTAGAAACTCTGTAAAGGCCTTCATTTCCAATACCAAGAGTGAACGCTGCTCTCAAGTTAGATCCCCTTGGCCAAGTAATGGATTTTCCATTGATGAATGCAACGCTAAATTCTGTGTCTTCCATGGAAGACATGGAGACAAGATTCTTCATCAAGTCCGACACATATAGCGCATCATGTAGATGAATGGTTTTACCAGAATTAAAATGAAAAGAGACAAAACCTGATCCTCTTAAGGGAGGAAGAGAATTATCTCTAAGGATAATTTTCAAATTAGACTCCCTCTCAACCAAATTTAAGAGGACTTCACGATACCCAGTAAAATGTCTAGATGCCCCACTATCCACTAGCCTGTGAAAATTCCTAGACTCGAAGGAACCCCTACTGCAGAAAATGTGAATCTAGTTCACCTACTTGATTTTTTTTTTAAATTACATTCATCAAGTTATTCTTCTGAATACTGAAGAAAATTACTTCTGTAGCCTACACTAATTAAATATTTGATCTCATGAAATAGAAAACATAGCAAAGAACAAGATACGTAGGACACACTTATTTTTGGACACAATAGTCCCCGGAAAAATCTAATGTGGGAAAACTGGTGCAGTAGTTCTGAGGGTTTATTATTATGTAGGACAAATATCTAAATACAAATCTAGGATGCTCATCTAGCAATTCTTTACAAAGAAAATACTAGCGAAAATCTGAGTGAGTTTTACCTCACTTCACCCGACAGAATTTCGGCTAATCCAACCCAAGACTAGCTAACCCCGACTATTTCTACGTTGGTTCTGCGTCAGCCCTGCATCACCATATCTGCCCTCTGCGTCAGCTCTCCTAGCTGTTTCGGCAGTTTCCGACAGTTTTGGCCGTTTCGACAGTTCTGGATTCTGTGTGACAGACAACTTTTGTGCATCAGCGCTCTCGACTACTGCGCTGCCTCTGTGTCAGCTCTCCTGGCTATTTCGACAATTCCTGGCAATTCCGGCAATTCCGACAATTCTCGACTGTTTCAACTGTTCCAACAGTTCTGGATTCTGCATGACAGACAACTTTTCTGCGTCAGCTTTCCCGGCTACTGCGCTGCCTCTTTGCAAGCTCTCTCTGCCTCTCTGTCAGTATTCTCCGAAAAGCCCTCCTCCCAAATTCTCACTGCCCCTCAGCTGCAAGATCTCCCCAATTGATTTTCCTCCTGAGAACTTCTCACCTCAGAAAATCGATTTCCTCAATCTCTTTGTGTTTCCAAATGAACCCCAAGCCTCCATTTTATACTTTTCCTGTTGAGTTTTGAACGATCAAGATTAAGTCTCTAATCAACGGCTAAGATTAAAACATGACTTGATCTTCCTTTTAGATCATTCTCACCCATATTTTGATTAATACCCATTAATATTTTCATTTCCCTAAGTTTAGACTTAGGGACCCATTAAAAATATTAATTATTTTAATAAAATACAATCCGGGTGGAATTTCACCAAACGGTTTCTGGGTTCTTTAGAACTCATGTGCCTTAGTCTCTCTACCAATTTTCAAGGTTAAATCACTTCCGTTGCTACCAAGAACTAACATAGCCAACTATCAATGCTATCTGAAGAAGAGCTAGAAAGAGCAGCGATAAGAACATTTTCAGATTGAGAACTTACAACCTTATTAACGTACCTTGTATTTCTGGTCCTCTTTTGAGGGCACTCGGGCTCTTCAAAACTTGCATGGGTAGCAGGATCTCTTCCTCCCCTACTATTGTTGACGTTGTTGTTGTTGCCATTATAACATTTCTTCTATCAAGACAATCTCGAGCAATGTGGCCAAGTTTGTCATACCTGTAGCATTGGACTCTTGAAAAGTCACTTCTATTGTTGTTGAATGTTGGGGGGTTGGCTTCTTTGGCTTCCCTTTCCTTTTCTTGACATTGGCTGCAAAGGCTGTAGCCTCTCCTTCTTGTGCCCGGATTCTTCCTCTAGAAATGAGCTTGGATTCTTCTTGAGTACAATTGCCCTGTTGACCACTGAAGTGTACCCAATTTTTTTTGGAAGACTCCATGCCCGAGGATGTACCATAGGCTTCATGTACCATCAAAGTTCACTATATCATCAGAGTTTTTCGACTCTACTTCTTCCTTTCATTTTCTGTTGTACTCAAATTCCACAAGCCCTGCAAGGATGATGTAAAGTGATGCTAGTATGATGATTCGAGTCATGTAACAGGGCTATGTAACTTTGACCTTGTCATCAAGTGAGTTTACTCTAGGAGGTTTTTTTTTCATTTGGTTAATTATTATGTTCTTATGGGTACTTAATAGTTAATTGGGTTTTTTCCTCCAAGCATAACCCCAAAGCTGGAGTACGGCTTGAAGGCGATGCCTTGGTTGAGTTCTAGTGTCTAGAGTCATTGTATATTACCATACTAGATCACTTGTAAAATTTCGTGGAATTTGATTAGGTCTAGGGTTCGTTTTTAAATTTTTTAAAATTCCCTGCGGGGTGGAAATTTGAATAAAATCTGAATGTATAATGTAATAAGTGATGTCTAGAGAAGTTGTATGGGGTATGTGTGTTCAAAATTACATCTCTCACTCTCATTTTTCTACTATGACACACTTTGAGGGGTAAAAAATAAGTTATATGTTAAAATTTAACAGCTCAAGGATGAATTTCTCCTAGAAGAAATCATATCTTTCAATTTTGTTTGAACCACCTATAATAAAATTTCATTTCTAACAATTCTAATATGAATTTCCAAAAATAGTAAGTCACATCTCAATTTGGAAGTGACTTTCCAAAAATAGAAAGTCATGTCTAAATGATCAAGGATGATCTCGACATATGGAATCCTTTTTAAAATCAAATCAATCATGAATATACAAGTCAATAATCAATATTTTTATCCTTGCTAGTATTATTATTATTATGATACTATTATCATACAACATATGCTACCACCCAATCTCACACAATTTGCAAACATTTCGCAATTGAAATGTTTTTTAATAAGGATGGTTATTTCAAAGAAGGTCCTAACAAGTTACCATGAATGAAAGAAGCACCATTTCCTTGGTCTATGCTGTAAACTCTATTTGAACTTGACATGAAAGAAGCTTTCCTTAATTGTAATCTAACTTTATGTTTCCATTGTATTTCATATCATGCATGCTTGGAAAATTTGATTGTATTTAATTATTTTATATATTGTTCTTGGGATTTGCAGTGAAATTGGTGTCATTGCGAAGATCGAAAGCGTTGATTCTTTAAAGTTTCTTGAAGAGATAATTCACATATCTGATGGAGCGATGGTAGCGAGAGGGGACCTTGGTGCACAGATTCCCCTGGAACAAGTTCCTTGTGTGCAGCAGCAAATAGTTGAGCTATGTAGGCAGCTAAATAAGCCAGTTATTGTTGCCTCACAGCTACTTGAGTCCATGATAGAATATCCACTGCCAACAAGAGCCGAGGTGATTTTTTCCTATATATCTTCTCTTTTTGTACTTTGGACTGGAGAGGATAAATAAATCAGAATACTAACCTGCTTGAATTTTTCAAAATTGATCCCTTTGCACATTTGACATCTTTTGTTGTTATTCATGCAAAGTTAAAGTCAAACAACTTTATAGCAACATCCAGTAGTGAAAAAGTACTACTTTTGGAAGTCTTTTGAAGGCACCACCTATCTGTTCATTGAATGTAGACTAGCACTGTTAGATCTTTGATTTTTAATTTACCTTTTACTGAAAATATGTATCTCCTCTTCTTCATTAGCTTTTTGCTTTTGCTGATTCAAAACCTCTGCTTGCAACTGTTGTCATCTTTGTAGCATTACATAACCATCCTCTTTCAAGAAGCCATGAATGTTCATAGTTTGGAGTTCAAAAGATCTTCATTCCAAATGATGAACTTCTGGTGGTTAAGGACTGCAGAAGCTAATGGCCATGGGTTAGGTTAGTATGAATGAGGGCTGTTATCTTAGTTAAGCAGGGCTTTAAGTTTACGTATGTTGCTATGCAACTTCTGGAATTGCAAAAGAGGAGAATTTCAAAATACTAAGCAAAATTGAAGAGGAAATCAGAATTGGAAAATATGTATAGGATCTCAAGGGGCCTTTAGACTCTGGAGATACCTGCAGCTCGTTGGATAGGCACAATTGGAGACAACTGTTGAGATATATTATAAGAACTTTACAATCAAATTGAGGAGGGAAGGAAAGAAAAATTCAGTTTCGGCATTTAAGCAAGACAGGTGGGTTGATAAGGCAGAAAAAAGGGCTCAGAGACTTGCTGAAGTATGGAATTTAAACTTGACAGCAGAAGAATTGTTGTACATAAAAAGTTGTTTTACAACATAGGCAAAACTTTTGCCACTATATACAAGGCTGTTGAATGTACACTGTAATCCCATTTCTTAGAAGGACCTTTCCTATTACCCTGGTCTTTGCAAGCGAGTAGAAGACAGATTGTTAATTTTAGGTATGTTCTATGCTTAGAGCAATTTAATTCAATTTTCACAGTTAGCTCAATATCTTTTCTAGGTTAGCAATCATATCAGCGTTAAAGTAAACTGTAGATAGAACATAAACATAAATCGCAGAAGACAAGCCAAGACAAGAGGACACAAGATGTGGCGCTAGCCAGGAACAAACCCCAATGTGGGGAAATCCTTGATGAATTCTTCTTATATGTTCTTCAATAGTTCAACAGAGAGAGAGAGATAGTACGTTTACAACAGAAGTCAACATTTTGACTTATCTAGATAAGAGCATAGATCATCTCTAAGAAGATGATACATGAGATCAGTTGAAGACATGCTGCTTCAACTGATTCTCCAAGGTGTCTCCTTCACCTATCGTTGTGCTGCATTTCGTCATCATGCTGCACCTCACCGCGCTGCACCCATCATCACTATGCTGCATCTCATCACGCTTCATTAATCATGACTGTACCCATCACTGTATTGCATTATGTGCCATTGCTGCACCATGTTGCCATATTGACCTATGTGTTGGCTGCATTTTGCTTGCTTGTTGTCCCTAGCTTGCTTGCTGTCCTTAGCATGCTTGCTATTGCATGCTAGCTGTAACATTGCATGCTTGGTGTATTTGCTGCTAAGTACGATACAACTGTCCCAATGTTAGTTAGATGTCCCTTGCATGCTGCTCTCCTTCGGAGACAGATGCTCCGGTTGTTCCGGCAGTTCTCGGCAGTTCCAGCAGTTCCAGCTGTTCCCGGCAATTCCGACAGTTCTCGGCAGTTCCGGCAGTTTCGGTTGTTCCCGGTAGTACTGGCAGTTCCGACTTTTGCCCTTTGTGTCAGCTTTCCCGGCAGTTCTGGTAGTTCCCCCTAGTTCTGACAGTTCCCGGCAGTTCCGGTTGTTTCGGCTTTTGCCCTTTGCGTCAGCTGTCTCGGCAGTTCCAGCAGTTCCCAGCAGTTCTCGGCAGTTCTGGCTGTTCCCGGTAGTTCCGGCAGTTCCGGCTTCTGCCCTCTGCATTAGCTTTCCTGACAGTTCCGGCTTCTGCCCTCTGCGTCAGCTTTCCCGACAGTTCCGGCTTCTGCCCTCTGCATCAGCTTTCCCGGTAGTTCTGATAGTTTCGGCTTCTGCCCTCTGCATCAACTTTCCCGGCAGTTCCGATAGTTTCGGCTTCTGCCCTCTAGATTAGGGCACCGTTATTCCTTAGGATCTCTCCTCCTACTAAAACCCAAAGACAAGTAGAGAGGAAGAGATCTCAAGTGTGTTGAAAGGACTTGAAGGCCACCTCTATTTATACTAAAACGTTGAGCACAAGTGGGGTTTATTTGGTTGCTGGCCGACCTTGATGAATTGTCCTATAACACAAATAAACTCATATCTCCATGAATACTTATCAGAATCGGATGATCTTTAGATCAATCTTACACCTCTCGATGAGAGGGATCCAAGAAAAATATCAGCTTCCATTAATAAGATGACTCACATGGAATTTGGCCCTAGTTGCCAATTTTAACACTCCCTCTCAACTAGGGAGAACTCCATCCGCTGAACCATATGTCCGACTATACTATCTCTATCATCAGTGCCCTGCACTGCTCTGCTCTGCTGAACCATGAAGAAGAAGAATTGATTGAGAATGTCTCATACCATTCTCTATGGACTCGAAGTCAGTTTCATCTGAAGAGAGTGTGTCACATCACTCTTATTGGCCCGAAGTTAGTTTTATTGATCCCAGATCAACATCACAAGAGAGTGTCTCAAACCACTCATACTGATCCCAGATCAGTTTCATTGATCCCAGATCAATGGAGGTCATCCTAGCATTGGGAGTACGGTAGATACATCGATGTGTCCATTGATAGCACTACTATGGTCCCTAACCCCATTTCCTTGCTCATTGATCAGATGAGAGGTACTTCCCACGAGTCCCGGACTGCATGGGTAGGATGCCTCGACAGGAGAACTAATCATCCTGTCCACAGGAGAACGAATCATCCTGCCCCAAAGTTGCCATGGGAGAACTAATCATCCCAGCCCATAGGAGAACTAATCATCCTGTTTCATAGTTGCCACGGGAGAACTAATCTTCTCGGCCCACAGGAGAACTAATCATCCTATTCCACAGTTGCCATAGGAGAACTAATCATCCCGGCCCACAGGAGAACTAATCATCCTGTTTCAAAGTCGCCACGGGGTATCACTGGGGAAGGTTGAACCTATCATCCTGTACATAGTGCATCACCAGGGGAGGGTGAGTCGCCCTATGGTCGTATGTTGCTCCAGTAAGTACCCCAAGCCCCCCTGAGCTCCCAGAGCTCAAATGCATGCAAAATGCAGGACCATTATAAGGTGGTCTCTCAACGACTCCAAGTCATTCGGGAAAGTCACAGATTTGACCTTTCCCCGGGGTTTTGACAAAATGTTTGCGACCTGTACATCAGTCTCAATGCGATGGAGCCTCCTCGCTCATCGACTTACCATATCCCAGATAAGGCAGTATCTGATGTCTATCTGCTGGAGCAATCATTGAATACGAGATTCCTCAATAATCGAATCCCCCCTCTGGTTGTCACAGAGAATCACAGTGGTATTCATCATGTGTACAAATAGCTCACTTAAGAGCTTCTGCAACCATGCAGCTTCACACGAGATCATACTCGTAGCTATGTATTCGGTCTCGGTGGTGCTTATAGCAACCGACTTCTGCTTCCTGCTCATCCATGATATTGAAGCAGAATCCAAAGAGAACCAACACTGAGAAGTGCTCTAGTGATCCTCCACATTGCTTGCCTAGTCAGCATTCGAATAATCATGTAGTTTCATATTTTCGGCAGTGTATCTCAATCCATGAGACACTGTGCCCCGAAGATATCTCAAAAGATTCTTGGCACCAATCCAGTGAGGCTCAACTAAATATGAGCTCACCATGCTAATTGCAAAACATATGTCTGGACGGAAGTTCACCAAGAACATCAACACGAATGAGTTTATGAGACTCAGAGGCATTTCCCAAATATGGTCCAACATCACTACCATATAACTTCTGAAAGTTAAGATCCTCGAGGTAGTCACAGGCTTGCAGTTTATCATTCCACATCTGGAATCCAACTCCCTCTTACTTCTGCAAATGATAGGGTCTACACCTGTCAGAAATAGGTCGTCCTCATAAGGTGCCGGTATGAGAGGTCTATCATCCACAACCTTCGGGTAATGGTTTGGATCAGTTTCACTCCTAGTGAATCTCAGCTTCATCAGACAGCTATCAATCCTCTCATACTATGCCCGGGGTGTTTTGCTTCAAGCCATAGAGGGCTTTCTTCCACCTGTATACATGAGATTCCCGATCATGAATCTCAAACTCCTCAGGTTGTTCCAAACCTGTGGACTTGCTGCATGAGGGGAATGGTCCCTTTATAAGATTTTCCTTCGATACATCTCAGACATGTACCTTCATGCTCTTCTTGAATTTAGGCATCCCTATCACCATTTGACTCACATCAGGTAGGGCCCCATAGGTAGACCTCCGGTGTTATAGATGCGATATGTCAATTGACATGATCCCCAATGGACCATCCTGCAACTTGATACAAATTGCCAACCTTGAACCCATGAGAAAAACATCTTTGAAAATTCTATTTTTTAACATATACCTTTCCATCGATGAATGCCACCCTGAAACCTTTGACTATCATTTCCGAGATGGAAACCAGGTTCTTCTTGCGATTAGGTACATAAAAGAGATTCTTGTAAATGAATAGAGTTACCTTCATTCAATTGAGGGGTAACATTCCCTACACCCTTTCCAGGATAGGTGGCATCGACTCCAAGTATAATACCATGGTTGTTTCCTTCACTACCAAATTCGAGAGTGCACCCTTCTATCCGATGAGGTGCCTTGAAGCACTACGATCAATAAGCCAGATTCCCAAAGAATCTGAAGGAGAGGGCCAATACAAGATAACGCTTCTTTATCTTATCAGAAACAACATTTGATTCTTCATACCTGGGGTTCCTTACTTTCTCTGAAGAGTCGGCCGTTTCCTTGATGACCTGCATTACCTGTCATTCCTCTGATCATTGAAGATGTCCCTGGAATGATTGTTATCATCATCAAGTGATGTGTCCCTACCTTAGACACTCCTTCGCATAATGGCCGAACTTATTACAACCAAGGCATCTGCCTTTCCTTCCACCCTTAGATCCGGGCTTCCCATTGAAGTGATCTTTAGGTAGGCCATCAGAAACTTTTGCTGCGCCATTCTGATAATATTCTCTGCTTCGATTTCACCCTTGGTGAATTTGAAGAGGGATGAGGAATCCATTGATCCTTTTTTCCTTTCCCAACTGTCTTTGGTGATTGCTCTTTCACTCTTGCTTGGGCATTGCCTTCACCTTAGCTCTGATACCATGTTAATTTTAGGCATGTTCTATGCTTAGAGCATTTTAATTCAATTTTCACAGTTAGCTCAATATCTTTTCCAGATTAGCAATCACATCAGTGTTAAAGTAAACTGCAGATAGAACATAAATATAAATCGCAGAAGACAAGCCGAGACAAGAGGACACAAGATGTGGCGCTAGCCAGGGACAAACCCCAATGTGGGGAAACCCTTGATCAATTCTTCTTATATGTTCTTCAATAGTTCAAGAGAGAGAGAGAGAGATAGTACGTTTACAACAGAAGTCAACATTTCAACTTATTTAGATAAGAGCATAGATCATCTCTAAGAAGATGATACATGAGATCAGTTGAAGACATGTTGCTTCAACTGATTCTCCAAGGTGACTCCTTCACCTATCGTTGTGCTGCATTTCGTCATCATTCTGCACCTCACCGTGCTGCACCGTGTTGCACCCATCATCACTATGCTGCATCTCATCACACTTCATTAATCATGACTGTACCCATCATTGTATTGCATTATGTGCCATTGCTGCACCATGTTGCCATACTGACCTATATGTTGGCTGCATCTTGCTTGCTTGTTGTCCTTAGCATGCTTGCTATTGCATGCTAGCTCTCCCTTGCATGCTAGCTGTAACATTGCATGCTTGGTGTATTTGCTGCTAAGTACCATACAACTGTCCCAATGTTAGTTAGCTGTCCCTTGCATGCTGCTTTCCTTCGGAGACAAATGCTCCGGTTGTTCTGGCAGTTCTCGGCAGTTCCGGTTGTTCTCGGCAGTTCCCGCTTGTTGACCACTACTGGTCAACTTCTCATGCAGTACACCCTCTTTTCTTGGCAGAAAGGGGTAGCACCTGAACGACATGTCCGTGGCAGCCTACAGTCATCAGCAGCTTGATCATTTCAATTGTAAACCCAGTCTGCATGTATGAATTGTAAATAATCTAAGCAGATCAGAGTCATGTATGTAAAATTGCCTAGGTGGACCTAACTTTCTAATGATAATCTATGTCCCGGAAGGTTTTTCGTCTCACCGATCTATGATCGGCAGAGTTTTCCTTCAAACCTGACCTCAAAGCCGGGATGCATTTTGTCATTAGAACTTTAGGAGAATCCTAGTGTGTTAATCTGCTAGATTATAGTTGTGTCGCAGAGCTGGGTGATTTATGAGGGTCTATGTTAAGTGGGCTTGTCCCCTTGAGATGTAAGTTGTAAAAGTCATGATGTAATGTGTCTTGAGGGTCGAAAAATGTTTTAAATCCCCTCGTGAGTCCTAAGTCCTAGGTCCTAGGTGGTGTTTTCGAAGGCTTAGTTCGATGATCCATTCTAAAATGAATTAAGAAATTAAAAAATTGATAAAAATAATAAAATAAATAAAAATTAAAAAATGAAATAAATAAAAAATAATAAAAAATTAAAAAATAAAGCAAAAACCCTAACTAATAAAATAATAATATTTTAAGTGAATAAATCGACGGATGAGATCAAGAGATGTCTTGATCCTCATCAACGGTCGAGATCATTTCTACATGGATCACTCGAACTAGCCGTTGGGATCATTTCCTTTATATAGGGTCTTAGGTGGTCATTTCAATTCATTGGATCTGTGAGTCTGATACTGAAGAAGCTCTCTTGTAAATCTGTTTCTGGTTAATAAAAGAAGACTTTGGGGTCCATATCTTGCTGGTGTTACTCTCTTGAAATGCTGTGAGATTGTTTAAATTTTCTGCATATTTTATTTTCAGCCATTAATAATAGCTTTTTGTAGAGTATTGTGAGCACAGGTATCTTGTTCACTTGCTGGGGTTTGAGTGCTGTTAGGGTTTCTGAAGTAATGGCAGGTATCTCCATTACTGTTTGAGATCTAGCAGCATTTTTGCCCTCTTTATTGATGGTTGTTTTGAGCTGTGCAGAAAACATTTTCTGAAGGAATTTTGTGGGCGTTCGGGGAAGTTCTCGGCTGAACCAGCCAACTCCCGCAAGCATTTTGTGTTGAGCCCAGTTGGATTTGATCCTGGGTCTATCATTCGGTTTATTTTTTTTAAGTTTGCATGAGAGATTTTCTGAAGTTCTTCACAGTGACAATCTGAAATTTCTGTTCTTTGAAAAATATTTCTGTGCCTATTGCTGAAATCTGGCTGTTAAGGGGCCAAATCTGTACATTAAATTAGCTGATCTAGGGTTTTCAAATTTTTGTTTTATTCAGTCTTCATTGGGGTTTTGATTTTGGTTTTATGTACCTATTATTTAGGTGGTAGGCATCAGAGAAAGAAAAATATTTTTGACATACGCCGGTTTTCACATCGATACATTTACTGTGCAGAGAATCGATCCACCATTGCCACGACTTGGATAGTAGCTTCGAAATATCCACGCGTTCCATTTAAGCACTGCAAAATCTATGCGGATCAATGTCAGCGTGAGGTATCGAAGCCATAAGGAAATATCAGTAGACGGTTTGGGTTTCATATGCGTATCCATTATTGTGGTTTTGTATCGAATGCATAAGATCAGCCGCCGACAGCCACAAGATCAGATTTCCAAATCGAATTTCATAAGTCTTTATTGAGCTCGTGGTCCATCATTACATCCTACGTGGATTCAATCTATATGAAAAGGGGCCGACCCAAAACGCCGTTAAAAAAGAAAAAATCGCATTTCCTTTGTCTCCTGCATAGATTTGTCATCAAAACCGCCGGATCAACCCTGCTCTCACTTCGGATTTAATAAGCCTGCGACTGCGAATTTGGTGAGGAATTTTCGGGTAGTTTTGAATCAGCTGGGCAGCGAGCTTCATTCACGCCGGCAACAGGTAATCTGCGGCTCAAAAAAATCGTTTTGCTGCTACGGGCCAGGTAAAATATCCTTCTGCCGTCGACTGTAAATTTTTTTTTCTAAGCTTCGATGCTGGGTTTTCCTTCCTCCGGTGGCCGAGAGAGTCGTTTTGCGGTTTGCGTCCAAGTAGCAGGTAAAATCGATTTCTGTTGTGGTCACATAAATGCGTATTGTGTTAGCGTAGATTTTACGTAGGGTAATTTCCATTCGATGCGTTTCACGTAGGTTTCATTTTTTTTTAATACGTTTAGTTTTTTTTTAGATTGATTTTATTTATTTTATTAGGGTTTTTAATAAAATGTAAAAAGATTCATTTATAAAAAAAAATTAGGCTTTACATTTAGTTTTAATATAGTTAGGTTTTAGCGTAAATTTGAATTAGATTTTTAATTAGACTTTAGGTTAGATTTTAATTTATTTTTAAGTTTAGTTTTAAGCTTAGTTTTAATTTTTGTTTTGTTTAGATTTATTTTAATTAAATTTTTAATGTGTTAGCCTTAGTTACTTTTTGTTAGATTTTAATTTTTTTTAGATTTTAATTTTTGTAGTTAATCATTTTCTTTTTTTTATAGATTTTTATTATATGAAAATTAAAAAAATATAAAAAAAAAAATTTAGGTTTTGTTTTAAATTTTCATAGTTTAGATTTTTTAGTTTTAATATAAAAAATAAAAAATATTTTTAAATGAGTTCTTTTTAGGGTTTTAGGTTTAGATTTAGAATTTTGCTTTTTTTAGTAAAAAAAAAAAAAATTCAAAAAAATATAAAAATTTTTGAGGAAAATTATTTTTGCCAGTTTTAGTTGTTTATCATGTTATACCTTTCATGCTGAGTTTTCAAGCCGAGATGCGAATACGATGTCTGGTTAATAATTCATGATTCTCGTGGTGACTTAAGGCATTTATCTCTTCAAAATTTTCAGTTGCCGGATATCGTTTTAATCATGTGATTTAGCTGATGACAAATGATTGCTGTTCACGGTTTATTTTTCTACATCATCTAACAAGTAATCGTTTTAATAACAATCTCATAAGGCACTGGTCTGCTAAATTAATCAAATCCATTGAGTCCTTTTTATATCGTATCTCGTGTCTCCCAACCAACTGGTCGACAGTTGGTCTCATCATCTCATAGGGACCACCCCCCTTAGCCGCGGGAGACAGGCTTAAACGGAGGGATCGGGGATCAGAGTGACAGCCCCCGGTCTGAGCATTGTCGTGCCAATCCGCGCGACAACACCGCTGTTCCCAATAGTTCCGACAGTTCTAACAGTTCCCGGTAGTTCTCGGGAAGTTCCGGTAGTTCCCGGTAGTTTCGGCAATTCTCGGCAGTTCCCGGCAGTTCCGGCAGTTCCAGCTGTTCCCAATAGTTCCGGCAGTTTCGGTAGTTCTTGCTTTTGCCCTCTGTGTTAGCTTTCCCGACAGTTCCGGCAGTTCCAACAGTTCCTGCAGTTCTGGCAGTTCTCGGCAGTTCCAACAATGCTGGCAGTTCTGGCAGTTCCCGACAGTTTCGATAGTTCTGGCAGTTTTGGCAGTTCCCGGCAGTTTCGGCAGTTCCGGCTTCTGCTCTCTGCGTCAACTTTCTCAGCAGTTCCGGCGTCTGCCCTCTAGATTAGGGCAGCGTTATCCCTTAGAATCTCTCCTCCTACTAAAACCCAAAGACAAGTAGAGAGGAAGAGATCCCAAGTATGTTGAAATGACTTGAAGGCCACCTCTATTTATACTAAAACGTTGAGCACAAGTAGGGTTTATTTAGTTGCTGGCCAACCTTGACGAATTGTCCCATAACACAAATAAATTCATATCTCCATGAATACTTATCAGAATCGGATGATCTTTAGATCAATCCTACACCTCTCGATGAGAGGAATCCAAGAAAAATATCAGCTTCCATTAGTGAGATGCCCCACATGGAGTTTGGCCCTAGTTGCCAATTTTAACACAGATACTATAAATATAAACCAAGTTGTCTACCATCTTATATCTCAATCAATTTCTCTTTACTAAATGAATAGAACTATAAGTATTCCAATTCCTCTTGTAGGCCGAGGAAGTAGTTACTTGTGAGAGAAATTTTATCGCTAATGCTCGTTGCTGTTGAACATGTGTACCATGAATGGTCCACCAATATTCTGGATCTTTTAGATGATGTCTATCACACAAAGTGATAATTGTGCCAAACTCATTGACCATGTGAAAATCATGCAATTTGGATTTGGATAAGGGATGTGTCTTTTGAATATGGGCCATAAATCTTCTTACTTGCTGTCATGAATCCCTTCATGTTCTCTATTATGAAGGGATGCATATATTGAGTATGGATCAAAAGTCTTCTTTGTTGTTGTCATGAATCCATTCATGATTTCTCTATCACTTGAAGGAGACCACTTTTTTCATTGCTTAATATCATTACCATTTTGGAGTCTTGTTAACATGTAGATTTGCCCCTCTTGCAAATCTGGAGGGTTAATGACCAGCACATTTCATCGGGCTGGAGGTTCAGACTCTAGACACATATGCAGATACAATATTGCTTGGGCTGGGGGTTGGCTCCCAGGAAGACTAGTTGCAGTATGGATTTATTGATGTTATGATTATTTAGACACAACTTTTTCAGAGACTAGAGAGAGTTGCTATTTTTAGCTGGCCCCCTCCCTTTTAGGAGACAAAAGGAGTTTGCATAGTAATATTGATTACATATTCATAGTCCTTAAGAACTCAAGATTCCAGTGAGACTTCTCTGGGTGACATACATGGTACTACTTATTTTTAGCAGGTTTGGTCCGAAGCCTTGCATGTAGGATTTACTTGCTGCTTTTTATTTACATATCAATTTCAGTAAGTTATTTATTGGGGAAAATAACAAAATTGTTAGATCTAAACCCCATTTTGATACAAGTTATTTTTTTCCCCATTTTGCACTAGCCTTTTGGTTGCACCTGTAGGTTAATAAGGGTGTTTTCCTGGTATTTGCATTTTACAGCCACCAGAAAAAATTATAGGTCTATAGGTGAGTATGCTACACTATAACTTGGTATTTTCAATTCTACATAAATTTTTAGTCACATTCTTTATGGTAGTGTTGACTTTCTTTCATTTTCCAGTTGTTTAAACTTTAAATCATCAAATATTTTTCTGGAAAATCTAAGGGTAAACAAACATAACCCAGAAGTTTTGAAAATCAATTTCCAGTTAGCTGGCAATTGCATTTTTAGTAAAAATTTAGTAGAGGGGAGGCCATAAAGGCTTTATAATTACCCTCTGTCTATTTTACACTTTAGGGTAACTCCTTAGAGGTGTTTTTCACACAGTGAATTGGCTGATAAAACAAAATAGGTTGAGGTCCCTGCGTTTTTACATAGGTTTTACAGTGCCATACATGACAACAAACTATTTTCCCATATAACTCAACCGTACATCAGAACTGATAATAATTACATTTTTTGTTAGGATAAATTTAGTATAGCAAAATGCATACCTCATATGCCATATCTTTGAGTTGTTTTGGCTACTAACATTTGTTGTCAGAAATCTGCATTGTTTTATAGCACTGTTTTTATGCAGAAAAATAGACAGATCAAGAAAACCTTCACCCCATTGACTTTATATAAGGCATTGGACACAATGTTCCACCAAGGTTCCGGGACGAGGGGGCGAGGGAGCGAGGATACGCGGGAGCAGCCTATGCAAAAGCTCCCCACCAATTTTTAGGAAACGTGGGGGGACGTCAGGGTCTTAAAAACTTATAAATATAAAATATAATTTATAAATTGAATCCACTATGACAATTGGGTTTGAATTGAAAAGCTGCAAAGCATGATCATTGATATGAATATCATTATCTAATATCATATAAATTTAAAATTCTAATTTATAATCATACATCATACATTATGATTAAAGTTTAAACCATATTGATGTTCCACTTCCTACTATGAACATTGAATACTGAATAGTGAATATTGACATAAAATTATAAAAGTCAAGTCTGATACATCATACATCAAGAGTCGAAATTTTATAGAATTATAAAAGACTAAAGTCAAGTCTGATATATCAAGAGTAAAAATTTTATAGACTCAGAATAACATAAGAACATCAACATATCAAAAGATAAACTAGCATAATTTTTCTCAAGCCTCAAGGTAATGCCCCGCTAGTCTCTGCATCCAGCTACTGCATGAATAAATTAGGATCAACCGTATCAATATCTGAATCTGAATCACTAGCATTCTCAAACATGCTAAGTGGCACACCAACCAACCCCATCTGTCTCTCATCAAGTCTCTCCTCCATATCTACCTGTGCATCATCCTCTGGATCAACATCCCATCATGTTGTTGGTCCCTTCAAATACTTAGGTGTCTTCCTATGCTCAAGACGTAGGGCACTGTGCACAGTAACTAACTTCTCCGCTCTTTTAGAGGTAAGCTTGTTCCTCTTGATAGAGTGGATGAAGCTATATGTGGACCAATTCCTCTCTGCTGCAGAGGAACTAGGAACGTCTTGCGAATGGAGTGAGGGGCCAGGGCGAATAATGAATTAAATTTATAAAAAAACGAATTGAAACCCTAAAGTATTAAAAATAATGTTAAATTTTAATTATAAACAAAAGTTTATTTAAAAAAATTGGGCCCCTTGACCCCCCACGTCCCCCCTCAATCCCCCACGTTCCTCCTCGACCGCCCCCTCGACCCCCCATGACCCCTCACAACCCCCTTTTCGGAAACGACCCCTTGGCATGTCCCCCTGCGTACCCTGTTTTTTGGGAGTGTGGGGAAACGACCCCTTCTCGTCCCCAAGTCCTCGGAGCGCGGGGGAGCTAGGAAACTAGACCCCTAGGGGGGGGGGGCGAGTCCCCGTGGAACACTGATTGGACATAAACTGCAGTTGTTGGGGGATATTTAGGGACTCCTCCCTTGGCTATTTATGGGGTATTGGGCCTAAGTAGTAAGGGCTTGGGTTGATGTACAATGGGTCCCTGCCTTTTGTGTGCCTAGCTCTTAGCAGCATTGCTAAAAAGATTTTTAACAATTTTTTCACATTGTTTCCAAGGAGAAGTTCATTCAACTTGATCATATACGACACTACTCCTCTTTTGGTAAGCTTGTTATTTTCTATTTGTGCTTGATGAGATATTTGTTTAAGGGCTAACTTGCAGTATCTCATCTGGCAACTCCACTTCAACAAAACATAAAAAGGTTCAGTACAAAAGATTGCTCTCCAAAGGTAAGAATCAAAGTTTTGGTGAACCCACATTTATAATTGGTGAGCAAATTTCAATTTAAAGGATTATCACTCTAATGTGTGAAGTATGGGTTCTAATAAGGGTTAATTTTTTGACTGTATATACGTTCCTTTGGATTATCATGCATTTTGAGATATCGACATCCTCCCATAACTGATTTGTATATGCAAATTCCTAGGTTTAATGAAAATATATTGTTAGCTTCGTATTATTTAGAATCTTTTATTAATTTTAGTGTAGATACTAACCTTGTCTTTTAGGATGAAATAATGAAAGCTTTTGCATTAGCAATGCAAGGATATGAAGCGTGGAAATGGTATTGTAGCTTTGAACCCAAACAGATAAAATCATTCCCACAATGCATCAAAAGTTTTCAGAAACGGTGGATTTATGGGTATGAGGAGGTTGAAGACATTTATGTCTTCATTGATATACAAAGGAGAATGCAAGAAAATATTAATGACTTGGTTGCAAAATTTGGTGAGCATCCTTCTAATGATCTTTTCATGGAAATAGAGCAAAAAGAGGTGCACTCAGTTTCTTGACAAACTATGTCAAAGCACAATATGGTGAGCCTTGTATGCAAAGGATAGAAGGAGGTTTCCATAAAGTGACTTGTAAAGTTTTGTAGATGTTCTATGCTAAGAGCAATTTCACTTTTCTCACAGCAATCATACAAGTAGATAAGCAAAATGCAGATAGAACATATAAGCAGATCTTACAGAAGACAAATCAGAAACAAGAAAAATGTATGTGTTTGTTTCGGCGGTCAACAGGATGCTTCAACCAGCAAAGTCTCCTTTGGTCAGCCAGCCCAGCATGTGTCACAACAACCCTCCAACCAGTAGATGAGTCAACCCAAGTCAGTTCTACAAAAGTCAACGCTGTCCTGAAAAGTCATCGCAGGGGCAGCAAGCTAAAAGTCAACGCAGCAGCAAAACGGTCAACCCTTTGACCTCGATTTTTGTGCCAGGTAGTATGGCCTTCAAAAATCGAACCTCCCACAAGTTTTCAGCTTGTTTGGACCAAGCATTGACCAAAGTCAATGCTGGTCAAACTTCTGCGAAACCCTAGCAGCAGAAACCCTAGCAGCAGAAAAATCCTCTTCGTCCTTCCCACGTGTGGCTGAAATTCGTCCTCCAGGTAGCTCGTACTTTTTAGGATGAGAGAGGAAGATGTGAGTTGTGTTGTAATCTAATTCTCTCCAACTTTTCCTTTATATATATATCCATCAATGAGGGTGTGTGACACATCTGTTGGGCATGTGAGCCTACATTACAAAACTGGCTGACCTTTGCACATATAATTTATTAAGAATAATAAATTCAAAATATAAGTTCTGCTCATCGGATTAAGACTATTTTTATATGGATTTTACACCTCTCAGAAAGAGGAATCCAACAAAAATATTAGCCTCTTAATCTGAGCATCAGAACATGGAGTTTGGACCTAGTTGTCCAAATTTAACACTCCCTCTCAACTAGGGAGAACTCCATCTATTAGTGCAATTAACATCGTGAGTCATCCCGCCGAAACTTGCTTTGCTGGCTTCTTTATTTCAGAACAGAAGTGGGTCAGTCACAAAGACATCATTCCCCGACTGACATAATCAGTCCAGAGGTCCCAGACCTCACAAATCTTGATCCCAGATCAAGTGGTTGGACCATGCCATCCTAGATAGAGAGTACGGCAATCTCTGATGCGTCCATCAGTCTTTGCTAATAGTCTCTAGCTTTTCCACACCTCATTGGCCAAATGAGAGGTACTTCCCATGAGCCCTGAACTCAATGGGTAGGATGCATACGGGGCACAGATTAAATGAGTGGCGAACCAGCTCAATAATCACAAGAGTGGGGCAGAAGCATTATGAGTGCTTATAGCTCCGAGAAGCTATCCCCAAAGCCCCCCAGAGCTCCCAGAGCTCATCGTCCAACAGGACCCACATCATAGGGTCTTTCCACGACACCAAGACTCTCACGGAAGGTTAGGAACTTGACCTTCCCCAGGGGCTTAGTGAGAATATCCGCGACCTGCTCATCAGTTCCTATATGATCGAGCCTTACGGCGCCTCGCTGTACCATATCCCGGATAAAGTGGTACCTGATATCAATATGCTTGGATCGGTCGTGGAACACAGGATTCTCAGTCATACGAATCCCACTCTGATTATCACAGAGTATTACAGTGGTATCTAGCACATGTTGGAACAGCTCACTAAAGAGCTTCCTCAACCAAACTGCTTCACAACAGGCCATACTAGCAGCAATGTATTCGGCCTCCGCGGTGCTCAAAGCCACCGACTTCTGCTTCCTGCTCATCCATGAGATCGAAGCAGAACCAAGATTGAAACAACATCCAGATGTGCTCTTACGATCCACCACACTGCTAGCCCAATCGGCATCAGTATATCCCCGGAGTATCACACTCCCGGCAGTGTATCTCAGCCCATGGTTTATCGTGCCCCGAAGATATCTCAAAAGATTCTTGGCACCAACCCAGTGAAAATGATGAGGCTCAACCATCTGTTGACTTAAAGTATTCACTGCAAAACATATGTCCGGACGGGTGTTCACTAAGAACATCAAAGCTCCTATGAGTTGACGATACTCAATAGGATTGGCCAAGATAGGCCCTGCAGCGCTGCCACTCAACTTCTTAAAGTTGAGTTCCATTGGTGTCGACACGGAATTACAGTCCACCATCCCAAATCTTTCCAGAAGCTTCACAATATACTTTCCTTGAGAAAGGAAAATCTCTCCAGGTCTCTGCCAGACCTCCAGGCCTAGGAAATAGTGCATCAGTCCTAGGTCTTTCATCTCGAACTCAGCAGCAAGCTCCCTCTTACATTGATGAATGAGAGGGTCATCACCTGTCAGGAAGAGGTCGTCCACATACAGCACTAGAATGAGAGGCTTTCCTTCCTCAACCTTAAAGTAAAGGTTTGGATCAGCATTGCTTCGAGTGAAGCCCAGCTTCATCAAGTAACTATCCATCCTCTCATACCAAGCTCTGGGTGCTTGCTTTAACCCATAGAGGGCTTTCTTCAACCTGCAGACATAAGTGTCTTGATCTTGAACTTCAAATCCCAGAGGTTGTTCTACATACACCTCTTCCTTTATTGCACCATGCAGAAAAGCGGTCTTGACATCCATCTGATGAAGACTCCATCCTTGCGTAGCAGCAAGGGCTATGATGGATCGGATGGTGGTATATCGAGCCACAGGTGCAAATATATCGTCATAGTCAATTCCTTCCTTTTGAGAGAAGCCACGGGCAACAAATCTTGCCTTAAACTTTTCAGCACTCCCATCAGATCCATGTTTAATCTTGTAGAGCCATTTAGCGGTGACAACAGATTTGTCCTTCGGTCTCGGGACCACATCCCAGACATCATTCTTCATAATAGCCTCATATTCTTCATGCATAGCATCCTTCCAAACTTGATGCTTGATGGCTTCTTCAAAAGATCCAGGTTCAGATTGTATAATAGTACTCATGGCAGCTAGATACCCTTAGTATCTACACGGCTTCTTGCTTTCTCGGAATGTTCCCCTTGGGGCAGCATGACCCTCAGCATCTTCGAGGGTGTCCCTGAGCCATGATGGCCTCTTTCCTAGAGAAGGGGAAGGATCAATAGGGTCCATTGGCCCTTCAACCTCAGGCATAGTCTCATCCTGGGGTTCTTCCAGATTTCCAGGTCTTTCTTCATGGTTTTCTTCAGATCTAGGAAGATCTACTACTTTCTTCAGGGAAGCATCTTCGTCAAAAGTGACATCATGGCTTATCTCTACTTCCCTTTGACCAGGTACATAGACTCTATATGCCTTAGAAGTCTCACTGTAGCCCACAAACATTCCTTTCTTCCCAGTAGCATCCAGCTTACTTCTCTTTTCTTTCGGCACATGAAAATAGACAGGACATCCAAAAATTCTAAAATGTGAGACATCAGGTTTCTTACCAGAGAAAACCTCTTCGGGAGTTTTGGAGTCCAAAGCGGAATGAGGGCATCGGTTTTGAATGTACACAGCAGTATTTGCAGCTTCTCCCCACAGAAACTTTGGAAGACCCTGGTCACATAGCATGGCACGGGCAGCTTCCACAATAGTCCTATTCTTGCGTTCAGCAACACCATTCTGCTCAGGAGTATATGCAGCGGTAGTCTCCCTCTTAATGCCAGCTTCTCTGCAAAAGTCTTTGAACTCATTTGACTCATATTCAGTGCCATTGTCAGTCCTCAAAATCTTGATCTTCTTTCCGGTCATATTTTCCACCAAGGCTTTGAAGGTACGGAACCACATGAAAGCCTCATCCTTCTTCTTCAAGAAGTATATCCAGGTTTTGCGAGAGAAGTCATCAGTAAATGTCATATAGTAAGAACATCCCCCCAGGGATGTTACAGGGAACATACCGGAAAGATCAGAATGGACCAGTTGCAATATCTCAGATGTCTTTGTGACACTTGAGGGGAAAGGTCCCCTTGTATGTTTTCCTTCAGCACAACCCTTACATACACCTTTATGATTATTTCCAAAATCAGGCATCCCTGTCACCACCTTCCTTGCTTCGGGAAGAGCCTTGTAATGAAGGTGTCCAAATCTTCGGTGCCATAGTTCGGTTTGACGGATAGTATCACAAGTCATAGCTCCCAACGGACTCCCTCCAACCTGGTAGAGTGTACCAACTCTAAAACCAATTGAGATAGCTTCCTTGAAGCTCTTCTTCCACATGAGTACCTTTCCATCAGAGAAAGTTACATTGAATCCTTTGTCTTCCATGGCAGATACAGACACAAGGTTCTTCTTCAATTTGGGTACATAGAGTACATCTTGTAGATGGAGGACTTGTCCTTGAGACAAGTGGAGGGTCACAGTCTCGGTCCCTTTCACAGGATAAGTGGCATTATCCCCAAGGATAATTTCTAGATTAGTATCCCTTTCAACCATGTCAGAAAGTGCTTCCTTGAATCCGGTGATGTGTCTTGAGGCACCACTATCGATTAGCCAGACATCCATAGTGTCGGGCAGAGATGCAGCGGAGAGAGCAGATATTAGAATATACTCATTTCTTTTATCAACAACATTAGACTCCTCATACCTGGTATTTCTGGTCCTTTTAGAAGGTGGATGGTTTCCTTCAAAGTGAGCCTTCCTCTTTCCTTTGGATTTGTCATTTCTTTGATTCCCATTCCTTTGGTTGTTGTTGTTGTCGTCACTATCGGGAGAATTCTTCTGGAAGGGGCATTCTCTAGCATAGTGTCCAGTCCTATGGCAGGTGAAACATTTACCCTTCTTCTTTTGAGTCTTAGTCCTTCCTTTGTCCTTGGAACCACCAGAGTTCTGCTTTCGGGAATGAGCAACATAGGCAGTATTTCTTTCATTATCAAATTCCTTCATCCTTGTTTCTTCTTGCATACATCTAGACAGAAGCTCATCAAAGTTAGGGATGGTATTATTGTTGAGAATGGTAGTTGTGAATACTTGCCATTCATATGGAAGTCCTCCAAGTGCGGTGAGAACCATCTCACGATCAGCTATTGTCTCCCCAATAGCTAGCAGATTGTTCCTGGTTTCGGTCAACTTCATAAAGAAAGTTTGAATAGACTCGTCTCGGCCCTTCTTCATATTCTTCAACTTGTTCTTGAGGAATAGCACTTGGTTCACATTGTTTACTCGGAACATAAGTATCAGTTTGTCATACATCTCCTTGGATGTGCCTAGTTCAGATATGTAGGCAACCAGACTCTTATTTATGGATTCCCTGATCAGCAGTTTTGCTCTGATTTCTCCCTTCTTATACTTGTGTTTAACAGCAGCAGAGGCATTTGATGGAGGTTCTTGAATCTTCCCTGTCACATGATCTAGGAGATCATGATCTTCTAATTTGAGATCTAATAACATCTTCCAGGCATGGAAGTCATCACTTCCAGTCAGCTTGTCATTCTCCCTGAATTCAAGCTTAGAGGAATCCATTTCCTTTGATGATGATTGCTATAGATAGAGTTTGTCTTCACCTCAGCTCTGATACCATGTAAAGTTTTGTAGATGTTCTATGCTAAGAGCAATTTCACTTTTCTCACAACAATCATACAAGTAGATAAGCAAAATGCAGATAGAACATATAAGCAGATCTTACAGAAGACAAATCAGAAACAAGAAAAATGTATGTGTTTGTTTCGGCGGTCAACAGGATGCTTCAACTAGCAAAGTCTCCTTTGGTCAGCCAGCCCAGCATGTGTCACAACAACCCTCCAACCAGTAGATGAGTCAACCCAAGTCAGTTCTACAAAAGTCAACGCTGTCCTGAAAAGTCATCGCAGGGGCAGCAAGCTAAAAGTCAACGCAGCAGCAAAACGGTCAACCCTTTGACCTCGATTTTTGTGCTAGGTAGTATGGCCTTCAAAAATCGAACCTCCCACAAGTTTTCAGCTTGTTTGGACCAAGCGTTGACCAAAGTCAACGCTGGTCAAACTTCTGCGAAACCCTAGCAACAGAAACCCTAGCAGCAGAAAAATCCTCTTCGTCCTTCCCACGTGTGGCTGAAATTCGTCCTCCAGGTAGCTCGTACTTTTTAGGATGAGAGAGGAAGATGTGAGTTGTGTTGTAATCTAATTCTCTCCAACTTTTCCTGTATATATATATCCATCAATGAGGGTGTGTGACACATCTGTTGGGCATGTGAGCCTACATTACAAAACTGGCTGACCTTTGCACATATAATTTATTAAGAATAATAAATTCAAAATATAAGTTCTGCTCATCGGATTAAGACTATTTTTATATGGATTTTACACCTCTCAGAAAGAGGAATCCAACAAAAATATTAGCCTCTTAATCTGAGCATCAGAACATGGAGTTTGGACCTAGTTGTCCAAATTTAACATGACTCAACCTTCTCCTCACTCTCCTGAATGATTATTACATGATGCGAAGAGCGAGGATGCATGGATAATTTGTTGGAAAATGTGAGACAAATAGCAAAGGATACACTATTAGAAAAGGAAACTAGGAAATTGTGTGTCTCCATTCCTAGAATGAAGAAATCAGTGAAGAGAACTTGGAAGAACCACATCAGCACGAAGAAAGACTCAAAGAATTCATCAATAAAGAAAACCCTACTGTATAGTTGAGTATCTCACTTCAAAAAGAGAACAATGGTGAAGAGCGTCCCTCAATGGTGACAACCTAGCAACGACATTTTCTAATGCATCCACAATTATGTTACACATTCTTGAAAGACAAAGTAGTGGAATTAGAAGAAGACACTGCAAAAATGAAGAGGATAAAGACTTTGAGGTAGAAAGAAAAGAAGAAGAATCTCCTTGTCCTTCCAGTAGGAATCAATAAATAAGTGAAGAACATGAATATGAGGAGATCCTTGATGACATCATAATTTAAGAACCCACCCTCCCTCTTCCAGGTGAAAACACAAATTCAACAAGCTATTTTCCTTTCCAAGCGCCTGATCTTCATGATTCATCTACTAGTGACTTGGAGGAAGAGGATTCAATAAACAGACTTATTATTGAAGAGGATGGGGAGCACAAAGAACCTAAATCTATTGATGCATTCCTTAAAGTTGACAGATGTAAATGGGACTTGAGTTATTTTCTCTTCAAAGGTGATCTCATCCATGACATTGACACTGAGGGATGCTAGATTGTAGAGCCTTGGTTGCATGAGCAACCATGTTGCCCCATTGATCATGAGCAACTATATCAACTCATGTTAGGGAAGACATATGTATAGGTGTCGAAAGGAGATTTCTACATGCGTGATCCAATAGAAAATTTTCATCAGTGGATAACGTTGGCATGTAACTCTCAAGTGTACAAAGATCCATTTGATAGGAATGACTTGAACCTAGTAGTAATGAGCAGGCCACAATGTATTTGGTATTTGACATTTCTCATGAGTTCTTAGCCTCCCTGGTCAATGTAGTTAACTATAAGTTGTTGGTTTCAATGTATTTTCAATTTCCATGAATTTTCTCATCATTTGTGTGTATATGTGATTAGGGGCAGCCAAGAAGGGTAGTGGTCTATGCGCAAGTTCTAGTTAGAGCTGCCATAAAAAACCCCTTTGCTTACTACTATAGTGAAAAATATTGATGAAATGCCTTATACACACACACTGAAGAATATCATTATCTTAGTCTTGTAGGTCGGTGGATATAGGAAGCATGTAATAGCACAGAGAAACCTTGGTACTTCTTGGATTCTTTTCCACATGATGAGGACTCCTCGGGGAATGTGGCATGAGCCATGAACGCTTTTCCAACTTAAATTTGTCACAAGTTTGACATTTCACTATTCTGCGTAGCAACCAAGCATAAAGGCAAAACCAAAAGTAAAGGTCAATTAATTTATTGGTTGCATTGGTTATATGATTTCACCTAACATGTTTACCTTTTTTCAGTAGGTTAGGATAGGATGCATAAGCTCTTAGGCAAGAGCATTAGATTAGATTAAACTTTTTGTAATTTCAATTTATGCTTGTGTGATTTTATTTTATTGTTGTGATGTACTTTCATGCTTGAGATTAGTTAGATGTTTTTCCTTGGTATATTTCCATTTTGTCAATTGGATGTCATTTCTATTCTTAGAATAGTTGTCATTTCACCTTGATTTTTATTACTATGTTCAGGAGGGATAGTTCTTTGGTTTGATTCTCTCATAGGGTACGGATGTTTTAATGATGAGTTTCTAGGTGACAGGTGGAAGATTCTGAGGTTCACACCCTCCCAAGTAGAGCATGTGTCTCACAATTGGTGCTAGTTGTTACCACTCTATCAATGGGGGTACATTGGATTTTCAGTGCATCATTCACCACCATTGTAAACCCAACGTCATAAGTTAAAGCCATGTAAAAACCATGTGAGGCATTGGATTAGGTCTCCTAGACCTGTGTCTTGTCAGTTGAGTCTATATCAATTTTGTTTTGGTTGGACCATGTCTTGTCCCTTGAAAGCCTCATGTAGGCAATCTTGTCCCTTATCGGATTGGAGAAACTTGGTGGAATTCTCATGAGGACTCATGGTTTTATGGGAAATTACGTTTATAGGGGTGATCACTAGTGTATGGGCCGGTCCAACCCGCTTTAAGGTGCACCTATGTTATTCCACCTGGTTAGTGTCTATAGAATCTACAGGTAACCATGGCTGTGGTGTAGTATTACTCATGATGACTCTCACAACCAAGCAGTCTCTTGTGACAACTTTCACATTCTTTGAGGTAGTTCACAATTCCTAATGCGAAATGGTCCAGGTGGTCAAAAAGTCAACCTAGTCTCTTATTATAGAGCATGATGAGAGGATTCCATGCTAGATGGAATTTTGTTGATCAAAGCATTTGGTGGTTAGTTATAATTTGGTCAAACTTGGTCAACAGTATAGGAAAATATTCCAAGTGGATTTTCAGGCCGAGCATTAGGTCGTTTGTGACATGCATGATGTCAAAAGTGGTCTACTCAATGAGAGAAACAAAACCCAAGTTTTAGATTTTGCAAATCCTCAAGGGTGATAGAGATCATCCACGTGGGCGTGATGATATGGCATGACAAGTTTCTATGAGGCTTAATAGGGGTAAAAAGTGATAAAATTTGACATATTATATGTCAAAATTGCTTTATAGAATGAGAGGAACAAAACCCATGTCTTGCTTTCTCCAAATTCCCAAGGGCACTAGAGCTCCAACAAGGCATGATGACATTGCAAGTTAGTGATAACATGGCAGTGCTTGGCAAGATATGAAGATTCGAAGAGATATCTAGTTTAGATCCAGGTCGGTTTCAAACTTTCAACTTACCCAAGTGTCAAAATTGTTAGAAAGTCAAGGGCGTTGGAGATCCAACTTCCATGTGGCTAAGTCGAATTACTAAAGGGAAAATTCAATTCAAACATAGCTTTTGCTGAAGTCAACTAGTTGTTAGAGAGTGTAACTAGACGTTGGAGACCTGATGGATCAATTAGTTGAGAAATGGACTTATGAACCAATGTTGCGAAAATTGCTATCGAGATAAAATCTACAAGGGTCCAAAAAAGGAAAAAATTGGGAAAATTGGTAAAAAATCGGTAAAAATAGACAAAACATCGACAACATTATAAAAATATGTATATTTTTTTCCAATTTTTCAAGTATCTAAAGCATCCACAAATTTTTAATGATTTTTACAATTTTTTGGCAAATTTTACAATTTTTCTGGCGAATTTTACGTTTTTTTTTGGAGATTTTTACAATTTTATCGCATTTTTTTCATGTTGGAAAAAATCGCTGATTAAATCACCATTTGGAAAAAACGCGATTTTCACAACATTGCTATGAACAAAGGGAATTTTGAGCCACACTGTGGAAATTTGTCCAAGTCGACCCCCTAGTGGGTGAATTAAAAATTATATTGTAATATTTTATGAACTAATTTACTAAGTCTTGAACATGTGGATGACTAGTAAATATTTTATTCAGGAGTCAAACAAGCCTTTTTATTTTTTTCTATAAAAGGATAGTCTCTCCTCATGTATAAATCATTGTTATTCACTTGAGACAAGTGCTATCTAATAAAATGATTTCATTTATTTGCAAACTCTTGTACACTTTGTATAATTGTGGAGTGGTTTTTGTTAATGTTCTTTTTCTTTCTATTGCAATTGGGCATTATTTTTTTGAAATCTAATTCCATTTAGTCTCTCCTCATGTATAAATCATTGTTATTCACTTGAGACAAGGACTATCTAATAAAATGAGTTCATTTATTTGCAAACTCTTGTACACTTTGTATAATTGTGGAGTGGTTTTTGTTAATGTTCTTTTTCTTTCTATTGCAATTGGGCATTATTTTTTTGAAATCTAATTCCATTTTATTAATAATTAAAGTTATCCTATGACTAATGTTCTCTACCATTGAGTGTTGAATTTGTAACTATGGTCGGTCTTCATAATGTATATTTGGTCACTTGATATACTTGTATTTATCATTGTAAACCATATTTTAGATGCTAGAGTCAAAAGAATTTATTTTGAGTCAAAGTCCCATTGTGACTTTTTTAAAGAAGAAAATTTGAATTTTTGAATCGTAATTTTTGGCTCCTTAAGTTGTCAAGTTAACCTCCCCTCTAAGTCAAGTTGGCCCTGGTAGAAGACACCCATTTGGCCAAGGCAGATCACTATATAAAGGTAGTTCGACCTCCTCCACTTGAGCAATTTGCATCTCTCTCACAAGACAGTTTTTGGGCAAACAAGTGAAGGACAATGACAAATAGGGCGAAGAAGAAGACAAATTGGCTCTCTTTCTCTCTCTCATCAAATCGCACGTGTGGATATAGTCTCATCAAGTGGATGACTTAGTCCTATTGAAAGACTCTATTTGGTCATTTGTTGGCATAATAAATTATCTGATCTTCAAGGTAATCAGGATGGGTCATCAAAAAATTCTTTAGTAATATCTTCAGTTTTACGCAGGTTATAGTTTAACACTATCTGCAGTAATAAGCAATTAGATTTGAGTTTCCTTTACGCTACTCCATTTTAGCATTTTTGTTTTCTATCTATATCAAGGACTGGATTTTTTATAAATAACATGGTTTATTTATTTTTACTTTACTAGTGACAATCATGGGAAGCAAATTTAAATTGTCACGATCATTCATGGCATAAAATGGGGAGCTTGGTCAGCTACCTATGACTATGCCTTAAAACTACAACTTATGATGCAAAACCTAAAACCATAAAATTTTACATCTTATTTACATTATTTCAGATGTTAACTTACATATTTCTATCTTCCAGTTAATCCTGTTTGTTATTCAAATTCCAATTTTTATGGTGTATTGAGTTCTGTCTTGCTTTGAGCTTACTTCAACACTTAGGGGCACTAATCAATGTTCCAATTATCTGATGCTTAGTACAATAAGTACCAATTCTTTGAGACAATGTTTAGTCTCTTGCTCAGGGACCAATGGAGTCATCCCCATGAAGTTAATAGAGTTCTTGTCCATAGCAAGGCCTTGTTCAATGATCCAGTTTGGGCCATGGCCATATCATGATATTTTTCACTTTGGTCTCAAATGTTATGCAAGTCTATGCTTGCGACGCCCATGCTAGTCCTAAGATCATCTACAAGGCCTTCTTAACCCTGCACATTCTCAAGATGACATCATCAAACAATGTTACATGGCTCCCTAATGTATGTTTTTTTATCAAGATGCTAAATTTTTAAAAAAGTATTCTCAAATTTGATTTTAAAAAACAAAATAAGTTATAGTTTTAACTTTTTTCACCTATCTTTTCTGGTTTTGTTGTCTTTACAATTTTATTCCGTAATTTCTCTTGTTTTAACCAACAGGCAATGCATACTTTGTGACATTGGTCATGTTAGTATGATGCTCTTTGTAGTATTGCTATCTAGTTTTTAACATATGTTATGGTCTGAATAGAATTTCCAACATTCTAATTACCTATATTTACTCATTCAACATTGTTAGTTCACTAAATAGTTTGGATCACTCAATTTTGCTGTTTAGGTTGCTGATGTGTCCGAAGCAGTAAAACAGCGTGCCGATGCTTTGATGCTTTCTGGTGAGTCAGCTATGGGTCCGCATCCAGAGAAAGCTTTGGCTGTTCTAAGAAGTGTAAGCCTTCGCATTGAGCGGTGGTGGCGTGAAGAGAAGGAATATGAATCTATGGACCTTCCAGCTATTACCTTATGCTATACAGATAGCATCTCCAAAGAGATATGTAAATCAGCTGCTAAAATGGGTATGTCTGATACAATGAATTATTCTGCCATTTGTTTTAAGTACAATAATTATCTCATACATTTGATTTCATTTGGAAAACATGATGATAAGAAATATGAATTTTGAAAGGAAGCAACAACCTGGGCTATTTCTTGTTTTCTTCTGGATAGTAAATATAGGCTGCCTCTCATTTATGACCTCAAATTTGAAATTGCCTTTGTTTTAGCCAACAAGCTGGCTGTGGATGCCATATTTGTCTACACAAAACAAGGACACATGGCTTCCCTTTTGTCAAGTTGTCGTCCAGACTGTCCAATTTTTGCCTTTACTACCTCAACGACTTTAAGGCGACGGCTGAATCTTCAATGGGGTCTCATTCCTTTTAGACTGAATTTCTCAGAGGATATGGAGAGTAACCTTTACCGTACCTTTGCTTTGCTGAAAGCAAGAGGTATGGTGAAATCAGGTGACTTGGTAATTGCTGTTTCAGATTTTCTGCAGTCCATTCAGGTAATCAATGTGCCATAATGACATTTTCCGGGTTTCTGACTGTTGCTTCACAATTTTCTTGGGCGGTTGTGTTACTAATCAAGAAGCAAGCATTTTCTCTGAAGGAAATGTTGGTGTTTGATCCCAATTTATTCTCCAGAGTGTTAAAGAGCCAGATAAGCTTATTCAAATCAGTTTATTTGCCTGAATTGCAAATAATGATGTAATTAAATCTGCTACATTTGTTTCTTGAGGTATAATATTTTACTTTAAGAGTTCAAAACTTTTCTTTGCATTCTGTGTTTCAGGTTTTTGTATGTAAATGTAACTAGTGTCACGGGTGCAAATTAGATTTTTTATTTCTTAAAAGCATCCCTAAAAATAGGATACCAACAAGAATAGTGCTTTTCGTGATTAAGCCGCGAGTGCAAGGTAGCATGAACAAAATGTGTTAAAAATAAGGAAAGTTTAATTGGATGGAAGTATGGAAAATGTTTTACTACATTGTAAATTAATTGAATGTAATTACTTGAATTCCTTTTAGGGCTTTGACATTTCACTGTGTATGCCATATTATCTATAGAATATTGTAACTATAAAAGTTGTCAAAGAGCAATTTTCACTATACAATTTCAACAAAAATGATTAAACTTGTCCTGATTACAGGGCATAAAGGAAATGGAATAGCACAAAGAATACTGGGATATATTATTTGATTCATAGTAACCCCATTGGCACGAGCTGCTGCATTGATCCAAGTAATCCACAAACGACAAAGATCTCTCTTGCGTTTACCTCTATCTCGGTGCATGGAAACTAAGGCTCTAGCTTTTCGTTGATTAGCAGTTCGAAAAAGTTTCGAATGGGCCCCTCGAGAGCCTGATACAAATGCAAGAATTTTTTTCCGATGTTTTCGAGGCCCTTTTTTCAATGGAACTCTGGCTATTGAAGCATACATGTACTATAATGTGCTTACCCATGAATATCAGGTAACCGGGTACGTACGGGAAAAATTGGCGATTTCATTGTATAAGTGATGAAGAACCCTAAATAGAATATTATTTCCAGTATTATGGAATACTATTTCTTATCCAATATTCCTGAACCTAATGTTGGTCTATCAGATCTCTAGATACTTATACTTAAAGCTCCAATTAGCAGAAAGATAGAATTACTCGCAGTGTATTGTGGCCAAATAGAAACATCTATCCCCCCCCGGTACGGATCGAAGTGGGTGAACGAAAATTGATTCCAGTTCCCGCATACGAAATAAAGTTATAATATCTCGAGGAGAAAATGATCCTAATTGGCTACTATATATTGCTAACATCAGTAAATGCAACAATCGAGGATTTTGAGTAACCAAGCAATTGAAATGGCTAAAGTGGTAACAAATCCTGTCAAATATAGTTTGTTGAGATTATGCACTTTTCTATCTCCAAAGTGCAGCTGGTTGGGCCCAGCCATATTATTCAAATATACAACTTGCACACACTCCCTTTCCAAAATAGCTCAGTACACTAAGCACCACACTTGAATTTATTATATTTGTTTCAAAAATATTGGTATTTGATCCGAAACCCCCAACGGAAGGTCAATAACTCAAGGAAATGAAAGGGTTCTATATAATCAAATTATTGTTTTTTTTTAAGTAATAAAAGAATTGAATGGTATTACACCTAACGCTAGGCAATATACATATCCCCTGGCCACTCCTTCTGGCCAGGCAGGTATTATCTATCCGTTGACAACCTCGTCACATAATCTTCCTTCCTCTAGTGGACCACGCCTCCACACAACCATCATCAATCTTTGTACCATATATGGATACTTGAATACTAAACAATAGTATGATTGTTACAAATCACGAAAATATTTCTTCGAATCACGTGTGAAAATCAATTTGAAAGGAGATCATTTTTCTCTTTGTTTTCCAAATGGTCTTTTTTTCGTCTTTTTTTTGGATCAACCAAATATTTAGCGAATCTTTATGAAAATAAGTCATTGGTATCGATCGTATCAATACGTGAGCCAATAGCCACATTCTTTATGATCCCTTCCACATAATATTTGAACATATAGAGAACGGAACTTCCAGGACCAATGTCAGTGCTTCTAGTACCGATTTAGAATATAAACTCTTTATTGCGATCAACTAATGGATTTGGATCACAATTCACGAATAAAACAATTGAATGATTTTGTTGATGTATTTGACCAATCAAACATTTTATAGTTAGGAAACTGAATTGATCATTGGAACTTAAATGTTCCATTGGTCTGGAGGAACTTGATCCATCCAAATAATTATCATGAGAAATTGTGTAAAGATCTTCTTGAAAAAAGAGTGGATATAATAAGCATTGTTGTTTAATTTACCTACCAAAACATCACTTGTTTCTATCCAAGATCCTAGCATTACAAGACCATTTTCGTCCAAATGATGAAGTGAATGAGATCCATCTGGAAAGAAGGTATGGTCTCGCCCTATCAATCCTCTCTAATCGAATCCAAACTGAATCTGAAGAATTGATAGAAATGATTTAATTGCACCTTCTTCATGCTCTTGGAAAAATAGACCCAATGCAGATAGACTTAATTCTGAGCGTACTTGTAGATTCTTTAGGATCGGAAATGAAATCTTAGTTTATACCAACCAATGATGGAGGACCACTAGAATGGTTAAAGCTAAACAATTTGAAGTCTAAGCACAACTAACTGGGTATTCTTTCCTCAAGTCCTTCCATCCCGGACTTATTTCATTGGTTCTTGTTTTCCCTTCCCTCGCTCTTCCCTTGAAATATTTATTGAAATTTCATTGTATGAAATGAAATAAATATTTATTGAAATTTCCTGATTGGATATTGATTCATGTTCCTTGATTCAATCCATATTCAAATGTCTTTACATTTGAATGTATGTTGAGGAATCAATGGTGCGAAGTAGAGTAGTCTGGTAGCTTGCAAGGTTCATAACCTTGAGGTCACGGGTTCAAATCCTGTCTCTATCTTTCCTGGGCTTTAGGTTATTTCCACAATGCACCTACCTAACGTTCCTGAGCTAAAGACTCTGAATTTTCCAATGCTCACGAGCTTGGGCACATTTCTCACTCATTTGGCAGGGTGTCCAATGGTAATGTACCTGATTGTTGTCTACTATGATCTACTTGATTTCTGTGTACTCTGATCTATCTAAGACCTTCTCTTCTTTATATGAGACTGTAGTAAGAAGAGGATATATCTGTCTACCACCCTTCTATATATATAGAATTCTGAGGCTCCTACTTCCTATATTATGCAATTTATTGTTCCAAACGAATGGCGGGGGAAACATCTGACCCGAGGGATGGGTAAAAGGCATTTTTTTCTTCATATAAAGTAATGAATTACTAATAAAAGCGAGTGCAACGATGGTTGAATGGTAAAATTTCTCTTTGCCAAGGAGAAGATGCGAGTTCGATCCTTGCTACCCGCTCGTTACATGGAATATGAAAAAGAATAGTTCATGTATTGATCATTTCTTTTCCTCACTTATCATTCAATTATAAAATGTACGAATTTTCTCTTCTAATTCATATTAATATAGAAATAATGCCAAAAAGAGATTTCGATAAGGCCTTATTATGAAGAAAAGTATTCGTCTATTGGAAAGGAACCAATATACTTTTAACATCAATTCACAATCGAACAAAACAAAGATTAAAAATTGGATTGAACATTTCTTTGATGTAAGAACTCTTCCTTTTTTTTATGTTATATGCCAAGGTAAATTTTTTTTTGGAGGAAAAATGATTCGGTCTCAAGCTTATTTGAATATAATGGATAACAGTGGAGAGAACAGACCGTGTAAGAGCAAATAAGTCATTATATATCACATCTATAGATGATATATTAATCCATATAATCTATAAGGCTTATAATCAATATAAATGGATTAATATATGAAACGAACTATATACAAAGTAAACACGTTCTAAAAAATCCTAAGTTTTCCTAAGTTTTCTTGTTAACTTTCCATCCTGCTGCCCCCACCCAGCCAGCTATGGTAGTTTTCATTGAACCGTTGTTGATTAGAAATTAGTTACAATCCTTCTTCCGGATAGCTCGTCATTCGAGTTATTACCTTAATCCTCCCACACCCCCGATAGCAGTTAGCTGCCCTTCCTCCTGACAATAGGATTTAGAATCGTTGTTACTCCCTAGGTGGCTCACGTCGAACCTACCTTCTTTCCTTAGTTCGATCATATATGAAATACCTCTTTCAATTTCTTTATTGGAACTCTGGTGACGAGGTGATGAACGATACCTTTGCAATTTATGGACTAGGTTAGATATATTTTTTGATGAAAAATATCATTTTTCTACTAAAGAGTAGAGCTATTATTGTTCCATAAACAATAATACTTTATGGCGGAAAAAGGAAAATTCTGAGCATAGTTCAAATGCTAAGTCAAAATGAGAACTTTATTTGTAGCTACTGCTGTTTTGAAAACCTGTCTATCCCCAATAATTAATTCTCGTTGACTATGTCCTATAGGAATAATAGAATCAATAGCAATAAGCTCCGTTTGAAAGGGTTCATATACGGAACGTCTTGATATAATACTTGGAGCGGGAGATTCAATCAGTGGAAATTCAGAAGCTGAAATTTGACCCTTACCATCAATGGGTTGGGCTAGAGCATGTCTAGTGGTGAGGACATTGTCTCCTCATGTCGAATACACGGGTTCGATTCCCGTAGGGGATAGGTACATACTCATTCTTGGTCTCATGTCTAAGTGACAGGCTGGCTGAGAAGCACACGCGCCTACCTATATAGGGAGGTACCTCTCCACATCTCTTCTCTTGACTCTCTAAACAAAATGGAATCCCAAACCCTAGTAGCCACACCTCAAAAGGAGGAAACGACAAAATCATAGCAAAGGGTTTCCCCTACATTTTATCCTAGCCAAACTTATGTGAAGCTACTTCAATGACCATCTATATCGGTCAAAGAATTAGGCTCCAACATGGAAAAATAAGGCTTCGGTACCGAAAGCTGTCTATTCACCCACAGAGGATAATTATTGTTTTTCCCTATTAGACTTTAGTTTTCAAATAACACAGTTTTGCAGATTGGTTCAGTAGATCCCACATTATTTGAGTTGTAATGAACAGGCCATAAACATTAACATGGTTTAGTGTAAATGGAATAGATTGAGATCTATCTTGAGATTTATTGTATGTTTTATCTTGATACTAAGATCTTGTCCATCTAAACAACTCTGGGTAGGGTATTTGATCGAAGGGTCGTTGTTTAAAATGATCATTTATCTATCTAAGAGATAAATGAATTGTTGGTTTGGCGCTATATTGGGACGAGATGTTAGATGCATCGATAGAAAATCATAGGCTTATTTGTAACAACAAAATGATTCAAATATTCGTCATCTTTGTATGGAATCATGTGGAAAAGAGATTTACATGGAGAGTATATAATAAAATAAGAATAATTTTGAGCCAAGGGCATTTGATCCGAATATGAAATGATGTCATAATCCATATCCACGAAGCCAATTATGTAAACTACCGCATCATTTCAGATGATGTTTTGAAGCTCCCTCCCTGATCTCGAATCATGATCGAGATCAGTGCCAACTTTAGCATAATCACTCTCCTATAGCTAGCCCTTTGGGATACATATTTCCTGATTGATCTTTTCAGTGCATTTACCTTTATTGCCTCTGCGAACATAGTAGTGCAATAATCCGATTGCGTTACATAGGGGAGATATTGTTTGGTTCTAAACAATTTGCTTCCTCCCCTCTATGTAAATATTATGATACTATCATAGGTATGTTCCGTGAAGATCTGAACTATGGTTTGTGTTAAACAGACATGGGCAGCAAGAGAAAATATGAAAGATAAAACATGCAGTACAATTTTTATTAACAACTGATATACATTTATAGTACATTGTTGTGACCGTTGGGTTTCACATCCCAAGGTCTCTTGGACTACTTAGTCTATTCAGCTTCCACACTAACCCATTTAGGATTAGGTGTCCAACATTCCCCCCCTTAATCCGAAGGGTTATGTATGAGTCCAAGAAGAGAGCTGTAATACAAAATGTGCAAAAAATGCATGGCAGCACTAGGCTGAATGTGCTCTATGAAATGTTGGTATAAAGGGCAGTGGTTTAAGGATGACCACCAACACTGGAACGCTTAGTGCAGTTCCCGGAACTCTTCCAAAACTGGCAAGAAGCTGAAGTCTTCTGCTAGAGGAAGTGCTCCTATTGTTTTGAAGAGGGAAACCTTCAACCAATAAAGGGAGGTCTCACCCCACATAAAAGGGAGAACTTCAACCTGAAAAGGGAAGTCTCAACCTGTGATGGTTTAAGGATAACCAACAACTCTGGAATGCTTAATGCAATTCCTGGAACTCTTCCAAAACTGGCAAGAAGCTGGAGTCTTCTGCTAGAGGAAGTGTTCTCAATTTTGTTCCTGGAATTCTTCCGAAACTGGCAAGAAGCTGAAGTCTTCTGCTAGAGGAAGTGTCCCAGATTGCCAACTGAAGGCATGTTCACGGGCATCTTTGTTGCTGGCTACAACTCTGAAACTGGTGTGGTAGGTTGTGGCTCAGGCTCGCTTGATGTGGCTTTGAAGCTTGTAGATGACCATCATTTCCCCCCCTGTCAGATACAAGGTGAGATGATGGAGAAAACTCAACTGCAAGACTGTTCAATATTCTGGAACAAGTTCTGACATGTGTTTGGAATATCTTCTTGGCTGTTGATGCCCATTGCCAAGAAGCGATCCATCCAAGATGAATCTTTGTTCTTGTAGGACGTTTGTTTTTGAAGCATATGTTTGAAGAATGACCGGTTTTATGATAGTGCTTACATGGATGAAGATCAAAACAGTGATCTTTCAGATGGCCAACTCGGTCACAGTGTTGGCATTTCACGATCTGTTGTTGTTGTTGTGGAAGAGGGGCAGAGTTTGGAACAGCTGAAGCTGAACTGTCATGAGGAGCAGGTGAACTTTCATGAATGAATCCAACACTCTGAAACTGAATGTGCTTGGCATAGTCTGGAATATGAAAGGACAAGTCCTTGTCATATCCAAGACCAGTTCTGTGCTTGTTGTGGACAAGCTGTTCCCAAGGTCTGATGATGGGCTTGGGAAGTGATGACTGAGTTTCTGCGTCTGCATGTACAACTGCTGCTTTATTTGAATGAACGGTAACATTATTGACTTGCTGTTGATGGGTTGCAGTCTCAATGTTCTGAACAAAAACAGGTTCAGAATGATGTCTATTTTGATGTAGCTCTTCTTGCTGTCGCTGTGATTCAATCTGCAAAAAATCAATCTTTTCCTGTGCATTTTGTAGACAGACCTGAATATCTGTGAGAGAAACTTTGCTGACTTTTAATGTATCATGAGCAGTAGACGACATTAGAGTTTTGAGGAACTCTAATACTTCACTGATTCTAGCCATTTTTTTTCTTCAATGTCAGATTTACACCTTACAACTACTACTTAGTGCAGAAAAGTAATACCTACAGTAATATCCTTTATACATGTGCAGCAAATGATCAGAGTTCAACCAGCAAGCACCGATTACAATCCATTACATGAAAATAAGAGTTTACTCATGACCAGCATTATGTTCTGACAAAACAACCGATAAAACTTTTCTCCATCAATATTATAGTCAGCCCACCAAACTCTTTATACAGCAATCGAATCAAGGAATCAATGCACTATAATGAGTTTTAAATACAATGCCACACTGGGGCAACAACGATTGCAAACTTCAAATACTAGAAAGAGCTGTCACAGTAGAAATACCAGCAGTAAATTTCTCTATTAGATCATCCTCTGAGATCAAGAACTGCACAATTCACTTGAAGAAAAACTCTCGAGGAATTTTATTTGTTTTCCTGGTGTTCTTCTTTGGAATCCGTCTTGACTGCAAAAAACGGTGATTTCAAAGGTCCACGGTGCAATCTTTAATTTGCCTTCAATTCAAATCACTTGAAGAAAATTTGTCAAGAAGCATTATTTTATTTCTTCGAATCCTAATGCTTCTGAAATACGAAAACCAATAATTTTAATGCACGATTTAAAACCTCGATTTGAAATGATTTGATTTGTCATCAACCAAAAGTAAAATAAACCGCCAACTCTCGTCGGAGAGATTAAAAATTCCTGAAGAAATAACACAACTACAACCACTGTGGTCTACAAAAGTATTTCATTTTTCGAAGCATACATTCCCAAATTCTTCTTGAGGGTCCTCAAGTCCAGCCTTCATGGGCTTAATCATACCCATTGCCATGATTCTGTTCATGGGCGCCGCTGCAGAAGACGAAAGATGAACCGAAAGACCAAGAACGGGAGCGAGTTATCCTGCAGAAGTCATTGTTCAAAATTTATGGGTCTGTAATTTATTGTGTCCTTCAACAATTCAAACGTTGCGTTAAAATGGGACAACATTACCATTTAATACCATTCAATAAAATGTTGATTCGCATTCAAGATATACCGTGTTCAATACTATTCAATATATATGCTGGACCATTCTATAAAACAACGTGCATTCAACAGCGTTAAATACCATCATTCAACACATTCAACGCATTCAAATTTGGACGGGCATATGTATAAACCCACAATCTTCAAAGAAATTCAATGCAGAGCCAATTTACAATACTCCATACCATTAACACAACATTAACCATAAACGGTCTTCAAAAATCTATGTACCGCAGAACATAAATACTTCATGGTATTCACATGGAACTTTCCGCAGAGACCAATGCGGGAGTAATCAAACACGGATTATAAAAAGAGGCACACAGTCTTCGCAAATCATGCAATAGAACATCCATCAATGCATATATCAACTTATGAAGCATACCACGGTCTTCACAGTCTCACGGTCAACTTTAACATATTGTATGCAGAGAAACGACTAACACATTCACGGTCTTCCACTGCGGTCTTCTACTGTGCATTCCTCCAGCAATATGTCATACAACATATAAAGAGCAAGGGGGCCAAGCGTGGAGCGATGAAAGGAGATATTTTGTAGAGATTTGATAGAGATTGAAAGAGAAGGTACACATTTTTTAACAACGTTCAAGCCACAGTCAATGCAATATGCATTCAAACTTCGAACATAACTTCATAACGTTGATACCAAAAACGCATTCAATAATTCAAACGCAATTCAATACCATATATACGCTGGACCAAACAGCGTTAATAGAATACAGCGTTCAAATACCACCACAGCGTTTCAAATACCATTATACAACGTTACCATACAACGCAGTTCAATGCCATTCAAAGGGACAACGTTACCTTACGTATACCATTCAATATATGCCAAGAGCGCTTCAAGCGTCGACAAAACCTGTTTCAGTGCCCGTTCAAACATATGGCAGCGTTAAACAGATAAGCTCAAGCGTTCAAGAGACAATGAGACAGCGGTTAAAAAATACAGACAGACAAGGAAACATATGGGACAACGTTAAAACATATGGCGTGGTTTGCAAATTAATGGTGCGACAGAATGGTATACAGTGTTAACACAACGTTCAATCCAACGTTAATGCCAATACCATAACACAGCGTTCAATGGAATGGTGCGACTGGAACAAATCAGAGCAGCGTTTCAATGAACAGAGAATATGAAATGTTTATGGAGTCTAAGCGTATTCAAATGAACAGGGTGCAGAAATCATAAATAGAATATGTTAGGGCAGCGCAGGTGTGGCAGACAGAACGCAGGTATCTCATTCAACAACGCATACAAGGAGCTAGACCTTCATCGATGGTGGCGTATCAGCTTCAGCGCTAAAACAGGAAATGACAGTATGGACAGATGTGCAGTGCTGGCAGAGGTAGGTTATTTCAGGTCTGAGGAGAATAACGCAGAGGCAGAGGTCAGGTAACGCAGAACTGACATATATATAGAGACCACAAAACAAGTGGCTCAAATTGGAGCAGGACCAGCAATCGCCCGCTCTGATACCATGTTAAACAGACATGGGCAACAAGAGAAAATATGAAAGATAAAACATGCAGTACAATTTTTATTAACAACTGATATACATTTATAGTACATTGTTGTGACCATTGGGTTTCACATCCCAAGGTCTCTTGGACTACTTAGTCTATTCAGCTTCCACACTAACCCATTTAGGATTAGGTGTCCAACAGTTTGTACCTATCATTTCCTCGTCACTAGACTTCCAATAAAGAAATTGAAAGAGGTATTTCCTATAATAAATTGAAGGATCTATCCCCTCTCATAATTATGTTGATTATGACCAAAGAATGATATAGTATCTAATTTCTCTTAGTTAGTAGCATGCATCACACAAATCTCCCTAAGATCTATTAGAGAGATGATGGTTCACAAATCTATACAAATTGACGCTGGTGAAATGTGGGCCCTACCAGTTAGAAATAATGATAAAGGACATATAGGGATGAACATATGAAAGGACCTACCTTTTGACTTCACCATGCTACCCTAACTAGGAGGCGAATTAGCCTATTTCGGGGTGTCCCCTTGAGTTTCTTTTCGAGTGTCATCCTATTAGTTATGACATTTTGAGGATCTATACGTACGGGCGCAAGAATTTCCAATATTCTGACTCATGATCACATTCACTAAAAAAAAGGTGACCTTATCTACATACCTAATAGGATTGAAAAACCTTATAACGTTGTAAGCAAACTTTACAATGTTATAAGGAACTTCAATACATTATAGCTATTCCTGGACTGGATGAATTATCGGAGGAAGATCATGTAATTGTGGCAAGAGCAAGAAAAATTGAACGTTTCCTATCACAACCCTTTTTCGTAGCAAAGGTATTATCAGGTTCCTCAGACAAATATGTTGGTCTCATGGAAACAATTAGAGGGTTTCAAATGATCCTTTCTGGAGAATTAGATGGTCTTACCGAACAATCATTTTATTTGGTGGGTAATATTGATGAAGCTACCACGAAGGCTATGAAATCCAACATGGAAAGTTAATTATGAAAATGACCTTGATCAGGAATCTGAAGTATCGATCCAAGATTATGATAGAATCCTTTATTCTGTTATAAAGAAAGATTCTCTCCTAAAACACAATGGAAAGGAATTTTCATTTAAAATACAACATCTTTGGGGCTAGAAGGGATTTGAACCCTTGACTTCATGGCCCAGAACCATGAGCTCTGATCCACTGAGCTACCAACCCTATCGAATGATCTATAAGATCATTGTAAAGGATGAATATGATTTGTTATCGAATGCTTGACCCAATTTCTTTTCATAAATCACTCTGTTTTTTATATTTGACCTTGGAAATTTCTAGTGCTGGTTATGGATCAATTGATTCAACAACAACTGGTGCTGACTCTTCTATTAAGGGAAGTCGTGATCCATTATATAGGATTCTCTACTTGTCTCTTCCTGTATCTCCCTGTCTTTGAGGGCCTGTCTCTATCTTCCGACTGAGCTAGCTTAGTCCTGTGCCGACCTTAATTGATTGGTTTTGTGTTGGCCATATCCTATTTGGTTGTTGATTGAATGTTTTCGGATTGATTTTTATGATCTCTTCTCCCTTCCCTGGTGTTACGGGAATAATACACCCTAGGGTATGGGTTGAGCACCCCAACAGAGCAGAGGGCATACACCAACAAGAAGCAAACAAACAAGCAGCCTTAATACTTAAACTACTAAAGTAGGAAGAAGAAGTATTACCCGAAGGTCCTACATTTGAGGTCGTTCCCGTAGGGTCCAAACCCTCTGCTTCCTCCAATGCTTCAAAACCTGCAACTCATTCAAGAAAAGCACATATACCAGTAGTAGTTCAAAGCATGTTCATGATATAGATGTTAGATCATATAAGCATATAAGTATAAAACATGAAATCATACATAAGTTAGATTAAAACATGAATTAAAGCATTAAGATCATAACATCAGGAACAAGACATGGCTTCTTTATTGATGACTGCAAAATAATGTGGAAGAATACAACTTGATTCGTCCATGGCTCCAAGCGAAACCTTCCTCTGGATCCGTCCAGCCCAAGCCTCAACAATCCTCTTTCAAATGCATACACATGGATTCCATATAAAGGAGATGGACATCACAATGAGGAAACATGGGTTTCCTATAACTAGGAGTGCAAGAGGCACAAGGATAAATCAGACTTGATCAGGGACAAGTTGGATATAATGTCAATATCCTATCTTTCTCTCCCCTTAGGCCTTCCCCATGAGGTGTATTTATATCACCTCAAAACAGTTTTTTTAGTTGGGAAACAATTAGGCCACGGGCTCCTGTAGGTAGGCTTCTAGTGTAACCCGTAAACCCCACCCAAAAAATAGGGATTTTATATTTTTTTCATATTTTAAATCATATACGCGGGTTGGGTATAGCTAAACCCATGTGTGCATGCATTTTTGAAGGGAAAAGTCGCATATGGAATTTAAAATAATATTTTTTAATATTTGGACCAAGTCTGAAGGGAAAGGGCTGCCCAAGGCCATGACTCAAAGCATCAAGTATACAAAGGTGGTAAATGATGCTATAATAGATGCCCCCTAATATATGAGGTCAGAAGGGGTACATGATGGCCGAAATGTATTAAGTGTATAGAAAGAATCATGCGAGGACTTGGGAGGAGATCACCAAATTCCAGCCTGCCAAACCAGTGGAAGAGATCAGAAAGAAAGCTCATGTTTGAGCGGGCATACCCATGCTCAAAGATAGTAAAGCATGTCTGCATATCAAGTGTAGAGCAAATCCAATATGTATACAAGTACAAAGGAAACTGAGAAATACATAGTGGATCATCTGATCATAGCCACAAAAGTACATATCAAGGCCATGTCACAATATCACATATAGAAGAACTGATCAATGATGCTGAAGTAGATATCTGATCACTGAAGTCACATAACTGATCCTCAAAAGTACCAAGTCAAAAAGTGGAATAATGGTACTGCATGCAACTCGGGTGCCAACATATAGGATGTTGCTGTGATGAACTGCAACATATAAGGTGGATGGTGTCACTGGCAGTAAACTGGAGGGACTGACATGTGAACCATGAAATGTTGATGCAACTCGAGGTCTTCACCGACCGCCATGGTACATTTCTACACTATGGGAATAAATGAGCTGAAGTCGACCATGTGAGAAATCGTTTGATTATCGGTCATTGATGTATACCGTTAACAAACGTGAGACAACTCACCGATAATGATGATGAGAGTCAAGGTACCCCAGTACAATCTAACAAGTGCGAATAAATGAGTTGAAGTCGAACACTTGAGAGAATTTATCAATCAAGAGACATTGATGTATTCTCACTATCGATAGTGAAGGAATATGCCACTAATGATTGCAAACCCTAAGGTACTGAAAAAAGGACTCTAGATCTTATTCCCAGAGCAATGAGTCAGAGTTGATGGGAAAAGATCTGCTGGAAGGCAAACATTAAGGCATCCTACATCAATCCAGCACGAGTGTAACCCACAGGCCAATAATGTGGAAGGAATCAGACGAAGAAAGATGAAGTAATCATACCGAAGCACGTTTCCGACGTACATAAGATGTGGCTAGCGCACGATAGAAAACCTCTGAACCAACCAATAATGAAAGCTGACACAGAGGCGAGGAATCCACCAATAGGGTCAAATGGAAACCAAGGTATTGCACGAATCCCAATGTATGATAATGTAAGCTGGCGTTGAACACAAGGGAAACTTCTCAGTCAAAGACCCATGATACTAATAGATGCTAAGCACAAGGTCACCTATCAATGATAGAAATAGGGCTATGGTGCAGCTCTAGGCCTACTCTTAAAGTAATGTGTCAAAGTCGATAAGAGTAGACCCACCAGTGAGAAGTCAATGGAGACCTTCTCAAACTGGGACAAGCAAAGGACCAAATAGTTGATGTGATATTGAACATAACTTTGACAAATCGAGTATGGCCGACTGAATATGAGTCAAGAGACACCGTAGAAAGGCCGACTCAAGTTTATTTCCCTTGAACAAAAGCATGACTCAAGTGACTATATGGCAGCATATGATAACTTTGTATAAGTTTTTCATGCAGGAGGCATAAACAAACTCTCCATATGATTGGAAGAGATAACCAACCGAAGGAGTACTAACTCAATAACAAGGTTATGGCTCTCCTAAGTCAAACTAAAGCCCATCCTGATGGAGGAAAGACTCATTTTGAGTACTTTGTTTAAGGGTGACACAACTGACTCTTGCTGCCATCAAATATGAAAGTAAAGTCCCGTTCCCGCTCTTTTTGTAATATATCATTTTTTGTCTTTTTCGTATTTGAAAAACCTGAAAAAGAATAAAAGAATGCCTATGGTACAGTGGAAAGAACGAGTGTCCAAATACAAATGCGCTAGTTCCTGGGAGGGGAACATTCCTATGCTCAATGCAAGGTGACGAAACTGGTCAATGACACTCAAAGGAATGTTCTTTCCACAGGCAAAAGGTGTCAAGTTACAGAGGCTAAGTGATTGCAAGGTTGATTTTGCAAAAAGACATGGTCAAAAAGTGGCTATACACGAGTCCAAGTGAATCCAGCTTAAGGCCAAAAGGTACGAATAGTCAACATGCAATGCAGCAGTACAACTAAACATGTGGGAACCTCTAGGGTATAAAGCCAGAAAGACAACAAAGAAGAAGGAGAATGAAGCTTCATCGCAAAAAGTCATGGTGAGACTAAAGAGGACTCCCGAGCCTACTCAATCTTTATAGCATGGGCAACATATGTCAGCAAGGATCTAACTAGGAAGCCCATGTAAAGGAAGACTCTACCATCATGTCATGATTTTATAAGTCGATGAGTGAAAATGGTTTTAAGAATCATAACACAATGGGGTCGACCCTAAGGCAACATATCATAGTATGGAGGCTAGAATGCATAATGCAACAGAAAAGTGATCTTCCCTAACCTATATGCCAGTGACGAAAAACGATACCTGCCATGACAGGTCAGCAGTCATGGAATTGAAGCGGTAGAAAAAATATCAAAGTCTTCAATTTACCCTGAAAGACAACCTATCCCAGCACTTAAAGCCGAAAGGTCACAATTTAGAAAATTATTAAAATTAAAAGATAAACTTTGTAAAAGTGGGTTTTTAAAAGTTTTTCAAATTACAAGTTATAAATAGACCTTTTGGCTCAACAAACCTCATTTGTGTTTTGAACAATTGAGAGAAGGAGCTCTGGAGCAAAGACTAACAACCACAATCCACCCTATTTCTCAGCCCGAACAATTACCAAACGTCTAAGTATTCCTCAAATTCGATCTTTCAATGAATTTATGTACATTTCAAGCATTTTTTCAAGAATTTTACTGTAGAGATCTTTTTTTTAGATTTTTACTATGCGTGTACGCAAGTTGGACATATCGAAGTCACGTATGAGTAAGCCCTATATGCCAATGTGTATGAAGTGCGGAGTGAAAAATTTCAAATTATGAATTTTAATGGATAAAAATGCTTGAATTGCAGGATGACTATCACATGGAAAGAAAGAGAGCACAATGCAATAGACAATGAAGTAATGAATGACCCACTGTCACTAGATGCATTGAGAGGGTGTGGATTATTGAAATATTTCAAAATGTCTGATATGAAAACCAACACAAGGTCGCTGGAGATGCTTGTGCATTACTGGGATCCAGAAGAGGATGCTTTTATGATTGATCAAATTCTCTTGTGAATTGAAGTAGAAGATATCTACTTCATCACTAGACTTTCCCGAAGAGGAGAGCTAGTTAACTTGCAAGGGAAGGCCCGAGGCAACCTCAGCGTAGATGATTATATTCGCATATATTGCCCCAGGAATAATGAGAAGGTAGGGACACAGATCCCAATAAAGAATGTGGAGATTCTGCCCCTAAAATTCTCCTTTTTACCATTGTGAGGGTAGCAAGTTCAACTTCATTGCACCAAGCATCGCGTGTTACAATGAGCCTAGCAGTCGATTGCCTCACCACAGTCTTTGATTGGTGTACAACCCTCCTAATCAATCTAAAAAAGCAACTCACTTCTATAAAAAAGAGTAATACCAAACATTTTGGGTATGGTACCATCCTTTGCACTTTCTTCTTTGAGAGGATACCAAGGCTTTGACCCAAAGTGCTCTCTACCATCAGCAGCCCGAGGGATCCACGTATAGGTAGATGGGCTAATTTGATGAAGAGACTAGGGGGTGGCGAGGTCACTAGAACAACTTTTGATGATGAGCGGATCCAGATCTAGTGCTTCCACTAGACGCTGCATGGGGTGCCATAGGTAAAAGTATTTTTAAGTTTTTAAAGTTTTTAAAGTTATTTGATTTTTTTGAATTTCAAAAATTATGAATTGAAATTCTTTTTGATGAGACAAAGATTCTTACAAAATTATTTGATCATGATACAGATCTAGGACTAGTAAGACGTGAGGGTCTGCCTAGGCATAGCGTCGTGGAAGAGACACAGAGAGTGCCGCAGCTGAGATTGAGAGACTCCTCCATACTGTGAAGAGGAAATTGGAGAGGTTGACTCACTAGGTACCTATGGCAGCGATACATGATCTACCAGAGGCTATGCAAAGACGCATGGTAGGAGTACCACGAGATTGGGTGCGACTCTTCCGACGGGTGGCTAATGCCATCGTCTTCTTCCGAGATGCACATCCGGGGCTGGACCCATAGATATAGATTAGAGATGTCCAGATTTTGATAGGAATGATTAGGCTTAAGCCCTAATTTTGTAGGACATTTTATCGCAATTTTGTATAACATTTTGAACATAAAACTTCTATCTATATATAGATGGTTTCATGATGTGATGACCATATATACAAATGATGTTTGATTATTTTTATTTTTAATGTGATGAATGATTAATATGCCAATCTAATGCTTGATTAGCTATGGAATCAGCAAATGAGTTTTCTGATCATGGAATATGAATAAATGTGATAAAATTAAATGATCTTTGTAATAAACACACTCTCAGAAATTGGCGATATAAATAAGGATCTCTCACGTGATAGATGTTGTTTAACTGAGAAACCACCAGTTGTGAATCCAAGTATACTACTAATGAATCAATACCAAGAGATATTGCTTCAGATAGTAAGTTAACCACAACAGTATATTCGGCAACATTATTTGAAGCAGGGCCGATACATATGCCTCTTGAAACCAACAATTGATCAGATGGATAGTAAATCACCCAAATTGCGGAAGCCAAATTCCAGGTATGTCGGCTAGTGCCATTAATGAACCCTAGATATACCATCACCCAAGCTGCGGAAGCCAAATTTCGGGTATGTCGGCTAGTGCCATTGACGAACCCTAGATATACCATCACCCAAACTGCGGAAGCCAAATTTCGGGTATGTCGGCTAGCACCATCGACGAACCCTAGATATACCAAATCATCCATCGATACCTGCCAAAGCAAGTCAAAAATATCGATATCACTATGAAACCTATAGACAAATGTGTTGATCTAGATTGTCATTGATGTCAATATGGAAATATTCTAGGGTACTAAATGATGACATGAAGCCAAGGAGAAGCAGAGCAAATCCGTGAAGAAACATGAGCAAGAAGCCAAGGAGCAAAGCCATCAGGGAAGCCATTGGAAAGACATTGGAAGCCAATGGAAGTCAAGAACATGAGAAGTCAAAGAAGAGCTATCATAAGAGTTCATCGGAAGTAGTTTATCGGAAGCCATCATGAAGCCAAAGCATAAGAGGAGGAGGTCATTAGAAGCCACGAGAAGCAAAGAGGAACACATCGGCGGAGGTCCATAAACAATGTTAACGGAGGAGTTAACAGTAATATCGAAGAAATAAGCGGAGGGAGTATTAAACAATGGAGTCAATAAATGAATGGCAGAGATCAAACCCAAGTGCTTGCGGAAGAAGAATGGCAGAGGAATAGATTTGGATCGTCAGATCTGTTAGATTGACGGTGATTAGCAACTATGGGGGTGGGAAAGTACGGATTTCCTTGATCATGGCTGAAGTCCCGCACTCAATCCTAGTAGTCAATCTCATATTCAACTCTTAGATCATAGTCAACTGCAGGGGTTAAGGCCGTTTTAATCCGTGTACCAGTTGAAGTCTCGCAAACCATAGATTGCGATATAATATGCAGACCCGATCAATGTATAGTAACAGCCCTAATGTAGTATCGCATCCACCTGTCGGAACTTTCATATCGCAAGACTTAAAGGGATGTTACATTAAAACTCCCGATTGCAATATGTAACACGAACCCGATAGCCCCATTACAATACGTCTTAATATGAATCGCATCCGCCACATCACAAGCCTCTTTAAAGTGTTGCCACATTGGAATCCGCTGATTGCGATATGTACTGCGGACCCGATCATTTTATGGTAACAACTCTTTTGAAATATCACATCTAGTGCATTGCAAGCTTTAAAGCATTATCATGTTGAAACCATAATTGCGATAGTATGTGGACCTGCTGCACCATTATAATACGTCCTAAAGAAATATCGCATCCGTTGCATATCGCAAGTCTTAAAGAGATGTAACAATGGAAAACTGCTGATTGCGATAGAATTGTGGACCCGATGGATGGATTAAAAATTGTTTAATATCACATCGCATCTGCTCATTTGGAAATAGGGGCATCAGATATGTTATATTGTGAATCCAAAGGGTTGCTATTGCGGGAGTTTTATAAAGTTGTGATTGCGATTTAAGCAATGATGTGGCATGTGGGATTGCGAGACATCTATTATAATATGAAATCCTCCGTAAATAAAACAAGTTTATGAGTAATTGGATGAATATCCATAAGTCAGCCTCTCCTTCCAAATGGACGTGTCCTTTGGTCATTGGTGAAACTCATATATATACAAGTTGAAACACTTCACTTTAGGTAATGGATTTCGGGCATCTATCACAGAGAATAAAGAAGTTCACAACTCGTGAACTTGAAGAGACAGAGGAAGTCGAAGATCGAGAAGTCGAAAGGTCGAGAAGCCAAAGGTCTAGCAGACGATGAAGGTACAAAAGAAGCCAAAGATCGAGTGAGAAAGAAGTAAGCCGTAGGTCCAGCAGGACAAAAGGAAGCCGTAGGTCCAGCAGGACAGAAGGAAGCCGAAGGTCCAGCAGGACAAAAGGAAGCCGAAGGTCCAGCAGCACAGAAGGAAGCCGAAGGTCCAACAGGATAGGAGGAAGCCGAAGGAAGAAGCAATTCTGTTGATTGGGTTGATCTTTGAAAGACTCAGACCTGTGATAAATTAATCTATGGAAGAAGTACAAAACACAATTTGAAGAACAATTCTGTGAAAGGAAATAAAGTTTCATCTGTCATCGTTTGAAGGGAGTAGTAGACAGCACCAGCATTGAAATGTTTGTGAGTTTGTTTCTTGGAAGTAAGATATCGCGACAATAAGAAGCTGTCACTCCCGAAACAGTTACCACAACAGTAAGAACAGAGGGTTGAAAAACAAAGAATTGTTTTTTTGGTGCAGACATTGAGGCTTAGCGCAACTTATCAAAGATATCTTGTTGAAAAACATCAACAGATCTTGGAGACATTATTAGAGATCGTGATGCCTATTTGAAATCATCATGAGGTAACTTTGCAGACTCTATGTGGGCAATATGAAGAGTTGTGAAGACTCCTTCATATGAACACAGGTTGTCATTGATGATGTAGCAAGGAGACTACAACGAAGCTGTAGATTGACAGAATTCAGTGAAGAAGATTTTGGAAGGATTGGTGTCCTTGGAGTTGGTGCTCCTAAATCCAAGGTTGGTGCCTTGACAAGATAGGGTCGAAGCCCTTGGGGTTGGTGCCTCAGAATTGGAAGGATTGGTGTCCTTGGAGTTGGTGCTCCTAAATCCAAGGTTGGTGCCTTGACAAGATAGGGTCGGAGCCCTTGGGGTTGGTGCCTCAGAATTGGAAGGATTGGTGTCCTTGGAGTTGGTGCTCCTAAATCCGAGGTTGGTGCCTTGACAAGACATGGTTGGTGCCCTATAGGTTGGAGCCTCACAAAAAGTCCAAGTTGGTGCTTGGCAACATGTTGAAGCCCTATATATATTGTACCTAATTTATTGTAAAGATTATATTAATAAAAACATTTATTCCTATTGTTCATTTTGTGTCCTAAATATAAATGATTTAAATGGTAAAAGTAACAATTGAAAAGAAATACTGATTCACCCCCCCTCTTAGTATTTCCAACAATTGGTATCAGAGCCAGTACCTTCACTCAAAGCCTAACAGCTTGAAGGTTGATCATTAGAACACAAATGGTGAAGCCAAGGAAGAAAGTCTCCAATCCTCCTAAAGATGTGTCTCCCTCAACCACCGAAATTGAAGTCAATCAATTTGTGACGGCTCCATTGTTCAATGGAAACTTTGATATATGGGAGGAAAGAATGAGGAATTTCTTAAAGACTCAAGGCATTGAAGTATGGGAATCAGTAATTATTGATAACATGATGAATGGAGAATCCAAGGAGTACAATGCAAAAGCGATGAAGGCAATCTTGAATGGGCTACAAGATTCTATAACGAACAATTTAGGAAAATGTTCGTCAACAAAGGGTATATGGGACAAACTTCATGATCTTCACTCAAAAGGAGCATTGACAATGATCTCTAGTCAAGAAAATGATGGAAAACAAGAAGAAAATCCAGAGCCCATCAAGGAAGCTGAAGATAAGATTGATGACATCAAGGCTAAAGAAGACCTAGAAAATGAAGAGAATGAAAAAGACTTTGAAGAAGATCTCCTCACTAAACTTATGGCTGCCATGGAAGAGATTATCAATTTGAAGAAGGAAAATGAGGAACTTAATAAGAAAGCACTAGCTGGTGACCAAGACCAAACAAGAAAGAAAGTTGACCTTGTTAAGCTTCAAGTACAAGAAAGGGATGAAGAACTTGCCAAGCTTAAGAAGGAATTTCATCAAAGAAAAGGAAAGCATCATGAAGAAGTCATATCCATGACAAATCAATTGGATAAAGAAAGAAACGGGAAGATACCTTGTCAAGTCAACTTGAACAAAGGCACAAGAGCTTGAACAAACTTGAAGAAGAGATTGGTCAGTACAAGGTAGAGGTCTCCTCTCTCAAATCTCAACTACAAGAAGCAAGAAAGTTAGCACAAGGAGTTGAGAAGACAATGGAAGCATTGGCAATCATAGAAGGACAGGTTGATGAAGCAGAAAAGGAGAGAAACACCATGATATGTCAACTAAAAGCAAAGGATGGAGAAATATTCAAACTAAAATCCAACCTCAACCTTCTCAAGGCCGAAACATGTAAAGCTACAAGAATCAAGGAAGAAATGGAGAGCAGTCTAGCAAAAGAAAATGAAGAAATATTCAAAATGAAGTCAGATATCATCTCCCTTAAAATAGAAGCAAATGAAGCTACTCGTATCAAGGAAGAAACTGAGAAACAACTTGCTAAGAAGAATAATGATTGTGAAAGATTGGAAGAAGAGATTGTCTCCCTCAGGAAAAAGGTTGAAGGGATGGACAAAATCTTGAAGAGCTCTCAAGCCTTGGATGACATGCTTAGCCATCAAAGATTCCCATTTGATAAATCAGGTCTTGGCTATGAAGGAGAATCCTCAAGCAAGAATGATAATGCTTCAAACAAAAAGGATGTGAGGAAGCCAGAAAGAAATGTTGATGCTCCCAGTTCTAGCAAAGGAAAGGAGAAGAGTCAAGGCAACAATGGAAGAAATCCTGCTCCAAGAAGAAATGTAGATGATGTCAAGGATGCGAGAAGCAATGGTTATCATCAAAGGATCTCAAGGCAGAAAGACTTCAGAAGTACATCAAGGAAATCTCCATCTCCCAGGTACCAAAGTTTATTTCTTGGTTATTGTTATGCTTGTACAAACTTTGGACACATGGCAAAAGATTGTAGGGCATATCATAAAGATAGATATTATGGGCCCCAACAATCTCCGAGGAACAATTTTGCAAGAAGTCATGAATTCTTATTCATGAATGCTTCAAGTGTCATAACATTGGTCATATGGCACATAATTGTAACTTGATTTGGGCACCTACTCTAGCATCACATTAAGTTGATTCATAAAGATGTTGCAGGATAGGGGGAGCAGTTCGACAGGGCGAGTTCGTGTGCACCTTTTTGCCATTGATGTCAAAGGGGGAGAGAAGAAGAATATTGCCACCAATGACAAAGGAGGAGATTGTTGATCTAAATTGTCATTGATGTCAATATGGAAATATTCTAGGATACTAAATGATAATATGAAGCTAAGGAGAAGCAGAGCAGATTCGTGAAGAAACATGAGCAAGAAGCCAAGGAGCAAAGCCATCAGGGATGCCATTGGAAAGACATTGGAAGCCATTGGAAGTCAAGAACATGAGCAGTCAAAGAAGAGCTATCAGAAGAGTTCATCGGAAGCAGTTTATCGGAAGCCATCATGAAGCCAAAGTGTAAGAGGAAGAGGCCATTGGAAGTCACGAGAAGAAAAATGGAACACATCGGCGGAAGTGCATTAACAGTGTTAACGGAGGAGTTAACAGTAATATCGAAGAAATAAGTGGAGGGAGTATTAAACAATGGAGTCAAGAAATGAACGGCAGGGATCAAACCCAAGTGCTTGAGGAAGAAGAATGGCAGAGGAATAGATCTGGATCATCAGATTGACAGATATGTTAGATCGGCGGTGATTAGCAACTGTGGGAGTAGGAAAGTACAAATTTCCTTGATCATGGCTGAAGTCCCGCACTCAATCCTAGCCGTCGATCTCATATTCAACTCTTAGATCACAATCAACTACGGGGGTTAAGGCCGTTTTAATCTGTGTGCCAGTCAAAGTCCCGCAAACCATAGATTGTGATATAATATGCGGACCCGATTAGTGTATAGTAACAACCCTAATGTAATATCACATCTGCCTATCGGAACTTTCATATCACAAGACTTAAAGGGATGTTACGTTAAAACCCCCGATTGCGATATCTAACACAGACTCGATAGCCCCATTACAATACGTCTTAATATGACATTGCATCCGCCACATTGCAAGCCTCTTTAAAGTCTTGCCACATTGAAATTTGCTGATTGCGATATGTACTGTGGGCCCGATCATTTTATGGTAACAACTCTATTGAAATATCGCATCCAGTGCATTGGAAGCTTTAAAGCCTTATCATGTCGAAACCCTGATTGTGATAGTATGCAGACCCGCTGCACCATTATAATACGTCCTAAAGAAATATCGCATCTGTCACATATCGCAAGTCTTGAAGAGATGTAACAATGGAAAACTACTGATTGTGATAGAATTGTGGACCCGACGGATTTATTAACAATTGTTTAATATCACATCGCATCCACTCATTCGGAAATAGGGGCATTGGCAATGTTATATCGTGAAGCCAAAGGGTTGCGATTGCGGGAGTTTTATGAAGTTGTGATTGCGATTTAAGCAATGACGTGGCATGTGGGACTGCTAGACATCTATTATAATATGAAATCCTCCGTAAATAAAACAAGTTTATGAGTAATTGGATGAATATCCATAAGTCGGCCTCTCCTTCCAAATGGACGTGTCCTTTGGTCATTGGTGAAACTCATATATATACAAGTTAAAATGCTTCACTTCAGGTAACAGATTTCAGGCATCTATCATAAAGAATAAATAAGTTCACAACTCGTGAACTTGAAGAGACAGATGAAGCCGAAGATCGAGAAGTTGAAAGGACGAGAAGCCAAAGGTCTAGCAGATGATGATGGTACAAAAGAAGTCAAAGATCGAGTGAGAAAGGAGTACACCGTAGGTCTAGCAGGACAGAAGGTAAGCTGTAGGTCCATCAAGACAGAAGGAAGTCGAAGGTCCAGCATGATAGAAGGAAGCCGAAGGTCCAGTAGGACAAGAAGAAGCCGAAGGACGAAGCAATTCTTGATTGGGTTAATATTTGAAAGGCTCAAAATTGTGATAAATTAATCTATGGAAGAAGTACAAAACACAATTTGAAGAACAGTTCTGTGAAAGGAAATAAAGTTTCATCTGTCATCGTTTGAAGGGAGCAGTAGACAGCACCAACATTGAAGTGTTTGTGAGTTTGTTTCTTGGAAGTAAGATATCGCGACAATAAGAAGTTGTCACTCCCGAAACAGTTACTGCAACAGTAAGAACAGAGGGTTGAAAAACAGAGAATTGTTTTTTTTGTGCAGACATTGAGGCTTAGCGCAACTTATCAAAGATATCTTGTTGAAAAGCATCAACAAATCTTGGAGACATTATTGGAGATCATGATGCCTATTTGAAATCATCATGAGGTAACTTTGTAGACTCTGTTTGGGCAATATGAAGAGTTTTGAAGACTCCTTCATATGAAGACGGGTTGTCATTGATGATGTAGCATGGAAACTACAGTGAAGTTGTAGATTGACAGAATTCAGTGAAGAATATTTTGGAAGGATTGGTGTCCTTGGAGTTGGTGCTCCTAAATCCAAGGTTGGTGCCTTGACAAGATAGGGTTGGAGCCCTTAGGGTTGGTTCCTCAAAATTGGAAGGATTGGTGTTCTTGGAGTTGGTGCCTTGACAAGATAGGGTCGAAGCCCTTGGGGTTGGTGCCTCAGAATTGGAAGGATTGGTGTCCTTAGTGTTGGTGCTCCTAAATCCAAGGTTGGTGCTTTGACAATACAGGGTTGGTGCCCTAGAGGTTGGAGCCTCACAAAAAGTCCAAGTTGGTGCTTGGCAACAGGTTGAAGCCCTATATATATTGTATCTGATTTATTGTAAAGATTATATTAATAAAATCATTTATTCCTATTTTTCATTTTGTGTTCTAAATATAAATGATTTAACTGGTAAAAATAACAATTGAAAAGAAATACTGATTCACCCCCCCTCTTAGTATTTCCAACAAAATATGCACAAATATATACAATATCTACAACCAAGCAAATGTTAGGTAGAAACATAGGCATAGTACTTTTTAAGATAGAGCCCATTTCTGGGCTCTGATAGCTTGTTTCCGTCAAAATCAACCAATTCGTAAGCTCCCTTTTTCAAGACCTTTTTAACAATAAAAGGACTGTACCACATGGGTTTAAACTTACCTTCCCCCAAGGCGTCTTTGTCTTGGTCATAGACCAGGACAAGGTCACCTTTAGAGAAAACCCTAGGACACACAACCTTATCATATTGGACTTTCACTCTCTTTTTATGAGCTTCGTTAATTGTGGCAGCATCTCGACGCTGCTTGTCAAGATGTTCCAAATGAACGAGGTGTTCTTCAAGACTAGAAGTGTCTGGAAGAAGTTCTACAACTAATTTAAGAGAAGGAATTTCACATTCCACAGGGAAGATCGATTCCAAACCATAAACTAGTTGAAAAGGAGTGAAACCCGTAGCGGTCTTAACCGACATTCGATATGCCTAAAGCGTAGGATATAACATGATATGCCAATTGGATTGAGCCTTATTAATTGTCCTTTGCAGGATAAATTTCAGGGATTTATTCACAGCTTCCACCTGACCATTGGCCTAAGGATAATAAGGAGACGAATGCTCTTGCCAGAAACCCAACTTGAGAAACAATTCAACCATCATCTTGTTCTGGAAATGACTGCCATGGTCAGTGACAATCTACTTTGGAATACCGAAACGACAAATGACTTGGTTGAAAAGAAACAGGGCTGTTGTTTCACCATCATTCACAACAGTGGGCATAGCTTCAACCCACTTAGTAAAGTATTCCAATGCTACAATAATATATTTATGACCCTTTGCTGAAGGCGGGATACAAGTTGTAAAATCATGGACCTCTTTTTGAACGGACCAATGGTAACAACAGGAAAGAGAGGAGTTGGATGAGCACACATTTTTTGAGTATAAACTTGACAAGGATGGCATTTTTTGACCGTTTCAGCACAATCTTTAAAAATCTAAGGCCAAAAGGACCCTGCACGTAAGATTTTTTTGGACTGTAGCAAGCCCATATAGATGACCACCACAAGCTCCACTATGGAAATCATTCAACACTGACTCAACTTATTCTAAGGTTAAGCAATGTCTAAGGATTGAATCAACCCCGCGACGATATAAAGTGTCACCTATAATAACATAACTTTTTTCTAAGTGACTCAATTTTCTTCGCTCATCCTTTGAAAAAGAGGGGAAACTTAGAAGTTTGAAGATATATTATAATATCTCCATACCAAGGATCTTGTGAAGAAATACGAAAATTATGCTCATCAGGGAATGATTCCTCATAAACTATTTCTTGTTCACAACGCAACTCTGAGATTAATTCCGAAAATACTAACGATTTCTTAGATTTGGCTGACAAGAACTCAAGATCAAATTCTTGTAAAATAACAATCCATCTATTATATTTTACCCCAATCATTTGCCTACTGATAACAAACTGAAATGGATTATCAGTAGCCAAGACAATATTTTTTCTAAGCAGAATGTAGTGTCTAAGTCATTGGACAACATGAACAACTGCCAAAGCTAATTTCTCTATATGAGAATATCATAGTTCAAGACCTACCAAGCCTCGACTTAGATAATAAATTGCGTGCTCAAAGAGAGCATTGTCTTCCTGAACTAGAACCATATCAATGGTTAATTCTTCCGTAGCAAGATGTAAGAGGAAATCCCTGCTATAATAGGGTGGACTCAGTAATAGAGCACAGGTCAATGCCGTTTTCAAAGCATCGAACAAGCGCTGAGTGAAATCGTCCCATAGAAATGGAACTCCTTTCTTCAGCAATCACATAAATCCCTTTGTAATCTCAACGTAATTGACGATAAATATCCTCAACAAATTGGGTTTTCCTTGGAGATTTCGAAGTTGATGGATGGTAGACGGGGGAGGCAACTGAAGTATTGCCTCAATCTTGAAAGGATCTACACAAATCCCTTCAGTAGATATGATGAATCCCAATAATCGACCAGATGTGACAGCGAAAACACATTTATTCAGATTCAACCTGGATTTTATAAAACTGACATCGCTCAAAAACCAATCGAAGATGATGAGGATGATCAATTCTCTTTCGAGAACGAGTAGCTAGGTCATCCAAATAAGCTTCGATGATATGTTTGATATCGTGGAAAGTGTAGGAGATGGTCCGCTGAAAAGTAGCTCCAACATCTTTAAGGCCAAAAGGCATCCTTTTGTATGCAAAAGTACCCTAGGGGTAGATAAAAGTTGTCTTATGCTAATCTTCAGGATGGGTAGTAATTTGATTATAATCCGAGAAACCATCCATGAAGGAGAAAATCTCATTTCCTGCACATTCATCGATAATCTGATCAATGCACGTTGTGGGGAAATTATTTTTAGGACACACCTTATTTAAATCCCTAAAGTCTATGCATATGCGGATTGTTCCTTGTTTTTTATCAACCAGGACTGGATTCGAGACCCACTTAGTCAACGTAACGGGGTATATGAAACCTGCCTTGAGCAGATTCTCAACCTCGGCTTTGATAACTGCCGCTTTCCTAGGGTTTACCGGTTGAAGCTTTTGCCGTATAGGCTTCACATTTGCGTAAGTCTTGATCTCATGCTAGACTATTGATGGATCAATTCCAAGCATTTCCTCATAAGACCAAGCAAACACATCACGAAATTCTTTAAAAAGATCAGTATAGATTTGAATTTCTTCAGGGGAGCATTCGGCTTTGATGAAAACATTCTCGATTACATTGGGATTCCTGGAGTGTTGGAAATAATACTGAGAGGGGGGGGGTGAATCAGTATTATTAAAAACTTTTTCATTTCCATACTCTAATTCATATATGTTGCTTCAGTTAAGAATACCTGCGTATATTCAGTGAACTTATGATTCAGTTAATTGATCTTCAATGAGTGCATTAGAACATTATTAACCATATTAACAGTAAACAGGTGCAGTAAAATAGAACAGATCATCACACATGAACACCATGATATAAGGTGGAAACCCAATGTGGGAGAAAACCACCTGCTGCAAGTCATCTTAATCTTCTTCTTAATAAGGAAATCTTTTTACAAAATTTCTGTACTAGTGCAGTCCTTTACCAGTATGCAGGCTACTACCTGCAGAGAGCTACAACCCTCTCTCGTTCTCCAGTCTCTCCTGGAAGGGAGCTACAACCCCCATAGTTCTTGTACAAGCCGATCCATTTACTAATACGCAGGCTGCTACCTGCTACAATGCTCCAAAGTTTTCAACTGCTACTGGAAGGGAGCTATCACCCCCTTAGCTCTTGTACTAGCTAAGATACTAGTACGTAGGCGCCGGCCTACAATCTTCTCTCCTCCAGGTACCGCGTTTCATACATTTTCAAACTGGATACTCTTGAAGCACAACACATAATCTGAAAGACCACGTTTCATCCAATTTTCATACTGGGCCCATTAATATCATTGAAGCACATAATCAATCAATCTTCTGAATCACCCAATCACCAGATCAATACATATACAAGGATAATATGTGAGTTAGCAACCCGATCTAGTCCATTAGATCACATAAATATGAGTCATTATGATCCTGATCCATTATTAGATCTCATCCATCAACACAATCAATCAAACTGAATATGTAGAATACTAACACCATTAAACAGTCATCAGAACACATCAACAACCTGAACCACCTGTAACTTTAAACATCATAGCTCAAATGGTATACGCTACTACAATGAACCAAACCTGCGTACATACGCGCTTTCACCAAAGCCAACCCGTGTACAAATCTATAAATATTTAATCATGACTTGCAGCGATTTCAAACTTAAGTTATACCCAGTTTAGATCATTACAAGCGTCAATATACAGATCTAGAATAAGCATAATCAACTATATAGAGATAGTTCATTTCAAACCATTTGATCCCGATCTATCCTTAGATCTTGTTCTCCATCAACCGATGAGATCCCTCTTTAGCTCAGATCCAGATCTGCACCATAACCCAATCACAGTATTCCAGATCTAGCACTTTATCAGATATTAAATAATTCAGGTGATGTTTTGCTAAATGATCTCCTTCCTCTTTTATAGTCTTAGGCCTTTCACAATACCACGGTCCAAAACCATAATAACACAATACCACGGACCCAATACTTGGGATCAACACTTTTGGATGCAATACCACGGACCAAAACCATAGGATCAAAAACTGTCGAACTAATACCATGAACCAACCATGAAAGTGCGTGAACTTTTCTCTTACATGAAGGGAACTTTTCTCTGCATGAAAGTGCGTGAACTTTTCTCTACATGAAAGAAACTTTTCTCTGCATGAAAGTGCGTGAACTTTTCTCTACATGAAAGAAACTTTTATCTTCATGAAAGTGCGTGAACTTTTCTCTACATGAAAGAAACTTTTATCTTCATGAAAGTGCGTGAACTTTGTTGCACTATAATTTATCATCTGAGATGATTTGCCATCAAGGACAACACTTGTCTCATAATGCCAACAATCTCCCCCTTTGGACTTGATGACAAAGCGAACCTGAGAACTGTCATCTGATTCCTTTGAGTTGTCCGGCATCCCATGCACTCTGTCACATCTGATATCTCTTCCATAGATTCATCTAGATATATATAAGTGAGTTGATCTTCTATGAGTTGGTTGCCATCAAGTACAACACATGCATCATAATGTCAACAATCTCCCCCTTTGGGCTTGATGGCAACAATACCAAATCACTCTCCCCCTTTGACATCAAGGGCAAAGGGCGGACCAAGATAATCTCTTCCTTTGTTGTCCATACTCCCCCTGAGTACCTGCTGAAATCTCTGAATGAGCTCCCCCATTGTATATGCCATGGTGCACCAATATATCCATGCTCTTTCTGAGAACATGCTGAAATCTCTGCTCTGCTGAAATATGCTCGTTCATGCTCCCCCTGACTGTAAGCAAGGTCTGCAAAAAGATGTTCTACAATAAGAACATGACTCTATACATCATAAATGACCTTCCTATCACCAAAGACTCATACATACATCTATCTCCCATCACAATGGTGATATACCGAAAGTTTACATATGATAACATAAGAGAATAACATCATTCATCCCAGGCATAGTGGGGAAACCAACATAGGCCGTTACATGACCTGAAGAGATCTCATCAAATGACTACAATAGATAGAGACACACTATTACATCATGAGTCTTGATATGACCTTTACATGACATTTATAACAGAGACCAAACACCTAAATAAGATCATGATAAACATCAGCAACAACACTGTATGATCTGCTCCATAGCATCTGTCAATAGCAACTAGACCAGCTACTTGTATTAGTGCATGAATCATCAAGGTATGTCCGTATCAACTCATCCTTTTGAACAAAATTTTGTATATACAGAATCATTCACATTCTATCATATGTGAGAAACACCATAGCCATCTAGATCTGCATGAACCAAGTATCATCAATTGGGAATATCTGCATCAATCAACAAATGTACGAAACAACCTATCATCATATAGGTAAGAACTCATCATCATCATGTCTCCAACAATGCAACTTTGAATAATCATCCATGTATCCAGCCAACAATCCTCGTCCATATATGTGCCAAGAACAATAGGAATCTTGCATCATAACTGTAATATATGATCTTTATGCATATGACGACAACAACATATGAGTGACTCAAGTAAAGAGGATGTGAATTAAAGCTATGTACTTCTCCTTATCCTTATGAAGATCACCATGTAAGCACCATTAGAGAATCAACCACAAATCTGATCTAAATATCAACTATGTAACCCCAAGAATCATCTGAACAACTCATAACAAGATGAATCATTTATCCATATAAGCATCATCACCAAGGACTATTAACCATAATGCCAACAATGCATTAAAAGCATATGCTCCCCCTAAACCTGTGCCATCTTGGTTACTGATCTAATCATGCATATCAGCAAGAAGTATCAAGACATCATCATTGTCAAGTTAGAAACAAAACACTTCTAACCATCAAGTCATTTCCACACATCATCAGCAAATTGTAACCATTATCAAACAGCGCAAATAATAAACCAAATCATAACTGATCCTTTTCCTGAACTTGTCCCTACTGCCTTTCCTCAAACAATCATATACGCGACTATGCCATAACCAACTCGTGTATATACGTGACTTCTCTTTAAGAAACTTGCGTATGAGATTTAGGACACTGAAGTTTTACAGTTCCAGCTCCCTCTGATTTTGTTATGTCTGTGCTGTGGCACCTCTTTCTGACTGTACTTCTTTCTTCTTCCACATCTTCAAGTGTGATGATGATGTTTTCTCCTTTTGGTATGGTGCCCATACTTTGTTCCTGCATTTCTTAGCTATATGTCCAAGCTTGTTACATGTGTAACATCTTACATGTCTCATATTTCTTCTATAGCAATCAACATCTCTCTGACCAAACATATTGCAAGCAAAGCAATATCCATTAAAGTACCTTGAATGTGATGATCTTTCTGCATGATGGTCTTGAACCCTTCTTCTTCTACATCTGGCTGCAACATGTCCAAGGTTATGACATACATAACATTCAACATTATTCATAGGAGGAGTAAAAGATTTTCTTTGAAGAATTTCTTTCCTTGGTTGATGATGAGATTGACCTTTCATCTCCTTATTGAGCATTTCAAATTTTGCAGTAGAGTCCCTTGTCTTACTTTGTGAACTAGATTCACCTTCAATAGATTCATGAAAACCAAGACTAGTTTTGATAGCAGGAGACCTTTGACTATTAAGAATATCATCCAAGACTTTAGTACTATCTTGAAATCGTAACAGTTTATCTTTTTCTTCTAATTTATCTTTTAGAATATTTACCTCAACTTGATGTTGCTCTTCCTTTCAAGATACTGCTTCTTCACGTTTTCTTCAGCATTTCTTTCTTCTTCCAACTGACGTCTTAGTTCAAGAACTTCATTTTCATGAGCTTGGAGTAGTTCTTTATTCTGCTTCTTTGATTCTTCAAGATCTTCTTTTAGTGAGCGGATCGTGGCTTCAAGACTTTCATAGTAACTGGATCTATCTCTGAGTTTCTTGATGGTTGTGCTTCTTTCATTGACTTCATCTCTTAGTGATGTTACTTCATCCTGCAACTTTTGATATTTGTCCTTGAATAACTTCCTTACCTTGTTTCCTTCCTCTAGTTGAGCTTTTAGTTTGGCAGCTTCTTCTTTGAAGACACATTCCCTTTTGTTCAATAGATCTTGTTGATCTCTAATTTGTCTGTAAACCTTTTAAATTCTGCCTCTATTTGATATCTTTCTTGCTCACCCATAAAAGCAAATTCAGTGGTTTCGCTCACTTTCATCTTTTCCAAATGGATAGATAGCTGGAACATCAGAGGATAACAAATTCATACCTGATAGTTCATCTTCATTCTGAAACGATTTTGAATTTGAAGTGCTTCTTCCACATAATCCCCAATCGATTCTCCCACTGTCATAGTTCTTCTGAGATGTCTTCTTCTGCTTAAGCAATTTGTTCTTAAGCTTCTTTCCCATTGTTCCACGGATCTCCTTCAAGCGATCAAGCTTCTACCAAAGGACCTGCTCTGAAACCAATTGTTGGAAATAATACTGAGGGGGGGGGGGGTGAATCAGTATTATTAAAAACTTTTTCATTTCCATACTCTGATTCATATATGCTGCTTCAGTTAAGAATACTCGCGTATATTCAATAAACTTATGATTCAGTTAATTGATCTTCAATGAGTGCATTAGAACATTATTAACCATATTAACAGTAAACAGGTGCAGTAAAATAGAACAGATCATCACACATAAGCCACACACATGAACACCATGATATAAGGTGGAAACCCAATGTGGGAGAAAACCACCTGCTGCAAGTCATCTCAATCTTCTTCTTAATAAGAAAATCTTTTTACAAAAGTTCTGTACTAGTGCAGTCCTTTACCAGTACGCAGGCTACTACCTGCAGAGAGCTACAACCCTCTCTCGTTCTCCAGTCTCTCCTGGAAGGGAGCTACAACCCCCATAGTTCTTGTACTAGCCGATCCATTTACTAGTACGCAGGCTGCTACCTGCTACAATGCTCCAAAGTTTTCAACTGCTACTGGAAGGGAGCTATCACCCCCTTAGCTCTTGTATTAGCTAAGATACTAGTACGTAGGCGCCGGCCTACAATCTTCTCTCCTCCAGGTACCACGTTTCATACATTTTCATACTGGATACTCCTGAAGCACAACACATAATCTGAAAGACCACGTTTCATCCAATTTTCATACTGGACCCATTAATATCATTGAAGCACATAATCAATCAATCTTCTGAATCACCCAATCACCAGATCAATACATATACAAGGATAATATGTGAGTTAGCAACCCGATCTAGTCCATTAGATCACATAAATATGAGTCATTATGATCCTGATCCATTATTAGATCTCATCCATCAACACAATCAATCAAACTGAATATGTAGAATACTGACACCATTAAACAATCATCATAACAGATCAACAACCTGAACCACCTGTAACTTTAAACATCATAGCTCAAATGGTATACGCTACTACAATGAACCAAACCTGCGTACATACGCGCTTTCACCAAAGCCAACCCATGTACAGATCTATAAATATTCAATCATGACTTGCAGCAATTTCAAACTTAAGTTATACCCAGTTCAGATCATTACAAGCATCAATATATAGATCTAGAATAAGCATAATCAACTATATAGAGATAGTTCATTTCAAACCATTTGATCCCGATCTATCCTTAGATCTTGTTCTCCATCAACTGGTGAGATCCCTCTTTAGCTCAGATCCAGATCTGCACCATAACCCAATCACAGTATTCCAGATCTAGCACTTTATCAGATATTAAATAATTCAGATGATGCTTTGCCAAATGATCTCCTTCCTCTTTTATAGTCTTAGGCCTTTCACAATACCACGGTCCAAAACCATAATAACACAATACCACGGACCCAATACTTGGGATCAACACTTTTGGATGCAATACCACGGACCAAAACCATAGGATCAAAAACTGTCGGACTAATACCATGAACCAACCATGAAAGTGCGTGAACTTTTCTCTTGCATAAAGGGAACTTTTCTCTGCATGAAAGTGCGTGAACTTTTCTCTACATGAAAGAAACTTTTCTCTGCATGAAAGTGCGTGAACTTTTCTCTACATGAAAGAAACTTTTATCTTCATGAAAGTGCGTGAAATTTTCTCTACATGAAAGAAACTTTTATCTTCATGAAAGTGCGTGAACTTTTCTCTACATGAAAGAAACTTTTATCTTCATGAAAGTTCGTGAACTTTTCTCTACATGAAAGAAACTTTTATCTTCATGAAAGTGCGTGAACTTTGTTGTACTATAATTTATCATCTGAGATGATTTGCCATCAAGGACAACACTTGTCTCATAATGCCAACATGGAGATGTTCACCGGGATAGTTTCTGAAATAACAAACATGTTTCCTTCGGAAAAAACTTGTGCTGGAGCCAAAGGGTTTAAAACTGTGTGAAAATCACCAGTCGACAAAGGACTATACAAACTTGATTCTACTTGACGCAGGTCTGGGAGAAAATATGACTGATGATGCAAATCATCCCACCGTCTATCTATACCCGTCATTGCTTCTAGGATTTCTTCCTCAGATGATAAAACAATATCAAGGTAGTCCATAGAAGAAGTAGAGTCAAGAGTCCAAGCTGGAGCCACATCTCCATCCAACTCCTTCGATGAAAGAGGAGTAGGATTGGAATCTGTAGTGTTAAAAATTAATTGATAAGCAATTTCAGCTGCAAACAAAGAGGAGTAGGATCAGAATCTGTAGTGTTAAAAATTAATTGATAAGAAATTTCAGCTGTAAACATAAGATATGCCATTCCACCCACTTGCCGTGCTTCTAATGTGGTGGTAGAAGAGGGTAAGGGCCAAGGGTTCGAAAAATAATGAGTTCTAAAAAAATCTCTTTGAGAAGGGGTCTTGGATGATGAAATGACATTTATTCGAGCAATAGGAGAAGGAAAATCAAAAGTACCCATCAATGAGGAATACATTCCAACTACTAAATTCTCAATAGGTTGCTTGGGATTATTCACTAAGGGAAGAGGAATTAAAGGATGCATTGGATTCTTTCGGAGAATACTCCATCTGATCAACAATAACAATTCTCCCTTCATGGGGAAAGCATAGGATGCAAAATAATGATGATACAATGGCATCCATTTCATAAATCCAATTTCATCCCAATAGAAGATTATAATCCAAATTTGCATCGACTATTTCCACCTCTATATTGACCACCTTGCCCCCAACACAGATGGGAAAGGCTGGAATAATTCCATGTGGCCTATGAGAATGACCATCAAATGCAGTCAAGAGAGTAGGTGAAGGAACAACTTGAGGAGATCTGATAGCTTTCCAACATGCAATGGACATGACACATGTGGAAGCTCCCTCATCAACTACAGTTCGAAAGATATTGATCTTTCAATATGTAGATTTAATTTGGAAATCCATGTGATCAGGTAGTCTCTTCTTAATATTTGCTAAGTTGCACGAAACGGGGAAACGGGTATGAGTTTCTGAAACGGGCACGAGTACGAAATGCGACCTCCCCAAATTTTGGAAACGGGGAAGCGCGATATATATATATCTTAGAATTTATGACATTTAAGAAATGTTATGTGCAATCATAAAGCATACATGATACATTATAATTTATTACATTTAAGCATTATGATTAAATTTAGAAGCCACTTTATTCGCCCAATAAAACAATAGAAAACAAAATAATAATAAAAAAACATAAGAAAAAGTCAATTTGCATGAGAAAACTCCGTCGTACAGCCCTAAAACTCGTTTCCGGGCCGTACGGTATGGGTTTCCCCATTTCCGTTTTGTTTCCATACGGAAACGGACCCTGAACCCACGTTTCCTGCAACTTAGAATATTTGACATGTCAAATGTAACAATAAGAGAGTTTTTCAGATCTGTGGCCCCAATCGCAGTGAGAAGCGCACTCCTTTGTGATGGACACGACTGGAGTACCTCTAATGCAGACATCACAAAAGGGCTTTGGGTAAGATCTTCAACAATAGAGTAGTTATGGGTAGCCCTGGTATTAGGTTAATCGTTGAACGTTTTGCAGAGCCCTTTGACATCTGAGGTATAGACTCAACTGTGGGCCTCTCAATATGGAGTGGCTCTGGAACATCGGGAGTGGCCTTAGCCTTAGAGGATTCCGGTTCACCATAATCATGTGATCTTGTAGCAACATTGACATGAGTACTCATCATATATACATTTGATGGATTTTCCCCTTCTTGGTTGCCCCCTGTGGGGTTTCCAGTACTAGCATTCGCGCCAGCAAACATTTGCTGCCCTTGGGGAAAAGGGTTAGTTAGAACTGCCTGGGAGCTAGAAGAACCCTGCTGCACTAACAAGTGTTGAACGTCTTGAATCTTAGGGCAAAGATGAGTTAAATGGTCTCCATTGCACAATTTGCAAGGAAACTTAACTTTCTTTTTGGACTCCTTTTTACCCTCCCCAGTATTATTACTGGGTTTTTTCGCATTACCCTTCCCATCCTTATATTTCTTCTTACCTCGTCCCTTTTTCTTCCCATGATATTGTTGATTTCATTTGTGGTTAGAATATTGGACAACGTCAATAGATGAAGGTTGAGAAGGCATAGACATTGACGACAATGTCTGAATTGAAGAAGCAATTTGTAAAGACAACTGCTGCAATTGACTTAGAAGGTTGCTGTGCTACTGTTGATCGATCCGATAATCCCGTTGGCATGGGGGCTTGGCTTTGGTTTAGCTAAATCGATCTTAGATTGAGGAGCATCAGGCAAAATCTTCTTAAGAATCCCAGACTGAGAATATATAAGTTCTAATTGCCGGGCTCTAAAGATAGCCTGTACTTCGGTGAATACTCCAGAGAGCGATACATGCTTAGAATTTTTTTGTTGTAAAGATTTTAAAAACCATTCGAGAAGGAATTCATTAGGAATATAGGGTTTGATGACCCTCTTCCTTCTCCACCATTCCTAACTATGGTCAGAAATGTGAATTGCTGTATCTTGTTGGAAACTAGCCAATAGATCAGTTCCAGCATCATACCGAACGAGAAACTAAAAATGTTTTAGAAACATAATAGCTAATTTACCAAACGAAGCATAGGTACCCCCATTAAGCTCTACATACCATTTAGCAGCATTTCCAATTAAGGTGCACTGAAACAATCTCAACTTGATTGAATCGTCAATTAGGGAGTTAGATGAACACCATAAATGGAATGTTGTTATATGGTCATTCAGATCCTCCCCAGACTTTCCTTCAAATTTTGGAATATCTAATGGAAGTTTAGTAGGAACCGAAGGCCACACCGGATTATATCGGATGGGATCGTTCATCAATTTTGAGAGATCTGGAAAATTTAGGGTTGCCAGGAATGGTAAGCGCGGAGGAGCTTGAGAATTCCACCCACTATGAGATGGATTCCCAACAGTCTGAAAATAATATCCTGGATTTGTAGAGGCACCAGGTTACCAAGGATTGCTCGTAGAAGAGATTGAATCGTAAGGAAAACCTTGTGGTCCAGAGAAATTCGGAGTTTGACCAACTCTTGCCGAAAAGTTACCATAACCAGGAATATTTCCCCCAAGCGAAGTATTAAAAGGAGAGGAGAGCCCTTGGTAAGGGTTCCATGCATTAGCGAAGGGAGAAAAATCTTGAAAGGAACTTACGGAGGAGTAAGGCATGTTCCCCTGTTGACCAAAAGAAAACTGATTCCTGGTTCCTAAACCACTAAAAGCAGGTTAGTCCACCCTTGAAAAGGATTATAACTTTGACCTTGAGCGGAAAAAGGAAGAGATCCTAAAGAAGGATTAGAATGAGGTATATGACCACTTCCAAAAGGAAAACCCTGAAAAGAGGCTGAACCACTAGCCATAGAAGTCATAGTTGTGGAAACAATGGATGGGATGGATAGAGGAATTGAGGGAATTTCACTAGAAGGCATCCCAAAGGGGAAGGAACTAGTGTGGGAAGCAAAAGCTTGGGTGCCCCCACTCGAAAATGGAATGGAGATAGAATCAAATATTGCAGCACTAGGAGTGGTAGTAGATATAGCAATAGTACCTCCTTCTTGAATTGAAAAAGGAGTATGCTCACTAGTAGCACTCATAATGGGATTCGTGCTCCTAGCAGTAGCCATCGAAGGAAAAGGACAATAAAAACTAGGGCTTTCCGGCCTGTGGGTCGGGGTCCAAACGTATAATAGAACGTCTGGATAATTAGGAGGAAGAGGTGAAGAAGGAGTCGCAGGTGACTCAAGAATCTCTTCGATCCCAACTTCATCTTTCAATTGGAAGTGGACCCTAGACAGGACAGGAGTATCCCTATCCAAATCACGACTTGCACTAGGTCTACCCTGTGAAATTATAGCCTGATGTGGAGGATCAATCTTTGATGCGTTCACTGCTACTGATTGAAAATCACTAGCAAAATTGCTCCTATGCCTTCTAGAAGAAGGCTCGACACTCGTAGGTGAGAGCCCACGAAGCCTCCTGGACCGACGAACTAGTCGATCAGCCACTTTTAATTATTATGAGAAGTTGTAAAGACTCAAAAAATTATAAAGCTATGGCAATCTAGGAGAAAATAGCACTCACTGAAATGTCCCTAAAGATACAATCAATCAAGCTACTTTCAGGTATTTCTACTTTGGGTGATTAGCACTGGACACCAAAATACAAGAAAGCGATATAAAGGACCTTCCGAAGATAGTTTGGGATAATGACGACCCAAGCCTACCAGTGAAGGTAATGTTGAAGAATCTAGGGCATGTACAATTAGGTTGATTCTTCTTATACATGATAACAATTTGTGAAGTGTTTATGCATTTTTATCTTAGCTTGATGTCACTTCATTATTAACATATGTGAGTTAGCTTCATCAAATTGCTATCAAAACAAAAGAGACAAGAACACAAGTGATTGGATTTCTGCCAGGGCCAAAACCTATCCCTCTTGGAGGGGAAAACCCATGCATAAATTCTTTTTATAAAGATTCCATTGACGAATACCAAGACCAGGACCCTTGACACAATTTACCTCTCCAAGACCAAGACATCACTCTCTTCCTTAAACACTGCTGAGATCATCATGAGTGCTATGCCATTGAAACTCTTATTGAGATCTTCATTACTACTTCTATTATCTGTTCCATGATTGTTTCTTGGTGCCGAGGTGATCTCTGCACCCTTCATCAAGAATATGATCTTCAATAACAAGATCATGATTTGTGATAACACCTTACTGTAGCTTGAGACAATGTGTGAGATCATGATCCTTGTCGAGACTGATCACCCTTGTCATCAATGTCACAACTCCCTTCATTATGCCGAGATTGTAACTATCACAGGTGCTTATTGCTCTTTTAGTATGTTGACACTGTAGCTCTAAAATTGATTATCACCACTCTTGATTATGCTTAGACTGTAGTAGACACAATCATCACTTAAATACTCTCCAACATGATCACATCAATGCTGAGACTGAGATAGAAACTTCAGGATTACTATGATCTCCATTAGACCGAGACAGTGAGGATAGTACAGGCACAAAAACTCTTCTGTATATGTCGAGATTAATAGCATAGACTTCATGCTAATGTTGTAACCTTATCCGTAGTTCTTTCTCCTTCATCCATCCAAGACCTACAAAGTATGAGATCTGAGATTCATCTAGACTGCGCCTACAGGTATGATGAGAATGGAACCTACTCCAGACCTTAGTTATTGCTGCGTCCTCATTGAATTAGTTCATGCATCTGAGATCTTGCCATGACTGCACCTAATGCCCAACCGAGGTGCAGTCAAGCCCTAATGCAAATCTTCTTTTGTTTGCGGATATGAGAAGTCCGTCTCTCCTTGACTTTGTATACCTGTAACCAATTCTCACCGAAAATTTCAGAGAGAAGTGCGAGGATCTGATTTGTAGCTTCTTGCTCCTTGACTGTGACTCCTTACTTGACTGTGGCTTCACCTTTTTGCGAGTTCAGTCCTGCTCCTTTGCGGATACCCCAACGAGGTATTTATAATGGTTGTGTCATATATGCAAGCCGACGTGACCTTGTGTTGAGCCGACATGTCAATTAAATATATATTTAATTTATTCATTGAAGCCGACATGATGTATTTCCTTATCGCTTTGCTTGCAGACTTCGAAAGGCTTTTTTTGAGGCATAAATCTTGGTCTTGGAGGGTTGTTACACTTGTTTAAGACTTGTATACATTTACACAAACTCATGAAGAGTTTCCGTACACATGACATGGCTCGTTGACATATAAAATAAATCCTAAAGATGTCAAGAAGAAGTCTTTTATCTAGTGACACTTCTTGCTCATGAAACCCATGTAACAAGATTACAAAAATAATTTATTCTCTTTTATTACGTCAAATACAAAGATCATGTCATTATGAAGACCAAACCTAGTTACACTTTCTTCAACACCCCCTCTTAATTAGGGAGGTATTCATAATGGTACTTGGTCATTCTCAAGCTGAAGAATTTCTCATAAGAAGAATCAGATTTGCAATCCATCTATTATAGCATCATTTCAACCAATATTTTTTCCATTTAGCAAGGCCTTGACTAACAACTCTATCTCTCACTTAGATCAGAGCACACAATGTTGGCGAGACCAATGACTGATAGACACACATCACAATTGTCTCTCTTAGGGTCATACCCACTCAGGTGTTCTCTGAGTATGCCCTACTAGGACTATTCTCATCTTGGGTTCCCAACCCTCAAGAATATCGGTCCTCTTGTGTTAATTTTTAGGTATGTTCTATGCTAGAACAATTTTTTTTTTTTTTCATATTAGCAATCACATCAGCATAAAGTAAACTGCAGATAGAACATGAATATAAATTGCAGAAGACAAGCCAAGACAAGAGAACACAAGATGTGGCACTAGCCAGGGACAAACCCCACAATGTGTGGGGAAACCCTTGATCAATTCTTCTTTTATGCTCTTCAAAGTTCAGCAGAGAAGGAGAGAGAGAGATAGTACATTTACAACAAAGTCAACCCTTTGACTTATCTAGATCAGAGCATAGATCATCTCCTATAACGATGAGATCAGTTGAAGACATTCTGCTTCAACTGATTCTCCAAGGTGACGGCTTCACCTATCATAGTGCTGCCTTTCGTCCATTTGCTGCACCTTACCATGTAGCACCATCATGCATCATCATGCTGCTCATGATCACTATGCTGCCCATGCATCATGCTGACCATGATCTCATCTATCATGCTGTCCATTGATCATGATCTCATTCATCATCATGCTGTCCTTGTCACTTCTTCGAAACATGTTGAGCTAGATCTGAATGCAGTGATGATACATATGCCAAGGATATTCTCATTGAATTCTTATAGCAAGACTGTAACAAGTCTGCTATAGGACTGCCACCGAAATTAGAACTGCTCCTTGTCATATCAAGATTTCCATGCCGAGAATGGATAGGATTTAGTTCCTTAATCCATCCGAGGAGACTGAACTCACTACGGCTCCATGACCTTGACTGTAACTCCATCTGACTGTGACTTTGCCTAACAACGGCTCTCTGCAGCTTCATGCCATTACAGTGATTCCTCTTCATAACTGCGGCAGTGTATAAAGAGTTTCCATTGCTGCGTATAATGACAACATATAGACTGTCCACGCTGTGCGTCGTATCAGGTCTTCCAATGTATAATAGTGTCTCCATATCTACGTATGACTTGCGAATGAGTCTTTATAACAACGTGTTGACTACGTTGGATTAGTCTTCATGACTGCGTTGGTTCACGATTGCGTTTCAATGTTTCCAAGGCCGCATGTTCCATGGCTGCGTATAGACTATGTCGTATAGAGTCTTCATGCTGTTGACTCACATTACATCGTATGTAGATCATCCTTCTGCTGCTTATTGCGGCTAGGTTATCATGATGGTGGCTTTGTTACCTTTACTTCATCTAATACGTCTCCACTTTGTCTACGTATATGGTGTCTTCATTTACTGTGGATTGGATTAGGGTGTTTCCACTTACAACAGATCATGACCTGCGTATATGGTGCTTCCTGGACAACATAATATCCTTCATTACGAACAGACCTTCATGACCTGCGTATATGGTGCTTCCTGGACAACATAATATCCTCCATCATGAACAGACCTTCATGACCTACGTATATGGCGCTTCCTGGACAACATAATATCTTCACCATGAACAGACCTTCATGACCGGCGTATATGGTGCTTCCTGGACAACGTAATATCTTCATTGTTTGCCAGCGTATATGTGTCTCTATTAACAACGTAATAGTCTCCATCATGAACAACGTAATAATGTCTTCCTTACTACGGCTAAGTGTACTGTGTTGGATTAGGGCATCATTTTAGGGCATCCTTCATTACTGTCTCTCCTTCTCCAAAACCCCAAGACGTGGAGAGGAGATCACATGAAGAATGTGTGTCAAATGACTTCAAGTCCTTGCCAATTTATACTAAAACGTATAGGTTGAATAGACATGACATTTAGTCTTCTTGAGCCTACACAAGAGCTGGTTCGCTTGATAATAATTTCATAATCAAAATAAATTCATATCTCCATAAATACTTATCAGAATCAGATGATCTTTAGATCAATCCTACACCTCTCAACAAGAGGGATCCAATAAAAATATCAGCTGCCATAAATAAGTTGAACCACATGGAGTTTGGCCCTAGTTTCCAATTTAACATCTTGCCCACTCTTGTCTTGGATGCCCTACCACATCCTCAAAGAGTGTCGGATGCTAGATGATTACACAATCCTCCATTCTTTCTTCCAAATTGAAGACAAGAATGTCGTTTCTGAATCTCCCTCTTAATCAGGGACAAGTTCCAAGTTTCTCTTTAGTTAGAAACTTGCTCGAGTTCCTTTGCTCATAGGAACTTTCCAAAGCTCCCTCTTACCTGGGGACTCTATCATCAATTCTTTACAGGTTCTTCTAGTTGACTGACGATTCAAGGCTTCAATTTCATAAATTTCTTCATATGTAGGGTTCAACCATCCTTCAATTTCCTCCGTCAGGTCATTCCTTCTTTCCTGAAAAGTATCCTCGGCTTTACATCTAGGGCTTCCTTCATAAGCTCATATGTCTACACTTTTTCTCAACAATTATTTCGCTGGATCACAAGGTACATAGTTGTGACATCCTTCACAAATATCCTTTCCTTGATTCTGCACACATACCCAGAGTTTTCCAAGAGTCGGACATCAAAAACAAATTACATATTACCTTTTGGTGATGGCCTTCTTCTAGTGACATCTTCTTGTAGGCACCAATCATTCTGCATACATGTTGACACATATCCCAATGATATATGTTGTCAAGGGTCCTCATCCTTTCAGACTTCCATCAAAGTCTTCACATCATTCCGGGAGGTTTCCTGGTCAAGTCTTCCTGATCCTCTGGATGTTGAATGCCTTCATCATGGTTGCATGCTTCACGATCTCTTCCATCCTCTTTTCATTCCGAGGAGCATTCATAGTTCTTCAATGGTCACCAACTACCTCATACCATATTATGAGGACATATTATGTTGATTTCATCTAGTCTTACTTATGTCTTTTGGCATCATTTTAGAGGAGTAGATCTATTCCCTTTTTGATCATGCTTGATCTATTTTATCTGAAACCACATGTCATGACATTACAATATCAAATGAAAATACAAATATAATCATACATACCTTATTTTCCTTTCGGTATTTTCCTGCAGCGTCCTTGATTGAAAAGATCTTCAATCCCTTGGTCTGCTCCATTCTTCATGTCATTGAACCACCAACTCATGAGTTCCAGGAGTTGGAATTTCTGACAAGAAATCTGCTGCCTTCCTGGACTAGGAGATCCTCCGTTGAGATCTTTATCGGAGATCCTTCAGGATCTAGTATGTCCCCATCTGGACTCGGGGATGATCTCAACCATCGATTAAGTTTTAATTGTGGTCATTGAAGTCTCAACTGGAGATTATAAGAGCATGTTGATGGGGTCGATGGAGAACACAATTCACTAGTGTAGATATTCAGTGATCTAGACAATTCGATTTTCCAGTGCAGGGGATTCAACAGGAGATATCGAGTAGTAGGTGGCAGAGGAGTGAGGAAGTATTCCAATATAGGTTTCTAGTGCTGGAAGAGTTAGATTGATGGAGTGTGAATTTTCCGTCAAAGAGACTATGCAAGGGATGTGTAGGAAGCATGCAGAGGCAATTCATTCTAGCTAGAGGAGGGTTTGATTCAGTTGCAAAAGGTCTGGAACTAGTCTAGAACGTCTAGCGAATAATCTTCTGAGGTAGAGACATCAATAGTAGCAATAATCATTAGCTTCCAAAGGAAAAGGAGAAGGGCCTACACAGAGGCTGACGCAGGGGTTGAGAAGGGGGCTTGTAGAGCCAGTTTCAAGAGATGATTTCTATTGTGGGGTGAGGAAAATTCCTCACAATAGTTTTTCTAGTGGTTTTCTCGGATTGGATTACCAGTTTCACATCCAAATTATTGTACTCAAATTTACTCATTGCATAATAATAATAAAATCCCCATCTGCTGCATCGGTTTTACCACATTGGGTTCTTTTGGCGACAATTGTCTAAAAATAACGGTGTGAAAATTTATGTGTGCTAACATTTCTTAGTTTCCAACATTTTATTTTCCGCAACGTTTTTATGGTGAAAATTGCAGTTGTAATTTCATTCATTGTTTGTTGTACCAAATAAACTGCATAATTAAATTTACAGTTAGAAGAATAATTTCCAGTTGTTGCAATAGAGTAGAAATTTCCACACCCTTGTCTAATGAACACTTCCTTTGCACCCTATGAAACATCTAGTCCCCCAAAAATAGTGCAATTTCCATAATGTCAAATGCATTGGCCAACACTACAAAATGAGCATGTTAGAATATTCTATAAGGATATGGTTATATAGACATGAGGCCAAGACAAGTAGATCATATTTATTAGAGAAAAAGTAAAGATCAAAGTTGACACAAGTTTTGGAAAAGTTCAATGTCAATGAATACTTATTGATTGTGGAGTACCGTGTTGTGTTGCCAACTTCAATGCATAAAGGTATTTCTTTAACATACAAACATGGGTCTCTTTCCATTGTATCCCAAAATGTCTTGCTTTATATATATCACTTCTTCCATCAAATTCTTTAAGAACGCTGTCTTTACATCCATATGATATATACTTATAGGCTAAGGAAGGAAAACTGCTAAAAGACATGATTGTTTTGATAGAGGTATACTTAGAAGAAATATCCTGTTATGAATATGAAATTTGGCAAATTTCTCTAAAAGGTGGTATTGTAGGAGAAGGGTAGTGGAAGAAATCAAGGACGAGGGTAGTTTCCTGAGATTTCTTACTAAGCAGCCAAATGAGAGGAAAAGTTAAGAGCAACATCCCTTATAAGGTTCCATTGTCGACACTTTGGATTTCTCGAGTGCCTAGTCTTGGGATGGACACTGTGCTTGATCTCGAGTTGATCCCCATCATTATTACATAGAGTAGTTCCACTTGATTCAAAACACTAGAGAATTTTTTTATCATAGTCAACTTTCTCTTTTCAAAATAATCATCCATCATTAAACTTATACTTTTTAACATTGCCATCAATCACATGCTTCTTATACAACCTTCTAGAATCAATAAAAAATTTCTTAATAACTTTTGGAACTATGTTCCAAATCTCATTTTTGTGAATGAAATTATAGTAACTCTTATGTTATGGCATCATTCCATCTCTATGTTGTAGTAGTTTTCTCAAATCTAAAAGGATTTGTTCCAATAATAGTAATCATTAAATGGTAACACAAGTAGGAGATTTCCTAGGTGGATGATACACTGAAAATTTAGTTTTATGGGTTTCAACTTGACTAATGCATCCAACAATCTTTGAGTAAGCCATTTTGGCTTTAGGTGGATGATTCATCTGACATTTAAATTTAAGGGCTCCGACTCGACTCATGTGCATCCATCAATCTTTAGGTAAAACACAATTATCAACTTGATTTGAACTCTCCAAAGTTCTTTTTATTAAAGGTTGCATTTTGTGGAAATTTTTATCCCAATGTCATCTCTTTTTTGGGGAGGTTAAAATCATAACTTTGTTTGAAATTTTGGCCTTGACAACCAATAACATTCCAAACCAATACCTTAAAATCAATTATCAAAATGAACAGTGACACTAGCAATAGCACCCCATTTATTTGAAATTAACATTACAACTTGTTTGAAACAATAACCTTGACAACTTATAAAATTGCAAACTGAAATGTCAAGATCACCCTTCAATTAAAATGTGGTGCTTCAAGGTGCACATTTGTTTTTTTGGTTCAGGCTTAAAAATGCAATGTTTTTGAAACCATAACCTAAAAATAAACACTAATGCAAATAAAATATGAAAAAAAAGAAAAAGAAAAGAAAAACAAATATCAATTATATATAAAATTAATTATTAAAAAGAAGATTAAATTAAAAAATAATTAATAATATTTTATAAATTAGAAAAATCATGTAAAACTGGAAGGAAAAAAAAAAAGAAAAATTACTCCAATGGAGTGATGGCCCAAAGGTACAAATGATAAGAGATTCGAGGATTTTCATCCCCATACTCCAATGGAGTGATGGCCCATGACCTTTCACTGGCAAGATTAGGGGAGGTGCAGGGGAGTGTATGACCTATGTATATATTTTTAGTTTTATTTATTTTAAATTTAGTTATTAGTTTATTCTTATTTAATTATATATATAATTTTATTTGCATAGTGTTGTTTAAGTTATGATTTTAAAAACGTTATAGTTTTAAATTTGAAAAAAAAATGATTGTGTTATTTGTAATATTACATTTTAGATTAAAGGATGATTTTGAAATTTTGGTTCACAATATTACTCATGGTCAAATTTATGGTTTTAAACAAGGTGTAATGTTAGTTTGGAAAAAAAGGGATTGTCACTGCTAATATTGATTTTCATTTTGGAATTGTTTTTAATATCTTCTTTTATGAAACAACATATATTATCAAGGTCATAATTTAAAACAAGTTATAAACCTTCAATCTTTGTATCCTTCTATTGTGTTCCAAGTTCCAATCACTTAAATCTTACCCAAAATTTTGTTAATGTATAAGTGAATACATAACACCAATGATTTGTTATTGTGTGAGTGAATTCATGATACCCAACCTTCAAACTAAAATATGAAGGGTTGGATTATGAGTCCCTTAAGGTGGCTGATAATGACCAATACCCATCATTTGAAGTTTATTTGAAATTTCTACATTTTATGGAAAAATAAAAACTACACACAAAGGACATGGGGTTTTAAGAATGTGAACAAAAATAGGAAGATATGTAACAAGGAATATTTGTGGAAAGATGAGGATATATTGCCTTTAATAATGTGAGCAAAAGGAGGAGGATGTGTAACAAACGATCTTTGTGTGTCTTTAACATGTGCTAGTCACACTCTCTAATGACCCATGATTGAATTTCAAGATAAGATACTAAAGGCGAGTCTTTTGGATATGAGTGGCTGGTGATTAGATTAGAGAGTTGGAGCCCCCTTCCAGTAGCACCTGGAAAACGAGTGAAGATGGTAGGCCAGCGCCTACATACTGGTAAACATATTAGCCAGTACAAGAACCAGTGGGTTGTAGCTCCCTTCCAGTAGAAACTGGAGAACAAGAGAAGGTTGTAGCCTTCTGTAGGTGGGTGCCTTCGTACTGGTATGAGTCTGCACCAGTACAAGATTGTAAACAACTTATTCTTTAGATTAAAAAGAAGATAGAGACAACAACAATGTGTGGTTTTTCTCCCTCATTAGGTTTCCTCCTTAAATCTTGGTGTTTATGTGTGTTGCTTATGTGTGATGGTTTATTCTGCTATTACTACACATGGTTACTGTTTAATAAAGTATTGGTGCACTGGTTAAAGATCAACATATGATGAATTAACTGAATCACAAGTTCACTAGATATACACTGATTTCCTTAAGAACAATTGCGTACACTCGCGAGTTCCCTTCACTGAAGTAGCATATATAAATATGATTATGAAATGGAAAAAGTTATTGATTTGTAAATATTGATTCCCCCCCCCTGTCCCCCTCTCAGTATTATTCCGAACAAAATTTATGGACAAGCAATATCTCAAACCTATGTAACCCTTCCTAATATCATATTTTTCATGTTTTGCTTAAGAAATCTCTCAAACCTTTGTAACACTTCCTAATATCATATTTTTCAAGCTTTCAAAAAGAAAATCTCTACCACAAAAAGAACTATCAAACCTATTTAACACTTCCAAGTTCTTGTAATTTTGGAAATTTGATTTATCATTTAGTTGATTGTTGGAAACACTGACGGCGGGGGGGGGGGGGAAGGGGGTGCATCAATATTTCTTTCAATTGTTATATTATGTCAGTTATATTTTATGACAAATTACACTAGAACATAAGATATAAAACAAGAAAATAATTTTATTAATAAAAATAGTAAGGGATCCAATTTAGGCTTCAACCAATACAACAAAATTATGACTTCTTTAAGGTTCCAACCCTGAATGAGGACTCTAACCCTCAAATACCAATCCATGCTCCAACTTGGTCTCAACGAGGCTCCAACCTCTTATGAGGACTCCAATCATAAAAAATCAGTCCAGGCTCCAACCGGATCTCAACGAGGCTCCAACCTCATATGAAGACTCCAAGCCTCAAAAACTAGTCCAGGTTCCAATCTAGTCTGTGAGGTTTGCTTTAGGTGTACTTCAAGACTACAACATCCCTCTAAATTTCTACTTCAAGATTTCTTCAAAAAGTGACTTTAAGATTTCTTACTTCAAGGCTTCTTCAAGTCTGCTCCAACACCGAATATGCTTTGAGGTGGCTTTAAGAATGCTACAAGAACTGCTCTAAAATGTCTTTAAAAAGGCTATTCCAAGGTCTAAAAAAGAACTTCCTCAAGAAGTGCTTCAAAGACTGATCTATATTTCAGAAGGATTTTCTCTAAATATTTTTTCAGGGGCTTCTTCAAAAGTTTCATTAGAGACTGATCCAAGGTCCACCTAACAAGATTTAAACAATCTGGTTCAAATTCCATTCAATAATGTTTCAGGATGTTACTTAAATTCTTATCAAGGATATTGTCAAAGATTACTTTAATAACTACAAAAATCCCTTAACTATTCAACAAGGGCTTTAAGACTTCTCCAAAAAGAGGGCTGCTTCAAAATGATCAAATTAAGCTTCAACGTTTGGTGTAGATCTACTCCAAATTGTCTTCAAGGAAGCTCTAGGAAGGATGCTCAAAAGTCACCCAAATCTATCAAGAAATCCCTTTAAAATAACTCAAGGGGTCTCTAATGAATGTTTTAAAATCAATCTAAAATATGCCCTCAATTGTCTCCAAAAATATTCTTAAAACCTGGACAAAAAATTTGTCTTCAAGGGGTCGAATTGTAGGCTAGTATTAGACCTCATAAATCCACGAATTTCAGTGTTGAGATTTAGTTGCAGTATCAAAGTGTTACAAAAATTACAGGGGCCTCATGGCCGAGTTGCGGACTTGCTATAAGAGGCCGAAATTTTCTCCATTACAGGTCGAAGTTACAAACAAAGTGTTTAATTTAATGTTGAATTTCATCCATTTTTCTAGGCAGAATTAGGGTTTCTTTACAGGACGAATTAGGTTTTCTTTTGCTACTTTATTAGGTTGAGATTTATGTAGATGTATTTTATTTAAAGGAGTTATTGATTTGTTCTGAATTCATTAGAAAAAAGAAAAGAAAAAAAACAACTAATAACCTTTACCAAGGGTGAAAGCTAAACCCCAATAATTGCTTCTTCAATTTTCCTCAAACCTCAAGTTCTCCTTGCCTTGTCTACACCAAGCTATTTAATATCTTCTCTTGAACGAGTTCTAGTTCATTATCTTCCTTCACTAAATTGTCTTACATTTATCCTTTATTATAGGTCCAAAAAATCTTTGTGTCTCTATGATTTCTCACCTAAAAATTTTCCCAAATGACGAGTCCAAAAATACATATTTATACTCGTCCTAAGGTTATTTAGGATCCGATCTGTAGTTTTGACCCATCATGTCATTTTTTTGGAGTTGACTTGTCAAATTAAGTCAAAGTTGACCTACAATGTTAATGCTCAAACTGATTTGGTGATAGAGCATGAAGGATAGGGAAGCTCAAGTACAGACACAGGGCCATGGAAATTGTGTCAATTAAAATATAAGCATTTTGACAAACAGATCCTGAAATCCTTCCATGATTTTCTCCATACATTTTTTTGAATACAATTTAGATTGCCATACTCACCATGATAAATCAAACACAATAGATTCTTAAATATAATCAGCGCCAACTGACCTACCTCTAAACCATAATGGACTCTTTAACCACACATCTATTGTAGAGGATTATCTAGAGCCTTGTGAGCACTCTTAAAACAATAATTATGGTGGTCCAACTATTGTTTATGGCTTTCCACTTGAACTTTGACATGAATTAGCCCTCCTCAATCCCACTTTGACATCAATGACAACTTTACTTGACATTGATAAGGTAAAAAATAAATAATTATTAAAAGATATTAAAATATGTTTAATTTTTTTTTTAAATAATCATTATATTAAAATAAGTTGCCCCACGACAGTCCCTGAACGTAGAATTTGTGTCCTCGCTTTGATATGAGTGTGGAAAATATTAATGCAACATGCGAAAACCCCCTAGTTGGCGGCTTGCATGTAAGTTAGGGCACATTTTGATGGCGAAGCTTGAGGTGAATGCATGTGAGTTATGGTTTGTTATGATCCTTGTGCCTTACAAATGATAAGAACCCAATAATTACAATCCTCTTCGAGGGTAACCTCCTTTTACAATGAATACAATGTACATGACAATATTTGATGATCCCAAGGCTATGTATCCTTAGTTTATATATAGGAGACAAATGGTGCAATTATAATAAAATGGGACCATGAGGGATTATAACCTCCATAACAATATACCAATAGATATGTAATCATTCAATATCTAGGGCTTAAAAGGGGTTTTTGGGTTAACATGGAGCTTATACAAGACTTAACATGCCCCTCTCCTTCAAAAAAGTGTTGTCCTCAACTCTTGACTATTCGTGGGTGTTCCTGCATGAGAAATGCATGTTCCCATGTCGCTTCTTCCATTGGTAGGTTCTTCCATTTGATGAGGTACTCAATAATTTCTCAATTTCTCAATTTCTCAACTAGTTAGTCATTTCTTCCAATATTTTTTTTTGTTCTAGTATTATTTTCTCTACTTCATTAATCTCTACTAGAATAGTTTAGATTAGTATCTTGTCACTGATTACATTCTTTAAGCAAGAAAAATGGAAGACTAGAAATACACATAAAAATGGAGACAACTTCAATTTGTAAGGCATACTTCCTGTTATACGGGATTTACGATTGCGGACAAAAGTATATCGCCTAGGTTTTGTGGCTAACTTAGAACAACAGAGAGACAATGAACACAATTCTTTCCTTAAAGTAAATAGATGATGGAATGAAACCTACCTGGAATCTGTCGCGAGATTCGCTCCTTTTTAGTTTGGATGTTCCAATTCCAGCTCCAATTGCCAAAATTAAAACTTGCATAGTCAGATAACACAAGCCAAGAAACTACGAGATCTATGCAGTATCATCTAAATACTCTATTCAATAGATCAACATGGTATTGAAATATATGAAATAACAACATCACATATAGGAAAACAAAGAATTCTTTGCATTAATATAAATTGAAGGAGTTTACAACCATAAATAGGTGTTGATCTTGTAGAAGAGCTCCTCCAGGCTGACTTGTCCTTTCCTTGTCACAATGTGCACCTCCAATCACCCCAAATGCATGAAATGAAACGTCTCACAACAAAAATATAAGAGTAATATCATTCTCCAAAAGCCAACCTCTAGCTTATGGAAGGCTGTAAATATATAGAGGAGTATGGTAAGTTGAGAGTTCTTATCAAATTACCAATCTAAGGTTTTAGATCCACCTTTGATGGGAGGATGGGATCAAAGGATAAGGGATGAAAAATCCAAGGTAGGATAGGATAAGATCTGGATGTTTTATCTGAGGTAAATAGTTGTAACAAATTCTGGAAGCTTATGGAAAAGGAGGCTTCCATAATTTCTCTCATTTTTCCGAATTTATAGAACCAGTGCAGGTGCAAAGTGGAGTAACTTGTAGGTGATCAACACAGACCACAGTGGAGAAACCTGTAGGTGAACGCTGTCCAACAGGAGGCTAGGGTGCATTGGTCCTAAAATTGGCTCAGATAATGTAGTTTAGGGCAGAAACTCTAGGGAATTAAAGAGACATGCTTAGGGCTTTGTGAAAGATGATGACAAGGGGGAATATGATGTCGATTGATCATTAGGAGGTCCATTTATCTTGATGTGACTAAATGATCTATAACAAAGTGCCCCCTAAAGCGCAAAGTCAGAAATGATGATCGATGATTGAAGTGCTTTATGTTGTGACAAGTTGGGATCAAGAACAACTGACGAGCTTCATCTGTTACAATACATTTTGATCACGACATCGTTGTTGCTGAGGGAGACATACCCATACTCAACACATAAGCTAACATAACATGTACAATGATTAAAATACACGTCCACAGATCAAAACTGGTGGATCCATGACTGTATGACTATATGTATGATCATGGACATCATGCATTGTGATCTTTGTATAACTCCTAAAATCACAACCCAGATGGATGAAACTAGATCCAGGGTCTTCTATCTCCTTCACACGACCAACCAACGTACGAGTCTAACCATGTGAATCAATGAGATGAGGTCGAACACGATAGACACCATCTAATTATTGGTCGATGATGTAAGCTGCTAACAGACACGAGAGAAACCACCGATGATATTAATGGCTCTCAAAGTACTATAGTACAATCTGTATGGTATGCATAAATGAGTTGATGTCGAACACCACATAGATTCTTTCGGTCGGAAGCCATTGATGTAAACCCATCACCAAGAGCGATGAAACTTTCTATTGATGTATGCAAGCACCAAGGTACCAAAGGGTGCTTTTAAGTCAACTTCCTGGATGATGTGCTAATGTTAATAGGAAGCGACCCGTTGCAGGAGGGCCTTGATGTATCCCCCATCAATGACATGAAACGGGTATTATGATTGAGACATAATGTTGCTAATATGGAACTAGATCAGGAAATGCAAACATGGAATGAAGGCTTAAGAGTATTGTAACGAATATCAACTGGATGAATTCTCTTGAACGCACTGGCGAAACTGAATGAAGTTGGTAGCATTGACCCAAAATCGAAATGGAGGTTCTGAAAATGGTATGATAACCAAAAAACGAGCAGATTACCCAACCCAATAGCCACGGAGATGAAGTGGAAGAGTATCATATTCAAGAGCGACTCTCTGCCATTAGCAAATGGAATACCATGTTTTCCCAATTTCCCCAACCATACTGGTTAGTACCTCTTTATTTTTTAACAAGATTGATGAGGATAACATATTCTTGATCTGTAAGTTCATCCTTTGGATGAATCCCTCTGAGTATATTTAACGAACCTTGAGAAGGAGTGGTTCGGCCTTGTCATGTTTGAAAAGTTCATCACCGTTTGATGTTTTAACGAGTCCAATGAAAGGAAAACTCAACATCTTTTTCATGTTTAGAGAGTTTTAAAAAGAGGTGAAAAAGGAAACTCCAGATGTCTCTTTTTGTAGATAGTATCTCAAGTTCGAAAAGGTAGAAAACAATACTCAAGAGAACCTCTTAGCCATGTTTGATTATGGTTTTCCTTTTTCATAGATAGTCTATTTAAGCTCAGAAAAGGTTTAAACTTATACTGAGTAAACGTCTTTTCATTTACTTTTATGAGTTCAAAAGACATGTGATCAACAATAATTTCATGTACCAACATCTTTTGGTAAAAATCACATAAGAAAAATTCTCATCGACGCATTTCGAACCAGCCAGTGTGGTTCATCTTCAGGACAAGATGAGGAACCAGATCCATGCATTGTAATAAATAGATGTAGAGGGCTCCTAACTAGCTGTTGGGGTTAACATCTAGTTTGACTTAAGGGCAGAAATTAGAAAGGGTTTTAACCAAAAGGGTAAGGGAATCTAATTTAAGAAATAAAAAAATAATTTTTGATATTATAAACTAATAAGTTATAATAAGCTGATTAATAAAAACTTCTTAAAGCCCTTTATAACCCCTTTAATGAATTATATAAAATATTAATATTAATGGTTTAGTCCTATTCAAATCCCTAAATATTAACTAGATTAAATTAAATAATTAAAAATTATTTTAATATTATAAACTGAGAAGTTATAATAAGTTGATTAATAAAATAATTAATTAAAACTTATTATAGACATTTTAAACCCTATTAGTGAATTATATAAAATATTAAAACTAATGATTTGGTCCTATTCAAATCCCCAAATATTAACAAGATTAAATTAAAATAATTATAGAGGGACATAGGGGGATTAACAAATAAAATTAAAAATTATATAAAAATATAAAAGAATTGTTAATGGGAATAAAATTAGTAAAGGATTTGACCAAAGAAGTAAAGGAATTTAAATAAAGAACTTAAAAATTATTTTGATAAAGTAATATTATAAAACAAGAAAATATAATATGTTGAATTAATAAAATAATTAATTTGTATTAAGTTTTTTATACCCCTTTATAACCCAATTAATGAATATTATTCATAAAAATACTAATATTAATGGTTAAATCCTATTCATATCACCGAATATAAAATTAATTTTAGAGAGTCATAAATTAATTAATAGGGGGATTAACACATAATAATATTATAATCATATAAGAAAGAAATAATAAAATTGTTTGGAAAAAAAAATTAAAATTAAAAAATTAAAAAAATTAAGGAAGAAAGCACAGGAATACAACATCTGCTGATACTCCAACCATCATCTCTATTTAAAATTAGTAGGTCTCAAATTCTTAGGGCTTTTCTGAATGTTGAAAAAGGTCATAAGAGTAAGATTGACCCCAAAGATTGGTCTTCTGGTGTTCATCCTCCTTTTATTCAAGGGACCACGGATAAAATCGCTAGGATCTTGAAGAAGCATAGGATTCATTCTTCTTTTAGACCCCTTAACACTATTCGGAGTTCTCTTCGTTCTGTTAAGGACCCGGTTAACCCTAAGGATGAGAAGGGTGTTTACATCATTCCTTGTTCTTGTGGAACTCCTTATATTGGTGAGACAGGTCGATCAATAAACCAAAGGATTTGTGAACATGCTGTTGACATCAAGCATGGTAGGTCTCGCTCCTCTGCTTTGGCAGAGCATGCAGAAAAAACCAATCATCACATCTACATTGAGGAGGCTAGGGTCATTGCGAGGATTGACCATTTTCATCATCGTAAATTTAGGGAGGCCTTAGAAATTGAAAAGTGTCATATTAATTTAAATAGAGATGATGGTTGTAGTATCAAAAAATGCTAGATTCTTGCACTTTCTTCCTAAGTTTTTTTTTTTGTTGTTGTTTCCAAACATTTTTATTATTTCTTTTTTATATTATTATGATATTATTATGTGTTAATCCACCTATTAATTAATTTATGACTCTCTAAAATTAATTTTATATTTGGTGATATGAATAGGATTTAACCTTTAATATTAATATTTTTATGAATACTATTCATTAATAGGGTTATAAAGGGGTATAAAAAATTTAATACAAATTAATTATTTTATTAATTCAACATATTATATTTTCTTGTTTTATAATATTGCTTTATCAAAATAATTTTTAAATTCTTTATTTAGATTCCTTTACCTCTTTGGTCAAATCCTTTACTAATTTTATTCCCATTAACAATTCTTTTATATTTATATATATATTTTTAATTTTATTTGTTAATCCCCCTATGTCCCTCTATAATTATTTCAATTTAATCTTGTTAATATTTGGGGATTTGAATAGGACCAAACCATTAGTATTAATATTTTATATAATTCACTAATAGGGTTTAAAATGGCTATAATAAGTTTTAATTAATTATTTTATTAATCAACTTATTATAACTTCTTAGTTTATAATATTCAAATAATTCTTAATTATTTAATTTAATCTAGTTAATATTTAGGGATTTGAATAGGACCAAACCGTTAATATTAATATTATATAGAATTCATTAATGGGGTTATAAAGGGCTTTAATAAGTTTTTATTAATCAACTTATTATAACTTATTAGTTTATAATATAAAAATTTATTTTTTAATTTCTTAAATTAGATTCCCTTACCCTTTTTGGTCAAAATCTTTTCTAATTTCTGCCCTTAGTCAAACTAGATGTGAACCCCAACGGCTAGTTAGGAGCCCTCTACATCTATTTATTACAATGCATGGATCTGGTTCTCCATCTTGTCCAGAAGATGAACCACACTGGCTGGTTTGAAATGCGTCGAATAGAATTTTTCTTATGTGATTTTTACCTAAAGATGCTCGTACAATTATTATGGATCACAAAAGTCTTAATTCAAAAATATTTTCATGTTTTGGGAGTCTGAAAAGAGCTGAAAGAGGACTCCAAGGGGTTCCTTTTTCGTAGGTTTATAGAGCCCAAAAAAGAGATAAAAGCATACTCATCGGCCAAAATAACCTGCTTAAAGCATGATAAAAACTTATTAATAACTACCGACCTGCTCAAAACACCACAAGAAGGATTAAACATATTTTTTTTCATAGTAAAAATGAATCATATCTAGGTCACAACATTAAATATGAATAAAATAATGCGAGAAATGACCATAAATACTCAAAACGACTATTCATTTTCACCATTTCACATTTACCTTCAAAAGTGAGAACTTTGAGCTCTTTTGCCCTCGATTTTCTATGACTGATCGCGGCCAATCCGGTGGAGCATTTCAAGTATCGTCACTTCCAAGTAGGAGATAAAACCCTTATCTTTCTTTTCATGGTCCATTTTTGTGATTTCATGCAAATTTTTTGAGGATTTGAGGGCCCTAGGATTCTAAGAATATGCCCTAGGACCAACGCACCCCCTAGCATTGAAAGCTGTGTTTCACATACGTAGAGTAACACTGCTGGGAGAGGTGCAATGCTATGGTATGCACTATTGGGGTGCATTGGACACATAATGCTCATTTTTTTCAATTTTTCGTCAATTTTTGTCAAGTTTTTTGCATGAAAAGGAGCCTAATGAATCTCTGGTTGATGTTTAAGGTGTTCATCAGTACAAAATGACATTCATTTGGAGAGAAAATGAACATGGGGAACATGATTTAAATGCAACAAATGATCTTGCTACCATCCAGACACTAAAATACTGTGGATTGCTAAAGTTCTTCTGGCTTCCTCGCATGAGGAAACAAATGGAACTGTTGAAATATCTTGTTCGTTCATGGGATGTTTAGGCACACACATTTAGGTTTGCGGAACATATGCTCAAGATAAAGGTAGATGATATCTACTTTCTGACAGGTTTATCCAAAAGGGGTGTCGCCATGTCTTTCCTAGGTGGGAGAAGTAGTGGGGAGACAATGAAAGATTATATCACTACCTATTGTAGACCTCAAGCCTAACCAACCAGGGATGGAAATATCAACATAAAAGACGTAACCCAATTACCTTTGAGAACAATCATGTTCATTATCTCAAGATTGGATGGTAGCTCAACACTTCACGTGGAAAGTAGATCGTACATGCAGTACAGGGTGAAGTATATAGAGCCAACAATATCCAATTGGAGTGAGGGAGTCTTGGTCAACATGAAAGAACAATTGACTAAAGCAAGAAAGGGGAGGTTAAATAACTTCATCTATGGTTCGATCTTAGTCTCTTTTGATCTAGAACGGGTGCCACTACTTCTGCCAGGGAAATTTTTACGAACCCCCCTAAATTTATATGTATAATAAATGGGCGAATGCCCATGAAACATAGGAAAAATGGAAGGCGATTTTATCAATAATATAACATGTATATATAAGGTTTTTGGTGAATCACTCACTAGATTATATTATCTTGTAAGATCTTGGCAAATATTACACTAAATAATAAAACATTGTGAAATCTTGGTGAATTTTTTGATAAAGTATAAAATCATATATGCTAATAGAAAAACATATTCATTAAATTGTATATACTAACTTACATGTTTGGAAAAAATAAATATAATTTGTTCTTCCCACAAACAATGTTGCAAGCTTCAGTGGGCATCTTTGTCAAGGTTCTTACTGTACACTCTTGTATATCCCTCTATTAATTTTGATAATATTCCACCACAAAATTTTTGTATGTGTTGAGATTGACCACTTCTGTCAAAGTTAAGAGAGATTAATATTTTCTCTATTGCATATGTCAAGCTATGAGAAATTAATGTTTGCACAAATCATGGCATAAAAACACCTATTAAGTTTAAATATTTTATTTACTAACAAGAAATAAATATTTTCTATTGCTGATAACTTTAGATCATAGAACTCCAACGTTGCATATAACATGTGCATATGTAACGACAATCTTCTGACATAATATGAATGCTTTTATAGAAAAGGGTAAGACATCTCAAAAGTCAAACAACTACAAAGAAAGGCATAAAGTCATAGATCTCCATTCTCGATGATATAATGCAATCGTGCAGTTCTGCATGTATGAAATGCATCTAGTACACAACCTGTGGCTCAAAATCAACGTAATCCAAAGAACTGGAATCCACGGGTGGCATCAAATAAGTTGTTATCAACTCTGACACCAAAACAACTATAATAGTAATTCTTTGGAGATTCTTCACAAATCCAGGAGCTTGGCTTTCTCCAATTTCTATTATCTGTTGGTTGATGTCTACCATCCTGTCAAGTTTCTTTTTGAATTCTGGATTCTCAACATCCAAGACAACAAGAAAAATCCTTGCCCTAGTACGGTTTGTCTGCATCAGTCAGAAAAATTCATTGCTAAAATCCATCACACACAAAAAATCACTACAACTCAATTTTAGACACACAAAATGGCTTCTAAGTATTGCAATCTATATGAAACTTCTAACCCACCTCAGTGATAACATGCATATCAAACTCTTTTGTGTTCAGTCCAATGCCTTCATAAAATGTTGTCCTCTGGTAATCATTCAGGTACATCGTCATATATACCTGCAAATGGAAATCAAGTGTACCTAGAAGTATTCATTCACATGGAATAAGAAACCATAAAGCATCCAATAAATATTGAATGAAAACACCAGACATCATATTGCCTAGTTTTTTAGGATATATAAGATGTAATTCAAGATTAACTCACCAAGAGACAAAAAAACCTTGACCAAATCTTGGCCTTCTAGTCATTTAAAAACTGTGGTTGTGATTTCAATAAAGCTAAGAAAAAGTCACCGTGTCTATTCTCATCCTAGAACCAATTCCCAAATTACTTGAATACAAGATACACTTGATACTCAGGGTTTTCTCTTAGGTGCCTATAGATGGTAATATATCTCTAGTAATCGATCCTCTCAGATAAGTAAGTGACATAAAACATGAACTTAGGCTTGACGAAAGTATATTTGCATGCTTTAGCTAGGAAACTGAGCTCCAGTGCAAGATTGAAATCTGATAAACCCTTGTTTAGAAACCTATAACCCAATGTGTCAAATATTGAGTTGAGAAAGTCAATAAACAGATTACAACATAAAATGCAATTACAATGGAAAAAAAAAATTCCAAATAAATACTTTATCCAATGTAAGTTTCAAATGGAAATATATCCAATCTAGTAAACAAAAATGCCAACAGACGTAGAGAGCTATGAAAGGGGAGCCATTTTTAGAGCAAATAGCTACGAATTTGATATAATAAGCCACCCCTACAAAGTAAGATAACATACCCTTCATGGTGAGCTTCATCTTTGGACATAAGGGAAAATATCTCAGCCACAACTGGGTTGGTTTTCTGCAAATGAATATTTGAGTTAGATTAATTTCCTGCATACCCATTCACCAAGTCATCTCATAATAGGACACAAATGGATATTCATCAAATCCAATTTTTTAACTTAATTGTTTCTTGTAAGTCTATATCCATATTGCACAAAGGAATTAAAATTTCAAGCCAAGTATGTAATAGAAGCCATCAAACCATGTTGCCTTGAGAGGAAAATTGACTATATTAACCCCTACATTATATCCTATTTTTCAAGATGTATACATATCTGAATTTAATAAAGTTTACTAAACTAACGGTCACTCAACATATCATTGGCAAGAGGATAGACTCTTCCCATGGATGTAAGGTGTATAGGAGAGAAGCCATTGTCAAATTGTTGAATGCAGCGGCTTGTGCTTTTGGCTACACCAATTTCGTAAGTTTGTAGCTTGTTGGTAGGTGTTTGTAATCCTAAAGGATTTAAGGAAGAATTACATGTTTCCCATAAACAAAAACTAGTGGAGGGGAATTCATAGGTATAGCTTGATGCTACTATGATGGGGTCCATTTCAGGGTGTAAATGGTGGAGAACTATTGACTGTCTTAGAGAGGGTCAAAATATGTGTTAAGAAACTTAGGATTCTTCATTCAAAGCATCTGGAGATAAATCCTTCAATGACTATCTTGCTAACTGAGAAATGATTTATTTGCAGGTTTGTTTGCTAAATCATGAAGCCTTTTTCTTCTAACTAGAGAAAGAATAAATGGATTTGTTAAACAATTCTTTCACTTAATACCTCATTTTAAGATTTTTTTTGCCATTAAAATTTGTATTTGTTGCAAATATGATAAAAGTTATTGAGGAAGGCCCTTGGCTTTAGGGAAGTACAAGATCTTTTTTCAACTCTGGTTCCCTAATGTTTTTCTAGCATCTTTTATCCTTCTTCAATCCCACTATGATCAAGGCTTCCAAACCTTCTTATGCACCTTTGGCTAGAAAATGTTTTATAAGAAATAGAGAAGTCCATCAGGAGTATAGATTGAACTGGATCTTCATAAAGGTTGGATAGGGGTTAATTTTCTAGAGTTTCAAGGTACCCACTGGAAAAAGACTTACCGAGTCTCCTGGTTACTTGCAAGTTACTCAAGTCAAAATAAAAACAAGGGGAGGACATGGTTAATCTCGTCAAAAGTTCAAACTATTCATTACTGGGTGAGTTTGTGTAGGGTATGGCCTATCCCTGAAAGACTCACTGAGATTTTCAAGGTTCAATCAAGTTTAACCTCATGCACTCGGTCAACAGTCTATAGATTGAAAAATTCATTTAAAAAAAATTACAACATTTCTTCAAGGGTATCGGGCAAAATAATTTACATAGAGGATTCTTTATCAAAACACATCACAATTCAATTTTGTTTTGTGGATTTTTAATCCATGTGAAGGGCCTAATTTCTTGGACAACAAATTTTGGGAAGTTTGAAAGGATTTTGCAGCCAAATTTATGAAGATCTACATTAAAGGTGTGGCCATACTTGTGTTCTAAGTCAACAACCTTATTTTCATAGAGATTGGAAGCAGTTTTTGGCTTATGCAAATTTTGGATTTTTTTTGAAGCTTTATTGGTTTTTTTCTTTTTTTCATAAAGCCTCAGGGAGAAAAATAATGTTATTTTCCTCTATTTGGGATTAGTTATAAATATGTAATGCCTCCTTCCCTCTCTCAAGTGAGTTTAGGAAAATGCGTGCCTCTTGTCCCATGTCATTTTGTAAATCCTTTGTCCTATCCCAATTTGTTTTTAAGGGGGGATATTAGGATATTAGACCTTAGGAGTTGGACCACCTTGGTCTAATGTACTATAGTCATGCGTGTTTTGGTTATCTAATGGTCACTGTTCTATCTCATGCACAAATGCTCCGATGGTGCTCATGTTCTAGGTATTTATGACAACTGATCTATGTTTTATCACCTAATTGGTCCATGATCTCTATTTAAGGATCATGGATGGTCACTTGTCTCGCATGATGATGAGTAGAGTATTGTATTGGTTATAGCCCTTCATTTCTTGTGCAGTAGTACACCTTTTCTATTGCTTCATGGATGTCTCATTTTGAGGGGTTTACCATGTAAATCTCAGTGTCTTAGTTTATGTTCAACATGATTTGTTCCTAAGTGGTATCCATCCTTGTGAGTAACCCACTTGTGATTTCCTAATATGGTATCAAAGTGCTTGTGAGGTTCACTCCTCATTCAAAGATTGAGCTAGTTATGTTGGGTATTTGAAGAGATTCAAATCCCTTCTTTTGGTTTTGAGGTTAAACCCGTGGAGCTCATATTATTAGGTCTTGAAGAACTGGGGTGGTTTCTCTATTTCAAAAAAAACCTGTGTATTTTTGGGATATTTGACCACTCCATGTATTACAATCAATTTTTAATGCTTGGTCTTTTACTTATGTTGGGGCCCTCAAGGCTCACTTCCATTTTAGGTTCTTGGGAGTCATGCCACTTCATACGGGAACAACTATAGATTTTTAGATAGTTGCAAGTGGACCCAAGGTTTGCCTGAGGGTTGGGTCCACCTTAGCTGCACAATCTAGTATATATAAATGTAAGGCTTTGACATAGTTTTGGAATCTAATATAAATAAACAAATGAAAAATAGAGGATATATATGTGTGTCCATATTTCATTTCATGATCGATGATACACCTTTTATGTTGCTTCATGAGTGTTTCCCTCTTTGAGGGTTTTACCACATAAATATTGGTGTCTCAGTTTTTTTGTTTGTTTGTTTTTTTTTTTTTTTTTCTTTTCAGTTTGAGTTATTCCTCTGTGGTGTTCATCTCGTGATTTATCATTATGGTATCAAATTTATTGTGTGGTTAACTCCTTTTTTATTCGAAGATTGAGGTATTTATGTTGAGTATTTGAAGAGTTTCATATCCTTTCTTCTGGTTTTGAGGTCAGAATTGTGGAATTTTCCTTATTAGCTCTTGAAGTTCTGGAGTTTTTGTTCTATTTCAACAAAATATGTGCTTTTTGGGAAGATTTGACTGCTCCATGTATTACATAGTCAATGCTTGGTATTTTTCTTCCTTGTACTGCAACAACTCTTCAACATCGTTAGACACACCATCATTTTCACTCACTGACTCCTTCATCACCTCAAATACACTCAACAACACCCCAACTAATCCTTGTTGCAACTCTCCACCTTCCTAATCTATTGGGTAGACTTCCTAGGAATAAACATTACATTGTACCGTTGGTCCCTTTAGAAACTTAGGTGTCTTATTGTATGGAAGAATCAAGATGTAAGGCACCATGAACTACAACTCTCTTCTCTGTTCTCCAAATGAAAGTTTGTTCCTCCTAATACGATGAATAAGGCTACAAGTCAACCATTTCTTGTCAACGAAAAAATCAAAAACAATTTGGAAAAGTACCCAAAAACCAAGTTGATAAAGCTCCAAAGCCCCATCCCCATCCATCCTATTAGGTTCACCTGTGCTATGTTAAGTAGTTATTCCTTGAATTTACATTTGAATGTGTTGAAGGGGCCATTAACTTCCCTAAATGAAAGAAATTTTTGCCAAAGAATCATGTCCTATTCGATTGTGAACATCTTGATAAAAGTGATTCTTAACTCCACCTCTTAATCGTTAATAGGAATCAACTCTTTGGGACTATTTTGAGAGCACATGGTTTGTCTATTTTCCTACTATTTCCTTGTTTATCAACATCCATCAGGTTGGGTCCATAAAAACTACCTTCAGGTATACTATGGTGTCTAAAGTCAGCTCTTGATTTTTGTATATGGAAGTTTGAAACTTAAATTGTATATGGAAGATATATTTGTTTAGGGCAACATGTTACCCCTATTTTTGTATAAAAAATTGTGGAGGATATCTGAATATTAATATGTCATTTATAGAAATGATCCTTTGAGTTCCTAAAGTAACCAAGGGATTTGTTAAATATATTCTTCCTGTCTTTGTGATTGGAAATAAGTGATGGTATTATACGGTCTTGTACTTTGTTTTTTGGACTAATATATTTTTTATGTTCACTAGAAATCAAATTTGAATACTTTGTTTGTAGTTTTGCAGTATATCTGTTAGGACTAAATCCTTTTTTTTCAAGGAAAAAATCACGGGGAAAATGAAGGGATGCTTCCCCACATTCATGGATGGAAATCTCAATGAAACCATCCATATAGACTAGTGCACCTAACCCAATGGGATTCAAACCAGGTGTCTCCTAGCATGGAACTAGCTAATGACCAGAAACATTGGCAACAACTGGTTGATCTAACCCCTTGGGTTCTTTTAGAATTAAATATAGCAACTAACTACGAAAAAATATGGAATTTTCTATTTTGATTGCTTTATGAATATTTTCCAGAGTTCACTCTGATTTATTTTTATGAGAATATATTTCATCTTACTAGAAGATACCGTTGGTTCAAAGAATGTATACTTATTAATGTCTTGTATCTCTCCAATGCGAAAAATCTTCTTGATTCATATTATTAGTCTAGCAGGAATTGATTCCACAAATGGCTCCAACATTTGATGTAGGAAAAGGATAATTACAAAAACAAATATTGAAGCTCATAAATTTTCATGAAATCAATTGTTTCATGAAAACTTGAATCTAGAAAATATGTAATTCCATTGAACTTAGAATTTCATATTTATGACTCTCTATAAGATTATTATTGGTAATGTCCATACCAAGATGGGAAAAACAAATGGAATACACAACACCATAGAAGTCAAAGAAAAGATGTCCATTGTCACCCATACTCTTTCAGCTTTATATTAACAACCTAGAAGATCTCATTTCAAAGTGATACAGGTGGTTTCCTTCTCTATGGGATTTCCATCGGAATTCTGCTGTGTGGATGACATTGTGCTTTTATCCCACATAATCACAGGACTCCAAAAGAATCTAGACACTTTGAGCTCATTCTGTGATAATTATGACAACCTTGCAAAATCAAATATTTTGGCTTTCAACATGTCTAAGAAGGATGCATCTAATACTACTCTCACCTATAAAGAAGAGGAGGTAGAAATGGTGACATCATACACTTACACTGGAGTAGTATCCTTCGGCCCATCCTTTAGTGTAATCCTAACAACAAAATCAAGGTGGATTAGAGGATACGAAGGATCAAAAACACTATAGAAAAATGTTTCTAGATTGACTTCCAAGATATTTGGGTTTAGATATTCCTCTTCCATACCTTAGTGACACCTCTCTTTTACAATTGTGAAGCTTAGAACATGTGCCTAAGTGAAATAGGATGGAAGTTGGAACTACTTGAGAGAGTACTCATTACTATGTTCTCAAAGTATATTCATACAAGGAAAACTATCTCACACTTTTGGCCCCTCTGTAGTTCGATGCTTTTCCATGTTATGACCATGATGCATAGGAATTGTTGCATGGCAGTTTCCCACTCAAGCCAAAACATATATCCTTACAACTATCCAATTCTCTATACAGCTTTCTAGCCAAAGTATCATAAATAACTGGCATGCTAGATCTTCCTCTTTGCTCCAATACTTGAACACTAATATCGAATTTCTTATGGCTCAAAGATTTGTTTATAATACAGGTAGATAGATGTATTTACCTACTTATTCATGAGATGATTCACCTTTAAGCATATTCTCTAAGAGATGGATCTTTGCACATTGTTAATTCTAGGTTCACTACCTATTATCTTTACCTTCTAAATGATTCTGGTCACAAGAATAATTATGAGTAGATCGACCATATTTTTAGGTAGGTGGACATTAGAAATCTCATCACATACTTCTTTTCATCCTTGGATGATAGGAGAGATTAGGGTTAATGACATTTTTGGCCTAAGGCTTCCTCCTTGGTACCCTCTAGACCCTTTCCTAGTTCGATCTTTTGGGTTTCTTGGGTTTTTATTCTCCTTCTCTTTTGGTAGTCTTCATATAATCAATTCTTTTGCATTTGTTCTTAAAAGTCACCAAATAAATTTGTATTTCCAATGACAACTTTAGAAATCCAATGCAATAGACAAATGGACATTTTCACATTCAAAACTTGAATTTACAGTGAACAGTTTAGGAGAAAAAAACATGATAATGAAGATAGACAACACTATTAGATGCATATACAAAATATCAACTCATTGGAATAGCCCTCCAACTCTGGTCTGTGATATACGTTGCCTAGAAAATGCATGTAGAGGTTCACCTTTGTTATCAACTTTGTGGTTCCAAGCAGATCTGTTCGTAGAGGTAGTATGCTTCCCAGAATGTGTCTCCAACAATAATGAGTGCACAAGAGTATTATTCCAGTGATAAAAAATAGGGTATTATGAGGTTCAATAAAAAAAAATCCTTATTTGAGTGTAAAAAAACCCCTTATTGAGTATTTTCTTTATCAAGAAAAAATTAGGGCCACTTTTGCAACCACATATCTCTTTGCAAAGAATATTAGAATTAATTAACTTGAATTACCTGGACATCCATTAAAATATATTATAGCTTTAAAAAAAGGAGTTTCCATTCCCTTCAAGTGCCTATAAATTTGCATAACTTAAACAAATATAAAATTGCACTTGAACATGCACTTCTTTGTTAGAAAAAGAACAATAAAGAAATGAAACCAAAATAACACAAAGACTATAACTTCAAATATCCTAATCCAAGGGTGTTCATATTATCTCCAATTCACAAATAAAAACAAAATTCAAAAGGATAACTTACAAATTTTTAAATCAAGAATTATAGAAATATTATAATATAAATTTCTCTAGCTTATTATACTATAGAAAACATTAGATTATGATACAAACTTAATACTCTAGTTTGTTGCAACCAAATTATACCAATACATATCTAGCAAATTCAAGAAATGAGAAGTGAAAGCTAAATATATTGCTAGAGATTCTATTGAGCCTAGTTGGATGGGATTCTTCAATGTGTGTAGGTTTTATTATTCCCCTATCATGGCATATTGGTGGCTTTCATCTTGGGATTGGAGCAGAGACCATTCAACCTATTTCTTCTCTACTTTTTCATCCTTTCTTCATCTGAATTAGTATCTGTTTATCCTAGTGGCACTGGGTTTGTGATGGGACAAAGAAACACCTAATTACCTCAGGTATCATGAAACATCTGAAATGTATATTTAAAATGGTTTAAATACTAAAACCACCTAATTATGAAAATAAAAGTTTTTAATAGCTAGGAATTTGATTCACAAATAAAAATGCGTTTCATTGATAGAAAGCTAGACGAGGGATCAAACTCAACAAACAAATAAGCTCCACGTATGAATGATGGTGATATTTTAGGAAAAAAAGGATATTTCAAGGACCTTAGTGATCATTTTCCAAATCCTAATCTATTTCATGTGTTATTTAACTTTTTTTTTTTTTTTCACTTCTGGTTCACGGATACCCGGGTCAATGGGTAGCCGCTACATCCAGGGTTGTTCAACACTGAGTGGACGCACCCGAAGGCATCAACACCCCTAGGCCTATTTACTGACCTAACCCCAAGAGATTTCGGGATTCGACCCTGTGACCTCCCATTGGCGAGGCACTTGATTTGACCGATTGAGCTAACTCTTGGGGCTGTGTTATTTAACTTTCTTGTATTAAGTGTCCCAAAATTTTTGGATTGGTTAACAATAAAAAATAAGCTAGGGGATAAGACAATAATTTGGAAAGTTAATCATCCCATTATTTACTCCACTTCTAAGAAAGGGAAGTTCCAATACAATTTCTTCCTTTTATTATTTGAGGAATTCAGCCCATCAAACGTTGCACTTAGAATGACATTCTAATGTATAATGTTGAGAAAGCTATGTTGTACCACTACTAAAACGAGAATATAATATCTATAGATGTCCTAGATAAGTCAACAATTTTAATATTCTAGAAACATAAGAAATAGATCAAAATACACTTTGTCTAAAATTGAATCACTCACAATGCTCTTATTGAAGTTTGAATACCAATGTAATAGGGTATAGTGCACATTGTACATTTTCTTTCCCCTTTCCAATATAAAATCTCAAGTCATATAACACTAACAAATAACCTTGATCTCTTAGGCATACATCCGAGTGTGAGTGTTTTTGTTTATACATATATGCATATGTCTATATACAAGAAATGATCCATATGATACACACCCATATACAAAATATAGTACAATAATACATTTATTTCCATTGCACTTAGTAGAGAAAGAAGTTGTAAGCTCTTAATGAAGCTTGCAATAGGTCTATAGGTTCTTTACATTGGCTCAATTTTTTATTCTTTGTGTTCAAAATACTAAAAAATTTCTCTTGAATTGGGTTTAAAGAAGCCTACCATGGAATCATACAAATTTATTTTTTCTTGTACACTCAGAATAAAATCAAAGTGAGTGTAGGAGTCCAAATATACCAACACTAGCTTACTATTCAACTGGGCGAGTGTGTGGTCTACATCCACCAAATCTCCCAAAGAATATTTCCCTCCAATTTCCATCCACAAAGGAAGTGATTCTGGGATCTAAGAGAGCTCATAATCCATTGGATTTAATCTTACATAGTGCTTCAAATTCCCCTAGAGTCCATAGTGAAACTTTACAAATGTTCCCTTTCTAATGACTACCAAGTTACAACAAAAAAAAAATTCCAGGAGTCATCTAAAATGTGCTCTAGAGTCTAAACTTCAAATTAGATAATGCAAACCTAGAATTCTTATGTAATTAAGAAAGCTTAGGTATTGCAAATAAGAGAGTACTGATCTCTCTCTATATATCTCTCTCTAAGTGGAACAGATTAAATATTACAAAAAAGCACTAGACATAAACCTATGCAGAAGCCACAAAACATATTTTTTTGTAAGATATTTATTATATTATACAGAAAAATAAAGATACAAACAAACTTAATTACCTCACTGCTTCTAGAGAAGTAATGAGCTCAAAGTAAGCCCTTGTAGAGCATTCCTTGGCATCTTCTTCTTAGCAGATAACTCTTTTCCTTGACTTGGTTAGAAAAACAATCAAAACCAATATTCCTAAATGAATCAGGAAACCCAGTCACACCCTCAAATACATTTAAAACAAATACACCAAAAACCATATAAATGAATTTGATCCTATAAATAACAGAAATTTGTAATTACATATAAAATAACAACTGATTTTAAAGGCACTGATATGTTTGCAACTTAATTGGTCAACAGACTATATGGAGAAATGTAATCTTCACATTTTAGAGTGGCTTGGATTCCATTGATCCATTAAATCACAGAACAATGAATTGTTTTGAACTGGGCATCCATTCTATCCCATTCTTTGTAGGAAGTTATTAGGAAGTCCAAGCCTGGTGCATCCACCAATTCTCTAGAATTTGATATGTCATCTTATCTAGTAGATGTGGTATGTGCTTCTAACTCATTTGTAGGCATGGGTTTGTCTTAGAAACCCAACCAACCTCCTGTTCATGTGTATTGCAAGGATCTTTGGGCGCATAAATACATACATAATTATGCTTAGATTTGTGATTACTTTTTGCACCTTTGTATGAGCTAATATTTTGCAAACCATACCCAAGACTGTCTCAAGAAGCTATAGAAGTGTTACAAAGGAGTGGAGACTAGTATATAGATGAATGGTCTATTTATATAAGGATATATGGGGAAATGAGACCTACCCACACATGGCCATCTTATGTTATTGATAGGTTGTTCATTCGAGAGATTGGCTATCAAATAACTCTACATGGTTTCAACACCTATCTCTTGAAGCATAAGAATTTATGTCCCCCATATCCAAAGGCCCATTTTAAAAACTTGTTTGGGCTCCATGAGCATTTGTAGTCTCTAGAAGCAATAAAAATAAGTTCGCCAAGGCCTTTAATAGTACCTATATGGACCACATGAACACAGAATAGACCCGTAAATAACATTATATGATGGAATCCCAAAGCTACAACTCCATTAACCGTTGAAATGGTGAAACATAACATGAAAACTGATAAAAAAATCAATTATCTAGGAAATTACTAACCTTCAAGGTTGCTTTAGTAGGAATACCAGTTGCATGGAACTGGTGACCTTGACAATATATCCTAGCATCATTGCAAACTGCAATAATTTTTGCTAGAGTTTCTAAATTTTCCTCCATATTATGTGTTGTCCAATTCAATATTCTTCCATCCTCAAGATTATATGTTGTTCCTTCAACATTAAACTCTCTAAGTGAACCAACACTGTGCCCTATGGCTATAAATTCTATGGTAGACATTTGATTGGTTGTAAGAGTGATTTTCTTATCAAAGAAAATCACTATGGTGCAACCCTATGTCTGCACACTAGGTAGCTTCTGCACAATAGCATTATTTTGTGCTATCTTACAAGTGCCAGGAGCCAAACATGTAGTAATGACAACAAGCAATCCCTCTAGTATAGAAAGAACTGTTAGAGAAACAACAATCATAAAGTAGGACATCTGTCACTTCTCAAATGAGAATCTGATATTTTTGGCTACCCATCTATGACATCCCATGAGAGAAAATATTTGTAGTTTATGATCCAGACAAGAATACAAACAAAACCAATCACTATTGTCACTCTTTCACAAAATTCATCTAATTTTATTTTCAAACGGGTATCACGAGCTTCCATTAAATCCTCCTAAATTTGTGCCTAAATTTTACCTATTTCTATAGACATTCCAGTGCTCACAACAATGCAAGTGCAACAACCATTGGTAACTATAGTTCCTTCAAACACCATGAATTCTTTTGACTGCAACTCACTGTCACAGACAATGACTAGATATGCTCTTTTGACCACAAGCATGTGTTCCCCAGTCAGTGATCTATGCTCCATCCGAAAGGTGGATGTGTTGAGGGGCACAATTCTCATGTCTGTGGGAACCTTGCCTCCCACCTTCAGTTCCACTATATCTCCTAGAACAAGTTCTCTGGAGGGGATATCTGGAACATAATGTCCATCTCTCAAGAACTTTGCATGATCAAACTGCATTTCTTTGAGAGCTTCCCCCTTTGCATGATCAGACTACATTTCTTTGAGATGATTTCTTGTCTTCCCACTATTGCTACCAAGGTAGCCACTATGAATACTAGCCAAAATACAACTTCTGCATCAAATTCATCCTCATATTAACACTCATACAAGTGTCCTAGTTCGAAAGGCTTCAAAATTATTTTTGGAAAAGAATATTTGGACATGTTTAGGACCCCACTATGAACAAATTATTTTAAGAAATCTACAAGTCTCTCTAGTTCAACAATTTTTTATTTTATTTTGTGCTCTTTTATATTTAAAATAAAACTTCCTAGCTTTCCCATGTAGGTGAGAATCAATCAGGGATAGACAATTCCTGTGAAAGTTATCTGCCATTACATACCCAAGTTTAAATTGATTGTTTCTTAGTGGATTTTAAGTGTGTTTTAGTCATGGAACCAAAGACATTTTCTCACCTTTATTGACAACTATGAGTGTCCCAAATCAACAAACATAGCCTCAACACTTTTCAATCATGACTGCTATTCTTTAATATGATCACACGAAATAAAGTTTCTTATATAATTAAAAACTAAAGAGTTTTTGATTTCAGCGAAAGAGTCTTTCATTCCAATATATCCATAAGAAATAAAGTTTCTTATGTAATTATAAAGTTTCAATATTTATATCCTAGCTACATACTTTCTAATTGAAAACCAAAGATGTTTGTTCTTTTGAAAATATTCTAACAATGATGAGGGATACACATAAGTCTAATAGGGTACTTCTTTTAAAAAAAAATGAATTAGCTTGTTATTGTCAAAAAGAGGCTAATGTTCCCAAATTTAGCATTACATGGGAAACATTAACACTATTCATTTCAATGAACTTTAGCTTACAATTCATAAGTGGGGGGTATCTAGTCCACCAAAGTTGCATAGGACTTACACTTGGCCTCAACATTGTTGCCTAAACTAGCGCACTAGTTTCTAGATGGAAAATTATCAAACTTTATATAAAGATGGAAATAATCTAAATCTTAGCCCAAAGAAGACTAATATTCATTGCAAGCCTATTTTAACATATAATATGGAGTACGAAGAAATAGGTTTAATAGAGAATAACATTAAAGAAAGGCTTCAATGCCCTTTTGCACACATAGAAAATGAAATTGATAAACCCTGAATTCCTATCTTGGCTAGATGTTCAATGATAGAGAAGAAAGCTTAAGTCCATGGAGATTTGATATCTGATCTTAGGATCAATGAGGATTTCCTGAACTTTATTGGCATATTAGAAGAGGAAAACTCAGTTCTCGAGAATATTTAAGAACATATGGAGCATACTTCAGACAGGGATGAGAATAATTTGATATTAGTTCATAGACGAGTAATATTTTTTGTGGGCCTATTTTAACAGCTAAAGTGGACTCCACAAAGAAAGATTTAGTGGAAAATAACATCATATAAATATTTCAACATGATTCTAGAAGCACAATAGTTGAAATTGATGAATCCTTAGTTCCTATCTTAGGTATATGTTCAACAATAGAGAAGAAAATGGAGGTCCATGAAGATCAAATATATGATTTAAGGATCAATGAAGATAGCTTGAATTTCCATGCAATTATAAAAGAGGAAAAATTATATTTGAAGGACCTCTTTAAAAAATGGAACAAATTTCACATGGGGATAAAAACAGTCTCAATCTTTGTACAACAAATACTGATATTAGTGCAAATGACCTAAATTCCCACAACATTATAAAAAACGAAAATTCAAATTATGATAATATTTGGAAAGAAATGGAGAATATGTCACATGGGGATGAAATTTATTTCAATCTTAGTCCAGAGAGGACTAATACTGATTGTAAGCCTATTTTTATAGGTAAAAGTGAGTCCACAAAGAAAAACTTGGTGGACAATACCATCAAAAAAACATTCAACAGGTCTTTGCAAGCATAGCATATGAAAATGTTAAACCCCCAATTCCTATCTTGGTTAGAGAGTCTACATTAGAGAAGAAAATTGAGGTCCATGAAGATATGATATCGTATCTAAGGATAAATGATGATGAATTGAATTTTGATAGAATTTTAGGAGAAGAAAACTCAGGCCTCAACAATCTTTGGAAATAAATAGAGCAGATTTCACATAAGCATCTGCTTCTATAAGCAAGCATGGTATGTGATAAAAATACCATATCTATCTGTTTGGAAAGATTCTTCCTTATTTTAATTTGTCAATGGACATTTGTATTTGAATACACCAATGGTAAGTCTACTTATTTTATCCATGTACTTTAGAATATGAAGACATGTGATATGCTTTATATGGTTACAATTCATGAAATCTAATAGATGAAAAATGCTTCCCACCTTCCCTTCCCTGCCCCCATAGCCATAGAAGATAAGATCTTCATGCACTTAAGAATGGATTTTTTCACACAGAAGATAAGATCTTCATGCACTTGAGAATGGAAGTTTTCAAACAATGGTAGGAAAGATGTTCTGGAATGGATAGAGGAAATTGATCTGTAACTTGCATGGTTGCTTGGATACAAGTGTCCTTAAATTGGCATTATTTCAACTTTCTAGTTATCATTGAACAAAGAGGCAAAAAATCCCATGTTATGTTTCTATTGTAGCATAGTCAATTACTATTTTCTAAGCGCTGAAAATTATACGGGAGGTGATTGGTTTTTCTATATTGAAGTTTATGATAATTTTTTTCATATAGAAACTGAAATTTCAACAATTCCAAGTGGCACTGAAAGTATTGCAATGGATTGAAGAAATGAAGAGATTGCCTCATTTTTTTCTTTTTCCACATTTACTTCCATTTCAATGCAACTCTAAAAACTAGGGGTTTCAACAAAGTACGCTAGAATAAGATTTTCATCTACAATTTGTCTTCAATGTATATATTATCCAATACATTCCATGTACAATAACATTTTTTTCTAGTTCCTTGAATTTTTGCATATTCATGATCTCATCTATGAAAGTTATATTTCATATGTGAGTGTGAAGAATAGGACATGAAGAATATTAAGCAAGACTTCACTAGATAATTTTTGTTCCTAAACATAATAGTAACTCATAGAAATACACAATCATGAAGTTACTGTTCAATGCTAGACACGGTTCCAGACTAAAATTCCACTTATTATCCAATGTTCCAACTACTCTTAGAAGTGGGTTACCTGGTGCATGGATTCACAAGTATGTATGAGTACAATTCAAAATATGATTAAATAGAATCTAGACTCTATGGGACATGAGGTAACTTATGTTAAATAAATGGATGGAAACAATACTTTAAAATAAATGTTTTGTTTTCAAAAATATAACACAACTTTGGTTAGGTAACCATATTACTTCAGTTGTGAACAATGGATAAAGTAGCTCAACTTTGTTGCAGTAGGTGAATGCCCAAGCTAGGTAGACATCTGAGAAGAAATATTGTTTTCCCTTTGCACTAGTGTTGCGGCTAAGGGAGCAAAGCGTATCAATTCTAGTGACATGAAGATACAAAGAACATGGCAGCAGAGAATAGAGACAACATAAATTTCTCTAATTTAACCCAAGTCTCTTGACAAAAGCATGTTAGTTGGTTTCATCCAACAACCTATGCCTCATCTGGGTCAATGGAGATGAATCAAAATGGAACATTTAGTGGCAATAAAAGAATGTTTAGAGGTTCAGAACCCATTGAAGGTAGCACACATATGCATGAACAAATCATAAGTTCAACTAAAACTATATCTCTTGTTCCAAAGTTCATTCCTTCTATGCATCTTATATCAAATGGGCTCTCTGGAATTTCTATCCCTTCTTGGACAAGCCCTGGAAAAGGAAATGATGCTTCTTTGGAATCCTCTATTTTGAGAACAAAATATCTCTTCCAGGGTACACCCTTCCTTAAAGAAAAAGAGAAGGGATTACCATGTACAAGTGTTTACAATGGAAATCTACGAACATATTTTATTGTTCCTCTTTCTTCTCAAAGTACAAAGGTTATAAAGGGCTTCAGTTCAATGAAAGGCTTAAGATAATATAGACCAACACCCGCTAGTACGCGTCTAAATAGATATCAAAGATATGATCTTGATATTTATCTTCATAATGGACACAAAAGAATCTAATCCCATCCGGTGTTGGGACCTAATCCCAGACAAAACTTAAAAAAGGAACCAACAAAAACAAAAGCACTAAACAAAAAAAAGGTGGAATCTTCATTATGCAACAAAAAGGCTTGCAATGTGTAAATATGCACATTGAATCAGAACCCAAACGAAATCAATATAGAAGAAGAGGATGAGTACAATTTTGGTTATGATCATTTGGCTTCATCTCATAGAGATTTTCCATATAGTGATACAAAGATAAGTATGGAAATCCCACAAGTGAAAAAACATCAAAGAACCTTAAAGAAAAAGAACTTGCAAGAATTCCTCATTCAGAAGGATGCTTATGTTGGTGAGCCTGCCAATAGAAATATGGACAATCTGGACTTTGTGGGATAGGAGGTAACTTTTGTTAAAGAAGTGGATGAAAACAAATAATTTAAAATAAAAGTTTGTTTGTTTGTTTGTTTTTTTTATAAATATAGTAGGACTTTGGTTAGGTAACCATACTACTTCAGTTGTGAACAATGGAAAAACTAATAATTTATTTCAATGGACAAAGTAACTTAGCTTTGTTGCAACAAGTAAATTCCCAAGCCAGACAGACATCTAGGAAGAAATACTATTTTCCCTTTGCATTAGTGTTGTGGCTAATGGGGAAAAGTGTATGAATTCCAGTGATATCTGTAGATAAAAAGAAAATGGCAGTATAGAAAAAAGACAACACAAATTTATCTAATAAATTTTCCCAACGACTTCCTCAGTAGGATTGATGCTCATTTTTGAAATTTGTAGATTCCTTTCTATTGATGCTTGAAATTCAGATAACACTACATTATTTGGATTTTGAGTTGTTTTAAACTCACTAAGTATAAAATTTAAGCATTTCTGGTCTGGACAACTTTCTCTTGAGCTTGAAGTCACCCCTCAGATCTGCTCAAGATTTGTAAAAGAGTCATAAAACTATTGGTTTATGATTTTTTGAGGGTATATCTCATCTTCTTTAGTTTTTGATGTTTGTCAAATAACATATTAGAATGGTATAAATGTTATAGTAATTTGAGGGAAAAAATTTCCTATAATGATTTCCTTTAACCAAAATCCGCTACATAAACTAAGCTAATTCATAAAATCTCATCTTTATGACAATAACATAATCTAAGCTAATATCATAAAATAACATACCCATGGTGTTTAAACTAAATGGAGATCTACGCTTATATAAATCCATAGGTCCAAGAACTCCATAATCACAAAAGAAATTAAGCACATCAATTACATACATGAATCCTACATAATTAGCACTGAATCTACAAATGGATGTCTAGACCTCGTTGTTTATTCAGTTCAAGCAACTATGGGGAGATATCCATAGTTGCGAGAGGATGTGATTAGAATGGCATTGTGCTCAAGTCTGCCAAGCTTTACAATTTTGAGAAAGGTACTTGGGAAACTCTGCCTGACATGCATTCTCCACAAAAACTCTATTAAGGTTTTTTCATGGACGAAAACTTTTATGTCATAGGAGGCATGCCAACCCCCACAATTTCCCTGACATGTGGAGAGGAGTATAATCTTCAAAAAAGGACTTGGAGAAGGATACATGACATGTTCCCTGGAGGGAACAAAGCGACTCTTTCTCCCCCATTAGTTGTATTCAATAATCAACTATATGCAGAGAAAGTATTCTAGAAATGAAGTTAAGAAATATAACAATGAGAATAACAAATGCAGTGTTGTGGGTAGGTTTTTGGTGAGGGAAGATTCAATGAATGGTTGGGGTCTAGAGTTCAAGGTCTGTGGTAATGAGATTATAGTAACTGGTGGGTAGAGAGCACCCGAAGCTAAATGCATTATAGTGAATTCATGGAGGCCTACCTCTGATGCTAGGAGGCCAATAGAATGGAAAGTATTTCCATTCAAGTGGAACACTGAAGTGTTTGTTTACAACTATGTATCAATGAGTTGCTAAGTTGGTCATTATTCTTGGTCTCGTCAATCTATTGTTGTTCTATTTTTCAAAGTTTATACTTGTCCCAATGATCTGTTATAGAATGAGCAATACTATATGACCTTGATTGACCACAGTTTTTTAATTTCCCATAATTACCAAATCCAACTATACCAATCTTCAAATGATTTTTAGTTTCAAAGTTTTCACTTTCCTTGGATTCATTACCAAAAGGCCGAGCAACATCCAATGCTTTAATCTTCGGATGTTTGAGAAGGGAACTATATTCTCTATTTTGTTTCTTCCTAACAAAAAACATAGAAGTTGATCTACTGTAGCATATTTGTGTTGGCATCAAGGGATGTTTGACACCAAAGCATGGATGTGAAGACTAAAAACAAATAGCTAAAGGTTTAACTGAGGCAACCATGCATTGAAATTCAGACATCTCTAAGCTTTTGGTGTACTTTACCGTAGCTTGGGATGTAAGCTTAGACAAATCAAGCCCTTATATTTATGACACAGAAAGGAGTGTAATGCAACTTGTGCTTCTAGAACACCTATTATTCATGGTTAATCCGAAGCCAAGTTTTTCTATTGGAAAATAAAGCCCTACAATTTCACCAATACAAGATAGATTTCTTACCAATAGAATATTTGATGGTATAACAATATTTGACAAGTTAAGCTACATATACTGAACCTAAAAACCTTCAAGACCAACATGAAATATGTAAACTAACCCTTTTATTATAAAAAATCTAATATCACACTGCATCGATTAAGAAGATAAAACCCTCAATGGTGAGTACAAAAGCTTTAGATGGTTAAGATGCTTAAAACCCTGACAGATACTCCGAAGTGTCCTGATTTATAATATCCAAAATAATAATTCGTTCGGTATAATTTTACTTACTAAGGGACATTATCATTTAAAAAACCCTATCACAGAGGATTCACCTAAAAGAGAATGTCTGATACATCAATTAGTTTACAGGGTATTAACATCTCATTCCATGATTCAATGATTTGCCTACATATGGAGTTGAGAACAAAAAAAAGAGTTGAAATTTCATTAGAATAATTATGTTTTATATGTTTTTGACCATCCAATGGTATCCTAACGACTGGAAAGTCTATACATCAGTAAAAGAGGCTTACTATAAAAAAATTCAAATGTTCATTAATTTTTTTTATATATACACATAAAAATCTTAAAATTAATCCCACTCGTCCATATGAGGTCCATTGCACAACCCTTGATTAGGTGTGTGCACAATCCACAAATTAACAAAATACTAACATAATGAACACCCGCGCTTACATAGATTTTTTAAACCCATATTTAAATCCTCCCAAGCTAAAAAAATCACATTTCAAAAAAAATTAAAATAGTAACATGTATCCTATGCTTGAAAGGCCAAATCCTTCAACAAAGTATTTTGTTTTGAAAATGATTGACACATGCCTTATAATCCAAAAGGTCGTAATGAGTCGAGATCACTTACAACCGAAATTCCTATAAATATAAGGAAAACAAGGGCTATTCAAACACCAAGAGCAGGATAGCGCAGGGAAAAAACCTTTAATTCAACAAACTACTAAAAAAAAAACCGAGATCTAATATGTAAAATCGAAAATAACCTTTTTTTTGAAGCAAAAGATTAGGAAATTGAGGAATGTCATGCCTAGCCCTCATTAATTTAAAAAGATATTAAAAATTTAAAAACAACTATCTTTAGAAGAAGCTTATATGTACATACATATTTTTTACAGTTCAATGTTAGATGCGAAGAAAAATGAATTAAATTACACAGAAACTCTGAAATGCTTAGTACTTTCTCACAAATTTGACCACTGAAATGCTTGAACCTCATTGATTTAAAGAATGCTTAAATTCATAATGATATATGCAAAGATATATTTTCAACAGTTAAATGCAAAATGTGAAGCCAAAAACATTGTTAAATAGAGAAGGAAAAAACAAAAAGTTGTAAAACTCTCCTGATGCTTGAAATTCTCAATATCATAGGGATGCAAGACATTCAAATCCATAATATCTGAGTTAGAACAACAAGATTTGATCAGGAAAAACAACTTACTTATGGTTGAAGTTCTCAAATAGAGGATAATTTATTTCTAAACATGGGAATTATCAAATTTAACACCCAATATCTTATAGACTCACCAAAAAACAAATTTAAACATCCAAATTCATCTTCAAGACCAAATATGGAGCACCTTGAAGCCAAAAATTCATTAGAACTTTAAATAGCAAAAAACTCGACAAAGTTTACCAACATTGCAAAGAGAAAATGGTGATATTTACTTGAAAATGTTACCAAACCCTTGCACTTATTAGGAAAATGTGTGGACCAGAGAGTATTTAATGAAAACAAAACTCCTTTTCAAACATTGAGCTCCTATCTGCATATGCGAATATAACATAACATTGGAGGCATTATATGCATGGTTTGTTCTTTATAATTTAGATGGCCCTTTCTTGGGCCAAACCAAGTCTCTGAGATGGTCTTCCATCTGTTTTTCATGATGAAGTGGTAATGGGATCTGGCCATCAATTTCTCTATCTAATTATTCCCAGGGCAAGATGCTATGCCAGCCTAAAATCATGGACCTAGCCCATTAAAATTTAAACCATTAGAGACCGCTTGCACCCCACCCTATACTCACAACCTTCAAAACAAATTGTCAAACTCGTATCTTACACGTGAATCAAGATTCAAACTACATAGTGAAAACCCTTGAAATGTAGGGAAAATGCAACTAGAAACCTTACGCGAATAAAATTGCAAACCTTGCCCTAAAACTAGGGTGAATTCAACCTAGTCTTGATTTTCTAGGAATGGTAGAGGGAGAAATAACCCATAACCATCCCCATATTTGGAAATCGGGGTGATCAGAAGAAAATTCTACCTGCAACCCAGGCGAATCGACCTTGGAATGTTTATCCACCCTATTTTTTATGGGCTAAAATATAATAATTATTTGGGCTAACTATTGAAAAATGGTGTGATTTAAAAAATTCACCCCTCCAAAATATGAAACCCATTAAATTTCGCCCATGGGCTAAGATTCACCCCTACAATTTTCTATGACCTCAGCCTCAACAGATCATACTCGAGCCTATCAATCCGAGGGCCCCATAGATGAGAAGGTGGATAGATGATATGACCCAACATGCAGGTCCATTGACGATCAACTTCTCACCAACCTTATTTGGGTGGTTGCATAGACAATTCATCATGATTAATGACTATCTTTACACAGGGATGAATTTTTGTGATGATCTCGAGCTTGTGCTGCCTAAGGGTGAGCAATGAGATGCTTTAGGTATAATATTTTGACCATTTAAGTTTTCGAAAGTTTCATAGTTATTTTGTGTTTTTTGATGTTTTCCAAGACTAAACCATTGTTGTTTTCATGTAGATGTTGAATTAGTTCGACTAGTGGGTGATTTATATCTCCATTGAGCAAAGAGACAAGCACATGAGGAGGTAGTGGAACCAGTACATGTCACTGCAGTAGTATGGGATGTGCGATGGGAACTTGAGGTGGCTGAGGTCCTTTTAGAGGTAGAGTGCCACATGGAGGGAATGGCACATAGGATTGATGAGAGCGTGGTTGATCATATCCTGATGCAACTTCAATGATACACTATTGGAGTGCCTAGTCGTATTGGATGATTAAAACATAAGATAGCTCGTGCAATGTCATTCTATCATGAGCACCATTGCTTTGTCTACTTAGATCTCTGCATGTAGTTTTTCATATGGGCGATGTAGCCATATGTGTCTCGGGGCACAAATTTTTGTAAAACCAAATTTAATATATATACATATATTTTGAGTGTTTCCTAGTTCCTATTATGCTTTCAATATGATCTGAGGTGAATTGAAGCTTATTTACATTCGTTCCAAATGTATATCTAAAACGTAATTAGCCAGGGCATCTGCTAATGTGTAAATATTCCTAGAAATATGTTCATATCGTATGAACTCGAGATGTCTTTCCAAAAGACACACTCTGAAAACCATTCGAAGGATGGAAGGATTTATCCATGAATATATATTCGCAAGTTGTAGTAATACGAGTTGTGAGTCAAGCCTGACGACTAAATGGGAGATACCATGTGAAATAACATCAAATAATGGCTCCACCACTACACTATACTCAGCAATGTTGTTAGTAGAGCTACCAATGAAAATCCCTTGCATACTCACTAGCTCACCATTTGGAGCAAAGATGGCCCATGTTGCAGAAGATAGGTTCTGATTACTACAACTAGTACCATCGGCATAACCAATACACGGTTTGAGAGAGGTCAACATCTGCAAACCAAACGTAAAACAGATCAACAGAAACCGTGGAAAACTATGAAAAACACACTTAAAACACCTATAGATAGTATGTACATAGTGTACTATGCATGGGATCAAGCATAGTATTTTTTGAGGTATAGCCCATTCCGAGGTTGCACTAGTGGAACTCCATCTAAGTCTACTAACTCGTAGGCCCCTTTTGCAAGGAATCGCTTGATAATGTATGGACCCAACCACATGGGTTGGAACTTTCCTGGAGCTAACTTATCGACCTCTTGGTCATATAAGAGAACCAGGTCTCCTTCCGAGAAAACATGAGGCTTGAAACTCTTTTCATATTGCGCATTGAAGCGTGTTTTATGAGCTTCGATGGGTAAGGAAACAACACATGGAGTCTCATCCGAACGAGTCAAATGTAAAAGACGCTCCTCCTCAACGAAAGTGGGAGGAAGAAGTTTGATAACTAGTTTTAACAATGGAATTTCACATTCAATGGGGAGGAATGATTCCAGACTATAGACTAACTGGAAGGGTGTGAATCTGGTAGCATTCCTAACTGAGGTTCGGTATGCCCACAAGGCATCATAGAGAAGAAAGTGCCATTCTGATTTGTGGACCCCTACCATGTGTTGAAGCATAATATTAAGAACTTTGTTAATAGCCTCAACCTGTCCATTAGCCTGAGGATAGTAGGGAGTGGAAATTTCATGTGAAAGTCCCAGCTTAGCGGTTAGTTCGGTCATCATATGATTCTGGAAATGTTTTTTATGATCCGTAACTATTTCTTGTGGGACACCAAACCTAGAAATAACGTGATTGAAGAAAAAGTATGCGGCTATTTCACCTGTAACGTGGTATGTAGGCATCACCTCAACCCACTTAGTAAAGTAGTCAACACCGACAATGATATATCCATGACCCCCGATCGAGTGAGGGTTACATGTCATAAAGTCAATACCCCATTTTGCAAAGGGACCAACAGCTATAATGGGATGCAATGGGGTAGGCGGAGCACAGATATTACGACTGTAGATCTAGCATGCATGACACTTCTGGATGACGAGAATGCAGTCACAAAATATAGTAGGCCAAAAGTAACCAGCGTGTAAGATATTCTTCATGGTGGCGTAACCAGATAGATGTTTGCCACATGCCCCAGAGGGGAATTCATTCAAGACTTTCTCAGCCTCCTCTGGGGTGAGGCACCTTCGTAGAATCATATCGATACGATGATAGTAAAGGATGTTGCCAATAATAATGTAATTTCGGGATTGATATCAAATACGTCGCTACTTAGAGAGAGAGGCATTGGGTAGGAAAGTCTGGGTCTAGAGATAAATCAGGAAATATCCATACCATGGGTTCGATGATGCAATCAGGAACAATGAATATTCAGGGATGGAATCTTAAGATGTATATTCCAAATCAAGGGAAGGGATATCACACTTTAGCTCGGTGAAAGCTAGGGATTTCTTTGACTTGGATTTGATGAACTCTAGGTCGAACTCTTGGAGAATAACAATCCACTTAGAGTACTTGCTCCCCAACAATTGACATGATAATATGTATGTCATAGGGTTGCAATCTGAAATGACCCTAGTTTTCTGAAGCAAGATGTAATGGAAAAAATATTTGGATGGCTTGAACGACTGCCAAAGTTAACTTTTTCTAAGTGAGTATGTCTGATATTAGTATCATTAAGGTTTTGGATCAGATAATAAATATGAAGTTATGTCCCTATATCGTATTCTTGGACCAATACTATTTCTATAGTAGAAATTTCAACGACAAGATACAAGAAATAATTGCGTTGATAGTGAGGGGGATATAAAAGAGATGCTTGAACTAGTACATCTTTTAGGGCATCAAACGATTTTTTTGCAATGTCGTCCCAATGGAAGGGGACCCCCTTTTTCAGTAAGGGAGTGAATCCTTTGGTCATCTTGACATAGTTAGGAACGAATATCCATAGGAAGTTAGATTTTCCTTGGAGTCTTTGTAACTGAACTAGAGAAGAAGATGCAGGTAAATACATGATGGCCTGCAGTTTCAAATGATCAAGTCGAATTCCTTGTTTTGAAATGACAAAACCCATGGGTCGAACAAAAATGACATAGAACACACATTTGTGCTAGTTAAGTCGAATGTCAAAATGTCTACAATGGAGGAAAATAGCCCTCAAGTGCATCGGGCGATTAGCTTGACGTTTGGAGTGAGCCGGGAGATTGTCCAAATAGTTTAGCACAACATGTTTAATATCATGGAAAGCGTAATCCATGGCATGTTGAAATGTGGCCCCAATGTTCTTCAAACCAAATGGGAGCTTTCGATAAGAAAAATTACCCAGGGAACAATAAATGCAGTCTTAGGTTGGTATGATGGGAGAATGTTGATTTGATTATAGCCTGAGAATCCATCCATGAATGAATAAATCTCGCTTCCAACATAGTAATTAAAAATTTTGTCAATAAATGGGGTCTAATAGTTGTCCTTTGGACATACATGATTCACAACCTGGTAATCGACACATACTCAGATTGTGCCTTGCTTCTTCATGACAGGGACAACATTTGATACCTAATCAGTTAAAGGAATGGGATATATGAAACTAGCCCGAAGAATATTTTCAACTTCAACTTTAATCCCGACATCCTTTTTCAGATGGACCAGATGGAGGCGCTACCAAATGGGTTTGGCATCAGGATACGTCTTAATCTCGTGCACTATGATATTTGGGTCGATGACTGGAATTTATTCATAAGACTAGGCAAAGATATCCCGAAACTCATGAAAAAGGGCTCTATAAATCTCGATCTTAGATGGAGAACAAGTTTCTCCAATGTATAAGTTCTTGACTTTTCCTTGTTTAATTGAAATATTGAGAGGTATGATCTCTTTGAAATTTTTGAAAGTTATTTTTAGGGTCGACATCATGAATGGAGATGAAATTTGTAAAGGGCTTGAGAAAATTAGGAAAATATACCTCACTGAGATTATACTCTATGTAATCTGGTAAGGAGGAACAATAGCGATGTTTGTCCATGATGCTCTCATCAATAGAGAATATGTGAGAGAAGGGATTAGAAGATGTGTCATAATCTAGTGATTGATCTACGTAATTAATCGAAGAAAAGGTTGAAGCCACACAAGTCGAATATATGGATTCATAATTTAGCTTAACGGGCTAAACGACATTCGGTCACCAGCACTTTGAATGCTAGTTTCATCAGGTACAATCCAGGAATCAGCCAGGACAATAGAAGATGATATCATGTTGATATAATAAACTAAAGATGAGTTGTCGGGAAGGACAGGAGGAGGGAGCGAAAAGTTTCCCATAAGTGAAGAATCCTTCAACAATCCAACTCCAATATGTTGTGTTATGCTCTTAACCAGCGAGAAATCCATAATACCAAAAATACAAAGAAATATAGCCCAAAACATAGAAATATCACATGAAATGAGAAAAGCTGCAAAGTATTTTATTATTCAGAAACATATTCAATGTTCACTTTCCTCTCCGAGGGAGAAACCTCCAACAGAGAAGAGCTCAATTAGAATAAGAATCGATGATATTCCCCTCACTGACTAAGACTATTTATAGCTAAATGACCTCCAAAACCCTAACTACTAGTGGTCCCTTGCATTGCACGTGTTAACCACTTTATTTATTAACTATGGCCTATTTACAACTACTATGGCTCCTTTTCTTTAATGAGGGTAAACCACTTACAATTATTAATATGGGCTTTATTGATTCTCTAACTAACTATGACTCTGACTTGGTCCATTGGGCTTATTACATAAATAAATGGGTTAGGGTTGGACCCTAACATGCCCTCCCCCATCAAAAGCATCCTTATCCTCAAGGTTGAAGCTGCAAAAACTATTGAAGAATGGTGGCTGGTTCCCAGGTCACATCTTTAGGAGAGGTATCTTTTCACTTGATGAGGACTTCCTTGATCGTGCGGCCGCAAAGAGGTCTTTCACTAGTATCAAGGATCTGTTTGGTCGGAGCCAAAGTGATCCTTCCTCATCCAATTCAGGTAGACTTATTTGAACTATGAAGTTGTTCCCCACCACTTTCTTGAGGCATGATACATGGAAGACTGGATGGATTTTTGAAGTAGATGGCAAGGCTAGTTTGTAGGCAATGAATCCTATGTGCTGAAGTATCAGATAATGTCTATAGAATTTTGGTGCTAGTTTTTGGCAGCCCTTTTCTTTGAGAGATGTTTTCTTATATGGTTGGATTTACAAGAATACCCAATCCCCTTCTTGAAATACACACTCAGAATGATGTTGGTCTTCCTGTTGCTTCATTCGGTTCTACGCTTGATGTAGATTATCTTTGATATGAGCTATCATGGCGACAAAGTTATTTAGGAGTTGATCAAATTCCTGTACTTTAGAACATCTAGGGATATAAGAAATAGGTGAAGGTGGGAGTTGGCCATACACTGGCTCATATGGGGTCATCTTGGTGGCTTCATGATAGTTAGTATTATACCACCATTCAGCTAAAGGTAGCCACTGTACCCATTGATGGTTCTTTTCTGAAGTGAATCAGCGTAGATATGTCTCCAAACATTTGTTGACTGCTTCTGTTTGACCGTTGGTTTGGGGATGATAGGCGGTACGTAGTTGGAGTTGCATGCCTTGTAGATTGAAAGTTCTTGCAAAAATTTGCTGGTGAAAGTGGGGTCATGATCAGAAACAATGGAAGTTGGCATGCCATGTAATTTGAAGATCTGGTCCAAGAAAACTTGAGCCACCAAAGTGGGTGTATATGGGTGTGGTAGAGTGAAAAAATGAGCATATTTAGAAAAGTCTGTCTAGAACCACCATGATAACTGGTTTGTTTCTTGACTTTGGGAGACCAGTGATGAAATCCATGGAAACATCTATCCAGACAAAGGCAAGGAGTGGCAATTGTTGTAAGGTTCTTGGTAAATTAATTGTCTCCCCTTTGTTGCGTTTGGACACATTGCATTCAACTACAAAAGTAAGAATTTCGATTTTCATGCTAGTCTAAAAGAAAGAACGATGTGTGCGAGAATAAGTCTCCTAAAAGCCTGAATTTCCTGCAATTGGAGATGAGTGAAACTCGTCCAAGATGTGGGTTTTCAGGGTGGATGCTAGTGATAAAAACACTCGATCCTTGTAGAAAAGAATCTCATCCTTCCAAGGGTAGTCAGTTGAGGAATTAGGATCTTCTCCCAAATTAATAATGAGTTGGGAAAGAGATGGGTGGGAGAACCATTCCTTGTAGTCCTCTTCAATCCAATTTGGGATGGGTAGAGAGAGTGATAACAAGGTGCTCTCATCCTCAAATTCGTGTGATAAAGCATCAACTACTACATTGTCATGCCCTTTCTTGTAAATTATCTCATAAACATATCCCAACATTTTGGCAAGCCATTTATTTTGTTGTGGTGATGATAGATGCTGCTCCAAAAAATATTTTAGGCTTTGATGGTCCATGCGGATTTGGAAATTTCACCTCAATAAGTATGACCTCTAGGTGTCTATTTCGTGTAAGATGGCCATCATTTCTTTCTCATAGGTAGAATGACCCAAATTTTTTCCACTGAGTTGTTGGCTAGTGAAATCCAATGGTCTACCTTCCTGCATTAATACAATGCCAATACTGGTACTGGAAGCATCACATTCAATCAAAAAATATTTGGTGAAGTCTGGTAGGGCCAATACGAGAGTGGAGCACATGGCTTCTTTGAGAGCCAAGAAGGCCTGCTGAGCTACATCAGTTGAGAGAAATGAATTTTTCCTGAGAAGATTAGTGAGGGGTCTAGAAATGCGACTATAATTGGAGAAAAATTTGCGATAGTAGTCAGTGAGACCCAAGAATCCCCTCAAACTCTTCAAGGTTTTTGGTTGGGCCCAATCTTGCATTTCTTGAATATTTTCCGTATCAACCCTCACTCCTTCATGGACTACAATGTGTCCCAAATACTCGACTTCTTCCACGCCAAAAGAGCACTTGGATAATTTGACAAATAATTTGTGATCGCGGAGCAATTGCAATATATGGTCTACATGTTGAATATGTTTGTCCCAGGTTATGCTATAGATGAGAATGTAATCAAAGATCATATATGGAAATGCATGCCATTCCTTATTCATGTCTATGCGCACATGTATGTACAATTTATGAAAATATGCCTTGAACCTCGCCACAGGGCTGTACTATTTGTGAAAACTCGGTGAAAGGCACAGACATTGGTTTACTAACATGTACAGATCCATTTGATATAATCTAAAAAATATCCTATTCTCCTGTGCTAGCGATGGTTGAGTGGTATGCCACAACAAAGCATACCTCGCAGCCTCACATACATCTGCTTCTATCAGAGGAAACTACGTATCCTCTAGATCCTTCAATGCCAACATAGAAATGATCAAGATTAACCAGGCATAATGGAAATATGTACCTTTCTCCTGGACCTCACGATAATCATCGAGGAATTCCTTGCATAAATATCCATCCCAGTTATATTGGAATCCATTTGCGCACTGCGAGGCTAAAGACACCACCGATGTAGGAACTTCATTTGCACGACACTTCCTCATGATATTTCAAGCCAAAATATGCACAAAGAAGCAGATTTCTTGGTCGCTGATCGAGTTTATGTCGTAGCTGTTATAGACATTTTTGTGCCTTACAGCATAGAGCATGAAATGTCGATAATCTAAGGGATCTAAAGTCCCTAAACATGTTGTTCCTACCCCTAGAGGAACAAGGTCAGCAAACCACAACACTTCAGATCAGTTCTCCACTGAAAAACACTCAAAAACAGGTCAATTTTGGATCAAAGCAGCTGCTCCACTAAGCATCTGCGCTGAATGTCAAAAGCTCTATGGTGTACCTGCGCTGCATAGCAAGTGCAACAAAGGCTACCTGCGCTGGGCGTACTTTGACATGTGGAGGAATCTTTTCTCAATGTGCCAGTGCCCAGGAAGCTTCCAAAATGACACTTGGATCAAAAGATTCGCCTAATGATGAGTTAAGAGCTTCTAAAACTCCAAGTGGAAGGTAGAAACTCCGAGTGGACTCAAGGACTGAAGAACAACTGGAGTTGAAGAGGACAACAAGTCACACATCGAGCTGACTTATCTTCACTCCAAAACTCTATATAAGGATCTCATCCCATGGGATCTGGAGGCCGGAATTTGGTGCAAAGAATTGCTGTTGGTTTACAGTTGAGAGTATTGGGTGATTGCTTGAGGGAGGTGAAGAGGAGATTTCTTTCCGTCGGGAAGGTGATGCTGGATTGGACCTCTCACGGTTGTATCACCGCCTGAACCTTACTTCCTTATATTAATAAAGCATTTGAGGTTCTTCTATCCGCATGTGTTTCAATGGTGTATTGTCTTACTTGCGTATTTGATTTATGCTAATCCTTGAATCAATTATGAATGCATGCTTCTTGTAGTCTCCTTTTCTTGTCTTGTTCGCAGGATCTCGTGTAGCTGGGCCCGTGAGAAGACTTGGAGCTGGGAGCGAGCGGCAAATAGAGGAGATTGGATCGACCATTTGTGCAAGACATCGGTAAGTGGATCTCTTCCTTTCATCTCTTGCATGTCATAAAGAAGTAACTTTAGATAGCTTTGCTTCAGCTGTTGCTAAGGAACTATCACCCTTAGAGTGGGATAGGGTCATTCCGTGTTGGATACTTTTCCCCACAACAGTAGCCCCTGTTGACTTTGATCAACCCATACCTCTTCTTCATATTATCCGCCACAATGCGGTCCTAATCCTTTCCCACTAACTCCTCCGTGGGGTTCCGCCCTTGGTAAAGTAATATAGTGATATTACATATCAACATTTGGCCTATGGGGATATTATTCCCCATCCACAGGTGTCCATCATGTATTAACACCAATAACTGGTGCGCACACACTGTGTTTGCTGAACTTCTACTGAAGTGCGACACATTCAACATATTGAGCAGTCTTGACTGCGCCAACCCATTCGCCCACCGTTGTGGTTCCAATCTCATCACTCCTCTCTCTGGGTAGTGAACTTGCTACAAGTACCAGTCTGGTGTGAATTGAGGGTAATTCTTTTGGCCATTAAAATCATAGTCTGTAAATTTGAGCTGCGAGATTTTCCCTAAAATCTCTCCTGAAAGCAACACAACTTCCAACAATAATGGTGTGAATTTCCCATACTTCGCGTCTTAGGAATCCTTTACTGGTTTAGAATTTTGATTCCTTGGTAGGATGTATGAGGGCAAAGGCAAGATGAACATTGTGCCACCTTCCTCCACCTATACTTCCTCCACTTCTTCTTCAATATTGACCTGCTCAGGTTTCTTTTGAGGTTTCACAGGTTTGGCAAGCTTGTTGTCCTGCTTTTTCTTGGTTCTTTCTCCCTTGGTTTGCTTTTGCCTTGGTGATGTTCGTTGTTTTTGTGGCAGCGGTGCTGCTGCTTTGGGTGATGCTACTGTGGCTATTTCAACTACTGGCACAGACATATCTATGACTTCCATGACTCTAGACAATCCCTGATCACGAAAATTCCGCACAATTTCCTCCCAAGATTTCTCATACGACATACACAACGAAATCTACTACAACTTCTTCACACTATTAATCATGTGATCTCTCGATTTAGAAAAGTTCTTAATATGAGTGGGATTCAATTATTTATAAAAATTCTGGCCTTTGAACCTCATCATTAGATTTGATTTTGTCCCCATTCTGTCCACATTTCATCATTAAATGCATATCTATCCTTAAATTCTGCCAGTTTGTCGTCTTAAATGCAACTTTACATGTCTCTTTTCCATTTTAACAGTCATGTTTCTACTTTTTCGGCGAACTTTGAAGCGTTCCCTATTGTAGTGCACCTTTGTCTTACATCACGGCTTCCTGCGAACTTCAACATATTCCCGACTGAAGTGAAGTACTTTCTTTGTCGAAGCTCTTTCTACAGCATAGTTTATAGTCTAGTTCCCACTGTCAACTACATGTGATTCTAAAATTTTCCACCTTTCTTCTTTAGGGAGATGCTGTAGGGGCAAGGTTGTCCCTGTATAACTTCAACCTACTGCCATTTACTTTTCCCTGAATTAATTCTCCATTTAACTTCGCTAACTCCACTGCACCTCCATTATTAATATACTTAATAACATATGGGCCTAACCAATGTGTTTTGAGCTTCCCTGGAAATTTCACAAACTTATTGTCATAGAGGATAACAAGGTCTCCTACCTGAAACTTCTTTTTCTCAATGTGCCTGTCATGCCAAGCCTTTTCTCTCACTTTTGTACTTGTTGATGAAATCCTGCAATAAACCTGTCTTCTTCCATAGCAAGTAACTACGACATCCTTTCTTCCATTATGTTGGTGTCTGCCATATTTGTAAAAGTTGCAATTCTTAGGCTAGGGACAATCTATTCCAGAGGCATCACAACTTCTTGTCCATAAACCAATCTAAAGGGTGTCTGGCCTGTCAAGTTTTTGCATGTACTCCTATAAGCCTATAATACTGCTGGAATCCTAAGATCCCAGTCATCCCTATTTACATTGCATACCTTGGTCTATGCATTCTCCAAAATTTTATTGAATGCTTCCACAATTCCATTTACCGAAGGATGAGAAAGAGTTCTCTTTTGGTGGTAAACTTGAAATTCCTCAGTTAATGCTTCAATGGTCTTATTCAAGAAATGTGATCCTTGCTCTCTTATCAATATCTTTGGACACCCAAACTTGGACAGTATGTATTCAAAGATGAACTTCACAACAGTTTCTGCGCTGCAATCCTTTTTTGGTTGTGCTTTAGCCCACCTTTTCAAATAATGATTCACAATGATTATATACCTCGCACCAGTCCTTTTTAACAATGTAAACTTTGAAACAGGGACCCATACTATTACCCGTTTTGTAGAGATAGCAAAAAAGTGACTTGATTTTGAAAGGGGTGATGCAGAACACACATGTTTTTTAGAGCTTATTTTTTGGCACTATAATTTTTTTTATGTACATTGCGTTTTATAATGATAGTGTTTTTTATGTTGATTTAAAAACATGATAATTCTACACCAGGCTCTTTTTTTAAAAGGAATTTTGTTTTTAAATGTATGAAATTTAAATAATTATTTTGTAAATTTAATAATTTTTGAAGTGGTCTTTTTCTTCATATTTTCTTGTTTTATTTTAATTTTTTTTTTTTTTTGTAGTGAGGTTTTTATTGTTTCGCATATTTAAAGAAGAATGTCGATATTTTGAATTTTCAATATTCTACATATTTATACATCATTAATTAATTTTTCAATCCACAAGAAATAATTGTTTCTAAAAAACAATATTTTTTAACAATGGACATAAAAATAGCCATTTTTAACATAAATATAATTAAAAAACTACACGTTTTGATAATTTTTTGCTACAATTGACATGCGAAAATCACAAATTTTATACGAAAATTTTAACTAAAAATAGTTAAATAATAGTTTTTTTTTTTTTTTTTTTTTTTAATTTTTTTTTTTTTTTTTAATTTCATGTCAAAAAAATAATAATAATCACTTTTTTTTTCAAAAATTAATGATTAATTTAAAAATTAATGCGAAAATCATATATTACAAATATTGAATGCATAACAACTATAATTGAGTGTATATTCTTCTCATAAAATCTCAAAGTCAAAACATTGCAAGTATAACTACTTAATAGTTACAAAAAATGAGCTTGATTTCCAAGCATAACTTAAATTTAATCAACAATGTCACGTAATCCAAACTCTTCATCCTCTAGAGTTTCATCATTGTCTTCTTCCACAATATTTTCTGCTTCCTTTTGCTCATTTTTGTCTTCTAATGGATCTTTGATGTCTGCGAATCTCCCAATGTATGTCTTTCCAAACATCCCATGTAATGGTGGTTGAGGTTCCTTTGCCTTTTTTGCCACACGTGATTCACTAAAGTCCCCTTTCTTCAACCCAATTTCTTGCATTACATCTGGAAGAAATTGAAGAACATTAATTCTTTGCTGAATGAAATTGCACTGTAATGGATCTTTTTCAATTGCAATACAATTTCTTCCTTTTTGAAGGCAGCATGCTAGTGTTGTACCTAGTTATCAAGCACAAAAGAAATAATGAAGTAAATTAGTACAATGACATATTAATTAAAAAAATAACATATTGAAATTCAATTCTATATAATAAAACTTATGTGAGCCAGAAAATAAATCAAAAACCCAATCTCCTTTATTTGAACATATGTCTATAAGATAGTTAATCAATAATTGTGGTTTTTGATAAATGTTAACTATCTCTCCTTTTGCTTCTTTGTCTTCATATGTTAGTTTTCTCACAACAACATCATAAGTTAGTATTTGGCTATGACTTTTTCCGTCTACCCGATTAAAAATCGTAGACATATAGCTATCATCTTTTGCCCAACTATCAGTATGAATGAACTCATAATCATTTATAAATACTTGATCGTCACGGTTAAGAAGATTTGACTTTTGCCTGTAACATGAAATAGTAAAAGTTCAATCAACTTGTACATAAATGAATTTTTCAACATTAATCAAATATACATTTTAAACGTCTTACCATGTAAGCTGCATCCTTGAATTTGTTTTTCCTTTGAAGCTTAACAATATCATTGCCAATTGTGTGTATGAATGAAATGTCACAAATCTCCATAATGGTGATGACGTGACTTCTACAAATCTCGCAACCACTTTACTAAGAGCTTGATAAGTATAAGGGTCACTATCATAGTCAATGTTTGGAATATTGAAACCATGGGGAATATCTGCAATAACTAGGGCATACTCCATTTTAGGTATGAGTTTAACAATGTCTTCACAGTTGCCTTGTATTACTTGATATTGAATAGTGTCTAGCCCATTCCAAATGAAGTGTGTAAGAGTTGGATCAAGTTCAACATTCTTAACACGTTGCTTCTTCAGTCTTTCGATCTTTATTTTTTCAATAAAGGTTCTAAAGCTAGTTGGCGCTCCATTATCATCCTTCTTCATCTTTTATAAAATAAACAAATATATGTGTAAGTTATAAATAAAAAATAGTAATTAGATGAATAAAAATGAATGTGTAAATCAAGATACTTTTTTAAATGCAATATAAAAAGCTTTTAATGTTGATGTAGAACTTGAATCTGGATAGTTGCGTACAACATCATCCCAACTATCTTCATTCAACAATCTAACCATTTGTTCTTGAATTTTCATGTAAACTTTGTGACTGCATAGATAAAGTAACAAAAAGTCAATATAATGATATGTATAACAAATACTACCAAAAACAACATGTTTTATTTAAAAGAAAATTATAATCTAGAAATAAATAAAAATAATTCAACAAACTTACTTTTGAAATTCCTCAGACATTTCCTCCAATGATAATTCCCTTGACCTCACATGAGATAATATTGTTTTGACAATTTTTTCATCTTTCACTCCTTACATTGCTCTCCAAGGTGTGATAGTCATATTGTTATGAAGCCAGCACAAGAAAAGATAGAAAAGATAGATCAACGCCTTAGAATTCAGCCTCTTCGAGGGGGCAACCTCCTTTACATTACATAAATGAACAATTCTTGGATGATACAAATGACAAAACCTCCTTTCTATATATAGGAGTCTAAGGAGTCACAATATAATCCAGCCGACCTAACAATAATAATATAAAGCCACAAAAATAACAATAGAGGGATTCTATGGGGCACAGAAATAACAACATGGGGGTAATAGGGGCACAACAATATAAATAAGGGGTATAACTACAATAGTAATGGGGTAATCACTAGTATTATAGGGACCCAACATGCCCCTCTCCTTCAAAAAAGTGTTGTCCTCAACGCTTGAGTAGTTCTGGATACTTCTGCATAAAATTCTCATCCTCCCATGTGGAATCTTCAGCGGATAAGTTCTTCCACTTGATAAGATACTCTGAAATTGATCGATTTCGTAGCTGTCGAGTTCTTGTTTCTGTGACTGCTTCCTGTTCCAATATAATTTTTCCTTCCTCATCAAGTTCTGGCAATATTGTTTGAACTGGGAGCTTGTCACCTATAACCTTCTTTAAACATGAAACATGGAAAACTGGGTGCAATCGAGAAGCTGCAGGAAGCTCCAATTTGTATGCCATAGTACCAATCTTTTGCAACACCTTGTACGGACCATAATACTTTGGTGATAATTTATTATCCTTCTTAGCTTGCTTTAGGGACATTTGCTTATATGGTTGTAGCCGTAGGAATACCCAATCACCTACATCAAAACTTCTTTCACTGCGATGTTGATCTGCCTGTTGTTTCATTCTATTTTGTGCCAACACGAGGTTATCCTTTAAGAGTTGGAGGACTTGTTGTTGATGTTCGATGTGATGTTCCACTGCCTGAACCTTAGAATTTTCTCTTAAATATGATGTGATGGATGGTGGTTGATACCCATAAAGTGCCATAAATGGGGTCATTTTTGTTGCTGTATGGAAGGAAGTGTTATACCACCATTCAGCCAGAGGCAACCATTTGACCCATTGTGTCTGTTTATCAGATACAAAGCAACGAAGATATCCTTCCAAACATTTGTTTACTATCTCAGTTTTCCCATCAGATTGAGGATGATAAGATGAGCTATGAGCTAACTGAGTACCAAGACAAGAAAATAATTCTGTCCAAAAATTTCCAGTGAAAATGGGATCTCTGTCACTTACAATAATCTTTGGGTTTCCATGTAGCTTTTGAATTGTTTCCATAAATGCAGTAGAAACTGTACTGGCTTTAAATGGATGTGATAATGCACAAAAGTGTGCATACTTGGTAAGTCTGTCAACTACCACCATGATGACACTCTTTCCCTCAGACTTGGGTAAACCTGTGATAAAATCCATTGAAACCTCCTCCCAACGTTGGCTTGGAATGGATAAAGGTTGTAATAGACCCGGTGTCTTAATTGTTTCAACTTTATTTTGTTGGCAAACCAAACATTCCGCCACAAACTTTTGAATATCTGATTTAAGGCCATCCCAAAAAAATTCCTTCTTAACCCTGTGGTAAGTTTTTAAAAATCCTGAGTGCCCTCCTAAGGGAGAAGTGTGCAATTCCATAAGAATCTTTTGTTTTAGCTGGGAATTCTTACAGAGGTATAAGCGATCTTTGTACCATAACGAATCATTTTTCCAGCTAAATGTATCAGACGTACTGGAATCTTGTTGTAGCTTTCGAATAAGTGCCCACACTTCTTCGTCATTCTTCCATTCCTCCCTTGCTTCGTTTATCCAATCTGGTTGGATAATAGAAATGGCACACAACAATGCTTCCACATCCTCATCCTTTCTTGAGAGTGCATCTGCCACCACATTTTGCTTCCCTTTTTTGTAGATGATTTCAAAGTCATAACCCAACATCTTTGTGACCCACTTTTGTTGCTCTTCAGAGGATAATCTTTGTTCTAAAAAGTATTTAAGGCTATCATGATCCGTTTTTACCTTGAAGTGTCTTCCCATTAGGTAGGGTCGCCATTTCTTAAGTGCATGGAGTATTGCCAACATTTCCTTCTCATAAATAGCTTTGCTTAAAAACTTTCCCTTGATTGGACGACTTTCAAAAGCAATGGGTCTTTCATCTTGCATTAGAACAACACCAATTCCATTTCCTGAAGCATCACATTCCACAATAAAGGTTTTTGTGAAGTCCGGTGTAGCTAAGACCGGTGCTTGGCACATTGCCTCTTTAAGATGTTCAAAGGCCTTTGTTGCTTCCGGAGTCCATGAAAATGCATCTTTCTTCAATAATGTTGTTAGAGGTGCTGCTATTCTCCCATAATTCTTAACAAACTTGCGATAATACCCTGTCAACCCAAGAAATCCTCGCAGATGCTTTATGGATGTGGGGATTTTCCATTCCTTAATGGCTTTAATTTTGCTAGGGTCTACCTTAACTCCTTCATGAGATACAATATGACCCAAATATTCCACCTCCTGGACTCCAAAGAAACATTTGGATCTTTTTGCATATAATTTTTTCTCCTCCAATAGTTGTAGCACCCTGTCAACATGTTCAACATGATCCTTCCAAGACTTGCTGTAGATTAGTATATCATCAAAAAATACTAACACAAATTTTCTAAGGAATGGTTTGAAAATTGAATTCATCAAACCTTGAAATGTTGAAGGTGCATTGGTAAGGCCAAAAGGCATGACCAAAAATTCATAATGACCCTCATGAGTTCTAAATGCCGTTTTCGGAATGTCTTCAATCTTCATTCTGATTTGATGATATCCCGAACGAAGATCCAACTTGGTGAAGTAAATTGATCCATGCAATTCATCCAGTAATTCATCAATGACAGGAATGGGGAACTTATCTTTAATAGTGAGCTTGTTGAGCTCCCTATAATCCGGACACATGCGCCATGATCCATCCTTCTTGTGCACCAATACTACTGGAGCAGAGAAAGAACTTTGACTCGGTTGAATTATACCAGCCTCTAGCATTTCTGCAACCATACGTTCAATTTCACTTTTTTGGACATAGGGATATCTGTACGGCCTGATGTTTGGAGGAACACTTCCTGGAATCAGATGAATAGCATGATCATGATCACGCATAGGTGGGAGACCTTTGGGAGTCTCAAATACCTTGGAATGATTGTCCAGGACTTTTTGGAGATCTGGAGAAATAGATGATTCCGATGTGGAAACATCTAGCGAACATAATTGTGCAATTACACCTCTTTGCTCCTTTTTTAGAAGCTTTGTCATACCATTAGAGCTGATTATCTTTCCTGGTTTCCCTGCAATACCCCTTAATTCAACTTCCTTTCCTTCCGTAGAAAATTTGATGAAAAGTTCTTGAAAATTAAAAGCTATTGTACCCAAGGATTGTAGCCATTGGACTCCTAGTACAACATCAACACCTCCCATTGGAATGGAAAGCATTGGGCTAGTCAATACATATTCTCCCATGGATAGCTTGATATTATGGCACTTTCCAGAGCAATTTATTGTTCCTCCATTTGCAATCATCACTTGACACTCTGGTGCTGGATATAGGAAGCAATTCAATTCTTTTGCTACCCTACAATGAATAAAATTGTGGGTGCTTCCTGAATCAATCAACACTATTACCTTTTTCTTCTTGATTTGTCCTTCTATCTTGATGGTTTGAGGAGTGGTAATTCCCGCCAATGCATTACAAGATATGGTCGGATTTATTTGTTCTTCATCTAGGCTTTGTTCCTGGAGTATATCTTCTTCTTTTGACCTTTCTTGCTCCTTTTCTTCTTCCTCTTCACAATCTATGTAGAATAATTTCTTCTCAGCACACTTATGACCTTTAGTGTATTTGCTATCACAACTGTAACAAAGCCCTTTTGCTCTTTTTTCTTCCAATTGTTGTGGTGTCAACCTTATAGGTTGTGGAAGACTAGGGGCAACAACACTTCCATCTTTATAGTTGTGAGTGGTATGCTTCCTGGTTGCCATAATTTTGCTTTCCATTTTTCTTGCTAACCTGAATGCCTTCTCTAATGAATCAGGTTCCCAAAGGCGAACATCATGTTGGATATTATCCTTTAAAGACCCTATGAACACATCAATCCTATGCTCCTCTGGAATATCTTTTACCCTTATGTTCAATTTTTGGAACTCCTCAATGTGCTCCATTACTGAACCCTTTTGTTTGAGACTTATCAATTGGCTAAAAAAGTGTTGCTTTTTGTATCTTCATAATGTGCTATCAATTCTTCCGTAAAAATTGCCCAAGTGATAAATTTTTTACGAAAGCAAAGCCATTGATACCATACAAACTGATTTGGTTCCAAATATACAGTTTCCATACGTACCTTTTGTGTGTTTTGCACATTATTGAGATCGAAGAACTGCTCCATCTGTAATATCCATGTGGCGGGATCCTTGCCATCAAACTTCCTCATATCGATTTTTGGAATATGGTGGGTCTTCGATCCAACATTAGCGTCTATGGAATCATGATTAACATTTCTTTTTTCACATCATGAGTTTCCTTTACAACCTTTTCACCATTAGTAAGTATTTCTTGTAGAAAATTTGTCAAATCTGTCTTCAAATCTGCCATGTCTGTCTTCAAATCTGTCCTCAAATCTGTCTTCAAATCATCCATCTTAGCTTCCATGACCTTTATCTTAGATTCCACGCCATTTATCTTAGATTCCACACCATTTATCTTAGATTCCACGCCACTTATCTTAGCTTTTGTTAGCTTTTGTGAGCATGACATTTGTTGCACTTGTTCTTGTAATTTTGATATATCATGTAGCATTTCTTCCTCTTCTTCATGAGTCATGCTAGAGCTTTCAGGTTCCTTACTAGGTGTTTGCATTTTCTTTCCTCGGGGCATCAGTTACCGATAATAATGCTTTACTATGCCCTTTGAATTCTGTTAAACCAAGCTTACACAAAAATTAAAAAAAAAACTACACACCTTTTTTCATTTTATAGAAGCCTGATATTGAATCTGATGTATCTCTGTAATTTCGGATCATCCAGTTCTGAAATTGCAACCTGTAGTAGCCTTCTACGTCCTCTTTCCAATGCCACAAGTCTGACCCAAATTGGATTCTCCAAGGAAGAGTTATGTGAAATCTCCCACAGTGACTTTCTTTTAGACTAGTTCAGTAGAGCGAACTTGTACGACGTGCCATGAGTCACTGTTTCAACCTTTGAATCTGAAACCCACATACAAGAAACTACAGTCCGTTCTCTTTCTGCACCTTTTTATGAAATTTCAATCCGATCCCCAGAGAGGATGTTATGACGATTTTCCCCAGGTCACCTGTTTTGAATGTAATTCAGGAGTCTGCAAAAAGACCAACTTCCTCAGATCATATCTCCGCAAATATCATGCGAAAAGCTTTGAAATTCGGATCAAAGGTTCAGCGCGATTTCTTCTCAAATGGGTTTTTTTGTGACTTCTGAAACGTCACAGAAAAAAAGGTATAGTGAAAATGCCACGATGACCTGTTTGGAGCAGTGAAACCCTAGAATCCAAAGCTCTTATACCAAATGTTATGAAACCAGCACAAGAAAAGATAGAAAAGATAGATCAACGCCTTAGAATTCAGCCTCTTCGAGGGGGCAACCTCCTTTACATTACATAAATGAACAATTCTTGGATGATACAAATGACAAAACCTCCTTTCTATATATAGGAGTCTAAGGAGTCACAATATAATCTAGCCGACCTAACAATAATAATATAAAGCCACAAAAATAACAATAGAGGGATTCTATGGGGCACAGAAATAACAACATGGGGGTAATAGGGGCACAAAAATATAAATAAGGGGTATAAATACAATAGTAATGGGGTAATCACTAGTATTATAGGGACCCAACACATATCTTCTGGAAGTTGCTTCAATTCAGGACCTGATTTACTGCCGCCACATATCAATGGCTTAGACTTTTTGACCTTTTGGTTTTTAATGCTAATGTTTTCCCACATGCTAAAAATCTCATCAATCAACTTCCAAATATCTCCAGTTCTAAATGCCAATTGGAAAATGTTATCAACACCTCTAAATATATCACTAGGAACGTTGCATTTTCCACCTTTTGAATTGGGTTTCTCTTCAATTTGATAGCCTATTTCCATACAACATTCCCTTCAGAAATCTGCAGTAATATTTATCCTATCCCCACCACATTTTTCTTGAAATTCACTATGAATAAATTTAACCCTTTGGATGAAAGCCATAGAAATCCCATATTCATTATCTGAATTATGATCCCATGCCATTAACTTTGCTTCTATATCCGAAAAACCAACATAAATGATACATTTCATTGTTTCAAAACATGGGTTATTGCGATATTCCTCCATCAATTGTCTTTGAGCTTTTACAAAATAGTTCCCCCAAGCACATAATAATTGTATTCAAAACATTTTGACTTATCAAATGCTTCTTTGTTGGGAACTTGAACTGGATCAACAAGAAGCACATAATTAACCACATGAGCATATGGATTGTACCTCATCAATGTCTTCAAGTTGTGAACATGCAGATGGTGTGGCTTTCTTACTTGATATTGACATTGTTCTTCACTTGCCTTATAGGTTTGTCTGACATTAAACTGAAATGTACGACCACCATCAATTAAGTTTTTCTTTGTCAAATTCTGTCGAATGGCATTTTGTTTTGTTTTGATAATGCCATCCTCTAATTCAGCTCCTAGTGTAACGATTTCTCTGCTTTCTTTTGAAATTTCACTAGGTTCTTGACTGCTGGTAATGACTACTTCAAAATCTTCAACTTTACTTTTCTTCGTCATAACATTCTCAACAGATTTATTCTTGGGCATTGTTACTTTTGGTCTTTTATGGCTCTTCTCAGTTCCAATGTCATCTTCAGTAACGACAACATATGCTTCACTGTTAGTTTCAACTTCATCGCCCTCAAAAGTAACTTGTCTACCCTTGCTAGATTTATCCACTAGAGGCCTTTTTTCCTGATCCTTTGGATGTAGTTTTGTAGCATCATCAATTACTACATTTTCCTTGTTTTCCATATCTTATTCTGACACTGAGTAAAAACTACTAACAACTTTCATGATATCATGCTCTATGAAATAAATGACTTCCAAACTAATTGAACAACTTTCAACAAAATTATGCCAAACAAAATATCATATGTTAGTAAAAAAAAAATTTAAAAATATAGCGAGACACTTTCAAGAAAGAAAAATACAAATATAAATAACAATACTTATGATTTTTTGTTTCATCTCATTTACGATTTGTTTACACAACTTTGTAGATACCTCTCTCGTGTCATACAATGAATATGTTAGTAGATATTTAATCCTTTCATGTGACTTGGGAGCTTTTGTAAGTATGTAAACAACTTCAGTGTCCGGTACCGAACACATATCTATGACTCTTCCCATCAGCTCAAAAATTCCATTTTCATTCGGTATATCAATATATAGATATATATTCACATTTTGGCTTTCTCTTTCTTTCACATACCAGATTCTTGATGGGAATTTCACCTCTTTTGAATTCTTCTAGTCTGAAATTGTCTTCTTATCATTTGAGGCACTTGAAAGATTTGTAGCCATGAGCTCAGGTGGAGTTTGTTCACCAATGTTTTTTGAAGATGCATCTTTAAGAGTCTTTGGTCCAGACATATTCACAGAAATCTTCTTTGATGCCATTTTCCTGAAAAATAGAAACACATAAATCAGTAAATAACGAAAACATATTAACTTAAATCCACAACGAAAATATATCATAAATTTTTAATTTGTATAATCAGATAATTGAAATTAAAAAAATATTAACACTAAGAAATGGTAGAAGCCCACTGACACCACCCCGTCCATCCGCGGAGTGGCGGGCGATTTCCCCACCCCCTACCCCCCATGCCCCCCCTACCCCTCTTCCCCCCCAACCGAGCCACGCCACCCCACCCCACAATCAGACAGCCATCCAACCCCACCCTTACCCCCCTTCCATCCCTCCCCCCTACCCCCATGCCACACACCCCCCAACAACTTCCCCCCAACCCCCAACCCCCTACAACCACCCCCATTTCCCCCCTCCCCCCCCAAACCAAGCCACCCCACCCCGCAATCGGACGACCACCACAGCCCACCCTTACCCCCCTTCCACCCATTCCCCCTACCCCCATCCCCCTCTGCCCTCCCAAACCAACCCACCCCTTCCCGCAATAGGACGACCATCCCATCCCACCTTTACCCCTGTTCCACCCCTTCCCCCTACCCCCAACTCCCCCTAGCCCTCCCTCCTACCCGCCTCCCCCACCTGCCTTTCCCCCCTCTCCCCCTCTCCCTCGGCCCTCCCTCTTATCCTCCCCCTCCCCTACCCCCTCAACCCCCCTGCCCCTACCCCCTCTCCCTCGACCCTCCCTCCTATCCCCCTAACTCACCCCTTACCCCCTCTCTCCCCTGGCCCTCCTTGCCACCTCGCTAACCCACCCCGCTCTCCGCCCCTCCCTTGGCCCTCCCTTGGCCCTCCCTTCCCTACCCGTACCCCCCTCACCCCTCCTTTGCCCCCCAACCCCCTACCCCTTAGCACCCCTACCCAGCCCCCCTACCCCCCTCGGCCCCCCCACTCCACCCCCCTACCTGACCCCGACCCACACCCAGTCCCTTCCCCCCTACTCACCTCGGCCCCCCCACCCCTCCCCCCCTACCTGGCCCCTCACCCCTCCCCCCCTACCCCATTGCCCCCGTCAGCATCCCCTCCCTACCCCCCTACTTGGCCCCCTCACTGCACCCCCTTACCCCCCTCAGCACACCCACCTTACACCCCTCCACCCGACCCCCCTCCCTTCCCCCTCCCTACCCGAGACCCCCACACGGCCCCCCTCCCTTCCCCCTTCCCCCTCACCCCCCTGTCCCCCTCCCTCACCCGGCCCCCCTCCCCCCTCGGCCCCACCACCCTACCTCCTACTTGGCCCTCCCACCTCACCCCCTTACCCCCCAACCTAGCCCCCACCCGACTCCCCCTCCCTTCCCCCTCCCTACCCCGCCCCCCCCACCTAGCCCTACTCCCTTCCCCCTCCCCCCTCGGTCCTCCTACCCACCCCCCCCTCACCCTACCCCCTACCCGACACCCTCTCCCTTCCCCCGCCCCCACTTCCCCCCATCCCCCCCCTCGGCCCCTACCCATCCCCCTCCCCCCTCGGCCCCCCCACCCACCCCCCCCCCTTTCCCCTCCCCCTCCCCTCCCCACCCCACTCGCCCTCCACCCTCCACCAGATCGGACTGCCAGCCCCCGTTCCCCCTCCCCTACCCACCCCACTCAGCCTCCGCCCTCCACCGGATCAGACTGCCACCCGGCCAGGCCACCGGGGTGGTGCGGGGTGGGGCGGTGGTGCCCCACCCCGCGCCACCCTGGCGTCCCGTTGGCCCGCTCGGGGTGGCAATTCGATTTGAGGGGGGGGTGGGTGGGGGCCGGGTAAGGGGGGAGGGGGAAGGGAGGGGAGGGCATGTGTGGGCTGACGGGGGAGGGGAAGGGAAGGGAGGGTGGGCGGGTAGGGGCCGAGGGGCGGGGGTGGAGGGGGGGGAAGGAAGGAGGGGTGGGTAGGGGTCGAGTGGGGGCGTGGGGGTGGTGAGGGGGCAGGGGGGTGGGTAAGGGCGGGCGGGGTAAGGGGTGGGGTGGGGGGGGGCACCGAGGGGGTAGGATTGGGGGGTGGGGTGGGGGCACCGAGGGGCGGGAGAGGGGGCGGGGTAGGGGGTAGGGGGTGGGGTCGGGGGGCCGAGGGGGGAGGGGGAGTGGGGTAAAGGGGGGGTGGTTGTTGGGGGTTGAGGGGGGAGAGGGAGAGGGAGGCAGAGGGGGTAGTGGGGTGCGGTAGGAGGGCCTGGGAGGGGGTAGAGGGGTGCGGTGGGGGTGCCGAGGGGGAGGGTAAGGGGGTGGGGTCGGGGGGCCGAGGGGGGAGGCGGGAGGGGGAAGAGGGGTAAGGGGGGGGTGTTGGGGGCTGAGGGGGTAGGGCGGGAGGGCCGAGGGGGGAGGGGGAAGGAGGAGGGGGACGGGTGAGTGCAATCTAGGTAGGGGGGTAGGGTGGGGAGGCCTAGGGGGGTAGGGGGCTGGGAGGAGGGGTGGGGAGGGGAGGCCTAGGAGGGTAGGGGGGCCGAGTGAAGGGGTAGGAAGGGGGGGTCGTGGGGGGTAGTGGGGGACGGTTAGGAAGGTGGGGTGGGATAGGGGTTGAGGGGCGAGAGGTGAAGGTGGGGGAGGGTTAGGGGGTGGAGTGGGATGGGGGTTGAGCAGGGGGGGAGGTCGTGGGTGGTAGGCGGGGTAGAGTGGGTGGGCCATGGGGGGTAGGGGGGACGGGTAGGGAGTGCGGGGGGGTAGGAAGGTGGGGTGGGATGGGGGTTGAGGGGTGGGAGGTGAGGGGAAAAGGGTGGCAAGAGGGGGTAGGCATGGGGTTGGGGGGCGACTGTGGGGGGGAAGGGCGGTAGGGGGGAGGACGTGGGGGGCAGGGGGTGGGGGGGGGGGGGTTGGGTCGGAAGGTGGGGGTGGGGTGGTCGAGGGGACAGGGTGGGTGAGTTTGGGGAGGGGGCTGGTAGGGTGTGCAGAGGGAGTGGGTGGCCGACCGATTGCAGGATGGGGGTGCCCCGGGCCCACCATGCTCACAGCGGAAATATTGGTTAATTTGGCTGACAAAAAATCTTAAGTTTAAGAAAAAAAAATCTACTTCTTTAAACTAATTTAATATGAGAATTTTCAAGGAAAAAAATTTAACTGACCTTTCAATTGCGAGAATTCTTCGTTGAATATGTTGTTGATACCAATGTAGCTGCTCCACAAATTCACTCCAAGTCTTTCAATGAACCTTGGAAAACCTTGATGTAATGTGAGTAATAGTGATAATGGAATATATAGGTGAAATTACAGAGATGTTTTACTGTACGGTGAATGTGGGATTAATCAGTTTTAATAAATTTTAACATGTTAATTTTTTTATGGCGATGAAGGAAAATATGATAAAGCGAATATTATGGAATTGTTTTACAGTGGGGTGAATGTGGGATTAATTTGTTTCAAAATGTATTATAAAAATTAAAAAAAACATTCAATTGTTTAGTAAATATTATATACTTTAACTATTAAAATAATTTAGGTAGAAGTTGTAGTTTACAATTTTAACTTTAATGATTTATTTCATAAAAAAATTTAGTTTGCATTTTTCATTAAATTGTAGAATAAAATAATGAAGAGAAATAAATCTCACAAACTTTTAGGAGGGAAATATTTTCGCGAAATTTTTTGGGAGGAAAATTTTTGGAGGGAAATATTTTCGCGAAATTTTTTCGGAGGAAAATTTTTGGAGGGAAATATTTTCGCGAAATTTTTGGGGGGGGATTTTTGGAGGGAAAATTTCACTAAGCTATATAATATCTTTAGGAGACTCTCTATTTATATCATTCAACATATTGTATTTGAAAGGGATGGATTGTCCTGATAGTGAAGTTTCAATTTATACAGCATCAACATCTTCATCGCGTAACAACTCTATTCATATGGATGAATATAGCGGGAATTCTTCCACTATGAATAAAAAGTCAATTCTTCCACTTAGTCATGATTCTAAGGACTATGAGAGCAGCACTGATGAAAGAGGGGATGGAGAATTTCAAATAAATAAAGAGTCACCAATTCCACTTAGTCCAAATTCAAAGGACTATGAAAGCAGTAGTAATGATGAGTTTGATGACAAATTTCAAAAGAATGGAGTGTCACGGTGTCCACTTAGTCCTAATTCTAAGGACTATGGAAGCAGCAGTGATGAAGAGCATGATGGTGAAGTTCAAAAGAATGGAGTGTCATGGTGTCCACTTAGTCCTAATTCTAAGGACTATGAGAGAAACAGTGTTGAAGAGAATGATGACGAATTTCAAAAGAATGGATTGTCACAGTGTCCACTTAGTCCTAATTCTAAGGACTATGAGAGCAGCAGTGATGAAGACCGTGATAACGAATTTGAAAAGTATGGAGTGTCAAAGTGTCCACTTAGTTCTAATTCTAAATATTATGAGAGCAGCAGTGATGAAGTGCATGATGATAAATTTCAAAAGTATGGAGTGTCACGGTGTCCAGTTAGTCCTAATTCTAAGGACTATGAGAGCAGCTTTGATGAAGAGCGGGATGATGAATTTCAAAAGTATGGAGTGCCACGGTGTCCAGTTAGTCCTAATTCTAAGGACTATGACAACAGTAGTGATGAAGAGCAGGATGATGAATTTCAAAAGAATGGAGTGTCACGGTGTCCACTTAGTCCTAATTCTAAGGACTATGAGAGCAATAGTGATGAAGAGCGTGATGATGAATTTCAAAAGAATGGAGTGTCACAATGTCCTCTTAGTCCTAATTCTAAGGACTATGAGAGCAGTAGTGATGAAGGACAGGATGATACACTTAGTCCTAATTCTAATGAGTATAAAGGTAGCAGTGATGAAGGACAGGCTGATGCACTTAGTCCTAATTCTATGGACTGTGAGAGCAGCACTGGAAATGAACATGAGGAAGAATATACAATAAACATCGAGTCAAATTTTCCATTGAGTCTGAATTCTAAGGACTATGACAGTAGCACTGAAGAAGGGAAATATGAAGAATATCCTCCAAGTCAGTATTTGAAAAGAACAGTTGATCATATTGTGGATAACATTCCTCTTAATGATGATGAAAATCCTTATACAAATGATGATCCAATGATGGAGATGTTGCTAGGAAATATTGTATCGAGGAGTAGGAGCAGACCTTTTCGTATCAATGCAAGATGTTCTAATTATACAAGGGGTAGAGCAGAATATCTGACGAGAAGAAGTTCCATCAGCGCACTCATTTCAAGTGAATGTTGCCAAAAAGATTGCTTGAAACATATGGATTTCAAATTTGCATTAGAGAGCAGGAAGATATATTTGTCAATGAATAAAAGCATGCAAAATTCATATTTAGTTGGGTGCATGCAATCTACATTGTCAGGTTATGATTATCATATTAGGACTTTATTTATCTTTAGAAAAGCTTTCAGAATGTTTCATTTGATTGGGAATTTTTGTCTCTCGAGAATTCAAGAAAATTTGGAAAAGGATCCCACATTGTATTCTAAAGTACGTCATAAAAGAGAGTTTGGGCCATTATCAATTACCACAATGTCATGGATGAAAGATTTCTTTTCAAAGCATGGAGAGTGTATGCCAAATAGAGAGACAATACATATTCCAGATAATTTTTCAAGACGAGAAATCTACAACTTATACAAAGAATATGCAAAAGGTGTTGAGGGATATGGCCGGTTTATTACATATCAATATTTTGTGAAGGTATGGAAGAAAGAATTCAACAATGTCCGTATTCCTAAAAAGACAAGAATGGGGATTTGCAGTACATGTGCTTCTCTTAAATAAAAAAGGGACAAATGTGAAGGGTCAGAAAGAGGTAGGCATTCATAACTTTAACTTTTAAAATTGTATATTCATCAAGTATGAAAACATATTTCTTAATGGCTTTCTTTTATGTTGTGTAGATTCAATTGTCAAAGAACTTCAGGAGCATCGTGAACAACAAACAAATGAAAGGAAAAAGTTGTACAAGCATCGAAAGAAGTGTTATGATAATCCGAATAAATATTTGGGTTTGATAATTGATGGTATGGACCAGAAGAAAACACTTTTACCACATTTTGTTCACACACCCAAAAATTTACAGGAGGAAAATTTTATTCAGTATCACTTGGTCGGTTGTATGGTCTTCAATGGGAAAATGTTGCCAAAGGTGTACTTCACAACTCCAAATATTCATAATGATTCAAATCTGACCATAACCATAATTCATGATGTGCTTTCTCATTGGTTTGGTAATCTTCCTGAAGTTTCATATCTACAATTGGACAACACTTGCTGTGAAAACAAAAATTGGGTTGTTTTTAGATATCTAAACATGCTTGTTGAATTGAGAATTTTTCAGAAGGTAAAGGTTGGTTTCCTTCTTGTTGGGCACACTCATGACCATATTGATCAAATGTTCAATCGTTTTTCAGTCACATTGAGGAGGAAGGAAGTTGGGAGCTTGCCATCATTAATTGAATGTATTAAGAAATCATACATGCTAGAGCCTACTTTTGATGTGTTGGAAGAAACTGTTGACATGCGAAAGTTTATTATGGGATCATATGGTGAGGGGAAATGCATTGAACAACTTAATGACATTAGCTTCCAACATCAATTTCGTATCAAAAAAATTGATGGGAAAACACTAATATGGGGCAAGAAGTATTCAACTACTGCAGAATGGGCACCGTCATCAGGTTTGCAATTTTTGAAGTTCATTCCAGATCATGCAATATTTGGATCAAAAATACTGTTATTACACTCAGTTGGTGAAGTTCATAATGCACACAAACAAAATAGAGATATAAATTATTCTAATTTCCTAGAAGAAATTAAAAAATGTATTAGATATACATATGAGTACTTTGACATTGCTAATTCAGTTTGGTGGGAGTCATTTTTCAATAATCAAAGTGATATCGTTTCAACAACAACAAATGAAGATATACCTCTGAAAAATCCATTTATTTGGCCACAAAATGTGTCAAATGCACATGAGGAAATAAACATTGTTGAACAACAACAATCTCAAGGTATTATTAATTCTTCACAGGCAAAGGAAAGAGAGATGTATATTGGTTCCAGAAGATCTCGTGCACAACGTGAAGCCATGGAAGACCTTTACAGGGGTTCAATATAGGATATTAAGGAGGGTTGCATGATCGCAGTGCTAGCAGATGGAGATCCCAATGGATATCCATTCTGGGTTGCTAAAGTTATAAATGTCTTTACAGAAAATGAGGATGTTACAAGTGTTGAAGTACATTGGTATGCCACAAATACACACCCATTCAATGGTGTGTATAAGCCAGAGAAGGTAGTTGACAAAAAAATTGGCGGAAAGAGAAAAAGAAAGGGTACAAATATAAATCGTCGCCACACAAACATATTGAAATTGGAGGATGTTGACATACTTGTTTATGACTTCAATTTAATAAAGAGAGGAACTCTTCGCTTCAAGACGATAGAGATTATGAAAAGGTTGTTACCAGAAGGAACAATGTTGAGATGGGAGTCTGCTAAAACCAGTCGTAGATCTAGAAGAATTTTGAAACTTGAAATGATGGGCATGCATGTGGACTCAGATGGGGCACTAGTTGATGAAAGAGAAGAATATGGAACATCTTCGTCAGCATCTAGTCACTCATCTGAAGATGTGAATTCTGATGGTGTGCAAGAAAATATGAGTGATTTTGAATAATTGTTTAAGACAATTTATCTAACTCATGTATGCATCGTATCTTGAAATAAATTTTTTTATTTCCATATGGTGTTAAATGAGAAGTTATGATTTATTTTTATGTTGTTGGATCATTTTACTAGCATTTTTTAAAATTTTGAAGATTGACCCTAAAAAAAAAATCGTTGTTCCAGTTTAATCATTTTTTCGTTTTCACGTTGTATTTTGCACAAAAAATTTGTTTTCACTGCCATTTTTAAAACATGTTCAAAATTGTCCCTAAAAAAAAAACCATTGTTCCAGTATACACACTTTTCGTTTTTAGCACTGTTTTTGATGATTTTTTGGTGTTTTTCGGCCAAAGTTCCTGTTTTGAGTTTATAGTTCCCGTTTCAAAGTTTACATTGTTTTTTCCCGATGGATTGATAGGTCCAACAAAATCAATAACGCATTTATCAAAAGCCTGCAATGTTACTTGTAGCACTAGTGGAATTTCATCTCTTCTTGAAGGTTTTCCAGTTCTTTGGAATACATCACAATTTTGACAATACTCCTTTGCATATTTGTGTAGTGTAGGTCACCATAATCCCTTATTTAAAATTTTATGCGTAGTAGCTTTCCCTGCATAATGTCCACCGACTGCACCATTATGAGTTTTTGTTAAAATTATCTATCTTTCGAGTATTTCATCTGGTCCCATATTATACAAATGTCCTGCTATTAGTGAAAAATATGATGCCTTAACCACCAATTCTTTCTTCTCTTGTGTAGTGTATTACGAAGGAGCCATCCCTATGGTTAAGAAGTGAATAATATAAACGAAGTGATCATTTGCAATCTTGATTGCAAATAGCTACACATAAGGAAGATTATCCTCTATAGTTGTTGGTTCTTCTCCTGTTTCCAACCTTGACAAATGATAAGGTCGAACATTTAGTCTTCCTAGCTTAACAATAACTTCAAAGTCATACTCCTGAAACAATAATAGCCATATGAAAATATTTCCTCCTAAAATAGGCTTATTGACCAAATATTTTAGTGCAGAGTGATTTGTGAACATCTTGAAATGTGATCCCAACAAATAATGTCTAAACTTATGTAAACCATAGAAAATCATTCTCTTTATGTAGTTGTATAGTTCTTCTCTACTTTAGACAATTTCCTAATTGCAAAATCTATCAGGGTGATTGATTTCTCGTGCACCAGGCTATGCCAATACCACTCCTAAAGCTATGCATGAAGCATCCACATGAACATGAAAGTCCTTATTCCAAACTAGGAATACCAGTATAGGAGCAGTTACCATCTTTTCTTTTAGTGTGTCGAGGCTCTTTTTACATTCTTCATTCCATAGGAATGTTACATCTTTCTTCAATAGTTTTTCCATAGGCGCAGTGATCTATGCATATCCTTTGATAAATTTTCTGTAATATCATGTATGTCCTAATGTGGTGCAAAGTTGTCTCACTATTTTTTGTGGAGGTAAATTCACAATAATAGAAATCTTCTTAGGATCCACCATAAATCCTTGCTTGCAAACAATATGTCTTAGTAATATACCAAAAGGCACACATAATATGCACTTTTTGATATTCATAGAAATCCGATACTACATACATGTGTCAAGCATCAGTCCTAAGCTTGCAACATGTTTCTTCAATAGCCCAAACATTGTCCAATCATCGAAGTATACTTCTAAAAACTTGTGAATATATTCTTTTAAAGCTGCAACCACCACTCTTCAAAATATGGAAAGGGCATTCTTCAGTCGAAAAGGCATCACTGTACACTGATATGAACCCCATTCTATAGTGAAGGTGGTCTTATGTCGATCCTCTGGTGCAATTCTAATCTGATGGCTTCCTGAAAATCCATCCGTAAATGAATAGGCTTCTTGGCCTCCTACATTGTCCAATACTTCATCAGTGAAAGGAGTAGGGAATGGGTCATGCAGACATGCATCATTTAACTTCCTTAAATCAACACAAATCCCGATTTCTCCTTGTGTTTTCTTTTCTTTTACCACCATAGGACTTACCCACTCTTATTCTTCCACAAGTTCAATAATTCTAGCTGCTATCATTTTGTTAAGTTATTTCTTCACTTTTTCTTTATACTTTGGATTCAATCTATAAGGCCCTTTCTTAACTAGCTTCACATAAGGCTTTAGAGGAATCTTCATAAGTCCTAAATCTCCTACTATGCCCTTTATTGTAGTTAAATCTAGCACCCTGTGGCACAAGTGCTTCAGGAGATAGAGAAAGCTTCCTAGAGACAGCCTCTAGGTTGATTGTAGACCAGTGCCTAGGACATCTTAAATAGAGGAGTGCTTAAGAGATTCTCTGTGAGGGGTTTTAATCACTCCAATTGTCATGTAGAAAAGGTAAAAGGAGGGGCTTGGTTCAATAAGATTTCATGAGGTAGATTCAAGCCAACTCATGGATCCAAACGCTGGGGGCAATCTCAAAGAGAAATGACTTCTTCTTCTGGTGGCCGACACACGAAAATGAGACAATTTAAAACTGAAGTTGTAGTGGTGGTGGAGAGAAGTAGAGGAAGGAGGGAAATATATGCATAGGGTTGTAACAAACAGAATCTTAAGCATCAATGTTCCAGTAGAAAGTGGAATTCGATGGATAGGGCTGTAAACAACACAAAATACTAAACCATGGCTTTCCGGTGAAATGATAGAAATAAAGGAGTGAAAAAGAAGGTTTCAAATCAAACATGGCATGGGTATCATTCTTTTCCAAAAGCTAACGTATATATGGACTAATACAGGTCCTACAGGTTAATAAAATGCACAAGTACATCTATAATTTTACAGGTACTGCAATGCTAGTGAATAACACATATAGGCCTGTGATAAGCACAAGTACTTTCTTCTATGAGCAACGAAGATAAATCCATAGATTGAAGAGGAGCCAACTGCATTCGTTATACTATTTCAAAGGAAGAAAAACATAAATTAAATGAGATTATCGAGAGGAACATGATGCACATTAATCATGCTTGGAATCAACATGGAAACACCATTTATCTCAAAGGGTCTAAATAACATGTCCATACATTCAGTATGATATCAGTGAAGCCCCCATGAATAAAAATATTAGAACCAAATGGAATCACAAAACTCAGACCCTGCTAGAGAGAAATTTTGGAACCTCTCTTATGAATTTCATCCCCTTATTTATAAGAATAGGGGGAGAGCTTCAGTTACAATGAAAATATCCATGAGCCAAAGCTCCAACTGTCTCAACCCTTGTAAGGCTCTTCTACCTAAAGATTACAATCGAGATCGAATCCCTTCTTGGTAATTGGAAACCATGAAAATTAAAAAATAAACAGGAGGAAGAATGGAGGAAGGAGTCTTTTGGTGTCCCTGTGAAAACTTTAGATCAGGCAATGTCTCTGTCACCCTGTGCTTCCCATGTTGCTTGGCATGTTTACTATCTATTCTTCTTTAAATGCTTTTAGCACTGACTCTGGAGGCATGTTGCAGTATAGTTTTATCATGAATGTGCCCACACCTGGTTTGAATGCGCCATCCCCCATGATTTACTGTCAAAGTTGCTATCAGGATCAACTTAGTCATTTTAACCTTTAAAATCCTGTTGAATTCAATCGACGCCCAAATCTTCCTAGTTTTGAATTCTCGATCTTTTGTATGTAGTTTTACAACTGCTTTTGGCGTCAACCCTATCATTTATGCATTTAAAGTCCCGTTGAACACAATCGGCGCCCTGATCTAGCCTGGGGTTGTGTATTATAGTGTAACAAAGAAGACTCTTAGGTGCGGTATTTTTATCTCTAAAATAGGCAAAACAAGCACTTTTTTTATTTCCCCCTTAGCCCCCTTTATTATATCCCCTTTTGTAATTTTCCTCATATCACCATGGGTTGGAACTAGGGGCTTAGCCCTTCAAGCACTAAGGATTTCCACTGCTATGTGGGGGGCCTTTTCCTTTGTGATTCAGAATCCCACATCCCACTGAATACACCTTACCTTTAGCTTTTCCCCGAGACACCTGCAATCGTTGATCTGAGGGGTGACGTCATCACTGCCACATGTCACCCTATGAGTGGTGACACATGTCACCCATAAATGGCCTAATAGAACCCATGAAAACACTGAAACTGAATGTCATGTGTCCCTCATACGGCCCGTCACCCTCCATACTACCACATCACTTGTCATACTACCACTTGTCATCCGTACTACCATGTCAATGATGACGTCAGCTACCATGTCAGCTTTGAGGACCAATCATATGCCACCATGTGGCCCCCTGGAGGAGAGAGAGAAAAAGGCCTGCCTGATCCTATTTTCACATGCATTTCATTTGTAAATAAATTTCGTCCCTCCCCAGCGATGTAACACTAAATAGAAAAATTGGCAGTTTAGAATGTTTTCAAGTGGTCAGCCCCGCCGATCCCCGATAGCTGACAACCCAAATCCACTGATCACTGTACCACTATACCACCACGTGGAGGAAAGAGAAGGGGGTGTCCCGACCTTGGTTTCTTCATGATTTTCCTTTGTAAATGATTTTTTGGCCTCCCTGATGATGTACCACTATATCGCATATCGACGTTAATGCAAGGTTTTTGAGTGTCCGAGAGTGTGATGCTATGGGATGTGGGTTCACGGGACTGTGATATAGCGATATTGCGGGATGCAGTATGCAGGACCGCAGGATCGCGGGATTGCAGTATTGTGGGATCGCGGGACTGCGGGACTGCAGGACAACAATACTGTGAGATGCGGGATTGCGATTTGCCCCTCAACCTCCGATTGAAATTTTCCTTACTCCTTTGGTCTTTTCTCTTTGTTTTCCAGCTTTCCCAAGGGTAACTTCAACATTCTCTAACTTCTGCTCCAAGAGTCCATTATTGGACTTCCATATACAATAGGAAAGCTCTTTCTGAGCACTAGGAAATGGAGAGGGTTTCATTAAGCTTTAATAGCTTCAATGGCTAAAAAATTATCATCAAACTTCACTAATATTTGGCATTTGAAGAAACTGATGACTGATAAAGTAGTGAGTGACAACACCCTTTATATCTGAAAACTTAGTAGGGAATAACTCCTGGTATTCATGCAGAATATCTGTCACTTTGCTAATTTTTTCTTCATCCCAATAATCTCCTATCATTGCAAAATTCAGCTCCTCTTCTGATCCTATATTCACCTTCTTTGTCTTCAATGGATTTGTTATATTAGAAATTTCTAACTCAAGTACATTCACTTCAGAGTAGCCTTCATCTTCTGCTATGTCAATATTGCAAGGGTATTCATCCAATTCTCTTTTGTCTATGTAAGTTGTTAACTTCGCACATCTCACTCCGTGATACTTCTTTAGGTGTGCAGGAATTTATCAATTCCTGAAGTCCTTCTACATCTCTTTGATATCGCAACAATTTCATACAAGTTTGAAGAATAGATTTTAAAGTATCTACCTTATATGTTGCATCCTATTCCTTTATTTCAGAGATTGGCCTTATGTCGAAGATGATATACCACAACTATTCTTCTAATTCTACTGCACGCTAGATGTCGAAGCTCCTGCATCCATAAAGCTTCAATTCGCTTCCATAAAGACTTCTTTTTCCTTTTGACTATCAAACACAAGGGCTTTTTCAATAGTCTTTATAACCCATGTAGCTTCAAATTCCTTCTTTCCATCTTCTTTATCATTTCCATTCGCAGCTTCACTCCTTGTTACATTATTAATGCGAGGTTCATCGGTCCTTGGTTCCACAGTCATGATCTGAATGTTTTGTGTCGGCTGTTGATTTTTCTTTTCTTGTATTTTTTCCATAAGTACTAGAAACTCCTTAATTACATGATCTAATGATTTTCAATACTTACATGTCATAGTAGGATTCAGACAATCTCTTGCAAAGTGACCTGCTTGGCCACAGTTGTAACAAATAATCTGTCCATGACTTTGACCAGCTCCGCCACCTCGACCTTGGCCTTAGTAACTACCTCGACCACTATAATGTCCATGTTCCTCATGTCCATGTTCTTCATATTGTGTTCTATAGGCATCAATACTGCGCTCTATCATCAATTCATAAGCTCAAGATTTGTTCTCATCATGCCCTACTGATTTGTAGAATTTCCAATATAAGTTTGTTGTAGTCTTGACATACTTCTACAATAAGTAGCAATCCTCTGCACAATGTTCATCTCTAGTTTTACATATCTCGCACCATAAGTTGGATCCAGGATTCAAAGGATTGGATGCTCCACTGGCCATGTAGTTTATGAAGGGAGGGCATTGTTCTTTGGAATGGACTTTTGATTTACACTTCGTACACCACACTTCTTCGCATAATTCTTTACTTTTATTCATATCTTGTATCTGCAAAGTCAAATTTTCCAGCTAACTCTGGATCTGCTACATACCTGCATTGGTGTCCCCTATAGGCAAAGCTTCTAATTTCATCGCAAGTTCTAAAGATTCAGCTTGAGTTTCTATCTTCTATTGTGACAAAGGCAATCTTATATGTGGAAGCAACGCAACTATAAACCATTATTTATGTTGTCGCAGAGCTATTTCAAAGCTCACATGATCCAATAATATCTTGAATCTTTGATCATATTCCCAAACAGACTCAATAGGATTTATTTATTTATTTATTTTAGCTCTGTGATACACTGCGACTCAGACTTCGTCTTGTTAAATTATTTTACTAGTGTTGTTTTAATGTCTGCAAATGATCTGATCTAATTGCTCGAATACTTCATGTACCAAGTCAACACTTTATCTTAGAATGTTGTGACAAGATGCACATTATTTATAGTTTCTCATGGACCTACTTCACTGTCCATATTGCTTCACATAAAAACCAGAACTACTATGGATCCTCTGATCCAGTACCTTTAAAGATATGTAGCTTAATATCATCGACCATAGTTCTTCTTGGAGGGGGAGGGGGAGGGGGTGGGGGAGGGAGATTCGTAAGAGGAGGGGTATGGGGGTTAGGGGGGGTAGGGGAACAGGGAAAGCCAAAAGCACCATGACTACTAGTTAATAATGGATTTGATGAACTTTTAGGTTGGAAGGGTGAATGCTGCGAAGTTCCTTCAGGGTTCTCAGGGAGATTTTCTTTACTTTCAGACTCACTCAACAGGGGCCTATAGTCAGTTTCTATAAAATTCTTCAGATCTTGGCCACAAGATCTCTTCCTAGTGTCTATTCTATATATTTTTCCACTTCGTGTTGTTCTAGTTTCTTCTTTGGATATTCTCCAAAACATAAGTAGCATTCATAAAATTCCGCTTCGCACAAAAGCATCTTAGTCCAATTTTTTTATAGATTTCAAGAACCTACCTCATGGTCCTTTGAAAAATTTCCATTCTCCTTCGCTATAGGACACATTAGAGTCTACCATGAACTCAGTAATGAATCCTCCCAAGATGCTATCAATCCAGAAGTCAACAAATCTTTATATCCTATTGTCAATGTTCTTGAGTCGCTGTATCAATTCAGGAGTCCACCCCTTAGGTTCGTCTCTTTGAAAACAATTCTTTCTCTCATTTAACCTTGATATCCGCTCGTATAGCTCAAGTTGAAACGAACGAAAGAATATTGCATATTTATCTTCGAAAATATACTTCTCCAAGCACCTCCTAGTGTACAGAAAAAGGTTTCTATTATCTTTTTCTGCAAATTCTCGTTCCTTCAGTTCTACTCACTCTTGAATTTCTTTCTTTGATGGATGCCACATAAAAATGTCCCTCAAACAAATCCTTATCCTAACAATAGAACCATTTGTTGGCTTAGGTTGGGCTGTCCTAGGTTCAGATTTTACTACACATCAAAAAAACCCTCAATCATTGGCCCTTTCGGCAATGACCTACAGGCAAGTTGTAGTTTCACTCGAAGTGACTATGGGAGGTTGCAGAACTAGGTTTCTGCAACCTTGAGGGATACTGCAATGTGGAAATTATGTATTTTCTTATTCTATAACACTTATAAATTACTTCACATTCATGAACTACTTCTCAGTTATATATTACTTTGCAGAATTACATTCATCATACCATAAACATACATAAACTTCACAGTACTGAAATAAAGTGGAGATGATAAGAAAAACACATGAAGACATAAATTTTACCATGATTCATCCCAATGTGGCACTACATCCACAAGAAATGTTGCTTATAATAGAGAGTTTGGTACAACAAACAGTTCTTTTCCTACGCACATAGTTGCAGGTTGTTTGTGCACTAAGTTGTATATAATCTGCGCACTAAGTTGCAGACAATCTGCGCACTAAGCTGCAAACCCAGTCCTCCATGCACTCAGCTGTAGAGCCTCAACCCTTTCTCCGAAGTATATATCATAAAGATACAACCATAAACACAGATCTGGATCAATAGTTGGCTTCCTTCTTTATTATTCATCCCTATATATACTATTACATTGATGTTATAGACATTTTTGGGCACTGCAACCCCAAGCATAAAATGTCCATAAACCAAGGACTCCTAAGTCCCTAAAAGTGTTGTTCTAATCCCTAAAGGAAGAAGGTCAACTGATTACAGCTTCTCCCAGAAGTTCTCCATGAAAAACTGCTCAGAACTGGTTAAACAGGATCATTTCACCTGCCCCATAGGCAAAGTGCATTGCATCTCACCTAAACACACTCTGTGGGTGCGTTGCATTTCAAAAAGCCCTTCTATGGGGTGCGATGGGCGAGAAGTGACAAATGGCAGTGTCAATCCGCGAGGTGGAGAGGCATGTAATCTTCCAGAAACTTCTCCTGTGACACTTGCTTCTCTGAATTCGACCAAGGATGAGTAAGATATCATAAATCTCCAAGTGGAAGCAAGAACTATCAGAGGGAAGACACTAATCAAATCACAAGATGACTCATCTCCCTTACAGATATCTATATATGGATCCCTCATCCCAGAGATCCAGAGGCTGGAATTTGGCATCTTGTAAGGAATTGTTGTTGGTTTCTTGAGACAACATCATAGTGTTGGGTGATCTAAGCTTTGTATGAGGTGAAGAAGGGCTTACTTGCTGGGAGGATGATGCTGGGTCAGAACAACTGGTTGTAACTCTCTTGGCTTTTTCTTGATTATCAATAAAAGCTATTCAAGTTTTCCTCCATACTCTTGTGTCGTTTATGTTTTATGCATTTGTATGGTCAATTTACATCTGATCCTAGATTGTTTATGATAATATATCCATGTTCTTGTATAGTGTTATGCTACTTTGATTCTACAGGTACTCTGTGAAGCTGGGTGTACAAGGAAGCAAGTAGCAAAGGACTATCAGAAGAGAGAGGAATCGAACTAGGAGCCAAGCGCAAGACAGAGGTTGGTCTCCTTTATTCTTCTCTCATCTATCTTTCATAAAGGGAAAACGAAAGTAGCTTTACTTTGTTTGTTTCTAAGGTAGCTACCACACCTTAGTGGGATTAGCAGTTCTGCATAGACACTTTTCCCTGTAACAAAATGGCGACTTCGCTGGGGAGCGACTAGGTTGTTTGTTTATCTACATTGTTGTTTACTTTATAAACTTACAAACGGAGCCTGAAGTCGAGCCAGGTAGCTTTCGAACTGCATTTGCTATGCAAATGCAAAGTAGATAAATGCCGCTTCAGTCAATCTCTGGGTTTTGTTTATGAATTAAACAACTGATTTACGAACTCTCTAATTGCCCTTGTGGTGGCTCTAGTAACCTCCTTAGATCTACCCTTGTTGTTGATTTACTGATTACCACTTACTCGGCCAAAATCCCTGAACTGAACTGCAAATTGTGACCCAGAACCCAAGCAAAGTCTCGTCTCTGGCCCAGCGTAGTCTCTGTTCTGTGAATCTGAAATTCAGTGCACTTCCCGAGTGTAGTAGGTGCGCTGCATTTCAAGTTCACTGTGTTACAGGTGCGCTGATCAGACTAGGCATTGTTCCTCAATTTTGGTTTCTATGTTCATTCTTTTCAGTTCTATTCATGAATTTTGCTGCCTATGGTCAGTATACCTCTGTTTGAAACCCCTTTCCTTGCTGATATTCTGCCTCCATTGTGCAAAGAACTGTAAATGTTTTTGTGTATTTGTTGAGTCATTTTCAGTTCTCCTTTGCAAAAAGTAACGTAATTGTACTGTCGTTTCTTGATTTGAAAGTGTCGCAAGTGTCAATTTTAGTCATAGGAGAGAGTCTGGTTGCTCTTGATAGTCGATTACCCTATTACTATTGTATTTGATCTGAATGTGTAGTTTTTCTAGTGTCAAAAGAAAGTATTCATTTCCAAATCGCAAAGTGTTGTGATTGTCTTCATTTTTTATTTTGAAAAGAAACTTGTTAGTAATTGTCACTTGAAAAGTAATTCAGATTTGCGCATTAGCTTTCTTTTTATCATTCACATATTAAGAAGGCTGAAAACAAATACATGCATGTGCATTTGCATTTAGACTGTTTGATTGGTTTGATTTAGGACAGTGCATATAGTGTGTGCTCTTTGCTCTTTGTTGAAAGAATTTTGTCTTTCTTTCCTTAGTAGCTAGGATTTTCATTGCACAAAGAAGATAAAAGACTGTTTATCATCTTAGATTGCATTTTAGGAATTGTACATCTACATCACGCGATGAACCTGAAAGGAAAATTTCTTAAGCAAGATCAATTATAAAATAAATTTAATGAATCTAACAACGCTTTGGAACCTAACGCACAACATCTAGAAGTCTAGGCTAGAGACGTATCCCGGCGTCGTAAAGCCTGGTAATTGTTGTTCTCACTGATGGTTGGGTGATTCCTCCACTTTGAGACGATAAGTGCCAGTATGGACTTGTGCTCCCACGTACCGTTGAGTATATTTTGGGAGACCACAATAGGCTTAATCCTTTATCCATAGGAAGCTGTGTCTACCGCCCTATCGATCGCAATGCACTGAACACAGCATTCAGGAAGATTGACTGTCGTACCGTAAAAAGTATTCTGCAGTTTTGCAATTGGTTTGGTAATCCCTCTACCTAGATTTCCAGAGCAGTCCCTTTCATTCCTTTTCAGACTCCTTAACGGAAAAGGTCCATCTGAGCACTTGTCACTTCAGGCTCATTAAAAATCGAAGGCGACTAGAGTCATCTTTTGTTTTTTCTCGACTCTTTAAAATTGAAAAAACAAGTTGTGTCAAAGCGTCTAAAATTTATTTTAAACGGAATAATCATCACCCTTTCCTATGTTGATCTTAGGTTGAGAAAATGGAATCCACCAACCAAGGAATTCCCCTTGGAGGAAATCCTAGTCCCTTCTCCTCTTGGGGAGATGTTGGTGCACCCCATATGGACACATTGTCGCTTCCAGGATTGACAATCGGCTTGCCCATATGGATCTTCTCAACCTCTGTCGTTCAGAACACCGCAATTCCTGAACAATCGAGTCAGCAACTAGACAATTCCAGAGTTACCCACCAACCTTCTACTTCCTCCAATTCTTCCTCTCCTCCTTCCTCTTCGCTTGATGGGGCTGGTAAAGCCGAAAATAAAGTACCTGAGAAGAAGAAGGAAAAGAAGAAGAAAGAGAAGAAGAAGAAGGAGCCAAAAGCGAAAGGGGGCAACCAAGCGTCATCTAGCGAAAATCCACACATTGCACCGACCAAGCCAAAATCGGCATGTGTCATTTGTAAAGGGGACCACTATCATCGATATTGTCCCTGCATCCCTCGGATATTAAGGGAATGGTCTCCTCGTTTGCACAACCCGGTGTCGTCAACCTCTGATGATCATGTTGAAAATACACCGTCGACTAGTGAAAGTGAAGCCCCAGGACAAAAAGGAAAATATAGATTTCCTTGTAAACTGTGCGAAGGCGATCATTCCATCCACCGTTGTCCCTTCTTAGATGAGGCTAAAAGAGTTTTGGTCGATCATCCGGTTTCACCATTACGACTTCCTCCTGGATATAAAAAACTCTTGTCGAGTCCATCGCTAGTTGAAAATCCGGCTGACCCGCCCAGGTGGTCGGCCGAAGCATCTATCATTGAAGACAAACCATCTGAAACCATACCAGACGAAAGTCAAAAGGTCGAGGCGGCAGTTGACCCGGTCTTACCTTCAGAGGTTCCATCTTCGGATGATACAGTCACAGAAGAGAATAAGGATGACACCGTCCAAATTCTTTTCATAAGCACAGACTCCGATGAACATGGGGGTAATTTACCCATTCCTTTACCGCAGGAAGGAAGTTCGTCAGAGTCGTACCTGGCCGTCTATTCAGTCCCACCTCCAAGCAACCTAGTTGTTTCCTTCGACTGGAATCAACTAGGCAGACCCCGTTTACCGACTAGTGTACCATTCCAAATTATTGCTCAAATATATAGAATGGTTATGGCTGGTACCATCATAGATGAAGGGGCTTCTGTGAGTATCCTTTCCTCAACTGCTTGGAAAGTGCTTGGTTCGCCATCGCTTTTGCCTGAGATGAGAAATCTAATAGGCTTTGACAAAGGAACCAGTCGATCGTTAGGGATCCTTCCCAATGTGCCCATAACATTGAGAGGGAAAACCGTTCACATGAACGTAATGGTGGTCCAAGGACCCTTGGATTATAATCTACTCCTTGGACGGGACTATATTTATTGCATGGGAGCCATTGTCTCATCACTCTTTAGAGTAATGTGTTTTCCGCACGAAGGAAGAGTGGTCAAGCTCGTAGACCAGCTTTCATTTCCTTGATCACACATAGCAAATAGTCATATACCATCCCTGAATGGTATTTTCACACAAGGAATGTCTCATCAATCCCCATTCCATCCACCTGATGAGCGCGAGTGATTCGGGGGACATGGATGAAACCCAGGGGGCATGCACCCTGGTCTTCTTCGGCAGGAAAACTTCGGGTGTAGGGTAGGTTTCCGCGAGAGATATATGACTAGTCTGTACTCTCGTCTGTGATTGGAAAAGGGGGTTAGACTGGAACAAGATTCCCTCGTCAAAGTTATGTGAGTGGATTGTCTCACCTTTGTCTATTTCGGTAGACATCGCTGAAGAAATGTTTTGTTTGCGCTGTGAATAGAACAATCTTTGGTAACCTGAAAGAGGTAGACCTTTCCTGATAAAACAAATGTTTTGTCGGTAGAACAAAAGGTGACCTTGAAGCTTTATTTTATACCTGGGGGCATGCAAACCTTTTGGCGTGCAAGCGAAGAGCGACTATTTATTTTTTAAATTTGTAGGTCCTCTAACCCTTTAAACTCATAGGATTGGTCGTTTCCTAACTTGCATAAAGAAAGGATGTGGGGAAAAACTCTAAAAAATCGTCGTCTTCATATATGAGACATTCTTATTATACGACTGGATTAATCGAGCAGTTTTAGCACATAGTTCAAGCTCGTTAAAAAATAAACATAAGTCATGAGCAAATGTTTCTCCCCGCGTTTAAGCTCATTAAAAAATGAACTATTTCCCGGTAAATAACCATCGTGAATATAGTACTTCAGCCTTTAAAGCCTTGGTCATGTTCTCATCATCACCTCCACTCTGTATTGGCCGATCATTCACCTCCATTTGATTGTTTACCCCTTTTGAGGAACAGCTGCGAAGAGTGATCCCGCTAGCCATCCTTGTAACACTGCCATGATTGGAAAATTCCAAACCTTACTTGGAATCAGCTGCTACCCAATTTTATCACTCGTTCCTCAAAAGACGAGTCTCCTTTAAGCTCTTTTCAACTAACTCGTAAAATATGAAAATATTGCCGAGCCATTGGCCTCTCCAGCTCGTTAAAGGGACAGGAAGTGCTATCCCTCCTTTAGATTTTAATCTTTTTGGACCTGAGGGATTATTACACAAAAAGATCGAGCGCTTGTTTTGTTTGGCTCGTTAAAAGTATCGAAAATTCATCCCTTCTGTATTGTTTTATACTTTTTCGGACTTAAGGGATTAGATGACGAAAAAGGAATTTTGGAGTTTCCTTTACGTCCCTTTTCAGACTCTCTAGAATTGAAAAGGACCGAGTTATCTTTGTCGTTAAACTCGTTAAAACCTAATAGCGACAAACTTGTCCATAGCAGACAAGAACGAGTTTCACTATCGCTAGGCTCATTAAAACATAGCGATGGGTTTGCCCGAAGGGAAAATTATAGAACAAGCATATGTTATCCTCCTCAAGCTTGACAAAAATAAAGAGGTACTGGTCAACAATGACTGGGGAAAAATTGGGAAGAAAACTTGAAGAAACTTTGTTGGTAGCAAGTCGCTCTTGAACATGACACTTTCACTCCGCATCCAAATCGGGTTAGGTTGTTTCATTCACCGGTCACATCACCATGGTCCCATCACACCATCCACATTTGGGGTTAATGCTACCAATCCATCACGTCAGTGTCGCCGATATGTTCAAGAGAAGTCACTCAGAGAATTCACCTGTGTCTCACCCGCTGCAATACATTTACGCTCCATTCTTTCATGACTGCCACCCTGAACCTTATATCACCAAATCGTTTTCACCTCCATTAAAATCATTTGCTCCGTTCCGTGTCATTGATGTGGGATTCATTAAGGCCCTCCTATGATGGATCGCTTCTTGTTGACATCAACTCATTATCCAAGAATTCGATCTAGGAACACCCCTTCCAGTACTTTGAAGCTTGCATGCCTCAGTGGCAAGTTTCTCACTTCCGGCGACAGGTTTACATCAATGGCCCTCGACCGAAAGATTTTGCGCGGTGTTCGACGCCAAGTCCTTTATTCACACCATGTGAATTGTACTGCAGTACCTTGAGGGTCATTATCATTATCGGTGATTCCTCTCGTGCCTGTTAACAGCTTACATCATTGGCTGGTAATCAGGCGATGTCTTTCCATGTTCGACTCTAGAACATCTCTCACATGGATCGACTTGTACTTCGAGTGAAGATCAAACGAGATTGAAGACCCCGGATCTAGTTTCATCCATCCAGGATGCGATATATATTCAGGGAAATAAAGACATCAAATGTACATCATTGCTACACAGATAATCATCCAATCAAAGGGATGATGACTCTACCAGAATCATCAGTCTACACTCAGATGATTGTTTGTCCTATGTACATGAAAATGAATTTATAAAGCTGAGCATGGGAATGCCCACCTCAGCTAGATCATGAAAATATTATGAAGATAATGTATTGTATTGTATCTTATTACAGGTCTGCTCCCAGCTTGAAAGAACTTCAGATCCTCATGATAAAGCATTTCACCCGACATCAAAAAGATTAATGACCTCATGCTTTAGGGGGCAACTGTTATAGACATTTTTGGGCACTGCAACCCCAAGAATAAAATGTCCATAAACCAAGGGCTCCTAAGTCCCTAAAAGTGTTGTTCTAACCCCTAAAGGAAGAAGGTCAACTGATTACAGCTTCTCCCAGAAGTTCTCCATGAAAAACTGCTCAGAACTGGTCAAAACAGGATCATTTCACCTGCTCCATAGGCAAAGTGCGTTGCATCTCACCTAAATACACTCTGTGGGTGCGTTGCATTTCAAAAAGCCCTTCTATGGGGTGCGATGGGCGAGAAGTGACAAATGACAGTGTCAATCCGCGAGGTGGAGAGGCATGGAATCTTCCAGAAACTTCTCCTGTGACACTTGCCTCTCTGAATTCGACCAAGGATGAGTAAGAGATCATAAATCTCCAAGTGGAAGCAAGAACTATCAGAGGGAAGACACTAATCAAATCACAAGCTAACTCATCTCCCTTATAGATATCTATATATGGATCCCTCATCCCAGAGATCCAGGGGGCTGGAATTTGGCATCTTGTAAGGAATTGCTGTTGGTTTCTTGAGACAACATCATAGTGTTGGGTGATCTAAGCTTTGTATGAGGTGAAGAAGGGCTTACTTGCTGAGAGGATGATGCTGGGTCAGAACAACTGGTTGTAACTCTCTTGGCTCTTTCTTGATTATCAATAAAAGCTATTCAAGTTTTCCTCCATACTCTTGTGTCGTTTATGTTTTATGCATTTGTATGGTCAATTTACATCTGATCCTAGATTGCTTATGATAATAGATCCATGTTCTTGTATAGTGTTATGCTACTTTGATTCTACAGGTACTCTGTGAAGCTGGGTGTACAAGGAAGCAAGTAGCAAAGGACTATCAGAAGAGAGAGGAATCGAACTAGGAGCCAAGCGCAAGACAGAGGTTGGTCTCCTTTATTCTTCTCTCATCTATCTTTCATAAAGGAAAAATGAAAGTAGCTTTGCTTTGTTTGTTTCTAAGGTAGCTATCACACCTTAGTGGGATTAGCAGTTCTGCATAGACAATTTTCCCTGTAACACCCATTCCTTTGACTAATTGGGTATCAAACATTGTACTCGTTAATAAAAAAAAAACAAGGAACTATTCGAGTATGTGTTGATTATAGAGATATTAATAAAGCTTGTCCTAAAGATAATTATCCAAATCCATATATTGACCAAATTGTCGATGATTTGTGCCGTGAATGAAATTTTTTCATTCATGGATGGATTTTCTGGATACAGTCAAATAAACATACTCCCTTCTGATCAATACAAAACTGCATTTATATGCCCATGGGGAACTTTTGCTTATCGTAAAGTCCTAGTTGGCCTAAAAAATGTTGGTGCAAATTTTGAGCGAACAATGTCTTATGCATTCTATGATATCAAGCACATTTTTCAACCTTATTTAGATGATCTACTGGCTCATTTGAAGAAAAGGTGGGATCACCCCTTGCACTTGAAAACAATTTTCATTAGGTGCATGCATTATAATATTCGCTTGAATCCGCACAAATGTGTCTTTTGTGTGCAATCAGGTTGGCTTATAGGTATCATCGTTTCAAAAGAAGGCATTCGTGTTGACCTGCTCAAGGTGGAGGTGATTCTGAATTTGCCTACTCCTTCTAGCCTTACTCAACTCTAAAGTTTAAAAGGGAAAGAAAACATTTCGTAGATTCATCCACAATTATGCTGAACTAACCCAGGGTTTTACTCGATTGTTGAAAAAGGCCATTCCTTTTGTTTGGGATGAGCTTGGTGATAAATCTTTTGATGCATTAAACCATGCATTGACCAATCCACCATTATTGCATCCACCTGATTATCATTGAGATTACTTTCTATTCTTAGCCACATTTGATGCCACTATTGGCATGGTGTTAGTCCAAGAGGATGATTCTAGCAGCGAACATGTGATTTATTATTTGAGTAGAAGTCTCACTAAAACTGAGATTAAATATGCACATGTGGAGAAGCTAGCCTTGGTAGTCGTACAAGTTTTTCAACTATTCTGTCACTATATACTTCTCCGAAGAACAACTGTTATTTCAAATTGAAACCCTATGATGTATATTCTCACTATAAAATTTCTAGGAGGAAAATACTCCAAGTGGATAGTTATCTTACAAGAGTTTGATTTGGAATTTGAAAAATCCAAATCAAAGAAATCTTTGATTTTTGTCGAACTATTATGTGACTTTCCTCATACTGATATATAAATTGTAATAGAAGATTCTTTTGGTGACGAATCTCTCTTTCTTATCAATACATCAAATCCGTGGTATGGAGATATCATTATATATCTACAAACACAAAATTTTAGGTCCGAGTTATCTAAAATTGATCGTTGTCGAATCCAATACCAATTCCAACAATACAATATTACTGGTGACACCCTTTACCATCACGGTATCGATTCTATATTATAACATTGTTTAACTCTCCAAGAGGCCGAAAAAACATTAAATGATTGCCACTCTAGAGCATGTGGCGGTCATATGTCTGGGTATGCTACTGTCCAAAATATATTAAATGTTGATTACTTCTAGCCTTCAATGTTTAAATCTTGCATTACTATAGTCTGCAAATGCCATAATTTCCAAATCTACGATCACAAAATACAAGCACCTCCAGCTCCTCTTCACCCTATCATAGTTGTTGGTCCTTTTTCCAAATGGGGCATCGATTTCATCACCTGTAACCCTCACTCCACCAGGGGGCATGGGTATATTATCTTGTAATCGATTACTTTACGAAATGGACCGAGGCAATGCCTACATATAGAAACAACGATGAAACTGCAACAGTTTTCATTTTCAATCATGTGATTGCTCAGTTTGGTGTCCCACAAGTGATTGTTAAAGACCATGGTAGTCATTTTCATAACATTATGATGGTTGAACTATCCTCTCAACTCAGCCTACGCCATGATAACTCTATTCCTTACTATCCACAAGCTAATGGTCAAGTCGAAGCTATCAATAAAGTTTTAAACAATATGATTAAATCGATAGTTAGCATTCATAAGGGAAATTGGCATTATATTCTCTTTTCAACACTGTGCGCTTACCATACTACTGCAAAAATGTCGATGGGTTTTACTCCTTTCCAACTTGTTTATATTTTGGAAGCAGTGTTGCCCATTGAATGTGAAATCCCATCCCTAAAACTAGCTATCGAATTACTACCTGCTACCTCTACAGATGAAGAACATTTTGTACATTTAGCACATTTAGATGAAAATATTTGTGATGTCACACTGGCTAGCGAGGCTCACAAAAAACATGTCAAAGATTAGTTTGATCAAAATGTTAATCCTCATTCATATTTAGAAGGTGACCTAGTCTTGGTTTATGATCAATCTCCTGACAAGTTAGGTGGGGGGAAATTCAAACCCATGTGGCATGGCTGTTACATCATAAACTATGTATTAGCTAAAGGAGCCTATGAGTTGGTTGATTACGATGGTATTCCTATGGGAAAGCCTAGAAATGGTCTTTACCTAAAGAAATATTATGCATAAAATTTTGGTGGAGATCTATATATTATTTACCGTTTTTAGGTATGTGTGATAGTTAATGTTTTTCTCATTTTCTACTACTTCTCCTGCTTATCTCGGTTTTCACTTGATTTTCAGATGTTGATGTTCTATCATACTTACATTGGCTTTGTTGATGGTGCTAGTCGTAGTACTCAGAATTTATCCTCCGCAACTTGGGTTATCTATTCACCTAGTGATGAGCTAGTCTCTATTCATGGAATATGTCTCTGTCAAACAACAAATAACATAGCGAAATACAATGCAGTCATTGAGCTATTAAATGATTCCATCACATTTGGCATCCTGCATTTGGTCATTAGGATATATTTGCAGCTCTTCATATTATATTTAAATGGTGTCTATATAGTAAAGAGTCCAACAATGTTAAGAGTGTTTTTACGGGTCCGTCTTTTGGAAAGGCAATTTGATTATATCGAATATAAACACATTACGAGATATTTAAACACATTGATAGATGCATTATCAAATCATGTGTTAAATAGAAATTTGCAATAGTTGTAAATTAAAAACAATATTCATTCATACATTGATTAAGATAAACAATACACAAAAGTAGTATTTTTTCATTAAAATAGAGTTTGTATCAAAGTGTGTCAACAAAATATGTCATCCGAGGACATAAGGCCTCTTGGCCTTTTATTTTCTGAATATGCTGATACCAAAAATCAAAATGTGGTCCTAGAAAATAGAATAGCTAAGCATGATGGTGCTCACGATAGCAAACGACAACATGAGAAACTCAATGCAGCAAATGTCTCAGTGGCCCTGGAACCCCAACTACATGTCTCTGATAAGCATGAGGAATTTCATCTCTCCCAATCTCTAGTAAATTCAAAGTCAACCTCTCAAGGTTGTATTCCAACTCTGTTAAGATATCTTCTTCCTCCGGGTTAGTTGCCACAGCTGTTATAGGTTGCTCGCCTTGTCTGTCAAATAATCTCAGCCCTACTGGTCAATTTGGTCCCACATTTGTAGATGTATTTCGGATAATTAACCTTTAAAGACAAAAACTTATAAAAATGTAAAATTTTGGAAATATGTCAAAATGAGAAATTATCACCTAGATCACCCCACTGAGTTCTGGCATGAAGTGGGGTATCGAGATCACCTCTATAATCCATCCTAACATACAGAAAGTCCTCAATCAGAACAATCTTCTAGCCTAACCAGTCAAAAAACTCTGGAGTATACCTCACTATTGGTCCATCACCTCCATGACGTGCCAGAAATGCAACCCATCTCATCATGCATGGATCCCTATGCCGCCCTCCCCCACCCCCCCATCTTCTAGAATCTGTTGTGGCCGAAGAAGAGGAATCCTCTCTAGGGAAAAAGCAACAAGAATGGTGTCATAACCAAAATTATTCAGTTTCACATTCTTGCATCTTGTTAATTGTCCCTTCATGTTCACCACCACTACCTCACACCAGTTGAACATCGTGGATTCCCAACATTCCATGATCGTTTGCATCTGTGCCCATGTGGCTAAATGAAGGGCGACACTGCCAGACAACTTGCTAATAGTGAAATTGATGGTCCTTAGGGGCAAGAGCTCGATGGTATTAATATAAATTCTTCCATCCTTGGGTGGTGTATACCTGCAAAAGAAGCGTAGATACCCATCAGTAGTATCTCCTCATTTCCTCTGTCCAAATAATGAAATGTCAGCTCCTCGATGAGACAACCCAGTCAAGAAATAGATGTCATCGGTGTCAATGGTAACATGATGATCTACGATCACAAAACATTGTTCCTAGACATTCCAGGTTCTTACCAGCCATGTCATCAGATCTACCTGACCTTTCATCCTAGGAATGAGCTAGTATTTTAGGAGGCCAAAAGTTCTTAGAGCCTGCATGGTAGTTGGATTTGCCAAAGTTTCCAAATCATTGGCTTCATGCTCTCTTTCCCTCCACTCCATTTTGAACAATCAAATAGCCTAAAATGACCATTTTAAAAGGATTAGAATCATTTTTGAAATCCATCTCATGTTTTTTAAGGCCCAAAACTTGTTTAAAAATAAACCCTCACTGCCTGCGCAACCTCCATTTTACAAAAAAAGGCGAAACTGACTGGATTTTTCTAGAAAACATTTCGCACAGGTCGCGAATTTTTGTATGGAAAATTTTACCTACTTGCGCAGGCCTGACTTAAAAGAACCAGCTCAGGGCCGAGGGTGCATTTTTAAATGTATTTTTTCCCCAAAAAATAAACTAGAAGCTTGAAATGGAATTCTAAACTGATGAAAAGCTAAGTTAAGAAGAGATCTCCTACCTGGGAGAAGCAGTGCATGATTTCGTCCATCGGTTAGTTGGAAATCAGTCCTAGAAGTCTGGTGGTGAAAACTCCTCTCTCTACTCTCAAATGGTAAAAATGAAAATGGTGAAGATAATTTACTGTTCCCACTTTTATAGGGTTTTTTTAAGCTAAAAAATATTATATTTTATATTTAAAACCTTTTGAGAGGGGAAATGATATTTTCGAGCAGTTGTGATGATTTATTGAGTTTAAATATGCAAGATAGGTTATGGAGCCAGGATGAATCATTTTGACTATTTAGCAGACTTTTATCACTTTTCATGCTCTTAAAAATTTTCCAAAAGAGAAAATCATGGAGTCCTTTTTTAAGCCCTTTTCATAATCTTTCAAAACGAAAATATTGTTGAGTACTTTCTTGTTTGAACTTGTAAAATTAAATGAACAATCATCCACTCAATATAATTTTACCCCTTTTACGGATTGAGTTAGGACTATTTACGAAAAAGGTATACGTTGACCAAACATGGTCAATAGAGTTCTCTCTTGTATTATTTTATCCTTTTTTGGACCTGAGAGACTAAAACTTACGAAAAATAACCTGATGGAGTCTACTTACGTTTTTCTTCTGACCCTCTAAAATTGAAAAACTTTGAGCTTTACTTTCTTTGGGCTTGTTAAAATTTTACAATAAGACAACTAAATGAGTTTTCATTTTGTGTCCTTTTCAAACTCGTTGAAAGAAAATGACATCAAGTTACTCTTTTACTGGACTCATAAAAACAAAACAGTATAGGATCCGTTAAGCATAACGGGACCGAACCATTCCTTCATATGGTTCGTTAAAAATACTTTGTTGGACGCATTTGAAGGATGAGCTTATAGTCCAATCATATGTTATCCTCCTCAAGCTTGTAACAAAATAAAGAGGTACTTGCCAGTAATGGTGGGGGGGGGGGGGGGGAGGGATTGGGAAAAGGTGTCCATTTTAAATTATCATTCCTAAAGGTAGCATGTCGCTCTTGAACGCGGCACTCTGTCACACTCATGTCTAGACTGGGAAATCCATTTTTATTATAATTAATCGAACCTCATTTGAAAGTTTCATGGTTTTTGGTATTATCGTTAAGTCAAATGCTACCAAGTAAATTTTCATGTCGTTATGTGTTCAAGATAAGTTTAACATCGATTCAAAATCCCTCTGCAAATTCTAGCCTTCAATTGCATCGGCCATCCATGAGTCAGTGCTCGCAAACTATTTTCAAAACTTGACATTGTGTTTCATGTCGTAGGCTTCCCTACAACGGGTTGCTTTCGATCAACTTTAGCTCATTATCTAAGAAGTTGATCTAGAAATATTCAGTACCTTGAGACCTGCATGCCTTAATGGAAGGTTTCTTGCTTTCAACGATAGGTTATCATCATTGGCCTTCGATTGAATGATTCTATGAGTGTTCGACTTCATATCATCTATTCACAATTCATAGATTGTACTGAAAGTACCTTGAGAACCATTGTCAGTATTGGTGGTTTCTCTCGCACTTGTTGACAGTTCACATCATTGACCGGTAATCAAATGGTTTCTACCATGTTCCACTTCGAAACATTCACTCGCCTGGTTAGATTTGTATTGTGGATTGAGAGATGGATATCAAGACCCTGGATCTAGTTTCATCAATCCAAGTTGCAAGGAGATTTTATATTCATGATTATGTAGACCTATTTATGAAAAATGGTTACGTCCATGCTATCTCTACTATCTATATGATTTTGGTTTTTCCATGCTTGTTCATTGAGTTCACTTTACTCTGAGTATGGGAATGCCTACCTCAAAGATGATTTTTGATACATATTTGCATTGTAATCCTTGAATGTTCCCTGCAGGTTTTCGACCATTGCCTTTGATCTGGTCCTTGGAATGATAAAGCGCTTCAATCTTTCAAACTTATTTTACATAATTTGTACTTTAGGGGGAATATGTTACATGTCAATTTATCACCATGACACTTGATCAATTTATGGGTCTTTTTACTATCCATGAGCATGTTTGAATCAACTCCCTCAGAATTTAAACAACCTAAAATATCTTGAAGTAGATGAGAAATTTGGGGAAAATTGTTGTCACACCTTGTCAAGTTCCACCTGCGCTGATTTTTCTAGATTTTCTCGCGCATTCGCTGGAATTAACTCTGAGAACAATGCATAGATGCACTTTGTTTGCCACTATAAACCCGCGTAGGTGAATTCAAGAAATTTAAAATAAAAAGTACATCCTAGAAACATAGTTGGTCAAATATTTCCCAACTAAAATATTCAAGGTGATGACTATTCAGAATATAACCCTCAAATGATGCATCTTAATCCCTTTTCTCATGGAAACCTAATCACTCAATTAAGGAGTCTCATCTTCCTCTTTTGGATCTGAAACTTCTTCCTCTTGGCCTATAAAATTACTAGAGGATAGAGGGGTTGAGGAGGTCAGAACTCAGAGAAGATAAACTTATGTTGTTAGTTTAAGATTGGAAAGATTTTCATCTAAGGAGGAGATTGAAGGTTTTTGGGACGGACCTCACGGCATCAAGGCGAAGGTTATAAGGCCCCTCTTAATATTTGATTAATACAAATGAACATTTTTTCCCATTGATTTGTCTTATTAGAATGATGAATGGTTTATAATTTTTATTAACGAAAATTCAAGTCCTAATTTCCTTGATCATTAGGTTAAGTTGTTTGAATTATTATATCGCATGTGCTTTTGATCCTTTTATGGTTGATGTTTGCAGGCCTTATTAAGTATTGATGAGTTGCATCGAATCACAACAAGGGATCTTCATCGAGCATTTTGTGAGATAGGTAATAGAATCATCCATTAGCCTTAATTCTTATAATTCAAACAAGTTCAACTTAAGGAAAGGGTTAGTTCAATTGTCTTGCTTGTTTCTATTTTTCATCAAGGATCTAGGGAGATCGCTCTTGTCCGAAAGAGGGAATTGTCTGGTGTAAAACCAGGATATCATGGAGGATACAAAACTAAAACATCCTTCAATAGTGCTCCTCCCATCCATATCACTGCCTCCCCAGTCAGAAGATGCATATCCAATTAAGTGGACACCATTCTTTCTATCATACTTTAGGCAGTAGTGGATTGTTCCTCACAGATATCTCAGTACATGCTTGGTTTCTATCTAATGGTCATGCTTGGGCTCTACCTAGAACTGACTGAGAATATTCACTGCAAAAAAAATTCCTAGTTGATTATTCACCAAATACATTAGAGAGACAACTAATTGTTTATACCTTGTCATATCCACATAGCTTGAATCGTAAATTCTCAGCCTCTTCAAATTTGTGACCATAGGGGTTTTCATATACTTGCAATCCATCATGTCAAACATTTTCAGCATTTCAATAACATATTTTCCTTGACCTAGATATATCTCATCGGGTCCTTGCCATACTTCTTAACCCAAATAATAGTGCATTGGCCCTAGATCCTTCATATCGAATTATGCTACCAATTCTTCTTGTACTCTTGAATACAACCTTCTACACTTGTCATGAGAAGATCATCCACATACAAAAGAATGATTACAAGTTCATTCTTCACAACCTTGATATAGATATTCGATCAACAAAACTTTTCCAGAATTCCAATCTTTGCAAATATGTGTTCATTCTAGCATACCAATTCCATGGTGCTTTATTAAGGCCATAAAGTGCCTTCTTCGGCCCGCAAGCATGAGTCTCTCTATCATTCACTTCAAATCCCAAGGGTTTTTCTATATAGATTTCTTTATCAATAGTACCTTTCAGGAATGTTGTGTTGACATCCATTTAATGGATGTTCCATCCCATTGATGGTTCCAAAGATACCAACAATCATGTCGTTGTATATCTAGTTCTAGGTGAAAATGTCTCTTCATAATCGATGCCTTCTTATAGGGAAAAACCCCTAGCCACAATTTTTTTCTTATATTTATCAATACTTCCATCTACTGCATGCTTAATATTGCAGAGCCACTTGGAAGTTACCACAGATTTGTCTTTAGGCCTAAGAATGATTTCCCAAACTCCATTCTTAATTATCGATTGATATTCTTCATTCATAGCATCTTTCCATTCTTGATGTTTGATAACATATTCAAAGGTGGATGGTTCTGCTTCAATTAAATTTTCCATATAGGGTGCATACCTTAAATATCTTTTATTCTTCTTACTTTCCCTAAACATACCCTTGGTTGCACCATGTCCCTCTGCATCTAGAATAATATACTTGAACCAATTAGGTCTTTTTCTACTCTCAGGGATGATGACCTGTTGCACAGGTTCACTAGGACCTTCTTCTTCATGACCTGAATCCTCTTCCTCCCTAGTGCAATCTTCTTTCAATATTGGAAGCTCTTCATCATCAAAGTCAATTAGGAGGTCCTTTGATTTTTTAATGCAATACTTTCATCAAATATAACATCTCATCTTACTTATATTTGGTTCCCTTCCTCTATGTATATCATATATGCCTTTGAAGTGTTATTATAGCCAACAAATATTCCCTTCATGCTTGTAGGATCCAACTTATTTCTCTTATCTTTTGGAATGTGAATATAGATAGGACAACCAAATATTTGGAGATGTTTTACACTTGGTTTCTTCCCAGTGAATGCTTCCTCGGGAGTCATGTTATCTAATGATTTGTGAGGAATTCAATTTTGAATATACATAATAGTTTTTGTTGCTTCATCCCACATAATTTTAGACAAGTCTTGATCATGTAAAATGGCTCTAACACTTTCCTCAATCGAGCGACTCTTTCATTCAGCAACTCCATTTCGCTCTGAATTATATGGGACTATCAACTCCCACTTAATTCCATCATCCTTACAGAAAGCTATGAGTTCCTTTCATGTGTATTCTCCTCCATTTTCATATCTTAGTACCTTTATCTTCCTTTCTATAAGATTTTCTACTTCGGCTTTGAATTCTTGAAATTTTTTGAATACTTCATCCTTGGATTTTAGCAAATAGATCCAAGTTTTCCTTGAGTGGTCATCAATGAACATTACATAATATAGATGGCCTCTAAGAGACTTTGTATACATTGGACCATAGACATTAGAGGTAATGAGATCCAAGATTTGTTTTGACCTTGAAGCACTGCTTCCAAATGGTTTATAACATTTTTCCATAATGCACATCCCTTGCACACTCCTTTATGATCCTCTTTGAGTTCAGGGATGCCATTCACCATTGAATTTAGAGTTGGACGGATTTTATAGTGAAGGCGTGCAAACATTCTATGCCAAATTCACATGGGCTTACTTCAATGTGAACTAAATCTTGAGAGAGAGGTTTCGACAACATGTAGAGTCTTCCTTCATGTTATAGACATTTTTGTGCCTCGCGTCAAGGAGCATGGAATGTCAATAATTACAGGGATCCTCAGTCCCTAAATATGTTGTTCTTACCCCTAAAAGAACAAGGTCATCAAACAACAGCACTTCCAATCAGTTCTCCACCTGAAAACACTTCAAAACAGGCTTATTTTGGATCATGTCAGCTGCTTAACTGAGCATCTGCGCTGTATTGCAACTGTCCCACTCTGTACCTGCGCTGGAAGTAAAAAACAATGAAGGCTACCTGCGCTGGGCGAGATTGGCCAAGTGGCACAGTCATCCTACAAGGTGTCAATTGCCCAGGAAGCTTCCAAAATGACACTTGGTTCATGAGATTCGCCCTGTGATGAGTAAGAGGTACTTGATCACCATGTGTAAGCAAGGACCTCCAAGTGGACACACGAACTGAAGATTAACTGAAGATGGAGAGGACACTAGTCAGCTATATGCCAGCCTCCAGCTGACTCATCCTTTCCTCTTCCCTCCTATATATAGAGCTCTTCTATGAGGTCTAAGGGGGGTGGAATTTTGTGTAAAGCAAGGAGGTGCTGTTGGATTACAGTTAGAGCTATTGGGTGATTGTTTTACTAGAGGTGAAGAGGAGAGTTCTTGCTGTTGGGGAGGTGCTGCTGGATTGGAGCCATCATTGGTTGTAACCTTCTCAGAACCCTGTTACTTCTATCAATAAAGTTTTGCATGTTCTCCTATATACTTGTATTGCATTGATGTATTGTATTTACATGTATATTTGATTCACTCTAATCCATGCATCAGTTATGAGTACTTGTATCTTGTAGTTTCCTCTCTCGTTTTGTGCAGGGCTTGTGTGTAGCTGGACCGGCAAAGAGAGCAAGGAGCTGGGAACAAGAGACAAAGAGAGAGGATCAAGATCGACTAAGCGAAGGACACCAGGTTGGTTAATCATTTCTTCTTTCTCTCTGTACTTTCATAAAGGAAAACATCAAAGCTTTACTTTCAGTTGTTGCTAAAGACTGTCACCTTTAGAGTAGGGATAGGGTCATCCACATCGGATACTTTTCCCCACAACAAACTGGCGACTCCACTGGGGAGCCTGGTATCTTGTTGGTGTTTGTAGTATTTTGCTATTCATTTCTTGAAGAAAAGAGTAGCAAATCGAAAAGCTTTTGACTATATCAAAAGCGAAGTAGAGGGACTGCTACTCTTGCTCATTTGCTGAGCAAATTCAAGATTTGAAGAGCTTATCTACAAAAGACTCTTTACTCTTTGTGATAGATCTTCATCCTCTTGATCATCCCTTAGCCTTTACTTGACCTATAGCTTTTTATTTCAGCAAAAACAGTGCATTTTTGAGCTTTTTATGACCCGGAAAACTTTGTAGACGTAACTCTCGTGTCCCAGAGTAGGTTGTCCACAGGCAGTCTGCATTACAGCGCAGGTACTCCCTTCGGGAACTGCGCTGAGAGTCAAACTGACAGACCAGAGCCTGCGCTGGTCCAGTTAGCCATTGTCTTGCTCAGCTTTCCCTTTGTGTCTTGGCCCTGTTTTCACTGATTTTTAGCTGATTGCTTGCTGGTCATTGTACTTGCTGTAGACCACTTCTCCTTGACATTATTCCGCCTCAGTTGTGTGATGAAACTGTGAATGTTCTTTCAGTATTTCTTGTTTCAGTTACAGTTTCCCATTGTGAAAAGCGAACCAGTATAGTTGTGACCTCTTAGATCCTGAACTATAAAAGTGTCTTTGTGATCTTAAGAGCTAGTTTTATTACTGTTCATGGCTATTTGAGTTTGTTTGTTTTTCATCTTATGGTTTGAATTCGTATATTTTTAGTGTTAAAACAAGTACCTGTAAGGTGTCTTTTCATGTTAGACGAAACTTGTTTGTTTACACTTCAAATTGAATTCGAAAATTATACAACAATTTCCTTTTGTCTACATCAACATTAAGGGAAAAGAAAAGAAATACATGCATCTTGCATTTGCATTTTTGATAAGTTTGTGTGTCTGATCTAGGAGAAAGTGCATTAGTTTGTGCTTTGTGCTCTGTGTGGAAAGATATTGTTTTTCTCTCCCCTCAGTAGTTAGGATTTTCAAAGCTAAAAAGATTGTAAAGCTTGCTTATCATTTTAGCTGCATTTAGGAATTTGTACCTATACATCTCGTGGTGATCCTGAAAGACAAACTGTTAAGCAAGATCAACATTAAAATAAACCCAATTTACATAACAACGCTTTGTAACATAACGCAAACATCTAGAGGTCTAGGTAGAGACGTGTTCCGGCGTCGTTAAACATAGTGACTGTCGATCTCTACGAAGGTGGGTGATTCCTCCTGAGAGTCGGCGGCACTAATACGGACTTGTGCTCCCGCGTACCGTCGCGTATATTGGGAGACCCCTATAGGCAATTATCCTTTATCCTTAGGAAGCCGTGTCGGCCGCCCTACTGATCGCGATGCAGTGAACACAGCATTCACGAAGATCGACCACCCGTACCGTAAAACGTATTCTGTGGTTTCGCGAAAGGTTTGGCACACCCTCTGCCTAGATCTCCAGAGCAGTTTCTTTTGGCCCTTTTTCAAACTCTATAATTGAAAAGGTCCAACCGAGCATTTGTCACTTCGGGCTCGTTAATACATCGAAGGCGACTAGAGTCATCTTTAGCTTTTTCTCGACTCTTAAAACATGAAAAAGCAAGTTTGTGTCTAAAAGCGTTGTTAATAAAATTTATTTTAAGCGGAATAATCATCACCATTCCCCCGTTGATCTTCTGAGTTAGTCCACCACAAGTGGAAGTTCCTGTAAAATCGCTAAAAAATCTTTTGGATAGACTAGATATGTCTGAACAACCGTCGACATCTAGGACTGTGTCGTCCAACACAGCAGCAGCAGAGCCTTCTGCTGCTACTCCAACGATGTTCGCTGGTATACCATCTGTCTCGGCAAATTGTCAACAACAAGCCGGAGTCCCATCAGGGACGATGACATGGTTAGTTCCTATTTCTTCGTCCGGATTATCATCTGGTATTTCTTATGTTGAAACTCGCCAAATTGATCCATTTGGAGGTCAACCTGGGCAATCGATCCCCTTGAGTTCCGGATTGATACCATATGGGGGGCAGTATGCCTTTTCATTACCTCCTCCGGGAGGATACCCATCCGTGAGTACACAACAAAGTTCAGGTCAAACTGGAATTACATCCAGCAGTTGGGTACCAATACTGCCTCAACAACCAGGAGTTGTATATTCTATGCAACCAGTCCACCCTGTGTCGAATGTTGCCACTATACCTGGTATGGCGAATGTGTCGCAAGTACAAGCGCCACCTGTTGTAATACAACAACCTCTTGGCTCAGCGACTCAATCACAATCTCAGGGTAGTGCCTCCTTATCTGGAGCGACTCAGGCTCAAACAAGTACTGTGACTCCTCATCCTGGTCAATCATCCAGTATTGGTCAACAGCAAATGGTCCAACAACCAGAGCTGCTTCAATCTCAACAACCGCCTTTCCAGCAATCATATCAAGGACCTGAGCAACAAGTCTTTGTAAGTAATGGGCAACCATACTATAAGGGTTACGCCCATCAACCTTGTCTAAGTTGTCAGCATAATGCTGGTCTGCAAAGACCCATTGCTCAGGCGATACCATCTTATCCTGGATATGCTTCGCCTAACCTGAACCAACAGTTGCCCTTTGTAGCAACTCTAGAACTACCAGATCTAAACCGGCTGACGAATGATCCAATTGCTTATGCCCCTTGGTGGCCAGCGATTCCACATAAACTTCCGTCAGATATTCCTAAATTTAATGGAAATCCGGGTGAAGACCCGTCGAATCATGTGATGACATTCCATCTGTGGTGTTCGTCGAATACCTTGAATGATGATTCGATAAGGCTTCGCCTTTTCCAGAGGACATTGACTGGTCCGGCAGCTAAATGGTATATTGAATTACCTAGAGCCTCTTTCGACAATTTTAGTTCCCTAGCCACGACTTTCTTAACCCATTTTCAATTACCGATAAGGTATGAAACAGGAACAGAACTCCTTACCAACTTCAAACAGACAACAGCCACTCACATATCTGATCATATACATGAGTGGCGTCGTCGTCGCAGAATGGTGAAAACTTATGTTCCAGATAAGCTATTAGCTGAGTGGTTTATAAAGTCGCTACTTCCTGCTATAATGGAAGATGTGGCCAAAGGGGGAGTCGTAACAGAGGAGCAGGTTATTGCTCGTGCCCAGTATTTAGACTTAGTATATACTCAGTCTGGCACGCTCTATGACAAAATACCTGACGCACCTAGACCTGAATTTTCAATTCCTCCCCCTCCTGGATCGAATACTAACTCTCACGCCAGTAATGGCGTAACTGGTAAACGCAAAATCTCTAGTCAAAATGCAAATGAAGAACTTCTTGCCTCAGAAGTAAATGCCATGTCGACCGACAAAGGCAAAAAACTGAAGCAACCAGGGGGCAAGAAGATAAAGAAAAGGAAAGGGAGACCCCCGACAGGGTGTCATATATGCGATGAGGATCATTGGACGAAAGATTGTCCACATATAGCTGAAGTTAAGAAACTCTTCAAGAGTTCAAAAACGCCAGCAGTATTGACTGATCCGTTTCCTAATCCAGGTCAAAATTTGGTTGCTAATCAAAATGCTTCCGGATCCCAAGTACTTATGTTGTCTACCTCAAAGCAACAGAATAATGCTTTGACAAGGAGTAAAGATTACGGGAATCCATGGCTGTCGAATAACAAGGCTAATGAACAACCTAGTAGTTCGACGACAGCTTTGACCAAAGTTGTGCCACCCATCATTCCTGAACCAATGATAAAGTTGCCAAAGGGAGTAGTACACAAATCGACATTTAATCCTCGTACCAAAATAGCACAGAATTATAATATAATAGAGGACCTGACCCAATCGCCGTCCGCTATGTCGACACTTGAGGTACCGCAAAATTCCCCCTCCCAAGAGCAAACTTTATTATCAGCAATAGGTGGGATTGGCCCAATGGATTCCAATCTTGTGGCCTTTGATCATAAAGGATATGACCCTAAGTTACCAGCTCAACTAGCTTTCCTTATTCAAGTGAAAGCCCTCAACAAAACTGTTCATCGAACAATTATTGATGAGGGGGCATCTACATGTCTTATGTCGATGAGTTGCTGGAAAAATTTAGGTTCACCACCCTTGTCGAAATCATCGACAACGTTAAAAGCATTTGATGGACGATCATACACTCCATACGGGATTTTAAGTAACTTGCAAGTTGAACTAGGGGGCAAAACAGTAGGAATTGATGTTGAAGTAATTGATGGAAACCTCGATTACAACATCCTACTGGGAAGGCCCTGGATATATGCCATGGCAGCAGTTGTGTCGACCTACTTCAGGAAGATTGCATTTCCCTTTCAAGGAGGAATTACAGTCGTCGACCAACAAACTTTTCTCCCCGACAGTTCACAAGTTACGGGAAGCATTCCAATGATCCATGGAAGTAATCATTCGCTTCAAAATATCGGAGTAGGTCTCCTAAAAGACCCTGCCTTAATGGGTACTTTTGCCCTACCACCTGCAAACAATCTGGCGGAAGTGGAAACAGTGGAAACTTACAATATGAAATCTTCTATATCTAATGGATTCGGAAGATTCCTAAACATTTTGTCAGCATGGATCATCGCCCTAATGGAAATACTGTAAATACAGTGGGCTCCGAGGACGGTTCTCATCTCGTGTCAACCTCGTTAAAAAATGAAACAAGGAGTCACGAGGATAGTTCTTTTACTGTGTCAACCCCATCAAAAAATGAAACAAATCCCCTTTCTCAAATGTAAACCTTCATTCCAACCACCGAGTTGAATGCAATGAAGCTTGGGGGGCACCCTCCTTTGACATGCGTCATTATGATGCTGGGGGCACGCAAAATCGAGCAGTTTTAGCAATGTTCATGCTCGTTAAAAAATCATCGAGCAGTTTTTGTGCAGAAGTTCATGCTCGTTAAAAAATAAACGTAAATTGTGAGCAATCTTTCCCTAGAGTTCAAGCTCATCCAGAAAAAATGAACCGGTAAATAACCGTGGTAAATGTAACCTTTGATAGCCATATTAAAGCCTTGGTCATGTTTTGTACACCGTCACCTCCATCTGTTCATTTGGCCAATCGTTCATCTCCATATGTGTGTTTACCTATTTTGAGGAACATCTGCAAAGAGTGATTTCACCTAGCCATCCTTGTGACACTGCCATGATTGGAAAATTCCAACCTGTACCTGGAATCTGCTGCTATCCATGTTTATCACTCGTTCCTCAAAAGACGAGTCTTCTTTGAGCTCTTTTCACTGACTCGTAAAATATGAAAAGTTTGCCGAGTTTTGGCCTTCCAGCTCATTAAACGACCGGAACGCTATCCCTCGTTTAGACTTTAATCTTTTTGGACCTGAGGGATTATCACACAAAAAGATCGAGCGCTTGTCTTGTTCGGCTCGTTAAAAGTACCGAACACTCATCCCTTCTGTATTGTTTTATACTTTTTCGGACTTAAGGGATCAGATGACGAAAAAGGAATTATGGAGTTAACTTTCTGTACCTTTTCAGACTCTCTAAAAATGAAAAGGACCGAGTTTTCTTTGTCGTTAGACTCGTTAAAATGATTAAATAGCGACAAACTTGTCTTTAGACGAGAACGAGTTTCCCTATCGCTAGGCTCGTTAAATCATAGCGATGGGCTTGCCCGAAGGGCAGGTTATAGAACAAGCATATGTTATCCTCCTCAAGCTTGACAAAAATAAAGAGGTACTGGTCAGAAATGACTGGGGAAAAATTGGGAGAACATCAAAGTTTAATGGTAGCAAGTCACTCTTGAACATGACACTTTTCCTCCGTATCACATCGGGTTGGGTTGTTTCATTCACCGGTCTCATCGCCATGGTCCTCGCCAAACCATCCACATTTGGGGTAATGCTACCGATCCATCGCATCAGTGTCGTTATATGTTCAAGAGGGGTCATTCTGAAAGTGTCAACCGTGTCCCATCCACTGCCATACATTATCCTTCATCCATTCATGATCGCCACCCTGAATCATATGTCACAGTTTGTTTTCACCTCCACTAAAGTCATTAGCTCCGTTCCGTGTCATTGATGTGGGATTCATTAAGGCCCTCCCTTGACGGATCGCTTCTTGTCGACTTCAGCTCATTATCCAAGAAGTTGATCTAGGAACACCCCCATCAGTACTTTGAAGCTTGCATGCCTCAATGGCAAGTTTCTCACTTCCGGCGACAGGTATACATCAATGACCTTCGACCAGAAGATTTTGCGTGGCGTTCGACGCCAAGTCCTTTTTCACGCCACGTGAATTGTACTGCAGTACCTTGAGGGTCATCGTCATTATTGGTGATCCCTCTCGTGCTTGTTAACGGTTTTCATTATTGACCGGTAATCAAGCGATGTCTTTCCATGTTCGACTTCAGCGCAATTCTCACATGGATCGACTTGTACTTAGAGTGAAGATCGAACGAGTTTGAAGACCCCGGATCTAGTTTCATCCATCCGGGCTGCGATATATATTCAGGAAATATAAAAACATTTGCCATGTACATCATTGCAGCAGATGATCATCCTATTCAAAGGATGATAGTTTCAGCAGAAAATTATCAGTCTATCTTCAGACGATCGTCTGTCATATGTACCAAAATGTATTTATAGAAAGCTGAGCATGGGAATGCCTGCCTCAGCTAGAACATGAGAATAATGATGAATGAAAAATAATGTATTGTATTGTATTGTATTACAGGGCACTCTCCTCAGCACTGGAACGAACTTCGGATCCTCTAGCTAAAGCATTTCACCCGATAAACGGCCTCATACTTTAGGGGGCAACTGTTATAGACATTTTTGTGCCTCGCGTCAAGGAGCATGGAATGTCAATAATTACAAGGATCCTCAGTCCCTAAATATGTTGTTCTTACCCCTAAAAGAACAAGGTCATCAAACAACAGCACTTCCAATCAGTTCTCCACCTGAAAACACTTCAAAACAGGCTTATTTTGGATCATGTCAGCTGCTTAACTGAGCATCTGCGCTGTATTGCAACTGTCCCACTCTGTACCTGCACTGGAAGTCAAAAACAATGAAGGCTACCTGCGCTGGGCGAGATTGGCCAAGTGGCACAGTCATCCTACAAGGTGTCAATTGCCCAGGAAGCTTCCAAAATGACACTTGGTTCATGAGATTCGCCCTGTGATGAGTAAGAGGTACTTGATCACCATGTGTAAGCAAGGACCTCCAAGTGGACACACGAACTGAAGATTAACTGAAGATGGAGAGGACACTAGTCAGCTATATGCCAGCCTCCAGCTGGCTCATCCTTTCCTCTTCCCTCCTATATATAGAGCTCTTCTATGAGGTCTAAGGGGGGTGGAATTTTGTGTAAAGCAAGGAGGTGCTGTTGGATTACAGTTAGAGCTATTGGGTGATTGTTTTACTAGAGGTGAAGAGGAGAGTTCTTGCTGCTGGGGAGGTGCTGCTGGATTGGAGCCATCATTGGTTGTAACCTTCTAAGAACCCTGTTACTTCTATCAATAAAGTTTTGCATGTTCTCCTATATACTTGTATTGCATTGATGTATTGTATTTACATGTATATTTGATTCACTCTAATCCATGCATCAGTTATGAGTACTTGTATCTTGTAGTTTCCTCTCTCGTTTTGTGTAGGGCTTGTGTGTAGCTGGACCGGCAAAGAGAGCAGGGAGCTGGGAACAAGAGACAAAGAGAGAGGATCAAGATCGACTAAGCGAAGGACACCAGGTTGGTTAATCATTTCTTCTTTCTCTCTGTACTTTCATAAAGGAAAACATCAAAGCTTTACTTTCAGTTGTTGCTAAAGATTGTCACCTTTAGAGTAGGGATAGGGTCATCCACATCGGATACTTTTCCCCACAACACTTCACACATCCCAATGACTTTTTCATCCTCTACAGATCCTCCTTCAGGAATTATTTGATTAATTCTGATGTCCAGATCTTTTAATAAACGTCTCAACTCACGACAATCATGTCGATTATTGTTGACACCTAATCCGAAACGGATGAGGTGAAGCCGGACAGTCATCTAGAAGATGAACTGATCCGTTTCTTGTGTATATAAATAATAGTTATCTAATGTGAAATAATCAGTTCAGTATTGCACTCATAAATTGCTGGAGTTACCCTGGCCTGACATGGTATCAGAGCCCAGGTCCCAGTCCCTAAAATAGTGTAACTCCTCTGCTGCCTCATGAAACCTCTGCTCCCTGGCGCACCAGCCTGACATCCCTTCTGACATCGCTGCATACGCTGCGTTGAGGACCGTTCAAGGAAGAGAAGGTGATGATGCTGTGACCTGCGTTTTTTGCAAGGTATTGAGACCTGCGTTTCATGTATTGAGGCCTGACATGGTAAGATAACTGCGTTTAATGAATAGATGACTGCGTTTATGAATTGATGACTGCCGTTGTTAATGAAACCTGCGTATTGAAGACCTGGCCTGAAACATTGCATTCGCTGCCTTTAATGTTATGCCTTTAACGTTTTGAAGTCTGCGTTTATGGTTGAGTGTGTTTATGGTATCAAAGACCTGCCCTGAAACGTATGGAAGCCAGCGTTTAACGTATGGAAGACCTGCGTATGGTATATTGAGACTGCGTCTTATGTATTGAGACTGCGTTTTATGTATTGAGACTGCGTTTTTTGCAAGCCTGCGTTTTATGCCTTTAACGTATGTGAAAGAAGTGACTTGAGACCTGCGGATATATATATATATATATATATATATATATATATATTGAGTTTAATGCTGAGATATATATTGAGACCTACGTGTGCTATTGAGACCTGCGCAGTGATATATTGAGACCTGCCTTTTAATATTATGGTTTAACGTATTGATAACCGGGCCTGAAGACCTGCGTTTATGGTATGAGGTGAAGACCTGCGTTTATTGCTGCATCTGAAGTGTAAAATTCAAAGTGCCAAAGTTGAATGCCAAGAATGAGTCATGGGTGGATCAGTAGATAAAGGAGGCATTGAGTGACTGCGTTTTCCTTTATAGACTGCATTGAGTAACTGCGTTTTCCTTTATTGTAAATGACTGCCTTACGTTGTATTGATATATATTGAGTTTAATGCAGTGATATATATATTGAGACCTGCGGTGATATATATTGAGACCTTAATGCTATTGGTAACTGCATTTTTTTTAAAACAGTAATATATATATTGATATATGGAAAAGCAGTGAGCGCCCTCATTTTTTTGTTAAACAGTGATATAGTGATATATGTGAGCAGTATTTGAGCAGTGAACACTATTTGAGCGCCCTTTGATTTTTAAACAGCGGTGTATTTGAGCAGTGAACAGTGTATTGAGCCCCCTTGTTTTGTTGAACAATGATATGTGAGCAGTGATATACTGTTGGAATGATAGAAGAAAATAAAATTGCATAAGGCAATCATATAAGGATTTTTTTTCCTCTCAACAGAAGTGTTTTTTGGCAGAGATATTTTTTTTTACAGAATGCATTCAATCATTTCTATGGTCGGAATAGTTCTCACTGGCAAAGAGAACTATTCTGAATGGTCCCGGATGGTAAAACACACCCTTATCTACAATGAGCTGTGGAAAGGTGTGTGTGTCGGAGAAGAAGACAGAGACCCTGTGCAGCCCACATCAGACAAAGAACTCGCCATTTGGGAAAACAAGAACAACAAAGCCTTTGCATTGATCGCAGCATCTGTCAATGAGGAAGTAAGTCGTCATATTTCCTGCTATTCCACTGCCTTTGAAGCTTTACAAAAGCTGAAAGAACTCTATGATACACATTCTGCACTTGAAGTTGTTCAGCTCATGATTAAACTCTTCACTCTTGAACTGAAAAATAATGATCCTCTTGCTCTTGCATCTGAAATAAAGTCTATAATGCATGATATAAAATCCACTAAGGTTGAGCTGGATATCTCTCTTATTGCCTTTCTCAAAGCACTCTATCCTACCTACTCCAATTATCTTGAGTCTTTACAAGCAAATGGAAACCTTAAAGATATAACCTTTGACTCTCTTGTGAAAAAGTTTGTTGAAAGAGAGAAAGCCTTTGGAAAGAAAACAGTCCCTGAATCTTCTGAAGAGACTGTTTGCCTTGCTCACAAAGAAAAGCATCCTGCTCAAGATTCTGCAAGAGGAAGAGGTGGACGAAGAGGAAGAGGAAGATACTTCAGAGGCAGGGGGGGCAGACATTCTCAAGCAGAAAAGGCAGATCTGCATTGCATTCGCTGCAAACGAAATGGATCACATGATGCTTCTACATGCAAGCTACCATGGGACAAAGTTGAGCAGAGAAGAAATCAGCAGAAAGGTAAAACTGATGACTCAGACAAAGGTAAAGCACCTGAATCTGCACACTATATTGAGGCACAATGTAATATTGGAGTAAATGAAGATTTGTTTAATGCTTCACTTGCTTCTTCGAAAAATGACTGGTTGCTTGATTCAGGAGCAACCTGTCATATGACTCATAGGAGAGATTTCTTTGAAGATTTCACTAACAATGTTGATGGAGCAGTATACTTTGCAGATCAGTCAAAAATCAAGCCATCAGGGCTTGGCATAATCAGGCTTAAACTACCTGGTCTTCCAGACTTTCTTCTGGATCATGTTCTATATCTCCCACAGCTGAAGAGAAACGTGCTGTCCCTGGTCCACATCCGCCAGCAAGGTCACTCCATTCACATGTTTGATGGCAAGCTTGAGGTAAGAAAGGCATCTGACCACTCACTTGTCATGAGGGGTATAGAAGAAGAAAGACTCCTTAAACTGCAAGGAACCTCTGCTCATGCACAACATTTCTCATATATTTCTCATCATGAAGAAGGTGCACTTCCATCAAGTTTATTATGGCATGCTAGATTTGGACATTTAAACTATGATAGTCTCCGCTTGTTGAAGAAAAATGGTGTTGTTGGTTTGCCTACAATTCCTAGAAAACATAAACAATGTGATGCTTGCATTCTAGGAAAGCACAGCAAACAGTCTTTTCATGATTCACATTCAAGAGCACATAGGAAGCTTGAACTTATTCATTCAGATTTATGTGGTCCAATGCCTGTTTCTTCTGCAAATGGAAATAAATATATCATGACATTTATTGATGATTACACCAGAATGTGTTGGGTTTACTTATTGAAGAACAAATCTGATGCTTTTCAAACATTCAAGAATTTTCATAAATGGATTGAAAATGATGCACAATCTCATATTGGGTCTATTCACACTGATAATGGAAAAGAATATACATCAAATGAATTTGAACACTATCTTCGCCAACATGGTATTAAACATCAAACAACTGTGCCTTATAATCCTCAACAGAATGGTGTAGCTGAAAGAATGAACAGAACAATTTTGAATATGGTACGATCCATGCTTTTCTTCAAAAATGTAAAGACAATGTTTTGGGCTGATGCTGTTCTATGTGCTGCATATATAAAGAATAGATGTCCATCTAGTGCTATAAGAAACAAGACTCCTTATGAATTGTGGTATGGACATGTTCCTTCGGTAAAACATCTCAGGATATTTGGTTCCACCTGTTATGCTTTAATACCAAAGGTACATAGAAACAAACTTGGTGCTAGAAGTCGTAAGTGTATCTTCCTGGGGTATTCAAACACATCTAAAGCATACCGCCTTTATGATGAAGTAAATAAAAAGTTTGTTTTATCTAGAGATGTCATTTTTCTTGAATCATCCAAATCTAACAGTGTTGTTGAGCGGCAACTTGATCGCTTGGATAGATTCACAAAACCAAAATCATTTCAAGAGTTTGATAATCAGATTCCACATCTTGAAGGGGGGATTCCTATACTAGATCAACATGTGGAATCTTCTTCTGAAGAACAATCTCCCTTGCATGACACTCCAACAACGGATGATGCTTTAAGTGATGTAATTGATAGAATTGGGAGACTCAATCTTGATTCAGACCCAACTCAATCAACAGAACAACCTGGACCATCTCAGAAAGGTCCCCCAAAGTGGCTGACAAAGACACTTGAAAGTGTTCATCCTGATGAAATTGGAAAAACAGGAACCCAAAATTCAAATCGACAAGATGGAGGTGATGTAGATAACTCTAATTCACCTGTTGATATGGATGTTACTTATGATTGTGAATTGAACTTGTCTACAGATTTTGAACCAACTTCCTTCAAAGAAGCTGCTTCTTATGATGAATGGAAAGAAGCGATGCAGAAGGAGTATGATGCCCTCATAAAGAATGGCACTTGGAAGCTGGTTGATCCTCCATTTGGAACCAAACCAATTGGCTGCAAGTGGGTCTACAAGAACAAGTACAAAGCTGATGGCTCACTTGACAAGCACAAAGCTAGGCTTGTGGCAAAAGGTTTTGCACAGAAAGAAGGGGTCGATTACGAGGAAACTTTTGCTCCCACAGCAAAATGGGCCACCATCCGGACACTCTTTGCACTAGCTGCTCAGAACGGTTGGAAAGTCCATCAAATGGATGTAAAAACTGCATTCTTGAATGGAGATCTAAAAGAGAATGTTTTTATGTCCCAGCCTGAAGGATTTGCTGTGAAAGGACATGAACACAAAGTATGCAAACTTGTGAAGTCCTTGTATGGCCTCAAACAAGCACCACGAGCCTGGTATGAAAAACTAACTGAGCATCTTTTGAAACTCAACTTCAAACATTTTGATCTTGATGATGCAACTTTATTTGTCAAGAAAGTTGGCAAAACAGTTGTATATCTTGTGGTATATGTAGATGATCTTTTAATGACAGGGAACAATGAAAGCTATATTGCATCCATAAAGAAAGAATTAGGAAAAATTTTTGAAATGACTGATTTGGGCTATGTTCATTACTATCTTGGAATTGAAGTAACCCAACATCCAAAGTCCATATTTCTTTCTCAAAAGAAATACATTGGAGATTTGTTATACAGATTTGGCATGACAGAGTGCAATCCCCTTTCTACTCCAATGGAACAAAACTTGAAGCTCACATCTACTGAAGGAAAGGAATTTGAGGATGCAACAAGGTATAGACAGCTTGTAGGAAGTCTCATCTACCTCACTACTACCAGACCAGACATTTCATTTGCTGTTGGAATCCTCTCCAGGTTTATGCAAAAGCCTTGTGAGGGACATTGGTTTGCTGCAAAAAGAGTTCTAAGGTACTTGAAGGGAACTCAAGACCTTGGAATCAAGTATACACAGGTGGACGACTTCAACTTGATTGGATACTCTGATTCAGACTTCGATGGAGACAAAGAAACTGGGGTATCTACTTCAGGATATGCTATGAGTCTTGGATCAGGAGCTGTCTCCTGGAGATCACGCAAACAATCAGTACCAGCAGATTCCACAACAGAAGCAGAATACGTGGCAGCAGCTGAAGCAACGAAAGAAATTGTGTGGCTCAGGAAAATTCTTGAAGATTTGCAAGTAAAACAAATACAATCTACTCCACTCATGATTGATAACACATCTGCAATAAAGTTGGCCAAGAATCCAAAGTTCCATGATCGTACTAAGCACATCAATACTAAATATCATCTGATCCGACATCATGTTGAGGCCAAAACAATCCATCTCCGTCATTGTTCCACAAACGAACAAATTGCAGACATCTTCACCAAAGCGCTTGGAAGAGAAAAGCTTGAAAGATTCATAACGATGCTTGGACTCACCAACATCCCTTTAGATTAAGGGGGGGAATGTTGACACCTAATCCGAAACGGATGAGGTGAAGCCGGACAGTCATCTAGAAGATGAACTGATCCGTTTCTTGTGTATATAAATAATAGTTATCTAATGTGAAATAATCAGTTCAGTATTGCACTCATAAATTGCTGGAGTTACCCTGGCATGACAATTATGAAAACCCAGAGTAAGAATCCCAATTATATTATTTTCTATGCTAGAGCTTTTATCCCATACCACAACATTTCCATCTATAAAAGCGAATCTATCTCCCTTATCTTCTAGACATAAAATAGAAAGTAAGTTCTTTTGATAACTTGTACAAATAAAATGTTAATGAGATGAATGTTTCCTCCATTCCCTAGCTCCAACGAAGTTGATTCAATTCCTCTTAGAAGATAGCTCTTCTTGTCACCAAGTTCAACACAATAGGAATATTTTCCTCTTGATAAGGTCTTTAGTTTTTTTTTAACCTTTCATATGCCTTGATGCTCCACTATTGATTACCCAAATATTTTCATCTTCAAACATACCTATAAGTGCTGAGAATAACCCTTTGTCCTTTGTAGAAGTCTTGTTCATATTATTCTTGATGGATAATAGGAGATTCCACAGTGCCTTGATACCTTGCTTGAGATGACTTGACACCATAGAACATTGCTTCAATGATTTATTCAAGGATGTAGTGATATTCATCATGCCCTTAGCTAACCTTAGCACTGATACCATGTTGAGAAATCTATAGGGTTGCAATTAGGATGATTTCTCTTAAACTTGGTAACTGCTTGTCATGTGTTTTTACTTTTCTTAATTATTAGCTTCTTATATTATAATTATGTTGTTCTTATCATCAAATAGCTACCAAAACAATAATATCAACAATACACAAGAACACAGGATGTAGGTTGCAAGCAAGGGCCAAAACCTCTCCAATTGAGAGGAAAACCCACAAATCTCTTCTCTTCTTATTGATTCTTCAAATGATGAATTCCAAGACCTCACCAAGACCAATAACCTTTAAATACAAATCCAAAACTTCTTATTGATGTGCTCCTTATATCCTAGTCAAACATGGTCAAATCTCTTCTAGTTTCACAACTTCGACCCCCAACTATAGAATTTTAGCCTCCACTGTAGGTCTGAATTTTTGGCCCCTGCAGTAGCTACTTCTTCCACACATATGAGAAATTCTAGAGCTTCCAAAGCTTCCTTTGACCTTCTCTTCAGTTAATTCTCCTTTTAGGACTTGTTGGTGACCTAATAGTCCTTTCTTCGACCTTCTTTTTACAATTTCCTCAACTTTGACCTTGCAGTATCAAAACCCTAGCTTTCCTTCTTTACACATTTGAGATAGATAGAGAGAGAGAGAAATAACCCAAACCTTCATCCTTCGTCCTTCTTCCTTCTTTTCTAACCTTATTTTAATTCTTCTTCACTTATATTATGAGAAGTGAGTGAGTGTCGATAGGAGGTCGAGTTCCCTCCTATATATAGGCTTCCAAGGAGGATGACATGCCCTAATGAGGTTGACTTCTTATTTTTCAGTTCGACTTGGTCTTAGAGGGTGTTTTAAAACTTTTAAATACAAAATAATTATTTTTACATGTTATAATGTGCCCAATGGAGTCTTCTTCATATGACAATGACTTTTTTGACTTATTGACCCTAGGACAAACTCCAGAAGCACTCAATGGGTGCTTGACCTAAATAAAATGACCTTGAGCATGAAACCCATGCTACAAAAATAATCAATAGTAATTTTTGTTTCAATTTACAATATACAATAATAAATAGTACACTTCATAATTATGAAGACCAAATCTAGTTACACATTTCAACACTTTTTTCACTGCATCAGAAAGTAAATCAAGTCCCTGGTTGAAAGCAAATAGGTCATTTTTCATGAAATACATGTCTCCTTTGAGATCATGTTGAATGCACTTGACAAATGACTTATCTCTTTTTCCCGAGTGATCCAAATTGGAAGCTACTTTCCATGCATGTTTAATGATTTGTAATCATTGACATATATTGCTAATAATATATGTTTTCACCACATTAAAAAAAATTGATAGATTTAGAAAATCTATACGATGTGCCGTAAATATTAATTGTGGGCACTATTGTTCGTATTACTAATGAAGTCATCAACAAAGGACCCAGATCTATAGCATATTCTAAGTCCTTTATTTTTCTTTTAAGTTTAATTTTTCTACTTTTTGTTGGCTAAGAGACTATGCAAACATGTTATTGATAGCTTGATATAGCTCCATGGGTGATGTGGTTGCAACTCCAGACAAATCAACCTGTATTTCTATTTGGTATAAAACGTTATTGTTGTGAAGCTTTACCTTCTCAATCTTCATTTGTTTACTGTTGTTTTCATATTTTGGATTTTGCAATTTGACAAAATCGTCATAAAAAATAATAGATTCCTTAGAAATTTGTGCTATTGTTTCTTTATTTTCAATAAAACAAACACTAATCCAATCAGGTAGCTTAATGATGTCAACTTCTATGTTTATAGTTTCATCAAAATTTAATATTTTCATAGGACTTCTGGAATTGGTTGATTTAGCAACATACACATTTTTTGAAATAAAACTTTGATCAAGCTCTTTGTGCTTCATGTTATCTAATAGGTTGTCATGAATAAATTATGTATTTGCAATATCTTTTGTCATGTTTTCACTTGACGATGAACTTGCATCAACATCGTTTATCCAGTATGCATATTGCTCTACAGAAATATTGATACCTAGTTCATGGATTATTTGTTTAGCCTTTATGGTTAGCCCTTGATTCCCATGAGTACCATTTATGCAATGTACAAAATTGATCTTCATAAATATTTATACTTGATACTTCCATGATATCTTCAGCATTTATGATTAGCCGTTGTTTTTTTTTTGATGCATTTCTACATTCTTCCCTTTGTTCTCTAATTTCTAGAAACAAGTTTCTGTATCCAATTATTTTCAAGTGTGTGTGAAATAGACCCTCCTCATCAAAGGCTTTAATTGCTTCATCTTTGCTTAAGTTAAAATGGTTCAAAGTTTGTGTGAGCTTTGTAACATGAGCCACAATTTTTACTGTGATTTATCTAACAGTGAACAGCAAAGGAATGAATTTTTTGTCTTTTTGCTTTCAAATATATTTATCCAGTCAAGGTATTGTTTGCAAACTTTAACAACAAAATACATGTCTATAACAAATTTTGGCAATAGAAATGGATTACCTTGAAACTCATATATTTGAATTAGCATATTACTTTCTCTTTCTTCATACATACCTTTGCCTGATAGGAAAACTTGTGTCTATCTAGATATACAATGAGGCTCTTGTCTAGATCATGTAGTTGACTTGCCTTACAAAAACATATTGAATTAGACAAATGTTTAAAGAAGCATTATTCTTCCACAGTATAGTATAACGTAATTACATTGGCTCTTGATTCACCTTGAATTTAGGATTACATGGAAAACCACTAAAGTTATTGCTTGAAATCAAAGCTATTATGAGATACGTCATCATGAAGAACCTTTGGTCTTGGATAAATTGGTTAACTGAGAAGCTAATTCATTAGAAGTTATATTAGCCCAGGAAAATACACAATCCTTTTTGTATGTGTGATAAAACATATAGACAATGAATTTTGGAACTCTTTCTATGGTTTCTTGGCCCATGACACGTGCACAAAGCCAACAAAAGTCTCTAAAAAATTGTTTAAACAAAACAATTTCTAGAACAGAAAGATTGTAATAAACTTGGTGACTCTGAAAAAATAAATATGCAATAACATTAGATTCACTTACTTCTGAGATCGTGAAACTATTTTCTTCGGACAATGGTAAGTGAATATTATACTCTGGTAAGTTGAATAAATTTCTAAATGTCTTTGTATTCAAAGGCATTTTCTTCATTCATAGCATAATTGTTCCTATTTCTGAATCAATTTTTTTTGCACAAAAATGAACAATTTCCATAAAATAAAAAACTATTGGCACACATGCAACATTCGTTAATCCACTAGTCCAAATCATGTTATTCTTCTTCTCTTCCATTGGCAGATTAACATAACGCTCATATGCAATCGACTAGTGGAATTTCTCATCGACGACACCAATTAAATTAATGGTATCAGTGAAAATATATTATTTTCTTTTTCTGCTAACCATGTCCATTTCGTAGCCAAAAACACCTTGTTAATCAATAATGTTCTCAACAATGTTGAACTACACATTTTTTTTTTTTCAATTTTGTATATATTCACTAAATCTTACTTTCACAAACGCAAAATTAAGTCTGACTATTGCAACTATGAAATATGTTACAGAAAACATCTGTCAATAAACAGTAATTGAAGATACCAAAACTAATGTTTACGAGAAACAAGTGTAAATATACCTTGAAACTACAAAACCTTCTCATCCATTTATTACGCATCTTGTTTCTCTGCAACTATAAATTATTTAAAATAATGGTAGCTAGCTAATAGAATGTCGATAATTATTCTCGTTTTTTTGAATTTCAAATAAACTTACACACAGATTTGAAAAAGTTGAGAAATGTGTACAGTTTAACTAATTATTGTGAATTTCTTTGCTCGTTTATCTGTTAACCTAAATAAATGTTGCTTCAAAAATTAATGATGTTATTTTCAAAAGTTCATGAACACATGGGAAAAGTGTCAAGCAAAAATGGGTATATGCGAAGAAGATATGCAAACTAGCCAGTATGTATGGAGAAAGGAAGATTCAAAAAGGACAATAGCACTTCTAAACATTTGCTCATGTTTTTTACAATTGTGCAATTACTAATTAGCTTGAGCTATAATAATACAATTAACAAATCTAAAATTGTTATTGCATTGTAATAGTTAAATTAATTACCTATTCATTTTGGACTCTGCATAATAATGAATAAACAAATTTTATTGTTACAACCTATTGTTGCAGCCTTACAATCATGTTTTTGAACTCAAATGTATAAATGCCACTATGTTTTCTATTGAATTCTTCTATAAGTTGTGTTTCGTTCACCTTTTCAACACCACGTGAATTTTGGTTTTGTTGTAATATTTTTTGGGAGGCATAACATATAATATTGTTATGTCTTTCTCAAATCTACAAAATGCAAGAACAATAACTAGAGTATGTTCAAGATATATTGTAAAAGTATTACACAAAAATACCACCATCTATTTTCTATTTTCCATATGGCATTGCTAATTGTATAATGTATCCTTACCAATATAATATTCCAGGAAATTTCTTAATTGCATCTTCATTCATGTATTTTTCCATACAGTTTAATGCAAATGAATTATTATACATCATTGTGTTGAAAACAAATTGTGCAATTATGCGTCATTAACAAGAAACATCATACCCATTCCTCATCAATTAGCATATTGTTTCAAAATAGCTTTCACTATAAATACTTCTGAACTTGGAAAATCTCTTAACCATATGTTTTCCCGTGATTTTTTCTATTTGCATCCATCCATGTTTTGTTTCTTCATATCTTGTTATATTTATTATAGATTCATGATCAGTTCCTATTGAACGTTTTTTCTTGCACAAGAGTGGTTTGAAATGTTTGACAATTGAATTCTCATCATGGAACAATATGTCATAACTTTCTTTGCACAAATTTGAATTAAAATGCAAATAGTTTTTCATTGTTTTCTTTGACCAAAGTCTTATGGGAATTTTTAGCCAATTCGATAATCAATGTATACAAAATATGTCCCCCCAAAGTCCTCGTCCCTCCCCAGAGATAGTATTTGAAGTTGATTTTTTTCATACTTTTCAAGTAAACATTTAGCTTATCTACTCCATGCATATGCATTAATGCTCCTATATTCAATTCGTGTTCATAAGATAGTATGGCTTTGATATTCCTTTCATGTAAACAATTCCTAAAATGTTCTATTGTTCCTTCACGTAATTTTGTTGACATGTATCTAAAATGAAATTGAGTTCGCATACTATTGAATAGGAAATATCCCACATCATATGCAAAAATTTTCAAATGAAATAGATTATGATGCCTTAGTATTGCATTTGTACTATTTCTTTATATAATAAACAAATGCTTCTCCATTGATAATTTACTAATCACATTTCAAATATTATTTTTCATTGATGATTTAGCCATTACGTCTCAAAAAATAGTAATAATAATAATAACTTCACTATGAACTATTGCTCAACAGCAAGCACAACATAAACAATGTACAAGAAAACAAGTAAAATGATATAGATGGAACTGATTTGCGTAAAAATCTTGTCTATGAATGAGATATAGAGTCACAAAACAAATGAAATAGAATGTACCTAATACGGATATCATAAATATTTATTTTTTTCGAAAATAGATATTGTGTACAATTATTATTCTAACAAGAAAAATACGCAATTCCCAGAATAAAGTTTCGAATCCGACAACTAGAGTAAAACCATTTGTAATGAGCCTCCCCTCGCCTAGAACTATGAAATATACCAACATGAATTGGCAACATGCATCCAAAACAAAACAAAACAAAAACAAAATCAATGATCAACAACTGGCCAATGCAACTACTAAAATGTTACGTGTTAAAATTATTCCACAAGAGCTTTATAAAACTTAGAACATTTGATTTATGATTCTTAGGCTAATGAGAAAAATGTGGTGACATGTTACTTATTAGTATTATTATTATTATGATTATGTTATAGAAGCTTCATAAAATGTATACCCTTTGATTTATGATTAACGCAAAAGAACAACTATGTGGAATAACAAGTGTAATTTTTCTATGGCAAAGCTTTGTATTTCCGCATTCACTTTCCCTTCTGCATAGTTCTTCCACACACTTTACTTCCGCATAAAACTAATTTTTAAACAACATAAGCAACTTAACATCAATCATTCAATATAATGTATCACATGGTTTCATATTTATTTAACTTCATACATTTATGTTCACACGCAAATAGTTACATGTGGTCATTATGCACGTAAACGCGAAATATAGAGCTAGATGGAATTGAAAATGCACATCGCTACCAGCAAAGCATTCGTACATCACATACCTAGAAAAGCAATTACATAGAGCTCCGAATCTATGCAAAATAGAGGACTTATGTAAGACACCAAATCATAGATGAACAGACCTTCGAATTTCAATTCTATCTTAATAGAATTTTTAAATATCGTATGAAACACAAACATAGATTGGAGATGTCATCCAAGCTCAAAACTAAATAAAAACTGTATTTTGCAATGTATCATTAATGTGTAAAATAATTAATGTTCAATCGACCACATTTTTTGCTCCTCGTAGAGTGAAATTGGTTCGCAAATGCATTTTCCAATTGCTATATACAAACGAAACTCCTTTACGCACTAGGAAAAAGAGTTTCGTTGCATAATTTTTAAACTCTTTCTCATTTAGAACTTTTGCAAATATAGCTATATACAAAAACAATTGCTATATCTAGGGGAAAAAAAATTTATTATCCGCAATGAAGAATGTGCCAAACACAGAGTATGTCCAGAAAAATGAAATGCACATTTTTCCATTTGCATAGCTTAGAATAAGCAAAAAAAGGACAACCAGATTGTCTAAAATTCAAAATAAAACATCGATACATTAGTAGGGAAAGTAAGAGAATGGAATTTACAGCTACATTTTTAATCGGCCTTATGTTTCATTGTGCTGAGCTTTTACTATCTGGAGTACATAGTATGTACAATAAAATAGTTGCGTAGAGCTTTGATTTTAAAGTTATAAATTTTCGGGAAAAAATGGATATGTGTGGGAGAACACATTATGTGGAGTAGTGCATAGGGTATTGTTAAACTATTAATGTTAATCTATGAGATTTTGCGTACAATAGATTTGTTATGAAATAGAGCGCATATGCATTTGTATTATATTCAAAGCATGGGTTTTCTATATTCGGATGATGGATCATTATTTAGATAAATTGTTATCTAGATTGTTAATCGTCTCAATGTCTTCAATGAAATATTGACAACGTACAGCTAAGGGAAGTGACAGTAAGAAATTTAACACAATTTGTCTCTGAATATGAATGAATTACCCTAATTGATTTATAATAATAATAATAATAATAATGGAAATTGAATTGAAAGAAAGTAGTCGATGTTATTTCTTAATCATAGTTTAATTGTCCTCATTATTATCTAGATACATTGTTATCTAGTCTAGATTTTTAATCATCCCAATGCCTTCAATGCAATATTGACAACGGATAGTCATTGAAACTAACGATAAGAAATGTCACGCAATATGCATTTGAATACGAAATAATTACCATAATTGAATTCAAATAAAATAGTCGACATTATTCCCAAATCAATTGCTATAAATTTGAGAAATGGCATGCGTAAGTTATCATTTTCAAATTGAATTAAAAAGATTAACATACTTGTATATCAATCTTGATCTGGAAGTACTAATGATGAATCCAGTCGAACATTTTTCTACCGAAAATGGAAACTCTTGTGAATCTGCTACAACTATAAAACTATTGCAAATAAAATGAACCCAACAAAAGAACTGAGTAGCGCAACAATTGAACCAACAATAGATAATGGTGTGCTATTAATTCAGAGAATAGTTAAAGGAATATCTAAAACAAACAAGAGATTTTATTGTTTGTCGATGTGCTATGATCCATATGCACCAAAACTCTCTGAAGAGAAGCCCTACGATTACTAAGAGCCCTTACTCGATCACAATGTTGTGTGCTGAGAATATGGGCATATGATGCAATGCCAACGAATTAGAAATGATGCACGTTTCATTAATGGTAGTATCATATCCACATCTCCTCAACACATAACATTATAATCGACAAAATAAAAATAAAATTCAATGATCCATCGTATTGATTGAATGCAAGTAATTTTTATGAAGTGCAATATTATTAATGGTTCGGCTCATAATGTTTTGGAGTGGAAATATGAGAAAATGGTGCACTGCCAAAGCACCATAAAAAAATTTGGATGACAAAATGAAAACTTTGATCAACTTGTTATTAATTATGATAGCATATGCCCAGATCCTCAGCATATAACATTATAATCAACAAAATGAGAAATTTGGTCAATGATCCACCAGAAAAATGAAATATTTGGCTAATGATCCATCACATTGATTGAATGCAAGTGAGCTTCACTAAATCAAATGTTTTTAATGATTAATAGATTCTATTTTATTTAGAATGAAATAGTAATGTTTCTAATTTCATGTTTATTAGACTTTGTTGATCAATTGATTAAAGGATGTGCCCTTCGCATAGTGAAAGATTTGTTTATTCCTATCTTTGTGTAAATAGGCATATCTATGAAACTACAAAGGAAATCCATTCTACGGAAGAAACTTTCAAGCTTTCACTCCACACAATCACAAACCTTCCGCATAATTCATACACACTTCCACTCACAAACAAGTTTTTTAGTCACAAAATTTACAAAAAATACTCTCTTTTTTTCATGTTGACACCCCCATGTAATCGACTTCTTTTGCGCTAAAGACTCTACTAATAAATTGGTTAAAGGTTGTGCTATGATAATTGAAGCTCTCCATTTCAGTAAGTTGTTTCTTTCCACACATTTCTTCGATATTATTATCATTATAATATATTATTAGTAATATTTTTAATTCTAAACATTGCAAAATCATTTACTAAACATTGTACTGATTACGAGAAAAATCTCCGCAAAATTAAATTTGTCCAAGTCTTTAATCACAGAAAACACAAACTAAAAAAGCCTTACCATAAGAAAATTTGTATATATGTAATAAGCAAATGTGAAATATCATTACACTACAAATTAAAGTTATAAAGTTACCTCTACACCTTCATTCTCGCACACATATCTAAATTTGCAAACGTTTTAAATCTCAGCATAGCTGTCTGTAAAAGCTTTAAATGAAAAATAGTTTAAAATTAATGTTTCATATGTGCCCCCGTTCTTGCATACATTACTCATCCTCTAAGCAGTAAAGGATTCGCATAAGGAAAGATTCACAAAAGGAAACAAAATAATATAAATTCTAAATTTGTTCTTAGTAAAATTAATTATGTATCAATGGAATAAATTTCCTTCTGCATCGTTTTCTCGCTCATAGGTCGTTTTGCACACGTCCTTGGGACAATGAACATTTACACTATGTGAATTGAAAGACGACATTAATGGCAAAGACAGAGACTAAAAAACAAGGAAATTTACATCAATAATATATTTACATTGCTAGAGCGACTCTGCAAAAAGATAATCAACAATTATAACCATAATTCGATAAGTTTATTGGAAATTGTAACACATATTGAAGTCTATGGAACATGATTATGGAGTTTTAGAATAATAGCTCACTGCTTCTTTAGCTAGAATAATCAATGCTCTAGAATTTCTCATCGATTTGGTTTTAAAGCATATTGAAATGATTAAATCTGAAACACTGATCCTTTCGACTTTCTAAATCAGAAAATGGAAATATTGGATTTGAAGATAGAGTGACTACAATTGGAAAGCAAAATGTTGAGTTTTCGTCTGGATAATTTAGCCCAGACAGAAAATGTCAATATTGAAGAGGACGCTAATGAAGGAGATGACGATATCATGGCCATTGAGCAACGTTCCCCCCCTTCTCAACTTGAGCCAGAACTTAATGAATCCCAAGTCACTTCTGATATCGAAGATATGTACTAATTTACATAGTTATTATTTTTCTTCCCCGTTAATAAAGAAAAACAGTTTAGAATAGCTTCTACAGCCCAATCGTGAAAAATGTCAATCTTTCATCAAAATTTTGAATTGTGACTGAATTAAAAAATAAAATTAATTTCCATGTCACATTTATTTATATTAATATAGATCGACATACATATCCCATATTTTTCACAGTAAAAGCTCCTCACAATGAAAAATACTAATAATAACAAATTATAATTAATAGTTTAACATTCATTAATTATCCTAATTTCATCCCTATCGAATAAATATTCCAATATAAAAGCTTAGCACAATAAAATATTCATACAATGAAATATCATGTTCAGAGAAATAACACACTATCAGAGCAGTCGCATAATTCAAAGCATTGTGAAAAAACTCCATATTTTGTTTTGCAATGATCAAGTGTAAACCACTTTTTTTGTAAGTAATCTACTTATATGGAATACACAGTTTGTTTACTTAAAGAAAATACGTATTTAAATAAGTCCTACTGAAGATAGAAGCTTGCTTTATTGTAGGAAACATTTTCTTGTGCGAAACCCATATTAAAGCTTATATTTTAAGTCATAAAAGTTACATTAGTCAATTGTAAATGAGTATTTGTAAACCATTACTGAGTATGGAACTAGCTATGCACAAGTGGTTTTTTGTTGCTGCATATGGAAAAGAGGCAGAATTACAAAATTGTGTTATGCACCACCCATTCTCCCGTATAAACCCACAGTAAAAACCCCACACAATGAAAAGTAAAAAAATTAATAATTATGTTCTCTCACACATACCCCGTCCTTTGCAAAGATTCGTAGTTCTAAAATCAAATTTCTATGCAATTTCTCTCCCGCACATACTTTGTACTTCACATAATAAAATCTCCACACTACGAAGCATAATAATATTCCTCATTCTCCTACACATACTCCATCCTTTGTAAACATTCATATGATATACAATATAAAAAATTGTAAAAGTATTAGATTTATTCTAGAAATCGACAAACATACGCCATCTCTGTGTTGTGAAGATAAATCCCCTTTGCGGGCAGAGGTGATTCCTCTAGCCCAATGAGTGGGTCTAACTAACATACACTTTATTAGCTTATGTTTAACAAATGTAGAGAGAGAGAGTGATCTGCCTTGCTCAGATGATAATCGCTCAGTCCTTTGGAGATGACTTTGATCCTTTCGTTCTAGGCCTCGCTCTTTACTTTTTCTTCACGTTCGAGTACCTGCAAGGAAGATCAAAGAACTATGCAAGATACAAGAGTATATATGGCATACATCAAACACAAACTACTTAATAGATCAAGGCATATTAAGATAAAAGCATAAAAATTTACACAATTATCGAAAGTTAACATCGAATGTATATATTAATAAGCTAAAAAAGGGAAGCATACAACCTATGCCTTGATGTTGGAGACCTCCTTTTGGTGGATGTCCAAGTCCAAGAAAATACTCTTCAAGCACTCGCTCTCCAAGCTAGAATGGGTAGCACGTAAGCATAATCTTAACATGGGGATGCAACAATGAATGACCAACCATTTGGGGATGGAAGGGAGTTGATTTATAGGAAGGGAGAGGGAGTTAGGGATCAAAAAAAGAGGGCGAAAAGTTCACATCTCAAGGGGAAAACCCATAATGATAAGATCAAGCGATCCAAATGGGAGAGCTCGACCATATCAACAACAACCAATATCTAGCCCATTGTTCTCAAAGTTTCTAGTGCACGAAGCTTCTCCTCCAGTTTGGGAAAACTTGCCAGAAGAGGTTCAGTGTGGGTTTTCATATCAAAGCCCATACTGGTAGCGCCAGGGTAAAGTAGATAAACTTTACATTAGCACGGGCAGGCAATGGATAAAAATGTGTTGGCCCTAAAAATTAGGGTTTTAGCTAACCTTCTTTAGAATTGACTCAAGGCAGTTTTCCTTTGGTTCTTCAAGAAGGCTTTGGTATGTATATCATGATGGATATATTGTAAAGTTGTCAATGTTTTGACACTTCTGGATATGTAACAGGAATTGAACAAGAGGTGTGAAAAAATATTGTGTAACAGATGCCCCCTAAAGCATGAAGACAAAACAGGGAGTGATGGCTGAGATGCTTTACAAGTCAGTGCAAGGACTAGAACAACAGCATCAGGAGACCTGCAAATCAAGAATATGCATATACATATACATATCTGAAATCTCTGATAAACATGCCTAGTGATACATGAATAGGCATCTAATGATACATGAATCCACGGTATGGACGCAGCCATTTGAATAGAATGGATCATGTGTATGGATCTACGATATGGTCACAGCCATCCGAATAAAGAGGATCATATATATGGACCCACGGTATGGTGACAACCATCCGAATAAAGAGGATCATATATATGGACCCATGGTATGGTCGCAGCAATCCGTATAGAGGAAAACATGTGTACAATCATGAATAACTCATAATCGTACACAACCTAGATTTTAAAAGATGAGATATAGGATCTTCATCTCTATCCTGACCAAAGTATTAATCTAACCATGTGAATAGATGTGTTGACATCAAACATGGTAGAAACCACCTGATTACCGGTCAATAATGTAAATTGTTAACAGGCACGAGAGAAACCACCAATAATGATGATGGCCCTCAAGGTACACTAGTACAATCTACAAGTGTGATTATGTGAGTTGAAGTCGAACACTTGCCAAATTATTCGATCAAAGGCCAATGATGTAAGCCTGTCATCGAACACGAAGAACTTGCCATTGAGGCATGCAAGCTCCAAGGTATTGAAAGGGAATTTCTAAATCAACTTCCTGTATAATGAGTTGAAGTTGACAGGAAGTGATCCGTTGAAGGAGGGTCATAGTGTATCCCACATCAAGAAAACAAAACAAAGGAGATAGAAGAGTGAACAATTTGGATTTAGGACTGTGGCAGAAAGTCAGACAATGTATAAGCGGTAAATAACTATAGATAGGACTTCTCTTGAACACATTGGTGACACGACTCCAGAGTTTGGCAGCATTTGAATCAACATAGGATCAGAGGTCATGATGATGAAATGGTATAATCAAATGAGAGGAAAAATGGATTTCCCAAACCCAAGAAGGCAAGTCACTAAGTGAGGATGTCCCAAACCTGACACGAGCAACAAATGAGTGTCATGTTCAAGAGCGACATGTTACCTTTACAGAATACAAGAGATGATCGCTTTCACTTTTTTCCCTCGCCATTTCTGGTGAGTAACCCATATATTTTTTTATCACAAGCTTGAAGGGGATAACATATGCTTGACATATAAGTTAATCCTTCGAATGAATCCATCCTAGCAAGTTTTACGAGTCCTGGGAAGGAGAAACTCGGTCTCGTCATGTTGAAAAGTCCTACATTTTTTATGTTTTTCGAGTCTGACGAAGGTGAAAATTGGCATATTTTTCATGTTTAGAGAGTTTGAAAAAGAAGAGGAAAAGAAAACTCTAGCAATCCATTTTCGTGAATCATCTCTTGAACCCAAAAAGGTAGAAAACAATATCCAAGAGAATCTCTTAGCCATGTTCGAGTAAGGTAATATTTTTCAGAGCTAGTCAATCTCAATTCGAAAAAGGGTTAAACTTATACTGAATAGATGTATTTTCATTTACTTTTATGAATTTGAAAATACAAGTACTCGTCAATATTTTCATATTTCGAGAGTTAGAAAAGATTTGAAAGATGAATCCTCCCAAAGGAACGAATGGTATAAAAGGATAGAAACTGGTTCTGGTGATGATGGAATTGCTTAAAACATGTAAAGGTTAAGAGGCTGACTAATAAGACCACTCATCGCAGATGTTCCTCAAGCAAAGGTAAAACAACCAAGTGAAAGTGAATGATCAGCCAAATAGATGGTGGCGATGGAATGGACAAACTAAGGCTCATCTGCCAAAAATCGGCAGATAAAAATGACAATCACGAGATGTAAAGTGGGAATGGTTTCATTTTTACACAAGCTTGAAACATGGGAAACTATGCTTGAGTATACTTGAGGATGGTTTCATTTTTTCACAAGCTTGAAACATGAGAAAAAACCAAGCTTGGATTTGGTTTCATTTTTACCCAAGCTTGAAACAAAGATAAACTATGCTTGAAATGAGTTTGCATGCCCCTATCATAATGACTCAATTCGAGGTACATGCCCCCCATGTTGGAATATAATCCTAACATCTACAATTATTTTTTAGCCTAAGTATCCTTGACTTAGCCACATGCACTAAAAATCATGTTCACACTTGGTTTTTGGTAAACAAGCTTGGTGGACCAACCTTCCCTTGTTTTTTGACTTTAAAGGTTTAATATTATGGAAATATTGATCCAATCACTTTCCTAAACCATTTAGACATCTAAGTGCATGTTCACACCTAACCACACCTCATCCACTTGAGTTATTTGAGGATTGGCGCCCCACATGAAGATTCCCCCTTAAATCAAGGGATTTGGTCCTCAGACCATTTTAGCATGTTTTAAAGTTTCCTTCCTTGGGAAATTCACCCCTCCTCATGCTTTCCTCATGGATGGTAGTTGGCATAGGTTTTCTTGAGTCATTGTTGCTATTTTAGGTCTCCCTTTAGCTTTTCTTAGCCTTTTCTAGTTTTTTACTAGTTTTTTCCTAGTTTTCTAGATTCAGCAATTTCTATATAACCACCTCCCTTAGGGATTAGAGTTTTGGTTGCTCATGTATTACTATAGTTCATTAATTTAAAGCTTTGATTTTATGGAGCAAATTCTTCCTCTCCTCTCTTGAATATCAGAAAATTACTTGTGTTTAATTTAACTATAATTTTCAATCTATCGGAGTTTCTGTAGGAATTCTACACCCCAAAGCTTCGTTTCATTAACCTAAGTAGACTGCTGGTTATTGACAGGTGGATGGAATGAAGGTGTAATGACGAGATTGAGTGAAAGACGCGACTGGGATTTTTAAAGATCTAATCAAAGACTCGAATTGGAAGGGGATTTGTTTCATTTTTTAAAGATCTTGACACAGGAAAATAACCATGCTCTTGACACCTGTTACCCCTATACTACTAGTGTAACCCCTTATTGTTATTATTACAACCCACTTATTATATTGATGTACCCATGTAGTGCCCATATTGTTACTATTGTGCCACATAGAAGCCCACTATTGTTATTATTGTGCCCTTACATTATTATTGTTATGTCGGCTCTGATTATGTTATGACCCCTTAGACTCCTATATATAGAAAGGAGGTCTTTTCATTTGTATCATCCAAGAATTGTTCATTTATGTAAGGTAAAGGAGGTTGCCCCCTCGAAGAGGCTGAATTATAAGGTGTTGATCTATCTTTTCTATCTTTTCTTGAGCTGGTTTCATAACATTTGGTATCAGAGCTTTGGATTCTAGGGTTTCGCTGCTCCAAACAGGTCATTGTGGAATTTTCACTATAACTTTTGTTCTGTGACGTTTCAGAAGTCGCAAGAAAAACCCATTTGAGAAGAAATCACGCTGAACCTTGGGTCTGAATTTCAGAGCTTTTTGCACTATATTTGCGGAGATATGATCTGAGGAAGTTGGTCTTTTTGCAGACTCCTGAATTACAGTCCAAATAGGTGACCTGGGAAAAATCGTCATAACTTTCTCTCTGGGGATCGGATTGAAATTTCGTAAGAAGTTACGAAAGAGGACAGACTAGTTTCTTGAAGAAATTTTTCAGATCCATAGGTTGAAAAAGTGACTCGTGGCACGTCGTACAAGTTTTCTCTACTGAACTAGTCTATAATCAAGTCACTGTGGGAGATTTCGCATAACTCTTCCTTGGAGAAACCAAATTGGGTTAGACTTGTGGCATTGGAAAGAGGACGCAGAAGGCTACCACAGGTTGCAATTTCAGAACTGGATGATCCAAAATTACAGAGATACATCAGATTCAATATCAGGCTTATACAAAGTGAAAAAAGGTGTGTAGTTTTTTTATATTTTTGCATAAGCTTGGTTTGAAGGAATTCAAAGGGCATAGTAAAGCATTATTATCGGTAACTGATGCCCCGAGGAAATAAAATGCAAACACCTAGTAAGGAACCTGAAAGCTCTAGCATGACTCATGAAGAAGAGGAAGAAATGCTACATGATATATCAAAATTACAAGAACAAGTGCAATAAATGTCACGCTCACAAAAGCTAACAGAAGCTAAGATAAATGACGCGGAATCTAAGATAAATGGCGTGGAATCTAAGATAAATGGCATGGAATCTAAGACAAAGGGCATGGAAGCTAAGATAGATGATTTGAAGATAGATTTGAAGACATACATGGCGGATTTGAAGACAGATTTGACAAATTTTCTACAAGAAATACATACTAAGGGTGAAAAGGTTGTAAAGGAAACTCATGATGTGAACCAAAGAAATGTTAATCATGATTCCATAGACTCTAATGTTGGATCGAAGACCCACCATATTCCAAAACTCGATATGAGGAAGTTTGATGGCAAGGATCCCGCCACATGGATATTACAGATGGAGCAGTTCTTCGATCTCAATAATGTGCAAAACACACAAAAGGTACGTATGGCAACTGTATATTTGGAACCAAATCAGTTTGTATGGTATCAATGGCTTTGTTCTCGTAAACAATTTATCACTTGGGCAATTTTTACGGAAGAATTGATAGCACATTATGAGGATACAAAAAGCAACACTTTTTTTAGCCAATTGATAAGTCTCAAACAAAAGGGTTCAATAATGGAGCACATTGAGGAGTTCCAAAAATTGAACATAAGGGTAAAAGATATTCCAGAGGAGCATAGGATTGATGTGTTCATAGGGTCTTTAAAGGATAATATCCAACATGATGTTCGCCTTTGGGAACCTGATTCATTAGAGAAGGCATTCAGGTTAGCAAGAAAAATGGAAAGCAAAATTATGGCAACCAGGAAGCATACCACTCACAACTATAAAGACGGAAGTGTTGTTGCCCCTAGTCTTCCACAACCTATAAGGTTGACACCACAACAATTGGAAGAAAAAATAGCAAAAGGGCTTTGTTACAGTTGTGATAGCAAATACACTAAAGGTCATAAGTATGCTGAGAAGAAATTATTCTACATAGATTGTGAAGAGGAAGAAGAAAAGGAGCAAGAAAGGTCAAAAGAAGAGGATATACTCCAGGAACAAAGCCTAGATGAAGAACAAATAAATCCAACCATATCTTGTAATGCATTGGCGGGAATTACCACTCCTCAAACCATCAATATAGAAGGACAAATCAAGAAGAAAAAGGTAATAGTGTTGATTGATTCAGGAAGCACCCACAATTTTATTCATTGTAGGGTAGCAAAAGAATTGAATTGCTTCCTATATCCAGCACCAGAGTGTCAAGTGATGATTGCAAATGGAGGAACAATAAATTGCTCTGGAAAGTGCCATAATATCAAGCTATCCATGGGAGAATATGTATTGACTAGCCCAATGCTTTCCATTCCAATGGGAGGTGCTGATGTTGTACTAGGAGTCCAATGGCTACAATCCTTGGGTACAATAGCTTTTAATTTTCAAGAACTTTTCATCAAATTTTCTACGGAAGGAAAAGAAGTTGAATTAAGGGGTATCACAGGGAAACCAGGAAAGATAATCAGCTCTAATGGTATGACAAAGCTTCTAAAAAAGGAGCAAAGAGGTGTAATTGCACAATTATGTTCACTAGATGTTTCCACATTAGAATCATCTATTTCTCCAGATCTCCAAAAAGTCCTGGACAATCATTCCAAGGTATTTGAGACTCCCAAAGGTCTCCCACCTATGCATGATCATGATCATGCTATTCATCTGATTCCAGGAAGTGTTCCTCCAAACATCAGGTCGTATAGATATCCCTATGTCCAAAAAAGTGAAATTGAATGTATGGTTGCAAAAATGCTAGAGGCTGGTATAATTCAACCGAGTCAAAGTTCTTTCTCTGCTCCAGTAGTATTGGTGCACAAGAAGGATGGATCATGGCGCATGTGTCCGGATTATAGGGAGCTCAACAAGCTCACTATTAAAGATAAGTTCCCCATTCCTGTCATTGATGAATTACTGGATGAATTGCATGGATCAATTTACTTCACCAAGTTGGATCTTCGTTCGGGATATCATCAAATCAGAATGAAGAATGAAGACATTCCAAAAACGGCATTTAGAACTCATGAGGGTCACTATGAATTTTTGGTCATGCCTTTTGGCCTTACCAATGCACCTTCAACATTTCAAGGTTTGATGAATTCAATTTTCAAACCATTCCTTAGAAAATTTGTGTTAGTATTTTTTGATGATATACTAATCTACAGCAAGTCTTGGAAGGATCATGTTGAACATGTTGGCAGGGTGCTACAACTATTGGAGGAGAAACAATTATATGCAAAAAGATCCAAATGTTTCTTTGGAGTCCAGGAGGTGGAATATTTGGGTCATATTGTATCTCATGAAGGAGTTAAGGTAGACCCTAGCAAAATTAAAGCCATTAAGGAATGGAAAATCCCCACATCCATAAAGCATCTGCGAGGATTTCTTGGGTTGACAGGGTATTATCGCAAGTTTGTTAAGAATTATGGGAGAATAGAAGCACCTCTAACAACATTATTGAAGAAAGATGCATTTTCATGGACTCCGGAAGCAACAAAGGCCTTTGAACATCTTAAAGAGGCAATGTGCCAAGCACCGGTCTTAGCTACACCGGACTTCACAAAAACCTTTATTGTGGAATGTGATGCTTCAGGAAATGGAATTGGTGCTATTCTAATGCAAGATGAAAGACCCATTGCTTTTGAAAGTCGTCCAATCAAGGGAAAGTTTTTAAGCAAAGCTATTTATGAGAAGGAAATGTTGGCAATACTCCATGCACTTAAGAAATGGCGACCCTACCTAATGGGAAGACACTTCAAGGTAAAAACGGATCATGATAGCCTTAAATACTTTTTAGAACAAAGATTATCCTCTGAAGAGCAACAAAAGTGGGTCACAAAGATGTTGGGCTATGACTTTGAAATCATCTACAAAAAAGGGAAGCAAAATGTGGTGGCAGATGCACTCTCAAGAAAGGATGAGGATGTGGAAGCATTGTTTTTTGCTATTTCTATTATCCAACCAGATTGGATAAACGAAGCAAGGGATGAATGGAAGAAGGATGAAGAATTATGGCCACTTATTCAAAAGTTGCAAAAGATCCCAATTCAAACAATATTTCCAGAAATTGAAGAGGAAGGAAAAATCATATTGGAACCTGGAGCAGTCACAGAAACAAGAAGCCGACAGCTACGAAATCGATCAATTTCAGAGTATCTCATCAAGTGGAAGAACTTACCCGCTAAAGATTCCACATGGGAGGACAAGAATTTTATACAGAAGCATCAAGAACTACTCAAGCGTTGAGGACAACGCTTTTTGAAGGAGAGGGGCATGTTAGGCCCCTATACGACTAGTGTAACCCCTTATTGTTATTAGTACAACCCACTTATTATATTGATGTACCCATGTAGTGCCCATATTGTTACTATTGTGCCACATAGAAGCCCACTATTGTTATTATTGTGCCCTTACATTATTATTGTTATGTCGGCTTTGATTATGTTATGACCCCTTAGACTCCTATATATAGAAAGGAGGTCTTTTCATTTGTATCATCCAAGAATTGTTCATTTATGTAATGTAAAGGAGGTTGCCCCCTCGAAGAGGCTGAATTCTAAGGCGTTGATCTATCTTTTCTATCTTTTCTTGAGCTGGTTTCATAACAACACCTATTTCATTTTAAAACGAGGTTGACATGGTAAAAGAACTATACTCATGGTCCTAGTTTCATTTTTTAATGAGCTTGACATAAGACAAGGAACTCTGCTCCAAACCCTTGATCATAGACCAAAAGAAGCCATGGCTTCCAAGAGGTTCTCATGAGATGGGAGAGAAACATTATGGAAGGGATATGTGTCCAAGTATCCAATAGAAAAATCGGGCTCTAATGCCCCCAGCATATGGCGTACTGCATCACCTACTATATCATCATTAGATGTGGGCAGGGAACACGTGGCCACGTAATTAACCTGTGTCGGGGGTGATACTGCTTGCATATAAGAACCATTTAGAGATGATGGTTGATTGGGGGTTGATTCAGGACCAATGAATGTAATTTGATCAATGATCACAATTCTTCCTTCATGTAGGAAAAACATCACACAAAAGAGAGAAGAGATAAGAGCTCCCATGACTTAAACATAGTCACAACCAAGGAGTAGATTAAAATCTAAAGGGTGTTGGACAACCATCACGTCTATATAGACAGTCTTTCCTCCCAAAATAATAGGTAACTTAGGAAGGGTCCCCAACGGTTGACTGGTTTCTCTGTTAAAATCTAACGGATTTGGGTGATGGGGACAAGTTGAGGAGAACCTAAAGCTTTACAAGCAGTTGAGGACATAATTCTAACATATGCGCCCTCATCTATGACTATGCTAGTTACATACATATGGTAATCATGTATTGTAATCTAGAAAGGCAGATAAGACGGAAGATTATATCCTGCTAGTCGACTCCAATCAAAAGAAGTGACTAGACTACTCAGAGGGGGTGTTGTAGGAATGTGAGAGATGCCCTCTTACACTATGGGAATAAGAGAACTGCTCTCATGCACCTCGGGAAAGGGAGGATTTTCCTCCAGCTCATTTGAAACTGAAGAAACCAAAAGAACCTGAGCAGTACGAGGTTCACTCTCTATCGAAAAGGTACGATTAACTGAAGGTGGAACCAATTCTACCATTTTATCAACTAGTGGTTGGTCGAGAATGGATTCATAAGACTCACTTTTAGAGAGAGCGGGGTTGACCAAAGATGGCTTCTAATCAATCACTTGATCAACTAGCAAATGATTGGGAGAAATATTCTGATAACCAACCGAAAGATGAGGCTGGGAAGCTGTAAGGTTTTCCAGCTCTTTATAAGCCTCATCCAGAAGAGGACAGAGGTGAATGGGATGATTGCCTTCACACAACTTATGACTTTCCACTTTTTCCTATGGACCTTATTATTACTAGTTGAAGGTTTATCACCAGCATGATCTCAAGAGGCTAATGAAAAAGGTTGATGTGAACCTATGGACCACACTTCTAGGGCCTTAGGAATACCAGGGTAATTCTGAAGAAGGTGGTCACCCTTACATAACATGAAAGGGAATTTTACTTTCTGGGGTTGTTTGGAAGATTTTTCTACATCAGTTTCATTTGTAGCAATGGATATTTGGTTGCCCCTTCCTTATTTTGCTTCTTCTTCTTAGTCCTCTTATTCTTCTTCTTAGCTTGCTGGTTACTAGAATTTAGACTTTCATCAGGCAAAGAAGAACAGGGTGAAGAAACAGGCGAAGAAGGTGAGGGGTTAACTTTAGGATCAACGTGAGGTTGATGTTGTTTAGGTGGAGGAGAACTCGGTTGAAAAGAAGTTTGGAGACTCAGAATCACCAAGGTCAAAAATAACCAAATTGGCAGACCAATGTTCAATCCAGGAAGGGACAACATTGCCATATAAGGAGCACCAGTATTTCAAAAATAAGGAAAAGGATTAGGATTCCTGTCATAAGGGTTCCTTGACTGGTAGATTCAGGAAATGTTGCCATCAATATCAACCTAAGATCTACTAAGGAGTATTTCCACAGGAAGGATGTTGTTTCGTGGTTAATTAATTGATTTTAGAAATTAACAAAACAAAATAAAAGAGGGATAAGCTAGGAAAGAGGGTTTACCAAGTATTTATGAATCGTTATATACACCTTAGCTGAAACGAAGGACTTAACGTATGGCATCCAATCTCCCTGAATGTTGTGTTCAGTGTATCACGTCTACAAGGCAGCTAACTCAGTTACCTATGGCTAAAGGATAGAAACCTAGTGGGCGCTCCCAATATATGCATGATGGTATGGGGTGCACAATTCTATGTTAGTGATGTCTAATGCATAATCGTTTGATGCGAGTGTTCCCATATACTTTCCATTTAGAGTGCCTCTGATATACCCGCGAGTACTAGTGAACTTGATATATATTTTCATATATCAAATGGGATTTCACCCCTGGGATACAATTTTGGAAGATAACTACAATTGTAAAGTTTATAGACGTCGGAACACGTCTCTAGCCTGGACCTCTAAATTTTTGCGTTAAGTTCCAAATTATCCTTAGGTTAATTCAGTGAATTTTAATGTTGTTCTAAAATTATGTTTCAATTTTTGGGCTCAAACGATGTCGCGTAAATCCTAAAATGCAACTACATGAGAAAAGGAAACTTTTCACTTTGATGAATGCTATAGTAAAAAGGGAAGAGAATTTAATCAATTAATGCATCAAACCAGAGAATGCATCAAAGAACATTCCTCCACTAACTTTCACTTTCGTCTTCCAAATGCAATGCCAAAAGTAAAATGATTTTCACTTTTCACTATCCTAAATGCAACTTATCGAAAGCAAAATGATGTTTACTTTACTAAGATGCACTTATGTAAATGATGTTTTTCTTTACTTTTTTAATGCTCTAAGAAACTAAAGCACCAACTAGAGCAAAATGAAGATTTGATTCAAATTACTTAATGCAACTAATGCATCAACCAAAGAAACACCAAATCCAATTCAAAAAAACCTAAATGAGAATATTTTCACTTTTCCTTTTGAACAAATAAACGATGCACTCTTTTCAGCTTGAAAATCAAACAATGTAATATATTCTTGATTAAGAACAAAAATGATTTCCAAATGCAAATAACCTAATGCAACTTGAAAAGCAATTTTTGAAGTACAAGCTAAAAAATATCAAAATGATGTTTTCAATGATTATTTCACTCCAAAGCCAAGGAGACAAATTTTGCAAATTAATCAAGACAACCAAAAAAACACTAAAAAATCCAAACACAAAGGACAGGAAAAGACCTCAGAGGCTAGGACACACGATACTTTAACAGAGAAACCCTAAGTTTTTTGCCAAACTCTTAGATTAGAGCAAATGTTAAGGCCAAACTGGCACTGAACATGGGATCAATGCGACTATTTAAAAAAAAAATGCAATGGAAATGCAACTGTCAGAGAAAAAACGTGTTGGGCAAGGAATAAGGAAAAAAAAAAAAATATTTCCACAAACACTTCTAGACTTAGCACTCTAAGGTAGAAATCAATGATTGTTCAGACCTAAACAGACTCAAACTAACTGAGAACTCAATGGTCGGTCAAACTAATCAAGAGATTATATGGGAAAAGAGGAGGAATAAGCTATAGATTCTTTAATGAAGTTTCCATTTTGTTGTGAAGGTAAATCCCCTCTATGGATAAATATGATCCCTCTAGCTCAATGAGTTGGTCTAGCAACAAACTAAACAAACTAACATACGCTTTCCTAGCTTATGTTTAAAAGTGCAGAGAGAGAGTGTGGCCTACCTCATTCTGATGCTAATCTCTCAGTCCTTTGGAGATGAATTTGATCCTTTCGTTCCAGGCCTCGCTCCTTACTTATTCTTCACATCCAAGTACCTGCAAGGAATATCAAAGAAATATGAAAGATACAAGAGCATATATGGCATACATCAAACATAAACTACTTAATAGATCAAGGAGTATTAAGGTAAAAGCATAAAAATTTACACAATTATGGAAAGTGAACATCAGATGTATATATTAATAAGCTAAAAAAGGGAAGCATACAACCTATGCCTTGATGTTAGAGACCTCCTATTGGTGTATGTACAAGTCCAAGCAAAGACTCTTCAAACACTCCTTCTTCAAGCTAGAATGGGTAGCATGTAAGCATAATATCAACACAGGGATGCAGAAATCAATGACCAACCATTGGGGATGGAAGGGAGTTGATTTATAGGAAAGGAGAGGGAGTTAGGGATCCACAAAAGAGGGAGGAAGGTCCACATCTCAAGGGGAAAACCCATCATGACAAGATCAAGTGGTCCAAATGGGAGAGCTCAACCATATCAACAACAACCAATATCCATCCCGTTGTTCTCGAAGTTTATAGTCTACGAAACTTATCCTCCAGTTTGGGAAAACCTGCCAAAAGAGGTCCAGCGCGGGTTTTCATATCAAAACTTGCACTGGAAGTGCTAGGGTAAAGTAGAGCAACCTGTCATTAGCACGGTAGGTAGTGGAGAAAAACGCTTTGGCCCTAAAAATTAGGGTTTTAGCTAACCTTCTTCGGAATTGACCTAGGATAGTTTTCCTTTGGTTGTTTAGGGAGGGTTTGGTTTGTATATCATGATGGATATACTGCACAGTTGTCAATGTTTTGACACTTCGGGATATGGAATAGGAAGTGAACAGAATGTGTGACAAAATATTGTGTAGCACTCTGCACAATAAAAGTTATGCACAACAAAACATAATAATATTCCCCATTCTCCTGCACATACCCCACCCTCCATAAAGCTTCATACGATATACACACTTCATATTCCACATAATGAAACATAATCATAATAACAAATTAACATTAATAGTTTAACATTAATTTTCCTATGCACCCCCTGATTTATCCTGAAAATATTGTATACTAATTTTGCCCCTTCCATAAAAGCTCAGCATAGTAAAATCTTTGCAGAATGAAATATCCCACACATAGCACGTCATCCACAAAGATTCAATTTTAACACCAATGCTCAGGAACAATACTGAATTAATTAATTAACGCTAGTCTCCACACAACTTCCTTAGCACAAACACTTCGAACAACCACATGCTTCCTCCGCACAGCCACCATTATACAATCTTCCTCCGCATAGCCACCTCTCCACACACTTCGTAGATAATGACCTATAAACATCTAGTCAAAAGATTGATTCATTGTTCAAACTAGAAAGAGATCGACAAGGGTTTCCTAATATGGATAAAAAATGGTGGATCAAGGTTGCATGGCCTGGGAAAATCAAAACATTAGAACACATTATTTTTGAGTGTGAAGACATAGAAATTGTTGTTCTCTTTCACATACCCCGTTTTATATAAAATTTCGCAGCAAATCCATTGGGCACAAAAAATCTTAGAGATTAATCATTAATAGTTTAACAATACCCTATGCACACCCCACACAATGGAAATTAACAATATTAATCATTCCAATAAGATTCATAGCTCTAAAATCAAAATTTCTACACAACTTCTCTCCTACACATACTTCTTTCTTTGCATAGTAAAATCTCTGCACAACGAAACATAATAATTTCACCCATTCTCTCACACATACCCCAATCCTTCGTAAACATTCGTACAATATATGATCTAGAAATTTGTAAAAGTATCTCCACATGACGACTTGTGTACCCCCCACCCCCCCGCCCATCCTTACGCAAAGGACCTACAACCGCATCAGTTTTGTGATCATAGGTAAGAGTAGTACCATAATAGTGTTAATATCAGAGCACTCACCAATGGAATGGCCACTCACAAAATTAGTTTTTTTTTTTTTTTTTAAATCAATTTTCAAACACCAACAAATACGAAAAATAAAAAACTCTCCATCAGGGGAATTATGTCCCATCAGAAGTTGTTATGACAATCAGAAATTAGAAATAAGATTTCCAAAAAATTAGAAAGTTATTTTTGAGTTCATGTAAAAAAAGAAAAATTCAACGTTTTCCTTGAACTTTGGTTAAAATTGCAAAAAAAGGAAAATAATGCACGGTCATTGCAATTTGATAGCGAGACGAACGTTATAGTACCTAATGAGGCCTAATGAGGTAGGGACTAATAACTTGCATCCCATTTCATAGATATTTTACCCTCATTTTTTTTATAATTAAGATGAGCATAAATATATATACCATTTATACATATTAAAATTGAAAAAGATAAAACATAATTCAAGTTATATATATTGGAACAAGAATTTTTAGAGAATTGATTATTGGATATAACTATTTAATAAAATCTATAAATGGTCCAATTACAGTATGTATTTGAAGGCTTGAACCCTTTGACATAAATTTATATCATCATCATATTGTTTTCAAATATTAAATTTGAAAATATTTTTCCTTAATTAAAACTATTATAAATTTATATTAATTTTATAAATAAACATTATTACAAATTTATATTGATTTAAAAAAATTAAATTATTATAAATTTATTTATTTTTAAAAAATTAAATTTGAAAATATTTATTTTTCCTCTTTCCCTAGTTTAATTTCTAATATTTTATATATTAAGGTTAGATGCTTTGTGTTATTTTAAAAAAAAATGGATACATGGCATGAAAAACCAAATAAGTAGTAGAGTTTCAAATTGTTTACATTACATATTGCAAAATTTATAAGCTTATCATTTAAAGTAAAAAGATAACTAACAAAAATAAATTGTCATATACTAATAGTCATAATTAACCCAGTGCAACTATATAAAATTGCAATAGAAACATAAGCTCGCTTGATCATGTCATCTTGAATGAGAATCCACATGGATTGGTGGTTGAGTCATTGTCTTCATCAAATGAGGTCAAGGTGATTCTTGTCATCTTCTTTGCCAAAACAAAGACTTTATTATCTAACTTCTCTAGTTTCTCCATTATCTCTACAATGTAGACTAAAATCTCTTGTTGAGTATCGGCCCTCTCAATGAGAACTCTTCCAATAATTGTTTTTATATGATAGTGAAAATTGATTGCTTACATGTAGGAGGTCTAGCGAGATCGAGTAGAAGTGTCAATCTCAGGATCCAACTCCTTGTTTCCCTGTCCACTTAATGATCAAGAATGAACCTACATTCATATTGTACCTCCTCCTCAACTTCCGAAACGGTCCATTAAACCCTCTTAGGAATCAAATCCACAAAATAATCCATAGAACATTAATAAGTAGAAGTCTAAATGTGTTGTTGAGAGGAAGATAGACGATGAGAATTTTCACTTGCTGGGAGAGTACCATTGCCCCTTCTCCCTCGTTTGCATCCTAAGGACATTCTTCTATGCACCACAAAAGTAGGAGAAATAAAATAGAATGGACCATAATTGAGGGAAGATGAGTAAATCCAAGGGACGTGACAAATAAAAAATAGAGCTACATGAAAGCTAAATTTATGGGAATGAAGGAACCGGTACAATAAAGTGGAAATATGCAAGATTCTAAGACTTGACAAGCATTCAGAGTCTCCTTTCCTTAAAATCCACAAAAAACAAGGAGCAACCCAAGAAAGCCAACAAAGGGGAAGGAGTAAGAGTATTATAGGAAAGTTATCCCCATTAATGAAAAGGACCAAAGAGTTGACAATAGAACTAGTAGCCAATAAAGGAAAACCTAATTTAAGAGTGCAAAACTAAAAGACTAGGGAATTATGAACCATAGAACATAGAGATTACCACCAAGTCAAAGCGCAAAGCCACCTGCCTAAGCCTAGAGCCAACAAACTTGCATCCACAAGACCCCACCTTTAGGAAAAAATCTAGAATGGAACCAACAAAAAGGGACATATATTATTGTAGAAACACATCAAGCTATCCATAGAGAATACAAGAACAACCTAAGCGTAAAATGATAAGAAACTCCAAGAAAATCAACCAAAAAGCTAGTGAGGATATGCCTTATGGAGACAACAAAAGATTTAAAAACTCACATACAACCTTCCATGTTGTTTCTCCAACAAAATAGTTAACTAATTTAAACATATAACCCAAGACCTTTAATTCCCCTCTATTCCAAGTAATAATCCCTAGGCTTCTCCATAAACTCATATGTAATTAAACCAAAATAAATTCTGAAGGTGGTCAACGGATCGTGTTGTTCTTCCAAAGACTTTCGCATGCTAACCTCCATGATGAGCCATGTTAGGCATTATATAAGTCCCATGTTAACCCAAAACCTATTTAAGCTTTATTTCTTGAGTGATTAAAATTATATTGTTATATTATTATGTAGGCTAGAACCCCTCATGGTCCCATTTTATTATAATTATACCATCTATCTCAGATATATATATATATATATATATATATATATATATATATATATATACACACACACACTAAGGAGATCTAGTGTTAGGATCATCAAATATTGTCTTGTATATTGTATTCATTGTAAAAGAAGGTTTCGCTCTCGAATAGGACTGTAATTATTTATTCTTACTATTTTTTAAGGTGCCTGGATCATAACATTTGGTATCATAGCTCATGACCCTTGGGTTTTGCTACTTCAAATAGGTCATCGTGGCATTTTAGCTATAACATTTTTCAAGAAGGTTTCAAATCGTGAAACTTGGAGAATTGTGAGAATACATCTTTGGAAGTAATTGGTTCAAATTTGATATCTTGGTTCTCTATATTTTCGAAGATATGTTCCAAGGAAGTTAGGGTTTCTATATGCTCCTGAAATTAGTCTCAAACAAGTCAGTGTGCATTTCTGCTATAACCTTTTTCTGTGAGATTCCAACCATGAAACTTGGACCACATTGAGGTAATATTGGGGTGAACATCTAGTTCAAATTATAGATCTTAGTTTTCTATATTTATGGAGATATACTCCAAGGGAGTTAGGGTTTATGTATGCTTTGGGAATCAATCTCAAACAGGTCAATTTGACATTTTCACTATAATGTTTTTTTTGTAAGGCTTTAGAAAGTGAAATTTGAACCATATTACAGAGAAATTTCAAGGAATATTTGGTTCAATTTTTCAAAATTTGGTTCGTTATACTTTCTAATTTATACCATATTGAAGTTAGGGTTTTTGAACAATCATGAAATAAATTTTAAACAAGTTACTTTGGCATTTTTGCTATATCTTCTTATCTAGAAATTTTCATAATGTGAAATCTTCAGAGATTTTAGGAGACGTACAGAAGTACCCCAGGTACAAGTTTCAGAATCATATTTGAAGAATTGAATATGTGGTCTGATATACAAGTTTTCTTATTGGAAGAGGCCATAAAATCAACATTTTTTTGGAAATTTACCATAAATTTCATTGGGCACATCAATTTAGTTCACCCGTGGAACTGTGGAAAATACATATTAGAGTATTACAGAACAAGTTTTTAGATTTGAAAGGCCTGAAGTATTAGATATATATCAATAAATCTTTAGGCATTCTAATATTCTCTAAATTAAGGTACATAACTTACTAGTGACCTAAATTTTGATTAGAAGGCCCCTTTTTGTGATTAAAAGTTGTAATATATGAGTGGTATTATTATTTTCCAACATGTCTCCAAGGAAATTCACTATGCCAATTAAATCCATTGAAGGATCATCCTTGACTTGTGTGCGAGACTTACATGCATGTGAATGTGTTGCTTGTAACATGCATGATATGTGCATGTAAATCAAGCTAAATTTATGACTTGTACTTAAGTTAAAGTAAAGAAAGCTAAAGATAAGATAGTTAAATAATGTAAAGTAACTTATTTGCAATTAACTTGATGAGATAATTTTGGTTTGTCTTAACTTATGAAAGTTATAAATTGAGCCTAAGTGTTGAGGCTAAGATACAATTGGAGAAAAATATTGAGAGAGACTTCTCAGCGAGTGTGTGCTAGATCCCAGAGAGTGTAGTGGGGTTGGTGATCAGTATTGTATTTTCTCAGCTTGGAAATTATCCCTAGTACAGGAGCCTAGGTAAGTTTAGTGATTAATTTATTAATGAATAACTATTGATTAGGCATAAATATGTTTATGTGTGTGATTCAGATCAAGTAACCTTTTTTTCTTCCGCTATATTTTTTATGCATTAGGAATCTGGTCATGTATTCATTTTGCTAATAATTACTGGAAACCAAATACCGGGTTCTAAGATCAGGAAATTATAACAATCAAAACGAAGGAACTACTACATTCCAGAGATCGATATGAGAAAATTTGATGGTAATGATCATGTAACATGGATATTTTGAATTCTCCAATGCTTTGATCTACACCAAGTGGCATCCTTACAAAAGGTAAATATTGCATCCATGTTTACAGAATAATACCAACATGTATGGTATTAATGGATTGTAAAAGAAAAAAGGATTATGTTGCATCATGATTTTTTTTTATAGAGGAAATGATAACACATTATGGAGATATTAAGATCAACACATTCTTTAGTCAATTGGTAAATCGTCGACGAAAAGGTCTAGTTACAAAGCACATCCAACAGTACCAAAAATTGAGTCTCGAAATACATAATATTTCATAGGATAACTCATTAGACCTATTTATGGGAACTTTGAATAAAAACATTAAATATGAGGTTCTTCTGTTTGAATCTTTAGATCATGCTTTGAGTTTGGAAAAGAAATTTGAAAGTAGAAATATGGCCACTAGAAAATTGGTCACTAATAACTATAGAAAAAATCATGCTCTAATTCCTAAATGGACAAGGTTGATTCCTCAGAAAATGGATGAAAGAAGAGAAAAAGGACCATGTTTCAATTGTGAGAATAAGTATAGTAAATGGTATAAATGCAATGAGAAGAAATTATTCTACATTGACTGTAAAGATCAAGAAGATCAAGAAGTGAAAAAATTCACAATATTTAGAGCCAGAAGAGACTACAACAAGCTCTTGTCATACATTGGTTGGCACCAATAATTCACAAACCCTCAAGATAGAAGGATATATCAAAAATAAAAATAAAACTAACAGTATTGATTGATTCAGATTGCACCCATAACTTCATCAATTACAAATTGGCAAAAAAAATTAATTTCTTTATATATCTAGCACCAGAATTTCAAGTGATGATTACAGATGGAAGTACCATAAATTATTCAAGGAAGTGCCATAATATTAAGTTGAATATGAGAGAGTATTTATTGGTTAGTTTGATTATTGCAAACCAAATGGGTGGTGCTAATTTTGTATTAGGGGTCCACTGATTACAATTATTAAGAACAGTGATCCTTAATTTCCAAAATATTTTCATGATCTTTTTCTCAAAGGGAAAGGAAATTGAGCTTAGAGGTATCCAAGGGAAACTAAATAAAGTGATAAGCTCTAATAATATGAAAAATTTGATAAAAATGGGACACCAAGGTGTAGTTTCACAATTGTGTTTATTACTTGTTCAAACATCTATATTCTCTGCTCCAATGGATCTCAAAAATGTTATCAACAATCATGCTAAGGTATTTGAAGAAATTCCTAAGGGTGTTCCACCTATCTGAGACCATGAAAATGTTATTCATTTGTGACCTATAAGTGTGCCACCTAACATTATGCCTTATAGATATTTTCATGCACAAAAAAGTGAGATTAAGCATATGGTTCAAAAAATGTTAGAGACAAATATCATTCAACCTAGCCATAGCACATTCTCTTTACCAGCAGTGATGGTTATAAAAAAGGATGGTTTGTGGCATATGTGTCCAAACTACATGCAACTCAACAAAATGGTAATCAAAGATAAGTTTCATATTCATTAGAGAAATTTTGAGGTCTAAAATGGGTCTCCTAAGGAATATTATAAAACAATAGTGGAAATAATAAAATAAGATTAGATTACATCATCAAATTTTAAAGGGAAAAAAAGAAAATACTATTTTTTCAACTCATATGTTCAAATTATCTCCCTATGGTTTTACTCAAACTTCGAGTGAGAGAAATCGTTGGATGAAAATTTAATTCATCATCCGAGTATCGATGTTGCATACTTTCGATGGACCCTGCTACACAAAAAATGAGAAATGCATGAAAAACATGATTGCAATCACATTTTTCATGTATTTATCTTTTTTCGTGTAGCAGGGTTCATCGAAAGTATGCAACATGGGTACTCCTTGGATGAGGAATTAAATTCTACATCTAACGAGTGCTCTCGCTCAAAATTTTAGTAAAACCATAAGGAGATTAGTTGAAAATATGAGTTGAAAAAATAGTTTTCTTATTTTTTTTAATTTTTTAATCTTTTTACTTTTTTACTCCAAAAATGGTGAAACATCCCATATGGTTGAAATCATGATCTTGAATCCTATTGGTTCTTATAAAGTTGATATTGGATGTACATTTTTCTTTTGAGGCCCATTTTAGACCACAAAAGTTCTCTAATGTTTGTCATTGACGAATTGAATGGATCAATTCTCTTTACTAAGATGGATCTTCGTTCTGGATATTGTTAAAGTAGACTGAGACAAGAAGAAATCCTCTAAACATACTTTAGAACACATGAAGGTCATTATGAGTTTATTCCATTTGTACTTACAAATTCACCTTAAACCTTTCAAAGCTTGATGAATTCTATTTTTGAACTCTTAGAAAATGTGTGTTAGTATTTTTTGATGATATACTAATCTACAACAAATCTTGGAAGAGCATGTAGAACATGTTGACAGGGTAATGAAACTATTGGAAGAGAAACAACTATATGCAAAGCCTTCCAAGTGTGCCTATTAGGGTTCAAGAAGTGGGATGTTTGGGTCATATTGTATCATATGATGGTGCCAAGGTGGATCTTAACAAAATCAAAGATAGGAGGGAATGACCAATCCCCAATACCTTAAATAAACTCAGAGGATTCTTTGGATTGAAAGGAATATACCCCAAATTTGTTAAGAAGTATGGTCAAATAACAGAATCTCTAACAAAATTACTAAATAAGGAAGCATTTTCTTGGACAAAAGAAGAAATCAAAGTTTTTAAAGAACTTAACAATGCTATGTGTACAACTCCAGCCTTGGAAACACATGTTCACAAAAATATTCATTGTGGAATGTGAAGCCTTAGGTCATGGCATTGGTGCAGTTTTGATACCACAATGAAGGCCCCTTGTCTTTGAAAGTAAATAACTTAGGCTCATACCCATTTATGAAAAATAATTGTTTTCCATACTACATGCAGTTAAGAAATGGCTTCCATACTTAACTGGAAGAAAATTCAAAGTAAAAATAGATCACGATAGTCTGAAATACTTCTTGGAGAAAATATTGTCTTTATAAGAATAACAAAAATGGGTCACATAGATTTTAGGTAATGATTTTTAAATTATTTATAAAGAGGGAAAACAAAATATTATGGTATATGCACTCTCAAGGAAATAGGAAGACACAAACGGCTTACTATGTGCTATTTCCATTCCACAATCTACTTAGGTGGAAGAAGCAAGCATAGAATGGCAGCAATATGAGAAGATATGCATCATTCTACAACTATAGGAGGACCTAGATGCAGTAAACAAAATTACGTGGAAAAATGATCTGTTATGGTATTAAGATTGCTTATACTTATGTAAGAATTCTCAACTCAAATAGAAGGTCCTCTTGGAATTACACACTTCTTTTATAGGAGGGCATTCAAGGTTCTTGAAGACATACCATAGGATCAAGAAAGATTTTTTTTGGTATGGTCTTAAAGAAAATGCGCAAAAGTTTGTGGCAGAATGTGTGGTATGCCAACAAAATAAAGGAGAGAATATCAAGATCTCAAGGCTCCTTCAGCCATTATCCAACTTGGGAAGAATTTTGAATGGATTTTACTATAGGTGTACCCATATCTGAAGGAAAGAGTGTCATTATGGTAGATGTAGATCGAATGACAAAGTATGCCCAATTTTTTTTCTCTTTTTCATCATTTTAAAGCAAGCACCGTGGAAAAAGCATTCATGGAAATAGTCCAAAAGATACATGGAATACCAAATATTATTGTAAGTGACTAAGATCCAATTTTCACTTGAAATTTTTGAACTAAATTATTTTCTTGTTTGGGTACTCAGTTCGCTCAAAATTCATTTTACCGTCCTCAATTTGATGGGAAAACTAAGATTGAAAAATAATTTTTTAAGGATATCTACGTTGTTTTGCATCTAACAAATAGACAACGAGTTAATATTTTACCTTGGTAAAATGGTTGTACAACACATCCATACTTCATAAAAAAATGCCACAATTTATGTCACTTCATGGATATCATTCTTCATCCATTACATCACTCTTTAAATGGAATATAAAGGCTTAAGTAATAGAGCACCACATACTATACCAACAAGAGGTTTTCAAACTATTGAAGGACATCTTGGCTATTGCATAAAATAGGATGAAACGACAAGAAGATCAGCATCATAGTGAAAGGGAATTTGACTAGGTGTTTATGAGACTACAACCATACAGACAGATGTCCCTCAAGCAACAAAAGGAAAATAAATTAGCTTTGAAGTATCATGACCCATATAAGGTGTTGTGAGGGATTGGAAGTGTTATAGGTAATTTTTTCACATCAAGATCAATGGACCTCCTAATGGGATCAATCAACATCATATTCCCCCTTGTCATCATCTTGCACAAATCCCTAAACATGTCTCTTTCATTCCCAAGAGTTTCTTCCCTAAACTGCATCATTTGAGCTAGTTTTAGGACCAACTCACCCCAGCCTCTTGTGGGATAGTGTTCACCTACACGTTTCTCCATTGTAGCCTGCATTGATCACCTACAGGTTGCTCCCCTTTTCACCTGTGTTGGTTCTAGAAATTTGGGAAAAAGAGAGAAATTATGGAAGCCTCCTTTTCTAGAAGATTCCAAAATTTGTTACAACCATTTACCTTAGATAAAACATCTAGATCTTATCCTATCCTACTTTTGATTTTCCATCCCTTATCCTTTTATCCCATCCTCCCATCAAAGGTGGGTCTAAAACCTTAGTTTGGTAATTGGATAAGAACTCCCAACTTACCCCACTCCTCTATATATTTGCATCCTTCCATATGCAAGAGGTTGGATTTTGGAGAGTGATTTTACCCTTATGTTGTTGTTCTGAGAGGTTTCATTTCATACATTTGGGGTGATTGGAGGTGCACATTGTGATAAGGAAAGGAAATTTCGGCCTAAAGGAGCTCTTCTACAAGATCAACACCTATTTATGGTTGTAAACTCCTTCCATTTACATTAATGCAAAGAATTCTATGTTTTCCCATATGTGATGTTGTTATTTCATATATTTCAATGCCATGTTTATCTATTGAATAGGGTATTTAGATGATATTGCATAGATCTCACAGTTTCTTGGCTTGTGTTATCTGACTATGCAGGTTCTAATTTTGGCAATCGGAGCTAGAATTGGAGCATCCAAGCTAAAGAAAGAGTGACGCCCATGACAGATTCTAGGTAGGTTTCATTCCATCATCTATTTACTTTAAGGAAAGCATCGTGTTCCTTATCTCTCTGTTGTTCTAGGTTAGCCACCAAACCTAGGGGATATACTTTTGTCTGCAATCATAAATCTTGTATAACAAATTGGTGACTCCACTAGGGAACGGTGTATTCCTGTGGTAGTTCCTTTGTCCTTTGTGTTTTATTTCCTCCTTGATAGACTTTTTTTGCTTTACCCAACCAACAACAGACCTGGGAAGCCATTTCATTGAGTCTCTTTTGCAATTTTTGTGAGGGAATCCTCTATCCCTAGACCAACTCACCCAATGTTCCTCTGAGAGAGTGTTGCACCCCATTTTGTGCTTGTGTTGCAAATCACAGGTGCCTCTTTTGCACCAACATTGGTCCCTATTTTTGCACAAAATTTTCCCTTGTTTTTGAGTGCCTCTTTTACGAGTGTACTTCGAGCTAACCTTCCCGAGTCTTGATTATCTTGTGGTCTCTTGAAAGCCTCCATTTGGTTTTCATTTGTGTTTGATTGACTTTCATAAGAATTGGTTTTGATTTTTATTTGTTCTTATCATTTGGTCATTTGCAAACTGATTTTGTTTGGTCATTGGTCACTTGGATGAATTGTTGTTCTAGCCCTCATTCTAAAAAGTACATTTGAATCAGTGATTAAACATTTTCATCTTTGTTTTCTTCATTTCAAAAACTAAGTGTGTTGAATAGAAAATTTTCATTGTCATTTAGGGTTTTGTGTGTGCATTGATATAGGAACAATCATATTGAAAGGGAAATTTCATATTTCATCTTGTTTGTTGCATGTTATGTGATGCATATTGATTGTTTCTTCCCTTCCTTAGCTAGATTTTCATTGAAAGAGAAATATTTTTGTTTCTCATTTTAGATTCGCATTGTATGATATTCAGGTGACATTCGTGGTGAGCCCTAAACTGAAACTTAATTAAAGATAAGCAATAAAATTTATTAAATCAACATAAGGAGTATTTGTAACATTAAAGAAAAAATTTAGAGGTCTAGGCTAGATACGTGTTTCGACGTTGTTAAACGTAGGAGTTGTCGTTGTTTGTTAGTGTTGTATTTCGAGGGTGAAATGTCATTCCATGTATGTGAGTGTATAGGATCATTCTCCATGTACCTTTGGGTATATTGGATGCCGCTCCACACATGTAAATTATATGGGAATGCTCTCGTCGAACGGTTACGCATTGGACAACACTAATATGGATTATACTCCCACGTAACATCAATTATATTTTGGGAGTCCCCTATAGGTTGCTATCCATCTATAGGTAACCAAGTCGGCCACCTTGTAAATCGTGATATGCCGAACACAACATTCGGGAGATTGGTTGTCATACATTAAGTCCTTGGTTCACCAAGGCGTATATTGTAATTCACAGTTTCTTGGTAATCCTTTATGCCTAGATTACCATCTTTTTTATTTATTTCTTTTTGTGTTAATAAAATTTATCATCCATCGTGGAAGAACAAAATCCCCCACCCTAACGTTCACGTAGAATGCAAAATAAGCCTCCTCTTCCACTAGAGGCTACTCCTAGTCATCGTTAGAATCATAAGAACACATAGACTACTGAATCAAGAACTTTGAGAACTACTTCTATCCCTCCTCCTGAAATTGATCCGCCAAAACCATATGTCCCTTTAAGTTCCGAGCCCGAGATTACATCTAATATTAAAAGTGAAATTGACACAATCAAAATAGAAGTCCTTGAAACCTTGTTTCCTGAGGTCACTGAACCTGACCTTACTGAGTCAGAAACTTTGATTCTTGAGGTTGTTGAACTTGAGGAGCCTCAACCATCTTCACTTGTTACTTTTGGTCCTTCCTCTTCTCTTCCTTTGTCTTAGTCAGATCCTAAATATCTTAAACTCAACAGTGAATCTCTTCCACACGGACTTGAGAGTATTGAAGAGATCCCACAAGAGGAGCCTCTTCCTTCTACACTTTTTCATTGGGAAGGACTCCATTTTTATTAGACTGGTCCTCTTCCACCTCTTCGGACTCTGATACAAACTCCTTTTCTTGAATATTTGGACTTACCCATGAATCTCTTGCGGAAATCTTCATTGGGATCATAGACCATGACTAGAACCGATCCAACAATTCCATCCATGTCCACCACTATGGTTGATAGATCGAATGTCACTTCCACATCTATGTTTGGAACATCACCAGAAACAAATTTGTATGGCGTTCCACACGTCCCACCTAGTTATCAGCGTTTATTTGGTTCCTTTTCTGGTGTGACTTCCAATCTTTGGACCTCTCCAATGTCATCACATTTGGGAATAACATTTGGTTCTTCCCTTATGAGTGCCACTCAGCTTGCTCCTCTTCCTCCACCTACACCCATGATTTAGCAGTAGGTTGGCCCTTATATCAGTGGGAAAGGCTACCTTCAACATCCTAACACTTCTTATGTTGGGTACCCTCCACCTAGAGCGCAGTTGCCTCCATCATCCCCTCCTCCTTTAGCAGGGAGGAAACATGTTGTTGGTATACCTCAAATCAATAATAAACCTTATTATATTCCTCCTCATCCTAGAACGGTTGCCAGTGTTTGGAAACCTACTTTTCCGGTTCAACTTGGTTCATTTTGGGACCGATTGTTGAATCCTCAAATTGTTTCATCTTCGTCTGAAATTACTATGCATCTATCGGCACCCCAACAAGCTCAAATACATGTGAGCAAACCTTTATAGGTTTTTTTTGCATTATAACCTTTTCCATCAGTATCTAGTACTTCCCAGGTCCCGCTTACCCAACCTATACAAGTTACCTTACATTCTCAACTGCTTGGATAAGGTACTCCTCAAGTCTCGATAGGTCATATTATTCATAGTATGGCATAGTCCCAATCAAACCCACCTTACCATGGGGAAATGAAAACCCCCATCGGGCAATAGTATGGACCATATCAAGTGCCTTTTCAAGGCCAACAAACCCAAACCCAACCATTCCAGCAGCTTTATCGTCATCCTGGGGCTAGACAACAAAGTCACTTGTATACTGGTTATCAGAATCCTCCCTATTCTAGTACCCAGGTTCCTTATCATCAAAACCCTCCTTATCCAGGGATGCAAGTGCTTGTTTCTCAAGTTTTTCCTTCGAATCCAAGTCATCCGCCTCTGGAATTTAATCGAAAGTTTCCTTTTATGGCCACTCTTGAATTACCAGACTTAACTCCGCTCACTAATGATCCCATTGCTCATTCGCCATGGTGGCCAATTATTCTTGCTAAATTTCTATATGATACCTCAAAATTCAACGCGAATTCAGAAGAATACCCATTAACGCATATTATGTCATATCATCTATGGTGTTCTTCTAACTCCCTTAACGATGATTCCATTCGACTTCGTCTTTTCCAATGAATGCTTACAGGTACCATAGTTAAATGGTATGTTGAATTTCCTAGAGATTCTTTTCATGATTTCAGCACTTTAGCCACCACTTTCCTCATGCATTTCCAGTTACCCATCAGATATGAAACTAGAACGAAACTCTTGACTAACTGAAAACAATCAGATTGTACTCACATCTCAGATCACATTCATGAGTGGAGACATCGTCTCGGTTGGTCAAGACTTATGTTCCCGATCAATTATTAGTGGAATGGTTTGTCAAATATTTGTTAGCTCCTATAATAGAAGATGTCACTAAAAGTGGTGTCGTGACTAAAGAGAAAGTTATCACTCGTGCACAATAATAAAATACTTTGTAGTTTTTCTCATTTCATGTGATATTTCTATGTTCTGGGCTATATTTCTTCGTATTTTTGGTATTCTAGATTTCTCATAGGTCAAGAGCATAATAAGTGGTATCATAGCACTTTCCAAGGCCAATTGTACCTCCAAATTTTACAATTTTTTTTTTGTTAGGTTATAGACATGTTCCAGTGTCTTTAAACCACGTGATTTGTCATTGAGCGCATAAACCTATAGATTTAGGGAGGAATACATGCAGAAACTACAAGAGGTGGACACACGTGTTGGGCTCCCTTGTAACCCTATGGGTACCCCTTCGAGTAGTAGCGCGATAGACAGAACCATGCATGGACTGCACTTCCACGTACCCTTAGGCATATCATAAGCCCCTAGGTTCATCTGAAACCTAACCTTAGATAAGTCATCGTTCATCTTGTTGCTACAGTACACTAAAAACAACATTCGGGGAGATTACTTGCACATACGATATGGTAGTCACATAGTATGACTAAGGGTATGGTCGATCCTCCTTAGTTAGTGCCCTGAAATATTGGGCTGACTACTATTGCTGGACCCTTGTGTATATTGTGATCTGTAGCACCTGACACTCCTTTGTAACCATAGTTCCATCTGTTATCTGAATATCGTCCTCCACCTTATCTTCCATATCAGATCCAGCAGTTGGAGTTCTGTTGCAGTCGTGCAACTCACATTAAGCAATTGAGGTTATGTCACCACCATGCAAATCATATTCAACAGTTGGTGTTTTTACAATGTCGATCAAAATCTTGTGCAGTGAGGGTTTTCTCTGCTATAGTCTAGATCATATTGTCACAACACATTCAACAATAACAACACCTTGGGATTTATGTTACTATAGTCCAAACCATATTTTTGTAGGAAATTGGGCAAGATCAAGCTTTCTAGAATTCGCCCACTACAGTATTGATCAACGGGGAGTAAAACTCCTTTTGGAATAAAAATTAAAAAAGTAAAAAACAAAACTAAAAATAAAAATAAACGAGCTAGAGACCATCCCAGGGAACTTGCAAGAGACTTATCCCATACAAATGAGGACGATGAATTGGTTGTAGAGGTACCATTCACTTGTAAGCCAAAATATTTTGGTGGTCCCAAAATTTTTCCCAACACAACCTCAAGTGATCGGCGTCATTAGACTCCTAAGATTTCCCTCTTTCCAAGAAGACTACTCTTAAGTAAGCTCAAATATTTGTTTGGGATTGGTGTATGTTGGGTACCAGATCTCAATTTATGGTTGCGGAAAAGGTAGTCGAGAGGGTCAACAACCTTGAATAAATATTTGATGCATTCGAGACCAAGGTTCTCAAATAGATCTCAAATATAACATCCCTTATAAGACTTCCTCATATGGAGGAGCCTAGTGTTGATGCACATAGAAAGAGAATCCATCCATCACATTAACTTCCATGGAAACACCACTCTTCCAACCATAGGATGCCCAAGCTCGACATGTACAAATTTGATGGCTCTAACCCTGCAATATGGGTAGCACAAATGGAGAAGTATTTCTCCCTTAATGATATTCACGAAGATGAAACTAAAATACATGTTGGATCCCTTTACTTGGACCAAGAGAAATGGTAGGGGTGGAGGTGGCATCAGAAATGTTATCCAGGGAGAGAAACTTGGAACATGTTCTCAAAAGCCATATGTGATCACTTTGACCAGAAATGTAATTTTTTGGGTCATCTCACAAAGCTCCGGCAAATGGGTACAGTAAACGACTACATTGTATCCTTTGAGCATTTGGCCATCAGAAATGATAGTCTAGTTCTACTTGGAATGTTTCATCAGTGGCCTAAAAGAAGACATCCAAACCCATGTCCAGATGCACCACCCAGTTACTTGTTTGGACACATGTCGCAAGGCCTCAGATGGATATCATCTTAAATGCCCAATCCAATTGTCCAAATTTTGTCACCAAGGTGCGTCCCACCCAGGGTCAGGGCCCCACCCAAACACTTAAGGTTGAAAAGGTGTCACCAGTAGAAATGGCCAAAAGACGAAAACAAGGATTGTGTTACTACTGTGATGACAAGTACTCTCCTGGACATAAATGCAAGGAACCAAAATTCTTCCAAATTGATGCTACTGATAACAGCTCAGCAAATGAAGCTTCATCCCTTGAGGTGCCCAAGGAAGAAGTAAGGGAAACCCAAACCAAAATTGATCTCATCGCTAGGCAAGATGAGCGGTCATTTCAGTACATCCCTTGGCTGGCATTTCTTTGCCTCGGACTCTCAAAATCTGGGGCTTTATTAAACATCGACTAGAAGTGGTATTGATTTATAGTGGCAGCACTAATAAATTTATCCATAAGATAGTCACAGAAGTTATTCCTTGCTTTGTGCGGGCAGCATCTAATTTCCAAATCCTTATCGCTGATGGGGGGACCATGAAATGTGAAGTCCGCTGTGAAAATATTAAGCTTCATATGGGAGACTACCACCTAAAGACCCACATGTTTGTTATTGAAATGGGTGGTTGCGACATTGTTTTGGTGCTGAATGGATTTGCATACTGGGCCTTATCACAATGGGATTCTAGGAGTTATATATGAGTTTTAAGTAGAATGACCACATTCATACATTAAGGGGACTCCAGGCAAGTGCTCCTACTATCATCAGCTCACATAGAATGGACAATATTTTAAAAAAGGGCCATCATGGAGTAGTTGCCCAATTTAATTCCATCCAGGCCATTGAATCCACTACTCAGATTCATCCTGAGATGCAACGGGTCTTATATCATCGCTAGCGGGTCTTTGAAAAACCTAAAGAACTTCCACCCTCTAGGGGTGAATATGATCATAGCATCCCTTTGATCCTAGGGGCCAACCACCTAATATCTGCCTATTTCGATATCCCTTTCCCTAAAAGAATGAAATTGAAAATATCATAAAGAAACTTGAAGCCGATGTTATTCATCCAAGCATCAGTCCTTATTCATCTCCAGTGGTCATGGTTCTAAAGAAAGATGGATAATTGTGCATGTACCCAGACATTCGGACCCTCAATAAGCTCAATATCAAGGAAAAATTTCATATTCTGGTTGTTGATGATTTGCTTGATGAACTACATGGCACTCAATTATTTACCAAGCTAGACCTACACTCGGGCTATCACCAAATTTGCATGAAGGAAGTGTTAGTGTCAAATAGTCACAGTGATAAAATGTACTCTTTCCATATTATTCATAGAGTCTTAGGTTCTAAGATATACATTTGATGATCATCATATCAGTCATCAATATCAAACAAAGGAGTCATGTCATTCATTTTTTCATCATCATGGGAGTTAGAAAATTAGGGAATAAACCTTTCAAAAATCAATCAAAGTGTCATTTCCTATTCAATTTATAATGTTGCAGTCAAATCATATCAGCCAAGTCATTTTGTCAAAGGTACACATGATGTCATTCAACCATCAAAACCAAAAAATTTATTTTTCAAGTATAAAGGGGCATCAAAACATTTCAAATTTCATTTCATCCTTTCAAAAGTTCCAAGATCTCCTCTCTACCATTGAGACACTCACCATAGCCATCAAATCATCGAAATTCGATCACCATTGATCTAGCTATCATTTTATTGTGTTTCTGGAGGGCCTCGCTGCACTTTTGGAGGTTGTTGCGCTTTTGATTAGGAGGTTAAAATGAGAAAAGAAAAAGTTCATTCTTCATTTCAGTGTTTCAAATCATCTTTCAACAAGTAAGTGGAGCCTTCACAAACCATAGATGCAGTCAATTCCCTAATAAAATTGATTAAATTCCTTGCTTAGGGTTTTGCTGTGTTTCTGCTATGTTTTTGCATTTTCATGGTTTTTGGCTCCTTTTCAAGAGAAACCCCCTTGTTTCTAAGATTTCCTATCCCTAATTACCCTCATCAAACACTTTCCACCTTTCCCCACACTCAAAATCACTCATTTTATCATTTTCCCTCACAACCCTAGCTAGTTGCTGCACTTCTAGCTTAGGACTGTGTTTTTCCTTTTTCCCCCTCTTTTCTCACTCAATTGGAGAAATTCCACTCCCATTACCTTCCTCACACATATCCCTACCCCCCATAATTTCCTCAGAAATTATCCTATCCTCCTTCCCCTTCATTCCCTCACCTCAAGTTGTTGTGTTTTCACCCCTGTTTTGCAGCTCAATCCCCTTGCCCATTCTTGTGTGAAATTAGGGTTTTATTTTGTAAAAAGTGAAGTCAAGTCATGAAAAATACCAGTGAGAAAAGGAAGTTTAAGGGAGGACAGATCTCAAGATATGAGCCAACTCATATGCAAGAGGTCAATGGATCAGAATTCATCAGAAGATCATTTGAGCAGGCAAGTTGCCTAGGGTTTTGTCTAAAGGTGCAAGAGGTAGGCTATCATCAAGGTTTAACAAGCCTATTTTCCATGAATTTTAGGAAAGATCATGTCACTATAGCAGGGGTTAACTTTTCAGTGTCAGCAGAGGTCATAGCATTAGCCACTACTATCCCTAATGAAGGTGAGATTTGGTTCAAGGGGATGGACTTGGACCTTGAGCACTATAAAATGTTCTTGAAACCACAATACAAGGAGTCTCCTTCTCACATTTTTCCTAGCAGACAGTTGTTGGAAAAGTACAACCCTTTGATGAAGATTATCATGAAGTACTTCACTTGTGAGGGGAGGTTTAACAGGTTATATAAGTATCACATCAAGTTGTTGAAGCATTTCACTTCCATGAAGCCCCTAAACCTACATAACTATATGTTCAGAAGTTTGGTGAAGATCACTGAGAAGGTGCAATCTAAAAGAATAGATCATCAGGCAAGCCTCTTTCATCATGCTCTAGTCAAAGTAATAGTCTTCCACCAGCTAGCATAGATCAACATGTCATGGGAAGCTTTCTTGGAGGAAATTGCTCTCTTACCTATCTCCAACCAGTCAAAGAGTCCAAGCACTCCTTCATTATCATCCAGACCACAAGGAGCTAAAACATCAAGCAGGCCATCAGTGACAAAAACTTAGCCAAGGACAGAGATTTTAAAGACCTACAAGAGAGGTAAGACGTTGGTTTTTTCTCTTGAAATAAAGATGGTTGGCCTAGTAGAAAGGCATATAAAAAATGTAGTAGATGATATAATCAAGGAGAAGGAGGCACAGATTAGGGAGCTAAAATATGACCTTGCCAAAACCAATTTCATGGTGGCTTTCTTGCAACAAGAGAATAGACAATTGAAATTGAGCTTAATGTAGCAAAGTAAATCACAAGGAGACCCTCCATCATCTCGCAAGGTAGATGTTTTTTCAGCAAAGGATAAAGGTAAGGCCATCATTGATGTAGAACATCTTGAAGAGAACATTCAAGTATAGCCAAGGAGACCTACAACTAGAGCCATGGCCAAAAAGGGACATAAAGCAGAAAATCCCTCTTCTCCTCAAACTCTAAACACCATAGATGAATCCTTAGTTGTTGAAATTGAAGAGGACAAGGAGTATTGGTTTGAGAAAGTTAATGTGCACCTAAAGAAGCTTTTGAAGAAGGAAAACATGGATACTTCCATGCAGAGGAATATGGCAAGACACTACTACACTAGAAACACGGTTTTCAAAGTTAGGGTCAAAAACATGAGAAAGAAGCTCAAGAGAACCCTAAGGAAGCTTAAGAAGAGGGATAACCTTGACCTCTTAGCTAATGCATCATTATTTTCTTGAAATCAGCACAAAGATCAAGGAAAAGAGATAAATTTTTGAAATTTTGGAGTTTCTGTGCACACAATCAAGTGTACCCTACAGAAACGCAATGAGCACTTGTTGCGCTTTTTCTCAGAGGGTCAGAATGAAAATTTGCAAGCATGTGGAGATAGATATTGACATGCACATGCTATAAAATTACTTGGGGACACTTGAAGGATCATAAATTTTCAGCAAATCATCAAATAGTGCCTATTTTTCACCTTTCTTCCACTATTTCAGAGGACTTGTTGTGTTTCTGGAGAATCTTTTTTCAAATCAGTTTTGAGGGGGCTTGAGGATGGATTTTGGATGACTTAAAGGTTCTAGGGTGTAGTAGACATCCTAAAATATCTTCACAGGTATTCAAAAAAGTTCAGAACTCCTTTAAATTCATCAAATTATTAGCCCAAAGACTCATTGTGCTTCTGAAAATATTTGTTATGTTTCTGCTAAGTTGTTGCGCTTCTGAGAATTAAGTGATTTTACTACATGTAAATGGTGAAAGGTCAAACTAGGGTTGAGGTAAATTATTTTACATGAGTTCATCTGAGGTAATTGAGTTTGTTAGTGGTTATTGTAGTGAAGAATCTTGTAATTTAATGCCTTGAGAGTCAAACTCAATCAGTTAGTTTAAAAGGGGAAGTGGTTTCTAACTCCCCTAGAATTTGGTAATGGTTAGAGAAGATCAAGTAATCAGTTCCTATGAAGGAGGATTCAACCCCTTAGAGGGGAAATGTTTTTTTTCATCTATATGTAGTCACAATTAAGTTAAATATAGGGTTATACTTGAAGCTCAGACTCTTGGACTAGTGTATTTTGACTATTTGCATAAATATAACAGACAATTGCAGCTATTTTTATGGGATTCTTGTGTTGTGGTCAGTGGCTCTGTTTTTCCTATGTTTTCTTATATATTTTATTATTAGAAGCCATCTACTTTCTTCCTATGATTTATCTCATAATTTTTAAGCATAAATCATCATTTTAATTCTTTATTTTGTTTGGGATTAGCATTCAATGTTTTCCTTCTAGATAAGTGAATTAATGCTTTTGCTCACTTAAACTCATACTATATTCTCCTTACCACACTACAATGACAAACCAATTTGTGCCACTGATTGCACCTACCTTGCCCCATATTATGACTGCAACTAACCTTTAGAATTACTTGACCTAGTTCCTAAACATATTGCTCTTTATCCAACAAACCCTAATCAAACCCTACTGAGCTGATACCTAGCCTAAAACTTTAATTTTCTCCAATCATTTCCATTGGTTGTGAGGTTGTTTTACCTGGTAGCTACCTTAGAAACAAACAAACTAAAACTACTTTCGTTTTCCTTTATGAAAGATAGATGAGAGAAGAATAAAGGAGACCAACCTCTGTCTTGCGCTTGGTTCCTTGCTCGATTCCTCTCTCTTCTGATAGTCCTTTGCTACTTGTTTTCGTACCCAGCTTCACAGAATACCTGTAGAATCAAAGCAGCATAACACTATACGAGAACATGGATCTATTATCATAAGCAATATAGGATCAGATGTATATTAACCACACAAATGCATAAAACATCAATCACACAAGTGTATGGAGGAAAACTTGAATAGTTTTATTGATAATCAAGAAAGAGCCAAGAGAATTACAACCAATTGTTCTGACCCAGCATCATCCTCTCAGCAAGTAAGCCCTTCTTCACCTCATGAAAAGCTTAGATCACCCAACACTATGATGTTGTCTCAAGAAACCAACAGCAATTCCTTACAAGATGGAAAATTCCAGCCTCTGGATCTCTGGGATGAGGGATCCATATATAGATGTCTGCAAGGGAGGTGAGTCAGCTTGAGATTTGACTAGTGTATTCCCTTTGATAGTTCTTGATTCCACTTGGAGATTGATGATCTCTTACTCATCCCTGGTCGAATTCAGAAAGGCAAGTGTCACAGGAGAAGTTTCTGGAAGATTCCATGCTTCTCCACCTTGCGGATTGACCCTGCCATTTGTCCCTTCTCGCCCATCGCACCCCATAGAAGGGCTTTTTGAAATGCAACGCACCTACTGTGTGTATTTAGGTGGGATGCAATGCACTTTGCCTATGGAGTAGGTGAAATGGTCCAGTTTTGACCAGTTCTGAGTAGTTTTTCATTGAGAACTTCTGGGAGATGCTGTAATCAGTTGACCTTGTTCTTTTAGGGGTTGGAACAACACCTTTAGGGACTTAGGAGCCCTTGGTTTATGGACATTTATGCTTGGGGTTGCAGTGCCAAAAAATGTCTATAACAGTTGCCCCCTAAAGCATGAGGTCGTTAATCTTTTGATGTCGGGTGAAATGCTTTATCATGAGGATCTGAAGTTCTTTCAAGCTAGAAGGAGACCTGTAATAAGATACAATACAATACATTATCTTTATAATATTTTCATGATCTAGCTGAGGCGAGCATTCCCATGCTCAGCTTTATAAATTCATTTTCATGTACATAGGACAGACAATCGTCTGAGTGTAGACTGATGATTCTGGTAGAGCCATCATCCCTTAGATTGGATGATTATCTGTGCAACAATGATGTACATTTGATGTCTTTATTTTCTTGAATATATATCGCAGCCCGGATGGATGAAACTAGATCCGGGGTCTTCAATCTCGTTCGATCTTCACTCAAAGTACAAGTCGATCCATGTGAGAGATGTTCTGGAGTCGAACATGGAAAGACATCGCCTGATTACCAACCAATGATGTAATTTGTTAACAGGCGCGAGAGGAATCACCGATAATGATAATGATCCTCAAGGTACTACAGTACAATTCACGTGATGTGAATAAGGGACTTGGCGTCGAACACCACATAAAATCTTTTGGTCGAAGGCCATTGATGTAAACCTGTCGCCGGAAGTGAGAAACTTGCCATTGAGGCATGCAAGCTTCAAAGTACTGAAAGGGTTGTTCCTAGATTGACTTCTTGGATAATGAGCTGATGTCGACAAGAAGCGATCCGTCATAGGAGGGCCTTAATGAATCCCACATCAATGACATGGAACGGAGCAAATGATTTTAATGGAGGTGAAAACGATCTGGTGATATATGGTTCAGGGTGGCGGTCATGAAAGAATGGAGCGAAAATGTATTATAGTGGGTGAGACACAGGTGAATTCTCTGAGCGACTTCTCTTGAACATATCGGCGACACTGACATGATGGATTGGTAGCATTAACCCCAAATGTGGATGGTGTGATGGAACCATGGTGATGTGACCAGTGAATGGAACAACCCAACCCGACTCGGATGCGAAGTGAAAGTGTCATGTTCAAGAGCGACTTGCTACCAACAAAGTTTCTTCAAGTTTTCTTCCCAATTTTTCCCCAGTCATTGCTGACCAGTACCTCTTTATTTTTGTCAAGCTTGAGGAGGATAACATATGCTTGTTCTATAATTTTCCCTTCGGGCAAACCCATCGCTATGTTTTAATGAGCCTAGCGATAGTGAAACTCGTTCTTGTCCGTTATGGACAAGTTTGTCGCTATTAGGTTTTAACGAGTTTAACGACAAAGATAACTCGGTCCTTTTCAATTTTAGAGAGTCTGAAAAAGAACGTAAAGGAAACTCCAAAAAATCCTTTTTCATAATTTAATCCCTTAAGTCCGAAAAAGTATAAAACAATACAAAAGGGATGAATTTTCGGTACTTTTAATGAGCCGAACAAAACAAGCACTCGATCTTTTTGTGTAATAATCCCTCAGGTCCAAAAAGATCAAAATCTAAAGGAGGGATAGCACTTCCAGTCACTTTAACGAGTTGGAGAGGCCAATGGATCGGCAATCTTTTCATATTTTACGAGTCAGTTGAAAAGAGCTTAAAGGAGACTCGTTTTTGAGGAACGAGTGATAAATTTGGGTAGCAGCTGATTCCAGGCAAGGTTTGGAATTTTCCAATCACGGCAGTGTTACAAGGATGGCTAACAGGATCACTCTTCGCAGCTGTTCCTCAAAAGGGGTAAACAATCAAGTGGAGGTGAATGATCAGCCAATAGAGAGTGGAGGTGATGATGAGAACACGACCAAGGCTTCAAAGGCTGAAGTACTACATTCACGATGGTTATTTATCGGAAATTAGTTCATTTTTTAATGAGCTTAAACGGGGGGGGAACACTTGCTCATTTCTTATGTTTATTTTTTAACGAGCTTGAATTCCGCGATAAAACTGCTCGATCCAATCGTATAATAAGGATGTCTCATCTAAGATGCATTTTTGTGGAGCTTGCACCTTACAAAGCTTTGCTCCAGATCCTTTCTTTATGAAAGTTAGGAAACGACTAATCCTACGAGTTTAAAGGGTTAGAGGACCTACAAATTTAAAAAATAAATAGTCGCTCTTTGCTTGCACGCCAAAAGGTTTGCATGCCCCCAGGTATAGAGCAAAATTTCCAGGTTACCAAGAAAGTTTCATCCGCGTAGCGGATAAAGTTCTTTCTCGGCGATGCCTATCGAAATAGCCAAAGAGGAGTGGTGTCACCCGACATAACCTTAACGAAGGTATCTTATTCCAGTCTGTTCCCATTTTCCTGTAAGGATGGGTTCGCTAGATTAGTCATATATCCCTTGTGGAAATAAACCCTATACCCAAGGTTCTCTTGCCGAAGCAGACCAGGGTGCATGCCCCCTGGGTTTCAGTCATATCCTCCGAATCACTCGCGCTCATCAGGAGGACGGACTGGGGATTGATGAGACATTCCTTGCGTGAAAAGACCATTCAGGGATGGTATATGACTATTTGCTATGCGTGAACCAGGGAATGAAAGCTGGTCTACGAGCTTGACCACTCTTCCTTCGTGTGGAAAACACATTACTCTAAAGAGTGAGGAGACAATGGCTCCCATGCAATAAATATAGTCTCGTCCAAGGAGTAGATTATAATCCAGGGGTCCTTGGACTACCATTACGTTCATGTGAACGATTTTCCCTCTCAATGTAATGGGCACATTGGGAAGGATCCCTAACGGTCGACTGGTTCCTTTGTCAAAGCCTGTTAGATTTCTCATTTCAGGCAAAAGCGATGGTGAACCAAGCGCTTTCCAAGCAGTTGAGGAAAGGATACTCACAGAAGCCCCTTCATCTATGATGGTACCGGCCATAACCATTCTATATACTTGAGCGATGATTCAGAATGGTACACTAGCCAGTAAACGGGGTCTGCCTAGTAGATTCCAGTCGAAGGAAACAACTAGGTTGCTTGGAGGTGGGACCGAATAGATGACCAGGTACGACTCTGACGAACTTCCTTCCTGCGGTAAAGGAACGGGTAAGTTGCCCCCATGTTCATCGGAGTCTGTGCTTACGAAAAGAATTTGGACGGTGTCATCCTTGTTCTCTTCGGTGACTGTATCATCTGAAGATGGAACCTCTGAAGGAAAAACCGGGTCAACTGCCGCCTCAACCTTTTGACTTTCGTCAGGTATGGATTCAGATGGTTTATCTTCAATGATAGATGCTTCGGCCGACCACAAGGGTGTGTCAGCCAGATTTTCAACTAGTGATGGACTCGGCAAGAGTTTCTTATATCCAGGAGGAAGCCGTAATGGTGAAACCGGACGGTCATCCAAAACTCTTTTAGCCTCATATACGAAGGGACAATGGTGGATGGCAAGATCGCCTTCACACAGTTTACAAGGAAATTTACATTTTCCTTTTTGTCCAAGGGCTTCACTTTCACTAGTTAACGGTGTACTTTCAACATGATCGTCAGAGGTTGACAACACCGGGTTGTGCAAACGAGGAGACCAGTCCCTTAAGATCTGAGGGATGCAAGGACAATCTCGATGATAGTGGTCTCCTTTGCAAATGACACATGGCGATTTAGGCCTGGTCAGTGCAGTGTGTGGATTTTCGCTAGACGACGCTTGGTTGCCCCTTTTCGCCTTTGGCTCCTTCTTCTTCTTCTCTTTCTTCTTCTTTTCCTTCTTCTTCTCAGGAACTTGATTTTTGGCTTTACCAGCTTCATCAAGCGAAGAGGAAGGAGGAGAGGAAGAATTGGACGAAGTAGAGGGTTGAGGGGTAACTCTGGAATCGTTTAGTTGCTGCCTTGATTGTTCAGGAATCGCGGTGTTCTGAACGACGGAGGTTGAGAAGATCCATACAGGAAAGACAATTGTCAATCCTAGAAGCGACAATGTGGCCATATGGGGTGCACCAAAATCTCCCCAAGAGGAGAAGGGACTAGGATTTCCTCCAAGGGGAAATCCTTGGTTGGTGGACTCCATTTTCCTCAACCTAAGACCAACGTAGGAAAGGTGACAATTATTCCATTTAAAATAAATTTTAGACGCTTTGACACAACTTGTTTTTTCAATTTTTAAGAGTCGAGAAAAAACAAAAGATGACTCTAGTCACCTTCGATTTTTAATGAGCCTGAAGTGACAAGTGCTCAGATGGACCTTTTCCGTTAAGGAGTCTGAAAAGGAACGAAAGGGACTGCTCTGGAAATCTAGACAGAGGGATTACCAAACCAATCGCAAAACTGCAGAATACTTTTTATGGTACGGCAGTCAATCTTCCCGAATGCTGTGTTCAGTGCATTGCGATCGAGAAGGCGGCAGACACGACTTCCTATGGATAAAGGATTAAGCCTATTGTGGTCTCCCAAAATATACTCGACGGTACGTGGGAGCACAAGTCCGTACTGGCACTTATCATCTCAAAGTGGAGGAATCACCCAACCAACAGTGAAAACAACAGTTACCAGGCTTTACGACGCCGGAATACGTCTCTAGCCTAGACTTCTATATGTTGTGCGTTAGGTTCCAAAGCGTTTTTAGATTCATTAAATTTATTTTATAGTTGATCTTGCTTAAGAAATTTGCCTTTCAGGTTCACTGCGTGATGTAGATGTACAATTCCTAAAATGCAATCTAAGATGATAAACAGTTGTTTAATCTTCCTTTTGCAAATGAAAAACATAGCTACTAAGGAAAGAGAGATGGTGTTCTTTCAACAAAGAGCAAAGAGCACACACTATATGCACTGTCCTAAATCAAACCAACAAACAGTCTAAATGCAAATGCACGTGCATGTATTTGTTTTCAGCCTTCTTAATGTGTAAATGATAAAAAGAAAGCTAATGCGCAAATCTGAATTATTTTTCAAAGCGACAATTACTAACAAGTTTCTTTTCAAAACAAAATGAGGACAATGACAACATTTTGCGATTTGGAATTGAAAACTTGATTTCGATACTAGAAAAACTACTAATTCAGATCAAATACAATAGTAACAGGGTAATCGACTATCAAGAACAATCAGATTCTCTTCTATGACTGAAAACGACACTTGCGACACTTTCAAATCAAGAAACGACAGTACAATTACGTTACTTCTTTGTAAAGGAGCACTAAAAATGACTCAAAAAATACATAAAAACATTTACAGTTCTTTGCACAATGGAGGCGGAATAACAACAAGGAAAGGGGTTTCAAACAGAGGCGCACTGACTACAGGTAGCAAAACTCCTGAATAGATCTGAAAAGAGTGAACACAAAAACCAAAATTTAGGAACAAAGCCTTGTCTGATCAGCACACCTGTAACACAGTGAAACTGAAATGCAACGCACCTACTACACTCGGGAAGTGCGCTGCATTTGAAGTTCACAGAACAGACAGTGTGCTGGACCAGGGACGAGACTTTGATTGGATTCCGGGTCACAGTTTGCAGTTCAGTTCAGGGATTTAGGCCAAGCAAGTGGTAATCAGTAAATCAATCACAGGGGTAGATCTAAGGAGGTTACTAGAGCCACCACGAGGGCAATTAGAAAGCTTGTAAATCAATTGTTTAATTCATAAACAAAACCCAGAGATTGACTGAAGCAGCGTTGATCTACTTTGCACTTGCATAGCAAATGCAATTCGAAGGCTAGCTGGCTTGACTTCAGGCTCCGTCTGTAAGTTTATAAAGTAAACAAATGTAGATGAACAAACAATCTACTCGCTCCCCAGCGGAGTCGCCATTTTGTTACCGGGAATAGTGTCTATGCAGAACTGCTAATCCCACTAAGGTTGGTAGCTACCTTAGAAACAAACAAACTAAAACTACTTTCATTTTCCTTTATAAAAGATAGATGAGAGAAGAATAAAGGAGACCAACCTCTGTCTTGCGCTTGGTTCCTTGCTCGATTCCTCTATCTTCTGATAGTCCTTTGCTACTCGTTTTCGTACCCAGCTTCACAGAATACCTGTAGAATCAAAGCAGCATAACACTATACGAGAACATGGATCTATTATCATAAGAAATATAGGATCAGATGTATATTAACCACACAAATGCATAAAACATCAATCACACAAGTGTATGGAGGAAAACTTGAATAGTTTTATTGATAATCAAGAAAGAGCCAAGAGAATTACAACCAATTGTTCTGACCCAGCATCATCCTCTCAGCAAGTAAGCCCTTCTTCACCTCATGAAAATCTTAGCTCACCCAACACTATGATGTTGTCTCAAGAAACCAACAGCAATTCCTTACAAGATGCAAAATTCCAGCCTCTGGATCTCTGGGATGAGGGATCCATATATAGATGTCTGCAAGGGAGGTGAGTCAGCTTGAGATTTGACTAGTGTCTTCCCTCTGATAGTTCTTGATTCCACTTGGAGATTGATGGTCCCTTACTCATCCCTGGTCGAATTCAGAAAGGCAAGTGTCACAAGAGAAGTTTCTGGAAGATTCCATGCTTCTCCACCTTGCGGATTGACCCTGCCATTTGTCCCTTCTCGCCCATCGCACCCCATAGAAGGGATTTTTGAAATACAACGCACCTACTATGTGTATTTAGGTGGGATGCAATGCACTTTGCCTATGGAGCAGGTGAAATGGTCCAATTTTGACCAGTTCTGAGTAGTTTTTCATGGAGAACTTCTGGGAGATGCTGTAATCAGTTGACCCTATTCTTTTAGGGGTTGGAACAACACCTTTAGGGACTTAGGAGCCCTTGGTTTATGGACATTTATGCTTGGGTTTGCAGTGCCCAAAAATGTCTATAACAAAGGGTAATAAAGAACTGGTATGCAAGTTAAAGAAGTCTCTATATGGGTTAAAACAATCACCAAGGATGTGGTATCAGAAATTTGATACATTTATATAGAGACTTGGATTTACCAAAGCAAAGCAGATCACTATGTGTATTTTAAATTAACTGGTGACCGTGTTATTTATCGAGTCTTGTATGTGGATGATATGTTTCTGGTTGGAAATGACAAAGATATTATCCAGGATTTGAATACCCAATTGTCTTCCAAATTCAACATGAAATATCTTGGTGCTGCAAACTATATTTTGGGCATGGAAATGAAAAGAGATCGAGCAAAGAGGAAGATTTGGTTAAACCAGAGGAAGTATGTCGAGACAATATTGCACAGGTTTAATATGAAGGATAGTAAACCGGTGAAGGTTCCTATTCTTGTAGGTGTAAAGTTATCTGTTGAACAATGTCCCAAGACACAAGAAGTGAAAGAGGACATGTATCGTGTTCCATATGCAAGTGCACTCGGTAGTCTGATGTATGCGATTGTCTATACTAGACCAGAAATTACACATGTAGTGGGAGTATTGAGCAGGTTTATGTCAAAACCAGGGAAGGAGCACTGGACAGTAGTGAAGCGGGTTTTCAGGTATTTGCGTGGCGCTAGTGATTATGGATTGTGTTACCAAGGAAGACTAGGATTGGATAGAGTGTTTGATATTCATGGCTTTGTTGATGCAAACTAGGCTGGAGATATGGATCAAAGAAGATCTACAAGTGGGTATGTGTTTAACCTATTTGGAGGTGCAATCAGTTGGATGAGTAAGAAACAATCTGTAGTGGCACTATCAACTACAGAGGCAGAATACATGGCAGCCACTCATGTAAGCAAGGAAGCAGTTTGGTTGCAGATATTGTGTTCAAGTATGGGGTTAGTACAAGGAGCTATAAGGATAGACTGTGGCAGCTAAAGTGTAATTTTCTTGGCAAAGAACCCTGCTTACCATTCAAAGACAAAGCACATTGATGTTCAGTATCACTTTGTGAGGGATATGATAGAAGACAAAAAGGTGTTGCTGGTAAAGGTGGACACTTTGAAGAATACTGCAGATGCATTGACAAAATCAGTGAGCTCTGAGAAGCTCGCTTAGTGTAGAGAAACAATGGGCATTGCAAGGCTGGATAAATGACTAAGCTCTCATGTGGAAAGAAAAAAACAAGTGGGAGAATGTTGGGTTGTGTTATATTCTTTCCACAACTAGCCCACGTAGTTAACCGGGGGGTTAGAGGGGGGGTGGAATCCCCCCTTCATTGCGTAGCGAGGGGGTCACAGGGGGGTTTGAGGGGGGTGGGTAGCCCCCCTATACGGGGTCCAGGGCAGCGCCCGGAGGAATTTCTTTTTGGACCCCATATTAGGTTGGGCGGACCTACCTATGGTTTTATGCATGGTTTTCACACATGGTTTTGGATGCGATGGTTTTTGATCCATGGTTTTGGATGCAATGGTTTTCGGTCCATGGTTTTGGATGCAATGGTTTTCGGTCCATGGTTTTGGACGCTTCGGCATGTATAAATATGTATTGTAACATTGAAAGGAATATAATGAAAAAATCAAGCTAGTAGTCCTAGTTTTGGGATCCAGGGGAAAATCTCTGTGTATATGTGTTTTATGTGTTATACTCTCACATTGTTTATTTTTTGTGTTTTATAATCCGTATGCAGGTAATTTCTATACAGGGTTAAAACCTAAAATTTCCTGCAAATCTGTCTCTGAGACTAAGTATGGAAACTTGTGCCATATATATTTAGGGTCTTTTTGTGTCATGATTGATACATTATGGAAATCGACCTTGAACTCCGTGAAGGACCTCAACTTCTCTAAAAAGGTTGGAGACAACCTTGGCCACTGACTAATTACTATGCGGAGATCCATTTCAACTAATATCCAGAAAATCTTGGATTCCTGGATCCTCTCCGAATCCTTTGTTTCCCACAGCGAAGTGAACTTCGCTGCCTCGAGTAAATTTTCTTCCTGCAGAGGAAACTAACTCTCCTCAAGTAGGCGCCATGCTACTAACACAATTAGCAACCAGAGCCAGGCATAATGAGCTGGATTTATATCCTCCTATGCTTCATGGCAGTTCGAGAGGAATTCATTACATAAATACTGCACCCAGTTGTATTGTAATCCCTTCCCACACTGGTCAACCAATGACACTACTAATGTCAGAACTTCATCTGCGTGACATTTCCTCATAATTTTTCCTGCTAGAATTTTGGCAGCAAACTACACCGCTTGGTCTTGAATGGAGTGGATAGAGTATCCGCATGACTTTTTTATCAATCCAAATTCAACTTTCATCTTATCTGCCAGCTCCTTTTCTCCACTTTTCCCTCCAAACTCCTTGGTAGGGTCTGCCCCTTTATAGGGCATCTTTGTAATCCTATGGATGAGCATATGTGTGATAGAGATGGGTTCACCGATCCATAAGCACCCATCATGCACCAGCGCGAGCAGCTAGTGCACACACACAATGTTAATAATTGACTTGTGAAAGTGTGGTATGCAAAGCATGTGCAACAATCCAGCCTACTCAACACCTATGACCCATTTCATGGGTTCCAACCATGTAACCCCAGTTTATTCATAATAGATCTTTGACATGTATTTGTTAGTGGCTAACTGAGGAAATCTCTCGTGGCTCGTGAGATCTCAATCCTCCAGCTTTAGCACTGGAATGCGCGCTAAGACTGCACCTTCAAATATGACCTATTTTGGTTACTTTTATTTTCCCTTTCCATAGAGGGATGTACTCCGGGAGCTATGTGTTAGGTTCGTCCTCCTCAATATCTAATTCCTCCACTCCATCATGAAATTCTTCTTCCTCCAGGTGCACGATTTTCTTTGGCTTTTTATCCTTCTTCTCCTTCTGCCGAACCTCTAAGTTCTTCCTCGATGAATGCCTTACCGATACATATTTCTTCTGCTTCTCCTTAGAAGTTGATTGCTTTGGCCTAGGCGACCTCATCAATGTAGGCACAATGGGTGCAACTTCCATAGATACAACTTCAAGACCTTCCGCTTGAGAAAAATCAGCTTCCGAACTTACTGGAGCAAACATTCGTTTAAAGAAAAGTTCACGGGCTTCTGCAGATAGGTTTGCGAATGACGGTCATGACAAGAGTTCTTCCTAGTCTTCGTGCTTCATAAACTTAAAAAAATAAGGTTCATGAACAATTCTTAGAATGCAAAGTGTTCTTCAGCGGACCAACAGGCCATATTTATAAAGGCTTTCAAATTCAAATCCGACAGTACTCCATTTTCTAATCATAAATGTGTCCTTGGTGGTAGATCTCAAAATATTTTCACCATAAATGACACCTACCAGCTCCTCATAATGGGAGTTTTTCCATCAAATCGTGAATAGTGACTCCAACGGATACTTTTGGACTCATCTATGTAGTCCCATCCTGCATGACACATCTCATCCAGTGCAGCTTCACCTACTGCTCTCCTTTCTTCCATCGCACAACCTCCCTACTATATGTTTCTCCCGCTCGGGCATCATAGTTTATAGTCCCATAATCCCTTACAGTTGTCTTGATTACTAAGACTGTCCTGCTACCATGTAGTCATTGCGCATGGGTAGGATCCCCTGTATACAGCTTCAACCTACTTCCATTCACTTTCCCAGGGAATGGTTCCCCATCTAGCTTCGTGAGCTGAACTACACCACCATCCATGATCTCCTTAACAATATATGGCCTCAACTAGTGCATTTTAAATTTCCCTGGAAATTTTGTGAACTTTTGTCATATAGCAGCACTAAATCATCCAACTTGAAAGTGAGCAGCTTAATATGCCTATCATGCCTATCATGCCATTCTTTCTCGCATTCCTTTTTCACTTGCTGGTGAATGTTTGTAAGAAAGTGATCCTCTTCTAACTCCATCAGTTGTGTAAGTCGTTCCTCCAAGGTCTTGTGATCCGTCATCTCTGTCAAAGCTGCAATACGTAGTCTTGGCACAATATACTCCATAGGCATCACCTCTTCGACCTCATAGATCAACCTAAATGGTGTTTGGTCTATCAACTTCTTGCAGGTCATCCTGTATGCCCAGAGCACTGCTGGTATGCTCATATCCCAATCATTCCTCTATGCGTTGCAAACCTTTGTCAACTTATTCTCCATTATTTTGTTAAATTCTTCCACCATTCCATTCTCCTGTGGGTGATATGGCATGCTCTTTTGGTGGTATACCTGGAATTCTTCAGGCATCACACTGATTGTTTCATTCAAGAAATGTGTAACCCTATCACTCATCAATATCTTAGGGAAACCAAACCGTGTTAAGAAATATTCAAACAAAAACTTCACACTGGTGGCAACTGTACAATCCTTCACTGATTGCACTTCCACCCATCTGGTTAAATAATCTACTGTAGTAATGATATACCGTGCACCCGTCTTCTTTCTTGGTGGTTGTATTGGACCTATGAAATCAATGACCCATTTATCAAATACCTGCAATGAAACCTGAGGGTTTAAAGTCAATTCATCTCTTCGAAAAGGTTTTCCCGTCCTTTGGAAAGCATTGCACACCTTACAGTATGCCTTAGAATCCTTATGTAATGTCGGCCACCATAACCCAACGTGTAAAATATTCTACACGGTTTCTTTTCCCGTGTAGTAACCTCCTGCTACTCCTCCATGTGCTTCAATGAGGACACTAGCTCGTTCAAATTCTGGAACATACCTTCGCAGTATTTCATGTGTTCCCATCTTATACAAGTGACCTATAATGACTGAAAAATATGGAGAGAAAACTACTAATTCCTTCTTCAGCTAAGTGGAATATATGTTCGAAGCTATACCTGTGGTTAAAAATGGAATGATATCAACAAAATGGTCGTCTGTGATGCGCACTACGAAGAGCTGTGCATTCGACAGTCCTTCCTCCAAACTATTTGTTTCTTTTCCCATTTCAATCCTTGACAGATGGTTTGGTCCTACATTTAGACTTCTAGGCTTCACAATCGCTTCAAAGTCATACTCATGAAATAACAATAACCACCAGTAGATTTCCCCCCCAACACAGGCTTATTGACCAAGTACTTCAACACGAAGTGATCTGTATACATTTTAAAGTGTTCGCCCAAAAAATAATGCTTAAATTTTTACAACACCTAGACCATCACCAACCCTTCACACTCTATAGTGGAATAATTATTCTCAGCCTTTGATAACTTTCTACTTGTGAAAGCTATCAAATGATCAATTTCTCCTTCTCCTGCCAGTGTTAATACTGCACCAAGCGAAATACAAGAAGCATCTACATGCACATGGAATTCTTTCTTCCAGTCTAGAAACAAAAAAATAGGCGTAGTTACCATCTTTTCCTTCAAGGCATACAAGTTATGCTAACAATATTCATTCCAGCAAAACATCGCATCTTTCTCCAATAATTTTTCCACCGACACGGTTATCTAAGCATATGCCTTAATAAAATTTCTAAAATATCCAGTGTGCCCAATGTCACACGTAGCTGTTTTACATTCCTAGGAGCTTCCAAATTCACAATCACAACGATCTTCGCAGGGTCCACCATCAACCCCAGCTTACATCCTACATGGCCAAGCAAAATTCCAAAGGGCACACAGAATATGCACTTCTTCAAATTCAGCGTGATCTGATACCTTTGACATGTAACCAGCATAAGGTGCAGAATTGCAACATGGTGCTTCACTAACCCAAACACAGTCCAATAATCAAAATAAAACTCCAAAATTTATGGATAAACTCTTTGAACATCGTGATTGTAGTGTCGGTATCTTCATCCCTCCATCAGTGATCAAATTTATCTTTTTGCATGCATATTAGGTGTCCCATCCGATCAACTGCATTCCATTAGGTCATGGATCAACTGATGGTAGTGGTTCATTGTCAATTTCCCTCATGGTATTTACCTGCTGGCCTGTTTTCACATGTTCAGGTCATTTACTGTCATTTTGTGTCATGTCATTTGCAAAAGCCAGTTTTAGGGTTTTAGTCTCACTAGGCCTAGGGTTTGTCACCATGGTCATCCAAAACTCAATAAAAGGTCAACAAGCACATGAGGAGGTTTTATAAGTTCATAAGATCATAAATTCATTGATGATATACTCAATAAATGGTTTTGAAAACAGAGTTTTTATTTCTATGTACAAATTTTATGTAATTTAAAGTGTTTTCTATATGTAATAAGTTCCATTTGCTGCCCTTGGTCACCTTGCCAACTCCAGCCACTGCAAACAAAAGCAAAAGCATCAATTCATCAAATGATAAAGAAAATTCAATTCACAAGGAAAAATAGAGTTTTGAAGCAAAAGTGACTAAGAAATTAGAAAAGTGGGTTTGATAAATGAAAAAATTAAAGCAAGGAGATATAAAAGCTCATCTATGGTTTGAATTTTTCATTTGTTGTGAGTGAATGAGTTTAGGGACAAAAATCGCATTTTCGGGATAGAGAGGTAAAAATTGAGAAAATCCTGAAATTTCATCGGCGCTGTGCACCTGGGCTCTAGCACTGCGCATCTGGTGCAGGTTTTGCACTATAATTTGTTCAGGCGCTACGCATACAAAGTGCGTTTCGCACCTGAGAACCGACGCTGCGCACCTGTCTATCGAGTTTCAAAATGAATTTCATCATCTTCCTCTGCCTCAAATTTCACAATTGACATCTTAACAAGTAAGTAAAGCTTCACATCTGGTCTAGCAAGGAATTTTTTCATCAGTGGTGGTGATTTGTGTGTCTAAAAACTAAACCCTAGCTGTCTCCAAATTGTCTTGCAAAATTTGCATAGGGTATTGTCTTCTGCTGTTTTTTATTCCCCTTTGATTATTTTTCTACACCCCATTCCCTTTAACTAAATTTCCCTAAACTACTTTTCTCTTTCCCTCTCCCAAAATCATTGGCACTCACCTCCCAAACCCGACTCCCTATTATTGTTGGGTGTGTAGCCTGATTATCTTCTGTATTCAAAGTTTCAGCCGGATGTATACCCCAGGAAGACTCTACACCCCTCCACGTAGGGGGGGGGTACGGGGGTGGCTTGTCCCCCCCACGGGGGTAAAACCCCCTTGGCTAGGGGGTACGGGGGCCAGCGGTCCCCGGGTGGGGGTTCGAGGTCAGCTCCCCCGAAGCTAAATATAGATGTAAAATTTCCTTGTAAAAGTCTAGTAATTTCTAGTCAATCTGGGTCGTTCATTAGGCGGATGATCTGACGGTAGAATTTATGTTTAATTTAGGGTTTTTTTCCCTAGAAGGCAACCCCTCACTATATATCAGGGAATTGTATTGCGTCTATGTAGATCTGTATTATGAGTGAGGAAGAGAGAGGAGATTGAGAGCAAAGAGGGAGTTACAGCGGATCTGTTGTAGGTTGTATCTCTTCAATTTGCTGGATAATATAATAAAAGAAGGGTTGGTTGTTTCTCCATGGACGTAGCCCAAACTGGGTGAACCACATATATCTGTGTCTCTCTTGTTTTATGTGTTTTCTGTGTTTATATTTTTGTAATATTTTATGTGTTCCATTACTCTGTAATATATAATTTTCTAACAACTGGTATCAGAGCCGAAGGTCTATTTGGCTAATAAACTCCTAGGAGAGAAGGGTTCTTGGTTCGAGTGAGCAATGGCGGAAGATGGTAGGTTTAGGTTCAAAAAATTTAACGGCCAAAACTACCAGCTGTGGAAGATGCAGATGGAAGATTATCTGTATCAGAGAGATTTGTACCTACCATTGAGCAGAAAGACAAAGAAGCCGACGAGTATGACAGACACAGAATGGGATATTCTCGACAGAAAGGAATTTGGAACAATACGGCTGTGCCTAGCGGCGTCAGTAGCGTTTAATATTTCAAAGGAAACGACAACACAAGGTTTAATGTCGGCATTGGCCAAACTATATGAGAAACCCTCGGTCTCAAATAAGGTATTTCTTATGAAGTGTTTATTTAATATGAAGATGTTAGAAGGTGGATTTGTTGTAAACCATTTAAATGATTTTAATACATTTATAAGTAGAACTTCGGCGTAAATCACATAAAGAGAGACATTTGTCGACGCATTTCGAACCAACCAGTGTGGCTCATCGTCAGGACAATTTGAAGAAACAGATCCAGCTTTGCATGCTAAATAGTCTGAGCAGAGCCTCCAACAACTATCTTGACCAACGGCTAATTTTGACTTAGGGACAGTAGTCAAAAAGTCAAAATGATAATTTAAAGGGAGTTTGTTAGATTATATAAGAAAGAGATGACTTTTTGACTACTGTCCCTAAGTCAAAATTAGTCGTTGATCAAGATAGCCGTTGGAGGCTCTGCTCAGACTATTTAGCATGCAAAGCTAGATCTGTTTCTTCAACTTGTCCTGACGATGAGCCACACTGGTTGGTTCGAAACACGTTGAAAAATGTCTCTCTTTATGTGATTTATGCCGAAGTTCTACTTATAAATATTATGGATCACAGAAGCCTCAATTCAACAATTTTAATACAGTTACAAGTCAGTTAAGTTCTGTAGGGGTAAATTTTGATGATGAAGTTAGGGCTCTGTTATTTCTATGCTCATTGCCAGAAAGTTGGAATGGTTTAGTTCTGGCCATTAGTAACTCTGAATCCTTAGCGAGGAAATGCGACGAAAAAGCTCCGATGAGACATCAGGTAATGCTTTGACTGCAAAGACTAGGGGAAGAAAAATGGAAAGAGGAAAGAGCCCAGGATATCGTAGTAAGTCAAGAAAAGGCAGATCCAAGTCCAGATTGGGGATAGTGTGCTGGAAATGCGGGAAGAAAGTACACCTGAAGAAAGACTGCAAGTCTCGGAAGGGAAAAGAAGGAGACGCGCAGCAAGAAAACAATCATGAAGTGAATGTAACAGGTGATGTGTTGCAAGATGCTTTAATTCTTTCATTAGAAAATATCACTGATTCTTGGGTGGTAGATTCAAGGGCCTCATTCCATGCCACACCTAATAAGAAATATTTTCATGACTATGTTCAAGGAGATTTTGGACAAGTTCGTTCGGGTGATGATAAACCCTGTAAAATCATTGGAATGGGTACATTTTTCATAAAACAACAAAATGGAAATCAATGGCTATTGAAGGAGGTAAGGCATGTTCCAAATCTAAAGAAAAATCTGATTTCAATAGGGTAGTTGGGAGGTGAAGGTTGCGTAACTACTTTCACAGATAAAGCTTGGAAGGTCACCAAAGGAGCCCTGGTAATAGCAAAAGGCGAAAAGGTTGGTACATTGTATTTATGCAATGGTACTTCTAACTCTGTTAATGCTTTAACTTCCAAAGGAGAAGATGCAGCATTATGGCATCATAGGCTCAGACACATGAGTGAGAAGGGGATGAAGATTCTTCACTCAAGGAATTTGTTGTCAGGTTTGAAGAATGTTGATTTGGACTTCTATGAGAATTGTGTTTATGGAAAACAGAAGAGAGTCAGATTCCTTAGAGTTGGGAAAGAAAAGAAGAGCGAAAAATTAGAGCTTGTGCATACTGATGTATGGGGACCTGCTCAAGTATCATCTCTTGGTGGCCCTTGTTATTATGTTACTTTTATTGATGATGCAACCAGAAAAACCTGGATTTATTGTATTCGAAATAAATCTGATGTATTTGATACTTTCAAGAAATGGAAAGCTTTAGTTGAAAATGAGACAGGAAAAAGGTTGAAGTGTCTCAGATCAGATAATGGAGGTGAATATTACAGCAAAGAGTTTGATAGGTATTGTTTAGAGAATAGAATTTGTAGAGAGAAGACAGTTCCAGGAACACCACAAGGAAATGGTGTGTCAGAAAGGATGAACATGACAATCATGGAGCGTGCAAGGTGCATGAGATTGCATGCACGATTTCTTTTACAATTTTGGGCAGATGTTGTAGATATTGTTGTTTATCTAATAAAAAAAGGGCCTTCAATTCCTTGGATGGTGGTATTCCAAAGGAGGCATGGACAGGTAAAAAGGTAAACTACTCATTTTTAAAGACTTTTGTTGTGAAGCCTTTGTCCACATTAACAAAGAAAACAGAACAAAGCTTGAGGCAAAATAAAAGAAATGTACCTTTATTGGATATGGTGTTAATGATTTTGGTTATCGCTTATAAGATTATGAAAATCACAAAATCATTAGTAGAAGAGATGTAATATTCAATGAAAAGGTCTTGTATAAGAATCAATTGCAGGAAAAGAAACAAGAAAAAGAAAACAAAGAATACACAGTGCTTGACGATATCACTGGAAAAGTGATGGTGCATGAAAATCATAATAATCAATAGCCAGAACAACAACCACAATAGCAACAATCACTTCAAACACCTGAAAGTGGTGTTAGAAGATCTACCAGGATAAGTAGATCCCCTGAACGATACTCTCTTTCATTATATTATGTATTGTTGACTAATTCTGGTGAACCAAAATGCTATGAAGAAGCAGTGAAGGTAAAAACCAGGAAGAAGTGGGAGCAAGCCATGAAAGAAGAGATGGACTCCTTAGCACATAATCAAACTTGGGACTTAGTCAGGTTCACTGGAGGTAAAACAGCATTACAGAATAAATGGGTTACAAGTTGAAGGAAGAAGATGGAGGTAGAAAAAGGTACAAAGCTAGATTTGTGGTGAAGGGCTTTGCACAGAAGAAAGGTATTGATTTTGATGAAATATTTTCTCCTGTTATGAAAATGACTTCAATTAGAACTATTCTAAGTCTAGTAGTAGCTGAAGATTTGCATCTTGAGCAGTTAGATGTAAAGACAACCATTCTCCATGGGGATTTGGAGGAAGAGATATATATGCAGTAGCCACAAGGATATGAGGTAAAAGGGAAGGAGAAACTAGTGTGTAGGTTGAAGAAGAGCTTGTATGGCTTAAAACAGGCTCCAAGGCAATGGTATCTAAAATTTGACAGGTTTATGGCTAAACAAGGTTATACTAGGTGTCACTCTAATCATTGTGTTTATCTCAAAAGGCAAAATGATGGCAACTATATTATATTGTTATTGTATGTAGATGACATGCTTGTTGCAGGTTCTAACATGCAGGAAATAAATGTGCTCAAAAGGAAATTGGAAAACTCATTTGCAATGAGGGATTTGGGTGCTGCAAAACAAATCCTTGGTATGAGAATAACTAGAGACAGGAAGAATCGCAAATTAACATTGTCTGAAAGTGAGTATGTAGAAAAGGTGTTGAAAAGGTTTAATATGCAGAATGCAAAACCAGTTAGCATACCTTTGGCTAGCCATTTCAAATTAAGTAAGGAGGCATGTCCCAAGGCTCAGGAAGAAATGGTTCATATGTCTAAAGTTCCATATGCATCAGCAGTTGGAAGCTTAATGTATGCAATGGTCTGCACAAGGCCTGATATTGCACATGCAATGGGAGTTATAAGCAGGTACATGAACAATCCAGGAAAGAACATTGGATGGTGATGAAGTGGATTCTCAGGTATTTGAGAGGTACCACAAATCAAGCATTATGCTTTGGTGGTTCAAACATTGCTCTACAGGGATATGTTGATGCAGATATGGCAGGTGACAGAGATAACAGGAGGAGCACTACAAGATATGTGTTTACTGTAGGTGGAACAACTGTCAGTTGGGTCTGAAAACTATAAAGTGTTGTTGCACTCTCAACAACAGAAGCGGAGTATGTTGCTGCTACAGAGGCTAGTAAAGAAATGATTTGGTTACAAAGGTTTCTGGATGAATTGGGTAAAAAGCTAGAGTTGGGTAGGTTAGACAATGACAACCAAAGTGCCTTACATCTTGCAAAGAACTCTGCATTTCATTCCAAGACTAAACATATACAGCTCAAGTACCATTTCCTACGGTCAGCATTGGAAGATGGACAGTTGAAGCTGGAAAAGATACACACTAGCCAGAATCCTGCAGATATGTTAACAAAAGTTGTAAATAGGGAGAAACTGAGAATTTGCTCAGTTCCAATTGGTCTTCAAGTATGATGAAGAAGATGAGAAATAGCCAAGTCCAAAGTGGAGTCATTTTCTAGCAAATGAAGCAGCTGTGAAGTTGCTATAATCAGTCTCCAAGTGGGAGATTGTTAGGTGTGGAGCCTGATTATCTTATGTATTCAAATGATTCAGCTGGATGTATACCCCAGGAAGACTATACACCCCTCCACGCAGGGGGGTGCGGGGGCTAGTAGTTCCTTGGCGGGGGTTCGGGGGTAGCGCCCCCGAAGCTAAATATAGATGTAAAATTGCCTTGTAAAAGTCTAGTAATTTCTAGTCAATCTGGGCCATTCATTAGGTGGATGATCTGACGGCAGAAGTTATGTTTAATTTAGGGTTTTTTTGCCCTAGAAGGAAACCCCTCACTATATATGAGGGAATTGTATTGCGTCTATGTAGATTTGTGTTCTGAGTAAGGAAGAGAGAGGAGATTGAGAGTGAAGAGGGAGTTACAGCGGATTTGTTGTAGGTTGTATCTATTCAGTTTGCTGGATAATATAATAAAATAAGGATTGGCTGTTTCTCTATGGACGTAACCCAAACTGGGTGAACCACATATATCTGTGTCTCTCTTCTGTTATGCATTTTCTGTGTTCATATTTCTGCAATATTTTATGTGTTCCATTGCTCTGTAATATATAATTTTCTAACAATTACCAAACCCTAACCCTGTATTCCCAAACCCTAATTCCCATTTCCTATTCCCTCATTACACTCATTCCACCATCAAAACCCTCATCTACAGTCATAATATCATTCATTCCCTCATTTCCCAAAAGAAGAACAACAGTCATTTCCTACATACAGTATTCACCCTCATACTTTTAAAATCTCTTCATACTCATCAGTTTTCACTCCAAATTCACAAGCATGGAGACAGACTCAGCATATGAGAGGGATGATGAAACTGTTAGTGATTATTCCCAAGAGGCTCATGGGCGAGGAAATCCACATAAAGGAGGGAAAATCATCCGGGAGGAGCCCACCACACTAACAAAATTACTTGCTTGCCCTCTTGCAGTAACTTGTTTTAAACATCAATCTTGTTATCAGTTTTGTGAAATGGTAGAAAGGGTGAAGTATCATCATGAGCTAGCTAGGTTGTTTGTTCTTCATCCTCACAATGGCCAGGTGAACCTAGCTGGTGTCTCTTTCACCTTGACACCTAAAACCATTGCAGTAGCAACAAGCATCACTAATGTAGTTGAATAGTGGAATAAGGGGCAGCATGTGGGCAAAGAGAATTATGAGCCTTACATTAAGGCTGGTTTTCAGAGGCAAATCAACAGGGTTTTTCCTTTCAAATACTTGTCGGACACTTATGCTCCTCTCATGAAACTCATCATCAAGCATTTCACCTGTGAAGGGAGGTTTTCTCGTCTGTATACCTAACATGTTAGATTGTTGATGCATTTCACAAGAGTGAGGATGATGAACCTCCCATACTTTATCTGCAGGAATATTGAGGAGATGGCTCTATATGTGCAAAGGAAACATTTTCCTCAGCAGTTCAACAACATTTGCCACTTCTCACTGATTAAAATTGTTGTCTTGCATCAGCTTAGCTTGCTCAACAACTTTCATTGCACATGAGATTTTCAAAGGCCCTCAAGTGATCCCATCGATGCTTCAAGAGGAAGGAGGGCCTTCAAGATAGCCACATGTTCATGAGACTGAAACTACAGTTGTGCCAGTGTTTTTCACTTATGAAAAATGCACTAGGAGGCTTTTTGCTGCCGCCAAACAAGTACTATCTTCACCAGGGGTGGAAGGGGTCTCGTTTTCTTCACCAGACCACAAGCAAATGCTATCTTCACCAAAGGTGAAAGGGACTTTGCCTTCTTCTTCAGCTGAAAAGGTACAGTATAAAGACAAAGGAAAGCAACAAGTGCATGATGAAGGGCCTACTGAAGGGCAAGACAGGGATTTTGTTTTGGTTGAGGAAGATGACACTGATTTGGGCTCTCAAAGCTCAAGACTCAAGGATGTGATCATAAAAGAGAAGGAGGCTGAGATCCAAGCCTTATCACTTGATCTTGAGAGGGCCAAATGGATCATTAACTTCCTTGAGCAAGAGAACAAGAAACTAGAGGACAAACAAACTATTATGGAGCTATAAACAATTAGAGAAAACAGGCAAGCGACAAAGAGAAGAAAAATAAAAATGACACCCCTTGAGCAAGAAATTGAGGCTGACCGGGAATCATGGCTAGAGAGGGAAAACATTCACCTAGATAAATTGCTTGATAAAGCCAACAAAGAGAAGAAAATGTTGCGCCATATGGCTTATCACTACTTAACCCGGAATAAAATTTGCAAAATAAGGGTGAAGAGGTTAAAGGTTAAACTAAAGAGAGCTTTGAGAAGCAAAAAAGAGCAAGATAAGCTCAAGATCTTGGTTGAAGCATCATTGGCCCAACATAGCACATAAAAAGGATCACTCATGCCAAATTTCAAGAAATTTGGTGAAGTTTTTGTCATTTTTGAAATTTTTGAAGCAAAAAATAGGTTTTTTCAGCTGGTGGCGTTGCGCTTTTGATGGGGGCCTCCATCTGCAAAAAGGTTTGCATTTTTGAAATCAGCATGAAAATTTATGCATTCTTAGAAATGGCTGAGAAATTTTGACAATTTTTGGGCCTCCAAAAGGGCCAAAAACACCCAAAAAGTGCCCTCTCTGCCACTTTTTTGCCACACAGGAAGTAGTCTTGGGAGATTCCATTTTTGGTGGAGCAAATGGACTCCAAATAAAAAAATTCAAGTTGTCCCAGAAAGTATACTCACCAAGATTTCCAATGAGCTATTCTGCACATTATTTGGACATTGGGAGGCCTTCCAAAAGTGGGCTTGAAAAAGCATTGCGCATAGGATCAGTGGCGTTGCGCATAGGAGGAAAATTTGCCAGTTTTGCCTGTTTGTTCATAATTTCGCCTAGTTTGCTGCCAATTTGACTTTTTCTTCTCTCTTTGGTAAATTCATGATGTAATATAATGTAAATTGATGTACTATGATGTAAATATGATGAAAAATGACTTGAGGAGGTAGATACATCAGTGAGAGTTAGTTTAAGGATGAATGAATCAGTTTCCATTGTTTTAGAGGCAAGCTGTTCACATTGCCTATTTTTTCAGTTCCTAGTTTAGATCTTGTTGAAACAGCTCCTTGACTCATGGATTCGACCCCTGATGGCTAGCATAGGTGGTTTTATGCCTATATCTTGAACTTCCTTAGTCATTTGTCAAGGTTGGACTCTTGTGGATGCAATGAGTTATTTTGTAAATCACTTCTGCAGTTTGGCAAGGAAATGAACCAGGGCTTTGCAGCATTTTGTGGGATTCTTGTGGTAATGTGAATTAGCATTGTTTTCTCCTCTGTTATTTAGTTTATCTTATGTTTTTATGTGCCATCATCTATCTTTTTCTGCATAACTAAATGAATCAAGATTAAAGGGTGGAATCCATTGGTGTTTCAGTGCTCTGCCTTGGGATATATTTAGTTTTAAATGCTTTCTGTTGTTTGAAGAGAAATCATGAAACTTGCATGCCTCTCAAACTCCTCACCAATCTTTAGACTCACCATCACATTCATTACAAAGTGCTAAAACACTTGCCTACCTTGCCCCACAGAAACCTTTGCAAATCTGAGTTGATTTCCCAGACCCAAAGCTGCCTTCCTCATCTGATCTAGCAACCAACCATTAAAATCAATCAAATTCCTCTGAGCCTATACCTAGCCTAAAAGTAGTATTCATATCGGTCATCTCAAGCCTTACTTGCCATATTTTCTTGAGATTGACAAGGAGAGAGCTCTCTCCCGACCTGGCAGGGCTAGCTACCAGGTTAAGCGTGGTTTGATGTTACCCTAGACCTGCCTTTCTCAGCCTGAGGTAGATTTAGGCTATAACAGTGATCACTACTCAGGAGAATATTGCATGTGCGTTCTTCAATCTAAATGGAATCACTATATATTGAAAGCAACCCCACTCCACCGCAAAGGTTGTCTTGCCTCAATCTTTTGGCACGCTCTATATTTTATGGTATCCCAAAAAGCCATTAGTAAACGAATAAGCCACCTGTCCTCCAACATTCTCTAATACTTCATCTGTAAATGGTGTTGGAAATGGATCGTGCATGCATGCATCATTCAAATTTCTTAGATATATGCATATCTTGATTTTTCCTTTCTCTTTCTTCTCCTGGAAAACTATTGGGCTCACCCAATCAAATTCCTCTATTGGTTTAATAATACCAACATCCAACATCTTATCAAGCTCCTGGCACACCTTTTCTTTATACTTTGGATTGAGCTGATAAGGTCTTTTCTTTAGAGGCTTCACATCTAGTTTCAACGTAATCTTCATAACACCCAAATCTCCAATGATCCACTTCAAATCTGAAAACTTTGTTGGGAATAGATCCTAGTACTCGTGCAGCAGTTCAGCCACCTTATGAACCGTATCATCGTCCCAATTGTCGAGTCTTAAAAAGTTATGATATATCCAGGTTCTCAACTTTCGGTCCTTTGACGTTGAGCTATCCTTCCATCTCTGGAATGTTAATATTTTTCAGGTCTTCTTCTTCCTCTTCAGCAGTCACATTGTAACAGTCCAACACATGTCACAGATGTGTACTCCAATCCAGCTAAGACCATTCTACTGGTTCCTTAGGTGTTCTGAATATAACTTCTTTTATCTCCTAGAGTACTTCATCAGTGCACTCAAACCCATCCTCAAAGATGAAAGTTAATAAGAAAATCTCCTTTAAGATGTCCCATTCAGTTGTCCCATGGTGAAGCTCTGTCTCCAAATACCAGTTCATTGGAATTGTATATAAGGTATGACAGAAAATGTGCACCCATTCTGGTTGTGGTTCTGTTCCCCAGGCCTTAGTCCATCGTGCCAAATGATCATGTGGATCATCCTTCCGACTGTATTTTTCTGTCATCCGAGGATTAACATACCCAAACCTTAATTTTATAATTCTTCTGTATTCCTTCCATACAACGAAGCTCTCCTTGTGCGTACCCCACAATTTGGCAGGTGTAATACGCTGTGCCAAATCCAGTGCTTGGAAGCAATGTTCTTCTGGTACTTCCATTTCAAATTCATCTAAAAATAGATCCACATCAGTCAAACCATCATAATGCTTAATATTTCTTACCTCAGTTGAGACACACCACAATGGTTTAGTCATCATATTGAAACGGAACGTAGATACTTCATGCAATCGATTCTGCCTCTGTTCAAGCTCTTCATCCGAATCTGAGGTGCAGGAGCTATCCCTGTCCCACACAATTCATCCATCAGCCATAGGATTAATCCAATCTTAATTTTTCATTATGATCTTATATATCTGATCCAGATCATCACCACTTTCCATAAAATCACGGACGGGTTTAGTATAACGCACTCCTTTAGCAGGGTCTAGTGGTACTACAGCCCCGAGCGACTTTCTTTCAAACGTCATCTTCCACTTCTTCAAGTTGATTACCATGTCCATATCAAAAGCCTAGTCAATTCCTAGTAGCGTGGGGGTGCGGGTTACTATCATCCACTATTTCAATGACTTCAAAGTAATCCAGTGCATTTGCGCCCTCAATGTCCATTGTTATACCATATAAGCGCCCCATCGGAATAATCTTTTATTGATTTTCCATGTGTAGCTGAATAGGAGACCACTACAACACAGGTCTCCCCATCATTTCCCATATATGCTTAGGTAAAACATTTGCATTAGATCCCAGATCCAAGATTACCTGGTCCATTTAATATTCTTCTATTTGCGCAGTCAACCTCATCTCGTGCCCCGTTCGCTTCTTATGCTTGCCAATTTTCTCACGGTGCATTGTTCAGCAGGGGTATTTTCTTTACTCGTGCACTTGTTGATTAACTCTTGCAATTCTTCTACTGCTTTCTTATCGTGTAGTAACTTCATATAGCTCTTCAAAAACGTAGCTAATACCGAAGGATCTACCTCTTTTGTCATACTAGTTTCTGGCTTCTTGAGGTGGAGGCCTCAACGAAGTTCTTCTTTGCTTCCATGAAGGTCTCTTTAGCGCGATTAAGGTCAAAGTATATATCATTCTCGACAGCCTTGTGCACCCACTCGTTAGCCTCAGGCTGCTTGCCTTTATCTACACTAGTGACCATACCACTCCTTGTTACTATATTTATGCTCTGATCTTCTTCGTGGGGCTCTGCCCTCATCATTTGAATGTTATGTGTAGGTTGTTGGGGATGTATCTTCTTTCCTTGCATATTTTCCATAAGGACCAAAAATTCCTCTATCACATGGTCAAGCTATCGAATATACTAACATGATTGATGTGTGGGGTTTGTGGAATCTCGCGTGAAGTATCCTGCTTCGCCACAGTTATAGAAAATTACCTGCCCTCGTCCTCGACCAGTTCCATCCCCTCTTCCTCATCCTCGGCCTTTGAATCCTCCACACGCCGCTCCTGCACCCTGATCCTGAGGCCAACTTTCTATTTGCATTTGGTAAGTAGGGGTTCTATCCATCATTAGCCCATAACTCCTATAATAGCGTTCATCATTAACCACATACTTAAAGAAATTGCAAAACAATTGTTGAGGGGTCTGTACAAATTTCTGTGGTAAATGGAAATTATCGGTCATGTGCTATCATGTAACCTAACAGATAGCGCACCACAGCGCAGTTCCTGTGGTCGGCCTAACATTATTCTTTGGTTTCAAGGGAATAGGCCCTTCCCCCATAATATAGTTCTTATAAACTAGGAAATGGTCCTTATCATGTCCATGGCTCTTGCATTTCAAACACTAGAATTCAGCATGCACCTCTAGCTAGGCTTCCTTTCCTTTCTTCAAGCTCTGCAACTCCAAGTGCAGGCTTTGCAACTGTGAGTGAATCAGATGCACTCCAAGGTCCGTACCCTATATGGGCGAGGAATCCAGCCTCATCGCAATTTCTAAGTCTTCAACTTGCATTGCTATCTTTTTTTGTGAGAGAGTCACTCTCAAGTGCGGAAAGAGCGACGCCATATACCAGTCACGATGCTGGGAATCTATAATTATCATATTGGCTTGCCTGATTAGGCATTTCAACCTTTGATCGAAATCCCAAGGTGACTCATCTAACTTCTGTTGAATTTCTTTGAACTTATTCATTGACTGTGCCTCTGACTTAAGCTTTCTAAACTCCTTGTTCAGAGCTTGTTGGGTCTCTGCCAACGTCGCGGTGGGGTTATCAATGCAGTACTTGATGTACCATGTCAATACTCGATCTTGTAAGGTTGTGACCAGCTACGCTTTCTTGATGCTATCATCTATAATCTTCTGTGCCATCCATATAGATCCTGTGAAAAACCATAATTGTTGAGGATCTTCACTTCCTACTCTTTTAAAAATCAGCATCTTTATTGCGTTCACCATGTTGAATGGTGGTAGTGGAGGTGGAGGAGGTGAAGTTGTAGGCATAAGAGGTGGAGGTGGAGGAGGTGAAGTTGTAGGCATAAGAGGTGGAGGTGGAGGCAGAGGTGGAGTGGACAGATAAGGTATCCTTAGGATGCCCTATGTAATTAATTGAACTTCACTTCGCGACGTAGTCAACAACATCCCTTCGTCGTCACTTAAAGGGGGTTCAATGAGCAAACTGTACTCTGAGCTTGATCCTTCGTTTCTTCTAAAGAATCTCCCACTTCATGTAGCCCCAGACATCAAGGTAATTGCATAACCTTCTTTTCACATAAAAACATTTTAATCCAAGTCTTTAATGATTTCAAATACTTACCTCGCGGTCCATTAAAGTGTCTTCATTCTGCTTCAATATAGCTGACATTTCTATTGATCACGAACTCAATCACAAAACTTCCAAGAGTGCGATAAATGCAATGACCCACATTGAGTGCGATATTGCTTCTTGATGCCTCTAGATGTCGCACTAGTTCATGAGTCCACACTATAGGTCCATCAAACCTCCACATCCCTTGACTATCAGCCAATTTAGACAACCACTATTATATTTCGTCAGCGAAGAAACAGAAAAATGCGTCAGTTTCGTCTGTGTACAAAAATCTCTGCAACCACTACTCCTTGGATAATTTAGGGCTCTTGTTCTCTTGAGGCACAAATGTGTGTACAATTCAATCAATCCACTTCTTAATCTCTTTCTTTGTAGGAAACCCTTTATCACACATCTCTTAGATAGGTCCCGGTCCTGGCAATGAAAACATTTGTTGGCTTAAGGGGGCTTGACCCAAGTTCAGAGTGTTCATGCAAACCAAAAAAACCCTAAATGTTGGCCCTTTCAACAACAACCTGCATAGTGTAGGTTGTAGTCTCACCTGAAGCAGTATTGGGGGATTTTAGAACCAAGTTTTTGCATCCATGGATCATGTGATAAGTAATCTGAAGCCCTTGTAGCTCATATTTTCCTTCACGTAAATCTATGTCTCCCTATGGTCCGCTACTACAACTCTTATGAAAACAGCCCTCAAACCTTCACGATAGTCTGCGATTAGACTTTACAGACCTAAAAGAAGTATACTAACAACTTTTGCATAGTAAATAATAACCCTAAATCTAACTTCACACATATCTACCTGATTTGAACAAAGATCATACAGATTTGGCTAATCCCTTCGTGAAACCAAATCATTACTTATTCCATGCATATATATTGAGGTTTTAACACATTCGTGCAACAATTACACTTTATTCCACAGAAAATAGATGAATAATCAATAATGCATAAACTTAAAAAAAAAATACGAATAAGAAATAGATGCAAGATATTCATTCAAAAATCAGTCTTTATTATATTCAACATTCATATTATATACTTTTCCACCCTATGCACCTAGCTACAGGGGCCCATGCACTTAGTTGCGGACTTGCCAAGGTCTACGTGCACTTAGCTGTAGGAGTCTTCCCCTTTTTCCTAAGCATAGGAAAACAAAGCTTTCTTGCCTTAGCACTTTCCCAAAACAATAATTTTCTATCTTAGTTATCATATCTAGACTCGCTATGACTCAAATATTTATAGCTTTTCTATTACAATACCATGGCCCGCGACATATGGTTGAGTCTCAAAACCATCCTATTACTTACCCATACAAAGGGTTAAATCCCCTTTGACTCCTACTTAGTTGTGCCCTTCGCTTCCACATTTCACAGAGACTTTACATTCTTTACATAGTTCTATTCAAAAATTGGTTAAACTACTCAAAATTGACCCTAGGGACCCTATCCCAACAATAAACTAGATATTTCTAGAAAAATATAAAGATCATGATCTTAAGGAAGAAATATTTAGAACGAATCAAAGAGAATATGAGATCCTTGAGGATCTAATAGAGAGGTTCATGTATAATGTTAAGAGGGAAAAGCTACATCATTTAGGATCTGAGACACTAAAAATCCTCTTACTTAGAACAATTAGGGATGAGTGGATTGATCTCCTTGATCTCATGATCTCCTTGATCTCATGAGTAGAGGTGATCTACACCAATTATCATTTGAAGAAATTTGTGGAACATGCAAAGACATATCAAGAGGAAGGGCAAGAGTAGGTAAATCAGCATCAAGATCGGTAAGTCAAGCTAAACTTGGAAATTTGTTTGATGATTTTAAAACATAAATTCTTAGAAATCTAACCAAACAAGTAGAAATGTTAAGAATGCAAGATGAAGAAAAAGAAGATGTAAATTTCCAATGAAACTACATTATGTAACTCCAAGAGGACCATGGTAGCCTAGTCAACCTAGTATGATGCAAGAGCCTAATTCACAATTTCAAGGTTATGCATATCCACCTCAAAGTAATTGGAACACATGCTTTCCTTGGTAACATTGACCATCTCAACCCCAAAACCAATCTTGGCAACAAGGTTGGCAAGGAACTTATGTGAGCCATCCAAAATATCCTTAGTACTTTCCTCAATATCCTCCATACCCACCTCCATGTTATCTCTACCATTCACCTCCACCACAACCACAACCCCAATTACATCCATCTCAAATATCCACTCCCACTCAACTACCTATACCACCATTTCCAAACCCACACATTGAAGTAGCTCAGCCCACTTACAATGTTGAGTTACAACAATTCCGAACATCTCTTGGGATCAATGGTATTCACCATTGCTCAAGAAGAGTATTGAAAGAAAGAGATTTGCTTGATATCATAAAAGGACCACATCCAGAAGAAGAAGATTCAAATGAGAATACCACAGAATCATGGGTTGCACTTGATGAAGAGAAGACACCAAAATTAGAGATTGAGAAAGCTCCCTCATGGTTACCATCAAATCCTCCATGTATTCAAGATAACAATAAAAAAAAGAGGAAGATTTGAAGGCCATGGTAGAAGACGTGAAGAATGATCCAGATAAGCAATCAAACCAAGGGCATGAAAGTTATATTGAGGTTTGGTTCCAGACAGTCACTAAGTTGCAACAACACTCTCTTCTTCAATTGCATTTGATATCATCAAAGTCAAAGCAATTGATCACTCAAATCCAGGTGCATGTCAAAGCATACATTTAAAGCCTCCAAATCATTTTGTCTGTCATCTTGATGTGCACATGGCTCCATTGGAAGTATTCTTATACTTGAAAGTGATTTTGTTTTTCAAGTAGGGTAGGGTAGAAAAAAAATGAAAAAAAAGAGAAAAATAAAAATCTCAGGTGAAAACCTCCTTGGAGGCGCCTCATATTGGCTCATTGATTGAAAACCTCCATGAGATGGTCAATGGGTTGGAAAAAAGAGAAAAGAGAAAAACGAAAAGATCCTAAGTGAAAACCTACTTTGAGGCACCTAGGCAGACCTACTAGTTGAAAACCTCCTTGAGGCGGCTAGTAGGCCTAGAAGAAAAAAAAGGGAGAAAAAATAAAAAAAAATCCTTGCTCCATGTATCTCTTTGATGAATGTAGGTGCTCTCCAACATCTACAAGGAACAAAAACAAGTTTCCACCAAAGAAAGAAAAAAATAGGTCAAACCTAGTCAAAAGAAGTCAAATTTTGACTTTCTCCTCCTTTGCTCAAATGCTCCAACAAGGCCAAGGCCATGCCAATCCATCACCATCATCTATTTCCACCATCCACCCATCATTCTAAATATTTTCCCATTTAGTTTGCTTGTTGTCCTAAAAAACTACAGGAAGGCTTTGTTTTACTATAGGAAACAAAAATACATAGAGAAGAAATTTATTTTTGCCATAACTTTAAATCCTTGCATCCATTTAAAAATTTGTTTTATGGGCATATGCATATGGATGATGGTAACATTCCCAAGAAATTTCAAAAAAATCCAGTGCACAGTTCTAAGAAATCGACCTCCATCACCTTTAGCCATTTTTAGTTTTTCTCGAGATTTGTGCATCCATTGAGAAATTTTTTTATGGGGAGGTGCATAATGATGATGGAAACATGCTCAGAAAGTTTTAGGTCAATCCATTCTACCGTTTAGGAGATATAGAGAAAACAAGTCTGCTACAAGAGGTTGTCCTCAATTACTACACAAGTTTCCTATAGTACTACAGGAAGTTCTGAAAATCTACAGGAAAGGCAGTCCGATGGAAAAATTATGATGCAGGCCTATTTTGGGATAGGAAAAAAGGACATTGATGTAGAAATTCTCACTGTAGGTCCCCTGATAATGCAATATACTAAAGCAAAATACTTGATCTACTTCTACAAACAAACTTGTGGAAGCTTAATCGATTTTGAGAAAGATCAAATAGAACACATATAACAGAGAATGAGAAATCAATCACACATGAACACAGAAGAATACTCTGTGAAAAGCCTCAGCTAAAAACCCTACTATCTGTATTATCATACAAGTGGAAATATCTCTGGATTACACAAAGCTTTAGCTCACAAGCTATCCAACGCTCAGTACAATCCCTCAATGCTGCTCATAGGCAGTCAAAGGCTTCTCTCAAACCTTCTCCTCTACCATCCAAGCCTCTATTTCCTTGCGCAGTTTCTCTTGGGTCCTCAAGCTACCACCTATGTGTAATTACCTCACATACTACTCACTAACCTCTGAAATAACTGTGCAATCCTAAAGGAGATAATTCCTTCTGCATGGATGAGTTTCCTATATAGGAAAATTCCTCCAATTGATAGTACGTTGTCCCTTCCTCTGATCTCAACTGGGTCTCTCACTAAATGGACATGCATGAGTTATTTATGAGAGAATATTCAATTATCTGAATTACACTAGTTACATGCATGCATGCATTAACTAACTGAACTCATCAGTTCCACAAACTATTGGAACTAATCTAACTGGACTTAACTCAGTTAACTGAGCTAACTAATTACAACTCAAAGTACAACTCATCCTGATCTCCTTAATTAAGGGATAACTTCCTCAATCAAAGGGATAACTGTTGCATGTCTTGACATACACTTCATGTTTGATTTTCTCCAACTAATTAACTCAAGATGAATTAATTAATTATTTTTCAAACAACTACTAAGATCAAATTCGAATTTTAATTCTCAATTTTAGTTCAAGGACTAACTAAAATCGGAATGTATCCCGAAATGCTATTTATAGCAATGTTGTTTTTATCATTTCTATTTTATCATTCCTTGTTGCTATTTCCAACACTGGTACCTGAAATGCTATTTATAGAATTCCTATTTTTAGCATTTCATGTTGCTATTTTCAACACTCCATCTCAACAAGAAAGGCATTCAACTCGAACCTGATCACGAACCTTTGGAATGTTCTGCATGCAACACTTCTTCCCAGTGTTGTTGCTCCAGCAACTCTAGAAACAAAAAAATATCCAACGTGAATCAGAATGATGCCTCTATCATCAAAGTCTCTAACTTCTATTGCTTCTGTCGACTGAAAAACTCTGCACCTCTGTGCTCTTCAGTATCTGACTGCTCTAGCCTCTGTCACTTTGATCTTTGACTGCATCAATCACACTGATTCCTCCTGCTGCATCCGTTTTTTTGTTGGTCCTGTCTCCCAGCACTGCATCTGCACTGCACCTTCTCTCATCATGTTGCATCGTATTGCCCATTGCTGCACTATAACTCAATTACTGAGAAGTAAGTAATTGATCTCCCAACTGACCTCCCTGTTGAGCTAGAAATATCCTATGATGCTGAAGCTTCCTCTGCTGCTCCATCTGCATCTGTCTCTACTCACTCATCCAGTCCTACTACTCCTCGTGGGGGCTCTCGTAACAAGGCCTAATCAAAGAGGTTGGGTACCTCAAGGATCCTACCTCTATTTCAGCCTTCTTAGGACTATCACTCCACATCGCCCCACCTCCCACCTAGAGGTATGGATGCATGTGATCCCTTTGCCCACTTGGCTTGAAATTTCCCCCTACTAGAGGTATCTGCATGAGTGGATGCCTCCACTCAGTCTCCTCTCGGCTTCTCCAGTTGTGGATACTCCACAACCTCCTGAAGCTGCTTCATCAATTGCGGCTCCTCCACAATTGTCTGAGACTTCTTCTGGTGTTTCATGTTGAGAGGTAATGTACTCTCCCTCTCAACCACCAAGTCTCCAACATTTGCCTTGCTCCTCAAGGATTTGCATGCATCTTGAACCTCAAGAGCATACAGGTTCTTGACTCGTGAACCGATCTGCTTCACCTGTTTCATGGTGATGTGTCTAAGGAAAACCTTTCCCTTACTAAAGACTACATCATAGCCTTTTTCCTCCAGCATCACGATTCATACCAAGTTCTTCTTCAGTCCTGGCACATACTTCACATCTGTCAAGGTAATGCGAGCTCCATGCTCCCTTTGAAAATAAACCGTGCCCACACCTGAAACGATATACTTTTCTTCATTACCCATCGCTATGAGTATCTTGAGGTATTTCTCCTCCAAGTTACTGAACAGACTCTTATCGTCGGTCATGTGGAATGAGGCTCCACTATCAAGAAACCAACCACAGCCCATCATTGATGAAACCATGCATGCGATGAGGCTAAAATCCAATTCAAACTGAGAGGCCAATGCCTCACCTTCAGATCCTTCCTTAGATCCCTTCTTGGATTTCTTCAATGGACAATTAGTTGAATAATGGCCCACCTCATGACAATTAAAGAATCACACTTTATATTTTTCAATATTCTTCTCACCATGAGAAGAACTTGATTTGGGATGAGAATCCTTCTCCTTCACTTTCTTTGCCTTACTCGCTAAGGCACAATTTTCTTCATCCTCCTTGGATGAAGAACCATCTATGGCGCTTCTCCTGATCTCCTCCTGCATCAGATCCGACCACAGTCGTTCCCAATATGGTAGTTTCTCTCTTCCGTTCACTGAGTCCTGGTAACTATGCCAACTCTTAGGAAGACTGAGGAGAGCAAGACTCACCATGTCATCATCGATTGTTGTGATTCCTACACTTCCAAGCTCATCCCTGCAGGTGGTGAGCTTGTTCAGATATGTATAGATCGTGTTGCCCTTTTCACACTTGATTTTCCAAAGCTTGTATTTCAGCACCAGCTTCCTCAAATCATTGTTGTTTTGATATAGATCCTTCAATGTTTTCCACATTGAAAATGATGTCTCCTTCCCATGGAGACTCAAGACAATGTGGTCTCGAACTCCCTCTAAAATAATCCTTCTCACTCTAGCCATTCCATTCCACCAATTCTTGGGCATTAGCAGCTGTTGGCTTGGGGACTTCTTGATCAATGAATTCCTTCAAACCGTTTTCCTCTAATACTGCTTCCAGGCTATATAATTCAAGCTGCCATCAAGGGCATACTCAAGTCTCAAACCATTGAATGCCATTGGTGAAATTTGAGATGTGATAAGAATTCGATTTCTATAATCAAGAACTTCAACCTTTGAACTTCTCCTTTCTTTGTATAATGTTCTCTGCTTTGATCACCTTTGCTCTGATACCATGTAGAAATTCTCGCTGTAAATCCCCTGATAATGCAATATACTAAAGCAAAATACTTGATCTACTTCTACAAACAAACTTGCAAAAGCTTAATTGATTTTGAGAAAGATCAAATAGAACACATATAACAGAGAATGAGAAATCAATCACACATGAAAAAAGAAGAATACTCTGGGGAAAGCCTCAGCTAAAAACCCTGTTATCTGTATTATCATACAAGTGGAAATATCTCTGGATTACACAAAGCTTTAGCTCATAAGCTATCCATCTCTCAGTACAATCCCTCAATGCTGCTCATAGACAGTCAAAGGCTTCTCACAAACCTTCTCCTCTTCCATCCAAGCCTCCTATTTCCTTGCGCAGTTTCTCCTGGGTCGTCAAGTTGCCACCAGTGTGTAATTACCTCACACACTACTCACTAACCTCTAAAATAACTGCGCATTCCTGAAGGAGATAATTCCTTTTGCATGGATGAGTTTCCTATCTAGGAAAATTCCTCCAACTGATAGTACATTGTCCCTTCCTCTGATATCAACTAGGTCTCTGACTGAACTGACATGCATGAGTTATTTATGAGAGAATATTCAGTTATCTGAAGTACACTAGTTACATGCATGCATGCATTAACTTACTGAACTCACAATCAGTTCCACAAACTGTTGGAACTAATCTAACTGGACTTAACTCAATTAACTAAGATAAATAATTACAACTCACAGTACAAACCATCCTAATCTCCTTAATTAAGGGATAACTTCCTCAATCAAAGGGATAACTGTTGCATGTATTCACATAGACTTCATGTTTGATTTTCTCCAACTAATTAACTCAAGATGAATTAGTTAATTATTTTTCAAACAACTGGTAAGATCAAATTCGAATTTTAATTCTCAATTTTAGTCAGGGACTAACTAAAATTGGAATGTATCCCAAAATTCTATTTATAGCAATGCTATTTTTAGCATTTCTATTTTATCATTCCTTGTTGTTATTTCCAACACTGGTACATGAAATGCTATTTATAGCATTTCTATTTTTAGCATTTCTTGTTGCTATTTTCAGCAATTGACTTCACCACATCTTAGCCAACACCCATCATGACCATGTCACTCTATGGCCACACCTTACACTCATTCCAATACCTATTTACCCTCCAAGAGAGGAAGGACACAAACATTAATAAAAAAGGGCAGCTACAACCACCTATTTGGAAGTAATAGTAGGCTCCAGGCCTAACCTTAAACACCATGATTGAAAGAGGAGAATCATAACTACAGGCACAATGAAACTCCTCCAAAGCTCAGCAGCTACAGAGGAAGCCATCACATGTACATCAACAAGAAGACAACCCATCAACAAAATAAGATCAACAAAAGAGAAAAAGGAATTCAAGAAGATGTACCTGAGTCATGAGAAACACAACAACATCAACTTAGTGGGAGCATGCATGTCTCTCCAATAACCATCAGGTAGTACAGGTATGCAATATTCTTGACCTCTTCTCTTGAGCATGTTATAGTTAGCAATTTGTTTTCAATCCATGAGAGATGAGGTTTTATAAGCTAAGGATGGGTCAACAGTCTTAGCTGCCTTCAACTAGTTAATTGAAGCTCACTCCTTCACTCATGCAATGTTGAAAAGTCAAATTATGAAGGGTGATGATTTCAAGGAATGAGAACAACAGTAAAAAGAAGAAATTTTTTCAAAGGCTAAGTCACCATAGCACTCCAAGCCCTCCATTCACTTCATATTCACTATCTATCCATCATTCATCCGTCCCATTTCATAATTTCAAGAACAAACCCTACACTCTGTCTCACCCTAATAAATTTTCTTGAAAAATACAAACAAAGCATCCTCTCCATTTTCACAAACCTACACTACTCGCTCTAAGCCCTAGCATCATCCTCCAAACCCTCTACATCATTTCTCATCACTACCGTATGGTTAAACGACTCTGAAAGAGAAGGAATGGCTTCTACAGGAAGACATAATGTTGCTACAAGAAGGAAGAAAGAAAAAAATGGTGCTAAAACAAAAAAAGACAGTGCCTAAGAGAGACCTAATTAAAACATAAAACTCCAAGGACATTAGACAATCATCTAGGCCACAAGAGAGAAGAAGAAGGCAACAAAATGAAATGAGGCATTCACAATCAAAATAGAACTAAAACTGTAGTGATAAAAGGAGGCTTTCTAAGAGGTCTTTAATCTCTTTCTAAATTTTTTTCAAGGCCTAAAAAATGTTATAGAAATGGAAGAAATACATGGAAGTCAAGTTAAGAGCCTACCCTCAGCTCAAAATTTCATTTATGCTCAAAATGGGTGTCCTGTAGTTTTAACAGCGTTTCTTGTAGTCTTGACAGGAATTACTACAGGATATCCTAGTTCTCATCTAAAGGAAATTTCAAGGTTTTAGAGGTGTCCAAATGGTGGAGCAAGGTAGCAAAAGGTTGATAAGGATGTGAAAGAACTTGCCAAACTGAAAAATATTCAAGAACCATCTTGAAAAAGGGAAGAAGGCAAACTAATGGTCTCAAGAAACAAGGATTTTTCTTAGCACAAATATGTTTTTGGGCTTGTCCTTGTAAAACTTACAGCCAAGATTCTTAATGCACAAGAGAGAGACCACCAGGGCCATGAATGAGGCACAATGAGGTCATGTTGGGCATGGAATCCCCCCAAGGCATGTTTTGGGGCTTAAAGCCTAAGTTTTGACTAAGTCCATTGTAAAGACTCCGCGAATTGTGGGCGCGGAGCGCGAAGTCATAATAGAGTCATAGGGTTGTCTGCCCTTGTTTTTGTAATGTAAGATCAGTTTAAAAGATCTACCCATGGTTCACGGACCATGGGATTGTATAAATAGAGCGAGGCTCTAAGTGTAGAAAAAAGAAGGAAGCATGATGAGTCTAAGGAATTGATGAAGCATTGAGTCGAAGTGTAAGTCATGTCTTTGGGTCATAGAGTAGGAGAAGGCTCTGCAGCTGAGTGCGCAGAGGCCTAGTAGTCCGCAACTAAGTGCACGGACCACTACAACTGAGTGTGCAGGTCAGGTCGAGTCTGTAACCATGGGAAGAATTAATAAAGAGAAGTTTTACCATATTTCTATGTACCTTTTCTGGTTTTATGTATTATTGGGTATGAATTGCAAGTTTACTATTTATTCACTGTGTGAACTCATATGAATATGCTGAATAAGTAAATATAATATAAGGCATCTATTTACGCAAAGATAACTAATTGTGATAAGAAGATAGGTAAATATCTCAGGTGTTACTTAAGGAAATAGTTCAAATTGTTGCTCCAACAGTGGGAAGCCCCACAACCCTTGGTTAGGGTTGCGCGAAGGAAAATATATTAGGGCACGAAGGCTAGGGAAGTGCGTAAAGTAACCTATGTGAAGATACTTTCAGTTGGACCAAACAAACCCCTTAGACATCTCAAGGGTGCGGAAACCTGGTTCCAACATCCCCCCATACTACTTCAGGTGAGAGCTTAGTCTGCACTCTGCAGACTGTTGCCAAAAGGGCCAGTAGTACAAGGATTTGTTTGGATAGTTAACTTCGAACCTAGTTCAGGCCCCAGCAAGCCAACAAATGGTTCCATTGTCGAGACTGAGATCTGCATAGATATGTCTTAAGTCGTATCACTGGAATCCAACTAAAATTGGTTGGATATGAATATTCACGAGTTTGCGGCGCAAGAGAATAGGAATCCGCGACTATCAAAAGAAGAGTGGTTAGACAGTTACCTGTACATGGAGATCCATGAAATTTTCTTCGCATCTTTCCCCACTGAGCTATACTAGTGGATCGCGAAGCTAGCAGATAGCCAAGGAAGGTGCAAGCTCGACAGACCTATTGTGTGGACCCCATAGTTGGTGCGCATATTGGAAGCATCAGAGGATAAGATCACGCATGCTGTTGATCACTGACTTGATCTAATTATAGGAGGATTCATCACTGAATTCGCGATAGATACTTCAGTCAGCTATAGGGAGGCAGAGTGATGCTTCCTCAAAGGACAGTGAGGTAAGTACGTTAAGTCTTTGAACACTTGGATTCAAATGCTATTGTGTGAAAAGCGGGTTATGCGAATACGTTGATGTTTGGGGCTATGCGAAGTGGGAGAATTTACAAAAACAAAGGTAGTGTAGAACTAGAAACTAGCCCCTTGATTTCGCCTTCGCGAGGCAATGAGGAAGAGCTCGCGAAGGTCTCACCAAGAAGTGCGATCAATTCGATAACGCATAGGATTCCGTGCATACCACCCCCACCCACACCACCACCAGTTTCACTGCCTTTAGCCCCATCTTCACCCATACCACCTCCACCACCACTGTGAGTCCATATGCCAAGCACGATAAAGTTGCTAGTTGAATTGAGGCTTCTATGATCCATATCAAGTTTAAGAGAAGATCTTCGGCAAAAATCACAAGATAAATCATTTGTCGACGCGTTTCAAACCAACCAGTGTGGTTCATCGTCAGGACAAGTTGTCTTGACGATGAACCACACTGGTTGGTTCGAAACGCGTCGAAAAATGATTTATCTTGTGGTTTTCGCCGAAGATCTTCTCTTAAAGTTGCTAGTGTTCAAGGGAGTAGGAAATGAAGATTTGAACTAGTTTTGGTTCATGACAAAAGATGTATGGGAAGCACAGGGAGTTACGGATGACAATATAAAGAAAGAAACATTGGTTAGCACTCTATAGGATCACGCGCTGACCTGGTATATTAAAAATTCTAATGACAATCCGAATGCATCAATCGCAGATGTCCAAACTACGCTGAATAGAGTATTTAGCAGGCCGAAGTCAAAGGCACAGTCGATCATTGGGTTCAAGGAGATCACGATGCTACCAGGCGAGACTCCTTGGGAATTGGATCAGAGACTAAAGTGCACAATTCGCGAAGCTAATATGCCTTTGAAAGATGGAAAACATCGCGAATGGTTTGTAGCATCACTAGCTCCGCATTTAAGGAATGTGTTTTCACAATACAGGCTAACAACTCAGGCCGAGGTCTTGGAGATCATGATGAGGCTGCATGAAACCTCGATACAGGATCCTAACCTAGGATTTCAGCAGATCCATGCGCAATTGAAAAACTTATGCCTTGAGATGCAGAGTCTGAAACAAGACAGGACATCTCGCCCGGAAGTGCGTGACGAGGTATGGTGTGTTAAATGTAAGGGTCAGGGTCACGACAAGGACCACTGCCCAGTGTTCATGAATTACCTTGTGGGAGGAGGACCAATGCTGTTAAGACCAGAGGTACAAGCAGGACCTAGCACGATGCCTACATTATGGTGTGCGGTTTGTCAAATAGGAGGAAAGAATGCTACAGACAACTACCATTTGTTGCATAAGTACACGTAGAATTCGCAATAATTGTTTTGTAATTTTTGTAGATCAGTGGGACATGATGAGCGCACCTATAGAAGTTATGAACTGATCATGGATAGGACTCCTACCTACAAAGTTTAGGTCGAAACATGGCCCCTTGACCAGAATGTAGGGATGGCATGAACCAGATTTCAAGGGCGCGGATGAGGCCGAGGTGGAGGAGGACCTGGAAGAGCTTGCGAACAGTTGATATGATACAATTGCAGATGGCCAGGACATTATGCCCTTGATTGTATGAATCTGATGCATCCATCATGCTTGTATTGTACATTGTTTGAGCATGATATGGAGGATTGTCCCACACTGATAGCACGGCTACATGACAAGGGAGCGCTCCAACCTCCCCCGACTCAGAACCTGCAAATGATGAGGTCTGAGCTGTGTGAGGAAGACCCTAATGTGAACATTGTGCTTCGAAGTGGAATTAAAACAGGGGATGACAAAAGTAAGCAGCCTGAAGATAGTACTTGGGTTCGTAAGGCTCCGACGAAAGAACCAAAGTTTGATTTGGAGCGTGCTAAAGAAACCTTCATGGAAGCAAGGAAGAGCTTCGCTGATGCCTCCACTTTAGGACGCAAAGACAGACCGGAGCTGGAAATGGATCCATCAATGCTCATGATGTTCCTAGAGACATGCATGAAGCTGTTGCATGACAGCAAGGCTGTAAAGGGACTGCAGGAAATCATAAATAGATGCACTGGGACTGTGCCAGGAGAACCGCGCGTAGTCTGAAATGTTGGAAAGCACGTGACAAGGACAAGAAGAGAAATGAGGTTGACTGTGCAGATTGTGGAATATGAGATGGACCAAGTGATTCTGGACCTAGGATTAGACGTGAACGTTTTGCCAAAGAAGACATGGGAGTGCATGGGAAGGCCTATGCTGCAACGGTCTCCTATCCAACTGTGAATGGCAAACCAGCAAAAGATCCTACCTATGGGAAGATTGCAGGGAATCACCGTAGATATTGAAGGAGCAAGCACACTGGCAGATTTTGAAGTGATAGAGATTGTTGATGATAACAATCCCTACCCTGCACTATTAGGGATAGATTGCGCCACTAACATGAATGGGGTGATGAACCTAAAGAAGCGCAAGATGATTTTTGAGAAAAATTCCCTGCGCATAGTCGTACCTTTGGACCTTACAGAAGGATCACGCTACACAAAGCTAGTGCGCGACTATGAAAGCAACGATGACTTGGACTACATCTACAAGATAACCGCGCAAGAGCAAGACTGGGTAAATCCTACCATGGATGGACGAATCTCATGGGAGCGCGAAAGCTCTTGTACGTCGGAATTGGACAAAGAGATAGAGTGATGGAAAAACCAGTTACACGAGGTAACCACGCTGAACTGCAACATGATGACAAGATTGATCTATTGTGTATCAATGGAGGTAAGGGATCTACCTACGTATGATGGGTTGAGCAAGGTAGATGAATTCCTGAACAGATTCGAAAGGGTGGTGTCGGAACACCAACGTTTGAAGGCTTTGAAATGGGTACTGCACGCTACGCTTGCAAGGTGGTGGGGCACACGCCAAGGAAGCTTTGAAGACTAGCACGAATGAAGGAGAATGAGGCACATATGGTTTAGGAAGCCTCAAATGTGATTAACAGACAAGCATGATACATGGAATGATTCGCGTGCACACCTATCCAAATGGATACAGACATAGGTTACAAAACCTGCTCGGATTCACACAGACTTCACGTTAGGAGACATGGTCAATAAGCATGTGCGGGCAAGGAAATGGCGTGAATTAGCCCTCTAGTTGGAACGACGGAGTATGGAAAGAACGAGTATGCAGAAGGTTATCCATGCAGCAACCTTCAATGAAGTGTGCAAAGTGTTGAGCAAGGTATATGAAGTGCACAAGACTGATTGGGACCTGTGTGTACCAGTGGTTTTGTGGGCTTATAGGACAATGTGCAAGAAACTAACGAAGAAGATGCCTCCACGGTTGGAGTATGGAGCGAATGTTGTAATACCCATAGGGTGTAAAATACCTAGTCTACTAATAGCAACGCCGATAGATATGATAGCTCATTGAGCCTTGGAAGAAGGGGTCACGCATCAAACTGATAGGGACCTGTGCATACCAGTGGTTCTGTGGGCTTATAGGACAACGTGCAAGAAAATAACAGAGCAGATGCCTCCACAGCTAGAGTATGGAGTGAACACTGTAATCCCCATAGTGTATAAAATGCCTAGTCCATGCATAGCAGTGCCGGTAGATATGACGGCTCGTGGAGCCTTGGAAGAACGGGTCGCACAACTGAATGAAGAAGAATGCTTGGGACCTGAGGAAGAAATTCTATAGGGTGATCTTAGGCTCCAAGAACTTATGAAAGAAAGGGTGTGATTAAGGGAGAAAAGTGCTCTGGTGGAAGTGGAAGTCAAGAAGCTTGAGGAGGAAATAAAAAATGATTTTCTCGATAAGGAAACCAAGGTGATAAAACAGGGAGCGCACAATCACGTTGACGAATTTATGGACTACCACTGAGAGTTGATCAACCTGATGCCTTGGATTGGACCGCATCTTACTAAATATATCACCCATGGTAGCGTGCTATAGATGATAAAGTGTGTGACACAGCCAGTAACAATAAAAGGTGGATGTTTTCCAAGAAAAGTGACGGATGACTGGTTGGAACCTTATACATGTGGCGCGACCACCTAACTAGCCGTGGGAAGTACAGCCTTAATGCTCCAGGTAGTTGAAAGGAGGCACATGACTATAAAATAATCTGCTCAAGAGCTGCGCGATGTCGGAGCTGCGTGTAGGAGCAAAGTGTCACAAGGTTCGCGACCGTGCAAGGGGGGCTGCACTGCCACGCGGGTTGGCTAGAAAGTGACTGTTGTAGTCATTATTCATGATGTGATGCCTGACTTGAGACCAAATGGAGCAGGTGGCAGGCATTTAAGATGCGCTTTATGGGCAACATTTGGGAAAATCTACCACCAAGGGAGCATTAATGGACCGGATTTGGGGGGAACGGTCGAATTAAAATTCAAAAGGCACTATAAATTACAAAGGGCCGTCTAGCAAACAACACTTGGCCATTTACGAATTGAGTTGTCGTAGGCCTTGCGTATTCTGAGCTGAGACCTATTTGCCCTGTGCAAAGCGTTGATTGAGCCCCTGATTGAGAAACTGAGAGATTTCTAGACGAGCAAGATGGCAGCATCTGAGGAAGCTAGGGAAATTGCAGAGATGACCGCTGAAGAGGCCGCGCAAGCCCTGACTATGGAAGATGCCCCTGAAGGCACCAGGATTGTGGCAGAAATCCCTAAATCACCACGCACGTGGAGGCCGAAGAAATACAAACACCCAATGATTCCACTGCATGTGTCCCCTGGAAACCCGTTGCGCACCATATTAACGATGGAGGAAAAAGGGAAAGTAGTTAACCTGGAAATCAACGAGGAGGAAGAAGACCTAGAAGACCTCATAATTGAAGAATATGAGTACGAGGGCATGGAGGAAGAAACCGAAACTGTGCACCCTCCAACAAAGCTGCCTGCATATACCCCCCCCCGGAAGGGGAAGGAAAAAGTGCCCAAGGCCCTCGATAAGAACAAGAGCTCTCTCCAAACTTTGCTCCTCCCGGAAGAGATCATCTTTGAGGGCACACACCTGGGATGGGTGCTAAACTTGAAGTTTGAAGATTGGGATCTTGCTGACCACGAGAAATTCCCTCACCTAGAGACCGCATAGCTCATGAAGCCCAAGCAGAACACCGCGGCGAGGGTTATAGAATTGGAGTCACGAAAGTGGTTACGCGGAGTGGAAAAGTTAGGGTTATTAAACCTACTTTGGGTGTCGTATTTCCACTGCACCCCAATGACGATCTTCATCATCAGGCAGCTACTCTGCTTGGTGCATGGTGGGTGTTTGTGGCTAGAGGAGCCCATACCCATCACGGACCACTTAATCATTGCATTACCCAACTCCCATATAAAGGAGAGGACCCCGCAGATATTTTAGAAGGGAAGATCAGTGATTTGGCCATTGCAGAGGCCATGAAAAAGAAATACAAGCTCGAAAAGAAGAAAAGGGGCTACGCCGTATCCAGCATCAACAACAAAGCAGTTAAGGCTGCGACCCAGATACTGGTAGGTAAGCTCATGCGAAAGTGTTGCACGAACGAGGTGCCCACGCTGGTGGTTGCACTTACTGAGCAGTGCACAGAGGGGATCCATTTTAATTGGTCCGAGTTCTTGTGTAAGGAGTTCCTGGAAAATTGCTGCAAGGCATAGGAACAAGGAAAAACGTTCCACTATGCATGACTTCTGTTGTCCATAGTGCTGGTGGCTGGGGAATTGCCGGAGGACACCCAGTTCCCCACAATTTCAAGGGATATGCCAGAGGCTGCAAAGTGCACTTCACTATGGGCCACTAAGGACATGAACCTGATCTTTGATAGTAAGATATTTAGGGTGTTCATGGAGATGAACATCAGAATGGGGATTAACCACAAGCCACAGTTATCACCCACTGTCTACAATAGCTTGCAAAGTTTTGCAGAATTTAAAGCGGACTTCCAACACATATATCTCAGAGTGCACAAGGAGCCATCCAAGAAATGGATCGAGCTACCCTTCATAGCCACAAATGATCTAATTTTTGATGTACTAGAGACATGGCTATCGGAGTGGCACGCCCCAGACATCGCTGTGGTTGAGAAGTCTATTGCACAGAAGAAGAAAGTGGAGGCCAAACTGTGCATGGTGCAGTTGGCAGAAAAGAGAAGGCAAGAAGAAGTGGCAGCAAAAGAACAGGAGGCACGAGACACTGCGTAGGCAATAGCAGAACAGAAAAAGGCTGCAGTAGCAATAGCACAGAAGGCAACAGAGAAGCCACGTGAGGGCCAGAAATCGCCTCTGCCAGAGTAGGAGAAAGAAATGGAAACAAAAGAAGAAGAGGGAGGCACAGAGCCACAAACAATGTCAAAACTATTGAAGCACCAGCGCCCGAGTGAGCGGACAAGACCGTGCAAGAAGGTGAAAGCATCCAAGCTGTTGATCAAACCGATCACCCTTACTAAGGGTGATCTACATGATATAGGAGAGGTAGTGCGTGGCGTCACCACAAAGGCCCTCCAGAACTTTGCGGAGGAGAATCAGATTGCATTGGGGGCCCTTCGAGCACAAATTCAGGAGTTGCAGGTGTGCACTCCTCAGGTTGGTACTCTTTCGACCAACCTCATAGTAGGGATAGCTGCAGTTGAGGAAATACTACGCGCTCGAACAACCAACACAATAGTGCTTCCAAAGGGGGCACTAGTTACAACAAATGAGGTCAACAAGCCTATGGTCAATACCTTGAAAGGCCTTGGGATCAACATGGTTGTGCTCCCACAGGAGATGCTCTATGTTCTGCAGGATGGGATTACTGCAGAACTACAGGCTAGGGAGAGCCATGCGTTGCAGGTGCTGAGCAAGTTGAATATTAACATGGATCAGTTGAGCTTGCAGTGCGACGAGGTTGTGTTGCAGAATAGGCAGATGGTACAGGTACTGGAAGAAGCCTGCTAGATGGTCCCTGAGCTGGCCATCCCAGCAGAGGCACACATCCAAAGATTAGTAGTAGGGGTGTGTGAGGCACGAGAAGAAATGGCCAAGGTTCAGCTGGAGCTAAACCTTCAGATAGCAGAGTTGTAGTTGAAGGTGCAACCATCCACCCCTCTAGAACTAAGAGAATAGTGCACCAACGTTATTACATCGGGGATGGAAGAGATCAGTAGTGCAACAAGGGACTGCACCAGGATGTTGGAAGAGCCATTCGAGGTCCTCACTAATCTGCAGGAGGACCCTAACATCCAACGCTTAGAGACAGAGGTGCGTGAGCTCCAACAACAGTATGACAACGTCAAAGGGACTACACAGATGGTGGCCCTAACACAGTTGCTCACGTGAATGCAGCATGCCAAAGCGCTGAAAGAGAAAGTGGACGCAACACAACATAGAGAAGCAGTTTTGAAGGCACGCACTCAGCCTTGGATCGACGAGGCCTTCTTCATTATAGCAACAATTGAAGGCAAACTTGCACAAATGCAGGGGATGCACGAACAGATCCAGGGAAGCAGTTCCGACACCACGATCTCGTAACAACGTGTACAAGAGATCCAACAGGCAGTGACTCAGTGCGCTACCGACCTTGTAGCCGTTCGAGTAGAGTTGGAGGGTCTCTGTGCAAAGATCTCTGCACCGACAGAGTGACTTGAGGGCGAGTCATGATTTTTGTGTTGGGACCTGTTGGGTGTGGAATCCCCCCAAGGCATGTTTTGGGGCTTAAAGCCCAAGTTTTGACTAAGTCCATTGTAAAGACTCCGCGAATTGTGGGCCTAGAGCACGAAGTCATAATAGAGTCATAGGGTTGTTCACCATTTTTTTTGTAATGTAAAGTCGGTTTGAAAGATCTACCCATGGTCTACGAACCATGGGATTGTATAAATAGAGGAGGCTCTAAGTGTAGAAAAAAGAAGGAAGCATGATGAGTCTAAGGAATTGATGAAGCCTTGAGTCGAAGTGTAAGTCATGTCTTTGGATCGTAGAGTAGGAGAAGTCTCTGCAGCTAAGTGCGCAGAGGCCTAGTAGTCTGCAGCTGAGTGCGTGGACCCCTGCAGATGAGTGCGCAGTGCAGGTCGAGTCTGTAACCATGGGAAGAATTAATAAAGAGAAGTTTTACAATATTTTTGTGTACCTTTTCCGGTTTTATGTATTATTGGGTATGAATTGTGTACCTTTTCCGGTTTTATGTATTATTGGGTATGAATTTCAAGTTTATTGTTTATTCACTGTGCGAACTCATATGAATGTGTTGAATAGGTAAATATAATATAAGGCATCTGTTTACATAAAGATAACTAATTGTGATAAGAAGATAGGTAAACATCTTAGGTGTGACTTAGGGAAATAGTGCAGATTGCTGCTCCAGTAGCACAAAGCCCCACAACCCCTTGTTAGGGATGCGCGAAGGGGAATATATTAGGGCGTGAAGGCCAGGGAAGTGCACAAAGTAACCTGCATGAAGAGACTCTCAGTTGGACCAAACCATTCCCTCATACATCTCAAGGGTAGGGAAACCTGGTTCCAGCACGCCCCAATACTACTTCGCGTGAGACCTCAGTCCGTGCTCTGCGAACTGTTGCTGAAAGGGCCTATAGTACAGGGATTTGTTTGGTTAATTAACTCTGAACCTAGGTCAGGCCCCAATAAGCCAAAAAGTCACTATGTTTCTCAGACGATGAGCAACACTTTCAGCGAGGGGTATGATGGGCCTCTAAATTAGACATAAATTAAGGCATGTGCCTCTAAATTAAACATAGATTAAGGCCTATGACCATCCTTCAACACATTAAACCTCTCTTTTTGCATTAGATAATGTATTTTTAACTTTAATATAGTCATTAGGAAGGTTTATGAATAATTACATATTTGTGCCTAATATTATTTATTTTTGTGGAATATTATGAGAATATTGGGCAGATTATGAAGATTTGGAGGAGATAATTTAGGGACTTCCTCCCTACTACAGGAAGATCAATATTAAATCATAAATCAACAAGATATTATGGAATTATGGCACAGATTGTGGAACTCCAATTATTGAGAAAATCTAGGAATGTGTTCCTTGCCATTTAATGCAGATTCCTAGTATTAGGAACTAGATCCACTAATCAAGCGATTTTGTTGGGGAAAAATTCCTCCATTCATGGGGAATGATTCCTAATCATTTTTTACAAGTACCAAGTCGAATTTTCATCTAAGGAGATATTTTTATGACTCTTCATGTGGAGAGAACTCGTATTTCTGCAGATCCATTGTATTTTCTTGCAGGGATGTAATTGTATTGATGAAAATGATGAAGATTGGTGTCATGTTCAGCTTCTAAATCTTGTTCACCTCCATAGGTATCTGATTTTCCTTGGGCTTGTCCATCCCAGGAGCCTCAAAGCCCTTTTGTATCATTTTATTTCCTTCTTTTCACTTCTTATTCACTTCTTATTCACATGCATCTATTATTTTTATTTCTTTCTACTTCTGCATTTAGTATTAATGATTTCTTGTTCTAGGATTTGGTTAAATGGTTGATGTAAGTTATTTTTCAGGATCACAAGCATCATTTCATCCTTCCAAAATATTTTTAAGGTCATAGTAGTCATTAAGCTACTTGGATTAGTCTTCTTATTCCCAAATCTAGATTTCTAGAACTCCTTTGTGGCAACTAGCAGTAATTTTTTGTTATTTTTTACAGCATGATAATGAGCTTCAATCAAGTTTATTCCACTTATATTATATCATAAAAACATTCTATTTCATAACAAAATTTATTCCATTCCATTTTCACTTGATTAGGTTAGGCATTTGATGGATTTACTAGCTCACTAGTTCTCAAATTTTTCATTTTATGCTATTTTTTAGCATGGTTTAACAGAGGTCTTTTTCAGTGATTCCACTTGGAATGGAGACCTAAGACATCATAGTCAATAAAAAATTTTGTCCCATCCAATTTGGATTTGATTTTCTAGGTAATTCAATGAATTATAATTTCATATAGTAAATCTGTAACATCTTGTAGTAAACCAGGGGATCTTGTAGGAGAACTAATACATCCTGTAGGAAATCCTGTAGCGGCCTGTTTTGAGCCCGAATTGAGAAAACTAATCATTGAAGCTGTGATTAGGCCTATACTTTAACTTCATGCCATCAAGACCATTTTAACCCTCTTCCTCCATACTTGTCTCCCCTACCAAATAACAAGTGAGGATTAGCATTTTCATTTATAAAACAACAAGATTAAAATATATATATATATATATATATATATATATATATATATTCACACATGCACATAGAAGTTAATACTCCCTAGATCAGAATCCATGCTCAGTTAGTTTAAATAATCACATGTGATAAATAGGGTTAAGTTAGGTTTCTTTTACATTTAGTACATGATATTTATGTAATTAGAATTTGTTTCTTTCCTTGTACTTGATTTCTTACAATAGGTTAAGGCTTCCATTTCGAGCATGTCATTTTCTACAATTAGTTTAGGATTTGGTTTTAGTACATGCAATCCATTACATCTTGACATCAAAGGAAGGACACATTGTATGTTGTACATATAGTGCTGATACCTCTTAAGTTTGTACAAACCCCGAGTTGATAATTACAAGTCGGTAGCCTTGGGAGTTGCAGCATTCTTGCTGCAATACTGAGGCTCATCAAAAGATAGATGACTTCCACGGGAGATTGAAGTAGATCCAAGACCAACTGATTTCCATAGGGGCCACTATAGGTTTTAACCCCATACAAAAATTACTTGCATATGAATTCTAAAACACAGAAAGTAAACAATGCAAGAGAATAACACATAAAACACATATACATAGAGATTTTCCCTTGGATCCCAAAACCGAGACTACCAACTTGATTTTTCATTATGTTCCTTTTAATGTTACAATACATATTTATACATGCCGAAGCATCCAATACCATGGACTGAAAACCATCGCGTCCAAAACCATGGACCGAAAACCATCGTGTCCAAAACCATGTGCAAAAAACATGCACAAAACCATAGGTAGGTCCGCCCAACCTAATATAGGGTCCAAAACCAAAATTTTCCGGGCTGCTACCCCAGACCCCATAGAGTGGGGTTACCTACACCCCTCAAACCCCTTGTGACTCCCCCCGCTATGCAATCGGTGCAACAAAGGGGGGGCTCCATCCCCCTTCTAACCCCCAGTTAACTATGTGGGCTAGTCATGGAAATAATATAACACAACCCAACATTCTCCCACTTGTTTTCTTTCCACAGGGGCCACAAGAGAGCTTAGTCATTTATCTAGCCATGCAACGCCGATTGTTTCTCTACACCAAGAGAACTTCTTAGAGCCCACAGATTTTGTCAATGCATCTGCAGTATTCTTCAAAATGTCCACCTTTACCAGCAACACATTTTTGTCTTCTATCATATCCCTCACAAAGTGATACTAAACATCAAGGTGCTTTGTCTTTGAATGATATGCAGGGTTCTTTGCCAAGAAAATTCCACTTTGGCTGTCACAGTCTATCCTTATAGCTCCCTATACTAACCCCATACTTGAACACAACCTCTGCAACCAAACTGCTTCCTTGCTTGCATGAGTGGCTGCCATGTGTTATGCCTCTGTAGTTGATAATGCAACTACAGATTGTTTTTTACTCATCCAACGGACTGCACCTCCAAATAGGTTAAACACATACCCACTTGTAGATCTTCTCTGATCTAGATCTCCAGCCCAGACTGCATCAACAAAGTCACAAATATCCAACACTCTGTCCAATCCTAGTCTTCCATAATCACTAGTGCCAAGGAAATACCTGAAAACCTACTTCACTGCTGTCCAATGCTCCTTCCCTCGTTTTGACATTAAGCTGCTCAATACTCCCACTGCATGTGCAATGTATGGTCTAGTACAAACTATTGCATACATCAGGCTATCGACTGCACTTGCATATGGAACACGAGACATATCCTCTTCCTCTTATTGTGTCTTGGGATATTGTTCAACAGATAACTTTACACCTACAGGAATAGGAACATTCATTGGTTTACTATCTTGCATATTAAACCTCTGCAATATTGTCTCGACATACTTTCTCTGGTTTAACCAGAGCTTCCTCTTTGTCCGATCTCTTTTAATTTCCATGTCCAAAATATAGTTTACAGCACCACGATCTTTCATGTCAAATTTGGAGGACAAATAGGTCTTCAAATCCTGGATAATTTCTTTGTCATTTCCAACCAGCAACATATCATCCACATACAAGACCAGATAAATAACACGGTCACTAATTAATTTAAAATACACACAGTGATCGTCTTTGCTTCTGGTGAAGCCAAGTCCCCGTATAAATGTATCAAATTTCTGATACCACATCCTTGGTGACTGTTTTAACCCATACAGAGACTTCTTTAACCTGCATACCAGTTCTTTCTTACCCTTCACAGCAAAGCCTTCAGATTGCTTCATGTAGATCTCCTCTTCCAGATCCCCATGAAGAAATGTTGTCATCACATCCATCTGTTCTACCTCAAAATCAAAAGAAACAACAACAGATAAAAGTAATCTAATAGAAGCTACCTTGGCAACTGATGTAGGAACATCCAGCTCAACATTATCATTGTATTCTAATAGAAATAAGGGGGTCTTGTGTTTCAGGGAAGTTGTTTTCCTAAAGCATTGAATTAATGTAATTATTAATGTCTTGAGTGATTTTAATAAGAATAGGAATTAATTGAATATTGTGAGGTATAATTGTAAATGTTCTTGAATATAGGAGAGAATGAGATATTTAGGATAGTTGAGTGATGAGAGGATTGAGAATTGATTGTAAATCCTAGATTAGGAGTTAGTTCGTGATTTTGTGGATTTGAAAGAGATTTTAGGGATTTTGTTGAGGAATCTATGGATCTAAACCAGAAATTAGTTTTAGAATCCTTTGTATAAATGTAAGCCTAAAAGGCAAAGATAGGGGTTAGAAATAGAGAGGTTGGAGAGGCTAGATAGGTTGTGATTGTAAGTCTATGAGCAACTTGTAAATCAAAGGCCACTGTAAAGAAGAATCAGGCCGAAGTTAGAGAAACTATGTAATTATTTCATTATCAATACAGAGGTTTAAATTCCAAGCCATATAATTGTGTGTCGAAACTTGACTAACAAATTAAAGTAAATCAGAGAGTTATATTGATATATGTATGCAGGCGCGGTCGAGGCAAACACATAGAGAAATACAGGAAGAGGAGGACCATAATGGTGTATTAAATCCATTACAATGGTCAAATTCAAGCTTAGGAGGGATTGCGCAGTTAAAAACACTGAGAGACCAGAGCTTTGAAGAAAATCGGAACCCATAGGAAACACTGAGAAAAGTGTAAAAACCAAGTAAAAAGACAATTACAAAGTGAAGGAATGATACACAGCAGCCATCAGATCTTGAAGATCAATGGCCAGGATCTAATCGCAGAGGATATGGAGGAATATCGCGTCGACAGTTTTTAAACATTAAAAGCAGATTTCGGGCGACCTCTAAAACCATAAGCGGTATTGAAGGACGAGTGCCGATTCCATTAAGCGATCGAAGAGGAGAGAGGAAACTACTTTTCGGGTGGTTAATCCTTGTGCATGTTTCCTGACCGATATCTTTGTCAGCCGTTAGATCTGGCATGAGTAAATGGATGGTGGAGAATAAGCGCACAAGTTTAAACGATCGGAAGTAATCTCAGCTATTGGATTGGGGGGATATAACAGATGGCCAAGATTTGATTGGAGGCATCGACAATTGGAAATCAGAGGAGGAATAGTGTAGCAGAAGTTTGATACGAAAGGGCGAACCCAATCAAAATATAGATGCAGGCTTATAAAGTTTGAAGTCTGGCTTATATGGTTCGGGTGGAAGTTTAATGATTTTCCTTTGTATTTGGAAAAGTGCAGTGAGTGAGCCTTTTAATGTAAAAGTGGGATTTAAGCATTCTAATGGTTGCATATCGGAGTCAAAGGGTGATAGAGCATGTATGCGGTGTGATTGTGGTAACTGTGATCCCCGATTGCGATAAAGGTGTTTCTCGATATCAGTGCAGAGATCATACAAAAGGCGGAAAGGAACTGATAAAGGGGCCTTAACAATTGATGTTTAAATATTGGACTCCTTAGGGCGTTAAATACCTGGGACTATTGAGTGGATGCATTTATATGCATACTGTGGGTATGTGCAAGGGTAACCCTGCATCATTTTGGTGTCAAAGCAGAATTATAAATGAACCATTTGGTATAAGGTGAACAAAGAAATTATGTATGAAAGTTTCTTTGAAGGAATTTAGAACAGAGGTATTTGGAAAGATGTGTATGCAAGCAAGGGAGATCAGATTCTAATCTGACAGCGAAACAACCTGAGTGAAACTAGGAGAATGAGAAGAAAAATTAAGTTCTTAGAAGCAGGTAAGGCAAAAATAAGAAGCGATTGTAGGAATATAAAGAATCTACAGTGATGTTTGGAGAATGGAGATTCACTTGGATATGAAGGGTGAATGGAGACAGCTTATGAAATCATACAACAAAAGGAGATCAAGCCTTAAGAAGCATTAATGGAATGAATTGTTAAGGATTTCTGAGTCAAAGAAAACTCAACAAAGAAGGAATTGTTGCTGATAGTTAAGCTTTGCCAAGATAAAGCCAGAGGATTGGAACAAAGAATCAAATTCTAAATCTGATTGACAGAAACTGAATATCGAAGATTTGTATAGTGGAAGCATGAAGATCTGCTGAAACAGATTTGCAGAAATGGTGAGATCCTGAAGGTAGATGAAAGTATGAAGTTTTGTCTAATGATTAGCCGATATTGAATGAGTGAAATTTTATAGAAAGATTATAGTAGTTAAATTGTAAGAGGGATGTTTGTAAGTTTTTGAAGTAACAAAGTTTGAAGATACAACTAAAAGCTAGTGGAAAGGACAACCCATTCAAAAGTGCAAGTGAATGGGAGGACAAGATTAGACAGAGATCTTGAAGGTAAGATGATATGGTTTATTTGGATTTGAATATTAGAAAGTTGTAGTTTATTCATTGGTGCAGATGTATTGTTGCAAATCCCAAAGGCAATTCCACAGAGGATGTGGTAGAATTGCTAAGAGATAAAGGAAGCTAGTAAGAGTTTCTAAGTAAAAGCAGAAATGTAGCAGAACCTTGAGGAATTCCAACAAAGATTGGATAAGAAGGATAGTTGAAGTGTTCTCAAGAGAGAATGAAAGATTGCAAAAGCCTAGAAGGAGCAAAGGTGTTGCTCAAGAGGAGGTTCCAGATAGAGAACTAATTTCTTACCAAAAGACTGAGTGAGGAGAGCTTGGTGAGGTAAGATGCAACAGGGAGGACTTGTTGTGGAATAGGCTTTAGTGCAACTCATAGTGAGGTGAGTGAGGAACTCATAGAGATGAAGAGGATGATGACTAGTGATAGTCATAGCAAAGATTCTGAAAGAAACCACAATAGAAGACAAAAGGAGAAGGATGCCAAGGAAAATGGCATACAGAGACAGTTAAGTAAAGAATCATATGATAGAGAAATGGTTGAGATATCAGTTCAGCTTGAAGTGTTAATGGAGATGTTGCAAGGAAATGAAACTGACTAGAAATATGGTTATGTCATGAGAAAGAAAGTGAAGTGGCAGAGGCTACAAGAGAAGAGGAATCAGCAGGTGAATATGTAGTTAATAAAGGAGCTGAGGGAACTTGAACAGATTTTAGATGCCAAATTGGAGACAAAGAAACTCGAAAGAGTTGAGCTACAGCAAAAGGGAGATGCTAAAGAAGATGTTGAAGTTTTGATATGTGAACCAGAACGTGGACCATTACTTTTTGAAAGTGATGAAGAGCCAGAGGAGTTGAATCATATGAATGATTCAGAGCAGCCAGAAGACTTGATGACTGAAGCATCAAATGAGACCGTAAGGACTTGTGATTTTAAAACTGATAATTTGTGTATGGTTGCAAGTTTGGAAGAAAATAGGCAGTCTTTTAAAGTTGTCAAAAACATGAAAGAATACCTTCCAGACAATGAAAGTTTTGAAGAAGAATATGACAAGGAGACTGGAAAAGAAACAGTTCGCTACAGTGAACAAGTGCAGAGAGGCATCATTAAAATAGATGGTGTTGGAGCGAGACTTGCTGACAGTCTCAAGAGTTCTTTGAGTTTGAATCAGCATACTGATGTGCTGACAGAGGAGTTAAAGGAGAGACCAGAGCAACATACTGAAAGGTTGCCAGAAGAAGAAGAAGAGGTACAAAGGCCTTATATTTTTTATTTTGATGATTGTCTTATAATTGAAGATTTTTTTGTAGAAACTGGAACATATTTGGCACAGGTGGAAAACCAAATGAAAGAAGAAGAGGAAGAACATCTACTGAAGGATGTTAAGAAAGATTTAGTAGAGGAAGAAGGACCATGTGATGATGGATCAATAACAAATGAAGAAATGGGAGATTGTGTAAAATTTCCAAAGTTCACTCCAAGTAAAATCATTGAGTTATATAGAGAATTAGACTTTCAAAGGAGGAATTTGGGAGAGTAGAGGATAGATGTTTAGGATAGATTGTTGATGAAGGATGACAAAGAAGTTGTCATAAATGAAAGACAAGAAGAAGTTGACAGGTATAGAAAATAGAAGCAAGAAATTGTGCTAAAAGACAATATGACAGTAGCTGAAAAGGTGCAAGACAATAGTGAACAAGAGAGTAAGGGTAAAAGAGTGGCAATAGTAATGGAAATTCAGCGATTAAGAGATGAAAACAATTAGCAAACTAAGGATATATTAGACAGAGAAATTTAGTTGATAAGAAGGTTAATGATGAAAGTGTCTCAGAAAAAGACAACAACAAGAAAGGAGAGGAGTGAAAACAAGAGGAAGACAGTAGCAGACTATGAAAGCAAGGCAAGTGGAGCATTGCATCATAAGGTATGGAGACCTGGAGAACAGCATCAGACAACAGCAGCAATAGAACAATGGACAAGCAAAGACGGATTACAAAACAAAGTCTGGGATCCAGGAGGAAACAATTATCCAGACTTATGACAAGGTGGTCATAAATTTTCTTACATGGGGAGTCTGATGCAGGAGCATCCAGCTCAACATTATCATTGTATTCTAGTAGAAATAGGGGGGTCTTGTGTTTCAAGGAAGTTGGTTTCCTAAAGCATTGAATTAATGTAATTATTAATGTTTTGAGTGATTTTAATAAGAATAGGAATTAATTGAATATTGTGAGGTATAATTGTAAATGTTCTCGAATATAGGAGAACATGAGAGATTTAGGATAGTTGAGTGATGAGAGGATTGAGAATTGATTGTAAATCCTAGATTAGGAGTCAGTTCATGATTTTGTGGATTTGAAAGAGATTTTAGGGATTTTGTTGAGGAATCTATGGATCTAAACCAGAAATTGGTTTTAGAATCCTTTGTATAAATGTAAGCCTAAAAGGCAAAGACAGGGGTTAGAAATAGAGAGGTTGGAGAGGCTAGATAGGTTGTGATTGTAAGCCTACGGGCAACTTGTAAATCAAAGGCCACTGTAAAGAAGAATCAGGCCAAAGTTAGAGAAACTGTGTAATTATTTGGTTATCAATACAGAGGTTTAAATTCCAAGCCATATAACTGTGTGTCGAGATTTGATTGATAAATTAAAGTAAATCGGAGAGTTATATATATCTATATATATATATATATATATGTATGTATGTATGTATGTATGTATGTATGTATGTATGTATGTATGTATGTATGTATGTATGTATGTATGTATGTATGTATGTATGTATGTATGTATGTATGTATGTATGTAGGCATGGTCGAGGAAAACACACAGAGAAATACATGAAGAGGAGGACCATAATGGAGTATTGAATCCATTACAATGATCAAATTCAAGCTTAGGAGGGATTGCGCAGTTAAAAACACCGAGAGACCAGAGCTTTGAAGAAAGCTGGAACCCACAGGAAATACTAAGAAACAATGCAAAAACCAAGTAAAGAGACAATTATGAAGTGAAGGAATGATACACAGCAGCCGTCAGATCTTGAAGATCAATGACCAAGATCCAATTGCAGAGGAGATGGAGGAATATCGTGTCAGCGGTTTTTAAACAGTAAAAGCATATTTCGGGCAGCCTCTAAAACCGTAAGCGATATTGAAGGATGAGCACTAATTCCATTAAGTGATTGACACATGGCAGCAAGGAGGAGAGAGGAAACCACTAATCAAGTGGTTAATCCTCGTGCACATTGCCTGGCAATATATTTGTGAGCCGTTAGATATGTCGCGACTAAATGGATGGTGGAGAATAAGCGCACAAGTTTAAACGATTAGAAGTAATCTTAGCCATTGGATCGGGGGGATATAATGGACGGCCAAGATTTGATCGGAGGCATCGACGATTGGAAATCAGAGGAGGAACAACATATCGGAAGTTTGATATGAAAGGGCGGACCCGATGAAAATATAGACACAGGCTTATAAAGTTTGAAGTCCGGCTTATATGGTTCGGGTGGAAGTTTAATGATTTTCCTTTGTATTTGGAAAAGTGTTGTGGGTGAGTCTTTTAATGTAAAAGTGGGATTTAAGCATTCTGATAGTCGCATATCAGAGTTGGAGGGTGATAGAGCATGTATGCGGTGTGACTGTGGTAATTGTGATCCCTGATTGCAATAAAGGCGTTTCTCGATATCAGTGCAGAGATCGTACGAAAGGCGGAAAGGCATGTTTTGTGTGTATTTTCCTTTGTAAATGAGTTATAAGGGAAATAGCGTTGATAAAGCCTTTGTGGGTTAAATATACGTGTAACCAAATAATAAAAGGGAAAGTTTATATATACGGGTTATATAAGGATTATGAGGGTTTAAAAGCCCCGATAGGAAGGATTTTTCCTAAGGGTTAGGCTATGTGGGTATAAAGTTCTGATAGAGGGTTTAAAGCGGGGTGATTGTGTTCGATATAAAGGAACTGATAAAGGGGCCTTAACCATTGATGTTTAAAGATTGGACTCCTTAGGGAGTTAAATACCTGGGACTATTGAGTGGATGCATTTATATGCATACTGTGGGTATGTGCAGGGGTAACCCTGCATTAGCTACAGGAGAAAAATTATCACCAAAATAAATTCCCAGCACCTAGAAATAACCTTTTGCTACCAACCGAGATTTGTATTTCTCCACTGTCCTTCTGCATTTGTCTTCTTCTTGAACACCCATGTGCTTCCAATGGATTTCCTTCCAGCCGGCAACTCCACCAAATCCAAAGCCTCATTTTTGTGCAAAGATGCCATTTCATCAACCATGGCCTCTTTCTAGAGTTTTCCATCCTCTGAATCTACTGCTTCCCTCACATTTCTGGGATAATCATCAGTAATAGATAAAGAAAAATTTGAACAGAAAGCATATGGACTATACCTTTCTGGTTGCCTTCTTTCTTAAACTAATCTTCTTACACCCGAAGTTTGTGGCTCTTCATCTTCTGATTCCTCCTCTACTGTAGAGTCTGATTCTTCCTCCTTTAGCTAAAACTCTATCTTCTCAGGTTCCTTTGGTTGGAATTCATGTTTAATAACATCTTTTACCTCTCTGAACACCACATCTTGGTTGTACACAACCTTCCTTGTTACTGGGTTCCAAAGATTATAACCCTTTAAACCATCCTTATACCCAATAAATATGCACTTTTTAGATTTACTATCCAACTTGGTTCGTTTCTCCTTTGGAACCTATACATATGCATCACTCCAAATACCCTTAGATGTGAAAGAGAGGGTTTCTTACCAGTCCATACCTCTTGTGGAGTCTTATCCTCCAACGCTGATGAAGGTGATCTGTTGACCAAGTAACATGTTGTCTCCACTGCCTCTGCCCAGAATTCTTGTCCTAACCTGGCACCATTGAGCATTCTTCTTGCCCTTTCCGTCAACGTCTTGTTCATTCTTTATGCAACTCCATTTTGCTTGAGTGTATATGGAGTAGTCTTCTGCCATGCTATACCACACTTCTTACAGAATTCTTCAAATTCCTTATTGGAAAAATCTCCACCGTTATCTGTCCTCAACACCTTTATCTTATTCTCTCCTTGGTTTTCCACCAAAGCCTTAAATTATTTAAACTTGTCAAAGACTTCAGAGTTATTCTTAAGAAAATATATCCATGTATTCCTTGAGAAGTCAACTATAGATGATACATAGTACATAGACTTACCTAGTGATGGAACCTTCACAAGTCCAAACACATCACTGTGCCCAAGCTCTAATATCTGTTTCGCCCTCTTACCACTAGAGGGGAAACTCACCCAATTCTACTTCCCATATACACAATTTTCACAGAAATCAAAATCCAGAGAGCTATTACTCATACCTTCTACCATACCTTTACCATGAAGTATTCAAAGGCCCTTCTCTCCAATATTTCCAAGCCTTTGATGCCACATCATGGTCTTCTCTCCAGAGACCACTAGATTTTCTGCTCCACTTTCAAGAACCACAGAACTGTTGCACCCATCAACAACAGTGCTACCTTGCAGCTTATATAGAGTTCCAATCCAAACTCCCCTCATCAATACTAGTGCTCCTTGAAACATCTTGCAAGTATCCTTCTCAAACACTATTTTTACACATGCATCATCCAGCTTTCTTACAGAAATCATATTTCTGGCCAATGCAGGAATATGTAGAACACCCGGAAGTGTTCTAACCCTTCCACCTTGCAACTTCAACTTTACTTTTCCATGACCAATGATTCTAGCCTTCCTATCATCCCCCAAGAAGACATCACCACCATGATATTTCTCATACTCGCAGAACCACTCTCTATGGGGAGTGAAGTGAAAAGGATGCACCTGAGTCAATCAACCATGCCTCATGATCTACATGTGTACTTGAAGAAGCCAAGTACACATCCCCACCTTCAGTTGAGGTGGCTTTCACCTCTGCAGAAGGAGCATCATCAGATCCTTTCCTTTATCAGGAGCTTTAGATTTATAGTCCCTTTTGTAGTGCCCTTCCTTTCCGCATTTCCAACACACCACCTTTACAAGTTTTCCTGGAGATTTAGATCTCCCTCTAGATTTTGATCTCCCACTTGATGACTTATTTTTGTTTCTATTCTGGGATTGTCCTCGTACAGACAAGGCATCACCATTATGTCTCTCCATATTTTTCCATCTCATCTCCTCATCAGCAAGGATGAGACTATTTCATCAAACTGCAAGGCAGTTGTATTGCTACCTATTGCAATAACCAGACTATCCCACGAATTTGGTAGAGAACACAACAAACTGATGCACTTATCTTCATTTGAAATTTTAATATCAACAGATGATAACTGACTTACCGCAGTATTAAATGCATTCAGATGCTCTGTCACCAAGTCTCCATCTTTCATCCTCAGGTTGTACAACTTTTTCTGTAGGAACAGTTTATTCACCAGAGACTTAGATTGGTACAAAGTCCCTAACTTGTCCCATAAAGCCTTAGTCATAGCTTCCCCTGATACATTCAACAATACTAAATCTGAGACACACAATCATATTGTGCTCTTGGCCTCTCGATCCAACTTCTTCCATTCTTCATCGGACACTCCCGTTGGTTTAGTACCTGGATCTACCATGATCCACTGATCTTTATCCACCAACAGATCCTCCATATTGAGTTTCCATAACTCAAAACTCTGACCATTAAATTTTTCAATCTTTATCTTTCCATTGCTCGCCATCTTCTTTCACCACCAGAATCGATTCCGTAGATCTCCCACTCAACAGGGTGTAACACAGGGCCGAGCGAAACCCCTTAGCAGCAAAGGCGTTCCCTTGAAGCCAAAACAACTCTAATACCAAATGTAGGTTTTAACCCCATACAAAAATTACCTGCATACAAATTCTAAAACACAAAAAATAAACAATGCGAGAGCATAACACATAAAACACATATACACAGAGATTTTCCCCTGGATCCCAAAACCGGGACTACCAGCTTGATTTTTCATTATGTTCCTTTTAATGTTACAATACATATTTATACATGCTGAAGAATCCAATACCATGGACCAAAAACCATCACATCTAAAACCATGGACCTAAAACCATCGCGTCCAAAACCATCTATGAAAAACATGCACAAAACCATAGGTAGGTCTGCCCAAGCTAATATGGGGTCCAAAACCAAAATTTTATGGGCCGCTACCCCGGACCCCATAGAGTGGGGTTACCTGCACCCCTCAAACCCCTTGTGACTTCCCCTGCTATGCAATTGGCACAACGAAGGGGGGCTCCGCCCCCCTTCTAACCCCTCGGTTAACTACGTGGGCTAGTCATGGAAAGAGTATAACACAACCCAACAACCACGCCAGATGAGGAGAAATTGGTGAGGGCCGCACTAGACGCAGTCTTCAAAGAGTGGGAAACATTTTTCCTGAGCATACTGGGCAGGGTGAATCTTCTTGATTGGGAATAATTGTGGGTAGCTCTACACCAAGAAGAGATCAACGGCTGAGCAAGACAGGAAGTAGCAGTAAAGGAGTTCGGATCACAAAGGAAGAGGAAGAGGATGTAGCTCTAAAATCTGCAGGGAAGCAGGAGAAGAGGAAGGAAAAGGACCTCGCCAAGGTCAAGTGCTTCAACTGTGGGGAACTGGTTCATTATGCGAACCAGTTTCCGAGGAAGAAGAACAAGGGAGAGGTGTTTGACTCCATGAAAGTGCCAACGAAGGCGGAAAAGGAGGTAGAGGAGGATGACGATTGTGCCATGGGTGCTCATGTACCTCTAGAGAATAGGTGGGGAGACATCGAGTTGTAGTTAGGAGGACTACAAGCGATGAGGGGGAGGATCCTTGAGGTACCCAACCTCTTGGCTTATGCCTTATTATGGGAGCCCCAAAGAGAGAGTAGCAGGACTAGAAGATGTTGGTAGAGACAGTTGCGTATGAAGCAAAAAGAGTGCTACAATGTAGGAGTCCCAGGCAGCATGAGGCTAGTAGGATGGAGCAATACGAGAGATGCGGAGAGTGTTGTAATGGTGCAGGATGGCACATAGAGGTTTGCAGGGGTGCGAGATGCAGGGAGTTGTTGCAGCAGCACAGAGGCAGTAGAGGGAGCACTTGATAGCGACAAAGAGAGATTCAACATCGGGAGTGTTTCTAGCCTAAAAGGGATTTCAGTGGTTAGGTGGATCAGTTACTTACTTCTCAGTAATTGAGTTGCACTGCAGTAGCACGATGCAACATAATGAGAGGGGGTTGCAATGCAGATGCAGTGTTGGGAGAAATGACTAGCAACAACATGGAGGAAGAGGGTGTTGCCGTATGGATGCAACAGTGGTAGTGGTAGGGCCATGGGCAATAGTACAGGATGAAACAGTGTAGAGGATGTTGGGTGGGGAGGCCTAACATCAGCATTGGTAATGGTGCCATAGAATCAGAGTAATGATCAGTGAGGAGTATTATTAGAGAATAGTCCTCACTGACAGGGAGTGTTGATTTGGGGTAGCATTGGATGTGATATAGCCATGAAAATTGGTGGAGGGGCTAAAACACATGAGATATCCAAGACCCAGAATAGTTTGGGCAGATCCTCATTGGTTTGGGAGATATTAAAATAATTAATAATTTTAATGGAGTTCCTAAGTGTAAACTTAGGAAAAATAAAATATTAATGGGTATTAATATAAAACTGGGTTAGAAGGTTCCAAAAGTCATGGATCAAGCCAAATATAATCTTAGCCATTGATTAGAGATGTAATCTCAGTCGTTGAAGGACCAATAGGAAAAGTGTAAGAGGAGGCTTGAGGGTTAGTTAGAGAATACATTAGAGTGATTAGTCATTCAATTTAATAGAGTGGGGTTGATAAGTAAAGTAAAATCAATGATCAACAATGAGGGGCAGTGAGTACTAGACAGATAGGCAGAGATAGTGCCGAGAGACCAGCATAGAGGCAAAGAGGCACACGCAGAAGCCAAAGCAGGCCATGCAGAGCCCAACAGAGACATCGCAGAGGCTAGAGGGCCTACATCTTCCACGCAGAGGGCAGAAGGAGTGACACAGAGGGTCCCAAAGGTTGTGCAGTGCTTCAGAGGGCTGACGCAGTGCTCTAGTGTTGCTGGAGAGGGTTTCGTGGGGCCGGTTTTCTAAATACATGCTTCCGAATATAGAGGTATTCCTACCAGTTATTTTTCTCTGTCAGGCGAGCCAGTTTGGCACCCAATTGTACTCAAGAATATACTGCATAATAATAAACCCTCAGAATTGTTGCACCAGTTTTCCTGCATTGGGTTTTTCCAAGGACGAGCTGTCCAAAAATAACGGTGTCACTTGTGTGTTTGTTTTCTTTTAGCTATTGATCTATAGATGGTTGAGACTGTATTGTGTTTATTTTGTTATTTATATGTTTTAAATAACTTGTTCGTAATTAACAAGTAGAAGAAATAAACCAGAAGAATACAGATTAAATTTCTAACGGATAGACTTAGAAATTTCAACACAGTGCTCCCTAGCGGTTCTTTGTGAATGAAAAGTCAAGAATGCACAGATGTATGATGTTGGGATGGGGTCCCCTGGGTCAGTTTTGGGGTTAAAAACCCAATTTTTGATGTAATTTTTGTAAAATGTGTAACGCCTCTGTGATTTGTGGATGTGGAGCGTGTAGGTGATTAAGAGTAAAAAGGGTTTAGGCCCTTGTTTATGTAAAGTTGAGTCGCCTTTGAGATTCACCCATGATCCATGGACCATGGTATTTTATAAATAGGTATGTCTTAGAGAGTCTAAGGCATGGCTATGAGATCATGGATGTATTCGATCAATAGAAGATAATGCTGAGAAGTGGGTTAGATAGGAGAGAAAGGCTCTGCAGCTGAGTGCACAGAGGCCTAGGTAGAGTCTACAGCTAAGTGCGTGGACCCCTGCAGCGGAGTGCGCAAGGTAGTTTTGAGTCTGTAAATCCTAACTGAAGATCAATAAAGAAGATTATCGAAGAATTCCTGTGTTTATCTATTTACTTCTATTTATTTATAAGTACGATATATGTTGTGGATGAATAATGTATTAATGGAATATTATCTAAAAATGCGTGAATCTATTGAATAACTATTAGATGATGTATGCAAGCATGTTTATGTAACTACGTGAACACTCTGATGCATTATCTAATGTTTTTTAATAACACAATCTTATCTACACGAACCCTAGTCTAGAATAGCTTTTTGATGCGCATAAGTAGGTCAACAAACTATTAAGAATCTGCAAAGACTGATCGTCGACCTTCGTGAAGGTCTAAAGGATGTTTAACTGGAGTTGTAGTATCGAGCCATAGGGGTTTATAGATCTGCATGAAGGAAGGTCTACAGTTCTAAAAGACATCACATTGATCTCTAGTTGCATAAAGTTGGTTCCAGCATCCCCCCATACTACTTAAAGTGAGACTGCAGCCTACACTACGTTGGTTGTTTCCAAAAGGGCCAGTAGTGTAGGGTTTTGTTGGTTGGGGCAACTAGCTCTGAACTTGGGCCATTGACATGAATGGAGTGATCAACTTGAAGAAGTATACAATGTTGTTTGAAAGGAAATCAAGTCTAGTTGTAATACATTGGACCCTACAGAAGGGTCACGCTACACTGAATTGGTCCACGATTAAAAGGAAAGTGAAGATGACTTTGATCAAATCTACAAAATCACAGCACGAGATCAAGACTGAATCAATCCAACAACACATGGATGGATTGCATGGAACTCGGAGAGTTCCTGAACCTATGATTCAGATGAAGATTTGGAACATTGGCAGAATTGCTTGCATGAAGTATCTACACTGCGCTACAATATGATGACTAAATCACTGCGTTGCATTTCATCGAAGGTAAGGAATTTACCTTATTATGATGGTTTAACTAATGTGGATAAGTTTTTTCATGCATTTGAGCATGAAGTCCCTGAGCCTCACTGCTTCCAAGCGTTAGATTTGGCACTATGCACTATGCCCACACGTTGGTGGGGTACACACAAGGACAACTTTGATGGATGGTGGGATTATAGAAGAATGACGAGGTTGTGGTTTGGTCAAACTAACCTTAGATCAACTGAGAAATATTATGGGAGGGATGACCCGCACGATCACCTAACGAAGTGGACTAAAGCGTATGGAACAAAGCCAAAGTCATAGTGGGTACACTTGTTTTTCCATACTTTAGACACAATCCCCATGAATTGGTATTTGGAGAGAGAGATCCACCATGGCACCATGGATTGGGACATATTAAGAGAGGGATTCTTAATGACCTTCAATTTTGAAGATGGGTTTGAGAGAATTGATAAAGCCCTGCAGGAGGTTAAGGCAATGATCTTTAGAATACCGCAAGAACCTCTAGAATTGGTCTAGTTGGATTGGGGCACCCATTTGTTATAATGTTACAGCTGAAGGGGAGGATGATGGTCCAAGAAATATTAATATTCCAAAGGCGGAGGGGAATCGCGAAGTTGAAGGTCCACAAATAGATAATCCAGACATCATCGCGCCATTGAAAACCAAGCAAGTAAACATTGGGACTGAAGCAGAACCGAAGTTTGCAAAAAAATTGGGATTATTAGGACGACACTACAGTGGATAATTTTGTTGAGCTACTCCACGAATAGCAGGATCTATACCCTACTAATTTTTCAGACTTGAAGGGCATAATATGAGACTTTGGCGTTATGAAAATCACTCTGAAGCTGGACGCAAAGCCTGTTGAGCAGAGGCTGTATTGCCTGAATCCTAAGTATAAGGAAAAGGTTAGCTTGGAGTTGGATAAGATACTGGGAGTAGGCATCATAGAACTTGTGGAGGAGTTTGATTGGGTAAGCCCGATGGTGGTTCAGGAGAAGAAACAGAAGGATGAAATAAGGATCTGCGTAGATATGAGGAAGCTCAATGATGCATGTGTCCATGACCCATTCCCGACACCATTTACAGATGAAGTATTGGACAATGTTGGAGGGTAGGAGGCCTACTCATTCACTGATGGGTTTTATGGGTACCATCAGATCAAGATCGTGCCAGAGGATAGGAGAAAAACAACCTTCACAATGGAATGGGGTTGTTTCCAATATATTGTGATGCCATTTTGGCTCAAGAATGCGCTGATGATATTCTCTCACGTAGTTATAGCAACATTTAAAGAGTTCATCTATAAGTTCTTGGAAGTTTACTTTTACGATTGGACGATATTTGGTTTAGTAAAGCGACATGTAGTAAGTCTGCGCCTAATGTTGGATATGTATCATAGATACTAGATCGCGTTGAATATGAAGAAATGCTTATTCCGTGTCCCCTTTGGGATTTTGCTGGGTCATGTGGTGTGCAAGCAAGGGTTGATGGTGGACCCTACCAAAATCGCAGTGATAGTGAATTTGGAGGCCCCGAGGAGTGTTAAGCAGCTGCGTGCTACGTTGGGACATACTAGATATTATAGGAAGTTCATCAAAGTTTATGCTCAAATCACCACGCCCATGGAGAAATTGTTGAAGAAGGATGCTACATTCTGTTGGGATGAAGAATTTCAGCATAGTTTGGATGTGTTGAAATAAAAGATGGTCACCACGCCGATCTTGGTCTTCCCTAACTAGGAGAAGGAATTCCATGTACATGTTGATGCTTCTTGCATTGCAATGGGTGCAGTGCTAACACAGGCCAGTGAAGGTGAGTTGGACCATCCTATAGCCTTCGCAAGTAGGAAATTATCAAAGGTCGAGAAGAATTACTCAACAAAAGAGTGCGAAGGATTGACTATGATATACGTGTTTCAAAAGATCAGGCACCATCTGTTGGGTGGACATTTCAAGATGTACATAGATCATTTTGCCCTAAAATACCTTGTCAATAAGCCTGTGTTGGGGGGGAAGATCTGCCGATGGTTTTTGCTATTCCAGGAGTATTACTTTGAGGTCATTGTGAAGCTAGGAAGGTTGAATGCAGGACCTGACTATCTGTCGCAGATCGAAACATGACAGGAACCTAATAATTTGGAGGAAGGGTTGCCAGATGCGCAACTTTTCGCGGTGCGCATGGTGGACAATCATTTTACAGATATTATTCACTTTTTGACTATGGGGATGGCACCGTAAGGGTACACAAGTCAGCAAAAGAAGGAGCTAGTAGTGCACGTGACATACTTTTTGGTGATTGCGGGACATCTACGTAAGATGGGTGTAGACGAGATATTGCAACGATATGTGCCAGAGTTTGAGAGAAATAACATTCTTGCGGAAGCTCATAGAGGAGCTACAGGAAAAGCGATTACGTAGAAGATTTTGCGCAGGTCTATGGTGGCCAACGCTGCATAAGGATTCCAAAGCGTATTGTAGGGAATGCGATGCATGCGAAAAAACCAACAGACCATCGCAGAGGGACGAGTTTCCACTGAATCCTCAAGTGTCTTTGCAACCATTTGAACAATAGGTGATTGATTTCATTGGGCTGATTTAGTCCTCAAGGAAGAAAACTGTTGTGCGCTACATCATCACCGTGATGGAGTATCTAACTAGATGGGTAGAGGCACAACCAATTAAGGATTGTACAGGGGCTACAACAGTGAAGTTTTTATTTGAATATGTCTTAACTAGGTTTGGTTACTCGATATTGTTGATGAGCGACAAAGGTACACACTTTTTTTAACGAGACGATCATTGCGCTAACGTAAGAATTCCAGGTTTATCATCAAAAGTGTACACCATATCAACCACATGGAAATGGCACTGTGGAGTAATTGAACAAGATTTTGGAGAATGCACTGACAAAAATCTGCAACGCACGATGAAATGACTAGGATGTGTGTGTACCTATAGCCTTATGGGCATATAAGACTACTTGCAAGAAGCTGACAGGACAAACATCATTCAGATTGGTCTATGGTGTAGAATTTGTGATGCCAATGGAGTATATTGTCCCTATTCTACGCATAGTAGCTCTCACAGGTATGGCAAATCGCGAAGCCTTGGAGGAATAGCTTGCGCAGCTGATGGAGCTTGAAGAGGATCAATTCTTGGCTGGATTCCATCAGCAAGTATAGAAGGAACGTGAAAAATCTTAGCGCGATTGACACATAAAGCTTCGCATGTTCAAGGTAAATGACCTCGTCTTGTTATTTGATAGTAAGTTTACTAAATTTTCAGGTAAATTTCAAATTCATTGGCTGGAGCCATATATTATCAAAAAAATTATAAATGGAGGCACAATTTAGCTCGTGAAGCTGAATGGAGAACCTTTTCCAGGGAGAGTGAACATGAGTCGATTGAAGCTATATATCGGGGATCCTACGCAATGGCTATATGGTGGCAAGATAGTCTTAGTGCTCTAGGTAGTTTCAAGGGAGCACGAGACTATAAACTACACTACTAGGATTAGAGGACTATGCGGTGGGCAGGTCGCGCAAAGGATGATCAACATGAAATCTATGACGTTGCGTGTAGGGGGCTATGCTATGAAGGAAGGTACCACGCAACACAACAGGAAAGTGACTGTTGGAGTCACTATTCATGATTTGACAGCGAGAAGACGATTAAGAGGAGCGAGATGGCAGCATTTACGACCAAAATCTTTGAAGATATACCTCCAAAACAACATTAATGGTCGAAATTTGCAGGGAACGATCGAATTTTAATTCAAAAGCCCATCTAAATTACGCATATCGGTCCATCAATGAACACTTTGCACTTTTAGAGTCTTTGTTGAAATTTGTTGTCTGTCAATGAGTCGAGTGTTTTGGGAAGAATTCCTTGCCCACGCAAATGTTTATTTGGAAGCTCGTGAGTTATTTATGGAAAATATGACTGCCACCAACCCCATTGAGGCTTTGAGTGTGCAAGCAACAATATCTCATGCCCGAGGCCCTAAAATATCAAATGTTGAAGCTACGCCTGCGGTGCCCATGGCACCGAGGTCACTAAGGCCAAAACAATCCATGGAAAAGGAGAAGTAGAAGAAGTCGGTACCAATCTGTGCTTCCCCTAGGAAGCATACTATGACGCTAACCCAAAAGAAAGACAAGCAACTAGCAAAAGGAAAAGAAAAGGTTGTAGACCTAGAGGCTAAAGAAGGTCAGGGAGCCGAAGATGTTGGTGTCGAAGGAGTGAAGCCCATCACAAATCTCCCTTAGTATATCCTTCTGAGGAAGGGAAAGGCAAATATTACAAAAGACCCAGACTCTAAGAATTTTTTCAGTTCCACACCCTTGCTACCTAAGCAGGTTCCTTTTGAGGGTTTGCAGCTCGCACGAGTCCCGTTGCTGAAGATGGAGAACTGGGACTTAGCAGATCACGCTAAGTTCCCACACTTAAAGACATATAACTTCATGAAACAAGTATATTATGAAGGAACAGGTGTGACAGAGCTGGAAACAAAAGAATGGGCCTGCAGTGTTGAGCAATCTGGGCTACTCAACTTGCTTTAGGTGCCACATTACCACTACATCCCAATTAACACAATTTTCATACGCCAGCTACTCACTCTAGTGCATGATGGGTGTTTATGGCTAGGAGGGCCTATACCCATCATATATATGCTAGTGCACAGGATTACACACTTGCTGCATGAAGGGATGAATCCGACCAATGCGTTTGGCAGAAAGACATGAGAGAAAGAGCTGGTTGAGCTTATAAAAAACGATTATAAACTTGTGAAGAAGGCGTGACGGTATTCCATCTTGTAAATAAATGACCCTGCAGTTCAATTGTACGTGAAAATATTGGCTGGCAAGGTGATGAGGAAGTGCCGCGCAGATGAGGTTCTGGCACCCATAGTGTCTCTAGCGGCTAAGTGCGCCAAAGGCATATTGTTCAATTGGTCAAGATACCTATGCCAAGAGTTCCTTGCAAATTACTGCGAGTCCTAGGATGACACCAAGACATCTCATTATGCTTGGTTGCTACTCTCCTTTGTGTTGGTTACATGGGAGTTGCTAGAGGACAACCAGTTTCCTCCATTGGAAAAAGGATTGCTAGAGGCCGCGTAGTTCGCCTCCCTATAGGCTACAAAGGACCCCGCGCGCATCACAGAGACTAAGATTTTTTGGGTTCTGATGGAAGCAAGTCTTCGTATGGTAGTTAACCAGTGCCCAAGGTTATCCCCAACCTTGTACACACAATTGTCAGTCTATGCAGCGTTCAAGGCTGATTTCCACCGAGTGTATATCTAAGCACGGAAGGACCCTGCACAGAAGTGGCATGAATTGCCCTATTTTGTTACAGAGTCTAATGTGCAAGAAGCAGTGGTGCACTGACCAGTCGAGTGGCGCACCCCTTTAGATTTAGTTGTTGGGCCAAGCACAGGTACAGAGAGTGCGGCCATAAAGAAAATGAAGGAGGTAGCCAAGCAACCTGCGCAAAAGAAGAAAGATGTTGCAAAAAAGGCTCAAGTTGAGGAGGAATGCACTGCCAAGGAGAAGGAAGAGTAGGAGTAATGCGAGACCCAGAAAGGTGCCAAGTCACCTTCAACAACAAAAAAAACATGGCAAGGTAGCCGAGGCGAGGAAGGGTAGCGCACCCCCTTCGTTGTGAAAATGTGAGAACTAGAACAATAAGCTGGGTCGAGGGAGAAGCAGAAGGCTAAGAAAATGTAAATTGAGCCCTTGGTACACACAGAAAATGATCTAGATGAGATCGGTGATAAAGTCAAGGATTTCGCCACAGAAGTACTACAACAATTGGAACAATAGTACATTCATACATTGGAAGGAGTGTAGAAGGATCTTCGCGAGTTGAAACTCCACGCAACCAAGATCTAAGCAGATGTCAAAAAATTGAGTAGCGCAGTAGGTAGCTCGGCGCAAGGACAAAGTACAAGTGTAGAGCTAGTTCTATGGTCGTCAATGGATGTGTGAGTCTTCCCCCTACCTACAGGTTCTGTGCACGCTGACACTGAGGAACATCGAGCCCTTCTTGATAGAGTACTAAAGATGGGATTGAATATTGCCGCGATGCAACTGGAGTCGTTACATATGCTATTACAGGGAGTTGTAGAAGAGATTAGCCTTCAAGAACAATGAGCCCTTAGTGCTGTTAGCGAGATCAAGGTTAATAATCAGCAGTTGTTCACTGAGAAGACATATTTTGGAAGAAAAGTAGGCGCTCCAAGCGCATAGTTCCCGATTGGAGTCAGCAGTCATGGATGCATGCAGAATTGTGCCTGAACTCCATACTCTCTAGGGCGCACAGCCAGAAGCAAAGATTAGAAAATTAGTTGCTCGTGTGCGCAAGGAAAAAGCTGAGGTTAGCCGAGTTCAATTTGAACTCAATATGAAGATAATTGATATGCAATTGAAGATGCAGTCATCAACTTCGCTAGAGGTCTGAGAGCAGCGGAGAGCCGCGATCAAGGAAGGCCTGGCTACTATAGAAACCACAATTGCAGACTACACAATAGTATTTGAGTCGGGCATGGAGTTGGTCAATAATCTGCAGGAGGATCTAAACATGTATATACTGAATACTAAGATTAGGGAGTTGTAGAAGTAGTACGATGAAGTTAGGGCAACGAAGCACTCCATTGCACTAGTGCAGCACCTAGCCAAGTTGCAGAGGGGAAGAATCACAAAAAAAGGAGGCCTTGCTTAAGGCCAAGCTGGAGCCTTGGTTGGAAGAATTTTATCAAATCTCAACAAATATTCAGGATAAGCTCAAGGGCTTGTAGCAGACGATGAGGCTAGCTACAGAAGGACCAACTACAGAGCAGCTAGTGGAAGAAGTAAAGCAGGAAGCTACGTAGAGTGTTGTCGAGGTTGCAGTAGTTCAGGTGGAGCTAGCGGATCTTCGTAGCAAGATCGTCGCGCCAACCAAGTGACTCGATGGCGAGTCCTGATCTTTGTGTTGAGGGCCTGTTGGGATGGGGTCCCCTGGGTCAATTTTTGGGTTAAAACCCCAAGTTTTGATGTGATTTTTGTAAAAGATGTAAAGTTTCCGTGATTTGTGGATGAAGAGTGTGTAGGTGATTAGGAGTAAAAAGGTTTTAGCCCCTTGTTTATGTAAAGTTGATTCAGCTTTGAGATCTACCCATGATCCGCAGACCATGGGATTGTATAAATAGGTGTGTCTTAGAGAGTCTAAGGCATGACTATGAGATCATGGATGTATTGGGTCAATAGAAGATAGCGCAGAGATGTGGGTCAGATAGAAGAGAAAGGCTCTCCAACTGAGTGCGCAGAGGCCTAGGTAGAGTCCGCAACTGAGTGCGCGGACCCCTACAGCTGAGTGCGCAGGGTATTTTTGAGTCTGTAAATCCTAACTGAAGATCAATAAAGAAGATTATCGAAGAATTCTTGTGTTTATCTTTTTACTTTTGTTTATTTATAAGTACGATATATGTTGTGGATGAATAATGTATTGATGGAATATTGATCTAAAAATGCGTGAATCTATTGAATAATTGTTAGATGATATATGCAAGCATATTTATGTAACTAAGCGAAGACTCTGATGAATTATCTAATGTTTATTAACAACACAAGCTTATCTACACAAACCCTAGTCTAGAATAGCTTTCTGATGCGTGTAAGTGGATGAACAGACTATTAACGGTCCGCAAAGACTAATTGTGGACCTTCACGAAGGTCTAAATGCTGCTTAAGTGGAGTTGCGGTACCGAGCCCTAGGGGATTATAGATATACGTGAAGGCAGGTCTAGGGTGCTAAAAGACATCACACTGATCTCTGGATGTGGAAACCTGGTTCCAACATCCCCCCATACTGCTTCAAGTGAGACTGTAGCTTGCTCTACGCCGGTTGTTGCCGAAAGGGCCAGTAGTGTAGGGTTTTGTTGGTTAGCGCAACTAACTCTGAACCTGGGTTAGGAACCCCTAAGCCAACATATGAGGAGAAGACACAAGAATTGAAGGAGAAAGAGAAGATGTAAGCGTGAAGGACACACCTATAGATCATAATTGAGCAGGTCTGTCAAACAATTCCAGAATTTCATATTCCAGACGATGCATAGGACGAAACGTAAGTCAGGAAGTTATCCACTGTGGTGTGCGGGGCCAAATATGAGGTTGGGTGAGTCAATTTTGACTTCCAAATGCAGATATCCGAACTCAAGCTCAAGCTTCAACCATCCACACCGCCAGAAGTTCGGCAACAAAGAGGCACAACTATCAAAGAATCCATGGGTCAACTAGATGTCGCAGTTCAAGGTTGCGACCAGCTCTTCACTCAGGTAATGGGCCTATGGGATACACTACAGGAGGATCCTACGTTGCAAAAGTTGAACACAGAGTCAAGGGAAGCGCAACACTAATATGATGAGATCAATACGACAACGCGGATGTTGGCTCTAGTCTAGTGCTTCGTATGCTTGCAGAAAGGTAAGGAAATGTTGATACATATCCAGGAGATGTAGAAAAAGCAGTCCTTGCTAAGAGACCGACTTCAGCCTTGGATAGAGGAAGCCAAACAACTGTCACACAACATTCATGAGAAGCTGAAGGCCATGCAACATACCCAGAGGACTACGCAACTTGTTGTAGAGGGGCCAACCACAGAGAAACTAGTCCAGGAAGTACACCAAGAAGCATAACGAAGTACCACAAAGCGTCAAACATTGACCAAGGCATTCAAAGATCTTCGCCAAAAAGTGAAACAACCAGTCGAGTGAACCAAGGGCGAGCCATGATATTTGTGTTGGGGGCCTGTTGGGATGGGGTCCCCAGGGGTAGAATTGAGTTAACTTAGTCATTTTTGTAAAAAAAAATTGTAAAAGATGTAAAGTCTCCACGAAATGTGGATGTGGAGCATGCAGATAGATAGGAGTCAAAGGGGTCTTATCCCCTTGTTTTGGTAGGTTTGGAAGACTCACCCATGAGCCAGGGGCCATGGTATTGTATTAGAAAAGCTATAAATAGCTGAGTGATAGCGAGTCTTAGAAGTAACTGGGGATAGATAATTGGGTACATTAAAGAGGTTTTGTTGGGCAAGTGCTAAGGCAGGAAGACTCTTCTTCCTGCACTTAGGTAGAGAAGGGAAGAATCCTATAGCTGAGTGCATAGGAGGCTTGGGTAAAGTCCGCAGATGAGTGCGTAGACCCCTGCAACTGTGTGCGCAGGGTCAACAGTCTATAATTTGTGAATGAAAGACCAATAAAGACAACTTTTTGAAGAATTATTGTGTATTTATATTGAGACTATTTATGTTATCTTTCGGTGATTGAATGATGTGTTTTATGAAATAATAAAGGAATATTGTGCAAATGCACTGGATGTATCTTAATAATGAATGTTAGGAATAATTATCTAGTTCCATAAAGTTAGAAGCTAGTTCTCTTATGTTTTCTGCCGAATTAAGTAGATATATGTGAACTCCGATATAGGATTGCTTGTTGATGTGCAAAAGTAGGTAAATCACATGTTTAAGGTTTGCCATTGATGATCGCGGGCCTTCACAAAGGCCTGAAAGCTAGTTAACCTAACTACAGTAAAAGATCCCTATAAGTCTATCGAATTGCGCAGAGACAGATCTGAGGCACCGGAAGACATCACACTAGTCTCTAGATGCAGAAACTTGGTTCTTGCATCCCCCAATACTGCTGCGAGTGAGACTGCAGCCTGACCTACGTGGGTTGTTTCTGAAATGGCCAACAGTGTAGGGTTTTTTTGGTTGGCGCAACTAACTCCAAACCTGGGTCAGGACCCCCTAAGCCAATAGAGATGAAGAACAAAACAATTATGAACATAGCAACAAACACGCTGAAAGGAAGAAACTTTTAAAATGAGTATTGGGCAGAAGCAATTGCATGTGTTGTTTATGTGATAAACAAATATCCTACAAAGAATGTGATGAAAATTGTGCCAACAAAGGCATGGTCAACTATCTCTTGTAGTGTATCTCGTCTTAGAGTGTTTGGATGTGTAGCATATGCACATGTATCTAAAGAGCTAAGAGGGAAGTTAGATTCAATAAAAGTGAAAAATTTACTGGTTATAGTAAGCAATCAAAAGCATATAAATTGTATAACCCTATCACCAAGAAGACTATAATCAGAAGAGATGTTGTGTTCAAAGAACAAGAGTCATAGAATGCGAATATAGACAAAACAATTGATGTAAGAGTACCACTCATAGAATAAGAGGATGTAGAAAAAAATGAGCGCCAGGGATCTGTTGTGGCCAGCAACAACCCCCCTTCTTATTTAGTGTTATTCCTAATACTAAATAAGTGGGGACCCTTAGTTAAAAATTAAAAAAATCAAAGTAGTGCTTAAATTTCCTTTTCGAATAAAACTTACCATCATAAGCTTAGGAAGACCCCCTTGAAAAATCTAAAAATCTAAGTTTTATGATAAGGTAAGACAAAATCTTTCCTTAGGAAATATCGCATCGCAAAAAGATGACAGGATACCACCTTACAAACCGAATTCCAACATTGCGAGATCACGATACGCGATAATAAAATATCGCATCGCATACATCAAACACAACTTACATTTAAAACACTTTAATTTGCCGATATGCGATGACGCCGATCACAAATCACATTTAGCAGAAAACAGAATAACAAATATTTCCATTATATCACGTTCCTACGATTTGCGATATTGTGATTTCACGATACATCGACGATGCAATAAGACGATGTCATGAGCGATCAACTCTGCGATGTTACTCTTCTACGACATTGTGATTCTGCGATATTGCGATCTGCGATATTGTGAAGCAAATCGTAAGGTGGTATATTTTATGCATCTTCGGCATTTAAAACTTTCCCATCACCCTTCCTTGTCATTATTTTCACTTCACTTGTGAATTGCAGGAACGGAGAACAGAGAACGATACAAAGCAATATGCAGGATAAAATGGGAAAGAAAAGCAAAGCTCCGAGCTCTGAAGAAAAAGAAATGGCACCCTTGTATACAGACATGGCCTGTAACAGAGACGCAGGAATTGCTACATGGGAAGGCATGTATAATCTGCTTGAAGAGGAGAATCCCATAGTAATGGAAGTAAACTGCTACTGCGGGCTCAAATAGTTCTTCTGAGGCATCCATCACAAAGCTAGCTTGCTCATCCTTACACCAGATAGTAGCAAGACCCAAAATTCTCCCATACACGAACATGGTTAAGTGGATACTAGACAGCGTTGATATTAGAAATAGACAGTTTAAAACTCAGGGTCAAGAGCTTACGGAATCATTATTTTCACAAAATTTGAACTTTATATCCGCTAGAAGAAAAAAGCGCAAAAGGCGAAAAACGCATCAAGGAAACCCAGATCAAGAAATGGAGGCAGTTTCCGAGGCGCAAGAAAAAATTCTCGAAAAGGAAAGATTCTAATTGCTCAGTCACCTGCAAGCCCCGAAAATTGCAAGAAAGCAACGATAAAGACAAATTGGAAGCAGAAGGCCCAAGAAAAGGCAGAAGAAATCCAAGGGTTAACCAAGTTGAATTGGGATTATTACTGGGCATACTTGGTAAAACCACATAGCTAGTGGATGACTCTTAAGTGTATCATCAATTTGGCTGAAAAGATGGTGCCAGCTCTTGTCGGTTCTGTTTTCTCAACTCAGCTAAAATCGGAAGTTGTCCAGCCGACTCTTCTCAAAAAGATGCTGCATGCGTGCGATTTCAAGGACCATATACAGAAGTAGTTTTAATTTTAGATTCAATTTTAGTTTTAATTTTGTTCTATTTTCCTGAAATAAGGACGGTCATTTAAACTGCATCCTACATTTTTGTAATAATTTATTTTTAGATTTAGTTAGTAGTATTTAAACCCTTCTCATGCATTTAGAGAAGGGTCCTGAAATTTGTCAAAAACTTATCCCCAGAACATGCACTTCTGTACCCTCTGAGGAGGTTTTGATGAATGAATGGAACAGGATTTATTGATATTTGCATTTGATATCTGCTACTGATGTTGCACTTTTGTACTCTTAGTGGATGTTAGATCAAGAAGAGATAAATCGTTATCGCTTGAAGCTCATGAGTAGGACTAGTTATAAATGGTACTTCTATCTCTTAACTATTTTTTCCCTTGTGTTAAAGTGATTTTCATGTTCAGTTATTTATATATTGATGTATGAATGCTTGAGTTATCATTTGGCACTTTTGTACGGTGATAGCTATTTATTTATGCTTGATGTATGAGTAGCTTATTATGCGATATGTTTCTCACAACTGTTTCGTCTAACTTTTTATACGAAGTGGTTCATCTTTATTGAATTCTTTTCTCATAACAGTTGAATGATCTTTATTACCAGTTGTTATTTGAAATCATTTTAGATCGCATAAAAGAAAGGTTACACCCCGGGTTAGTGTAGACTTAGATATTTCTGCTTATTAGAATACAATTTTTATATTATTAGATTAGAATTAGAGTAGAAGTATTCCATTTAGAAACTGTTAGAAAGAGAAATATCAATCCATCACACACACACACTTAAATTGGGAAACTGGTCCCATATCCCCAGTCGGACCCACTATACCAAACGGAAAAGGTGCTGCTAACCAAGGTCCGGACCGGGTGGGTATCCCCCTTGTTGTAGACCCGACTTTCGGGGATTCAACAGGATCATAGGAGAAGACACCTAACAAAATCATGCCAATAAGCACTCCAAGATTTTATGAAAAACATGGATCTTCTAGCAGATCAATAGACTAGAATACTACAACTATCAATTAGGTGATAAATCAAGCAATGGTAAGAGAAAAATGGGAAGTCAACAAGATATTTATAATGATTTGGATGTTAGTTCAAATTTTGCATTGTTGTCATTTCAACCTTCATCGTTTGAAGAAGGTATCATAGATGAGAATTTGGGTGCAAGTTATGGATGAAGAAATATAATATATAGAAAAGAATGATACTTGAGATTTGGTTAATGTTGGCTTGTTGGGGCCCAACCCAGGTTCAGAATTCATTAGCCAAACAAATCCCTGTACTATTGGCCCTTTCAGCAATAGTCCGCGAAGTGCAGACTGAGGTCTCACTCGAAGTAATATGGGGGGGTGTTGGAACCAGGTTTCCACACCCTTGAGATGTCTGAGGGGTTGACTTGGTCCAACTGTTAGTCCCTTCACATAGGTTACTTCGCGCACTTCCCTGGCCTTTGTGCCCTAATTTATTCACCTTCACGGAGCCTTAAGCATGGTTGTGGGGCTTCTGCGTTGCTGGAGCAACACTCTGTACTATTCCCCTAAGTCACACCCGAGGTCTTACTTATCTTATTACACCAGTTGGTTATCTTCGCGTAAATGGATGCCTTATCTTATATTTGTTTATACAACACATTCATATGAGTTCACGCACAAAATAAACAGTAAACTTGCAATTCATACCCAATAATACATAAAATAGGAAAAGATACGTACAAATATGGTAAAACTTCCCTTTATTAATGCTTTCAATAGTTACAGACTCAACCAGCCCTGCGCACTCAGCTACAGGAGTCTGCGCACTCAACTGCGGACTACTAGGCCTCTGTGCACTCAGCTGGAGAGCTTTCTCCTACTCTACGACCCAAAGACATGACCCACACTTCAACTCAATGCTTCATCAATCTCCTAGACTCATCATCCTTTGATGTCATTCACTTTTTTCTACACTTAGAGCTTCGCTCTATTTGTACAATCCCATGGTCCGCAGACCATGTGTAGCTCTTTCAAACCGACATTGCATTACAAAACCAAGGGTGGACAACCCTGTGACTCTATTACGACTTCGCGCTCTGCACCCACAATTTGTGGAGTCTTTACAATGGACTTGGTCAAAACTTGGGCTTTAAGCCCCAAAACATGCCTTGGGGGGGATTCCATGCCCAACAGGCCCCCAACACAAACATTGTGACTCGCCCTCGAGTCACTTTGTTGGTGCAGATATTTTTGCATGGAGACTGTCTAACTCTACTCGAACAGGTGCAAGGTCAGCAGCGCACTGAGCATCTGTCTGCTAAATCTCTTGTACAAGTTGTTTCGAGACCGCAGTGTTAGAAATACTTCCCTGTATCTATTCTTGCATGCCCTACATTTACGTGAGCTTGCCTTCAATTGTTGCTGTAATGTCGAAGGCCTCGTTGATCCAAGGCTGAACATGCACCTTCAAGACTGCTTCTCTATTCTGTGCTGCGTCCACCTGCTCTTTCAGCGCTTTGGCCTATTGCATTCATGCAAGCCTCTGAGTGAGGGCCACTGTCTACACGGTCCCTTTGACGTTGCCATACTGCTGCTAGAGCTCACGCACCTCTATCTCTAAGTGTTGGATGTTGGGTTCCTCCTGTAAATTAGTGAGGACCTCGAAGGACTCTTCCAACATGCTGGTACAGTCCCTTACTGCACTACTGATTTCTTTCATCCCCGATGTGTAGGTTTTAACCCCGTACAGAAATTACCTGCATATGAATTCTAAAACATAGAAAGTAAACAATGCGAGAGCATAACACATAAAACACATATACACAGAGATTTTCCCCTAGATCCCAAAACCGGGACTACTAGCTTGATTTTTCATTATGTACCTTTCAATGTTACAGATATTTATGCATGTTGAAGCATCCAATACCATGGACCGAAAACCATCGCATCCAAAACCATGGACCAAAAACCATCTCATCCAAAACCATGTGCAAAAATCATGCAAAAAACCATAGGTAGTCCGCCCAACCTAATATAGGGTCCAAAAAACAAAATTTCCTGGGGCACTGCCTCGAACCCCATAGAGGGGGGTTACCTGCACCCCTCAAACCCCCTCTGACCCCCCCGCTATGCAATCAACACAACAAAAGGGGGGCTCTGCCCCCCCCTATAACCCCCCAGTTAAGTATGTGTGCTAGTCATGGAAAGAATATAACACAACCCAACATTCTCCCACTTGTTGTTTTCTTTCCACAGGGGGCCACAAGAGAGCTTAGTCATTTATCCAACCCTGCAATGCACATTGTTTCTATACACCAAGAGAACTTCTCAGAGCTCACAAATTTTGTCAATGCATCTGCAGAATTCTTCAAAGTGTCCACCTTTACCAGCAACATCTTTTTTTCTTCTGTCATATCCCTCACAAAGTGATACTGAAAATCAATGTGCTTTGTCTTTGAATGATATGCAGGGTTCTTTGCCAAGAAACTTTCACTTTGGCTGTCACAGTCTATCCTTGTAGCTCCCTGTACTAACCCCATACTTGAACACAATCTCTACAACCAAATTGCTTCCTTGCTTGCATGAATGGTTGCCATGTATTATTCCTCTGTAGTTGATAGTGCCACTATAGATTGTTTCTTACTCATCCAACTGACTGCACCTCCAAATAGGTTAAACACATACCTACTTGTAGATCTTCTCTGATACAGATCTCCAACCCAGTTTGCATCAACAAAGCCACGAATATCAAACACACTATCTGATCCTGGTCTTCCTTGGTAGCACAAACCATAATCACTAGTGCCATGAAAATACCTAAAAACTCACTTCACTGCTGTCTAGTGCTCCTTCCCTGGTTTTGACATAAAACTGCTCAATACTCCCACTGCATGTGCAATGTCTAGTCTAGTACAGACCATTGCATACATTAGGCTACCGAATGCACTTACATATGGAACACGGGATATGTCCTCTTCCTCTTCTTGTGTCGTGGGACATTGTTCAATAGATAACTTCACCCCTACAGGAATAGGAACCTTCACCGGTTTACTATCCTGCATATTAAACCTCTACAGTATTGTCTCGACATACTTCTTCTGGTTTAACCAGAGCTTCCTCTTTTCTCGATCTCTTTTAATTTCCATGCCCAAAATATAGTTTGCAGCACCAAGATCTTCCATGTCGAATTTGGAGGAAAATTGGGTCTTCAAATCCTGGATAATTTCTTTGTCATTTCCAATCAGAAACATATCATCCACATACAAGACAAGATAATTAACATGGTCACCAATTAATTTAAAATACACACAGTGATATGCTTTGCTTCTGGTGAATCCAAGTCCCCGTATAAATGTATCAAATTTCTGATATCACATCCTTGGTGATTGTTTTAACCCATACAGTGACTTCTTTAATTTGCATACCAGTTCTTTCTTACCCTTCACCACAAAGCCTTCAGGTTGCTTCATGTAGATTTCCTCTTCCAGATCCCCATGAAGAAATGCTATCTTCACATCCATCTGTTCTACCTCAAAATTAAAAGCAACAACAACAGATAAAAGTAATCTAATAGAAGCTACCTTGGCAACAAGAGAAAAAATATCACCAAAAACAATTCCCAACACCTGGGAATAACCTTTTGCTACCAATCGAGATTTATATTTCTCCACCTTTCCTTCTTCATTTGTCTTCTTCTTGAACACCCATTTGCTACCAATGGGTTTCCTTCCAGCCGACAACTCCACCAGAGCCCAAGCCTCATTTTTGTGCAAAGATGCCATTTCATCAACCATGGCCTCTTTTCAGAGTTTGACATCCTCTGAATCTACTGATTCCTTCACAGTTCTGGGATCATCATTGGTAACAGATAAAGCAAAATTTGAACAGAAAGCAGATGGACTATACCTTTCCAGCTGCCTTCTTTCTCGAACTAATCTTCTCACACCCGGAGTTTGTGGCTCTTCATCTTTTGATTCCTCCTTTGTTCTAGAGTCTAATTCTTCGTCCTTAAGCTAAAACTCTATCTTCTCAGGTTCCTTTGGTTGGAATTCATGTTTAATATCTTTCACCTCTCTGAACACCACATCTCGACTTTACACAACCTTCCTTGTTACTGGGTTCCAAAGATCATAACCCTTTAAACCATCCTTATACCCAATAAAGATGCACTTTTCCGATTTACTATCCAACTTGGTTCTTTTCTCCTTTGGAACATGTACATATGCATCACATCCAAATACCTTTAGATGTGAAAGAGAGGGTTTCTTACTAGTCCATACCTCTTGTGGAGTCTTATCCTCTAATGCTAATGAAGGTGCTCTGTTGACCAAGTAACATGCTGTCTCCACCATCTCTGCCTAGAATTCTTGTCCTAACCCAGCACCACTGAGCATTCTTCTTGCCCTTTCCATCAACGTCTTGTTCATTCTTTCTGCAACTCCATTTTTCTCAGGTGTGTATGGAGTAGTCTTTTTCCATGCTATACCACACCTCTTACAGAATTCTTCAAATTCCTTGCTGCAAAACTCTCCACCATTATCTGTCCTCAACACCTTTATCTTCTTCTCTGTCTGGTTTTCCACCAGAGCCTTGAATTCTTTAAACCTGTCAAAGACTTCATATTTCTTCTTAAGGAAATATATCCATGTATTCCTTGAGACGTCATCTATAAATGATACATTGTACACAGACTTACCTAGTGATGGAACCTTCATAGGTCCAAACACATCACTATGCACAAGTTCTAATATATGTTTTCGCCCTCTTACCACTAGAGGGGAAACTCACCCGATTCTGCTTCCCATATACATAATTTTCATAGAAATCAAAATCCAGAGAGCTATTAATCATACCTTCTACCATACCTTTACCATGAAGTATTAAAAGGTCCTTCTCTCTAATATGTCCAATCCTTTGATGCCACAACATGGTCTTCTCTCCAGAGACCACTAGGTTTTCTGCTCCACTTTCAGGAACCACAGAATTATTGCACCCATCAACAATAGTGCTACCTTGCAGCTTGTACAGAGTTCCAATTCAACCTCCCTGCATTAATACCAGTGCCCCCCAAGCCATCTTGTAGGTATCCTTATCGAATACTGTTCTTACACCTGCATCATCGAGCTTGCTTACAGAAATCAGATTTCTGGCTAATGCAGGAATATGCAAAACACCCGGAAGTGTTCTAACCCTTCCACCTTGCAACTTCAACTTTACTTTTCCACGACCAAGGATTTTAGCCTTCCTATCATCCCCCAAGAAGACATCACCACCATGATATTTCTCATACTCGCAGAACCACTCTCTATGGGGAGTGAAGTGAAAGGATGCACCTGAGTCAATCAACCATGCCTCATGATCTACATGTGTACTTGAAGAAGCCAAGTACACATCCCCACCTTCATCTGAGGTGGTTTTCACCTCTGAAGAAGGAGCATCATCAAATCCCTTTCCCTTTTGTAGTGCCCTTCCTTTCCGCATGTCTAGCACACCACCTTTACAGGTTTTCCTAGATATTTAGATCTCCCTCTAAATTTAGATCTCCCACTCGATGACTTATTTTTGTTTTTGTTCTGGGACCATCCTCGTATAGACAAGGCATCACCATTTTGGCTCTCCATATTTTTCCATCTCATCTCCTCCGTCAGCAAGGATGAGACTATTTCATCAAACTACACAGTAGTTTTATTGCTACCTATTGCAATAACCAAACTATGCCACGAATCTAGTAGAGAACACAACAAATTGATGCACTTATATTTATCTAAAATTTTAATATCAATAGATAATAACTGACTTACCACAATATTAAATGCATTCAGATGCTCTGTCACCGAGTCTCCATCTTTCATCCTCAGGTTATACAGCTTTTTCTGCAAGAATATTTTATTCACCAGAGACTTAGATTGGTACAAAGTCCCTAACTTCTCCCACAAATCCTTCGTCATAACTTCCCCTAATACATTCAACAATAATGAATCTGAGACACACAATGATATTGTGCTCATTGCCTTCCGATCCAACTTCTTCCATTCTTCATCGGATGCTCCCATTGGTTTAGTACCTGAATTTACTGCGATCCACTTATCTTTACCCACTAACAAATCCTCCAACTTTAGTTTCCACAACTCAAAACTCTGACCATTAAATTTCTCAATCTCTATCTTTCCACTGCTCACCATCTTTCACCACCAGAATCAACCTCGCAGATCTCCCACTTAACAAGGTCTACCATAGGCCCGAGTGAAACCCCTCAGCAACAAAGGCATCCCCTTGAAGCCAAAAAAAACTCTCATACAAAATGTAGGTTTTAACCCCGTACAGAATTACCTGCATATGAATTTTAAAACACAGAAAATAAACAATGCGAGAGCATAACACATATACACTGAGATTTTCCCCTGGATCCCAAAACCGGGACTACCAGCCTGATTTTTCATTATGTTCCTTTTAATGTTACAATACATATTTATACATGCCAAAGCATCCAATACCATGGACCGAAAACCATCGCGTCCAAAATGATGGACTGAAAACCATCACGTCCAAAACCATCACATCCAAAACCATGTGCGAAAATCATGCACAAAACCATAGGTAGGTCCACCTAACCTAATATAGGGTCCAAAAAAAAAAAAATCTTGGGCGCTGCCTTGGACCCCATAGAGGGGGATTAGCTTCACCCCTCAAACCCTATGTGACCCCCCCACTACGCAATCAGTACAACGAAGGGGAGGCTTTGAAGCCCCTCTAACCCCCCCGTTAACTACATGGGCTAGTCGTGGAAAGAATATAACACAACCCAACACGATGTAATAGCGCTGGCACACTATTCTCTAACTTCTGGAGGGGTGGATGACTGCACCTTCAACCATAGCTCTTCTATCTGAAGGTTCAGCTCTAGCTGAACCTTAGTCATTTCCTCTCGCACCTCACACACCTCTGCTGCTAATCTATGGATGTGCGCCTCTACTGGTGCATCTGCTGGGATGGCCAGCTCGGGGCCCATATGACACGCTTCTTCCAGTAGCTGTACCATCTGCCAATTTTATGACATGACCTCATCGTGTTGCAAGCTCAACTGCTCTATGTTGATCTTTTGCTTGCTCAGCACTTGGAATGTGTGACTCTCCCTACCCTGCAGTTCTGCAGTAATCCATCCTACAGAACATAGAGCACCTCCCACAGGTGCGAAGCCATGATGATCCCTATCCCTTTGAGTGTATTAATGGTAGGCTTGTCAGCGTCATTTGTTGTAACTAGTGCCCCCTTTGGCAACACTATTGTGTTTGTTGTCCGAGCACGTAGCATTTGCTCGGCTGCAGCTGTCCCACTTGTGAGGCTGGTTGAAAGGGTACCAACCTGAGGAGTGCGCACCTACAACTCCTGCAGCTATGCTCGGAGGCCCCCCCAACACAATCTGATTCTCCTCCACGAAATTCTAGAGGGCCTTGGTGGTGACATCGCACACTCTTTCACCTATGTCGTGCAGATCACGCTCAGTAAGGGTGATTGGGTCGATCGACAACTTATATGCTTTCACCTTTTTGCGTGGCCTCATCCGCTTGCTTGGGCGCTGGCACTTCAGTACTGTTGCCACTGTTTGTGGGTCTGTGCCGCCCTCTTCTTCCTCTGTTTCCATCTCTTTTTACTACCCATGCGAAGGCGACTTCTGGCCCTCACGCGCCTTCTCAGGTGCCTCCTATGTTGTTGCTGCTGTGGTCATTTTATGTTCTGCTGTTATTGGCGTAGCGTCCCACGCCTCATGCGCTTTTGCTGCCCCTGGTTGTTTCCTTCTCTTCTCTACCAATTGTGCCATGCACAGCTTGGCCTCCTTTTTCTTCTTCTGCGCCACAGATCTCTCCTAGGGCATGCCACTTCGGCGGCCATGTATCCAGTACATCAAAAATTACATCATCTGTGGCCATGAAAGGTATCTCGCTCCATTTCTTGGTTAGGTCCTTGCACGCTCTGATATATATGTTATGGAAGTTCGCTTTAAATTCTGCAAAACTTTGCAGGCTGTTGTAGACAATGGGTGATAACCACGGCTTGCGGTTAATCCCCATTCTGATGTTCATCTCCATGAACACCCATAATATCTTGTTGTCGCGGATCCGATTCACGTCTTTCGTGGCCCACAGTGAAGCATACTTCGCAGCCTCCAGCAAATCCCTGTCAATTGTGGGGAACTGGCTATCCTCTGGTAATTCTCCTGCCACCAGCACTATGGACAGCAGAAGCCATGCATAGTGGAACGTTTTTCCTTGTTCCTATGCCTCGCGGAAATTTTCCAGGAACTCCTTGCATAGGAACTTGGACCAGTTAAACTGGACCCCCTCCACGCATTGCTTAGCAAGTGCAACCACCGGCATGGGCACCTCGTCCATGCAACACTTCTGCATGAGCTTGCCTGCCAGTATCTGGGTCACCACTTTAACTGCTTTGTTGTTGATGTTGGATATGGCGTAGCCCCTTTTCTTCTTCTCCAGCTTGTATTTCTTCTTCATGGCCTCTGCGATGGCCAAATCGTTGCTCTTCCCCTCCGAGATGTTTGTGGGGTCCTCTCCTTTGCACGAAAGCTAGGTAATGCAATGGATTAAGTGGTCTGTGATGGGGATGGGCTCCTCCAACCACAAACACCCACCATGCACCAAGCAGAGCAGCTGCCTGATGACGAATATCGTTACTAGGGCGCGGTGGAAATGCAACACCAAGAGCAGGTTTAATAGCCCTGCTTTTCCCACTCCGCGTAACCACTTTTGCGGCTCCAATTCTATAACCCCCGCCATGGTGTTTTGTTTGGGCTTCATGAGTTGCGCAGTCTCTAGGTGAGGGAATTTCCTGTGGTTAGCAAGATCCCAATCTTCAAACTTAAAATTTGGCACCCATCTTAAGTGCGTGCCCTCAAAGATGATGTCATCCGAGAGGAGAAGAGTCTGGAGAGAGCTCTTGCTCTCGTCGAGGTCCTTGGGAACTTTTGCCTTCCCTTTCCGCGGAGGGATATACGCTGGTAGCTTTGTTGGAGGGTGTGCAGGCTTAGTTTCTTCCTCCATATCCTCATCCTCATCTTCTTCAATTATGAAGTCCTCCAATTCTTCGTCCTCCTCGTTGGATTCCAAGTTAACTATTTTCCCTTTCTCCTTCATCGTTAATTTGGTGCGCAACAGGTTTTGTAGGGACACACGCACCAAAATCATCGGCTGTTTGTCTTTCTTCGGCCTCGATGTGTGCGGTGATTTAGGGATTTCCGTTACAATCCCGATGCCTTCAGGGGCATCTTCTACAGTCAGGGCCTATGCAACCTCTTCAGCGGTCATCTCTGCAATTTCCCTGGCTTCCTCAGATGTTGTCATCTTTCTCGTCTAGAAATCTCTCAGTTTTTCAATCAGGGGCTCAATCAATGCTCTGCACAGGTCAAAAAGGTCTTTGCTCAAAATACATGGGGCATACAATAGCTCAATTTTCAAAGGACCAAGTGTTGTTTGTTGGGCAGCCCTTTGTAATTTATAGCATCTTTTGAATTTGAATTCGACCGTTCCCCCTAAATTCGGTTCATTAATGCTCCTTTGGTGGCAAATTTTCCCAAATCTTTTCCATAAAGCGCGTCTTAAATGCCCGTCGCCCGCTCCATTTGGTCTCAAGTCGAGCATCACATCATGAATAGTGACTCCAATAGTCACTTTCCAGCCAAGTCGTGCAGCAGTGCAGCCCTCCTTGCGCAGTCGTGGACCATGTGACACTTTTCTCTTGCGCATCACTCCAACATCGCGCAGCTCCCAGGCAGAGTATTTTATAGTCCTTCACCTCCTGTAAACTGCCTGGAGTGCTAAGACTATACTCCGCACAGTTAGTCAGGTGGCCGCGCCACCTGTATAGGGTTTCAACCAGTCATTCGTCATATTCCCTGAAAAACATCCACTTATTATTGTTATTGGCTGCGTCGCGCACTTTATCATCTGTAGTGCACCACCATGGGTGATCCGTTTAGTAATATGTGGTCCAATCCAAGGCATCAGGCTAATGAATTCTCGGCGGTAGTCCCCAAATTTTTCAACGGTATCGCGCACACCCTGTTTTATCACCCTGGTTTCCTGATCGAGAAAATCCTTCTTTATTTTTCCCTCAAGCTTCTTGACTTCCGCTTCCAGCAAAGCACTTTTCTCCCTTAATGACACCCTTTCTTTCATAAGTTCTTGGAGCCTAAGATTACCCTATCATATTTCTTCCTTAAGTCCCAAGCATTTTGCTTCGTTCAGTTGCACGATCCCTTCTTCCAAGGCTCTGCGAGCCGTCATATCCATCGACGATGCTATGCGTGGACTAGGCATTGTATGCTCAATGGGGATTACAACATTCACTCCGTACTCTAGCCTCAGATGCGTCTGCTCCATCAATTTCTTGCACATTGTCGTATAAGGCCACAGAACTACCAGTACGCACAGGTTCCAATCAGTCCACTACATATTGTGTACCTTGTTCAGTGCTTTGCATATTTCGTTAAAGGCTTCTGCATGGATAACCTTCTGTATATTCGTTCATTCCATACTCTGTTGTTCCAACCTGAGAGGTCATGCTTACTGACCGTGTCTCCTAACGCAAAGGCTGTGTGCATCCGTGCAGGTTTTGTGACATATTCCTGTATCCATCTAGACAGATGTGCGCATGGACCATTCTGGCCAGCAATCTTGTCTGTTAATCGCATGTGAGGCTTCCCAAACCGTATGCGCATCAATCTCCTGCATTCGCGCCAACCCTCAAAGCTTCCTTGGTGTGTACACCACCACCTCACGGGCATAGGGCATAGTACCCATTTCAACGCTTCGACACATTGTTGTTCTGGCACCTCCCTTTCGAATCTTTTCAGGAAGTCATCTACCTCACTCAACCCATCATGTTACAGTTCATCGTGGTTACCTCATGTAACCGGTTCTGCCATCACTCTATCTCTTTGTCAAAATCCAATGTACAGGAGCTTTTGCGCTGCCATGAGATTCATCCATCCGCAGTGGGATTTGCCCAGTCTTGCTCTTGCGTGGTTATCTTGTAGATGCAGTCCAGGTCATCATCGCTTTCATAGTCGCGGACTGGCTCTGTGTAGTGTGATCCTTCTACAGGGTCTAAAGGTACGACTACGCGCAAAGACTTTTTCTCAAAAATCATCTTGCGCTTCTTCAAATTTATCACCCCATTCATGTTAGTGGCCCAATCTATCCCTAATAGCACAGGGTAGGGATTGCTGTCATCAAAAATCTATATCACTTCAAAATCTGCTAGCGCACTTGCCCCTTCAATATCTATGGTGATTCTGTGCAATCTTCCCATATGTAGGATCTTTTGCTGGTTCGCCATCCACAGCTGGATAGGAGACCATTGTAGCATAGGCCTTCCCATGCGCTCCCATGTCTGTTTCGGCAAAATGTTCGCGTCTGATCCTAGGTCTAGAATCACTTAGTCCATCACATATTCCCCAATATGCACGGTCAATCTCATCTCTCTTCCCATCCTTGTTGCGTGCTTTCCAATCTTCCGGACTACTTGTGGTTCTCCTAGCGCGTTCCCAGCATATCTATTAATGAGTTCCTGCAGTCCCTTTACAGCCTTACTGTCACGCAACAACTTCATGCATGTTTCTAGGAACGTCATGAGCATTGATGGGTCCATGTCTGGCTCCGTTCTGTCTTTGTTTCCTGAAGTGGAGGCATTAGCGAAGCTCTTCCTGGCTTCCATGAAGGTTTCCTTAGCGTGCTCCAAATCAAACTCTGGTTCTTTTGTCGGAGTCTTGCGAACCCAAGTACTCTCTTAAGGCTGCTTGCCTTTGTCATCCCCTGTCCTAATTCCACTTCGGAGCACAATATTCACATTAGGTTCTTCCTCACACGGCTCAAACCTCATCATTTGCAGGTTCTGAGTCGGGGGAGGTTGAAGCGTTCCCTTGTTGTGTAGCCTTGCTATCAGTGTGGGACAATCCCCCATCTCATAATCGAACAATGTACAATACAAGCATGATGGATGCTTCAGATTTGTACAATCACGAGGATAATGCCTTGGCCCTCCGCAATTGTAACATATCATCTATTTGGGACCTCTTCCAAGTCCTCCTCCATCTCGGCCTCGTCCGCACCCCTGAAATCCGGTTCGCACCATCCCTGCGTTCTGGTCAAGGGGTCGCGTCCTGGCCTGCACTCTGTAGGTGGGAGTCCTATCCATCATTAGTTCATAGCTTTTGCAGGTATGCTCATCATGTCCCACTGACCTACAGAAATTACAGAACAAATGCTGCAAATTCTGCGTGTACTTCTGCAATAAATGGCATTTATCCATAGCATTCTTTCCTCCTATTTAACAAATCGCGCACCACAACGCAGGCACTACACTAGGTCCTGCTTGTGCCTCCGGTCTCAATGGCATTGGTCCTCCTCCCACGAGGTAATTTGCGAACACCAAAAAGTGGTCCTTGTCATGTCCCTGACCCCCACACTTTACGTACCATACTTCATTGCGCACCTCTAGGTGAGCCTTCCTGTCCTGTTTCAGAATTTGCATTTCAAGGCATAAGTTTTTCAACTGCACGTGGATCTGTTGAACTGCTAGGTTGGGATCCTATATCGAGGTCTCATGTAGTCTCATCGCGATCTCCAAGGCCTTGACTTTAGTTGTTAGCCTCTGTTGTGACAACGCATTCCTTAGATGCGACGTTAACGATGCTAAAAACCATTCGCAGTGTTGTTCATCTGTCAATGTCATGTTAGCTTTGCGAATTGTGCACTTTAGTCTTTGGTCCAACTCCCAAGGGGTCTTTCTTGGTAGCATTGTGATTTCCTCGAACCCAATTATTGACTGTGCCTCTGACTTTGGCTTGCTAAATTCCCTGTTCAGCGCAGTTTGGATGTCTGCGATCCCCGCATTCGGATTGTCATTATAATGCTTAATGTACCAGGTCAGCGCGCGATCTTGTAGAGTGCTGACCAACGTTGCTTTCTTTATATTGTCATCCATGACTCCCTGTGCTTCCCATACAACTTTTATCACGAACCAAAACTGGTCCGGATCTTCATTTCCTACTCCCTTGAACACCGACAAATTTATCGCGCTTTCTATATTAACTCGCAGGGGTGGCAGAGGTGGTATGGGCAAAGATGGGGGTGAAGACGGTGAAACTGGCGGTGGTGTGGGTAGGGGTGGTATGCGCGGAATCCTCTGCCTTATCAAATTGATCACACTTCTTGGTGAGACCTTCGCGAGCTCTTCCTCATCTCCTCACAGAGGTGAAATCAAGGGGCTAGTTTCTAGTTCTGCGTTACCTTTGTTTTTGTAAGTTCTCCCACTTAGCGTAGCCCCAAACATCAATTTATTCGCATAATCCATTTTTCACACAGTAGCATTTTAATCCAAGTGTTCAAATATTTAACGTACTTACCTCGCGGATCTTTGAGGAAGCGTCGCTCTGCCTCACTGTAGATGACTGAAGTATCTACCGCGAATTCAGTAACGAATCCTCCTTTAATTCGATCGAGCCAATGATCAACATTGCACGTGATCTTATCCTCTGATGCTTCTAATTTGCGCACCAATTCTAGAGTCCACACAATAGGTCTGTCGAGCTTGCACCTTCCTTAGCTATCTGCTAGCTTCGCGATCCACTCATATAGCTTAGTAGCGAAAGATGCGAAGAAAATTTCGTGGATCTCTGTGTACAGGTAACAGTCTAACCACTCTTCTTTTGATAGTCGTGGATTCCTATTCTCCTACGCTACGAACTCATGAATCTTCCTGTCCAACCAATTTTCAATTTCTTTCTTAGTTGGATTCCAGTGATACGGCATCAAACATCTCTATTCAGATCCCGGTCCCGATAATGGAACCATTTGTTGGCTTGTTAGGGCCTGACCCAGGTTCAGAGTTAATTAGCCAAAAAAATCCCTGTACTACTGGCCCTATCGGCAACAGTCCGCGGAGTGTGAACTGAGGTCTCACCCGAATTAGTATGGGGGGGTGTTGGAACCAAGTTTCCGCACCCTTGAGATGTCTGAGTGGTTGACTTGGTACAACCGTTAGTCCCTTCACGCAGGTTACTTCGCACACTTCCCTGGCCTTTGTGCCCTGATATATTCACCTTTGTGCAGCCCTAACCAGGGTTGTGGGGCTTCTGCGCTGCTGGAGCAATACTCTACACTATTCCCCTAAGTCACACCCGAGATCTTACTTATCTTCTTACACCAGTTGGTTATCTTCGCGTAAATGGATGCCTTATCTTATATTTATTTATACATCACATTCATATGAGTCCGCGCAACAAATAAATAGTAAAATTGCAATTCATACCCAATAATACATAAAACAGGAAAAGATACACAAAAATATGGTAAAACTTCTCTTTATTAATGCTTTCAACGGTTATAGACTCGACTAGCCTTGCGCACTCAGTTGCAGGGGTCCGCACACTCAGCTGCAGACTACTAGGCCTTTGTGCATTCAGCTGCAGAGCCTTCTCCTACTCTATGACCCAAAGACACGACTCGCACTTCAACTCAATGCTTCACCAATCTTCTAGACTCATCATCCTTCGATGTCATTCACTTTTTTCTACACTTAAAGCCTCGCTCTATTTATACAATCCCATGGTTCGCGGACCATGGGTAGATCTTTCAAACCGACATTACATTACAAAACCAAGGGTGTACAACCCTGTGACTCTATTATGACTTCGCACTTCGTGACGATCTTTCAAACCGACATTACATTACAAAACCAAGGGCGTACAACCCTGTGACTCTATTATGACTTCGCGCTCCGCGACCACAATTCGCGGAGTCTTTACAATGGACTTGGTCAAAACTTGGGCTTTAAGCCCCAAAACATGCTTTGGGGGGGATTCCACGTCCAACAGATGATTTATCAAAAGATAAGAATCTCATTGGTGTGAAATGGGTGTACAAGACAAATTTGAATGAAAAGAGAGAATTTGATAGATTTAAAGCAAGGCTTGTAGCACAAGGATTCTCACAACAACTAGGGATAAACTTTGGAGAAACGCTTTCTCTGGTAGCCATATTGGATACTATAAGAGTAGTATTGGTAACAACAACTCAGAATAAGTGGAAAGTGTATTAGATGGATGTGAAATCAACATTCTAGAAGAGGAAATATATGTGCAGCAACCTCCAAGTTATGAAGTTGAAGGTCATGAAGATAAAGTATATAGATTAAAAAAAACACTTTATGGACTCAAACAAGCACCAAGAGCCTATTATAGCAAAATTGACAGTTATGTGATAAAGAATGGATTTTTCAAAAGTAACATTGAACCTATCTTGTACACAAAGGTATATGAGCATGCTCAAATTTTGACTGTTTGTATGTAGATGATATGATTTATATTGGTAATCTTGAACTCAATGAGTTTAAAGAAATAATGAAAAAAGAAGTTGAAATGACAGATCTTGGTCTTATGAAATGTTTTCTTGGCATAGAAGTTGAACAATTAGAGAAAGGAATTTTTATTTGTCAAAATAACTATGCTAAAAAATTGTTGAAAAGATTCAGGATGTAAAATTGTAAACCTACTATTACACCAATAGTGACAGGTACAAAGTTAAGTAAGGATGATGAAGGATCAGGTATCAATCCAACTTTATTCAAAAGATTGGTTGGCAGCCATATGTATCTCACAACTACAAGACCAGAGATTATGTAAGGAGTTAGTTTGATTTCTAAATTTATGGAGTCTCCAAAAGGCTCACATTGTAAAGCAAAAAAAAAAAAGATTCTGAGATACATAGAAAGAATTACAAATTATGGCATATTGTATGAAAGCACAAAAAAACGGATTTGGTTGGATATACTAACGTTGATTTTACAGGGAGTTTGGATGATAAGAAAAACACTTCTAGTTATGAGTTTTATCTTAGTTCAGGTGTGATATCATGGTCATCTGAGAAGAAACCTATTGTAACACTTTCATCAAGAGAAGTAGAATATGTAGCAACAACATCAACAACATGTCAAGCACTATGGTTACAATGGATTTTGGATGGACTTCGAAAGAAGAAGGATCAACCACAGTGTATTGCGACAACACCTCCATGATTGCACTATCCAAACATAGTGTGTTTCATCATAAGAGAAAACATATTGATACAAGATATCATTTTATTAGAGAACTTGTGAGCAATGGAAAATTTTATTTGAAGCCTTGTAAATTGAGTGATCAATTGGCTGGTATATTCACTAGGGCATTAGCAAAAGATGTATTTGAGTTTCATAGAGGAAACTTGGCAATGGTAAGCCTAGGTGAAAGTTAGACCAAGAGACATGCTTGAGTTGTCACCTGTCGTGTCTTAGTTTAGCAGTCATAATTAAGGGGGAATGTTAAAGATAGCGAATTACTCCCGAGTGTCTTAGTTTAGCAGTCATTATTTTGGGGCAATGTTAAAGATAGCTAATTACTTCCGAATGCATAGTAATCCAAATTTAGAATTTGACTTAATTAGTGCCAGTATGACTTAATTGAATCCAGTGAGTGTCATTTTGAATTCCATCTTATATTTGGAAAGGTTAAATTTAGTTTGCGTTGATATACTTTTCAACAAATTTACTAAAACTTTTCTTTCCATTTAATTTTTACATTATTCTCTGATCACAGTCAAATAGTGAAGTTTCTGCAATCGAGTAATCTATACTTTTTGCAATTCTTCGCAAGAGAATGCCCAGGTGACCGTAATTAACAATACCATATTGCTGCCATGTGTATAAATAGTAAATCTTTGAAAGTGCTTTAATGGAGCCATTTTTCCTTGATCATAGTCAAACTCTGGAGTTTTTACAGTTGGATACTCCATAATTAGCAATACCATATTGCTGCCATGTATATAAATAGTAAATCATTGAAAGCAGAGAATCCGATGTACGTGTGCTTTGGATATTTCATTAAACTATGTTTTTAAACATTATTCTGATTTCATTATTCATTCAAATTCCGATGGAACAAAAAAGATATTTCTTTCAAACTCCGATGTAACCAAAAATATGTTCAGTATAAAGTTAGTGTATGATTTTTTTGGAAGTTTTTTAGTGGGTTTTTTTAATTTAATTTTTTTTTTAATTTAGTAAGAATTTATTGAAATCACAAATTTGATGGGTAACCCTACACAATGGAAGTGCCCTAGGGTTTTTCAGGGTGTTGAATTTATATAAGACAAAAAACCAGTTTAAATAACACAAATCAAGATTTCACTTCAAAATTTTCTACCTAATTTTGGACCAAAAAACAACTCCTAAAATTAAAAAATAAATAAATTAACACACTCTTACGATAATTAAAACATGTTTTTCATAAATTAAACTTTATATTTTATTAATTTAAATTACTAATTTTGCTTTTCTAGTTTTTTTTTTAATATTTAATATTTTTATTAATTCAAATTATTTATTTTGCTTGTCCCTTTTTTGTTTTGATATTTGTACATGATATTTCTGAATTTGGTTTGATATTTAAATTTTAAAATAAATATTTTGGAAATTAGTGTTAGATTTCACAAATATTTGAAAATTAGATAAATATTTTAATTTTTTTGGTGTGAATTTATAATATTTTAAATATTTCATATTTTTATTAATTTAAATTATGTATTAATATTTGGAGATAATATTTTTAAATTGGGTTTGGTTTGATGAGTTAATATTTAAATTTTATTGATGATGATGATGATGATTAACGTCTGGTGAGACCAAACATTGGTCTATCCGACCTAAAGAAACAAATTATTTATTTTGATTTAAGATTTTTTTTCCTATGCTAAAAAAGCTTGGAGGGAGGTTAGTATTGTAACAAAGATTGTGAAACTGAGATCTAATGTGGTTGTACGTAGCGGGGCACTCTAAGAGGAAGTAGTTTTCATCCTAGATGTTCCTATTCTCACATATATGGCAGATCCTTTCCATCCATGGTGTTTTAGGAACTACCCAACAACTTGTTTCACTATGGAGCTCATGAGAATTCGTTCTAATATTTGCTATATTAATTTTCTTCTTTGAGCTAGTTAAAATAGAGAGATACTTTTGATCTTCTAGGGTGGGGTTGATGGCCTTCATATAATAACTTAATTTTCTTTTAGCTGCTAAATCTTTCTCACACCACATTTTTTCTTTAAACTTAGAGGTAACAATATCTTTAATGTTACTAATGTTTTGCAATGCATCATTCTCATTAATCTCCCAATAGTTTAACTAGGCCCTTGTGTCTTTATGCCACCTTCGATTGAGCCAACTTAATATTTAAATTTTATGTATACATGAATGAATTAAAGTTTGTTCTTATGTTCTTTTTTTAGTAATCTAAAGGGATTAGATCCAATGGTGGAAAGTTGGAAGTTCTCCACCATTCGACAAAACCCCCCATTAAGTCCTTCTTTTCATAAGCCCTAAAGAGTTGGATTCAATGGTGGAAAGTGACGAGTTTTTCATTATTGGATAACATTCAATACCCATGAAGGCTTCCCTCAAGCCATGGGGGCACCTTGATGTAGTGGTCATATATAAGCCATGGTTGACACCTTTAGGTGGTGGTCAAACATGTGGTTGCATCCAAAGAGACCATATTAAATGGTTTCATGGATTTTGCACACATAAATGGATCAAAACTCATATTGGGGTCATCCTTTATAATAAGCCAAAAGAGTTTGGAACAATGGTGGAAAAAAAGGAAATTTTCACCATTGGGAAAAGTTCCCTAGAGCAATGGGGCAGCTCGAGGTTCAATATTAAATGGTTTTATTACCCATGCACATGTCATAAGTGGATCAAATCTTGTCCTCGAGTCCTTTTCTAAAATCCAAAAGGGGTTGAATCCAATGGCAGAAAGTGAGGAGTTTTTCACCATTGGGAAAGGTTCAATTACAATGAGGGCCTCTTTGGAGCCAAGGGGCACATTGAGGTAGTGTTTGAACATGTGGTTACACCTAGATCTACTTGCACCCACAGAGACCATATTAAATGGTTTTGTGACCCTTTCTAACTCATAAAATAGTTTCATGAGAAAGAAATCTAGTTGCACCCACAGGAACCATATTAAATGATTTTGTGATACTTTCTTAGTCAGAGGATCTTATTTCTAAAAATTAGTAAACAATTTGTTTTCCGAGCTAAGCTAGTTGAATACTATATAAAAACCAAAATATAAACATCATAGCTTAAACATTATAGAACCCTTTAAGAATTAAAAAATACTAAAAAAATATGTGATATTAAACAATCATTGTAGAATTTCTTAAATATTTTTTATTTTAAAAATAAAAAAGTGTGTTTTAGGAATACACATAGATTATTATTACCTATACATTTCATAAGAACTAGAATTATTGTAAAATAAATGTATGCACATTCCTATATGTTTTTTTTTTTTGGTAAGTTTCGGTAGGACCCACTCATATTCCACATTTTTTACAACATTTTACAACCTCTCTGCAGGATTCGAACTCGGCTGGGCGGTGTGAAAGCCATCCGCCCCAGCCATTACATCAGCCATTATATGTTACCAAATCCACCATTGTCAATTTTCAATCATCAATTTGATCTTACCATAAATAAGAACAAATCCCATGAATTTATAAAAAAATGTTCAAAATGTGAACATTCATAAGAGAAAATCTTTAAAATTACATTTAAAAAGGCATTGGTTGAATCACCTTAAATGAAAAAACCTATGAAATCAAAACCATGTTTTCCAATCATGTGAAACTTATTAAAATATTAAATTAATTTTCAGATATATACATCAAACATATTACTCTAATTTCCAAAATATTTATGATAAACTATTAATCTATAAAACTAAACCAAATTCAAAAATATCATCTCCACAATTTAAAACAAATATTCAACTAAACCAAATTCAAAAATATCATCTCCACAAGTTAAAACAAAATATTCAACTAACAAAATAAATCATTTAAATAAATAAAAATATTAAATATTAAAAAAATTATGAAATCAAAGTCACTTTATTAACTTAATTTTCAAATATTTAGGTTAAACTTTTTAAATTAATTTCCAAAATATTTATAACAAAGTTTAAATATTAACCCATAAACCTAAATCTAATTCAAAAAAATCATATCCAAATATTAAAGCAAAATATGTACAAAGAAAATAAATAATTAAAATTAATTAAAATATTAAATATTAAAAAATAAAACTAAAAATATTAATTTAAATTAATAACAAACATAATATATAATGTTGTTGCTTAGTACAGCATATATATATATATATATATATATATATATATATATATATATATATATCTTAAAAACTAATATAAAAATTTAACATAATGAGAGTTTAATAAACTTCATGTTAGATTTGTTTATATCTTGTTATTATTTATTTCTGATGTAAATAATTGCTTAAATTATGGTGGGAAGTTATCTTGTGTTGCTCAAAGACTACAATAATAATCATTATTATGACACTTAGAGAATATAATATTTTTTTCATTTTTAATATAATTTTTATATCTCACAATTATTTAAAACCACATAAAATATTCATCAGCCAATTAAAAAAATAATTTACCTTTAAAAAAAATCAAAATTAATTTTCAATCTTCAAAATATTTTGTTTAATGTTCATTTTTTTTTCAAAATTTTAATAAACTTAATAGAATCTGTTTAAAATTTTCAAAACTAATTGAAAATCAAAACATTTTGACCAAAACAAAAAACATCATTTGCTTCTAGAGCTCCCTCTTTTTGAATGAAATGGGAATGATGTGAAGAAAAAGTAGTTTAATGCAGTATCCAAAGCACATGCACATCAGATTCTCTATTCAGATGGCTCCATTAAAACACTTTCAAATATTTATTGTTTATATACATGGAACTATGATATTTCCAATTACAAACTATCCAATTGTTAAAACTGCACAATTTCACTAATTACCATTGTTCACCATTTGTGGGGCATTTTCATGCAAAGAACATATTGCCAATTACAAACTATCAAACTGTAAAAACTTTGTAATTTTACTATGATCAAAAAACTAATTACCATGGTTTTCCATTAATAAGGCATGTTCTCGCCAAATCCAACCCTCCTAAAAAACTAGGCTACGTTTAAAGATTCTCCCTTGAGTGAGCATTTTCCTATTTCTACCCACCTTATTTGACTTCCTAGAACCATATTCAACTCTGTATGGCTTAGTTCTAGTCATACCAAAAAGAGAATCAATAAATTAGAATAGAACAATTTTAAATGAAGTTAACGACACAAGTGATGTTGTTTAAAGAATGTGATATATCCATAAAATGTGTGTATTATTTTTTCAATCTTATTAATCATATAAACAAATACAAAAAATAAAAGATTAACATCACTAACTTGGACATGTAACTAAACATAATTAAGAAATTATTAACATAACTAAGAACTCCACAAAAAGTGGAAAGTTGTCTATAAAAAAGAGAAAATATAAAAATCCACTATAATAAACTTATTTAAAGGTAACCATGTTGAATTTACTTAAACTTATAAATTATGAAAATATAATTTAACCCAAGTAAGTAATGGTAATAAAATCATGTCATAGCGTATTAAGTTGAAATAGAAAGTTAACATGAAAGTAATACTACATCCCGAGAGTTATTTCAAAGAATTGTTCATTTGAAATCAATCAAAATTTATGAAATATTATCATTATCATTATTACATAGCTTATTCATATTTACAATATTAAAAATTAAATTTAAAGATATTTTACAATCACAATCCTATTTAAATCTAAACCTATAAGAAACATTCAATCTTACATTGACATACGCATATTTTACAATCTAAACCTATAAACATTGACAATATGCATATTTTACAATCTAAACCTATAAAAAACATTCAATCTTACATTAAAAATATGCATATTTTACAATGTAAATCTAGTAAAAAAGGAATTCAATGGTTTATACATTATTAGAAATCAAATAAATTTTATTATTCATTTATTATTTATAACTCATGCTTGCATATTTAAAATGTCAATAATTTGAATTACAAACCTAGCTATTATAGCTCCAACCATACAAATAACTATTTAAATTATCTATATATATATATATATATATATATATATATATATATATATAAATTTACAAGTAGATTACAACAATTAACAAGATTATAAACTTTTTGAACATTTAATTCTCTATAAATCCTATTTAAAAATCAACACATATTTCTCTCTGAAAGAATCTCACATAGAAAGCCCATAAAAAAATTCCAACCATACAAATAACTATTTAAATTAAAAAAAAAAAAAAAAAACTATATATATATATATATATAATATATTAATTACAACAATTAACAAGATTATAAACTTTCTGAACATTTAATTCTCTATAAATCCCATTTAAAAATCAACACATATTTCTCTCTAAAAGAATCTCACATAGAAAGCCCATAAAGAAAAATTCCATTACCATGAAGTTTTATTTCCCTTCAGAGAATCTCACATAGAAAACCCATAAAGAAAAATTCCATTACCATCAAGTTTTATTTCCCTTTCAATTTAAGTTTTCGTGAATAAATAGAAATTAAAATTAAGATTGAGATCAAAATAAATGTAAAATGTGGCACATTAATTTAAAGGTCACATTTGGTGAACTTGATTTTCAAAGAAAGTCCGCTTTACGTGTATGAAACTTGTTTTACATTACATGTGAATCACATTCGATTAAACTAAGGCTAAAATCTTTTTTTTATCGCATATGATTTTATCATTGATTTATTTTCTGGATTTCATATTCCATTTTTACGTCCATCTTTGAGATAGGAAATTATTTATTCACAAATTTTTTAAGGTACAAATTTCAAAAAATAAGGAAAATCCTTTTTCATTATGGAAATGTGGATCTGAATGATATGGAATACATTTCTCAGTTGTTCAGGATTCAGGCTGTACCTATAAAACATGGTATGAAATATCTTGGCTTCAATCTGGAAACGTGGATCTGAATGATATGGAATACATTTCTCAGTTGTTTAGGATTCAGGCTGTACCTATAAAACAGGGTATGAAATATCTTGGCTTCAAGCTTAAGCCCTCGGCATATTCCATAACCGACTGGACATGGATCACCAATAAATTTTATAAGCTGATTTCAGGATGGGAATACAGATGCTTATCGTTGGCGGGCAGATTGATCCTTTCCCAAGCTGTGCTTACTCAATTATCCGTCTATTGGGCACAATTATATTATTTACCTTCAGCAATCATTAACAGATTAAACAGTTTGATGGCCAGTTTTATCTGGGGAGGGAATAAAGATAGGAGAAAATATCATCTCACAAATCTAAAAAACTTAACCCTTCCAATGAAAATGGGGGGTGGGGCATCATGCACCTTCGATGTTTCGGTATGGCCCTTCTTGTCAAATCTTTGTGGAGAGCTGTGTTTGGGAACAATCTTTGGAGCTCTGCAATGATAGCTAAGTATCTCGAAAACAAAGACCTTTCATATTGGTACCGGATCAAATGTTTTGGAAAAAGCCAAGGATCGGCAATATGGAGAAGTTTTAAAAAGGTATCTCAATTCTTCTTGAAGAGACTGATATGGAAATTACAATCTGGCAATAGCATATTAAATGGATTTGATCCTATCTTGGGAGTACAGACAGACTCCCCTTTCCCTCAACAACTCCTCACGGTCCTTCATCAAAAAGGCCTGTTCTATTGGGCACAATTAATACATGGATGGCAGGGATCCATTCCTACTTGGAAATCAACAATTGAGCTGGGGCTCGATGTTTCTCTAACTGATATTTGGAATAAGATAATTTGGGATATGAAACTAGCGGGCTTCTTCAAATCGGAAGAGGATGACAGCATTGTCCTTCATATAAAGGATGGAAAGTCAAATGTTTTGGTCAAAGATATTTATCTCTCCATGATAGAAAATCACTTGGATGCCTCCCGCAAAATTTTCCCTGTGACCTTCTAGAAAACTGGTGTTCCTCTCAAGATCACGTTATTTGCATGGCTAGTCTTTCATGATAGGAACCTCACTTGGACTAATTTGCAAAAAAGAAATTGGCAAGGGCCAGCGATTTGTTCTATTTGTTTTGCTGATACAAAGGACAATTATCATATGTTTCTAAACTATCATTTCACCCGAAATCTTTGGAACCAGCTGGCATCTCATTTTGGCTTTGTTTTCTTCTCTCCCTCCTCTATAACGGATGCCTTTAAATGGTGGAGCTCCCAGAAAATCAAATGGAGATCTATTCCACTTTTAGTTTTCTGGTTTGTCTGGAAATGGAAGAACAAAACAATTTCTGAAAATGGAAGGGAGGACTTTGGTCTCATATATGATAAAATTATTCCTTTTTATTCAACTATCCTTCCGGCTTCTCCCCCCTATCCAAAATATCAGCATATTACAGCATCAAACAATCTCTCCATTCCTTGGGCACACTTCGATGGTGCATCAAAGAATGGCGTATGTGGCTGCGGAGTATACTTACACATAGAAAAGGATCTGCATTACTATATCTACTGGAATGGTGGCCTGGGAACTAACAACCGAGCCGAGGCAATGGCCCTCCATGGACTTCTCATCTTCTGCACCTTTTTGGGAATTAGCTCAATACATATTTATGGGGACTCAAAAGTCATTATAGAGCATGTAACTGGAAAACTTTCTATAAGTAGTGACTCTCTTATGGGATGGATGAACAGAATTGTTGTTCTCTGGAATCCATCTCGCTTCCCCATATCACACATCAAGCGCCTGCAAAATTTGGAGGCAAATGAACTCTTTAAAAAAGGTTTGCAATCCTCTCCAGGTATGTGGCACCTGCGCATTTCTGTGGATTCCATTACATTCTGCCCACATCCCTTCAAAATGCTCAGCATATAGTGTTGATACATCTGGTATGTTTTCTTTTTTGTTTCTGCCTCAAAATTGATTTCCTGTCAAAAGGAACTATCTCTCTGCTTTTTTCTACTGTCTTAGAATATTTATGGGACTCCAAAAGCAGTTTTGTCCAGTATAATGTTGTATCTCTCTATATATCTCTCTATGTTGCTATCTCGCTGAAAAGATTCAGCTGGTCTGTCCATATACACAAATCTCAGCATGTACCGAAATTTTTTTGACTCATATAATACAATATATACAGCTTTTTCTCCTGAAAAAAAAAAAAAAAAAAAAAAAACAAAACAAAACAAAACAAAACAAAAACAAAACAAAAAAAAAACAAAACAAAACAAAAACAAAACAAAAAAAAAACAAAAACAAAAACAAAAAACAAAAACAAAAAAACAAAAAAACAAAAAAAAAAACAAAAAACAAAAAACAAAACAAAACAAACAAACAAAACAAAACAAAACAAACAAACAAACAATTATCTAGGCTTAATGATGAATCATAAAAATTTTCTTATGTAATTTTTACTAAAATATTTTGCTTAATTCATTATGGGTCACATAAACTTAAACACAGAAACCTCCCTCTCTATTATTCAAATGCAATGTAAAACATTGCCCTAACCTTTAATTTATTAAAAATTATCCAAAGATATGTGAAATAGGGTTGGAAAGAGATTTATGTTAAAAAAATTAGGATGACTATGAATTTCTTTGGGTAAGAGGAGGAAGTTTATACACCCTCCCACTCTTCACTTAATATAAAACGATTTACCTAGATTTGAAAGATTTACCTAGATTTATTGTAGAGAATTGAATGACGAAAATAATCAAATAATATTTAGGGTTTCGTAGATTTGAAAGATTTACCTAGATTTATTGTGGAGAATTGAATGAAGAAAATAATCAAATAATATTTAGGGTTTTGTTGTATTTTGAAGAGATTAACTACGGTTTACCCCAACAATTTCTAGTTTGAAAGATTTACCTAGATTTACTGTGAAGAATTGAACCAAGAAAATAATCGAATAACATTTAGGGTTTCGTTGTATTTTGAAGAGATTAATTACGGTTTACCGCAACAATTTCTAGTTTGAAAGATTTACCTAGATTTATTGTGAAGAATTGAACCAAGAAAATAATCGAATAATATTTAGGATTTCGTTGCATTTTGAAGAGATTAACTATGGTTTACCTCAACAATTTGTGAAGAAACACGATATGTACATGTCATTTCACCCAAGATATTTCTCCTTGAAATGTTTTGGGAAAGCATTAATTTATAATAAAACAACTTTCGTTTTAGGAAATATAGGCGAGGTAAACTGAACTAGATTTACTGCAATTTATTTATGGTCATTAAGTAAATAAGTATTAAAAACTAATTTGTGTTTATGTGATGCAGGGGAATCTATTATGAATGGGTTGAAACCTAAGAAAATCAATTCGATGAATAATTATTAAGGAAGAGATTATTATTGGTATACAAAGGTCTTCCAATGGTCTTCGAAATGAAAATGAGCTTTAAAAATAATCTTTATTTCCATTTTTATTATTATTAGTATACAAAGGTCTTCCAATGGTCTTCGAAATGAAAATGAGCTTTAAAAATAATCTTTATTTCCATTTTTATTATTTGGACAGTTACCAAAATAATTATTCAATTTTTTTATATATAAAATCCTAACTATTCATTTAAAAGGGAAAAAAGTTGGATAACTCTGAGGGAAGACACTTAGGTTTTAACAGCATGACTACACCTAATGTACAAACGAGAATATGATATTTTATAATCTTTGATTATGTGATTTGGATATAATATTTCTATAGTTTTTATTTTTATTTTCTTGTGTAAGTGTGTTAATTTATACTATGATTTAAATCATTGACTTGATCAATTATTTACACCACTTTCATTATTTAATCTTGTCTCCTATGAGATATATATATTATCATAAGTAAATAGATTGAATTATTTATATGTTTTGTTGTTAATTGAGCTATAGATGTTTGACCTTGTTCGCCTATTACAATAATTTGTGTGAATACTATTTTTATCAGTTATATTCTCTTTTTATTTTATTTTTGTATTGATTTGTATTCTTACATCTTAAATCTGACAATAAGATAATGCATTGATTTGATTGTGGTTGTCTAGTTGCAGCCTATACATGATTGGTTTACCATCTAATATACATACTATTAGATGATAATATTATTCTTAACACTCGTCTTTTGTAGGGTGAATGAGGAATGATAATACATGATGTTATATTGTATCATGCTTTGCCCTAGGATGAGTTACCAATAAATGGGATATAAGCATAACTTACATTTAATTATTTTTCTTTTATCTTTGATCATTTATTTTCTTTCGTTTTAATTTCTTATAGAAGATCATTTTCTTCTTTCATAATTAAGGTTTCAATTTGATATCATTGACTATATGTTGTATGTAAGTCTCTCCCACCTAGAGTTTCACATTTCACGCTCTTTTTACTATAAACATAATCTGATCATAAATATTTTCCTATCATAATACATTTTATAATTTGATACAAGGAATACCGTTGAGGTGAAGGGTGACCAACCTTTTTCACTTGAAGCAAAAAGATCTCCAAACCTCAATGAATGTGTTCTTTGATTTTTCAGAGTTACCGGAAGAATCTGGGAACCAACCAGGCATTCTCTTACAAAGAACTACCAATCCTAGATTACACAACTATGGAAAGTTCATAATTTGACTATGACCAGAGAAAATAAATATCATAATTTAACATTACCATGGCGTTAACACGTGAAGAACTATAGGGTTGAAAATTTCAGAAATGAAGGTTGAAATGCTTTTCTTTTCTCGCTAAAACCAGATACAAAGAGTATATCTTATATCAATATATAATAAGAAAGAAAAGGAAAAAGTAAAATAGAGATAATAATGCAAAATCAGATTGAAAGAAAATCTTTAACAAACCACCGTGGCTTATATCTATATAGAAAATTGGCCTACACTTTTGATCATTGCCTATAATTTTCTTTGGGCGTGTTGTTTTGTTTCAACCTGAAAACATGGAGGACGTTTTCAGGCAAATGAAGGTCACATGTCTAAGGTGTAAATCATGGGAACACTCCAAATTAAAATTTCTGAACAACAAGAGACGCTTGAAAAGGTTGCAACCAAGATATATTTGTAGGAGGTGTGATAAATACTTCACTCTTTGCAAAAAATTGTACAACGCTTCTTTAGGCCTTCAAAAGCTATAGTATTTCCTAGTAGGTTATGTCAGCCATGCAAGTTTGTTGTAGCTTCTCCTCGCATGAGTTCATGTAACCAACATGGAGATGGTTACACATTCAATAAATTGCATGTGCAGACTTTTTAAAATAGTTGTTACATGCAAAGGACAGTCATGGTAGGAACTTGCAATAAATTTTAGAGAGGTCATGGGGAAGAATATTGTTGTGGGATGCATCCTACGTCAAGGTTCCAATCATATGGGAGAGAATTTTGTGGGAAGTAAGGAATAAATATGTGTCAACATTGTTTATGGAAGAGCTTGTCATTCAAGAGTTGATCTCATTCCTTTGACATTTTTGCAAAATTTTCAAGAATATGTGGTGGTGGGAAATTAAGGAATTAACAATTTTCTCAATACTATTCCACCATACAATAATATTGAATTGATTTAGCAATTTGAGGTATCCCAGAAAAGAGACTTTGACGCTAGTGTGTTGCTATCAGAATAATTCATAGAAAATGCTTCCGATGGAATATCAGTAGCCCGAGGGAAAGGAAAAGAAGAGGAAATTACAGACAGTAGCACTAATTTTCTTAGCCAAAAAAACACGGGATCATATTTAGAATTGGATAATGCTTTTCCTATAGGATCATGTGAGATGGGAGGCACCAACGGATTCTAGAATTGATGCTAATCATGTGGGTGAAAAAGTGGGAGCTTTTCAAGTAGATTTCACGATGAATGACATTGCAAATCCATGGAAGTGGATGTTCTGATAATAGAATTCAGTATGCATCTAGTTTCAAGATATTCAACACTACTTAATGAAGGAAATTTCCTTAATCGATTCCTTATAAGACAAAGAAAGTGCCTGTATAGATTTATATGGAAAATTTCTATAAAACAGTAGAGAATCTTGAATATAAAGTATGAAAGCCATGGCATGGACATATATTGTGGTTTAGGTATTTTAATTCATAGGTCTATATATATTTGATAACAGATTTGAAAATAATTCCAAATTTCATTAACGGTGCTCTTCCTATTGCATTTCTTAACCGTGCTCTTCCTATTACTTCCTTTCCTTCCCTGTCCCCTCCATCCTCACTTGTTTCCCTTTTATACCGTCACCCCTGACCTCTAGTTAGTTAGGTCCTTTCCCTGTCTCCTCGATTTTTCTGCCATCTAGCCCTTCTCCATCCTTGGTGTTTGTTTTCTATCGACCACCTTTATAGGTATCCTTCTCTATCCTGCCAGGCGTGGCCCTTCTCCCTTTCTCCATGTGTTATAATTATACAAAATATCCCTCTCTCGAGGTCTTTCTCAAGGTCCTCCTTGTTTCGGATTGTCTAATCGACTACCCCCTCATCTCCATTCCAAGGCCTCCTCCCCTCAGATTCCTTCTCCCCCTCTTGTTCAAAGGGATAGTGGGTACTGATCTATAGGTATGATGTCGGTAATCCAAACAAAAATAGGCAACCAGATTATCATTGTTTTCATTATGATTTCCCATACCTTCGATTAAATAATTCTAATTGTCTTTTTACCACCATTTTCCTTAGTAATAACTAATATTGATCCTTATGAGAGAGGGGATTTGAAACCTATGTGACATAAACCATACTAAAGGAAATTTGATGCTATGTTGTTGAGAATGATTGAAGTGATGTTGAGTGTTGACATTGGATCCATACAAAATATTTTTTGTTGTTGAAGCAGTGAATGATAAAATGTGATGACAAGGTGATACAGGAGCATCCAGACTTAGCTAGCAATGTGATTGTATGTTCACATGTTGTGGCTAACATGAAGTGAATTTAATCGACCTAAGTGGTCAAATCAATTTTAGTAGAGAGGGTTGGATCTCTCGAATTTATGTTACTTCAATTATTGTAATAATAAGAACATTGTATTATTTTTGGAATAGGTGATAAGTTGTTAGGATAGGTGTGTATCAAAGCCTGAGAATAGGGATTTTATTGTTGAACTGATAAAAATAGAGATTGAGTTGTCGATGCAGTTAGAATAGGATTTGATCCATTAAAGAGAAAAATGTAATGATAGAGTAGGGAAGACCGTGAGAGAGAAAAAGAGAGGGTTTGAGAATGAAAGAAACAGAGGTCAGACAAATTGATCAAGTGAGAGGGCCAAGACTCTGTAATTGCTATTTGATTGAATAATTGATTTAAGGGTGGTGTTACTTGTTATTTTGGTGCAAACATTTCTTTGTATCTACATATTCGTGTTTAGACCCTAACTGGGTAATATTCTTTCATTTATGCATTTTATTGATAATCACAGTTAATTAGCATTAAGCGTTTTACTTCAAGATTAAGCACTAAACCCTTTTTCTTTATAAAACTATTTCCTTCAAATTTTCGTATTGGGAACGTGGTAGTATTCTAAAGTAGTAAGTGTTATATCGTGTGGAAAAGAAATGGGAAATGATATTTTTCCAAATCGCGTGATTAACCTAAGGAGGCGACACATAGCATGGAGAAACCACCTATCTCATATGCTCTCGACCTAATATCTATCTTGCTAGTTATCGCATGATATAGCGCGATATCCATTGGATCTAGGCAAACGAGATCAATGGTAGAGATTGGTCAGGTGAGCGGAAACCCCAGTAAGAAATCCATGCGCATACTCTGATTGACGTGCGATTCATTTATTCAAGTAAAGCATTATTTTGGTTGTGGATTGCTACATCATTTTTCGATTGTCCACATCATTTGGTATCAGAGGCCAAGGATTAAGTTCTGCTACAGAAAACATGCCACCTAGAAGAGGAGCTGGCATAGGTTGGGGAGGACTTATAGCTAATGCAGTTTTTCTAGAAGAAATTCGAAACCTGCGTACAAGGATGGAGACAATGGAGACTGCTCAAAGGAGAGCACCTGATGAAGGAGATGCCAGTGCTGCAGATGAATCTTCTGAGGAAGAAGAAGAGGATGAAAGCAAAGCTGCCAAAGTTCTCAAAATGTTGGCAAAATCAAGTGGAAGACCAAAGGTGGAAATACCTTTGTATGATGGGAACCTCAATGTAGAAGAGTTCATGGACTGGATCAGTTCATTAGACAAGTATTTTGACTATGAGGAGGTTGATGATAGAAATACGGTGAAATTTGCAGTTACTAGGGTGAAGGGTCGTGCCGCTATTTGGTGGGATGACCTACAAACATCCATAGAGAGAAAGGGGAAGCCCAAGATCAATCAGTGGGATAAAATGGTGAGTAAATTGAAAGGTAAATTCATGCCAAAATATATCGGCTAAATCTTTTCAGACAATTACAAAATTTGAGGCAAAAGGGAATTACTGTAAAATAATACACGAAACAGTTTTATAAGCTAACCATTAGAGCAGGACATGTAGAGGATGATGTAGAAAAGGTAGCTAGATACATCAATGGCTTGAGATATGACATACAAGATGAAATCAGTTTGTTGAGTCTGAAGATAATTGAAGATACCTATCAAGTAGCTTTGAAGGCAGAGGAGAAGATGTTGAGGAAGCAAAGTTAGAGGAATAGAGGAAAAAGTCCAACAAAAGGTAGAGGAACTACCAGATCGCAATTCCAACACCCTCAAGGTGAAGCAAGAGGTTCAAGTAATAGACTGCCACAGAGAGGAGGCTTTGGTAGAGGGAGATTTGCACCCAGAGGAAGAGGCCGAGGAAGATAAATTCGGTGTTACACATGCGGGGAATGGGGACATGGATCATGGGACTGTCCTCATAATAAAGAAACAAATCAGTGGAACGTGAATGTGGCTGAGGCAAAGGAAGAAAATCCTCAAATTGCAAGTAAGGAAGAATCACTCGAAGTAGGAGAATCCTTTTTATTGAAAAGGGTGTTGCTTAAAGTAGAAAAGGAGACAGGAGAACCAACCCAAAGAAAGAATCTATTCATAACTACATGCAAGTTGAAGGAAAATGTTGTAAAGTGATAACTGACAGTGGAAGCACTGATAAACTTGTTTCTACAAAAATAGTGGACAAGTTAGGATTAGTCAAAACAGTACACCCTACTCCTTACAAAGTATCATGGCTGCAAAAAGGACATCAGCTTATTGTGACAGAACAATGCAGGGTAGAAATCTAGATTGGTACTTATAAGGATGTGATATTATGTGATGTAATGCCGATGGATGTATGTCATACATTGTTGGGAAGACCTTTGCAGTTTGATCGGAAAGCTATGCATGATGGGAGAAGAAACACTTAAACTCTAGAGAAGGATGGAAATAAACACACATTGTTTCCATTGAAGGATGAAACAGGAAAATAAGCGCCTGTAAACAATGTTATGCTGATAAGTGGGAAAGAATTGATACAATAAGTCAAGAAGGATGAAAAGATACATTTTGTTATCATAAGGAGACCTCAGGTAACTTCCACAAACTTAGATGATTTATCTGAAGAAATAAAAACTCTGTTGAATGATTTTGTTGATATTATTGTGGATGAGTTTCCAAATGCATTACCACCAATCAGGAGTATTAGTCATCACATTGATCTAATACTTGGAGCAAGTTTGCCAAATAAAGAAGCATATAGGTTAACCCTTTAAGAAAATGTAGAGGTTGGGAGACAAGTGCAGGAATTGATGGATGAGGGTTAATCAGAGAAAGCCTTAGTCCATGTTTTGTACCAACAGTACTCAGTCCAAAGAAAGGTGGTGAATGGCGCATGTGTACTGATTCCATAGCCATAAACAAGATTACTATCAGGTATAGATTTCCTTTACCACGTATGGATGATTTGATGGATTGTTTAAGTGGGTCAAATTATTTTACTAAAATAGATCTGAAGAGTGGATACCATCAAATAAGGATTAGAGAAGGAGATGAATGGAAGACTGCATTTAAAACAAATAGTGGGTTGTATGAATGGTTAGTGATGCCTTTTAGACTCACTAATGCACCTAGCACATTCATGAGATTTATGAATGAATTCTTGAAGGAATATGCAGGAAAGTTTGTCATTGTTTACCTTGATGATATTCTAGTTTTCAGTCAAAGCAAAGAGGAACATTTGGAGCATCTTAAGTTGGTTTTGAGAACTTTACAGAAAGAGAAAATGCTAATAAATCTGAAGAAATGCAGTTTTATGAAAGAATAGCTAATATATTTGGGGTTTGTAGTATCTAAAGAAGGTCTGAAAATGGATCTAGAGAAAGTCCAAGCAATTTGGAATTGGCCAACTCCAAGAAACATATTTGAGGTAAGAAGCTTCCATGGTCTTGCAAGTTTCTATAGAAAATTTATCAGAATTTTTAGTCAAATTTGTGCACCAATTATTGAAACAATCAAAGAGACTAATCAACCATTCAAGTTGATAGAAGCAGCAGACTGAAATTTTAAGTTGCTGAAGAAGAAAATTATAGAAAAACTAGTTTTAGCTTTGCCTGATTTTGGAAAAGTTTTCCAAGTTGAAACGTATGCTAGTGGAGTTGCAATTGGAGTAGTTTTAAGTCAGGAACAGAGACCAATAACATACTTTAGTGAGAGAATAAATGAATCTAAGAAGAAATATTCCTCTCATGGCAAAGAATTTTATGCTATTGTGCAAGCTTTAAAAAATGGAGACATTATTTTCTACCAAATGAGTTTGTATTGTATTATGACAAACATGCATTACAGTTGATAAACAACCAACCAAAATTGAACTAGAAGCATGCCAAGTGGGTAGAGTTTTTACAGAGTTTTACTTTTGTGATTAAACATATGAGTGGTAAATTGAATAAAGTTGTTGATGCTCTGAGCAGGGTAAATTTCATTGTGCAAGAATTAAGAGTTGGTGTTGTAGGATTTGACGAAATGGTTGATATGTATAAAGATGATGCAAAATTTAAAGATATTTATGAAGTTGTATAAAATCCAACAGTTCATAATAGAAGCCAGTGGTTGGATTATCTTATCCAAGGAGGTTTATTGTTTAAAGGTAACAAACTGTGTATTCCCAAATGTTCTATGAGGGAAAACATAATCAAGGAGAAACACAGTGGAGGGTTATCTGGACACTTTGGACAAGACAAAACCTTTGCTCAGGTAAATGACTTTTACTATTGGCCAAAGATGCAAACTGATGTTAAGAAATTTTTTGAGAGGTGCAGGATCTGTCAGCATGCTAAGGGGAGAAGCCAAAATACAAGATTATATAAGCCATTACCAAAACTAGACCTACCATGGGATGAAGTTAGTATGGATTTTGTTTTGGGATTACCTAAAACTCAAAGAGAAATGATTCCATTTATGTTGTTTTAGATAGATTTTCTAAAATGGAACATTTCATTACATGCAAAAAGACTAGTGATGCAACACATATTGCTAATATGTTTTTTTCAAAAATTGTAAGGTTACATGGATTGCCTATAAGTATTGTGTCTGATAGGGATACAAAGTTTGTTGGGAATTTCTGGAGAATTCTTTGGAAGAAACTAGGTGCCAACCTTAGTTTCAGTTCAGCATATCATCCTCAAATAGCTCGGTAGACCGAGGTAGTAAACAGAAGCCTGGGAAACATATTGAGGAGTTTAGTGTATAAAAATCCTAAGCAGTGGGATTTAACACTTGCTCAGGCTAAGTTTTCTTATAATGATACTCCAAACCAAACTATTGGGATGAGTCCATTCCAGATTGTTTTTGGGATGAATCTAAGAGGTGTGTATGAGCTCAAAAATTTGAGCAAACAGGAGACAAGAAGTGCAAAGGCTAAAGATTTTGCAAAGCAGATGTAGAGACTACAGGAAGATGTCAAAGATAGATTGCAGGAAAGTAGTGGAAAATACAAACATAGAGCTGATATGAAGAGGAGAGAAAAAGAATTCCAAGTGGGTGATCTAGTGATGGTATACTTGAGGAAAGAAAGGTTTCCTATTGGGACTTACAATAAACTAAAGATGAAAAAGATAGGGCCATGTAGGATTGTGAGAAAGTTTTCAACCTATGCTTATGAAATTGAATTTCCAGAAGGGGTTGGAATATCACCTACCTTCAATGTTGCATATTTGTATCCATACAAGGAGATAGAGTCAAAGCTACAGAATGAACCTGTAGAAGATGAATTTCAGACTTTAAATTGGGAAGAACAAATGCCAAAGATAGTCAAGAAAGAGGTGGAAGCTGTCTGGAGAAAAGAGTATCCAAAAGAACCAGGGGACAGGTTTATTTTCAGTATCTAGTCAAATGGAAGGGACAACCAATGGAGGATGCTAGTTGGTTAACAACAACAGAATTACAGAAGTATGGAATAAATATTGAAAGTTTGATGAATGACTCTTTTCTTCCCCGGGAGTCTGATTCAGGAGCATCTGGACTTAGCCAACAATGTGATTGTATGTTCACATGTTGTGGCTAACATGAAGTGAATTTCATCGACCTAAGTGGTCAAATCAATTTTAGTAGAGAAGGTTGGATCTCTTGAATTTATTTTACTTCAATTATTGTAATAATCATAACATTGTATTATTTTTGGAATAGGCGATAATTTGTTAGGATAGGTGTGTATCAAAGCCTGAGAATAGGAATTTAATTGTTGAACTAATAAAAATAGAGATGGAGTTTTCAATGCAGTTAGAATAGGATTTGATCCGTTAAAGAGAAAAATGTAATGATAGAGTAGGGGAAAGTGTGAGAGAGAAAAAAAGAGGGTTTGAGAATAAAAGAAATAGAGGTCAGACAAATTGATCGAGCGAGAGGGCCAAGACTCTGTAATTCCTATTTGATTGAATAATTGATTTAAGGGTGGTGTTAAGTGTTATTCTAGTGCAGAAATTTCTTTGTATCTGTGTATTCGTGTTTAGACCCTAACCGGGTATTATTCTTTCATTTATGCGTTTTATTGATAATCACAGTTAATTAGCATTAAGGGTTTTATTTCAAGATTAAGCGCTAAACCCCTTTTCGTTATAAAAGCATTTCCTTCAAAGTTCCGTATTGGGAACGTGGGCAGTATTCCAAAGTAGTAAGTGGTATATCGCGTGGAAAAGAAATGGGAAATGGTATTTTTCCAAATCGTGCGATTAACTTAAGGAGGCGACATGTAGCACGGAGAAACCACCTATCTCGCGTGCTCTCGACCTGATATCTATCATGCTAATTATCGCGCAATATAGCACGATATCTGTTGGATCTTGGAAAACGAGATCAATCGCAGAGATTGGTCAGATGAGTGGAAACCCCAGTAAGAAATCCACGCACATACTCTGATTGACGTGCGATTCATTTATTCAAGTAAAACATTATTTTGGTTGTGGATTGCTACATCATTTGTCGGTTGTCCACATCAAAAGGGTGGTTGTTTCATATTTTGTAACCACAAATGAAAAGAACTTCAAGGTACCATAATACATTTCTAAAGGTGCATATATATGTGTTGTGGTCGAGTCCCTCACAGTTTCTATCAAATGAGAGAGAATGATGGATTCCCACTATTGCAATTAAAGATGTATGCCATTAATGTATGCAATTCCTAAGTACATGTATCAACACACATATCAAATTACTGAAATAATTATTTACATTCACCACATAGTGTAAGGTGTTATTTACATTATATACATTCTTGTACATTGACTATGTCAACATCCATATTCCTACCTGATGACTGGGATTACCAAAATATCCAAATACATTGTGAGATGCCTCGGTTGGTTACAAAGAACTTGACAAATATATAGTCTAAGAGATGAGGGTTAGAATTTTTCTTTAAATGGGCACAAGTATCCACTGTCGACTCTCCTCCAAGATTGTAGAAAAATTTTAGACTGTTAAAGTAGATAAATTTATCCACCAAAATCAGCACTAATCATGGCCAACATTGCTCAAAATCAGTGTTCTTTGCTACATCTCCAAATTCTTCATATGCTAATAAATGCTTAATTATAAAAGAGAGGCAGATCAGGAGGAGGGATGGATGGTATCTTTAAATAGACTAAGGATAGGGTTTATGGTTTAGACCCATTCTTGGTGGAAAAATTGGCACACAGGTCAAAGGTTGTATACAACCAATGAGTTCACACAGTTGGTTCAGAATGTTTTTTGGCCAAAATGGAATTTTTTTGAACTGGTGTGTTCAAACTAAACTGATTAACTCTGATAATTATGATAATGGTAAATCCTTTCTTGTAATAAGGAAAAATAATTAAACCGATGAAGTCATTAATTAGCAAGGGGATATTTTAATTTGCTCTCTCTCCCCCAAGATAGGTAAGCACAGGCAACATATCCAACTTGTCACCAAACTCCGTAGAATCCATATTTTTTTCTATACAAACTCATTTTGGTTACAAAGCAAAGGTTGGTTGATACAACATTAATATCTTCAATATATTATCTTTTCCATAGAAAAGTGATACCTGTGAGCAAAATGGTGCTTTATATTTCCTTGCCATGTTGTTTGGCAATCCATAAATTTCCTGAAATTGTCATGTTCTAGCTGAGTTGACCAACAATGAAGTTTACTTATTCTAAAGTGGTCCATACCTACAACACTCATGTTTCATTGTTTCCTTTGTTTGAAATGTAAGAAAACCGTTTAAATTGTCGCGTTATAGTTGAGCTGACCAAGCATAAAGTTTACTTATTGTAAATTACTCCATGCCTACAACACTAAACTAACTATACAACTATGAAATACATGTTTCACTATTTCTTTTTCTTGAAATTTAAGCAAACAATTCGTTAACCATATTTTAATATTTTATGAATTGCATTAACAACAAAGGATTGATTGATTACCCACCAGCCTAAAACTTGGGAGTTGAAATGTGTTTTTATTTCAATATGGTTTGACATTGTTTTATCCATCTATTATCCTTATCCTGAATTATCTGATTCTAGCTGAGTCTTACTGCTATCTAAGAGGTAACTTATATCCCTTAATGTAATTTATTGGTTTCATAGTAAATAAGTTCTTGTCATATACTATTTCCAATCCTTCTGAATAGGTCTGATCACCTCTATATTTGTGTATAAAAGATACCACATTTTAGATTTATAACTTACAAAACTCCAGCATAGTATTTTTCCATAGATATAAATCATTGGGAGTGATTTTTTCAAGTTCTCCTTTCAACTGGGAACCCTTCTTCCTCTTCCATAGTCTCATTGAGTCTTAACCCCTTCTTAGAGAACTTTTTTTTATAGAATTAGGAAGATATCCTAACTATATTTGAATTCAAATTTCCTAGAAAACTTCCTCGAAACAATATGTTAAGCATACCGAATTCCTGCAAAAATGGGAAATTATGGCAATATACAGGGTTTGGCTTATCTAAAATCTCAAAATCCCTAATGGAAAATATTTAGAAGATGTTTCTTAGTATATTTTTCATCCTTGAGCATATTGATCAGTCAACATAGGCCTACTTTCGTTTATAATAATGTCCCTAAGAAGACTATCCAAAATATTGAATCAACGCTACCATCTAAGATGACTCCCTGGTATCATGGTCTTATATAATTTGACTTTTTTCTCAAGCCAAACTATTATCATGTGGAGGATTGGAACTGGTTAATAAAGCAGATTGAAGGAAAATTTAAAAACTCGTGCTACAAATGGCTTTCAATTGGTGGCAAAATGACTCTAATTAAATCACTTTTGCATAAGCATCCCCATTTATTGGTTTTCTCTTCCAAAGATTGAAAAATATACCATTCACAAGATTCAACAATGTATGAGTATTTTCTTATCAAATGACAAAAGAAGTTGCACATATCATCATTTGGTCAAGTGGGAAATTCTTTCCCAACCAAAGTAACATAGTGGTTCGAGATTCAAGAACCTCCATTGATTCAGTCTTGCATTGGCCATGAAAAGTGCATGGGGGGTAATCACAAGGGACAATATTTGGAGCAACATACGTTTGGACAAATAATTGCACAACCAACTTTTTCAATATTGGCTCTAGTCCTTTAGACCACCAAAACACATTGCAGGATTGAACATTTGGAGGGGAATGATGGCCACTATACCTTGGATTAATAAATGGATGATGTGGAAAGTAGGTAATGGGAAGTAGGTCAAACTGGGGTCATTTCATATTATAGGGGGATCTTTTTTCTTCCATTTATCTTATGATCTCATCAATCATCTCAACTCTAAAAGTTTTTTAGATTATGCCATGATCTTATGTCTTCCTCATAGCAGCCTCTTGTTGGCAGGTGGAAAAGTGCTCCAAATTTGGGTCTTCAGGGTCCTCTTGTTGAGGAACGAGATTTATTCACAAAAATATTATTCTTGGTGGTATTACTCTAAATGAAGAGGAGTATTCTATTTTTTGGGCTTGGAACTCCTCATTTGGACAAATTAATGTTCATCATTCCTACAATGCCATATTTGATTACTCTCCTCTATAAATTGTGAATTGTTGGCACCAAAAAATATGGGATTGGCCTATAGCACTAAAATTGAAGTGTTTTATTTGGCTGGCATTAGAAAATCAAATTCAAACTGGGGACCTTCTACTGCAAAAAGGATTTTCATGGCCAAATGTTTGTGTCCTTTGCTTAGAGGACTTTGAAATAGGTAATCATTTTTTTTTATGTGTTAATTTTCCAGAACTCTTTGTTGAGAAGCCCTCAGGTTATTAAACATCCTGGATGATGGCCCATTGGTGCCTCTTAATCAATGTCTTCTTTTGTGGGAGTAAAACATGGGTATTTATAAATATTTACCCATCTTCATTGCATGAGGTATCTGGAAATTCATAAATAAATTCATCTTCAAGGGCAAACATATAGAAATCAATGGAATCCTAGCCCAAATCATGGGTTTCTTCTCATATTATGTCAAGCCTTGGATGGGGCCATGAATTTTATCCTTTCGCTTCCATACCAATCCATTATTTGCAAATGTTGGCTTCTTTTGATGAAGCATATCAATCCGGGGTTTGTGGAGGGGCTGCCATTTTTTTTCCTTCCTGGCAATGTGTCTTACCATATTTGTTTAAATTCTATTATTGGGTCAAACATTAAAGCAGAGGTGTTTGTTGCATGGGTCCTTTTATATTTTGCATCTTCACTGAATATTACCTATCTTCGTGTCTACAGGGACTCTAAGTGTGTGCTGGAATGGTTGTCGTGGAATGGTCATATGAGAGTCCTTTCCCTACAATACTAGATGAACCATATCTTTTTCCTAAAAGGTATATTTTGAAATATTTGCTTCCAACATATTTTTAGTGAGTGGAACCAACAGGGAATTGTCTCCCCAAATAATCCCTAGAGTTCGAGGAATTACTCCTTATTCTTTAGGAGTGAAAGGCCTACAACTACTGAGAAGGAGAAAATTCCATATCACTAGTGATCTTCAATTGGCCCAATTGGCACACTTTTCTTGATAAGTCATGAATTTTGTCCTTCCTAATAGCATAAAAATAGTATATATTTTTGTCTTTATCATTTTAATTATATATATTCATAGTTTTACTGTATTAGAATATCAAGATTTGGACTTCTGTGCATTTTTGTCTATATTCCAAGTTTTTTAGATGATGATATTATGTATGTAATGGTCTTGGTTGACATTTTTTTGTCTAGATGCCTCTGTTGACATTAATATTGTCTAACATTGAGGTTCTTTGAGTCATATATCTATGCATGTGTACTCCTTTTTTAATGAAAGGATTATTGTCCAAAAGGAAGCCTCAATTTGTAAGGTATTGATTAACCTATGGAGAGAGTCATCATCACAAAGGAAGAAGAGGAAGAAACACTTAGTAATGTGTTCTAATTATTTTAGATAGAGGAAGGTCAATTAGTAGACATGTTACACTCTAAGAAAAGTGGATCCAATCCAAACCAATCTCCTTATGAATCTTAAAATCCTAGAGGTATTCCCAACTTTTTCTTCTACTTTTGACTTGAAAGGATATGATTTTCTTAGTAGTTTGGGGTATATTAGTATTGAAAAACAAAATGAATTTGGCAATACAAGTAAAAGAATTGGCATATGTTATGTTTGATTTTAGTTCAAGTGGGTGAGTAGGCCTTGTTATCCCCCACAATGTCCCAAGCTGAGAGGAATCGACGGAGGTAACCACAAACCAAGATTATAGTTTCGTAGCTAGCCCTACCAAACTAAAGAGGGCTCTCTCTATGAAATCACATCCAAGAGATGACTGGAATGTAAATGACTATAGGCTAGATAGCTAGGCTCAGGTGGGTTTTGGGAAATTTAGGGTATTGCTTCTATATAAGGGAGAAAAACTTGGTAGCTAGGTCTAGGCTTTCAGAATCATATTTGCAGAGATGTAAAGAGGCAAGGTAGGCACACACTTTAGCACTTTAGGGTTGTCATTGTATATATGGGAAATAGGTAGGGTTTTTCTCTTTTTCCTTCTGCAATGCTCTTTTGAGACCTGTTGTCCTAGGCCTCTTCTTTCCAACCTTCTTTTCTTATTCATCATGCTCTAGGACTGTTTTACCTTTAACCTCTTGCCTCATGACCCTAAATTTCTTTTTTTCTATTATTAGTTGTTTGACCTTGAGTTGATTGTTTTCTTGCTCAAGGAAGGAAATGATGAATTTGGCCCTTGCAAAATTATCCTTGAGCTGCACAATGTCAACTAGGTCAGATTCTTTTTCTTCCTTATGCATGGATGCTTCATGCTACATTGATGTTCCTTGCTCTGCTGATGTGGAGGGCTTAGCCCTTTCCTCAATTTGAGGAGAAAACACAAGTCTTTTTCCCTTGTGGTATGTTTTGGTCACCTTTTGTAGCTTTGAGAAGTGACTTGCTTTGATTATAGTAGGGTGGCCCACCATATACCTTTATTTTTATTGATTGGAAATCATGTACTTGTGAACCTTTTGAATGCAACTTCGGTATTATTTGAAACTTATTACAACATATTCATTTGAAATAAAAACATTTTTGAACCAATTTGTATCACTAATCCTTTACATGCCAAATTTATGAATGGAATGAGAAACTTAATGACTAAAACCCTAATGACCTAATGGATGGTAGTGATCTGGATGAAAACCATGATAATGAGATTGAGATGACCATAAAACTTTTCAGAGATGGTACATCCAATGTATGATGTCAGTGACCAAAACATTTCAATTTCTAAAGGAGTAATTGACAACCTAGACACACTAACCAGTGACCAAAGTTTTTAAATGGAAGACTTAGTGAAATGGCAAAAAATTGACCTTAAAACCTAATCGAGATTCTGAAAGAGAACATTTTATTACTGGTGGAAGCAAAAACCGACTGAGACTAACATTGGCTCCAACTGGGGATATCAGCTCCATAGGAGGTGTCAAGAACACTGTAGACCCAGTAGCCTTGTTCATTGGGCATGGAGCCAAAATGAAAAGACTAAACTCAAACATAAAACTGACTGACTAACTGACTGACTTGACTATAAAAAACATACTGACTAAAAAACTGACTTTACAACTTTTTTAACAAAAAGAAAACAACAGTTGATGATAGAAGCCTTAGGGCCTTCTCCTCGGGCTTCAAACTTCTGATGATAACTGCCAACTTGCTGAAGATGTATATACAATCATTTGTAATGATTCCTCTAGTGTAACCAATCCAGCAAATGGATACTTATTTGAATTCTACTTGTACTTTCTTTGAGCAGGCAGAAAAAACAAAATCTATGCCACCATAAGTGTCCATTGAACATGTGTACATGATCCATAAATATAATGAAAATCATCTTCCTTGATGACTGTAGCAACTTAACAAAAGGATCCTAAAAATTGTGAATAACTACATTTTCTTGATGATGAACAACGAGACAAGAATCTTCTTCCTTTTTAGATATTTTTTGTTTTATAAAATGATTTTTTCATTCTCAAGCAAAACATATGTAGACTACAAATTTTTGGATGAAATTTGTAGCAAGGCTCTTGTTGAAAAAGACAATGAAGCCAGCTGCCTGATCAAGTTCATGTCATATTTGTTTCCAAGCTCATAGTTAACTAATGGAGAAGGACTTCAACTAAAAATACCATCCACAACATCAACTATTGGATCAAGGAGAACTTGAGAAGACTGCTGCATCTTGTCATACATTATTTCCAATGAGGCTACATGATTTTCTATAAACTCTTCATTTTCCACACTTTCGGCTGTATTTTCAAACTAAATGTTGCTTGGTAACGATGATTGTGGACTGAAAAAAGGTTCTATATTACAAACAACATTCTCGAAAACTTCGAGAGAAGGTTTTCCACTGCTTTCAACTTTCTTATTCGCTTCATTGGTAACCTTATAGTTTTCTTTTACTATTTCGAATGAAGAGAAACACAGAGGTAAGGAGCCCTAGTCAAGAATTTCATGATCTTCTCCGTGCTCCATATCAAAACTAAAAGATTTCTTAATTAAAACCTCCTCACCCTTGTTTTCAATTTCAAAAACAACTAAGGGAGGATCACTAGGACTGCAGAACCCATCCAAATAATCAGATATCAAATCATTCAAAATAAAAGAAGGTTTTTTCCATTTTAAACTAGCTTTAGACTGCTTCTCTGCTTTGGTGAGTTTATGATCTTCCTTTATTAATTCAAATGTAGCATAACATAAAGGTAAAGAGTTACTGTCATCCATTTCATTACTCTCTTTGTGTTCACTATCCAAGTTGTAAAACTACTTACCTAATTTAGATTTTTCATCAAACTCCTCCTCTCTGTCATAAACCACATATGCAAACTGACTGTCTTCCTTGAAGTGATGAAAACATGTTGTTGGTTGCTCATTTAAATCATCATCATATTCATCGTACTTAGGAAAATTAGTTTCAAGAGAAACATCATCAAACATTAACATTGATAAACAAGATTGTTTTCCTTCATGTTGATCTATAAATCTAGTTTCAAGACTGTCCTCAAGCAAATACATAAAACAATCATTTTTTGATATATGATAACTGAGATTAGAAACACAATGGTTAGGGTCAACAACCTATTCTTCTTCTGCAATAAGTGGGACATGGTTTCTTTGAATAACAATTTCATCTCTCATGGTGACCTTTTGCATTATTTCTTCCATTATGCCTACCAAAATGTTGAGCTTCACTTCTGAAGATGCTAGATGTTCCTTCTCTAGTTCTCCCTCACTTCTTATTTCAACTTTGACCTCTTCACCAAAATATTAGCTTCCACAACTATTGCACTATCCTACATCTCTTCGAGTGTGGTAGGATCCCTTTCTCTCAACTGAAATTCCATTCCCAGGTCAAAGGAATATAGGTAGTGTAAGAGAGCTAAACCGAGAGGCAATTTTATATCAACAAGCATTGAATGGTATACTTGATTGAACCTTGTTGAAAAGTGTTGCAATATTTCTCTTGGTTGTCTTTCCAACTGATTATATTATTCTAAAATGAGAAAATGATTCCTCTTGATCACCCATCTATCAAGGAAGACTTTCACAAGCTGATGGAAATTGAAAACGCTTGCAGCTGGTAAGTTTTTGAACCATTTCTTAGCTTCATCTTGCAAATATAAAGAAAAAATCTAAATACTGACATCATCTTCTTCAAGCTCAAAAAGGTTGAGAAAATTTTCAAAACTCTGAATGTGTTTCTCAGTAGTGATGTTACCATATTCTCCATCAAACCTGGGAAGATATTTGTAATAATTTTCAAGGAAATCATGGAGTATAGGAGGTAAGATGAGTGGCTTGTATCTATTGGAATTTTACAAGGTGTAGGAGTATGTATAGAAGCTATAGGATTAGTCTTGATCTCTTGAGGCTGATCAAGTTGAAGATTTTCATCATAAGATTCAGAAGAAGGGTCTTGATCAAAATAAAAAAATTTATTCACAATTTTTAAAGGAAAGGAATCAAATGCAAGTCTGGGATCTTTTCTCAAATACAGTATATTATGGAAAACCATCTTGACATTCTCAGGGAAAGAGAAGAAATAATTTGCAATAAAGAATATGAAGTCTTGGATGAAATTCCAATTTGAATACCTGATCTTCGCATATTGTCCTTTCATTTTTCTGTTTGTAAGGTTCATCCTCTAGTGGAGTCTTCAAATTAAATTTGAAACTGATTTGGAGTCTCCAAGTGAATGATTTCAGCCTTCATATGTGTCTGATCGCTATCCACCATTAGAAAATTAGATCTAATCCTTCTCATTTTTCCAAGGAATATATGATCTCTCGTGTCCCTGGAGATGACGCCAAAATGTAATCCCCCACGATGTCCTGGGCTGAGAGGAATTGGCAGAGGTAACAATAGACCAAGATTTTAGTTTGGTAGCTATCCCTACCAAGCCAGAGAGGGCTCTCTCTATGAAATCACAACCAAGAGATGATTGGAATGTAAAGGATTTTAGGCTAGATAGCTAGCCTCAGGTGCGTTTTGCGAAATTTAGGGTTTTTCTGCTCGACAAGGGAGAAAAACTAGGTAGCTAGGTCTAGGCTTTGAGAATCATATTTGCAGAGATGTAATGGGGCAAGGTAGGCACACACTTTAGCACTTTAGGGTTGTCATTGTGTATATGGGAGATAGGTAGGGTTTTTCTATTTTTCCTTCTGCAATGCTCTTTTGAGACCCGTTGTCCTAGGCCTCTTCCTTCCAACCTGCTTTTCTTGTTCATCATGCTCATCATGCTCTAGGACTGCTTTACCTTTGGCCTCTTGCCTTATAATCTTGAATTCCTCTTTTTCTATTATTAGTTGTTTGACCTTGAGTTGATTGTTTTCTTGCTCAAGGAAGGAAATGATGAATTTGGCCCTTGCCAAATTATCCTTGAGCTGCACAATCACATAATCTTTCTCTTTGATGATCATCTCTAGGTTTATAGGCTCATCATTAGCCTCCAATTCAACTAGGTTAGATTCCTTTTCTCCCTTATGCATGGATGCCTCATGCTGCACTGATGTTCCCTACTCTGTTGATGTGGAAGGCTTGGCCCTTTCCTCAATTTGAGGAGCAAACAAAAGTCTTTTTCCTCTCTGGTATGTTTTGGTCACCTTTTGTAGCTTTAAGAAGTGACTTTCTTTGATTATAGTAGGGTGGCCCAACATATACCTTTATTTTTGTTGATTTGAAAATAATGTACTTTTGAACCTTTTGAATGCAGCTTTGGTATTATTTGAAACTTATTACAACATATTCATTTGAAACAAAAACCTTTTTGAACCAATTTGTATCACTACTCCTTTACATGCCAAATTTATGAATGGAATGAGAAACTTGATGACTGAACCCTTAATGACCTAATGGATGATAGTGCGCTGGATGAAAACCATGATAATGAGATTTAGATGCCCATAAAAACTTGTCAGAGATGGTACATCCAAATGTATGATGTCAGTGATCAAAACATGGCAATTTGTAAAGGAGTAATTGACAACCTAGACACACTAACCAGTGACCAAAGTTTTTGAATGGAAGACCTAGTGAAATGACAAAAACTTGACCTTAAAACCTAATGGACATTCTGAAAGAGAACATTTGATCGCTGGTGGAAGGAAAAACTGAATAACACTAATAGGCCTAATTATTCAAACAGGTCCATAAGGTTTTATCTTAGTGAAAAATCCAACCAATGATATGGTTATAGTAGTTCCAAGATCTTTATGAAGGGTGATGGTTATGAAAAATCATATTGGTTCTTATGTAGATTCATTAGGAAGGTAAAATAAATTATAGTGCTAGAACCTAAGTCAATAAAGTTCCTAACCACAATGTGGTGGAATATTCTATAATGGAGCATTAAGTTCATATGGATTGATCCCATCTATATTGGTGCTTCTATAGTGGTGCATTTGCATGTTAGAATGATTAGAAAGTCCATCAAATGGATGTAAAAAAAAATTTCTTCATTGGAGATCTAAAATATAATGTTTTTATGTCCCAACCAGAAGGATTTGTTGTGAAGTGTCAGGAACAAAAAGCATGCAAGATTATAAAATCCTTGTAAGGACTCAAGCAAGCACCATGAGCCTCATACAAGAATTTGACTGAGCATCTTCTAAAACTCAATTTCAAACTTTATAATCTTCATGATGAAACTTTGTTTGTCAAGAAAGTTGGAAAAGTAGTTTTGTGTCTTGTGGTGTATGTAGATGATATTTTGATGACAAGAACAAATGAGAACTACATTGCATCCATAAAGAAAGAATTGAGGAAAGGTTTTGAAATGATGGATTTGGGCTATGTTCACTACTATCTTAGTATTGAAGTAACCCAACATCTGAAGTTTATATTCCTCCCTCAGAATAAGTGCATTGGAGATCTATTGAGCAGGTTTGGAATGGCTAAGTGAAATCCTTTAACTACTCTAATGGAACAGAATTTAAATCCCGCATCTATTAAAGAAAAAGAATTTGAGGATGCAACAAAGCATATATATCTCGTAGGAAGTCTTAACTATCTAAATACTACCATACTAGAAATTTCATAATTTGTTGTTGGAATCCTCTCCATGTTTATGTAAAATCCTTGTGAGGTTCATTAGTCTTCTACAAAAATATTTCTAAATTACTTGAAGGGAACTCAAGAATTTGGACTCAAGTATACACCGGTGGGTGACTTCATCTTGATTGCATACTCTGATTCATACTTTGATGGAGATAAAGGAACTAGAGTATCTACTTCGAGTTATGTTATGAGTCTTGGATTAGGATTTGTCTCCTTGAGGTCAAGAAAATGGTTAGTTCCAGTAGATTCCACGACTGAGGCAGAATATGTGGCAGCAACTGAAGCAACAAAAAAAATTGTGTGGCTCAGGAAAATTCTGGAAGATTTGTAGGAGGAACAAGAACATTCTACTCCTATTTTGATTGACAAGACATGCAATAAAGTTGGACAAGAACCGAAAGTTCCATGATTGAATGAAACACATCAATATAAAATACCATCTTATTTGACATCATATTGAGGCCAAAAGAATCCACCTATGACATTGTTCCACAAATGAGAAGATTACAGACATCTCACCAAAGCACTCAGAAGGGAAAGTTTGAAAGATTCAAAATGATGCTTGGACTCACCAACATCCCTTCAGATTAAAGGGAGGAAATGTTGACACCTAATATTTGGGATTAGGAAAAATTATGTAAATATTGTAAATAGAAAAAAATAAAGGAAGTTATAAGACAAAGAGACATTGGCAGATGAAACCCAATAGGATCCCTCTCCTTGTATATATTTATAATATCTCTTAATGAAAAACACAATTTGAATTGAATTTACAAACCTGTCCTGACAGGGAAGACACATAGAATAATCATATTAGGTAAATGAGAGCAGTAAACATATGATGGAATGATAACAAGCACAATCCTTAGACATTTCTTTGCCTTTTTATGGCATGTGAATTATCAAGGGGCTTGCACAAGATGATTGAACAAGTCTACTCTGAAAAGAAAGGTAATATGTAGTACATGGGATGAATGAATGAGGGTAGCATGCAAGCATGTAGAGAGACACCCATTAGAAAGGGCTGAATTAGCTAGAGTGGACATGGTGGGATAGCACATGATTCAGGGGAGCACAAAGGAGCACAAATGAGTATTGAGATGAGGTGGGCCTAACTATCATTTGGGAAAAGTATGTAATAAAAAAAATTGACCCATTTGAAATGGAAGGATGAAACCTTATTCAATTTAGAACAATTGTTTGTAAATGCGAAAAGACAGTTGGCTAAGGAAAAAATCATTTGACCAAGTACCATTTGGATTATAGGTGCTAACATGAGATGAAGGGTTGGTGAAGGCTTTGGAGGGGAAATGCATAATTTTATATGGGTTGGGATAGTTTGTAATCACCCAATGTCTAGCATGATTGGGTGGATCATTGCACAAGTCATGACAATTTTCTTACATGACAAAGTTGTTGACGTTGCTGGACCCGCCAACATCAGGGGATCTCCTCAGTATGAAGTCCCAACTATACTTCACACTATTTGGTGTGGGAATCCCATCTAGTACGATGGCCTGGTTGCCATTATCTTAAATATTTTCCTCAACTCTTGCTTGTCAGCACAAGAAAGTGGTCTGCTTTGTCTTGCAAGAAGTGAGGTTCGCATGCCTGGTGAGTGTAAGTGTCACTTGTGCCAATGGTTCTTTCACTGTAGAGGGAGAGGGTGGGAGTGAGTCCCAAGTCAATTGGGAGAAGTCCCAACTCTGCTAGGAACACAAAACACAATAGGACATGTGAAACTTTAGGCGAAATAATCCACATGGATGCGGCATTCACAACACACAAGGGAATATAACACGTATATCATGAAGTGATTAGTTCGCATGAGTACAACGGTTGTTATAGAAAATTCCATGTGAAAGGTCTGTTTGATGTCCAGGAGAGTAGTCTACATGGGAGAGACAACGTTAGCAGCATATACAACACATTTTCATTAACATATCTGTATTACAACAAGTTACTTAGTTCAAGTGTTAAACACAAGTTCAAGCAACATGCATTACAAGTGTTAAAGATTAGTCTTACAATAGATACAATACATGTGTGAAAACGTGCTGGCCTGTTAGCAGGCTTCTGAATTAAACAAAAGTTCCAAGACACATCATAACACCATACATCACTAACCCCACGTGCGGAGCATTGGAGCCACTACTTACTCCTCAAAGAAAAGATTACAAACTCTCAAGGCTATGTGGGAGAAACTGAGGTGAAAAGTCGTTTCATGTACAAATGAGGGGGTATTTATAGCCAAGGGTGAAACTGAGCCTTGTGGTTATTCGACGATTCTCATGACTATTTGACTTCCATGACTTTTCGACCTCGCATGACTCTTTGTACAACAAGTGGGTCTCTTGGACTTCCACATTACATTACATTGATTGACAACATAGCCCATTGTAGAGATGTGGGTGACATGACTTGACATGACAATGCTAGTACATTTGTGTTGCTGTTGGAGTGCATGTCGATTTGTAGTGCTGCTGGGTGGTGGATGTCTTCATGGAGTGTCACAGCTTCACCTCCACATGGCAAGGTGCACAGAGTCTTCAATGGTCGTTGGTTTGCTTGATGTTGCTTTGGCACATTGTTCCTTTCTTGTATGTTGGAAGGCTTGACAGGCTCATCTGTTCGTGAAAGGTGCATGTTCGTTCGTTTGTCCGTCCGTGAGCACATCTTGCATGTTTGCTTGTCCGACCGTCCGCGAACACATCTTTGCATGACCACTCATTCGCGAGCACATCTCTTCGCATGCATCGTTCGATCATCCATTGATGAACCTGTCCTTCTGCATGTTCTCCCCTCATTCATCCCACTCATCGTCACACCATGGTTTTTAGTGTACCTATGCATGCAGTCACTCATGACAAGATGACATCAAACCTAAAAACCTCCTAGTCTACCATGACACATGATCATTTCAGATGTAGGCAACCAAGAGAGGCAGCAAGGTTATGAGGCAAGATGATGGCTCTAGGCACTGCTGATGAAAATTGTGCAAGAGTCACTGGGTGATGAAGATGGGCAATCCAAGTCGACAGTGACTATTCATGAGGTCTATCTCAGCTAGAAGGAAAAACTGCACAAATTTTGCAAGGGGCAGTTTAGGCTGCAGGAAGGCAAGGCGGGTAGAATCTGCGCATTTTTTTGAATAAGCATGCAACAGGGCTGGAAGGAAAAATTTACGCAATTTTCTAGAGGAACAGGTCGAGCTGCAAAAGGATCAGCAGGCAGAAATTGCGTAGTTTTTTGGAGGAACTGGCTAGGAGCCTGGCAGCAGAAGCTGCACAATTCCAAGGGCAACTGGCAGTCAGCTAGCTGAGTGACTGGCTGCAGAAACTATGCAATTCTCAAGGGGAACTGGCAACCAGCTGGCAGGGTGCTTGGTAGCAGAAACTATGCAATTCCTAGAGGGAACTAGAAGTCTATTGCTCGGAGCTGCTGGAGAGAGAAACTGTACTGAGGCTGGGAGGAGGACCTACTAATCATCTCTATGCAATTTTTTAGCTGAGTGGACTGCTGGGCAGTAGAGGCCCTGCTCATGAAAACTACATAATTTTCTGGATGAGTAGCCAGTCGACTGTCGAGAGGACTGGTTGGAAAAGCTGTGCCATTTTATGAGGGAGATAGGGATGGGCATTGGGTGTCTGTCTGGCGTTTATGCACAATTTTTCTAGCTAGAGGAGTGGGAAAGGTCTGCAGGTTTTGCACAATTTTTGAGGGGAATGAGTCTCGAGGTGACTGTGGGTCAAATTCTCTGATTGGCCAGCTTGAAGGCAGATTGATATTCTTGCAGGAAGCATAGCTTGAAATGACTTGCTTGATTCTTACGCATTGTTTTGGGTGATAGTCGATCGAGTCGATGGCAGGGTGATGGTCCTGCTGTCAGAGGGGAGCCTGGTCGTTGAAACTTTGGCAAAGTGTGTGATTGATTGAAAGATGCACATGTGATATTGCAAACACACACCAACATGATTTGACAACAAGACGACCCAAACCATCGAAAGACACATGCTCAACATGACTAACTGACGGTGTGAGCGACAAGCGTGACACTTGTGATTGATAATTTATTGACCGTGACAACACTTGTGTGATAGTGAGTGTGACTCCATGTGTGAGTGTGAAAAATGTTTTCATAAGGAACACAACATGTACACACGAAGTGAAGACCTTGATCATGACTAGAACATGGTCACAAGCATGACTTCGATACCAACATGCAAAAACTTGGATGAAATGAACAAGCAAGGCAGATGCAAAACTCACACAGGCTCACGAAGTGAACTCGAGCGTGTTTAGTCATCAAGTGAAATCTCAAGGGAGGCTCCGAAATTGGATGTAGGGAAAAATTTTGGAGGGTGGTTGTAGCCACTACAACACTAGGCGACACACTGGTAGAACTCCAAGTTCTCTTTTTTGGTTCATTGATAGCACAGGGCCTTGGTCTCTCGGGGAGTATTGAATCATTGTGCAGGTTACCTCAGCTTCCCCACTTACCCTATGGACATACATGGTTTTTCTTTTCCCAACTCAGTCAAACACAATCAAAAGTTCATCTTGATCACAGTGTTTCGAATCCAGGAAGGGTAGTTTAGCTCGTGAGTTGAAAATTTTCAAAGTAGAAGTTTTCATCTTGGTGTTGCTCTGCTGCTAGTAGGCCTAGACAATACCTCGACGAAGTCACGCAGGAACACACACATTACTCCATTGCCATCGAGCCTGGTCAGTACCCCAGTGGAGTTGCATGCTTCACCTCTTTGCACAAGAAGCCTTTCTCTTCTTTCGCCTTGGTATTTTTCAAGAGGACTGTGCATAGGACTTCTTTATTTTTGGGGTGAAAGAGGGATCTCAACTTAGTGAGAGTACAAGAGTTTGTTCCTTCAGAGAAGCATGTAAGACCTCTAACATAGGTTTTCTTTTTTAGATTTCCCCTCCTCCATTTGTACTAGTTGGATGAGCTTGAACATATAGAGCAGGAGGCTGAGTACAAGCATGGGGCTCCCCTGTGTGGACACAGGGTCACGGTTGGACCAAAACTTACCTTGTAGATAGTTCATATTTTTCGTCAAGACTTCATTGGCCAAAGGTTACAACCAAGCATAGAGAAGGTGGACATAAGGCTGGCCAAGTGCTGCAGTGTCACAAGTCTCTTCAAATTTCAACCACATACTCTTGTTCAAAAGCCAAAATGTAGTAGTTGGCAACACTTATTTCTGGAAACAAAAATAGTAAGGTATTAAGAAAACCAAACAAACGAAAACAAAATCAGTAAGCATAGAAAACAAAATGAAAACAACAGCAAACAAGAAAAGCAACCAAGTCAGCAAGCAAACAAACATGCAAACTAGGAAGCAAAGACAAGCGAAAAAGAAAACACTACTCCTACTCCTATGTTAAACGATTGGGGTTACGTGAAATGAAATTTCCAATGAAACCACCGTAGGTGTACCCGACCTGCAGTTGCAAATATACGAGTGATCAAAATAGATAAAAAATAGTGTGCAATAGAAAATGAAAAAACTTGAAAAACTTGCACACGAGAGAGAAGGTCTCGCCTGTGGGCGGAAGAATGTGTCACAACCACCCAACACACACACTTACCTCTTCCGTGACTAACATTTTTCAACAAACCTTGGAGGCCTCTTGTGAGTGTGTGTTGTTCTACACAAAGTTTCTCAGCGAGTGTGAGGAAGGACTGAAGCTTATTACCTACAACACGACTCACTAAGTAATATTGTTCCAGCCATTTAGCGATTGGATCATAAAATTTGTGATGGATTTTTTGAAAAGTTTGTGATCTTTGAGAAGATGGATTCCTGATTCGAGAGAGGGTGTTGGGAATGGGATCCCCCGCAACATGTTTTTGGGGCTCAAAGCCCAAGTTTTGGTCAAGTATATTGTAAGACTCCGCGAATTGCGGGCGCGAAGCGCGAAGGCTAGGATGAGTCATAGGGTTGTCCGCCCTAAAATATTGTAATTTAATGTAAAGTTGTGTCAGCCTACCCATGGTCCATGGACCATGGGATTGTATAAATAGAGCGAGGCTCTAAGTGTAAAGATAGCTAAGTAAGGATAGATAGAATAGCGAGGGCATGGTTCGAGGTTAGAGTTGAATCTGAAGTGTACTGGGTGATAGTAGTAGGAAGAGGCTCTGCAGCTGAGTGCGCAGAGGCCTAGAAGAGTCCGTAGTTGAGTGTGCAGACCCCTACAGCTGAGTGCGCAGGGTGGAGTTGGGTCTGTACTTGCTATTGAAAGTTAATAAAGAGAATTTTACTCTATGCATCTGTTCTTGAATCCATATTTTGATGTTATGCATTACTTTTACTCTATTTTTTTACTACGCGGAATTGATGAATACTTGTATGAATGCTTATATATGAAAATAATCTAATTAATCAGCTAACAGAGTGATCTCGATTTAAACAGGAACACAACAAATTACAGAGATAACCACAAACACAAAGATGCAATGGAAATAATACTTCATTACATTGATGTAAAATACTGAAATATGCTTACAAACAACAATGGAAATAGACCAGCTAGGGCGATAGTAGCTTATCTCTGAGAAGAGATGTGGCAGCTACATGCCTCTGAATTGTGTTACAATGAGGCTCAAGGGCCTATTTATTGTTGAGAAACAATGGAAAACCCTCAAAATCCAAAAACCTAACCCTAGAAGATGAAACGCCAAACTGTGGGCCCCGTTTGGGTAAATTGATACATCAACTTCCCGAGGTCGTAACTTTGGCATACGATCTCCGTTTGACGCGTACAATATCTCGTTAGAAAGATCTATCTGAGAACTACAACTTTGGGAAGAGTAATATTGAATTGTGGACCCATGTTGCTCCCAGTTTTCCCAAAAAACGTCATTTAGGGCCTCAAAACGGCTCGAGAAGTTTAGGACTCGAAAAACTGCTAAAAATAGCAAATTGTGCTACAATTAAGGAAATTGAAAAGTTGAAAGAAACAATGGCGGGGGTCCAAGTGGACTTGGCAGGTGGCCACCAATATTCACCTGGATCATTCCTTCCCCCTTAGGAAGAAATGGTCCCCATTGCATTGAGTTCCTCCATGAGATGAGGAAACTTCTGCTGAACTTGGTCCCTAGTGAGCCACTTCCCCTCGTGAAGGAGTTGGCCTGCTTTGACAACTTGATACAGTTGGATATTCTACTGGCAAGTGTGCTTGATCTATGTGTCCATGATTTGATCAGTTGCAGCTTGTTCTATGCAATCTGGATTTAACTCTGTGGGTGTTAGCTATTTTGCAATGTCGGATGTGTCTAGTAATGGTGGAAAGTATGGTTGAAGGCGGTCCAAATTGAACACTGGATGCAAGCCAAGGAATGGGGGAATGTTGAGCTCAAATGCATTATCTCCCACATCCTTGGTAATGGTGTAAGGACCATATCAGAGTGGTTTGTGTTTCTGATAGGCTCTGGTAAGGCGTTTCTTTTGCAAATGCAACCTGAATTTGTCGCCCACCTGAAACTTGTGTGGCACCCGATGTTGATCATGTCGCTACTTTTACATGGCATTTTATTTCTCTAGAATGTCCTGGACCTACTGGAAAATATTTTAGATGTGCTCAATGAAGCTGATTGCCTTATCTATTTCAGACTGGGCATGAGCCAAATCTGCGTGAGTAGCTGCAAATGGCATGGCCACATCAATGGGACACAATAGTTGGAATCCCAAGCCCACCTAAAAAGGGTTGTGGCCAGTCGTGCTATGGAGAACCCGGTTGTAGCTGTGCTGAACATAGGGGAGGCTCTCGTCCCATGTGCGTGGATGCTTTGAGTTGTACATGCGTAGAATGTGTACGATCATCCTGTTAACAACCTCTGTCTGGCCATTAGTTTGAGGATGGAAGGTTGTGGACTTAGTGAGTTTGGTGTCCAGCATCGACCAAAGACTAGACAAAAATGTACTGAGGAACTTGTTGTCCCGATCTGAGATGATAGACTGTGGGATCCCAAAGTGTACCCACACTCGTTCAAAGAAGAGTTTAGCAGTGGCTTTTGCTGTGATATTCTTCTTGCAGGCCGCCATAATGGCCATCTTTGAGAACCTGTTGACGACCACAAAAACACAGTCGTTTCCATGCTTAGTGGAAAGAAGGCCTGACATGTAATCCATGGAGATGGAATCCCAAGGTCGATAAGGGGTAGGCAACAGGGTATAGAGGCCTTGCTCCTTGATGGTCGGTTCAGAAATGGCGCAGGCAGTGCATGAGTTGATGCACTTCCCGACATCCTGTCGAAGATTCGGCCAATAGAAATACTTCTGCAGTACTGCCACCGTTTTCTCGACCCCGAAATGACCAACAATCCGACTATAGTGTGCTTCCCAAATCATCTTGGCATGCTTGCTTTAAGGAACACAAAGGTGACCTAGGTGGCATAACAGAGCATCCTGGAGGTGAAAATCTAGAACATGTTGAATCTCCAAGAGTGTCTGGTATGTGTGGCCAAATTCTGGGTCGCTTTTGTAGAGAAGTGGCCAATCAGAAGTCTCGTGCCCACAAGAGTTGAGCACGGTGATTAATGCTATGATCGGTGGTCGACTAAGGCAATCTGCAACATTATTGGTGTTGCCCTTCTTATACCTGATATTCAAATGGAATTGTTGCAAGTATGTGGACCACTTCTGATGGCAATCATTCTACAATTTCCCTTTGGTCTGTATGAACTGCAGGGGTTGGTAGTCTGTGTGGATGACCATTTTCTTCCCCAAAATGTAATGCTTCCATTGTCGGCAGGCCTACACAATGGAATACATGTCTTTGTCATAAGTGGGATACTTTCAGACTGTGTCTGAATGTGTCTCACTGTGATATGCCACTGGATGCCCATGTTGAGTAAGGACTGCCCCAATAGCATAGTCAGAGGCATCCGTCTCAACCTCAAATGGTTGTTGCAAGTCTGGTAATGCAAGCATTGGTGCCGTGCAGAGGCGATCTTTCAACTCTGTGAATGCCTTCTGTTGAGATTCAGACAAAAAGATTTTTTCTTTCGCTCCTCCCTTGGTAACTTGACTCAAGGGCCAAGTGATATGAGAAAATCCCAACACGAACCTGCGGTAGAAGTTGGCAAGACCTAGAAAGCTGTGGGGCTTTGTTAGAGTGGTTGGAGATGGTCAATCCCGAATGACTTGTGTCTTGTCTGGATCGACATCTACCCCATGTTCATAAATAATGTATCCCAGATACTGAACTTTGGTCATGCCAAAAGTGCATTTCTCCAAATTGGCACATAAATTATGCTGTCGCAGATTGTGGAGAACCTGTCGGATGTGGTGGAGTTGCTCTTCCCAACTCTAGCTGAAGATTAGGATGTCATCCAAGTATACCACTCCAAATGAGTTGGTGAATGGCCACAAGATGTCATCCATTAGCCTCATGAAGGTTGCAGGAGCATTCGTCAGTCCGAAGGCATAACCAACTATTCGAAAAGGGCCTCCCTGGATTTGAAGGCAATCTTCTACCTGGTGATATCCTGACTTCAAATAAATCTTGCTGAAATATTTTTCCCCCTTCAGTTGGTCCAAGAGGTCATCAATCCATGGGATCGGGTACCTATTATGGATAGTGATCTTGTTCAGTGCCCGATAGTCAATACAGAGTCTCCAAGTCCCATCCTTCTTTTGTACCAACACAATCGGGCTCCCATAGGGTGATGAACTCGAACATGTGTAACCTTTCTGTAGCAGATCCTGAATCTGCCTCTTGATTTCATCGTTCTCTAGAACGAAGCATCAGTAGATTGGTCCATTGGGTAGCGGCGCACCTGGGGTTAGATCGATGGAGTGCTTGACTTGACAGTGCAGAGGAACCCCTGCAGGCGAGGTGAAGATGTCCTCGTACTCCTCCACGACCTTGTCCATATGTAGGTGTCGTGCAGAGAGGCTCGGTATGGAGGTCATGGCCATCATCTTCTTCTTTCCTTGAGGGCGTATCATGAGGAAAACAAATTTCTCAGTTTTGGAAATGAGCTTACTACATTGTTTTGCAGTAACCAAAGAGATGGCGGTAGGAGGTGCTACCTCCGGTATCCTGTACAACTTATTTCCCAAAGTAACAATAATAGCACGGGGCCTTGATTCATACACAGCATGTCGCTTCCACAAGTATTGTTGTCCTAATAATATATCACAAACTTCAAGGGGAGCATTGTCACACAATATCTCATCCATGAAGGGCTTGATGTTGTATGGAAGGCGACACTGCTGGCTCACGCGAAGATCCTTTCCTTGGTGAAGCCACCCGATGGTGTATGGTTGTGGATTTGCTATGGTTGGTAAGCCCAGCCGCTTCAAGACCTCTGCCGAAATGAGGTTCTTTTGGCTCCTGCTGTCGGCAATGAACTGTAGTAGGGAGCCCTTTACCCACATCTGGGAGTGGAAGAGACGCTCCTCCTCTTGTAGATCCTCAGGTTCCTCCTTCTGGATCTTCATGGTGGCAACGGTGGCATTGGGCTCCGCATCGATAATCTGCTTCCCTTTGTCATTCCCCTTGTTGGGTTCTGACTTAGAGTCAAAACATGCATCTGATTTTGAAGCCTTTAGCTCAGCCACTAGTGCTACTTGGCTCGACACTCACTTGTGTTGTGAGTGGAGCTCTTATAGAACTCACACCACTTTCCCGTGTCCTTTTTCGGCTTGATGGTGTTGTTCTTTGCTTGCAGATTTGGCGGGTTGTCTTAGGCTGCCCCACCTTGGCTTTATCCTTTGTTCTATGGTTTGGGGGAACCTTTCCCTTCCTTCGAATTCGCAGATCCAAAGTCTCGCTTCTTATGTTTAAACTTTTGCTCGACCTTGACAGCATATCGGTACGTTGTGCCAAGCGAGGGGATGTTTAGGAATTCTATTTCTTCCTGGATGTACTTATGCAGGCAACCACAGTGTTTGAGTACCAAAGGCTGCTCTGAATCCTTCATACCCAACTTTGTGTGAAGGGTATGGAAAATATTGGTAAACTCCAGCACGTCTTGGTCCCTCCCCTGCCGCAGCATGGTCCACTTTATGTATTGATCCTCATAGCTTCCAACAGGGTAGTATTTCTCCTTGATGGCATTCCGAAATGAATCCCAAGTGGGTGTGCTAAAAATAGTGAGCTTGTACTTAAATGCCTCTGCTCACAGTAGGTTTCCCACCAGTCCTTGACATGGGGGGCTACTTTGAGAAGAGCGAAAATAATCTTTTCCCGACTGGAAAAATCATGAACGAAAAAATAACCCTCTAGCAGATTTAACCATTTATCGATGGCATCTGCATCTATCTGACCCTCGAATATGGGGATTTCAAAAATAACTTGTACCTTAAACGATGTGGCATTTCTAGAGTAGCTATTGGAAGCTGATGCGTCGCCCCTGGGTAGCCGTTGAAGGATCTGGGAAAAGTTGTCCATGATCGTGTTCCTTTGTCACTCGAGGGCTTCTTCGAGCAAGATTTTGATAGGATCTCCTGCCCCCTCGTCTTTCTTTTCATCTGCCATGGGAGGGCATTAGGATTTGCGAGGTTGGTCTTGTAAAGGTTTGACCAATTCAAACCCTAACTCCTTATATCCTGACCTCGTTGGGAACATGCAAAGAAAAACAGAGAAAAAGCAAACCACTCTGATACCACTAATCCAGATTTAAACAGAAACACAACAAATTACAGAGATAACCATAAACACAAAGATGCAGTGGAAATAACACTTCATTACATGAATGTAAAATACTGAAATATGCTTACAAACAACAATGGAAATAGACCAGCTAGGGCGATGGTATCTTATCTCTGAGAAGACATGTGGCAGCTACATGCCTCTAAACTGTGTTACAATGAGGCTCAAAGGCCTATTTATTGTTTAGAAACAATGGAAAACCCTCAACATCCAAAAACCTAACCCTAGAAGGTGAAATGCCAAACTGTGGGCCCCGTTTGGGTAAATTGATACATCAACTTCCCGAGGTCATAACTTTGGCATACGATCTCCGTTTGACGCCCAAAATATCTCGTTAGAAAGATCTATCCGAGAAATACAACTTTACGAAGAGAAACATCGGTCCATGGACCCATGTTGCTACTAGTTTTCCCAAAAAACATCATTTAGGGCCTCAAAATAGCTCTAGAAGTTCAGGACCCAAAAAACTGCTAAAAATAGTAAATTGTGCTACAATTAAGGAAACTGAAAAGCTGAAAGAAACAATGGTGGGGGTCCAAGTGGACTTGGCAGGTGGCCACCAATATCCACCTAGATCATAGATCCTAATTAAGGAATACTTGGGTAAATAACACAAGTCGCGCTGTGGCTAGAACTGTGTGAAGACAGTATTGAAGGGCGAGAGGTGCACGTAGCGCAGTAAGTGCGAAGGTTGGACTGCGTACCGATCACTTCATTTCAGACATCCCTAGGGTGTGGAAACCTAGTTGCAACACCCTCCCATACTACTTTGAGTGAGACCTCAGTCTGCGCTCCGCGGACTGTTGCCGAAAGGGCTAGCAGTACAGGGATTTGCTTGGCTAAATCACTATTGAACCTAGGTCAAGCCCTACTAAGCCAAAAAATGGTTCCATTTCCGGGACTGGGATCAACATAAGGGATATCTGATGTCATGCCACTGGAACCCAACAAAGAAGGAAATTGAAAAGTGGTTGGACAAGAAGATTCACGAGTTTGCGACACAGGAAAACAAAACTCCGCAAGTATCTAAGGAAAAGTGGTTGGAGCGCTACGTGTATACAGAAATCCACAAGATTTTCTTTGTATCCTTTCCTTCTGATTTATATGAGTGGATCACAAGGTTAGTCAACAGCCAAGGAAGGTGTAGGCACGACCAACTGATAGTGTGGACTCTGGAAGTAGTGCGCAGACTAGAAGCGTCAGAAGATAAGATCGCGCGAGCTGTGGACCATTGATAGGGGGATTTATCACTGATTTTGTAGTAGACACGACCATGAGCTACAGTGAGGCAGAATGATTCTTTCTCAAAGGACCGCGAGGTAAGTATATTAAATCTTTGAATACTTGGATTAAGATGCTATTGTGTGAAAAAATGGTCATGTGAATACATTAATGTTTGGGACTATGCAAAGCGGAAAGATCTACAAAAGTAGTGAAGAATTAGAAAATAGTCCCTTAATTTCACCCTCATGAGAGAGCGAGGAAGAGTTTGCTAAGGTCTCTCTAAGAAGCGCGGTCAGTTTGATAAGGCAGTGCATTCCGTGGTTACCACCTCCACCCACACTGCCGCCCGCTTCACCTCCCTCACCTCCATCTCCACCCACTCCACCTCCACCACCTCCACAGTTTAGTATGGCGAGCACGATCAAACTACCAGTATTCAGAGGAGTAGGGAATGAAGATCCAGACCAATTCTGGTTCGTGGTAAGAGCAGTATGGGAAGCACAAGGTGTCACGGATGACAATATTAAGAAGGCTACATTGGTGAGCGCACTGCAGGATCGCGCATTAACATGGTATATCAAGCACTCTAACAACCACCCAAACGTAGGGATAGCAGATATCCAAAACATGTTGAAAATGGACTTTAGCAGGCCAAATTTAGAAACACAATCAATCATTGGGTTTACAGAAATCTTGATGCTCTCGGGCGAGACTCCCTGGGATCTGGATTAACAGATGAACAGTACGATCCACGAAGCCAATATGACATTGACAGATGAACAACATCACGCATGGTTTGTAGCATCTTTGACAGCACACTTGAGGACGACGTTGTCACAGCAAAAACTTTCTACCCAGTCCGGAGCGTTGGAAATGGTGATGAGATTACATGAGACCTCGATACAAGACCCTGGGTTGGGAGTTCAACAAATCCTTGTGCAACTACAGAACATGTGTTTAGAAATGCAAAGTTTGAAGCAGGATAGGGCACCGTGGCCAGAAGCGCACGAGGAAGTATGATGCATAAAATGCAAAGGCCAGGGCCATGACAAGGATCACTTTCCAGTGTTCGCGAACTACTTGGCAGGAGAAGGGCCAATGCCACTGACACCGGAGGCACAGTTAGGGCCGAGAACGACACCCACTTTATGGTGCGTGATCTATTAGATAGGAGGGAAACACATGATGGATAATTTTCATTTGTTGCAGAAGTATACACATACACCCCAACAATTATTTTGTAATTTCTGCAGGTCAATAGACCACGATGAGCGCACTTGCCGCAGTTACGAGCTAATGATGGATCAAACCCCCGACTATAGGATGCAGACTGAAACGTGAGCCCTTGACCCAGATGTGGGGATGGCGCACACTGGATTTCAGGGTGGAGGTCGAGGATGAGGTGGAATGGGACCAGGAAGGGGTCGCGGACAATTAATTTGTTACAATTGCGGAGGACCAGGGCACTATGCCCGCGATTGTACCAACCCGACAAGGATATCCTGTACGTATTATGCTCAGTTTAATCATGAAACAATAGAATGTCCTACGTTGATCACGAGGATGCGTGAAAAATGGGTATTCTAGCCTCCCCCGACTCAGAATATACAAATGATGAGGTCTGAACCACGCGAAGCAGACCCGAATGCAAACATGATGCTCAGAAGCGATATGGCCATCGGAGAAGATACAGGGAAGCAGCGAGAGGAAAGTACGTGGGTTTGCAAGGCTCCTACAGAGGAACCCTAGTTTTACTTAGAAAGTGCAAAGGAGACATTCATGGAAGCTAAGAAGAGCTTCACGGAGGCCTCCACTTCAGGTAGTAAGGATCAACCAGAACCAGGAATGGATCCTTCAATGCTCACTACCTTTCTGGAGACCTACATGAAACTGCTGCATGACAAAAAGGCAGTTAAAGGGCTACAGGAATTGATCACCAGGTGCGTGGGGTCAGGAGAACCATGTGTAGTCTGGAAATTGGGGAAGCACGCATTACTCACTGGAAGGGAAATGAGGTTGACTACACAGATTGGTGAGTATGAAATGGATCAGGTAATCCTAGATCTAGGTTCGGACGCGAATGTATTACCAAAGCAGACATGGGAACACATGGGCAGGCTTGCATTACAATGGTCCCCTATTCAATTACGAATAGCGAACCAACAGAAGATTTTTCCCATGGGGAGGTTGCAAGGAGTAACAGTTGATATTGAAGGCATGAGCGCGCAGGCGGATTTTGAAGTAATAGAGATTATTGATGACAGCAATCCCTATCCTGCTCTGTTAGGAATAGACTGGGCCACCAATATGAATGGAATCATCAACCTGAAGAAGCACAAAATGATCTTCGAGAAAAATTCACTATGCGTAGCAATCCCACTGGACCCAGTCGAAGGAGTGCGCTACACTAAACCAGTGCACGACGATGATAGTGAAGATGATCTTGATTGTATTTACAAGATAACTGTGCGAGATAAGGATTGGGTGAATCCGACAGTAGATGGGAGGATCTTGTGGGAGCGTGAAAGCTCTTGCACTTCAGATTCAGACGAAGAAGTAGAGCAATGGCAGAATAAGTTGCATGAAGTGACGACATTGAATTGCAACATGATGGTTAGATCACTGCATTGTGTGACAAAAGAGGTAAGAGAGCTACCGACATATGATGGATTGACAATGGTGGATGAATTCCTGAGAAAATTTGAAAGTGATGTAAGAGCATCCAGCACCCTTAGTCAAAGGGAGGAATCCAAAGCGGAGCGAAGAGGAGCGCGTGGACCAGGGGAGCAAAACAAGGAGAAAAATCTGTTTTAAAACAGATTTAAAGATTTAAAGGGTGGTTGGATAAAGTCTCGAAGACTTTATAATGTAATCTTCCATGTGTCATGAGCATGCATGTACCGAAAGCTTTAGTGGTTTTGTAAGAGGAAAGCATGGAGAATCTATTCGGATCCTTGAAGTGATCCGATCGAACAATTCTTTTATATTTGTATACGAACCAGCGTGTTCAAGAGGGGGAGATAGACAGAGAATTAGATAGATTTGTGAAATCAAAGATAGGTGTGACGTAGTCAAGAGGAGACTGTTCTAAGGTTGAAATGCCTTAGCTATAATCGTCATATATATATAATAGATATTGTGTTTCTTGTGTATGTGTCTTTTCAACTTTGTCTCGTATATATGCGTAAATGGGTTTTAATCCTGATTGCATGCATGTTGATCGACCATCGACCACTATAGGGTCGATGGCGATCCAAAGATATATATATATATATATATATATATATATATATATATATATATATATATATATATATATATATATATATATATAATTGTTATATGTTTGAAGTGATAACTGTGTAGATGGCAGATGAACAAAGAACTGTGTGCTTAACACAGAATCCCATCAAGCAGTGGATGAATGCGAGGAAGATTAAGATTAAAGAGGAAATGGGGAAGAATACTCAGGAACCATTGGATCTAAATGATCATAGGTCAAGATCCTTTATCGCATAGGCAAAACTCTTTATGAGTTATCAAACCGACCTTTCAATATAGCGATAGCGAAATGTGATTTAAATCACAACCGTCAGATCGAGGCTCCAGATTGATGGATTATATGCGATTGACGATCACATGTCGGAGAGGTCAAAGGCGGAGGTGCAATGGAAACACCGATGGCCAATGAGTGATACGGCGATATCGCCAATAGCGATATATCGGTGATTGGCTGTCGGAAGGATCGAAGATCATAGAAGTGGAAAGATTTCAAGGAGAGCAGACCCACCAACTTTATAGATGCGGGCTTATGATATTTGAAGTCGGGTTATATGCTCAGAGTAGAGTTGCCCGTGTATTCTTTGTATTGAGTTGCGACCGAAGGGTTAAGGCTTAATGCTGATATGTGTGATGCTCCCGATAGATGAGAAAAGGCCGATAGTGTGGTGGCTCCGATATTAATGTAAGTCCATGGTTAAAGGCTTAAAGCCTAAAAACACTTTTGATAGGCTTTGTGGGCCATAACCCACAAGCCTTAGATTTGATTTGTTAAGGGAAAGGGATTTTGATTAACCCCCAAAATCTCAAACCCATCAAGTGGTATTGGAGCCGAAGAAGATTCTGTGTGGAAAGGAAGGTTAAAGGATTCCAGAGAGAAAGAAGAGGAGAAGGAGGTACAGTTGATATAGCTAAAAAGTTATGGTCTTTACTGTCGCATAGAGAATGAAAACAGAAGGTGAGAAGATTGCAACAAACCTAGAGCATGAGTGCTCATATGGTTCCAGAGGAGAGAACCTGCAGGATAGCAACATCAAGTACAAAACCAGAGAAGATATGAGGAGAAGAGAGATGAACTTTGAAGTTGGGGATTTGGTTTTAGCACATCTCAGAAAGGAGAGATTTCCAAAGAGGGAGTATAATAAGTTAAAATCCAAGAAAATTGGACCGTGCAGAATACTAAGGAAATTCTCTGCAAATGCTTATGAGATTGAATTACCACCTGATGTGGGAATATCACCAATTTTTAATGTTGCAGACTTGTATAAGTATGAGAATGAAACTGCAGATGATACATCACAGGATCAGGAGACTCCAGAGATTAACTAGGTAAAACAATTACCCACAACAAAGAATTTACAGCCAGAAATAATTCTGGACAAGAAAGTGAATAAGAAGACAAGGGGACGAGAGTACTTCCAGTATTTGGTAAAATGGAAGGGACAGCCAACCACTGAAGCTACTTGGGTTACAGAAGACGTCCTACAGAAACTAGGCAAATCTGTAGATGAGCTCATGGACAGGAGCCCATGAATAATTTTGTCCTCAGGAGTCTGATGCAGGAGCATGTGACTCAGGGGGAAAAAGTCTTCAAACATATTCCAAAAATCCAAAAAAATCTATAGGCAAGGGAGTGGGGTCCTTTAGCCAGCTATTTCCATGTTTTCCTAGGTTAAGATAGAGTAGGATTGAGAATAAAACATGCTAATTATATTGCTGTTAGATAAACTATACTAAATCTTTACGCTTTAAATCATTCTATGAAAAGCATGCTTTTGTAACAGATAAGGTCTGAGAAGGCCTATCCATTATTTATAAATAAAGAGGCAACGAGACTCACATCAGAGAGGAGCGGTTGCCAGAAGCATTATTACTTTAAAACTTTTCTCTCGGTCTACCTACATTAATGGCCTTCTGTTAATTGAAATTGTGTATTCATGTATCAGATGCCTTGTTTACTATGTATCAAAAGTTGATGAAATTTCTTTGTTTTTACTACATAGTGCTTGATTAAAGACTTTGTGATCGTTTCCATTTTCATTTCGGCGTACGCAGGCTTCTTAAGCTGCCTTATGAAGTTTTGTGGATACTCTGTTTACACAGAGGATTTACGATATTTTCCTTAAGCGGAACATTGTGGCAGACGTGAAATCTTATTAAGATTGGTTCATACCCATATCGGGTCTGAACCAAATATCGCATCGCATCGGGAAGGGCCTTTAGAACTGTTATGTGAGAGGTTCGACTTACCGGAGCCGAAATATTATAAAGATCAGCATAAAGGGGCGTCGGGTCCGAGGGGGCCTTTAGCATTGCTAAGCTCCGACATCCGGAGCCGAAATATTATAAAGAGCAGCTTGAAGGGACGTCAAGTCCGCAGACCCATTACATTACAAACCCGCCGATACGAACCTGCCAATTTTCCGGACCCGAACCCATTATAGGAGGAAGTGTGAAGAGGCGTCGGGTCCGCGGGGTGTTCGCATCGCATATTGGAGGCATTGACACCATAGAGTTTGCCGATAGCGATTGCCGATATTGCATCAGGGAAAAGGGAAAGGAAAGGCTTTTGCCGTGCCGATAGTGTATTGTATAAGACTCCTCCCTAAAGCCGTCGATAGTGTATTACATAGATTCCTCCATAAAGCCGCCGATAGTGTTTTGGGGTAATTCTTTTAGAATTACTGCCCGATAGGAGAAAAGCCCTATTTGTCAATTAGCAAGGCTTGTGGGGTTCAGAGAGGAATAAATGAAGCTATCAGCTTAATGACTGATACAAAAAAGGAAGGAGAAAGGGAAGTTGAGATTGATATTGAAGAAATTGTTGCCAAATTTGGACGATTATCCTTATCTCCTGCGCCCAACCCATCACATTATGTTGCGACAATGTATATCACATGGATTCCATGCAGTTACATATTTGTCAAAGAATATCTTTGCAAGTTGTACATCAAAACCGTTTCACCAATAAATTCTTTCCATGTCAGGAGCACCTTCTAAGAATAGGAAACCATGGATATGTGTTGAACCTCTACGTTGCCACTCATATATCAAAAAAATGAATATATAGTTACTACAAACAATATAAATAGAATCATAATAAAAGTTGACAAAGTATAGAAAACAAATTTAACAACACAAACCTGTACCAGAAGTCTTTAGCTTTAAGAATTTTTGGATAACTTCCTCTTGAAAAATATTGAATCTATGGTGCATAAATGTGGAAACAATATGAAGGTACTAGATAACATTCTCAATTTTCATACGATGCTCATTTAAAGAACGAGAATGCGAATGTATGGGCATGAGGTTATGCAACTCTGGCCACTTTCTATCAAATGCACTCAAAGTAAAAAATAAATATGGACATCCTAACTAAGTAATCATGTCATTCAATTCAACTTGAAACTTAGTCTAATATGCCCTTGTACCTCTCAGAGAAGAACCAAACCACATAAGATGCTTAGCCAACTTATTATCTGGTAAATCAGATAGTTGGTGACACAACTCTTCAATTGTTGTAGGTGAGTTATCATGTAAATGTTTCTTTACAAAAATGGCAGCGGTTGCTTGGCTTCAATGCCACATTTTCATGTTCAATAGGTAATATCGAAAGCGAGGATGGCTTCCAAATCTCTTATCATAGTACCTAAGAAGATGCAATGCATACTGATGAAGTTCAACACTACAAATACATGGTTGCAACCAATCAGCATCACCAGTGGGGAATAATGTGGGAAATCCATATCTAATAACCCCTTTGTATTATATTCATTCAATGGAGAGGTTCCAATATTGGGCCAATACATATCTTGAAGATGTGAAGAATCAACATTATCAAGAAATGCTCTAATTTCTTCCACTTCTCTTCATTTGTTTGGTAGGTGAGCAACAAAAGAAGAAGCATGAGAGGGAAAATGCTCAGCTAGAAACCCTTTATTATTAGTTTCATTGATGTCAGATTCTTCAATATCACAATCAACAAATTTAAGCCTAGAGGAGACATATGTTGATCTTTCGGGCAGAGCATTCACTGAATCATAGTTAATTACAACATCTCAATAATATTTATCATGTTGGATTTTGAAAAGCAATGCAACCATCACTCGAGATCTTTTGACATAACATTCATAATATTTAGACTCAGTGGCATGTCTCCTCACAATTAGAAAGTCAATATCTTCAACATGTCAGGGAAGACTTTGTACAATTGTAGAAATATCTTGAGGAAAGCTAATTGTATGACCACTATACTTATATTTCCCACCTCGAGCATGTGTCACTTGCAAAATAGGATTCACACGTGCTATTAGAATTTCTTCAACTTGAGTAAGGACTCTTAAAATATGAGGTTTCTCACCAAGATCCATGTTATTATATCGACAAAAACGATGGGCTCCTCTTTCACTCTTACATCGTCTGCAAACAGGTCCTTCAGAATGTCTCAAAACCTGGATTCTGGGATATGATTCTTGGCAAATGTGGCACATTTGGACAACTGACAAGCTATCTATCTTTGCTCAAAATATTTTATGCACTGCAATCATGTTTTCATCAAAATGAATATGATCTCTATTGGCCAACCATGTTGAAAACCATTTGGAAGAGTAAAATTTCTTCTAAAATGTACTTCATCTTTAGGAACATGAGATTCCCTTCGCAAATTTGAAGCATGTGGAATGGATCTATGACAAGGTCTTTCAAATTTTATGGTCTGTATTTCACAAAACTGAGAGGATGTAAGGGGATCTTTGTCATAAAGGATTTTAAAAATTAATTTCCAACTAATTGTAAATGAAAAAATAAGAAAAAGAATCAAATGCATTCAGTATTTACATTTGTGTCTTGATGTGGATGAGGGTTATGAGATGGTTTCTCTTGTCTTCTAACATTAGTGGATGGAACATTTTGGGAGTTAGTTTTTATGCCTCTATTCAAATGAGTTGTTTCCTGTTTCAAAAAAATAAAGTACGTTATAAAACTAAATGTCCAAAAAATAAAGATTCAAAGCTAGAAAACAAATCAAATACATTGAACATCTACATTAGTTTTACAATTTGATGTTTTGGATTCCAATTCTCCTACCTATTGAGATGAAATCATGTTTTCTCCATAAAAGGTTACAAAATGCAATGTCCAACCAACTGTAAATATAAAAATGAGAAAAATATCAAATGAACTCAACATTTACATTTGCTTGGCGATATGGATGAATGCTATGAGATGGTTCCTCTTCACTTCTAACATCAATAGATGGAACATATACGAAGTTAATTTGTATGCCTCTATTGAAATGAGTTTTGTCCTATTTGGCGAAAATAAAATACGCCATAAAATTGAATGTCCAACCAACTAGAAATTTAAAAAATGAAAAGAAAATCAAAAACATTGAAAATTTACATTAGTCTGGAAATTTGATCATCGAGGAGAATGCACAGGAAGGTTATGACATGCTTCATCTTCACTCCTCAAATTAGTAGATGGAACACTTTGGGAATTAATTTCTAGACCTCTATTAAAACAAGTTGTATCCTATTCCAAGAGAATAAAATAACTTATAAGTTTGTAAACAAAACTTTGTAAATAGAGGAATGTAATAAAAAAAACCACTATTGCATAAAAAATAAAAATATTATTGTATTACCTCCATTGTTCCATGAGAAATGTTATCGGGGATGACTGATTCTCTTAGTGGGGCCACATTACTTTGAGAGGCGGGATTGGAATATTTGATGTTTCGAACAACTGGCTTCAAATTATCAAACAAATGGCCAAGTAAACTATCATCCAAATCATCACACGCAATGTCATCATTACCTCCACTATGGATGTTTTGCAACCTTTGGCCATCAAAACATGTAATTGGACACACGGAAGGGTTAGGGTGGACATTTTCATCCACATTATCGATATGGCATTCTTCCTGATTGCAAGTTGTTTCCCCAATGTTATGAACATTTTCAAGAGAGAATCGAACAACAAGATTATCCTGATGAGGAGCATATTTTGATAATGAACTATCAACAGGAAATGTTCTTTCCATTATATCATCCATAGTACGATACTTACGAGGAATTATAAAATCATTTTCAAGAGTGGCTTCACTCGTTTTTCTATGATATTTAGCTCTCTTATGCTCATTTATGGCATCCTTATTTTGTTAATACCATATACGAAGACTTTCATTAGACCTCTCACGTGATTCTGGTGACAAATTTTGTTTTCTTGTACGCTTGCTTGTGCCTTCAAATGACATGTCTACAATGAATAATAAAATATTCATTATGGAATCATAAACATGGAACATAACAAATATCTAATATAAACAAACAAAAAAGAATGAAAAAGGCACAAGTTTTTTTTGGAAATCGTAAAAAAACATAAAAATTGTATATGTTATTTTTTCCAACCATATAAACTTATCAAAATGTATAAGGCTTTTTCCAAATGGCTAAAAACAAAATGAATTTTTCAAAATGGCTAAAAACATAAATGAATTCTTCCAAATGGCTTAAACAAAGGTCTAAATTTCCATTTATCATATTAGAATCAAAACGAAACCCATACTATTGGGACACAATACTCTAAGAATTATATGACTTGGAAGTATATCTAAAAATTTGGAACTATATACTATCAAAATATAAATGCAAATATTAAAATGTACATAAACATATAACATTGTTTGAGAATCAATGACAAAAACCAATACAAATAACATGTATAACATAACTCATAGCAATTATAATTATACAAAAAAAAAAAAAAATTCATAACATCGAGACACATTTACATGTAATTGTGAAAACTTTAGGGGAAACAATATGAAATATTTTACATCATAAAGATCAATACAAACATAATTTTAAAGTATTACCATAAATACCCATAGTATGTATAGAGACAAAAATGGAAATATTTTCCACAACCATAGAGAGTATATAAAATGGAAATATTTATAGGAACTCCTAAGAATACTAATATCCTAAGAATCCATATCCATATCCAATGGTGGAATCTCATCAACAGAATCCATACGGGGAGCAATTGAAAAAACATTTCCATACTCAATCAAATCATTAGAATCCTCCAACATTGGGTACCAAAACCCAGACATCTGTTCACTAGTTGAATTATCAATATCTATTGGAAAACAGATGCCAGTCATCATGTCATATAATAGGAAAGGAACTTCACTGCAGTTGCACATAAGAACCAGACCATGGACTGTTCAAAATGGAAGATAACCAGGACATTTGCTATTTATATCTGCAGAAATTTCTTCCAACAACTTCCATTCGAAACCCTAATCATCTTCAAATTAGTCAATTCTTCGTTCAACACAGATTGACAAAATTGGAAATGATCTAATTCTTCAATTGACCATACAGAAGTGGAGCCATCATTGACAAGGCATATCAATTAATCCATGTATATTGCTAACGACATACACTGTATGTCACTGATTGGAACAAATGAAAAACCCCATTCATTTTTTATTACATCAAACCAATAGATTGTATACCCATACCAAGGATAATCTTCATACTCCTTGTCCAGATACAGCCAAAACAATTTACTTTTATAAAACACTACATTCTTAGGGGGTGAAGTGCCACCAAATGGAACAACAACCCTTTGCCATACCCTATCAAGACTACTGCAAACATAAAATTTAGACTGCATTTTGTCATACATATGTTTTAGAACAACCCAATCATATTTTCTGTTGCTTACATTTTCCAATAATGAAAAGAATCCCCAATCTCCAATTCGTATTGGCCCTATGTTTTTAAATGCCTTTGTAAATGGATTCGTTACAAAATAGTTGTGTATGGGAGCATTCTATTGGTAAGGATAAAACCACCATTGTTTCGACAATAGACTCTACTATGTATCTTGAATCTATGAATCGCAAATGAAATTGAGATATGTGTCCATTATGATTAAGGTATTGAGCAGCAAAATAATTGTCTTCACTATTGAGGAAAGGAACCATAAATCCAAATTCGTTTGTAGAGACATGCTTGCAACGTAACAAGAAAGAATGGTTTTGCAAAACATTCTTCCATTTCTTACAAACAATGCTAAACTTTATCACAACCGATAAAGGGATCCAGAGGAAGACAATTTCAAGAATTTTGAATGGAAGACAACTCCAAATAGCTGGATCCATGATCAAACAATGAAATCACCTAACAGTAAAAAAAAACACATTTTATATCAACAAAACAATTTAATGTTGAATAAAATTAAAAGTAACATACATACATAATTTACCATTTACACATACAGAAAAACTTCACATATACACATTGTATAAAATCAAATGAGCAATCATAACATTATTACAACACTGAACACAATTCCACAATTTTTTAAACCTAATCTCTATAATCCAAGATTATTAATGTTAGTAAACCTATAATTATGTTTATATTAAGGTCTATGTTTAATATTGATGCTATAATGTTTCTACAAATATATTTATAATATCAAATAAGAACAACTCATTAGGTAGGTTGCCATCAAGGACAACACCTAATTCATAATGCCAACAAAAAATTGCCTAGAAAACACCATTTTATCTTTTTGTTGGACTACACAATTTTCCATTGTGTTAAGGATAAAAAATGTTAATGGTTGTGTAAGAGTGAAATTTTAACTAATAAAAACCTTTTGGGGAACAACTTGGCTTTTTTTCAAGATTCAAGATCACATGGCTACTTGTTTTGTATAATAGTGAATTAATTTAGTTATATGTTTTAATTATGTATGTAATGTGAATCATAATTAACTATTGTCAATTGTGATTAAGTGTAATAACCACCTAAATAAGGAGTAGTCTTTAAGTGCCACTTTTTAGAAATTTTAGAGTTTATTACAAGTTTGACAAGTGAACTCTTCACAATCAAAATGCCCCATGGGTTTTTGAGGGTGTTGAATCCATATATGAAGTCAAAAAAATGAGTTTAAACAAATCAAGATTTGAACACAATTTTTTTTTTGGCTTGTGGAGAAATATGGCAAAAATTGTACAAAATCTTAGTTAAAAACTACTCCCTTAAATAAAAGTAATTGATATACAAAATTAACACAATATTAACACTTATATTAATACAAAATTAACACTTATATTGTTAATAAAAATGTAATATTAATATTGCATTTTTTTCCTATTAATTTTAATTAAAATATAATAGATATTTTTAAAACATTAAGTGTAAGTTGTTTAATTTGAAAAATTAGAGTGTTCCATAGGTTTTGTTTGCTAAATCCATATATGCATTTAAAAATGTATTTTAAACAACAAAAAATTGACAATATTGAATTATTTTATATAAATTCACACACACACACACACACATTATAAAAATTAATTTTAATTATTCTAGGGAGGTACAATCATGGCAATAAACATTCCATAGAGCGTGGATTTGTGTTCTTCCAACTAATAAACACGGTGCAAAGAAAAAAATGATTTTTCTATTGTTAGTATTTTGAGTTTGAGCTATGTAATTTGTATAATTCAAGCTTTCAAAAAATATTTTTAAAACACTAAATCCATTTATACATTAAAAAAAACTCATTTTAAATAACAAAAACTCATAATCTCAAATAGCACAATTTTGATCTATATATTTCCCCATCGATCACATTCATATTTTTAATTATTTATCTTTCAACACTTAATGATATTTAATATCAAAGCACCACATGGGTAGGCGAGTTGGTAATCACAATGCGGTAAGTTCGTTAGAAAGGAGGGCTCCAGACTGAAGGTCATGAGTTCAAATCCCCCGGACTAGCCTGGAGCTGTGGAGAGGGGCGAGTGCAGTTCCCACGGGTTATAGTGGTAGTGGTCAGAATCATCCCCGTGTTATGCGTGTTGCGAGGCTGCTCCAGTTGTCAATTCCTCTGTAAAAAAATAAAATAAAAAAATAAATGATATTTAATATCAATATTATAATAATAAGTCACAATCGTTAGCTCTAAACCTAAACTAAAATTATTAAAATAATGAATCTAGAAATGTCAAATTAAAATTATATTATTAAAATTCTAAAACAACACATTCATCTGTATTATTTTTTTTCATATTTAAAATTAATCTAAAATCATTTTAATTATTTATTAATAAAACAATAGATTGTTAATATCATAAGATAATCCTTGTAATGGACTGCATTAACATCACAACTTAATCATTATAAATGACTACATTAATATCTACACAATTATGAGTATGTGGTATATGGAAGTTAAATTAATAAATACTAGGAAATTTAAATAATAAAAAATGTAGTCTCTTTTAAGTTTGTGAGATTTTTCAACATAATTTTATATATTTATTAAAAAATTTAATTATTTGAATTTCTTAATTTTTTTTTGTTAAGCTTGGCAGGTCCATTCCATTTTCTATTATATAGTAAGCAAGTTTACACCACACAGATTAACCAGGTGGCCTCAACTTGCCTCGAGGGGAAACCAAGTCTATTGGCCACTGGTCAGCATTATAAGCCATCCAAAAACAGAATTGTTTCAGTCTTTCTAGCCAGGCTAGATATGTCTCTATCTCATGTCCAGACACTACATAACTGTAAAAACTAACATATGCAACATAAAAATTAAAAGCTAACTGCATAAACCAAAATTATGCATGGAGGAGTCTAGTCCTTCTGTTCCTCTGAGGCAGATGCAACGGGAGCAAGATCTTCAACAGTAGCCCCTGGCATACCATATAGCTCCAGAATGCAAGGGATGTGGCAGTCAATTCTGTCCATCCTGACGTCTTGTTTGTGCAACTGGAATAGAATTTTCTCCATGTCTTTCTTGTAATTCGACAATCCTTGGACTGTCACCGCCATCCCCACAGAAATTTTCTCCATCGCCTTACTGAGTAGACTCTTCATTAACCAGTACAGGTAAAGTGTTTGTTTAAACTGTGTGATTCTCCCTCGAGTATTCCCTGGATCTAGAACAAGAGTCCTCCAATTGTCCATCTCTTCCTTAGTCTCGCTTTCTTGCTTTACCTCCTCTTCCCATTCTTCCATCAACTTCCAAATGCCAGCATTCGTCCCTTCACGGTATGCCATTGCTGCTTCAATGATGAGGTGCTCTACAGATTTACGACCCCTACGAGTTTCCGACGTGCTCAACCACCTTGCCCACTTACCAAACACGAATTCATGCCGAAGGACTCTGCACCCCTTGCATTGAGCATGTGGGGGGAGGCAGTGATTATTGCCTGAGTACTACGCATATTTGCACCCAGCCTGGCCTGACTGACAATGACCTGCATCCTGATTGGGGGTTGAATTTCTTAATATTTATTAAGATAGTGTTTCTTATCTAATAATTTAATTTTTAATCATATAGTAATCATACTGATTATAATTTAAATGTTCTTAACCATTAAGAAAATGTGTTTCTAAAACAATTAAGTCTATATGTCTTCATTGTTTTAAAAAAATAATGATATATAGGTTGATCTTAATCTTAAAACTAAATTATTATTTTTATTTTATATATTTATAAATATTTTTAATGGGTTGTCTAAAACCTAGATGTTTTGGAATTTTTGGTTGGAATTTGACAAATTTTTGTTGACTCAATCATAATGAATCCAGAAATATCAAATTAAAATTATATTATTAAATTTCTAAAACAACACATTCTTATATATTGATTTTTTTTCATATTTAAAATTAATCTAAAATCATTTTACTTATTTATTAATAAAACAATAGATTGTTAATATCATAAGATAATCCTTGTAATGGACTGCATTAATATCACAACTTAATCATTGTAATGGACTACATTAATATCTACATGATTATGATTATGTGGCATATGGAGGTTAAATTAATAAATATTAGGAAATTTAAATAATAAAAAATGTAGTCTATTTTAAGTTTGCGATTCTATATATTTATAACAAAAAAATTAATTAATTGAATTTCTTAATATTTATTAAGATATTATTTCTTATTTAATAATGTAATTTTTAATAATATAGTAATCATAATCATTTTAATTTAAATGTTCTTAACCATTAAGAAAATGTGTTTCTAAAACAATTAAGTCTATATGTATTCATTGTTTTAAAAAAATAATGATATATAGGTTGATCTTAATCTTAAAACTGAATTGTTATTTTTATTTTATATATTTGGAAATAGTTTTAATGGGTTGTCTAAAACCTATATGTTTTGGAATTTTTGGTTGGAATTTGACAATGTTTTGTTGACGCAATCTTAATTTTTATTGTTTAAAATGGTTTTTTGAGTGCATACACTCTAATTGTGAAGAGTTTACAACTCAAATTTATTTGTAATTCCAAACAATCTTTGCCAATTATAAACAACAGAAAATCTAACGACACATGAATTTAAACATATATTAAATAAGGTATTTAAAATTTATTTTAAAAAATTTGAAAAGTTTTTTTTATTTAATTAATCTATTCTTATACATATATTTATTATACGATATTTTTTTGTGATTATAATTTATGAAACAATTAAAAAAAAGGGTTACACTAAGAGATTTAATATAACTTTTTAAATATAATTTTATAAAGTCCATATGTTATAATATGTATGTAATATAATGAGAAGAGTTGTTCCATTATTCTCTTATATAATTATATAATTCTATTTCTTTCCAAAAAAGGTTAAAAAAAAAAATGTTTAAACAATTCTCAATAACATATTAAATACACTCCAGCCAAACACATATACATTATCCAAATTCCTATAATATTAATAACAACCAATTACATTTAAAACCCATATTTGTTTATTAGTCAATGAAATTTGTATTCAGCAATACACATGTAAATATCCATAATTATACCTCACATGTTTTTATTGAATCAATTAGCAGGAAACTCATTTATGTGTATACTTTTGCAATTTGAATCATGCATAGGGAAAAGACAATTGTCCCGTCCTAGTTATGGACCAAAATCTTAAAATTGTCTCTCATTCTGAAATCCAAGCAGAATGCGAGAATTTAAAAATATCTTACATTTAACGTTTTAATTCTTTTTATATCAAAGGCTCTAGGATTAGATGTACCTTTCGTATTTTTTGTTGAAATGGTTTGATAACTTCTGTGATCAAAATCACACGCTGAATAATTTTAGTGTCATAAGTACGTAAATCCTGGTATGTCTAGGCAAAGGCATCTTAGTATTTTTTGAAAAGTTGAATAAACGATCAAATGTATTTTCAAATTACTTATTACATTGAGACATTCCACTTCCAAATCCCAAATCGATGGTGTTCTTTATACTAAAAATTAGGGCTTCATATTTACGGAAGTTGATAGTACATTCAAATTCAAATGAGAGGATATGTTATTTTTTTTCTTATTAGGGTTCATTAGTATGCATCTTGTACTTTGTTTATTAAGATAGTGTTTCTTATTTAATAATGTAATTTTTAGTCATACAGTGATCATAATAATTATAATTTAAATGTTCTTAACCATTAAGAAAATGTGTTTCTAAAACAATTAAGTCTATATGTCTTCATTGTTTTAAAAAAATAATGATATATAGGTTGATCTTAAACTTAAAACTAAATTATTATTTTTATTTTATATATTTATAAATATTTTTAATGGGTTATCTAAAACCTAAATGTTTTGGAAGTTTTGGTTGGAATTTGACAATTTTTTTGTTGACTCAATCATAATGAATCCAGAAATATCAAATTAAAACTATATTATTAAATTTCTAATACAACACATTCTTATATATTTTTTTTTCATATTTAAAATTAATCTAAAATCATTTTACTTATTTATTAATAAAACAATAGATTGTTAATATCATAAGATAATCCTTGTAAAATATTGCATTAATATTACAACTTAATCATTGTAATGGACTACATTAATATCTACATGATTATGATTATGTGGTATATGGAGGTTAAATTAATAAATATTAGGAAATTTAAATAATAAAAAATGTAGTATGTTTTAAGTTTGTGAGATTTTTCAACATAATTTTATATATTTATAAATTGTATATTATAATATGTATGTAATATAATGATAATAATTTTTTCATTATTCTCTTATATAATTATATAATTCTATTTCTTTCAAAAAAAGTTGAAAAAAATGTTTAAACAATTCTCAATAACATATTAAATACATTTAATTATTACCCGGATGCGGGTGGCATTAACAACTATTAATGAAGAGCCGCACAATTCTGGCAGATGGCAGGCGGATGGTCCTTATGATATGCGTCGTAGGATGGAAAATAGATTTAAGGGCAGGTGAAATCAATACTGAGCAGTCTCGAATGTTGGTCTTGCAGTCAGGCATTAATGCGAGCATGGTTGATCGGCAAACAGGTTGGTTTATTGGTATGGATCCGCTCAATGCGCCTGTCTCAGCTACTGGTTCTTTTTATTGTGGAGCGAAACCGCTTCAGCACCCCTGCTTGGTCTTTCGAATTTGGCTGCTAGCCTGGGTTTGTAAGCTCCCTGAAACACTCTGCGCTCCTTCTGTTATCGGCTTGCTTTTCTTTAATCCCTCTCTTGGTCCATTTGCATTTCTGAGTATGCCTCGAAGCCGAAGTATCCCTCATAGAGGTAGCCATACCGGGAACAGAGGCCGCCCTTCTCGTCCTGTTCCATAGAATGTTGTCCCTATCGCCTCAGCATCCCCTTCTTCTCCGCCTCTGGATCAAGCTAGGCCTATCCCGAATAATTCATTCCAGACCTCCAGGTTTACTTTTCAAAGCCGGCTCAACAGGCCTGTTTTGACAGCAAGTATCACCATCATTCTCGCGGAGGAGGAGAGCAATCAGGTCAGCTCGGCTCCAACTACCTCCTCCCACTCTCAGGAAGACAGTGTTCTTCAAGGGGACATGACAAGGATGGTGTTCCATGCGGACAACATGCAAGAGGATGCCCCTGTCTCGGAAGCGCCTCAGCAGCCCGTGGATCCGACTCAGAGCGATATTCTAGCCTGTGGGCCGTCACAGAGTGCTGGTGGTATTTTAAATCTAGTGACCACTCCTGATGGTGGCGCAGCGGCATATGATGAAAGCGGTTTCGTTACCTGGGTAGCTTCTTCCAGCCAGGTGGACAGGGACACGCCGGATTCACCAAAGCATGCAGATTAAACCTGTCTCCTCACTGCCGGGTGGCCTTCTTGCCTATATGCTGTGCAATTTTGGTTTTGTGTCGTTGATTCTGAGGTTAGGTGTTTCTGTCTGGTTCATACTCTTGCTACAGGTCGTGGCAACTGCCAATATAGGTTCTGCTTTTTGTTATAAATATGGCTATGCTAGTTGCTTTTCTGCTTTTTTGGTTAATGAAGGGCATGACAGAATCAGTCCTGGTAAACTCTTTCAGTGTGTCAGGGACCAAATAAAAAAATTTGAAGTCTGTACTGTAAACTTGGCAGAAAGCCTGAATTGTAATGTCTCTGAGTTTCTGGTTGAGGAATGGCCTCGGCCTCCTCTGAGGTCTTGACCTCATTGTATATATCTTTTTTCCTTTCTTTAATAGAATTAGTATTTACGAAGAAAAAAAAAACATATTAAATACATTTAATTATTTAAATTAATACATCCCAGCTAAACACATATACATTATCCAAATTCCTATAATATTAATAACAACCAATTACATTTAAAACCCATATTACACATATATATTATCCAAATTCCAATAATATTAATAACAACCAATTACATATAAAACCCATATTTGTTTATTAGTCAATGAAATTTTTAGTCAGCAATATACATGTAAAGATCCATAATTATACCTCACATGCTTTTATTGAATCAAATAGCAAGAAACTTGTTTATGTGTATACTTTCGCAATTTGAATCATGCATAGGGAAAAGACAATTATCCTGACCTATTAATGGATCAAATTCTTAAAATTGTCTCTCATTCTAAAATCCAAGTAGAATGCGAGAATTTAAAAATATCTTACATTTAAAATTTTAATTCTTTTTATATCGAAGGCTCTAGGGTTAGATGTACCTTTCATATTTTTTGTTGAAATGTTTTGGTAACTTCCGTGATCAAAATCACACGCTGAATAATTTGTGTCATAAGTATGTAAATCCAGGTATCTCTAGGCAAAGGCATCTTAGTATTGTTTGAAAATTTGAATAAACGATGGAATGTATTTTTGAATTACTTATTACATTGAGACATTCCACTTCCAAATCAATGGCATTCTTTATACTAAAAATTAGGGCTTCATATTTAGGGAAGTTGATAGTACATTCAAATTCGAAATGAGAGGATGTGATATTTTTTTCTTATTAGGGTTCATTAGTATGCATCTTGTACTCTATTTATTAAGATATTGTTTCTTATTTAATAATGTAATTTTTAATCATATAGTAATCATAATAATTATAATTTAAATGTTCTTAACCATTAAGAAAATGTGTTTCTAAAACAATTAAGTCTATATGTTTTCATTGTTTTAAAAAAATAATGATATATAGGTTGATCTTAATCTTAAAACTAAATTATTATTTTTATTTTATATATTTATAAATATTTTTAATGGGTTGTCTAAAACCTAGATGTTTTGGAAGGTTTTGTTGGAATTTGACAAATTTTTGTTGATTCAATCATAATGAATCCAGAAATATCAAATTAAAATTATATTATTAACATTCTAAAACAACACATTCTTATATATTAATTTTTTTAATATTTAAAATCAATCTAAAATCATTTTACTTATTTATTAATAAAACAAATAGATTGTTAATATCATAAGATAATCCTTGTAATGCACTGCATTAATATTACAACTTAATCATTGTAATGGACTACATTAATATCTACATGATTATGATTATGTGGTATATGGAGGTTAAATTAATAAATATTAGGAAATTTAAATAATAAAAATTGTAGTCTCTTTTATGTTTGTGAGATTTTTCAACATAATTTTATATATTTATAAATTGTATATTATAATATGTATGTAATATAATCAGAAATTTTTTTCATTATTCTCTTATATAATTATATAATTCTATTTGTTTCAAAAAAGTTGAAAAAAATGTTTAAACAATTCTCAATAACATATTAAATACATTTAATTATTTAAATTAATACATTCCAACTAAACACATACACATTATCCAAATTAATATAATATTAATAACAACCAATTACATTTAAAACCCATATTTGTTTATTAGTCAATGAAATTTTTACTGAGCAATACACATGTAAAGATCCATAATTATACCTCGCATGCTTTTATTGAATCAATTAGCAGGCAACTCATTTATGTGTATACTTTCGCAATTTGAATCATGCATAGGGAAAAGACAATTATCCCATCCTAGTAATGGACCAAATTCTTAAAACTATCTCTTGTTCTAAAATGTATAACTGTCTCTCATTCTAACACTATAAAGATACTGATGTTTGGACTCTTTATTATGATGGGTCAGAAAAACATGATGGATACAGTACAAGATGCATACTAATGAACCCTAACAAGAAAAAAAATATCATATCCTCTCATTTCGAATTTGAATGTATTATCAACTTCCCTAAATATGAAGCCCTAATTTTTAATAAAGAAAGCCATCAATTTGGAAGTGGAATGTCTCAAGGTAATAAATAATTCAAAAATACATTCGGTTGTTTATTCAACTTTTCAAACAATACTATGATGCCTTTGCCTAGACATACCAGGATTTACATACTTATGACACCAAAATTATTCAGCGTGTGATTTTGATCACAGATGTTATCAAACCATTTCAAAAAAAAATACAAAAGGTACATCTAACCCTAGAGCCTTCGATATAAAAAGAATTAAAATGTTAAATGTAAGATATTTTTAAATTCTCACATTCTACTTGGATCTCTAATCTAGTTCTCGTTAAGAATAAATCTAATGAAACTCGTTTATGTGTATACTTTCACAATTTCAATCATGCATAGGGAAAAGACAATTATCTCCACCTAGTAATGGACCAAATTCTTAAAATTTTCACTCGTTCTGAAATGTATAATTGTCTCTCGTTCCTATGGATGATTTTTCATTCAAGGGCAGAAACTGGGCAAATGATGTCTAGCTAAACACCCTAGGGTGGAGGGCAAGTCCAGGACAACCATGATCGAGCCTGCTACCAGGCATTGTCAAGGGGGAAAGGTTAAGAGATATTAAAAAGTCATTTTTTTCAAATTGAAATATTCTAATGGCTATACCAACAAAGACAATCAATACATATATTCAAGAAATCTCATCATAAATGAATTTTACTTCTTATTTCTACCATTACCATTTTCAACCAAAAGGGTTCCTCCAATGCATCTTGAAGGAAACCCATGAAAAACGCTAGGTCAAGAAAAGGAAGGCTATGAAATATTGTGCACCTTTCATAGCAGATATAAGTTGAGAGAAGCCCCCTCAAATCATTCCAATCATCCTTCCACTGATCTTTCAACAATTACAACAACCCAAGCACTAAGAAATGCATGCATCCACGGAGCACTTCTTTGCTTATAATAGATGGAATGGTGATGAATAACATGTACAATAAATATTTAATCACAATTTGAAATGCTCAAGTTTCTCTTATTCCTCCATGTTACAATCCTAGATGGAGTGGTGGAGTTATTATTAAGAGCATGAAAGGGTGAAATTGATGGACAAGTTAATGAAACTACCGACACCTTTTTTTGGAGTTATTATTAAGAGCATGAAAGGGTGAAATTGATGGAAAAGTTAATGAAACTATCGACACCTGTCTTTTGGAGTTATTATTAAGAGAATGAAAGGGTGAAATTGATGGACAAGTTAACGAAACTATCGACACTTGTTATTTGAAATTGGATGCACGTTACCAATGGTTTAAAATGGATGATCATGTTATTCGGAAATACACCTTTCCACTACTATGACAAGTGTATGTGTAAGGTGTGTCTTACATTTTGTAGTCTTCCCATTATGGTTAATCTTGATAGGTGTCAATTAACAAATGGCATGGTAAATTTTTAATGAAGCTTTGTAAAAAAAAAAAAATTAAACAAGGTTTAATCATGCGATTTAGATATGCATGGAAGTTACTAGTGTGAATTCAATCCATTGATATTGTGGCAACAAAGAGAATATACTAGCATATTAAAATTTAAACCGTCCTATCAATTTTTTTAATTAGTAAAATGATTAAAGTGCCCAATTCCAATAGGAGGGATGCGGGATGCCTATCGGCGTAATTATATATCATTTAAAAGAAATTATGTATATATTATGAAAGAAAAAAAAAAATTATGGTTAAATTTTATATTTATTCCTATATGTCCTCTATTTAGCATTCAAAAATACAATTTAAATAATGAAAAATAACACATTGTATTGTATTTCACACTTTAAAGAAATTTACACATGAAAAAATTTGATCTCTTGACTCATGTTAAATCCATACTTAAAATAAATTTATACTTATTATACCTGTTGTAGGCAGTATATATTGTGTTTAGTTTTTGGCTTAACCAGCTATTAGTTTCCTTTGACTAAAAACATTTATACATTTTTATATAGTTTAACATTGGAAAATAAATTTTATTATTTTTTGAAAATGTTTTAATATATTTATTTCAAATCTGATTGGATCACTCCTTATTTTACAATGATGACATATGTACCACAAAATACCTGATTGGTTGTACCATCAAATTTTTTACTGGTTAATTCATCAAATTTTTTATTAACATTAATTCATTAGCACTCTCAATTTGGATAATGGTAATCTCAACATGTCATAAACGTAAGGTCTATATTAAGTGTAAAAGGGCTCGCATGTCTAACCACTACATTCACCTCTTCAATGCTAATTAATGGCTAAAGGGGACCCCAGCTAAAGTGTCCTGCACATCGGCACTAGGATCCCAAAGTGATGACACTTGTAACAAATCCTTGCCATTGAATCTTTCGAGACTAGATCCAATGGTCGTCCTTGACTTCGAACGAATTATGTAACTATTCAGCCCCGTGACCTAGATAGTTTCTCTCATTTTCATTTTGCTTACCGATGGAGGGTTCTGCAAATCTCCAGTTCCTATGGTCCAAATGCCAAGTAATCCACTCATTTTTCCTCAAAATCGATCAATGTTCGTTGTAGGGAACTGGAAATGTTTACAGGATTACTGCCCTTCCTTTTTATTTCCAGTTCATGATTCTACACCAATGCCATGCCTGACCCATGTTAGTCCATTGCATATTTATCTTACTAATGGCTTATGCATGGTTCCCAAGTCAAACATGCTGACTCACTCGACTGTGTGACAGGTCTCTTCCTCACGACGGCATCAACATGCCCAGGTATTATTTAGTTATTTTATTTGTAGAAGCCTTACATTGGTTAGAAACTAAAACTATAAAAATAGGTGGATTCTTTGTGTATTGAAATGAATGTCATCCCTGTTATTGATCAAAGTTACAAGATGATCATATTTCTTCTGTTTTCAAAGAAAAGGTCTAGTGAATGGAGAATAAATTTCCATCGTAAAGATAGGAACCAGAATTTGGAAATTTATCCTTTTTTTCATTAGCGAATGCCATAGAGTTCACGTCACAATTTCCTCTAAACAACTTTTCACATTGTGCCATAAATTCTCCGAAAGAAGCATGTGTTTCTGTGTATATCATTGGAAAGAATGTGAAATTAAGTTGGTTAAAGTCGACGGTGGAAGGATGTAAATTGATATTTTGCTATGCTTGTAGTCAGAGAGTCAAGAGAAATATGGGTTAAAGTTCTTCATACATGGTGCAGCCATCTAAATTCAACAATCAAATTTGTATGGAGATTAAAGCAAGATTTATCACTCATCCATGCTCACCAGAGATTAAAATGAAGGCTTCTTGATTTGTGAGGCACAAGAGGTAGTGTTCTCCTCTTTTTATGTGGTTGAAGAGCTATAATGTGATTTATTATATACTTTCAGTAAGGGAAAGCTTGACACTATAGATGTATTCTATCATTATATGAATCTTATAATCGATCCTTCTCAATACCACTTAGGGAGGTCCCACTCCCGTCTATGATAATTTTTCTCTTCTCCATTGATTTTGTTGTTACTTGGACTACAAATTAGTACGTCCCCTATTTTGCAATAACTCAATGGTTTTCTGTTACAGGTAAGGTAACTTACCATCTTGTCATTCCTTTTGTTTGCTATCAAGCTACAGAGGAAGGGTTAGCGGAATTCAATGGCTGACCCTAAATTTTCCCTTGTCTCTAGGTTATTCTTTCACAGTATCTCTCGGTTCATGTCTTAGGTTGATTGTCTCTAGGTTATTCTTTCATGTTATCTCTCGGTTCATGTCTTAGGTTGATTGTCTCTAGGTTATTCTTTCTCTATATCTCTCGGTTCATGTCTTAGGTTTATCGTTGTTTTTCCATCTACAGAGGGTTTTGTTTTCTGGGTCTTTCAAGAATAGTCGAGAGTTGTTGATTTAACTAGGAATATATACATATACAGACATGGTCTGCGATATTTGTCAATTTGGCTTGGCCCCTCCCTTAATTTAGATTTGGGAAGCAAGAATCCATGACTATTTGTATAATGTTCATGTATAATGTTATCTGTGTTTAAAAGACTATTGTACGAGGTGGCCTTGAAGATACTACAGTTTCCATTCTTAATTTCTTTTACAATGTTCCATTCTCTCTTGCTAAGACTCGCCCTTATTTCTTTACTGTACATTGAGCAATACATATTTTGTCACTGTTTATGAATAAGTTGCAATGATTCCTGTTTCGGTGGAACAGTTTAACTTACAGGATTATTCCCCTAATATGAAGATTTGATAGACTTAAAAGTCCCTTGTTTTTTTGGTTGTATATTGTTGATTCTAAACAATATCACTGCTTCTAAAGGTTTTTTTGTTGAAAATTATTGATTCTAAACAATATAATTGCTTCTAAAGGGTTTTTGTTGTATATTGTTGATTCTAAACAATATCACTGCTTTTAAAGGTTGCAATCATAGTATCTTTCAAGCATCACAATTTCAGTTTCAGTTTTAATACGACTTGTGTCCTTCAAGTATTTTTTTTTCATATGAATGGAGGGTCTATATGTAGAATGAAATAGTTCTTTCTTTCAGTGTCACTCTCATTCTCACCACCGTCTTAATGAGTGATGTGTGCATACAATACATTTCTGTTGATGTTGATGTCATCCAAGAAACTTAGGCAACTCAACAAGCTGCATCCTCGGTGGAAGGCATTCAATTCATTTATTGATGCTTCTCATACATCTCAAACTCATGGTAAAATAATGTGTATAATCAAGAGAGCAATTGTACAAGTGTTGAGTAATATTTTCACTATTTCAATGGCATTCATATAAATAAAAAAATCTCATGTTTTATTATTGGAGATTTACATGGAAGTTGGATTGATGTATAAAATTTTGGATTTATTTGGTTTTTTACCAATGTGGTTGATAAACATCAATAGGTGTATATGAAACATATATACAACCACATTAATAATTATTATGGGTATTTTTTTAAACACCAATTATTTATGTATATTAATAACTATATAAATATTAACAACCATATTATTTATATATATTATTATGTTAATATTATAATAATAATATAAACTCATAATAATATTAGTAATATTAATTAATTAGATTATCAGTATATTATTCAAGAAATAAAATAATATAATTATTATTATATTATTATAATAATAATATAAAATTATAAAAATAATAATAACAATTATATTGTATTATTATTATAATAATAAAATATATTTATAATATAATAATAATAATATCGGATAATAATATAATATTATTATTATATTATCATTACATTATTATAATAATATACAAATACAATTATGTAATAATATTATTATATTATTATAATAATATACAAATATAATTATTAATATGATAATAATATAGTTAATATAATAATAATAATATAATAGCTTTAATAATAATAATAATAATTACTATTGAAAAGTTTTGGGGGAGCGGAAAAACGACTGTGCCGAAGATGAACCCTAACCCTATCCTCTCAGCCGCCGCTGTCTCGCCCTCGGCCGCCGTCGGGCCTCTGGTATGCCCTGTCGAGGCAGGTGTTGCGCGCTTCAATCCAGGATTACGGGATCACTTCCTTTCTCTTTTCTTTTCTGGTTCGCAGGTTTCCCTCTTTTGCTCTGCTCCCGGCACTGCGTCTCCCAGATCTTGGATCTCGGCTGCCGCATCTCATTCCAGCCGCCTCCATCAGAATACATACGCAGAGGACAAGGACGAGCGCGCAGATTATTCTTTCATCTCTCCTCAGGCGGAGGCTCCTGGGAAGAAAGTCTTTACTCTGGAAGGCTGCTCATTCCTTCCGTTGCCCTCTCTGTCCCCCCAAAACAACGATTTCTCTGTTCTAGATCTTCAGATTATTTTACATGTCCTGGATCTACCTAGACGGATCGTCTGGAAGCTCTTCTGGGTGGATTGCATTGACAGATTCAATGGTCTCAGGACCCTTTCCTCTTCTCCTCACAAACCTCTACGGCAAGTACAGGGGAAGAAGGCCCTTCAATGCTCCAGCCCCCTCTCGACTTGGATCTGCAAAGGAAAGCAGAACCCTGATCCTTCTGCAGCGTTCCAGATCCAGATCAAGCTTATCTCCGGCAAAACTCAGCTACATTGGGTGAACTCGTCGGATCTAGTGCAGGACCTCAAGAATGCTCTGGATCTCAAGTCAGGGATACCCTCTGCAGCACAACGACTTATCTATGAAGGTAAACAACTTGAGGATCCTATTCCCCTGTCTTTTTATAGCATTAAGAGAAATGCATCCATTACTCTTACTCTTCGCTTGAGAGGGGGAGCTGTTGGACAGTCCTCCTCTGCTAAGGCATTTTCATATAAAGACGTTGTCCATGCTCAGATACCTAAGAAGACAGCTCCACCCATGGAAAATTTTAGGGGCTAATGTTCGCCCAGTGGGCTAATTTTCCATGATTTTTCCACAAAAAAGATTCGCCAATTTCCAATTTTATAAAAGACGATTCGCCCAAATTTTAGAATATAAAATTATTTTACCTTAAAAATCGCCAACATTATATAGAGACTATATATAAAATAATTATAAATTTGAATAATTTTACAAATATATCAATAAAAATTTATAATTTGCATATTAGGGATTAGTGAGATTCGCCAATGTTTTAAACTTCAAGAAAATTTTCCATCCTTAAAATTTTCCTTGGCTCCACCGGTTCAGGCACCCAAGCCTTTTCTGGTGGACAAACTTGAGGAAACCCCCTCTATTGAAATCATGCACCCATCGTTGGATGAGCAAACCCAAACGTTTGCAGAACAAGCCATTATTTGCAGGTTCAATGGGCTATGGCCGAGCACTGCTGACCTTTACCAATGGATTCACTCCAACTGGACCAACAATTGCAAGGTATTGTTATGCTCAAAGGGATTCTTCATAGTAGTCTTCATTCTAGATGAGGACTACCAGAAAGCTTTAACTGCAGGCCCATGGTTCTGGGGATCAGCAGGTTTATTCCTCACCCCCTGGTTCCCAGATTTCGATCCCTCTATAGCAGTCATCACCAAGCTCCCCATCTGGGTCAGGCTTCCAAATCTCCCAGCGCATCTATGGCATTTTGCAGTATTCCAAGGGATCGGAAATTCTCTAGGCCGCTTTCTAGACACAGACGTCTCTAGAGGGGAAAAAGGAATTTACACCTTTGCCAGAATCTGTGCAGAAATAGACATGAGCAAAGGTCTCCCTGACCAGATCAATCTCAAAATTGGAGACTTCCATTGGACTCAGATCCTGGACTATGAGAACACAGCCTTTCACTGCCGTAACTGCCATCACACAGGACACCTTAAGGGCTCTTGTCCCTCGACACCTGCCCAAAAGAAGAAAGTCAGTCCTAAGCAGAAATCCAAGAGCTGGAAGCCTCATGATCCTCCCCCCATGGACGACTTTGATTTCAGCTCAGATGAAGAGGAACAGGTTGAGGAAGGAATGGAAGCAAAGATGGCACAGGACCCTCCCTTGGCCGATCCTGAGGATTTGTCTGTCCCACCAATCTCACAGAAAAGGAATCATGAATCCTCCCCCTCGGATTCAGACAAGGAGTCCTCCCCGTCAGCACAGCCCAATCTGCAAATCATGCCGGCTCAGCAAAGTCCTCTTGACTGGGTCAAAGTTGGTAAAAAGAAAGGAAAAAAGTGCCGAATAGCTGATTCTACACATGTTGGGTAGAATCCTCTGTTCTGCTCTTTCTCCTCTGTTCTTCTTGTCTCTTCTTGCTCTGCGCAGCTTCCTTCTCTTTTCTTTCTAGGGGCCGAGGTGGATATCCTATCCTTTCCGGCAGCCTGTGTTCTTGCCTCTCTTGACTGTAACTTCTTATTGTATCATTCTTTCTTTTAATAGAATTAGTCTTTACAGAGAAAAATAATAATAATAATAATTACTATTATATTATTATTATAATAATATATTATGATCATTATTATATTATTATAACAATAATATAAAATAATAATAATAATAATCACAGCTATATTGAATTATTATTATAATAATAATATTAGCTCATAATAATAATCATGATCCAATAATAATTAGAATTGTGATAAATGAATTATTATGTGTAATTTTTTAAAGACCAACTATTTATGATAATTAATAACTATATAAATATATAAATAATAACAATGATATTATTATATATGTATATATTTATGATTATTATAATAATATAAACTCATAATAATATTAGTAATATTAAATATTAATAGTTCATAATTAGTAATATTAATTAATAATGATTATTATTATTATTATTATTATTATTATTATTATTAGGCTCACTACAACACAAAGGGGGGTTTAAAGACAATATTTAAGACAATTTTTGGGTAAATTGTCTTAACTTGAGACAAAAGATAACTTGTGTATTGTCTCAAATATTGTCTTTAAGTGGGTGTCTCAAATTAAATTGTCTTAAAATATTGTCTCTATAAAGACAATATATAACACAAGCATTTTTGTCTCTCTAGAGACAATTTCATTTGTCTCTCCAAAGACAATTTCATTTTTGTCTCTCTAGAGACAATAGTTGGGATTAAAGACATATTGTCTTTAAAGAGACAATGTCTTTGATCCTAACTATTGTCTCTCTAGAGACAATAAAAAATTAGATAATACAACATCACTTTTGTCTCTTTAGAGACAATATAAAATAATAAATCTAGAATAATAGCTCACCATTGAAATAAATCAATATTAAAAGTATTTAATTAAAAATAAACTACAATATCATTGATTAATTCATATTAGGACACAGTGGAATCGAACCACCAACCTCTTGTAGAGACAATAGTTGGGATTAAAGACATATTGTGTTTAAAGAGACAATGTCTTTGACCCTAACTATTGTCTCTTTAGAGACAATAAAAAATTAGATAATACAACATCACTTTTGTCTCTTTAGAGACAATATAATATAATAAATCTAGAATAATAGCTCACCATTGAAATAAATCAATATTAAAAGTATTTAATTAAAAATAAGCTACAATATCATTGATTAATTCATATTAGGACACAGTGGAATCGAACCACCAACCTCCTGCTTATAAAGCAGGCGCTAACACCCTTTAAATATTCACAATAAAAATAATAGCTATTAAAAACAATTTGGTTAAACAAAACAATAAAACAATTAAAATTAAGCTCTCTGTCATCTAACAATGGCCGACTCTCTGTTATCCCCTTTGCCAGAACAAGGAATATCCCCTATGCCGGAACAAGGAATAGTGGGGGCTGAGCCCAGCGTAAGGAATACGTGGCATCAGCCATCCCCTCTGCCAGAACATGGAATCGAGAAGGCCGAGCCCAAGAAGGAGACCGAATGGTGCTTGAATCTCAATCAGATTCAGAGATCTGAAAGGAATGAATGGCCTAAGCACTGCTTAAATGTAGCCGGTCGGATCGAACTCAGGATGGCTAGGGCTTTAATCCTCAGCGCCGCCGACACAGGGCACACCACCGAAGGAGCAGAAATCGCAGGGAGTCCTTGCACGAATCCGCGCAACAGAATAACTGAATCGATTTCATTGTCATGGATCTGGTTTCCCTATGCGACCGATCGGTCCTCGGTGGCAGATCGACTCTCCTCCAGGTCACGGACGAGCCCCCATCATCTGCTCCAGGGGTTTGTACACAGTGAGCCGTTTTCATTTCATACAACAGGGTATGGCATGGTCGACGCAGCTCACCATCGCCCAGATCTGCAAACAAACACACAGTACCAAATCGATTTTGAGTTGTTAATTCAGCATAAAGGCCTGAAAGATGCGATCTGGCCGGAAGCAATCGCGGGTAAAGGAGGGGTATCAACTCGCCTCCGAACAGATCGGCAAACCCATCTTGTTTCGGTCATGCTTCAAGATAAAGACCACAGGAGCGATCCACAACGCAGGGATACAGATCTGGCTCAACAAAGGCTCCACAGCACCGATCTAACCCATGCAGATGCAGATCTGATTCAGATCTTCATCAAATTGCTTGAAGGAAAACACTACTGCATGCGGCTCAGGAAGGCAACAAGCATCCAGGAGTTAAAAAAGGAAATACAGGGCCGCCATGGAATCCCAGAACGATTACAAAACCTCATTTATTCAGGGTACAATCTGCAAGATAACAAAACCCTGCAGCATTATGGCATAGCTAATGATTCAACCATTAATCTAACCCTCCGACTGCGTGGTGGAAGCTCTGGAACCAGCTCTAAAAATACAGGTTCCTTTCGGGATGCAGTAAAAGGAAAGGAAGAAAAAAGGGGAAGCAAAGCAGCACCAACAACAGAATTGCCAGGACCCTACATCGTCGAGCAAAAGCTAAAATCACCAACTCTTCAGGTATCTATACCAGAGGTAATTAACCTATATACTGATTTATCAAATACTGCAGTCATATGTAGATTCAATGGATTCTGGCCAAAATCAGATGCCCTGCATCAATGGATCTACACAACATGGACATCTAACTGCGAAATTTACCTCTGCCCTAAGGGGTTTTTCATAGTTAGTTTTGATACAGAACAGGAAAGAGACAGTATTATTAAACAGGGGCCATGGTTCTGGGGCAGTGCTGGCCTCTTCACAACCCCCTGGTTCTCGGGATTTGATGCTAATACAATGAAAGTCTCAACCATGCCTGTATGGGTGAGGCTTCACGGGCTCCCACTGCATTTCTGGCATCATAAAGTGCTAACCGCCATTGGGAATACTCTAGGGAAATTCCTAAAAATGGATGAAGACAAAGCAGTCAGAGGTATCTTTACATTCGCCAGAATATGCGTAGAAGTGGATCTGAGTCAGGGGCTACCAGACCACATCACGCTAAATTTCAACAACACCCAATGGATACAACAGCTCGACTACGAAAACACAGCATTCCGGTGCAGGAACTGTTTGCAGACAGGGCATCTCCAAAATGAGTGTCCATCAGCTCGAAAGGACATTAGGAAAACTAAGAAACAACAAAAAAAACCCAAAGGCTGGCAAAACACAGAGCCATTGGAAGAAGAGGACATCAAGGAGGACCCTCCAGAGAACCACATGGAACCAGGAACTCAAATGGGACAAAAGCAAACTCAGGAAGCAAAAAACCTTTCTACTCATACGGGGCTGATCATTACAGACCTACATCAAGAGCTACAAATGGAAGTTAGTGGCATAAAGAGAACCCATAGCTCGGAGGGCTCAGAATCATAAAAAGAACAACAAATGATCACCATGGGAAACCAGCTAGCTACAACTACACCCACAGCTGATTCGGGAGGATGGCGCCGGGTAGAGAAGAAGAAGGGAAGAAAAGAATAGGCTTGCTGGAACATTTTTTATTTTATTTTTTCTGTTATTCTGTTGGATCCTGTCCTTACAGGATTATTCATCTGCTATTCAGTGTTATTTTCCTTGTTATGCTGCCTGTTATTACAGGATCAGCCATCTGCATATGCCTATGGCATCTACAAAATGTAATTTTATCAATTTATGAATAAAATTACGATTTTTTCCTAGGGGAAAAAAAAAACAATTAAAATTAAAATAAAATATCAATAACTCGCAATTTTGATTAATTTTATTTCATTTATAATTACAATACAATTTTGAATTAAATAGTTAAAATAAAAATACATCCAAATTAAAATCACAAATAAAATTATATTAAAATATCTCAACATAAATTTAATAAAAGCACTTTACAAAGAAGTCACAAATCTCAATAAATTGGAAAAGATATTTTTGAATGTAACTGTTGAAAACAAAATAGCTAGATTTACATTAAAGTCAAACCCAAAATAATAAAATAATAAAAACCCTTGAAACACAAATATGCCAATAACTTTGCAATTTCGAGAGATTTTAAATCTCATAATTTTTGTGTATCTTTTGCTAGATAAAAAATATATATGTACTAAATTCACCCCGGAAGAAGTGAACTCACCCATTTTTGTCCTCAACCCTCACAAATAGGTTTTATATATGAATGTGAATAATAATAAGTTTAAATTTAAATATATGAACCAACCAAGAATTAAAAGAATCAAATCAATAGATACGAATCACATTTAACAAACACAGTGCTAAAGCTTCTTTCCTCTCCAAACATCCTAGTGGAATATATAAAAACTAATTGAAATTAAGGAAAAAAGGTGATGAATGGGTTCGTGGGTAAACAACAAAAGTTCAAGGCCATGTTACACCCCTCTCAAAACTGCTATCTAGATTATTGTAACATGATATGACAATAATATTAATACCCACATTCAAATGGTGTGCATAGATAGATATTCATCCAAGTAGATGGAAAACCCATATTTCTAGGTTTGTATACCTATTTTTTTAGTAGTTCAGCCATTTCTACCTGTTTTTTTAGACAAAAATATCCATTAATAATTAGAACATAGATTTTATGATAATAAAACAACCAATTGCCTGAAAAAGAAGTACATTATATGGATCTTTATATCAATTATAGGTTTGTCCACAATACCTGTTTTTTTCGCAATTCCTTGTTCTCTTCTTTGAGTTTTGTTACTTCAGCTTCCAACTCAACAGTATATGCCTACAAACAAGGAAAAGTTTTAAAATATTAATATTCCTAGATAAAAATCTAGCAGCAAATACCAAGTTTGTGAAACTAAGGGTTCTGTCAGAATGTTTGTCCAAACATAGTTGGGTCGTTAAAATAGAGACAAGCATCACAAAATTGATATCAATTAGCAAAACACAATAGTTATAGAAAAATCCTTTCATAATGTTTCTCCAACAATAGTTTATCGATCAGAACTGACATTTTTACAAAATAAGACAAATAGATTCCTATGCTCAGTTAAGAGATCAAGGACAGATTACTTATCTTAAGTTTAGAAGGGTTGACCTTTGAGGACAAGCTGACAAAACTTATTCAAAACCAAGCACGTGAGGTAGCTTACCTTCATTACAAGGTTTGGCACAATGTTACCCTCTAGCTCAGTTAAGACCTTTCAGACAAGCACATAGCCAAGACCCTCTTTCCTTCAGCTTTGTTGCTTCCTTTTGGAGTGTCTGAGTGACCAAGAATACCATTTGGAGGGTTGGGATAATCTTACCTTCTACCTCAGGTAAGACAGATGAATGCGCACGAAGACCCCTCTCTCCTACAATTATGTTGCATCCTTTTCGGAGCACCCAAGGTCACTAGGACAATTATGAGAAAAATCAAAGGAATACAAACCATGATATCAAAGATTTGTAAGCCACAAGCAAGGACCTCCCAACCCATAGTAAAAAGATGAGGACCTAACAAGCATAGAGTGAACCATTAGTTTCGCATTCTCAAAATCCAGCCAAAAATAGGCAAGTCACTTGTGCATGCAGTCCATTAGAAATGGCTTATACTTTACTCTTCAATCCTAATATCTTCCCTACTATGTAGGTAGGTACCTTAAGCCATAGAATGGATCTTAACATAGACTTATATGTAGTTAAACTATAATGTTGGAGGGTTTTGATCGATCCAGCAAATAAAAATGTAAAACGTTAAGGACATAATTACTCTTTCATGATCCTAAGATTAAAAAAAATGATACTTACTCTTTCATGAACCTAATATTAAAGCAAATGACACAAACGCTATTTTTACCCCTAATTTAGGTAAAGCACAAAATAGCATTTTTTAGCAGAAAATTAAAAAATTCTATGAAGAAAGACACAATTCATATTTCTATAGAAGATTCAGTGTCTCAAATTCAAAATTTGATAGATGAAAACTATGCTTCTCATGTTTTACCAAAATAGATACTCAATTGCAATGAATCAGAGCATAACCTATAGTGTACACACAGCTCTTTAGTACTTGTCTCACATGAAAAATTGTAAAATACATCACACGAGAGCTTGCGCATGGACACAATTTCAAAAAGTATAAACAATCACCTAGAACAAGAGCAGGATAGGTTTTTCATGAACCAAAAAAATTTCAGTATTGGGATTCTGGAAACTCCTCGCACATAAAAAATAATAGAAAATAAGATAATAAATATAATTCTTAACTTATCTTTTAGGAAATAATAAGGTTTGTAATTGAGTTTGAGTTAGGTTTGTAATCTAATGCACCGACAAAATCCAAGAGCGAGTTTGAAGGGCAGGTTATGGTACCAAAGCCAACAATTTGGGCCAAGCTAGATTAGTTTCAGGATCAAAGGCTAAATGCAAGCCTCACGTAGATCAGACCCATACTCTCTAACTTATATAGTAAGGTGAAATCGCTCGTACAGAAAAGGCTAGTTTTATATTAGTACTTTTGGATTAAATGATTTGGTCTCATGTCAAGAAGTATGCAAAAGGTCTCAGACAATGGCAACATAATCTTAATTGTGTACTCTTGAGCATGCATCTAGGGTAATGTTTATTGAGGTAAATGGGGAAGTTTTAAGATGAAACTGGCAAGAATGTTGTTATGCAGTACTTCATGCTAAAGCATTGTATAGAGACATGTCCACTCATTCATTTTACAATCCATACATATCATAAACATATAATGATCAAAATGTTTTATTGATCATTTGACCTAGAAACACAATAGAAAGTGAAGCACTAGCTAAATTTCATAGAGGACACCTTGTATACAATACTTGCCTACCTTCAACACAAAGGTTTAAGTCAGCAAAGAAAAAATCCCTAATATAAGCATGATGATCCTTTATTTTTGGTGGCTCCTTTTGCACTAATGGTGAAGCAAAACATCATCAACATCTAAAACCTAACTCAAGGTGGAAGAGAATAGTACCTACTCTTGCTACTAGGTATTTGGCATCACCAAGCTCATGTTATACTACTTAGTCTTTCTTTGTTAAACTAGAGAATAATTGTGAGGTTGGTGCCATATGATGAGAAGCCCCAAATTCACATACCACACATTCCTAATAATTGTGTTGATAGAAAGGAAAGATACCATCAAGAAAACATTCTCAAACTTGGCAACAAACTTATCCAACTAAGTTTCTATATATGCTACTACCTACTTTTGTTGTTGTTTCCACTTACCCTTCTTCTAATCTAGATTCTAGACATTGTGATGAATAATGACCATGCTTATGAGGAATTAAGCACTTATTTTTACTCAAGTCATTTCCTAACTATGAGGTTGACTCCTCACTTTTTCCCTTACCTTTGCTAGGTCCTTTACCTTTGCCGTTAGTTTTCATTATAAGCACGATATCGATATATACCTTGCTTTTCCCTTCAGGAAAAGGGTTAGGTCTGGCTTCACCAGTTGTCAGGCTTGAGCGGATTGCTCCTCTTGTCACTAGGTTTTGTTGTTCTACTTGCCTGAAATGTTAAAATATATAAGATTACACTATGTTTTGCAACTGCACGGTTTCCTATCTTAGGCGTGCATTCAAGGTTTTTCACTTGTATAATTTATCTCTATGCTTACTTTGGTGCACAATGTTTTCTTAAGTTTGTAATTCTGTTATGGATGTATAAAAATTAATTGAAATTAATGAAAAAAGGTGATGAATGGGTTTGCGGGTAAAGAATTCCATCATGCATTCATACTCTTAGTCATCTTATTTATTGCTCTGCATATAGAGCTGCTATGACAAAGTTGAATAGGTTCTGAGCAGGTAAAATGCCAATTTAAGACCATTATATACTGTTGTTTTCGAATGTTATAGTTATTGTTACATGGTTATATAATTAGTGGTGGCTGGAAACCGACGAGATGTTTGGATGAAGGCGCAGAAGACTTTATAGTGAAACCTGTGAAGGTCTCAGATGTAGGGCAACTGAGGAATTATATGGATAGTGTCAAAGACCCAGCTATTCACCTATGGTAAAACATATAAATAAATAAAAAATCATTTACATCACATTGTGTATTACTACAGAAATGACATCAATCAGTTCGATAATTCTATTAATACCTTAGAATCTGTGTTACGGATTAATTGTCTGGGTTAACCTTTTACGGATGGTGTACCATACCCATGTGACCCATAATTGCATCGTCATTGGAGTTTGCCCGCATCATGTTGTTTTACATTTGCAGTGTTTATGATTTACATTTGTCTTCTCTATCTCATTCCTAGCAGATTACCTTATCCTGTATGATGATTTTTTTTCCGGTTTTGGCTTTAATGCCCTGCTTTGCCATGGTACGTGGCACGAGCAGGGTCTACCCACTGCATTTTATTCTCCTCGACCCTAACATTGCATCGACGGAGGAGGATTAGTGTGAAGATCCAATGGTCCGGTTTAACTCAAGTCAGAATCAAGCTAGCTCGCGGTTGCTTTATCGCATTTTCCATTTTCATTCCCAGGCTTCCGCTCTGTCTTTCTCCATGCTCTCTGTGGTTTTGATGTTACCGTTAGCCCAGGGTCGAGGACTCAATGCATGGTCTCAGTTACAGGGTTATAGTTTCTCTTCCGCTGCGGATTCCGGGTGAGGGCAGGGTAACCCTGTTTTATTATTTGACCCTATGTTCTGTTATTTGTTTTCATCGTTTTCATTTCTTATTGCTAATTGCAAATGTGATGTCTCTACAGGTTCATCTCTAGAGGACTCGGGAATTACCTATCAAGGCAGTGTGACGAACTTCCAACCAAATTTCGTCGCTCGGTATGATCCGGGTAAGAAGCTTCCACTGTTTTCTGGTTGTCCAGATCTTGGTGGTTCGACTCTTAATGAGATGTTGTCTCTTAGGCTCATAATCTTCATTGTTGGTTGTATGGGAAGTCGCAAGGCTGGAGAGTCCAGCGTTGTTTGCATGGTACTCCTCTGTTAAATTCAAGGGTTTGTCTGTCATTTGGAACTATAGAGTCTAAATACCCTTTGAGGAATTTGTAGTCTAGAATTCTTAGTTTTCATTGTAAGCACGATATCGGTATAGACCTTGCTTTTCCCTTCAGGAAAAGGGTTACGTCTGGTTTCACCAGTTGTCAGGCTTGAGCGGACTGCTCCTCCTATCGCTAGGTTTTTCTATTCTGCTTGCCCGAAATGTTAAAATATTTAATATTACACTATGTTTTGTAACTGCATGGTTTCCTATCTTAAGCGTGCATTCAAGGTTTTTCGATTGTATAATTCATCTCTATGCTTACTTTGGAGCATAATATTTTCTTAAGTTTGTAATTCTGTTATGGATGTATAAAAACTAATTAAAATTAAGGAAAAAAGGTGTTGAATGGGTTCGTGGGTAAAGAATTCCATCATACATTCATACTCTTAGTCATCTTATTTATTGCTCTACATACAGAGCTGGTATTACCAAGTTGGATAGGTTATGAGTAGGTAAAATTCCAATTTCAGACCATTATATACTGTTGTTTTCGAATGTTATTATTATTGTTACATGGTTATATAATTAGTGGTGGCTGGAAACCGACGAGATGTCTGGGCGAAGGCGCAGAAGACTTTATATTGAAACCTTTGAAGGTCTTAGATGTAAGGCGACTGGGGAATTATATGGATAGTGTCAGAGACGCAGCTATTCACCTATGGTAAAGCATATTAATAAACAAAAAATCATTTACATTACATTGTGTATTACTACCGAAATGACATCAATCAGTTTGACAATTCTATTCATACCTTGGAATCTGGGTTACAGATTAACTATCTAGGTTAACCTTTTACGGATGGCGTACCATACCCATGTGACCCGTAATTACATCGTCATTGGAGTTCGCCCACATCGTGTTGTTTTACGTTTGCAGTGTTTATGATTTACAGTTGTCTTCTCTACCTCATGCCCAGCAGATTACCTTATCCTGTATCATGATTTTGTTTTTCCAGTTTTGGCTTTAATGCCTTGATCTTCCATGGTACGTGGCACGAGCAGGATCTACCCACTGTATTTTATGCTCCTCGACCCTAACGTTGCATCGACGAAGGAGGATTAGTGTGAAGATCCAACGGTCCAGTTTAACTCAGGTCAGAATCAAGCTAGCTCTCGATTGCTTTATCGCATTTTCCATTTTTGTTCCCAAGCTTCCGCTCTATCTTTCTCCATGCTCTCTGCGATGCCAGTGTTAACGTCAGCCCAGGGTCGAGGACTCGATGCATGGTCTCAGTTACAGGGTTATAGTTTCTCTTCCACTGCGGATTCCGCATGAGCGCAGGGTAACCCTATTTTATTATTTGACCCTATGTTCTGTTATTTGTTTTCATCATTTTCATTTCTTATTGCTAATTGCAAATGTGGTGTCTCTATAGGTTCATCTCCAGAGGACGCAGGAATTACCTGTCAAGGCAGTGTGATGAACTTCCAACCGATTTCCTCACTCGGTATGATCTGGATAAGAAGCTTCCACTGTTTTCTGGTTGTCCAAATCTGGGTGGTTCGAATCTTGATGAGATGTTGTCTCTTAGGCTCATAATCTTCATTGTTGGTTGTATGGGAAGTCGCAAGGCTGGACAGTCCAGCGTTGTTTGCCTGGTACTCCTCTGTTAAATTCAAGGGTTTGTCTGTCGTTTAGAACTGTAAAGTCTAAATACCCTTCGAGGAATTTGTAGTTTGGAATTCTTAGTTTTCATTATAAGCATGAAATCGATATAGACCTTGCTTTTCCCTTCAGGAAAAGGGTTACTTCTGGTTTCACCAGTTGTCATGCTTGAGTGGACTGCTCCTCCTGTTGCTAGGTTTTGCTGTTCTGCTTGCCCAAAATGTTAAAATATTTAAGATTACACTTTGTTTTGTAACTGCACGGTTTCCTATCTAGGGCGTGCATTCAAGGTTTTTTAATTGTATAATTTATCTCTATGCTTACTATGGTGCATAATGTTTTCTTAAGTTTGTAATTCTGTTATGGATGTATAAAAACTAATTGAAATTAAGGAAAAAAGGTGATGAATGGGTTCGTGGGTAAAGAATTCCATCATACATTCATACTCTTAGTCATCTTATTTATTGCTCTGCATACAGAGCTGCTATGACCAAGTTGGATAGGTTCTGAGCAGGTAAAATGAGAATTTCAGACAATTATATATTGTTGTTTTCGAATGTTATAGTTATTGTTACATGGTTATATAATTAGTGGTGGTTGGAAACCGACAAGATGTCTGGACGAAGGCGCAAAAGACTTTATAGTGAAACCTGTGAAGGTCTCAGATGTAGGGTGACTGAGGAATTATATGGATAGTGTCAAAGACCCAGCTATTCACCTATGGTAAAACATATAAATAAATAAAAATTCATTTACATTACATTGTGTATTACTACGGAAATGACATCAATCAGTTCAACAATTCTATTCATACCTTGGAATCCAGGTTACAGATTACTTGTCTCGGTTAACCTTTTACAGATGGTGTACCATACCTATGTGACCCGTGTTATCGGGAAATCTAGTATCCATTCAAAGTTGCTAGTCCCACTAAGATGGGTAGCTATCTTAGAAACAAACAAACTAAAGTTACTTCTGTTTTTCTTTATGAGAAGTAGATGAGAGAGAAGCATAGAGTACCAACCTCAATCTTTCTTTTGGCTCCTTGCTTGTTTCCTCTCCCCTCTGGCAGATCTTTGCCGCTCCTTCCTTGCTTGTCCCACTTCAAAGAGAACCTGTAAATTCAAAGCAGCATAATACCATCAAATCACAGAGATCTACAATCATAAAAAATATAGGACCAGATATATATTGACCACACAAATGCATATATCAACTCAAACATACAAGAATGTGGAGGAAAACTCAAATAGCTTTATTGATAGAAAGAGTAGAAGAGAGGATTACAACCCATTGATCTGACCCAACGTCATCCTCCCAGCATGAAAGCCCTTCTCCACCTCATGAAAAGCTTAGATCACCCAACACTATGATATTCCACAAAGAAACCAACATCACTTCCTTACAAAATACAAGATTCCAGCCTCTGGATCTCTAGGATGAGGGATCCATATATACATTTTTGCAGGTGGGTGAGTCAGCTTATGAGATTTTGATTAGTGTCCTCTCTCTGATAGTTCTTGGTTCCACTTGGATATTCATGATCTCTTACTCATCCCTGGGCGAATTCAAAGAGTCAAGTGTCACAGGTGAAGTTTCTGGAAGGTTCCATGATCATCCACCTTGCAAACTATCTCTGCCATTTGTCTACTCTCGCCCATCACACCCTACATAAGGGATTTTCAGTATGCATCGCACTTTTTGCATGTGGAAGGTGATATGCATCACACCCTTAGCACTAAGCAGTATGTATGGTCCCGTTTTGACCAGTTCTGAGCAGTTTTCCATGGAGAACTTCTGGGAGATGATGTAATCAGTTGACCTTGTTCCTTTAGGGTGTGAAACAACACTTTTAGGGACTCAGAAGCCCTTGGTTTATGGACATATATGATTGGGGTTGCAGTGCCCAAATATTTCTATAACAGTTTCCCCCTAAAGCATGAGGTCGTAAATCTTTTGATGTCGGGTGAAATGCTTTATCATGAGGATCCGAGGTTTTTCGAACTGGAAGGCAACCTGTAATAAGATACAATACAATACATTATCTTCATAATATTTTCATGATCTAGCTGAGGCGGGCATTCCCATGCTCAGCTTTATAAATTCATTTTCATGTACATAGGACAGACAACCGTCTGTGTGGCAGACTGATGATTCTGGTAGAGCCATCACCCTTTGGTTTGGATGATTATCTGTGCAGCAATGATGTACATTTGATGTCTTTATTTTCCTAAATATATCACAGCCTGGATGGATGAAACTAGATCTGGGATCTTCAATCTCATTCAATCTTCGCCCGAAGTACAAGTCGATCCATGTGAAAGGATGTTCCGGAGTCGAACATGGAAAGACATCTCCTGATTACTAGCCAATGATGAAAGTTGTTAACAGGCGCAAGAGGAATAACTAATAATGATAATGACCCTCAAGGTACGACAATACAATTTACGTGGTGTGAAAAAGGGACTTGGCGTCAAAAACCACGCAAAATCTCTCGGTCGAAGGTCATTGATGTAAACCTGTCGCCGGAAGTGAGAAACTTGCCATTGAGGCATGCAAGCTTCAAAGTACTGAAAGGGTTGTTCCTAGGTCGACTTCTTGGATAATGAGCTAATGTCGACAAGAAGTGACCCGTCGTAGGAGGGCATTAATGAATCCCACATCTACGACACGGAACAGAGCAAATGATTTTGTGGAGGTGAAAACGATCTAATGATACAGGGTTTAGGGTGGCGGTCATGAAAGAATGAAGTGTGAAGGTATTGCAGTGGATGAGACACAAGCTGGGTTGGTGAATTCTCTGAGCAACTTCTCTTGAACATATCGGTGACACTGAAGTGGATTGGTAGCGTTAACCCCAAAAATGGATGGTACGGTGGACCAATGGTAATATGACCGGTGAACGGAATAACCCAACCCAACTCAATCATGGTGATGGAGTGAAAGTGTCATGTTCAAGAGCGACTTGCTACCAATAAAGTTTCTTCAAGTTTTCTTCCCAATTTTTCCCCAGTCATTGCTGACCAGTACCTCTTTATTTTTGTCAAGCTTGAGGAGGATAACATATGCTTGTTCTATAATTTTCCCTTCGAGCAAACTCGTCGCTATGTTTTAACGAGCCTAGCGACAATGAAACTCGTTCTTGTCTGCATGGACAAGTTTATCGCTCTTGGTTTTAATGAGTTTAACAACAAAGATAACTCGGTCCTTTTTCAATTTTAGAGATTCTGAAAAGGGACGGAAAGGAAACTCCACTAATCCTTTTTCATCATCTAATACCTTAAGTCCTAAAAAGTATAAAATAATACGAAAGGGATGAGTTTTCGATAGTTTTAACAAGCCGAACAAGACAAGCGCTCGATCTTTTTTTCTAATGATCCCTCAGGTCCAAAAAGATTAAAATCTAGAGGAGGGATAGCACTTCTGATCGTTTTAACAAGCTGGAGAGGCCAATCGCTCGACAATCTTTTCATATTTTACGAGTCAGATGAAAAGAGCTTAAAGGAGACTCGTTTTTTGAGGAACGAGTGATATTTTCGGGTAGTAGCTGGTTCCAGGTAAGGTTTGGAACTTTCCAATCACGGCAGTGTCAAGAGGATGGCTAATAGCATCACTCATCACAGTTGTTCCTCAAAAGGGTAAAGAATCAAATGGAGGCGTATGATCGGCTAAAACAGAGTGGAGGTGATGCTAAGAACACGACCAAAGGCTCAAAAGCTGATGATAATGCGTTCGCAATGGTTATTTATCGAAGGTGGGTTCATTTTTTAATGAGCTTAAACTCCAGTGGAACATTTACTCATTGCCAGGTTTAATTTTTAACGAGCTTGAACTTTGCGTAAAACTGCTCGTGATAATGGTCATTGATATTTGATTTACCGTTAACACTATGTTCTTTTGACGGTTGTACTACCTGTTCAATTGCTCCATCAAACTGATTAGAAATGAGAATACATGCTTGAAAAATGAGTTAAAACACTAATACCCTACTCGAATTACGTGAAAAGTAAATTAAAAGTAGTTTTTTACCCCTCATTTTACCATTTCATTTGAATTTTGGATTGTTGAAGCTATGGAGGTGTTTTCCCCCTTGATTTTCACCAGCTGATTCCAGGAGATTCTATGGACGATTTTCGGCGCCGTCTAGACCAGGTAGGAGCTAAACCTGAGCTCTTCAATTGCATTCTTTCCTTTTTGAATTCTGAGCTTGTTTTCCTGCATTTCTGAGCCTCTAGGGTTTGAACAGTTTGTTTTGCCCCCATCGCACCCTGTATACATCGAAAGGTGTGATGCATACTGGGCTAGCCATTGGGTAGTCAGTATGCATCTCATCTAGTACACAGCTGGGGTGCGATGGGCGCAAGGAGGAAAACTTTTGCACTATTTTTTTCATGGAAATTTTGCCTGTTTTTTGCCAAATCAGGTTCCTGACTCTTCTATTGTTTGTTTTTCAGTAATTCATTGGAGCAAAATGGTCGTTACATGGCGAGAACGTGAGCATGAAGAAGAGGACAGGGTTGCTTTACATGATCTAGGTACGGTAACTACATTGCGAAACTGTGGTTTGCTCAAGTTCTTCCACATATCTAGCATGAGGCAACAAATCAACTTGTTGCAATATTTCCTCGATGCATGGGATCCTACCAATCAAGTATTCCAGATCAGAGGCAAATCCATCCCCTTGACTGTTGAGGACATCTACTTTTTGACCGGTTTATCGAGGCGTGGTGCCCCTCTCTCACTGTCAAGTTCTGCCCATGGGGGCGAATCCGTGAGGGATTATATTTGCCAATACTGTAGAGAAGGATCTTAGCCGAGTAGGGATGGCAAGATCAATATCTGAGATGTCATTGACCGGTCCTTGAGGACTATTCTATTCACCTTTGCTAGATTGGCTGGTAGCGCGGCTCTTCACTTGGCCAACAGGTCCTATATGCAGTACACCTTGGAATGCCTCGAACCAAAGGTATTCAACTGGTGTGATGCAGTACTTCCGGTGATAAAAGAATAGCTTACCAAGGTGAAAAACGGAAGATCCAAGAACTTTGGCTATGGTTCTATTTTGACCGCTTTCGCCTTGGAGAAGATCCCACTGATGCAGCCACAGTACATTTCACTTGGTTTGCCACCACCGACTGAGCCACGGATGCAGAGATGGGTTGACCTTATGGCCCGACATGCTGGTCAGTCGCAGGTTTCTTTCTTTGATGCCTTCTTCGAGTGGTTCAACCGTCAGCAGATGGTTTATGCCGAGTGTCCGTATGCTGGTATGGATTTCTGGGGTGACCCAGATTTGGCGCTGCCGGCTGGTGAGCAGTGGGGTGTCATAGGTAAAAATCTCTGACCATATCCCTGTTTATTGCTTTTATAATGTTCTTGTGATTTCTTTTATCAAGACTAATCAAAACTCATGTGCTCATGCAGATATCGGACCAGTGCGACCAGCAGTGCGCCTGAGAGCAGCAGTTGTCGTTCCAGCAGGAGAGGCTGTAGGGAGGGTTGTCCTTCGCGACCTGGATGTGGCCGAGACTCTTGCAGTATTGTAGGATTAGATCGAGGGTCTCACCCTTGGTATCTCAGATGTGAGGACCGACGAGCTGCCTCTGATATTACAGCGACATACCACTGGCATGCCAAGTCGATGGACTAGGCTTTTACGCATGATTGCACAAGCAGTGACTTGTTATCACCAGCACCATTAGACTAGGGTGCCCCCTAGCATTTTGAGTTTTTGGGTCATTTGACTGATTTTGTCTTGGACACAGAACACTATGTATAAACCATAAACAGTTATATATATTTTTGATTTTCGGAGCTTTATTTTGGTTAAGTTATATGATCCTGATGCAAATATTGATGAAATGCTTTTCTTTTATAAATGTTGCAAATGTCTATCTAACACATAATTTGCTAATGAATCTGTTAATGTGTTTAAGTTTTTGGAAATATGTTGATATTGGATAGAATCAAACTGTCTTTCCAAAATCTTGACCCTTAGGAACATATGATAGATAGCTGGATTCCACACGAAATAGATGCCGGTGAGCTATAGAATGACGAGTTGTGAGTCTAGCCTGAGGACAAGTCAACGTATGTCACGTGCAATGGCATCAGAGAGGAGCTCTATCAACATGTTGTATTCAGCGATGTTATTCGTTGATCGACCAATACAAACCCCTTAGAAACTCACTAACTTGCCGCTTGGATCAAAGATGGCCCAGGCCACAGAAGATAGGTTCTGCGAACTACGACTCGCTCCATCGGCGTATCCAACAAATGACTCCAATAGGTTCGAAATCTGCAACAAATGTAAAAGTGTATTACCTAACCAAAACGATTACTCTTAGCGAAAACAAAAATGTAACAAAAGCATATGAAGAGGTTACTATACTGAGTCAAGCATAGTACCGCTTAAGGTACAACCAACTTCGAGGTTGCGATAGTGGAATCCCATCATAATCCACTAACTTGTAGGCTCATTTTGCTAATACACACTTAACAATATAGGGGCCAATCCATAAAGACTGGAACTTACCTGCTCCCAATTTATCGGACTCCTGGTCGTAAAGTAAGACCAGGTCACCTTTTGAGAAGACATGGGGTTTGACATTCTTGTCAAACTGTGCCTTGACTCGTTTCTTATGTGCTTCATTAGCCAAGGCGGCATCACGACAGGTTTCATCTGGTTGGATTAATTCCAAGAAACGAGCCTCCTCTTCTGAAGTTCCGGGGAGAAGGTCGACTGCAAGCTTCAGGGATGAGATTTCGCACTGAACTGGTAAGCTTGCTTCCAAGCCATACACCAGCTGAAAGGGTGTAAACTCGGTCGCATTTCTCACCGATGTCCGGTATGCCCACAAGGCTGAGTACAGGATTAGGTGCCAACTCTGTTTATGGGCTCCAATCATCCTTTGCAGCATGCGTTTCAGGACTTTGTTGATTGCCTCAACTTGCCCGTTAGCTTGCGGATAATACGGAGTAGAGATGTCGTGAGACAGTCCTAATTTGGCAGCTAACTCAACCATCATGTGATTGCGGAAATGTGATCCATGATCTGTGACTATAGCTTATGGAACACCGAATCTGGAGACTACATGATTGAAAAAGAAAAGAGCAACCATTTCGCCGCTGTTGTTTAATGTAGGCATCGCCTCAGCCCATTTCGTAAAGTAGTCAACTACGACTATGATATACCCATGCCCCCCGGCCGAGGTGGGGTTACATGTCATGAATTCTATGCCCCATTTGGCGAATGGAGCAACAACAACTACTGGATGCAGAGGTGCGGGTGGTATTCTGGTTTTGCGATCGAAGATTTGACAAGCATGGTGTTGGAGAGGTAAATCCCCTCTACGGATAGAGGCGATCCCTACTAGCCCAGCAAGGGTCTAGCAACAATCACACAATGCTGCTACGCATGTTCCTAATTACAATTAAACAAGAGGTAAAGAGCACCTACTTGGATTCCTGCGTTGTCGTTTGACGAAGAGACGTTGCCTTCGCTCCTTCGCTTCGGCCGGTCACAATCCTCCGCGATCTCCGCGAATGGATACCTGCACACACGAAGAGAAAGCAAACGCAAGCGTGAAATCTAGTAAAAGCAACCATACATCAGTCAGAAAAGACGTAATTCACATTTAACCATTGCATAGACAAATGAGAATGGAACAATAATAGCAGTCATCTATTATTAATCAGAATAGAGAAGAGTACAACCAAATGTTCTGACGTCGATAACCTTCTCAGGAGGGGCCAGTCAGCATGTATCTCAAGCATTCACCTTTGAGGATGATTCTCCCAAGACAAACAACTCTCTCTCTCACACAAATAGCACAAAACAACCTTCCCTAAGCAATCAATCACTTCCACACCTAGCACACCAAACCTATAGCAGCAATCTGAGCACTACAAGCTCTGTACAATCCAAGCTATTCCAAGCTATGTCTAACTAGCTGCTCATGGTAATGGTGAGAGTTTATATAGGAGAAGGAGTCTCCTAAAAAGGTGGAAGGATGAGCTTATCTTCAAGGGAAGTTGTTGGAAAGGGTCGAACAGACATGCCATAGAAGGAAGTCGACATTCACAAAGCTAACAACCAAGCCTGGAGTGATCTGGAAGGCTGGTTGTTTGAACAAATTCGCCCAAACTGGATCAGCGCGGATTATTGGGAAACTGCCGCGCTGTCGCCGCGTCTCAATAACTGGGACAGTCATGCCAGCGCGGAAGCACACGGGAAAGGCGCGCTGTGGGCCATCGCGGAAAAGTGATGTTCTTCCGCGCTGGCAGCGCACAGAATACACTACAGGGCGCCTGTCATCGCGGTTATTTTAGGAACAGACGCGCTGATGAATAAAACTTTGGAAAAATGGGTTTTTAACCAGTTCAGGGAGCAGGAACTTAGTGATTGTGAAATCTGGGCACAGCAGGGTGACTGACAGGAAGGCAGTGACAAATTACTGTGTAACAGATGCCCCCTAAAGCATGAAGACCGAGAGAGTGGGAGGGGTGAAATGCTTTATAACACACGCCGAACTGGAATGCCACCAGGAAGGACCGAAAATCTCTGACAATCAAGTACATGCAGTCTAGGCATGGGCGCAGCCATCCAAAAGACATGCGAAAACTGGTCTGTGGAATGGACGCAGCCACCCAGCTAAGGAGACCAAAAGACTGATAAGGTATGGTCGCAGCCATCCATGAAGACTCAAGTATGGGCGCAGCCATCCATCAATGAGTCATGTAATGATCATCCACAACTCGCAGCCTGGACCATAACAGACAAGGATCCAGGGTCTTGCGCTCCATCTCGACCCGAACAAAGTACAATTTCAAACATGTGAATACATGAGTCGAAGTCGAACATGCGTGAACATCGTCTGATTACCAGTCAATGATGAAAACTGTTAACAGACGCGAGAGGTACCACCAATAATGACAATGGTCCTCAAGGTACTATAGGTACAATCCGTGGCGTGTGAATCAATGAGCTGGTGTCGAACACCCACGGAATCATTCGATTGAAGGCCAATGATGCAAGCCTTGCGTCGAACACGAAGAACCTACCATTGAGGCATGCAGGCTCCAAGGCACCTGAAGGGAGTCTCTAAGTCACTTTCCCGGATAATGAGTTGGAGTCGACGGGAAAGGACCTTGATCGAAGGTGGGCCATGATGTTTCCCACATCATCGACACAAGACAGGGGTAAAATAGTTTGTGTGAGATAGCGAACGAGGTTGTATTGTGGCAGAGGACAACTTCTCTTGAACATATGGCGGCACTATAACGGGTTTGGCAGTACTTGACATCAAATGAGCAGAGGATAGGTGATGGTGGCAATGAGCAAATGAGAGGCCAAATAGGATATCCCAAACCCATGGAGGCTAGTGAAAACAAGATGAGATGACCCCACCCAGACATGAAACAGCAAAGTACCATGTTCAAGAGCGACGTACTGCCGACACGACTGTAATCATAGTTCCATTTTCCCCACCATTTCTGGCAGGTACCCCGATTATTTTTGGATGACAAGCTTGACGGGGATAGCATATGCTTGATGTGAATCATTTCGACAATACCCGATGTCATTGAGTGTTTAACGAGCCTGACAAAGGAAAAACTCGGCCTCTTTTCTTGTTTCGAGAGTCTGAAAAGAATGCAGAAAAGGAGACTCCAGGGGGGTCCTTTTTCGTACAGTTGTGTCTCTCGAGCCCGAAAAAGTATAAAACTATGCTCGAAAGAACCGCCCGGCCATTACGACCGAGGAGTACTTTTCGTGAATAGTGCCTTCGACCCGAAAAAGTAAAAAAGCGGTCGAAAACACGTCGTTTTAGAGCCGATATCGGGCGCGAAACGACAAACACCCGGCAATATTTTTAGTTCAACGATCGAAAAAAGAGCTTAAAACGACCGCCTTTCATTCCTTTTAACGAGCTGAAAGGAGGCTCGGCTATCTTCTCTTGTTTAATGTCGGAAAAGAGCTTAGAGACGACATTATTTGGGGATCATATGAACGGAGGATCGTCATGACCAAGTTGCTTTATCTGAACCTGCACAAGAGCACTACCCGCATAAATCCATTCGATATGTGTAAAAAACATATTGAAACATGCATTTAACAAATTCAGGGCTAAAGTCATGGTTAAAAATGGCAAAAACCCAAAAAATATGACAATTCATGAGTTTTTACTATAAATAGGGGGGAGTAATAAGTCATTTTTACCATTTTACTATTTTGGGACGTGAAGAACGTGGAGAAGCCAGAAAGTTGACGGAGTGATTTCCAGCTCATACGGACACCATTTCTCGAACCGCTTCTTCCAGGTAGGTTCTCATTCCCTTGCCCTGCATTTTGGTTATATTTGGTAGGATTTTAACGGTTAAATTTGCCCAATTGGGTGAATTTTTAGTGCATGGATGCGCCCTCGGTCAGCGCGGATATCCCACGTGGGTCTGCGCTGACCGAATTAGAACAAAACGTGGCCAACTTCGGGTCAGCGCGGAAAACCCGTGTTCTTCCGCGCTGACCTCAAAAATTAACGAAGGGCTGCCATGGATAGCGCGGATGTTTTTAAAACAGCCGCGCTGGCGCGAAAAAATTATTTTGTTTCAAAATGAACGTAAAATTTCCAATGTTAGCACCTCTAATTGGTTTTTATGGCTTGTGCAGGACACCATGGCTTTCCAATGGCAGGAAAGAGTGCACGATGTGGAAGATATAGCTGCTTGGGGGGATGTGAATTGCTGCAATGCCATGCGGGCTTGCGGTTTCATGAAATTCTTCCTCACGCCGCGTCTAAGAGCTCAGCATGACCTTCTTGAGCTAGTGATCAGGGCATGGAACCCGGTGGATGGGAAATTCACCATCCGTGGTCATGATATCGAATTCGACCACATGGATATCTTCTTTTTTACTGGGCTGTCACGCCGAGGTGCGAGGCCCATCATAGAGGGACAGCGACCTGGCGGTGGTACTCTGGATGCTCTCATGACTCGGGTATGTCCGGAGGCCGAGAAAACGCGAAGTGGGAAAGTTTCGATCCCCACGGTGGGAAACATAGTGCTCCGCACCATCCTGTTCATGGTGACCTGGGCAGCAGGTAGTATGGCCAACCACGAGGCTTCAAAGACCCATCTCATGTTAGCTCTTGATTGCCTTGAGCCTACAGTGTTTGATTGGTGCACAGCAGTGACCAATAACATGAAGAGGCAGCTGAGCAACTGTCGTCGTGGGGAGACGAAGCAGTTTGGCTACGGGTCTATCCTGATCCCGCTCATTCTAGAGCGAGTGCCAGCTATGCGGTTACAGGTGATGGCCGTGGATGCTCCTAGGGATCCTCGGGAGACGAGGGCTTCACGATGGGCTCGTATCATGCCACGCGGAGGTGGCGGCCGGCCACATAGCTGGGGAGCATTTTTCCGAGACTGGCTGGATCAGCAGGAGATCTTTGTGGAGGATTGGCCATATGCGGGCATGGATTTCCGCAATGACCCTGATCTGGTACTGCCCCCAGGTGAACAGTGGGATGATGCAGGTATAACACTTTGATTTTGAATTTTTTAATGTTTTTGAATTTTTTATGTACATGTCTTAACAAATGTCTTGGTATGCAGATGTGGGGCCTACTAGACCGATTGGCCTGGCTGCCACGGCACGGAGAGAAGGACAGGGAGCTGGGGTCTTGGCCTGAGTCCCTCCAGGGGTTGACACGTCAGAGACTGTGGCTCGCAACCTTGAGGGGTTGCTGGAGGGAGTGCTCGACTACCAGGGGGTCGAGGAGGTCCCCATAGAGCATCAGATCCATACAGTGGGGGTGCAACCCAGGGTGCACCGCCTTCTGAGGCGGGTGGCACGAGCAGCTGTGTATTACAGAGAGCATCATCCGGCTCCTTAGTTGTCTAGGTTTTATTTCCACTGTTATTTTGAGACACATGACTCAGATGTACTGAGATTTTGGACATGCACATCTATTTTTGAGCGCCTTAGTGCGCCACACGATATATATATATATATATAGCGGTTTTTTGGATGGGTCATTGTTACATGTGATGATGTGTTGTTTATGTTATGCATTTATTCAGTACAGTTGTGATCTTATGTATGAATTTGCACGACACATGACCCATGGATTTTATATTTTTAATGCAAGCTTAAAAGCACACACATGCAAACTATGCTTGAAATGATTTATTTACATATGCTTATGGTCTTACTATGCTATCTATGCTTTCCTGTATGATGTTTATCTGCTACGCAAATGTCTATCTAACACATGATTTGCCAATGCATCAGTCAACGTATTTAATCGTCTCGGAATGTGTTGATAAGTAATGTAATCAAAATTCCGTTCCAACAATCTTACACGTAGGTACAACCTTAATATGCGTTGGTCTCTGACGGAATATCGCCCGTTGAGTTGATGGACAACCAGCTGGGAGTCCAGGTTCACCACTAGTTCTCGGATGCCGAGATCAACTGCTTCGGCAAGTAATTCAATTACAGCGTTGTACTCGGCAACATTGTTAGTGGTACGACCTAGGCAGACGCCCTGAAGGTCTAGCAACTCTCCGTGAGGATCGTAGATCACCCACGCCGCTGAAGACAAATTACAAGTGCTACGGCAAGCACCATCAGCGAAACCAACATAAGGTGCACTAGACATCTGCACAGGAAAAAGAAAGCATAATAAGAGGCAACCACGCCTTTATACCAAAGAAAAACGAAACTCATGCACGAAAAACACAAAACACACGTATATACAAAGTGAATGTGCGAAGCTATGCATAGTATTTCTTCAGATACAGCCCGTTGCGGGGCTTGTCAAGAGGATTTCCTTCATAGTCAATCAAATCATATGCGCCCTTTTGTAAAACTCTTTTCACGATGTAGGGACCTAACCACATGGATTCGAGTTTTCCTGCCCCCAGCTTATCCTTAGCTTGATCGTAGAGCAGTACTAAGTCTCCCTCAACAAAGGAACGAGGATGAATATTCTGGTCGAAGTGAGCCTTGACTCTCTTCTTCTGTGCTTCGATAGCCAGAGAAGCTAAACGACGAGTCTCATCTAACCGTTCTAGGTAAAGAAGCCGTTCCTCCACCGGAGTGATGTTGGGAAGCAACTCGACAGCTAATTTTAATGAAGGAATCTCGCATTCAACGGGAAGGGTAGCCTCCAATCCATAGACCAGTTGAAACGGGGTGAAACCGGTGGCATCCTTCACAGAAGTCTGGTAGGCCCACAAGGCCGGGAAAAGCATAAGATGCCAGTTCGACTTGTGTGTATTGACGGTGCGTTGAAGCATGGTGATCAAAACTTTGTTCACGGCTTCGACTTGACCATTAGATTGAGGATAGTACGGTGACGAACTATCTTGGCACAAGCCTAGCTGGGTCGTTAATTCCGTCATCATATGATTTCGGAAATGCTTTCCGTGGTCTGTAACAATAGCCTGAGGGACTCCGAAACGAGTGATAATATGATTGAATAAAAACTGCGCCGTTGTGTGACCGTCTTCGTTTAATGTAGGCATCGCTTCAGCCCACTTGGTGAAATAATCCACAGCAACGATAATGTACCCATGCCCCCCGGCCGAACGAGGGTTACAGGACGTATAATCGATGCCCCATTTTGCAAATGGACCTACGGTTACGACAGGGTGCAGTGGTGCAACAGGTGCACGCATCTTCCGGTGGTAAACCTGGCACTCGTGAGATGCACGTACAGTAAGGATGCAATCCTTGAAGATAGAAGGCCAGAAATAACCAGCCCGGAGGATCTTCTGAGCGGTAGCATATCCGGACATATGGCCGCCACAAGCGCCGGAGTGGCAATCATTCAAGACTCGCTCAGCCTCCTCAAGGGTTAAGCATCGGCGAAGAACAGAATCGACGCTGAGGCGGTACAGGGTATCACCCAAAATGCGGTATGGTTGAGCTTGGTGACGAATTCGTCGTCGAGCATCTTTCGATGTGTTGGGACGAAACGAAGACGTTTGTAAATATACGATAATGTCCCCGTACCACGGGTCGAGAGTGCTGATGAGAAATAGCGTTTCATCCGGAATATGCTCCTCTGAACGAGATGGTGCAGACTGAGATGGTAAGGAGCAGAGCAGTTCGGCGAAGACCAGCGATTTCTTAGACTTGGCTGCAGTGAATTCCAAGTCGAACTCTTGGAGGATTACGATCCACTTCGAGTATTTGCCCCCCAGCAACTGACGTGACAAAATGTAGGTCATGGGGTTGCAATCAGAGATCACGGTCGTCGTGCGCAACAAGATGTAATGACGGAAACGTTGGACGGCACAGACAGCTGCCAATGCCAACTTCTCGACATATGCATAGCGAGTTTCCGTATCCAGAAGGTTGCGGCTAAGATAGTATACAACATGCTCGGTGCCATCATCGTCGTCTTGCACTAAAACCATGCCGATGGTGGTATCGGCGGCGGCCAAATAAAGGGTGTAGTCACGGTGGTAATTTGGAGGTCTTAGGAGCAGAGCTGAGACCAGAAGGTCTTTAAGACACTCAAAAGATTGTTGGGCGATAGCATCCCAGCGAAAGGGCGTGTCTCGCTTTAATAATCGTGTGAAACCCTTAGCCACCTCGGCAAAATTTGGGATGAATCGTCTAAGAAAATTGGCTTTCCCCTGCAGGCTTTGTAACTGCTGTAGAGAGGCAGGGGGAGGAAGATTCAAAATGGCCTTGACCTTAAGGGGATCCAGACGGATACCTTCCCGGGAGACGATAAACCCGAGCAGTCGGCCAGATTCTACGCAGAAGACACACTTATGCGGATTGAGTCGAATACGGTAGTGTCGACAGCGGAGAAAGATTTCGCGTAAATGAGATGGATGGTCTTGACGTTTAGCTGAATGAGTTGGTAGGTCATCCAGGTAAGGCTGTACGATGTGTCGGATATCATGAAAAGCATACGACATTGCACGCTGGAAAGTGGCACCGGCATTTTTAAGACCGAAAGGTAGCTTCTTGTAAGCGAAGGTGCCCCAAGGACAAATGAAAGCAGTCTTGTGCTGGTCTGCGGGGGCTATGTTGATCTGGTTGTAACCAGAGAAGCCGTCCATAAATGAATAAATTTCGCTTCCTGCGCAATCGTCGATAAGCTGATCAATAAAAGGCGTAGGAAAGTTATCTTTTGGACAGGCGCGATTGATGTCGCGATAGTCAACACAAACCCGAATAGTACCCTGTTTTTTATTCACAGGGACTATATTAGATACCCACTCCATGAGAGGAATGGCATAGATGAAACCAGCTCGAAGGAGTTTTTCAACTTCGGCCTTGATGGCTGCAGCCTTTCGGGGTGCACTGGGCGTAAACGCTGACGGACAGGCTTGGCGCCAGGATAAGTAGGGATTTCATGCTCCACGATACTGGGGTCAATGCCGGCATTTCCTCGTAAGACCATGCGAAAACGTCACGGAATTCACGAAATAAATCGGTATAAAGTTGAATTTCCTCAGGAGTGCATGTGACTCCAATGTAAATATTCTCGACAACCCCTGTTTTGACAGAGATGTCGATAGCCAGAGTTTGCGTAATGTTACCCATGTTTCCTTCCGAAGACACTTGATACAACTGAACAAGCGTTTGGAGAGGGATAGATGGGACACATGAAGCAAACCGCTCGAGACATGTGGCCATTTCCGAAGGAGGAGGGAGAAACGAAGAGCGATGGTGGTAATCTGACCAAGGGAGCTCCTCAGGAGACATAGTCTCGATGATAGCCTCGTCGGAGGGGAATGATTCCTTCAGGGGATCCAAAGTGGCCTCTTCTCCCAACCAAGGGAAGCGGTCATATGAATCGGGAATGCTGCTTGGAAAAGCAGGTTCAGGAGGTGGAGCCGATGCAGCGACTATCTCGATGTAGTTGAGCTCGGCGGGACTCAACGGCATCATCTCGCCCCAAGAGTCTTCCTGATTCAAGGGAGGGAGAACCCATGGATCAGAATGCACTGTGATCATGTTAACGGAGGCGAGATTTGGAGGTGGGAGGGGAAAGACTCCCATCAGGGAGGGATCTTTAAATAATCCAGCACCCACACTCACTAGCGATTTGGAGGTATGCTCTACGAATGGCACATTCCCTTCAGAAGAGGAAGCAAAAAAGGACAGCTGGTCCACCGTGACGATTTTCCCTTGATGGGGGAAACGAACGACACAGAACAAAGAGGAAGCCACGGCTTGCATGGCATATGTCCAGCTTCGTCCAAGGAGGAGGTTGTAAGTGAGATTAGCGTCAACGACTTCAACCTCGACTTTTACCGTTTTCCCTTCTAAAGAGATAGGCAATCGCGGGAGGATACCATATGGATGAGATTCTCTTCCATCGAAAGCCTCTAGGGTGGTAGGAGACTGGCTCAGAGCAGGAGAACCAATAGCTTTCCAACAAGAAACCGACATGATGCAGGTTGAGGCACCTTCATCAATGACCGTACGATGAATCGTTTTGCCATTGATGAGAACCTGTATAAGGAAGGCCACCTGGTGAGGCAATCTCTGCGTGAAACCCTCGAGATCAAAAGAGATTAAATCCGAATCTGTCGGGTCTATGCCACCAATCGCTGATAGCAGGGACTTCCTCTGGGAGGGGCAGCTCTGGAGGACTTCTAATGCGGACATAGCAGACGGAGCCTGAGCTAAGTCCCCGACAATGCTATAATGCTGTGCAGCACGAGCATTGGGGTTATAAGATGACTTCCTGAGTACACCTTTGGGAGGGGGTCGGGGGATCGTCTCGGTGCTGGGCCGTTCGATATGAAGGGGACCAGAACTGGACGGGGGAGCGCTGGAGGGAACCTCCGGCTCTTTCCTGGCTGAAGATGGATAATCTTTCGCTCAAGTTGTAACATGGATGGGGATGGTTCCAGCCATGAACACCTGAGAACCGAACGAGGAAGAGGATTGAGAATGATCTGCCACCTGATGCATCTGTTGGGACGGGAAAGGCTCTTTAAGCACGGCAGGGGACCCTGGAGCACCTTTCAAAAGCCGACTAACCTCGGACCGCCTGGGGCAATCCTTGGTGTAGTGATCCTCCTCGCAAATGAGACAAGGATACTTAGGCTTCCGTTTGGCTCCTTCCTCAGAGGGAGGTTTAGGAGGGTTCTGCTTAGGCTGTCCAGATTTATCTTTGGCCTTTCCTTTCTTTTTGCCTTTCGAGGATTTATCTACCGCGGTGGACTGAACGGCATTTACCTCGGAGGTATTCCCAGGAATAGATTGGCTCTGAGAAGCATTCTCGTTAGAGGCGTTTTGTTTCTGCTTCCCAGGGTTCGTGGCCGATTTCTTAGATGATGAATTTACGGAACCAATGACTCCATCAACAGAAGGCTTTGGTGGAGCTTTCGGTTGTCCGGGCCTCGGGGCATCTAGAAAATACTCATACAAAGTACCTGACTGAGAATACACTAAGTCCAGGTATTGAGCTCGCGCGATTGCTTGCTCCTCAGTTACACACGCCCCCATTGCGATATCTTTGGCAATTTTAGGGACAAAGGACGTGGTAAACCAGTCGGTCAGGAGTTGATCAGGGATCCAAAATTTAATCAAGCGATGGCGCCTTCTCCATTCATGTATATGATCAGAGATGTGCGTCGTCGTATCCTGTTTTAGAGACGTGAGCAGATGGGTCCCAGTCTCGTACCGAATGGGTAACTGAAAATGAGTTAAAAAGGCCATAGCCAACGAGTTAAAATCTGAAAACATGCCGCGATTGAGTTCGATGTACCATTTAGCAGCTGAACCAGTGAGAGTCCTCTGGAAGAGGCGAAGTCGGATAGAATCATCAAGCCATGAGTTAGATGAGCACCAAAGGTGATAAGTCATTACATGGGCCTGAGGATCCTCTCCGGCTTTGCCGTCGAATTTTGCACAGTCACCTGGTATTTTGGTTGGAACCGGTGGCCAATATGGATTATGCAAGATAGGGTCATTTGTTAACTTGGACACATCAGGTAGTTCCAACGTTGCCAAAAATGGTAGCTGCGGGTTGAAGGACATCTGTGGCTGCGGATTCGAGGTGATATTAGGGTTCCACCCAGATTGGGGTTGCCCCCACGAACTTTTTCTGGACGGGCCCGGCCCAAAAGGACCCGGCGCGTAGGAATTTTGTCCCGATGGACCTGGTCCAAAAGGACCTGGCGCATAGGGAGTTTGTCCGTAGGAGTTTTGTCCGTATGGATTTTGGCCATATGCGGACGGCTATCCCTGTATCTGCCCCCCAGCTCCCCATGTATTAGCAGCTTGCCCGACAGGTTGACCATATTGATAATTTTGATAAGGAGTGACCTGTGGTTGCTGATAATTTTGATAAGGAGCATACTGATTTTGCCCCTGGGGATGCTGGTAGCCAGATGACTGCTGGGTCCCATACGGAGCCTGGTAGGCAGGCTGTGTTTGGTACGAGGGTTGATAACCTGTTTGAGTTTGAGGCCCAGAGTAATGTCCTTGAACCGGCTGGGGTTGAACCATATGTCCCGAAGGTTGACTTGGTCGGACTCGAGATGGACCTGGTTGGCCAGCAGGGTAACCTTGCTGGGCACCAGGTTGTCCATGTGCCACCAAGGGTTGTCTTTGCGGAACGGATGGTCGAATTGGCTGGATAGCTGGTTGACGCCGATGTTGGCCAGCTTGTCCAGGTTGACGATAAGGGTGGACAACGGGTTGATTTGGCTGTATAGACGGTTGGCCCGTTTGTCCCCCAGCGTGAACAGATTGAGAAGAGGGCTGGGCTTGCTGTATGGCAGGCTGCCCTCCTTGGTGTACGGGCTGAGCAGAGGGTTGGCCTTGTTGTACAGCAGGTTGCCACCCTTGCCCAGAAGGATTCGTGATTTGAGGGGTAGGTTGGCCCTGTTGAACATAGGGTTGTCCACCCTACCCAGGGAATTGACCAGACTGGGCAGTAGGTTGGCCCTGTTGTACATAGGGTTGTCCACCCTGCCCAAGAGGATACCCTTGCTGGACCACTGGTTGATTTGGAGGATTGTAAACTGAGCCAGTTTGTCTAGAGGGGTACCCTTGCTGGAAACCGAGTTGGCCTTGTTGAAAAGAAGGTTGCTCTGGTTGTCCAGTAGGTCGATTTTGATATGGATATGGCAGACCTCCAATGCCCATGGGTTGTTCCTAGTAAGGTTGACCTTGTGGGCCCCCAGATTGTCCTGGGTCAGGCGGGCCATAAAGTGGTTGCCCCTGGGGGGTTTGCACGTAGAGTGGCTGGCCTTGATTGGGTGGTCCTATGGGCTGCCTAGGAGGATCCCGGTTCCCTTTGAAAATATGAGTAGCGTGATCGTACGTGACATTCAAGGGTTCCTCGTTTTCTTCGAAAGGGCGATGAGGAAGACCTGAGATGCTCTCAAGGAACTCACCGTTTTCATCATAGTAAAAGAATGGACCTTCGTAATCCGGGTCCGTTATGGGTTCCCCAAAAGAATCATACGGTCCTGATCCTGGAATTCCACCAATAAAGGAACCAGCTTGAGGGTTTTCAGATGAGGAAACCGGTACCGCACTGACGACCGGAGTCGAACGTGCTACACAGACAGTGGGTTGAGTGGGAACTGAGGTGACGGGCGTGTTAAGCCCTGTCGTAAGGGGTGTACTAAGGGGCTGCGAAACAAAAGGCCCGGTGGAGGCAACAAGACTAGGATCCCATATAGTTGTAGAAGTTGTTCTAGTGGCATACCTATCCCTCACTGATTGATATCGTGGAGGGAGGGGAGAGGAAGCCGGGATCGGAGTCTCGATGTCTGTGACCACGGGTGTCTCATCGGTACTGGAAGCTGTCTCATCCATGTGGGAAGACGACATTGGAGACGACATACCGAGAGGGGTACGAGGGGTACGGGGGGTATAATCGGGCTCCCAGATGGGATTCCAATCCTCTATGTAATCTTTGTCGCCTGGGGCACGTACGTTGATAGGCTGGATACTCGGAACAATGGGAAGAGTACCGCTTACAACTGGTACTTCTGGGGCAACAGAGGATGGAGAACCTTGATCACTTAGGCCGGGAGTTGATGGGTCAGCCAGGATGACCAGACCCCTTAGAAAACCTAAAGGAAACTAACGATAAAACCCTACTCAAAACTATCGCACGCAAGATCTAAAATAGGTGATGTTATCGAGGCCAAAATAATTTTAAGACATAAGAACCAAACTTGACCTTTTCATGTTTCAGGAGTCGAGAAAAGGACGAAAAGATGACTCCAGTCTCCTTCGAATGTTTAATGAGCACGAAGTGACAAGACGCTCACAGGCACCTTTTCGTTTAGGGAGTCCGAAAAGGATCAAAAGTGACTGCTCTGGAATTATAGGTAGAGGGTGTGCCAAACTTTTCGCAAAACCACAGAATACTTTTTAGGGTACGGGTGGTCGATCTTCGTGAATGCTGTGTTCACTGCATTGCGAATCGTAGGGCGGCCGACTCGGCTTCCTATGGATAAAGGATAAAAGCCTAGTGGGGTCTCCCTATATACGCGACGGTACGTGGGAGCGCAGTCCGTGTTAGACCACTATCGAGTCACAGAAGGAGGAATCACCCAACCTAATGTGAAACAATAGTGACTATGTTTAAAGACGCCGGAGCACGTGTCTAACCTAGACCTCTAGATATTTGCGCTTAGTTCCAATGCGTTTTTAGATTCATTTGGTTCATTTTACAGTTGATCTTGAGATTAAGTTTCGATTTCAAGCTCTATCGTATGTTCGCTCACAATTACCTAGATGCAATCTATATGCCAAAGAATTTCGTTTTGTTCGATGAATTCTAGCTACGAGAGGGCAAGGAATTTTCAATCAAACAAAACAAGTACAAGCAAACAAGTAACTTAATGCAACTAAAGCGAGGAAAGGAAACTTTTTCTTTTGAAGATGCAAATCAACGAAATGTTCTTTTCCTTTTCAATTTTTTAAAGCAAAGCTACTAGTTTGATTTCCTTTCATTGACACAAAGCATCTAAATGAATTTGGAGGAACCGGAAAACCAAGTAAACTACTTAATGAAGGCACACAAAGTTCCCGAAACACTCAACCAAAGCTTCCAAATCAAAGGAAAACAAAATCCGCACGAGCTATGTGATCTAAGCTCTTGCAAGACAAGCGAGGATTGCAAGCAAGGAGGAAGCGAAAAACCACTCGGAAACACAATCCAAACACTCCAACAATCACTGAACAAGTGCATAAACAAATCTGAAATCGGCTGGTCGAACAAGCAAACAAGATCCCTACGGTAGGCTTGACACACACACGGCCTCTAGATGTCCTAGGGCTAGAGTGCGAAATCAATAGAGAAAAGCGAACACCCGAAGGACGAGAGTCACAACCAGTCAACTAGAGACCCAACACAATCCAGCAATTGCAAAAGTAACGATGGAAACACAAACCAAGCAGTGAAAGCAAAAAGGGAAGGTATTTGCAAACTTAAGAACTGAGCAAAAACGGAAGCCTATGGAACCAAGCTCCGCAATAAAGCAGTTCAGAGTTCAAACAATGAAAAAAAAGTCATCAGATAGGTGGAGAGAAGAAGGGAAAGTCACAGCAAGAGGGTCAGGAGGCCAATTTGGTCAAAAATGAATTTTACAGGATCAGCGCGGGTAGCCTTCAGCAACTCGGCGCTGACAGGGGGAGGCCTGTAGCAACTTTGCGACGTCAGCGCGGAATGACAGGGATAAAGCGCGCTGTCTCAGAAAAACGAGGTCAACACGGAAAGAAAGCACACAGACGCGATGACAAAAACCACAAAGAGGCGGAGCCGCGATGCCAGCGCGGAAGGACACGAATAAAGCGCGTTGTCTCTGAAAACGAGGTCAGCGCGACTGTTAGACGTACAGGCACAATGGAGAGAAAACCAAAGAACAGGGTCGCGATGTCAGCGCGACTGTTCGGAATTAAAAAGCGCTGAGAGCAAAAACAAGCAAGGCCAAAATAAAAACTCCCCAAACCAAAGGCAAGAGCCTTTTAACAATAAAAATGCTTCCCAGAAATACCCAGAAAGTTCATAAGCAAAGAGACAATCCCAAAAACTCGAAAAGAGATCAATCAAAGTCAAACACAAAAGTGGACTCAAGAGACAAAAAGGCTGATCCCCAGCGGAGTCGCCAAATTGTTGGAGAGGTAAATCCCCTCTACGGATAGAGGCGATCCCTACTAGCCCAGCAAGGGTCTAGCAACAATCACACAATGCTGCTACGCATGTTCCTAATTACAATTAAACAAGAGGTAAAGAGCACCTACTTGGATTCCTGCGCTGTCGTTTGACGAAGAGACGTTGCCTTCGCTCCTTCGCTTCGGCTGGTCACAATCCTCCGCGATCTCCGCGAATAGATACCTGCACACACGAAGAGAAAGCAAACGCAAGCGTGAAATCTAGTAAAAGCAACCATACATCAGTCAGAAAAGATGTAATTCACATTTAACCATTGCATAGACAAATGAGAATGGAACAATAATAGCAGTCATCTATTATTAATCAGAATAGAGAAGAGTACAACCAAATGTTCTGACGTCGGTAACCTTCTCAGGAGGGGCCAGTCAGCATGTATCTCAAGCATTCACCTTTGAGGATGATTCTCCCAAGACAAACAACTCTCTCTCTCACACAAATAGCACAAAACAACCTTCCCTAAGCAATCAATCACTTCCACACCTAGCACACCAAACCTATAGTGGCAATCTGAGCACTACAAGCTCTGTACAATCCAAGCTATTCCAAGCTATGTCTAACTAGCTGCTCATGGTAATGGTGAGAGTTTATATAGGAGAAGGAGTCTCCTAAAAAGGTGGAAGGATGAGCTTATCTTCAAGGGAAGTTGTTAGAAAGGGTCGAACAGACATGCCATAGAAGGAAGTCGACATTCACAAAGCTAACAACCAAGCCTGGAGTGATCTGGAAGGCTGGTTGTTTGAACAAATTCACCCAAACTGGATCAGTGCGGATTATTGGGAAACTGCCGCGCTGTCGCCGCGTCTCAATAACTGGGACAGTCATGCCAGCGCAGAAGCACACGGGAAAGGCGCGCTGTGGGCCATCGCGGAAAAGTGATGTTCTTCCGCGCTGGCAGCGCACAGAATACACTACAAGGCGCTTGTCATCGCGGTTAATTTAGGAACAGACGCGCTGATGAATAAAACTTTGGAAAAATGGGTTTTTAACCAGTTCAGGGAGCAGGAACTTAGTGATTGTGAAATCTAGGCACAGCAGGGTGACTGACAGGAAGGCAGTGACAAATTACTGTGTAACACATGGCAACTTCTGACTGCGGTTATGCAATCTTTGAACATTGTTGGCCAGAAGTATCCTGCTCGTAAAATCTTTTGTGTCGTAGCATAACCAGATTGATGCCCCCCACATGCACCTGAATGACAATCATTCAGGACCTCTTTGGCCTCCTCATGGGTGAGGCACCTTCGCATAACTATATCGATACCACGACGGTAAAGTGTATCACCAACGATCATGTAGTCTTTTGCTTGGTATCGAGTACGTCGTTGTTCTGAGTGAGAGGTATTGGACCTATATGTTTGGGTCTAGAGATAGATGATTATATCTCCATACCATAGATCGCTTGAATATATCAGAAACAAAGATTCATCCACGATTGTTGCTTTGGATGTTGAATCCTTGGACGACGATGGGAAGTCACATAGTAACTCCGTGAAAACCAGGGCTTTCTTTGGTTTGGATTTTACGAATTCCAGATCAAACTCTTGCAAAATTGTTATCCATTTCGAATATTTTCCCCCAAGCAACTGTCGCGACAAAATGTAAGTCATGGGGTTGCAATCTGACAAAATGGTAGTTTTTCGAAAGAGGACATAGTGTCGAAATCTTTGTACTGCTTGAACAGCTGTGAGAGCCAGCTTTTCAACATAGGAGTACTTGCTTTTCGTATCGTTTAGGTTTTGACTTAAACAATAGACAGGATGTTCAATTCCATTGTCTTCTTGAACTAAAACCATTGCGATGGTCGTATCCCCTGCAGCCAGATACAGGTTAAAGTCTTTTTGATAATCAGGAGCATACATTAATGATGCTTTTATTAGGGATTCCTTTAGAGAATCAAAGGAGGCTTGCACAACCTGATTCCAGTTGAAGGGTACTTATTTTTTCAACAGACGCGTATAACCTTTAGCAAGTTCGGCGTAATTTGGAATGAACCTCCTTAGAAAGTTTGCTTTCCCTTGGAGTTTTTGAATCTGAAGCAAATTTGAAGGTGGAGGCAGATTGATGATTTCCTGAACCTTACACGGGTCGAGGCGAATCCCATCCTTTGAGAGTATAAAGCCAAGTAAACAACCAGAACCAACACAAAACACACACTTGTGCAGATTGAGTCGTATCTTGTAGTGTCGGCAACATAGAAATATTGCTCTCAAATGCCACAGATGATCAGTCCGCTTTCGCAAATGAGCCGGAAGATCGTCAAGATATGGTTGAATGATGTTCTTGATGTCATGGAAGGCATAATTCATTGCCCTCTGAAAGGTTGCCCCTGCATTCTTTAAACCAAAAGGTAGCTTGTGGTATGCGAATGTGCCCCACGGACAAATAAATGCAGTGTTTGACTGGTCCGGTGGCCAAATATTTATTTGATTATACCTGGAAAATCCATCCATAAACGAAAATATTTCGCATCTGGCACATTCATCAATTATCTGATCGATAAAGGGTGTAGGGTAGTTGTCCTTTGGACAAGCTTGATTTACATCCCTATAATCGATGCACACTCTAATCGTTCCTTTCTTTTTCATCACAGAAACAATGTTTGATACCCAATTGGTTAGAGGAACCGGGTAAATGAAACCTGCATGGAGAAGTTTTTCAACTTCTGCCTTCACGGCAACGGCTTTCTTCGAGTGCACCTGCCAAAGTTGTTGTCGTACTGGTTTGACATCTGGATACATCTTAATTTCATGTTCAACTATGCTCGAGTCAATGCCTGGCATTTATTCATATAACCATGCAAAGACATCTCTGAATTCATGAAAGAGAGTGTAATATACTTCCAGTTCTAAAGAAGAACAAGATTTGCTAACGTGAATATTCTCTACAATATCTGGTTTGGTCGAGATATTTATGGCGATAGTTTATTCAATATTGGATAGGTTTCGCTCGGAATCCACCGTGTTTACAGTATTTGATAGAAAATCAAAAACTGAAGGATGATTAAGGTCGTTGGAACAATCTTCTTTGTAATCGAGAAGATGGGAATGATGGTTGTAATCTTCCCATGGTTCCGCCTCTATCATCATTGACTGAACAATTCCTTCGTCTGTAGAATGTACATGTGACCAAGGATCTGAAGAGGTACCATATTCCTTAGACCTATCTATCCAAACGCTCGATGAGCGTTGATTTGGGTTTGCCTCCCATGCTGAAAACATTGATTGCTACAATATTTCTATTGGGCTTGGAGGCAATACCTGGTGATGATCCATGCTAACATCATGTTTGGACATCTTCTGAATAGAAGATACCATATTGCAGGTTCCCACCGTGGCCACTTCCGCCAGATTGTTTGGAGGTGGTAGTGAAAAATTACCCATCAATGTAGGGTCTTTTAGTAGGCCTACTCCGATATTTTGAAGCAACTGAGAGCTTCCGTGGATCATTGGAATGCTTCCTGTAACTTGTGAACTGTTGGGGAGAAATGTTTGCTGGTCGACGATTGTAATTCCTCCTCGGAAGGGAAATGCAATCTTTCTGAAGTATGTCGACACAACAACAGCCATAGCATAAATCCAGGGCCTTCCCAGTAGGATGTGGTAATCGAGGTTTCCATCGATCACTTCAACATCAATTTCTATTGTTTTGCCCCCCAGTTCGACTTGCAAGTTACTTAAAATCTCGTATGGAGTGTATGTTCGTCCATCAAATTCTTTTAACGTAATTAACGATCGCGACAAGGGTGGTGAGCCTAAAGTTTTCCAGAAACTCATTGACATAATACATGTAGATGCCCCCTCATCAATAATTGTTCGATGAACAGCTTTGTTGAGGGCTTTCACTTGAATGAGGAAAGCGAGCTGAGCTGGTAACTGAGGGTCATATCCTTTATGATTAAAGGCCACAAGATTGGAATCCGCTGGGTCAATCCCACCTATTGCTGATAATAGAGCCTACTTCTGGGAGGGGCAATTTTGTAGTACCTCAAGTGTCGACATAGCGGACGGCGATTGGGCTAGGTCCTCTACTATATTATAATTCTGTGCTGCTCTGGCACGAGGATTAAATGTCGATTTGTGTACTACTCCGGCAACTTTATCGTTAACTCAGGAATGTTGGGTGGCACAACTTCGGTCGAAGTTGTTGTCGAACTACTAGGTTGATCAGTAGCCTTGTTGTTCGATAGTTGTGGATTCCCATAATCTTTATTCCTTATCGATATCAAAGCATCATTTTACTGTTTCGAAATGGACAACATAAGCACTTGCAATGGGGATGCATTGTCACTAGCAACCAGATTGGTTCCCGGGTTTGGAAACGCATTAGTAAATACCGCGGAGGTTTTTTAACTCTTAAAGAGTTTCTTAACTTCAGCTTTATGTGGACAATCTATCGTCCAATGATCCTCATCGCATATCTGACACCATGAACGGGGTTTCCTTTGCCCAGAAGGGTTTGCAGAAGATTTTTCAGGAGACGACTCATCCTGCTTCTTCTTTTTCCCTTTCTTTTTCTTCTTGCCTCCTGGTTGCTTCGGTTCTTTGCTTTTGTCAGTCGACACAGCATTAAGCTCCGAGGCGATAAGTTCCTCATTCACATTTTGACTAGAAACCGTGTGGGCTTTCTTTGATGTAGCCTTTATGGTTTTTGTGCTAGTCGTACCTATCACGCCATTGCCGACATGAGAGTCTTTGTTTGATTTAGGAGGAGGAGGAATGGAAAACTCTGGTCTAGGAGCATCAGGGATTTTGTCGTAGAGCGTGCCAGACTGAGTATAAATCAAGTCTAGATATTGCGCACGAGCAATGACTTGCTCTTCAGTGACAACCCCTCCCTTTGCAACATCTTCTGTAATAGAAGGTAACAATGACTTCATAAACCATTCAGCTAGCAGCTGATCAGGGACATACGTTTTTACCATTCTACGACGACGTCACCACTCATGAATATGATCAGATATGTGAGAGGCCATCGTTTGCTTGAAATTGGTAAGAAGCTTTGTTCTTGTTTCGTACCTTATTGGTAACTGAAAATGGGTTAAAAAGGTTGTGGCAAGGGTGTTGAAGTTATCGAATGAAGCTCTAGGCAATTCGATGTACCATTATGCTGTCGGACCAATTAACGTTCACTGGAAAAGGCGAAGCCTAATCGAATCATCATTGAAAGTGTTGGACGAACACCATAGATGAAAGGTCATCAGATGATTCGACGGGTCCTCACCCAGATTTCCATTAAATTTAGGAATATCTGATGAAAGTTTATGAGGAATCGCCGGCCACCAAGGGGCATACGCAATTGGATCGTTTGTTAGCCAATTTAAATCCGATAATTCTAAGGTCAAAACGAAGGGCAACTGTTGATTCAGGTTCAGCGAAGCATACCCAGGATAAGATGGGATCGCCTGAGTAGTGGGTCTTTGCATACTATCATAATGTATTTGATGCTGATAACTTTGGTAAGGCTGATGGGCATAACCATTATGATATGATTGATGTTGACCATTTTGAATATACGGTTTCCCATTACCCGCAAAGCTTTGTTGCTCAGGTCCTCGGTAAGCTTATTGGAATTGCGGTTGTTGATAATGTACCAGCCATGGCTGTAAAGCCATTTGCTATTTTCCAATATTGGTCGTCTGACCAAGATGAGGGGTGATGGTACCCGTTTGAGCCTGGGTCACTCTAGTTAAGGAGCCACTACTCAGTGATTGTGGTTCTGTTGTGGAGACAAGAGGTTGTTGTATTACGACCTGAGAAACTTGAGGTTGGCACACAACAGGCAACGCTTGTACTTGCGACACTGTCACAATAGCCGGCGTAGTGGGGATATTCGACACAGGTAGACTTGGTTGCATTGAGTATACAACTCTTGGTTGTTGAGGCAGTATTGGCACCCAACCACTGGATGTAATTCCAGCATGACCCGAATTCTGTTGTGAACTCTCATATGGTTGTTCTCCCAAAGGGAACAATGAAAGGGCATATTGCCCCCCATATGGCGGCAATCCAGTGTTCAAAGGTAAGATTGGCCTCTGGAGACTGGACTGCCCAAATTGATATTGTTGTGAAGGATCAATTTGCTGAGACTCAACATAAGAGATTCCAGATATTATTCTAGATGAACAAACGGGAACAGACCATACTGTCGAAACAGTCCCTGGGTGGACTCCATCTAGCGGTTGAGAGCTAGTTGGGACAGATGGTACACCAGCGAACATTGTTGGAGTAGCAGTAGGAGGTTCTGCTGCTGCTGCGTCAGATGACACAGTCCTGGATGTCGATGGTTGTTCAGACATATCGAGTCTATCCAAAAGATTTCCTAGCAATTCTACAGGAACTTGCGATGAAGGGAGACTAACTTCTAACGAAGAAGGATATAGGGTGATCCCAATTCCAAAATGCAATGGAGTACTAGCTGGAAGATCGTCCACAAACTCTTCTATAGAAATCAATCCAAGTGGAAGTGGTAGACCGTCACGTCCGTAAAATATTTCTGGTGTCGAAGAACGTGTAGACTCTGCAGCGACAGATGATGGAGGGATAACACCTTCCGAATCGACTATAGGTGGAGCCAGTTCAGGAATAGAAATGTTTACCGTTACATTAGGATCAGTTCTAATGTCCTCTTGTGATTGCGGAACTTCTTCTGTGAAGGCAGGGATACCAGAAATGGTTGGAGTAACTGGAGTCTCTAAGGATGTTGTAACACAAGTTCCAAGCAAACCAGGGGACTTTGATCTAGTTAAACTAGTTCGCTTGGTCCGGAATAGTTTCGTTTTCGGAGTCAAAGACGGTTGACTCGTTAGTCTCCTTGAACGACGAGGTTTTGATTGACTTTCTTCCATGATTGTTGATTACTTGATCAACTCAAAATAAAGGGGAAAATGTGATTCTGAATTTAATGAATTTTAGATGCTTTGACACAACTTACTTTCTTAATTTTTAAGAGTCGAGAAAAAGCTAAAGATGACTCTAGTCACCTTCAATTTTTAATGAGCCTGAAGTGACAAGTGCTCAGATGGACCTTTTCTTTTAAGGAGTTTGAAAAGGAACGAAAGAGACCACTCTGGAAATCTAGACAGAGGGATTACCAAACCAATCGCAAAACTGCAGAATACTTTTTATGGTACGGAAGTCAATCTTTCCGAATGCTGTGTTCAGTGCATTGCGATCGATAGGGCAGTAGACACGGCTTCCTAAGGATAAAGGATATAGCCTATTGTGGTCTCCCAATATATATTCGAAGGTACGTGGGAGCACAAGTCTGTACTGGCACTTTTCATCTCAAAGAGGAGGAATCACCCAACCTACGATGAAAGCGATAGTTACCAGGCTTTACGACGCCGGAATACGTCTCTAGCCTAGACTTCTAGATGTTGTGTGTTAGGTTCCAAAGCGTTTTTATGTTCATTGAATTTATTTTACAGTTGATCTTTCTTAAGAAGTTTTCCTTTATGGTTCACCGCATGATGTAGATATACAATTCCTAAAAATGCAATCTAAGATGATAAACAGTTGTTTACTCTTCTTTTTGCAATGAAAATCCTAGCTACTAGAAGAGAGCTTAGTTCATGGATTTAGGTCGAGCTAATGATAGTTAGTAAACACAAATCACAGGGGCTGATCTAATGAGGTTACTTGAGCCACCACCAGGGCAATTAGGACATTTGCAAATCAATTGTTTAGTTTATAAACAAAACCCAGAGATGGACTGAAGCAGCATTGATCTACTTTGTAGTTGCGTAACAAAAGAAGTTCAAAGGCTAGCTGGCTTGACTTCAGGCTCCGTCTGTAGTTTATAAACTAAACAAATATAGACAAGAAAACAAGCTATTCTTTCCCCAGCGGAGTTGCCATTTTGTTATCGGGAAATCTAGTGTCCATTCAGAGCTGCTAGTCCCACTAAGACAGGTAGTTGTCTTAGAAACAAACAAACTAAAGTTACTTTTGTTTTCCTTTATGAGAAGTAGATGAGAGAGAAGCAGAAAGTACCAACCTCAGTCTTTCGCTTGGCTCCTTGCTTGTTTCCTCTCCCCTCTGACAGATCTTTGCCGCTCCTTCCTTGCTTGTCCTGCTTCAAAGAGCACCTGTAAAGTCAAAGTAGCATAATACCATCAAAGCACAGAGATCTAAAATCATAAAAAATATAGGACCAGATATATATTGACCACACAAATGCATATATCAACTCAAACATACAAGAATGTAGAGGAAAACTCAAATATCTTTATTGATAGAAAGAGTAGAAGAGAGGATTACAACCCATTGATCTGACCCGGCGTCATCCTCCCAGCATGAAAGCCATTCTTCACCTCATGAAAAGCTTAGATCACCCAACACTATGATATTCCACAAAGAAAGCAACAGCACTTCCTTACAAAATACAAGATTCCAGCCTCTGGATCTCTGGGATGAGGAATCCATATATAGATTTTTACGGGTGGGTGAGTCAGCTTCTGAGATTTTTATTAGTGTCCTCTCTCTGATAGTTCTTGGTTCCACTTGGTGATTCATGATCTCTTACTCATCCCTAGGCGAATTCAGAGAGGCAAGTGTCACAGGAGAAGTTTCTGGAATATTCCATGATCATCCACCTTGCAAATTGTCTCTGCCATTTGTCTACTCTCGCCCATCGCACCCTACAAAAGGGCTTTTCAGTATGCATCACACTTTTTGCATGTGGCAGGTGAGATGCATTGCACCCTTAGCACTGAGCAGTCTGTATGGTCCAGTTTTGACCAGTTCTAAGTAGTTTTCCATGGAGAACTTCTGGGAGATTATGTAATCAGCTGACCTTGTTCCTTTAGGGTATGAAACAACACTTTTATGGACTCAGAAGCCCTTAGTTTATGGACATATATGATTGGGGTTGCAGTGCCCAAATATGTCTATAATAGTTTCACCCTAAAGCATGAGGTCGTAAATCTTTTGATGTCGGGTGAAATGCTTTATCGTGAGGATCCAAGGTTTTTCGAACTGGAAGGCAACCTGTAATAAGATACAATACAATACATTATCTTCATAATATTTTCATGATCTAGCTGAGGTGGGCGTTCCCATGCTTAGCTTTATAAATTCATTTTCATGTACATAGGACAGACAACCGTCTGTGTGGCAGACTGATGATTCTGGTAGAGCCATCACCCTTTGGTTTGGATGATTATCTATGTAGCAATGATGTACATTCGATGTATTTATTTTCCTAAATATATCGCAGCCCGGATGGATGAAACTAGATCGAGGGTCTTCAAACTCGTTCAATCTTCACCCGAAGTACATGTTGATCCATGTGAAAGGATGTTCTGGAGTCGAACATGGAAAGATATCGCCTGATTAGCAGCCAATGATGAAAGCTGTTAACAGGTGCGATAGGAATCACCGATAATGATAATGACCCTCAAGGTACGACAATACAATTTACGTGGTGTGAAAAAGGGACTTGGCGTCGAACACCATGCAAAATCTCTCGGTCGAAGGCCATTGATGTAAACATGTCGCCAGAAGTGAGAAACTTGCCATTGAGGCATGCAAACTTCAAAGTACTAAAAGGGTTGTTCCTAGGTCGACTTCTTGGATAATGAGATGATGTCGACAAGAAGTGACCCGTCGTAAGAGGGCATTAATGAATCCCACATCTACGACATGGAACAGAGAAAATGATTTTGTGGAGGTGAAAACAATCTGATGATACAGGGTTTAGGGTGGCAGTCATGAAAGAATGAAGTGTGAAGGTATTGTAGCAGATGAGACACAAGCTGGATTGGTGAATTCTCTGAGCGACTTCTCTTGAACATATCGGCGACACTGAAGTGGATTGGTAGCGTTAACCCCAAAAATGGATGGTACAGTGGACCAATGGTAATATGACCGGTCAACGAAATAACCAAACCCGACTCAATCATGGTGATGGAGTGAAAGTGTCATGTTCAAGAGCAACTTGCTACCACTAAAGTTTCTTCAAGTTTTCTTCCCAATTTTCCCCATTCATTTCTGACCAGTACCTCTTTATTTTTGTCAAGCTTGAGGAGGATAACATATGCTTGTTCTATAATTTTCCCTTCGGGCAAACCCGTCGCTATGTTTTAACGAGCCTAGCGACAGTGAAACTTGTTCTTGTCTACATGGACAAGTTTGTCGCTATTGGTTTTAACGAGTTTAACGAAAAAAATAACTCGGTCCTTTTTCAATTTTAGAGAGTATGAAAAGGGATGGAAAGGAAAATCCAGTAATCCTTTTTCGTCATCTAATCCCTTAAGTCCAAAATGGTATAAAATAATACAAAAGGGATGAAATTTCGATAGTTCTAACTAGTCGAACAAGACAAGCACTCGATCTTGTTGTGTAATGATCCCTCAAGTCCAAAAAGATTAAAATCTAGAGGAGGGATAGCACTTTCAATCGTTTTAATGAGCTGGAGAGGCCAATCGCTCGGCAATCTTTTCACATTTTACGAGTCAGATGAAAAGAGCTTAAAGGAGACTTGTTTTTTGAGGAACGAGTGATATTTTCGGGTAGCAGTTGGTTCCAGGTAAGGTTCGAAACTTTCCAATCACAGCAGTGTCAAGAGGATGGCTAACAGAATCACTCGTCGTAGCTGTTTCTCAAAAGGGTAAACAATCAAATGGAGGTGTATGATCGGCTAAAACAGAGTGGAGGTGATGGTAAGAACACGACCAAAGGCTCAAAAGCTAATGATAATGCGTTCGCAATGGTTATTTACCGGAGGTGGGTTTATTTTTTAATGAGCTTAAACTCTGGTGGAACATTTGCTCATTGCCAGGTTTAATTTTTAACCAGCTTGAACTTTGCGTAAAACGGCTCGTGATAATGGTTATTGATATTTGATTTACTATTAACACTATGTTCTTTTGACGGTCGTACTACCTGTTCAATTGCTCCATCAAACAAATTAGAAATGAGAATACATGCTTGAAAAATGAGTTAAAACACTAATACCCTACTAAAATTACGTGAAAAGTAATTTAAAAGTAGTTTTTTACCCCTCATTTTACCATTTCATTTGAATTTGGGATTGTTGGAGCTCTGGAGGTGTTTTCCCCCTTGATTTTCACCAGCTGATTCCGGGAGATTCTGTGGATGATTTTTGGCGCCATCTGGACTAGGTAGGAGCTAAACATGAGCTCTTCAATTGCATTCTTTCCTTTTTGAATTTTGAGCATGTTTTCCTACTTTTCTGAGCCTCTATGGTTTGAACAGTTTGTTCTACCCCCATCGCACCCTGTACACATCGAAAGGTGCAATGCATACTGGGCTGGCCATTGGCGAGTCAGTATGCATCTCACCCAGTACATAGCTGGGCTGCGATTGGTGCAAGGAGGAAAACTTTTGCACTGTTTTTTGCCAAATCAGGGTCCTGACTCTTCTCTTGTTTGTTTTTCAGAGATTCATCGAAGCAAAATGGTCGTTACATGGTGAGGACACGAGCATGAAGAAGAGGACATGGTTGCTTTACATGATCTGGGTACGGTAACTACATTGTGGAACTGTGGTTTGCTCAAGTTCTTCCGCATATCTGGCATGAGGCAACAAATCAACTTGTTGCAATATTTCCTCAATGCATGGGATCCTACTAATCAAGTATTCCAGACCAGAGGAAAATCCATCCCCTTGGCTATTGAGGACATCTACTTTTTGACCGGTTTATCAAGGCGTGGTGCCCCTCTCTCACTGTCAGGTTCCACCCGTGGGGGCGAATCCGTGAGGGATTATATTCGCTGATACTGTAGAGAAGGATCTCAGCCAAGCAGGGACGGCAAGATCAATATCCGAGATGTCATTGATCGGTCCTTGAGGACTATTCTGTTCACCTTTGCTAGATTGGCTGGTAGCGGGGCTCTTCACTTGGCCAACAGGTCCTATATGCAGTACGCCTTGGAATGCCTCGAACCAAAGGTATTCAACTGGTGTGATGCAGTACTTCTGGTGATAAAAGAACAGCTTACCAAGGTGAAAAACGGAAGATCCAAGAACTTTGGCTATGGTTCTATTTTGACCGCTTTCACCTTGGAGAAGATCCCACTAATGCAGCCACAGAACATTTCACTTGGCTTGCCACCACTGACTGAGCCACAGATGCAGAGATGGGTTGACCTTATGGCTCGACATGCTAGTTAGTTGTAGGTTTCTTTCTCTGATGCCTTCTTTCTGTGGTTCAACCGTCAGCAGATGGTTTATGCCGAGTGTCCGTATGCTGGTATGGATTTCCAAGGTGACCCAGATTTGGCGCTGCTGGCTGGTGAGCAGTGGGGTGTCATAGGTAAAAATCTCTGACCATATCCCTGTTTATTGCTTTTATAATGTTCTTTTGCTTTCTTTTATCAAGACTAATCAAAACTCATGTTCTCATGCAGATATCGGACCAGTGCGACCATCAGTGCGCCTGAGAGCAGCGGTTGTCGTTCTAGCAAGAGAGGCTGTAGGTAGGGTTGTCCTTCGCGACCTGGATGTGGGCGAGACTCTTTCAGTATTACAGGATTAGATGGAGGGTCTCACCCTTGGTATCTCAGATGTGAGGACCAAGGAGCTGCCTCTGATATTACAGCGACATACCACTGGCGTGCCGAGTCGATGGACTAGGCTTTTACGCATGATTGCACAAGCGGTGACTTGTTATCACCAGCACCATTAGACTAGGGTGCCCCCTAGCATTTTGAGTTTTTGGGTCATTTGACTGATTTTTTCTTGGACACAGAACACTATGTATAAACCATAAACAGTTATATATATTTTTGATTTTCGGAGCTTTATTTTGGTTAAGTTATATGATCCTGATGCAAATATTGATGAAATGATTTTCTTTTATAAATGTTGCAAATGTCTATCTAACACATAATTTGCTAATGAATCTATTAATGTGTTTAAGTTTCTGGAAATGTGTTGATATTGGATAGAATCAAACTGTCTTTCCAAAATCTTGACCCTTAGGAACATACGATAGATAGCTGGATTCCGCACGGAATAGATGTCGGTGAGCTGTAGAATGATGAGTTGTGAGTCTAGCCTGACGACAAGTCAACGTATGTCATGTGTGATGGCATCAGAGAGGAGCTCTATCAACGCACTATATTCAGCGATGTTGTTCGTTGATCGACCAATACATACCCCTCTGAAACTCACTAACTCGCCGCTTGGATCAAAGATGGCCCAGGCCGCAGAAGATAGGTTCCCGAACTACGACTCGCTCCATCGGCGTATCCAACAAATGACTCCAATAGGTTCGACATCTGAAACAAATGTAAAAGTGTATTACCTAACCAAAACGATTACTCTTAGCGAAAACAAAAATGTAACAAAAGCATATGAAGAGGTTACTATACCGAGTCAAGCATAGTACCGCTTAAGGTACAACCCATTTCGAGCTTGCAACAGTGCAATCCCATCATAATCCACTAACTCATAGGCTCCTTTTGCTAATACACACTTAAGAATATAGGGGCCCATCCATAAAGACTGGAACTTACCTGCTCCCAATTTATCAGACTCCTGGTCGTAAAGTAAGACCAGGTCACCTTCTGAGAAGACACGGGGTTTGACATTCTTGTCAAACTGCACCTTGACTCGTTTCTTATGTGCTTCGTTAGCCAAGGTGGCATCACAACCGGTTTCATCCAGTTGGATTAATTCCAAGAAACGAGCCTCCTCTTCTGAAGTTCTGGGGAGAAGGTCGACTGCGAGCTTGAGGGACGAGATTTCGCACTGAATTCATAAGATTGCTTCCAAGCCATACACCAGCTAAAAGGGTGTAAACCCGGTCACATTTCTCACCGATGTCCGGTATGCCCACAAGGCCGAGTACAGGATTAGGTGCCAACTCTGTTTAAGGACTCCAATCATCCTTTGCAACATGCGTTTCAGGACTTTGTTGATTGCCTCAACTTGCCCGTTAGCTTGCGGATAATACGGAGTAGAGATGTCGTGTGACAGTCCTAATTTGGAAGCCAACTCAACCATCATGTAATTGCAGAAATGCAATTCATGATCTGTGACTATAGCTTGAGGAACATCGAATCTGGAGACTACATGATTGAAAAAGAAAATAGCAACCATTTCGCCACTGTTGTTTAATGTAGGCATTGCCTCGGCCCATTTCATAAAGTAGTCAACTACGACTATGATATACCCATGCCCCCCGACCGAGGTGGGGTTACATGTCATGAAGTCTATGCCCCATTTGGCGAATGGCCCAACAGCAACTACTGGCTGCAGAGGTCCGTGTGGTATTCTAGTTTTGCGTTCGAAGATTTGACAAGCATGGCAACTTCTGACTGCGATTATGCAATCATTGAACATTGTTGGCCAGAAGTATCCTGCTCGTAAAATCTTTTGTGCCATAGCATAACCAGATTGATGCCCCCCACATGCACTTGAATGACAATCGTTCAGGACTTTTTCAGCCTCCTCATGGGTGAGGCACCTTCGCAGAACTGTATCGATACCACGACGGTAAAGTGTATCACCGACGATCATGTAGTCTTTTGCTTGGTATCAAGTACGTCATTGTTCTGAGTGAGAGGTATTAGACCTATATGTTTGGGTCTGGAGATAGATGATTATATCTCCATACCACGGATCGCTTGAAGATATCAGAAACAAAGATTCATCCACGATTGTTGCTTTGGATGTTGAATCGTTGGACGACGATGGGAAGTCACATAGTAACTCTGCGAAAACCAGGGCTTTCTTTGATTTGGATTTTACGAATTCTAGATCAAACTCTTGCAAAATTGCTATCCATTTTGAATATTTTCCCCCAAGCAACTGTCACGACAAGATGTAAGTCATGGGGTTGCAATCTGACAAAATGGTAGTTTTTCGAAAGAGGACATAGTGTCGAAATCTCTGTACTGCTTGAACAGTTGCAAGAGCCAGCTTTTCAACATAGGAGTACTTGCTTTCTGTATCATTTAAGTTTCAACTTAAATAATAGACAGGATGTTCAATTCCATTGTCTTCTTGAACTAAAACCATTGTGATGGTCGTATCCATTGCAGCCAGATACAGGTTAAAGTCTTTTTGATAATTAGGAGCATACATTAATGATGCTTTTATTAGGGATTCCTTTAGAGCATCAGAGGAAGCTTACGCAATGTGATCCCAGTTGAAGGGTACTTCTTTTTTCAACAGACGCATATAACCTTTAGCAAGTTCGGCGTAATTTGGAATGAACATCCTTAGAAAGTTTGCTTTCCCTTGGAGTTTCTGAATCTGAAGCAAATTTGAAGGTGGAGGCAGATCAATGATTGACCTTACACGGGTCGAGGCGAATCCTGTCCTTTGAGACTACAAATCCAAGTAAATGACCAGAACCGACACAAAACACACACTTGTGTGGATTGAGTCGTATCTTGTAGTGTCAACAATGTACAAATATTGCTCCCAAATGCCGCGGATGATCGGTCCGCTTTCGCGAATGAGCCAGAAGATCGTCGAGATATGGTTGAATGATGTTCTTGATGTCATGGAAGGCATAATTCATTGCCCTCTGAAAGGTTGCCCCTGTGTTCCTTAAACCAAAAGGTAGCTTGCAGTACGCGAATGTGCCCCACGGACAAATAAATACAGTCTTTGACTGGTCCTGTGGGCGGATATTTATTTGATTATGCCCGGAAAATCCATCCATAAATGAAAAGATTTCGCATCCAGCGCATTCATCAATTATCTGGTCGATAAAGGGCATACAGTAGTTGTCCTTTGGACAAGCTTGATTTACATCCCTATAATCGATGCACACTCTAATCGTTCCTTGCTTTTTCATCACAAGAACAATGCTCGATACCCAATCAGTTAGAGGAACCAGGTAAATGAAACCAACATGGAGAAGTTTTTCAACTTCTGCCTTCATGGCAGCGGCTTTCTTCAAGTGCACCTGCCGAAGCCGTTGTCGTACTGGTTTGACATCTAGATACATCTTAATTTCATGTTCAACTATGCTCGAGTCAATGCCTAGAATTTATTCATATGACCATGCAAAGACATCTCTGAATTCGCGAAAGAGAGCGTAATATACTTCCAGTTCTGAAGAAGAACAAGATTTTCCGACATGAATATTCTCTACAATATCTGGTTTGGTCGAGATATTTATGGCGATAGTTTCTTCAATATTGGATAGGTTTCACTCGGAATCCACCGTATTTACAGTATTTGATTGAAAATAAAAAATTAAAGGATGATTAAGGTCGTTGGAACAATCTTCTTTGTAATCTGGAAGATGGGAACGATGGTGGTAATCTTCCCATGGTTCCCCCTCTATCATCATTGACTGAACAATTCCTTCGTCTGTAGAATGTACATGCAACCAAGGATCTGAAGAGGTACCATATTCCTTAGACCTATCTATCCAAACACTCATTGAGTGTTGATTTGGGTTTACCTCCCATGCCGAAAACATTGATTGCTACAATATTTCTATTGGGCTTGGAGGCAATACCTCGTGATGATCCATGCTAACATCGTGTTTGGACATCTTCTGAATAGAAGATACCATATTCCAAGTTCCCACCGTGGCCACTTCCGCCAGATTGTTTGGAGGCGGTAGTGCAAAAGTACCCATCAATGTAGGGTCTTTTAGTAGGCCTACTCCGATATTTTGAAGCAACTGAGAGCTTCCGTGGATCATTGGAATGCTTCCCGTAACTTGTGAACTGTTGGGGAGAAATGTTTGCTGGTCGACGATTGTAATTCCTCCTCGGAATGGAAATGAAATCTTTCTGAAGTATGTCGACACAACAACAGCCATAGCATAAATCTAGGGCCTTCCTAGTAGGATGTTGTAATCGAGGTTTCCATCGATCACTTCAACATCAATTTCTATTGTTTTGCCCCCCAGTTCGACTTGCAAGTTACTTAAAATCCCGTATGGAGTGCATGTCCATCCATCAAATGCTTTTAACATTGTTGACGGTCGCGACAAGGGTGGTGAGCCGAAATTTTTCCAACAACTCATTGACATAATACATGTAGATGCCCCCTCATCAATAATTGTTCGATGAACAGTTTTGTTGACGGCTTTCACTTGAATGAGGAAAGCGAGCTGAACTGGTAACTAAGGGTCATATCCTTTATGATTAAAGGCCACAAGATTGGAATCCGCTGGGTCAATCCCACCTATTGCTGATAATAGAGCCTACTTCTGGGAGGGGAAATTTTGCAGTACCTCGAGTGTCGACATAGTGGACAGCGATTGGGCCAGGTCCTCTACTATATTATAATTTTGTGCTACTTTTGCACAAGGATTAAATGTAAATTTGTGTACTACTCCCTTTGGCGGCTTTATCATTAACTCAGGAATGATGGGTGGCACAACTTCGGTCGAATTTGTTGTCGAAGTACTAGGTTGATCAGTAGCCTTGTTATTCGACAGCTGTGGATTCCCGTAATCTTTATTCCTTGTCGATATCAAAGCATCATTTTGTTGTTTCGAAATGGACAACATAAGCACTTGGGATGGGGATGCATTGTCACTAGCAACCAAATTGGTTCCCGGGTTTGAAACGGACTAGTTAATATCGTTAAGGTTTTTTAACTTTTAAAGAGTTTCTTAACTTCAGCTTTATCTGGACAATCTCTCGTCCAATGATCCTCATCGCATATTTGACACCCTGAAGGGGGTTTCCTTTGCCCAGAAGGGTTTGCAGAATATTTTTCAGGAGACGACTCATCCTGCTTCTTCTTTTTCCCTTTCTTTTTCTTCTTGCCTCCTGGTTGCTTTGGTTCTTTGCTTTTGTCGGTTGACGCGGCATTAACCTTCGAGGCGAGAAGTTCCTCATTCACATTTTGACTAGAAACCATGCAGGCTTTCTTTGATGTAGCCTTTATGGTTTTCGTGCTAGTTGTACCTATCACGCCATCGTCGGCATGAGAGTCTTTGATTGATTTAGGAGGAGTAGGAACGGAAAACTCCGGTCTAGGAGCATCAGGGATTTTGTCGTAGAGCGTGCCAGACTAAGTATAAATCAAGTCTAGATATTGCGCACGAGCAATGACTTGCTCTTCAGTGACGACCCCTCCCTTTGCCACATCTTCTGTAATAGAAGGTAACAATGACTTAATAAACCATTCAGCTAGCAGCTGATCAGGAACATATGTTTTTACCATTCTACGACGACGTCACCACTCATGAATATGATCAGATATGTGAGTGGCCGTCGTTTGCTTGAAATTGGTAAGAAGCTCTGTTCCTGTTTCGTACCTTATTGGTAACTGAAAATGGGTTAAAAAGGTTGTGGCAAGGGTGCTGAAGTTATCGAATGAAGCTCTAGGCAATTCGATGTACCATTTTGCTGCCGGATCAGTTAACGTTCGCTGAAAAATGCGAAGCCTAATCGAATTATCATTGAGAGTGTTGGACGAACACCTCAGATGAAAGGTCATCACATGATTCGACGGGTCTTCACTCAGATTTCAATTAAATTTAGGAATATTTGACGAAAGTTTATGAGGAATCGCCGGCCACCAAGGGGCATAAGCAATTGGATCGTTTGTTAGCTGATTTAAATCCGGTAATTCTAAGGTCGCCACGAAGGGCAACTGCTGATTTAGGTTCGGTGAAGCATACCCAGGATAAGATGGGATCACCTGAGCAGTGGGTCTTTGTAAAATAGTATAATGTATTTGATGTTGATAACTTTGGTAAGGCTGATGGGCATAACCATTATGATATGATTGATATTGACCGTTTTGAATATACGGTTGCCCATTACCCGCAAATCTTTGTTGCTCAGGTCCTCGGTAAGCTTGTTGGAATTACAGTTGTTGATAATGTACCAGCCATGGTTGTAAAGCCATTTGCTATTGTCCAATACTGGCCGTCTGACCAAGATGAGGGGTGATGGTACCCGTTTGAGCCTGGGTCACTCTGGTTAAGGAGCCACTAATTGGTGATTGTGGTTATGTCGTGGATACAAGAGGCTATTGTATTACGACCTGAGAAACTTGAGGTTGGCATACAACAGGCAACGCTTGTACTTGCGACACTGTCACAATAGCTCGTGTAGTGGGGATATTCGACACAGGTAGACTTGGTTTCATTGAGTATACAACTCTTGGTTGTTGAGGCAGTATTGGCACCCAACCACTGGATGTAATTCCAGCATGACCCGAATTCTGTTTTGAATTCTCATATGGTTGTTCTCCCAAAGGGAACAATGAAAGGGCATATTGCCCCCCATATGGCGGTAATCCAACGTTCAAAGGTAAGATTGGCCTGTGGAGATTGGACTGCCCAAATTGATATTGTTGTGAAGGATCAATTTGCTGAGACTCAACATAAGAGATTCTTGATATTATTCTGGACGAACAAACGGGAACTAACCATACTGTCGAAACAGTCCCTAGGTCGACTCCATCTAGCGGTTGAGATCTAGTTGGGACAGATGGTACACCAGCGAACATTGTTGGAGTAGCAGCAGGAGGTTCCTCTGCTGCTGCGTTGGATGACACAGTCCTGGATTTCGACGGTTGTTCAGAAATATCGAGTCTATCCAAAAGATTTCCTAGTGATTCTACAGGAACTTGCAATTAAGGGAGACTAACTTCTAACGAAGAAGGATATAGGGTGATCCCAATTCCAAAATGCAACGGAGTACTGGCTGGAAGACTGTCCACAATCTCTTCTATAGCAATCAATCCAGGTGGAAGAGGTAGACCGTCAGGTCCATAAAATATTTCTGGTGCCAAAGAAGGTGTAGACTCCGCAGTGACAGATGATGGAGGGATAACAACTTCCGAATCAGCTGTAGGTGGAGCCCGTTCAGGAATAGAAGTGTTGCAGTTACACTAGGATCAGTTCTAATGTCCTCTTGTGACTGTGGAACTTCTTCTGTGAAGGCAGGGATACCGGAAATGGTTGGAGTAACTAGAGTCTCTAAGGATGTTGGAACACAAGTTCCAAGCAAACCAAGGGACTTTGATCCAGTTAAACGAGTTCACTTGGTCCGGAATAGTTTCGTTTCTGTAGTCAAAGATGATTGACTCGTTAGTCTCTGTGAACGACGGGGTTTTGATTGACTTTCTTCCACGATTGCGGATTACTTGATCAACTCAAAATAAAGGGGAAAATGTGATTCTGAATTAAATGAAAATTAGACACTTTGACACAACTTGCTTTTTCGATTTTTAAGAGTCGAGAAAAAGCTAAAGACGACTCTAGTCGCCTTCGATTTTTAATGAGCCTGAAGTGACAAGTGCTCAGATGGACCTTTTCTTTTAAGGAGTTCTGGGCTTCCGCTCTGTCTTTCTCCATGCTCTCTATGGTGCCGGTGTTACCGTTAGCCCAGGGTCGAGGACTCGATGCATAGTCTCAGTTACAGGGTTATAGTTTCTCTTCCGCTATAGATTCTGGGTGAGGGCAGGGTAACCCTGTTTTATTATTTGACCATATGTTCTGTTATTTGTTTTCATCGTTTTCATTTCTTATTGCTAATTGCAAATGTGGTGTCTCTACAAGTTCACCTCCAGAGGACCTGGGAATTACCTATCAAGGCAGTGTGATAACATCCAACCAGATTTCCTCGCTCAGTATGATCCGGGTAAGAAGCTTCCATTGTTTTCTAGTTGTCCAGATCTAGGTGGTTCGACTCTTGATGAGATGTTGTCTCATAGGCTCATAATCTTCATTGTTGGATGTATGGGAAGTCGAGAGGTTGGACAGTCCAGCGATGTTTTCCTGGTGCTCCTCTATTAAATTCAAGGGTTTGTCTATCTTTTAGAACTGTAGAGTCTAAATACCCTTTGAGGAATTTGTAGTTTGGAATTCTTAGTTTTCATTATAAGCACGATATCGGTATAGACCTTGCTTTTCCCTTCAGGAAAAGGGTTACTTCTGGTTTCACCAATTGTCAGGCTTGAGTGGACTGCTCCTCTTGTAAATAGGTTTTGCTATTCTGCTTGCCCGAAATGTTAAAATATTTAAGATTACACTCTATTTTGTAACTGCACGGTTTCCTATCTTAGGCATGCATTCAAGGTTTTTCGCTTGTATAATTTATCTCTATGCTTACTCTGGTGCATAATGTTTTCTTAATTTTGTAATTCCGTTAAGTTTGTAATTCTTTTATGGATGTATAAAAACTAATTGAAATTAAGGAAAAAAGGTGATGAATGGGTTCGTGGGTAAACAATTCCATCATACATTCATACTCTTAGTCATCTTATTTATTGCTCTGCATACATAGCTGCTATGACCAAGTCGGATAGGTTCTGAGCAAGTAAAATGCCAATTTCAGACCATTATATATTGTTATTTTCGAATGTTATAGTCATTGTTACATGGTTATATAATTAGTGGTGGCTAGAAACCGATGAGATGTCTGGACGAAGGCGAAGAAGACTTTATATTGAAACCTGTGAAGGTCTCAGATGTAGGACGACTAAGGAATTATATGGATAGTGTCAGGGACCCAGCTATTCACCTATGGTAAAACATATAAATAAATAAATAAATTCATTTACATTACATTGTGTATTACTACGGAAATGACATCAATCAGTTCGACAATTCTATTCATACCTTGGAATCCGGGTTACGGATTAATTGTATGGGTTAACCTTTTACGGATGGTGTACCATACCCATGTGACTCGTAATTGCATCATCATTGGAGTTCGCCCACATCATGTTGTTTTACGTTTGCAGTGTTTATGATTTACAGTTGTCTTATCTATCTCATGCCCAACAGATTACCTTATCCTGTATCATGATTTTTTTTTCCGGTTTTGGCTTTAATGCCCTACTCTGCCATGGTACGTGGCACTTGCAGGGTCTACCCACTGCAGTTTATGCTCCTCGACCCTAACGTTGCATCGATGGAGGAGGATTAGTGTGAAGATCCAATGGTCCGGTTTAACTCAGGTCAGAATCAAGCTAGCTCTCGGTTGCTTTATCGCATTTTCCATTTTCGTTCTCGGGCTTCCGCTCTGTCTTTCTCCATGCTCTCTGCGGTGCCGGTGTTACTGTCAACCCAAGGTCGAGGACTCGATGCATGGTCTTAGTTACAAGGTTATAGTTTCTCTTTCGTTGCGGATTCCGGGTGAGGGCAGGTTAACCAAGTTTTATGATTTGACCCTATGTTCTGTTATTTGTTTTCATTGTTTTCATTTCTTATCGCTAATTGCAAATGTGGTGTCTCTACAGGTCCATCTCCAGAGGACCCAGGAATTACCTGTCAACGCAGCGTGATGAACTTCCAACCAGATTTCCTCGCTCGGTATGATCCGGGTAAGAAGCTTCCACTTTTTTATGGTTGTCCAGATTTGGGTGGTTCAACTCTTGATGAGATGTTGTCTCTTAGGCTCATAATCTTCATTGTTGGTTGTATGGGAAGTCGTAAGGCTGGATAGTCCAGCACTATTTGCCTGATGCTCCTCTGTTAAATTCAAGGGTTTATCTATCATTTAGAACTATAGAGTCTAAATACCCTTTGAGGAATTTGTAGTCTAGAATTCTTAGTTTTCATTATAAGCACGATATCGGTATAGACCTTGCTTTTCCCTTCAAGAAAAGGGTTAGGTCTAGTTTCACCAGTTGTTAGGCTTGTGCGGACTGCTCCTCCTATCACTAGGTTTTGCTATTATGCTTGCCCAAAATGTCAAAATATTTAAGATTACACTCTGTTTTGTACCTGCATGGTTTCCTATCTTAGTCGTGCATTCAAGGTTTTTCACTTGTATAATTTATCTCTATGCTTACTCTGGTGCATAATGTCTTCTTAAGTTTGTAATTCTGTTATGTTTGTAATTTTTTTATGGATGTATAAAAACTAATTCAAATTAAGGAAAAAAGGTGATGAATGGATTCGTGGGTAAAGAATTCCATCATACATTCATACTCTTAGTCATCTTATTTATTGCTCTGCATACAGAGCTGCTATGACCAAGTTAGATAGGTTCTAAGTAGGTAAAATGCCAATTTCAGACCATTATATATTGTTGTTTTAGAATGTTATAGTTATTGTTACATGGTTATATAATTAGTGGTGGCTGGAAACTAAGCTTGCAAACTTGATTAGCGTGATTTTTTTCCTGACAGTTGCGCCAGTGGGCGCATGTTGCACAAAAACAACTCACGCCAATCCCTTAAAAGTGCGAGTTACAGCCTGACAGTCACGCCAGGCCTGTGAACTTTCCCAGTTTTCTTGTTTGGAAGCCTTCTGAGCTTGGATTTCTGTCTTGTCACATCTTTTTCAACTACTGGAGTGTGTCAGAGCTTTGTTTGACTGGTTTTGACATTCATCCTTCGGGTGTTTGCCTTTTTCCATCGATTTCACATTCCAGCCCTAGGGCATCTAGTGGCTTTGTGCATCGAGCCTTCCGTAGGAGTTTTTGGTTCTTTGATTGTCCAGTCGACTTCTTGGCTACTTTTTTCACTTGTCTAGTGGTTTTCAAAACTTTTTATTGTGTCCTTCGAGCAATTTACCTCTTTTTCGTTTGGATTTCGCTTGGCTTCATTTGGGCTTAGATTACATAGCTCATTGAGGTCTTTGTGATTTTTCTTGGTTTGAAAGATTGTCTTCGTGTTTTAGGGACTTGATTGTGTTTTCATTGAGTGAAATTTGTCTTTTTTACTCTTTGTTATTATCTCTCAAAATTTGTTTAGTGCATTTTGCCATCGAAAAGAAAACGAACAATCTCTTTTGCGTTACAGTAGTTAATGGAAATTAGAGCTTTTCATTGTTATTAGCGATTAGTGGATTTAAAGAAAAGTTTTGTTTATTGCCATTAGCTGCATTAGAGTCATTGTTGATTGTTTTATGATCATTTTGTTTGATTGAAAGATCTCAACTCTCTCGTAGCTAGCGTTCATCGAATGAAATGATATATTTTGGCATATAGCTTGCATTTAGGAAATTGTGAGAGATTACATATGGTAGGACCTGGAAACTGAAACCTAATCAAAGATCAACCGTAAAACGAACTGAATGAATCTAAAAACACATTGGAACTTAACGCATACATCTAGAGGTCTAGGCTAGAAACATGTTACGGCGTCGTTAAACCTAGTCACTGTTGTTTCACATTAAGGTTGGGTGATTCCTCCTTTTGTGACTCAATAGTGTTCTAGCACGGATTTGTGCTCCCACGTACCATCGAGTATATGGGGAGACCCCACTAGGTTATCATCCTTTATCCACAGGAAGCCGTGTCTGCCGCCTTACAAGCTGTAACGCACTGAACACAGCATTCGGGAAGATTGACTGTCGTACGGAAAGTCCTTGGTTTTCATATGATTGCCAAGGTGTATATGCAGTTTTACGGATTTGTTTGGTAAACCCTTTGCCTAGTTTCTCCAGAGTAGTCACTTTTGATCGTTTTCGAACTCCCTAAAAGAAAAGATCCATTTGAGCACTTGTCACTTCAGGCTCATTAAACATTCGAAGGTGACTAGAGTCATCTTTTTGTCCTTTTCTCGACTCTTAAAAAATGAAAAGGTCAAGTTATGTCCTCCGTCTTAAAATTTATTCGGCCACGATTCACATTTACCCGGTTAGATCTTGTTTGCGTTAGCTTGAGTAGGGTTCTTTCTCGTTTTCAATGGCAACCTTCCCCGAGTCTACCGGCCAAGGTGTTCCCCCGGATGGAAACCCTAGTCCATTTCCTTCTTTTGGAAATGCCGGTGGTCCATATATGGCAACTTTGTCTTTGCCTGGGTTAACCATCGGTTTGCCCGTATGGTTGTTTTCAACCTCGGTGGTTCCGAGTGTGATGACTCCTGTTCCACCGTCTCCTCCACCCGAACAACATCATGTTGATTCCAAGGTGGACCTCTCACCTTCTTCACCTGTTTCTGCGTCCTCATCTTCTACTTCGCCTGGCGAAAGTCTAGATTCAAGTAACCAGGTGGCTAAGAAGAAGAAGAAGAAGACTCCTAAGCAAGAGGTTAAAAGTACAACTCAAGTCGAGCCACCTTCTGCTCCTCCGCGGAAGGTCAAATTCCTTGTAGATTGTGCAAGGATGACCACCTTCTTCGCGATTGTCGTAGCATTCCCAGGGTCTTAGAAGTATGGTCTCGCGATCCGACCCGCCCCTCATCGTCCTCGGAAGTTCACGGCGATGCTACCCTATCAGTTGGAAATGGTAAGGGAAAAGGGAAGATTCGAATCTCTAGTAGACTTTGTGAAGGCAATCATCCCCTTCACCTTTGTCCGCTCATGGATAAAGCCTCTGTTGTCTTGGAAAGTCTCACAGCTCCTTCACCCCAACTACCCATTGGCTATCAATGTCTCTCTGCAGCCACAGATCGTTCCCCTGCTGACAAAGAGGTCGACCAAGATTCCTCTCTTGTCCAGCCTCCTCTTCCTGAACCTGGCTTTGCCAAGCCTGTTCTAGACCAACCATTGGTCGGAAAGAGTGTCGACTCGAGTTCACCACCCGATCACTCTGTTTCGGAAGAGCATAATGCCCATGTTCTTCTCGTCTCCTCAGATTCTCCTGAGTCTGGAAATGACTCTCCTATCCCAGTTGTTCCCGAGAGTCCTGCTTCGGTTCTTTTAGAGCAGGGGGGCAATCATACGATTCCCCCACCAAGTAGTTCAGTCGTTTCCTTCGACTGGAGTCATTTGACTACCTCCCGCCTCCCATCCCATGTGCCTTTCTGGGTCACGGTACACGCCTATGATAAGGCAATACCTGGCACTGTTTTGGATGAGGGTGCATCTGTCAGTCTTATGCCTGCCACTACTTGGCAAGCTTTGGGTTCCCCACAGCTTGTGCCAGTCGCTCCGAATCTGACGGCTTTTGACGGAGGAACTAGTCAACCATTAGGGATCCTTCCAAAGTTCCCTATTACTTTGGGAGGCAAGACCGTCTATATAGACGTATCGGTTACCCAAGGTGCTTTAGATTTCAGTCTTCTCCTTGGCCGTGACTATGTTTATGCCATGGGGGCCCTAGTCTCTTCACTTTTCCATGTGGTTTGCTTTCCACACGATGGAAGAATAGTGACTATAGATCAATTATCGTTCGTTCGTCCACGGGTCCCTCCTGCGCAGTCGTCATCCCCTCCTGGTTTTCATCCACCAGTTGCATCTGCCCCACCACAGATCAACTACGTGGCCACTTATCCCATGCCTGGATCCAGTGATGCCGCCATCGTGCATAGTGTCCTGGAGGAATTGGGTCCTGACTTCCGAGATGTTACCCTTCCACCCGGAGTGGCACTCTTGGAAGCCCCGACTTCCTATTCATTATGATGAAGTCTGGTCGGAGCATAGTTCGTTTTCCTATGTCAAGCTCCTTAAAAAATGAAACTAGGTCTGGTCAGAGCATAGTTCATTTTCCTATGTCAAGCTCCTTAAAAAATGAAACTAGGTCTGGTTAAAGCATAGTTCGTTGTCCTATGTCAAGCTCCTTAAAAAATGAAACTGGGTCAGGTCGAGCATAGTTCCTGATCTTGTGTCAAGCTCGTTAAAAAATGAAATAAGGGTTATGAGAATAGTTCTTTTCCTCTGTCAACTTCATTACAAAATGAAACAACTCCCTTTCCAAATCGATTCTTTTGATTAATATCTCGTAAAATACAAGTCAAGTCTTTCACAGATCTCGAGAGTGAACCTTCATTCCATCCACCTCGTTGAATGCAATGAAGCTTGGGGGGCATGTACCTCGATTTGCATTATCATGTTAGGGGGCATGCGAACTCATAACAAGCATAGTTTTTCATTTCAAGCTTGTGTAAACATGAAACCGAATCCAAGCAGAGTTCTCCATGGTTCAAGCTTGTGTAAAAATGAACCCATATCTGATTTACATCTTGTGATTGCCGCTTATCCGCTACATTTTGCTAGATGAGCCTTTGTTGTTTCATTCCATCGACACCATCTCTTTAGCTGATCATATGCTTTCACTTGGTTGCTTATCCTTTCCTGAGGAACCGCAGCGATGAGTGGTTTTATTAGCCAGCCTCTTGACCATTACATGTTTTGAGCAGTTCCACCATTACCGGAACCCGTTGCTACCATTTATACCACTCGTTCCTCTAGGACGAGTCTCCTTTAAGCTTTTTTTTGACTCGTAAAATATGAAAAGATTGCCGAGTATTTTTCCCTTTTTTACTCGTTAAAGAGAATAAAAATGGAGGTCTACTTTCAGCACTTTTCCGACCATTTAAAGACGAAAAGATCGCCGAGTTATCCCTCTTGACTCGTTAAACGTAAATAAGAGGCGGTCGTCTTTAAACTCTTTTTCGACCGTGTAAATATGAAAAGATCGTCGGGCCCTTGTTGTTTTAGGCTCGTTAATGGTTACGAAACGATGTGATATCGATCACTTTTTTACTTTTTCAGGTCGACGTCACTACACATGAAAAGTACTCCTCGATCGTAATGGTCGGGCAGTTCTTTCGAGCATTGTTTTATACTTTTTCGGGCTCGAGAGACACAACTTTATGAAAAAGGACACCCTTGGAGTTTTCTTTTCAGCTGTCTTTTCAAACATGAAAAGACGCCGAGTTCTTCCTTTGTCAGACTCGTTAAAACCTGATGACATTGGATTCCGTCGAAATGACGCCTCAAAAGCATATGCTATCCCCGTCAAGCTTGTTAATAAAAATAACTGGGGTACTCGCCAGAAATGGTAGGGGAAAATGGAACCATAATTATTGTCGTGTCGGCAGTATGTCGCTCTTGAACATGGCACTTTATTTGCATTCGTGTCTAGGTGGGGAAATCTCATCTCGTTTTTCACTTGCCTCCGTGGGTTTGGGTGATGCTGTTTGACCTCTCATCTGCTCATTGCCTTGTCACCATGACCTTTGATCCATTGATGTCAAATACTGCCAAGTCCATTGTCGTGCCATGTTATAGACATTTTTGTGCCTTACAGTTATAAGCATGAAATGTCCATAAACCAAGGGATCCAAAGTCCCTAAAAGTGTTGTTCCTACCCCTAAAGGAACAAGGTCAACAAATTACAGCTTCTCCCAGAAGTTCTCCACCAGAAACTGCTCAGAATCAGTCAAATCGGGATCATTTCAGATGCTCCACTAGCCAGCTGCATTGCAAAGCACCCAAATACACTGTCTAGGTGCGTTGCAATGCACTTGAATGCACTACCAGGGTGCGTTGAGCGGGAAATGACAAATGGCAGTGCCATTCCGCAAGGTGGAAAGACAATGGAAGCTTCCAGAATCTTCCTCCATGACACTTGCCTCACTGAGTTCGACCAAGGATGAGTAAGAGGCTCTCAGCCTCCAAGTGGAAGCAAGAACTGACAGAGAGAAGACACTAGTCATAGCAGAGGATGACTCATCCTCTTTCTCTACATCTATATATGGATCCCTCATCCCAGAGATCCAGAGGCTGGAATTTTGTACTTTGCAGAGAATTGTTGTTGGTTTGTGGATTGAGATTAGAGTATTGGGTGATTTATGCTTTGTTGGAGGTGAAGAAGGGATTCCTTTGCTGGGAGGTTGATGCTGGATCGGGACTCACTTGGTTGTATCTCCTCCTGGATCTTCTTGTTATATCAATAAAACTATTTGGGTTTCTCCTACATGCTTGTGTATCTTTGATGCATGTTACATTAGTATGTTTAGCTTAAATCTGATCATGAGCTATTTATGAATATAAATCCATGTCTTTGTATAGTTTTCCTCCTCTGTGATCTTGCAGGAACTTGGTGAAGCTGGGCAAGCGAGGGAGCGGGTAGCTGGAAGCTGTCAAAGAGAAGAGAGATTGGATCAAAGGACTAGCGGAAGACACAGGTTGGTTCATCCTATTCCTCTTCGTTTATATTTCATAAAGAAGAATACAAAAGTAGTTTTCTCTGTTCGTTGCTAAGGCACTGTCACACCTTAGGTGGATAGGGTCATCCTGAATAGGCACTTTTCCCCACAACATGTCGCCAATATGTTCAAGAGAAGTTGACCTCTGCAGAATAACAACCTCCCTCTGATAGCTCACATAATTCTGATTCACCACAATATTCTTCCTCTGTCTCGTGTTGTTACAGGGAAAAGTGTCTATATAGAACTGCTCTATCCCACTAAGGTGTGATAGCTGCCTTAGAAGCAAACAGAGAAAATCTACTTTCATTTTTCCTTTATGAATTATAAATAGAGAAGAACAAGAAGACCAACCTCTGTCTTGCGCTAATCTCCTGATTCGATTCCTCTCTTCTTTGATAGTCTTTAGCTACCTGCTCTCTTGCACGCCCAGCTTCACCAAGTACCTGTAAGATCACAGTAGCATAGCACTATACAAAGACATGGATCTATAATCATAAACAATCTAGGATCAGATGTAAATTGACCATACAAATGCAACAAATATCAATGACACAAGAGTATGGAGGATAGCTTTTATTGATAAACAAGAAAAGAGCCAAGAGGAGTTACAACCAGTGGTTCTGACCCAGCATCAACCTCTCAGCAAAGAAGCCCCTCTTCACCTCATACAAAGCTTAGATCACCCAACAATATGATGTTTTGTCTCAAGAAACCAACAGCAATTCCTTACAATATGCAAAATTCCAGCCTCTGGATCTCTGGGATGAGGGATCCATATATAGATATCTGTAAGGGGGATGAGTCAAATTGTGATTTGATTAGTGTCTTCCCTCTGATAGTTCTTGCTTCCACTTGGAGATTGATGCTCTCTTACTCATCCTTGGTCGAATTCAGTGAGGCAAGTGTCACAGGAGAAGATTCTGGAAGCTTCCATTGCCTCTCCACCTCGCGGAATGACACTGCCATTTGTCATTTCTCGCCCACCGCACCCCATAGAAGGGATTTTTGAAATGCAACGCACCCACATAGTGTATTTAGGTGCAATGCAACACACTTGGCCAGTGGAGCAGCTGAAATGATCCTGTTTTGACCAATTCTGAGCAGTTTTTCATGGAGAACTTCTGGGAGAAGCTGTAATCTGTTGACCTTGTTCCTTTAGGGGTTAGAACAACACTTTTAGGGACTTAGGAGCCCTTGGTTTATGGACATTTCATGCTTGGGGTTGTAGGGCCCAAAAATGTCTATAACAGTTGCCGCCTAAAGCATGAGGTCGTTAATCTTTTTTGGATGTCGGGTGAAATGCTTTATCATGAGGATCCGAAGTTCTTTCAATGCTGGGAGGAGACCTATAATAAGATACAATACAATACATTATCTTCATAATACTTTCATGATCTAGCTGAGGCGAGCATTCCCATTCTCAGCTTTATAAATTCATTTTCATGTACATAGGATAGACAATCGTCTGAGTGTAGATTGATGATTCTGGAAGAGCTATCATCCCTTTGATTGGATGATTATATGTGCAGCAATGATGTACATTTGGTGTCTTTATTTCCTTGAATATATATCGCAGCCCAGATCGATGAAATTAGATCCGGGGTCTTCAAGCTCGTTCGATCTTCACTCGAAGTACAAGTCGATCCATGTGAGAAATGTTCTAAAGTCGAACATGGAAAGACATCGCTTGATTACCAGCCAATGAGGTAAACTGTTAACAAGTGCGAGAGGAATCACCAATAATGATAATGACCCTCAAGGTACTGCAGTACAATTCACGTGGTGTGAATAAAGGACTTGGCGTCGAACACCACGCAAAATCTTTCGGTCGAAGGCCATTGATGTAAACCTGTCGCCGGAAGTGAGAAACTTGCCATTGAGGCATGCAAGCTTCAAAGTACTGAATGGGGTGTTCCTAGATCAACTTCTTGGATAATGAGCTGATGTCGACAAGAAGTGATCCGTCACAGGAGGGCCTTAATGAATCCCACATCAATGACACGGAACGAAGCAAATGATTTTAATGGAGGTGAAAACGATCTTGTGATATAAGGTTCAGGGTGGCGGTCATGAAAGAATGGAGTATAAATGTATGGTAGTGGGTGAGACATAGGTGAATTCTCTGAATGACTTATCTTGAACATATCGGCGACACTGATGTGATGGATTGGTAGCATTAACCCCAAATGTGGATGGTATGATGGGACCATGGTGATGTGACCGGTGAATGAAACAACCCAACCCGACTCGGACACGGAGCGGAAGTGTCATGTTCAAGAGCGACTTGCTACCAACAAAGTTTCTTCAAGTTTTCTTCCCAATTTTCCCCAGTCATTGTTGACCAGTACCTCTTTATTTTTGTCGAGCTTGAGGAGGATAATATATGCTTGTTCTATAATTTGCCCTTCGGGCAAACCCATCGCTATTTTTTAACGAGCCTAGCGATAGTGAAACTCGTTCTCGTCTATAGACAAGTTTGTCGCTATTAAAATTTTAGCGAGCTTAACGACAAAGATAACTCGGTCCTTTTCAATTTTAGAGAGTCTGAAAAGGAACGTAAAGGCAACTCCAAAATTCCTTTTCGTCATCTAATCCCTCAAGTCCGAAAAAGTATAAAACAATACAGAAGGGATGAATTTTCAATACTTTTAACGAGCCGAACAAAACAAGCACTCGATCTTTTTGTGTAATTATCCCTCACGTCCAAAAAAATTTAAATTTAGAGGAGGGATAGCACTTCGTGTCCCTTTAATGAGTTGGAGAGGCCAATGGCTCAGCAATCTTTTCATATTTTACGAGTCAGTTGAAAAGAGCTTAAAGGAGACTCGTCTTTTGAGGAACGAGTGATAAAATGGATAGCAACTGATTCCAGGTAAGGTTTGGAATTTTCCAATCACGGCAATGTTACAAGGATGGCTAGTGAGATCACTCTTCGCAGCTGTTACTCAAAATGGGTAAACAATCAAATGGAGGTGAATCATCGGCCAATGCAAAAGTGGAGGTGACGGTGCAAATACGACCAAGGATTTAAAGGCTGAAGTATTCACGATGGTTATTTACCGGGAATTGGTTCATTTTTTAATGAGCTTAAACTCTGGAGGAACATGTGCTCATGACTTATGTTTATTTTTTAACGAGCTTGAACTATATCCTAAAACTGCTCGATTAATCCAGTCATATGATAAGAATGTCTCATATAAAAATGGAAACTTTTAGATTTTTTCCCCACATCCTTTCTTTATGAAAGTTAGGAAACGACCATTCCTACGAGTTTAAAGGGTTAGAGGACCTACAAATTTAAAAAAATAAATAGTCGCTCTTCGCTTGCATGCCAAAAGGTTTGCATGCCCCCAGGTATAAAACAGAGTTTCAAGGTTACCTCTTCTTCTTTCCGCCAAAACATTTGCTTTACCGAGAGAGACCTACCTCTTACAGGTTACCAAAGAAATCACTTCTTCGGCGATATCTACCGAAATAGACAAAGGTGAGTGGCAATGCCCGCAAACTCACATAACTTTGACACAAGAATCTTATTCCAATCCAACTCCCTCTTCCAATCACGGACAGGAGTACGGAGGTCATATTATCTCGCGAAAACCTACCCTATACCCGAAGTTTTCCTGCCGAAGCAGACCAGGGTGCATGCCCCCTGGGTTTCAGTCATGTCCCCCGAATCACTCGTGCTCATCAGGTGGACGGACTGGGGATTGAGACATTTCTTGCGTGAAAAGACCATTCAGGGATGGTATATGACTATTTTCTATGCGTGATCCGCGAAATGAAAGCTGGTCTACGAGCTTGACCACTCTTCCTTCGTGCGGAAAACACACCACTCTAAAGAGTGATGAGACAATGGCTCTCATGCAATAAATATAGTCTCGTCCAAGGAGTAGATTATAATCCAGGGGTCCTTGAACTACCATCACGTTCATTTGAACGGTTTTCCCTCTCAATGTTATGGGCACATTGGGAAGGATCCCTAACAGTCGACTGGTTCCTTTATCAAAGCCTGTTTGATTTCTCATCTCAGGCAAAAGCAATGGCGAACCAAGCGCTTTCCAAGCAGTTGAGGAAAGGATACTCACAGAAGCCCCTTCATCTATGATGGTACCGGCCATAACCATTCTATATATTTGAACAATGATTCGAAATGGTATACTAGCTGGTAAACAGGGTCTGCCTAGTTGATTCCAGTCGAAGGAGACAACTAGGTTGCTTGGAGGTGGGACCGAATAGACGGCCGGGTATGACTCTGACGAACTTCCTTCTTGTGGTAAAGGAACGGGTAAATTGCCCCCATGTTCGTTGGAGTCTGTGCTTATGAAAATAATTTGGACGGTGTAATCCTTATTCTCTTCGGTGATTGTATCATCTGAAGATGGAACCTATGAAGGCAAGACCGGGTCAACTGCCATCTTGACCTTTTGACTTTCGTCTGGTATGGGTTCAGATGGTTTGTCTTCAATGATAGATGCTTCAGCCAACCACTTGAGCGTGCCAGCCGGATTTTCAACTAGTGACGGACTCAGCAAGAGTTTTTTATATCCAGGAGGAAGTCGTAACGGTGAAACCGGACGATCGTCCAAAACTCTTTTAGCCTCTTCTAAGAAGGGACAATGGTGGACGGCATGATCACCTTCGCACAGTTTACAAGGAAACCTATATTTTCCTTTTTGTCCTCGGGCTTCACTTTCACTAGTCGACGGTGTGTTTTCAACATGATCATCAGAGGTTGATGACACCGGGTTGTGCAAATGAGGAGACCAGTCCCTTAAGATCCGAGGGATGCAAGGACAATCTCTATGATAGTGGTCTCCTTTGCAAATGACACATGGCAATTTAGGCTTGGTCGGTGCAGTGTGTGGATTTTTGCCAGACGACGCTCGTTTGCCCCCATTCGCTTTTGTCTCCTTCTTCTTCTTCTCTTTCTTCTTCTTTTCCTTCTTCTTCTCGGGTACTTGACTTTTGGTTTTACAAGCCCCGTCAAGCAAAGAGGAAGGAGGAGAGGAAGAATTAGAGGAAGTAGAAGGTTGGTGGGTAACTCTGGACTCGTCTAGTTGCTGATTCGATTGTTCAGGAATTGCGGTGTTCTGAACGACATAGGTTGAGAAGAGCCGTACAGGCAAACCAATTGTCAGCCCTGGAAGCGACAATGTGGCCATATGGGGTGCACCAACATCTCCCCAAGAGGAGAAGGGACTAGGATTTCCTCCAAGGGGAATTCCTTGGTTGGTGGATTCCATTTTCTCAACCCAAGATCAACGTAGGAAAGGGTAATGAATATTCAATTTAAAATAAATTTTAGATGCTTTGACACGACTTGTTTTTTCAATTTTTAAGAGTCGAGAAAAAACAAAAGATGACTCTAGTCTCCTTCGATTTTTAATGAGCCTGAAGTGACAAGTGCTCAGATGGACATTTTCTGTTAAAGAGTCTGAAAAGGAACGAAAGGGACTGCTCTGGAAATCTAGGTAGAGGGATTACCAAATCAATCGCAAAACTGCAGAATACTTTTTATGGTACGCAGTCAATCTTCCCGAATGCTATGTTTAGTGCACTGCGATCGATAGGGCGGCAGACACGGCTTCCTATGGATAAAGGATTAAGCCTATTGGGGTCTCCCAAAATATACTTGACGGTACGTGGGAGCACAAGTCCGTACTGGCACTTATCGTCTTAAAGTGGAGGAATCACCCAACCATCAGTAAGAACAACAGTTACCAGGCTTTACGACGCCGAAATACGTCTCTAGCCTAGACTTCTAGATGTTGTGCGTTAAGTTCCAAAGCGTTGTTAGATTCATTGAATTTATTTTATAGTTGATCTTGTTTATGAAGTTTTCTTTTCAGGTTCACCGCGAGATGTAGATGTAATTCCTAAAATGCAGTCTAAGATGATAAACAAACTTTTTATCTTCTTTGTGCAATGAAAATCCTAGCTACTAAGGAAAAGAAAGACAGAATCTTTTCACAAAGAGCAAAGAGCACACTCTAAATGCACTTTCCTAAATCAAACCAATCAGACTGTCTATATGCAAATGCACATGCATGTATTTTTTTTCGACTTTCTTAGTATATGAATGATAAGAATAAAGTTGATGCACAAATCTGAATTTCTTTTCAAGCGACAAATATCAACAAGTTTCTTTTCGAAATAAAAAATGGAGACGATCACAACACCTTACGATTTTGAAATGAATACTTGTTTTTGACACTAGAAAATTACAAATTCAGACCAAAAACAATAGTAACAGGATAATTGACTATCAACAGAAATCAAACTCTTTCCTATGATCGAAATCGACACTTGCGACAGTTTCAAATCAAACGACGACAGTACGATTATGCTACTTTTGCAAAGGAGAACTGAAAATGACTCAACAAACACACAAAAACATTTACAGTTCTTTTGTACAAAGGAGGCGGAATAACTGCAAGGAAAAGGGGTTTCAAATAGACATATACTGATTATAGGCAGCAAAATTCAGGAATAGAACTAGAAAGAATGAATCACAGAAACCAAAACTACACAGAGCCTAGTCTGATCAGCGCACTTGTAACACAGAGAATCTGAAATGCAGCGCAGCTTGTCCACTCGGGAAGTGCGCTGAAATTCAGAATCTCTGAACAATACCTGCGCTGGGCCAGAAACGAGACTCTATTCAGGTTCCAGGTCACAGTTTGCAGTTCAGTTCTTGGGTTTTGGCCGAGCAAAAATCAATCAGTAATGCAACAATCAGGGGTAGATCTAAGGAGGATCTAAGAGCTATCACAAGGGCAATCAGAGAGTTTGTGAATCAGTTGTTTAAATCATAAACAGATCCCGGAAATTGACTGAAGCGACATTTATCTACTTTGCATTTACATAGTAAATGCAATTCGAAAGCTACCTGGCACGACTTCAGGCTCTGTTTGTAAGTTTATGAAGTAGAAAACAAGGAAGATAAACAAACAAACTAATTCTTCCCCAGCGGAGTCGCCATTTTGTTACAGGGAAAAGTGTCTATATAGAACTGCTCTATCCCACTAAGGTGTGACAGCTGCCTTAGAAACAAACAGATAAAAGCTACTTTCGTTTTTCCTTTATGAATTATAAATAGAGAAGAACAAGAAGACCAACCTCTGTCTTGCGCTAATATCCTGATTCGATTCCTCTCTTCTTTGATAGTCTTTAGCTACCTGCTCCCTTGCACGCCCAGCTTCACCAAGTACCTATAAGATCACAGTAGCATAGCACTATACAAAGACATGGATCTATGATCATAAACAATCTAGGATCAGATGTAAATTGACCATACAAATGCAACAAATATCAATGACACAAGAGTATGGAGGAAAACTAGAATTGCTTTTATTGATAAACAAGAAAAGAGCCAAGAGCAGTTACAACCAGTGGTTCTGACCCAGCATCAACCTCTCAGCAAAGAAGCCCCTCTTCACCTCATACAAAGCTTAGATCACCCAACAATCTGATGTTTTGTCTCAAGAAACCAACAACAATTCCTTACAATATGCAAAATTCCAGCCTCTGGATCTCTGGGATGAGGGATCCATATATAGATATCTGTAAGGGGGATGAGTCAGCTTGTGATTTGATTAGTGTCTTCCCTCTGATAGTTCTTGCTTCCACTTGGAGACTGATGCTCTCTTACTCATCCTTGGTCGAATTCAGTGAGGCAAGTGTCACAGGAGAAGATTCTGGAAGCTTCCATTGCCTCTCCACCTCGCAGAATGACACTGCCATTTGTCATTTCTCACCCATCGCACCCCATAGAAGGTATTTTTGAAATGCAACGCACCCACATAGTGTATTTAGGTGCAATGCAACGCACTTGGCCAGTGGAGCAGCTGAAATGATCCTGTTTTGAGCAATTCTGAGCAGTTTTTCGTGGAGAACTTCTGGGAGAAGCTGTAATCTGTTAACCTTATTCCTTTAGGGGTTAGAACAACACTTTTAGGGACTTAGGAGCCCTTGGTTTATGGACATTTCATGCTTGGGGTTGTAGTGCCCAAAAATGTCTATAACACGTGTCGATGATGTGGGAAACACTATGGCCCACCTTCGATCAAGGTCACTTCCTGTCGACTTCAGCTCATTATCCAGGAAGCTGATCTAGAGACTCCCTTCCGGTGCCTTGGAGCCTACATGCCTCAATGGTAGGTTCTTCGTGTTCGACGTGAGGTTTTCATCATTTGCCTCCGATCGAATGATTCTACGGGTGTTCGACGCCAGCTCACTGATTCGCACGCCGTAGATTGTACCTATAGTACCTTGAGGGCCATTGTCATTATTGGTGGTACCTATCGCGTCTGTTAATAGTTTTCATTATTGACTGGTAATCAGACGATGTTCATGCATGTTTGACTTCAACTCATGTATTCGCATGCTTGAACTTGTACTTTTGTTCGGGTCGAGATGGAGCGCAAGACCCTGGATTTTGTCTGTTGGAATCTAGGCTGCGATTTTGTGGATTATTGTGATTATTACATGACTCATTCATTGGATGGCTATGACCATGCCTGAGTCTATTCATCGATCCTCACTGGATGGCTACGCCCATACCTTGGACCTAGATTATTATGTACTCTGTTATGGATGACTACGCCCATACCACATATATCATGTAGATATCAGTTGTACCTCTCTATGCAGATTCTCCGGCAGCAGCATTTTCAGTTGCATGTGTTCTTGTAAAGCATTTCACCCCTCTCTCTCTCGGGCCTCATGCTTTAGGGGGCATCTGTTACACAGTAATTTGTCACCATCCCTGTTACTCCTCTCCCGCTCTTTGGAGGACTCATTCTGGGACCTGTGAGAAGTGACATAACTTGAAAACACTTGCATTATATTCCTCTAAGTATGGACTTCATATGCCCTGAAGACATCTCCTGCAGAATATCCTTAAAAAGTTCCCTTTTTCCATTAGCGCGGATCCACAGTGTATTACTCGCGCCAATGGGGGAAATCCTCCAAAGAGGGTGCGCCAGTTGGCGCTCTGTCTCAGAGCCATACTCGCGCCAACCAAGTTTGGGAAAGCTTTTTAACAAACACACGCGCGAAGGTTCTTTCCTTTCGACTCATGTAGCTTTTTAAGGATAATGCCAATCCCATGGATGTCGTGATTAATATTATCTCCCTTTCCTCTATCCATAATAGCTTTTTGAGGAAACCCAATCCCATAGATGGTGTGATTGATCTTATCTCCTTCTCCTCCATCTATAAAAGCTTGTTCTCTTGCTTTGAGCAAGCTAGTGATAGTGATATTTCGAGCATAGGGAGAATTATACTTTCAGAAGTCTAAGAGATTGTTGTAAGAGTCTTCTTTGCATTCATAATCAAAGAGAGAGAGGCTTGTTCCCAATCCCGACAAGCTTTGCAAGGCATATGTAGCTGATCACTCAACCAAAGGAGGATTTGACGCCAGAACTATGGTTGTATTCTTCTTTGTTGTTTATCAATAATAGATGACTATCATTATGGCTCCACTCTTGTTGTTCATTGTAATGATGTTTGAGTTATATCTTTTCTGACCGATATATAATTGCATCTATTGGATTTTATGCTTGTATTTGTGTCGTTCTTTGCATGTGCAGGTGTCCATTCACGAAGATCGTGAGGATCGTGACCGGCCGGAGCAAAGGAATGAGAGTGTCGACTCTTCTACAACACTAGCATTGGAATTCAAGTAGGCTCTCATCATTTACCTTTAATTTGTAATTAGGAACCTGCGTGTTAGCATTGTTTGACTGTTGCTAGACCCATTCTGGGCTAGTGGGGATCACCTCTGTCCGCAGAGGGGATTTACCTCGCCAACAATAAGCACGATATAGGTATAGACCTTTCTTTTCCCTTCAGGAAAAGGGTTAGCTCTGGTATCACCAGTTGTCAGGCTTGAGCAGACTGCTCCTCCTGTCGCTAGGTTTTGCTATTCTACTTGCCCGAAATGTTAAAATATTTAAGATTACACTCTGTTTTGTACCTGCACGGTTTCCTATCTTAGGCCTGCATTCAAGGTTTTTCGCTTGTATAATTTATCTCTATGCTTACTCTGGTGCATAATGTTTTCTTAAGTTTGTAATTCTGTTAAGTTTGTAATTCTATTATGGATGTATAAAAACTAATTGAAATTAAGGAAAAAAGGTGATGAATGGGTTCGTGGGTAAAGAATTCCATCATACATTCATACTCTTAGTCATCTTATTTATTGCTCTGCATACAGAGCTGCTATGACCAAATAGGATAGGTTCTGAGCAGGTAAAATGCCAATGTCACACCATTATATGCCGTTGTTTTCGAATGTTATAGTTATTGTTACATGGTTATATAATTAGTGGTGGCTAGAAACCGATGAGATGTCTGGACGAAGGCGCAGAAGACTTTATAGTGAAACCTATGAAGGTCTCAGATGTAGGGCGACTGAGGAATTATATGTATAGTGTCAGAGACCCAACTATTCACCTATGGTAAAACATATAAATAAATAAATAAATAAAAAATCATTTACATTACATTGTGTATTACTACGGAAATGACATCAATCAGTTCGACAATTCCATTCATACCTTGGAATCTGGGTTACAAATTAATTGTCTGGGTTAACCTTTTACGAATGGTGTACCATACCCAAGTGACCCATAATTGCATCGTCATTGGAGTTCGCCCACATCGTGTTTTTTTACGTTTGCAGTGTTTACGGTTTACAATTCTCTTCTCTATCTCATGCCCACCAGATTACCTTATCCTGTATGATGATTTATTTATTTTTCAGTTTTGGCTTTAATGCCCTGCTCTGCAATGGTATGTGGCACGAACAGGGTCTACCCACTGCATTTTATGCTCTGCGACCCCAACGTTGTATCGACGGAGGAGGATTAGTGTCAATATCCAATGGTCCAGTTTAACTCGTGTCAGAATCAAGCTAGCTCTCGGATGCTTTATCGCATTTTCCATTTTCGTTCCCAGGCTTCCGCTCTGTCTTTCTCCATGCTCTCCATGGTGCCAGTGTTACCGTCAGCCCAAGGCCGAGGACTCGATGCATGGTCTCAGTTACAGGGTTATAGTTTCTCTTCCGCTGCAGATTCCGGCTAAGGGCAGGTTAACCCTATTTTATTATTTGACCCTATGTTATGTTATTTGTTTTCATCATTTTCATTTCTTATTGCTAATTGCAAATGTGGTGTCTCTACAGGTTCATCTCCAGAGGACCCAGGAATTACCTTTCAGGGGAGTGTGATGAACTTACAACCATATTTCCTCGCTTAGTATGATCCGGGTAAGAAGCTTCCACTGTTTTCTGGTTGTTTGAATCTGGGTGGTTCGACTCTTGATGAGATGTTGCCTCTTAGGCTCATAATCTTCATTGTTGGTTGTATGGGAAGTCGCAAGGCTGGACAGTCCAACACTTTTTTCCTCATACTTGTCTCTTAAATTCAAGGGTTTGTCTATCGTTTAGAACTGTAGAGTGTAAATAACCTTTGAGGAATTTGTAGTCTGTAATTCTTAGTTTTCATTATAAGCACGATAACAGTATAGACCTTGCTTTTCCCATCAGGAAAAGGGTTAGGTCTAGTTTCAACAGTTGTGAGGCTCCAGAGGACTGCCCCTTCCGCCGCTAGGTTTTGTTGTTCTGCATGCTCGAAATGTTAAAATATTTAAGATTACACTCTATTTTGTAACTGCACGGTTTCCTATCTTAGGCGTGCATTCAAGGTTTTTCGCTTGTATAATTTATCTCTATGCTTACTCTAGTGCATAATGTTTTCTTAAGTTTGTAATTCTATTATGGATGTATAAAAACTAATTGAAATTAAGGAAAAAAGGTGATGAATGGGTTCGTGGGTAAAGAATTCCATCATACATTCATACTCTTAGTCATCTTATTTATTGCTCTGCATACAGAGCTGCTATGACCAAGTTGGATAGGTTCTGAGTAGGTAAAATGCCAATTTCAGACCATTATATACTGTTGTTTTCGAATATTATAGTTATTGTTACATGGTTATATAATTAGTGGTGGTTGGAAACCGACGAGATGTTTGGACGAAGGCGCAGAAGACTTTCTAGTGAAACCTGTGAAGGTCTCAGATGTAGGGCGACTAAGGAATTATATGGATAGTGTCAGAGACCCAGCTATTCAACTATGGTAAAAAAAAAAAAAAAAAAAAACAACATTTACATTACATTGTGTATTACTACGGAAATGACATCAATCAGTTCGACAATTCTATTCATACCTTGGAATCCGAGTTACGGATTAATTGTATGGGTTAACCTTTTACAGATGGTGTACCATACCCATGTGACCCGTAATTGCATCGTCATTGGAGTTCGACCACATCGTGGTTGTTTACGTTTGCAGTGTTTATGATTTACAGTTGTCTTCTCTATCTCATGCCCATCAGATTACCTTATCCTGTATGATGATTTTTTTTTCCCGATTTTCGCTTTAATGCCCTACTCTGCGATGGTACGTGGCACGAGTAGGGTCTACCCTTTTCAGTTTATGCTCCTCGACCCTAACGTTGCATCGACAGAGGAGGATTAGTGTGAAGATCCAACAGTCTGGTTTAACTCAAGTCAGAGTCAAGCTAGCTCTCAGGTTGCTTTATCGCATTTTCCATTTTCGTTCCCAGGCTTCCGCTCTGTCTCTCTCCATGCTCTTTGCAGTGCCAGTGATACCATCAGCCCAGGGCCGAGGACTCGATGCATGGTCTCAGTTACAGGGTTATAGTTTCTCTTCCGCTGCGGATTCCGAGTGAGGGCAGGGTAACCCTGTTTTATTATTTGACCCTATGTTCTATTATTTGTTTTCATCGTTTTCATTTCTTATTGCTAATTGTAAATGTGGTGTCTCTACAGGTCCATCTCCAGAGGACCCGGGAATTACCTGTCAAGGCAGTGTGATGAACTTCCAACTAGATTTCCTCGCTAAGTATGATCCAGGTAAGAAGCTTGCACTATTTTCTATTTGTCCGGTTCTGGGTGGTTCGACTCTTGATGAGATGTTCTCTCTTAGGATCATAATCTTCATTGTTGGTTGTATGGGAAGTCGCAAGGCTAGACAGTCCAGCGTTGTTTTCCTAGTACTCCTATGTTAAATTCAAGGGTTTTTCTATCATTTAGAACTGTAGAGTCTAAATACCCTTGGAGGAATTTGTAGTCTAGAATTCTTAGTTTTCATTATAAGCACGATATCGGTATAGACCTTGCTTTTCCCTTCAGGAAAAGGGTTAGTTCTGGTTTCACTAGTTGTCAGGCTTGAGCGGACTGCTCCTCCTGTCGCTATGCTTTGCTATTGTGCTTTCCCAAAATGTTAAAATATTTAAGATTATACTCTGTTTTGTAACTGTGCGGTTTCCTATCTTAGGCATGCATTCAAGGTTTTTCGCTTGTATAATTTATCTGTATGCTTACTCTGGTGCATAATGTTTTCTTAAGTTTGTAATTCTGTTATGTTTGTAATTTTGTTATGGATGTATAAAAACTAATTGAAATTAAGGAAAAAATGTGATGAATGGGTTCGTGGGTAAAGAATTCCATCATACATTCATACTCTTAGTCATCTTATTTATTGCTCTGCATAAAGAGCTGCTATGACCAAGTTTGATAGGTGTTGAGCAGGTAAAATGCCAATTTCAAACCATTATATACTGATTTTTTTGAATGTTATAGTTATTGTTACATGGTTATATAATTAGTGATGGCTGGAAATCGACGAGATGTCTAGACGAAGGCGTAGAAGACTTTATAGTGAAACCTGTGAAGGTCTTAGATGTAGGGCAACTGAGGAATTATATGGATAGTGTCAGAGACCCAGCTATTCACCTATGGTAAAACATATAAATAAAATGAATTTCATTTACATTACATTGTGTATTACTACAGAAATGACATCAATCAGTTCAAAAATTCTATTCGTACCTTGGAATCTGGTTTACAGATTAATTGTCTGGGTTAACCTTTTACGGATGGTGTACCATACTGTTATAGACATATTTGGGCACTGCAACCCCAATCATATATGTCCATAAACCAAAGACTTCTGAGTCCTAAAATTGTTGTTTCACACCCTAAAGGAACAAGGTCAGCTGATTACATCATCTCCCAGAAGTTCTCCATGGAAAACTGCTCAGAACTGGTCAAAACTGGACCATACAGACTGCTTAGTGCTAAGGGTGTGATGCATCTCACCTACCACATGCAAAAAGTGTGATGCATACTGAAAATCCCTTCTGTAGGGTGCGATGGGCGAGAGTAGACAAATGGCAGAGACAGTTTGCAAGGTGGATGATCATGGAATCTTCCAGAAACTTCTCCTGTGACACTTGCCTCTTTGAATTCGCCCAGGGATGAGTAAGAGATCATGAATCTCCAAGTGGAACCAAGAACTATCAGAGAGAGGACACTAATCAAAATCCTAGAAGCTGACTCACCCCCCTGCAAACATCTATATATGGATCCCTCATCCCAGAGATCCAGAGGCTGGAATCTTGTATTTTGTAAGGAAGTGTTGTTGGTTTCTTGGTGGAACATCATAGTGTTGTGTGATCTAAGCTTTTCATGAGGTGAAGAAGGGCTTTCATGTTGGGAGGATGACGCTGGGTCAGATCAATGGGTTGTAATCCTCTCTTCTACTCTTTCTATCAATAAAGCTATTCGAGTTTTCCTCCACATTCTTGTATGTTTGATGATATATGCATTTGTGTGGTCAATATATATCTGGTCCTATATTGTTTATGATTGTAGATCTCTGTACTTTGATAGTATTATGCTGCTTTGACTTTATAGGTGCTCTTTGAAGCGGGGTAAGCAAGGAAGGAGCGGCAAAGGGCTGTCAGAGGGGAGAGGAAATAGGCAAGGAACCAAGCGAAAGAATGAGGTTGGTACTCTGCTTCTCTCCCATCTACTTCTCATAAAGGAAAACGAAAGTAACTTTAGTTTGTTTGTTTCTAAGATAGCTACCCGTCTTAGTGGGACTAGTAGCTCTGCATGGACACTAGATTTCCTGATAACAAAATGGTGACTCCGTTGGGGAGTGAATAGCTTGTTTGCTTGTCTATATTTGTTTGCTTTATAAACTACAGACGGAGCCTGAAGTCAAGCTAGCTAGCCTTCAAACTGCTTTTGCTATGCAACTGCAAAGTAGATCAATGTTGCTTCAGTCTATCTCCGGGTTTTGTTTATAAACTGAACAATCGATTTGCAAACATCCTAATTGCCCTGGTGGTGGCTCAAGTAACCTCATTAGATCAGCCCCTATGATTTGTATTTACTGACTATCATTAGCTCGGCCTAAATCCCTGAACTAAGCTACAAACTGTGACTAAAAACCAAGTTAAAGTCTCGTCCTGGTACCATTGCACCTTCTCTTCTAGGAAATCTGGATGCATCGCACCTCCCATGTGCAGTAGGTGAGATGCATCCCTGTTTCCCTGTGTTACAGGTGCGATGATCAGATAAGACTAATTTTGCCTCCATATTTTGGTTTTTTCTTCACTCTCTTCAGCTTTATTCAGGAGTTTTGTTGTCTGTGATCAGTATACCACTGTGGAAACTCCCTTCCTTTGCATTATTCAGCCTCCATTGTACAAATAATTGTGAATGTTTTTATGTATTGTTCGCCATTTACAGTTCTCTTTTACAAAGAAGTAGCTTAATCGAACTGTCGTCTTTTGATTTGGAAGTGTCGCAAGTGTCATTTTCAGTCAAAGAAAAGAATCCTATTATTCTTGATGGTTGATTACATTGTTACTCTTGTATTTAATTTGAATTAATAGTTTTTCAAGTGTCGAAAGCAATTTTCAATTCAAAATCGCAAAGTTTCGTCATTGTCTTCCTTTCGTCTTTTGAAGAGAAAATTGTTAGTACTATCGCTTTGAAAAGATAATTCAAATTTGTGCTTAGGATTCTTTTTGTCATTCAAACATTAAGAAAGTGGAAAACAAATACATGCATGTGCATTTGCATTTAGACTGCTTGTTGATTTTGATTTAGGAAAGTGCATCTAGTGTGTGCTCTCTGCTCTATGTTGAAAGAATCTTGCTTCTCTTTTCTTAGTAGCTAGGATTTTCATTGCAAAAAGAAGAATAAACGACTGTTTATCATCTTAGATTGCATTTTAGGAATTGTATATCTACATCACGTGGTGAACCTTAAAGGAAAACTTCTTAAGAAAGATCAACTGTAAAATAAATTCAATGAACATAAAAACGCTTTGGAACCTAACGCACAACATTTAGAAGTCTAGGCTAGAGACGTATTCCGGCGTCGTAAAGCCTGGTAACAATTGCTTTCATCATAGGTTGGGTGATTCCTCCTCTTTGAGACGACAAGTGCCAGTATGGACTTGTGCTCCCACGTATCGTCGAGTATATATTGGGAAACCACAATAGGCTATATCCTTTATCCTTAGGAAGCCGTGTCTGTCGCCCTATCGATCGCAATGCACTGAACACAGCATTCGGGAAGATTGACTGTCGTACCATAAAAAGTATTCTGCAGTTTTGCGATTGGTTTGGTAATCCCTCTGTCTAGATTTCCAAAGTAGTCTCTTTCATTCCTTTTCAGACTCCTTAAAGGAAAAGGTCCATTTGAGCACTTGTCACTTCAGGCTCATTAAAAATCAAAGGCGACTAGAGTCATCTTTAGCTTTTTTTCGACTCTTAAAAATTGAAAAAGCAAGTTGTGTCAAAGCGTCTAAAATTCATTAATTCATAATCACATTTTACCCTTTATTTTGAGTTGATCAAGTAATCCGCAATCGTGGAAGAAAGTCAATTGAAACCCCGTCGTTCGCAGAGACTAACGAGTCAACCGTCTTTGACTCTGGAAACAAAACTATTCTAGACCAAGCAAACTCGTTTAACTGGATCAAAGTCTCCTGGTTTTCTTGGAACTTGTGTTCCAACATCCTTAGAGACTCAAGTTACTCCAACCATTTTTGGTATCCTTGCCTTTACGGAAGAAATTCCGCAGTCACAAGAGGACATTAGAACTGATCCTAGTGTAACGGTAAACGCTTCTATTCCTGAACCAACTCCATCTACCGCTAGTTCGGAAGGTGTTATCCCTCTGACATCTGTCACTGCAGAGTCTATACCTTCTTCGGCACCAGAAATATTTTACGGACCTGACGGTCTACCTCTCCCACCTGGATTGATTTCTATAGAAGAGATTGAGGAGGATCTTCCAACCAGTACTCCATCACATTTTGGAGCTGGGATCACCCTATATCCTTCTTCGTCAGAAGTTAGTCTCCCTTCATCGCAAGTTCTTGTAGAATCACTAGGAAATCTTTTGGATAGACTCGATATGTCTGAACAACCGTCGACATCCAGGACTGTGTCATCTGATGCAGCAGCAGCAAAACCTCCTACTGCTACTCCAAAAATGTTCGCTGGTGTACCATTTGTCCCAACTAGCTCTCAACTGCTAGATGGAGTCTACCTAGGGACTGTTTCGACAGTATGGTCTGTTCCCGTTTGTTCGTCCGGAATAATATCTGGAATCTCTTATGTTGGGTCTCAGCAAATTAATCCTTCACAACAGTATCAATTTGGGCAGTCCAGTCTCCAGAGGCCAATTATACCTTTGAGCACTGGATTACCACCATATGGGGGACAATATGCCCCTTCATTGTTCCCTCTGGGAGAACAACCATATGAGAGTTCACAACAGAATTCGGGTCATGTTGGAATTAAATCTAGTGGTTGGGTGCCAATATTGCCACAACAACTAAGAGTTGTATACTCAATGCAACCAAGTCTACCTGTGTCAAATATCCCCACTACACTGGCTATTGTGACGATGTCACAAGTACAAGCGTTGCCTGTTGTATGTCAACCTCAAATTTCTCAGGTCGTAATACAACAGCCTCTTGTCTCCAGGACACCACCACAATCACCGATTAGTGGCTCCTTAACCGGACTGACCCAGGTTCAAACGGGTTCTATTACCCCTCATCTTGGTCAGACAGCCAGTATTGGACAACAGCAAATGGCTTCGCAACCATGGCTGGTACAATATCAACAACCGCAATTCCAACAAGCTTACTGAGGACCTAAGCAACAAAGCTTTGCGGGTAATGGGCAGCCGTATATTCAAAACGGTCAACATCAATCATATCATAATGGTTATGCCCATCAGCCTTACCAAAGTTATCAGCATCAAATACATTATGCTGGTATGCAAAGACCCACTACTCAGGTGATTCCATCTTATCCTGGGTATGCTTCGTCGAACCTGAATCAATAGTTGCCCTTCGTGGCGACTTTAGAGTTACCAGATCTAAATTGGCTAACAAACGATCCAATTGCTTATGCCCCTTGGTGGCCGACGATTCCTCATAAACTTCCGTCAGATATTCCTAAATTTAATGGAAATCCGGGTGAAGACCCATCGAATCATGTGATGACCTTTCATCTATGGTGTTCATCCAACACTCTCAATGATGATTCGATTAGGCTTCGCCTTTTTCAGCGAACGTTAACTGGTCCGGCAGCAAAATGGTACATCAAATTGCCTAGAGCTTCATTCGATAACTTCAGTGCCCTTGCCACAACCTTTTTAACCCATTTTCAGTTACCAATAAGGTACAAAACAGGAACAGAACTTCTTACCAATTTCAAGCGAACATTGGCCACTCACATATCTGATCATATTCATGAGTGGCGACATCATCGTAGAATGGTAAAAACATATGTTCCTGATCAGCTGCTAGCTGAATGGTTTATTAAGTCATTATTACCTTCTATTATAGAAGATGTGGCAAAGGGAGGGGTCTTCACTGAAGAGCAAGTCATTGCTCGTGCGCAATATCTAGACTTGATCTATACTCAGTTTGGCATGCTCTACGATAAAATCCCTGATGCTCCTAGACTGAAGTTCTCTGTTCCTCCTCCTTCTAAATCAAACAAAGACTCTCATGCTAGTGATGGCGTGATAGGTATGACTAGCATGAAAACCGTAAAGGCTAATTCAAAGAAAGCCCGTACAGTTTCTAGTCAAAACGCAAATGAGGAACTTCTTGCCTCGGAGGTTAATGCTATGTCGACCGACAAGGGCAAAGAACCAAAGCAACCAAGAGGTAAGAAGAAAAAGAAAGGGGAAAAGAAGAAGCAGGATGAGTCGTCTCCTAAAAAATCTTCTACAAACCCTTCTGGGCAAAGGAAACCCCCTACGGGGTGTCAGATATGCGATGAGGATCACTGGACGAGAGATTGTCCACATAAAACTGAAGTTAAGAAACTCTTTAAGAGTTCAAAAACCTCAGCAGTATTAACTGATCCGTTTCCAAACCCGGGAACTAATCTAGTTGCTAGTGACAATGCTTCCCCATCCCAAGTGCTTATGTTGTCCATTTCAAAACAGCAAAATGATGCTTTGATATCAACAAGGAATAAAGATTACGGGAATCCACAGCTGTCGAACAACAAGGCTACTGATCAACCTAGTAGTTCGACAACAACTTCGACCGAAGTTGTGCCACCCATCATTCCTGAGCTAATGATAAAGCCGCCAAAGGGAGTAGTACACAAATCGACATTTAATCCTCGTGCCAGAGCAGCACAGAATTATAATATAGTAGAGGACCTGGCCCAATCGTCGTCCGCTATGTCGACACTTGAGGTACTGCAAAATTGCCCCTCCCAGAAGTAGGCTCTATTATCAGCAATAGGTGGGATTGACCCAGCGGATTCCAATCTTGTGGCCTTTAATCATAAAGGATATGACCCTCAGTTACCAGCTCAACTCGCTTTCCTTATTCAAGTGAAAGCCCTCAACAAAACTGTTCATCGAACAATTATTGATGAGGGGGCATCAACATGTATTATGTCAATGATTTGCTGGAAAACTTTAGACTCACCACCCTTGTCACGATCGTCAATGATGTTAAAAGCATTTGATGGACGGACATACACTCCATACGGGATTTTAAGTAACTTTCAAGTTGAACTGGGGGGCAAAACAGTAGAAATTTATGTCGAAGTTATCGATGGAAACCTCGATTACAATATCCTACTGGGAAGGCTCTGGATTTATGCTATGGCTGCAGTTGTGTCAACATACTTTAGAAAGATTGCATTTCCTTTTCAAGGAGGAATTATAATCATTGATCAACAAACCTTCCTCCCCAACAGTTCACAAGTTACGGGAAGCATTCCAATGATCCATGGAGGCTCTCATTCGCTTCAAAATATTGGATTAGGCCTCCTAAAAGACCCTACTTTAATGGGTACTTTTGCCCTACCGCCTCCAAACAATTTGGCGGAAGTGGCCACGGTGGGAACCTACAATATGATATCTTCTATATCTAAAAGATTCAGAAGATACCTGAACATTTTGTCCGCATAGATCATCGCCATTTTAGAAATATTGTAGCAATCAATTTTCTTGGCCTGGGGGCAAACCCAAATCAACGCTCATCGAGTGTTTGGATAGATAGGTCTAAGGAATATGGCCCCTCCTCAGATCCTTTGTCACATGTACATTCTATAGACGAAGGAATCATTCAGTCAATGATTATAGGAGAGGCACCATGGGAAGATTACCACCATCATTCCCATCTTCCAGAATACCACGAAGATTATTCCAACAACCTTATTCATCCTTCAGTTTTTGATTTTCTATCAAATACTGTAAATACAGTGGATTATGAGGATAGTTCTTTTACTGTGTTAACCTCATTAAAAAATGAAACAACTCCCTTTCCAAGTTGAGTCTTTCACAGATCTCGTAGGTAAACCTTCATTCCAACCACCGTGTTGAATGCAATGAAGCTTGGGGGGCATGCACCTCGATTTGTGTTATTATGCTGGGGGCATGCGAACTTATAACAAGCATAGTTTTTCATTTCAAGCTTGTGTAAACATGAAAATGAATCTAAGCATATGTTGTCGCATGGTTCAAGCTCATTAAAAAATGAACCAGGCCACGAGCAGTTTTACATGAAGTTCAAGCTCGTTAAAAAATAAACCTAGCAATGAGCATATGTTCCACCAGAGTTTAAGCTCATAAAAAAATGAACCAACCTCCGGTAAATAACCATTGTGAATGCATTATCATCAGCGTTTGAGCCTTGGTCGTGTTCTTACCATCACCTCCACTCTGTTTTAGCCGATCATACACCTCCGTTTGATTGTTTACCCTTTTGAGGAACAGCTGCGACGAGTGATTCTGTTAGCCATCCTCTTAACACTATCGTGATTGGAAAATTCCAAACCTTACCTGGAAACAGCTGCTACCCGAAAATATCACTCGCTCCTCAAAAAACGAGTCTCCTTTAAGCTCTTTTCATCTAATTCATAAAATATGAAAAGATTGTCGAGCAATTGGCCTCTCCAGCTCGTTAAAGATATCGGAAGTGCTATCCCTCCTCTAGATTTTAATCTTTTTGGACCTGAGGGATCATTACACAAAAAGAGCGAGCGCTTGTCTTGCTCAGCTCGTTACAGCTATCGAAAATTCATCCCTTTTGTATTATTTTATACTTTTTCAGACTTAAGGGATTATATGACGAAAAAGGATTACTGGAGTTTCCTTTCCATCCCTTTTCAAACTCTCTAAAATTGAAAAAGGACCGAGTTATCTTTGTCATTAAACTCGTTAAAACCAATAGCGAAAAACTTGTCCATGCAGACAAGAACGAGTTTCACTGTCGCTAGGCTCGTTAAAACATAGCGATGGGTTTGCCCGAAGGGAAAATTATAGAACAAGCATATGTTATCCTCCTCAAGCTTGATAAAAATAAAGAGGTACTGGTCAGCAATGACTGGGAAAAAATTGGGAAGAAAACTTGAAGAAACTTTATTGGTAGCAAGTCGCTCTTAAACATGACACTTTCACTCCATCCATGATTGAGTCAGGTTGGGTTGTTTCATTCACCGGTCATATTACCATTGGTCCACCGTACCATCCATTTTTGGGGTTAACGCTACCAATCCATTTTAGTGTCGCCGATATGTTCAAGAGAGGTCGCTCAGAGAATTCACCAACCCAGCTTGTGTCTCATCCGCTGCAATACCTTCACACTTCATTCTTTCATGACCGCCACCCTGAACCTTGTATCATCAAATCATTTTCACCTCCACAAAATCATTTGCTCCGTTTCGTGTCGTAGATGTGGGATTCATTAATGCCCTCCTACGACGGGTCACTTCTTGTTGACATCAGCTCATTATCCAAGAAGTCAACCTAGGAACAACCCTTTCAATACTTTGAAGCTTGCATGCCTCAATGGCAAGTTTCTCACTTCCAGTGACAGGTCTACATCAATGACCTTCGACCGAAAGATTTTGCATTGTGTTCGACGCCAAGTCCCATTTTCACACCACGTAAATTGTACTGTTGTACCTTGAGGGTCATCGTCATTATCGGCGATTCCTCTCGCGCCTGTTAACAGCTTACATCATTGGTTGGTAATCAGGTGATGTCTTTCCATGTTCGACTCCAGAAAATCTTCTCACATGGATCGACTTGTACTTCGGGCGAAGATTGAACGAGTTTGAAGACCCCAGATCTAGTTTCATCCATCTGGGCTGCGATATATTCAGGAAAATAAAGACATCAAATATACATCATTACTGCACAGATGATCATCTGAATCAAAGGATGATGGCTCTACCAGAATCATCAATCTACCACACGGACGGTTATCTGTCCTATGTACATGAGAATGAATTTATAAAGCTGAGCATGGGAATGCCCGCCTCAGCTAGATCATGAAAATATTATGAAGATAATGTATTGTATTGTATCTTATTACAGGTCGCCTTCTAGTTCAAAAAACCTCGGATCCTCATGATAAAGCATTTCACCCGACATCAAAAGATTTACGACCTCATGCTTTAGGGGGCAACTGTTATAGACATATTTGGGCACTGCAACCCAAATCTTATATGTCCATAAACCAAGGGCTTCTAAGTCCCTAAAAGTGTTGTTTCATACCTTAAAGGAGCAAGGTCAACTGATTACATCATCTCCCAGAAGTTCTCCATGAAAAACTACTCAAAACTGGTCAAAACTGGATCATCTCACTTGCTCCATGGTCAAGGTGTGATGCATCTCACCTACTACACACGGGAGGTGCGATGCATACTAAAAATTCCTTCTATAGGGTGCGATGAGTGAGAATAGACAAATGGCAGAGACAGTTTGCTAAGTGGATGATCAAGGAATCTTCTAGAAACTTCTCATATGACACTTGCCTCTCAGAATTCGCCCAGGGATGAGTAAGAGATCAATGAAATCTCCAAGTGGAACCAAGAACTATCAGTGGAATGACACTAATAAAAAACCTAGGGCTGACTCACACCTCTGCAAATATCTATATATGGATCCCTCATCCCAGAGATCCAGAGGTTAGAGGCTAGAATCTTGTATTTTGTAAGGAAGTGTTGTTGGTTTCTTGGTGGAACATCATAGTGTTGGGTGATCTAAGCTTTTCATGAGGTGAAGAAGGTCTTTCATGCTGGGAGGATGACATTGGGTCAGATTAATGGGTTGTAATCCTCTCTTCTACTCTTTCTATCAATAAAGTTATTCAAGTTTTCCTCCACATTCTTGTATGTTTGATGATATATGCATTTGTGTGGTCAATATATATCTAGTCTTATATTGTTTATGATTGTAGATCTTTGTAATTTGATGGTATTATGTTACTTTGACTTTACAGGTTCTCTTTGAAGCGGGGTAAGCAAGGAAGGAACGGCAAAGATATGTCAAAGGGGAGAGGAAACAAGCAAGGAACAAAGTGAAAGACTGAGGTTGGTACTCTGCTTCTCTCCCATCTACTTCTCATAAAGGAAAACGAAAGTAACTTTAGTTTGTTTATTTCTAAGATAGCTACCCGTCTTAGTGGGACTAGCAGCTCTGCATGGACACTAGATTTCCCAATAACAAAATGGCAACTCCACCCTGGGTGAATTCTGAGAGGCAAGTGTCATATGAGAAGTTTCTAGAAGATTCCTTGATCATCCACTTAGCAAACTGTCTCTGTCATTTATCTATTCTCGCTCATCACACCCTATAGAAGGACTTTTAATATGCATTGCACCTCTCGTGTGTAGTAGGTGAGATGCATCGCACCCTGACCATGGAGCAACTAAGATGGGCATGCGAACTTATAACAAGCATAGTTTTTCATTTCAAGCTTGTGTAAACATGAAACCGAATCTAAGCATATGTTGTCGCATGGTTCAAGCTCATTAAAAAATGAACCAGGCCACGAGCAGTTTTATGCGAAGTTCAAGCTCGTTAAAAAATAAACCTAGCAATGAGCATATGTTCCACCAGAGTTTAAGCTCATTAAAAAATGAACCAACCTCCGGTAAATAACCATTGTGAATGTATTATCATCAGCTTTTGAGCCTTGGTCGCGTTCTTACCATCACCTCCACTCTATTTTAGTTGATCATACGCCTCTGTTTGATTGTTTACCCTTTTGAGGAACAGCTACGACAAGTGATTCTGTTAGCCATCCTCTTAACAATTCCGTGATTGGAAAATTCCAAACCTTACCTGGAAATAGCTGCTACCTGAAAATATCACTTGTTCCTCAAAAAACGAGTCTCCTTTAAGCTCTTTTCACCTGATTCGTAAAATATGAAAAGATTGCCAAGCAATTGGCCTCTCCATCTCATTAAAGCTATCGGAAGTGCTATCCCTCCTCTAGATTTTAATCTTTTTGGACCTGAGGGATCATTACACAAAAAGATCGAGCGCTTGTCTTGCTCAGCTCGTTAAAACTATCGAAAATTCATCCCTTTCGTATTATTTTATACTTTTTCAAACTTAAGGGATTATATGACAAAAAAGGATTACTAGAGTTTCCTTTCTGTCCCTTTTCAGACTCTCTAAAATTGAAAAAGGACCGAGTTATCTTTTTCGTTAAACTCATTAAAACCAATAGCGACAAACTTGTCCATGCAGACAAGAACGAGTTTCATTGTCGCTAGGCTCGTTAAAACATAGCGACAGGTTTTCCCGAAGGGCAAATTATAGAACAAGCATATGTTATCCTCCTCAAGCTTGATAAAAATAAAGAGGTACTTGTCAGCAATGACTGGGGAAAAATTGGGAAGAAAACTTGAAGAAACTTTATTGGTAGCAAGTCACTCTTGAACATGACACTTTCACTCCATCCATGATTGAGTCGAGTTGGGTTATTTCGTTCACCTATCATATTACCATTGGTCCACCGTACCATCCATTTTTTGGGTTAACGCTACCAATCCATTTTAGTGTCCCTGATATGTTCAAGAGAAATCGCTCAAAGAATTCACCAACCCAGCTTGTGTCTCATCCGCTGCAATACCTTCACGCTTCATTCTTTCATGACCGCCACCCTGAACCTTGTATCATCAGATCGTTTTCACCTCCACAAAATCATTTGCTCTGTTTCGTGTCATAGATGTGGGATTCATTAATTCCCTCCTACGATGGGTCACTTCTTGTCGACATTAGCTCATTATCCAAGAAGTTGACCTAGGAACAACCCTTTCAGTACTTTGAAGCTTGCATGCCTCAATGGCAATTTTCTCACTTCCGGTGACAGGTCTACATCAATGACCTTCGACCGAAAGATTTTGTGTGGTGTTCGATGACAAGTCCCATTTTCACACCACGTAAATTGTATTGTCATACCTTGAGGGTCATCATCATTATCGGTGATTCCTCTTGTGCCTGTTAACAGATTACATCATTGGCTGGTAATCAGGCGATGTCTTTCCATGTTCGACTCCAGAACATCTTCTCACATGGATCGACTTGTACTTCGGGTGAAGATTGAACGAGTTTGAAGACCCCGGATCTAGTTTCATCCATCCGGGCTGCGATATATTCAGGAAAATAAAGACATCAAATGTACATCATTACTGAACAGATGATCATCCGAATCAAAGGATGATGGCTCTATCAGAATCATCAGTCTGCCACATAGACGGTTGTCTACCCTATGTACATGAAAATGAATTTATAAAACTGAGCATGGGAATGCCCACCCCAGCTAGATCATGAAAATATTATGAAGATAATGTATTGTATTGTATCTTATTACATGTCGCCTTCCAGTTCGAAAAACCTCGGATCGTCATGATAAAGAATTTCACCCGACATCAAAAGATTTTCGACCTCATGCTTTAGGGGGCAACTGTTATAGACATATTTGGGCACTGCAACCCCAATCATATATGTCCATAAATCGAGAGCTTCTGAGTCCCAAAAAGTGTTGTTTCACATCCTAAAGGAACAAGGTCAGCTAATTACATCATCTCCAAGAAGTTCTCCATGGAAAACTACTCAGAACTAGACCATACTGACTGCTCAGTGCTAAGGGCGTGATGCATCTCACCTGCCACATGAAAAAAGTGCGATGCATAAAGAAAAGCCCTTCTGTAGGGTGCGATGGGCTAGAGTGGACAAATGGCAGAGACAGTTTGCAAGGTGGATGATCATGGAATCTTATAAAAACTTCTCCTATGACACTTGCCTCTCTGAATTCGCCCAGGGATGAGTAAGAGATCATGAATCTCCAAGTGGAACCAAGAACTATCAGAGAGAGGACACTAATCAAAATCCCAGAAGCAGACTCACCCCCTGCAAACATCTATATATGGATCCCTCATCCCAGAGATCCATAGGCTGGAATCTTGTATTTTGTAAGGAAGTGTTGTTGGTTTCTTGGTGGAACATCATAGTGTTGGGTGATCTAAGATTTTCATGAGGTGAAGAAGGGCTTTCATGCTGGGAGGATGACGCTGGGTCAGATCAATGGGTTGTAATCCTCTCTTCTACTCTTTCTATCAATAAAGCTATTCGAGTTTTCCTCCACATTCTTGTATGTTTGATGATATATGCATTTGTGTGGTCAATATATATCTGGTCATATATTGTTTATGATTGTAGATCTTTGTACTTTGATAGTATTATGCTGCTTTGACTTTACAGGTGCTCTTTGAAGCGGGTTAAGTAAGGAAAGAGTGGCAAAGGTCTATCAGAGGGGAGAGGAAACAAGCAAGGAACCAAGCGAAAGACTGAGGTTGGTACTCTGCTTCTCTTCCATCTACTTCTCATAAAGAAAAACGAAAGTAACTTTAGTTTGTTTGTTTCTAAGATAGCTACTCGTCTTAGCGGGACTAGCAGCTCTGCATGGACACTAGATTTCCCGATAACACATACCCATGTGAATCATAATTGCATCGTCATTGGAGTTCGCCCACATTGTGTTGTTTTATGTTTGCAGTGTTTATGATTTACAGTTGTCTTCTCTATCTCATGCCCAGCAGATTACCTTATCCTGTATGATGATTTTTTTTCGGGTTTTTGCTTTAATGCCCTTCTCTGCCATGGTATGTGGCACGAGCAGGGTCTACCCACTGCAGTTTATGCTCGTCGACCCTAACGTTGCATTGACGGAGGAGGATTAGTGTCAAGATCCAACAGTCCGGTTTAACTCAGGTCAGAATCAAGCTAGCTCTCGATTGCTTTATCGCATTTTCGATTTTCATTCCCGGGCTTCCACTCTGTCTTTCTCCATGCTCTCTGCGGTGCCGGTGTTACCGTCAGCCCAGGGCGAGGACTCGATGCATGGTCTCAGTTACAGGGGTATAGTTTCTCTTCCGCTGCAGATTCCGGGTGAGGGCATGGTAACCCTTTTTTATTATTTGACCATATGTTTTGTTATTTGTTTTCATTGTTTTCATTTCTTATTGCTAATTGCAAATGTGGTGTCTCTACAGGTTCATCTCCAGAGAACCCGGGAATTACTTTTCAAGGCACTGTGATGAACTTCCAACCAGATTTCCTCACTCGGTATGATCTGGGTAAGACGCTTCCACTGTTTTTGGTTGTCCGGATCTAGGTGGTTCGACTCTGGATGAGATGTTGTCTCTTAGGCTCATAATCTTCATTGTTGGTTGTATGGGAAGTTGCAAGGATGGACAGTCCAGCGTTGTTTGCCTGGTACTCCTTTGTTAAATTCAAGGGTTTTTCTGTCATTTAGTACTGTAGATTCTAAATACCCTTTGAGGAATTTGTAATCTGGAATTCTTAGTTTTCATTATAAGCATGGTATCAATATAGACCTTGCTTTTCCCTTCAGGAAAAGGGTTAGGTCTGGTTTCACCAGTTTTCAGGCTTGAGCAGACTACTCCTCCTATCGCTAGGTTTTACTGTTCTGCTTGCCCGAAATGTTAAAATATTTAAGATTACACTCTGTTTTGTAACTGCATAGCTTCCTATCTTAGGAGTGCATTCAAGGTTTTTCGCTTGTATAATTTATCTCTATGCTTACTATGGTGCATAATGTTTTTTTAAGTTTGTAATTCTGTTAAGTTTGTAATTCTGCTATGGATGTATAAAAATTAATTGAAATTAAGGAAAAAAGGTGATGAATGGATTCGTGGGTAAAGAATTCCATCATACATTCATACTCTTAGTCATCTTATTTATTGCTCTGCATACAGAGCTACTATGACCAAGTTGGATAGGTTCTAAGCAAGTAAAATGCCAATTTCAGACCATTATGTACTCCTGTTTTCGAATGTTATAGTTATTGTTACATGGTTATATAATTAGTGGTGGCGGGAAACCGATGAGATGTCTAGACGAACACGCAGAAGACTTTATAGTGAAACCTGTGAAGGTCTCAAATGTAGGGCGACTGAGGAATTATATGGATAGTTTCAGAGACCCAGCTATTCACCTATGGTAAAACATATAAATAAATAAATAAAATCATTTACATTACATTGTGTATTACTACATAAATGACATCAATCAGTTCGACAATTCTATTCATACCTTGGAATCCAGGTTACGGATTAATTGTCTGGGTTAACCTTTTACGGATGGTGTACCATACCCATGTGACCCATAATTGCATCATCATTGGAGTTCACCCACATCGTATTGTTTTACATTTGCAGTGTTTATGATTTACAGTTTTCTTCTCTATCTTATGCCCGGCTGATTACCTTATCCTGTATGAAGATTTTTTTTTCTAGTTTTGGTTTTAATGCCCTACTCTGCCATGGTACGTGACACAAGCAGGGTCTACCCACTGCATTTTATGCTCCTCGACCCTAACATTGCATCGAGGTAGGAGGATTAGTGTGAAGATCCAACGGTCCAATTTAACTCAGGTCAGAATCAAGCTAGCTCTCCGTTGGTTTATCGCATTTTCCATTTTCGTTCCCCGGCTTCCGCTCTATATTTCTCCATGCTCTCTGTGGTGCTGGTGTTACCGTTAGCCTAGGGCGAAGGACTCGATGCATGGTATCAATTATAGGTTATAGTTTCTCTTCCGCTGCAGATTCCAGGTGACGGCAGGGTAACCTGTTTTATTATTTGACCCTATGTTCTATTATTTTCTTTCATCGTTTTCATTTCTTATTGCTAATTGCAAATGTGGTGTCTCTACAGGTTCATCTCCAGAGGACCTCAGAATTACCTGTCAGGGGAGTGTGATGAACTTACAACCATATTTCCTCGCTCGATATGATCCGAGTAAGAAGCTTCCACTGTTTTCTGGTTGTCCGGATCTAGGTGGTTCGACTCTTGATGAGATGTTGTCTCTTAGGCTCATAATCTTCATTGTTGGTTGTATGGGAAATCACAAGGCTGGACAGTCTAGCGCTATTTTCCTAGCACTCCTCTATTAGATTCAAGGGTTTGTCTATCGTTTAGAACTGTAGAGTCTAAATACCCTTTGATGAATTTGCAGCCTGGAATTCTTAGTTTTCATTATAAGCACAATATCGGTATATACCTTGCTTTTCCCTTGAAGAAAAGGGTTAGGTCTGGTTTCACCAGTTGTCAGGCTTGAGCGGACTACTCCTCCTATCGCTAGGTTTTGTTGTTTTGCTTGCCCAAAATGTTAAAATATTTCAGATTACACTCTGTTTTGTAACTGCACGGTTTCCTATCTTAGGCATGCATTCAAGTTTTTTCACTTGTATAATTTATCTCTATGCTTACTCTGGTGCATAATGTTTTCTTAAGTTTGTAATTCTGTTAAGTTTGTAATTCTGTTATGGATGTATAAAAACTAATTGAAATTAAGGAAAAAAGGTGATGAATGGGTTCGTGGGTAAAGAATTCGATCGTACATTCATACTCTTAGTCATCTTATTTATTGCTCTGCATACAGAGCTGCTATGACCAAGTTGGATAGGTTCTGAGCAGGTAAAATGCCCATTTCAGACCATTATATACTGTTTTTTTCGAATGTTATAGTTATTGTTACATGGTTATATAATTAGTGGTGGCTAGAAACCGACGACATGTCTAGACAAACGCGCAGAAGAATTTATAGAGAAACCTGTAAAGGTCTCAGATGTAGGGTGAATGAGGAATTATTTGCATAGTGTTAGAGACCCAACTATTCACCTATGGTAAAACATATAAATAAATAAATTTTCATTTACATTACATTGTGTATTACAACGGAAACGACATCAATCAGTTCGACAATTCTATTCATACCTTGGAATCCGGTTACGGATTAATTGTCTGGGTTAACCTTTTACGAATGGTGTACCATACCCATGTGACCCAAAATTGCATCGTCATTAGAGTTCGCCCACATCGTGTTGTTTTACGTTTGCAGTGTTTATGATTTACAGTTGTCTTCTCTATCTCATGCCCAGCAGATTACCTTATTATGTATGATGATTTATTTTTCCGGTTTTGGCTTTAATGCCCTCCTCTGCCATGGTACGTGGCACGATCAGGATCTACCCACTGTAGTTTATGCTCCTCGACCCTAACGTTGCATCGACGGAGGAGGATTAGTGTGAAGATCCAATGGTCTGGTTTAACTCAGGTCAGAATCAAGCTAGCTCTTGGTTGCTTTATCGCATTTTCCATTTTCGTTCTCGGGCTTCCGCTCTATCTTTCTCCATGCTTTCTAGGGTGCCAATGTTACCATCAGCCCAGGGCCGACGACTCGATGCATGGTCTCAGTTACAAGGTTATAGTTTCTCTTCCGCTGCGGATTCCGAGAGAGGGCAGGTTAACCCTGTTTTATTATATGACCCTATGTTCTGTTATTTGTTTTCATCGTTTTCATTTCTTATTGCTAATTGCAAATGTGGTGTCTCTACAAGTTCATCTCCAAAGGACCCTGGAATTACCTATCTAGGCAGTGTGATGAAATTCCAAAAAGATTTCCTCGCTCGGTATGATCCAATAAGAAGCTTCCATTGTTTTCTGGTTGTCCCGATCTAGGTGGTTCGACTCTTGATGAGATGTTGTCTCTTAGGCTCATAATCTTGATTGTTGGTTGTATGGGTAGTGGCAAGGCTGGACAGTCCAGCGCTATTTGCAAGCTTCCACTGATCAAGCAAGCTCTCGGTATGATCCGTGTAAGAAGCTTCCACTGATCAAGCAAGCTCTCGGTTGCTTTATCGCATTTTCCATTTTTTGTTCATGGGCTTCTGCTCTGTCTTTCTCCATGCTCTCTGTGGTGTCGGTGTTACCGTCAGCCCAGGGCCGAGGACTCAATACATGGTCTCAGTTACAAGGGTATAGTTTCTCTTCCACTGTGGATTCCGGGTGAGGGCAAGGTAACCCTATTTTATTATTTGACCCTATTTTCTGTTATTTTTTTTCATCATTTTCATTTCTTATTGCTATTTGAAAATGTGGTGTCTCTACAGGTTCATCTCCAGAGGACCCGGGAATTACCTGTCAAGGCAGTGTGATGAACTTTCAACCAGATTTCCTCGCTCGGTACGATCCAGGTAAGAAGCTTCCACTGTTTTCTGGTTGTCCGGATCCAGGTGGTTCGACTCTTGATGAGATGTTGTCTCTTAGGTTCATAATCTTGATTGTTGGTTGTATGGGTAGTCGCAAGGCTAGACAGTCCGGTGCTATTTTCCTGGTACTCCTCTATTAAATTCAAGAGTTTGTCTGTCGTTTAGAACTATAGATTCTAAATACCCTTTGACGAATTTGTAGTCTGGAATTCTTAGTTTTCATTATAATCACGATATCGATATACACCTTGCTTTTCCCTTGAGGAAAAGGGTTAGGTCTGGTTTCACTAGTTGTTAGGCTTGAGTGGACTTATCCTCCTGTCACTAGGTTTTTTATTCTGCTTGCCCGAAATGTTAAAATATTTAAGATTACACTATGTTTTGTAACTGCACGGTTTCCTATCTTAGGCGTGCATTCAAGGTTTTTCGCTTGTATAATTTATCTCTATGCTTACTCTGGTGCATAATGTTTTCTTAACTTTGTAATTCTGTTAAGTTTGTAATTTTGTTATGCATGTATAAAAGCTAATTGAAATTAAGGAAAAAAGGTGATGAATGGGTTCGTGGGTAAAGAATTCCATCATACATTCATACTCTTAGTCATCTTATTTATTGCTCTGCATATAAAGCTGCTATGACCAAGTTGGATAGGTTCTAAGCAGGTAAAATGCCCATTTCAGACCATTATATATAGCTGTTTTCGAATGTTATAGTTATTGTTACATGGTTATATAATTAGTGGTGGCTGGAAACCGATGAGATGTCTGGATGAAGGCGTTGAAGACTTTATAGTGAAACCTGTGAAGGTCTTAGATGTAGGGCGACTGAGGAATTATATGGATAATGTCAGAGACCCAGCGATTCACCTATGGTAAAACATATAAATAAAAAGAATTTCATTTACATTACATTGTGCATTACTATGGAAATGACATCAATCAGTTCGACAATTCTATTCATACCTTGGAATCTGGGTTACAGATTAATTGTCTGGGTTAACCTTTTACGGATGGTGTACCATACCCATGTGACCCGTAATTGCATCGTCATTGGAGTTCACCCACATCATGTTGTTTTACGTTTGCAGTGTTTATGATTTACAGCTGTCTTCTCTATCTCATGCCCAGCAGATTACCTTATCCTGTATGATGATTTATTTTTTCCAGCTTTTGGCTTTAATGCCCTGCTCTGCCATGGTACGTGGCACGAGCAGGGTCTACCCACTGCAGTTTATGCTCCTCGACCCTAACATTTCATCGACGGAGGAGTATTAGTGTGAAGATCCAACGGTCCAGTTTAACTCAGGTCAGAATCAAGATAGCTCTCCGTTGGTTTATCGCATTTTCCATTTTCATTCCCGGGCTTCCGCTCTATCTTTCTCCATGCTCTTTGCAGTGTCGGTGTTACCATCACCCCAGGGCCGAGGAATCGATCCATGGTCTCAGCTACAGGGTTATAGTTTCTCTTCCGCTGCAGATTCCAGGTGATGGCAGGGTAACCCTGTTTTATTATTTGACCCTATGTTCTGTTATTTGCTTTCATCATTTTCATTTCTTATTGCTAATTGCAATTGTGGTGTCTCTACAGGTTCATCTCCAAAGGACCTGACAATTACCTATCAAGGCAGTGTGATGAACTTACAACCATATTTCCTCGCTCGGTATGATCCGGGTAAGAAGCTTCCACGGTTTTCTGGTTGTCCGGATCTGGGTGGTTTGACTCTTGATGAGATGTTGTCTATTAGGCTCATAATCTTCATTGTTGGTTGTATGGGAAGTCGCAAGGCTGGACAATCCAGCACTGTTTGCCTGGTACTCCTTTGTTAAATTCAAGGGTTTGTTTGTCATTTAGAACTGTAGAGTCTAAATACCCTTTGAGGAATTTGCAGTCTGGAATTCTTAGTTTTCATTATAAGCACAATATCTGTATAGACCTTGCTTTTCCCTTCAAGAAAGGGTTAGGTCTGGTTTCACCAGTTGTCAGGCTTGAGTAGACTCCTCCTCCTGTGGCTAGGTTTTGCTGTTCTGCTTGCCCGAAATGTTAAAATATATAAGATTACACTCTGTTTTGTAACTGCATGGTTTCCTATCTTAGGCATGCATTCAAGTTTTTTCGCTTGTATAATTTATCTCTATGCTTACTCTGGTGCATAATGTTGTCTATAATTCTGTTATGGATGTATAAAAACTAATTGAAATTAAGGAAAAAACGTGATGAATGGGTTCGTGGGTAAAGAATTCCATCATACATTCATACTCTTAGTCATCTTATTTATTTCTCTACATACAGAGCTGCTATGACCAAGTTGGATAGGTTCTGAGCAGGTAAAATGCCAATTTCACACCATTATGTATTGTTGTTTTCGAATGTTATAGTTATTGTTACATGATTATATAATTAGTGGTGGCTAGAAACCGACCAGATGTCCGGACGAACACGCAGAAGACTTTATAGAGAAACCTGTAAAGGTCTCAGATGTAGGGCGAATGAGGAATTATATGGATAGTATCAGAGACCTAGTTATTTCACCTATGGTTAACCTTTTATGGATGGTGTACCATACCCATGTGACCCATAATTGCATTGTCATTAGAGTTCTCCCACATCGTGTTGTTTTACTTTTGCAGTGTTTATGATTTACAGTTGTCTTCTCTATCTCATGCCCAGCAGATTACCTTATTCTGTATGATGATTTTTTTTTCCGGTTTTGCTTTAATGCCCTCTTCTGCCATGATACGTGGCACGAGTAGGGTCTACCCACTGCAGTTTATGCTCCTTGACCCTAACATTGCTTCGACGAAGGAGGATTAGTGTGAAGATCCAACGGTCTGGTTTAACTCAGGTCAGAATCAAGCTAGCTTTCGGTTGCTTTATCGCATTTTCCATTTTCATTCCCGGGCTTCCGCTCTGTCTTTCTCCATGCTCTCTGCGGTGCCGGTAATACCGTTAGCCCAAGGCCGAGGACTCAACGCATGGTCTCAGTTACAGGGTTATAGTTTCTCTTCCGCTGCAGATTCCGGGAGAGGGCAGGGTAATCCTGTTTTATTATTTGACCCTATGTTCTGTTATTTGTTTTCATCGTTTTCATTTCTTATTGCTAATTGAAAATGTGGTGTCTCTATAGGTTCATCTCCATAGGACCCGGGAATTACCTGTCAAGGTAGTGTGATGAACTTCCAACCAGATTTCCTGGCTCAGTATGATTTGGGTAAGAAGCTTCCACTGTTTTCTGGTTGTCCCAATCTTGGTGGTTCGACTCTTGATGAGATGTTGTCTCTTAGGATCATAATCTTCATTGTTGGTTATATGGGAAGTCGCAACGCTGTACAGTCCAGCGTTGTTTGCCTGTTACTCCTCTGTTAAATTCAAGGGTTTGTCTGTCGTTTTGAACTGTAAAGTCTAAATACCCTTTGAGGAATTTGTAGTCTAGAATTCTTAGTTTTCATTACAAGCATGATATCGGTATAAACCTTGCTTTTCACTTTAGGAAAAGGGTTAGGTCTGGTTTCACCAGCTGTCAGGCTTGAGCGGACTACTCCTCCTGTCGCTAGGTTTTGTTGTTCTGCTTGCCCGAAATGTTAAAATATTTAAGATTACACTCTGTTTTGTAACTGCACAGTTTCCTATCTTAGGCGTGCATTCAAGGTTTTTCGCTTGTATAATTTATCTCTATGCTTACTCTGGTGCATAGTGTTTTCTTACGTTTGTAATTCTGTTATGTTTGTAATTCTGTTACGAATGTATAAAAACTAATTGAAATTAAGGAAAAAAGGTGATGAATGGGTTCGTGGGTAAAGAATTCCATCACACATTCATATTCTTAGTCATCTTATTTATTGCTCTGCATACAGAGCTGCTATTATCAAGTTGGATAGGTTCTGAGTAGGTAAAATGCCAATTTCAGACCATTATATACTGTTGTTTTATAATGTTATAGTTACTGCTACATGGTTATATAATTAGTGGTGGCTCGAAAGTGATGAGATGTGTGGACGAAGGCGTAGAAGACTTTATAATGAAACCTGTGAAGGTCTTCGATGTAGGGCGACTGAGGAATTATATGGATAGTGTCAGAGACCCAGCTATTAACCTATGGTAAAACATATAAATAAATAAAAATTCATTTACATTACATTGTGTATTACTACGGAAATGACACCAATGAGTTCGACAATTCTATTCATACCTTGGAATCTGGGTTACGGATTAATTGTCTGGGTTAACCTTTTACGGATGGTGTACCGTACCCATGTGACCCGTAATTGCATCGTCAATGAGTTCACCCACATCGTGTTGTTTTACGTTTGCAGTGTTTATGATTTACAGTTGTTTTCTCTATCTCATGCCCAACATATTACCTTATCTTGTATGATGATTTTTTTTTTCCGGTTTTAGCTTTAATGCCCTGCTTTGCCATGGTACATGGCACGGGCAGGGTCTACCCACTGCAGTTTATGCTCCTCGACCCTAACATTGCATCGACGGAGGAGGATTAGTGTGAAGATCCAACGGTCCGGTTTAACGCAGGTCAGAATCAAGCTAGCTCTCGATTGCTTTATCGCATTTTCCATTTTCGTTCCTAGGTTTCTGCTTTATCTTTCTCCATGCTCTCTACGGTGCTGGTGCTACCCTCAGCCCAGGGCCGAGGACTCGATGCATGGTCTCAGTTACAGGGTTATAGTTTCTCTTTCGCTGCGGATTTGGGTGAGGGCAGGATAACCCTGTTTTTTTATTTGACCCTATGTTCAGTTATTTGTTTTCATCATTTCATTTCTTATTGCTAATTGCAAATGTGTTGTCTCTACAGGTTCATCTCCATAGGACCCGGGAATTACCTGTCAAGGTAGTGTGATGAACTTCCAACTAGATTTCCTCGCTGGGTATGATCCGGGTAAGAAGCTTCCACTGTTTTCTGGTTGTCCGGATCTGCGTGGTTCGAATCTTGATGAGATGTTGTCTCTTAGGCTCACAATCTTCATTGTTGGTTGTATGGGAAGTCGGAAGGCTGGACAATCCAGTACTGTTTGCTTGGTACTCCTCTGTTAAATTCAAGGGTTTGTCTGTCGTTTAGAATGGTAGAGTCTAAATACCCTTCGAGGAATTTGTAGTCTGGATTCTTAGTTTTCATTATAAGCACGATATCAATATAGAACTTGCTTTTCCTTCAGGAAAAGGGTTAGGTCTGGTTTCACGAGTTGTTAGGCTTGAGCGGACTGCTCCTGCTGTCACTAGGTTTTGATGTTCTGCTTCCCCAAAATGTTAAAATATTTAAGATTACACTATGTTTTGTAACTGCACGGTTTCCTATCTTAGGCGTGCATTCAAGGTTTTTTGCTTGTATAATTTATCTCTATGCTTAATCTAGTGCATAATGTTTCCCTAAGTTTATAATTCTGTTATGTTTCTAATTCTGTTATGGATGTATAAAAACTAATTGAAATTAAGGAAAAAAGGTGATGAATGGGTTCGTGGGTAAAGAATTCCATCATACATTCATACTCTTAGTCATCTTATTTATTGCTCTACATACAGAGCTGCTATGACCAAGTTGGATAGGTTCTGAGCAGGTAAAATGCCATTTTCACACCATTATATACTGTTGTTTTCGAATGTTATAGTTATTGTTACATGGTTATATAATTAGTGGTGGCTGGAAACCGACGAGATGTCTAGACGAAGGCGCAGAAGACTTTATAGTGAAACCTGTAAAGGTCTCAGACGTAGGGCGACTGAGGAATTATATGGATAGTGTCAGAGACCCAGCTATTCACCTATGGTAAAACATATAAATAAATAAAAATTCATTTACATTACATTGTGTATTACTATGGAAATGACATCAATCAGTTCGACAATTCTTTTCATACCTTGGAATCCAGGTTACGGATTAATTGTCTCCGTTAACATTTTATAGATGGTGTACCATACCCATGTGACCCGTAATTGCATTGTCATTGGAGTTTGCCCACATCGTGTTGTTTTACGTTTGCAGTGTTTATGATTTACAGTTGCCTTCTCTATCTCATGCCCAGCAGATTACCTTATACTGTATGATGATTTTTTTTCCGGTTTTGGCTTTAATGCCTTGCTCTACCATGGTACGTGACACGAGCAGGGTCTACCCACTGCAGTTTATGCTCCTCGACCTTAACGTTGCATCGACTTAGGAGGATTAGTGTGAAGATCCAACGGTCCAGTTTAACTCAGGTCATAATCAAACTAGCTCTCGGTTGCTTTATCGCATTTTCCATTTTCATTCTCGTGCTTCCGCTCTGTCTTTCTTCATGCTCTCTGTGGTGCCAGTGTTACCGTCAGCCCACGGCTGAGGACTCGATGCATGGTCTCAGTTACAAGGTTATAGTTTCTCTTCCGCTGCGTATTCCAGGTGAGGGTGGTGTAAATTTTATTATTTGACCATATGTTCTCTTATTTGTTTTCATCGTTTTCATTTCTTATTGCTAATTGCAATTGTGGTGTCTCTACAGGTTCATCTCTAGAGGACTCGGGAATTACCTGTCAAGGCAGTGTGATGAACTTCCAACCAGATTTCCTCGCTCGGTATGATCCGGGTAAGAAGCTTCCACTGTTTTCCGGTTGTCCGGATTTGAGTGGTTCGACTCTTGATGATATGTTGTCTGTTAGGCTCATAATCTTCATTGTTGGTTGTATGGGAAGTCGCAAGGCTGGACAATCCAGCACTGTTTGCCTCATGCTCCTCTGTTAAATTCAAGGGTTTGTCTGTCGTTTATAACTGTAGAGTCTAAATACCCTTTGAGGAATTTGTAGTCGGGAATTCTTAGTTTTCATTATAAGCACGATATCGGTATAGACCTTTCTTTTCCCTCGAGGAAAAGGGTTAGGTCTGGTTTCACCAGTTTTCAGGCTTGAGCGGACTGCTCCTCCTGTCGCTAGGTTTTGTTGTTCTACTTGCCCGAAATGTTAAAATATTTAAGATTACACTCTATTTTGAAACTGCACGGTTTCCTATCTTAGGCATGCATTCAAGGTTTTTTGCTTGTATAATTTATCTCCATGCTTACTCTGATGCATAATGTTTTCTTAAGTTTGTAATTATGTTATGGATGTATAAAAACTAATTGAAATTAAGCAAAAAAGGTGATGAATGGGTTCGTGGGTAAAGAATTCCATCATACATTCATATTGTTAGTCATCTTATTTATTTCTCTGCATACATAGCTACTATGACCAAGTTGGATAGGTTCTAAGCAGGTAAAATGCCAATTTGAGACCATTATATACTGTTGTTTTCAACTGTTATAGAAATTGTTACATGGTTATATAATTAGTGGTGGCTGGAAACCGACGAGATGTCTAGTCGAAGGCGCAAAAGACTTTATATTGAAACCTGTCAAGGTATCAGATGTAGGGCAACTGAGGAATTATATGGATAGTGTCAAAGACCCAGCTATTCACCTATGGTAAAACATATAAATGAAAAAAAATTCATTTACATTACATTGTGTATTACTACGGAAATGACATCAATCAGTGCGACAATTCTATTCATACCTTGGAATCCCAATTACGGATTAATTGTCTGGGTTAACCTTTTATGGATGGTGTACAATATGCATGTGACCCGTAATTTCATCGTCATTGGAGTTCGCCCACATCGTGTTGTTTTACGTTTGCAGTGTTTATGATTTACAGTTGTCTTCTCTATCTCATGCCCATCAGATTACCCTATCATGTATGATGATTTTTTTTCCGGTTTTGGCTTTAATGCCCTGCTCTGCCATGGTACGTGGCACGAGCGGGGTCTACCCATTGCATTTTATTCTCCTTGACCCTAACGTTGCATCAACAGAGGAGGATTAGTGTGAAGATCCAACGATCCGGTTTAACTCAGGTCAGAATCAAGCTAGCTCTCCGTTGCTTTATCGCATTTTCCATTTTCATTCCCGGGTTTCCGCTCTCTGTTTCTCCATGCTCTCTACGATGTCGGTGTTACTGTTAGCCCAGGGCTGAGTACTCAATGCATGGTCTCAGTTACAGGGTTATAGTTTCTCTTCCGCTGCGGATTCCAGGTGAGGGCAGGGTAACCCAGTTTTATTATTTGACCCTATGTTCTGTTATTTGTTTTCATTGTTTTCATTTCTTCTTGCTAATTGAAAATGTGGTGTCTCTACAAGTCCATCTCTAGAGGACCTGGGAATTACCTGTCAAGGCAGTGTGATGAACTTCCAACCAGATTTCCTCGCTCGGTATGATCCGATTAAGAATCTTCCACTGTTTTCTTTTTTTCTGGATCTGGGTGGTTCGAATCTTGATGACATGTTGTCTCTTAGGCTCATAATGTTCATTTTTGGTTGTATGGGAAGCCGCAAGGCTGGACAATCCAGTGCTTTTTGCCTGGTGCTCCTCTGTTAAATTCGAGGGTTTGTCTGTCATTTAGAACTGTAGAGTCTAAATACCCTTTGAGGAATTTGTAGTCTAGAATTATTAGTTTCAATTATAGGCACGATATCGGTATAGACCTTGCTTTTCCCTTCGGAAAAGGGTTAGGTCTGGTTTCACCAGTTGTCAAGCTTGAGCGGACTGCTCCTCCTGTCGCTAGGTTTTGTTGTTCTGCTTGCCCGAAATGTTAAAATATTTAGGATTACACTCTGTTTTGTAACTGCATGGTTTCCTATCTTAGGCGTGCATTCAACATTTTCCATTGTATAATTTATCTCTATGCTTACTCTGGTGCATAATGTTTTCTTAAGTTTGTAATTCTGTTATGAATGTATAAAAACTAATTGAAATTAAGGAAGAAAGGTGATGAATGGGTTCATGGGAAAATAATTCCATCATACATTCATACTCTTAGTCATCATATTTATTGCTTTGCATACAGAGCTGCTATGACCAAGTTGGATAGGTTCTGAGCAGGTAAAATGCCAATTTCAGACCAATATATACTGTTGTTTTCGAATGCTATAGAAATTGTTACATGGTCATATAATTAGTGGTGGCTGGAAACCGACGAGATGTCTGGACGAAGGCGCAAAAGACTTTATATTGAAACCTGTGAAGGTATCAGATGTAGGGCGATTGAGGAATTATGTGGATAGTGTCACAGACCTAGCTATTCACCTATGGTAAAACATATAACAAAAAAAAAAAAAAAATTTACATTACATTGTGTATTACTACAGAAATGACATCAATCAGTGCGACAATTCTATTCATACCTCGGAATCCGGGTTACGAATTAATTATCTGGGTTAACCTTTTACGGATGGTGTACCATACCCATATGACCTGTAATTGTATCGTCATTGGAGTTCACACACATCTTGTTGTTTTACGTTTGCAGTGTTTGTAATTTACAATTGTCTTCTCTATCTCAAGCACAGTAGATGACCTTATCCTGTATGATGATTTTTTTTCCGGTTTTGGCTTTAATGCCCTGCTCTACCATGGCACGTGGCACGAGTAGGGTCTACCAACTGTAGTTTATGCTCCTCGACGCTAATGTTGCATCGACAGAGCAGGATTAACGGGAAGATCCAACGGTCCGGTTTAACTCATCTCAAAATCATGCTAGCTCTCAGTTGCTTTATCGCATTTTCCATTTTCATTCCTAGGCTTCCGCTCTATCTTTCTCCATGCTCTCTGCGGTGCCGGTGTTACAGTTAGCGCAGGGCCGAGGACTCGATGCATGGTCTCAGTTACAGGGGTATAGTTTCTCTTCCGCTGCGGATTACAGATGAGGGCAGGGTAACCTTGTTTTATTATTTGACCCTATGTTCTGTTATTTGTTTTCATCGTTTTCATTTCTTATTGCTAATTGCAAATGTGTTGTCTCTAAGGGTTCATCTCCAGAGAACCAGGGAATTACCTATCAAGGCAGTGTGATGGACTTCCAACTAGATTTCTCGCTCGGTATGATCCGGGTAAGAAGCTTCCACTGTTTTTTGGTTTTCCGAATCTGGGTGGTTCGAATCTTGATGAGAAGTTGTCTCTTAGGCTCATAATCTTCATTGTTGGTTGTATGGGAAGTCACAAGGCTGGACAGTCCAGCGCTGTTTTCCTGGTACTACTCTGTTAAATTCAAGGGTTTTACTGTCGTCTAGAATGTTGATTCTAAATACCCTTGAGGAATTTGTAGTTTGGAATTCTTAGTTTTCATTATAAGCACGATATCGGTATAGACCTTTCTTTTCCCTTCAAGAAAAGGGTTAGGTATGGTTTCACCAGTTGTCAGGCTTGAGCAGATTGCTCCTTCTGTCGCTAGGTTTTCCTATTCTGCTTGCCCGAAATGTTAAAATATTTAAGATTACACTCTGTTTTGTAACTGCACAGTTTCCTATCTTAGGCGTGCATTCAAGGTTTCTCGCTTGTATAATTTATCTCTATGCTTACTCTGGCGCATAATGTTTTCTTAAGTTTGTAATTTTGTTAAGTTTGTAATTCTGTTATGGATGTATAAAAACTAATTTAAATTAAAGAAAAAAGGTGATGAATGGGTTCGTGGGTAAAGAATTCCATCATACATTCATACTCTTAGTAATCTTATTTATTTATCTGCATACAGAGCTGCTATGACCAAGTTGGATAGGTACTGAGCAGGTAAAATGCCAATTTCAAACCATTATATACTGTTGTTTTCGAATGTTATAGTTATTGTTACATGGTTATATAATTAGTGGTGGTTGGAAACCGACAAGATGTCTAGACGAAGGCGCAGAAGACTTTATAGTGAAACCTGTGAAGGTCTCAGATGTAGGGCAACTGAGGAGTTATATGGATAGTGTCAGAGACCCAGCTATTCACCTATGGTAAAACATATAAATAAAAAGAATTTCATTTACATTACATTGTGTATTACTACGGAAATGACATCAATCAGTTCGACAATTCTATTCATACCTTGGAATCCGGGTTACGGATTAATTATCTGGGTTAACCTTTTATGCATGATGTACCATACCCATGTGACCCATAATTGCATCATCATTGGATTTTTCCCACATCGTATTGTTTTACGTTTGCAGTGTTTATGATTTACAATTGTCTTCTCTATCTCATGCCCAACAGATTACCTTATGATGTATGATGATTTTTTTTTCCGGTTTTGGCTTTAATGCCCTGCTATGCCATGGTACATGGCACAAGCATGGTCTACCCACTGCAGTTTATGCTCCTCGACCCTAAAATTGCATCGATGGTGTGAAGATCCAACAGTCCAGTTTAACTCAGGTCATAATCAATCTAGCTCTCGGTTGCTTTATCGCATTTTCCATTTTCGTTCCTGGGCTTCCGCTCTATCTTTCTCCATGCTCTCTACAATGTCGTCGTTACCGTCAACCCAGGGCTGAGGACTCGATCCATGGTCTCAGTTACAGGGTTATAGTTTGTCTTCCGTTGTGGATTCCTGGTGACGGCAGGGTAACCCTATTTTATTATTTGACCCTATGTTCTGTTATTTTCTTTCATCGTTTTCAATACTTATTGCTAATTGCAAATGTGGTGTCTCTACAAGTTCATCTCCAGAGGACCCGAGAATTACCTGTCAGGGCAGTGTCATGAACTTCCAACCAGATTTCCTCACTCAGTATGATCCGGGTAAGAAGCTTCCACAGTTTTCTGGTTGTCCGGATCTGGGTGGTTCGACTCTTGAAGAGATGTTGGCTCTTAGGCTCATAATCTTCATTGTTGGTTGTATGGGAAGTCGCAAAGCTGGAGAGTCCAGCGTTGTTTTCCTGGTACTCCTCTGTTAAATTCAAGGGTTTCTCTGTCGTTTAGAACCGTAGAGTGTAAATACCCTTTGAGGAATTTGCAGTCTGGAATTCTTAATTTTCAATATAAGCACAATATTGGTATGGACCTTCCTTTTCCCTTCAGGAAAAGGGTTAGGTATGGTTTCACCAGTTGTCAGGCTTGAGTGAACTGCTCCTCCTGTCACTAGGTTTCGCTGTTCTGCTTGCCCGAAATGTTAAAATATTTAAGATTACACTCTGTTTTGTAACTGCACATTTTCCTATCTTAGGCATGCATTCAAGGTTTTTCACTTCTATAATTTATCTCTATGCTTACTCTGGTGCATAATGTTTTCTTAAGTTTGTAATTCTATTATGGATTTATAAAAACTAATTGAAATCAAGGAAAAAAGGTGATGAATGGGTTCGTGGGTAAAGAATTCCATCATACATTCATACTCTTAGTCAACTTATTTATTTCACTGCATACAGAGATGCTATGACCAAGTTGGATAGGTTCTGAGCAGGTAAAATTCCAATTTCAAACCATTATATACTGTTGTTTTCGAATGTTACAGATATTGTTACATGTTTATATAATTAGTGGTGGCCAGAAACTGACGAGATGTCTGGACAAAGGCGCAAAAGGTTTTATAGTGAAACCTGTAAATGTCTGAGATGTAGGGCGATTGAGGAATTATATGGATAGTGTCAGAGACCCAGCTATTCACCTATGGTAAAACATATAAATAAAAAGAATTTCATTTACATTACATTGTGTATTACTACGGAAATGACATCAATCAGTTCGACAATTCTATTCATACATTGGATTCCGGGTTACGGATTAATTGTCTGGGTTAACCTTTTATGGATGGTATACCATACCCATGTGAATCGTAATTGCATCGTCATTGGAGTTCGCCCACATCATGTTGTTTTATGTTTGCAGTGTTTATGATTTACAGTTGTCTTCTCTATCTCATGCCCAGTAGATTACCTTATTCTGTATGATGATTTTTTTTCCGGTTTTGGCTTTAATGCCTTCCTCTGCCATGGTACATGGCAAACGAGCATGGTCTACCCACTGCAGTTTATGCTCCTCGACCCTAATTTTGCATCGACGGAGGAGGATTAGTGTTTAACTCAGGTCATAATCAAGCTAGCTCTCGGTTGCTTTATCGCATTTCCATTTTCGTTCCCGGGCTTCCACTCTGTCTTTCTCCATGCTCTCTATGGTGCTGGTGTTACCGTCAGCCCAGGGTCGAGGACTCGATTCATGGTCTTAGTTAAAGGGTTATATTTTCTCTTCTGCAATGGATTCCAGGTGAGGGCAGGGTAACCCTGTTTTATTATTTGATCCTCTATTCTGTTATTTGTTTTCATCGTTTTCATTTCTTATTGCTAATTGCAAATGTAGTGTCTCTAAGGGTTCATCTCCAGAGGACCCGAGAATTACCTGTCAAGGCAGTGTGATGAACTTCCAACCATATTTACTCGCTCGGTATGATCCGGGTATGAAGCTTCAACAGTTTTCTGGTTGTCCGGATCTGGGTGGTTCGACTCTTGATTAGGCTCATAATCTTCATTGTTGGTTGTATGGGAAGTCGCAAGGCTGGACAGTCCAGCGCTGTTTGCCTGGTACTCCTCTGTTAAATTCAAGGGTTTGTTTGTCGTTTAGAACTGTAGAGTCTAAATACACTTTCAGGAATTTGTAGTCTAGAATTCTTAGTTTTCATTATAAGCACGATATCGGTATAGACCTTGCTTTTCCCTTCAGAAAGGGGTTAGGTCTGGTTTCACAAGTTGTCAGGCTTGAGTAGACTGCTCCTCCTGTCGCTAGGTTTTGTTGTTCTGCTTGCCCAAAATATTAAAATATTTAAGATTACACTCTGTTTTGTAACTGCACGGTTTCCTATCATAGGCGTGCATTCAAGGTTTCTCGATTGTAAAATTTATCTCTATGCTTACTCTGGTGCATAATGTTTTCTTAAGTTTCTCATTCTGTTATGGATGTATAAAAACTAATTGAAATTAAGGAAAAAAGGTGATGAATGGGTTCGTGGGTAAATAATTCCATCATACATTCATACTCTTAGTCATCTTATTTATTGCTCTGCATACAGAGCTGCTATGACCAAGTTGGATAGGTTCTGAGCGGGTAAAATGGAATTTCATACCATTATATAATGTTGTTTTCGAATGTTATAGTTATTGTTACATGGTTATATAATTAGTGGTGGCTGGAAACCGACAAGATATCTGGACAAACGTGCAGAAGACTTTATAGTGAAACCTATGAAGGTCTCAGATGTAGGGCGACTGTGGAATTATAAGGATAGTGTCAGAGACTCAGCTATTCACCTATGGTAAAACATATAAATAAAAAAAATTCATTTACATTACATTGTGTATTACTACAGAAATGACATCAATCAGTTCGACAATTCTATTCATACCTTGGAATCCGGGTTACCGATTAATTGTCTGGGTTAACCTTTTATGGATGGTGTACCATACCCATGTGACCCGTAATTGCATCGTCATTGGAGTTCGTCCACATCGTGTTGTTTTACATTTGCAGTGTTTATGATTTACAGTTGTCTTCTCTATCTCATGCCCAGCAGATTACCTTATTCTGTATGATGATTTTTTTTCCGATTTTGGCTTTAATGCCATGCTCTGCCATGGTACGTGGCATGAGCAGGGTCTGCCCATTGCAGTTTATGCTCCTCGACCCTAACGTTGCATCGACGGAGGAGAATTACTGTGAAGATCCAACAGTCTGGTTTAACTCAGGTCAGAATCAAGCTAGCTCTTGGTTGCTTTATCGCATTTTAAATTTTCGTTCCCGGGATTCTGCTCTGTCTTTCTCCATGCATGGTCTCAGTTACAAGGTTATAGTTTCTCTTCCGCTGCAGATTCCAGGTGAGGGCAAGGTAACCCTGTTTTATTATTTGAACCTATGTTCTGCTATTTGTTTTCATTTTTTTCATTTCTTATTGCTAATTGCAAATGTGTTGTCTCTATAGGTTCATCTCAAGAGGACCCGGGAATTACCTGTCAAGGCAGTGTGATGAACTTCCAACCACATTCCCTCACTCGGTATGATCCGGGTAAGAAGCTTCCATTGTTTTTTGGTTGTCCGTATCTGGGTGGTTCGACTCTTGATGAGATGTTGTCTCTTAGGCTCATAATCTTCATTGTTATGTATGTATGGGAAGTCGCAAGTCTGGACAGTCCAACGCTATTTTCCTGGTACTCCTATGTTAAATTCAAGGGTTTGTTTGTCGTTTAGAACTATAGAGTTTAAATAACCATTGAGGAATTTGTAGTCTGGAATTCTTAGTTTTCATTATAAGCACGATATCGGCATAGACCTTGCTTTTCCCTTCAAGAAAAGGGTTAGGTCTGGTTTCACCAGTTGTCAGGCTTGAGTAGATTGGTCCTCCTGTCACTAGGTTTTTCTATTCTTCTTGCCCGAAATGTTAAAATATTTAAGATTACACTTTGTTTTGTAACTGCACGATTTCCTATCTTAGGCGTGCATTCAAGGTTTTTCGCTTGTAAAATTTATCTCTATGCTTACTCTGGTGCATAATGTTTTCTTAAGTTTGTAATCCTGTTATGGATGTATAAAAACTAAATGAAATTAAGGAAAAAAGGTGATGAATGGGTTCGTGGGTAAAGAATTCCATCATACATTCATACTCTTAGTCATTTTATTTATCGCTCTGCACACAGAGCTGCTATGACCAAGTTGGATAGGTTCTGAGCAGGTAAAATGCAATTTTAGAGCATTATATAATATTGTTTTCAAATGTTATAGTCATTGTTACATGGTTATATAATTAGTGGTGGCTGGAAACCGACGAGATGTCTGGACGAAGGCACAGAAGACTTTATAGTGAAACCTGTGAAGGTCTTAGATGTAGGGCGACTGAGGAATTATATGGATAGTGTCAGAGACCCAAGCTATTCACCTATGGTAAAACATATAAATAAATAAAAAATTCATTTACATTACATTGTGTATTACTACGGAAATGACATCAATCAGTTCGACAATTCTATTCATACCTTGGAATCCGGGTTACGGATTAATTGTCTGGGTTAACCTTTTACGGATGGTGTACCATACCCATGTGACCCGTAATTGCATCGTCATTGGAGTTCGCCCACATCGTGTTGTTTTACGTTTACAGTTGTCTTCTCTATCTCATGCCCAGCAGATTACCTTATTTTGTATGATGATTTTTTTTTTCTTCCGGTTTTGGCTTTAATGCCCTGCTCTGCCATGGTACGTGGCACGAGCAGGGTCTACCCACTACAGTTTCTGCTCCTCAACCCTAACGTTGCATCGACAAAGAAGGATTAGTGTGAAGATCCAACGGTCCAGTGTAACTCGGGTCAGAATCAAGCTAGCTCTCGGTTGCTTTATTGCATTTTCCATTTTCGTTCCCGGGCTTCCGCTCTGTCTTTCTCCATGCTCTCTGCAGTGCCAGTGTTACCATCAACCCAGGGCCGAGGACTCGATGCATGGTTTCAGTTACAGGGTTATAGTTTCTCTTCCACTGTGGATTCCGCGTGAGAACAGGGTAACCCTATTTTATTATTTGACCCTATGTTCTGTTATTTTTTTTCATCATTTTCATTTCTTATTGCTAATTGCAAATGTGGTGTCTCTACATGTTCATCTCCAGAGGACCGAGAATTACCTCTCAAGGCAGTGTGATGAACTTCCAACCAGATTCCCTCGCTCGGTATGATCCGGGTAAGAAGCTTCCACTGTTTTTTGGTTGTCCGAGGCTGGGTGGTTCGATTGTTGATGAGATGTTTTATCTTAGGCTCTTAATCTTCATTTTTATGTATGTATGGGAAGTTGCAAGTCTGGACAGTCCAATGTTGTTTGACTGGTACTCCTCTGTTAAGTTCAAGGGTTTGTCTGTCATTTAGAACTGTAGAGTCTAAATAACCTTTGAGGAATTTGTAGTCTGGAATTCTTAGTTTCCTTTATAAGCACGATATCGGTATAGATCTTGCTTTTCCCTTCAGGAAAAGTGTTAGGTCTAGTTTCACGAGTTGTCAAGCTTGAGTGGACTGCTCCTCCTGTCGCTAGGTTTTGTTATTCTGCTTGCCCGAAATGTTAAAATATTTAAGATTACACTCTGTTTTGTAACTGCACGTTTCCTATCTTAGTCGTGCATTCAAGGTTTTTCGCTTGTAAAATTTATCTCTATGCTTACTCTAGTCCATAATGTTCTCTTAAGTTTGTAATTCTGTTAAGTTTTTAATTCTATTATGGATGTATAAAAACTAATTGAAATTAAGGGAAAAAGGTGATGAATGGATTCGTGGGTGAAGAATTCCATCATACATTCATACTCTTAGTCATCTAATTTATTGCTCTGCATACAGAGCTTCTATGAAGAAGTTGGATAGGTTCTGAGCAGGTAAAATGCCAATTTGAGGCCATTACATACTGTTGTTTTCGAATGTTATAGTTATTGTTACATGGTTATATAATCAGTGGTGGCTGGAAACTAACAAGATGTTTGGACGAAGGTGCAGAAGACTTTATAGTGAAACCTGTGAAGGTCTCAGATGTAGGGAAATTGAGGAATTATATGGATAGTGTCAAAGACCCAGCTATTCACCTGTGGTAAAACACATAAATTAAAAAAATTCATATACATTACATTGTGTATTACTATGGAAATGACATCAATCAGTTCGACAATTCTATTCATACCTTGAAATCTGGGTTACAGATTAATTGTCTGGGTTAACCTTTTACGTATGGTGTACCATACCCATGTGACCCATAATTGCATCGTCATTGGAGTTTGCCCACATCGTGTTGTTTTACGTTTGCAATGTTTATGATTTATAGTTGTCTTCTCTATCTCATGCCGCGCTGATTACCTTATCCTGTATGATGGTTTTTTTATTTTTTATTTTTTCCGATTTTGCTTTAATGGCCTGGTTTTCCATGGTACGTGGCACGAGCAGGGTCTACCCACTTCAATTTATGCTCCTTGACCCTAATGTTGCATCGACAGAGGGGGATTAGTGTAAAGATCCAACGGTCCGGTTTAAATCAGGTCAGAATCAAGCTAGCTCTTGGTTGCTTTATCGCATTTTCCATTTTCGTTCTTGGCTTCCGCTCTGTCTTTCTCGATTCTCTCTGTAGTGCCGGTGTTACCGTCAGCCCAGGGCTGAGGATTCAATGCATGGTCTCAGTTACAGGGTTATAGTTTCTCTTCCACTGCGCATTCTGGAGAGGGCAGGGTAACTCTATTCTATTATTTGACCCTATGTTCTGTATTTGTTTTCATCGTTTTCATTTCTTATTACTAATTGCAAATGTGGTGTCTCTACAGGTTCATCTCCAGAGGTCCCGGGAATTACCTGTCAAGGCAGTGTGATGAACTTCCAACCAGATTTCCTTGCTCGATATGATTCGGGTAAGAAGCTTCAACTGTTTTCTGGTTGTCCAGATCTGGGTGGTTCAACTCTTGATGAGATGTTGTCTCTTAGGCTCATAATCTTCATTGTTTGTTGTATGGGAAGTCGCAAGGCTGGACAGTCCAGCGCTTTTTGCCTGGTACTCCTCTGTTAATTACAAGGGTTTGTTTGCCATTTAGAACTGTAGAGTCTAAATACCCTTTGAGGAATTTGTAGTCTGGAAATCTTAGTTTTCATGATAAGCACGATATCAATATAGACCTTGCTTTTCCCTTCAGGAAAAGGGTTAGGTCTGGTTTCACCAAGTTGTCAGGCTTGAGGGGACTGCTCCTCCTGTCGCTAGGTTTCGCTGTTCTGCTTGCCCGAAATGTTAAAATATTTAAGATTACACTCTGTTTTGTAACTGCACGGTTTCCTATCTTAGGCATGCATTCAAAGTTTTTCACTTGTATAATTTATTTCTATGCTTATTCTGGTGCATAATGTTTTCTTAAGTTTGTAATTCTGTTATGGATGTATAAAAACTAATTGAAATTAAGGAAAAAAGGTGATGAATGGGTTCGTGGGTAAAGAATTCCATCATACATTCATACTCTTAGTCATCTTATTTATTGCTCTGCATACAAAGCTGCTATGACCGAGTTGGATAGGTTCTGAGCAGGTAAAATGTCAATTTCAGACCATTATATATTGTTGTTTTCGAATGTTATAGTTATTGTTACATGGTTATATAATTAGTGGTGGCTGGAAACCGACGAGATGTCTGGATGAAGGCACATAAATCTTTATAGTGAAAGTTGTGAAGGTCTCAAATGTAGGGCACCTGAGGAATTATATGGATAGTGTCAAAGACCCAACTATTCACCTATGGTAAAAAAATAAATAAATAAATAAATAAAAAATAAAAAAAATAAAACAAAATAAAATAAAAATAAAAAATAAAATAAATAAAAATAAAATAAAATAAATAAAATAAATAAATAAATAAATAAAAATAAATATAAAAATATAAAAAATATAAAATATAAAATAAAATAAAAATAAAAAATCATTTACATTACATTGTGCATTACTGCAAAAATGACATCAATCAGTTCGACAATTCTATTCATAGCTTGGAATCGGGCTACGGATTAATTGTCTGGGTTAACGTTTTACGGATGGTGTACCATACCCATGTGACCCGTAATTGCATCGTCATTGGAGTTTGCCCACATCATGTTGTTTTACGTTTGCAGTGTTTATGATTTACAGTTATCTTCTCTATCTCATGCCCAACAGATTACCTTATCCTGTATGATGGTTTTTATTTTTATTTTTTTTTTATTTTATTTTTTTTACGGTTTTGCCTTTAATGCCCTGATTTGCCATGGTACATGGCACGAGCAAGGTCTAAACACTGTATTTTATGCACCTTGACCCAAACGTTGCATCGACGGAGGAGGATAATTGTGAAGATCCAACGATCCATTTTAACTCGGGTCAGAATCAAGCTAGCTCTCAGTTTCTTTATCGCATTTTCCATTTTCGTTCCGAGGCTTCCGCTCTATCTTTCTCCATGCTCTCTATGGTGTTGATGTTACCGTCAGCCCATGGGCGAGGACTCGATGCATGGTCTCCGTTATAGGGTTATAGTTTCTCTTCCGCTACGAATTCCGGTTGAGGGCAGGGTAACCCCGTTTTATTATTTGACACTATGTTCTATTATTTGTTTTCATCATTATCATTTCTTATTACTAATTGCAAATGTGGTGTCTCTACAGGTTCATCTCCAGAGGACCCGGGAATTACCTGTCAAGGCAGTGTGATGAACTTCCAACCAGATATCCTTGCTCGGTATGATCCGGGTAAGAAGCTTCAACTGTTTTCTGGTTGTCCGGATCTAGGTAGTTTGACTCTTGATGGGATGTTGTCTCTTAGGCTCATAATCTTCATTGTTGGTTGTATGGGCAGTCGCAAGGCTAGACAGTCCAGCACTGTTTGCCTGGTACTCCTCTGTTAAATTCAAGGTTTGTCTGTCATTTAGAACTGTAGAGTCTAAATACCCTTTGGGGAATTTGTAATCTAGAATTCTTAGTTTTCAATACAAGCACGATATCGGTATAGACCTTGCTTTTCCCTTCAGGAAAAGGGTTAGGTCTGGTTTCACCAGTTGTCAGGCTTGAGCGGACTGCTCCTCCTGTCACTACGTTTTGTTGTTCTTCTTGCCCGAAATGTTAAAATATTTAAGATTACACTCTATTTTGTAACTTCACAGTTTCCTATCTTAGACATGCATTCAAGGATTTTCGCTTGTATAATTTATCTCTATGCTTACACTGGTGCATAATTTTTTCTTAAGTTTGTAATTATGTTATGGATGTATAAAAACTAATTGAAATTAAGGAAAAAAGGTGATGAATGGGTTCGTGGGTAAATAATTCCATCATACATTCATACTCTTAGTCATCTTATTTATTTCCCTCCATACAGAGCTGTCATGACCAAGTTGGATAGGTTCTGAGCAGGTAAAATGCCAATTTTAGACCACTATATACTGTTGTTTTCGAATGTTATAGTTATTGTTACATGGTTATATAATTAGTGTTGGTTGGAAACTGACGAAATGTCTAGACGAAGGCACAGAAGACTTTATAGTGAAACCTGTGAATATCTCAGATGTAGGGCGACTGAGGAATTATATGGATAGTGTCAGAGACCCAGCTATTCACCTATGGTAAAACATACAAATAAAAAAAAAATCATTTACATTACATTGTTTATTACTACGGAAATGACATCAATCAGTTCGACAATTCTATTCATACCTTGGAATCCGGGTTACGGATTAATTGTCTCGGTTAACCTTTTACTGATGGTGTACCATACCCATGTGACCCGTAATTGCATCGTCATTGGATTTCGCCCACATCGTGTTGTTTTATGTTTGCAGTGTTTATGATTTACAGTTGTATTCTCTATCTCATGCCCAGCAGATTACCTTATCCTGTATGATGATTTTTTTTTTAATTTTTTTTTCCGGTTTTAACTTTAATGCCCTGCTCTGCCATGGTACGTGGCACGAGCAGGGTCTACCGACTACAGTTTATGCTCCTCGACCCTAACGTTTCATTGACGGAGGAGGATTAGTGTGAAGATCCAACGGTCCGGTTTAACTCAGGTGAGAATCAAGCTAGCTCTCTGTTGCTTTATTGCATTTTCCATTTTCGTTCTCGGGTTTCCGCTCTGTCTTTCTCCATGCTCTCTACGATGTCGATGTTACCGTCAACCCAGGGTGGAGGACTCGATGCATGGTCTCAGTTGGAGGGTTATAGTTTCTCTTCCGCTGCGGATTCCAGGTGAGGGCAAGGTAACCCTGTTTTATAATTTGACCCTATGTTCTGTTATTTGTTTTCATCGTTTTCATTTCTTATTGCTAATTGGAAATGTAGAGTCTCTACAGGTTCATCTCCAGAGGACCCGGGAATTCCCTGTTAATGCAGTGTGATGAACTTCCAACCAGATTTCCTCGCTCGGTATGATCCGAGTAAGAAGCTTCCACTATTTTCTGGTTGTCCGGATCTGGGTGATTCGACTCTTGATGAGATGTTGTCTCTTAGACTCATAATCTTCATTGTTGGTTGCATGGGAAGTCACAAGGCTGGACATTCCAGCGCTATTTTCCTGGTACTCCTCTGCTAAATTCAAGGGTTTGTCTGTCGTTTAGAACTATAGAGTCTAAATACCCTTTGAGGAATTTGTAGTCTGGAATTCTTAGTTTTCATTATAAGCACGATATCAGTATAGACCTTGATTTTCCCTTCAGGAAAAGGGTTAGGTTTGGTTTCACCAGTTGTCAGGCTTGAACAGACTACTCCTACTGTCGCTAGGTTTTGTTGTTCTGCTTGCCCAAAATGTTAAAATATTTAAGGTTACACTGTGTTTTGTAACTGCACGGTTTCCTATCTTAGGCGTGCTTTCAAGGTTTTTCTCTTGTATAATTTATCTCTATGCTTACTCTGGTGCATAGTGTTTTCTTAAGTTTGTAATTCTGTTAAGTTTGTAATTCTTTTATGGATGTATAAAAACTAACTGAAATTAAGGAAAAAAGGTGATGAATGTGTTCATGGGTAAAGAATTCCATCATACATTCATACTCTTAGTCATCTTATTTATTGCTCTGCATATAGAGTTGCTATGAGTAGGTAAAATGCCAATTTCAGACCATTATATACTATTGTTTTCGAATGTTATAGTTATTGTTACATGGTTATATAATTAGTGGTGGATGGAAACCGACGAGATGTCTTGGACGAAGGCGCAGAAGACTTTATAGTGAAACCTGTGAAGGTATCAGATGTAGTGCGACTGAGGAATTATATGGACAATGTCAGAGACCCAGCTATTCACCTATGGTAAAACATTCAAATAAAAAAAAAATCATTTACATTATATTGTGTATTACTACGGAAATGACATCAATCAGTTCGACAATTCTATTCATACCTTGCAATCCGGGTTACGGATTAATTGTCTCGGTTAACCTTTTACGGAAAATGCGATAAAGCAACCGAGAGCCAGCTTGATTCTGACCTGAGTTAAACCAGACTGTTGGATCTTCACACTAATCCTCCTCCATCAATGAAATGTTAGCGTCGAGGAGCATAAACTGCAGTGGGTAGACCCTGCTCATGCCACGTACCATGGCAGAGCAGGGCATTATAGCCAAAACCGAAAAAAAAAAAAAAAAATAATAATAATAATAAAAATTAAAAATTAAAAAAAATTAAAAAAAAAAAAAATATCGTCACACAGGATAAGGTAATCTGATGGGCATGAGATAGAGAAGACAACTGTAAATCATAAACACTACAAACGTAAAACAACACGATGTGGGCGAAGTCCAATTGTATGGGTTAACCTTTTACGGATGGTGTACCATACCCATGTGACCCATAATTGCATCGTCATTGGAGTTCGCCCACATCGTGTTGTTTTACGTTTGCAGTGTTTATGATATACAATTGTCTTCTCTATCTCATGCCCAGCTGATTATCTTATCCTGTACATTTTTTCTTCTTCTTTTTTGCCGGTTTTGGCTTTAATGCCCTCCTGTGCCATGGTACGTAGCACGAGCAGGGTATACCCCTTGCATTTTATGCTCCTCGACTCTAACGTTGCATCAATAGAGGAGGACTAGTGTGAAGATACAACGGTCCGGTTTAACTCAAGTCAGAATCAAGCTAGCTCTCGGTTGCTTTATCGCATTTTCTATTTTTGTTCCAAGGCTTCCGCTCTATCTTTATCCATGCTCTCTGCGATGCCGGTGTTACCGTCGGCACAGGGCCGAGGACTCGATGCATGGTCTCAGTTACAGGGTTATAGTTTCTCTTCCGCTGCGGATTCCGGGTGAGGACAGGGTAACCGTGTTTTATTATTTGACCCTATGTTCTGTTATTTTCTTTCATCATTTTCATTTCTTATTGATAATTGCAAATATGGTGTCTCTACAAGTTCATCTCCAGAGGACCCGGGAATTACCTGTCAAGGCAGTGTGATGAACTTCCAACTAGACTTCCTCGCTCGGTATGATCTAGGTAAGAAGCTTCCACTGTTTTTTGGTTGTCCGGATCTGGGCGGTTTGACTCTTGATGAGATGTTGTCTCTTAGGCTCATAATCTTCATTGTTATGTATGTATGGGAAGTTACAAGTCTGCACAGTCCAATGTTGTTTGCCTGGTACTCCTCTGTTAAATTCAAGGGTTTGTCTGTCGTTTACAACTGTAGAGTATAAATAACCTTTGAGGAATTTGTAGTCTAGAATTCTTAATTTTCATTATAAGCATGATATCAGTATAGACCTTGCTTTTCCCTTCAGGAAAAGGGTTAGGTCTGGTTTCACTAGTTGTCAGGCTTCAGCAGACTGCTCCTACTGTCGCTAGGTTTATTGTTCTACTTACCCGAAATGTTAATATATTTAAGATTACACTCTGTTTTGTAACTGCACGGTTTCCTATCTTAGGCGTGCAGTCAAGGTTTTTCGCTTGTAAAATTTATCTCTATGCTTACTCTGGTCCATAATGTTCTCTTAAGTTTGTAATTCTATTATGTTTGTAATTCTATTATGGATGTATAAAAACTAATTGAAATTAAGGAAAAAAGGTGATGAATGGGTTCGTGGGTGAAGAATTCCATCATACATTCATACTCTTAGTCATCTTATTTATTTCTCTGCATACAAAGCTGCTATGAAGAAGTTGGATAGGTTTTGAGCAGGTAAAATGACAATTTCATACCATTACATACTGTTGTTTTCGAATGTTATAGTTATTGTTACATGGTTATATAATCAGTGGTGGCTGGAAACTGACGAGATGTCTGCACAAAGGCACAAAAGACTTTATAGTGAAACCTGTGAAGGTCTCAAATGTAGGGCAACTGAGGAATTATATGGATAGTGTCAGAGACCTAGCTATTCACCTACGGAAATGACATCAATCAGTTCGACAATTCTATTCATACCTTGGAATCCAGGTTTCAGATTAATTGTCAGGGTTAACCTTTTACGGACGGTGTACCATACCCATGTGACCCGTAATTGCATCGTCATTGGAGTTCGCCCACATCGTGTTGTTTTACGCTTGTAGTATTTATGATTTACAGTTGTCTTCTCTATCTCATGCCCAGCTGATTACCTTATCCTGTATGATGATTTTTTTTTTTCTGGTTTTCGCTTTAATGCCCTGCTCTGCCATGGTACGTGGCATGAGCAGGGTCTACCCATTGCAGTTTATGCTCCTCGACCCTAATGTTGCATCGATGGAGGGGGATTAGTGTAAAGATCCAATGGTCCCGTTTAACTCACGTCAGAATCAAGCTAGCTCTCGGTTGCTTTATCGCATTTTCCATTTTCGTTCTCTGGCTTCCGCTCTGTCTTTCTCCATTCTCTCTGCGGTGTCGGTGTTACCGTCAGCCCAGGGCCGAGGACTCGACGCATGGTCTCAGTTACAGGGTTATAGTTTCTCTTCCGCTGCGGATTCCGGGTGAGGACAAGCTAACCCTGTTTTATTATTTGACCCTATGTTCTGTTATTTTCTTTCATCGTTTTCATTTCTTATTGCTAATTGCAAATGTGGTGTCTCTACAGGTTCATCTCTAGACGACCCAGGAATTACCTCTCAAGGTAGTGTGATGAACTTCCAACCAGATTTACTTGCTCGATATGATCCGGGTAAGAAGCTTCCATTGTTTTCTGGTTGTCCAGATCTGGGTGGTTCGACTCTTGAAGAGATGTTGTCTCTTAGGCTCATAATCTTCATTGTTGGTTGTATGAGAAGTCACAAGGCTGGACAATCCAGCGCTGTTTGCCTGGTACTCCTCTGTTAAATTCAATGGTTTTTCTATCGTTTAGAACTGTAGAGTCTAAATACCCTTCCAGGAATTTGTAGTCTGGAATTCTTTGTTTTCATTATAAGCACGATATCGGTATAAACCTTGCTTTTCCCTTCAGGAAAAGGGTTAGGTCTAGTTTCACCAGTTGTTAGGCTTGGGCGAACTGCTCCTCCTGTCGCTAGGTTTTGTTGTTCTTCTTGCCTGAAATGTTAAAATATTTAAGATTACACTCTGTTTTGTAACTGCACGGTTTCCTCTCTTAGGCATGGATTCAAGTTTTTTCGCTTGGAAAATTTATCTCTATGCTTACTCTGGTGCATAATGTTTTCTTAAGTTTGTAATTCTGTTAAGTTTGTAATTCTGTTATGGATGTATAAAAACTAATTGAAATTAAGGAAAAAAGGTGATGAATGGGTTCGTGGGTAAAGAATTCCATCATACATTCATACTCTTGGTCATCTTATTTATTGCTCTGCATACAGAGTTGCTATGACCAAGTTGAATAGGTTCTGAGCAAGTAAAATGCCAATTTCAGACCATTATACACTGTTGTTTTCGAATGTTATAGTTTTTGTTACATGGTTATATAAATAGTGGTGGCTGGAAACCGACGAGATGTCTGGACGAAGGAGCAGAAGACTTTATAGTGAAACCTTTGAAGGTCTCAAATGTAGGGCGACTGAGGAATTATATTCGTAATTCTATTCATACCTTGGAATCTGGGTTACGGATTAATTGTCTGGGTTAACCTTTTACGGATGGTGTACCATACCCATGTGACCCATAATTGCATCGTCATTGGAGTTCACCCACATCGTGTTGTTTTACGTTTGCAGTGTTTATGATTTACAGTTGTCTTCTCTATCTCATGCCCAACAGATTACCTTATCTTGTATGACGATTTTTTCTTCCAGTTTTGGCTTTAATGCCCTGCTCTGCCATGGAACGTGGCACGAGCAGGGTCTACCCACTGCAGTCTATGCTCCTCGACCCTAAAATTGCATCGACGGAGGAGGATTAGGGTGAAGATCCAACGGTCCGGTTTAACTCAATTTAGAATCATCTAGCTCTCTGCTGCTTTATCGCATTTTCCTTTTTCATTCCCGGGCTTCCGCTCTGTCTTTCTACAAGCTCTCTGTGGTGCTGATGTTACTGTCAGCCTAGGGCCAAGGACTCGATGCATGGTCTCAGTTACAGGGTTATATTTTCTCTTCCGCTACGGATTTCGGGTGAGGGCAGGGTAACCTTGTTTTATTATTTGACCCTATGTTTTGTTATTTGCTTTCATCATTTTCATTTATTATTGCAAATTGCAAATGTGGTGTCTCTACAGGTTCATCTCCAGAGGACCCGAGAATTACATGTCAAGGCAGAGTGATAAACTTCCAACCAAATTTCCTCGCTCGGTATGATCTGGGTAAGAAGCTTCCACTGTTTTTTGGTTGTCCGGATTTGGGTGGTTTGACTCTTGAAGAGATGTTTTCTCTTAGGCTCATAATCTTCATTTTTGGTTTTATGGGAAGTTGCAAGCTCGATGTTTGCCTGGTACTCCTCTGTTAAATTCAAGGGTTTGTATGTCATTTAGAACTGTAGAGTCTAAATACCCTTTCTGGAATTTGTAGTCTGGAATTCTTAGTTTTCATTATAAGCACGATATCGATATAGACCTTGCTTTTCCCTTCAGGAAAAGGGTTAGGTCTGGTTTCACCAGTTGTCAGGCTTGAGCGGACTGCTCCTCCTGCCGCTAGGTTTTGCTGTTCTGCTTGCCCGAAATGTTAAAATATTTAAGATTACACTCTATTTTGTAACTGCACGGTTTCCTATCTTAGGCGTGCATTCAAGGTTTTTCGCTTCTACAATTTATCTCTATGCTTACTCTGGTGCATAATGTTTTCCTAAGTTTGTAATTCTATTAAGTTTGTAATTCTGTTATGGATGTATAAAAACTAATTGAAATTAAGGAAAAAAGGGTGATGAATGGGTTCGTGGGTAAAGAATTCCATCATACATTCATACTCTTAGTCATGTTATTTATTGGTGTGCATAAAGAGCTGCTATGACCAAGTTGGATAGGTTCTAAGCACGTAAAATGCCAATTTCCGATCATTATATACTGTTGTTTTCGAATGTTATAGTTATTGTTACATGGTTATATCATTAGTGATGGCTAGAAACCTATGAGATGTCTGGACGAAGGTGCAGAAGACTTTATAGTGAAACCTATGAAGGTCTCAGATGTAGGGCGACTGAGGAATTATATGGATAGTGTCAGAGACCCAGATATTCCCCTATGGTAAAACATATAAATAAATCAAAAATCATTTACATTGCATTGTGTATTACTACGGAAATGACATCAATCAGTTCGACAATTCTATTCATACATTAGAATCCGGGTTACGGATTAATTGTCTAGGTTAACCTTTTACGGATGGTGTACCATACCCATGTGACCCGCAATTGCATCATCATTGGAGTTCGCCCACATCGTGTTGTTTTACGTTTGTAGTGTTTATGATTTACAATTGCCTTCTCTATCTCATGCTTGGTAGATTACCTTATCCTGTATGATGATTTTTTTTTTTCCGGTTTTGGCTTTAGTGACGTGCTCTGCCATGGTACGTGGCACGAGCAGGGTCTACCCACTGCAATTTATGCTCCTTGACCCTAACGTTGCATCGACAGAGGAGGATTAGTGTGAAGATCCAAGGGTCTAGTTTAACTCAAGTGAGAATCAAGCTAGCTCTCGGTTGCTTTATCGCATTTTCCATTTTCGTTCCCGGGCTTCTGCTCTGTCTTTCTCCATGCTCTCTGTGATGTCGGTGTTATCGTCAGCCTAGGGCCGAGGAATCGATGCATGGTCTTAGTTACAGGGTTATAGTTTCTCTTCCGCTGCGGATTCCGGGTGAGGGCAAGGTAACCCAGTTTTATTATTTGACCCTATGTTTTGTTATTTGTTTTCATCGTTTTCATTTCTTATTACTAATTGCAAATGTGGTGTCTCTACAGGTTCATCTCCAGTGGACCTAGGAATTACCTGTCAAGGCAGTGTGATGAACTTCCAACCAGATTTCCTTGCTCGGTATGATTCGGGTACGAAGCTTCCACTGTTTTCTGGTTGTCCGCATCTGGGCGATTCGACTCTTGATGAGATGTTGTATCTTAGGCTCATAATCTTCATTGTTGGTCGTATGGGAAGTCGCAAGGCTGGACAGTCCTACGCTGTTTGCCTGGTACTCCTTTGTTAAATTCAAGGTTTTGTTTGTCGTTTAGAACTGTAGAGTATAAATACCCTTTGAGGAATTTGTAGTCTGGAATTCTTAGTTTTCATTATAAGCACGATATCAGTATAGACCTTGCTTTTCCCTTCAGGAAAAGGGTTAGGTCTGGTTTCACCAGTTGTCAGGCTTGAGCGGGATGCTCCTCCTATCGCTATGTTTTGCTATTCTGCTTGCCCGAAATGTTAAAATATTTGAGATTACACTCTGTTTTGTAACTGCACGGTTTCATATCTTAGGCATGCATTCAAGGTTTTTCGCTTGTATAATTTATCTCTATGCTTACTCTGGTGCATAATGTTTTCTTAAGTTTGTAATTCTATTAAGTTTGTAATTTTGTTATGGATGTATAAAAACTAATTGAAATTAAGGAAAAAAGGTGATGAATGGGTTTGTGGGTAAAGAATTCCATCATACATTCATACTCTTAGTCATCTTATTTATTGCTCTGCATAAAGTGCTGCTATGACCAAGTTGGATGGGTTCTAAGCAGGTTAAATGCCAATTTCAGAACATTATATACTGTTGTTTTTGAATGTTATAGTTATTGTTACATGGTTATATAATTAGTGGTGGCTGGAAACCAACGAGATGTCTATACAAAGGTGCAGAAAACTTTATAGTGAAACCTGTGAAGGTCTTAAATGTAGGGCGAATGAGGAATTATATCGAGAGTGTCAGAGACCCAGTTATTCACCTATGGTAAAACATTAAAAAAAAAAAATATATATATATATATATATAAATAAATAAAAAATAAAAAATAAAAAATAAAAAAAAATCATTCATTTACATTACATTGTGTATTACTACGGAAATGACATCAATCAGTTCGAAAATTCTATTCATACCTTAGAATCCGGGTTACGGATTAATTGTATGGGTTAACCTTTTACGGATGGTGTATCATACCCATGTGACCCGCACTTGCATCTTCATTGGAGTTTGCCCACATCGTGTTGTTTTACGTTTGTACGTGGCACAAGCAGGGTCTACCCACTGTAATTTATGCTCCTTGACCCTAACGTTGCATCAACGGAGGAGGATTAGTGTGAAGATCCAACGGTCCAGTTTAACTCAGGTCAGAATCAAGCTAGCTCTCGGCTGCTTTATCGCATTTTCCATTTTCGTTCCCGAGCTTTCGCTCTGTCTTTCTCCATGCTCTCTGCGGTGTCGGTGTTACCGTCAGCCCAGGGCCGAGGACTCGATGCATGGTCTCAGTTACAGGGTTATAGTTTCTCTTCCGTTGCGAATTTCGGGTGAGGGAAAGGTAACCCTGTTTTATTATTTGACCCTATGTTCTGTTATTTGTTTTCACCATTTTCATTCCTTATTTATAATTTCAAATGTGGTGTCTCTACAGGTTCATCTCCAGAGGACCCGGTAATTACCTGTCAAGGCAGTGTGATGAACTTCCAACTATATTTCCTCGCTCGGTATGATCCGGGTAAGAAGCTTCCACTGTTTTCTGGTTGTCTGGATCTGGGTGGTTCGACTCTTGATGAGATGTTGTCTCTTAGGCTCATAATCTTCATTGTTGGTTTTATGGGAAGTCGCAAGGCTGGACAGTCCAGCGTTGTTTGCCTAGTATTCCTCTGTTAAATTCAAGGGTTTGTATGTCGTTTAGAACTATAGAGTCTAAATACCCTTTCTGGAATTTGTAGTCTAGAATTCTTAGTTTTCATTATAAGCACGATATCAGTATTGACCCTGCTTTTCCCTTCAGGAAAAGGGTTAGGTCTAGTTTCACCAGCTGTCAGGCTTGAGCGGACTACTCCTCCTGTCGCTAGGTTTTGCTGTTCTGCTTGCCCGAAATGTTAAAATATTTAAGATTACACTCTATTTTGTAACTGCACTGTTTCCTATCTTAGGCGTGCATTCAAGATTTTTCGCCTGTATAATTTATCTCTATCCTTACTCTGGTGCATAATGTTTTCTTAAGTTTGTAATTCTGTTATGGATGTATAAAAATTAAATGAAATTAAGGAAAAAAGGTGATGAATGGGTTCATGGGTAAAGAATTCCATCATACATTCATACTCTTAGTCATCTTATTTATTGCTCTGCATACAGAGCTGCTATGACAAAGTTGGATAAGTTCTAAGCAGGTAAAATGCCAATTTCAGACCATTATATACTGCTATTTTCGAATGTTATAGTTATTGTTACATGGTTATATAACTAGTGGTTGCTGGAAACCGACGAGATGTTTGAACGAAGGCGCAGAAGACTGTATAGTGAAACTTGTGAAGGTCTCAGATGTAGGGCGACTAAGGAATTATATGGATAGTGTCAGAGACCCAGCTATTCACCTATGGTAAAAGATATAAATAAATAAATAATCATTTACATTACATTGTGTATTACTACGGAAATGACATCAATCAGTTCGATAATTCTATTCATACCTTGGAATCTGGGTTACGGATTAATTGTTTGGGTTAACCTTTTATGGATGGTGTACCATACCCATGTGACCCATAATTGCATCATCATTAGAGTTCACCCACATCGTGTTGTTTTACGTTTGCAGTGTTTATGATTTACAGTTGTCTTCTCTATCTCATGCCCAGCAGATTACCTTATCTTGTATGATGATTTTTTTCTAGTTTTGGCTTTAATGCCCTGCTCTACCATGGTACGTGGCACGAGCAGGGTCTACCCACTGCATTTTATGCTCCTTGATGCTAACATTTCATCGACGGAGGAGGATTAGTGTGAAGATCCAACGGTCTGGTTTAACTCAGGCCAGAATCAAGCTAGCTCTCCGTTGCTTTATCTCATTTTCCATTTTCGTTCCCAGGCTTCCACTCTGTCTTTCTCCATTCTCTATGTGGTGCCGGTGTTACCATCAACCCAGGGCCGAGGACTCGATGCATGGTCTCAGTTACAGGGTTATAGTTTCTCTTCCGCTACGGATTCCAGGTGAGGGCAGGGTAACCCTGTTTTATTATTTGACCCTATGTTCTGTCATTTGTTTTCATTGTTTTCATTTCTTATTGCTAATTGCAAATATGGTGTCTTTATAGGTTCATCTACAGACGACCGGGGAATTACATGTCAAGGTAGTGCGCTGAACTTCCAACTAGATTTCTTCGCTCGGTATGATTCGGGTAAGAAGCTTACACTGTTTTCGGTTGTTCGAATCAGGGTGGTTCGACTCTTGATGAGATGTTGTCTCTTAGGCTCATAATCTTCATTGTTGGTTATATGGGAAGTCGCAATGCTGGACAGTCCAGCGCTGTTTGCCTGGTAGTACTCTTTTAAATTCAAGGGCTTGTGTGTCGTTTAGAACTGTAGAGTCTAAATACCCTTTGAGGAATTTGTAGTCTGGAATTCTTAGTTTTCATTATAAGCACAATATCGGTATAGACCTTGCTTTTCCATTCAGGAAAAGGGTTAGGTCTGGTTTCACCAATTGTCAGGCTTGAGCGGACTGCTCCTCCTGTCGCTAGGTTTTGTTGTTCTGCTTACCCAAAATGTTAAAATATTTGAGATTACACTATGTTTTGTAATTGCACGGTTTCCTATCTTAGGCATGCATTCAAGGTTTTTCGCTTGTATAATTTATCTCTATGCTTACTCTGGTGCCTAATGTTTTCTTATGTTTGTAATTCTGTTAAGTTTGTAATTCTGTTATGGATGTATAAAAAGTAATTGAAATTAAGGAAAAAAGGTGATGAATGGGTTTGTGGCTAAAGAATTCCATCATACATTCATACTCTTAGTCATCTTATTTATTGCTCTGTATACAGAGCTGCTATGACCAAGTTGGATAGGTTCCGAGCAGGCAAAATGCTAATTTCAGACGATTATATATTGTTGTTCGAATGTTATAGTTATTGTTACATGGTTATATAATTAGTGGTGGCTGGAAACCAACGAGATGTCTGGACGAAGGCGTAGAAGACTTTATAGTGAAACCTGTGAAGGTCTCAGATGTAGGGCGACTGAGGAACTATATGGATAGTGTCAGAGACCATACTATTCACCTATGGTTAAAAAAAAAAAAAAAAAAACATTTACATTACATTGCGTATTACTACGGAAATGACATCAATGAGTTCGACAATTCTTCATACCTTGGAATCCAAGTTACGGATTAATTGTCTGGGTTAACCTTTTACTGATGGTGTACCATACCCATGTGACCCATAATTGCATCGTCATTGGAATTGGCCCACATCATGTTGTTTTATGTTTGCAGTGTTTATGATTTACAATTGTCTTCTCTATCTCATGCCCAACAGATTACCTTATCCCGTATGATGATTTCTTTTTTCCGATTTTGGCTTTAATGCCCTACTCTACCATGGTACATGACACGAGCAGGGTCTACCCACTACAGTTTATGCTCCTCGACCCTAACGTTGCATCGACGGGGGAGGATTAGTGTGAAGATCCAACGGTCTGGTTTAACTCAGGTCAGAATCAAGCTAGCTCTCGGTTGCTTTATCGCATTTTCCATTTTCCTTCCCGGGCTTCCTCTCTATCTTTCTCCATGCTCTTTGCGGTGCCGGTGTTACTGTCAGCCCAGAGCCGAGGACTTGATGCATGGTCTCAGTTACAAGGTTATAGTTTCTGTTCCGCTGTGGATTCCGAGTGAGGGCAGAGTAACCCTGTTTTATTATTTGACCCTATGTTCTATTATTTGTTTTCATCGTTTTCATTTCTTATTGCTAATTGCAAATGTGGTGTCTCTACAGGTTCATCTCTAGAGGACTCGAGAATTACATGTCAAGGCAGTGTGATGAACTTCCAACCAGATTTCCTCGCTCGGTATCATCCGGGTAAGAAGCTTCCATTGTTTTTTGTTTGTCCGGATCTGGGTGGTTCGACTCTTGATGAGATGTTGTCTCTTAGGCTCATAATCTTCATTGTTGGTTGTATGGGAAGTCGCACAGCTGGACAGTCCAGCGTTGTTTGCCTGGTACTCCTCTGTTAAATTCAAGGGTTTGTCTGTCGTTTAGAACTGTAGAGTCTAAATACCCTTTGAGGAATTTGTACTCTGGAATTCTTAGTTTTCATTATAAGCACGATATCGGTATAGACCTTGCTTTTCCCTTCAAGAAAAGGGTTAGGTCTGTTTTCACTAGTTGTCAGGCTTGAGCGGACTGCTCCTCCTGTCACTAGGTTTTGCTGTTCTACTTGCCCGAAATGTTAAAGTATTTAAGATTACACTCTGTTTTGTAACTGCACGGTTTCTTATCTTAGGCGTGCATTCGAGGTTTTTCGCTTGTAAAATTTATCTCTATGCTTACTCTAGTGCATAATGTTTTCTTAAGTTTGTAATTCTTTTATGGATGTATAAAAACTAATTGAAATTAAGGAAAAAATGTGATGAATGGGTTCATGGGTAAAGAATTCCTTCATACATTCATACTCTTAGTCATCTTATTTATTGCTCTGCATACAGAGCTGCTATGACCAAGTTGGATAGGTTTTGAGAAGGTAAAATGCCAATTTCAGACCATTATATACTGTTGTTTTCAAATGTTATAGTTATTGTTACATGGTTATATAATTAGTGGTGGCTGGAAACTGACGAGATGTCTGGACGAAGGCGCAGAAGACTTTATAGTGAAACCTGTGAAGGTCTCAGATGTAGGGTGACTGAGGAATTATATGGATAGTGTCAGAGACCCAGCTATTCACCTACAGTAAAACATATAAATTAAAAAATAAAAAATAAAAAATAAATAAAATATATATATATATATATAAATATATCATTTAAATTACATTGTGTATTACTACAGAAATTACATCAATCAGTTCGACAGTTCTATTCATACCTTGGAATCCAGGTTACGGATTAATTGTCTGGGTTAACCTTTCACGGATTGTGTACCATACCCATGCGACCCGTAATTGCATCGTCATTTGAGTTTGCCCACATCGTGTTGTTTTACGTTTACAGTGTTTATGATTTACAGTTGTCTCCTCTATCTCATGCCCAGCAGATTACCTTATCATGTATGATTGTCTGGGTTAACCTTTCATGAAGGGCGTACCATACCCATGTGATCCGTAATTGCATCGTCATTGGAGTTTGCCCACATCGTGTTGTTTTACGTTTGCAGTGTTTACGATTTACAGTTGTCTTCTCTATCTCAGATTACCTTTTCATGTATGTTTTTTTTTTTTTTTTTTTTTTTTTTTTTCTCGGTTTTGGCTTTAATACCCTACTCTGCCATGGTGAGTGGCACGAGCAGGGTCTACCCACTGTAGTTTATGCTCCTCGACCCTAACGTTGCATCGACGGAGGAGGATTAGTGTGAAGATCCAACGGTCTGGTTTAACTCAGGTTAGAATCAAGCAAGCTCTCGGTTGCTTTATCGTATTTTCCATTTTTCGTTCCCGGGCTTCTGCTCTGTCTTTCTCCATGCTCTTTGTGGAGTTGGTGTTACCGTTAGCCCAGGCCCAAGGCCTCGATGAATGGTCTTAGTTAGAGAGTTATAGTTTCTCTTCCGCTGCGGATTCCGGGTGAGGGTAGGGTAACCCTATTTTATTATTTGACCCTATGTTCTGTTGTTTGTTTTCATCGTTTTTATTTCTTATTGCTAATTGCAAATGTGGTGTCTCTACAGGTTCATTTCCAGAGGACCCGAGAATTACCTATCAAGGCAGTGTGATGAACTTCCAACCAAATTTCCTCGCTCGGTATGATCCGGGTAAGAAGCTTCAACTGTTTTCTAGTTGTCCGGATCTGGGTGGTTCGACTCTTGGTGAGATGTCGTCTCTTAGGCTCATAATCTTCATTGTTGGTTGTATGGGAAGTCGCAAGGCTGGATATTCCAGCACTATTTGGCTGGTACTCCTCTATTAAATTCAAGGGTTTGTCTGTCGTTTACAATTGTAGAGTCTAAATACCCTTTGAGGAATTTGTAGTTTGGAATTCTTAGTTTTCATTATAAGCACGATATCAGTATAGACCTTGCTTTTCCCTTCAGGAAAAGGGTTATGTCTGGTTTCACCAGTTGTCAGGCTTGAGCATACTGCTCCGCTTGTCACTAGGTTTTGCTGCTCTGCTTGCCCGAAATGTTAAAATATTTAAGATTACACTCTATTTTGTAATTGCACAGTTTCCTATGTTAAGCGTGCATTCAAGGGTTTTCCCCTGTATAATTTATCTCTATGCTTACTCTGGTGCATAATGTTTTCTTAAGTTTGTAATTCTGTTAAGTTTGTAACTCTGTTATGGATGTATAAAAACTAATTGAAATTAAGGAAAAAAGGTGATGAATGGGTTCGTGGGTAAAGAATTCCATCATACATTCATACTCTTAGTCATCTTATTTATTTCTCTGCATACAGAGCTGCTATGACCAAGTTGGATAGGTTCTGAGCAAGTAAAATGCCAATTTCAGACCATTATATATTGTTGTTTTCGAATGTTATAGTTATTGTTACATGGTTATATAATTAGTGGTGGCTAGAAACCGACGAGATGTCTGGACAAAGGCGCAAAAGACTTTATAGTGAAACCTGTGAAGCTCTCAGATGTAGGGCAACTGAGGAATTATATGGATAGTGTCAGAGACCCAGCTATTCACCTACGGTAAAACATATAAATAAATAAATAAATTCATTTACATTACATTGTGTATTACTACAGAAATGACATCAATCAGTTCGACAGTTCTATTCATACCTTAGAATCCGGGTTATAGATTAATTGTTTGGGGTAACCTTTTACAGATGGTGTACCATACCCATGTGACCCGTAATTGCATCATCATTGGAGTTCGCCCACATCGTGTTGTTTTACGTTTGCAGTGTTTATGATTTACAGTTGTCTTCTCTATCTCATGCCCACCAGATTACCTTATCCTGTATGATGGGATTTTTTTTTTTTGGTACGGTTTTGGCTTTAATGCCCTGCTTTGCCATGGTATGTGGCACGAGCAGGTTCTACCCACTATATTTTAGGCTCCTTAACCCTAACGTCGCATAGACAGAGGAGGATTAGTGTGAGGATCCAACGGTCCGGTTTAACTCAGGTCAAAATCAAGCTAGCTCTCGGTTGCTTTATCGCATTTTCCATTTTCGTTCCCAGGCTTCCGCTCTGTCTTTCTCCATGCTCTCTGTGGTGCCGGTGTCAGTTACAGGGTTATAGTTTCTCTTCTGCTGCAGATTTCGGGTGAGGGCAGGGTAACCATGTTTTATTATTTGACCCTATGTTCTGTTATTTGTTTTCATCGTTTTCATTTCTTATTGCTAATTGCAAATGTGGTGTCTCTACAGGTTCATCTCCAAAGGACCCGGGAATTACCTGTCAAAGCAGTTTGATGAACTTCCAACCAGATTTCCTTACTCGGTATGATCAGGGTAAAAAGCTTCCACTGTTTTCTGGTTGTTCGGATCTAGGTGGTTCGACTCCTGATGAGATCTTGTCTCTTATGCTCATAATCTTCATTGTTGGTTGTATGGGAAGTCACAAGGCTGGATAGTCTAGCGCTGTTTGCCTGGTACTCCTTTGTTAAATTCAAGGGTTTGTCTGTCGTTTAGAATTGTAGAGTCTAAATACCCTTTCTGGAATTTGTAGTCTGGAATTCTTAGTTTTCATTATAAGCACGATATCGGTATAGACCTTGCTTTTCGCTTCAGGAAAAGGGTTAGGTCTGGTTTCACCAGTTGTCAGGCTTGAGCGGATTGCTCCTCCTGTCGCTAGGTTTTGTTGTTCTGCTTGCCCGAAATGTTAAAATATTTAAGATTACACTCTGTTTTGTAAATACACGGTTTCCTATCTTAGGCGTGCATTCAAGGTTTTTCGCTTGTATAATTTATCTCTATGCTTACTCTGTTGTATAATGTTTTCTTATGTTTGTAATTCTGTTATGGATGTATAAAAACTAATTGAAATTAAGGAAAAAAGGTGACGAATGGGTTCGTGGGTAAAGAATTCCATCATACATTCATACTCTTAGTCATCTTATTTATTGCTCTGCATACAAAGTTGCTATGACCAAGTTGGATAGGTTCTGAGCAGGTAAAATGCCAATTTCAGACCATTATATACTGTTGTTTTCGAATGTTATAGTTATTGTTACATGGTTATATAATTAATGGTGGTTGGAAACCAACGAGATGTCAGACGAATGCGCAGAAGACTTTATAGTTAAACGTGTGAAGGTCTCAGATGTAGGGCGACTGAGGAATTATATGGATAGTGTGAGAGACCCAACTATTCACCTATGGTAAAACATATAAATAAATAAAAATTCATTTACATTACATTGTGCATTACTATGGAAATCACATCAATCAGTTCGACAATTCTATTCATACCTTGGAATCCGGGTTATGGATTAATTGTCTAGGTTAACCTTTTACGGATGGTGTACCATACCTATGTGACCCGTAATTTTATCGTCATTGGAGTTCGCCCACATAGTGTTGTTTTACGTTTGCAGTGTTTATGATTTACAGTTGTCTTCTCTATCTCATGCCCAGAAGGTTACCCGATGATTTTTATTTTTATTTTTATTTTTTTTTTATTTTTTATTTTTTTTTTTTTTTCATTTTTTATTTATTTATTTATTTATTTATTTGTTTTTTTTTTTTTTTTGGCTTTAATGCCCTACTCCGCCATGGTACATGGCATGAGCAGGGTCTACCCACTGTAGTTTATGCTCCTTGACCCTAACATTGCATCGACGGAGGAGGATTAGTGTGAAGATCCAACGGTCTGGTTTAACTCCGGTCAGAATCAAGCTAGCTCTCGGTTGCTTTATCGCATTTTCCATTTCCCTTCCTCGGTTTCCACTTTGTCTTTCTCCATGCTCTCTATGGTGCGGTGTTACCATCAGCCCCGGGCCGAGGACTCGATGCATGGTCTCAGTTACAGGGTTATAGTTTCTCTTCTGCTGCGGATTCCGGGTGAGGGCAAGGTAACCCTGTTTTATTATTTGACCCTATGTTATGTTATTTGTTTTCATCGTTTTCAATTCTTATTGCTAATTGCAAATGTGGTGTCTCTACAGGTTCATCTCCAGTGGACTCAAGAATTACCTGTCAAGGTAGTGTGATGAACTTCCAACCATATTTCCTCGCTCAATATGTTTCAGGTAAGAAGCTTCCACTGTTTTCTGGTTGTCCAGATCTGGGTGGTTCGACTCTTGATGAGATGTTGTCTCTTAGGCTCATAATCTTCATTGTTGGTTGTATGGGAAGTCACAAGGCTGGACAGTCCAACGCTGTTTGCTTGGTACTCCTCTGTTAAATTCAAGGGTTTGTTTGTCGTTTAGAACTGTAGAGTCTAAATACCCTTTGAGGAATTTGTAGTATAGAACTCTTAGTTTTCATTATAAGCACGATATCGGTATAGACCTTGCTTTTCCCTTCACGAAAAGGGTTAGGTCTAGTTTCACCAGTTGTCAGGCTTGAGCAGACTGCTCCTCCTATCACTAGGTTTTGTTGTTTTACTTGCCCGAAATGTTAAAATATTTAAGATTACACTATGTTTTGTAACTGCACGGTTTCCTGTCTTAGGCGTGCATTCAAGTTTTTTCGCTTGTATATTTTATCTCTATGCTTACTCTGGTGCATAATGTTTTCTTAAGTTTGTAATTCTGTTAAGTTTGTAATTCTGTTATGGATGTATAAAAACTAATTGAAATTAAGGAAAAAAGGTGATGAATGGGTTCGTGGGTAAAGAATTCCATCATACATTCATACTCTTAGTCATCTTATTTATTGCTCTGCATATAGCGCTGCTATGACCAAGTTGGATAGGTTCTAAGCAGGTAAAATGCCAATTTCAGACCATTATATACTGTTGTTTTCGAATGTTATAGTTATTGTTACATGGTTATATAATTAGTGGTTGCTGGAAACTGACGAGATGTCTGGACGAAGGCGCAGAAGACTTTATAGTGAAACCTGTGCTGGTCTCAGATGTAGGGCGACTGAGGAATTATATGGATAGTGTCAAAGACCCAGTTGTTCACCTATGGTAAAAAAAAAATAAAAAAAAAATCATTTACATTACATTGTGTATTACTATGGAAATGACATCAATCAGTTCGACAATTCTATTCATACCTTGGAATCCGGGTTATGGATTAATTGTCTGGGTTAACCTTTTACGGATGGCGTACCATACCCATGTGACCCGTAATTGCATCGTCATTGGACTTCGCCCACATCGTGTTGTTTTATGTTTGCAGTGTTTATGATTTACAGTTGTCTTCTCTATCTCATGCCCAGCAGATTACCTTATCCTGTATGATGATTTTTTTTCCGGTTTTCTCTTTAATGCCATACTCTGCCATGGTACGTGGCACAAGTAGGGTCTACCCATTGCATTTTATGCTCCTCGACCCTAACGTTGCATTGATGGAGGAGGATTAGTGTGAAGATCCAACAGTCTGGTTTAACTCAGGTCAAAATCAAGCTAGCTCTCCGTTGCTTTATCGCATTTTCCATTTTCGTTCTTGGGCTTCCATTCTGTCTTTCTCCATGCTCTCTGCGGTGCCGGTGTTACCGTCAGCTCAGGGCCAAGGACTCGATGCATGGTCTCAATTACAGGGTTATAGTTTCTCTTCCGCTGCAGATTCCGGGTGGGGGCAGGGTAACCCTGTTTTATTATTTGACCCTATGTTCTGTTATTTGTTTTCATCGTTTTCATTTCTTATTGCTAATTGCAAATGTGGTGTCTCTACAGTTTCATCTCCAGAGGACGCGGGAATTATCTGTCAAGGCAGTGTAATGAACTTCCAACCAGATTTCCTCGCTCGGTATGATCCGGGTAAGAAGCTTCCATTGTTTTCTGGTTGTCCGGATCTGGGTGGTTCGACTCTTGATGAGATGTTGTCTCTTAGGCTCATAATCTTCATTATTGACTGTATGGGAAGTTGCAAGGCTGGACAGTCCAGCATTGTTTGCCTGGTACTCCTCTGTTAAATTTAAGGGTTTGTCTGTCGTTTAGAACGGTAGAGTCTAAATACCCTTTGAGGAATTTGTAGTATGGAATTCTTAGTTTTCATTATAAGCATGATGTCGGTATAGACCTTGCTTTTCCCTTCAGGAAAAGGGTTAGGTCTGGTTTCTCGAGTTGTGAGGCTTGAGTGGACTGCTCCTCCTGTCGCTAGGTTTGCTATTCTACTTGTCCGAAATGTTAAAATATTTAAGATTAGACTCTGTTTCGTAACTGCACGGTTTCCTATCTTAGGCGTGCATTCAAGGTTTTTCGCTTGTATAATTTATCTCTATGCTTACTCTAGTGCATAATGTTTTCTTAAGTTTGTAATTCTGTTATGGATGTATGAATATTCGACTCTGACATTACTCCGAGAAAAGAAGGTTGCTTTGTTAAGAACTCTATTAAGTTCATTTAATTATTGTCCATTGGGACTGCTGAATTGAAGGTTTGTTATACTGGTACTAGATGTTCTTCTTCGTTTGTTGTTTTTTATATCTTGGATGAAATGCTTCCTTTGTGAAGATTATAAGCTTTTCTGTGATACTGAGGGTTTCTCTTACCTTCATGGGGTTTATGGAAATTTCCGTAAATGTCGGTTTCAACCACCATGTGACTTCCTTGTCATTTGGGCTGAGACGACCTGGGTTGAGGTTTCTCGGTCCTTCCGTGTCTCTCTGTTTATCTCAGGTTACTGAACAGTGTGAACAACTTTTTCCTCTGTTGTTGGAACTCCAGTGTTTTCAGGTATTTGCTCTGCTGTCTTTGAGTCGTTTCGCTACCGTAGTTGCTTCACAGGCATTTAAATTTGTGGTTCTTGAATTATCTACTTGGTTAGGAATCTACTTAGTATATGCGTTACTCTACTATAACCGAATGTTGCATTATTTAGAAGGGTGGCTCGACCCTAAACCTCGAACAGTCTTGTGAAACTACATTTACAGAAGGGGCTTTATATTATGTTTGGTGTTTTTGTTCCGTCATATCTTGATAATTTCATCGTTCAAGACTCATGTCCTATACATTATATTACTAATCTCTGGCTATCATATTCCAAAAGTTCACACAGTGCAAAGCTAGTTCACTTTCAATTTGTATTTCAAGTTTTTCTTTGTATAAGACAGTGCCTCGAAATTAATAGTTCTTTTAGGAATCACCACAAAGTAACTATATTTAATGCTAATAAGCATTCAAAGGGAATTTATAATTCATAATATCGCACTTCCTTTAAAGGTCCCTTTCCTATCTATGTAGACACAATTGTATTTTCCGTACCTTATTCCAGATTTCAATTGAAGTATTCCTGCAGGTATCATTCACCTCTGTTTCTTCTACTTGTCTTCCACCCGACCATGAGATTGGTCCTCCAAGACCCAATCTCCCCCCAAGCACTCTTGCAAGACCACCGTCTTCTGCAAGGTTCTAACTTCTGGCACACTATCCCTGTGCTATCTCGTCATCACTAGACTTAGCGATCACCCCTCTCTGCTTGTCCCAACAGCACGGTCCTTCCTTCCCCTTACTTCCTTTTCCTTTGGAAGCATTCACAGTTGGGGAAGGTAGTTAGGGTTCACTAGCAACTGCCTTTCTTTTAATCTTAACCTCCTTTCATGAGGAGTCACGAGATTCATTGTTACTCTAAACATTTTCCATTAACAATAATTAACAACATAATTTAGTTTAAACAGTAATGGTAATAATTATTTAGTTTACCCAAAAATCACAATAGTTATTCAGTTAAACTTACTGGGGGTAATAAAATATTTACAGCGTTACTGGGGGCATTACAGATAGAGTTCGGGAATAAGGCAGGCACTGAGCGTTAGTACCTTAAATTGAGATTTACGTATCTGTGTTACATTTTGAAATATTTTTGGAATTTGTAGTCATTTTTAAATATAGTTGATCATATTATTATTAATATAGACGTAGGAGAACAAAGTGAAATTAACACTGCTGTTTACATAAAATTTCAACCGTAAATTAACACTGCTGTAATCCAAAGGCAAATAAGAAGAAAATTTGTAAAATATGAAATCTGGTGTTGAACTCCAAAGTATTTGCAGATCTGAAACATTTAAGGGTGAGATTTGGATAGATGAATATCTTCCTCAGGAAGCATTACCTCACGTCGATATGTGAAGAAATGAGAATAATTTCATATCCAAAGCAAAGCATGACCAATGTCCCTAGGACCATCACCCTCAATGTATTAATGTTTTAAGACGAGAAGAGAGTAAGATGAGTCATTTTAATAATTAATTTTAAAAAATTCATTTATATTTAATGAGGTATGCTTTTGCGTTATGAGTAAAGTTAAAAATATATGAAAGAATATAATCCATTTTAATATATTTTATTTATTGAGGCGAGAGAGGGAATTGTCGGAGTAAGATCTAGTCCCTGGAAAATGTAATTTGAAGCATATGTAAGCAATTACATATGATTCTGAAAATATTCAAAGTCCTATTACATAATTTCCTGCCTATGTTTCCAAATATAAATTGATACTTAATATTAGAAAAAAAGTGAGACTCAAACTATACCAGGATTTACCTTATCAAAAAGTGAGACTCAAACTATACCAAGATTTACCTTATCATCTAGATAGTTTTTTTTTAATTATACTCTGAATTCATCACATAATGTTTTTGAGTCTATGTTTTGAGCTAGCAACTGTAATTCATTATCGGAACACTTGAACCACACTTACGGGCTCGAAATTCATTATGTGATGGATTCAGAAGTATCATGTATTTATACTGTTACTGTTTATATTGTAACAGTATAAATATTATCTTCAACACATGAATAGTGATTGATTCATAGCATTTACATGCGTGAATACAATTGCCTTTCAAACAGGCTTTGCTCCGACTCTCGTTTCGGGTTTCGTTCTTGAGCTCTCACTGAACGATCTAGAATAAGATCTACAGGTATTTGTAATAAGTTTCGGGTTCACTTTTCTTAAATATACCATTCTTAATAAAAATCTCAATGACTTTGATACTGTAACAAAGTTCTTAAAAAATTCCCACACCACTTAGTTAAGTTTTTCTCACTTGACCTCTTTAAACTGAACATTTTGTGAGTCCTTTTGTTCATTGAAACTATTCAATTTCTTTTAGTTTTTAAAATAAAATATTTTTTATTATTTTATTTTTTAATTACATAAGAAATTATAAAAATGTATAACTTTTGAAAAATATATTATTATTATTATACCAAGTATATTTATTTAACAATCCCAATCATAAATACATCTTCCTAAAGATCAAGTAGAAAAAGTAAGTATGTAGGCTATCTTAAACCAAAATGCCAAACACAGCTAAATCTTAAAGCTCATAAAATAAGCCCATTTTCCAGGTATTTTCCTTCCCTCCCTCCTTGTATGTGGAACTGGATTTTGCCAGCAGATATTGTAACAATATTTTTATCATCTGATTTGCACGTTTAAGAAGAGTTCAATTTGCTTTGGAATCGTCAATCTTTCAATCTTGCTTACATCACTCTGGGTTACTTCTTTAGTGAACAGAAGTTTTGTCTATATCTCCACCATGGTCATTACCATTATTGGACTGGTGCTGCCTTGCATTAGCACCTAATTGATCCCCTGAAGCCCTAAACTTGCTCATATCTAGTGAGCAGGTTTATGGCTTCAGGGGAATCAATGAGGTGGACAGCACTAGTCCAATAATGGTAATGACCATGCCGGCGATATAGAAAAAACTTATGTTCACTAAAGAAGTAACCCAGAGTGATGTAAGCAAGATTGAAAGATTGACGATACCAAAGCAAATTGTACTCTTCTGAAACGTGCAAATCAGATGATAAAAATATTGTTACAATATCTGCTGGCAAAATCCAATTCCACATCCAAGGAGGGAGGGAAGGAAAATACCTGGAAAATGGGCTTATTTTATGAGCTTTAGGATTTAGCTGTGTTTGGCATTTTGGTTTAAGATAACCTACATACTTACTCTTTCCACTTGATTTTTACAGAAATACTATTTATGATTGGGATTGTTAAATAGCTATACTTGATATAATAATAACAATAATATTCTATCTTTCAAAACTTATACATTTTTATAACTTCTTATGTAATTAAAAAATAAAATAATAAAAAATATTTTATTCTAAAAACTAAAAGAAATCGAATAGTTTCAACAAACAAAAAGACTCACAAAATTTTCAGTTTAAAGAGGTCAACTGAGAAAAACTGAACTAAGTGGTTAGGGAATTTTTTAAGAACTCTATTACAGTATCAAAGTCATTGAGATTTTTATTAAGAATTGTATATTTAAGAAAAGCGAACCTGAAACTTATTACAAATACCTGTAGATCTTATTCCAGATCATTCAGTGAGAGTTCAAGAACGAAACCTGAGAGCCGGAGCAAAGCCTATTTGAAAGGAAGTTTTATTCACGCGTGTAAATATTATGAATCCATCACTATTCATAATGTTGAAGATACGCCTGTTTGAAAGGAATTTTTATTCGCGCGTGTAAATATTATGAATCCATCACTATTCATAATGCAGGACACTTGCATACTGCTTGAGACATCAAGGCAAGAAGTTAAAATTTGGTAAAAACAAACCAGATGATAAATGCAAATAAGGTCAATCATCAATGAGCAGAGGGCTATGAGCAGGATTTTGTCCAGCTGGTAGAGAGGGCTCCCATCCATGGCACAAAGCCCTAATGGCCATGGCCAAGAATGGAGGGGTAGTGAAGCAGAGGCCATGAGGAAGTCAATTTAGTTGGCCAATTATCCAATTGATATTTGAATGTGCATCATGAGGAGAACAATAAGTGAACAGTAGAAAAGTAAAAAAAATAGGTGTTTAGACTATGTATGTCCAGTTTTGCTGTCAATTTCTACCATCTGGTAGACTGAAACTTGTTTCAACTCATGCATCTGGTCTTTTTCTTATTAGTCAATGTAATGAACAGAACAAGGCTTAATTTAGCTTTTGTTAGTGAAGCTGATGAACAGATCCATATTTTTAGGATCTGCACCTAAAAACAATTGCAATTTCCCTGTTATTGTGAAAATGGTAATAAAAATACCTCCGTAGCTCACTCGGAGCATCGAGAGGTCCAGTGTGGAATGTTGAAGAAGCTTGTCTCGTTTGTGCGTTATGTATATTCTGTGCATCCCTTGAAGGTTCAATTCAGTTTTTCTGTGCATATTTGTGTTGCTGGAATGCGTTTCCCTGTAGCGCAGAGGTCCTTTTATTTTCTAAATTAAATTATACCCCGCAAGTTACAGTTGGGCAGGATAAATTTCCTTCAATGTTTGTGTGCATGATTTCGAGCAAAAGATAGGCTGAACTTGATCGAAATTTCCTTTCTTTTATTACTTCGACACAAGATCGACAGAGGAACACATCCCCAGAATATTTTCGGAACAATACACAGTGGTTGGATAGGCATACGGTTTCATTTATTTTGTTTACTGGTTTGTTGTTGAAGTGGGTTAATCCCCTGGCAGTAAGTTGGAGCAGGACATAAAGGAGTGCCACGGAGGTTTCACACCCCTTTGAAAAGACAAGGCTCAAAGCAACGGTGGCTCTGCATTCGGGCATTAAATTAGAAATAGGTTTTGGTTCAACTACACGATCTCAAATGCCCTAGCTTCTACACCATAGCCTGTTATTTCTCTACAGAGTATGCCACAGTAAACACACTATTATTTTTCAAATTTAATGAAAGATATTACTATGTATTTTCCAGCAAAAAAACAAAGATCTTCCACAAAATATTTTGACGGCCAACCTGATTTAAAATGAAGCTCTTCCCTTGACGCGCCCGGCCGCAGACGGAAACAACACCGAGAGGCCCTTTCACGAGCTGCAAAGTGTCGAATGCCTTGGGGACCATTCTAAACTTTCCCTTATCATCGCATTAGACTAGCCTCAGGGGCCTGGCCGGGCCAGTTGGATCCGGGACTGTGGGAGTCAAAGGACTTGCTGGAGAGAGACCAGCTTCTTTCTACTTAATCGACCCATCCGAGTTAGAAACCCTAACATCTCCATCATCTTTGAGAATGGTATGAATACAAAAGGTTCAGTGGGAGCCGCATGTTTCAGTTGCTAAGATTAGATGAAATCGATTGCATGAATTGGAGTTTTCATAGAATGGAGGGTGCACAGCAAAAAATTAATTGCAGAAGCGAAGCGTTTCCATGGAGGGTGTCACGCCCCTACACCTGTGGTAGTCTTCCAACCGCTTATAGCGAGGTGCAGCACCACCGAACGCTTTCTTTTCACCAATACTAACATTCATGGACTACGCCTAATTCACTTGTCCTTACTTAGTTTGTGTTTCGCGACCAAGTAAAATTATGTTTATCCTTTATACCAATGAACACCCATACTCATTCATTATCAACAAAAATTATAAATGATAACAACAATTGCACAGTATAAAGGGGAGGGGCAACTCCCGAACAAGTCTGCCCGACAATATATATTATAATCAATCTTTCTTCATAATACAATCATCACAAGTAATGCTTGGCAAACTCCAAGCCAATACTTAGAATATTTTACAACATAGGCAAATCAGCCTTTTACGATAACATGTGCACGCCTTGCACAAAGGATGAGTGCTCACCCGAGTCACCAAGACATCCTTGTCAATCCTGGCACAAATCTGCTTTTCGACCGAACATCGGGCTCACCTTGCCCACACCTTCACCCAATCCACCAAGTACGAATTACTTCTGTGCGTCCTCCAAGTCTAGTGCATGAGCTATGCACTTACTCCTTGTCTTTCTGCGCACTCTAGAACTGCGCACTTCCTTAGAGCGAAGTTGCTTGTCCAAGATCGATGCCAAATGAAGTTCAACGTTTGGTAATATATATGTGTTTCTGCGTGTGGGTGGTGGCTCTCCAGCCGACCCCCAAAACCAGTCAACACACCCCTGCGTGCGCCCTCTCACATGTCGGCCTGCCCACATGTTTGTTCCACGCACAATCGGATATAAGTTTCCACCGTCGCACTTTATGCCTTAGTCATTTTTCATATGTCGCACCGTTCGTCGCTTTATCATCGCACCACCGTGTAGCCGCGCCCGCCCGTCGTGCAGCCCGCGCCCGCCAGTGTGCCCCCGCCCACCCGTGCGCCCGCGCGCCCGTCGCCCGCCCATGCACCCATCGTGCACGACGACTCGCCAGGCGCTTGATCGCGTTCACGCCCAAGGACCTTACATCCTCCTCCACCTGAAATTGTTGTCGTCCTCGACAACATGCCATCCCGGTAGCTATCCACCAAGATCATCATAATCCATGATGTCGACTCCTCCACATAATGCAAACATCCCTGCAACATATGTAGAACTCCATCTCCATCATGTCTCCAACTTAGTGACCAACTGCCACCAAGCTCACCATACCAAGGTATATACCTCATCGGTATGTCCTCCATCAGATATCATCTCGATCCATGATCATCGGCCATCATGTCACAATCTCCACTGCAACATCCCGTGTCGACCTCATCATGTGTCATCCCTCCATGTAGTCTCCCATCAGAACACACCTATGTATGTCCCTGTCAAGTGTAAAACTGATAGTCACATCTCTCCATGCATTGGTACCCCTCATGACTCGAACTAGCCGGGTGATCAGTCCAACCATACGCCCAAATCATAAGAATGCACATCCTTATGCCACCACAAGTCTTTCCTGACTTCTTGCTGCATCTCAGACTCATCAAGTATATACCTCAATCCCATGCTCAGGTCCATCGAAACTCCATCCCATCTGCAACATGTCCATGCCATGGTCTAGTTGCACAAGAGTGTACAACCTCTCCACTAGCTCATATATCCCATAACAGCATCTACACAACATCTTGCTTCGGCATTCTCCATAGAATGTCCATGAATGACACCTCTACACATGCTCTTGCTTCATGTCCCTACATCAAACTGCCATGCTCCATATCTCCAACCTGATGTCCATGATGTCCAACCCATGTAGACTCCATCCCAACATCTGGCCATCTGCATCCAAGTCTGCAATCTGTCATAAAGAAGCCTCCTTCAAGGCCCCTTGCAAAGTTGATGTGGTTCCTCCCTACCAAGGCCTCCACACCAACCTATCTCCAAGGTTGTTTATAGAGAAAGGAGGGCCAGGAAGTTTCCTCCCTGACTCTCATCTACCCATGTGTCAGATTGATGTTGTGTCCTCAAGTATCTATGCACAGCCTCAATCTCCTCACATGTACATCCAAGCTCACCTAGCTTGTCCTTTGTCAACTGAAAGTCATATATGCCCATAGCATACCTGCAAAAGTCCACTATCCCGGCAGGATCTCTACCCCCATAATCCTCATCAACCACTGCCTCTGAAGTAGTACTCGGACTTCTTTCATTAGCAACTCCATCGTGAAGATCATCAGTAGAAGATGCTCCCAACAAGTGTCTCCATGTTCGTGAGGTTGTCCTCTCACTTCCTTCATTCTTCTTTCCGGCGCTTGCAACGAAGTCAACCAACTTCCTTTCCTTCATTGTTTGAGTCACACTCCCAAGTCCTCTTTGTTCCACATCCTCATGCTTCACATTTGGATCTTTGGGATACAAAGTCATAGAAGCCATCCTTGGTCTATACCCCAAGCAACTTCTTCTATTCATCGGTACCATCATGGTTCTCCCTTTAGCTGTGATCAAGAGAATGTCTCGGTCCACCATTGGTATGGCTTGTGCAAGCTTCAAGAAGTCCAACCCTAACACCATAGAATGATCATCCATGTCCACAACCCTCAAGTCCAACTTTCCAAACCACGATCCTACTTTCACCTGAGTGTCCTTCAACACACCATCAACATCTCTAATGGTAGAGTTGACTACTTTGAAAGCACTCCATTCCCTCTCCATCTTTGCTTTCTTTCCAAAAGACTTTGCTGCCTTCCTGCTTAAGAAGCTATGAGTAGCCCCCATATCCACCAAAGCTGCAAATCTCTTGCCCTTCACGGTTACCTGCACAAAACTTAGCTTCAAGGAATCACCTTCCTTTGTTGGCTTTGTCTTGCGCCTCACATCAGCAACCTTCTTCAAGAATTCAGCCTCAGAAGTGTCAATTGGCTCATGCTCCATCTTGACTCTCCTTCTAAGGTACTTCACCTCCCTGCTTGGCTCTTCTAAGCAATTCGATCCTAGTTCGGCTTGACTCCCTTCAAGCTTGTCCTTCATCGCATCTTGCTTAAGTGCACCAACCAAGTGTCCACTGACCAAGTTCATAGAACTAAACTTCCAAATGTCCTCTGGATGATCTCGGTAGTGAGTTCCAAACTTGTCAATGTAGTCGAGCTCTTCCTGCTCAATCACAACAACCTTCTTACCAAGAAGCTTCTTCTTTATCTCTTCCTCAATCTGCTTGATTTCGGCGTCCACCTTGGCACTTTCCTTCCTCAACCGGGCTCTTTCATCAAAGAGCTCTTGAAGATCAAGACCACTCTGTTGGATCTCCTCATCAAGTTCCTTGAGTTCAACATCTGTCGTACTTCCACATTGGCTCTTGAGTTCTTCAAGTTCCCTTCTTAGTTCCGAAAAGCTCTCCCGAATCTTCATGTTCTCAGCCTTCATCGAAACCCAGTCAAACTCCATCGACTCATTTGTTCCAATACTTCGTACCGGAAAGCTTCCATTGCACTATGGCTAGATTCACCTTTCGTAGGTTCATCTACCATCCCTGCCGTTTCAGCCTTCTCCATGTTTACCAAGTCACTTGCAACCCTGAACCAGCCCTTGTTCCACTTGTGTGAAACAGCTTCCTTCACCTGCAAGTACCTGTCACGAGCAACCCTGCTCAACAGCTTCAAACCAAAACTTTGTTCACACCTGTCAAGTGTGTATCAGCTTCACTGCTTCAACACCTGAACCTGTTCACAAGCTTCACTTCACCACGAGCAAACCTTGCTCTGATACCAACTATCACGTTAGTGCAGTGGGATAAGCACTTCATCGTCAACCCGATCAGCTTCCTGATCATCAGCTCTGATACCAACTGTCACGCCCCTACACTTGCGGTAGTCTTCCAACCGCTTATAGCGAGGTGCGGCACCACCGAACGCTTTCTTTTCACCAATACTAACATTCATGGACTACGCCTAATTCACTTGTCCTTACTTAGTTTGTGTTTCGCAACCAAGTAAAATTATGTTTATCCTTTATACCAATGAACACCCATACTCATTCATTATCAACAGCAATTATAAATGATAACAACAATTGCACAGTATAAAGGGGAGGGGCAACTCTCGAACAAGTCTGCCCGACAATATATATTATAATCAATCTTTCTTCATAATACAATCATACAAGTAATGCTTGGCAAGCTCCAAGCCAATACTTAGAATATTTTACAACATAGGCAAATCAGCCTTTTACAATAACATGTGCACGCCTTGCACAAAGGATGAGTGCTCACCCGAGTCACCAAGACATCCTTGTCAATCCCGGCACAAATCTGCTTTTCAACCGAATATCGGGCACACCTTGCCCACACCTTCACCCAATCCACCAAGTACGAATTACTTATGTGCGTCCTCCAAGTCTAGCGCATGAGCTATGCGCTTACTCCTTGTCTTTTTGTGCACTCTAGAACTGTGCACTTCCTTAGAGCGAAGTTGCTTGTCCAACATCGATGCCAAATGAAGTTCAACGTTTGGCAATATATATGTGTTTTTGCGTGTGGGTGGTGGCTCTCCAGCCGACCCCCAAAACCAGTCAACACACCCCTACGTGTGCCCTCTCACATGTCGGCCTGCCCACATGTTTGTTCCACGCACAATCGGGTATAAGTTTCCACCGTTGCACTTTATGCCTTAGTCATTTTTCATATGTCGCACCGTTCGTCGCTTTATCATCGCACCACCGTGTCGTCGTGCCCGCCCGTCGTGCAGCCCGCACCCGCCCGTCATGCAGCCCGCGCCCGCTCGTGCGCCAGCACGCCCGTCGCCCGCCCGTGTGCCCATCGTGCACAGCGACTCGCCCGACGCTTGATCGCATTCATGCCCAAGGACCTTACAGAGGGGATGGGAGAGAAACGATGTTGACTGTCATGACTTTGGCGCTCAGAGGAAGCAAAAGATAAATCGACGCTTTTTCCCAGTTGGGTATATAAATTTTAAGAGGTTTGGACTTTTTCCATTGGAATTTTATTTTTATTTTTTATACATTAAAAATATAAAGTTTATTAGTTTATTATAATATTTTTAATTATATATATATATATATAATTTAGATTTTTTATTAAAAATAAAATTAGAAATAATGAAGTTCTTAATATTTTTAGGAAATATTGTACTATTATTAAAGAGAAAAAAAAGAGTATTTGTTTAAAGATTTAAATGGAAAAGTTGTATATTTAATTTTTATTTATTTTAAGGTTAAATTTATTAGACATTTAAAGTGATATTTGTAAAGCTATAAATTATTTTTTGAGTGTAAAATTTGAGAAAATGTTTCATATATCTAGGATTAAAATGGATCTAAGTTAATTTCTAAACCAACACAGATCCATTTTAATTATAAATATACCAAGTACCAAAAGAAATCAAACCACTAAAGATGACTTAAGAAATGTTTACACGTAGAAATTTGATCTCCTCTTTTTTAGTATATAACTTTGAGAAATGTTACACATTTATAAATTTGACCCCTCAACACTCTGGATTTAGAATTAAAATGGATATATGATAAATCTTTGTAATATTATTTATATTACATATAAATTAAACGTCTCACTTTATATATATATATATATATATATATATATATATATATATATATATATATATATATATATATATATACCTTTTATTTTATTAAAACATTTTATCTTATTAAAACATTTTAATACATATAGTTATATAGATATAATAAAAATGATATTTTCTTTGATATATTTTATAATTTGTTTTAATTTAATTTTTTAATGTGATATGCATAGCAAAAATTATATATACAAACTCTCTGGTGGATATATGTCCACGGCCCATTGTGTTGACTTGGAGGAACTACAAGGTTGGTATCGAACACATTGCAACAAGGTTGGGCCGATTTTTAGTTCATCCAAATCTCCTGGACATGATGGGGTATATGCGATCTTGGGTCTCTCTGACAACTCCCTTTAACCATGCTCCGATCAATTTACATTGGAAGGGAAATAGGATGTGGAAAGGATTGATCTTCAAGTTCACATAAATTACTTTATTCGATGTCGGATTTCTTTCCTGGGCATAGGTTGATGATTTATGGGAGTTGGAGGCTCGTAAATGATACATCCTTAGACTACATGAGGAGACATGGTGACTAAAAAACCATGTTATATGATTAAAGGTGGGGGACAAAAACACTCATTTTTTCTAGAGGTATGCTACGATGTGCAAGGAAAAAACACTATTGGGGAGGTTGTACCAGTTTGGGATGTTATCTGCATTTGAAATCCATCAAGCTTGAGAACTCTTCATCATCTAAGGGAAGAACAAGCATATAGAAGGTGTATGGTAGGTTTGATGAAGGTTCTTCCAGAGATGCATTTCACTATGAGGATCCATTCGGGCATGTTTTACATGTAGTTGGAGGAATGGTTACATGTATTACATTCTCTTTTGTCATGTCATCGATGGATATCCTTGTTCTTAGGTTAAAACTAGGTCCTAAGACCATGTGGATGAAGGATCTAAGCAAAAAGGGAGCTTTACAAGATGAACACCCAACTTGAGATCATGCCATGTAGCACTAAGTTACACATGGGTTTGGTCAAAGGCCCACTTGAGTCATGAGGTTGGACACCCTCTTCAAGGAGGTGGTTGGGGGATGTTGTAGGTAAGAAGGGGTGAGAAATAACCTTAATGGAAGAGCTTCCATGTATTTGAAGGTGTGTTTCCCCCTCAAGTAGAAATTTGTGGCGGTAAGGACACATTTTCACATATTTGGATGCATATTTCACTTTTTGAGGTATTTGGGGTTAAGTACATTACAAAAATTCAACCCTAGGTGACTATTATCCATATGATCCAAGTTAAATAGATCAATTGCTAAATTTAATAAAATGTAGAAATTACTTTCAGATCATAGCATCAAGTACACAATAATTGAAAATTTAAGCAGTAGAAGAATAAAAGAGTTTTGTAGATACATAAGTAATTTCTTCTCAAAATCAGCTTTTCATACCGCAAGGAAACCTCTACAAGTTACTAAAATAACAATTGCATGGTCATCGTAATCATCTCAAAATGAGGTATATGATCTACACAAAAAAGAAAGGCAGAAGTTGTACAATTGTTGTATTGCTCCATATGGCCATACATGTCCATATGATTGTATTGATTCTTTGTACAATTTCCTTTCAACCTATTGAAAACATGTAAGTTCATCCTTATTGTGCATTTATTTCTCTTAGTTGTTCAATGTGGGCAATACCTCTCTATCTTGTCTTATTTATGCTTTTCTGAAACATGTACAAGTTCTTGCTTGCACTACATTTCTCAATGTACATATTGTTCGAGACCTTTTCTTCATATCTGGAAGAAATTTTGCATGAGGAGATACCATGAGGTTGTTAACACAATTAAACCCTTAGATGAATATTAAATTCATGATTTAAAAGGATTTCATGAAATAGAAAGTGGCAAGTGGAAATATGGACCCATTTTATTCATTCAAAAGACAAAAGGAAGTGCTCCACTTGAGGAGGTTGAGGGCCTTGAAAATAACCATGAAGAAAATGGCACATGGCCACCAATCGAGCCACCATAGAATAACTCAGAGAAGATTTGATAGGAACCAAAATGATCATGAAGCCCTAACCATGGCCACCCCAATGCAAGCCAACAACCCACAATAGTTGATAAGCAGAGAAAAAGGTGTTGAGAATTCAATAGGGCAGTAAATATGTTAATTCTCTTTAACTTGATAATTTTTTGTGTTACCTTTTTCCTTATTAGCTTTGTTCCTTATTATTACATTGTGAGATACATCAAACAGCTACAAAAACAACAAGAACAATGACACAATATATAGGTTGCAAGCTAGGGCCAAAACCCCTCCTCTTGAGGGGAAAACCCTTAAATCTCTTCTCTTCTTATAGATTATTCAATTAACGAATACCATGACCTAGTGATTCAGATAAATACCCTCCAAGATCAAGATGAACTCAGCCTCCTACTGCAAGGACTTCGACCTCCTATTGCAGATCCAAAATTTTGTCTCCCGGCAACTGTTGCAATTGTTGTTGCTCCTCTTAGAGACATCGATCTCCCTTGTATAGCCTTTTCTTCCCTTCGCTTGCCTTTCCTTGAGACTTAGAGCTAGTGAGATACCCTAAGTGACCTTCACTTGCCTTTCCTTCTCTCTTTCCTTCAAGATTGAACCAGAGATAGTCCCAGCGCAGAAACCCTAACTTCGACTTTCACAAGAGAGAGAGAACTAGCCCAAGCAATTCAATTTCTTCAACTTCCTCTTCATTCATTCTTTCTTCGACCTTTCTTCTTCCTCTTCTTCACATAGAATGAGATGAGTGAGTGTGTCTAATGGAGGACAAGTTCCTCTCTATATATAGGATCTTTCAAGGGTAGATGTGGCTCTTCATGTAGGCCAACTTGATCTTGAAGGTATTTAGACACTTTAAAGATGTCCTCCAAGGCAATGTGTCTCACACAAGGCCTCAAAAAATCTCTTCCAAAATTTTATCATCATCAACAAAATCAGCAATATCATCTAAACCAAACATGCTTCTAAGATATTAGGAAGAGACTTTGTTAGTATATCAACTACTTAATCGTCTGTCGGTACATATTGTAGCTTCACGATCCCATCCTGCACCAAGTTCCTAACACACCAATAGGATTTTTGCTACTTGTTTTATCAAGAAATATAATTCTATTAATGAAACATGATGACTATGTAACTAGAAAATGTTAACTCTCAAAATAGTTTTGTGAAAAATTTCCATCACCTAAGGAGAACATATAGATGAACGAGATACTAAATATGTGGCTACCATAATAGGTACAACTTAACCTCCACCCATCAATATCCCATTCTAGTAGTTTGAGTTAATTTAATTGTCCCTATTTAATGCATCCATCACTACAACACATGAACTATTTAAAAGCAACAAGTTATGTATTCCCAAATGTTCCATGAGGGAGAACATCATCAAGGAAAAGAATAGTGGAGGGTTATCTCGTCATTTTGGACAAGATAAAACTTTCTCTCAAGTGAATGCTTTTTATTACTGGCCTAAAATTCAAAGTGATGTTAAAAAGTTTGTTGAGAAATGAAGGGTATGTCAGTATGCCAAAGGGAGGAGTCAAAATACGGGACTGTATCAACCATTGCCTATATCAGATCGATCGTGGGATGCAGTTAGCATGGACTTTGTTCTGGGATTGCCTAAAACTCAGAGAGGAAACGATTCTATTTATGTTGTAGTAGATAGGTTTTCTAAAATGGCACATTTTATTGCTTGTAGGAAAGCTAGTGATGTAACCCACATAGCTAATTTATTCTTTTCAGAGATTGTAAGATTGCATGGTTTACCTGTAAGAATTGTATCTAACCGTGATACCAAGTTCGTAGGGCATTTCTAGAGGACACTTTGGAAGAAACTGGGAACTAACCTCAGTTTTAGTTCAACATACCATCCTCAAACAGATGGACAAACTGAAGTAGTGAACAGGAGCTTGGGGAATATACTAAGGAGTTTAGTATATCAGAATCCCAAACAATGGGATTTGTTATTAGCTCAAGCTGAGTGCACTTACAATGATACACCAAACTGAAGCACTGGAATGAGTCCATTTCAGATTGTCTTTGGAATGCATCCAAGACGAGTGTATGAGCTTAGAGATTTGGGAAAACAGGAAGCCAGGAGTGCAAGTGTTGAAGATTTTGCCAAACAGATGCAGAGATTACAGGAAGAAGTCAAAGGTAAATTACAGGAGAAAAACAACAAATACAAGCAGAGAGCAGATCTGAAAAGAAGATAAAAGGAGTTCCAAGTAGGAGATTAAGTCATGGCATATTCAAGGAAAGAGAGATTTCCTACTAAAACCTATAACAAGCTGAAAATGAAGAAGATAGGACCTTGTAAAATTAAAAGGAAATTTTCAGCCAATGCATATGAGATTGAGTTACGAGAAGGGATTGGCATATCCCCCATTTTTTATGTTGCAGAATTATATCCATTCAGAGAGACAGAAATAGAGTTGTAGAAAGTAGAGATAGGTGATGAAGTTCAAACCGTGAACTGGGAAGTACAGGTACCAAAAGCAGTCAAGAAAGAAGTTGAAACTATCTTGGATCAAAGAATATCCAAGAAAACCAGAGGGCAGACATATTTCCAGTATCTAGTCAAGTGGAAGGAGCAGCCAGTGGAAGATTCCAGTTGGTTGACAACAACTGAACTACGGAAATATGGAATAAGTACTGAAAACTTGAAGAAAAGGTCTTTTCTTCCCTGGGAGTCTGATGCAGGAGCATCGGGATTAGCCAACAATGTGAAAACTTGTTCACATCTTGTGGCTAAACAGGTTGAAATTCATTGACTGTTGGGTCACAACCAGTTTTACTGAGAGGGTTGGATCTCTCAAATGGTTTGTTATAATTCATTATTGTAATAAGTTGAGACTATATTATTCTAGATTTAGAGATAGAGTTGTTTGCATAGGTGTGAGGGAGAGCTAAGAAATAGAGGATTTGCTGTTAGATCTCTTTAGAATAGAAGATTGTTGTTAGATATTGTTAGAGGATTTATTTGAGGATAAAAGAGGGAAAATGTAATAAGCGAGAGATGGGAGAGAGGATTGCTGAGTGGAGTGAGGCATAGAGTAAGTGGATTGCATTCCTTTGGAGACAAAGGTCTTTATTGTAATAACAATGCGAAGGCAGAGACTCTGTTCTTTATTTTATTATGAATAAAACACTATTGCGTGCATTATCATTTGAGTAGCCCGTGGAGGCTTTAAATGTTGAGTTCCTTTCTTCGTGTGTAAACACTCCAATGTTGGCCTGTGGTTTCATAGTTCATAGTGGAAATCCCCGCGTTTAAGACAGATTTGGTGTAGTTTGGGTCCACAAGCGGAAATCCCATTTACACAGGAAATCACGCTAAAACACTTAGCGTATTCAAAAGGTGGATTTGAAAGGTTATGTAATCGGTTGTTGAATGTTATCGAGTCCGGTAATTCCTATATTTATCGCATCGCTCAAACTGTTCAGTGAGTGGCGAGTTCTGCCCCGAACTTGGTGATATGCAATCGCCGACATATTGCATCGTCGTTTCGGAGCGGAGTTGACATATGTGTTAAAGCGGCCTTTGTAAACTGCCGATATCGATAGCGATATCGCATCGGACCAAGGGAGAGTGCTGATAGCAAAAACCTTGTGACAACCGACCGCCGATATTGCGATGGGATCTTGACCGTCCGATCGGTTAGATCCGGATCTGTGGTTTTAATACGTATATTTGCTTGTAAAGGAGGAAAAAGCCTTCTTTAAGCCTTTTTCAAAGGTTTGGATCCCGAAAAGGATTAAAGCTTCAATTAAACGTTGAAGGGTTGTTTCGGTCCTGAGAAAGGGGAAAGCATTGTTTTAAAGGGATTTGATCCCGATAGTGAGGAGGGGTGATTGTGGGTTTAAAGATCCATTTGGGTTTTATTAAAACCATTGTTTCTGTTGCATCATATTTCTATTCGATTTGAAAAAAATATATATAGTATTTAAGATATTTATAATTAAATTATACCATGATAAAAGTTTAATTACTTCCAATAAGGAAATGATGTACTCTATCGTCACCTAGAATAGAGTACTCTTGCAAAGGTCTATGTAGATATGACATTCTATTCACTCAAGATTGATTATTGCAAAAAATATTTGGAGTTCTACTCTTCACCTAGCCATAGACCTTATTGCTCCAGATATTTCAAAAACAAGTCATGCATGAGCCATCAATCCATTACTATGTTGTCTCTTCTTAGCCTTGTCCTCAATTACACAAGCAAAAGTGATGCCATCTTCTCCTTCTTCTCCCTCCTTATATAGAATACATCGATGGTAAGGAACCCAACCCCTATGGTCCACCTATCATTATATAATTATTCCTTTGTCTTAACATTTTCCATTCACATAAACCTACATTATATATTATTCTTCCTTTGTCTTCAATTTTGTAATAATCAATATAATAATTAATTAGTAAAATTTATACTTGTTACAAATTTCAAATTTATGAATGGAATGTCAAGAAAAGGTATCATGTAGATATTGAACATTGCATGTCTTAAATCAATATAGAATTTTCATATCTTTAAATTGCACCACTAAAAGTTGCACCAATGCTTGTTTTTCACATACTAAACAAGATTTTAGAAGGAGACCAAAATGCGAGATGAACACCACCAACGTAGAACTTTAATTTGAAAATCCCAAAAACCCAACTTTCTCATTCAATAAGAAAACGATAGATAGGAAATGTAGGTGAAAATGTTGAAAAGCATAACCACTTGGTTCTTTCTCATATAACTTTTCTTGATGAATGAAAATAGTGTATTCCTTATAGAAAACTATGGTCTCTTAAATGTTCCACGATAATTTCATATCCTTGGGGCTTGGATTTCAAGGAAAAGTCTAACATTCACTCTAAACTAACTATGATCATCAATAACCACTTGGTGAATGCTAGTAGTCAACTAGTAAACCAACCATACTAGAATTTGAAACTAAGTAGGTCAAAATGAAAATTAAGTATGTTAACACAAGAGTTCAATAAGAACTTGAATTTTGTTACTCATGCCTACTAGGGAGATATTTCCATTAAAGGAAATCATAATACAAGCAACAATACAACAAATTATAAGTGATCTGAATGATGACGTTACCAAATATGTAAGTGAGGGACTGGGAAATTTATGGTGATCGTGGGAATGATAGATCTCGAACACAACATGATGATGTTGTTGGAGAGGGACATATCATTGTAAAGGGATGGATTTAGTTTCTAAAAGGGTCTCAACTCAATCTACATAGTTGGATGGGTTGTTTATCTCAGCTACAGTGAAATTGATTAAATTCAGCTTATCAAGTTCATGAGGGTAGGAGAGGGAGGCAAAATAGAGATGGGAATCTTAATAGTCCTCCACAAGGAAAATATATGCTTGCATGTAAAGGTAAAGGGAATGCTAGGGGGGTAATTTGATTCAAAGCAAGGGTGAATTATGCCTCCCTGAATGCACATCATGAGACTGTTTAAGATTCACCATTCTGAAGCTGCGAGAAGACTAGAGTGTAAGCACAAGAGAGAAGCTAAACATATTGTGGGTTAAGAATAGGGCCAAGAAGGCCCTTTCTGGTTCTTCCTCTTTTAGATTGGAGACACAAGATTTAAGAGTGTTTATAAGGTAGCAGTAAAGATGAGATGGATTGTCAAGCATATGCTGGCAGGGGTGTTGTTGGACTATCACAGTAGAAAAAATGATCTAATGGATAAAATGAATGCTTGCTTCCAAAGAAAAATTCAATTTTGGGGAGCAACTTGGGAGGGGCAGCTCATGGTTCCCTAAGCTAGGTCAAGTGCTTACAATGGATTAAAGATCAACTTCTGAGGCAAAGTCTCCCAAGGAATATGATTATGCAATAAATGCACATAAAAAATTGGAAGTCAAAGTCTAGGAATCATTACAAAGAAGCGATTCAAACAGTCACCACTAAGTTTTGAATGGGATCTAAAATTTTACTTTCTCAAAATTGAATGAAGTTGGAACCACTTTGAAACAACCTGAAAGAATTAATGTTAATATTAAAAATTTAAGTAAAAGTTGACATTATCCTTATCTTTCCTTTTCAAAAAGGAAAGATAAGGAGAATGTCAACTTTTACTTTAACTTTAAAAATTAAATATTACCATTAATTACTAGGTTTAGGTTTTGTAGGGACCTAGGGTTAAGATATTTTTTTTCCTTTTAAGTATTTTTTATTAAAAAAATATTATTTGTTGGTCATTAGCTATGTTGCACTACATTCTTCAAAATTGGTCACTTTAGTAGAGAACTAGTCACTTTGGTGTTTTAAGGTCAGTTCAATACAAGACCAACCTTAGCCAATCTGAACCACCAAACTAGACTAGTACAACTCTAAAACCATTGGGACCAACCAATTCCACTAGTTCTAGGCTAGTTCCAATAAGAGTGTGCCCTTCTCATCTTCCTCTCAAGTCGTTTTGTTGGATCCTTTCAGGAATGGTGATTTGGAGAGCGCCATAAACTGTCAGATTGTAGTGAGAACCTAAGATCATAAGTAGTTAAGCCTCGACAAATAGAAATTTGCAAGGAACTAGTACAAACATCCCAAAACATATTTAGTGAGGACGTTCATGCAAGGAACAATTACATACCTCCCAAGATACTTAGTGAGGATGTGCATGACCAAAAATCATTAGAAAAAATTATCCACCCTCAAAAACCCTGCCCAAAACATTGAAGTGTGGTGCAAAAAAAATTGCTGGTAGGCTATTAATGCTACCAAAAATCATTCCCTCTCCAATTTCACAAGAAGCTCCTACTCAAGCTACCTCCTCCACTATGGTTATAGTAAGTTCTTGCAACTGTGTGAGCTACAAGAAATTAAAACTTCCTTGGAATCTCCACCAATCTTAGGGAACTTGACTTCTCTGCATGCCCCAACTATTTTGGGTTGATTGATCAGTTAACTAGATGATAACTGAGTTTGGTTGAAGTCCCACTCCTTAAATGACCTTCCACTAGTTCCTACAAAAGTTAGAACTAGTTTAACTGACAACAACCTGAGATAATTAACCTTTATTGCTACAAATTAGCAATCACATATGTAGAACTGAACTCTAACTCCTCCAACTCGAATTTACTGAGTAAACTAGGTGACACAAGCCATGTCACACAAGTTAACATCATCCAAGTTGTCTGTTGATGTGGAAATTCGAATTTTTTCAATTTAATCACTGAAAAATCAAATTGAGAATTCCTTGCTGCATTTTTCAACACATAGTTCATTGGAGTGTATTACTTTCACTATGAACTTGACATAGTTCACATGTTAAGTTCATAAGGTTTTGGGCTGATGTGGTTCTATGTGTTGTGTATATAAAGAATAGGTGTCCATCTCTTTCTATTAGAAACAAGACTCCCTATGAAATGTGGTATGGCCACATTCCTTTGGTGAGGCATCTTAGGGTTTTTGGTTCCTCCTATTATGCCTTCATACCTAAGGAACAGATAAAAAAACTCAGTGCAAGGAGTCACAAATGTATCTTCTTTGGGTACTCATACCTCCAAATCATACCATCTCTATCATGAAGTGAATAAGAAGTTTATAATATCTAGAGATGTGATCTTTCTTAAGTCTTCCAAGATTGACAATGTTGTTGAGTGGCAGCATAATCGTTTGGATAGATTCGAACACGAAAAGTATTTTTAAGAGTCATATAGTGAGACTCCACATCTCCTTCTCTTAGCTCTATACTTTCTATGAAGAGCCTTGAAGAAATCAGGTTGAAGGGAATTCCTTCCCCTGCTTTGTCAGGAAAGAGCTAAGAGACTATTGGCAGCAGGTAGTCAAATCTGAAAGCAGTGAGGGTACATGCAAGATACAAAGAAAGGATTAATGCAAATGAGTAATGCAAAGGAGTGTACTGACTATATACATATCATCAAACATCTTTCAACCCACTTAGGATTCCTTGCATCGTGCCTAGTTAGTCATAAGATCATGTTGGTCACAACCTCTGTAGCTTAAATAAACAAGTGGTAATACTCTTCATCTTCTAAGCTATGTAATAAACAAGTGAAAGGGAGAAAGACACTTAGAGGAAACACATGGAATTTCTTTCAGTTCTTGCAACCATGCATGCCATTGAAGACAGAATGATACAACAATGATGAGAAAACTTTTAAGCTACAGTAAGAGGTGTATTTCAAAAGATGTGCTTTGTTTTAAATACCTAGCTTCCAAAGGGTTATGCATCACATGGAGTCTTCATGCGGTCTTGATATTCTATCATACCTGGGTTCCTTGGTCTACTTATTTTTCTCCTCATCTCCTTCAGAGTCATCTATCATGTCATCTTTCCTCATGGCTCATGAGAGACATAATTGTGTAGTTTCAGCGGGCAGTGATTGTTGCGGGATGAGGCCTTGGGATGACACACTTACAGAGTTTTAGGATGCAAGGAACTGCTATGGGATGAGGCCCTGGGAGGACACATCTACGTAATTTCAGGATGCAAGGCAGACTGAGTAGTCAAGTGACAAAACTGAACAATTTCTGGAGACAATGGGTTCCGGCTGAGGGAAGGACATTGGAGGAAACCACTGCGCAGTTTTGAATGCTAAGGGAGGTTTGGATTTCTATGCATTGCATAGTTCTAACAGGCAAGGGAAAATCTTGAGGGTTACATATGTGAATTGCGCAATTGAGGAAAGTTGGATGAAGCTAGGTTGCTAAGGAAACTCCAAAATTTAGGAAAGTGTGGGATCAGTGCAACTAATGTCAACAATGATAAAATTTGACTATGATCACACACTTGAAAACTTAGCTATACAACATAGACCATCTAGAACATATAACACATACTTCGCTTAATGCAACAACCTTTGTGGTAGCTTACGGCAAGTGCAGCTCCGATGATATACTTTGGGAGGATAAAGCCGACACTTGTGTAAGAGTGTGTGAAATGAGTGTGAAACATGTCTATGTGGTGAGGATAACCCATTCTCATAAATATTTCCCCTTGAAGCAAAACAAACCTCCCTTTGCATGACAAGCGATAACCCCCATGCCCAAAGATAACACATTCTATGTAAAGATAAAAGCATGAACAACTCTTAAGATCGAAAAGGGGAGCTTGAGATCATCATCTTACCAATAAGTGACTAAGGAATGATCAATCACAATATCCATAGTAGGCTCCGAAATTTAAGTGCAGGCCAAAATTTTGGAGGGCGTTGCAGCCACTACAACAGAGCCTTCACCTTCTTGCTAGCTTCTTTTTCAACCAGTGTCTTGAATTCTATGAACTTGGAGAATGTCTCATCTTTCTTCCACATGAAGAAGATCCAAAACTTCTGTGAGAAGTCATCAATAAAAATGACAAAATATTTGTGTCTCAAGAAAGGTCCACAAACATCATAGTGGATCTTTTCTAGGACTGCATGTGCTTTGTTGTCTCAATCATGAAATGTGGATTTTATGTACTTCCACAACGTACATCATTTGCATATATCCTACTTCTTAAGTGCTCCTTTAGGGAGGCCATTGGTTATTTGTTATATAATATTCGAGGTACCATGATGCAAATGACCAAATATTTTGTGCCAAAGTTCATCGACATTGCAACCTGCACTTTCACTGCCTTAGCGCTTAATGCAGCACAGTCTTTCACATCTGGCTTATACAGGTTCTTCACAAGAACCCCGACCTGCTTCACCTGCCCCGTGGCTATGTGTCTCAAGAATGCTTTTCCTTTCTTTAATATCACTTCACAACCATGGTAAACCAACCACTTGGTGAATGCTAGTAGACGGACCCCTAATCCTTTACCTTTACCTTTTTTTACTAGCACCTCGTATTGAAAATTTGAAAACAAAATATTTATTTTCTCTTAAAAAATTATCTTAAAATCCCCCTCTGTGTAGTAGTGCCGAATGCAACGATAGACAAGTTGTCTCTAATCGTATCAACATATATGAAAGGGACAGAAGAGGAATTGATGTCCAAGAAATCTTGTCAGTAAAAGTTTTCACGTTCTTCTTAGTTGACTATCCCCACAAAACAAAGAGCCCAACAAATCGTTGTCTTGATATAAGATAATGCGAATGGTAAGTAAAATAACAACCTCAGTATAGGTGCAAGACAGTAGTTGCCTGCAAGATGGCGGACTTAGGGCGCACTATAAGAGTCAATTTTACAGTTGTTAGATAATATTGTCTTAAATTGATATGTTTGTGTCTTAATTGTTAATTGTATTGAATAGGTTTCATCTAAAGTGGTCATTGTCTTAAATATAAAGTTTTGTCTTAAAATATTTTTGTCTCAAACTGTTTTTGTCTTAAATATAAAGTTGTCTTAAAATAATTTTACCTTAAATTGTTTTTGTCTTAAAATAATTTTTATCTTAAATATAAAGTTTTGCCTTTAAATGTTCGTCTCAAACTACTTTTGTCTTAATTATAAAGTTTTGTCTCAAAATGTTTTCGTCTTAAATTATTTTTGTCTTAAATATAAAGTTTTGTCTTAAACTGCTTTTGTCTTAAAACATTTTTGTCTTAAACTGCTTTTGTCTTAAATATAAAGTTTTGTCTTAAAATATTTTTGTCTCAAACTATTTTTGTCTTAAAGTTTATATTTAAGACAATTCAATTGATATTAAATTTTAATGTAAAATAACTAAAATAAAAAGTGATTTTTTAAGACAAAATGTTTCTTGTCTTAAAAAATTGTCTTAAAAGTGCCCTTGGTGTAGTAGTGGCCTTATTATTTCAACTATGTTTATTTTAGTATTTTTAATATTTATCTTAGGGTTTGTATACATTGGGTTTATAATATTAGTCTCTTTTGTTTATTACTACCCAAGGGATTAACACTAAAAACCCAAGGGATTATGAACCATAGAGAATAATATTAAACATAAGGGACTAATATTATAAACCCAAGGAACTAATATTAGACAACCATGGTCAACCATGGTCAACCATGGTTAAATGTCACATTGTGACAAGGATTGTCTCACCATGAAAATAAACCATGTTTATTTTAATTTTTCTAATATTTATATTAGGGTTTTCCAATTTTGGGTTTATAATATTAGTCCCTTGGGTTTGATATCAAACCCTATGATTAATATTATAAGCCCTAGCATCACATATTATAAAGCCAATATTAAAATTTAGTATCATAAACTAAATATTAAAAAGTCCTAATATTATAAACCTTGTATTAAACCCAAGTTTTGTAATGTAAAAATCCGAATATTAAACCCTAGGATGAATATTAAACTCTATGATTAACAAACCCAAGGGATAAATATTGTAAACACTAGGATTAATATCAAACCCTACAAATATAAAACCTATGATTAATACTATAAACCCGAGGAATTTATATCATAAACCTAATGGATTATAAACCCAAAAAATCTATATTAAACACTCGTTAATATTATAAACCCTATCAATAATATTATATGCTAGGAATATGAACCCTTAGATTAATAAACCCAAGGGATTGATAATATAAACCTAAGGAACTAATAACAAGAAGGGATTAATACGGAAAACCTAAAAAGCCAAAACGATTACTAGTATAACCCAAGGTATATAAAACCTAAGATAAACAAAAGGGACTAATATTAAAAACCCAAGGAACTAATAAAACCAATGGTTTAATATTATAAACCCCAGGAATTAGTGAACCCAACGGATAAATATTAAAAATCTAAGGGGTCAAGAAGCGCAAGGGATTGGTCACGAAAGTTTACAATCAAGAAGCACTATGCCCGCCAGTTGTTGCTACTGACCTAGCCGCCGCTCTGCATCCCTTTGGCTCGGCTCTGGCTGCTTCGGTGGGCTCCGCTGCCTCCTGGGGCCTGTGATCCGGTCCTCCTGCTGCGCGGAGATCCCCTGTGCGGCGCTCTGGTCTCCCTGCGCGGCGTTCTGAGTCTCCGCCTAATTTGCTGGGGCTCCTTATCACTCTGTCTGTTTCTTCTGAAATGACTTGAGGGGAACGGATTTGATAGCTGGGTCGCTGCAGCAATGGAGCCGCCCCCTTCATCTCCCTCTTCTGATGCTGAAGCTTTTCTCAAACTCCTGGAATCCCTGCTGAAGAAGAAATTTTCGGAGGCTGCGAAGTTCGTGAAACGATTGGATGACATCACTGAGATTTCGATTCCCCATGAGGGTCCGATCCAGGTTGCCCTTTCTCTGGCTGAGAGAGCATTAGTTGGACAGTTCACGGGCCTCTCCCCCAAATCCACGGAGAGCTGTGTTTCTAGAAACTAGGCTCCGTTGATCAAAAATGGTGTCACCTCGTATTTTCTAGGGAAGGGATTCTTTATGTTTGAATTCTCAGACAAGGAAGATAAGGATCTGATATTTCGAAACGGCCCCTACTTCATGGGTCCTTAGGGATTGTACCTCAACAAGTGGATGCCCGATTTTGATCCATCAGTTGACGTTCCCACAGTTGTTCCTGTGTGGGTTAGGCTGCCCAATCTGCTAGTGCATTGTTGGAATTGGGAGTCCGTAAAGCATATCGGAAACACATTGGGCAAGTTCATCGACCGAGCAAATAACAAAGACCAATACGACTGTGCTAGAATCTACGTTGAAGTTGACCTGGAGGTTGGTTTGCTTGAGGCAGTAAAGATCGGGGTTGGAAGTTGGACTCATGTTCAAAAGCTGGATTATGAGCAGCTACCGTTCAAGTGCAGGAAATGCCAGGTTTATGGTCATTTTGCTCGAAACTATCCAAAGAATAGTGAAATGGAGAAAGGCAAGGATGAAGGATGGACCCAGGTCAAAAGGTCCAAGCATGCCCATAAAGCGATTCGAACGGGTAATACAAATGGCAATGGCCCTCAGGTAGCCCCTAGAAACCAAACCCCTATCATGGAAGAGCAAGGAAACAAATTTGCTCAGTTAAGCTCAGTAATAGAAGGCACCCAAGAACCAGAGATGCAGAAGGAAGGATCGATCCCCAAGGAGTCCCCCTCGGGACCAAAACATGTGGAAAACAATGAAGACAGATCAAAATAGATCCTCATTGAAGAGACAGAGGATGTGCAAGGTTCGAAGGAATCAGAAGAAGAAGGTGAAATAGGTGCTTCGCAGACCTCGGCCAGAAGATCACTGAGAGGCCAAAAATCTGCTCGGGAAAAAAGAGAGCAAGAGACTTACAAAGATAAACTTCAGGGAAGTCAACCAACCCTCGAGAAACTCTTGGAAAATACTCCGAAGAAGAATAGAAATCAGTCCCAGAGCTCTAGGGGAGCTCACCATCCAAAATGCAAGTGATGAAGATCATCTCCTGGAATTGTAGGGGTATGGGGAGCAGAATAAAAGAAGAAGCCACAAGATGCTTGATAAGAACAGAATCTCCCGATCTACTCCTCTTCCAGGAGACTAAAATGGAGGACTATGCCTTCCTCCAGATCGGTAAGAAGTTGTGGAAGAAAAGCGAAGGACAAGCAGTCTAAGCTCGATGCACCTCAGGTGGACTGGGCACTATTTGGAATGCTAACAGATTCATAAAGATCAGAGAAGTAAAAAACACCCACTGGTTGTTCACAAAGCTTCAGCACTTAGAATCAGATATGATACTCTCCCTCTTTAACGTGTATGCTCCTGTTAGCGCAGGAGAGAAAAAGCACTGATGGGACTCCATTAGAAGTCAGGCAGATTCTGAAGAACTGGCTAACATAATAATAGCAAGGGATCTTAATCTCACCTTATCACTATCAGAAAAACGTGGAGGAAGCACTGTTAGGGACCCGACATGGGAATGGGTAGAAGACTTGCTCCAAGACTAGGACATGATAGACATTAAGCCATCGTCCGGGAAGTACACTTGGACAAACAAAAGAATCGGCTCGGGACATATTGCTGCAAGGTTAGACAGATTCCTTGTTCAAAGTTCTTTTCTTCTTCATGGTCTAGAGTCTAGAATGCATATTCTCCCTTGTTGTGTTTCCGATCATCGCCCCATTAAACTGGAACTGCTGGCTCACTTGGACCAAGGTCCCATTCCATTTAAATTCAGTTCTCATTGGGTTAAGGAACAGTCATTCATGCCTTTGATAAAATAAATCTGGAAGCTTCCAGTCAAAGGCTCTGCCTTCTTCATTTGGGAGGAGAAACTTAGGAGAGGTAAAGCTGCTCTAAAAACTTGGGTTAAAACCTTACCAAATCCTGTTGTGGAAAGGAAAATGATTCAGGAACGACTTGAGATGCATCACTAGGTTTCGAAAAATGTTGAGATCACAAAAGAAATTCTTGACAAGGCAGCTAATCTTCAGCACATGCTCCTTAAGGCTAGCTTGGTAGAGGAAGAGTATTGGAGACTGAAATCCCGCAGTCTCTAGCTCAAGGCGGGAGACATAAACTCTTCCTTCTTCCATAAGCAAGCTCAGGCCCGTAAATGTCTCAACTCCATCTCTGAAATTAAAGTAGAGACCACCATGCACAGAGAAATCCGAAACATAAAGAACGCTGCCTTCACTCATTTCAAAAACCTCTGTAGTGAAGAAGAGGCCTTGGGACATGTTTCTACCCTTGTGAATGAGGTGCCCTCCCTGATTACCGCCAGTAAGAACCAATTCCTGGAAGCTGAGATCTCTAACAATGAAATAAAAAGCACCCTCTTCGCTATGGAACCGCATAAGGCCTCGGGTCCCGACGGTTTCACTGCCAGATTCCTGCAGTCTTGCTGGCAGATTATGGAGAAAGACCTAAGCAGAATGATTCGGAAATCTCAGGAATGTCAGAAAATTGGGGGAAGCACAAATTCGGCCTTCTTGGCCCTCATTCCCAAGGAGAAAGGAGCCAACACCTTCAGCCGATTTCGTTCTATCTCCCTTTGTAATATAGTTATAAGATGATAACGAAAGTTATTGCCAACAAATTAAAAATCATTCTCCCAGACATCATTCCTGCGAATCAGGGAGGTTTTATACAAGGAAGACAGATTGTGGATAGCTTTATCCTGGTCCAAGAGGCGATTCACTCTAGTTTGGATCGCAAAGAGAAAGGCATGGTTGTCAAGTTAGATCTTGAAAACGCCTTCGACAGAGTGAGACATAGTTTTCTGATGGATGTCCTGCGCAAATTCGGGTTTGGATCCAAATTTATCAACTGGATTAAGGCTTGCATCAACGAGCCATGGATAGCACCTCTCGTGAATGGGAGGGCCACGGATTTCTTCAAAGCTTCTCGTGGATTGAGGCAAGGGTGCCCTCTATCCCCTCTGCTCTTTGTCCTTCAAGCTTTTGTCCTTAGCTTCCTTTTGAACAAAAAGAAACAGGATGAAGAATTAATGGGCCTGAACATTGCGAGAGGAGTTAATAATATAAATCATGCACTACTCGCGGATGATTCCCTCTTGCTGGGTGCTGCCACTGTGTCCTCAACTAAAAGATTCAAAGATGCAGTTGATGACTATTATGAAGACTCAAGAAGCAGCCTTAATAAAGGCAAATGCCACATCTACTGCTGGAATACCCTTGCTTCCGCACTGCAAGACATCTCCAGTTGCTTTGGTTTCGCGGCCTCCTCATCATGGTCTTCCTTCAAGTATTTGGGACTCCCTATTTTCCAAAAACGTGCTGTCAGCAGAGACTGGTTACCCCTGCTAGAAAAGTTTGAATCTAAGATCCACTCCTAGGGATTTAACTGGCTTAATCTAGCAGGCAAGTCAGTGCTTATAAAAGCAGTCCTAAACAGCCTCCCCATCTATCAGTTTGCTGTGATGCTGGCTCCAGTTGGAATTATGAAGAAAACGAAGGATCATATAAGAAAATTCTTTTGGAAAGGTGGGAAAGCTAACGAAAAGAAAATCCCTTTAATAAGCTGGTCTAAAATCTCAATGCCCAGATTGCAAGGCGGACTGAATTTTAAGAATATTTGCACGCAGAACATCGTGTTGGGAGCAAAGCTGATCTGGAGGATTATTGCCCCAAATCTAGGGTAGGCTCAGCTCGCCTTTTGGAAAAAATTCTTTCGTGGGCAGAGGAAAAGGTGTCTGGACCATCCCATAGAAAACTTTGGCTCGCTAATTCAAAAGCTTTGTGCAAAATCTTCCTTCTTAATTAGCCAACATGCACATTGGATCCCTGGCAATGGCAAGCAAAATAGAATATGGGAGGATCGCATAATGGGTTGTGATCCTCTGGCTAATGATCGTTCCCTGACATTGTTGAAAGATTGGATGTACAGAGCAGGTTACATCACTCTGTGGGATATTTCCAACTGGGAGAATGGGAACTGGCACAGCTGGATCAACATTGAGGTGCGCCAGGTACTGTCCAATGAATTTGCAACCTTCATAGAATTCTTAAATGGCAAGGCTCCTTTGAACAGTAGGAAGTTGGATACCCATGGCTGGGGCCCGATCACTGGGTGATACTCAGTCTCTCAGGGCTACAGGCAGATCTTAGCGCATCCCCACGTTCCTCCAGACCCAAAACCATGGAAAGGGGTTTGGTCCCAGTATTCGCTTCCTAAAATCGACTACTTCTACTGGCTCCTATCTCATCAGAGAATCCTGACTGATGATAGATTACAGAAAAGAGGATATCTAGGCCCCTCTCGATGCTCACTGTGCGAAGAAAATGCAGAAACTGTTGCACACCTGATGCTCAATTGTAAATTCGTAATAGATCTTTGGAACGAGGCCTTAGGCCCTTGGAGTTTGGATTTCATCCTCCCCAACAGCATCCTCGATCTATTCTCGAACTGGTTGCGTTCATATCCAGCAGGCCCTCCTCAGAACGCACATATCAAAGCGGCCTGGTGCATTCTTCCTAAACTAATATGCTGGCACACCTGGTTGGAAAGAAACCAGAGGATTTTCAGAGATAAGAAGAGAGACCGCAAGATTGTTTGGGTCAAAATCAAAAGCCAGTTAAAGGATTGTGTCGGGGATCAGTTGGATGGGGCAGGTCTAAGAGACCATGATGCTGCTTGGAGCGATACCCTGGACCTCTGTTTCATTGAAATTGCCAGGTCTCCCGTGCCTCTCAAAGATTGGCAAATTAGACTTAATGCTTCAGATTTCTTGGCTCTTTGCACAAAGTAGGTGCACATCATTCTCTTCTTTGATGGGGCAGCTAAAGGTAATCCGGGCAGTTCCGAAGCTGGGGGAGCTGTTAAAAGAGCTGATGGCAGAACTATTCTTAGATATGCCTGGGGAGTGGGCTTCAATACCAGCATCCAAGCTAAAGCCCTGGCCCTTCTCCAAGGTATGAAGCAACTCAAATCTATTGGTATAAACGATGCAATTGTGATGGGAGACTCTCAATCTATCATAAAAACCATTGTAAACAGCTCTTCCCCTTCAGATTTAAGACTGTCCAGATTGATCATCAGAATAAGAACCCTGTCAAATTCCTTTCAGAGCTTGAAATTCTATCATGTCAAGAGAGACAATAACAAAGACGTTGACGCTGAAGCTAACAAAGTTGTTCTCCTCCCCCTCGGAATCATTCTCAGAGATGGAGAAGAAGGCTGGGATCCCATTCCTTAACAGGCTAGTGAATATGTTTTACTGTCTTTTACTGGAGCAGTTTGTCTGTATTTTTAAAGTGGGAAAGATAGAGGCGGTTGCCCGAAAAATAGCTTGTAAAAACCTCTAGCGTAGTAAAGAAAAAGTCACTCCAATCCTGGCCAAGGAGTTCTCTGGAATATGGTCAGCATTTTGTAATCAGTTTTGTGGCATTTTGGCCAGAAATTAATATACCACTCTATCTGTTTCTGTAAAAAAAAAAAAAGCGCAAGGGATTGATATTACAAATACAAGAGATTAATAAAGATGGCCATGATTGATATTATAAACCCAAAGGATTAATACTAAAACCCCAAGGGATTATGAACCCAAGGAAATAATATTAAAACCAAGGGACTAATATTATAAACCCAACATTGGTAAACCCTAATATAAATATTAGAAAGACTAAAATAAACATGGTTTATTTTCATGGTGAGACAATCCTTGTCACAATGTGACATTCAACCATGGTTGACCATGGTTGTCTATGATTGACAATGGTTGACCATGATCGATATTATAAACTTAAGGGAATAATAAACCCAGGGGATTGATATTATAAACTTAAAGGAATAATAAAACTACGGGAAATAATATTAAACCCATGGGACTAATATTATAAACCCAACATTGTTAAACCCAAATATAAACACTACAAACACTAAAATAAACATGGTTTATTTTGATGGTGAGACAATCGTTGTCACAATGCGACATTGAAACATGGTTGACCATGGCTTGCTATGTTTGACAATGGTTGACCTTGATTGATATTCTAAATGCAAAGAAATAATAAAACGAAGGGATATATACTAAAACCCCAAGGGATTATGAACCGAAGGGAATAATATTAAACCCATGGGACTAATATTATAAATCCAACATTGGTAAACCCAAATATAAATACTACAAACACTAAAATAAACACAGTTTATTTTGATGGTGAGACAATCCTTGTTACAATGGGACATTAAAACATGGTTGACCATGTTTTGCTACGATTTATATTATAAACCTAAGGGAATAAAAAACCCAAAGGATAGATATTATAAACCCAAATGAATAATAAACCCAAGGGACTAATATTAAAACCCCAAGGGACTATGAACCCAAGGGAATAATATTAAGCCCAATAAACCCAAGGGATTAATATAAACCCAAATATAAATATTAAAAACACTAAAATAAACATGGTTTATTTTCATGGTGGGACAATCTTTGTCAAAATGTGACATTCAACCATGGGAATAATATTATAAACCCAACATTGGTAAACCCAAATATAAATACTACAAACACTAAAATAAACATGGTTTATTTTTATGGTGAGACAATTCTTGTCACAATGCGACATTCAACCATGGTTGACCATGTTTGGCTATGATTGACAATGGTTTACCATGATTGATATTATAAACCTAAGGGAATAATAAACCCAAGGGATTAATACTAAAACCCAAGGGAATAATATTCAACCCAAGGGACTAATATAATAAACCCAACATTCGTAAATCCAAATATAAATATTACAAAGACTAAAATAAACATGATTAATTTTCATGATGAGGCAATTCTTGTCACAATGTGACATTCAACCACGGTTGACCATGATTGATATTATAAACCTAAGGGAATAATAAACCCAACGGATTGCTATTAAAACCCAAATGAATAATAAATCAAAGGGAGTAATACTAAAACCCCAAGCGACTATGAACCCAAGGGAATAATATTAAACCCAATGGACCAATATTATAGACCCAACATTCGTAAACCCAAATGTAAATATTACAAACACCAAAATAAACATGACTTATTTTCATGGAGAGATAATATTTGTCAAAATGGGACATTCAATCATTGGACTAATATGGTAAACCCAAATATAAATATTACAAACATTAAAATAAACATGGTTTATTTTCATGGTGGGACACTCTTTCTAAAAATTTGACATTCAACCATTGGACTAATATTATAAACCAAACATTGGTAAACTTGAATATAAATACTACAAACACCAAATTAAACATGATTTATTTTGATGGTGAGACAATCCTTGTCACAATGTGACATTCAACCATCGTTGACCATGATTGATAATATAACCCCAAGGGAATAATAAACCCAAGGGATTGATATTATAAACCCAAATGAATAATAAACCCAAGGGATTAATACTAAAACCCCAAGGGATTGTGAACCCAAGGGAATAATATTAAACCCAAGGGACTAATATTATAAACCCAACATTCGTAAACCCAAATATAAATATTACAAAGACTAAAATAAACATGATTTATTTTCATGGTGAGACAATCTTTATCACTATGTGACATTCAGCCATGGTTGACCATGGTTGGTTATGATTGAGGGATTAATATTGAACCATAAGATTAATATTATAAACCATATGCTTAATATGATTGACAATGGTTGACCATGATCGATATTATAAACCTAAGGGAATAATAAACCCAAGGGATTGATATTATAAACATAAAGGAATAATAAAACTAAGGGATTAATACTAAAACCCCAAGGCATTATGAACCCAAGGAAATAATATTAAACCCATGGGACTAATATTATAATCCCAACATTGTTAAACCCAAATATAAACACTACAAACACTAAAATAAACATGGTTTATTTTGATGGTGAGACAATCATTGTCACAATGCGACATGGAAACATGGTTGACCATGGTTTGCTATGTTTGACAATCGTTGACCTTGATTGATATTCTAAATGCAAAGAAATAATAAAACGAATGGATTAATACTAAAACCCCAAGGGATTATGAACCGAAGGGAATAATATTAAACCCATGGGACTAATATTATAAATCCAACATTGGTAAACCCAAATATAAATACTACAAACACTAAAATAAACATAGTTTATTTTGATGGTGAGACAATCCTTGTTACAATGCGACATTCAAACATGGTTGACCATGTTTTGCTATGATTTATATTATAAACCTAAGGGAATAAAAAACCCAAAGGATTGATATTATAAACCCAAGGGATGAATACTAAAACCCCAAGGGATTATGAACCCAAGGGAATAATATTAAGCCCAATAAACCCAAGGGATTAATATAAACCCAAATATAAATATTACAAACACTAAAATAAACATGGTTTATTTTCACGGTGGGACAATCTTTATCAAAATGCGACATTCAACCATGGGAATATATTATAAACCCAACATTGGTAAACCCAAATAGAAATACTACAAACACTAAAATAAACATGGTTTGTTTTGATGGTGAGACAATTCTTGTCACAATGTGACATTCAACCATGGTTGACCATGTTTGGCTATGATTGACAATGGTTTACCATGATTGATATTATAAACCTAAGGGAATAATAAACCCAAGGGATTGATAATTATAAACCTAAATGAATAATAAACCCAAGGGATTAATACTAAAACCCAAGGGATTATGGACCCAAGGGAATAATATTCAACCCAAGGGACTAATATAATAAACCCAACATTCGTAAATCCAAATATAAATATTACAAAGACTAAAATAAACATGATTAATTTTCATGGTGAAGCAATCCTTGTCACAATGTGACATTCAACCACGGTTGACCATGATTGATATTATAAACCTAAGGGAATAATAAACCTGACGGATTGCTATTAAAACCCAAATGAATAATAAATCCATCAGAGTAATACTAAAACCCCAAGCGACTATGAACCCAAAGGAATAATATTAAACCCAAGGGACTAATATTATAGACCCAACATTCGTAAACCCAAATGTAAATATTACAAACACCAAAATAAACATGATTTATTTTCATGGTGAGACAATATTTGTCAAAATGGGACATTCAATCATTGGACTAATATGGTAAACCCAAATATAAATATTACAAACACTAAAATAAACATGGTTTATTTTCATGGTGAGACACTCTTTCTAAAAATGCGACATTCAACCATTGGACTAATATTATAAACCCAACATTGATAAACTTGAATATAAATACTACAAACACCAAATTAAACATGATTTATTTTGATGGTGAGACAATCCTTGTCACAATGTGACATTCAACCATCGTTGACCATGATTGATAATATAACCCTAAGGGAATAATAAACCCAAGGGATTGATCTTATAAACCCAAATGAATAATAAACCCAAGGGATTAATACTAAAACCCCAAGGGATTGTGAACCCAAGGGACTAATATTATAAACCCAACATTCGCAAACGCAAATATAAATATTACAAAGACTAAAATAAACATGATTTATTTTCATGGTGAGACAATCTTTGTCACAATGTGACATTCAACCATGGTTGACCATGGTTGGTTATAATTGAGGGATTAATATTGAACCCTAAGATTAATATTGTAAACCATATGCTTAATATGATTGACAATGGTTGACCATGATCGATATTATAAACCTAAGGGAATAATAAACCCAAGGGATTGATATTATAAACATAAAGGAATAATAAAAGTAAGGGATTAATACTAAAATGAACCCAAGGAAATAATATTAAACCCATGGGACTAATATTATAAACCCAACATTGTTAAACCCAAATATAAACACTACAAAAACTAAAATAAGCATGGTTTATTTTGATGGTGAGACAATCGTTGTCACAAGGTGACATTCAAACATGGTTGACCATGGTTTTCTATGATTGACAATGGTTGACCATGATTGGTATTCTAAATACAAAGCAATAATAAAACAAAGGGATTAATACTAAAACCCCAAGGGATTATGAACCGAAGGGCATAATATTAAACCCATGGGACTAATATTTAGGCCGATAGGCCTTCTTTTGAATCAGTCGACCTTTTACATTTTTAATGTCCATCTGACATTTGTTCACAAATTTTTAAGCCACCAAAAACCTCTCCACTTAACATCTGTGCGCATATTTTAAGTCGAGGTTTCGGAAGAGTCCGTTTGAATGTGCCGTGGAGTTTATGGCACTGAACATAAAACTTATGGCACACTATTGGATTGCATTACAGCGCATACGATGGTCTCTCAAAGACAAACACGTGCACGATTGGATTGCATTACAGCGCATATGATGGTCTCTCAGAGACAAACACGTCGGCAGGTCTCTGGAAGCACCAGTTTGTTTCTTTTCGGGATTTATGGTGGGGTTGGTTCCTTGTACATAATTTTTTAATATGGTTCAGTTTGCTTTCAGATAGCGAATGTTGTGTCAGGAAGGCAGCCTGCAAGAACATTCAATGGAAAAGTCTTCCAATTCAGAAGAGACAACACCTGAATTTGGAAGCAAGGTCTTTGAATTCGGTGTTTTGGTGTCTTGGGTGGGGCTAATGCAGCTCATTAAACGCTTTGTTAACCCCGAAATCTGAGGTCTTCCTAGGTTTCCTTTTCATCTGGTGTGGGCGCTGGTTGATCCTCATATCTGTTTCAATGGACACCTTTGAGATACAAGAAGTGCATGAGACAGGTACCGTGGCACCTCCTATTGTAATAGCAGTGGCAGTTAAGAAGAGAAATAAGAGAAATAAGAGGGCGTATGCTGTCAAGTGGGCGCTGGACCATTTAATGTGTCCAGGCCAAACTCTGATTCTCTTACATGTCAGGGGGCGCCTTCTCACCATTCCAACACCAAGTATGAATTCTGCCTTATGCTTTACTGTACTTTACATGTTTGGTTGGTATGGCTGCTAAGCATAGTTCATTTTTTGGGGTGTGAATATTTTTTCACTGGGAACCAATGTTTTGAGCAAGCATCTTAGAAATTCTCATTAAACAGGGAAATATATTATAACTCACGGTTGATTTTTCTCAGTTTTCTTCTTTGGAACAAGTTTCTTGTGCACGTGCATGCCTGGCTCTTAGCCCTTCATTGTTGATTGTTGATTGTATATGCATTTGTAATTTTAATATTTCATTCATTTATTGGGTTGTATTTCAGAGATTGCCCAAATGTTTATTCCCATCATGTAGCTTGGTTGTCCTGAGTTGTCTTTCATACATGGGAATATGAACTTTTAAATCCCAATCATAATATGTAGGACTGCAAAGAACCTTCAGGTATAGTCGGTATAGTCCTTGTATATTCTGTTCATAACTAGATTGTTAAACAAAATTCTTACCAACACGTTATTCATAACTTAACAGACCAATACAATTGATCCATGTAATTTTTTCAAACAAACAATCAAGTAAGAAATTTTGATCCATGTATATTTTCAAACAAACAACCTGTAAATTGTTATGGGCATGGCTACCAATTTCGTAAAAAATAAATTCTTGGCTCAATTTCATGTCATTTGCTAAAATTTGCAAGAATATGGATAATTGATAATATGTTCTTTTTAAAAAAAATTATGTGTTTATTGCATATAATTTGGTAATACAGAACAACATAATGCTTTGACAACTATACCACTTTTCCCTAACATATTGCAATTGGTGCTTAATACCAACTTATTTCAGAGGAAGCAAATTTAAAGTGTTTATCCATCTGCCAAGCAGTAACTTCTAAAATTATCATTCAGTGACAAGCGATGTTGACCTCCAAATAATGGAAGAGCCTCGCCATCTGCATCTTCCATTCTTGTTTGAATAATTAACCATTTTTTTTAATTGATGGAATGGGTTTTTGCATATAATCAAGGTTCATTTGTCAATAAATTCTGTAGCAATTGTTGGAAATAATAATCCCAACCACCGCAATAAACAGCGTGACAGCAGCCATACCTGTCAGACGTATTTTTGCAGGTTGCGTCTCTCCTTGAAAATAGAAGGACTGAAGTCACACGCGAACCATTCAGAAACTCAACAAAGGAATTTAAAGAAGTTATTTACTTTGGTAAACAGATATGGGCAAGCATTCATTCAACAACGTTTGCCCACACTCCAGAAACACCTTTGCGATTCTAAACACACTCAACAACAACATCGCATTAATTATTTTGCTCTGTCATGAATTAAATGTAAAATTATATGTTGGGTTAAATATGAATGTAAAATCCATTTTGACAGTAAAGTAGAGAGGCTAGAGAGTAAGAGGTAAGAAAAAGAATGCAAGTCTCTGTCGAGAAAATGGTGGAGCAAGTTTTGGTGGGGTTACTCTGTTTTATTGTGTGTTATTCCGCATAAGTTTAAATCACTGTAACTTTTATTTTACTTGGTGAATGAGTGGCAGTCTCATGTAAATGTATTTTCGTGTTTAAGAAATGAATACTAAGTTTTAGTGTGTTGCTCCAAGCATATCTTGTTATTTTTGCTGTGAGTATTCATTAAGTCTCTGGAATAGTTCCGCAGTGCGTGCAATTCAAGTTTGGGAAATAGCCTTGCGGTGCATGAATGTAGCTTCGCGAAATCAACTTCGCGGTGGGCGAACCAAGTTTCGCGAAAGTAGCTTTGTGAAAGTCATAACTCCCTACCTCTCCCCTTCGCGAAAACGAAAATTAAATTCGCCAAACATTTCTAACGGCAATCTTGCTTCAATGGACTGTAAGTACACCATTGTAATTTTGTTGATCCATCTCATGTTTTTCAAAATTAATCTAGTTAATTAAATATGATGTTTTAGGGTTTGAAATGAGCATGTGAGCTTTTCTTATTTAGAGAAAAAAAAAAAAAGAAAAAAAAACAACAACAACAAACTTTTAAGTTTCATCTGCCCAAAAAAAGGGAAATGTTATATATCTCTTCACATGCATTACATTTACATCTTGATTAAATTCTTAATTTTGTTTATGCAGTGGGAAATCATGTACCAATTACACACGTACATGGAGATGCAGTTGCCACTTATATGCATGAAGTGGAGACCCAAACTAATGCACTGTTATCACCATATCGGCGCTTGTGCAATGTGAAAAAGGTCCTCTTGATATTACTTCTTCATTTGTAGAACAGAAATAATCCATATTAGGTTGAATTGTTGGTACTTCTTAGTTGTGCAATGCGAAAACAACCATTTTGACGTTACTTGCTTTGTAGATAGAAATAATCTTGATTAGGTTATATTATTAGTACTCAGCAGTTGAGCTCTGGAAATACAGGTCAACACGGTGCTTGCAGTTGCGGAAGAAGATGACGTCACTTCTGCAATTATCCGACATCTCAAGTTATGAATCCATAAACTCGTTATAGGATCATCTTCCAGCAATGGCATCATAAGATAACATCTTTTAAGATAGGAAGGTTTCCATCTCAATGAAAATTAAATTTACTAATTTTAACGATTATTATATAATAGGTGAAATTTTATTTATAGAATTTTTTTTGGTTATTTTTAATATTAATTTGGTAGAAATTTTAAAAAACATGAGTTGAAGTTGTTTAATCTATAGAAGTGTTTTGGGGTTTTTCAGTGTACTCATTTTAAAATGTATTTTAAAAAACAAAAAAAAAAAAACACATTCCTACTTTATATTGTACTATTGGATTCTGGTGAAAATTACTTTATATTGTACCATTGGATTCCGATGAAAAAGACTAGACCGAAAAATGTATTTTAAAGAACAAAAAAATCACATTCCTACTCTATATTGTACCATTGGATTCCAGTAAAAAAGACTAGACAGAAAAAATGTATTTTAAAGAACAAAAAAACCACTTTCCTACTCTATATTGTACCATTGGATTCTGGTAAAAAAGACTAGACGGAAAAATGTATTCTAAAGAGCAAAAAAATCACATTCCTACTCTATATTGTACCATTGGATTCCAGTGAAAAAAACTAGAGAGAAAAATGTATTTTAAAGAACAAAAAAATCACATTCCTACTCTATATTGTACCATTGGATTCTAGTAAAAAAGACGAGACGGAAAAATGTATTTTAAAGAACAAAAAAATCACATTCCTACTTTAAATTGTAAAATTGGATTCTGGTAAAAAAGACTAAATTGTACCATTGGATTCTGGTAAAAAAGACTAGACAAAAAAATGTATTTTAAAAAACAAAAAAATCTCATTCCTACTTTAAATTGTACCATTGGATTCCTTTAAATTGTACTAGTGGTGAAAAAGACTAGACAGAAAAAGACTATTTCGTTTATAAGTTAAACTATACCTTATATAATATATTAAAAAAAGTTAAAATTTATATCTCTTATATAATATATTAAAAAAGTTAAAATTTATAATATATTAAAAAAGGTAAATTTTTTAGGTTTAATAGTTTGGTGAATAATTTGTTTCCCTAACTACATGAGTTTAAATTTTTGAAAAATATGTTGTAACTAACTAATAACATTGTTAAATATGTAAATTATTATTTCTTTTAACATTTTAAAAAATATGTAAATTCCTATTTTTAAAATTTAAAATTTAAAATAAATATTAGGAAATATTAATACATAAGTTACTACTAGATTAAACTTTTGGTAATTAAATCTTCTTTAATTTTTTAAAATTTATTACTTATTTTTAATTTAAATTAATTTATTTATAATTTAACATAATAATCTTTTCAACTTTACATCTTAATATTATATTATATTATTTATGTGAAAATTACATAATACAGTATATAAAAGATTATTAAAATTATTTTATATTAATAAAATTTCAATTAATTATAGAGTGTTGTTTTGGGAAAGATTATTCATTATGTTTAATTTTTTCTTAATCAAATGCAATTACTCACACAATTACCACCAATACTTAATTTATTAGCTATTTTATTTTTATATATTTAGTTTTTTAGTTATTTATATTAATTTATAGTGTTTTTAGTTATTTATATTAAGAATGAGTAACCTATTTATCTAAGTATTTTAATTTTTTATTCAAATATTTGAAATTTGATATATATATATATATATATATTAAGTGATTTTTTAAAGGATTCTTTTTTTTTTTTTTCAGAGGAAAAAACGAGCTAGATTATATTAAGGAAATATAATGATCTAAATACAAACAGAATGTTGTATGATAACCAGTCAAGCAAAGAGGCTATCTAAATATTGATCCATATGAAAAAGAGAGGATGATAAGCATAAGAAGCCGCATATAATGAAAAAGTCCAGATGTAGGCCGAAAGAAGAAACCCTGTGAGCCCAAAACGAATAATTGCTCTCCATGAGATAGATATGACAAATATTGCAGCGAAAAAGCTCTCCATATGACAGATATGAAGCAAGAGCGCCTGCGCATATTTCAAGGGGGCAGGAGGCCCATTATGGAATTCAAAATAGAGGCCAGAGACCTGTTTGAAGGATATATACACTCTAAAAAGCCAATTTAAATAACACAAATTAAGATTTTATTTTACAGTCAAAAAACTAATTTAAATAACAGAAATCAAGACAACTCCAAAAATAACACTGAAACAACTTTTTTTTTTTTAAATTATCTAAAAGTTTTATATAACATAAGTTGTATTATATGTTATATAATACAACATAAGTTGTATTATATAACATAAAAACTAAGTTATATTATATATGTTATAATAACGTATATAATACAACTTATTTTTTATGTTATATAATACAACTTATTTTTTAGATAATTGTTATATATTATATATAACAATATATATATATATATATATATATATATATATATATATATAATCTATATCAAATTTCAAATATTTAATAAAAAATTAAAATACTCATATAAATAGGTTACTCATTCTTAATATAATTAACTAAAAAAACTATAAATTAATATAAATAACTAAAAAACTAAATATATAAAAATAAAATAGCTAATAAATTAAGTATGGGTGGTAATTGTGTGAGTAATTGCATTTGATTAAGAAAAAATTAAACATAGTGAATAATCTTTCCGAGAACAACACTTTATAATTAATTGAAATTTTATTAATATAAATTAATTTTAATAATCTTTTATATACTCTATTATGTAATTTTCACATAAATCATATAATATAATATTAAGATGTAAAGTTGAAAAGATTATTATGTTAAACTATAAATAAATTAATTTAAATTAAAAAAAATAAAGAAGATTTAATTACCAAAAATTTGATCTAGTAGTAACTTATGCATTAACATTTCCTAATATTTATTTTAAATTTTAAATTTTAAAAATAGGAATTTATATATTTTTTAAAATGTTAAAAGAAATAATAATTTAGATATTTAACAATGTTGTTAGTTAGTTACGACATATTTTTCAAAAATTTAAACTCATGTAGTTAGGGAAACAAATTATTCACCAAACTATTAAACCTAAAAAATTTACCTTTTTTAATATATTATAAATTTTAATATTTTTTAATATATTATATAAGAGATATAAATTTTAACTTTTTTTAATATATTATGTAAGGTATAGTTTAACTTATAGTCGAAATAGTCTCTTTTAGCACTAGTACAATTTAAAGGAATCAAATGGTACAATTTAAGGTAGGAATGTGATTTTTTTGTTCTTTAAAATACATTTTTCCATCTAGTCTTTTTTACCAGAATCCAATGGTACAATTTAAAGTAGGAATGTGATTTTTTTTTCTTTAAATACATTTTTCTGTCTAGTCTTTTTTACTAGAATCCAATGGTACAATATAGAGTAGGAATGTGATTTTTTTGTTCTTTAAAATACATTTTTCTGTCTAGTCTTTTTTACTGGAATCCAATGGTACAATATAGAGTAGGAATGTGATTTTTTTGTTCTTTAGAATACATTTTTTTGCCTAGTCTTTTTTACCAGAATCCAATGGTACAATATAGAGTAGGAATGTGATTTTTTTGTTCTTTAAAATACATTTTCCTGTCTAGTCTTTTTTATTGGAATCCAATGGTACAATATAGAGTAGGAATGTGATTTTTTTGTTCTTTAAAATACATTTTTCTGTCTAGTCTTTTTCACCGGAATCCAATGGTACAATATAAAGTAATTTTCACCGGAATCCAATAGTACAATATAAAGTAATAAGACACAGTTATAGAGTTATAAGACCCAAGTATGTACGTGATTTAGCGTGGCCAGAGTTGTGTATGGAATTTGATTTTTTTTAATATAAGATCAAGTTGTATGGGAAAAGGTTTCCCAAGGCCGTATAAGAGCATCAAGTCTATAAGAGTGCTAAATGATGTGATAATAAAAATAATGAGGAATCTATATGTTAAATACCTTTACAAAGATGAATATGTGAACATGAAGAAAGAGAAATGATTCGTTTTCCTCAAATTTGTTTAATGTGTCTCAATTTTCTCTTCAAAATTTTCATTAAGCCATGCATTTACAATTAATCTTGCAAAAATATTGTGAATGCCATTACAATTTACTCATGCAAGCCATGAAAATTTGTTTTGGGGTTTTTAACAAGAATAACATTATGACAAATTGAGGGAATATAACACATTAAGCGTGTATAATGTATTAAGTATGGATAATAGATGATAAGACATAAATTATAGAGTAAATACTGATCATAAATTTTTTTATTTATGTAGACATTCACAAAGTTGAGTCCAATCTTCTCAAGAAACATTCATTAAGTGATAATAAAAATGATGGATAACCAATATAGTGGTATGATTATGTTTAAGGTATCTAATGTTGAGGAAGGTTATTCCATGCTTCTCCAAGAAGATTTTGAAATAAGTGATATTTGAAAATGGTGGATAAACCGATATGGTGGTAGGATTATACATGTGTGAGATATGTGATATATTTAATGTGGAAGAAGGGAGTACCTTATCAACAAATAAATGAAAGTTAGAAAAAATTGAGATTAATTTAATGTTTAAATGTCAAAGGTCAGGACGTTGGTGCCAAGTCCTTCAATATCTTCAAAATGATTTATATTCACCTTCATTTAATAATTTTTTTTAAAACGAAACAAGTAAGATTTATTAAAAAGTGTTGTGGTGGCGTAGGTATACAACGAAAGATACATAGCATAAAAAACATGGTCTCTACTGAAAATTCAAAATGTACCCAAACTTCAAGATGATAGTTCAAAAGTTGTGAATATTTTCTTGTCCAATGTCTAGTAAACAATAATGCTAGATAAATTGATTTAACAAATAAAGGACCCTAAAAATCATGACAATTACTAAAAATTGCATACATGTAAGTCCACATGGGGCTTCTACCTTGATATCAACTTGGTATTTTGTTTCCATATCAGCTAATTGATGTGCCTTCTCAATTAGAACTTATGCATGAACTTCTTTAGAAAAAAAGATTTGGGTGAAAAGTGATAGGGGCATCGAGCCATTGACAAATCCTCATGCATTCTAGAATGGACAAGATGAAAGAGTCCATAGAGAAATTTTGGCAATGTGTAGAGTATTGTGTAGGCTTTAAGGATAAATGAATATTGTTAACCATTTTGTGTAGCAAAGTGTGCAATGATTCTAGCTTAGAATCCATGAGAACATATTTATGTTTATGGGCTTCCATAAATGACTTGAATTTCTTCCCTTTGACTCCAATTGAATGCAATTGAGTAGCAATTTCTCTTTCATGATGATCTCAAGGTTGGGTTTCTCGAGAGGTTGTGCAGTCCCACTCATCTTACATCCTAGACCATTAATTTTTAGGACTTGAGCAACTTGCACCTTCATCTCTCTCAACGAATGCATGTAGCTCCTAAGTCCCTTTTTCTATCTGATTCTTGTCCCATTGAATGGAAATCCCTCTATGACCCCAACAGTAGTGTGCAAGGCACTTCAATGTCAAGGTGGCTTGATAACCTTGTCACTAAGAGCATTGGATAACCTACGAGTTAACGAAGAAAGACAATACCATGTGCAATTCCTTGAAAATAACCTAATTGAATAAATGAATTCAACAATAATGAAATTAAATGAGAAGAGAATGTGAAACACAACTATAGTAATTCCATTATTCCCTTACACAAATGAATTAACATGTGGAGAATTTGAAACATGTAATTTCAAAATTTTTAAGTAACATTATGAGAAAAAGAGAGAAAATGTACTGAACAACCTCTATAATCCCCATCTAAACATTCTTTTGCATATTTTAACCATTCAACATAAAATAAATGGTTTACCATGTAAAAAAAAATTGTTCTTTGATAAATGACAAGGAAATTCACAAAATAATATTTTTAAGGGTGATTTTGGAAATGCACTTCAAAAATCGGGTTTAAACCACGAGGAAACCCAAAGCCTCCTATGTTATTAAACTAGCTTCGAACCTTAGTGACTTTAAAACTGTTAGACGAGGCATATTAAGTTTGTAACAAAAAAAATTCAAATATGAAGAGGAGTGCGGTGTGAAGGCAGTTCAAATGAATTTGTAGAAATATTTCAGCGCGGGGTCGAGCAACAAGGAGAAGAGGCCGGCATCGATACCAGTTCCGTAGGATCATGCAGGCCAAACCCTGGTCGTGCAAGCATCGACTTTGTTATTCAAGGCAAACGAGTTGTGGAGGAGTTCCCCACTTATCTTGGCTTCTTCCCAATCACTAGCAATGGCGCTCATTACAAAGCGCTGATTGCATCTCTTCAACATGTGTTATGGTGCGGCATCACCCACATCACTGCCCGACACATCCTTCTCATTTCTATCCAGGTAACAAATAATTCCCCTTACCGCCTTTACAAATCAAGATAATATTCATGAAGTAAAGAAATTGCATGAAATTTCATTATAAAGAACTTGCAAAATGGTTTTCTTCAATAGAGAAAATATTAAAAATTTTGGGATATTTAAAGGTTTTTCTAGGGACAAAGTATTAAAAATTCTAGCACATTTTCATATTCTCATTGATTTTAAAAAATATATGGAATTATGTATGAATGAAGCACAAGAGGTTCACTCAATGAATGAGAGTCTAACATAGTAGGTGGATTGGTGTCTTCTTAAGCAATATATTTAATTTGACTACATATTGGAAAATACCTCTAAAAAACACTTTATTTAACCCTCTACCAATATGAACCCAATACACCTTCCTAATTTTAATAAAGACACTACTTTCAATAGATATTGTAGGTATCCATTTTTTCATTAACATTTTTTATACCACTTTGTATGTTTTATTTTTTTATACCACTTTGTATATTTTATTAACTTTGATCTCCATTTTTTATACTTAACATATAAAATCCTTTTACTCTTTATTATATGTTCAATATATCAGGTCATTTTTCATCCATATATATCCCCCAATATGAACGCATGTGGTATGGTATGGTATTGCTCCCCATGGAATGAAGAGTGAATTAAGATTTGGTGATTTAAAAATCAATGATCAAATGAGGGCCTCACATATTCTTTAGAACTAAATGAATTGATATTGCATAGTTATCAAGGATTGAGCTATCAATCATTTACAATATGACACATAAATTTTGTTTTTAGGTGTTCCACTTTGAAGTCTCTTTAAAAAGTATAGTTTTGCTAAACCAAAAGGCTCATTTTTTAAAAAATACAACTATATACTACCTCATAAATTTGTTCTAATTAAAACACAATATTGCATATCTAATTTTTATTAAAACTTAATTAATTAATTAGTTTAAAAATTATTTAAAAATAGATAAACTACAAATTTTACCATATTATTTTTTAACTATTAAAATTAAATATTTGGAAAATTGAAAAAATAATTAAATTTGAAAAAAATATAAGATAATTATTTTATATTAATTAAAAAATACACCAAAATTAACCAATTGTTTTTTTAATTTATTAAAATTAAATGGCTTAATTTTACAAAAAGATTCCATTCAAATCCCAAAAATGTGATAATTTTGTTTAAATCCAAAATATTTATATATTAAACTTATTTTTGGATAACATCACATTCAGTTTAAATTAATTTTTATTAAATTACATCATTTAAAACTCAAAAACGTTAATAAGATTGAGTGATTTAAAAATCAATAATCAAATGAGGCCCTCCCAGATTTTTTAGAACTAAATTTACAATATGACATATAAATTTTGTTTTTACGTCATCCACTTTAAAGTCCCTTTAAAAAAAATTATAATTTTACTAAACAAAAAGACTCAATTGCAATCCTTTAAAGAAAAGTAAAGTTTTGCAAAACAAAAAAACTCTATTTATTTTTAGAGATATAACTATGTACTACCCTATGATTTTGTTGTAATTAAAACACAATATTCCATATCTCCTTTTTATTAAAAATTAGATAAACTACAAACTTTATCATATTAAAACTGAAAAATTTATTAAATTTTAAAAAATATATAAAATAATTATTTATATTAATTAAAAAATAAACCAAAATAAACCCATTACTTTTTAAAGTATTAAAATTAAATTATTTAATTCTACTAAAAAAATTCCATTCAAATCCAAAAAATGCTATAATTTTACTTAAATCCAAAATATCTATTTATTAAACTTAATTTTAGATAATATCACATTCAGATTATATTTATTTTTATTAAATTACATCATTTAAAACTCAAAAAAGTTAACTATAATCATCCGTGTTGAAAAATAAATTTAAAGAAAATTTATCAAAATATTTATTTACCTTATTTTTCTTATTTTTCTCAAGGCTTACAAACACATAATATGAACTAAAATCATTTGTCTTGACATAAAAAAATTCAAATTAAAAGATATTTTCTCAAAATATTCATTTACTTCCTTTTTTTATGTCAGCTATTTTCTCAAAGTATTCATTTAAATCTTTTTTATGACCTAAAAAACATTTTAATAAAGATGAAATTCATTGAAAATAAAAGCATTCAAGTCATTTAAAAAATATTTTTCAATTGAAAATTGTGGCCTCGGTAGATTTTTCAAGATTTTTCAATTGATCATGTTTACAACCGCATTAAAGGAAATTACTGTGTATTACTACGCTAGTCTACAGTACCCATTTCTTGTTTTTACGCAGCTCTAGAATTTACTGTTATTACAACTGTACCGGTGTCATTAAATAGCGTTTTTAATGTCAGAGGGTTGGTTTATGGTTTGCGAACCACACTGGTTGCATTTACATTCATGTCGCTGCCATCACGTGGCAAGCCATGCTAGATGAGCGTGATGTTAATTACGCCTGAGCTGTCCTGTACATGGCTCGGGCAGACCGTCTGGCCTCACCAGCTCCACTCGGAAACCCCACCCTCATCGACGGTGCAGTTCATCTCCCGCGATCCCACGGTGGCGCCTTTCTCGGGGGTTTTCTCTTCTCCGAATTGCGACGGGATTGAGCTCATTTGGCTATGCAGCTCTCCCACGGAGCCTGCTCTGATGCGGCCATTCCTTCAGCAGCTCTCTTCTTTGGTTGTTCAGAAATTCCTTGATGAAGTCTGCACCGTTCCAACCTCATGGTCTGGCAGCGATCCAAATTGTTTACAGGTAAACTGTTCTTTTTTCGCCAGCTAGTTCACCTTTTTTCCTTATCATTCGTAGCTGAAGGCGTTACGAGCCTTATTGGATACTCTAATTATTAAATTACATCATTTAAAACTCAAAAAAATTAACTATAATCATCTTGAAAAATAAATAAATCATTTGTCTTGACATAAAAAAATTCAAATTAAAAGATATTTTCTCAAAATATTCATTTACTTCCTTTTTTATGTCAGCTATTTTCTCAAAGTATTCATTTACATCTTTTTTATGACATAAAAAACATTTTAATAAAGATGAAATTCATTGAAAATAAAAGCATTCAAGTCATTTAAAAAATATTTTTCAATTGAAAATTGTGGCCTCGGTAGATTTTTCAAGATTTTTCAATTGATCATGTTTACAACTGCATTAAAGGAAATTACTGTGTATTACTACGCTGGTCTACAGTACCCATTTCTTGGTTTTTAGGCAGCTCTAGAATTTACTGTTATTACAACTGTACCGGTGTCATTAAATAGCGTTTTTAATGTCAGAGGGTTGGTTTATGGTTTGCGAACCACACTGCTTGCATTTACATTCATGTCGCTGCCATCACGTGGCAAGCCATGCTAGATGAGTGTGATGTTAATTACGCCTGCGCTGTCCTGTACATGGCTCGGGAAGACCGTCCGACCTCACCAGCTCCACTCGGAAACCCCACCCTCATCGACGGTGCAGTTCATCTCCCGCGATCCGACTGTGGCGCCTTTCTCGGGGGTTTCCTCTTCTCCGAATTGTGACGGGATTGAGCTCATTTAGCTATGCAGCTCTCACGCGGAGCCTGCTCTGATGGGGCCATTCCTTCAGCAGCTCTGTTCTTTAGTTGTTCAGAAATTCCTTGATGAAGTCTGCACCGTTCCAACCTCATGGTCTGGCAGCGGTCCAAATTGTTTACAGGTAAACTGTTCTTTTTTCGCCAGCTCGTTCACCTTTTTTCCTTATCATTCATAGCTGAGGGCGTTACGAGCCTTATTGGATACTCTAATTATTAAATTACATCATTTAAAACTCAAAAAAATTAACTATAATCATCTTGAAAAATAAATATAACAAAAATTTATCAAAATATTTATTTACCTTATTTTTCTCAAGGATTACAAACACATAATATGAACTAAAATCATTTGTCTTGAATAAAAAAATTCAAATTAAAAGATATTTTCTCAAAATATTCATTTACTTCCTTTTTTATGTCAGCTATTTTCTCAAAGTATTCATTTACATCTTTTTTATGACATAGAAAACATTTTAATAAAGATGAAATTCATTGAAAATAAAAGCATTCAAGTCATTTAAAAAATATTTTTCAATTGAAAATTGTGGCCTCCGTAGATTTTTCAAGATTTTTCAATTGATCATGTTTACAACCGCATTAAAGGAAATTACTGTGTAATACTACGCTGGTCTACAGTACCCATTTCTTGGTTTTTACGCAGCTCTAGAATTTACTGTTATTACAACTGTACCGGTGTCATTAAATAGCGTTTTTAATGTCAGAGGGTTGGTTTATGGTTTGCGAACCACACTGCTTGCATTTACATTCATGTCGCTGCCATCACGTGGCAAGCCATGCTAGATGAGCGTGATGTTAATTACGCCTGCGCTGTCCTGTACATGGCTCGGGCAGACCGTCCGGCCTCACCAGCTCCACTCGGAAACCCTACCCTCATCGACGGTGCAGTTCATCTCCCGCGATCAGACGGTGGCGCCTTTCGCTGGGGTTTCCTCTTCTCCGAATTGTGACGGGATTGAGCTCATTTGGCTATGCAGCTCTGCCGCGGAGCCTGCTCTGATGCGGCCATTCCTTCAGTAGCTCTGTTCTTTGGTTGTTCAGAAATTCCTTGATGAAGTCTGCACCGTTCCAACCTCATGGTCTGGGAGCGGTCCAAATTGTTTACAGGTAAACTGTTCTTTTTTCGCCAGCTGGTTCACCTTTTTTCCTTATCATTCGTAGCTGAAAGCGTTACGAGCCTTATTGGATACTCTAATTATTAAATTACATCATTTAAAACTCAAAAAAATTAACTATAATCATCTTGAAAAATAAATATAACGAAAATTTATCAAAATATTTATTTACCTTATTTTTCTCAAGGCTTACAAACACATAATATGAACTAAAATCATTTGTCTTGACATAAAAAAATTCAAATTAAAACATATTTTCTCAAAATATTCATTTACTTCCTTTTTTATGTCAGCTATTTTCTCAAAGTATTCATTTACATCTTTTTTATGACATAAAAAACATTTTAATAAAGATGAAATTCATTGAAAATAAAAGCATTCAATTCATTTAAAAAATATTTTTCAATTGAAAATTGTGGCCTCGATAGATTTTTCAAGATTTTTCAGTTGATCATGTTTACAACCGCATTAAAGGAAATTACTGTGTATTACTACGCTGGTCTACAGTACCCATTTCTTGGTTTTTACGCAGCTCTAGAATTTACTGTTATTACAACTGTACCGGTGTCATTAAATAGCGTTTTTAATGTCAGAGGGTTGGTTTATGGTTTGCGAACCACACTGCTTGCATTTACATTCATGCCGCTGCCATCACGTGGCAAGCCATGCTAGATGAACGTGATGTTAATTACGCCTGCGCTGTCCTGTACATGGCTCGGGCAGACCGTCCGGCCTCACCAGCTCCACTAGGAAACCCCACCCTCATCGACGGTGCAGTTCATCTCCCGCGATAGGAAGGTGGCGCCTTTCTCGGGGGTTTCCTCTTCTCCGAATTGCAACGGAATTAAGCTCATTTGGCTATGCAGCTCTCCCGCGGAGCGTGCTCTGATGCGGCCATTCCTTCAGCAGCTCTGTTCTTTGGTTGTTCAGAAATTCCTTGATGAAGTCTGCACCGTTCCAACCTCATGGTCTGGCAGCGGTCCAAATTGTTTACAGTTAAACTGTTCGTTTTTCGCCAGCTGGTTCACCTTTTTCCCTTATCATTCGTAGCTGAAGGCGTTACGAGCCTTATTGGATACTCTAATTATTAAGTTACATCATTTAAAACTCAAAAAAATTAACTATAATCATCTTGAAAAATAAATATAACGAAAATTTATCAAAATATTTATTTACCTTATTTTTCTCAAGGCTTACAAACACATAATATGAACTAAAATCATTTGTCTTGACATAAAAAAATTCAAATTAAAAGATATTTTCTCAAAATATTCATTTACTTCCTTTTTTATGTCAGCTATTTTCTCAAAGTATTCATTTACATCTTTTCTATGACATAAAAAACATTTTAATAAAGATGAAATTCATTGAAAATAAAAGCATTCAAGTCATTTAAAAAATATTTTTCAATTGAAAATTGTGGCCTCGGTAGATTTTTCAAGATTTTTCAATTGATCATGTTTACAACCGCATTAAAGGAAATTACTGTGTATTACTACGCTGGTCTACAGTACCCATTTCTTGGTTTTTACGCAGCTCTAGAATTTACTGTTATTACAACCGTACCGGTGTCATTAAATAGCGTTTTTAATGTCAGAGGGTTGGTTTATGGTTTGCGAACCACACTGCTTGCATTTACATTCATGCCGCTGCCATCACGTGGCAAGCCATGCTAGATGAGCGTGATGTTAATTATGCCTGCGATGTCCTGTATATGGCTCGGGCAGACCGTCCGGCCTCACCAGCTCCACTCGGAAACCCCACCCTCATCGACGGTGCAGTTCATCTCCCGCGATCCGACGGTGGCGCCTTTCTCGAGGGTTTCCTCTTCTCCGAATTGCGACAGGATTGAGCTCATTTGGCTATGCAGCTCTCCCGCGGAGCCTGCTCTGATGCGGCCATTCCTTCAGCAGCTCTGTTCTTTGGTTTTTCAGAAATTCCTTGATGAAGTCTGCACCGTTCCAACCTCATGGTCTGGCAACGGTCCAAATTGTTTACAGGTAAACTGTTCTTTTTTCGCCAGCTGGTTCACCTTTTTTCTTTATCATTCGTAGCTGAAGGCGTTACAAGCCTTATTGGATACTCTAATTATTAAATTACATCATTTAAAACTCAAAAAAATTAACTATAATCATCTTGAAAAATAAATATAACGAAAATTTATCAAAATATTTATTTACCTTATTTTTCTCAAGGATTACAAACACATAATATGAACTAAAATCATTTGTCTTGACATAAAAAAATTCAAATTAAAAGATATTTTCTCAAAATATTCATTCACTTCCTTTTTTATGTCAGCTATTTTCTCAAAGTATTCATTTACATCTTTTTTATGACATAAAAAACATTTTAATAAAGATGAAATTCATTGAAAATAAAAGCATTCAAGTCATTTAAAATATATTTTTCAATTGAAAATTGTGGCCTCGGTAGATTTTTCAAGATTTTTCAATTGATCATGTTTACAACCGCATTAAAGGAAATTACTGTGTATTACTACGCTGGTCTACAGTACCCATTTCTTGGTTTTTACGCAGCTCTAGAATTTACTGTAATTACAACTGTACCGATGTCATTAAATAGCGTTTTTAATGTCAGAGGGTTGGTTTATGGTTTGCGAACCACACTGCTTGCATTTACATTCATGCCGCTGGCATCACGTGGCAAGCCATGCTAGATGAGCGTGATGTTAATTACGCCTGCATTGTCTTGTACATGGCTCGGGCAGACCGTCCGGCCTCACCAGCTCCACTCGGAAACCCCACCCTCATCGACGGTGCAGTTCATCTCCCGCGATCCGGCGGTGGCGCCTTTCTCGGGGGTTTCCTCTTCTCCGAATTGCGACGGGATTGAGCTCATTTGGCTATGCAGTTCTCCCGCGGAGCCTGCTCTGATGCGGCCATTCCTTCAGTAGCTCTGTTCTTTGGTTGTTCAGAAATTCCTTGATGAAGTCTGCACCGTTCCAACCTCATGGTCTGGCAGCGGTCCAAATTGTTTACAGGTAAACTGTTCTTTTTTTGCCAGCTCGTTCACCTTTTTTCCTTATCATTCGTAGCTGAAGGCGTTACGAGCCTTATTGGATACTCTAATTATTAAATTACATCATTTAAAACTCAAAAAAATTAACTATAATCATCTTGAAAAATAAATATAACGAAAATTTATCAAAATATTTATTTACTTTATTTTTCTAAAGGCTTACAAACACATAATATGAACTAAAATCATTTGTCTTGACATAAAAAAATTCAAATTAAAAGATATTTTCTCAAAATATTCATTTACTTCCTTTTTTATGTCAGCTACTTTCTCAAAGTATTCATTTACATCTTTTTTATGACATAAAAAACATTTTAATAAAGATGAAATTCATTGAAAATAAAAGCATTCAAGTCATTTAAAAAATATTTTTCAATTGAAAATTGTGGCCTCGATAGATTTTTCAAGATTTTTCAGTTGATCATGTTTACAACCGCATTAAAGGAAATTACTGTGTATTACTACGTTGGTCTAGAGTACCCATTTCTTGGTTTTTACGCAGCTCTAGAATTTACTGTTATTACAACTGTACTGGTGTCATTAAATAGCGTTTTTAATGTCAGAGGGTTGGTTTATGGTTTGCGAACCACACTGCTTGCATTTACATTCATGCCGTTGCCATCACGTGGCAAGCCATGCTAGATGAGCGTGATGTTAATTACGCCTGCGCTGTCCTGTACATGGCTCGGGCAGACCGTCGGGCCTCACCAGCTCCACTCGGAAACCCCACCCTCATCGATGGTGCAGTTCCTCTCCCGCGATAGGAAGGTGGCGCCTTTCTCGGGGCTTTCCTCTTCTCCGAATTGCGACGGGATTGAGCTCATTTGGCTATGCAGCTCTCCCGCGGAGCCTGCTCTGATGCGGACATTCCTTCAGCAGCTCTGTTCTTTGGTTGTTCAGAAATTCCTTGATGAAGTTTGCACCGTTCTAACCTCATGGTCTAGCAGCGGTCCAAATTGTTTACAGGTAAACTGTTATTTTTTCGCCAGCTGGTTCAACTTTTTTCCTTATCATTCGTAGCTGAAGGTGTTACGAGCCTTATTGGATACTCTAATTATTAAATTACATCATTTAAAACTCAAAAAAATTAACTATAATCATCTTGAAAAATAAATATAACGAAAATTTATCAAAATATTTATTTACCTTATTTTTCTCAAGGCTTACAAACACATAATATGAACTAAAATCATTTGTCTTGACATCAAAAAAAAATTCAAATTAAAAGATATTTTCTCAAAATATTCATTTACTTCCTTTTTTATATCAGCTATTTTCCCAAAGTATTTATTTACATCTTTTTTATGACATTAAAAACATTTTAATAAAGATGAAATTCATTGAAAATAAAAGCATTCAAGTCATTTAAAAAATATTTTTCAATTGAAAATTGTGGCCTCGATAGATTTTTAAAGATTTTTCAATTGATCATGTTTACAACCGCATTAAAGGAAATTACTGTGTATTACTACGCTGGTCTACAATACCCATTTCTTGGTTTTTACGCAGCTCTAGAATTTACTGTTATTACAACTGTACCGGTGTCATTAAATAGCGTTTTTAATGTCAGAGGGTTGGTTTATGGTTTGCGAACCACACTGCTTGCATTTACATTCATGCCGCTGCCATCACGTGGCAAGCCATGCTAGATGAGCATGATGTTAATTACGCCTGCGCTGTCCTGTACATGGCTCGGGCAGACCGTCCGGCCTCACCAGCTCCACTCGGAAACCCCACCCTCATCGACGGTGCAGTTCATCTCCCGCGATCCGACGGTGGCGCCTTTCTCGGGGGTTTCCTCTTCTCCGAATTGCGACGGGATTGAGCTCATTTTGCTATGTAGCTCTCCCGCGGAGCCTGCTCTGATGCGGCCATTCCTTCAGCAGCTCTGTTCTTTGGTTGTTCAGAAATTCCTTGATGAAGTCTACACCATTCCAACCTCATGGTCTGGCAGCGGTCCAAATTGTTTACAGGTAAACTGTTCTTTTTTCGCCATCTGGTTCACCTTTTTTCCTTATCATTCGTAGCTGAAGGCGTTACGAGCCTTATTGGATACTCTAATTATTAAATTTCATCATTTAAAACTCAAAAAAATTAACTATAATCATCTTGAAAAATAAATATAACAAAAATTTATCAAAATATTTATTTACCTTATTTTTCTCAAGGCTTACAAACACATAATATGAACTAAAATCATTTGTCTTGACATAAAAAATTTCAAATTAAAAGATATTTTCTCAAAATATTCATTTACTTCCTCTTTTATGTCAGCTATTTTCTCAAAGTATTCATTTACATCTTTTTTATGACATAAAAAACATTTTAATAAAGATGAAATTCATTGAAAATAAAAGCATTCAAGTCATTGAAAAAATATTTTTCAATTGAAAATTGTGGCCTCGGTAGATTTTTCAATTGATCATGTTTACAACCGCATTAAAGGAAATTACTGTGTATTACTACGCTGGTCTACAGTACCCATTTCTTGGTTTTTACGCAGCTCTAGAATTTACTGTTAACTGTACCGGTGTCATTAAATAGCGTTTTTAATGTCAGAGGGTTGGTTTATGGTTTGCGAACCACACTGCTTGCATTTACATTCATGTCGCTGCCATCACGTGGCAAGCCATGCTAGATGAGCATGATGTTAATTACGCCTGCGCTGTCCTGTACATGGCTCGGGCAGACCGTCCGGCCTCACCAGCTCCACTCGGAAACCCCACCCTCATCGACGGTGCAGTTCATCTCCCGCGATAGGAAGGTGGCGCCTTTCTCGGGGGTTTCCTCTTCTCCGAATTGCGACGGGATTGAGCTCATTTCGCTATGCAGCTCTCCCGCGGAGCCTGCTCTGATGCGGCCATTCCTTCAGCAGCTCTGTTCTTTGGTTGTTCAGAAATTCCTTGATGAAGTCTGCACCGTTCCAACCTCATGGTCTGGCAGCGGTCCAAATTGTTTACAGGTAAACTGTTCTTTTTTCGCCAGCTGGTTCACCTTTTTTCTTTATCATTCGTAGCTGAAGGCGTTACGAGCCTTATTCTATACTCTAATTATTAAATTACATCATTTAAAACTCAAAAAAATTAACTATAATCATCTTGAAAAATAAATATAACGAAAAATTATCAAAATATTTATTTACCTTATTTTTCTCAAGGCTTACAAACACATAATATGAACTAAAATCATTTGTCTTGACATAAAAAAATTCAAATTAAAAGATATTTTCTCAAAATATTCATTTACTTCCTTTTTTATGTCAGCTATTTTCTCAAAGTATTCATTTACATCTTTTTTATGACATTAAAAACATTTTAATAAAGATGAAATTCATTGAAAATAAAAGCATTCAAGTCATTTAAAAAATATTTTTCAATTGAAAATTGTGGCCTCGGTAGATTTTTCAAGATTTTTCAGTTGATCATGTTTACAACCGCATTAAAGGAAATTACTGTGTATTACTACGCTGGTCTATAGTACCCATTTCTTGGTTTTTACGCAGCTCTAGAATTTACTGTTATTACAACTGTACCGGTGTCATTAAATAGCGTTTTTAATGTCAGAGGGTTGGTTTATTGTTTGCGAACCACACTGCTTGCATTTACATTCATGTCGCTGCCATCACGTGGCAAGCCATGCTAGATGAGCGTGATGTTAATTACGCCTGCGCTGTCCTGTACATGGCACAGGCAGACCGTCCGGCCTCACCAGCTCCACTCGGAAACCCCACCCTCATCGACGGTGCAGTTCATCTCCCGCAATCCGACGGTGGCGCCTTTCTCGGGGGTTTCCTCTTCTCCGAATTGCGACGGGATTGAGCTCATTTGGCAATGCAGCTCTCCCGCGGAGCCTGCTCTGATGCGGCCATTCCTTCAGCAGCTCTGTTCTTTGGTTGTTCAGAAATTCCTTGATGAAGTCTGCACCGTTCCAACCTCATGGTCTAGCAGCGGTCCAAATTGTTTACAGGTAAACTGTTCTTTTTTCGCCAGTTGGTTCACCTTTTATCCTTATCATTCGTAGTTGAAGGCGTTACGAGCCTTATTGGATACTCTAATTATTAAGTTACATCATTTAAAACTCAAAAAAATTAACTATAATCATCTTGAAAAATAAATATAACGAAAATTTATCAAAATATTTATTTACCTTATTTTTCTCAAGGCTTACAAACACATAATATGAACTAAAATCATTTGTCTTGACATAAAAAAAATTCAAATTAAAAGATATTTTCTCAAAATATTCATTTACTTCCTTTTTCATGTCAGCTATTTTCTCAAAGTATTCATTTATATCTTTTTTGTGACATAAAAAACATTTTAATAAAGATGAAATTCATTGAAAATAAAAGCATTCAAGTCATTTAAAAAATATTTTTCAATTGAAAATTGTGGCCTCGGTAGATTTTTCAAGATTTTTCAATTGATCGTGTTTACAACCACATTAAAGGAAATTACTGTGTATTACTACGCTGGTCTACAATACCCATTTCTTGGTTTTTACGCAGCTCTAGAATTTACTGTTATTACAACTGTACCGGTGTCATTAAATAGTGTTTTTAATGTTAGAGGGTTGGTTTATGGTTTGTGAACCACACTGCTTGCATTTACATTCATGCCGCTGCCATCACGTGGCAAGCCATGCTAGATGAGCGTGATGTTAATTACGCCTGCGCTGTCCTGTACATGGCTCGAGCAGACCGTCCAGCCTCACCAGCTCCACTCGAAAACCCCACCCTCATCGACGCTGCAGTTCATCTCCCGCGATCCGACGGTGGCGCCTTTCTTGGGGGTTTCCTCTTCTCCGAATTGCGACGGGATTGAGCTCATGTGGCTATGCAGCTCTCCCGCGGAGCCTGCTCTGATGCGGCCATTCCTTCAGCAGCTCTGTTCTTTGGTTGTTCAGAAATTCCTTGATGAAGTCTGCACCGTTCCAACCTCATGGTCTGGCAGCGGTCCAAATTGTTTACAGGTAAACTGTTCTTTTTTCGCCAGCTCGTTCACCTTTTTTCCTTATCATTCGTAACTGAAGGCATTACGAGCCTTATTGGATACTCTAATTATTAAATTACATCATTTAAAACTCAAAAAAATTAACTATAATCATCTTGAAAAATAAATATAACGAAAATTTATCATAATATTTATTTACCTTATTTTTCTCAATGCTTACAAACACATAATATGAACTAAAATCATTTGTCTTGACATAAAAAAATTCAAATTAAAAGATATTTTCTCAAAATATTCATTTACTTCCTTTTTTATGTCAGCTATTTTCTCAAAGTATTCATTTACATCTTTTTTATGATATAAAAAACATTTTAATAAAGATGAAATTCATTGAAAATAAAAGCATTCAAGTCATTTAAAAAATATTTTTCAATTGAAAATTGTGGCCTCGGTAGATTTTTCAAGATTTTTCAATTGATCATGTTTACAACCGCATTAAAGGAAATTATTGTGTATTACTACGCTGGTCTACAGTACCCATTTCTTGGTTTTTACGCAGCTCTAGAATTTACTGTTATTACAACTGTACCGGTGTCATTAAATAGCGTTTTTAATGTCAGAGGGTTGGTTTATGGTTTGCGAACCACACTGCTTGCATTTACATTCATGCCGCTGCCATCACGTGGCAAGCCATGCTAGATGAGCGTGATGTTAATTACGCCCGCGCTGTCCTGTACATGGCTCGGGCAAACCGTCCAGCCTCACCAGCTCCACTCGGAAACCCTACCCTCATCGACGGTGGAGTTCATCTCCCGCGATCCGACGGTGGCACCTTTCTCGGGGGTTTCCTCTTCTCCGAATTGCGACGGGATTGAGCTCATTTGGCTATGCAGCTCTCCCGCGGAGCCTGCTCTGATGCGGCCATTCCTTCAGCAGCTCTGTTCTTTGGTTGTTCAGAAATTCCTTGATGAAGTGTGGACCGTTCCAACCTCATGGTCTTGCAGCGGTCCAAATTGTTTATAGGTAAACTGTTCTTTTTTCGCCATCTCGTTCACCTTTTTTCCTTATCATTCGTAGCTGAAGGCGTTACGAGCCTTATTGGATACTCTAATTATTAAGTTACATCATTTAAAACTCAAAAAAAATAACTATAATCATCTTGAAAAATAAATATAACGAAAATTTATCAAAATATTTATTTACCTTATTTTTCTCAAGGCTTACAAACACATAATATGAACTAAAATCATTTGTCTTGACATAAAAAAATTCAAATTAAAAGATATTTTCTCAAAATATTCATTTACTTCCTTTTTTATGTCAGCTATTTTCTCAAAGTATTCATTTACATCTTTTTTATGACATAAAAAACATTTTAATAAAGATGAAATTCATTGAAAATAAAAGCATTCAAGTCATTTAAAAAATATTTTTCAATTGAAAATTGTGGCCTCGGTAGATTTTTCAAGATTTTTCAATTGATCATGTTTACAACCGCATTAAAGGAAATTACTGTGTATTACTACGCTGGTCTACAATACCCATTTCTTGGTTTTTACGCAGCTCTAGAATTTACTGTTATTACAACTGTACCGGTGTCATTAAATAGCGTTTTTAATGTCAGAGGGTTGGTTTATGGTTTGCGAACCACACTGCTTGCATTTACATTCATGTCGCTGCCATCACGTGGCAAGCCATGCTAGATGAGCGTGATGTTAATTACGCCTGCGCTGTCCTGTACATGGCTCGGGCAGACCGTCCGGCCTCACCAGCTCCACTCGGAAACCCCACCCTCATCGACGGTGCAGTTCATCTCCCGCGATCCGACGGTGGCGCCTTTCTCGGGGGTTTCCTCTTCTCCGAATTGCGACGGGATTGAGCTCATTTGGCTATGCAGCTCTCCCGCGGAGCCTGCTCTGATGCGGCCATTCCTTCAGCAGCTCTGTTCTTTGGTTGTTTAGAAATTCCTTGATGAAGTCTGCTCCGTTCCAACCTCATGGTCTGGCAGTGGTCCAAATTGTTTACAGGTAAACTGTTCTTTTTTCGCCATCTGGTTCACCTTTTTCCTTATCATTCGTAGCTGAAGGAGTTACGAGCCTTATTGGATACTCTAATTATTAAATTACATCATTTAAAACTCAAAAAAATTAACTATAATCATCTTGAAAAATAAATATAACGAAAATTTATCAAAATATTTATTTACCTTATTTTTCTCAAGGCTTACAAACACATAATATGAACTAAAATCATTTGTCTTGACATAAAAAAATTCAAATTAAAAGATATTTTCTCAAAATATTCATTTACTTCCTTTTTTATGTCAGCTATTTTCTCAAAGTATTCATTTACATCTTTTTTATGACATAAAAAACATTTTAATAAAGATGAAATTCATTGAAAATAAAAGCATTCAAGTCATTTAAAAAATATTTTTCAATTGAAAATTGTGGCCTCGGTAGAATTTTCAAGATTTTTCAATTGATCATGTTTACAACCGCATTAAAGGAAATTACTGTGTATTACTACGCTGGTCTACAGTACCCATTTCTTGGTTTTTACGCAGCTCTAGAATTTACTGTTATTACAACTGTACCGGTGTCATTAAATAGCGTTTTTAATGTCAGAGGGTTGGTTTATGGTTTGCGAACCACACTGCTTGCATTTACATTCATGCCGCTGCCATCACGTGGCAAGCCATGCTAGATGAGCGTGATGTTAATTACGCCTGCGCTGTCCTGTACATGGCTCGGGCAAACCGTCCGGCCTCACCAGCTCCACTCGGAAACCCCACCCTCATCGACGGTGCAGTTCATCTCCCGCGATCCGACGGTGGCGCCTTTCTCGAGGGTTTCCTCTTCTCCGAATTGCGACGGGATTGAGCTCATTTGGCTATGCAGCTCTCCCGCGGAGCCTGCTCTGATGCGGCCATTCCTTCAGCAGCTCTGTTCTTTGGTTGTTCAGAAATTCCTTGATGAAGTCTGCACCTTTCCAACCTCATGGTCTGGCAGCGGTCCAAATTGTTTACAGGTAAACTGTTCTTTTTTCGCCATCTGGTTCACCTTTTTTCCTTATCATTCGTAGCTGAAGGCGTTACGAGCCTTATTGGATACTCTAATTATTAAGTTACATCATTTAAAACTCAAAAAAATTAACTATAATCATCTTGAAAAATAAATATAACGAAAATTTATCAAAATATTTATTTACCTTATTTTTCTCAAGGCTTACAAACACATAATATGAACTAAAATCATTTGTCTTGACATAAAAAAAAATCAAATTAAAAGATATTTTCTCAAAATATTCATTTACTTCCTTTTTTATGTCAGCTATTTTCTCAAAGTATTCATTTACATCTTTTTTATGACATAAAAAACATTTTAATAAAGATGAAATTCATTGAAAATAAAAGCATTCAAGTCATTTAAAAAATATTTTTCAATTGAAAATTGTGGCCTCGGTAGATTTTTCAATTGATCGTGTTTACAACCACATTAAAGGAAATTACTGTGTATTACTACGCTGGTCTACAATACCCATTTCTTGGTTTTTACGCAGCTCTAGAATTTACTGTTATTACAACTGTACCGGTGTCATTAAATAGCGTTTTTAATGTCAGAGGGTTGGTTTATGGTTTGCGAACCACACTGCTTGCATTTACATTCATGTCGCTGCCATCACGTGGCAAGCCATGCTAGATGAGCGTGATGTTAATTATGCCTGCGCTGTCCTGTACATGGCTCGGGCAGACCGTCCGGCCTCACCAGCTCCACTCGGAAACCCCACCCTCATCGACGGTGCAGTTCATCTCCCGCGATCCGACGGTGGCGCCTTTCTCGGGGGTTTCCTCTTCTCCGAATTGCGACGGGATTGAGCTCATTTGGCTATGCAGCTCTCCCGCGAAGCTTGCTCTGATGCGGCCATTCCTTCAGCAGCTCTGTTCTTTGGTTGTTTAGAAATTCCTTGATGAAGTCTACACCGTTCCAACCTCATGGTCTGACAACGATCCAAATTGTTTACAGGTAAACTGTTCTTTTTTCGCCAGCTGGTTCACCTTTTTTCCTTATCATTCGTAGCTGAAGGAGTTACGAGCCTTATTGGATACTCTAATTATCAAATTACATCATTTAAAACTCAAAAAAATTAACTATAATCATCTTGAAAAATAAATATAACGAAAATTTATCAAAATATTTATTTACCTTATTTTTCTCAAGGCTTACAAACACATAATATGAACTAAAATCATTTGTCTTGACATAAAAAAATTCAAATTAAAAGATATTTTCTCAAAATATTCATTTACTTCCTTTTTTATGTCAGCTATTTTCTCAAAGTATTCATTTACATCTTTTTTATGACATAAAAAACATTTTAATAAAGATGAAATTCATTGAAAATAAAAGCATTCAAGTCATTTAAAAAATATTTTTCAATTGAAAATTGTGGCCTCGGTAGAATTTTCAAGATTTTTCAATTGATCATGTTTACAGCCGCATTAAAGGAAATTACTGTGTATTACTACGCTGGTCTACAGTACCCATTTCTTGGTTTTTACGCAGCTCTAGAATTTACTGTTATTACAACTGTACCGGTGTCATTAAATAGCGTTTTTAATGTCAGAGGGTTGGTTTATGGTTTGCGAACCACACTGCTTGCATTTACATTCATGCCGCTGCCATCACGTGGCAAGCCATGCTAGATGAGCGTGATGTTAATTACGCCTGCGCTGTCCTGTACATGGCTCGGGCAGACCGTCCGGCCTCACCAGCTCCACTCGGAAACCCCACCCTCATCGACGGTGCAGTTCATCTCCCGCGATCCAACGGTGGCGCCTTTCTCGAGGGTTTCCTCTTCTCCGAATTGCGACGGGATTGAGCTCATTTGGCTATGCAGCTCTCCCGCGGAGCCTGCTCTGATGCGGCCATTCCTTCAGTAGCTCTGTTCTTTGGTTGTTCAGAAATTCCTTGATGAAGTCTGCACCTTTCCAACCTCATGGTCTGGCAGCGGTCCAAATTGTTTACAGGTAAACTGTTCTTTTTTCGCCATCTGGTTCACCTTTTTTCCTTATCATTCGTAGCTGAAGGCGTTACGAGCCTTATTGGATACTCTAATTATTAAGTTACATCATTTAAAACTCAAAAAAAATTAACTATAATCATCTTGAAAAATAAATATAACGAAAATTTATCAAAATATTTATTTACCTTATTTTTCTCAAGGCTTAAAAACACATAATATGAACTAAAATCATTTGTCTTGACACATAAAAAATTCAAATTAAAAGATATTTTCTCAAAATATTCATTTACTTCCTTTTTTATGTCAGCTATTTTCTCAAAGTATTCATTTACATCTTTTTTATGACATAAAAAACATTTTAATAAAGATGAAATTCATTGAAAATAAAAGCATTCAAGTCATTTAAAAAATATTTTTCAATTGAAAATTGTGGCCTCGGTAGATTTTTCAAGATTTTTCAATTGATCATGTTTACAACCGCATTAAAGGAAATTACTGTGTATTACTACGCTGGTCTACAGTACCCATTTCTTGGTTTTTACGCAGCTCTAGAATTTACTGTTATTACAATTGTACCGGTGTCATTAAATAGTGTTTTTAATGTCAGAGGGTTGGTTTATGGTTTGCGAACCACACTGCTTGCATTTACATTCATGCCGCTGCCATCACGTGGAAAGCCATTCTAGATGAGCGTGATGTTAATTACGCCTGCGCTGTCCTGTACATGGCTCGGGCAGACCGTCCGGCCTCACCAGCTCCACTCGGAAACCCCACCCTCATCGACGGTCCAGTTCATCTCCCGCGATCCTACGGTGGCGCCTTTCTCGGGGGTTTCCTCTTCTCCAAATTGCGACGGGATTGAGCTCATTTGGCTATGCAGCTCTCCCGCGGAGCCTGCTCTGATGCGGCCATTCCTTCAGCAGCTCTGTTCTTTGGTTGTTCAGAAATTCCTTGATGAAGTCTGCACCGTTCCAACCTCATGGTCTGGCAGCGATCCAAATTGTTTACAGGTAAACTGTTCTTTTTTTGCGAGATGGTTCACCTTTTTTCCTTATCATTCGTAGCTGAAGGCGTTACGAGCCTTATTGGATACTCTAATTATTAAATTACATCATTTAAAACTCAAAAAAATTAACTATAATCATCTTGAAAAATAAATATAACGAAAATTTATCAAAATATTTATTTACCTTATTTTTCTCAAGGCTTACAAACACATAATATGAACTAAAATCATTTGTCTTGACATAAAAAAATTCAAATTAAAAGATATTTTCTCAAAATATTCATTTACTTCCTTTTTTATGTCAGCTATTTTCTCAAAGTATTCATTTACATCTTTTTTATGACATAAAAAACATTTTAATAAAGATGAAATTCATTGAAAATAAAAGCATTCAAGTCATTTAAAAAATATTTTTCAATTGAAAATTGTGGCCTCGGTAGATTTTTCAAGATTTTTCAATTGATCATGTTTACAACCGCATTAAAGGAAATTACTGTGGATTACTACGCTGGTCTACAGTACCCATTTCTTGGTTTTTACGTAGCTCTAGAATTTACTGTTATTACAACTGTACCGGTGTCATTAAATAGTGTTTTTAATGTCAGAGGGTTGGTTTATGGTTTGCGAACCACAATGCTTGCATTTACATTCATGTCGCTGCCATCACGTGGCAAGCCATGCTAGATGAGCGTGATGTTAATTACGCCTGCGCTGTCCTGTACATGGCTCGGGCAGACCGTCCGGCCTCACCAGCTCCACTCTGAAACCCCACCCTCATCGACGGTGCAGTTCATCTCCCGCGATCCGACGGTGGTGCCTTTCTCGGGGGTTTCCTCTTCTCCGAATTGCGACGGGATTGATCTCATTTGGCTATGCAGCTCTCCCGCGGAGCCTGCTCTGATGCGGCCATTCCTTCAGTAGCTTTGTTCTTTGGTTGTTCAGAAATTCCTTGATGAAGTCTGCACCGTTCCAACCTCATGGTCTGGCAGCGGTCCAAATTGTTTACAGGTAAACTGTTCTTTTTTCGCCAGCTGGTTGACCTTTTTTCCTTATCATTCGTAGCTGAAGGCGTTATGAGCCTTATTAGATACTCTAATTATTAAATTACATCATTTAAAACTCAAAAAAATTAACTATAATCATCTTGAAAAATAAATATAACGAAAATTTATCAAAATATTTATTTACCTTATTTTTCTCAAGGCTTACAAACACATAATATGAACTAAAATAATTTGTCTTGACATAAAAAAATTCAAATTAAAAGATATTTTCTCAAAATATTCATTTACTTCCTTTTTTATGTCAGCTATTTTCTCAAAGTATTCGTTTACATCTTTTTTATGACATAAAAAACATTTTAATAAAGATGAAATTCATTGAAAATAAAAGCATTCAAGTCATTTAAAAAATATTTTTCAATTGAAAATTGTGGCCTCGGTAGATTTTTCAAGATTTTTCAATTGATCATGTTTACAACCGCATTAAAGGAAATTATTGTGTATTACTACGCTGGTCTACAGTACCCATTTCTTGGTTTTTACGCAGCTCTAGAATTTACTGTTATTACAACTATACCGGTGTCATTGAATAGCGTTTTTAATGTTAGAGGGTTGGTTTATGGTTTGTGAACCACACTGCTTGCATTTACATTTTAGTTTTGTTTTCATGTCGCTGCCATCATGTGGCAAGCCATGCTAGATGAGTGTGATGTTAATTCCGCTCGCGCTGTCTTGTACATGGCTCAGGCAGACCGTCCCGCCTCACCAGCTCCACTCGAAAACCCCACCCTCATCCATGGTGCAGTTCATCTCTTGCGATCCGACGGTGGCGCCTTTTTCAAGGGTTTCCTCTTCTCTGAATTGCGACGGGATTTACCTCATTTGGCTATGCAGCTCTCATGCGGAGCCTGCTCTGATGCGACCATTCCTTCAACAGCTCTGTTCTTTGGTTGTTTAGAAATTCCTTTATGAAGTCTGCTATGTTCCAACCTCATGGTCTGGCAGTGGTCCAAATTGTTTACAGGTAAACTGTTCTTTTTTCGCCAGTTGGTTCACCTTTTTTCCTTCTCATTCATAGCTGAAGGCGTTACGAGCCTTACTGGATACTCTAATCAATTTCTTGTGGAATTGAATTACCACGCAGGTTGTTGGGTTCGGTTTTGGCTCGACTTACTTGGTGGGGGTGGCGCATCTACAGCGACGGACTTCACTGGTTATGGGTAAGAACTTACCCTGGCTGGAGAGTGAAAGCCTAGAGCGTGGTCATGGCTCTCTGCAATTTATATGATGTTTGCCTCATTGTCAGTTTTTCAGTCTAATAGAGGTTAGGGCTTTTAAGGGTTTTTTCCCAAATTGTATATATAAGCACGATGTGGCTTCAACTTCGTTAATACTCCAGAGCTTACTTCTGCTCTGAACTGAGTAGTTCTCTTGTTGTTATATTTTGTGACAATTGAGGGTTTCCAGATTTGTAACTGTCTATTGCTCTGCTATTTGATATGGATATTCTGTCACGCAGTAGAAAACATTATCTACTTGAATCGACTTGATTTCTATTATAAGTATTTACAGTTCTGGGTTTGGGTCATCTATTAGTCTTCCTGGAAAAAAACAGGTGATGTAAATGCTCGGTTCTTCGTTTAATCTTGTATGAACAATATGTTGGAATTGTTCAGAATTTAAAGGAGTATTTGCGTTGAAAATGGTTATGAATTTTAAGTTTGAAATGTGGTCTCGGCCAACACCGAACTCTGTTTGTTATTTATAGCTTGAATGCTCGATACAAAGTCTTTCAATAACCGCATTAGGGTTCTGGTCTATTTCTTACTATGTGCGTTTCTGTTGTAAATAGCGGGGTCTGCTACACAGGGTCAATGTAACTTTGCTTTCCTCAGTTTTCTCAATTTTCTTTCGTGAGATTGTTCTCTGTTGCAAACTCCAGGGTTTCACAACCAGGAGGGTTTCCTCTCTCGCAAGGTTGATTACGGCCCGTAGGGTTCTGCTGTCGAGCCCCCTGTTCTCAGGGACTCCTGGACTCGTATGCAGTTCATAACCCTTTTCCAAGGGCATAGCAACCCCATTTCTCGCTTGCCCTGGCTTGTTATCTACTTCGTAACATGATTATTTTTCATGCTTGTTCATGCATTCAAGACGTTTATTATGAAATCTTTGTTTGCTTGTATAAAAGAAAGTTTTTCCGCATTCCGTTATTTAACTTAGGAGCTGTACTGAGTTCTGGGGTTCTTGTATTATCATCACAGTTCTGATATTCGCAATTAAGTTAGACCAGGTGACATGATTCGTTTTCCCTCATGATGGTCTTATCTTTCTTTTCCGCATTGATTGGGACTGTAAAAAGTTTTAATTTCTTTCTTCTCTAGATAATAGATTATTCTACCAGCATCTATAGTCTACCAGAACTGTTTTCTTCTAAAAAAAGAAAGAACATAATCAAATAGAAGTTATCTTTGCATTCTAAACAGAGTCTTTTGTCAACAAGGGATATAAACCAATTTCTTTAATGAGAGTGACTCACTTCGACTATTATACTTCTTTCAAGAATTCTTTCGTAAACAAGTAAACTCTGTATATAATGAAAGTTTTTCTGAATCTTGCTAAACTTATTTCAGTTATAACTACAGGAATCTGTTGCTTGCAGAAAATTTACACTTTAAAATTCAGTTCAAATATCAGCACAGTACTCGGTTGGTACCTCATACCTGAGTTGCTTCCAAGTAAGTAACTTCTCAGGAAGAGTTCACCTCTAAATCTGTAGCTAGTCAAACCACCCGACCATGAGATTGTCTTTCGAGACCAAATCTCCCCCCTAGCTTGTTCATGAGACCTTCGGTCTTTTGCCAGTTGCTCGCGCTCTGCGCTCTTGCTATTTGATCATCACCAGACATAGCAAGTTTCCCCTCCTCCTCCCTATCCCTACAGCGCAATCCCCCCCCCACTTCCTTTTCCTGGAAGTCTTACACAGTTAGGGGAGGTAGTTAGGGTTCCAGCAACTGTGTCTTTTGAACTTCCCTTCTCAGAAGTTACATGATCTCCTCATAAACTAGGAATCATTTCACATTTTTCCAATAAAATAAAAAGATATTAGTTAATCCAAACAGACAATAACAACAACCTTCTATTTGTTTTACTATGGTAAATAAAATATTTACAATATTCTGGGGATATTACACAGGCACCGTAAGAAATAGAAATCTTTTCTAGAGACTAATTGCAAACAGACATGGTCGGCACCAGTCGCACTAGTATAAAGTCCCCGACACCCTTTATTTGGCTGGATCATGCAGGCCAAACCTTGGTTGTGCAAGCATTGGCTTTGTTATCTATGATGGTTGGCTTGATAGCAGAGTTATGGAGAAATACGGTGCTTACCTCGGCTTCTTCACTGTAGGGCTTATGAACCGAAGGGCATAATATTAAACCCATGGGACTAATATTATAAATCCAACATTGGTAAACCCAAATATAAATACTACAAACACTAAAATAAACATAGTTTATTTTGATGGTGAGGCAATCCTTGTTACAATGCGACATTAAAACATGGTTGACCATGTTTTTCTATGATTTATATAAGAAACCTAAGGTAATAAAAAACCCAAAGGATTGATATTATAAACCCAAATGAAAAATAAACCCAAGGGATTAATACTAAAACCCTAAGGGATTATGAACCCAAGGGAATAATATTAAGCCCAATAAACCCAAGGGAATAATATAAACCCAACATTCGTAAACCCAAATAAAAATATCACAAACACAAAAATAAACGGTTTATTTTCATGGTGGGACTATCTTTGTCAAAATGCGACATTCAACCATGGCAATAATATTATTAACCCAACATTGGTAAACCCAAATATAAATACTACAAACACTAAAATAAACATGGTTTATTTTGATAGTGAGACAATTCTTGTCACAATGAGACATTCAACCATGGTTGACCATGTTTGGCTATGATTGACTATCACAAATTATAAAGCCAATATTAAAATTTAGTACTATAAACTAAATATTAAAAAGTCCTAATATTATAAACCTTGTATTAAACCCAAGTTTTGTAATGTAACAATGCGAATATTAAACCCTAGGATATATATTAAACTCTATGGTTAACACACCCAAGGGATAAATATTGTAAACAATAGGATTAATATCAAACCCTACGAATATAAAACCTATGATTAATACTAATAACCCGAGGAATTTATATCATAAAACTAATGGATTATAAACCCAAAGAATCTATATTAAACTGTCATTAATATTACAAACCCTATCAATAATATTATATGCTAGGAATATGAACCCTTAGATTAATAAACCCTAGGGATTGATAATATAAACCTAAGGTACTAATAATAGCAAGGAATTAATACTAAAAATGTAAAAAACCAAAATGATTAATAGTATAACCCAAGGTATATAAAACCTAAGATAAACAAAAGGGACTAATATTATAAACCCAAGGAACTAATAAACCCAATGGTTTAGTATTATAAACCCAAGGAATTAGTGAACCCAACGGATAAATATTAAAAACCTAAGGGATCAAGAAGAGTAAGGGATTGGTATTACAAATACAAGAGATTAATAAAGATGACCATGATTGATATTATAAACCCAAGTTAATAATAACCCAAAGGATTAATACTAAAACCCCAAGGGATTATGAACCCAAGGAAATAATATTAAACCTAAGGGACTAATATTGTAAACCCAACATTGGTAAACCCAAATATAAATATTAGAAAGACTAAGATAAACATGGCTTATTTTCATGGTGAGACAATCTTTGTCACAATGTGACATTCAACCATGGTTGTCTATGATTGACAATGGTTGACCATGATTGATATTATAAGCCTAAGGGAATAATAAAACCAAGGGATTGATATTATAGACCTAAAGGAGTAATAAAACTAATGGATTAATATTAAAACCCCGAGGGATTATGAACCCAAGGAAATAATATTAAACCCGTGGGACTAATATTATAAACCCAACATTGTTAAACCCAAATATAAACATTACAAACACTAAAATAAACATGGTTTATTTTGATGGTGAGCCAATTGTTGTCACAATGCGACATTCAAGCATGGTTGACCATGTTTTTCTATGATTGACAATGGTTGACCATGATTGATATTCTAAATGAAAAGCAATAATAAAACAAAGGGATTAATACTAAAACCCCAAGGGACTATGAACCGAAGGGAATAATATTAAACCCATGGGACTAATATTATAAATCCAACATTGGTAAACCTAAATATAAATACTACAAACACTAAAATAAACATAGTTTATTTTGATGGTGAGACAATCCTTGTTACAATGTGACATTCAAAATTTCAAACATGGTTGACCACGTTTTGCTACGATTTATATTATAAACCTAAGGGAACAAAAAACCCAAAGGATTGCTATTATAAACCCAAATGAATAATAAACCGAAGGGATTAATACTAAAACCCCAAGGGATTATGAATCCAAGGGAATGATATTAAGCCCAATAAACCCAAGGGAATAATATAAACCCAACATTCGTAAACACAAATATAAATATTACAAACACTAAAATAAACATGGTTTATTTTCATGGTGGGACAATCTTTGTCAAAATGCGACATTCAACCATGGGAATAATATTATAAACCCAACATTGGTAACCCAAATATAAATACTAAAAAACTAAAATAAACATGGTTTATTTTGATGGTGAGAAAATTCTTGTCACAATGCGACATTCAACCATGGTTGACCATGTTTGACTATGATTGACAATGGTTTACCATGATTGATTTTATAAACCCAAGGGATTAATACTAAAACCCAAGGGACTAATATTAAAACCCAAGGGACTAATATTATAAACTCAAATATAAATTTTACGAAGACTAAAATAAACATGATTTATTTTCATGGTGAGACAATCCTTGTCACACGCTTGACCATGGTTGACCATGATTGATATTATAAACCTAAGGGAATAATAAACCCAAGGGATTGATATTAAAACCCAAATGAATAATAAACCCAAGGGAGTAATACTAAAACCCCAAGGGACTATGAACCCAAGGGAATAATATTAGACCCAAGGGACTAATATTATAGACCCAACATTTGTAAACCCAAATGTAAATATTACAAACACCAAAATAAACATGATTTATTCTCATGGTGAGACAATATTTGTCAAAATGGGACATTCAACCATTGAACTAATATGGTAAACCCAATTATAAATGTTACAAACACTAAAATAAACATGGTTTATTTTCATGGTGAGACAATCTTTGTCAAAAAGCAAAATTCAACCATTGGACTAATATTATAAACCCAACATTGGTAAACTCGAATATAAATACTACAAACACTAAATTAAACATGATTTATTTTGATTGTGAGACAATCCTCGTCACAATGTGACATTCAACCATGGTTGGCCATGATTAATAATATAAACTAAGGGAATAATAAACCCAAGGGATTGAATAATAAACCCAAGGGATAAATATTATAAACCCAAGGGATTAATACTAAAACCCCAAGGGAATAATATTAAACCCAAGGGACTAATATTATAAACCCGACATTCGTAAACCAAAATATAAATATTACAAAGACTAAAATAAACATTATTTATTTTCATGGTGAGACAATCATTATCACAATGTGACATTCAACCATGGATGACCATGGTTGGCTATGATTGAGGGATTAATATTGAACCCCTAAGATTAATATTATATACCATATGCTTAATATTAAACCGTAGGAATATAAACCCTATGAATAATATTAGAAACCCTAGGAACAATATTATAAATCCAATGGATTACTAAGCTCATTGGATTAATATTAAAATCCGAAGGGATTAAAAACCGAAGGGAATAACACTAGGGATTAATATTAAACCCTAATTTAATATTATGAACCTTAGGAGTAATATTATAAACCCAAGATATTATTACTATAAATCCAAGAAATTAATATACATAAAGGATTGATATTATAAATCTAAGGGATTAATAAACTCAAAATACTAATATTAAAAAATCCAAGTGATCGATAAACCCAGGGGATTGATATCAAACCCTATGATTAATATTATAAGCCCTAGTATCACAAATTATGAAGCCAATATTAAAATTTAGTATTACAAATTAAATATTAAAAAGTCCTAATATTATAAACCTTTTATTAAACCCAAGTTTTGTAATGTAACAGTGTGAATATTAAACCCTAGGATGAATATTAAACTCTATGATTAATAAACTCAAGGGATAAATATTGTAAACACTAGGATTAATGTCGAACCCTACGAATATAAAACCTATGATTAGTACTATAAATCCGAGGAATTTATATCATAAACCTAATGGATTATAAACCCAAAGAATCTATATCAAAAACTCATTAAAATTATAAAACCTATCAATAATATTATATGCTAGGAATATGAACCCTTAGATTAATAAACCCAAGGGATTGATAATATAAACCTAAGGAACTAATAACAACAAGGGATTAATACTAAAAACCTAAAAAACCAAAAGGATTAATAGTATAACCCAAGGAATATAAAACCTAAGATAAATATTATAAACCCTAAAGCAAACATGGTTGACCATGGTTTATCATGGTTGACTATGGTTTATCCTAGTTTAGTGTGGTTTAATATAAAAAACCTAAGGGATTAAAAACTGAGGGGAATAACATTAAACCCTAGAATGAATATTAAACCATATAAATAAAACCCTAAATTTAATAAACCCAAGGGATTAATATTGTAAACATTGGGCTTAAAATTAAACTTAGGAACATAAACCCTATTATTAATATCATAAACCTAAGGAATTTATATTATAAACCTAGTGAATTTTTTTTTCCCGTAAGGAAAAATCGTAATTTCATTTATAAAAGAGGAAATTACATGTTGTAGATGCTGATGCATATGCAGTGCATGATCAAAATCATGGATGCCGAAATGTTGCCTTTGATCCACATAGGGGGCAAAAATATAAACATAACTTACAGTCAAAATAAGAAACTGTAAAACATATACCGAGATAGTATATATAAACCAAACAAGGCTTATGTCTGATCAAAATAAAGAGATACATATACCAGAATCATTACATGAATGAAACATTCAGATTCATAAAAGGCTTGTGATAATATTGGAAGAAAACATTTCCTTCCTGTTCTCTGATCATCCAGATGCTTGGCTTCTCGATCACAGCCTCTTTGGATAGGTTGTCGGCATCTCCCTTCTGCTCCCTATAAATATGTGTGCAAGTGAAAGGATCAAAATATGTGATCAATCGCAAAGTTTCATCCAAGATGTGCAATAATGTATATGTAGAGCATTTAGTTTTTTGGTTCAGCCAATCACATATTATTTTAGAGTCCCCATAATGTTGTAATTCTGTGCAATTTTTCTCCAAAACGAATTGTATGGTGTGTTTTGCGGCAAGGAGGTTGGCTGAATTATTTGTGCATTTGTGGAGTCCAATCAGCATGCTGAATGAATGATGATGGGAAAGGTGAAGAATAGCCCCCCCCAACAGCCTTGCTCTTGGGCAGCTCCATCAAAAAAAGCCTATGGTTTGTTGTAATTTATTTGTAGATGAGAAGGGTTGCGCTGATTACTGGGAGGAGGATCATCAGGGATGAGAGTGTAATCAGTGATAACTTTTGTTTCCAGGACATCCCAATTTGGAACCAAATCTTGAAAAATGTTGCGATTCCTAGCAATCCAAATTGTCCAACAGATTAGAAGTGGAAGATTCAGAATCTTTGGGGCAGTGGAGGTGTGATACCAGACTTGCCAGGCAGCAAGTAAAGTATTCCCAGCCCAAGTAGCAGAAGGATTGATATGTTGTAGAATCAGTTTCCACAGATTACAAGTTACTGTACATTCTAAAAAAAGATGAGACATTGACTCGTTTGCTTGTTTACAGAGACAGCACCAGTGGGGCCCATGCTGTGCTCGCTTGAGAAGATTTTCTCTTGTTGGTATTTTGTTTTGGAGAATGGTCCACATTAAGAGTCTAGAACTGGGGGGGCCTTTTGTTTCCAAAGATGTCTCCACCATTCAGCAAGTAGTAGAGGCTTCCTTTGTGCTGTCAATGTCAAATAACCATCCTTTGGGCAATATCTGCCATTTTTTGAAAGAGCCCAAATAATCTCGTCATCCCCTTCCAGAATATGGATGTGGGCATCCATAAGGGCACGAGTGTACTCCTCCCATTGTTGTGACGAAATTGGAGGAATAACTACTCTGCTGTTTTCTAGGCTTGTTGAAGGAATGTGGAATTTTCCATGTCAGCAATCTGAGATATATTAGTAAAATTTTGTTGCTGGAGATATTGAATGAGTTCCTTGGGTAATTGGTGCATATCACCACATCCCACCCAAGGAACAAGACCAATTCGAACCGTGTTTCCTGATTGGATTTTGCAGGTGATACCTTCCCTGATCGGACTCAAAGCTTTAGGTACCGCCTTCCAGATAATTGAGACCCCTGAGGTACTTTGATGGGCTCTCCTAATCTAGTCCATGATGTGTAGGGAAGCTATGTATTTTTCATACGTGACCCTCGTCTATAGGGTGTCTACGACAACTAATTTCTAGCCAAGTTGTGCAGCAAGAGCTAAAGAAAAATACTCAAGGTTTTTAAGGGCCCACCCGCCCCATTTTTTTGGAAGATTTAGGGCCTCCCACCTGACCCAAGCAAAGATCCTTCCTTGTTTTTTCCCTTGACAAAGAAACCTACAGCGGATGACTTGTATTTTGTTGAGAATGCCTTTGGGAATCCAAGCCAAGGACATCCAATATACCGGGGTGGCCTCTAGGACACTTTTGATGAGAGTGAGTCTTCCAGCCCGCGAAAGATATTTGAGGTACCATGTGTTTAGTCTTTTCTCCATCTTGGAGATGAGCCAAGTCCAGTCTGCAATTTTATAGCCCAGTGGCTTCAACTTGTACCCTGGATATTTAAGGCCTTCTGCTAATTGCAGCGGAGTGAAGTGAAAGCGTTGTAGAGCAAAGAATATCTCGTGCTGAGTATACTTAGCTGTTGTCAATGTAGACTTGCTGTCATTTATAATCATACCTGTTGCCACTTGAAAGAGGGTGAAATTTGCCTTGATGATGCTAATGTCCCCAATACTACCATTGATAAAGACCAAAATGTCATCAACAAAAAGAAGGTGTGTTAGGGTGCAACCTTTTGTTATCTTTATGCCTTTTAGTCTGCCCCTTTGATGCTCATCTTTGATGAGATCGTTGAGACTTTCCATGACAAGCAAAAAGAGTAATGGCGAGAGGGGACATCCCTATCTTAGCCCCCTTCCAGAGGTAAAGAAAGGAGATGCCCTTCCGTTCACCAAGACATTGAAGGGGATATTAGTAATGCAGCGCATGATCCATTTAATGAATAAATACGGAAAGCCCAGATGAGTTAATAGCATTCTAATATAAAGCCAATTCACTCTGTTGAAAGCTTTAGATAAATCAACGTTCAAAATCATACCTTTGCCATGCCTTGAGTGTAATGTATGAATTATTTCTTGGGCAGTGCCAACAACTTCATGGATTTGTATGTCTTGTAGGAAAGCAAATTGCTCTGACGAGATGTGGTTAGAGAGGATGGGTTTCATCCTGTTGGCAATAATCTTATATATGCAATTGCAGAGTGATATGGGGCGAAAATCCTCGAAGGTGTTTGGGTTGTCCTTCTTTGGGATGAGTGCAAGGAAAGTAGAAGTAATAGAATTTTCGAGAAAACCTTTGCTTCTCGAATCCTCAATTATTCGGAGCAGGTCTTCCCCAATGATGTCAAAAAAAGCCAAATATAATTCCACCAACCCACCATCAGGTCCTAGACTTTTTTCCTTTTTGAACCATTTTAAGGTGTGTTCCAATTCCTCCAGAGTAACAGCCTTAATTAAATCTTCCCCTTCCTCGGGATCCACATATCTGGGGAAGAGTTGTGCCACTTTGATGATTTCTGAAAGATTAATATCCTAGGGGGCTTGGTAGGCATCTTGAAGTGTGAGGAGGCAAGTTCAGCAAGTTGAGGAAATCTTGAAGTGTGAGGAGGCAAGTTCAGCAAGTTAGGGAAAAGTATTTAATACTTGCCCGTGATCATTTTGAAGTTGCCATATGGTGTTGATCGCCTTTTTTCCATTGGAAAATTTATGGTAGACTTTGGTGTTTTCATCTCCTTCCAACATCCAGATGGCTCTGCTTCTCAGGCACCAGGATTCCTCCCTTTCCTTGAGAAATTTAGCTCTCTCTGCATAATGAGAACCCATCCTATCCTTGTGTTCTTCTGAGGAGTAGATGCCTCCTAGATTATTCTCAAAAGTGGCGATATCAGCTTCAATTTTACAGAGAGTTTGATCCTCCTGTGTTCTTTTATTATGGGCCCAAAGTTTGGACATCTTCTTAAGGGCTGTAAGATTTTGAATAAATCTTCTGGTGCTGTCTTCTCTTCTCCCTGGGGGATTTGCTCTCCAGAAATCAGAGATCATTTTTTTATAAGAGTCATCTTTGAGCCAAACAGAGCAGAACTTAAAGGGTCCTTCAGGTTTTGCTTCCCCCCCCCCAACTATTTCTAGGTAAATGGGGAGGTGGTCAGATATCCCCCCTGTACCAACCCAGTGTCTGATTTGAAGCCCCAAGTCCAAAACCTTTTCTTTGACGAGGAAACGGTCTAGTCTGCGAGCTAGACTGTCATCCCCAGTCCTATTGTTCCTCCAAGTAGCTTGAGGTTTGGCTGAGGGGATATCTATCAGATGGTGGGCCTCCAGTTCAGACAAAAAGTAATCCGAGAGAGAGTCTCTTTGTGCCCTGTGACCCCAGGATTCAGCATGTCCAATGGAGAAATTAAGGTTGCCACCTAGGATCAGGTGGTCGGACATAAAAGAATCAGAGCTTAGGAGATTCTGCCAAAAAGCAGGTCTGTTCTAGCACGGGCCATATACATTTAAGATCCGAATATGTATCCCCAGTTCAGCCGAACTGATGTCTGCACCTAGATGACCCGACCCACCCCAGCAATTATGTAGTTTGATGGTGTGGGTGTTGTAGCCGAATGCAAGTCCTCCCGACCTCCCATGTGCATCAAGACCAAAAAAATCCACCCAGGGAGCATATTTTGAAGGGACTACGCAATGTCTAGAATGGGTCCCAGAGTTTCTTGCATAAAAATAATATCAAGCGGTTCATTTTTTAACAGTCTACGAAGGGCTAGTTTCTTATCTGGCCTAGCCAGCCCTCTACAGTTGTAGGAGAAAAACTTCATGGAGGGGGGGTAGACTGGGAACCTCTTGCTCTAAGCGTCCCTGGAATGGTGGATTGAACCCCCAAAGCAATTTCATCTTCAGCAGTGCCTTGGGCTTTTGAAAGGAAGGAGGGTCGACCCCTCTGAATTTTTGGGGGAGGGGGGGAGTGTAGGATTTCAAGCCCAAATTGATCCTGGGCTTGTCTTTTTGATTGTGAGCGGGTCATGTATCTCCCAGTAGGGGGGGCTTGTAAGGTAGGAGTAGAAGACGGGGGATGAGGAGATGGATTTGGGGCGGGTGCAGGGGAAAATATGGGAGTGGATGCTATCGGGCAGGTGAGGGGAGTAGTTTTAGGGGGGATTGCACACAAATGCTGATCCAGATGATCACTTGTAGGGTTTAACACATGCAGTGAAGAGAAAGTGCTAGATAAATAACAGTCAATATGAGAAGAGCTGCAAGTGGGGATAGGAATGGAAGAGTTCATACCCGTTGAGGGCAGGCCCTCAGATGGCGACTATGGATGAGACTGTGAAGGCTGTGAACGATTTGGAGGCCACCCACGCTTCTTGGGTTGTGGAGGTGCCACTGCCTCAACTTCTGGGATCTTTTGCTGTTTGTCCAGGATCTCAGCTGCGTCCGAGTCCCGTGTGGCCAAGGGAACCTGTCTCTTGGGCTGTGCTTCCTGATGAGTATGCTGATGGGAGGCCACCTCCTGTTCTGTGGTTTGATTTTTCTTCTTTTTCAGCAGAGGGCAGTCCTTAAAAAGATGCCCGACCTTATGGCATCGACAACATCTAAAGGGAACACCCTCGTAGTCCAGCAATTTTCGTCTGGTGTGGTTCCTCCAGCGAATATCAATAAACTCTAGCAAACCCTCAGACAGGTCCAAATGTACCAAAATCCTTGCGTATGCTAACTTCCCTGAGGTCTGATAAGAATCATCAAAGGTGAGGTAGATACCGAGTGCATTTCCAATGTGCCTGAAGACATCCTCTGTCCAGAAGTGTAATGGTAAACCGAGCAAACGAACCCAAATCAGACCTGCATCCACCCTCTCCCTCGCTGGGTCGAAAAGGGGAGTCCATCGACGGAGGAGAACCGGGGCCAGATCTAAGTGCCAAACCGTGGACAACACCCAGTTGGTGTGCTCCAAGCTGCTAAAGTGTAGTGCGAACCACCCTTTTTCTAGGGTTTGAACCTTCGGAATCTCCTTCAGATTATCTCCCCAAACATCCGAAACCCATTGCTGCAGTTTGGCTACACTGTAATGTCTACCACGCACCCGACCGACCAAGACCTTCGCAGCAATGTCCATGGCATCGAGCAATTTGATGTCTTCAACAATATTGAGTGGTGCTACACAGGCTCGAATCTTTGGACCCCGTTTCTTTCTTGATTGTCTTGGAACCCCAGCGTTTGTCGCCTCTTGTGTTGAAACAGGGAATGAAGGTCCCGGTGAAACCCTAGGGTTTTCCGACGCCTCTTGCGGGATGGTAGCGAAAATTCCAGAGATGGGACCGATGCTTGTGAAATGTCCCCGAGAGGGAACCGAGGAGGTCCGCGCAGCAGTATGACCTGAAACCACCGCCTTCGAGCCCTGAGGGGGGTCAGGAGTAATGTATCCGGACACCGCCGAGAGTGAGGTCGAAATGTTATCAGGAGCTAGGGTTTGAATAACTGGTTTGAGCGACGGAGCAGTGTGTGCCTGTGTACACGGTAAGATGGACTGTGAAATGAGCACAGGGGGAGAGGCCGCTTCTTCTGGAAGGGTAACCGGCGAGATGAGAGGTCAAGTTATCGGAGGTAGGGCTTCAACCTCGTCAGTCAGTTCGGACATGAAGGGGAAGAGACCAGCAACAGTGGTCTTGGTGGGGGACCATGAGGGCACATCCTCCAAAGGGTCCAGGAATTCGCCTAGGTCATCCATGATTGTCGGGGGAAGTTATGATAGCTGCCAGACGAGGATAGTAAAATGACAGTAAACCGTGGTTTATTCGCCAGGGAGTTCTATAAACCAGAGTGGGAGAGGGAAACCGTAAACAGTTTATGGCGGTCAAGGAAAAACCTCGGAGCAGGTAAGAACAACGCTGGCGGGGGTCAAGGAAGAAACCTGGTTTGGGGGCAGGGGCAGGTGCATCCACGGCTGTTAACCGTCGGAGGTCATGGCATCGAACCCCACGACCGCCTCTCATCCAACCAAAAAAAACTTCATAAAATTGTTGATATCAATTTTGATTTAAACCTAGTGGATTATAAACTCAAGGGGTCTATATTAATCCCTTGGATTACTATTATAAACCCTTAGATCAATAAACCCAAGGGATTGATATTCTAAACCAAAGGTACTAATAAAAACGATGGATTAATACTAAAAGCATAAAAAACCCAAAGGATTAATATTGTAAACCCAAGGTATATAATCCCTAAGATAAATATCATAAACCCTAAAACAAGCATGGTTGATCATGTTGACCATGATTGATTTTCATATTGAGACAATATTTTTCAGAATGTGACATTGGACCATGGTTGACCATGATTTTCATATAAAGAGAATCCTTGTCACAATGTGACATTGCAGCATGGTTGACCATGGTTGATTTTCATATTGACAATCTGTGTCACAATGCGATGTTGGACCATGGTTAACCATAGTTGGTCATGGATGACCATGGTTGTGACAATGTGACGTTGTACTATGAGACAATCTTTGTCATACTGTAAGCATGACTATTGATGATCTTTGACCATGATTTACCATGGTTGATTTTGATATTGAGGAAATCTTTATCACAATGTGACATTAGAGCATGGTTGATAATGGTTGACGATGGCTAATTTTGATATCGCGACAATTTTTGTCACCCTAAAACAAACATGGTTGACCATGATTTATCTTAGTTGAGTGTGGTTTAATATTAAAAACAGAGGGGAATAACAATAACCCCTAGAATGAATATTAAACCATAAAAATATAAACCCTAAAATTAATAAACCCAAGGGATTAATATTGTAAACACTGGGCTTAAAATTAAACCTAGGAACATAGACCCTAAGATTAATATCATAAACCTAAGGAATTTATATTATAAAACTAGTGGATTATAAACTAAAGGGATCTATATTAATTCTTAGGATTAATATTATAAACCCTATTAATAATATTATACCTTAGGAATATGAACCCTTAGATTAATAAACCGAAGGGGTTGATATTATAAACCAAAGGTACTAATAAAAACGATGGATTAATACTAAAAGCATTAAAAACCCAAAGGATTAATATTGTAAACCCAAGGTATATAATTCCTAAGATAAATATCATAAACCCTAAAACAAGTATGGTTGATCATGTTGACCATGATTTATTTTCATATTGAGACAATATTTTTCAGAATGTGGCATTGGATCATGGTTGACCATGATTTTCATATAAAGAGAATCCTTGTCACAATGTGATGTTGGAGCAAGCAGAATGACCAAGACGAAAATAAGCACCAGTGTAAGCAGCAGCCCCAACATCATTAGAAGAATCGGCAGAATTCCCAGCAGCATTGGAAACGGGATTATTCTCGGCTTCTTCAGTTCTCGGAGCCCCAGTTTCACTGGCTTTTCATTTCTAGGAGCAGAAGGAACAACATTACCAGGGAATGTGGCATTGGATCATGGTTGACAATGATTTTGATATAAAGAGAATCCTTGTCACAATGTGACGTTGGAGTATGGTTGATTTTCATATTGACAATCTGTGTTAGAATGCGACGTTGGACCATGGTTAACCATAGTTGGCCATGGATGACCATGGTTGTGACAATGTGACATTGTACTGTGAGACAATCTTTGTCATACTGTAAGCATGACTATTGATGATCTTTGACCATGATTTACCATGGTTGATTTTGATATTGAGGAAAACTTTATCACAATGTGACATTAGAGGATGGTTGATAATTGTTGACGATGGTTAACGATGGTTGATTTTGATATTGAGACAATTTTTGTCACAATGTGACTTTTAACCATTGTTGACCATGCCTGGTTTTCATATTTACCATGTTTTACCATGATTGATTTTCATTTTGAGACAATGTTGGTCACAATGCAACATTTTACCATGGTTGAACATGATTGGCTATGATTGAATATGGTTGGCAATGATTGATTTTCATATTGAGACAATCTTTGTTATAATGTGACATTGGACCATGGTTCACCATGAATGACAATGGTTGGCAGTTGTTGAAAATGGTTGATTTTCATATCGAGACAACCTTTGTCACAATCTGACATTGGGCCATGGTTGACCACGATTGACCATGATTATAAACCCAATGGATTTATATTAAATCCTAGGATTAATATTATAAACCATATGAATAATATTATACCCTAGGAATATGGACCCTTAGATTAATAAACCCAAGGGATTAATATTATACTAGTAAACACAAGGACTTAATACTAGTGACTAATAAACACAAGGACTTGATACTAAAAACTCAGAGGATTATAGACCCAAGGGAATAATATCAAATCTAAGGGCATAATATTATATACCCTAGGTATAAAAATCCTAAGATAAATATTATAAACCGCAAAATAAACATGGTCAACCATTGTTGACTATGGTTGATTTTCATATTGACACAATCTTTGTCACAATGCGACGTTCGACCATGGTTAGCCATGATTTATTTTCATATTGAGACAATCTTTGTCAGAATGCAATGTTATACCATGGTTGATTTTCATATTGAGACAATATTTTTCACAATTGACGTTGGACCATGGTTGACCATGGATGGCCATTCTTGTTGGACCAAGAGACAATCTTCGTTATAATGTGACCATGGTCGACGATGGTTGACCATGGTTTATTTTCACATTGTGACAATCTTTGTCATAATGCGATGTGACCATGGTCGACGATGGTTGACCATGGTTTATTTTCACATTGTGACAATCTTTGTCACAATGTGACGTTGGACCATAGTTGACCATGATTGATTTTCATATTGAGACAATCTTTGTCACAATGTGATGTTTGAATGAATATTATAAACCCTAAAATAAACATGGTTAAATTAAATTTAATATTAATATTAATAAATAATATTAAAATTTTATATTAAAGTTTTATACCTATTTAATGTTATTAATATTAATGATATTCATAATAACAATATTATTTAATGTTATTAATGTTAATGATATTCATAATAACAATGACAACCTTCGTTATAATGTGACCATGGTTGACAATGGTTGACCATGGTTTATTTTCACATTGTGACAGTCTTTGTCACAATGCGATGTGACCGTGGTCAACGATGGTTGACCATGGTTTATTTTCACATTGTGTCAATCTTTTTCACAATGTGACATTGGACCAGAGTTGACCATAATTGATTTTCATATTGAGACAATCTTTGTCACAATGTGATGTTTGAATGAATATTATAAACCCTAAAATAAACATGGTTAAAATTAAATTTAATATTAATATTAATAAATAATATTAAAACTTTATATTAAAGTTTTATACCTATTTAATGTTATTAATGTTAATGATATTCATAATAACAATATTAATTAGTATTAATATTAATATTATTAATAAATTAAAATTAAAATAATTTAAATTTATATTATATATTATAAATACTATTAAAACTAAATATGAAAATTTTATTTATATTTAATGTTATTTAATGTTGTTAATGTGAATTATATTAATATTAAAATGCATTAATTAATATTAATATGAACAAATTAAAATAATAATAATAAAGAATATTGTAAATTAAAACTTATTAATAGTATTTTTAATACCAAATGTTTTTAATGAAAAACATTTTTCATAAATATTAATATTGATATTAGTTATAATATTAATGTCATTAATAATATTAATATTATTAATTAAATGTCAGTAATATCAATAATTAACATTAAAATTAATATTTATAAATATTAATATTATTAAAAATAATATTCATATACATATTAATTAATATTATTAATAATGAAAATTCAAATTAATATTAAATATTCATATTAAAATTAAAATTAATATCAAATTTTATTAATATTATCGTTAGTTAATACTAAAAGTTGTTAATGTTATTTATAAATGTAATGTTGATGTTATTAATATTAATAATTAAAACTATCCCAATTTAATTAAAATTTTTATTAATAATTAACATTTTTATTAATGTGATTTAAATGTTATTAATTTTATATATTTAAATTAATTATGTTATTGTTAAGATAATCTTCGGCAAAATCACATAACCAATCTTTTGTCGACGCGTTTCGAACCAACCAGTGTGGTTCATCGTCAGGACAAGTTGAAGATCTAATCAGGCTTAGCTCGATTAAATAGATTGTGCAGAGACTCCAACAGCTATAAGGTAACGGCTAATTTGACCTAATGAACCTGGTCAAACTACTTAAATATCTAATTAATATTTCAAGAAAAAGTTAAAATAGGTAAATAAAGGAGTTTATTTGTTAATTTAAGGATAATATTAATATTTTAATTCTAATGGTCATAATATAACATATATTCTATGATTTAATATTATTCAATTATTATTTAAATAAATAATTTAGATTTCAATATATTAATAATATTATTTCGAGTATTAAGAAAATCTAATAATATTTTAATTAAAATGGTCATTATATATTTTAATTGATTTATTATTATCTAAATTGTATTATTAAATAATTATTAATAATAATATATTTATTTAATAATAAAAAGATATATAATTGAATTCATTTGTTAGTTTAATATTATTTCAATGGTCAATATATAATCTATATTAAATGATTTATTATTATTCAATTTCTAACTAATTACTATGTAATAATTCGCTACTATTTTTTATAATGGATAATTATGTAATATTTTCTTAATGGTTCATTGGTAAGTTAGTTCTTTATTATTTAAATATAATGGTCATTAAACTATAATATATGCTTATTGAAGAATCTATAACTCCTAACTAACTAAACAAATTGTTAAAACATGATTCTTCCAAGAGTTTGTTATCCTAGGTAAATGCCATAATTAAGGGACAGGTCCAAAACGACCCCCTGTTTTAATCCTATAAATTATAATAGAATTGACTGTAATATTTTTGAATAAATAAAATTTGAATAAATACCTTAGATTTTAAGGATAAATTATGATTGACCAATGATTTAAGTTATATTCTTAAGAATAATCATTCAACCCTATAAGTAATAATTTATTCGCCTAAGGGCTTAGTTACCTCTAATATTTTTAAAAAATATTGATCTTATATGGATTATTTGACCATTAAAGGTATGATAATATTATGAATTATCTTGGACCTGTCCCTTAATTATGGCATTTACCTAGGATAACAAACTCTTGGAAGAATCATGTTTTAACAATTTGTTTAGTTAGTTAGGAGTTATAGATTCTTCAATAAGCATATATTATAGTTTAATGACCATTATATTTAAATAATAAAGAACTAACTTACCAATGAACCATTAAGAAAATATTACATAATTATCCATTATAAAAAATAGTAGCGAATTATTACATAGTAATTAGATAGAAATTGAATAATAATAAATCATTTAATATAGATTATATATTGACCATTGAATTAATATTAAACTAACAAATGAATTCAATTATATATCTTTTTATTATTAAATAAATATATTATTAATAATAATTATTTAATAATACAATTTAGATAATAATAAATCAATTAAAATATATAATGACCATTTTAATTAAAATATTATTAGATTTTCTTAATACTCGAAATAATATTTTTTTTTCCGAAGGTGGTAAAACCTATCAACTCAGGTGTCAAACCAACAGTGAGGACAGCCATCTCTGGCTGCTATCCGCGAATGCTGGGTTTGACTCATCACTGTTAAATAGGAAAACCACGCCACCTGGCATAACCCTGCTGGTGGTCCGTAATCGGGAGCAGGCTCTCACTCCTGCCAGATGCCTCTGGGTCTTGGGCCGTTAACCTGTTTCCTTACGTCCGAGGAAGACGAGCTCTTAGCCAAGCAGAAGCAGTTTTACGGCATACTCCAGGCCGTGATACTCGAAATAATATTATTAATATATTGAAATCTAAATTATTTATTTAAATAATAATTGAATAATATTAAATCATAGAATATATGTTATATAATGACCATTAGAATTAAAATATTAATATTATCCTTAAATTAACAAATAAACTCCTTTATTTACCTATTTTAACTATTTCTTGAAATATTAATTAGATATTTAAGTAGTTTGACCAGGTTCATTAGGTCAAATTAGCCGTTACCTTATAGCTGTTGGAGTCTCTGCACAATCTATTTAATCGAGCTAAGCCTGATTAGATCTTCAACTTGTCCTGACGATGAACCACACTGGTTGGTTCGAAACGCGTCGACAAAAGATTGGTTATGTGATTTTGCCGAAGATTATCTTAACAATGTTATGGATCACAGAAGTCTAAATTCCTTAATAATCATGTTATATTTAGTTATTATATTAATATTATTAATTTTGTATTATTAATTTTATATTATGATTAAGTTTTTATTGTTATTATTGATGGTTGACTTAAATTTTTGATGTTAATGTTAATATCGATAAATATAAATTCAACTTAATATTAAAAATTCAATATAACCCAATATTATAAGTTCTAATATTGTAAACGTGCAATATTGAAAACATTAAATAATCTAATATTAAATTCTAATAATACAAATCGAAAAATTAAATCATGATAATCTAAACTTAATATAATGTCAAAACACATTAATATCTAATATAACATAAAAATATATTAATATTAAATTAATAATATTTTAATAAAATTAGATTTTAATTTTGTTATTAAATGTAGATATTTATATTAATATCATTATGAATATAATTAATTATAACATTAATAAAAACTTAATATAATGTCAAAACATATTAATACCTAATACAACATAAAAATATATTAATATTAAATTAATAATATTTTAATAAAATTAGATTTTAATTTTGTTATTAAATGTAGATATTTATATTAATATCATTATGAATATAATTAACTATAACATTAATAAATAGTAAGTTTATTATCCAATTTAAACAAATAGTTAAATTTTCTCAAAAGAGAAAATGGTGTGTTTTAAGAATATCTTAAATAAAAATATTAATAATATAAATCTAAAATTACTCATTTGCTTATGGTCCCTCTCAAATTTAATGTTTTCTTTAAGATACATTTGATGCCACCATTATCTTGGTTTCGTGTTTATGAAAACAAAAGATTATATATTTTTAAGATTTAGTAAATTAAAACAAAAAAAATAATATTTTCAATTATTATTACCTTATTATGTTTTTTTTTTTTGACAGAAACGAGTAGGTTGATGTATTAATTCTTGGCTGGAAAGCCGTATTTCAGTTTACATAGAGATGCACAGTGATCAGATTTCTCTTCTATCAGGATCCATTTGGTTTCCCCTCCACTGAGCTTGCATTTTTTACTAGCTGCAGTTCTTACAACTTTATCTATCTTTCCTGGACTGCTAATACAGACAAACTGCTTCATTAATAGCCTATAAAACATTTTAAACAGACTGATTTAAGGTATGGGGTCCCAACTTTCCTCTCCATCTCTTAGGAGCGTTCCAGGAGGGAGAAACACCGCTTTGTTGGCTTCTGCATCGGCTTCTTTGTTATTTTCTCTCTTAACATGCAGGAACTCCAGATTCTGGAAAGTGTTTATCAGAACTCTAATTCTGCTGAGGAGTCTTGCTAATCTTAAATCTGATGGAGAGGTTTTATCCACCATGACCTTAATTATGGACTGAGAGTCTCCAAAGATGATTGCATCTTTGATGCCCAGAGAGGTGAGCATCTTGAGTCCCTGAAGGACAGCCAAGGCTTCAGCTTGGATGCTGGAGTTGAAGCCCACTCCCTAGGCATATCTAGATTTGATTCTGCCGTCTGCATTTTTAATGACCCCACCAGCTCCAGAATTGTCGGGATTGCCCTTTGCGGCTCCATCAAAGAACATAATTTTCCTTGCCTTTATTTTGCATAATTTGTCGAGTTCTTCAGTGTTTAGGCGGATTTGCCATTGCTTTAGGGGAGAAGGAGGCCTGATTTTATCAACGAATTGGAGGCCCAAAGAGTTTCCCCAAGCTGCGTCTTGAGCACTGAGGCCTTCTTTGCCCATTTGATCTCCCATACAGTTCTTCAGGTGGCTTTTGATTTTGATCCAGATCATTGCACGGTCACTCTTTCTGTCATTAAATATCCTATTGTTTCGTTCCAACCAAATGTGCCAACAGATGATTTTTGGCAGAGCGAGCCAGGCTGTTTTAATCTGCTGATTCTGAGTGCCGCCGGGATACCTGTGTAACCAATTAGCAAACAGCTCTGAGCAATGATTGGGCGAGGTAAATTCAGCGTTCAGGGGACTTAACGCCACCTTCCAGAGAACAGATGCGAAATTACATGAAAGCATCAGATGGATGGCTGATTCTTCATAGATTTCACACAGAGAGCAACGCAAGGGACCATTGATTCCTCTTTTGCGCAATCTGTCTTCCGTCAGGATCCTATGATGACCAAGAAGCCAGCAGAAAACGTCAATCTTGGGGATCGTAGGATGGGACCAAATCCCCTGCCAGGGTCTCGGATCAGGCGGCGCGTTTGGTTTCTGAGTGAGTTGCTTATATCCCTGCGAAATAGTATACTTGCCTAGGATTGATCCCCAACCTCGTGTATCTGCCTTGTTGATATTAAGAGGTGCTTTGCCTTTTAGATGATTAAGGAGATTGGAATAGTCTTTAGACAGGTGCGATGGCACCTCATATTTTTCCAACGCTTCCAATAGTTGCTTTCCCACTATGATAAGTCCCACAGTGTTTTGACTCCAGCGATGTCCATCCACTCTTTTAGCAGAGTCAGAGAACAATCATCCAAAATGGGGTCGCTGCCCATAATGCGGTCCTCCCATATGTTAATACGTTTCCGTTTCTAGGGATCCAATGCATGTGTTGTTTGATTAATGCAGAGACTCTGTCACACAATTTATGGATCATAGTTCCTGAGGTGATGATAGGATTGTCAAGACAACGGGTTCTCTGCCCGCGGAAGTACCTTTTCCACAACACAAGCTGATCCCAGCCCGACTTTGACGCGATTGTCCTCCATAGCAGCTTTGCGCCCAAGGCAATATTTTGATTGTTTATGTTCTTGAAATGCAGACCCCCTTCCATTCTGGGCAGGGAGATTGTTTCCCAGCTTATTAAAGGAATTCTCTTCTCATTAGCTTTCCCTCCTTTCCAGAAAAAAATTCCTGATATACTCCTCAATTTTCCTTGTGATGCCCAGAGGAGCCATCATCACTGCAGCCTGATAGATAGGAAGACTATTTAGAACAGCTTTTATGAGCACAGTCTTACCTGCTAGGTTGAGCCAGTTGTAACCCCAGGAACAGATTTTTGACTTGATTTTTTCCAGCAGAGGCAACCAGTCTTTGCTGAGGGCTCTTTTTTGGAAGATAGGGAGTCCCAGGTATTTGAAGGATGACCAGGCAGAGGTGGCTGCGAAACCAAAACAGTTAGAAATGGCTTGGATCGTTTTGGCCTTTATATTCCAGCAGTAGATGTGACATTTGCCTTTATTGAGATTACTACCTGAGTCCTCACAATAGTCATCCAGCACTTCCTTGAAATTTTTTGCTGAAGGAAGGGAAGCAGCTCCCGGGAGGAGTATCATCTGCGAACAGAGCATGATTTATACTTTTGACGCCTCTTGCGATGTTTATTCCCATTATTTCTTGGTCAGTCTGCTTTTTGTTCAAGAGGAAACTAAGGATAGAGGCTTGGATCACGAAGAGCAAGGGTGATAAAGGGCACCCTTGCCTCAACCCTCTGGAGGCCTTGAAAAAGTTTGTGGCCCTTCCATTCACCAAAGGGGGGATCCAAGGCTCACTGATACAAGCCTTGATCCAGGTGATGAACCTGGGACGAAACCCAAATTTGTGCAAGACCTCCAGCAGAAACCTGTGCCTTACCCTATCAAAGGCACTTTCAAGGTCTATTTTGACCACCATGCCTTTCTCTTTCCGAGTCAAGCTTGAGTGGATCGCCTCTTGGACCAGGATGAAATTGTCCACAATCTGTCTTCCCTGAATGAAGCCTCCCTGATTCTCTGGGATGATGGACGGAAGAATAGATTTCAACCTATTGGCAATCACTTTAGTTATCAGCTTGTAACCTATGTTACAAAGGGAGATAGGGCGAAATCTGGAGAAGTGTTGGCTCCTTTTTCCTTAGGGATAAGGGCTAAGAAAGCCGAGTTGGTACCTCCTCCTATTTTCTGGCAAGCTTGAGATTTTCGAACCATTCTTCCAAGATCTTTTTCCACAATTTGCCAGCAAGTTTGCAAAAATCTGGCAGTGAATCCATCTGGGCCCGGAGCTTTGTCAGGCTCCATGGCGAAAAGGGCAGCTTTAATTTCCTCATTAGTGACATCTACTTCCAATAATTGATTCTTTCTGGCCGAAATCAGAACTGGTACCTCATTCACTAAGGATGACATCTGCCCCTGGTCCTCTTTTTCGCTATACAGGCTTTTGAAATGACGGAAGGCAACATTTTTTATGCTTTGGATATCTCTATGGGTGTTGTTCTCTTCCTTAATTTCAGAGATGGAGTTAAAAATTTTACGAGCCTGGGATTGCTTGTGAAAGAAAGCAGAGTTCCTGTCTCTTGCCTTGAACCAAAGCCTGCGGGATGTGACCCTCCAATACTCTTCCTCAGCCAAATTTGCTTGTAGAAGCTTTTGCTGGAGCTCAGCTTCCTGAGATTTTCTTCCCAAACGAAGAAGGCTGAGCCATTGACAGGCTGTTTCCATGTATTTTTTACTAGGTGCATGAAGGTCTGCTCCTTGACCCACAGAGGGTTGAATTTAAAAGGAATGGGGCCTTGATCCATATGGGCCACGGGGTCTAGCTTGCTGGGCCTGTGATCAGACACACTGCAAGGGAGGATGTGCATTCTAGATTCTAAACCAAGAAGAAGAAAAGAACTTTGAACAAAAAATCTGTCTAACCTTGCAGCAATGTGGCCCGGACCGAGTCTTTTGTTGGACTAGGTGTATTTGCCCGATGAGGGTTTGATGTCGATCATGTCCCAATCCTTAAGCAAGTCCTCCACCCATTCGCGCGCCAGATCCCTTACTATGCTTCCTCCGCGTTTTTCGGCCGAGGATAAGGTGAGGTTTAGATCTCCGGAAATGATGATATTTTCTAGAGCTTCAGAGTCTGCCATTCCTCTAATGGATTCCCAGCAGATCTTTTTCTCTCCAGCGCTGACTGGAGCATACACATTAATAAGGCAAAGGGTCTCATCTGAGCCCACATGCTTCAGCTTTGTGAACAACCAGTGAGAGTTGGCGATCTCTTGAACCTTCGTGAATTTGTTTGTGTTCCATAAAGTTCCCAGGCCTCTTGAGGCACCCCGGGCTGAGACAGCTTCCCCTTCACTTCTTTTCCATAAATCTTTTCCTATGTGGAGGAAGGCCTTATCCTCCATTTTAGTCTCCTGGATGAGGAGTATGTCAGGAGAATTGGATCTTATCAGTCTTTTAATGGCTTCTTTTTTTATTTTGCTCCCCATACCCCTGCAGTTCCAGGAGACGATCTTCATCATTTGCTTTTGGAGTGGGGAGCTCCTTTGGAGCTCTGGATCTGGTTTCTAGTCATCTTTGGAGTTTTAGCCAAGAGTTTCTCAAGGGTGGGCTAGCTTCCTTGCACTTTGTCTTTGTATGTCTCCTGCTCTCTCTTTTCTCGGGCGGATTTTCGGCCTCTCATTGACCGTCTGGGCGAAGCTTGTGCACCTGCTATTTCTCCTTCCTCTTCTGAGTCCTCCGAACTTTGCCCATCCTTTGTCTCTTCTGAGGGTATCTCTTCCGTTATGATTGTATTTTTTTCGGCTTGCTTTGACTCCGGCGGGGGCTCATTGTGAGATGGTCCTTCACTTTGTATCTATGTTCCTTGTGAGCTTTCTGTTGCTGAACTTAATTGAATAAACTTATTTCCTTGATCCTCCATGTGAGGGTTTCGAAGCCCTGAGCCGGTCTGTGGGGCTTTGGTATTGTTATTGCCGGATCTTGGAGCTTTGTTTTTGGCTCTTTTAACCTGAGTCCATCCTTCCTCCTTACCCTTCTCTGTATCACTGTTCTTCGGACAACCTCTAACAAAGTGGTCGTAGACGTGGCATTTCCTGCACTTAAACGGGAGCTGTTCATAGTCTAGTTTTTCAACATGCGACCAACTGCCCACTTTAATATTTATCGCCTCCGGCAGACCGATCTCCAGATCAACTTCAACACAGATTCTAGCGCAGTCGAACTGATCTTTGCTGTTGGCGCGGTCAATGAATTTGCCTAGGGTATTTCCGATGTGCATGAGGGATTCCCAGTTCCAGCAATGCATTGGCAGATTTGGCAATCGCACCCACACAGGGACGGCTGAGGGGACGTCCACTGTTGGATCGAAATCAGGCGTCCATTTGTTCAAATACAGCCCTTGAGGGCCCATGAAATAAGGGTCATTGCGGAATATCAGCGCCTTGTCTTCTTTTTCAACGAATTCAAAAAAGAAGAAACCCTTCCCTAGAAAGTACGAGGTGACTCTGCTCTTGATGAGTGGCGCCCAGTTCCTTGCGACCCAGCTCTCTGTGGTTTTGGGAGAGGGCCAGAGCCCAGTGAACTGTCCAACCAATGCACGCTCAGCAAGAGAGAGGGCAACCTGGATCGGCTTCTCGGGAGGAAGCGAGATCTCAGGGATGTCATCCAAGCGTTTTACAAATTCCGTTGCCTCAGTCGTTTTCTTTTTAGAGAGGGATATCAGCAGGCTGACAAAGGTCTCGGTTTCAGAAGGGGCCGCAGGAGGCTCCATTGGATCAGATTCTTGCTCGTTCCAGCCGAGCTCAACCTTGAGCAGCGGGCATAGCCCCAAGATAAGCTCTCGATCGAGGGGCTGGATTCGGCACAACAAAGAAAGGAACTGTGTCGCGCAGAGGGCCGAGGCGGCGGTTCAGCTGTCGCCAACCCTAGGATGCAGCGCGGTTCGATCTGTGAGAAGTGCTCAGAAGGTCGAGGCGGCGGAGCAGCAGTCCTATTACCTTATTATGTTATTAATCACTTGAATATAAATAAACCAAACATTAAGCCGTAATTGTGAATTGTGGTTGTTTAAATAAGTTTTGAAACACAATTTTACATATTCAAGTTGTAAATTGGTTTAAATATTAGTTTTTACCATTTTAAATATTATTATGTATTTTTTTGTTATATTTTAATAGGGTTCATTAGGGAAGTTTCAAAACATCCATGTTTCAAGTTCATTAAGGCGTGGATTTATTAATAAAAAATTAAAATATTTGTAAAAGTTTGTAATAATACTAATATTTATAATGGTTTATTAAACTTAATTATAGAGGATTAATAACAAAAAAAAATGTTATCAATAAAAAAATATTTCAATATCTATAACATAATTTTATTTCAAGTTTGAGAAAAAGTAAGTAATATATATATATATATATATATAATTTAAAATTATTTTAATATCATTATTAAATAAATTATTTCAAAAACAGCAACAGCCATATTTCAAGTTCATTAAGGCGTGGATTTATTAATAAAAAATTAAAAGGTTTGTAATAATACTAATATTTATAATGGTTTATTAAATTTAATTATAGAGGATTAATAACAAAAAAATGTTATCAATAAAAAAAATATTTCAATATCTATAACATGGATGCATGTGTCAACCTTTTTATATTATATTAATAGGGTTCATCAGGGAAGTTTCAAAACAGCCATGTTTCAAGTTCATTAGGGCGTGGATTTATTAATAAAAAATTAAATGATTTGTAATAATACTAATATTTATAATGGTGGTTTATTAAACTTAATTATAGAAGATTAATAAAAAAGAATGTTCTCAATAAAAAAATATTTTAATATCTATAACATAATTTTATTTCAAGTTTGAGCAAAAACAGCCATGTTTCAAGTTCATTAAGGCGTGGATTTATTAATAAAAAATTAAAAGATTTGTAATAATACTAAACCATGATGTAATGAGAAAGTTACAGTATAATTGAGTTAAGAAGTTTTTTTTTCCCTTCTCTTTCTTCTTTCTTTTTACTTTCTTTATTTGGTTGTAAGTTAATTCTGGCTAGTAACTTGGTTGTAAGTTAATTCTGGCTAGTAACTTGGTTGTAAGTTAATTCTGGCCAGTAACTGAACCAGCAAAGGGAAATTTACTGACTGACTTTTAAAACTTATTTTAATACGAAAAAAAATTATATTAATAATAATATAATCTCATGACTAAGTTGCGAATCTTAATAAACTAAAATTATCATGATAACAATTTCCTATACAAAACCACTAAAATTTAAAATTCATATAAAAGATCATGATACGCAATTTACTATACAAAACCAAAAAAAAATAACAATTCAAGATCATGATACACTAGTCAATAAAATTTCTTTCTTGATACACAATTTAATCCTCAATAAAACTATTTCCTTTATTTAATTTGAATTTAATGACTTTTGACCTGTAAAGGGGAGTCTGCACCGCTGGCGACCAACCAGGGGACTGCACCGTCATGGCGACCAACCAGCGGTTTCTGTCCCGCGCCTGCGTCTGCTCCAATCCCCGTTCGAGGCCTTTCATGATCGTCGAACCTAATTCCATTATGCCACGTCCTCGAAGCACCACCTGTCCAGCGTCTGTGATGCAGTGTTACTTGCGGTTTTGATGTTCCGACCGCGCCCGCGTCCACACCTATCCCTGTTCGAGGTCTTTCATGAACGTCGGGCTTAAAGACATTGTGCCATGTCCGCGTAGCACCACCTGTCCGCGTCCGGAATGCATGTTTGCATGCTGATTTCCGTGAAGCCTCCTGTCCATTGTCGTGGCCGTTTCCTTCTGGCTTTGCGTTTCCTTTTTAAGACGTTCCACCCTTCACTAAGCGGGTTTTGCCATTCTCTCCCTCCGCGCGACCCTGCGCGGAGGTTTCCTCGGGTTGTCATTTATGTGCTTACGTTTTCTCAGACTCTGTTAGCATCGTGGGTGGTTCCTTATTGGCAAAACCTTGGGGGCTTTGTGTTTCATCCTGTTCACGATTTTGCAACATGCTTGACAGTTCCCTTCATTTCTATATAGTGTCCATTGTTACTCAGTTCATATGAATATCATGGTGCTTCGGCGTTGGTCTCTGTTTGCGGCGTTTTGGTTTGCTCATGCTCTCGGCGGTTGCTTCGGATTCAGGTTAGTACAAATTTTGGATTGTTTTTTCAGAACAGGCCGTTTATATTCCCTTCATTTCTATGGTATCTCGGATCCCAGCAGTGTTATGGAAAATATTTTCTGGTGCCTGTTTTCCTGTAAAAAGTCTCTGTTTAGGAATTGATATTTTTTAGGAAGATAGTGGTTGAATAGTCATCTCTGTGTCATCATTATTTTGGGCTTCAGGTTAATTCCAGACTCTAAGGGGGTTTATATTGTGATATTGTTAGTGAATTACATTTTTTAAGTATATTGTGATATTATCAGTGTTATTAAAACTTATATAATACAACAAACAAATAAACACATAATACAAAAAAAACAAACAAACATTTAAATTTTCATAATGGTAATAAATTAATTTTTAAAGTGTATATTTCTTTCAATTAGGGATATTTATTTTATATTTATATATGGAAGAATATTTATGATGTGTTTTAAGGAAACTTGGAAATAATTTATAATAAAAATATTTACAATATCATATGTATTTTTGAAATATATTGTAATGTTGTCAATCATTTATATATTTTTAGGTTTACTTTGTTATTATTATGGTCACTTAAATTCCATAATACAACCACACACAAACAAACCAATTGCCATACACCTATTAACACACTTTAATTACCATTCGTAAATGACACAAAGTAAAAAATTTAACACCATTATTCTGGTGGTGGTAATGGTCTTACACCTGCGATTTATGACATTAACGATACCAGGCTATATAAATAAATTTGGTGGACACCAGTAAACTTTTCCGATAAACAGTGACGTGAATCGACCCCACTATAGTCACTCTCAGCTACATTTAAGTCCACAGTACTATCCTTACAGTTGCATTTACGTTGTAGCATACACTCTGTCTTCACACCTGGCATGTCATTTATTCATGTTCTGTCATGGTGGCGTGGCACCGGCAGGCTGTCCATCTGCAACTGTGCACCTCGGGTTCCTTCTCCCATCGACGGCAGAGACTTGGGTTGTTTGATCCGAGGGCTGAGCTCATTCCAGAGGGTTTCACATTCGCGAGCGCCGGAGGTGGGCTTCATTCTGTCCCTTTGTTCCTTGGCGCCTGCTCTTGCACTTCTGCTCCTTTCGCTGGCCGGATCTATTTGCAATGTTACGTCTTCGTTTCGGGGTTCAGCCAGAGAAGCTGGGCTGCTGGCATTCCTCGGCTGGTTGTGTAATCCACAGGTTCCTTTCCACATGTAAGTGTTTTTTTCCCTGGTGTATTTTTCCTCACTATGCATTTACTTTATTTTCGTTTCACCATAATCTTTACAGTAATAGTTTCCTCGCGTTCTTACAGCAGAGAAGATGGTTGCGAGGCCGAGGGATGCTAGCTCTCAGTGAGGGAAGGGCAACATTCTCCTAGCTGTCTTCCTCAAGCGAGGGCCTTTGGGTAAGCTCTTAGTGGCTCTGTTTTCGATGACATGGGTTAATTTGTCAGTTTGGAGTTCTCGGTTAACGGGTTATTAGAGGCTCTGTTCCAGTTCTGCTACAAAAGGTTTTATAGTCTCGTTTCTCATTAAATCTGTGTCATGGCCCTCGCCCTTCACTGTTATTGGTTTCCTGTTCTTGGCTTCTGCGAGCCGTGGGCTTCTCGTGGGCCTGTGTCTCGGACGCACCGGCATAGTCTCTCCTGTTGCTATTTCTCTTTTGGTTAGTTCTACGGAAGTTTAAATACATTTGGAACTGGGTCTGATGTGGTAGTATAGTTTAAGATTATTTGGGGCCGAGACCCTGTAAATCTCTCCTGCTAAACTATTTTATTTTTCATTGTGCTTAAGTTTGGACTGAGGCATTGAATGTTAATTGGATATGCTATACTGTTCTTTTAAGTTTGAATTAGACCGAGGCCATAAGGACTTTTGTGCGTTTATAAATACCTATCAAACTGGGTTTTTTATTTCGGGTTCTCGCCAATATTCTGGAATATGTTTTGGTTCATTTGCATACCAAATCTGAAGTATACGCACTCGTTTTCTACCGACTGTTATGTGATTTTGAATTATTCTTGTTTACAGAAGAATTGTCAATACTTTTTGCTTTACTTGTATAATCTATGGATGTCCCTTAGATCTCATAATTCCTGTGAAGTTATGAGCAGATGAATCTTGTTGTGCATGTCATTTGGTCCGTATATTTATCCGTTCATTATTTTTATGCAATGCATTTTCCACTTTTGGATTAATATGGGTTTACTACTGCGGGTTCTCTCTTTCGCTTTATCGGTACAGTGCTTGCTTATTCCGGTCGTTATGATTCTCTAAGGGTTCCTTCTCGCCTTAGGGTTATGGAAGGAAATATATAGAGACTCGGGGCTTGTCCGGCAGAGCACTTCTTTCCTATACTGGTCCATTCGACCTGTTTGGTGATACGTATCTTATGCTATTACCATGTTCAGTGATACTTAATGTTGAGAAAAAATTGGGACTCAAAATACAACCAGGATTTACGTTACCATCTAGATAGTTTCTTTTTAATACGATATTCCGGATTCGGGGGTGAGGGTTAGGGGGCTTCTGCTGTCCGACTGTGGGTGAGGGCAAGACTCGTAGTAATCCTGGGGGTGTAAACTATAGCCATCCTTCACCCTCGGTTGGCCTAACTAACTGGATACCTTTCCTCTCACCTTCTTTGTTTCCTGTCCTGCTTCTCTTCTAAGAACTGGATGGAAGGAAGTCAACAACCAGCTATTATTTCACCATCTCCTACCCTCAGATGCTAACCCATTTCACTAGCCATCCAACTCAACTCAACTCTATGTTGCTAAGGTGGGTCGCATAGGAATCAAACTCTATGTTGCTTTCTTGCCTCCCATCCTAACACGGGAAGAAACACTGCTCTGCTCGGTGGGGAGTGATTAGATGGCACTGGCCGTAGAGAAGTGAGATGGCGGATATCCTGGGAACTTCAGCTGAGATCGTTGAACTGAACTGCCGGATTCATTCTATTCCAGAAACTTTAGGCAGAGATCCTGGGTGGGAACTGCCGAATTGAGGAACGTAAGCCAGAACTTATTATACACGGTTGAATAAATGGAATGATAGTCAATTAGAGAGAGAGCCTTGTTGGATGGACGGGCGTTCAACAACCACAACACTTGCTTTATATTAGTAGGGTGAGTAAGCACTTCGAACTTTTGTATTGACCTTTTTTTATAGACCTACCTACTTCATATAAAAAGGAAAGCGCGAAGATTCAACCGACCATCCATCCGGTGTTGTTATAAGAGAAGATCTCAGCAGTATGTACCTACTTCCTAAGCGATTCATTAAGATTCATTAAGGTGGTCTAGGTCTAAAGGTCTAGGTATTCCGGTTGGTAAATAGAAAGAAAGTGAGTAGCGGAATTGATGTGAAAGGCAAATAGGTCTATTCCTAGGCAGTGGATTCAAGTTTATGAATCATACTTTCACACGGTTGAGTTCCACATAGTGAAAAGTTCCACAGGTTTGGACATTTTATCTCTGCTTAGTATTTTTAAAATTAATTATAAAAGAGATCCTCCTTTATATTAATTTTTTAAGAATAAATTTTATAATGACCTTAAAATTATTTTGTATATGTATATATATATATATATATATATATAGACTTTCATTATGATGAATAAATCGAAGATAAAAATTTATATAAATAGTGTAATGTTCTTTATATCTAGTTTTTATGAATATTAAACTTATTAAATATGTATTTTTTTTTTTAAATATATATTAATTAAGCTATGGATGTTTAACTATATAATTCTAAAACTAGTAATTAAGAGATACTTCAAACTTATAATAATGTATATTTAGATATATATAATAATGTATTATTTAGGTATAAATTAAAGACTAAATTTATAATAATGTATTTAATTTATGTAAAGTAGTCAAGGCTCAGCGATAACAATAGTTCATACGCGGTATCTAGCATCTAAATGAAGCAAGTGTAATTCCAGTGAATGCTGTACGGTACAACAGCTCTAAGCTTGGGGATTCCTCCACGGCATAATCTAAAAAGAGGTACTGCTTAATAATTACAATATAAAGAAGATAAATAAGGGGCGGAGCGGCCCGACCCGAGATGAAATATCTCAATCTAAAGGTGATTATCTCCTTGGATCTGTATATCGTAATGTAATATCTGAAAGGTCCATAGATTCATATTGCTTTTCTGGACGCCATCCACCTTCAATGTGAAAGTTTACACTTCCTAGAACAGCCGAAATTTCCGCAGGGTGCGGACTACACATCGTTTGTTAGGGTTGATTCGGGGAAACAGAATATGACTCACCAAAAAGCATCGAAGTATGGGCACGGAAAGATTCCACCAGCAGTCTGGAATGGAAACAGAATCGGAATGAGGAAAGAGAAACCTTAAAAAAACAGTATCCAAGGCATATGTATGCCTCCGTTAAAGCATTTTCAGAGATTTACTATTTATAGATATATATGACAGCGACATGTCCAACTGTAAAACTCTATCGTTTGACAATGATCAAACAACCTAATTACAACGGATCCTCTTGGCTAAGCATTGTCTTCCGCAGAACTGCCCATGGTAGACTATCCAATTATAGAAACTTCACAGTTTGACTATGATAAGAAAAACTAATCACCACGTTTTGCTATTACCAAGGCATTCTCTTGCTAAAAAACAATAGGGTTGGAACTTTCGGGAGAAGTGAAGATTGAAATGCTTTTCTTTTATTGCTAAAAACATGTACAGATGGTTTATCTTATATCTATATGTAATCGAAAAGAAAAGGAAAAAAACAAATAGAGAGAATAAATAAAAAAAAACAGATCGAAGGAAAAGCTAAAAAAAACCATCGTGTCTGATCCCTATATAAATAATTTGGATACCTTTTCATCCTATACCATGATTTATGTGAACCTGTTCTGTTTCATTCATTAAACATGGAGGACGTTTTCAGGGAATGAAGGCTATATGTCCAAGATGTAAATCGTGGGAACACTCCAAATTCAGATTTCTGAACAACAAGAGACGCTCGAAAAGGTTGCAGCCAAGATTTATTTGTAGGAGGTGTGATAAATACTTCACTCTAGGAGGAAAATTGTACAACACTTCTTTACGCCCGCCTTCAAAGGCCAGAATATTGTCTAAATGGCCATGCCCAGGCAAGGTTGCTGTTGCTTCTCCTTTTTGCATGAGTTCATGCAGTAACCAATATGGAGATGGTTACCCATTCGATAGACTGCATGTAGAGACTTCTTCAAATAGTTGTAATTGCATGCAAAGGACAGTCATGGCAGGAGCTTGCAAGACATTTGAGAGAGGGCATGGGGAAGCATGTTGCGGGATGCAGCACGCGTCAAGGTTGCAATCACATGGGAGAGATTTTTGTGGGTATTCTGGAAGAAATATATGTCATCATTGTTTGGAGAATCCATGCAGTGTTATTAATGTAGGGAGGTGCAATGGAAGCATGGGAATGTGGTGGCCACATGATGATGGATCATCCCAGATTTATTGCACAGCTTGTCATTCAGAACCTGATGTTATTCCTTTGACATTTCTGCAAAATTTTCAAGATGTGATGGTGGGAAATCAAAGAATTGACAACTGCCCCAATACTATTCCACCATTCAATAATATTGGGCTGAGTGAGCCGTTTGAGGTATCCCAACAAAGAAATCTGGAAGATGGTGTGTTGGTGTCAGAATCGGTTGTAGAAAAAGCTGCCAATGGAATATCAGTTTTTGGGGGACAAGAAGAGGAAATTGCAGATAGTAGCACTAATTCGCTTAGCCAAAAAAACACGGTGTTACATTCAGAATTGGGTAATGCTTTCCCTGCAGGATCATATAAGCTGGAAAAAGAAAATGAATGGTTGACGGAATTTATTGCACAGGGAGAAGGAGGAAAGAGCAGTGCAAATGGAGGAGAGAGTACAATTTCTGGTTCAGAATTAGAAGATAATTTAGATGTATGCCTGGGATTAGAACCATATGATTTTGACTGGTGGGAGGCGCCAACTCATTCTGGAATCGATGCTAATCACCTGGGTGAAAACGTGGGAGCTTTTCAAGGAGATTGCACCGTGAATGACATTGCTAATTTGTGGATGTTTTGATAAAAGAATTCAGCATGCATCTAGTTTTGAGATATTCAAGGCTATTTAATGAAGGAAATTTCTTTCATCGATTCCATGTATGACAAAGAAAATGGCTGTATAGATTTATATGAAAAAAATATAGAAACCAATGGAGAATCCTGAATATGTAGTATGAAGGCCATGGCATGGAAATATACTGTGGTTGTTTTAATCCATAGGTCTGTATATATCTGATAATGAATTTTGGCGATAATTTAATTCTTAACTGAGTTCATTGGGTTATTCTTTCTAAATTCCAAATTTGATTTGTTTATGAATTCCAAATTTCATTGGGTTATTCTTTATGTATATACCTGTATTGTTAATGTTCATTACAGAAAATTTCTGGTTAATTCTTCTGATATTGAAAAGAATTTCGGAACGCTTTTGTAATTGATAGAATTTAAATGGTTGATTCTTGAATAATTAATGATTAATGTAATATGGTTGCCATTTCTATCTTGGTTTATGTTCAAATATGCGTGTTTTCATATATTCTGCAATTAATTTTGCATTTTGGATATTTTTTGGAATATAAATGTTATATGATGTTTTTCTTGAATATATATGTATATGCTTTTTTGACGATTCTACCAATTCTTTACTTTTAAGAAATGCTCCCACTTCGTGTAATCTTTCTTTTGGTTATCTGAGTTTATTTGTTAGTTTGGGGATGGAATGAGGTGGAAAACCTCAATTGGAAACCAAGAAGATTCCACAATGTCTTCTATATGTACCTCATAAATCAAGAGTCATACTCTGAAATAAAGGGAAATAGTCTTGCATCATTGTGGATTGAAACTTGTTTTGTTGTTGTCATTTACAACAGTTGCTCCAGTGAGAATTGGCTTTATTGGCAGTATTGCTCTTGGATCTTCCATGTCAAGAGCTGAATGGTACATGGGTATTGTGACATGTCTCAGTCTCTAGAGTTATGAAGAGTCATGATGCAGTACTGAAATAGAAGTCATGTTGGTTTGCAGTAGTTTTCATCTGTGGTAAGGTACATTTACTTGAAATCTATGTACATGCAAGAATAATATGTGGTAGAACAAAAATAGTAGTGGGATTGCAGGTCATGAAAATGTACGGTGACTTGAGAAAATTTGCAGAAGAATGAAAATGGACTGGGATAGTTTGAGTGACAAGGTGTTACCTGTGTTGATTACCTACAAATAGGATGAGTGGGTAATAATGGATTGTGGATCTCTCAATAACCTTCAATTTGAGAGTTCTAGGAAAAGTGGATGTGAGAGTATATGTGGAAGTAAATTGTTGATATCCAAAAGCCCTAAAACTAGGCTCTTATAACACCTGATATGACGATACTTCGCAACAATGAAAATACAAACATACACAATAAGGAAGAATGAAAGTACAATGAATATTGCCAAATATAACACATTTGTACAAGGTTCACTAGGTTTAGTCTACATTAATCATAGACTTTGGATAAGAATGAACTATTTGATGCGTTACAAGATATGAAAAATGGAAAATCTCCAGGTATGGAACTCACTTGTTAATTCTATAGGGAGTTATGGTTTGTGACTAGTGACAATTTTATAACGATGTGTCAAAACCATTGATAATATAACATTTGGGGGAGCATGTCAATGTTGACCTGATGATCAATCAAGTTATTCCCAAGTGGGGAAATGAGACGTGGTGGTAGGGTGGAGATGAATTACCTTTCTTAATTTTTCCACAATATATGAAGTAGAGCACTAGCCAATAAAAATACTTATTTAACGATTGTACAATATGAGAAAAAAACATTCATTTACAGTTGACTCATGCTCAACAATATTATTACAACCCGTGAAAGGTGAATTTGCAAGAGAAAGTTTACAAAGGGTGATTTTCCCTAAAGATGCACAAAACAACAATCAATAATCACTCACATTATAAGGAAATCCTAGCCCAGTAGCAAGTATTCAAGTAACAAAGTAGATTGCTGGAACCGCACATATGTTGTACACTTACTTGTGAGATATATGCAGGATTACAAAATCGTTGGAGATGATAACACAATGTTACAATAAAATATACAAGGTTAGGTGAACGATCATTTTTGATCAAGTCATGTATGGATACTTGCAATGAAAAAGGTGGAGTGTAAAATACAAGGTTACGTTGCTTGTTATATGATCTGCTGTAGTACCCTTGTTGCATAAGTAGTGACATACGCTTTTGTTCAATTTATTGCACATGTATACATGTCATAGGCGATCTTACCTTACCTTGATAGGTATTAGAAATCTGGTTGGAACGAATGAAAATAATAGCACTCAGACAGGGAAGGTTATCTCTAGTGAGGGCATTTGGACTACTCATTTAGATATTTTGCTACAGGAAATAAGGATACTAGCTGTAGAATTTGGAACACTTAAGGTTTTTTGTAGCAGTACTTAGGTAAAATGTTGTTATTGAAACTTCATCAGATGGGTGTCTTGGATGCAAAGACCAATTATGATCAATGTTAAGAGATCCACCTTTTAGGTGAAAGCGTTGGAATATTATTAAATCTAGACACAGTGGCCATCTATGACTTGTATTATATATAAATATGCTTGCAGTGTGTTTTCACCCTATTATGACATTTTTAGTTGTATTTGGTTTATCTAATCTCTATTTGTTTGCAAACACACTTGATTTTGATGTTTTGGATTGAAGCCTTATCCACTATGTCCTTTTCTAATTTATCCTTGTTCCCATGTTGTTCCCCATTTCTTGTTATGTACTTAGAGTGTAGGACTATAAGGTGACTCTATCTTGAGGGTATTGAAAGATTGAAACACATGTGTCGAAATTTGATCCAATCTTGTAGATCCACTCCTTTCCCCTCCAACACTCTGAATATTATGTCTGTGGACTTTCATGTTTGAGTTCTTCATTAGAGATGTTATTTTCTCTTCTTTCAATAAACAAAGCAGTTACGTGTTTTTCATTTCTAATGGGTGGATGGGAGGGAAACTTTACACTTGCCTGAATTCACTGTTACTGATTGGTCTCCTTAACACCGTATAACTACAGCTTCATATTCTTATATAATTGTTAAAGTACTTTGAACTGGTTGGTAGTTTATATTACCATTTTCCGAAAGGACAAAACTGTAAGTGCTACGCTTTAAAAGAAAATATTGCTTATTGAAATTCCAAAAATATTATGTCTTCAACTGATGTGTGTGTATTCCTGTCTCCGTCATAGATGATCAACTTTTTATACTTGAAAGATCCTTTTGTTCATTGTTTTGATTCCCATGATAAACAGCTAGTTGATTACATTAATGTTCTGCTTTTCTTGTTGATTGAATTCTTCCTTGGATATTTACATTAATGAGTTTGTGTACTGCATTTGATCATCTATTTTTTGTTCACAATATTTAATGTTTTCCATCTGAGCTACTAACACATTAGATCCGGACATGTATGGTGATTGGTGTACGGGTGGAATTATTGGATGGATTGAAAATGGGATAAGGGGCGGGAATATATGTCCTTGGGATTTTTCGTGTGGAAACAGACAAGACTATATTTACCAATCTGAATATAATTTATTAAATGAGTTTTATACTAACATGTTAAGTGTTTGATAACATTTTCGAGTGCAAGACATGACCATTATGTTTTTGAGAGATATTTCATTTATTGTTATTTTTAAATGGGTAGTCTTCAAGAATTATGGGGCATCAAACCATTTTTTGTTTTTATATTTTTATTTTCTAATAAAGAGCAACTCAATATATGTTCAATGAAAATATGTAGTAAGTCTCATATGTAAAGATTTTAATGTTCTCATATTGGGGTGTAAGTATCAAAACTTGTCAAGTAAATAGGAAACTCATTGAGTCTACTTCGCGAGCAACTCAATATATGTTCAATGAAAATATGTAGTAAGTCTCATATGTAAAGATTTTAATGTTCTCATATTGGGGTGTAAGTATCAAAACTTGTCAAGTAAATAGGAAACTCATTGAGTCTACTTCGCTTGTCAGGAAAATCGGTAGCTCATCTATAACTCAGCACATCTTTGGCCAAAATCAACAAGCCTCTTATCTTACATTCTCAATCCATGGAAATCACAATTTTTTCCAAACTCATTGTTGAACATGACTAGGAAACTTGAATTGCAGCATGTGTGGTAGAGAGACACATTTCTTACTTCTTCTGAGTCAACGAATTGAAGTCTAGCAAGGATGGGAATGACTTCTGAACCTAGATATGGAAGGGCTGTTATAATTTCTTCCTTTTCATGTTCTTCCCAAGGAAGTGTCTCTAAATAGTGAATACACTTTGAAATTATTCAATCAGTATCAAGTTTGATAGCTTCTCTCAAGATGCTAAGAGCCATTTCTACATGCTACCATAGACCTATAATTAGATTGTTGTCCAGAATAAAAAAGCCTTGAAATGTTTAGATGAGGATCATATTTAGATTCATAGCAGTAAACTTATATGTAATTCTAGAAATTAGCATACGGGCTAGTCATTTGAAAGATGCTCCATAAAATATTTGCTCCATTTCACTAAATTTTCTGAATGGAAGTAAAACCAGTGTGCTCTGCCATCACTTGTCCTTAATCTCACAATTACATCATTGCTGAGATTGTCTCCAATTTTTTTAAATGCAGTATTGTCTTTTGCCATGGGAAAATGAAATCCATTCAATATTCATACTAAAAAAACAGTAACTTCAGGGGATGCTGACACATTACATCCTCATCCAATGGAAAGGTGTCTCTTTAAATATCTTATCCCAAAGTAAACAAGTATAATCATTATCACACCAGCGCTCTTGCCTTTAAAGTTTTCCTCAATTAACCCTTTAGTCCTTTGTTCACAAGAGGTCGAGTAAGAATCTGCCCAAGGATAAAAATAGATCTTGAAGGAAAATTAAGATGTTGTTTGTGATCCATCACCTTTTGTATAAGTGTATCATTCAAAGTGCGTGAAGGGTATGGCAACATTAGTTTAGCGTATTGAATTGAATGTGAGATGATGAGAGAAACCTCAGTACGTTAAAAGTGAATGTGAGACATAATGGCAAGCCTCATAAGTAAATTCCAACTGAGAAATTAATGTATAATGGAAGATCATAAAAAACAAATTCCAACTGAGAAATTAATGTATAATGGAAGATCATAAAAAACTCTAGGTGACTAATTAATGATCGTAGTATACAATTAAACATACGAAAAGAACTCCATTCTTTGCAATCCTTTACATGACATACACCAATTTTATTAAAATATACTAAATAGGTCACTTGAATAATAACTATATTTTTAAACAATGCCTTTCGACTTAAGACTCTTCACATGAGAGGCCTTATTGCACATTTGACATATGGATGCATCCAACTAGATATACATTAGTTTAGCGTATTAAATTGCATGTGAGATGAGAGACCTCCGTAGTTTTCAGTACATTAAAAGTGAATGTGAGACATAATGGCAAGCCTCATACGTAAATTCCAACTGAGAAATTGATGTATAATGGAAAACCTCATCATAAGAAACTCTAGGTGACTAATTAATGAATTGCATGTGAGATGAGAGAAACCTCCGTAGTTTTCAGTACATTAAAAGTGAATGTGAGACATAATGGCAAGCCTCATAAGTAAATTCCAGCTCAGAAATTAATGTATAATGGAAAACCTCATCATAAGAAACTCTAGGTGACTAATTAATGATGGTAATATACAATTAAACATACGAAAAGAAATCCATTCTTTGCAATCCTTTACATGACATACACCAATTTTATTAAAATATACTAAATAGTTCACTTGAATAATAACCATATTTTTAAATAACGCCTTTGGACTTAGGACTCTTCACACGAGAGGCCTTATTCCACATTTGACATATGGATGCATCCAACTAGATATACTTTTAAGTAAAGGATAAGTTCAGTTATTTGTGTGCATGCATCAAAAGAACTCCATTCTTTACAACCCTTTACATGATAAACACCAATTTTATTGAAATATACTAGATAGTTTACTTGAATAATAACGAACTTTTTAAACAATGCCTTACGGCTTAGGACTTTTCACATCAGAGGCCTTATTGCACATTTCACAGATGGATGCATCCAACTTGATATACTTTTATGTGAAGGCTAAGTCTAATTATTTGCATGCATGCACCATTTTCTTATGAATCTGTTTTGCATGAGATATGGTGGGCATAATGAGCTTAGATAATTAAATTAGCCAATTGTAAATGCAATGACTACTTTTGAATTGATAGAAGATACTATAGCATTAAAAAGAGTATGTCTTGGCTAGAAGAGATTGAACAAAAAATGAAATGTTCAAATGTCCAAATCGGAATTTCAATAGAGTAGGTATTCAATATGGTAAGGCCATAACAGATGAATTAAGGTGAAGGATACCTAAATGATTGAAAATGAACACTCCAACATAGTTTCAATTCCATGATATTTGTAAACGATTTGGAGCTTATCATGCATTTATTTAAATTAAATGACATGAAAGTTTTGATTACTATTATTTTATTATTAGCTAATTTGGATGTTAATCTACATAATATGTACTTTTGGATAATTTTTCAAGTAATTATGAAATATAATAGTGATGATTCATATTTTGATAGGGTGGCTTATTTATTTTCATACAGCGATTGTGCCTCAACATATGAGAGAAACAAATAAATGGTAGTGGGAGATTAAGCCATTTGGGTGGATGCTTGCAATGGATACGTGCTCCCACTGCCTTGATTCATTGTTGCAGGACAATTTTACAAAGGCTCTAGTGGGAGATTAAGCCATTTGGGTGGATGCTTGCAATGGAATATTGTGGTGGAGTAGCTCACGGGTGATCAAGTGCCTTTGATTTTGCTGGTTCAATAAGGTAATTTCGAGTCACGACCCTTTCTTCCAACCACTTCATCGACAGGTGGTCAAAAGAAAGATAACATAACTCAAGCTCTGAAAAACCTTAGCTAGGGAAATCCATAGATGAGTTTCTCATCCACGCTCCTATGATTGATGATCATAGGTATTTTACGATTTATATTAGAAGGTAAATGATGAGTACTTAATGGTTAATCTTCTTCTGACTCAATACCACATTCCTCTTATGCTCATGGTTCTCGAAATGAATCTGGGACTAGATTGGGAAATGATCCCTCTAAATATTTCTCTGTTTCTTATGTAGATTAAATTATTTCTTTTACTTAAAAAACTAGATTTGGATCTACAACCTTATGCACTGAAAGCTTGAATAGTTATTATTGGCATTGATGTGTGTTGCAATGTTTCAAATGTGTTGATTTCTTGGCATTGATGCCAACTTGGTTGCTTGGGTTATCATTGTGTTGGATATGCATGTGTTGAGGTGGCTAAAGATGGGTTGTGTATGGTTGAGGTGTAGATGGTCCTTGGGATGCATACTAACTTAGATTATCTTGGAGATGATGATGATCTCCTTGATCGTGTTGCAACATACAGATGGTAGTGGTTGCTACACGAGTTAGAGTTGAGGAGCTTGGTTGATTGGTCTCCATGTCCCATATTAGGTCTCTCATGTTGATGTTATACTTTGGGCTTGGAGAGGATCTACATGTGTTTATTGATGCTTGACATGGTTGTACATGTGTTGGAGGATGTCTGACATGTTTTCGAGCTGCATATTGATGGCAGAGGTGTTAGAGAAGTTTTGTGGATCAGAGGTTTTGTATGGTTGTTGGTTGACATCTTAGTCAACCTAGTTTAACTTGTGATGATGTTGGTGATATTTCAGTGACTTGATGAAATGTCTGATGTGTTATGGAGCTGCATATTCATGGCAGAGATGTGTTACATAATTTTGATGGATTAGATGTTTGATATGGTTATTGGTTGTTATCCTAGTCAACCTAATTTGACTTGTGAGGATGTTGGTGATATTACAGTGACTTGATGAAATATTGTAGACATGCCAGATAATTCCAGAAGTCGTTTAGAGGCTTCTCAATCTTTGGAAGAAGTTTGAGCAGTTTCTAAGAAGAGTTGACTGAGTTTTGACCATCCTTAACCCTAGTCACATGCATGCCGAGTCATGGGAGCAGATGAAAAGTTCTAGTTGCATGGAGCCAAGCATATGGGAGTGATTGAGGTTTTTCATGAGTTTTCACTATAAAAAAAAAGTCATTGGTGAGAGTGATGCCTAAGGTTTTCCACCAAAGTTGCATATGGTGACGATCCTTAAAAAAATGTTGTTTAAGTGCATATAGGGATGGTCCTTTAAGGTTTGTCACCAAATCTATTTTCAATGACACTTTTGGTCAAAATTGTTAAAGGCTCATCACTGATTCTCTCTTTGGTGACACTTCTAGTGACTGTTTTATTAGCCCTCACCAATTATTTTATTCATTACTTTTGGTGATAGTAAAAAACTGCTTGTCACCATTAATTATTCTAATGAGTTTTTAATGATGCTATGTGACTGTTGCTATATTTTTTATCAACTGATAATAATCTAAGACCATTGTTATGGAGTATTTTTTATTATGTATCCAAGGCCATAGTGGTTAGATTCAATCAATTTGTTAAGAAGTAATTAGTTTGTATCATTTCCCTCAAGTAATGAGAATATAATTCTCCTACGAGTCTACACATGCTTCATATTTGTCAGGTTTATTATATAGAAAATTCCCTTTAGATGAAGTTCCAGTAGTGTGTGTAGGAACCATATTATTCAATACATAATCAAGCTTCGTCAATTCTATTAATGAGAGAAACCTAGCACTCCTAAACACTATTTGCACACCTTGACATCCTTTGGAACACACTAATATTCCTTGGCACCTTGCATGTCTCGAAACATCTTTGTACCTAGAACATCTTGCCATGACTAGGATGCCTAAGCACATTTTGGAATGTCCCAACACAACATATCACTCCCCTAACATTTGTTGACATGCCTTGTAGTTCCTACAATGCCTTGGAACACATTGGTATGCATTGACGTACATTAGCACTTGGAATGCATTGGCACTTGGCATTTATTGGAACCTATTGTTAGTGTGCCTAGCATGCCCCTTTTGAAAAAGGTAAAGTCCTAACTTACTAACCCTCTTATGTGCTCATTTCCTTGGATTTTAGCTTGGGTCTCCCTTTTGTTGCATTGATACTCCTTGACACATGTTGGCACACCTTGGCACCTTACACATCCTAGAATTCCTTACACCTAACATGTCTTGGTATGCCTTCGCACTATTTGGCACATGTTAGCACACCTTGGAACTCCCGAATATACTTTGGCACTTCTTTACGTGCCATGTATTCCCTAGCATGCCTTACCACTACCTAGCATACCTTATCGCTCCCTCCTTGGCATGTTTAACACTCATTGACACTACTTGGAACTCCCTAACACTCCTTGGTATGCATTGGCACACTTTAGCGTTCTTTTGTAGTTTTTCTTATAGATTCAACAACTCATGTAATGTAATAAACTCAAGACAACAATCTACTATACTATTTAGCGGAAGACAAACTAGATCGATGAAAATAATAATCATAAAGAGGAAGAACATCAATGGCACATAATATAATATATCTCTTGGGAAAGGAACTACTCAAAACCCCTACTATTTATATTGCATTAATCAGAAATCTGAGTGAAAATACAAAGTTTGTTCTCACTAGAACAATTCCTGCACAAGCATAATCAACTCTTTGCTCACAAACTAGCTTGAACCAAACCTTAGCCTATTCCGTTGCTCCCCAAGGCCTTATTTCTTTGCACTGTTCCTAGAGGAATCAAACCATAATTAAAGGGAAAATTCGCTCTCCATAATTGCACAATCCAAACTTAGGTCCTCAACTGATTGCATTCACCATCTGTAAAATTAGGAAAATTATACAAATGATAGTACAATGTCCCTGCACTCTTATCTCAATTGGGTCTTCCTATGAACTGACACACATGAGTTATTTATGAGTGAATCTTCAGTTAACTGGTGTGGTACTAGTTGACGCACTAGTGCAATAATCCACTACCAGACCTCTACTAGTTCCTCCAATAGTTAGAACTAATTTAATTGATTATAACTTAGTTAGATTGAGTTATATAATTACAACTCCAAAGAACTCAACCTAGGCCTCTAAAATTTAGGGATCACTCTACATGACTCCAGATAGACTTCCAACTCAAATTTCCTGAGCCCACTAAGTCAACTTAACTTAGTTAACTGCTACAAGTTGCTATGAGAATAGAATTACAATTTAATTCACAATTTAATTCAACGACAAATTAAATTGGAATTCATAGATGTTATTTTTAACATTTCTTGTTGCTATTTTCAACACTCCTCTCAACAAGAAAGGAATTCAACTTTATCCCAGTCCTGAGCCTTTGGAATGTTTTGCATGCAAAACATCTTTCTAGTGTTGTAGCTGTTATCACAAAACCAGTACTAGGGGCTGCAACCAAGCAAGGCTTCATGTAACTGTTTCAGACCAGACTTTAGACTAGGAATTAGCCTTCCTAATCAGAGAGGGCTCTCTCACAGGCTTTTGATAGAAAATTAATCACAACAACAGAGGGCTAACTCTTCACACATTTATAAAAATATAGCTGGTTGGACATACATCAAATTGGTCTTCATTGGGCTATGGAGTCTCTCACAGTTAATAAACCAAATCACAGTCATCTCATAGAAGCCAAGGCTCTTTGCATCATCAGAGGTTCAAACATAATTTACCTAAATCAAAGCCTGCTGAACATACATGAAGTCAAAGCATTAAAAAATGAATTCTGAGTGATGTTCAAACATGCTTCACCAAAACCCACAGCTTGTCAAGCACACAGGAAGTCAGAGCATATAATATGAATTCTGAGGGATTGTGCCATAACAAGGCTGTAAAAAGAACATTAAGAAACTAAACCACCATCACATTTGAACAAAAAGATGCATTGAGAATCTTGGGAAGAAAAAACCCTGTTTGCCATTACTGTAACAGTCTTTACATAAGCTCTAAAAAACTCTGTTTTTGTATTAACAGTCCAACCCTTTCTACATCTAACCTTGGCCCATATATAGGCAAGCAAACTAAAACACCTCGAGCATCCTCCTCCAGCATGAGGGGAGCCTCGAAGGTGGCTATTAATTATTCCTACATGCTACTCACTAATGCATTAATTACAAATATGCTGAACTATAATTACACACTATCCTAATCAAAATAAAATACTAATTTCATTCTCCTCGTATGCTTGATGCTTTCTTGAATGCTTTGACAGCTGTCCTCCTCCAATTAATCTGATATGGCTGAGCTACAGGTGCAATGGATGCTGATTTAGGATGCTTAAGAGCGCTGATGGCTCATTAATTGACCAGAAGAGATGCTCCTATCTTAACGGTCTCTGTCTCCCAACATTCTCCTAAAGTATAGCAGCATGTTCCCAAATCTTTTAATAACTCCAGGTATGGAATGATGCCAGGTTTCTGATGTGCTGTAGGTGGTCTTGATAAACAGCTGTTCATTTTCCTCAACTCCTGCTCACCGTGTCAGACTAGCTGCTCTGCGCTTTTAAAATCATCACCTACAGCAGTTTCGTAGCGCGCTACGAAACTGCTGTGTGATTTCAAAAAATACACTCTTCCTCTCTGGTTTTCTAAATAATCATCAGTGTTCATGGCTTAAGCACTTGATTGTTTTGAAAAGGTTTGCTTGCAACAAATATCTCTCCTGAGGAAAAACTTGTCTCCTCTGTTAAAGGACTCTTGGAACCTCCCACAACATCCATGTAAGGTAATTTACTGCGTACTGGACCGTCCACAGAAGATGAGTAATAATGTCTTGATCCTTCTGTTGGTATAACCTTTTGCTCAAGATACTCCTCACACCTGAAGGAGATAGATTTGTCACATACCACAAATAAATTAAGCCTTCATAAATCCCAACTGGAACGTAAAGTCAGTGTAGTATTCCTTGCTGTCTTCAAATCTTCAAATGAGGTGATCCTTTTTAAAGTACAGATCTTAAAGTTGGAAGAATTCAACACTTGGACATTAAGCTCCTTAAGATTATCATACCAAACTATCTCACCCTTCTGTACCAATTTGACTAGGTCTACATATATCAACTTTGGCTTGTCTGTCAGCATCAGCTGCATCTTTTTGTTGTAAAGTTTCCGAATTTTCTTAACCAATGAAACCATCACAATGAACTCCCCTGGATCTAGAAATTTCTCCCATTTAGAGTCAAAAGCATCGATAGTATAAAATTTAGCCTTGTGCTCCTTATTCTCTACTGCCACTGATGATGAGGCCAACTCTTTCTCTTTGGGAGGTGCTTCATCATTAGTAGAACCATATCCAGCATGTGAAAGAAACCACCCAGCATCTTCAGCTTCATCTTCCTTGTCAACAGTTAATGGTGGGGCTAACTTTGGAGCCAGCATACCCCTAACATTATCCCAGTCAACTCTCTTGAAGAAAGGATGACTCTTGAGAGAAGCATACCCTTCAGGGCCAGAAGCCAATCTTTTAGATGGGTCCATATCCAGCAAACAATCAATAAGGTGCCGTGCTTCATAAGAAAAATATTCAGGAAATTTGAAACCTTTATCCATGATCCTTTGGAATGTGAGCCACTCACTGCCATCTTTAAAAGGTGATATGTCAGACAGCATCTGATACAAAGTGCAACCCAGTGCCCATAGATCGTTTCCAGTTTGTTTGAGTTTTCCATCCTCATACCATTTAGCGCAGCTAAGGCCTTCGACTTACTGTATACAAAATAGCCCTTTCCAACTCTAAAAATCATCTTCACCTGAAACTGTAATATGAATTTAAATAAAAAGAATCATAACTGGCGCAGAAAGGAAAACATTTAAAGAGTATATTCCGGTCACCACTATTTGGCAAAGTGCTCCAGTTTCTCTGATATAAATTGCACAGCCTCTGACTATTCGTGCAGCACCATGGCATTCAACTGCTGGATGTATGAATTCTCCCAGCAACAAGGTATTGTAAGTAACAGAGGAAATATAGTTCTTCATGGGCAAACTTATATTCTGCTTCTTGAGACTCTGTTTTTTTAGGCCATGAAGAACTTGGTTAATTTAATTCTCAAATTTCAGAGCTGTGATATGAACCGGTGAATTAAGTAAAGCCGAGGATCCATCTGTTTCTTCTGGAAGCAACCTAGATCTTCTCTGTAATATATTATGAACAAATGAACTCCCTTTCTGAGAAAACACATCAGATAAAGTATTTACTGCTTGGAAGATATCATGAGGTTAGGCACGAGTTGCAAACGAACCGCCAGATGGAGATTCACTGGTTTTGTTGTCTGCTACTTGAATTCTCCGCCATCCAATTGTCTCGATTCTGTAGGCTCCGGAGAAATAAATTGTAGGCCCTTTCTTATGTGCCCCTTAACATCATTCACGGTCATGAGGATTCGATTTAGCATGATACCGAGGACGTGGACGTATATAGATCAGCCAAAAGGCTAAACCTAACTCCTTCAGCGCCATCTGTATTATGATTCACGTCGGTGCCAAACCAATGACCTAAAATTTCGTTCTTGTTTAAAAGTGCATGATGTCCACATTAAATTACATTTAACTTTTATCCTAAGATTGCTCAGATAGTTTACGAGGATAGAACGGAAGTCTTGAACGAAAAGAACCCTGTTCGGATGGCGCAGGTGTATATAGTAACATCTTCATTACCTTTCGAAGAACTTTTAACCTTGCTACTTGGTCTGCCAATGACAATTCACCACGAACCAATCCCATCAACGAGAAAAGATCAATGCTCTCGACGTTTACTAAATCTCCATTTATTTCTATCAGGGATTTTCCTGAAGGCACCATGCGCTAACTGGTAATAATTTCATCTTTGATTAACTGATTAAGCTTCATTCGAGACAAAACGAAACCAAATTTGGAAAATTTTGGTTTATTTCTCGCACAGAATGCAATGGACCAGAAACCAGAACAATCCTCTGAGCTGTTTGATGTCCTAGATCTTTCAGTTCCCATATATCTTTTTCTGTGCAGCAGTGACTTTACAAAGTGTAAGGTATCCATTGGAAAAAGACCGAGCACAATATATAGGAAAAACATTTAACCTTGGGTACCATATTTTGCAGTGAAACAGAAACAAGGAATTCAAGAGTTCCAAGGCTTTGTCTTTTAAGAAAAGTAGCGCATCTTTGGAAACATCTTCCAATGCAACGACAAAACGGTCAAACCTCTGCTTTAGACAATCTTCCTTAGAGGTCACTTATGACCGAAAAATCAATCATCCTCAGATTGAAAAGCCGAAGTATCCTTATCTTTATCCTTGAACAAGGTGTGAATATGAACTTTATCATAAATATTTCTCAAATCTTTCAATCCATTGTGGCGCCCTGTTTTGTGAAAGAAGTTACAGATTGTGAAAAGACAATCCCAAATATCAAACACTCTATGTTTTATGGAATTTAATAGATTCTTTGTCTGGAGGATTCAACACAAAATCCCCTGCAAGTCTCCCACATTAGTATGTACATCTTTCACAATCACCCATGAACCAGACTTCAAAGATAACTCCCTTAATGTACTTGATGCCAAACCCACAATAGCTGCATCATCATAGGGTGCCTCCTTGGACACACTGTCACTGCCCTCATCAACATCCCTGGAGGGAAGCAAAACTCTATACAATAGGCATGCTAGGATTTAGACCTTCGCTGAAAACTTGAACCAATTCCCAATTTCGTAGCACGCTACGAAACCACGCAAACAGGTAGCGCTGCGAAACTGCTAAAACTAATTCAGGCGCTGCGAAAACACCCACTCTTTGAGCTAGACCAAAAATTTTGACAACAACATTTTCAGTGATAACAGTAGCTACAACAATTCTTGAAACTGAAAAGCATCCAACCTAAATCAATATGATGCACTTGTCACCAAAGTCTTTGTGTGCTACTAGATTTACCTCTATCAACTAAAAACTTTGTGCTTCTACTGACTTTGCCTATATGCATTGTTGCCAACTCTTCTTTGCGCTCTTAAGTGTCTAACTGTTGCTAGCCTTTGCCTCTATCAGTGTGATATCTGACTCAATCAATTTCCACTGATCTATCCAGCTACTATGTACTCTGGGCTCCTGTAGGAAGGTAATGATCCATGAGAAAAAACCGCTCTTAAGTGTCTAACTGTTGCTAGCCTTTGCCTCTATTAGTCTGATATCTGACTCAATCAATTGCCACTGATCTATCCAGCTACTATGTACTCTGGGCTCCTGTAGGAAGGTAATGATCCATGAGAAAAAACCTCTCAATGGACACTGCCCAAATTTCTACACTCTTGGTACTAATACTTTACATCGCCCCACCTCTTACCTGGAGGTATCACTGCATGTGCGGTCTCTACCCACTTGGCTCGAAATTTCCCCCTACTGGAGGTCTCTGTTTGACTGGATGTCTCCACTCAGTCTCCTCTGTTTTTCTCCAGTTGTGGAATCTCCACAACTTTCTGAGGCTACTTCTCTACTTGAGTGGATCTCTCCACTTGGACTCCTCTTTGCGTCTCTAATTGTGGCTGCTCAACTTTCTGACGCTGCTTTTGAGGATGCTTCTAGGGTTGCGTGTTGAGAGGTAATTCATGCTCCCTCTCAACCACCAAGTCTCTAACCTTTGCCTTTCTCCTCAAAGCTTTTCATGCATCTTTTATCTTAAGTGCATATAGGTTTTTCACTCGCACACCAATTTGTCTCATCTACCCTGTTGTTACTAAAATTTCTGAAAAAAGAGTTGATTTTAAATCGGCGATATCTCCCTCATCCGAACTCCGATTCGAACAATTATTTTGTTTTGTTTTTGAATTTGGGTATTTGTTTTTTTCAAGGAATCCAAATTTGCTATTGTTTTTGAAAAATTTCAACAAAATTTTTCAGTTCTTCTCTGCAAACTCTCTACCCAAAAAATTAATGCTCCTCAATTTGCCAATATCAATTATCACAACTCCTTTTGTGTCACTAAACATTGGCTCACTGATCTGCGCACTAGCAGCCTTCTAGATCCATTAACAAATTGCACATAGGGTCTTATGGATCTAGCCTGGACTAAATATCCATAAATCTGCAAGGAAAACTTCGAATTCTTCTCTTCTATTATGTCTTCAACTTTGATACCATGTAGATTTTGCTGTAGATTAAATACTTAATGTAATGTACTAAAACACAAGATAAGAATCTACTCTACTCTTCAGCAAAAGCCAAACTAGATCGATGAAAACAATAATCATAAAGAGGAAGAACATCAATGGCACATAAAAAAATATTTCTCTTGGCAAACCCACTACTCAAAACCCCTACTATCTATATTGCATTAATTAGAAATCGGAGTGAAAATACGAAGCTTGTTCTCACTAGAACAATTCCTACACAAGTATAATCAACTCTCTTCTCACAAGATAGCTCAAGCCAAATATTAGCCTATTCTGTTGCTCTCCAAGCCCTTATTTACTTACACTACTCCTAGAGGAATCAACCCATATTTAAAGGGAAAATTCACTCTCCATAACTGCACATCCAAACCTAGGTCATCCACTGATTGCATGCACCATCTGTAAAACTAGGAAAATTATACAACTGATAGTACATTGTGCCTTCATTCTAATCTCAACCGGGTCTTCCTCTGAACTGATATGCATGAGTTATTTATGAATTAATCTTCAGTTAATTGGTGTGGCACTGGTTGATGCACTTGTTCACTAATCCACTACTAGACTGCTACTAGTTCCTCCAACATTTAAAACTAGTTTAATTAACTATAACTCAGTTAGACTGAGTTATCTAATTACAACTCCAAAGAACTCAAACTAGGTCCCTAAAATTTAGGGATCACTCTACATGACTCCAGATAGACTTCGAACTCAAATTTCTTGAGCCAACTAAGTCAACCTAACTTAGTTAACTGCTACAAGCTGCTAAGAGATAGAATTACAATTTAATTCAAGGAAAAATTAAATTGGAATTTCTAAACGCTATTTTTAACATTTCTTCTTGTTATTTTCAACATCTTCGACATGTCCTACCACTCCATAGCATACATGACACTCTCTGGCACACATTGACGCTTTGCACATGTTGACACTTAATAACTCTTTGCATGTATGGCATGTGTTGAGATTCCTTGGTAAGATTTCGCGTGTGTTGGCATGGTCTGGCATGGTTTAAGATTAAGCTTATTTGAGATCAATTATTTGAAAGTAGGAGAGAACTAATAAAGGAAGAATTTTTCACTTAGAATATGCTAACACTTGCCACTTGGCATGTATTGGCACCTATATTATTACAAAAAAGCCCTTTAGGGGTGGTTTGGCTCGCTGCGGTCTTGCCAAAACTGCCTCTAAAAGTGTTTTTAGGAATTTAGGGGCAATTTTTGAAACCCCTTCCCTGAAATTCATGAAAATTTGAATTTTTTCGGGGGGTTTTCTGACAACCACCTCAAAAATTGTTTTCTCATTTCCTTTGGAGGGGGTTTTTAAACTATTGCCCTTAAATATATTTTTCATGGCGGGGTTTTAAACTATTGCCCTTAAATATATTATTCATGGCGGTTTCTAAACCCCCCTAAACCCTGTGATCCAAACCTTGGGGTCGAGATATAAGAAACTTAAAGGCAAAGAGAGAAGAATAAAACACCCAAAGAAACTCTTTATTGAAAAAAAAAAAAATAGTTACAGTGGCATTGTGGTAGATGCCTCTATCTTTTTACAAAGTGAGACTCCTTATTTATAGCCTTCATGAGTTACAATACCATGAGTAAATACTATGGGCGGATACCATGCGTAAATACCATGTGCAAATACCATATATGTATTCCACTTCCAATTTGTATCACTCTTCCCCCCTTAGGAAGTAATGGTCCCTATTACATGAAGTTCCCTCTTGAGAATCGTTTGTTGAATATGAGCCAATGAAGAGAAGGGTTTTGTGTGGTTGGACCATAATGACGGGTTTGTGGATAACCAAAAACTAAGTGTTGTTGAAGACAAGGGCTTTGTGTGGTTGACCCATAACCATGACAAATGAAGATCCGACGATAGAGATATCTTGTAATGCTTGTGGGAAAACTGTGATGCGGACAGTGTGAAACCTAGAAAATGGACTTCGGTGGCAAGGGTTTAGTGTGTGGTTGAGCAAAACAAGGGTCTAGGGATAGAGATACACTGTAATGCTTATGTTCTAACTATGAGACTAACAATGCATGGCCTACCAAATGGACCTTGAGATAGTTCGCTTGTCGGTCTACCTGGTGGAATTCTATTGGCTTATCTTTGCATTTTTTAACTATTCAATGAGATGTTGTAAAGGGTTCCTCTTATACTCAAGTTTCAAATTTGTGAATCCCATTTTTCTGATTTTATAGTTCTCTTGGCTTGAGGGGGCTTGGACCCAGTTTTAGAGTTAGCTGTGCTATAACCAACAAAACCCTTCACTACTGACCCTTTCATCAACAACACACGTAACGCAGGGTGCAGTCTCACCCGAGTCAGTATTGGGGGATGCTAGAACTAGGGTTTTGAATCAAGAAGGCTGTCATGTGGTTAGGGCATTTTTCTGTAGCTTCAGATTTGATCCGACCTTCATGATTTGTTATTCATGAACTTAAGTGATTTTCAGTTAAAGAGAGTTATAAACTTCGCATAAACATCTAATCATGGAAAAAATAACATATAAAAATGGATCTTAATCTTCATGGAGTACTTGAGATAAAATACAGATAAATGTCATTCGGTTGTGCGTAAATATAGAAAATACACAAGTGCATAAAAATAGACATAGAATTGCTTCAAATATCTTTTATTACTTCTGATCTTCCTTATACAAACTTTCCAGACCTTGCACACACAGCTCCAAGGGCACGCGCATTCAACTGTGGACTTACCAAGGTCTCCGCGCACTCAGTTGCAGGGGCCTTCCCCTTCACTTGAATACAGAAATATCTATAATTACAAACTTAGAAAAATCTCATCCATCAAGTGATTGATTCCCTTAGACTTGCTAAGACACCTTTTTCTACTCTTTCCTGTTACAATACCACCCTTAGACTTGCTAAGACACCTTTTTCTACTCTTTCCTGTTACAATACCATGGTCCACAAACCATGGGCATATCTCAAAAAAAATACCAAAATGTAAGGGGTTTTGACCTTCCTAAAACCCCTTGAACCCTATTTGACTTGCGCTCGCTCCTCAAAATGCGGAGACTTACAATATTTTAACAAAATTTGCCTAGGGTACCTTGTCCCAACAAACCCCCAACACAAATATGTGGATCGTCCCCGAGTCACTCCACTGGTACACTCTAGATATTTGCTTTCAAGCTGTTGAACGAAGACTTCACTGGGTGAAACGCCTCCGTGCATTGAACTGCGGCTTGTTGAACTTCATCGACGAACTTTTCCGTAGTTGGCCCTTCTGTTGCTAAGCCGATGGGTCACTATGTCTACTGCATACTCTTGAGTGTGCCTTCCATAGTGTACGAGAGCTTCCTTGCTTCTTCTTCCCATGGCTACATTTGTGCAGTGATAATCTGCATCTTCTTCTGCAACTCCTCGATTTGTCCTTGCAGGGATGTTCCCTCTTTCAATCTTGTGAATCGTCGCACAGTGGCTAAGGTGCATTCTGTTTCCTTTATCTCATCATACTATAGTTGCTTATCCTGGATGGCTACTTCGATATTTTTCACCTGTGGGTTCCCTGCAGCGAGGACCACAGTTTTAGAGATTCTTCAAACAATTGGCTACACTCTTTGACTACAACATGGATATTTTCCCGATCGATTCGGATGGTAGCCTCGAGCTGCTCACGGATCTCTGGTGGTGTGGTGGCCTGCAGATTTAATTGAAGCTCAGTGATTTGCAACTCCAGATCGAAGTGAACTTTATCCACCTGCACCTTTCATTCTTGACATGCATCTTCCAGCTGTTGCACTTTTTCCTTAGAAGAGGCCTTAGACTGAATATGGAGCTTGGGGAGTTCACTGCATACTCTAGAAATGCCCTGCTCTAGTTGCGCCCTTCTTACAGCGGCTTCATCACGATCCTACAAAGATTTGTGCTTTTCATCGCACATTTGTTGATTGGTGATCTGTACATCCTTGATCACCATGAGATCCTATTTCTCTCGCACCTTATGCTTATTTTCTACACCTTGGTGTAGCTCATGCAATGTGGATAGGGGGAGTGCCGCGAGGTTAATAATTACATCTTTAAGCAGTTGGGCACTTTCTCGTTTTGCGACATCATTCATATGTAAGGATCCATTAGGCATGGTTACAACGCGGAGCTCTAAAGTGAGTACCGACTGCACACTACTCGACGTGTTGGTTTTGCGCTTGCTTGAGATTGGCTCGCTTGAATCAAGCGTGCTTGAACCTGGCTCGCCTGAACCGACAACTCTTTGAGGCCCGCATAGTCCTTCGTCAAAATGGACTGGTATTGTTCTTCAATGTGGCCCTAGATATCCTCTGTCGCAGACCTGATTGTATCTCCAATTTCATCAAGGTCCCTCCAGTGAGGACCGTGGCCTTTATGTCGATGGACTTATTGGATTTGTGCTTCCTGCGTGCGCCTCCCGCACTTGACTTTTGTCACCATTTAAGAATAAAGGGAGAGTCAAATCTCTTTGGGTCTATATAGGGGTCTTCAGTGCCCTGATCAAGTTTTTTTGTATGTTGTTCTTCGTCGTGCTCACTCTTTGGTTCCTACACGGTATTCTTTCCTAAGTCAGTGTTTACCATCTTATTTTCCTTCTGTGCCTTTTTACTAGTGCCTATTACGCCTTATACTCTAATCCCTGTTATACCTTCTACAATGTCGGTTGGAAGTAGCGAGTCAGTTGTTCGCTAAAGGACTAGCTGTGTTATATCATGGTGGAAATCGGCCTTAAAATCAGCGATGTGCAGATATTCTGTGAACAAACTAGGTGACAATTGTGGCTTTTGGTTAATCACCATTCACAATTCCATTTCAAACATGACTCGTCGTGGGGAGCTGGGAATCCTGTGGTGTCCTCCAAGCTATCAACGCGATCAATAATAGCAACCACGCGTAATGGCGTAAGTACTTCGCCCAATTGAATTGGACCCCCTTGCTTCACTGTGCAACCAAGGATACCACTGGTGCTAGTACTTCATCAACACGACACTTTTTCATGATTTTTCTTGCCAAGATCTGTGCAACAAATCACACAACTTCATCTGATATGGAATAGATGGCATAGCCCTATGACTTCTTCACTGACCCGAAGTCACTTTTCATTTGGTCCATGAACTTTTTATCTTGTGACTTCCCCACAAAAGAATCTGCAGGGTTCGTGCCTTGATATTGCAGGGTGGTGATTTTGCAAATCAGCATATCATAAATTGAGATGGGTCCTCCCAGCTAGAGACACCCATCATGGACTAGCACCAACAATTTGCACACACAAATAGTATTAATAATGTTGTTTCTAAAATGTGGGACATACAACACATTGAGAAACCTCACGCGCTCAATACTAGCCACCCACTTCATCGGTTCAAGTCTTGTAACGCCCGCCTCTTCATAGTGGACTGCCTTTAAGTACTTTCTAGACTCCATATGGGGAAATTTATCATGATCGCCCAAATCTCAATCTTCCATATTTAGAAATGGTACCTAGGCCAACAAGTCGCATTCAATAGGTACTTTCTTGAGTAGCAACAACATGAATACCTTGAATTTCACAAAGTTGGGGTCCTTAGTTACTTTCGCGGTAGGTTTCTGTGGTGGTATATACGGTGGTAGCTGAGAAATTGGCTCCATGCCTTCTGTGCTGATATCCTCAATCCCTACATTCATTTCTTCTTCATCCAAATCCTCAGGTTCCATAGACTGCTTATTTTTATCCATTCGTCCCTTTTTCCTCTGCTCAGTTGGGATCTTCTGCAGTGATTGCCAAACCGGGGGTTGAGGTGGATTTTTCTTATTTTTCTCTCTTGTCGAGGAGGCAATAGGCTTTGGTCTCGGTGACCTGGGTGATATAGTAGGGATGGGCAGTGTTGCAGTCATGATGTTTCCCAACCCTCTCTTCAAGAACTCTTGCTCAACTTTTGCCCAACTCAAGTAACCAGACATGCAACAACACACTCGACTCTTTATGCACAAAAACACATTGCAAATTCTCAAGAAGCAAATTGTCCAAGCGTGGAGTGGGGTGCAATATTTATAACTCGATTCGAATTTAAACTATCCATTCCCTCATAAATATTCCTCGTAAATGTGTGTTGGGCAGCGGATCCCCCGCGTAACGGTTTTTGGGTTTAAAGCCCACAATTTTGGGTATTGATACTGTAAAAGTTTTGCGAAGTGCGCAGAGCACGAATTGTAATGAGTCAGGTCAAAGGGTTATTCGCCCGAAAATAATGTAAAGTTAATATAGAATGTCAGCCTACCCATGGTCCGCGGACAATGAGAATGTATAAATAGAGCAAAGCTCTAAGGGTAGAGGTATCTTTTTGGTTCAGATCTGAGCATTATGGGTTTTTGAAGGCAATATTCGATCTGAGTCTGTAAGTTCGAGTCAGGGTTGATATTGGTTATAGAAGGCTCTACAGCTGTGTGCACAGAGCCCAGGTAGAGTCCACAGTGGTGTGCATAGATCCCTGAAACTGAGTGCGCAGGGCGGGATTGGGTTACATGAGGGCCAGACAGTTGTGCCGTGTAGCGCGAGTGTCCAGATCGTTTCGCGACCCCTCCAGAACCCTTCAAGACATCACTAGGGTGCGGCAACCTGGTTACAACACCCTCCCATACTATCTCGGGTCAGACTTCAGTGCGCGCTCCACAGATTGTTGCCGAAAGGGTCGGTAGTGTGGGATTTGTTTGGCTAAAACACTTTCGAACCTGGGTCAGGCCTCAATAAGCCAATAAATGGTTTCGTTGCCAGGATCGGGATCCGCCTAAGGGATGTCTGATGTCAGAATGCTGGAACCCTACGAAGAAGGAAATTGAAGATTGGTTAGATCAGAAGCTTCACGAATTCATGGTACAGGAAAATAAAACCTCGCAGATATTTTGAATAGAGGTGGCTGGATTGCTACGTATATATGGAAATCCATGAAATCTTATTCGCGTCGACCTATGGTGGCCAACCCTACATCAAGACTTGAAAGCATACTGTTGCCCCTGCGACGTATGTCAATGGACTGGGAAACCATCGCAAAGGGATGAGATGCCACTCAATCCACAAATGGCGCTACAACCATTCGAAAATGGCTGATAGGCTTTGTGGGGCCGATTAAGCCTCGGGAAAACGGGTGCGCGCTACATCATCACTGCGACTGAGTGAATAACTCGATGGGCGCTACATCATCACTGCGACTGAGTCCCTGACTCGATGGGTGGAAGCACAGCCGGTTAAGGACTGCACGGCTGCAACGAGTGCGAAATTCTTGTTCGACAACGTGTTGACATGGTTTGGATGTTCGAAAATTCTCATGAGTGACCGCGGAACGCAGTTCCTAAATGAAACTATTAGCGCACTCACCGAAGAATTCCAAGTGTATCATCAACAGAGCACACAATATCATCCGCAAGCCAATGGGACAGTAGAAGCCTTTAACAAAATTCTGGAGCATGCACTGACTAAAGCGTGTAACACGCAGTGAAACGACTGGGACTTGCATATACCTGCCGTATTATGGGCCTACCAAACCACGTGCAAGAAAATGACGAGTCAGACACCGTTCCGATTAGTCTATGGCACGTAAGCAGTTATGCCAATGGAATACATTGTACCCAGTTTTCTGATCACAACGATGACAGGCATGGCGGATCGCGAAGCTTTGGAAGACAGGGTCACACAAGTGGAAGAACTTGAAGAAGAACGGTTTCTAGCAGGATTCCAACAACTGGTACAAAAACAACGTGAGAAAGCTTGGCACGATCGCCATATCAAGTTGCGCACGTTCAAAGTAAATGATTTAGTATTGTTATACGACAGTAAGTTCAAAAAATTTCTTGGAAAATTTAGAATGCACTGGTTAGGACCCTATGTGGTAAAAGAGGTCAGAGACGGAGGCGCGGTTCAAGTTGTGAAACTAAATGGGGAGCCCTTCCTAGGAAAAGTAAATGGCAGTCCCCTGAAGCCCTACATAGGGGGGACAGCTACCTGACTAATGGACCGAAGTACAGTCTCACCGCTCCAGACAGTGGGAAGAGAGTGTGGGACGATTAAAAATTTTGTTAGGGCTCTGTGTGACAATAGGGGTGCGCGCAAGACTTGTAGGTCACAAGGGTCGCAGTTGCGAAAAAGGGGTTGCGCTGCTGCGTGGGTAAACACAATTCCTTCACCAATCCTTCGCAGTATTTTTGAAGTGCGTATACCATCGCCAATCCTTCACGCTCAGTAGTAGAATAGTTCTTTTCAGCTTTGGACAGTCGCTGGCTTGCGAACGCAATCGGGTGATCAACGCCTTCTGCACCTTCCTGTGTAAGTATAGCGCCCATCGTGATACACGACGCATCAACATGTACATGAAATTCAATGTCCCATTTTGGAAAGACCAGAACGGGGGCAGATGCGATTTTTTCCTTTAGAACCTCCAGACTTTTCTTACATTCCTCATTCCAACAATATGTAGCATCCTTTTTCAACAATTGTTCCATTGGTGCCATAATTTGGGCGTAGCTCTTAATGAACTTCTGATAGTAACCAGTGTGTCCCAACGTGGCGCGCAGTTGTTTGACACTTCACGACGCTTCCAGATTGAGTATGACAACAATCTTAGCAGGATCCACCATCAGGCCTTGTCTGCAGACCACATGGCCAAGAAAATTTCCAAAGGGGATGAGGAAGGTGCACTTCTTAAGATTCGGCGCAATTTGGTGCTGTCGACGAGTATCCAGCATCAACCGTAAGCTCGCTATATGTTTCTTGACTAGCCAAAATACAGTCCAATCGTCAAAATAAACCTCCAAAAACTTACGGATGAATTCTTTGAATGCGGCCACTACTATATGCGAAAATATTGCTAGCGCGTTCTTCAATCCAAAGGGCATAACAGTGTACTGGAAACATCCCCATTCGATCGCGAAGGTTGTCTTGCTTCTATATTACGGCGTGATCTTGATCTGATGCTACCCTGAGAACCCATCCGTGAATGGGTATGCTTCCTGTCTGCCAACATTCTCTAGGACTTCATCTGTAAATGGTGTCAGGAATGGATCATGAACACAGGGATCATTCAACTTTCGAAGGTCCATGCAGATTCGAATTTCACCCTTCTGTTTTTTCTCCTGCACTATCATAGGACTCACCCAGTCAGACTCTTCCACTGGTTCAATAATTCCCGCTTCCAGCGTTTTGTCCAATTCTTCGTGGACCTTTTCCTTATACTTCGGATTCAAACGGTAAGGATGTTGCTTAACTGGCTTCGCGTTCAGTTTCAGAGTTATCTTCATCATTCCTAGGTCATCGAGGATTCCTTTTAACTCCGTGATTTTGGTCGGGAATAAGTCTTGATATTTGCGAAGTAACTTGATGACCTTATCCACTTTTTTTCAGATGCCATGCTATGTTGGGATGTTTATCTCGGTTTTGAGCTTTGGTTTTCCGTATGGATTTCAGAATCTAGGGCGAAGGTGGTCTCAAGGTTCATTCCCATAAGCCTAGGAATTCCTTGACTAGTTTTGGTGGGATATAAGGTAAAGCATGAGGGAGAAGTCTCGGTTTAGGGCCTAGTGATCTGGGTTTAGATTGTGATAATGCTCGAGAGACTGGTCTTGCTTCAGGGCCTAGTGATCTGAGATTGGATTGCGGTAAATTTTGAGAGACAATGAGACAAAAAATTCCTCAAGGATAGTGATGGATTTCAGATGGCATTCCAAGTTCGATTCAATTGTGATCGAAGCATTGGTTTTTGTGTGATCACGTTTGGTGAGGGTGAGGTGTTTTAACCTTTGGATTCCCTTGGTTGTTTTTGGATTGGTTCATCCATGAGATCTTACATTCATGCTTGGAATATGGCACAGGGATGAATGGCTGAAAGAAAAATTTGGTTCAGCCATGTCTATGGTCAGATGGTATGTGGAATTCCCGAACTTGGTCAGATTTTCCTATGATTAATGAAAGCTAAGTTCTCTTTCTTTTTCACTTGTTTTTATGTGGATTTAATGGTTGTTATATCTCTATTATTTACATGGTTTTATGTTGGCTATAAACATGTTTAAGTGATTGGTTGATGTCATGGTCATTTCATGTATTTATTTGTAATTGTTAACATGATGGATGCAATACCTAATTGATGTCATAACAGTTCAAGGGAGAATGTGGTGATCCTTCTTGTCATGTTTAATAAGAATTTTCAGTCATTCATGCTCTATATTGTATATTACACCTGTAGGTTGCATTAATGTCAAGTGTTTGACAGAATTTCAGTCCTAGTTGGGGATTGTCAAGCCTAGTCCTGAGATTGATTTTTGGTTTATTAGTCTTTTAACACATATTTCATTAAATTTGGAAGTATTCTATTACAAGGCCTTCAACAACATTTATTCTTTTGTAAATCTCCATATTAACTTAATTCAATATAAAAATAATTTTAGTAATTTCAAGCCAAGTAGAGATCATGAATAGGTCAAACACGGAGTTGTTATTTACAATAGTATCAGTACACAATAGGAGTGTGAAATCAAACTCTTAGAAGCAATTGACTTAAGATAAATCATATTAGTATGTCTAACATTCAATGAAGATATTATAGTTATGGATAACAGACTAGATTTCTTGATGTTTGAATTTTGTGTCTAATGACTCTAACCCCCTTTCCCACAACCTACGAGGGATTTATTGATTGAATGATGGCGATGTGAGGATCTTAGTGTAAATGGAAAGGATGTGTGTCCCTTGCGTTGCATTGAAACTATTCTACAAAAAAATTAGTAAAATGTTTTTGTGCTCAATTTCCTACGGTCCCTTCATGCCTTTATGAAGCAACGATGAGGGGTGATCATTCATCTTCATAGCATCCAAACATCCATTATAAAAGTTAGGCATTGTTGATCTAGGTATTTTAAGAAGGTTAGGCACCTTTGATCTATCTCCACTAAAAATCCAAGTACATCAAATGAGAGTTCTTAAATGGGTATTCAAGTCATTCCATTGTGATGGACAATGTTACAAATTGAAGTAAACAAGAATTAGTGGTCTTCTTGTAACTAGTGGATACAAGGGTGGGTTTTCAAAGATTAGTAAAGTTGATGGTAGTGTGGATATTGATATCTCCTTGTAAACATTGGAAAAACCAATAATAGTCTCAATGTATGTAAATAATAGTCTCAATTGTATGGAAAACCATGATTGACCATTACTTTCACTAAGAGGAGAAAATGATAAGAATTTTTAATGGGGATGAAATAATTGCGAAACAGAACTCATGAATTTTAGTTGAAATTTATATAAGTCCTCATGTTCTTTAATTATTAAATACTTAATGTAAATACAAATAAATTATCGTTAAGATATTGATTTTGAGGATTAAATATGTATTAAAAGACATTCATCTATGACACTTGATTTTTGATATAGTCTAAATAAACCACTTAAAGTTCATTATCAATTAATCATAATTAGTTTTGTAAAAAATATCTCTTTACTTACGTTAAGAGCTTTATTTCAAAAATAAATTACATTTATAATTTATATCAATACATATAAGTAAATGGAATTGAATAAATAGCTTTTAAGTCTTGTTGGATTCTATGAAATTATTTTAAGTACAAAGACTTTATTTAAAAATTGAAATTTACAAAATGTTTATCTTGATGGGAAAATCATGTCATATGGTGAAAAAAGTTTAAATACATTCATTTATGGCTTATCTGTTGAATGAGCTTAAGTAGTCTACTTAATGCTCATTGTGAATCCATTAATCCATGTTTTATTAGAAAATGCATTTTTTACATGGATTTTTATCCTATAAATAAAAATGTCACATTTATACATTCATATTAAACCACATGATAAATAAAAATCAATTAATGGTTTCTTGACTTTTGACTTATATGGCATGATTACATATAGAGATAATTGATTTAAGAATGCATGGTTAGAAAAAGTAGTCAATTCAAAATAGAATAAATTAGTTAGAACTCATCAAAGATTGATTTTAAATTATTAATTTTATAAAAAATATATTCTTATTTACATTAATAAATTTATTTCAAAAACAAATTGCATGTATAAATACATATATAATAAATAGAATTTAATACATACTTGTCTTATTGTTTTTTGTCAAATTATTCAATTACAAATAATTTATTTAAGAATTGAAATTTACCAAATGTTAGGGGTGGGAAAATCAAATGTCCTATGTTGCAGAAAGTTTAATTACATTTATTTATGGCATGTATATTGAATGAACTTGAACAATCTTCTTAACATTTAGTACCAATTAATTATTCCATGTGTTGTTAGGAAAAACATTTAATTTTACATGGAGTTTTATTTCAAAAAAATGTCACATTTATACATTTATATTAAACCTCATGATAGGAAAATAAAATTCGATAAATGCTTTTGTATAGATCACTTAGAACTCATTATCAATTACTTATATATATATATATATATATATATATATATATATATATATATATATATATATAAACTTCTATCAATGCATATAACCAAATAGAATTCTTCAAGTCCTACTGGATTCTATGAAATTATTTAAACCACAAATAAACTATTTAAGAATTGAAAATGACAAAATGTTAATAATGATGGGAAAATGAATGTCTTATGGTGCAAAAAGTTTAGATACAACCATTTTTGACCCATATCTTTAATGAGTCTAGATGGTCCACTTAACAGATTGTTAATTAATTATTCCATGTTTTATTAAGAAGATAATTTTGTTTTACTTAAGAGTTTGTTTCAAAACAATACAATATCAAAGAGATTCTCTTAATAAATTAAGTGATAGGATTATGGATTAAAAATTTCAGTTTATTTAAAATACAAATTTACAAAAAATTAACTTTAAGTAATGAAATTAAATGCCTTAAAGTTCAAAGATATAATTCATCCATGATAGTGTCTAACCAAACCTTGATAGTCCACTTAGCAATCATTATCATTAATTATATGTTTTTTTAAGAAATGCAAAATTATTAACAATAGGTTTTTATCTCAAAAATTACAATTCATATTTATGCACTCATATTAGTGCATTTTATATGTAAACAATGAATAACTAACTTTGTGACCTATTGATTTTCATTGTTATATGATTGCAACTACAACCATTAATTGATTTAAGCACATAAATTTAGGAAAATTATGAATTGAGAAATCACATATCTTATGCTTCAAAAGGTTCAAATCATTCATCCATGACACATTTCCCATTAGTTATTAGTGAATAATGCATTTTGAATAGTGAATAGTGCACATAGCATTTATCAAAAAAATTATTATAATTTCTTTAGTAAGAATTACACCTTTGCTTGCAAGGAGTTCTATTTCAAAACTTATATTTCACATTTGCATATGATTCTGGATGCATATAAGTAAACATAGATCATTAAAAATAACATGTCTCGATGGTTCATGTAAGATAATTTAAAAGGCAAGCAACAAAGTCATTGCAAAAGAAATTATAAATAATAAGAAATATACATATTAATATAATTGGAAATTCGCATATATTTCAAAAAATATAAATCATACAAATTGATACAACAAAAACTATGTTAAGGATGTATCGAAAATTTGGAATGTACTTTTCAACAAATTTATAAAGGAAATTATCTCCATCCACTACAATGAAGTACATGTTCTATTGAACATTCGAATGTACTCATGTTTTCTTTTTGATACAATGAAGTGTCTTAAGAAAGTGGAATAAAACTTGCATAAGTACAGTATCTTGCTCTTTTCCTGTATAGGCTTTTATCAAGATGTGGTTTGATCAATATTCAATGAATTGAAAAGTATGATTTGTTGTATTTATTAGCGATACATTTGATTCTTTATAATTATCTCCATCAGTCAACTTTTTGTCATAAAATTGTCTTTTTCTCCCTGCTTCCAATTTTGTTTGCAAATAACAATGAGACTTGTCCCATGCAAATTTAAAGTCCTCTATATCAATATTTGACTTTTCAAGTACTTTTCGTATGTACTTGTTAGTGACATTAATGTTCATATTGTGACATAATAATTTTTTAGGCAACCTTTTAATACTTCTGACTAAAAAAGCCTTAAAAAAATAAGACTTGGCACCAAACTATCAATCTAGTTCTCTTTGAATATGAAAATTGTGTTCATCTTTGGTGTATGATTTGAAGAATACTCCTTCCATTTCAAATAGCAACATATTTTGACTTGTAGTAATGCCCATCTGCATCTGCACTGCAACCACATGTATGATGTTAAAATATCTACACTTCATTGCTTAAGGACATAAACACCTACCAAATTAAAAATGATGTTAGTATTTATTATGAATTGTTTCCATTTATATGCGAAGGGAATTTTACGAGTTAATAGTAATAAAAAATACAAATATAATGGCCCCATTAAAATGAACAAACTAATTATATGTTTAATTTATATATACAACCTAGTACCTTTATTGAATTTGTATGGAATACAATTCTTTTAAGAACGTGTTGACCCACCATTAAAATCATTGATTTTAATACTTATGATGATTTCTTTAATTGCAATTGAAAAATATAATTACAATGGTCTAGTGAGAGTAAACAAACTAATTATATATTAATTTCCACATACAATATAATACAATTTTTAAATTTCAAACCTAATTAATTATATGCTAATTTCTAGAGTCTCTACCTTAGTTGCTTTTGGTGCTTCTTTTAGTACAAATTGTATGTTTATTGTTGGTGCTACGTAGAACCTAATATAGTTTTTCAACTTATATGGAATAAAAAAAGTTATAAGAATGTAATGGGTCATCCTTCACATTACTAATTTCTAAGAGGTATAATGATAACTTAAACACCATTTGAAACAAATAATTGTAATGATTTAATTCAAACAAATAGACCAGTTATGTATTAATTTTTACATATAATGTAATCCATTGTAAAAATTTCTATAGCATGGGAAATTTTGATATGAAAACATTAAATGGTCATTCAAATCAATAATTTTTATCAAAACAATATCTCACCAAAAATAAATAAAATAAAAATATTTTATTTTTAGTAATGACAAACCAAATCAAAAATTATTTTCTTAGTGTTGAAATAAAAGAAATAATTCATGATGTCATACATATAATAGCATGAAATAGACATCGTTCATCTTAAGGTACTTCTAAATGCAATTTGTGGCTATGTATTCGGTCTCTGCGGTGCTTATAACAACCAACTTCTGCTTCTTGCTCACCCATAATATCGAAGCAAAACCAAAAAAGAACCAGCGTTGAGAAGTGTTGTAGTGATCCTCCACACTGGGTGCTGAGTTAGCGTTTGAATAATCATGCAGCGTCATATTTCCGACAATGTATCTCAATCCATGAGAGATTGTGCCTCAAAGATATCTCAGAAGATTCTTGGCACCAATCCAGTGAGGCTCAACCAAATATGACCTCACCATGCTAACTGCAAAACATATATCTGAACGGAAGTTCACCATGAACATCAGTGCAAATGAGTTTATGAAACTTGGGAATTTCCCAAATTTGGTCTGGCATCACCACCATATAACTTCTGAAATTTAAGACCCTCGAGGTAGTCACGGGCTTGCAGTTTCCCATTCCATATCCGGAATCCAACTCCCTCTTACTTCTGCAACTGAGAGGGTCTGCACGTGTCAGAAATAGGTTGTTCTCAGAAGGTGCCGATATGAAAGGTCTATCATCCACAACCTTCAAACAATGGTTTGGATCGGCTTCACTCTTAGTGAATCTCAACTTCATCTGACAGCGACCAATCCTCTCATATCAAACCCAGGGTGATTTGCTTCAAGCCATAGATGGCTTTCTTCCACCTGCACACGAGCTTCCTAATCATGAATCTCAAAACTCCTCAGGTTGTTCCAAACTTGTGGACCTGCTACATGAGGGAAATGGTCCCCTTGTGAGATTTTCCTTCCATACATCTCAGATATGTACTTTCATGCTCCTTTTGAATTCAGGCATCCCTATCATCCTCTGATTCACAGAACTCTGGTGCTATGTGTCAATTGACATGGTCCCCAATGGACTTTCTGCAATTTGATACAAATTGCCAACCCTAAACCCACGAGTAAAAGCATCCTTGAAAATTCTGTTTTCAAACACGTACCTTACCATCGATAAATGCCACCCTGAAACCTTTGACCTCCATTGCCGAAATGGACCCCAGGTTCTTCTTGCGATTAGGTACATAAAAGAGATTATGTAAATGAATCGAGTTATCCTCATTCAATTGAGGGGTAACACCCTTTCTGGGATATGTGGCATCAACTCCAAGTATAATCCCACGAATGTTTCCATCTCTACCAAATTAGAGAGAGAGCACCCTTCTATCTGATGGAGCGCCTTGAAGCACTGCAATCAATAAGCAAGATTCCCAAAGAATCTAAAGGAGAGGGCCAATAGAAGATAACACTTTATCTTATCATAAAAAACTTTTGATTCTTCATGCCTGGGGTTCCTTGGTTTCTCTGAAGAGTCGGTTGTGTCCTGTCATTCCTCTAATCTTTGAAGATGTCCCTGGAATGATTGTTATCATCATCAAGTGATGTGTCCCTGCTAGTCGGACACTCCTTTGCATAATGGCTAAACTTATTTCAACCAAGGCATCTGCCTTTCCTTCCACCCTTAGATTCGGACTTCCCATTGAAGTGATCTTCAGGTGGGCCATCAGAAACTACCGCTGCGCCATTCTGATAATATTCTCTGCTTCGACTTCACCCTTGGTGAATTAGAAGAGGGATGAGGAATTCATTGATCCTTTTGTCCTTTCCCAAATGTCTTCGGTGATTGTTCTTTCACTCTTGATTGGGCTTTGTCTTCACCTTAGCTCTAATACCGTTTTAAGTTTTGGGTATGTTCTATTCTAGAGTAATTTATTTCAATTTTAATAATTAGCTCAATATTTTTTCCAGATTAGCGATCACATCAGCATTAAAGTAAACTACAAATAGAATATAAATATAAATTGCAGAAGACAAGCCAAGAAAAGAGGACACAAGTTGTGACACTAGCTAGGGACAAACCCTAATGTAGAGAAACTCTTGATCAATTTTTTTTATGTGTTCTTCAATAGTTTAGCATAGAGAGAGAGAGAGAGAGAGATAATACATATACAACTGAAGTCAACACTTTGACTTATCTAAATAATAGCATAGATCATTTCTAAGAAGATGATGCATGAGATCAGTTGAAGACATGCTGCTTCAACTGGTTCTCCAAGGTGACTCCTTCACCTATCATCGTGTTGCATCTCGTCATCATGTTGCACCCATCATCACAATGCCGGACCTCATGACTACTATACTTAATGTTATACTGTTGTCCCATGTGTCATGGTTGAACCATGTTGTCCATGTTTGTTGTCCAATTGCTTGCTTGTTGTCCCTTGCATGCTTGGTGTACTTGTTGCTAAGTACCATATAGTTGTCCCAATGTCAGTTTGATGTCCCTTACACGATGATGTACCATTGCATACTTGGTGTACCTGCTTCTAAGTACCATACAGTTGTCCCAATGTTAGTTTGTTGTCCCTTACATGCTGCTGTACCATTGCATGCTTAGTGTACTTGCTGCTAAGTACCATACAACTGTCCCAATGTTATTTTGTTGTCCTTGCATGTTGTTGTACCAATGTGCTATACTTGTAGCACCATGAACTTGCTATATCATACTGCTGCACCTCACCATTGTGTTGCCCCTAATTATGTTATGATACACTTCGTCACTATACCCATCATGTTGCTGCAATTATCATCATCATGCTGCTTCCATCATCATGTTGCCTCAATGTATCATCATCACTATTTTGGGGCTTTTCTATTTGTTGCATTGTTGGACTGGTTAGGGCATTCTAACAGTAGTCCTAATAGCGTTCAAAATGTGTCCAGAATAGCCCTCCACAACTATCGCTGCCTTTCTAAGAGGGGAGGAAAGCCTTGGCTGCAATGCTCGGCTGTTCCAACCCCTATTCCATCCTTCAGCTTCCTCTTATCTGTTGTGGTTTGCTACAACAAGATGTCGCTTAGTAGTGGAAACCCGTCTAAGTGATATTCCTTCACCTAACCACCCCAAAACAATCCCCTTGCCTCTCAACCTCAAGATGTGGGCTGCGGCCTTCTTCAACAGCTCCTCAGCCTCCTGGAATAGCCTCCTAACTCCTTGTTGTTATCTCCTAGGCTTATTGCGGCTAGGGTATATCCATACCACCCTTAGGATAGCGTATAGGCTTCTTCATAGGCTACGTTAGGGCTTCTCCATAGGGCAGCGTTGGGGCTTCTCAATAGGGAAGCGTTGGGGCTTTTCCATAGGGCAGTGTTATTCCTTAGGATTTCTCCTCCTACTAAAACCCAAAGACAAGTAGAGAGGAAGAAATCCTAAGTGTGTAGAAATGACTTGAAGGCCACCTCTATTTATACTAAAACATTGGGCACAAGTGGGGTTTATTTGGTTGTTGGCGGACCTTGACGAATTGTCCCATAACACAAATAAATTCATATCTCCATGAATACTTATCAGAATTGGATGATCTTTAGATCAATCCTACACCTCTCAATGTGAGGGATCCAAGAAAAATATCAATTTCCATTAATAAGATGACCCACATGGAGTTTGGCCTTAGTTTCCAATTTTAACAGGATAAAAACATTATAGGGTGAAATAAATCTAGCATGTACTAGAATTATGTTTAGCAAAAATACAAACATGTTTGCAACGACAACATTGCAAAGAAAATTAAATGTAGCACATGCTAGATTTATTTCTAGTATAGAGAAAAACACATTGCCAATAACAACATTAGAAGGGGAAAGAAATTTAAGCATAAGAAAAAAAAGAAAAACTCATATCAACATTGGTAGGTGAAAGAAATCTAGTGAGTGCTAGATTTGCTTCTAGCACAAACACAAATATGTTGTCAACAACAACATTACAACAAGGTAAAAGAAAATCTAGCACATGCTATATTTCCTTCCAAGGATAATTTTAGGGGTGAATGTTCGCCCTTTGGCGAAATTAAGGGGTTTTAAATTTTTAGTGGGCGAATATTTTGTATCATAGTACATTTTTACAAATCACCTCAAATAGCCCACCTTATTTTAAGGGAGAGGGTAAAAAAGGTAAATTTAGCCCTTGAAATTAGGACTTACAACCTTCCATTCGCCCATTTTCAAGAATAGGTTTTATTTAAGTGAATCCATTCGCCCACTTTCAAGAATAGGTTTTATTTAAGTGAATCCTATGGGCCAAATACCATATTTATAAAAGAGGTATGGTAAATTAATAAAAATATAAATAAATGAGAGGTATGGTAAATAAATAAAACAATTTTTATATTTACTCATAAGTCACCTTATATATATGTAAGGGTGTAAACAAATAAAAATATAAGTAAAGTGGAGGTATGGTAAATAAATAAAATGTCTTTTTATACTTACTCAAAAGGTATGGTAAATAAATAAAAATATGAATAAACTAGACGTATCGTAAATAAATGAAACCTCTTTTTATATTTAGTCCATAACCCTCGTTCTATTTATGAAGGCTCAAGAAAGAGGTTTTATTTAAGTGAATCCTATGGGCCAAATACCATATTTGTAAAAGAGGTATGGTAAATTAATAAAAATATAAATAAACGAGAGGTATGGTAAACAAATAAAACATTTTTTTTATATTTACTTCATAAGTCACCTTATATTTACGAACACTCAAAAAATGGGTTATATTTAGGTGAAACCTATGGCCAAAATACTATGGGACAAATACCATGGACTAGATTGTTATTAATACCATGCAAAAAACCATTATTAACCCTAATATTAGAATTAATAAAAATAAAAATGGCACATGGTATTGACCCATGGTATTCACCAAAATGGCACATGGTATTGACCCATGGTATTGACCTGGAATGTAGCCTATTTAAATGGGGGAATTAAACCAGCATGTAGCCTATGCTAAGATTCACTAGGACTTTACAAAGTTTTATTATTTAGTGAAATACTCGCCAAGATCTTACAAGATTTTATAATTGAGTAAAATATTCTAATAAAAATAAAAATGGCACATGGTATTGACCCATGGTATTCACCAAAATGGCACATGGTATTGACCCATGGTATTCACCTGGAATGTAGCCTATTTAAATGGGGGAATTAAACCAGCATGTAGCCTATGCTAAGATTCACTAGGACTTTACAAAGTTTTATTATTTAGTGAAAGACTCGCCAAGATCTTGCAAGATTTTATAATTGAGTAAAATATTCGCCATGCCTAGTGAGAGATTCGCCAAAAAATTATATATACATATTATATTATTGATAAAATCGCCTTCCATTTTTCCTATATACCATGGAGATTCGCCCATTTATTATATTTATAAATTTAGGGGGGGTTCTTAAAATTTTCCCTGTTTCCTTCTAGCACAAACATAAGTAAACAACATTATTGTATAGCTAAAGAAACTTAATACATGTTGGATTTACTTCTAGCATAAACACACGCATATTACCAATAAAATCATTGTCAGGAAAAATGAATCTAGCACCCACAAGATTTTCTTCTAGCACAAACAAAAACACATTGCGAATAAGAACATTGTAAGGTGAAAGAAATCTAATGTGTGTTATATTTCATTCTATCATAAACACAAGCACATAACAACATTGAAAGGTGTCAGAAATCTAGTATGTGCTAGATTTACTTCTATCACAAGCACAACTATATTGTCAACAACAACACTGCAAGAAAAAAAGAAATTTATTGCATGCTAAATTTCATTCTAACATATATAGAAACACATTGCAAAGTAAAAACAATGCAAGGCATTTGATTTACTTCTAGCACAAATAAATATATTGTTAAAAATAATATTGCATTGTGAAAAAAATATAACACGTACTAGATTTCCTTCTAGTACAAATTCACAAACATATTGCCAACAACAACATTACCAGACAAAACAAATCTAACACGTGCTATATTTGTTCCTATAAAAAACACAAGCACGTTGCAAATAAAAACATTACAAGGTGAAAGAAATATAATGCATAGTATATTTCCTTCTAATGCAAACATAATCACATAACAACATTGTAGGGTGAGAAAAATTTAGTTTGCGTTATATTTACTTCTAAAACAAGCATATAAATATTTCCAATGATAACATTACAGGACAAAACAAATCTAGCACAAGCTAGATTTCCTTTTAGCCGAAACAAAAACATGTTAGAAATAACAACACTGCAAGGTAAAAGAAAATCTATCTAACATGTGTTAGATTTCCTGTTAGCGCAAACACAAGTACATAGCAACAATGTAGAGTGAGAAATCTAGCAAGTGCTAGATTTATGTCCACCACAAATACAAGCACAATGCCAACAACAACATTGTAGAGTATAAAAATTATAGCCTGTGCTAAAAAAAATTACAGCACAAACACAAGCACATTTCAATTTGAAAGAAATTTAACGCATGCTATATTTCCTTCTAGCACAAACACAAGCACATAACAACATTGCAAGACTAATGAAGTCTAGTGCATGCTAGATTCATTTCTATCACAAACACAAGCAGATTGCAACCTGAAGGAAACAAAACACATGCTAGATTCCTTCTAGCCATTATTTTAAAAAACGACCAAGTCGACTCCGACTCGGTCGAGTCAGACTGAGCCAATGCCTTGCTGGGTCAGCGCGGTCACCGAAACGGAATGGCTTGTCGGGTTGTTATCGAGCCAGTCATTGACTCGATCAACCTGATAACAATCGGTCGACTTAGTAATGACTCGTCCGGCTTGGTAACAACTCGGTCGGCTAGGGTCTTTGAGAAAAATCCTGAAGCACATTTGTCAAAAGTTGTTCCGCCTCCTACATATCAATGGTTGGGTTGTTGTTTATTGTATATTTATAGCCCTAAAGTAATCTATCGCTATGAGAAAGTTTTGAAAATTACAGGCTAAAGTATGGTTATCCTAGTGGCATGAATTAGAAAACTGAAACAATGCATTGAGCCATACAATGTTTTTAAAAAGGAAAATGTTCTGGCAATGGACTAATAAATACATATTTACCTCTGATTGTTCTAGAGCTTGACCAGAACTAAATCAAGGGTTTTGAGACTTCATTAGGGGCAGAGAATTGGTATTATTGTTGTTGTAGTCTAGTGATTGTCCTTAGGCTGAGGCAGAAAAGAATCCTGGCAGTGGTGGCTAAGTACGAACTTTGTATTGGACAGTGCACTGGGTTCCATTTTGATATAATGAATATATTCATGAGCCTACTTTGATCATATGTTCTCTTCTCTCTAAAGCTTTGTGTTTGGAAACATGAATGAAAATCTTTAAAATTATGTTTTTATATCAAAAAAAAAAAATTTAATGTATTTTTTACGACTACTGATTCATTGAAATCAAACTGGTTGAGTCGATACCGAGTCGGAGTCGAAGTCGGAGCTGACCCTCAGTCGTTTCTGAACTGGAGTCAGAGTTTTAAAACATTGCTTCTAGCACAAGCAACCATATTTCCAAAAACATTGCATTGTGAAATAAATCTTGTGCATGCAAAATTTCCTTCTTGCCCAAAGATAAGCACATCGCCAATAACAACATTGCAAGGTGAAAAAAATCTGTGTTTTAGATTTTCTTCTAGTATAGACACATACAGACACAAACATTGTAAGGTGAAATAATTCTAGCTCGCACTAGATTTACTTCTAGCACAAACACAACCATGTTGACAACAACAACATTACACGGCAAGGAAACCTAGCGCATGCTAGATTTCTTTCTAACAAAAACACAAGTACATTATAGGATGAAAGAAATATAACCCGTACTAGATTTCCTTCTAGCACAAACACAAGAACATAACAACATTGTAGGGTTAAAGAAATATAGCACACACTAAATTTACTTCTAGCACAAACTGAAACATATTGCCAATAACAATATTGCAATAAAAGAAATATAGCATGTGCTAAATTTCCTTCTAACACAGTCACATGCAAAATTCCAATAACAACATTGCAAGGTCAAAGAATTCTAGCATATTTCCTTCTAGCACAAAAAACCAAATTTCCAACCACAACATTGCATTGTGAAAGAAATCTAGTGCATGCTAAATTTCCTTCTAGCTCAAACACAAGCACATAAAAACAATGTAAGGTGAAAATAATCTAGCATGTGTTATATTTACATTTAGCAAAAATACAAGCCTATTGCCAACAACAACATTATCAAGCAAAAGAAAGCTAACACATGCTAGATTTCATTCTATCATACACAAGTGTATTGCTAATAACAACATTGTAAGATGAAAGAAATCTAACAAATGTTAGATTTTCTTTAGCACAAATAAGCACATAACAACTTTAACCGTTAGTAGCTCCCACACACATACTTTTATTTGCATGTTTGTTTTTTGACATCTAACACCCCTCAAGTCATTTCATGGACTTTTTTGAGAAGCCAATGCACTTTTAACATAATTATTAAGTTATATGAAACCCACTTTGTATGCACATGGGGTCTTACCCCCCATACTCTTTTCATCTTATTTGGTCTACAGTGCTAATGTGTTTATTAGTGTGCATGAAATATCATATTTGAAACAACAGAATTTTTAGCCTCAAAACATATAAAAGCATATGCACATCGATACTCTGGTCCCAAAAAATATACACATACATACACATGGGCATGATACCCCTACTAGCCTAATCTTTGCATGTACATGTTATTTACAATCGAGGGGTTGGAATTGGGGTGTTAGAAAAATCATCCAACATAGACAAAATTTTAGAACCTAAAATACACTAGAGGATGTGTTCCACGGTTGGAACAAGGTAGTTATATTTATCTAATGCTTTATTGATATTTTTGAAATCAATGAAAACCTGGATTTCTCCATTCTTATTCCTAACAAGGACCGTATTGGATACCCATAGGGAATGATGAATGATAAAAATTATTTTTCCTCTTCTATTCATTTTCATTTGTTATTATATTTTTGCATACATATCTAAGAATGTTTGTTGAATAGGATTATATATTTCTTGAATGATATCACATCGTGAATGATTTTAGTGTCATGGGTCTTTGAATCAGTGTAATTCTACGAGAAAAAAGTCTTTATAATTCCTTAAGGAAATGAAAAAATGTAGCCCTCTCAATAGGCACGTATCCAATGCCTAGATTAATATTTTGTGGTTATTATTTGTTACAGATATTCGAACCACATATTTAAGAAATAAGTTCACTCTTTGGTTTTGCATCTAGAGGCATTGTATTAATTTGTTGATCACAATGTCAATTTTCATCAATGGTTGATCCCCTAAAAGTATCTCCCTATGTGAGGAATTCTAAAATAGGGGCATCATCATAAAAAAATATCTAGTTTGTAATATTGTTTGGTATAGAAGGTCTGGAAAATTGTTCATTAGAAAACATGTCCATAGAAAAGTTTCCCAATGGTATAAAAATAGGAGTTGTGTTTGAAAGTAAATTTGCATTTGCATTTTGACTTCAATGTACATAATTAATATTGAATGTTTCAAAATTATAAATAATAAACCATGCCTCATCTCTATAATTATTAAGGTGATTAAAATACAATGAATTGAATTTCCTAAATGCTTGATAACTATTTGTAAATTCTTATTAGTTGGAGTTATTTAACATTCAAATCTATCACTTTTTTAAGGCATTATATCAAAGCCTCATACTTAGTGACATTATTTGTGCATGGGAAATACAAGTGACAAGACATCAAATATTTGTAACTTTAAGATCTCTAAGAGTGCATCTAGACTTTGCTCATGAACTCAACTTAGAGCCATCAAAAAATAAAAACCATACATTTTAATTTACATCTAAATTTAGTAATTTTGAAAATAACTTTGTACATGCTCTTACATAATTATGCTGATGGGCGTTCTCTTTGTTGGCTTGGGGTGGGCAAACATTGTTCACCCCCGGCCAATGGGAAAGCTTAAATTTCACCCTTCTAACCAACATAAATTTTCCATTTGTCCAAATTGCTTTCGGCATGTTTTCTCCTACCTGCGTGTTTCTACAGCTCTTTATGGCATCCTCCACCCTATTTTGAAACCTTCTACTCCTCTTTGGAAAGTTGTACCTGTTAATTTTAGGTATGTTCTATGTTGAGAGCATATTTACTTCAATTTTCCATATTAGCTCAATATCAATTCCAGATTAGCAATCACATTTAGCATGATAGTAAAATGCAAATATAACATAAACATAAATCGCAAATAACAAGCCAAGACAAGAGGACACAAGACGTAGCGCCAGCCAGGGACAAACCCCACGGTGGGGAAACCCTTGATCAATTCTTCTTATGTTCTTCAATAGTTCAGCAGAGATCTTCACTAAGAAGATAACACATGAGGTAGCTGATTTGAACTCAGGTGAAGGCATACTGCTTCAATTAATTCTCCAAGGTGATTCCATCACCATGCTGCACCCATCACAGTGTTGCACCCATCACTATGTTGCACCCATCACTGAGTTTTTCTCATCACTGTGTTGCTCCCATCACTAAGTTGCACCCATCATTGTGTTGCACTTCATTACACTATGTTGCACGCATCATACTACATACAATCATCATTGCGCTACACCCATCATGGTGCACTATGTAGCACTATGTTGCATCATTGTCATGCTGCACTATGTTGCACCATTCATCATCACTATGCTGCACCCATCATGCTTCACTTCATCATCACTACGATGCACCATTCATATTGCACAATGTTGTACCATTCATGTTGCACTTTCATCAATACTGTCATGGAACAACCTTACCTTCTTGCTATGGCTTGTAGCCTAGCAAAGCAGCTAGCTACCAAGTTCTTAAATGGCAGCGATACCCTCAGACTTCTATAATAAAGACAGTTGCCCCCAACTTACCTATGCCTTAGAATAGTTGTAATTAATATTATTGCTGCTAGGCTTCCTTTGCAATTTTAGCTATATTTGTGACAACAAATTAAGTCTTCTTTAGGCCTGAGATTAGGGCCTCTTCTATGCCTCCTTCCTGTGGCTTAGGGCAGCATATGAGTAGCATATAGAAGGCTAAGTATATGCATCCTCCTTGAAAAATTCCAGGCGTTAAGAAAAATTCACAAATGTTTACTTTGCATCTATAGTCATCATCAAAAGAATAAACCAACTCTGTTGTGCATGTACAAGAAAATTCATTCAGAAATTTCATAAAAATTTAAGTCTCTTGTCCAGCCAATTAGGGCCAGTTTGTACTGGTTAGGTACTAGTCTAGTCAGCACGCTGGTTCAATACCATGCCCAGTCCAATGGGGCGATTTGACCAGTTCTGATTCTGATAGGACCTACATATGAAAAAGCATTCAAACAATTGCATTTCTTTCTGATGTTGAATAATAAGACCCTAGTGCCTGTTTCTACTCAGATAAACCACTAGAACACTTGCATGATAAAGATAGGATAAACACCCAGGGGGGTCTATAAAAAATTCTCTAGACCTAAAGCCAAATTACTAGCACTTTTCATTGTCTGAGACTGAGAAAGGGGAGTTAAAACATAGACTGAAATTTCAAATTGTAAACAATGAAAAAACATGGAAAGTTTTATTTCTACTGTTACTTCAGTGATCGATAAACAACTTCCCCCTATCTCTTAAGAAGACCCTCAAGTCTATCCAAGAATTGTTAGTGATTGTCTTGCCATATCTCTCAACGTGGCTCTCAAAGGTAGAGAGTGCAATATTGATATGGAAATATGCATGGGTAATGAAATTTCTTGAAATAAAGATGCACATTTAGCACCTAGAAGCATCAGAACCCACAATGGAAAGCTCACATATAGGGCAGATATTTCCTTGTATGACTGGAACAAAGCATGTTGTACAGTATGGACAGGACACATCCTTCTGATTGACCATGGTATATAGGTGTAAAAGTTGCTGCACCACCAACAAAAAGCTTTCTGAAGTCAAAATCATAATTCATTTTTTTGGCATCTTGCAGCTGCCTTTCACGTGCCTGTAGAACTTCTTGTACCTTTGTTGAATGGTTTGCAGGGGTTCACTTTCCAATAGTCATCAAGCAAAGTTAGATGTTGTACTAAAGCTCCATTCCTTATAACAAACACCTATGGTATTCAGCAAAGCTAACCTCAAATGCAATTTTTGAAGGATGCTATGAATAAAATAAACTGCAAGCTCTTTCTGTTGAACAGTATCATCCTTACCTTCCTTTCTCTTGAACTGTTGCATCTAAAGACCCAGAACACAACTACAAGCTCACATATAGCACATAGATTTCCCTTTATGATTGGAATAAAGTGTGGTGTACAATGTGGACATGACACATACTTCTGACCATGGTATAGTGGTGTAAAAGTTGCTCCAAAAACAACAAAAGGATTTTTGAAGTCATAATTCAGTGTTTTTAGCATCCTGCAACTACCTCCCACATGCCTGCAGAAATTGTTGGGCCTCTGTTTCATGGTTTGCAGCGAGCTCATTTGCCAGCAGTTATCAAGCCAAGTTAGCAGTTGTACTGAATTTCCCTAGCAAACACCTATGGTGTTTAGCAAAGCTAACCTCAAATGGACTTTTTGAATGTTGCAATGAGTAAAATAGGCTGCAAGCTCTTGTTGTTCGACAGTATGATCCTTAACTTCCTCTTGACCCCCATTTGAAGACCCAAAACACATTCTTTAGAAATTCCATTCAATTTCTTCACCTTCTTAACCTCCTAAACAGAATCTACATCAATAACTGGAATTGCATGTAAGATTGTAAGAAATAACCTTAATGCTTCACTAAACTTCCCATCTGTTGTGGCTTTGTAAGCTAGTCTAAGTTTCTCATCTAATAGAAAAAGCTTAAATACCAAAGCTCATGGACCTCTGACATTTGAGCTAGCAGTGTCACTCCGGCCTCCCTCTATTGCTAAGAAGACCACAATGTAGAAACAAATGTAGGGAGGTATGTATGGCTGCCCATGTACAGATCCAAAAACAAAGGTTTCAACTTTTAATGGAGTGAAATTCTTAATACCAAGTTGTTCACTTGAGAGCTGCATCGCCATATTAATGTTACTAGCAGCTGCATTCTCACCTGCAAGAAAAGATTTTCTGTATCCATATTTGAATTACTGGCATACGTGGTGATGGCATAACTAATGACATTATGAGTTGTACCTGCAACACTTGTAGCTTAGACATCTGCCAGGAGCTTCAAATCTTCTACATACCATCCTACCTCATCGTCATTGTCTCCTCTCACTTCTCTATCATCGACCATGGCAGCCTCGCCATTTTGTTTTTCAACTCCAGAAGTGTAAAGGTCTTAACCCCTATTGGTTGCAACTCCTTCATCCTCTTCTTCATGGATTGCACCCCCTGCATTATCCAACCCACCAGAAGTGTCAAGGTCTTAACCCCTATTGGTTGCAACTCCTTCATCCTCTTCTTCATGGACTGCAACCCCTGCATTATCCAACCCACCCTCAAAAAGGCCTTCGGTAACCCTCAATAACAACCATTCACGATTGCGACAAATTGATGGAGGAGGCACAATAAGTGATGATTTCTTTCCAGATGGAAGAGTGGGCAGATTGCCACCTAACTATTAAGTACAAGCATATCAACAATCTTTGTAAGCCCATGAACTGCTGCACTCACATATGGGCATTGTGAAACTAACCCATAACATCATTTTATATTTATGCAATCCCCAACATCTTCAAAAACTTATCAATATTGTCCATGACAAGATACAAAATGAAATCCTTTCAAAATTCTTTAATCTTTGGTAAGCATATTCAACAATGGCAGCATTTCCTTACCAAAGGGCCTTAGTTTCAAGTGTATACCATTGACCTTAACATCTCTATGTTTTGTAGAAGCAACGTCAATTTGAATAGTTTTACCCTACACTGCTAAGTTAAATCATGCCTTGTCGTCTTTGAAAAAGTGAAGAGTCACTTTTGGGAAGCCCTTCAGATGCAGCTAAGCAGTCACTCCCTGTCCACAAATCAGTTCCTAGTCATGCTCATAACATTGTCATACTTCCTTTTTATCAATGCCAACTTGAATATATACTCATGCATCAATCTGTATGACACGGTTATTTCCAACTCATTCAGGCAATTGATAGAATTCTCAGACACCTTCATTATACATACTTGAACATCAAGTGTTCCAATGAGGCCACCATTTTTGTTTGGAAGAAAACAAAGCACAATTGTCACCCTGAGCACCACTTTTAAGTTTTAACACATATAATCTTATGCAGAGAACAATGTACAAGCTCCTTGCTTCCAATGATGATTGCATGCTTGCTCAGCAAGGCTACATTTTCCATGTCATTTGAATAAATGTATTTAACAAATGGAATATGGAGGTTCCCAGGTACAATCCTCTGTTGCAAACCACAGTCGCTGTGTTTTCTTCCTGCATTGTATCACTCTTTTGTCCCAACACTATCTTTTGGCCCAAGAAGAAGGTTTTATGTTCCTGCACAAAAAATTGTATCCACAGTTACTGGACAACTAGAATTCTTGATCACCTTATTTCTGCGATTTTTATCACTTAGTTATTACTCATGTCAGTGACTGTCGATTGATTGCAAGCAAAAAAGGCAGCAGGTCCTCTAGTTGTTGTCTTTCTTCCTGCATTGCGTCACTTCTCCCTATCCTCTGGCCCAAGAATAAGTTCATATCACCTACCATCAACATATAAACGTATTAGGACAACATTCTCCATGGGGCTAAACAACAATGATCATCATCCTTGATCCAATTCATGGATCCAGCGCTTCTTATATGTATAAGTTGAGAGTATTTTTGAGTTGCAAACTGATGAGCAAACAAAAAATGGTCATTGTTGCAGTATAGGGTGCCCTCATAAACAACAAAAGCATATCTTTCTATTTCTAACTTGAAAACAATCATCCCACGGTCATGCCCAACAGCAAGAAGATTCATATCAAGATGTGCTACAAGGATCTAGAAGCAATCATGGTCTCTACGAAATGTTTGGACACCTCTACAATACTTAGATACATCTCAAACTCAGATACTTTTATCTTCTAAATTTTAACAATAATGTCATAGCGTGGATGGAACATCACACGAGACATATAGTTCACATGCCCTCTTAAAAGTTAAAATATCCAACTTCCTAAGCTTGGTACTCGAGAAAAAAAACATACTAACGTTTCACAAATGAATTATCTACAAATTTTTCACGTGCCCTCCTAAAGTATCCAACTTCCCAGGCCTTGATCTCTAAGAACAAAACTAACTTTTCACAAACGAATTATCTACAAACTTTTCACATGCCCTCTTAAATTATCCAACTTGCCAGGCCTTGGTATCCAAGAACAAAACAAACTAACTTTTCACAAATGAATTACATGCAAACTGAGATGGTACTCAAGAAAGAGGAGTAACAGAAAAAAAAGAGTTAATATATCTCTAATGAAATAGATATAAATTCACCAAGCAATTGAATCTGCATGCCATTCAATCTTCTTGGTGACCATCTACTCCTGACACAATCAATGGCAAGCTGGGATGAAAAGCAGCAGCCCAGTTCACTCCACGGTCATGACATTCCAAAACATATTTGACAACAACATCACCCTCTCCAAAAATATCTATGTTCATTTGTGTTAACCTTAATATCATCAGCAGACGGTTTTCCTCCTTGGAGCACAAATATCCCATACACAATCAGTCTGATCCAAGGGGCTTCAAATGACCAATTCCTTAGGATGAAAAGAAACACACATTACATAAAAAATGTCGCCAGTAAGGTCAGATACAAGTTCAAGATTTCCAGTTCCATATCGTTATTATTTGTTCATCATTGGCACTGACAATCTGAGGATATTCATTGTGGAACTTAACTCTCCGGATATAGGCAACGGTGCATATTGTAGTTCCATGTATTGATCTTAAAGACATTCCCTGTAACATTATCAAGTAAATTGGAGTTTTAACAACTTTTCATAATTGTATTTTTGACTGTTATGTCAGATGACTTGTAGTTAATATCATTTACAATTGAAGACACTACTCTTTAGATGTCCTAAATATACACGCACAATTTCTACATAAAAAGCTACAGGGCTAGGAAGCTTCACTAAACCTACCAATTCTAAAATAACTTTGTTCCTTCGATGGGAGAGGGAGGGATTTTTTCTTGTATCTCTCCTTTGGCTGAGTGGCTGCACTATGAGAGTCATTTCTAAGCCTGCCAAAATCACCAAGGACTTATCATCTGGCCCAATCCCTGCCCATTCAGAAGGTTTTAAACTAGGTATACCAGTTTGATTACCTTGCAACCTTTTTCCTTGCATGTAATTTCTCACCCCACCCTCCATCGGGTAGTGAGACTGATATATTCCTCATAGATCCAAACAACAATTGACTCTATTCCTCATAGCTCATGAATAAGAGATCCAAACAACAATTGACTCACAAACAGGGAAAGATAGCATTTTCTTCCCAACCACCCAAGCTAGACCCAATTGACACCACTACAAAACTTGCCACTAGACGTGTGCAATTTCCAGACATTTTACAATATAGAGCAAGTAAAGGTAATCTCCTAGTTGATACATGAAAATTTTGTCAAAATACACGAGGGACTCAAACAACACCAATGTTCAAGACCCTCTCCATGTCACCAAGGTGTTAGACTCCCACCATTCCAGGATATAAAAATGTATCCATTGAAATCCATATCAATCATCCAATTGATGGAACTACTGAAAAATGAACCTTGGTGATTAGTTTCAAAGTGCTACTCAATATCTGAAATACATAAAAAAAAGAGAGGTTCACATGGACCACAAAACATGCAATAAATATCCAAGCCAGTTGGCTTACCTACAGACACAAACACGGCTGAGCCTTGTGAAAATGTACTCCTCTAACCGACCCATCATGCTCATCAAATCTATCAATGTTCCCATCTGATAATGCCATAACTGAATAACCCCACCGTGAAGACTGGCCAGGATCCATGGCCTTTTCATATAAAAGCTCAACCCCTTTATCCAGTTACTCTGGGACTCGAATTTGGTTGACATTGCAAATGATCTTCTAGCCTATATACCATAAAAGGGGTTGAATCAGCATACAGAACTAGTACAAACCCTAGACCAAACCCCACATGCAATTTCATGAATGATCCAAACCATTTGCCCCATATTTATGTGGTATTGTAGTGATGCGTTATTATTTCTCCTTTAAGATTCTTATTTATAACAAACATTTTGAGGCATTCCCCTCCTTTATGGGGAGAAATTGCTTAATGTAAATTTTATAGATGGCCTTGCTCTCACTACAAAGCTCATTCAATCGTTTAGTGGAGGGAATGACACAATGTCTTGATAACGTCACTACATCAACAGGCATCATGGTTAATCAAGAAAGGATAGAGGCCTTTATTATTTGGGCAGGAAGACTTTCTAGATTGGCTTGTCAACTAGGGGATTATTGTTTCTTAATAGAACTTAAGGTTGGGTTCCCTCACTTGCCTTGATAGTTCCTCTTCATAGAAACTTGAGGTAAGTGAATTCAAAGAAACTCTTGAAGTTATGATCATTTATGTGTTATTTATGTTGACGATGCATATGCTGGTAATGCAATCGGTGTTGATAAGGCAAATTCTGTATCTCTCCCAATAAAGTAAATCATTTTCCTTTTCTACAGGGAAATCCCTTTACTAGTGAGGGAAGGGTATTCCTTTCCTCTAACTCAAGGAATCACCTTTCCAGTATAAAATGAAAGTCATTTTCTTACAGAAGATTAGAGAAGTATAAATCTCAAAAATAATTAAGAAGTAATTTGAAAAACGAACTTGAGAATTGGTTGAAACATGTTCTTGAGAGGAGATCCTAAAAAGAAGCAAAGCATAGTTAATCATTAAAAAAGAATGACTTCTGGAGACAACAATGATAACTACCAGTACTATAGAAAAGAAATTGCGGGGGGGGTCGTACGCTGCCTCCAAAAGTGGGAATTAGAAGTGGTTTTCTTTGGAGATTGAACAAATAAAAATTAAATACAAGACCATACCAATCTCAATTTTGGATTTGAACATTTAGAACTCACTCTTTTTGTTTGTTTGTCACCAATTATTCCAAAGCAATTAGATTTTTGTGCTGAAGTTTTAAATATCCCATAGCTTCCATGAGAGAAAATAGATTTATGTATTGAATTTGCCTATGGATTTTGAAAATTGCAGTTGCCTCCTCTTATCAGGAAACCTAGTCATATGCTTTGTTGACCTCCAAGACGATAATAATTCCATTAACTACTAATAACATAAATTTTGTTTCTCACCCCCATCATCTACCGCATTCTGGATGATTTTGAAAAAGTGATTCTCAAAAGAATCCCCGAGAGGCCCTCGAAATAGAATCAAAAAATCCTGCATGCACAAAAATCAAGTCGACCTACATGAAGGGGCAAGTCGGCCTAAAGAGAGCAATTTGTACCCCTCACAAGCCTATAAATAAGAAGGAACTCAACCTCATTGTGATTCACCAAAAGAAAGTTCGATATTCTCAAGATAGACGCTGGTAAAAGGACGAAAAGGAAGGCAAAGAACTAGATCTAAGTTTTTGGGCCTCTCTCTCTCTCTCTCTCTCGTGTTAGGGTTTCTACATTTGATGGGCAGAAGAATTTGTTGGGGAAGTCGAAGTTGCAGAAGAATTTGTTGGGCAAGTCAAAGTTGCAGAAGAGTTTGCTGGGCATATCGAAATTGCAGAAGAATGTGTTGGGTAGGTCGAAGTTCCAGAGAAATCTGGTGGGCAAGTTGAAATTGCAGAAGTTGTTGGAATCAACTTCTTGTCATTTTCCCTGTTTCATGCAGTTTCATAAAAAGTATACCCCGAGTTTTTGGCACTTTTTGGACTGTTACTCTACCCATTTACAGAAATTCATTTCTTAACATTTCCTAATTTTGATTTCCTTCAGTTCCTTGATTATTTTGATTTTGACTTATTTGGGGTATAGTGATGGGATTTTTAACTTTCACATTAACAGTAAACCCTTAAAAATAATCCAAATCCTGTTACAATCATTCATGCTAGTTTATCATTTGGTTTCTCATTATTTTGTTGCTAAGATGGAACACTTGAAGAAAGAAACTAACAATCAATTCCTTGGTGAGGAGCATACAATGATCTCTTTGATTTCGGTGGGAACAAGTGTCAAATAATACACAAACTCCTCAACATTTTTGCTATAAGATAAGTGTTGACGAATGTACAGGAATGTATCAAAATAACTAACAACATAGTTAAAACCTCAAATTCGTTTGCAACCCTTTGGAAACAAAATGTTGTTCAAAAATGCATTTGGATAACTAGCAACAAAAGGTAAAACATAATGTATTTTTGATAGCCCTCTGGATAACAAAAAGCTAAAAACTACTATATTTTTGGTAACCCTTCAAAGTATGGACCATACTGATCCTACTAGCTATTCATGTCTTGACAACGCTCTTAAGCTACTTTGGAAATGAAACAAAAGAAGCCCCTGCTGAAACTGAAAATAAAAACTTAATAAAAAATTCGCAAACGCTAGTTATGATCGTTTTATACTCGAAGGAAATTTTAGGATTATTTCAAATAGTGTCATTTGAATTAGTAAAATGAGATAGGTTTCCTATAAGAAACCATCCATTTTGCATGATGTTATGTAATTTTCGTCCTAAATCCCACAAATTTTACTATTCTCTTAAAATAGCTCCCAAGGTTCTTTAAGAAAATCATTACCCTTGAAGTCGCTCCCTGAGGTTCTTTAAGAAAATTATTTACCTTTGCAAACCCCCAAGTTCAAAGGTCGGTTTCCAATTTATTCAATCTAATTACAGTACCACTACAAAATGACAGTTAAGCGATCCTATTTACTCAACGTGGAAAATTATTCTTCATTATGGGGTTGCATATAGAATGACATTGTCATTGTCGAAGCTTAAAATAAACGAAAAAACGGCCAACGTTGTATCGACGGAGGAGGATTAGTGTGAATATCCAACGGTTCGGTTTAACTCAGGTTAGAATCCAGCTAGCTCTCGGATGCTTTATCGCATTTTCCATGTTCGTTCCTAGGCTCCCTCTCTGTCTTTCTCCATGCTCACTGCAGTGCCGGTGTTACCGTCAGCCCAGGGCCGAGGACTCGATGCATGGTCTCAGTTACAGGGTTATAGTTTCTCTTCCACTGCGGATTATGGGTGAGGGCAGGGTAACCCTGTTTTATTATTTGACCCTATGTTCTGTTATTTGTTTTCATCGTTTTCATTTCTTATTGCTAATTGCAAATGTGGTGTCTCTACAGGTTCATCTCCAGAGGACCTAGGAATTACCTGTCAAGGCAGTGTGATGAAATTCCAACCAGATTTCCTTGCTCGATATGATCCAGGTAAGAAGCTTCCACTGTTTTCTGGTTGTCTGGATCTGGGTGGTTGTGGGCCCTAGTATTGCAGCAATAATGCTGCAACTCCTGGGACTCCCTTCTTTACTTTTATCAACCCGGTAGTTCGTAAAAAACTTGGAAGCGACGATGCTATATGCACAAGTACTAGCTCTTGCCGCAGGCTGTCACTTGATCAGCTGGCACAAGTCCACTAGGAGCTTAAGCCAACTTCTTTCTGCAAATAGAGTAGCCTCTGTTGAGTTACCATCGTTATTATTTGTTCATCATTGGCACTGACAATCTGAGGATATTCATTGTGGAACTTAACTCTCCGGATATAGGCAACGGTGCATATTGTAGTTCCATGTATTGATCTTAAAGACATTCCCTGTAACATTATGAAGTAAATTGGAGTTTTAACAACTTTTAATAATTGTATTTTTGTCTGTTATGTCAGATGACTTGTAGTTAATATCATTTACAATTGAATACACTACTCTTTAGATGTCCTAAATATACACGCACAATTTCTACATAAAAAGCTACAGGGCTAGGAAGCTTCACTAAACCTACCAATTCTAAAATAACTTTGTTCCTTCGATGGGAGAGGGAGGGATTTTTTCTTGTATCTCTCCTTTGGCTGAGTGGCTGCACTATGAGAGTCATTTCTAAGCCTGCCAAAATCACCAAGGACTTATCATCTGGCCCAATCCCCGCCCATTCAGAAGGTTTTAAACTAGGTATACCAGTTTGATTACCTTGCAACCTTTTTCCTTGCATGTAATTTCTCACCCCACCCTCCATCGGGTAGTGAGACTGATATATTCCTCATAGATCCAAACAACAATTGACTCTATTCCTCATAGCTCATGAATAAGAGATCCAAACAACAATTGACTCACAAACAGGGAAAGATAACATTTTCTTCCCAACCACCCAAGCTAGACCCAATTGACACCACTACAAAACTTGCCACTAGACGTGTGCAATTTCCAGACATTTTACAATATAGAGCAAGTAAAGGTAATCTCCTAGTTGATACATGAAAATTTTGTCAAAATACACGAGGGACTCAAACAACACCAATGTTCAAGACCCTCTCCATGTCACCAAGGTGTTAGACTCCCACCATTCCAGGATATAAAAATGTATCCATTGAAATCCATATCAATCATCCAATTGATGGAACTACTGAAAAATGAACCTTGGTGATTAGTTTCAAAGTGCTACTCAATATCTGAAATACATAAAAAAAAGAGAGGTTCACATGGACCACAAAACATGCAATAAATATCCAAGCCAGTTGGCTTACCTACGGACACAAACACGGCCGAGTCTTGTGAAAATGTACTCCTCTAACCGACCCATCACGCTCATCAAATCTATCAATGTTCCCATTTGATAATGCCATAACTGAATAACCCCACCGTGAAGACTGGTCAGAATCCATGGCCTTTTCATATAAAAGCTCAACCCCTTTATCCAGTTACTCTGGGACTCGAATTTGGTTGACATTGCAAATGATCTTCTAGCCTATATACCATAAAAGGGGTTGAATCAGCATACAGAACCAGTACAAACCCTAGACCAAACCCCACATGCAATTTCATGAATGATCCAAACCATTTTCCCCATATTTATGTGGTATTGTAGTGATGCGTTATTATTTCTCCTTTAAGATTCTTATTTATAACAAACATTTTGAGGCATTCCCCTCCTTTATGGGGAGAAATTGCTTAATGTAAATTTTATAGATGGCCTTGCTCTCACTACAAAGCTCATTCAATCGTTTAGTGGAGGGAATGACACAATGTCTTGATAACGTCACTACATCAACAAGCATCATGGTTAATCAAGAAAGGATAGAGGCCTTTATTATTTGGGCAGGAAGACTTTCTAGATTGGCTTGTCAACTAGGGGATTATTGTTTCTTAATAGAACTTAAGGTTGGGTTCCCTCACTTGCCTTGATAGTTCCTCTTTAAACTAGGTATACCAGTTTGATTACCTTGCAACCTTTTTCCTTGCATGTAATTTCTCACCCCACCCTCCATCGGGTAGTGAGACTGATATATTCCTCATAGATCCAAACAACAATTGACTATATTCCTCACAGCTCATGAATAAGAGATCCAAACAACAATTGACTCACAAATAGGGAAAGATAACATTTTCTTCCCAACCACCCAAGCTAGACCCAATTGACACCACTACAAAACTTGCCACTAGACGTGTGCAATTTCCAGACATTTTACAATATAGAGCAAGTAAAGGTAATCTCCTAGTTGATACATGAAAATTTTGTCAAAATACACGAGGGACTCAAACAACACCAATGTTCAAGACCCTCTCCATGTCACCAAGGTGTTAGACACCCACCATTCCAGGATATAAAAATGTATCCATTGAAACCCATATCAATCATCCAATTGATGGAACTACTGAAAAATGAACCTTGGTGATTAGTTTCAAAGTGCTACTCAATCTCTGAAATACATAAAAAAAAGAGAGGTTCACATGGACCACAAAACATGCAATAAATATCCAAGCCAGTTGGCTTACCTACAGACACAAACACGACTGAGCCTTGTGAAAATGTACTCCTCTAACCGACCCATCATGCTCATCAAATCTATCAATGTTCCCATCTGATAATGCCATAACTGAATAACCCCACCGTGAAGACTGGCCAGGATCCATGGCCTTTTCATATAAAAGCTCAACCCCTTTACCCAGTTACTCTGGGACTCGAATTTGGTCGACATTGCAAATGATCTTCCAGCCTATATACCATAAAAGGGGTTGAATCAGCATACAGAACTAGTACAAACCCTAGACCAAACCCCACATGCAATTTCATGAATGATCCAAACCATTTGCCCCATATTTATGTGGTATTGTAGTGATGCGTTATTATTTCTCCTTTAAGATTCTTATTTATAACAAACATTTTGAGGCATTCCCCTCCTTTATGGGGAGAAATTGCTTAATGTAAATTTTATAGATGGCCTTGCTCTCACTACAAAGCTCATTCAATCGTTTAGTGGAGGGAATGACACAATGTCTTGATATCGTCACTACATCAACAGGCATCATGGTTAATCAAGAAAGGATAGAGGCCTTTATTATTTGGGCAGGAAGACTTTCTAGATTGGCTTGTCAACTAGGGGATTATTGTTTCTTAATAGAACTTAAGGTTGGGTTCCCTCACTTGCCTTGATAGTTCCTCTTCATAGAAACTTGAGGTAAGTGAATTCAAAGAAACTCTTGAAGTTATGATCATTTATGTGTTATTTATGTTGACGATGCATATGCTGGTAATGCAATCGGTGTTGATAAGGCAAATTCGGTATCTCTCCCAATAAAGGAAATCATTTTCCTTTTCTACAGGGAAATCCCTTTACTAGTGAGGGAAGGATATTCCTTTCCTCTAACTCAAGGAATCACCTTTCCAGTATAAAATGAAAGTCATTTTCTTACAGAAGATTAGAGAAGTATAAATCTCAAAAATAATTAAGAAGTAATTTGAAAAACGAACTTGAGAATTGGTTGAAACATGTTCTTGAGAGGAGATCCTAAAAAGAAGTAAAGCATAGTTAATCATTAAAAAAGAATGACTTCTGGAGACAACAATGATAACTACCAGTACTATAGAAAAGACATTGCGGGGGGGGGGGGGGGTCATACGCTGCCTCCAAAAGTGGGAATTAGAAGTGGTTTTCTTTGGAGATTGAACAAATAAAAATTAAATACAAGACGATACCAATCTCAATTTTGGATTTGAACATTTAGAACTCACTCTTTTTGTTTGTTTGTCACCAATTATTCCAAATCAATTAGATTTTTGTGCTGAAGTTTTAAATATCCCATAGCTTCCATGAGAGAAAATAGATTTATGTATTGAATTTGCCTATGGATTTTGAAAATTGAAGTTGCCTCCTCTTATCAGGAAACCTAGTCATATGCTTTGTTGACCTCCAAGACGATAATAATTCCATTAACTACTAATCACATAAATTTTGTTTCTCACCCCCATCATCTACCGCATTCTGGATGATTTTGAAAAAGTGATTCTCAAAAGAATCCCCGAGAGGCCCTCGAAATAGAATCAAAAAATCCTGCATGCACAAAAATCAAGTAGACCTACATGAAGGGGCAAGTCGGCCTAAAGAGAGCAATTTGTACCCCTCACAAGCCTATAAATAAGAAGGAACTCAACCTCATTGTGATTCACCAAAAGAAAGTTCGATATTCTCAAGATAGACGTTGGTAAAAGGATGAAAAGGAAGGAAAAGAACTAGATCTAAGTTTTTGGGCCTCTCTCTCTCTCTCTCGTGTTAGGGTTTCTACATTTGATGGGAAGAAGAATTTGTTGGGGAAGTCGAAGTTGCAGAAGAATTTGTTGGGCAAGTCAAAGTTGCAGAAGAGTTTGCTGGGCATATCAAAATTGCAGAAGAATGTGTTGGGTAGGTCGAAGTTCCAGAAAAATCTGGTGGGCAAGTCGAAATTGCAGAAGTTGTTGGAATCAACTTCTTGTCATTTTCCCTGTTTCATGCAGTTTCATAAAAAGTCTACCCCGAGTTTCTGGCACTTTTTGGACTGTTACTCTACCCATTTACAGAAATTCATTTCTTAACATTTCCTAATTTTGATTTCCTTGAGTTCCTTGATTATTTTGATTTTGACTTATTTGGGGTATAGTGATGGGATTTTTAACTTTCACATTAACAATAAACCCTTAAAAATAATCCAAATCCTGTTACAATCCTTCATGCTAGTTTATCATTTGGTTTCTCATTATTTTGTTGCTAAGATGGAACACTTGAAGAAAGAAACTAACAATCAATTCCTTGGTGAGGAGCATACAATGATCTCTTTGATTTCGGTGGGAACAAGTGTCAAATAATACACAAACTCCTCAACATTTTTGCTATAAGATAAGTGTTGACGAATGTACAGGAATGTATCAAAATAACTAACAGCATAGTTAAAACCTCAAATTCGTTTACAACCCTTTGGAAACAAAATGTTGTTCAAAAATGCATTTGGATAACTAGCAACAAAAGGTAAAACATAATGTATTTTTGATAGCCCTCTGGATAACAAAAAGCTAAAACCTACTATATTTTTGGTAACCCTTCAAAGTATGGACCATACTGATCCTACTAGCCATTCATGTCTTGACAACGCTCTTAAGCCACTTTGGAAATGAAACAGAAGAAGCCCCTGCTGAAACTGAAAATAAAAACTTAATAAAAAATTCGCAAACGCTAGTTATGATCGTTTTATACTCGAAGGAAATTTTAGGATTATTTCAAATAGTGTCATTTGAATTAGTAAAATGAGATAGGTTTCCTATAAGAAACCATCCATTTTGCATGATGTTATGTAATTTTCGTCCTAAATCCCACAAATTTTACTATTCTCTTAAAATAGCTCCCAAGGTTCTTTAAGAAAATCATTACCCTTGAAGTCGCTCCCTGAGGTTCTTTAAGAAAATTATTTACCTTTGCAAACCCCCAAGTTCAAAGGTCGGTTTCCAATTTATTCAATCTAATTACAGTACCACTACAAAATGACAGTTAAGCGATCCTATTTACTCAACGTGGAAACTTATTCTTCATTATGGGGTTGCATATAGAATGACATTGTCATTGTCGAAGCTTAAAATAAACCAAAAAACTGCCAACGTTGTATCGACGGAGGAGGATTAGTGTGAATATCCAACGGTTCGGTTTAACTCAGGTTAGAATCCAGCTAGCTCTCGGATGCTTTATCGCATTTTCCATGTTCGTTCCTAGGCTCCCTCTCTGTCTTTCTCCATGCTCTCTGCAGTGCCGGTGTTACCGTCAGCCCAGGGCTGAGGACTCGATGCATGGTCTCAGTTACAGGGTTATAGTTTCTCTTCCACTACGGATTATGGGTGAGGGCAGGGTAACCCTGTTTTATTATTTGACCCTATGTTTTGTTATTTGTTTTCATCGTTTTCATTTCTTATTGCTAATTGCAAATGTGGTGTCTCTACAAGTTCATCTCCAGAGGACCTGGGAATTACCTGTCAAGGCAGTGTAATGAAATTCCAACCAGATTTCCTTGCTCGATATGATCCAGGTAAGAAGCTTCCACTATTTTCTGGTTGTCTGGATCTGGGTGGTTGTGGGCCCTAGTATTGCAGCAATAATGCTGCAACTCCTGGGACTCCCTTCTTTACTTTTATCAACCCGGTAGTTCGTAAAAAACTTGGAAGCGACGATGCTATATGCACAAGTACTAGCTCTTGCCGCAGGCTGTCACTTGATCAGCTGGCACAAGTCCACTAGGAGCTTAAGCAAACTTCTATGAGATCTTAGAAGAAGCTTTTAACTGTGATGGACGGAAGCTAACTCAACAGAGGCTACTCTATTTGCAAAAAGAAGTTGAAAGCGGAAAAAAAATGCAAACCCTAGTTTTACTGACTAACCCTATCGGTGCAAGAAAAGAGATGAAATCGGTGGAAATGGATGCCATTTACTCTTGGAAAGGTAAAATTCATGTGACTAAGCTACTTCTAAAGTAAAATCTAGAAAAAACATCTTTTTGCATTTTTGAGTAATTTTACAGAATTATTATGCATGTGCTTTAACTATTTTTTATTGTGCAGAGGTTGATTGGCGAAAAGAAATGGGGTAGGCACTTGCAGGAGGTTGGGAAGGTGAGAAGAGGGCATAAGGGGTCCCTAACACCCTTCCAGAGAGTTTCACAGTGATTAGATCTCGAAAAACCACTCAGGTGAACTTCTAAAGGGAGTCTGCCGGGGTTCTACAGGATGTTTTACAAGAAGATCTGAAAGAGGATTTTGGAGGGTTGATGGTGGAAAAACGGTGGGAAAGTGGAAATGGAGGTTGGATGAGGATGAAAAGGGCCTAAGGGGCCCCTAGCACCCTTCTAGAGAGTTTCACAGTGATCAGATCTCGAAAAACCGCTCACGTGAACTTCTACAGGAAGTCTGCAGGGGTTCTATAGGATGTTCTACAGGAAGATCCTAAAGAGGATTTTGGAGGGTTGATTGAGGAAAAACAGTGGAAAAGTGGAAATGGAGGTTGGATGAGGATGTGAAGGGGTCTATGACCAGGTGAATGAGGCTAGGGAATGATGAAGGTGGTTGGATTTGTTCAAGGATGGAGGGAGCAATGTTGCACAAGAATGTAGAAATTAGGTCAAATTGGTAAAGTGTGGCAAATGAAGGGAAGGAATCTTGGATTAGGGGTTGGAGTAGGTGGTATGATGGAGGAAGGATAGACAGGGAGGTATTACAGATGCTCTGCACACTATTTCTCAAAATTGATCGAAGAAAGACTAGAAAAACCAAAGATCTAGCTATTTTGACCTACTTTGACCTACAAACCAGAAATATGATGAACATAAGTTTATTGGCAGAAAATAATGCAAGATAACTATGGAAAATAAGCAAGAATAGATTATAAACATGCAAGTACAACTGGTATCAACTTTCCTAACTAAAAATCTAACACTAGCAATTGCATGAAGAGGGAAAAACAGTGTTTTTGTGGCAACAAGGACGCCTTGGTCTCAGCTCATGGTCCCAAGGAGGGAGAGGTGAGATCAAGGGTTGCTTGATGGCATTTTTCAAAGATATTTTCTATTACCAAACTATCAAATCAATCTGAAGCATGAAAAGCTATTTTAATCATCAAAAACAACCTAAGTAGCAAAGCAAGATTTTAACCTAAATAACAGAAATTATTCTAGGAATGCAGCAAAGACACATAAAAGTGGACAAAGGAGGTACTTGCACTTGGGTTGGGCCCAACCCCAAGAGCTACAACCTTCTAAGGAAGATCAGAGCTGGTGCAAAGCTGAATTCATCTTTATCGATAAAAAAATAATAGTTACATCCCAAAAAATGTCTACAAGAAAAAGCTCGAAAATGTGCTGATACAAAGCTGCACTAAAGTGCTAACCTACTGACTAAAATCTAACTACAATCTAACTAAAATCTAACTAAAAACTGACTAAAAACTGACTAACTGAATTGAGGCCCTAAGCCTTCTTATTTATACAAATTGAGGACCCCAACAGCCCTCCTAAACTTTAGGAACTCGGCTGCCAAAACTTGCAGTTAACAGTAGTCCTACTTGACTTGCTTGGCTACCCCTTGTGGTCCGAGTTTTTGATGGAGAATTCAAGGTAAGGGCTCATAAATGAAAGGGACACCTTCCTACAAATCCTCTCCCTTGTTTTTCCACAAATTTGGCTGCCAAGTGCTCATTAAACCTTTGATTTTGTCTCAAAATTGACCAAAAAAACTGCATAAAGCACACATTAGACTTGTTGGCATAATGACTAACCCAATTCACTCTATTAGCATAAACATAATAAAAAACATGCAATAAACTAATGAGAGTAGTGGATTAAGTCAAATTAGGAGGCTGAATGAACCCATATAATTACTCATTTCTGGGGCTCATCATCACCCTCCTACTGAAAGTGTTGCTCATCCTCTGAGCAACTAATCTATCTCTTCATCTTTGATGGCCCTGGTGGCCTCCTTATCATCCCAAGCTTCTGATGTGGTCTACTCATGTGTGCCATAAAATTTTGCCTTCTTGTCCATGTCCTTCCACTGTTCCTTCTATTCTACTTGTTTGAATTCTTGTGCATTTCCTGGCCTTAAAATACATGGAGGTTTGCCTTTTTCTTTTTCCTTTTTGTTTTGTAGGTATGCTTAATGCAGCAAGCACAGCTGCTGCCTCCCTTGCCAAGATTTCAGGGGATGTTTCTTTCCGCTGCTCTTTTTCCTTGCTTCCTGTAGAAATCCCTATGTCAACTGTTTCTGCGTGTGTTGCTAAGATCTCAGGGTGTGTCTTTTCCCTTTGTTTTTGTGTGCCTACTTTGGCTGTGGCATCCTTCATTTGCGCTTTCTTGGCCTTTTTCTTCCCAACCTTTTTCCTTTTTCGCCTTCTCTGTTTTTGCTGTTCTCCTTTTCTGTCTCATGCTCAGCGGTCTTGTCAAATTCCTCTTTTTCCTTCTATTCTTCCTCTGTTTTTCCCTCTACTTGAATGTCCTGTGCTCCCTCATCAATGTTCTTCTCAATTTCTTCAGTTGGCATGGTGTTGAGTTTGTGTTTTAACTAGAAAAGAAAATGCTCAGGTGGAAGAAAAAACAGCCAATCACTGAAACAGAGGATAGTTGAATTCGGTTTTTTTTTTTTTTTCTAGATCAAAGATGGAATTTCTCGTGTGCTCTTTATAATATCAAATGGGAATAATTCCCCTGTTTTAAAATTGTTGTCACCCAGAATTTGGTCTGTTTGTTTATGAAAGAATAGAATTTTTGTTTTTACAGGTAGAGCACAAGGATCAGGTTCTCTTCTCAGCACACAGACAGATATGCAAATCAATTTTTTTTTTACACACGCACAGGCTGGCATCCACGGCTGCATATATCTTCCCTACAGGAGAATTTAAAAAGAAAATGTGGAGGAGATTTTTGATGCAGGAAAACTGGGGAAACTCAGTGCAATATGCATGCAAACGTTTTACTTCCACTACACAGGTAGAATTTTCCTCTGATTTTCCAATCTAATGCTGTTCAATTCACCACCTTGCACAAACATACCATGCATAGAGGAGTTTTTCTGATCCTACCTCGTTTTGAGCTTGAAATTCGCTGAAAATCCCGGGTTTTCTTTCTTAAGGGTTGTTTTCTGCCTTTCCTGTAGAAGCCTTCCTGTAGAAGGCTCCCGTTTCTTGTAGAACGAAACTGTGCTTCCTGTAGAATGCCGATAAGCATGAGGGTTTTGAAAAATGGCCGAGAAAGATTGGTTTACTGCTATGGAGGTGGTATGGAGCTTGTTGCAGCTGTAGGGACGATGATAAAATGGAAACAACGGTGGGGAGAGTATTTCAAAGATGAGTTCGATTGGTTGTTTACAGAGACTTCCGTTGATGGAGGGTGAGCTGGCCAAGTGCACGCTGGCCCCATGCAGACCGTTGGTCCCCACTGCAGTGTTATTATGAACAATATGTTCTCTGCCTGTAATCATTTCCATCAATTACGTTGGAGTTTAAACAGCCACTACTATCTGTTTTCAGTTTTCTTCCCGAGATGGCTGAGCACACGTGTCGATTGCACCCACCGAGCGCTGTTTGAACTGGATGAGGGTGGCCAGTTAGCTGGCCACCGATCGTGTTTAATCACAACCATCTCATTGTTTACGCAGTTCTTAAATTACATTCATGCAACAGAGGAATGGGTTTAGTCACGTACCTGGAAGTCAAATGCATTTGTTGTGAGGTGCTGTGGCCTTTCATTCTGCTGCATGCCTTTGTTTCTGTGGATGCATGCTGGTTTGGTTGCTGATATGTGGCTATTTTTTGTGTGCAGGTATCCTCTGGCTGAATGTAAGTTGTAGGATTCTGTTTCAACGTTCAGATTTGCACTCTCATGCTGCTGATGTTGGATTTTTGCAGGACAACGACTTGTTTTCTCCATAGCTCCCAAACGATAGATCGGATTGACTTGAAAATTTCTGAGCATGTTTATATCATCATTATGCACCTCCCATAGAAAAATTGTGGTCGATGGATGCACAAATTTCGAGAAAAACTGAAAATGGCTGAAGGTGACGGAGATCAATTTTTCGGAAACCGTGCACTAGAGTTGGCTGAAATTGCTTGGGAAGGTTACTATCACCCATATGCATCTCCCCATGAAACAGGTTTTGAAATGGATGCACGGATATGGAGAAAATGCAAAAATGGTTGAAGGTCATGGAGGCTGATCTCTTAGAAACCGTGCACTGGAATTGGTTGAAATTGCTCGGGCATGTTGCCATCATCCCTATACAACTCCCCATAAAATAGTTTTTTAAATGGATGCATCGTTTTCAAGTTAGGGAGAAAACAAATTTCTGCTCTATGTATTTTTGATTCAAAGCATTCTGCAGTTTTTTGCACAGTAAGAAAAAATGAGCTTGGGCTATAATGCAGACTGGAAATTGATGGGAGAGAGGTTTGAAGATTGTAGGAGGATTTATGAACCCTTTATGAAGCTTCCATGTTCGCCAAAATGCTTTTTAAAATTCATTTCTAGCTTTCTGTAATTTCTACAGGAACTTCCTGTAGAAAACACAGTTTTTAGAAAAGAAGCACAATGAGGTGAAAAAAATGATGGAGAAGGGTGAGGGATGGAAACAAAGATGTTTACAATTCTCATGGACCTATTCTCAACCTTCGAGTCCTCTTCTGAGATCGATTTTGACTTGTTTGTAGGCTTCCTGTAGAAGACACAGAATTTCCTGTAGAAGGTGAAATCTCAGTCCGAATGGGACCAAATCTTGGGAACGGGTGGTGGTCATGGACGAATGGATTGTGAGGGATGCTGGCAGCCTAGTGCTGACGTCTTTCCTTGTTTTGTGTGATCCTCCTAACCTGCAATGTCCTTCATGCAACCTGCAATTATTCAATAGAAATTAGGTTTTTTTTTTTTTTGACAACAACTAGGGCGCCTCATGGAGGTTTTCACTCTAATTGCCTACCCTGGGCGCCTCCAAGGGAGGTTTCACCCAGGGATCTTATTCTCTTTTTCTTTTCTCTTCTTTCCAACCCATTGACCGCCTCATGGAGGCTTTCAATCAATGAGCCAATCTGAGGAGATTTTCACCTTAGATTTTTATTTTCCTCTTATTTTCATTTTTTTTTTCCTACCCTACCCTACTTGAAAAACAAAATCATTTTCAAGTATAAGAATACTTACAATGGAGCCATGTGCACATCGAGATGATAGAAAAAATGATGTGGAGGTTTGAAATGCATGCTTTGACAGGTATCCAGATTTCAGAGACCAAACGATTTGACTTTGAAGGGATCAAGCATAGCTGAGGAAGAGAGTACTGCTGCAACTTAGTGACCATCTGGAACCATATCTTAATATAGCTCTGATATCCTTGGTCATTTTGCTGATCTGGATCATTCTCCATATCTTCTTCTATCATGGCCTTCTCATCTTCCTCTTTTTGCTGATTTTTCTCTTGAATACATGTAGGATTTGATGGTGACCATGAGGGAGCTCTCTCGATCTCTGATTCTGTTGTCTTCTCTTTATCAAGTGCAGCCCATGGTCCTTTAATCTCCTCTTTTGAATCTTCTTTTGTTGGATGTGGTCCTTCAATCTTGTTAATATAATCTCTGTTTTGCAATACTCTTCCTGAGCTATGGTGAATATCATTGAGCTCAAGAGCAGTTGTTTGGACAAGTTGTGCCTCAGCATTGTAATTGGGTTGAGCTACTCCAATGTGTGGGTTCGGAAATGGTGGTACGGGTAGTTGAGTGGAGGTGTATATTTGAGATGGATGTAGAAGGAGTTGTGGTTGGGTAGGCGGTGGAGGCAAAGGAGCGGGAGGAGAGTTGTACTGGGGCCTCCACCCCTGATGAGGTGTATTCCACTGAGGCTGTGGCTGAGCATAGGGGTGAAATGGATGAGTAGCTGGTTGAGCATGATATTGAGATGGACACGACCAAGGAGGGGGCGTGGACCAGGAAGGATGAGAAGGAGGACCCCAAGAAGGCATGGAAGTGGCTTGATAGGGGTCGTATAGGTCTGGGGATGTCCCTTGCATTCCCTGCTGGTAAGGTCTGGGTCTATGTGGCATCCTTTGGTTCATGAAATAGAGTGGTTCAGTGGCTCCTTTGGCACTCTGATATGCAACTTTAATTCTAGGCAAGGAAGGGAACTGGTTCGTAGGATGGTCTCTTTCACAAACAAAACACACTTCTATGGAGTGCAATGGACATTCGTTCCTAGGATTCTTTCTAGTGCACCTGGGACAAAAGATGGCCAAAGCCCTCTTAGCTTCCTCTTGCTTCCTTTGAATCCGCAAGGTATCCAGTTGCATGGCAAGAAACTGCCTCACCTCACTTTTGAAATCTTCCATCTGATTTGCAAATTCGTTTTTGGATAAGGTACTGCTCCCAACATTTCTGTTTTCAGCCATTTGCTCCAGAGGAATGTTTTCTTCTTCTTCTCCCCTAGAGGTTCTTCAAATATGTCTTGCTATCTGTTAACACCCAGGTTGTTCCCTATGACTCCCAAGGGAATACGGCCGGGGTAACCACTAACCAATCTTTGGATCACTGTTTCTAGCCAAACTGTGATCAGAGAGGGCTCTCTCTTTATGATTTGTATCTGTTATGATAGTGTTTTAGGCTAGATATTATGCACAGGTTTTGTTTATGTTTTGGTTGAAGAGTTTCTTTCAGGTCTCGTGATGTAGTGTTCAAAGAGTCAAATATCATTGGGCAATGGAGTCTATGGCTGCAGGTGTCTAGAAACCTTGAGGTGAATTGGTGAAACTTACAGGGCCATTTGGATACTTCATACAACAAAATTTTTGATTTATAACATGAACAGGTGAAAAAACCAGTGAAAGCATTTAAGAATTTTCACTAAAGTACTTAAGTATTTCCACCAAACTAGGTATGAGAAACGGATAGATGTCTCAGGAGCAAACTTGAATCCCTGGGAATGTCTATCACTGCAAAAGATATAGTTTTAAAGTGCAGCAATTAAGAATTACACTTCATTCACTATATCTGAAGAAAACATGGATAATAGCTTAGATTGAGTTCAGGGTAATCAATGATTAAATCCTGGAACTATTCTTCTACTTTGCTATTAAGTGTAAAACATTTAAACAATAAAAGAGAACAAAAGACTCGAAAACATGTAATACAGAGATTTAAGAAAGACTTATTGTTTTATGAAACACTCTGGAATCCTGCAACATTCACCATTCATCACAATGCATCAAAGTACGCCAAGCTTCGGAAGTTCCATTCACCCTTTGTATTATTTCTCTGAGAATTTTACAACAAGTGAGATCCCCAAAATGAAAATAACAACAACCCCTTAAGCTTATGTGCGGGGCGAATATATACTTACGATTTTTTACAAAAATATCTGAGTTCTAAGTTATCTCAGACTTAATATTCTCACCAACTTTTGAGATATTATTATCAGAAATTTATTACAGCATTGAATACAAAATAAAGGCGTCTTGATGTTCTGTCAGAAGATATTTTGGCCTTTGGGAGCTGCTGAGTCGGTTGGGATACTTTGATCAAATGCTGGAGAACCCGACTTTATGGCTCGTGCGCTGTATTTTGGGTCTGCCACCTGTGATTGTGATTGCTGCTGTGGTGACTAGATAGCCCTGCTGAGTTGGCTCAGCATCTGTCTTTTCCTTGTAGATTTATCCACCAAAATTATGCCTGTGCATGACTGCTTCATAAACTGGAGAAAATTAACGCTACAGGTTCTGGCTTGATAAGATTATCTGTGTCAAATTCCTCCAGACTTCCTGTGTGGGCAATTGGTGCTTCATGATTGCCTCCATAGTTTCATCTGCTTCTGTATACTTAAAGAAATTTGGTGGTGCATCAAACAGGTGATCAATTTCATTCATAATAAAAAACAGGTTGTCCACCCTATCATACAAATTCTGCCCTGATGCTGGCCCTGTTTCTGCTGAGGTACTGGGTTGTTTTGCAATTTGTGCTGCAGCATGGGCATCAATCCTTTTGATGTAGTTCTCCAGGGTAAGCAGTCTTCCTACACTGCTTAATATGCTGGGGAGGCCTCTGTTCTGTAATGCCAGGAATCTGTCCAGGAATTTGTTGATTTCGGTCTGCATATCCTGTGTTCTCCTCTCCAGCGTTCCAACTAGGCTTCGTAGTGTCAGGACTCTTTTAACTACTGAGATTGTCTCAGTCCTGTTAGCAATTCCCATGGTAGCTAGTTGAGAGCTAGTTTTGTTATTTAAAATATTGATCATTCTGCTGGCAGCATCTGGCATGTGGCCAAGGCTTGCTCTAGCTCTGTGTATTTCCCTGTTTGCCTTTGTAATGAGTACTATTTGCTCATCCATAGTCTCAATATACTGCCACTGATTGGTGATGGACCGACCAATGTTACCCCAGAGGAATGCTTTTAACTCTGCTGTTACCTTTTCTAGTGAGAGCTCCTTTTCAAGTTCAGTTATCCTCTTCTTTAGAGCTTTTACTTCTCGTTCCTTTGCAGCCTCACTCTGCTTGCTCTTATCAAGTCTTTCATTTACTTTAGTCAAAGATTTTTTGACTTCATCAAGCTCTTTCATTTGAGACTCAAGAACTTGGATTTCGGCTTGCAGCCTCTGCATATCCAGACTAGGAGTCTGCTCTGTTGTTGGTGTAGCTGTTGCTGTAGTTGGTGTTGTAGGCCTTGTCTGTTGAGGAGGAGGAGTAGTTGTTGGAGGGGCTTCCTCAAGATTGATTATTTCAGGAGGAGGCTGGGAGGTTTGGCCCTCTTCTTTTTGCTTTAATGCTGTCTGTAGTGCTGCCTTTGCAGCTTCTGATTCTCCTAGCTTGTCTTGAGTCCGAACCAGCTCCTTGTACAGAGATATCATTAGATCTGTGGCATCCTTTTCCAGCCTTTGCTGGGCAACCTCATCTGTTTGCGGATGGATGGTAGCTGGGAGCTTGATTTTCTTTCTTAAGGCCGCCATGTCTGCATCCCTTAGCTTCAACAGTTCTTGGATACCTTTAACATCTTTAGGATCATGTCCTATTTCTATGATTACATCTTCCAAGGACTTGATTCTGTTGTCCTTGGCTTGTGATGATGCTCTCTCCAATTCCAGCTGAGAGGCTGTATTATCAAGGCTGCTTTTCAATTTGTAATTTTCCAATGTTTCATCTGCCAAGGAGGCATACACCATTTCACCAGTTTGTTTATGCAGTTCGATTTTATCCATAGGGTGTATGTCTTTGGCCAGAACCTCCATGTTGGTTCTCAGGTAATCCGAGGCAGATTGGGGATGCAGAGTTGTGGGCATGAAGTGACTCATGATCATTTTGCCTTCACTTACATCAAAGGCAGACATGAGTCTTTGCTGATTAGTGGGAGCCAGGTTCAGCAAATGATTGTACAGCTGTATTTTAATAGGATCACTCCTCCTTTTAATGTCGATAAATTGCTGTTTGATGCTTACCTGTCCTTCTTTGTGCTGGCTGGAGGAGCTGACCTCTCCTCCTATAGCTCTATCATGTTCATGCTGGAATGAACTGGCTGAAACTTCTCCGCTGGGTGGGCCCATGCCCATTGCTTGTCTTATTGCTATGTCATCCTCTGGAAAGTCATTCAATCTTTGTCTTTTCTCTCCCTGATTGATGGATGAAGTCAGGGGAGTCTCTCTATCTCTTTTCCTGGTTAAGTCCTCCTTTTGCGGGGTTTGGAGGACCGAGGTATCAAAAGTAGTTTCTGCCCTAGGAGGCACTATTTCCTGAGCCTGTTGCTCAGTGGAACTTGGAGCATCCATCACTCTTTCTTGCTGCAAGGGCTGCTGTTTATTATATTGTACCTCTTCTTGCTGCTGCCCTTCTCCCTGCTGCTCCATTTCTTCCTGCTGCTGTAGCAATGTCTCCACTTGCTCTTCAGTCAATGGAGGTGGCTGCTCCACCTGCTTCCCTTTATCTTTGCTGGCTGTCTGCGGTGCTTTCCCGACAGTTTGCTGCTGTGTTGTTGATGATGTAGCAGCTGCTCCAAGCTGCTTTTTGTATGAGAGGGGAACCTGTCCACAAGTTTCTAAGTCAGCTTCCTTTTGAATATTTCTAGCCTCTCTCTCTAGTAGCTCTTCATCAGTAATTTCCTCTTCTAGGGTACCTTCTTCCCAACTTAATGCATTGGCATACTGTTCAATCTCAGGTTGTCTCTTGTGGGCATAGCTACCCAATTTGTATTTTATCCTCCTGAGGGAGACAAAATGATTGGGGTCATAGGGTATCCATTCAAAGCTAGTTTGCAGTCTGAGGCCCTCTAGGATATTGTTTGCCTCTTTCCACCCCTCCTCTTTTCTGTTGTATAGGAAAGGACCCAGCTGGTTCCTTACTTTTAACTGTGACTTCTTGTTCTTGCTCTGAAAATGGAGGTAGTCTGAGTTCCCAAACTGTCTGAAATATTCCAAGGCAAAAAGCCTCATGGGGACATACCTTGGCAACCTAAAAGGGTTCAACTCACAGCCATATATTCTGATGACTGTGTGGTTTTGGTAGAGGTACCAATTACCAATGCTGTAGGATTTATTCAAATGGAGAATTCTCCTCATGTCATCAGTTAGTCTTGGAGGAGGAATACCATGCAATACTGTCATGGCTGGATAAATGAATAAGTCAATGAACTCAGAGTATGTGTAAGGTGATACAGAGGTATGATGAAAAACAGAGGTCCAGAACACCACTGACCTTGGATTTCCCTGGGCATTGAGTTGCTTCAAAGGAAAAGAGAAGGTGGCTGGCTGATAAAACAAGAATAGGTGGTATATGTATGAGGTATACTTGAATAGTCTTTCCCTCTTCAAGTTCATAAACTGGTCATGGATTTTATCTGCAATGTATGTAGCATAATCATAATGTACAGCTGGGGGCTTACCAGGATAGAATAAAGACAGCATTGCCATTATGGTTTCATCCACATCCTCCATTCCCTTGAATCCTAGGGCATAGCTGATCAAATCCACTAACATCCTGCCCAATTCATTCAAGTACTGATATCCAATAGGAGGAGTTTTGACAGATTCAGAGCCTGGTTTTACAAACAGCTGATTGATTTTAATGAGTTGGTCACTTGACAGCTTGCTCCCTTTCTTTATCAAATTCTGAATATGGAGGGGGGTCAATTGCTTGGCAGTATGGAAATGCAGCATCTCATTTATACTCTCTGGGGTGATATGGAACAGGACTGAGCCTGTGGGGCTGATGACAGCTCTTTGGCTTGGGTCATAGCATTCCTGGCAGCTGTAGACCAACTCTGGCATAGGATTTACCTGGGGGAGGTTGTAGATGGGCAAGTTTGAGTCCCAAATCCCCAAGATGTCTGCTCCACTCAGGTGCTGGGCTTTCAACTCATTCAGCATCTGAATATTATATTTGGAGCCCATAAGAAACCAGTCCAGCATTTGATAATCCATATCTCCCAGGGCTTTCCATTCTAATTCCTGGTGAGGAGCGTTGAGGGGCTTGATATTCAGAGCAATAGGAGTGTCCATGGTTTTCTTTAAGCTCAACAACTGTAAGTGAACGGCTTAAAAGGATCAGCACAGAACAGAAGTGATTTTTGTAAAAACAGTTTTGAGTTTCAGGTACCAGAGGAGGAAATTATACAACAGCAATTGAAATACTGTTTATATCAGGAACAGGGCTACTGTCTGGTCTCACTATGTCCTCTTCAGCAGGTGAATTCCGTAAACAAAAGTTTTTCGGGAATGCGCAGAGAATACCCCCTTTTTTAGTGAAAATACAGGCAACAAGGCTCAGCTGGCGTTTTTGGACTTCACAATTACAAATGGGGTATATGCAGAGGGAAATGGCCGGTGAAATTATGAGTTTTATCGTCTCTTTAGCCCTCTGAGTAATTTTATTTTCAACTGCAGGCGTATGGAGGATAGAAAACGAAAAATACCTGGTAATTCACGAGCAGAGGTCGTGCACGCGTGCAAGGTTGGTGCTGTGGAGGTCGCCTTGGTCAACTGAGCAGGTTGGCGGATTTCAGGACGTAAACGGTCATGCAGAGGAAACAGTAGAGAAATGCATAAAAAATGGAAAGAAAAGGCGTTTTTTGGCTTAATATGGGCTTTTTACGATTTTGGCGCTTTTTTAGTGATGACGTCATTGGTGGGTCAAGGTCAAGTGACGTCAGCTGACGTCATCGGGTGACGTGGCGGTATGCTGTTGGTCCATGGGGGATGGTGCGGTGGCAGCCACATCAACGGCGAGGTGGACAAATAACGGAGACAAGGACAAGCGGACGTGACGTGGCGATATGATGTTGGACAACGGTTGGCGGTTAGGACCGTAGCGGTTACGGTTAAGGCTAGCCGCTACGGTCTCTCGGGGCGGTTTGGGTACGGTCCCGGAAGTGTCAGGCCTTGCTCCGAGAGCCTTCATCGTGCGACGCGTGGACTGGCCCTGACGTGACGCAACGTCACGTTCTCGGGCGCTAAAGGTCCGCTGCGGGGGCTGCTCCGATATCACTGTGGATCGTCGGATCCTTAGGATCTGATCCGACGGTGGGCGGAGCAACAAAGTGCTCGGGTTATATGCGCGGGCGGAAAACTTCAGATTATGGGTTTTTGTAAGGTTTTTCAATGTATTTCCATTAAATTGAACCCGCGCGCTGATGCTTGGAATAAACGCCAAGGGGGGTTTTGGACCTTGGTAATTTTTGCAAAGAGGGTTTAGGGGTGAAAGGGGTTTTTATGTGTGTTTTCAGCAGAGAGACTGTGAGGGTTGAGGGAGAGGATTTCTGCTCATAACCAGAGGTCAGAGCACATCCAAGACAAGGTTGACCACAGTCCCAGGTGGACTGAAGTCCCCTTAGACCATTTACTTGGCTATAATGCCAAAAGGAGAATATGTAGATATTGCTGGGATTTATACACCATGGTGTTTAATACTACTAGGGGAAAAGGTAATATAGGGGATTTACATAGTAGAATTAGAGTTAATATGGATGAGAGGGTGAGTGGAGAGGGAAACCATTTAAGTTTATGTGAAACAAACTTGGTTTTGAGAGTAGATCAAAATGAAAAGATTTTTAGACAAGAAATGTGGCTTTTAAAGATTAAGAACCACCATGAAAACTTAGTCATTTTCATGAATCTAAGCTGATGGGGGAATGTTAGAAATGAAATTGGAGGGGAATGAGGGAAATTAGTCATGCTTCCTGCTGTATCTTTTGCTTTGATGGAATTAACCACTTTGTCCATTGATAGATTTTGCCTTGGCAAAACACCTTTTGACATATGTGCAATGGTGAAAATACCCTTTCTGCAACCACAACTGCTTACCCAGCTATTTTCCTAGCATTTTTTGTTTCTCCTTGGAGGGTGCACTTGGACTTGCAAACCCTTACTTGCCTTTTCTTTTCATTGGCTTTTTCTTTATTCTTTTCTATCTACTTCTACCCTTATCTCTTCCAAGGTCCCAGATTGAGCTGTTGGGAACCTTTTCTTCTCTACCTGAACTACTTGTCTGCCAAGATTAAACAGTTTGGACAGACTCCTTTCTCTATTCTACAACAGAAAATTTAAACATGGCATGATCCAGATTAGACTTTTGGACCATCCATCAAAACTTTGAGGCCTTACCAAGTTATTGTCACAAATCAAACTTTGTAGGAAATATGTGATGTTTGAGTCATCAAAGCAGAGCATATTTAGACCTTCCATAGCCAATCATGAAATATGAAACCTATTGGTATAGGTAGCTAACAGTGGCTCCACATGGGGATGGTTTTTCACTTGAAAGACCAAGAACAGCAGGTCAGATCGCCTTGTTCTTTGACTGCCCATCTCAATCTTGAAATTCGCTGCTTTGATGTGTCAAAACTGTGTGCTTCCTTTTTGAAAGACCTCTGATCCTATTTGCCTTTTGCTGTTTGGTGAATCACTTAGGAAACTGCATTTTTACAATCTAAATAGAAATAATATGTACATCTGCATATATACAAGGGAACCTGATGTTGCAATCATGGGAAATAGTCAAAATAATGCTTCAACATCCTGCCATTGACAGGACCTTCATCCAAATCAGTATCATTTAAGCTTTTTAGGAAGTAAGTGTTGTTACCTTGCACTGCTTGGACAGCAAATGGTCCTCTCCAAAGGGAATCAAATTTCCCATGTTTTCCTTTTTCTTCTCTCCTTGCATCCCATTTAAGGACTTTATCACCAATGCTGAAATCCTCTGCCTTAGTTCTTCTATCAAAGGCCCTTTTTAATTTTTCTTGTAATATCTGCACTCTGCTGAAAACTTGTTCTCTTGTTTGCTGTAAACATATTATCTGATTGATCCTCCTTTGCATATCATTTGGTTCTGCTTGACTCTCTTGCAGAAGCTTCATAACAGGCACTCCTAGTGATGATGGAAATTTGGCTTCTAGTCCATAAACTAACTCATATGGGCTGGTCCCAATTGATCTTTTTGTTGTTAGTCTATCTGCCCATAAAGCATTGACTAGCTTCTTATGCCAATTCTTTTTATTTTCTTCCAATACCTTCTTTATGATGTTTACCAGGCTTTTGTTTGATGATTCAGCAAGGCCATTTCCTTGGGGATAGTATGCAGTAGAATGACCCAGGGTAATGTGAAATTTGTGGAAGAAATTCACCATCTTTTTGGATCTGAACGCAGCAGCATTGTCTGTAATTATCTTATCGGGGCAGCCAAATCTAGCAAGTATGTTGTTCTCCAAGAACTGAATGATTATTGAATCATTTGCTTGCCTACATGGGGCAGCTTCAATCCACTTAGTGAAGTAGTCTGTGGCTGTTAAGATCCATCTGTGTTGGCCTGAAGATGAAGGATGAATTTCCCCAATGAAATCCAAGCCCCATTGTTGGAAAGGTCTCTCTGTTGCAATGGGTCTTAAGGGAAGTGGCAGCAACTGTCTTTTGCCCTCAAAGAGTTGGCATTTGTGGCATGAGGCTGTGAATTTCTTCACATCAGAGAACATGGTGGGCCAGTAATAACCAGCCCTCAGTATCTTGTCCACAGTGGACTTCCAGTACAAATGTCCACCACAGTCTCCTGCATGGAAGTCTTGCATGATATTGTTAGTTTCATTCTCCATTAAACAGTGCAGCAATATACCTTCATGGTTTTTCCAAAGCAGATTTCCGTCCATCACACAAAATCTAGATGTTTTCATTTTTAGGAACCTACACTTAGTCCTGGGCAGTCCTGGGGGAGCACACAGGTTTTGTAACACATAACAGATATCAGAGTACCAAGGAGATTGTTCAAAGGCTACATTGATCTTTGGATTCGCCAGCTCTGTTTCACTGTCCAGTTGATTGATATCTAAGGCTTGGAAATTTGCTTCTGTCATTAATTTGGCCAAACCTTGCCCTTTTATCAGCTTTGTAGGTTTTATTTCAATGTCAAATTCTAGTATATTGGCAATCCATTTTCCTCTCCTGCCCTCTAAGTTTTCTTGGGTGAGAATGTCTTTGACAATAGGACTTGGTACGTAAGCCACAACATGGGAGTAAAGGATGTAAATCCTAAAGTCTTTAATAGCTTTGATCAAAGCATAGGCTTGTTTCTCCATAATTTGGTACTTTAGAGGGGCATCTCTAAGAGCTCTGCTGAAGAAGGCAATAGGCTTCTCATTTCCTTGGTCATCTTTCTGTAATAAAACAACAGCAATAGTATGTTGGGAGGAAAAGGAGAAAATGATAAAGTCTCTGTCAAACTGAGGATTGGTTAACACTGGGGTTTGAGTCAATGCCAATTTTATACTTTCAAAGGCTTGTTTTGCTTCAACAGTCCATTTGACCTTTGAATCTTTCTTTAGCATATTGTTTAATAATCTGATTAGTTCTGCTAAATTCGGGATAAATCTTCTTAAAAAATTAATTTTTCCTAAGAATCCCTGCAACTCCTTGACATTCCTTGGGTGAGGCATTTGTAGGATAGCTTGTATCCTGTCTGGATCAATTCTTATGCCATCTTTTGAAATAATGTGTCCTAAGAGTTTCCCTTCTTCCAAGCCAAATAATGATTTCTTGGGATTTAAAGAAATACCATATTTCCTGCATGTTAGGAAAATCTGTCTCAAATGTTTCAGATGTTCTTGGTCGGATTTTGAAAAGGGTGTGAGATCATCTAAGTAAATGACCAGGAAGTCATGAATCTCTTTTACAAAAGCAATGTCCATTGCTCTTTGAAAAGTTGCCCTTGCGTTTTTCAGTCCAAAGGGCATTTTTACATACTTGAAAGTTCCCCATGGAGTTGTAAATGCAGTTTTGTCTTGATCATCAGGGTGTACTAGGATTTGATTGAAGCCTGAGAACCCATCAAGCAATGATATCCTTGAAGCCCCTACTACTCTTTGAAGAATGTGATCCATTTTGGGTAAAGGATAGTTATCTTTGAGTGATACTTGATTCAAATTCCTTAAGTCTACACAAAGTCTAATCTCACCAGTTTTCTTTCTTGTAGGGACCAAATTTGAAATCCACTCAGAGAACCTGATTGGTGCTATGATACCAGCTTTGAACATTTTTTGCAATTCCTTTTCAATGGAAGGAAGGAGTACAGGATTGATCCTTCTCAATTTCTGTTTGAATGGTTTTTGATTAGGCTTGAGGGGAATGGTATGCTGAATGACAGAGGTATCATAGGACTTTAGATCCTCATAACCCCATGCAAAAACATCTTGAAACTCTTTAAAGAGGTCGATGTATTTGGGTTTTTGATCAGGGGGCAAAGAAGCAGATAGCTTTATTATTTTAGGCTTGTCAATAGTACCAATGTTGCATTCTTCAACTGCTGCATCTAATGGCTGCATCTTTGGCTTCCTGGGGACGTCATTTGAATAAAAAATGTCCTCTAGTGGGGTAAGGCCTGCTGGAAGGAAATTGTCTTTGAGTTGTATGATTTCAGCTTCAGCACTGCTCACCTCTTCACAGTCAATTTGGTGAATTTGCTGAATGTTTTCATTGTTGAAAATGGTTGGACTCAATAATTGTTTTGCTGTTCTAGGTGACATTGGGTGAGCAGACTGTTGGAACTGTATTTGTGATGGACTTGTTCCATTAAGCATTTGTGATTGACTTGCTGATTCAAGTATTTGTGATTGACTTGCTCCATCATTGTCAATATTTAATCCTGTGAACTCTTGTTGCAAAGTTAAGAAATTGTTTATTTGCATGTCATCCTCAAATACTTGCCATTCTTTGACATTGTTTGGAATGGAGGGTCTGTATTTGACCTCGGCTGTGAAACAGTTATTGGGTTCTAATGGGAATTTGAAGGTGTTGGCAAATGTTGCCAAACTGTGTGCGTGGAGATTGTGGCCCCTTGAAATTTTTGTGATAAAGAACTCAGAGAAAGTCTCCAATATTTCAATTACAACAGACCTGTAAGATCTCAACCTTTTGTCATTGGTGACAAAACTTCCTTTTACTTGTTGAATTACTAGATCAGAGTCTCCCATGATGGAGAGCCTAGGAGCTTGTAATGACCTTGCTAGTTTGAGACCTAGTAACAGAGCTTCATATTCTGCCATGTTATTAGTGCATCTAAAATTTAATCTATAAGCCCTGCCTTCTGCATAGCCTTTCTCTTTGTTATGTATCCAAATTCCAGCTCCTGCCCCCAACTTGTTAACTGAGCCATCAAATTCTAGGACCCACAGGATATCCTGCTGGACAGGAGATTTAAAATCTTGTTCATGGGATGGCAATGTGAGCATGAGTTGGGGTTTCTTCTCCCATTTGTTTTCTAGGACAATTTCATCACTTGTTTGACAATCTTTGACAACTAGAGGAGGGATAATGTGTATTGTTGGGCTGATTGATGTTTGGCAGGTGCTACTTGTTTGATCAATGTTTTGTTCTTGTATGAGTGTTTCGGTGCTAATGTCATTGTTTGAGATGCTTGTGCTGTCATTGAAGAGGATGAAGGAGTCTATGTCCGAATGGACAGCATATATTGGAAAATTTTGAGGCTTTTCTTCACTGCTGACCATATACTTCATGAGTGTTTCCCTGTAAAGTCTTTTTGGTTGCCCAAAGACAGAGATAGTGGCATATGACATATCTAATTGCAGGGAGCCTTGGAGCTTGGCTCCCCATGATCTTGATAACAACATCCCATATTTAGGTGGGATATCAGCGACTACAACATCCATTAGAATGGTTTTGTTGGGATATTGAACCAGAGACACACATAAATCTTTTATTAGGCCCAAACATTTGACTTGGCTAGAATCAAAGGAAAACAGGTCTTTGTATGGTCTTGTTATATCCAAATTTAATCTTTCCATGACTGCTTTTGGCATCAGGTTGTGAGAGGCGCCTGAGTCGAACATTGCATTATGCAGTATTTTATCATGAATATGCAAGCTGACATAAAAAGGTAAAACCCCTGTGACTATTGTTTTTCCATCTACCTCTGGGCCAAACAGTAATTCTGGAGTGTCATCTAGCACATTTACATCATCTTTGCTATTAGTGAGTTGAAGGGATTTCTTGATCTGCTGCTTATAGATGTCATGCTTGGCTAGCTCTGAGAGGGGAATTGCTATTTTTAGCTTGCCAATCTCTGTGGCTAGGTCAAAAGGTTTGTCAACTTGGGTTTTGGAGTCACGGATAGCAGTCTTTTCTTTGTTCATTAAATCTTCTTGTTGGATTTCATCTTGACTTTGAGACCTGCCCCTTTTACTCAAGTCTTGAGGGGTAAAATTTGGATCAGGGTGAGAGGACGAAGTTGCCATGGGCTGTTGTAGTGGTGACAATAGTTCAGTAACCTCTTCAACCACTACTTCTTTTGTAGGCAAGTTTGTTTTGTCATTAGGTTCTGTGACTGTGGTTTCTTTAGACTGCTATTTATCTTTTATCTTTTCAGGTTGATTTACATTTACAGTCCTACTCCTTAGTTTGTACTGTTTATGGACTTCATAGACAGCAGTATCATATCCTTGTTTGAAGTCAAAAGATTCTCCTGACTTGGTTTGGAATGTTTTGATTTCATCCTCCTCATGGTCCTCTTGTGTTAAGAAAACATGGCTTTTATCATCCAGACCCATTAAGTTAATCTCCAGATCTTCGTTAAGTTCATTAGATGTGGAAGTTTCTGCGTAATTTTCTTGAAAAGGGGGTCTAATGTCTTGGTCAGCACTTGTCTTTCCTATGTTTGGGTTCTGAGTTCTCCTAAAATTCAGATTTCTAGGAGGGTTGCTTTGTGATGCTTCCCATGATGATTTTCTTTCAACTGATTCCACTCTTTCACCCAATCTCTTCATACTATTTAGTATTGCATCCAGCTTTTGATCAAAGCCCGAAGTTTCTTCTTTGAAGGCAGTCCTTTTCTCCAATTTTGCCCTGTTTCTTTTGGCAATTAGGTTAGCTTCCACTGTGACAGCAACCCTTTGAGCTTCTTGAAGGGTTGGAGGATTTCTTTCCTTCAACTGATAGGCCATATCAGGGTCAAAACCATCAGGGAATTTATACAGGGCTAAATCAGGAGGAGGCCTTAAGTTCTGTGGAATAGCATTATATACATTGTTAAACCTAGCACAATATTCCAAAACTGTCTCCTGAGGACCTCTCTTAATAGTGTCATATTCACCGAGTACGTGGAGAGGATCTTTCTTCTTTTCCCATCTCTCAGTAAAAGCTTCGTAAAGCTGATCTGGTGTTGTAATGGAGTTTGCATTGAGGGATCTGAACCAAGTTCTAACATCCCCAGTTAAACTTTGAACAAAAATTCTCATTCTGACCGTGTCATCATCTATTTCATAGGTCTCAAAGTGGTCTTGCATTTTCTTGGCATGCTGGATAGCTGTTAGAGAGCCATTTGAGTCAAAATATGAAATTTTACTTTGATAATCTTGAGGTAAGGCCACAGCATTAGCTGGTATCTGCAGAGGTGCATACCTGTTGGCCATGTTTATGGGATTTATAGGGTTGACAGGAACAAATGGGACAACAGGGATTACTGGTGTAACAGGGTTAATGGGATGGGTAACAAATGGGGGAGTAGTTGAAAGGGTATGTGTGGTGGGTGAAGATGTGAGAGGAGGACTTTGAGGTGTTGATGATGAACTAGGGGAACTAGGGGTGGACCGGAAAAGAACTTTGCAAGGAGTGGGAATGAGGATAGGTTGATTTGAACTTATATCTGAATCAGCAGGCTTCTCCTGCTTTTGCTGTCTCCTAATGTTTTTTGGAATGGTATTTGGATTATCGGCAATGATGGGTTGATTAGGGTCAGGATTTTCCCTAGTGTGCCTTGGGTTTCTCTTGGGAGCCAGCTTCTAATTTTTCTTTAGAACTTGTACAGGAAGTTTTATATATGCAAGGACTGGATGAAAGTTTTGGAATGGCTATATATGTTCCAAAGCTAGGATGAAGATTCCCTAACTAGCTCTTCCCTAAAGCTGTCCCTGTATTACAGAAACAGTTCTAAGGCCTCTTGGCTGGTTTCAGGCTTGCTGGTAGCTTTGGAAGATAGATAGTAATTGAAAAATTTTAAGAAGTCCCCAGTGGAGTCGCCAATTATGTTAACACCTAGGTTGTTCCCTATGACTCCCAAGGGAATACGGCCGGGGTAACCACTAACCAATCTTTGGATCACTGTTTCTAGCCAAACTGTGATCAGAGAGGGCTCTCTCTTTATGATTTGTATCTGTTATGATAGTGTTTTAGGCTAGATATTATGCACAGGTTTTGTTTATGTTTTGGTTGAAGAGTTTCTTTCAGGTCTCGTGATGTAGTGTTCAAAGAGTCAAATATCATTGGGCAATGGAGTCTATGGCTGCAGGTGTCTAGAAACCTTGAGGTGAATTGGTGAAACTTACAGAGCCATTTGGATACTTCATACAACAAAATTTTTGATTTATAACATGAACAGGTGAAAAAACCAGTGAAAGCATTTAAGAATTTTCACTAAAGTACTTAAGTATTTCCACCAAACTAGGTATGAGAAACGGATAGATGTCTCAGGAGCAAACTTGAATCCCTGGGAATGTCTATCACTGCAAAAGATATAGTTTTAAAGTGCAGCAATTAAGAATTACACTTCATTCACTATATCTGAAGAAAACATGGATAATAGCTTAGATTGAGTTCAGGGTAATCAGTGATTAAATCCTGGAACTATTCTTCTACTTTGCTATTAAGTGTAAAACATTTAAACAATAAAAGAGAACAAAAGACTCGAAAACATGTAATACAGAGATTTAAGAAAGACTTATTGTTTTATGAAACACTCTGGAATCCTGCAACATTCACCATTCATCACAATGCATCAAGGTACGCCAAGCTTCGGAAATTCCATTCACCCTTTGTATTATTTCTCTGAGAATTTTACAGCAAGTGAGATCCCCAAAATGAAAATAACAACAACCCCTTAAGCTTCTGTGAGGGGCGAATATATACTTGCGATTTTTTACAAAAATATCTGAGTTCTAAGTTATCTCAGACTTAATATTCTCACCAACTTTTGAGATATTATTATCAGAAATTTATTACAGCATTGAATACAAAATAAAGGCGTCTTGATGTTCTGTCAGAAGATATTTTGGCCTTTGGGAGCTGCTGAGTCGGTTGGGATACTTTGATCAAATGCTGGAGAACCCGACTTTATGGCTCGTGCGCTGTATTTTGGGTCTGCCACCTGTGATTGTGATTGCTGCTGTGGTGACTAAATAGCCCTGCTGAGTTGGCTCAGCATCTGTCTTTTCCTTGTAGATTTATCCACCAAAATTCTGCCTGTGCATGACTGCTCATAAACTGGAGAAAATTAACGCTACAGGTTCTGGCTTGATAAGATTATCTGTGTCAAATTCCTCCAGACTTCCTGTGTGGGCAATTGGTGCTTCATGATTGCCTCCATAGTTTCATCTGCTTCTGTATACTTAAAGAAATTTGGTGGTGCATCAAACAGGTGATCAATTTCATTCATAATAAAAAACAGGTTGTCCACCCTATCATACAAATTCTGCCCTAATGCTGGCCCTGTTTCTGCTGAGGTACTGGGTTGTTTTGCAATTTGTGCTGCAGCATGGGCATCAATCCTTTTGATGTAGTTCTCCAGGGTAAGCAGTCTTCCTACACTGCTTAATATGCTGGGGAGGCCTCTGTTCTGTAATGCCAGGAATCTGTCCAGGAATTTGTTGATTTCGGTCTGCATATCCTGTGTTCTCCTCTCCAGCGTTCCAACTAGGCTTCGTAGTGTCAGGACTCTTTTAACTACTGAGATTGTCTCAGTCCTGTTAGCAATTCCCATGGTAGCTAGTTGAGAGCTAGTTTTGTTATTTAAAATATTGATCATTCTGCTGGCAGCATCTGGCATGTGGCCAAGGCTTGCTCTAGCTCTGTGTATTTCCCTATTTGCCTTTGTAATGAGTACTATTTGCTCATCCATAGTCTCAATATACTGCCACTGATTGGTGATGGACCGACCAATGTTACCCCAGAGGACTGCTTTTAACTCTGCTGTTACCTTTTCTAGTGAGAGCTCCTTTTCAAGTTCAGTTATCCTCTTCTTTAGAGCTTTTACTTCTCGTTCCTTTGCAGCCTCACTCTGCTTGCTCTTATCAAGTCTTTCATTTACTTTAGTCAAAGATTTTTTGACTTCATCAAGCTCTTTCATTTGAGACTCAAGAACTTGGATTTCGGCTTGCAGCCTCTGCATATCCAGACTAGGAGTCTGCTCTGTTGTTGGTGTAGCTGTTGCTGTAGTTGGTGTTGTAGGCCCTGTCTGTTGAGGAGGAGGAGTAGTTGTTGGAGGGGCTTCCTCAAGATTGATTATTTCAGGAGGAGGCTGGGAGGTTTGGCCCTCTTCTTTTTGCTTTAATGCTGTCTGTAGTGCTGCCTTTGCAGCTTCTGATTCTCCTAGCTTGTCTTGAGTCCGAACCAACTCCTTGTACAGAGATATCATTAGATCTGTGGCTTCCTTTTCCAGCCTTTGCTGGGCAACCTCATCTGTTTGCGGATGGATGGTAGCTGGGAGCTTGATTTTCTTTCTTAAGGCCGCCATGTCTGCATCCCTTAGCTTCAACAGTTCTTGGATACCTTTAACATCTTTAGGATCATGTCCTATTTCTATGATTACATCTTCCAAGGACTTGATTCTGTTGTCCTTGGCTTGTGATGATGCTCTCTCCAATTCCAGCTGAGAGGCTGTATTATCAAGGCTGCTTTTCAATTTGTAATTTTCCAATGTTTCATCTGCCAAGGAGGCATACACCATTTCACCAGTTTGTTTATGCAGTTCGATTTTATCCATAGGGTGTATGTCTTTGGCCAGAACCTCCATGTTGGTTCTCAGGTAATCCGAGGCAGATTGGGGATGCAGAGTTGTGGGCATGAAGTGACTCATGATCATTTTGCCTTCACTTACATCAAAGGCAGACATGAGTCTTTGCTGATTAGTGGGAGCCAGGTTCAGCAAATGATTGAACAACTGTATTTTAATAGGATCACTCCAATGTCGATAAATTGATGTTTGATGCTTACCTGTCCTTCTTTGTGCTGGCTGGAGGAGCTGACCTCTCCTCCTATAGCTCTATCATGTTCATGCTGGAATGAACTGGCTGAAACTTCTCCGCTGGGTGGGCCCATGCCCATTGCTTGTCTTATTGCTATGTCATCCTCTGGAAAGTCATTCAATCTTTGTCTTTTCTCTCCCTGATTGATGGATGAAGTCAGGGGAGTCTCTCTATCTCTTTTCCTGGTTAAGTCCTCCTTTTGCGGGGTTTGGAGGACCGAGGTATCAAAAGTAGTTTCTGCCCTAGGAGGCACTATTTCCTGAGCCTGTTGCTCAGTGGAACTTGGAGCATCAATCACTCTTTCTTGCTGCAAGGGCTGCTGTTTATTATATTGTACCTCTTCTTGCTGCTGCCCTTCTCCCTGCTGCTCCATTTCTTCCTGCTGCTGTAGCAATGTCTCCACTTGCTCTTCTGTCAATGGAGGTGGCTGCTCCACCTGCTTCCCTTTATCTTTGCTGGCTGTCTGCGGTGCTTTCCCGGCAGTTTGCTGCTGTGTTGTTGATGATGTAGCAGCTGCTCCAAGCTGCTTTTTGTACGAGAGGGGAACCTGTCCACAAGTTTCTAAGTCAGCTTCCTTTTGAATATTTCTAGCCTCTCTCTCTAGTAGCTCTTCATCAGTAATTTCCTCTTCTAGGGTACCTTCTTCCCAACTTAATGCATTGGCATACTGTTCAATCTCAGGTTGTCTCTTGTGGGCATAGCTACCCAATTTGTATTTTATCCTCCTGAGGGAGACAAAATGATTGGGGTCATAGGGTATCCATTCAAAGCTAGTTTGCAGTCTGAGGCCCTCTAGGATATTGTTTGCCTCTTTCCACCCCTCCTCTTTTCTGTTGTATAGGAAAGGACCCAGCTGGTTCCTTACTTTTAACTGTGACTTCTTGTTCTTGCTCTGAAAATGGAGGTAGTCTGAGTTCCCAAACTGTCTGAAATATTCCAAGGCAAAAAGCCTCATGGGGACATACCTCGGCAACCTAAAAGGGTTCAACTCACAGCCATATATTCTGATGACTGTGTGGTTTTGGTAGAGGTACCAATTACCAATGCTGTAGGATTTATTCAAATGGAGAATTCTCCTCATGTCATCAGTTAGTCTTGGAGGAGGAATACCATGCAATACTGTCATGGCTGGATAAATGAATAAGTCAATGAACTCAGAGTATGTGTAAGGTGATACAGAGGTATGATGAAAAACAGAGGTCCAGAACACCACTGACCTTGGATTTCCCTGGGCATTGAGTTGCTTCAAAGGAAAAGAGAAGGTGGCTGGCTGATAAAACAAGAATAGGTGGTATATGTATGAGGTATACCTGAATAGTCTTTCCCTCTTCAAGTTCATAAACTGGTCATGGATTTTATCTGCAATGTATGTAGCATAATCATAATGTACAGCTGGGGGCTTACCAGGAGAGAATAAAGACAGCATTGCCATTATGGTTTCATCCACATCCTCCATTCCCTTGAATCCTAGGGCATAGCTGATCAAATCCACTAACATCCTGCCCAATTCATTCAAGTACTGATATCCAATAGGAGGAGTTTTGACAGATTCAGAGCCTGGTTTTACAAACAGCTGATTGATTTTAATGAGTTGGTCACTTGACAGCTTGCTCCCTTTCTTTATCAAATTCTGAATATGGAGGGGGGTCAATTGCTTGGCAGTATGGAAATGCAGCATCTCATTTATACTCTCTGGGGTGATATGGAACAGGACTGAGCCTGTGGGGCTGATGACAGCTCTTTGGCTTGGGTCATAGCATTCCTGGCAGCTGTAGACCAACTCTGGCATAGGATTTACCTGGGGGAGGTTGTAGATGGGCAAGTTTGAGCCCCAAATCCCCAAGATGTCTGCTCCACTCAGGTGCTGGGCTTTCAACTCATTCAGCATCTGAATATTATATTTGGAGCCCATAAGAAACCAGTCCAGCATTTGATAATCCATATCTCCCAGGGCTTTCCATTCTAATTCCTGGTGAGGAGCGTTGAGGGGCTTGATATTTAGAGCAATAGGAGTGTCCATGGTTTTCTTTAAGCTCAACAACTGTAAGTGAACGGCTTAAAAGGATCAGCACAGAACAGAAGTGATTTTTGTAAAAATAGTTTTGAGTTTCAGGTACCAGAGGAGGAAATTATACAACAGCAATTGAAATACTGTTTATATCAGGAACAGGGCTACTGTCTGGTCTCACTATGTCCTCTTCAGCAGGTGAATTCAGTAAACAAAAGTCTTTCGGGAATGCGCAGAGAATACCCCCTTTTTTAGTGAAAATACAGGCAACAAGGCTCAGCTGGCGTTTTTGGACTTCACAATTACAAATGGGGTATATGCAGAGGGAAATGGCCGGTGAAATTATGAGTTTTATCGTCTCTTTAGCCCTCTGAGTAATTTTATTTTCAACTGCAGGCGTATGGAGGATAGAAAACGGAAAATACCTGGTAATTCACGAGCAGAGGTCGTGCACGCGTGCAAGGTTGGTGCTGTGGAGGTCGCCTTGGTCAACTGAGCAGGTTGGCGGATTTCAGGACGTAAACGGTCATGCAGAGGAAACAGTAGAGAAATGCATAAAAAATGGAAAGAAAAGGCGTTTTTTGGCTTAATATGGGCTTTTTACGATTTTGGCGCTTTTTTAGTGATGACGTCAGCATGACGTCATTGGTGGGTCAAGGTCAAGTGACGTCAGCTGACGTCATCGGGTGATGTGGCGGTATGCTGTTGGTCCATGGGGGATGGTGCGGTGGCAGCCACGTCAACGGCGAGGTGGACAAATAACAGAGACAAGGACAAGCGGACGTGACGTGGCGATATGATGTTGGACAACGGTTGGCGGTTAGGACCGTAGCGGTTACGGTTAAGGCTAGCCGCTACGGTCTCTCGGGGCGGTTTGGGTACGGTCCCGGAAGTGTCAGGCCTTGCTCCGAGAGCCTTCATCGTGCGACGCGTGGACTGGCCCTGACGTGACGCAACGTCACGTTCTCGGGCGCTAAAGGTCCGCTGCGGGGGCTGCTCCGATATCACTGTGGATCGTCGGATCCTTAGGATCTGATCCGACGGTGGGTGGAGCAACAAAGTGCTCGGGTTATATGCGCGGGCGGAAAACTTCAAATTATGGGTTTTGGTAAGGTTTTTCAATGTATTTCGATTAAATTGAACCCGCGCGCTGATGCTTGGAATAAACGCCAAGGGGGGTTTTGGACCTTGGTAATTTTTGCAAAGAGGGTTTAGGGGTGAAAGGGGTTTTTATGTGTGTTTTCAGCAGAGAGACTGTGAGGGTTGAGGGAGAGGATTTCTGCTCATAACCAGAGGTCAGAGCACATCCAAGACAAGGTTGACCACAGTCCCAGGTGGACTGAAGTCCCCTTAGACCATTTACTTGGCTATAATGCCAAAAGGAGAATATGTAGATATTGCTGGGATTTATACACCATGGTGTTTAATACTAGTAGGGGAAAAGGTAATATAGGGGATTTACATAGTAGAATTAGAGTTAATATGGATGAGAGGGTGAGTGGAGGGGGAAACCATTTAAGTTTATGTGAAACAAACTTGGTTTTGAGAGTAGATCAAAATGAAAAGATTTTTAGACAAGAAATGTGGCTTTTAAAGATTAAGAACCACCATGAAAACTTAGTCATTTTCATGAATCTAAGCTGATGGGGGAATGTTAGAAATGAAATTGGAGGGGAATGAGGGAAATTAGTCATGCTTCCTGCTGTATCTTTTGCTTTGATGGAATTAACCACTTTGTCCATTGATAGATTTTGCCTTGGCAAAACACCTTTTGACATATGTGCAATGGTGAAAATACCCTTTCTGCAACCACAACTGCTTACCCAGCTATTTTCCTAGCATTTTTTGTTTCTCCTTGGAGGGTGCACTTGGACTTGCAAACCCTTACTTGCCTTTTCTTTTTATTGGCTTTTTCTTTATTCTTTTCTATCTACTTCTACCCTTATCTCTTCCAAGGTCCCAGATTGAGCTGTTGGGAACCTTTTCTTCTCTACCTGAACTATTTGTCTGCCAAGATTAAACAGTTTGGACAGACTCCTTTCTCTATTCTACAACAGAAAATTTAAACATGGCATGATCCAGATTAGACTTTTGGACCATCCATCAAAACTTTGAGGCCTTACCAAGTTATTGTCACAAATCAAACTTTGTAGGAAATATGTGATGTTTGAGTCATCAAAGCAGAGCATATTTAGACCTTCCATAGCCAATCATGAAATATGAAACCTATTGGTATAGGTAGCTAACACTATCCACCTAGCGGTTCTTCTTAATCACAACCATCAAAGAAGAGAGAAGGTTGGCTGTGTGAAACAGTGGGGGTGTTGTGCAAACATTTTTCTAACTTATCTCTACTCCTACAAGGCATGAAAGGAAATAATTTTGGTTGATTTTTGTTTTTTTCTGCTTGTACCTGCAAAACTGAAATAGATTGAACTGCAACCTACTAAAATCTATCTTGCTGAAATGAAAATTCAGAATGGAAATGGACGCAGGAAATGACTAATTTACGCTTGCTGAAATGAAATTGCGGAATTGAAATGCTAATCTATGCTTGCAGAATTGAAATGCTAATCTATGCTTGCAGAATTGAAATGCTAGTCTAGAAAGCAGGAAATTTCTAATTTACTTTTGCGGAAATGAAATTGCAGAATGGAAATGAAACAACTACTCTACTCTTGCTGAAATAAACTACTTAGCAGAAGGTTGCAGTAGAAGATAGAAGAAAAGCAACAATCACCAATACTCTGACGCTTCCCTGGTAACGACGCCAAAAAGATGGTGGGGTATTGTAGCAATAATGCTGCAACTCTTGGGACTCCCTTTTTTACTTTTATCAGCCTGGTAGTTCGTAACAAACTTGGAAGCGACGGTGCTATATGCACAAGTACTAGCTCTTGCCGCAGGCTGTCACTTGATCGGCTGGCACAAGTCTGCTAGGAGCTTAAGCCAACTTCTATGAGCTCTTAGAAGAAGCTTTTAACTGTGATGGATGGAAGCTAACTCAACAGAGGCTAGTCTATTTGCAGAAAGAAGCTGAAAGCGGAAAAGAAATGCAAACCCTAGAAAACCCTAGTTTTACCAACTAACCTTACTGGTGCAAGAAAAGAGATGAAAGCAGTGGAGATGGATGCCATTGACTCTTGGAAAGGTAAAATGCATGTGACTAAGCTACTTCTGAAGTAAAATCTAGAAAAAACATCTTTTTGCATTTTTGAGTAATTTTACAAAATTATTATGCATGTGCTTTAACTATTTTTGATTGTGCAGAGGTTGATCGGCGAAAGGAAATGGGGTAGGCGCTTGCAGGAGGTTTGGAAGGTGAGAATAGGGCCTAAGGGGTCCCTAACACCCTTCTAGAGAGTTTCACAGGGATTAGATCTCTAAAAATCGCTCACATGAACTTCTACAGGAAGTCTGCAGGGGTTCTACAGGATGTTTTATAGGAAGATCTGAAAGAGGATTTTGGAGGGTTGATGGTGGAAAAACGGTGGGAAAGTGGAAATGGAGGTTGGATGAGGATGAAAAGGGCCTAAGGGGCCCCTAGCACCCTTCCAGAGAGTTTCACAGTGATCAGATCTCGAAAAACCGCTCACGTGAACTTCTACAGGAAGTCTACAGGGGTTCTACAGGATGTTCTATAGGAAGATCTGAAAGAGGATTTTGGAGGGTTGATTGAGGAAAAACGGTGGAAAAGTGGAAATGGAGGTTGGATGAGGATGTGAAGAGGTATAGTACCAGGTGAATGAAGCTAGGGAGTAATGAAGGTGGTTGGATTTGTTCAAGGATGGAGGGAGCAATGTTGCACAAGAATGTAGAAATTAGGTCAAATTGGGAAAGTGTGGAAAATAAAGGGAAGGAATCTTGGATTAGGGGTTGGAGTAGGTGGTATGATGGAGGAAGGATAGACAGGGAGGTATTACAGATGCTCTGCACACTATTTCTCAAAACTGATCGAATAAAGACTAGAAAAACCAAAGATCTAGCTATTTTGACCTACAAAACAGAAATATGATGAAAAGAAGTTTATTGGCAGAAAATCATGCAAGATAACTATGGAAACTAAGCAAGAACATATTCTAAACATGCAAGTACAACTAGTATCAGATTTCCTAACTAAAAATCTAACACTAGCAATTGCATGAAGAGGCAAAAACAATGTTTTTGTGGCAGCAAGGACGCCTTGGTCTCAGCTCATGGTCCCAAGGAGGGAGAGGTGAGATCAAGGGTTGCTTGATGGCCTTTTTCGAATATATTTTCTATTACCAAGCTATCAAATCAATTTGAAGCATGAAAAACTATTTTAATAATAAAAAACAACCTAAGTAGCAAAGCAAGAATTTAACCTGAATAACATAAATTATTCTAGGAATGCAGCAAAGACACATAAAAGTGCACAAAGGAGGTACTGGCACTTGGGTTGGGCCCAACCCCAAGAGCTACAGCCTCCTAAGGAAGATCAGAGCTGGTGCAAAGCTGGATTCATCTTTATCGATAAAAAAATAATAGTTACATCCCAAAAACTGTCTACAAGAAAAAGCTCGAAAATGTGCTGATACAGAGCTGCACTAAAGTGCTAACCTACTGACTAAAATCTAACTACAATCTAACTAAAATCTGACTAAAAACTGACTAACTGAACTAAGGCCCTAAGCCTTCTTATTTATACAAATTGAGGACCCCAACAACCCTCCTAAACTTTCGGAACTCGGCTACCAAAACTTGCAGTTAACAGTAGTTCTACTTGACTTGCTTGGCTGCCCCTTGTGCTCCGAGTTTTTGATGGAGAATTTGAGGTAAGGGCTCATAAATGAAGGGGAGACCTTCCTACAAATCCTCTCCCTTGTTCTTCCATGAATTTGGCTGCCAAGTGCTCATTAAACCTTTGATTTTGTCTCAAAATTGACCAAAAAAACTGCATAAAGCACACATTAGACTTGTTGGCATAATGACTAACCGAGTTCACTCTATTAGCATAAATATAATAAAAAACATGCAATAAACTAATGAGAATGGTGGATTAAGTCGAATTAGGAGGTTGAATGAGCCCATATAATTACTCATTTCTGGGGCTCATCAGGTGGTTCGACTCTTGATAAGATGTTGTCTCTTAAGCTCATAATCTTCATTGTTGGTTGTATTGGAAGTCACAAGGTTGGACAGTCCAACGCTGTTTACCTAGTACTCGTCTATTAAATTCAAGGGTTTGTCTGTCGTTTAGAACTGTAGAGTCTAAATACCCTTTGAGGAATTTGTGGTCTGGAATTCTTAGTTTTCCTTATAAGCATGATATCGGTATAGACCTTGCTTTTCCCTTCAGGAAAGGGGTTAGGTCTGGTTTCACCAGTTGTCAGGCTTGAACAGACTGCTCCTCCCGTTGCTAGGTTTTGCTGTTCTGCTTGCCCGAAATGTTAAAATATATAAGATTACACTCTGTTTTGTAACTGCATCTTAGGCGTGCATTCAAGGTTTTTGTTTTTTATAATCTATCTCTATGCTTACTCTGGTGCATAATGTTTTCTTAAGTTCGTAATTCTGTTAAGTTTGTAATTCTGTTATGGATGTATAAAAACTAATTGAAATTAATGAAAAAGGGTGATGAATGGGTTCATGGGTAAAGAATTCCATCATATATTCATACTCTTAGTCATCTTATTTATTACTCTGCATACAAAGCTGCTATGACCAAGTTGGATAGGTTCTGAGAAGGTAAAATGTCAATTTCAGACCATTATATACTATTGTTTTTGAATGTTATAGTTATTGTTACATGGTTATATAATTAGTGGTGGTTGGAAACTGACAATATGTTTGGACGAAGGCGCAAAACTTTATAGTGAAACCTGTGAAGGTCTTAGATGTAGGGCAACTGAGGAATTATATGGATAGTGTCAGAGACCCAGCTATTCACCTATGGTAAAACATATAAATAAAAAAAATTTCATTTACATTACATTGTGTATTACTACGGAAATGAAATCAATCAGTTCGACAATTCTATTCATACCTTGGAATCCAGGTTACGGATTAATTATCTGGGTTAACCTTTTACGGATGGTGTACCATACCCATGTGACCCGTAATTGCATCGTCATTGGAGTTCACCCATATCGTGTTGTTTTACGTTTGCAGTGTTTGTGATTTACAGTTGTCTTCTCTATCTCATGCCCAACAGAATACCTTATCCTGTATGATGATCTTTTTTTCCAGTTTTGGATTTAATGCCCTGCTCTGCCATGGTACGTGGCATGAGTAGGGTCTACCCACTGCAGTTTATGCTCCTCGACCCTAACGTTGCATCAACGGAGGAGGATTAGTGTGAAGATCCAATGGTCCTGTTTAACTCAGGTCATAATCAAGCTAGCTCTCATTTGCTTTATCGCATTTTCCATTTTCATTCTCGGGCTTCCACTCTGTGTTTCTCCATGCTCTCTACGGTGTTGGTGTTACCGTTAGCCCAGGGCTGAGGACACGATGCATGGTCTCAGTTATAGGGTTAGAGTCTCTCTTCCGTTGCGGATTCCGGCTGAGGGCAAGGTAACCCTTTTTTATTATTTGACCCTATGTTCTGTTATTTGTTTTCATCGTTTTCATTTCTTATTGCTAATTGCAAATGTGGTGTCTCTACAGGGTCATCTCCAGAGGATCAGGGAATTACCTGTTAAGGCAGTGTGATGAACTTCCAACCAGATTTCCTCGCTCGGTATGATCCGGGTAAGAAGCTTCCACTGTTTTCTGGTTGTCCGGATCTGGGTGGTTCGAATCTTCATGAGATGTTGTCTCTTAGGCTCATAATCTTCATTGTTGGTTGTATTGGAAGTCGCAAGGCTGGACAGTCTAGTGTTGTTTTCGTGGTACTCCTCTGTTAAATTCAAGGGTTTGTCTGTTTTTTAGAACTGTAGAGTCTAAATACCCTTTGAGGAATTTGTAGTCTATAATTCTTAGTTTTCATTATAAGCACGATATCGGTATAGAACTTGCTTTTCCCTTCAGGAAAAGGGTTAGGTCTAGTTTCACTAGTTGTCAGGCTTGAGCGCGCGGCTCCTCCTATCGCTAGGTTTTGTTGTTCTGCTTGCCCAAAATGTTAAAATATTTAAGAGTACACTCTGTTTTGTAACTTCACGGTTTCCTATCTTAGCTGCGCATTCAAGGTTTTTCCCTTGTATAATTTATCTCTATGCTTACTCTGGTGCATAATGTTTTCTTAAGTTTGTAATTCTGTTAAGTTTGTAATTATGTTATGGATGTATAAAAACTAATTGAAATTAAGGAAAAAAGGTGATGAATGGGTTCGTGGGTAAAGAATTCCATTATACATTCAAACTCTTAGTCATCTTATTTATTGCTCTGCATACAGAGCTGCTATGACCAAGTTGGATAGGTTCTAAGCTAGTAAAATGCCAATTTCAGACCATTATATACCGCTGTTTTCGAATGTTATAGTTATTGTTACATGGTTATATAATTAGTGGTGGCTGGAAACCGACGAGATGTCTGGACGAAGGCACAGAAGACTTTATAGTGAAACTTGTGTTCAAGTCTCAGATGTAGGGCGGCTGAGGAATTATATGGATAGTGTCAGAGACCCAGCTATTCACCTATGGTAAAACATATAAAAAAATAAAAAAATCATTTACATTACATTGTGTATTACTATGGAAATGACATCAATCAGTTCGACAATTCTATTCATAACTTGGAATCCATGTTAGGGATTAATTGTCTGAGTTAACCTTTTACGGATGGTGTACCATACCCATGTGACTCGTAATTGCATCGTCATTGGAGTTTGCCCACATCATGTTGTTTTACGTTTGCAGTGTTTATGATTTACAGTTATCTTCTCTATCTCATGCCCAGCAGATTATCTTATCTTGTATGATGTTTTTTTTTTTTCTCCAGTTTTGGCATTAATGCCCTGCTCTTCCATGGTACATGGAACGAGCAGTGTCTACCCACTACATTTTATGCTCCTCGACCCCAACGTTGTATCGACGGTTGAGGATTAGTGTTAATATCCAATGGTCCGGTTTAACTTAGGTCATAATCAAGCTAGCTCTCGGATGCTTTATCGCATTTTCCATTTTCGTTCCTAGGCTTCCGCTCTATATTTCTCGATGCTCTCCGCGGTGCCAGTGCTATCGTCAGCCTAGGGCCGAGGACTCGATGCCTGGTCTCAATTACAGGGTTATAGTTTCTCTTCCGCTGTGGATTCTGGGTGAGGGCAGGGTAACCCTATTTCTGTTATTTTTTTTCATCGTTTTCATTTCTTATTGCTAATTGCAAATGTGGTATCTCTACCGGATCATCTCCAGAGGAACCGGGAATTACCTATCAAGGTAGTGTCATGAAATTCCAACCATATTTCGTCGCTCAGTATGATCCGGGTAAGAAGCTTCCACTGCTTTCTGGTTGTCCAGATCTAGGTGGTTTGACTCTTGATTAGATGTTGTCTCTTAGGCTCATAATCTTCATTGTTGGTTTTATGGGAAGTCGAAAGGCTGGACAGTCCAGCGTTGTTTGCCTAGTACTCATCTATTAAATTCAAGGGGTTGTCTGTCGTTTAGAACTGTACAGTCTAAATACCCTTTTAGGAATTTGTTGTCTGGAATTCTTAGTTTTCATTATAAGCACGATATCAGTATATACCTTGCTTTTCCCTTCAGGAAAAGGGTTAGGTCTGGTTTCACCAGTTGTCAGGCTTGAGCGGACTACTCCTCCTGTCGCTAGGTTTTGTTGTTCTGCTTGCCCGAAATGTTAAAATATTTAGGATTACACTCTATTTTGTAACTGCATGGTTTCCTATCTTAGGCGTGAATTCAAGGGTTTCCGCTTGTATAATTTATCTCCGTGCTTACTCTGGTGCACAATGTTTTCTTAAGTTTGTAATTCTGTTATGGATGTATAAAAACTAATTGAAATTAAGGAAAAAAGGTGACGAATGGGTTCGTGGGTAAATAATTCCATCATACATTCATACTCTTAGTCATATTATTTATTTCTTTGCATACAGAGCTGCTATGACCAAGTTGGATAGGTTATGAGCAGGTAAAATGCCAATTTTAGGCCATTATATACTGTTGTTTTCGAATGTTATAGTTATTGTTACATGGTTATATAATTAGTGGTGGCTGGAAACCGACGAGATGTTTGGACGAAGGTGCAGAAGACTTTATAGTGAAACCTGTGAAGGTCTCAGATTTAGGGCGACTGAGGAATTATATGGATAGCATCAGAGACCCAGCTATTCACCTATGGTAAAACATATAAAATAAAATAAAAAATCCATTTACATTACATTGTGTATTACTACGGAAATGACATCAATCAGTTCAACAATTCTATTCATACCTTGGAATCCGGGTTACAGATTAATTGTCTACCCACTGCAGTTTATGCTCCTCGACCCTAACGTTGCATTGACGAAGGAGGATTAGTGTGAAGATCCAACGGTTCGGTTTAACTCAGGTCAGAATCAAGCTAGCTCTCGATTGCTTTATCACATTTTCCATTTTCAGTCTCGAGCTTCCACTCTATCTTTCTCCATCTCTACGGTGCCGATGTTACTGTTAGCCTAGGGCCGAGGACTCGATGCACGGTCTCAGTTACAGTGTTAGAGTCTCTCTTCTCCTGTAGATTTCGGGTGAGGGAAGGGTAACCCTGTTTTATTATTTGACCCTATGTTGGGTTATTTGTTCTCATCATTTTCATTTCTTATTGCTAATTGCAAATGTGGTGTCTCTACAGGTTCATCTCCAGAGGAACCGTGAATTACCTGTCAAGGAAGTGTGATGAACTTCCAACCAGATTTTCTCACTTGGTATGATTCGGGTAAGAAGCTTCCACTATTTTCTGGTTGTCCGGATCTGTGTGGTTCGACTCTTGATGAGATGTTGTCTCTTAGGCTCATAATCTTCATTGTTGGTTGGATGGGAAGTCGCAAGGCTGGACAGTCTAGCGCTGTTTTCGTGGTACTCCTATGTTAAATTCAAGGGTTTGTCTGTTGTTTAGAACTGTAGAGTCTAAATACCCTTTGAGGAATTTGTAGTCTATAATTCTTAGTTTTCATTATAAGCATGATGTCGGTATAGAACTTGCTTTTCCCTTCAGGAAAAGGGTTAGGTCTAGTTTCACCAGTTGTCAGGCTTGAGCGCGCTGCTCCTCCTATCGCCAGGTTTTGCTGTTCTGCTTGCCCAAAATGTTAAAATATTTAAGAGTACACTCTGTTTTGTAACTGCACGGTTTCCTATCTTAGCCGCGCATTCAAGGTTTTTCCCTTGTATAATTTATATCTATGCTTACTCTGGTGCATGATGTTTTCTTAAGTTTGTAATTATGTTATGGATGTATAAAAACTAATTGAAATTAAGGAAAAAAGGTGATGAATGGGTTCGTGGGTAAAGAATTCCATCATACATTCAAACTCTTAGTCATCTTATTTATTGCTCTGCATATAGAGCTGCTATGACCAAGTTGGATAGGTTCTGAGCTGGTAAAATTCCAATTTCAGACCATTATATACCGCTATTTTCGAATGTTATAGTTATTGTTACATGGTTATATAATTAATGGTGGCTGGAAACCGACGAGATGTCTGGACGAAGGCGCAGAAGACTTTATAGTGAAACTTGTGTTCAAGTCTCAGATGTAGGGCGGCTGAGGAATTATATGGATAGTGTCAGAGACCCAGATATTCACCTATGGTAAAACATATAAATAAATAAAAAAATCATTTACATTACATTGTGTATTACTACGAAAATGACATCAATCAGTTCGACAATTCTATTCATAACTTGGAATCCATGTTACGGATTAATTTTCTGAGTTAACCTTTTACGGATGGTGTACCATACCCATGTGACCCGTAATTGCATCGTCATTGGAGTTCGCCCACATCATGTTGTTTTACGTTTGCAGTGTTTATGATTTACAATTATCTTCTCTATCTCATGCCCAACAGATTATCTTATCTTGTATGATGATTTTTTTTTTTTTTTTCCCCTCCGGTTTTGGCATTAATGCCCTGCTCTGCCATGGTACATGGCACGAGCAGTGTCTACCCACTGCATTTTATGCTCGTTGACCCCAACGTTGTATCGACGGTTGAGGATTAGTGTTAATATCCAATGGTCCGGTTTAACTCAGGTCAGAATCAAGCTAGCTCTCGGATGCTTTATCGCATTTTCCATTTTCATTCCTAGGCTTCCGCTCTGTATTTCTCGGTGCTCTCCACGGTGCCGGTGCTATCGTCAGCCCAGGGCTGAGGACTCGATGCCTGGTCTCAATTACAGGGTTATAGTTTCTCTTCCACTGTGGATTCTGGGTGAGGGCAGGGTAACCCTATTTTATTATTTGACCGTATGTTCTGTTATTTTTTTCATCGTTTTCATTTCTTATTGCTAATTGAAAATGTGGTGTCTTTACCAGATCATCTCCAGAGGAACCGAGAATTACCTGTCAAGGCAGTGTGATGAAATTCCAACCATATTTCGTCGCTCAGTATGATCCGGGTAAGAAGCTTCCACTGCTTTCTGGTTGTCCAGATCTAGGTGGTTTGACTCTTGATGAGATGTTGTCTCTTAGGCTCATAATCTTCATTGTTGATTTTATGGGAAGTCGAAAGGCTGGACAGTCCAGCGTTGTTTGCCTAGTACTCGTCTATTAAATTCAAGGGTTTGTCTGTCGTTTAGAACTGTAGAGTCTAAATACCCTTTTAGGAATTTGCTGTCTGGAATTCTTAGTTTTCATTATAAGCACGATATCAGTATATACCTTGCTTTTCCCTTCAGGAAAAGGGTTAAGTCTGGTTTCACTAGTTGTCAGGCTTGAGCGGACTGCTCCTCCCGTCGCTAGGTTTTGTTGTTCTGCTTGCCCGAAATGTTAAAATATTTAGGATTACACTCTATTTTGTAACTGCATGGTTTCCTATCTTAGGTGTGAATTCAAGGGTTTCCGCTTGTATAATTTATCTCCGTGCTTACTCTGGTGCACAATGTTTTCTTAAGTTTGTAATTCTGTTATGGATGTATAAAAACTAATTGAAATTAAGGGAAAAAGGTGATGAATGGATTCGTGGGTAAATAATTCCATCATACATTCATACTCTTAGTCATATTATTTATTTCTCTACATACAAATCTGTTATGACCAAGTTGGATAGGTTATGAGCAGGTAAAATGCCAATTTTAGGCCATTATATACTGTTGTTTTCGAATGTTATAGTTATTGTTACATGGTTATATAATTAGTGGTGGCTGGAAATCGACGAGATGTCTGGACGAAGGTGCAGAAGACTTTATAGTGAAACCTTTGAAGGTCTCAGATTTAGGGCAACTGAGGAATTATATGGATAGCATCAGAGACCCAGCTATTCACCTATGGTAAAACATATATAAAAAAAAAAATCCATTTACATTACATTGTGTATTACTAAAGAAATTACATCAATCAGTTCAACAATTCTATTCATACCTTGGAATCCGGGTTATAAATTAATTGTCTACCCACTGCAGTTTATGCTCCTCGACCCTAACGTTGCATTGACGAAGGAGGATTAGTGTGAAGATCCAACGGTTCGGTTTAACTCAGGTCAGAATCAAGCTAGCTCTTGATTGCTTTATCGCATTTTCCATTTTCAGTCTTTGGCTTCCACTCTGTCTTTCTCCATCTCTACGGTGCCAGTGTTACTGTTAGCCTAGGGCCGAGGACTCGATGCACGGTCTCAGTTACAGTGTTAGAGTCTCTCTTCTCCTGCAGATTCCCGGTGAGGGAAGGGTAACCCTGTTTTATTATCTGACCCTATGTTGGGTTATTTGTTTTCATCATTTTCATTTCTTATTGCTAATTGCAAATGTGGTGTCTCTACAGGTTCATCTCCAGAGGAACCGTGAATTACCTGTCAAGGAAGTGTGATGAACTTCCAACCAGATTTTCTCACTTGGTATGATCCGGGTAAGAAGCTTCCACTATTTTCTGGTTGTCCGGATTTGTGTGGTTCGACTCTTGATGAGATGTTGTCTCTTAGGCTCATAATCTTCATTGTTGGTTGTATGGGAAGTCGCAAGGCTGGACAATCCAATGCTGTTTTCATGGTACTCGTCTATTAAATTCAAGGGTTTGTCTGTCGTTAAGAACTGTAGAGTGTAAATACCCTTAGGCGTGCATTCAAGGTTTTTTGCTTGTATAATTTATCTCTCTGCTTACTCTGGTGCATAATGTTTTCTTAAGTTTGTAATTTTGTTAAGTTTGAAATTCTGTTATGGATGTATAAAAACTAATTGAAATTAAGGAAAAAAGGTGATGAATGGGTTCGTGGGTAAAGAATTCCATCATACATTCATACTCTTAGTCATCTTATTTATTGCTCTGCATACAGAGCTGCTATCACCAAGTTGGATAGGTTCTGAGCAGGTAAAATGCCAATTTCAGACCATTATATACCGATGTTTTCGAATGTTATAGTTATTGATACATGGTTATATAATTAGTGGTGGCTGGAAACCGACGAGATGTCTGGACGAACGCGCAGAAGACTTTATAGTGAAACCTGTGAAGGTCTCAGATGTAGGGTGACTGAGGAATTATATGGATAGTGTCAGAGACCCAACTATTCACCTATGGTAAAACATATAAATAAAAAAAAATTCATTTACATTACATTGTGTATTACTACGAAAATGACATCAATCAGTTCGACAATTCCATTCATACCTTGGAATCCAAGTTATGGATTAATTGTCTGGGTTAACCTTTTACGGATGGTGTACCATACCCATGTGACCCGTAATTGCATCATCATTGGAGTTTGCCCACATCGTGTTGTTTTACGTTTGCAGTGTTTATGATTTACAGTGGACTTCTCTATCTCATGCCCAGCAGATTAACTTATCCTGTATGATGATTTATTTATTTATTTTATTTTTTTTTTTCCGGGGAAAATAGAGTTCGTAATTTCTATTATGAAGAAGTAATAGAGATTACATGTTGTAGATGCCAAGGCATATGCATATGTGTGGTATCGACCACAGTTCTGAAATGTTACAAAAAATACATTCAGTAGGTGTCTCTTGGATACGAAAGGACTGTATCCATACAATATAAACAGATATATAACTTAGAGTTCAGTAGAGAAGCAAAGAGTGAGGTATGACCTCCGGTCATGTACTGAAACAAAAATAACAGTGACTGTCATGTAAAGCCGATGTGTACAAAATGTTCTGTATATCCAAAAAAAATTTAGATGGGGAAGCCTCCCCCAAGTTGGAGACCATCAATATACGGACGATGATAAAACCTGTGCATCCCATCTGGACTGTATTCTTCAATCATCCAATCACCTAAAGGCCGATCCGCCGCTTCTTTCGAGAGCCGGTCAGCAGTTGAATTTCTTTCCCTGTAGATATGAGAAACAGTGATCCGGTCAAAAAATGTTTTGAGAAAAACAATTTCTTCCAAGATATGTTTCAAAGAATAAGTATGACAGACAGAAATATTATTGGCCCAGTCAATCACTATCTTTGAGTCTCCAAAAATTTGAATTTGTCGATAATGTTTAGATAGTGCAAAGTATAGTAGATGTCTCAGAGTGATAAGCTCTGCATGATTATTGGTGCCCCTCCCGAGTCCCAATCTCAGGTGGAAAAAATGTGAGTCTGTAACATGAAAAAGAATACCCCCGCCACAACCTCGTTCCGATGCGGCCCCATCGAAATAAGCCCAAGGTATCTCTCTGTTGATGATTTCGGGCACAATATGCCGGGGAGGATTTGGTTTTGACTCAAAAGGGATTTCAGAGTAGGCAGCGCAAATGGTGGGCGAGAGGAGCTGCCAGTTTACCCTGCCCTGCTCGAATATAATATTGTTGCGATTTATCCAAATATACCAAGACACAACAAGAGGTAGGTTCCTAGCCTTTTCCGAGGGCACAGCAGACCACCAGTGTTTCCAGGCAGCTAGTAAGTCATTTGCCTGCCAGACAGTGGGGATATGGAGGGACTGAGTAACCTACTGCCAGATCATACCAGTGGTCTCGCAAGTCATAAAGAGATGTATTGTAGATTCCTCCGCCTTTCTGCACAGAACACACCAGTTCGGACCCGCGAATGCTCTTTTTTTCAGGTTCTCCCCAGTAGGTATTTTATTTGCCAAAATATTCCACAATAATAGTCTGGTCCTAGGCTGAGCATGTAGCTTCCAGATATCCGACCACCAGCTATTGAGGGTTTCAGGCTGTCTGTCTTCAATGAGCTTAATGTATCCAAGCTTAGGAGCGTAAGAGCCAGATTTGGCCGGTGCCCATATAAGCTCATCATCCATCTCATGTAACTTGATATGAGATTCTGTGAGTGCCTGAGTATATCTTTGCCAATTATCAGACCAATCATCGGTCAGCTGCCACAGTGGGTCCGTGACCCATGCCTGAGAGAAAATGGTGGATCTGTGTGGATCCCCAACTTGAGCCAGATATTTGATGCCCCGATCATTGAGGTGACGGATAAGGTCGTCCGGCAAAAGGTGTGCGTTCCCAGACCCAGTCCATGGATCACGCCCAATTCGAACTTGAGAACCATTCCCAATTTTCCATAACAGATTATCCTTAATGAGAGGCAGAGCTTTGAGGGTAGCTCTCCAAATAGCTGAAACACTCTGCTGGTTCCATGAGGGTCTGCGGAACCAATCAATGATGTTGGATGGCCAGATGTATTTATAGTGAATGACTTCAGCCCATAAACTATCCATCTTAAGAAGAGACCATCCCTGTTTTGCTGTTAAGGCAAGAGCAAAATCAGTGAGGGATTTAAGTCCCCATCCACCCCATTTCTTTGGCATGGATACAATAGACCAACTTGTCCAAGCAAAAACCCTACCTTTTTTATTTCCATTCCATAGGAATCTGTAGCAGAGTTGTTGAATTTTTTGTAAGATGCCCTTTGGAATCCAAGTGAGGGACATCCAATACACCGGAGTGGCCTCCAGAACTGACTTGATCAACTGTAGTCTGCCTGCTTTGGATAGAAAACGATGGTGCCAGCCTGTGATCCTTTTTTCAATTTTGTTGACTAGCCAAGCCCAGTGTTCCATTTTATATCCATCCGGTCTTAGTCTGAAGCCAAGATATTTAATGCCTTCTAAAAGGTTATTTTCCAGATATGGGAAGAATTGTTCAGCCAATAAGGATTCCTGTTGTGTACATCTCGTCACTGATCTGGTGGACTTGTCCCTATTTATCTCCATGCCCGTGGCTTTACAGAAAAGAAGGAGAATATTATATAGGGCAATACTATCTCTGATGCTGCCATTGAGGAAGATAAGAATGTCGTCTACAAATAATAAGTGTGTTATGGTGTATTGATCAGTAATCTTGATACCGCACAGCTCCCCATTCCGCTTTGCATCCACAATGAGCCTACTCAGTCCCTCCATAACTATTAGAAAGAGTAGTGGAGATAGGGGACATCCTTGTCGGATACCTCTGTTGATGAAGAATCGATCAGAGGCAGCGCCATTTATTAGAATAGCGAAAGAGACAGAGGATACACATCCCATGATCCAATTGATAAACATATGAGGAAAGCCAAGATGGGTGAGTATCATTTTCAGATATAGCCAGCTGACCTTATCAAATGCCTTTGAAAGGTCAATTTTTAAGGAAACTCCTTTAAGGTTCTTCAACTTGATAGAGTGTAATGTTTCCTGGGCAGCACCAATAGCCTCATGAATATGGCGGTTTTGAAGAAAAGCGAATTGTTCAGCAGATATATGGGAGGAGAGGATCGGCTTGATACGATTTGCAATAATCTTGGCAATAATTTTATAGAGGCAATTACAGAGGGATATAGGCCGAAAATCATTGAAGGATGTTGGATCATCGGATTTGGGGATCAAGGCTATGAAGGTCTGGTTCATAGGAGGGTGTATGTGTCCCGAGATCCGGCTTTCCTCAACAACTGCTAAAAGATCCTCTCCCAGCAGATCATAGAATTCCAGGTAGAATTCAACAGGCCAGCCATCCGGTCCCGGGCTCTTGTCTCGCTTGAACCATTTAAGGGTACCTTCCAGTTCTTGTGCAGAGACAGGATTTGTAAGGTCTCCAATGTCATCCTGTTCAACGAACCGAGGGAATTTTTCTGCAACTCTAATGATGTCTGGAAGGATTATATCATTCGGAGCCATAAAGAGCCTCTTGAAATGTGAGACCCCTATACCTGCCAGTTGTTGGTGTGTGTTGGCCCAACCTCCTGTTTCCAATGGAAGTCTCCAGATGGTATTTGTAGCCTTTCTGCCATTAGCCATGTTATGAAAGAATTTAGTATTACAGTCCCCTTCTTTGAGCCAGATGGCTCTGCTTTTAAGTCTCCACTGCTCCTCCTTTTCTTGTAGAATTTTTGCTTTGACCTCAAGCAATTGTTGTAGGGAGGTTTTTGTGGCATCCGAGAGATATCCCTCCCCCTTCTCATCAGTCAATGAGGCAATCTGTGCTTCGGTATCTAGCAGAGTCTGATCATCCCTGTGCCTCTTTGATTTCGCCCAGTGCTCAGTTAAGCCTGTGAGTTTTCTGAGTCTCTCACAAAAATCAGAGGCTTTTCTCCGTTCTCGTAAAGGGGGCTGAGTTGACCAGAAGTCCGAGACCATCTTGATATAATCCGGTTCTTTTAGGTGCCCGGCAAAGAATTTAAATGGAGACCGAGGCTTCGAGTTATGCTGACTGATCTGTAGGAATATCGGATGGTGGTCGGATAGCCCCCCAGATCCCACCCATTGTCTGTATAGAGGGCAAATCTGTATGAGATCCTGATGCATCATAAATCTGTCCAGCCGCCGCCCCAGAGCAGCCACACCAGTACGCTGATTGTGCCAAGTAGGTAGCTTCTTGTTCATGGGGATGTCCACAATATGGTGTGAGTCGAGGAGCAATTGCATTTGATCCACAATGGGATCACACTGGGCATTATGTCCCCAGGACTCACCAGCACCCAGAGAAAAATTGAAGTCCCCTCCCAATATAGTATGCTGTGTAATGTGGCCTCCATTGAGAAAATCTTGCCAGAAAGGAAGACGATTCTGATTTGGCCCATAAATATTGATGATCCTGATTGGTAAACCCAGTTCACCTAGGATAATGTCCATGCCAAGAAAACCTCTGCCCCCCCAGGCCGAAAGGGGTCTAACGTTCCGAGAGTTGATACCTATGAGAAGTCCACCAGATCTCCCACACGCATCGAGTCCATGCAGGGTCCAACCAGGGAGCAAGGATTGCAAGTAACGCACCGCCGTCTCAGCCGAGCAAAGAGTTTCTTGGAGGAAAATGATGTCACATCGAGAGACTAGAAGAAGTCTCTTCAGAGCCACGCACTTTTTGGGGTTGGCTAATCCCCTGCAGTTGAAGGAGAGCCAGATCATGGATCACCACAGGTCAAGGGCTCGATAGCTCTAAGTGCCCGTTCAATAGTAACCTGGCGCCCCTTGGCGACATCAGCAACAGCGTGTAGCTTTGCCGAAGATAAGTGAGAGGGTCGACCACGCTTTAGTTTAAAGTGGCGTCCAGGGGAAGATCCCAGACCCAAGGTGCAGGGGCGGGCGCGAGGTCTAAGATGATAGTGGTGTGAGCCGGATGCACCCGGAGAGGATGGGGTGTCCATGCCACCCAATATAGGATTATGAGAAGGAGGGGTGGTGGAGAAGGTGGGTGGCGGAGGGGCAATGGTACACAGTATGGAAGGAATAGACGCAATTGCCGAAAGAGGATCATGAACAGAAGAATGAACGAGAGAAAGCATGTTCATAGAAAAAGACTGTGTGAAAGTAGGAATGGAGTCATTACCCGGTCGAGAGAGTGCAGTCGCCGCAGGTTGAGAAGCATTGACAGCAGTCTTTGAGCGTGTCCTCGGCGGTCCTGAAGCAGCCAGGTCCTTCTTGCGTGCCGCTTTTGATACGCTGTCCCCTTTCTTCAAGGAGGGGTTCGCCTGATGGTTCTGCGCTTGCTCCATAGGGATGTTGTTTCCCTCATGTTGTATATCAGTGGCCGGCTGGCGAATTCCTTTAGCTTCCTCAGTATTAACCTTCGAGATCAAAGGGCAATCCTTGTAGAGGTGGCCAACTTTGTGGCACCTACGACAGCGGTAAGGAACACCTTCGTAATCTAGAGGCTGCTTGCGTGAGACGTGATTGTGATGCAGTGTAATTTTTTCCACCAAGCCGGGCCTGATATCCATATGGACTAGAATTCTAGCCATAGTCCTATTTCCAGTCTTCTCATATGACCTGTCGTGCTCTAGGTAGGTACCCAGAGTGTCCCCAATAAGTTTGAAGGTGTACAGGTTCCAGAATTGCCATGGTAGTCCCGGCAAACGCACCCAAATGGGTCCTTCCCCCAATTTTTCACGTTCAGGATCGAATAGGGGATCCCATCGCTTGAGTAAGACCGGGGCGAGCTCAATGTGCCAAAATTGGGATAGAACCCACTGAGTGTATGCCGGCTTTTGAAAATGGAGGGCGAACCAGCCTCTAGTGAGCACCATTACCTCTGGGAGTTCTTTGAAGTAGGGTCCCCAAATTTCTTCCACCCAAAGTTTAAGTCGCGCTGCAGAGTATGTTCGGCCATGAACTCTACCAACTAGGACTTTGTTGGCGGCGTCCATAACGTCCGGAAGAGGAGCTTCCGGCCCGATGTTGATGATATAATCCGGGTCGATAGAACGGTGACAACGACCCTGTGGAATTTTCTCTGAGCGTCTGCCAAAAGGAAATCCCCTTAGAGAATTTCGGCACGGATCCGAGGTGCTGTGCTGGGCGGATGCTGCGGATCGTACCGGCAGAGACGGGGTGTTGAAAGCCCCGGAGAGAATCGGAGTGCGTGGAGAGGTGTGGCTGGTACCAGGGATGTGCGATGCGGGGGGAAAGGTGGAATGATGCTGCGCCAGCGGCATAAAAGATACGGAAGGAGAGTGGGAGCTCGATGGGGGAGGGGGCGGAGGGAGCGAAAGCGGAGGGGGCGGAGCAGTAACAGGTCGAGCGAGATATTGCGGAGGGACATCAGGGATAGGGGAGTTGAGGAAGCAGGTGCCCAAGAGGTGAGCCGTCGCAGGGGAGAGGGGAGGGTAGTCGAGGGGCGAGGAATCCACAAGGGGAAGAGCCGGCGCCTTTTCTTTTCCAGAAGCGGACAGATGTGGAAGCTGAGTCTGTGCACCCGTCGATAGACCAAGTGCAACGCTTCGCGGCAGCATATGAGGCGACCTTGAGTGTGCCCAGATGGCTTGATGCGGCATGGGGTCCGCTTCATAATCGACAAGCTCCTCGTCCTCCATCCCAAACTGTCGGTAGCGCCGCGGAGACGGGGTTCGAAACGGGGACCGTTCGCTGGAAAGTAGGATAGGTCAGAGCGCCAGAGAATGCACAGGGGGGACCGCGAGTAGGAAACCAAGACCCGAGAAAAACGTGAGTGGTGCCGCGTCTATGACTGCCGTTACACAGAATCCGGGATCCCTGCCTGCTAACCGCCATGGCTCGAAAAACTGCAGAAAACCCTAGCTAGGGTTCCACCATCGCTCCTTGAGGGATCCATCTTTCCCTTCCCTTTGTTTCAGGAGGGATGTTCTTAGGAGATGAAGGTATGTGTCTTATTTTATTTTATTTTATTATTATTATTATTTTTTTTTTAATTTTATTTTTTTTCGGTTTTGGCTTTAATGCCCTGCTCTGCCATGGTACGTGGCATGAGCAGGGTCTACCCACTGCAATTTATGCTCCTCGACCCCAATGTTGTATCAACGGAGGAGGATTAGTGTGAATATCCAACGGTTCGGTTTAACTCAAGTCAGAATCAAGCTAGCTCTCAGATGCTTTATCGCATTTTCCATTTTCATTCCCAGGCTTCCACTTTGTCTTTCTCCATGCTCTCCTCAGTGCCGGTGTTACCGTCAGCACAGGGTCGAGGACTTGATGCATGGTATTAGTTACAATGTTATAGTTTCTCTTCCACTGCAGATTCCGGGTGAGGGCAGGGTAACCCTGTTTTATATTTGACCTTATGTTCTGTTATTTGTTTTCATCGTTTTAATTTCTTATTGCTAATTGCAAATGTCGTGTCTCTACAGGTTCATCTCCAGAGGACCCAGGAATTACTTGACAAGGTAGTGTGACGAACTTCCAACTAGATTTCCTCGCTCGGTATGATCTGGGTAAGAAGCTTCCACTGTTTTCTGGTTGTCTGAATCTAGGTGGTTTGACTCTTGATGAGATGTTGTCACTTAGGTTCATAATCTTCATTGTTGGTTGTATGGGAAGTCGCAAGGCTGAACAATCCAGCGTTGTTTGCCTGGTACTCCTCTGTTAAATTCAAGGGTTTGTCTATCATTTAGAACTGCAGAGTCTAAATACCCTTTGAGGAATTTTTAGTGTAAAATTCTTAGTTTTCATTATAAGCACGATATCGGTATAGACCTTGCTTTTCCCTTCAGGAAAAGGGTAAGGTCTGGTTTCACCAGTTGTCAGGCTTAAGCAGACTGCTCCTCCTGTCACTAGGTTTTGATTTTCTACTTGCCCGAAATTTTAAAATATTTAAGATTACACTCTGTTTTGTAACTGCACGGTTTCCTATCTTAGGTGTGCATTCAAGGTTTTTCGCTTGTATAATTTATCTCTATGCTTACTTTGGTGCATAATGTTTTCTTAAGTTTGTAATTCTGTTAAGTTTGAAATTCTGTTATGGATGTATAAAAACTAATTGAAATTAAGGAAAAAAGGTGATGAATGGGTTCGTGGGTAAAGAATTCCGTCATACATTCATACTTTAGTCATCTTATTTATTGCTCTGCATACATAGCTGCTTTGACCAAGTTGGATAGGTTATGAGCAGGTAAAACGGACAAGATGTCTAGATGAAGCCGCAAAAGACTTTATAGTGAAACCTGTGAAGGTCTCAGATGTAGGGCGACTGAGGAATTATATGGATAGTGTTAGAGACCCAGCTATTCACCTATGGTAAAACATATAAATAAATAAAAATTCATTTACGTTACATTGTGTATTACTATGGAAATGACATCAATCAGTTCGACAATTCTATTCATACCTTGGAATCCGGGTTACGGATTAATTATCTGGGTTAACCTTTTACAGATGTTGTACCATACCCATGTGACCCGTAATTGCATCGTCATTGGAGTTCACCCACATCGTGTTGTTTTACGTTTGCAACGTTTATGATTTACAGTTGTCTTCTCTATCTCATGCCCAGCAGATTACCTTATCCTGTATGATGATTTTTTTTTCTTCTGGTTTTAGCTTTAATGCCTTGCGCTGCCATGGTACGTGGCATGAGCAGGGTCTACCCACTGCAGTTTACGCTCCTCGACCCTAACGTTGTGTCCAGGGAGGATGATTAGTGTGAAGATCCAATGGTCCAATTTAACTCAGGTCAGAATCAAGCTAGCTCTCGGTTGCTTTATCACATTTTCCATTTTCATTCCCAGGCTTCCGCTCTGTCTTTCTCCATGCTCTTTGCGGAGCCGATGTTACCGTTAGCCCAAGGCTGAGGAATAGATGCATGGTCTCAGTAACAGGGTTATAGTTTCTCTTCCGCTGCGGATTACGGGTGAGGGAAGGGTAACCCTGTTTTACTATTTGACCCTATGTTCTGTTATTTGTTTTCATCGTTTTCATTTCTTATTGCTAATTGCAAATTTTGTGTCTCTACAAGTTCATCTCCAAAGGACTCGGGAATTACCTGTCAAGGCAGTGTGATGAACTTCCAACCAGATTTCCTCGCGCGGTATGATTCGGGTAAGAAGCTTCCACTGTTTTCTGGTTGTCCAGATCTGGGTGGTTCGACTCTTGATGAGATGTTGTCTCTTAGGCTCATAATCTTCATTGTTGGTTGTATGGGAAGTCGCAAGGCTGGACAGTCCAACACTGTTTGCCTTGTACTCCTCTGTTAAATTCAAGGGTTTGTTTATCGTTTAGAACTATAGAGTCTAAATACCCTTTGAGGAATTTGTAGTCTAGAATTCTTAGTTTTCATTATAAGCACGATATCGGTATAGACCTTGCTTTTCCCTTCAGGAAAAGGGTTAGGTTTGGTTTCACCAGTTGTCAGGCTTGAGCGGATTGCTCCTCTTGTTGCTAGGTTTTGATGTTCTTCTTGCCCGAAATGTTAAAATATTTAAGATTACACTCTGTTTTGTAACTGCACGGTTTCCTATCTTAGGCGTGCATTCAAGGTTTTTCGCTTGTATAATTTATCTCTATGCTTACTCTGGTGCATAATGTTTTCTTAAGTTTGTAATATGTTATGGATGTATAAAAACTAATTGAAATTAAGGAAAAAAAGGTGATGAATGGGTTCGTCGGTAAAGAATTCCATCATACATTCATACTTTTAGTCATCTTATTTATTGCTTTGCATACAAAGCTGCTATGAGCAAGTTGGATAGGTTCTGAGCAGGTAAATTGCCAATTTCAGACCATTAAATATTGTTGTTTTCAAATGTTATAGTTATTGTTACATGGTTATATAATTAGTGGTGGCTGGAAACCGACAAGATGTCTCAACGAAGGCGCAAAAGACTTTATAGTGAAACCTGTGAAGGTCTCAGATGTAGGGCGACTGAGGAATTATATGGATAGTGTCAGAATCCTAGCTATTCACCTATGGTAAAACATATATATATATATATATATATATATATATATATATATATATATAATTTACATTACATTGTGTATTACTACAGAAATGACATGAATTAGTTCGACAATTCTATTCATACCTTGGAATCCAGGTTACGGATTAATTGTCTGGGTTAACCTTTCACGGATGGTGTACCATACCCATGTGACCTGTAATTGCATCGTCATTGGAGTTCGCCCACATCATGTTGTTTTACGTTTGCAATATTTATGATTTATAATTGTCTTCTCTATCTCATGCCCAACAGATTACCCTATACTGTATGATGATTTTTTTTTTAGCTTTAATACCTCGCTCTGCCATGGTACGTGGCTCGAGCAGTGTCTACCCACTGCAGTTTATTCTCCTCAAACCTAACGTTGCATCGACGAAGGAGGATAAGTGTGAAGATCCAATGGTCCGGTTTAACTCAGGTCAGAATCAAGCTAGCTCTCAGGTTGCTTTATCACATTTTCCATTTTTGTTCCCGGGCTTTCGCTCTGTCTTTCTCCATCCTCTTTGCGGTGCCGGTGTTACCGTCAGCGCGGGGCCGAGGACTCGATGCATGGTCTCAGTTACAGGGTTATAGTTTCTCTTCCATTGCAAATTCCTGGTGAGGGCAGGGTAACCCTGTTTTATTATTTGACCCTATGTTCTGTTATTTTTCATCGTTTTCATTTCTTATTGCTAATTGCAAATGTGGTGTCTCTACAGGTTCATCTCCATAGGACCCGAGAATTACCTGTCAAGGTAGTGTGATGAACTTCCAACCAAATTTCCTCACTCAGTATGATCTGGGTAAGTAGCTTCCACTATTTTCTTTTTGTTCGTATATGTGTGGTTTGACTCTTGATGAGATGTTGTCTTTTAGGCTCATAATCTTCATTGTTGGTTGTATGGGAAGTCGCGAGGCTGGACAGTCTAGTGCTATTTGCCTAGTACTCCTCTGTTAAGTTCAAGGGTTTGTTTGTCGTTTAGAACTATAGAGTCTAAATACCCTTTGAGGAATTTGTAGTATGGAATTCTTAGTTTTCGTTATAAGCACGATATCGGTATAGACCTTGCTTTTCCCCTTAGGAAAAGGGTTAGGTATAGTTTCACCAGTTGTCAGGCTTGAGCGGATTGCTCCTCCTGTCACTAGGTTTTGCTGTTCTGCTTGCCCGAAATGTTAAAATATTTAAGATTACACTCTGTTTTGTAACTGCATGGTTTCCTATCTTAGGCGTGCATTCAAGGTTTTTCGCTTGTATAATTTATCTCTATGCTTACTCTGGTGCATAATGTTTTCTTAAGTTTGTAATTTTGTTAAGTTTGTAATTCTGTAATGCATGTATAAAAACTAATTGAAATTAAGGAAAAAAGGTGATGAATGGGTTCGTGGGTAAATAATTCCATCATACATCCATACTCGTACTCATCTTATTTATTGCTCTGCATACAGAGCTACTCTGACAAAGTTGGATAGGTTCTGAGCAAGTAAAATGCCAATTTCAAACCATTATATACTGTTGTTTTCGAATGTTATAGTTATTGTTACATGGTTATATAATTAGTGGTTGTTGGAAATCGACAAGATGTTTGGACGAAGGCACAAAAGACTTTATAGTGAAACCTGTCAAGGTCTCAGATGTATGGAAACTGAGGAATTATATGGTTATTGTCAGAGACCCAGTTATTCACCCATGGTAAAACATATAAATAAAAAGAATTTCATTTACATTACATTGTGTATTACTATGGAAATGACATCAACCAGTTCGACAATTCTATTCATACCTTGGAATCCGGGTTACTGATTAATTGTCTGGGTTAACCTTTTACGGATGGTGTACCATACCCATGTGACCCGTAATTTCATCGTCATTGGAGTTCGCCCACATCGTGTTGTTTTACGTTTGCAGTGTTTATGATTTACAGCGGTCTTATCTATCTCATGCCCAACAGATTACCTTATCCTGTATGATGATTTTATTTATTTATTTTATTTTTATTTATTTATTATTATTATTATTATTTATTTATTTATTTTATTTATTTTTTTACCGGTTTTGGCTTTAATGCCCTACTCTGCCATGATATGTGTCACGAGCAGGGCCTACCCACTCCAGTTTATGCTCCGGGACCCTAACATTGCATCGACGGAGGAGTATTAGTGTGAAGATCCAACGGTCCAGTTTAACACAGGTCAGAATCAAGCTAGCTCTCGGTTGCTTGATCACATTTTTCATTTTCGCTCCCGGGCTTCCGCTTTGTCTTTATCCATGCTCTCTGTGGTGCCGGTGTTACCGTTAGCCCAGGGCCAAGGACTCGATGCATGGTCTCATTTACAGGGTTATAGTTTCTCTTTCGCTGTGGATTCCGAGTGAGGGCAGGGTAACCCTGTTTTACTATTTGACCCTATGTTCTGTTATTTGTTTTCATAATTTCCATTTCTTATTGCTAATTGAAAATGTGGTGTCTCTAGAGGTTCATCTCCATAGGGCCCGGGAATTACCTGTCAAGGTAGTGTGATGAACTTCCAACCAGATTTCCTCACTTGGTATGATCCGGGTAAGAAGCTTCCATTGTTTTCTTCTTGTCTGGATCTCGGTGGTTCGACTCTTGATGATATATTGTCTCTTAGGCTCATAATATTCATTGTTGGTTGTATGGGAAGTCGCAAGGTTGGATAGTCCAACGCTATTTGCCTGGTACTACTCTGTTAAATTCAAGGGTTCGTTTGTCGTTTAGAACTGTAGATTCTAAATACCCTTTGAGGAATTTGTAGTCTGGAATTCTTAGTTTTCATTATAAGCACGATATCGGTATAGACCTTTGTTTTCCCTTCAGGAAAAGGGTTAGGTTTGGTTTCACCAGTTGTCAGGATTGAGCAGACTACTCCTGTTGTCACTAGGTTTCGCTGTTGTGCTTGCCCGAAATGTTAAAATATTTAAGATTACACTCTGTTTTGTAACTGCACGGTTTCCTATCTTAGGTGTGCATTCAAGGTTTTTCATTTGTATAATTTATCTCTATTCTTACTCTGGTGCATAATGTTTTCTTAAGTTTGTAACTCTGTTAAGTTTGTAATTCTGTTATGGATGTATAAAAACTAATTGAAATTAAGGAAAAAAGGTGATGAATGGGTTCGTGGGTAAAGAATTCCATCATTTATTCATACTCTTACTCATCTTATTTATTGCTCTGCATACAGAGCTGCAATGACCAAGTTGGATAGGTTCTGAGCAGGTAAAATGCCAATTTTATACCATTATATACTGCTGTTTTCGAATGTTATAGTTATTGTTACATGGTTATATAATTAGTGGTGGCTGGAAACCGACGAGATGTCTAGACGAAGGCGTAGAAGACTTTATAGTGAACCCTGTGAAGGTCTCAGATGTAGGGCGACTGAGGAATTATATGGATAGTGTCAGAGACCCAGTTATTAACCTATGGTAAAACATATAAATAAAAAGAAATTCATTTACATTACATTGTGTATTACTACAGAAATGACATCAATCAGTTCGAAAATTCTATTCATACCTTGGAATCCGGGTTACGGATTAATTGTCTGGGTTAACCTTTTACGAATGGCGTACCATACCCATGTGACTTGTAATTTTATCGTCATTGGAGTTTGCCCACTTTGTGTTGTTTTACGTTTGCAGTGTTTATGATTTACAGTTGTCTTCTCTATCTCATGCCCAGAAGATTACCTTATCCTGTATGATGATTATTTATTTATTTATTTTATTTTTTTTCGGTTTTGGCTTTAATTCCCTGCTCTGCCATGGTACATGGCATGAGCAGGGTCTACCCACTGCAGTTTATGCTCCTCGACCCTAACATTGCATCGACGGAGGAGGATTAGTGTGAAGATCCAACGGTCCGGTTTAACTCATGTCAGAATCAAGCTAGCTCTCCATTGGTTTATCACATTTTCCATTTTCGTTCCTGGGCTTCCGCTCTATCTTTCTCCATGCTCTCTGTGGTGTCGCTGTTACCGTCAGCCCAGGGCCAAGGACTCGATGCATGGTCTGAGTTATAGTGTTTCGTAGGCTCATAATCTTCATTGTTGGTTGTATGGGTAGTCGCAAGGCTGGACAGTCCATCACTGTTTGCCTGGTACTCCTCTATTAAATTCAAGGGTTTGTCTATCGTTTAGAACTGTAGAGTCTAAATACCCTTTGAGGAATTTTTAGTATGGAATTCTTAGTTTTCATTATAACCACAATATCGGTATAGACCTTGCTTTTCCCTTCAGGAAAAGGGTTAGGTCTGGTTTCACCAGTTGTCACGCTTGATTGGACTGCTCCTCCTGTCGCTAGGTTTTGTTGTTCTACTTGCTTGAAATGTTAAAATATTTAAGAGTACACTCTGTTTTGTAACTCCACGGTTTCCTATCTTAGGCATGCATTCAAGGTTTTCGCTTGCATAATTTATCCGTATGCTTACTCTGGTGCATAATGTTTTCTCAAGTTTGTAATTCTGTTATGGATGTATAAAAACTAATTGAAATTAAGGAAAAAAGGTGATGAATGGGTTTGTGGGTAAAGAATTCCATCATACATTCATACTCTTAGTCATCTTATTTATTGCTATGAATACGGAGCTGCTATGACCAACTTGGATAGGTTCTGAGCAGGTAAAATTCGAATTTCAGACCATTATATACTGTTGTTTTCAAATGTTATAGTTATTGTTACATGGTTATATAATTAGTGGTGGCTGGAAACCGACGAGATGTCTGGACGAAGGCACAACAAACTTTATAGAGAAACCTGTAAAGGTCTCAGATGTAGGGCGACTAAGGAATTATATGGATAGTGTCAGAGACCTGGCTATTCACCTATGGTAAAACATATAAATAAAAAGAATTTCATTTACATTACGTTGTGTATTACTACGGAAATGACATCAATTAGTTCGACAATTCTATTCATACCTTGGAATTCGGGTTATGGATTAATTGTTCAGGTTAACCTTTTACGGATGGTGTACCATACCCATGTGACCCATAATTGCATCGTCATTGGAGTTTGCCCACATCGTGTTGTTTTACGTTTGCAGTGTTTATGATTTACAATTGTCTTCTCTATCTCATGCCCAACAGATTAACTTATTCTGCATCATGAATTTTTATTTTTTATTTTTTATTTTTTTGTCGGTTTTGGCTTTAATGCCCTCCTCTGCCATGGTACGTGGCACGAGCAGGGTCTACCCACAACAGTTGATTCTCGTCGACCCTAACATTGCATCGATGGAGGAGGATTATTGTGAAGATCCAACAATCTGATTTAACTCAAGTCAAAATCAAGCTAGCTCTCGGTTGCTTTATCGCATTTTCCATTTTCGTTCCCGGGCTTCCGCTCTGTCTTTCTCTATGCTCTCTGCGGTGTCGGTGTTACCGTCAGTCCAGGGCCGAGGATTCAATGCATGGTCTCAGTTACAGGGTTATAGTTTCTCTACCGCTGCGGATTCTTGGTGAGGGCAGGGTAACCCTTTGTTATTATTTGACCCTATGTTCTGTTATTTATTTCATCATTTTCATTTCTTATTGCTAATTGCAAATGCGGTGTCTCTACAGGTTCATCTCCAGAGGACCCAGGAATTACCTGTCAAGGCAGTGTGATGAACTTCCAACCATATTTCCTCGCTCGGTATGATCCGGGTAAGAAGCTTCCACTATTTTCTGGTTGTCCAGGTCTTGGTAGTTTGACTATTGATGAGATGTTGTCTCTTAGGCTCATAATCTTCATTATTGGTTGTATGGGAAGTCGCAAGGCTGGACAGCCCAACGTTGTTTGTCTGGTACTCCTCTGTTAAATTCAAGGGTTTGTCTGTCGTTTAGAACTGTAGAGTCTAAGTAACCTTTGAGATATTTGTAGTATGGAATTCTTAGTTTTCATTATAAGCACGATATAGGTATAGAACTTGCTTTTCCCTTCAGGAAAAGGGTTACGTCTGGTTTCACCAATTGTCAGGCTTGAGAGGACTGCTCCTCATGTTGCTAGGTTTTTCTTTTCTGCTTGACCGAAATGTTAAAATATTTAAGATTACACTCTGTTTTGTAAATGCACGGTTTCCTATCTTAGGTGTGCATTCAAGGTTTTTCGCTTGTATAATTTATCTCTATGCTTACTCTGGTGCATAATGTTTTCTTAAGTTTGTAATTTTGTTAAGTTTGTAATTCTGTTATAGATGTATAAAAACTAATTGAAATTAAGGAAAAAAGGTGATGAATGGGTTTGTCGGTAAAGAATTCCATGATACATTCATACTCTTAGTCATCTTATTTATTGCTCTGCATACAGAGCTGCTATGACCAAGTTGGATAGGATCTTAGCAGGTAAAATGCCAATTTCAGACCATTCTATATTGCTGTTTTCAAATGTTATAGTTTTTGTTACATGGTGATATAATTAGTGGTGCCTGGAAACCAACGAGATGTCTGGACAAAGGCGCAGTAGAATTTATAGTGAAACCTGTGAAGGTCTTAGATGTAGGGCGACTGAGGAATTATATGGATAGTGTCAGAGACCCAGCTATTCACCTATGGTAAAACATATAAATAAGAAAAATTTCATTTACATTACATTGTGTATTACAACGGAAATGACATTAATTAGCTCGACATGTGTATTCATACCTTTGAATCCAGGTTATGGATTAATTGTCTGTGTTAACCTTTTACGGATGGTGTACCATACCCATGTGACCCGTAATTTCATCATCATTGGAGTTCATCCACATCGACTTGTTTTACGTTTGCATTGTTTATGATTTACAATTGTCTTCTCTATCTCATGCCCAACAGATAACCTTATCCCACATGATGATTTTTTTTTTTTTTTTGTCGGTTTTGGCTTTAATTCCCTGCTCTGCCATGGTACATGGCATGAGCAGGGCCTACCCACTGCATTTTATGCTCCTCGACCCTAACGTTGCATCAACGGAGGAGGATTAGTGTGAAGATCCAATGGTCCGGTTTAACTCAGGTCAGAATGAAGCTAGCTCTCAGGTTGCTTTATCGCATTTTCCAATTTCATTCCTGGGCTTCCGCTCTGTCTTTCTCCATGCTCTCTGCGGTGCCGGTGTTACCATCAGTCCAGGGCCAAGGACCCGATGCATGGTCTCAGTTACAGGGTTATAGTTTCTCTTCCGCTGTGAATTCCGGGTCAGGACATGGTAACCCATTTTATTATTTGACCCTATGTTCTGTTATTTGTTTTCATCATTTTCATTTCTTATTGCTAATTGCAATTGTGGTGTTTCTACAGGTTCATCTCCAGAGGACCCATGAATTACCTGTCAAGGCAGTGTGATGAACTTCCAGATATATTTCCTCGCTCGGTATGATCTGGGTAAGAAGCTTCCATTGTTTTCTGGTTGTCCGGATTTGGGTGGTTCGACTCTTGATGAGATGTTGTCTCTTAGGCTCATAATCTTAACTGTTGGTTGTATGGGAAGTCGCAAGGCTGGACAGTCCAACGCTATTTTCCTAGTACTCGTCTCTTAAATTCAAGGGTTTGTCTACCGTTTAGAACTGTAGAGTCTAAATACCCTTTGAGGAATTTGTAGTCTGGAATTCTTAGTTTTCATTATAGGCACGATATCAGTATATACCTTGCTTTTCCCTTCAGGAAAAGGGTTAGGTCTTGTTTCACCAATTGTCAGTCTTGACTGGACTGCTCCTCCTATCGCTAGGTTTTTTTGTTTTTCTTGCCCGAAATGTTAAAATATTTAAGATTACACTCCGTTTTGTAACTGCACGGTTTCCTATCTTAGGCGTGCATCCAAGGTTTTTCGCTTGTATAATTTATCTCTATGCTTACTCTGGTGCATAATGTTTTCTTAAGTTTGTAATTTTGTTAAGTTTGAAATTTTGTTATGGATGTATAAAAACTAATTGAAATTAAGGAAAAAAGGTGATGAATGGGTTCGTGGGTAAAGAATTCCACCATACATTCATACTCTTAGTCATATTATTTATTGCTATGAATACGGAGCTGCTATGACCAAGTTGGATAGGTTATGAGCAGGTAAAATGCCAATTTTAGACCATTATATACTGTTGTTTTCAAATGTTATAGTTATTGTTACATGGTTATATAATTAGTGGTGGCTGGAAACCGATGAGATGTCTGGATGAGCGCGCAGAAGACTTTATAGTGAAACCTGTGAAGGTCTCAGATGTAGGGTGACTGAGGAATTATATGGATAGTGTCAGAGACCCAGCTATTCACCTATGGTAAAACATATAAATAAAAAAAATTCATTTACATTACATTGTGTATTACTACGGAAATGACATCAATCAGTTCGACAATTCCATTCATACCTTGGAATCCAGGTTATGGATTAATTGTCTAGGTTAACCTTTTACAGATGGTGTACCATACCCATGTGACCCGTAATTGCATTTTCATTGGAGTTTGACCACATCGTGTTGTTTTACATTTGCAGTGTTTATGATTTATAGTTGTCTTCTCTATCTCGTGCCCAGTAGATTACCTTATCCTGGCCCAGCAGATTACCTTATCCTGTATGATGATTTTATTTATTTATTTTTATTTATTTATTTATTTTATTTATTTTTTATTTATTTATTTTTTAATTTTTTAATTTATTTTTAATTTTTTTTTTTAATTTTTTTTTTTAATTTTTTTTTTTCCGGTTTTGGCTTTAATGCCTTCCTTTGCCATGGTACGTGGCACGAGCAGGGTCTACCCACTGCGTTTTATGCTCCTCGACCCCAACATTGTATCGACGGAGGAGGATTAGTGTGAATATCCAACGGTTCGGTTTAACTCAGGTCAAAATCAAGCTAGCTCTCGGATGCTTTATCGCATTTTCCATTTTGTTCCTAGGCTTCCGCTCTGTCTTTCTCCATGCTCTCCTCAGTGTCGGTGTTACCGTCAGCCCAGGGCTGAGGACTCGATGCATGTTATAGTTTCTCTTCCGCTGCGGATTCCGGGTGAGGGCAGGCTAACCCTGTTTTATTATTTGACCTTATGTTCTGTTATTTGTTTTCATCGTTTTCATTTCTTATTGCTAATTGCAAATGTTGTGTCTCTACAAGTTCATCTCTAGAGGACCCGGGAGTTACCTGTAAAGGTAGTGTGACGAACTTCCAACCAGATTTCCTCGCTCGGCATGATCTGGGTAAGAAGCTTCCACTATTTTCTAGTTGTCCGAATCTGGGTGGTTTGACTCTTGATGAGATGTTGTCTCTTAGGCTCATAATCTTCATTGTTGGTTGTATGAGAAGTCGCAAGGCTGGACAATCCAGCGCTGTTTGCCTAGTACTCCTCTATTAAACTCAAGGGTTTGTCTATCATTTAGAACTGTAGAGTCTAAATACCCTTTGAGGAATTTGTACTCTGGAATTCTTAGTTTTCATTATAAACATGATATTGGTATAGACCTTGCTTTTCCCTTCAGGAAAAGGGTTAGGTCTGGTTTCACCAGTTGTCAGGCTTGAGTAGACTGCTCCTCCTGTCGCTAGGTTTTGATTTTCAGGGTTTTTTGCTTGTATAATTTATCTCTATGCTCACTCTAGTGCATAATGTTTTCTTAAGTTTGTAATTCTGTTAAGTTTGTAATTTTGTTAGGGATGTATAAAAACTAATTGAAATTAAGGAAAAAAGGTGATGAATGGGTTCGTGGGTAAAGAATTCCATCATACATTCATATTTTTAGTCATCTTATTTATTGCTCTGCATACAGTGCTGCTATGACGAAGTTGGATAGGTTATGAGCAAGTAAAATGTCAATTTCAGACCCTTATATACTGTTGTTTTCAAATGTTATAGTTATTGTTACATGGTTATATAATTAGTGGTGGCTAGAAACGGACGAGATGTCTAGACGAAGCCACAGAAGACTTTATAGTGAAACCTGTGAAGGTCTCAGATGTAGGGCGATTGAGGAATTATATGGATAGTGTTAGAGACCCAGCTATTCACCTATGGTAAAACATATAAATAAATAAAAGTTCATTTACATTACATTGTGTATTACTACGGAAATGACATCAATCAGTTCGATAATTCTATTCATACCTTGGAATCCAGGTTACGGATTAATTGTCTGGGTTAACCTTTTACGAATGGTGTACCATACCCATGTGACCCGTAATTGCCTCGTCCTTGGAGTTCACCCACATCATGTTGTTTTAGGTTCGCAGTGTTTATAATTTACAATTGTCTTCTCTATCTCATGCCCAGCAGATTACCTTATCCTGTATGATGATTTTATTTTATTTATTTATTTATTTATTTATTTTCCGGTTTTGGCTTTAATGCCCTGCTCTGCCATGGTACGTGGCACGAGCAGGGTCTACCCACTGTAGTCTACGCTCTTCGACCCTAACTTTGCATCAAGGGAGGATGATTAATGTGAAGATCCAATGGTCCGGTTTAACTCAGGTCAGAATCAAGCTAGCTCTCGGTTGCTTTATCGCATTTTCCATTTTCGTTCCCAGGCTTCCGCTCTGTCTTTCTCCATGCTCTCTGCAGTGCCAGTGTTACCGTTTTCCCAGGGCCGAGGAATCGATGCATGGCCTCAGTTACAGGGTTATAGTTTCTCTTCCACTGCGGATTCCAGGTGAGGGCAGGGTAACCCTGTTTTATTATTTGACCCTATGTTCTGTTATTTGTTTTTTCATTTCTTATTGCTAATTGCAAATATTGTGTCTCTACAATTTCATCTCCAGAGGACTCGGGAATTACCTGTCAAGGCAGTGTGAAGAACTTCCAACAAGATTTCCTCGCTCGGTATGATCCGGGTAAGAAGCTTCCACTATTTTCTGGTTGTCCGGATCTGGGTGGTTTGACTCTTGATGAGATGTTGTCTCTTAGGCTCATAAGCTTCATTGTCGGTTGTATGGGAAGTCGCAAGGCTGGACAATCCAGCACTATTTGCCTTGCACTCCTTCGTTAAATTCAAGGGTTTTTCTATTGTTTAGAACTATAGAGTCTAAGAACCCTTTGAGGAATTTGTAGTTTGGAATTCTTAGCTTTCATTATAAGCACGATATCGGTATAGACCTTGCTTTTCCCTTCAGGAAAAGGGTTAGTTCTGGTTTCACCAGTTGTCAGGTTTGAGCGGACTGCTCCTCCTGTCGCTAGGTTTTGATGTTCTTCTTGCCTGAAATGTTAAAATATTTAAGATTACACTCTGTTTTGTAACTGCACGGTTTCCTATCTTAGGCGTGCATTCAAGGTTTTTCTCTTGTATAATTTATCTCTATACTTACTCTAGTGCATAATGTTTTCTTAATTTTGTAATTCTTTTATGGATGTATAAAAACTAATTGAAATTAAGGAAAAAAGGTGATGAATGGGTTCGTGGGTAAATAATTCCATCATATATTCATACTCTTAGTCATCTTATTTATTGCTCTGCATACAAAGCTGCTATGACCAAGTTGGATAGGTTCTGAGCAGGTAAATTGCCAATTTTAGACCATTATATACTGTTGTTTTCGAATGTTATAGTTATTGTTACATGGTTATATAATTAGTGGTGGCTGGAAACCGACGAGATGTCTCGATGAAGGCGTAGAAGACTTTATAGTGAAACCTGTGAAGGTCTCAGATGTAGGGCGACTGAGGAATTATATGGATAGTGTTAGAGTCCCAGCTATTCACCTATGATAAAACATATAAAATAATAATAAAAAAATCATTTACATTACATTGTGTATTACTACAGAAATGACATCAATCAGTTCGACAATTCTATTCATACCTTGGAATCTAGGTTACAGATTAATTGTCTGGGTTAACCTTTTATGGATGGTGTACCATACCCATGTGACCCATAATTGCATCGTCATTGGAGTTCGCCCACATCGTGTTGTTTTACGTTTGCATTGTTTATGATTTACAGTTGTCTTCTCTATCTCATGCCTAGCAGATTACCTTATCCTGTATGATGATTTTTTTATTTTTATTTATTTATTTATTTTTTTGATTTTGGCTTTAATGCCCTGCTCTGCCATGATACGTGGCATGACCAGGGTCTACCCGCTGCAGTTTATGCTCCTTGACCCTAACGTTGCATCGACAGAGGAGTATTAGTGTGAAGATCCAACGGTCCGGTTTAGCTAAGGTCAGAATCAAGCTAGCTATCGGTTGCTTTATCGCATTTTCCATTTTTGTTCCCGGGCTTCCGCTCTGTCTTTCACCATGCTCTCTTCGGTGGCGATGTTACCGTTAGCCCAGGGCCAAGGACTCGATGCATGGTCTCAGTTACAGGGTTATAGTTTCTCTTCCGCTGCGGATTCCGGGTGAGGGCAGGGTAACCCTGTTTTATTATTTGACCCTATGTTCTGTTATTTGTTTTCATCATTTTCATTTCTTATTGCTAATTGCAAATGTGGTGTCTCTACAGGTTCGTCTCCATAGGACCCGGGAATTACCTGTCAAGGCAGTGTGATGAACTTCCAACCAGACTTCCTCGCTCGGTATGTTCCGGGTAAGAAGCTTCCACTGTTTTCTGGTTGTTCGGATCTGGGTGGTTCGACTCTTGATGAGATGTTGTCTCTTAGGCTCATAATCTTCATTGTTGGTTGTATGGGAAGTCGCAAGGTTGGACAGTCCAGTGCTATTTGCCTGGTACTCCTCTATTAAATTCAAGGGTTCATTTGTCGTTTAGAACTGTAGATTCTAAATACCCTTTGAGGAATTTGTAGTGTGGAATTCTTAGTTTTCATTATAAGCATGATATCGGTGTAGACCTTGCTTTTCCCTTCAGGAAAAGGGTTAGGTCTGGTTTCACCAGTTGTCAGGCTTGAGCAGACTGCTCCTGATATTGCTAGGTTTTGCTGTTCTGCTTGCCCGAAATGTTAAAATATTTAAGATTACACTCTGTTTTGTAACTGCACGGTTTCCTATCTTAGGCGTGCATTCAAGTTTTTCGTTTGTATAATTTATCTCTATGCTTACTCTAGTGCATAATTTTTTCTTAAGTTTGTAATTCTATTATGGATGTATAAAAACTAATTTAAATTAAGGAAAAAAGGTGATGAATGGGTTCGTGGGTAAATAATTCCATCATACATTCATACTCTTAGTCATCTTATTTATTGCTCTGCATACAGAGCTGCAATGACCAAGTTGGATAGGTTCTGAGCAGGTAAAATGCCAATTTTAGACCATTATATACAGATGTTTTCAAATGTTATAGTTATTGTTACATGGTTGTATAGTTAGTGGTGGCTGGAAACCGATGAGATGTCTGGACGAAGGCAGAGAAGACTTTATAGTGAAATTTTTGAAAGTCTCAGATGTAGGGCGACTTAGGAATTATATGGATAGTGTCAGAGACCCAGCTATTCACCTATGGTAAAACATATAAATAAAAAGAATTTCATTTACATTAGAATGTGTATTACTACGGAAATGACATCAATCAATTTGACAATTCTATTCATACCTTGGAATCTGGGTCACGGATTAATTTTATGGGTTAAACTTTTACGAATGGCGTACCATACCCATGTGACTCGTAAATTTTATCATCATTGGAGTTCACCCACATCGTGTTGTTTTACGTTTGCAGTGTTTATGATTTACAGTTGTCTTCTCTATCTCATTCCCAGCAGGTTACATTATCCTGTATGATGATTTTTTGTTTCCGGTTTTGGCTTTAATGCCCTACTCTGCCATGGTACATGGCATGAGAAGTGTCTACCCACTGCATTTTATGCTCCTCGACCCTAACATTGCATCGACGGAGGAGGATTAGTGTGAATATCCAACGGTCCGGATTAACTCATGTCAGAATCAAGCTAGCTCTGCGTTGGTTTATCGCATTTTCCATTTTCGTTCCCGGGCTTCCGCTCTATCTTTCTCCATGCTCTCTGCGGTGTCGGTGTTACCATCAGCCCAGGGCTGAGGACTCGATTCATGGTCTCAGTTACAGGGTTATAGATTCTCTTCCCCTGCGGATTCCGGGTGACGACAGAGTAACCTTGTTTTATTATTTGACCCTATGCTCTGTTATTTGCTTTCATCATTTTCATTCTTATTGCTAACTGCAAATGTGGTGTCTCTACAAGTTAATCTCCAGAGGACCTGAGAATTACCTGTCAGGGTAGTGTGTTGAACTTCCAACCAGATTTCCTCGCTCAATATGATCCGAGTAAGAAGCTTCCACTGTTTTGTGGTTGTCCTGATCTGGGTGGTTCGACTCTTGATGAGATGTTGTCTCTTAGGCTCATACTCTTCATTGTTGGTTGTATGGGAAGTCGGAAGGCTAGACAGTCTAGCATTGTTTGCCTGGTACTCCTCTGTTAAATTCAAGGGTTTGTCTATCGTTTAGAACTGTAGAGTCTAAATACCCTTTGAGGAATTTGCAGTCTGGAATTCTTAGTTTTCATTATAAGCAAGATATCGGTATAGACCTTGCTTTTCCCTTCAGGAAAAGGGTTTGGTCTGGTTTCACGAGTTGTCAGGCTTGAGTGAACTGCTCCTCCTGTCGCTAGGTTTTGTTGTTCTGCTTGCCTGAAATGTTAAAATATCTAAGATTACACTCTATTTTGTAACTCCACGGTTTCCTATCTTATGCATGCATTCAAGGATTTTCGCTTGTATAATTTATTTGTATGCTTACTTTGGTGCATAATGTTTTCTTAAGTTTGTAATTCTGTTATGGATGTATAAAAACTAATTGAAATTAAGGAAAAAAGGTGATGAATGGGTTCGTGGGTAAGGAATTCCATCATACATGCATACTCTTAGTCATCTTATTTATTGCTCTGCATACAGAGCTGCTATGACCAAGTTGGATAGGTTCTGAGCAGGTAAAATGCCAATTTCAGACCATTATATACTATTTCTTTTGAATGTTATAGTTATTTTTACATGGTTATATAATTAGTGGTGGCTGGAAACCGACGAGATGTCTAGACGAAGGCGCATAAGACTTTATAGAGAAACCTGTAAAGGTCTCAGATGTAGGGCGAATAAGGAATTATATGGATAGTGTCATAGACCCAGCTATTCACCTATGGTAAAACATATAAATAAAAAGAATTTCATTTACATTACATTGTGTATTACTACGGAAATGACATCAATCAGTTCGACAATTCTATTCATACCTTGGAATCCGTGTTGCGGATTAATTGTCTGGGTTAACCTTTTACGAATGGTGTACCATACCCATGTGACATGTAATTGCATCGTCATTGGAGTTCACGCACATCGTTTTGTTTTACGTTTGCAGTGTTTATGATTTACAGTTGTCTTCTCTATCTCATGCCCAGCAGATTACCTTATCCTGTATGATTTTTTATTTATTTATTTATTTATTTGTTTTTCCGGTTTTGGCTTTAATGGCCTGCTCTGCCATGGTACGTGGCATGAGCAGGGTCTACCCACTGCAGTTTATGCTCCTCGACCCTAACGTTGTATCGACAAAGGAGGATTAGTGTGAATATCCAACGGTCAGGTTTAACTTAGGTCATAATCAAGCTAGCTCTCGGATGATTTATCGCATTTTCCATTTTCGTTCCCAGGCTTCCGCTCTATCTTTCTCCATGATCTCCGCAGTGCCGGTGTTACCATCAGCCCAGGGCTGAGGACTCGAGGCATGGTCTCAGTTACAGGGTTAGAGTCTCTCTTCCGTTGCGTATTCCGGGTGAGTGCAGGGTAACCCTGTTTTATTATTTGACCCTATGTTCTGTTATTTGTTTTCATCATTTTCATTTCTTATTGCTAATTGCAAATGTGGTGTCTCTACAAGTTCATCTCCAGAGGACCCGGGAATTACCTGTCAAGGCAGTGTGATGAACTTCCAACGAGATTTCCTCGATCCAGGTAAGAAGCTTCCACTGTTTTCTAGTTGTCCGGATTTGGATGGTTCCACTCTTGATGAGATGTTGTCTCTTAGACTCATAAGCTTCATTGTTGGTTGTATGGGAAGTTGCAAGGTTGGACAGTCTAGCACTGTTTTCATTGTACTCTGTTAAATTCAAGGGTTTTTCTATCGTTTAGAACTATAGAGGAAAAGGGTTAGGTCTAGTTTCACCAGTTGTCAGGCTTGAGCGGACTGCTCTTCCTGTCACTAGGTTTTGCTTTTCTGCTTGCTTGAAATGTTAAAATATTTAAGATTACACTCTATTTTGTAACTGCACGGTTTCCTATCTTAGGTGTGCATTCAAGGTTTTTTTATTGTATAATTTATCTCTGTGCTTACTTTGGTGCATAATGTTTTCTTAAGTTTGTAATTTTGTTATGGATGTATAAAAACTAATTGAAATTAAGAAAAAAAGGTGATGAATGGGTTCGTGGGTAAAGAATTCCATCACACATTCATACTCTTAGTCATCTTATTTATTTCTCTGCATACAGAGCTGCTATGACAAAGTGTTGTGGCCAGCAACAACCCCCCTTCTTATTTAGTGTTATTCTTAATACTAAAAAAGTGGGGACCCTTAGTTAAAAATTTAAAAAACCAAAATAGTGCTTAAATTTCATTTTCGAATAAAACTTACCATCATAAGGTTAGGAAACCCCCCTTGAAAACCTAAAAAAATCCAAGTTTTATGATAAGGTAAGATACAATCTTTCCTTAGGAAAATCGCATCGCAAAAAGTGACAGCATACCACCTTACAAGCACAATTCCAACATTTGCGAGATCGCAATATGCGATAATAAACAAATATTGCATCGCATTCAGCATAACTCACATTGAAACACTTTAAATTGTTGATATGCGATGATGCCGATCGCAAATCGCATTTCGTAGAAAACAGGATAACAAAGATTGTAATGTGTAACTTTTCTGCGATCTGCGATATTGCGATATTGTGATATTGCAGTTTTGCGATACAGCGACAATGTGATGTCATGAGCGGTCAATTCCGCGATGTTGCGATTCTGCAACGTTATCGTTTCGCGATGTTGCAATCTGCAATATTGCAAAGCAAATCGCAAAATCGCATATCTTTCGGGTGCGTTATTCAAGAAAAGTATTTTCCATAAGCTGACACCTGGTTATACACTTTAATGCTAATAAATGAATTAGTTGCCAATTATTAATGGAATATGGGTTCGTGCTTATCGAAAAAATCATCTCACGTAAGGTGGCATACTTGATGTGTCTGCGGCATTTAAATCTTTCCCATCACCCTTCCTTATCATTCATTTTCACTTCACTTGTGAATTGCAGGAATGGAGAACAGAGGCCAATACAAAGCAATATGCAGGATAAAATGGGAAAGAAAAGCAAAGCCGCGAGCTCTGAAGAAAAGGAAATGGTGCCTTTGTATACAGACACGGCCTATAACAGAGACGCGGGAATTTCCACATGGGAAGGCATGTATAATCTGCTTGAAGAGGAGAATCCCAGAGTAATGGAAGTAGTTGCTACTGCGGGCTCACAGAGTTCTTCTGAAACATCCCTTACAGAGCTAGCTTGCTCATTCTTACACCAGATAGCAGCAAGGCCCAAAATTCTCCCATACACGGACATGGTCAAGTGGATACTGGACAGCGCCGATATCAGAAATAGACAGTTCAAAACTCAGGGTCAAGGAATCATCGGTTCATTCACTACGCAGGATTTAAAGCTCATGTATCATCTACCGGAGCCACAGGCAACTTATAACAAGCAGTTTATGGAGAAATTTGCAAAGGAAAATCAAGACCTGGCAAAAACCACTAAAGACTGGTCTAGGAGGGACAAACCGTTGAAGAAAGATAAACACGATATGTACAGTATTGGTTCTCTCACCTCCCCATATTGCTTTGCTGCTGCCATGCTCTGTAGATTGTTTGGAATGCCAGATATTAACAAATTTTCATCTGAATGGCTACCGTTATTGGATGCCACTACAAATGCCACTATTGTAGATTGGGCTAAAATATTGTCTGATAACCTAGTCACGGCCATTGTAAGCTATCGATCTAAAAGAACTGTCTCTCAAAGAATCTATCCTCATTTTTACCTGTCTGTGTATGTAATGGATGTGATATGTTATGTTTCTAAGTTTCCTGTTATGGGTTGGAAGTGGACAACTCAAGACCCCTTACCCATCCATGTCTATCATAAAGAATTGTGGGACTCTAAGTTCACTCCATACTTCTACCAGATTTGTCATGGAATTATGCTGCCCTTGTACAGAATGTTGTATGATAAAGATGCTCCGCGATGCTCTCCTGAAGCAGAGGTAGACATCATCCCTGTCGCGAGATGGTTCGGAGAGGAATTTTTTACTTATGTCAGGGTATTGGAAGTTCTGTTTCCCCTCACATCCTGCCTTTGTATATCCCTGATAAACTCTTGGCTCGAGAGATTGCCTATCAAACCTGTGGAGAAGGCAGTCTGACTAAAGATTTGAAAGACAAAAAGAAGGCTATATGGCCACAGTTTCCTGTAGCCTGTGGGGCCTTTTCTCTTTTTAATGTAGGCCACGCATTCACAGAAGTAAATAATATAACGTGTTTATAGTTATTCAAATTTTCAGGAAGACCGTTCAACCCCCATGATGTTGCTAAGAATTTCACTATTGTAGTTAAGATAAAGGTGTTTTTCAGAAAAGATGATTTATTCGATGACATATTCCAACAGAAAAGCACACTCCAAGAAATTATGCATTCAGCCCAATTGCAATTCTCTCCAAAAGGATTTCAACAATTCAAAATATACAGGGAAAGAAGGTTAGCCAGCATTCCTTTGGAGAAACTACACTTAGAACCCGCAAGGGAACCAACTCCAAGTGTTAGTCTTAGTGGGAGCTCAAGCACAAACGGATCTAAATCCAAGTCTAGAAAGGAAACATATGAACATTCTAAAAGATCTGAAAATGAACAGGATAAGAGAGAAGGGCCAGTAAAAGATACTACCCAGTCAACGGAACTTCTACAACAACAGGTTTTTACCTCTCCACAAAGAGATCCTCCCCCTCGCGTCATTCAGCCACCGCCAGTCACAACTGAACTAGATAAAGAATGGGAAACCTTCAATGACTTGATCAATCTTGAAGGACAAACCATAAAAACACCTGTGAGAAATGCACAGGTAACAAAAGAAGTAGTCACAGGAACAGTCAGCAATGTCTCAGATATGGAGCATATTCCTATTGCCCCATCCTCTGAGCTTATGCTCAAAATAGAAGAAATTCCTCTTCTTGATATATTTTATTGCCCACAACACAAAGCAGTAGTAAGAAGACAGAGGAAGAAAAGAAAATTGGAAAACGTGCTCTCTCAAGACGCAGAACAATTAGACGTCCTGTGGCAAGATCCCACTAGCAATCCCACTGAGAATCTCACCAAACTATCTCAGATCACAGGAGCATATGCCTCTACAACTATTGATAAAGCATCTGAGGTACAACAATTGCTAAAAGAAAAGGAAGACCAGATACAAGTTTTGCAACAACAGTTGCAACAAGCTAACGCTAACAATGAAGCACAAAAACAGCTTGAAAGGTTACAGCACGACTTCCAGCAGATGCAAATAGGATATCAGAAAAGTTTGGATGAGAAAGGAAAGCAGTTACAAGATTTACAAGAGATGCACAAGAACAATCCTAAACTTATAGAATTTATCACAGAGTCCATTTCCTTGAATGAACAATTACTACAGCAGCAAGAAGCGTTGGGCCAAAAGATATCGCAGTGGAACTATTATTGTGAAATAAGTGATAAAACCACTAATCAAGTGGTAGATTTATGAAGTGACTATGATCTAATTGATAAACGGGTGACTGAATATTTGGCTTGGCAAGAAACAGACGAGGGAAAAAGAGCAGGTGCACCAAGGATCAATGAAAATCACAAAGAAATTCTCTTTAACAAATGGGACGAGCAAATCAGGGAGGCAGAGCAAGCAGTAGAAGGAGCAGCCATGGCAGCAAGCAATATTATTGATTGTGTAAATGAAAATTTGCACAAGGCAAATTTGATCACAGAGACCACTCCAGGATATTTACCTAACGCACAGCAACTATAGACAGATTGGAAGCAGAAGGCTTAGGAGAAGGCATAAGCAATCCAAGGGTTAACCAAGTTAAACTGGGATTATTATTGGGAATACTTGGTAAAGCCACATAGCCAATGGATGACTTTTAAGTGTATCATCAATTTGGCCGAAAAGATGGTGCTAGTTCTTGTCGATTCTGTTTTCTCAACTCAGCTAAAAGCGGAAGTCGGCCAGCCGACTCTTCTCAAACAGATGCTGCATGTGTGCAATTTCAAGGACCAAATACAGAAGCAGTTTAATTTTAGATTCAATTTTAGCTTTAATTTTGTTTTATTTTTCTGAAAAGAGGACGGTCATTTAAACCGCATCCTACATTTTTGTAATAATTTATTTTTAGAATTAGTTAGTAGTATTTAAACCCTTCTCATGCATTTAGAGAAGGGTCCTGAAATTTATCAAAAACTTATCCCCAGAACATGCACTTCTGTACCCTCTGAGGAGGGTTTTGATGAATGAATGGAACGATATTTATTGATGTTTGCATTTGATATCTGCTACTGATGTTGCACTTTTGTACTCTTAGTGCATGTTAGATCAAGAAGAGATAAATCATTATCACTTGAAGGTCATGAGTAGGACTAATTATAAATGGTATTTCTATCTCTTAACTATTTCTGCCTTGTGTTAGAGTGATTTTCAGTTCAGTTATTTATATATTGATGTATGAATGCCTAAGTTATCATTTGGCAGTTTTGTATGGTGATAGTTATTTATTTATGCTTAGTATATGAGTAGCTTACTATGCGATATGTTTTTCACAACTGTTTCGTCTAACTTTTTATACGAAGTAGTTCATCTTTATTGAATTCTTTTCTCATAGCAGCTGAATGATCTTTATTACTAGTTGTTATTTGAAATCATTTTAGATCGCATAAAAGAAAGATTACACCCCGGGTTAGTGTAGATTTACATATTTCTGTTTATTAGAATATAATTTCCTTATTATTAGATTAGAATTAGAGTAGAAGTATTCCATTTAGAAACTGTTAGAAATAGAAATATCAATCTTTCTCACACACACACTTAAATTGGGAAAGTGGTCCCATATCCCCAGTCGGACCCGCTATACCAAACAGAAAAGGAGCTGCCAACCAAGGTCCGGACCGGGCGGGTATCCCCCTTGTTGTAGACCTGATTTTCGGGGCTTCAACATATTTGGCACTAGAAAGAGGGCCGAACTGTGAATGGAAAGTAAATCTAAATCTAAATACTATTCTGAGAGTAAATCACCCTCACCATCTCCTCCGACTTCTCCATTGCATTTAGAATCTTTAAATCCAGAGTTAGAAGTCGCTGGATCAACAGCCGCTGCTACAAACCCTGACATTTCAGAACAATCTACTATTGAACCTCCTGAAGTTGAATCTTTGATTCACAAACTTCAACGATTTTCTATATCTCCTAAAAAATCTGATAAATCTCAAGGCAACGTGACTTCGCAATATAACCCTGCTCATCCTCTTACCAGGTTAAAGAGCGAAAAGTTTGGTGTTCAGCCAACCGAATTACCTCTACCTACTAGGAAGAGAGCAAGAAAGTCTCCTAAAGGATCCGATAGCGAGACTCTTTCATCATCATCATCCATCTCAACCTCTTCACCGCGAAGTCAACCATCCACTCCTCCACTTCAGATCATTGTCCATCAGCCTATTGCAACTTCCTCAACTCCTTCTCAAACATTGGGAGTCATAATATCCTCATCTTCTCAACCACAGGGATCATCTTCTGCACTTTCCTCTGTTAGTAGTTCAGCAATGGCCCAAACTCCATGGAATAACCCAGGGGCAGTTTTAATGCCTGCACCCTTAAGTCAGATACCGGCCCATCTTGAAAAATGGCTGCCTAAGTTTAATCCTGAGGCAGGCATGCTAGCGGAAGAACATATAAATAACTTTATGCTATCCATAAATCTCAATGGAGTTGTTAACGAAGACGCTGTTGTTCAATTTTTTCCTTATACTCTGCAAGGAACAGCCGGATCATGGTATTTCTCGTTACCATCTAGATCTATTACTAGTTGGGACATCTTTCAAGAACAATTCCTGACCAAGTTTGGTGATGACAGATCTACAACGACACTGATCAATGACTTGTCTAACCTTAGGGCCGAATCAAGGGAACCTATCAAAGATTTCAATTTACGTTTCAATAAAATCTTGAACAAAATACCTACTGCTTCTCAGCCTAGTGAAGAAGTGCGAAGTGAATGGTACATTACTGCTTTACCATCAAACTTAGTAATATTTGTTGATAGGGCTAACAAAACAACCTTAGTGGAAAACATGAAAGAAGCAATAGCAGTAGCGAAACGTATTATGGCCCTTGAAAAGAAAAATGCGATAGAGGAACGAAAATATAAGAAGGTGTCTTTCAAAGAAGATCCCAAGAAAAAACAACTGAAAGATCCATTTGATTTAGAAGGATTACAAAAAGTTTTGAAGACCATGTCTAACGAAATGGTCGACATTAAGAAACAAGTAGCAGAAACTTCTTCTAAAACGCCATATAGGCCTTTTAAAAGAAATCCTTCAACTGATTCCAAACCCCCTAACGCTATTTCAAATGTTGAATCAGAAGAAGAAGAAGAGGAAAACGCTACTAAAGAACATACCGATGAAGAAGAAGTTGTAGAATTACAAGGTATGTGGGATTTCATCCTCCCAGATGAAGAGGATCAAGAGGCATTCCCGGCTAGTACTCGCAGCAGAAATCAACTTGATCCTCCTCAGCCTACACCTAAGCCAAAGAGCGCAAGCTCGATGACTAAAGATAAAGTCGCAGCCAAGAAAACATCACCTAAAGCGACTCAAACCAACCCAGTCCAAACAGATACATCAACTCCATCTAAAACGCTAATCGTTTCAGATGAAATGGAGTATAATATCGTAGAAGACATGAAAAATACTAGGGCCAATATTACTCTTTTTGAATTGAGCAAGTTAAAACACCAGCAGAAAGTAATTTTGAAAGAATTACGTGCTGTACCAGTTGCACCTTTACCAGCTATTGTAATCTCTCAAGCTTCCCATTATATGGGAAGACCTCCAACTAATACGATGAATAAAGTTGGTCCAAATGATATCGCATTAATTGGAGGAAGATCGAGATTGCATACTCCCCCATTTCTCCTTATGAAATTTTCAATAAAAACATGCATAATTGCTTAGTCGATTCTGAAGCTTCATCGATTACCAATATCAATTTGTGCAAAATTGAACGTTCAACCACAGAAATCCGTTGTGCGCATAGTTCAGCTAGATCGATTGCAGGTCAAAGTGATTGGTGAGTTAAATCAGGTTATCATAAGGCTATCATCCAATCCAAAGGTATGTCAAGTTATTGACATTTTAGTTGCTGATATTCCTGAATTTTATGGCTTAATTCTTAGCAGAGATTGGTTAGAAAAACTTCATGGATACTTTGCAACTGACTGGTCGCACATGTGGCTGCCTTATAATGGTAAACCTAACCAAATAAAAGTTGAACGCGAGCGACATCAGAAATACATGGTAACAGAACTCGAGGGAGAAAATGAACCAGTAGAATATAATTCTAACATCATTGGCAACTATTCAGTAGATTCTTTCCTAGGAAATTTTAATGCTCATTCTTCACCTTACTTAGAACATTCTGTTTTATCTCAAGTAGAAAATTTCTCTCGAACAGATAGTTCTAAATGCATTAATTTTATAGATAGTCATGTAAATAAATCTTTGTTTTGGAAATTATTTTTTGATGGTGCTAAGTCTAACGAAGGAGCAGGAGCAAGATGCGTATTAGTAAACCCAAAGGGAGATAAAACCATGCTAACTTGTAGACTCGAATTCGAGTGCACCAACAATACCGCAGAATACGAAGCTCTAGTCCAAGGGTTGTACAAGGCAATCAGATTAGACATCAAATACCTGCAAGTTTTCAGAGATTCTGAAATTGTAATAAGACAGGTACGTAATAATATACACTGTTTATCAGTTCATTTAAAGCATTACCAATCTTTAGTTCAAGATCTGACTGAACATTTTATAGCATTTAATATTTCCTCAATTCCCAGACTCCAGAATGCTAGCGCAAACCTCTTAGCCAACGTAGCTTCCAAGCTCATTCCTTCAGAAGATTTTAGCCCTGACCAATTTTCAATTGAGTTAATTTTTAGACCATCTATTCCTGATAACATTACAAATTGGAGAATGTTCAATGACGATCCTGATATCGTGAGTTTTCTCACATCTGAAGGATCCTACACCAATCAAATAATTGACGAAGACCAACATGATCAACAATTGCAACAGGATAGTACTAACAATGCTATACCTAAATCAGTAGTCAAATTAGAAGACCTTTATGATTTGAAAGATCGATTCAAAAGATCTACCAATTCAAAACTCCAAAGTTCAACTTTGAATTATGAATTAGTAAATCTAGGAACTGATGCTAAACCGCAGAATATCAACCTAGGTCTTGGCCTAGCCCCTGAAGAAAAATTAGCATATATCCGTTTCTTGAAACAATATAAAAGTGTCTTTGCTTGCAATTACGATGAACTCAAAACATACGACACCTCCATCATCCAACATACTATCCCAATGATCGATAATGAAAAACCTGTCCAACAAAAGCTGAGAAAGATCCATCCAAATTTAGAAAATCAGATTAAAACTAAACTCAATAAGTTATTGAAAGCTAAAATAATCTTTCTCGTTAGACATTCTAAATGGGTTTCCAATATGGTACCTATTAGAAAGAAAAACGGAGATATCAGAATCTGCATTGACCTTCGAACAAGGCTTGCCAAAAGGATAATTTTCCTTTACCTCCCATGGAACAAATATTGCAGGCAGTTGCGGGCTCAGAATTAATGTCATTCTTGGATGGATTCTCAGGATACAATCAAGTGCTGGTACATCTCGATGATCAATTGAAAACGACATTTAGAACTAAATGGGGCACATACGCATATCAAAAGATGCCATTTGGTTTGACTAACGCGGGTGCCACATTTCAGAGAGCCATGGACATTGCATTCAAAGGGTTAGTTAATAAGTCAGTGGTAATATATTTGGATGATATTACTGTTTATTCCAAGAAACGAAACAACCATCTCAGAGATTTAAAACAAATCTTCCAACGTTGTTTAAGGTATGGGATTTCGCTAAACTCAAAAAAATCCTTTTTCGCATTAAGTGAAGGAAAGCTTCTAGGATTCATAGTGTCAAAATCTAGAATTCACATAGATCCTGACAGAATCAAGGAAATTTCCGCAGCTCCCCTACCTCACAACAAGAAATCCATGCAATCTTTCCTTGGCCAGATTAACTTTGTAAAGAGATTTGTCCCAAATTTTTCAAGAATCGTGTCTCCTTTACAAGCCATATTAAAAAGAACGCAAATTTTAAATGGGGCCAAGATGAACATGAGGCATTCAATATGATCAAACAAGCAATTATCAATGCTCCATCTTTAGCAACTCCAAATTTTTTCGATCCTTTTATATTGTATACATTTGCCTCAGATAGATCATATGCTGCGATACTCACTCAAGCAAATCAAGAAAAGGCGGAAACCCCAATTGCTTTTTTCAATTCTAATTTACAAGGTGCTGAATTGAATTATTCAAATGTAGAAAAACAAGCTTATGCCATTTTTAAAGCAATTAAATATTTCAGACCTTTCTTACTCAAAACACATACCAAGATCATAGTATTGTTTCCAGCGGTAAGAAATCTTCTATTACAGAAGGATGTGGGTGAGAAAATGGCCAATTGGGTTACTGCCTTACAGGAATATGATGCTGAAATCAAACCAGCAAGTATTGTAAAAGGCCAAGGCTTTTGCAAAATGCTGGCAGGAGCATCGCTAATACCCGAAAATCCATCTGAAGAGGTACACATGTACGAGGTAAGCCTAAACGATATTGAGTCATTATACGCTGATATTATTTATTATTTAAAGGATGGATATGCTCCTCCAAATCTTGATCATACCAAGAAAAGATCCCTGAGGTTAAAAGCCAAACAATATCAACTTGTGAATGATGTTCTTTTCAGAGTAAATTATGATTCTGTTATACTTAGATGTCTTGAGAAAGCTGAAGCTGAAAAATTCTTGCAAGAACTCCACGATGGGCCAGCAGGTGGACATTACGCTAGAGATGCAACTGCTCACAAAATTTTACGCGCAGGCTATTACTGGCCCACATTATTCAAAGACGCACATAACTACGTAAGGAAATGTCAAGTCTATCAAACTACTGCTAGGAGACAAAAGAAACCATCCTTGCCACTGCAACCAGTTACCATTGAACAACCTTTCGATCAGTGGGGATTGGACATAATAGGTGAGATAATTCCTCACTCTTCTAAACAGCATAGATACATCCTTACAGCAACAGATTACTTTACCAAATGGGTAGAAGCAGTTCCACTCAAGACGGCTAATGCTGAAAATATTATTGAATTCATAGATCAGTTCATAATCACCAGGTTTGGATTGCCTTCCGCTTTAATGTTTGATAATGCATCATACTTTTCTGGAAATGCAATGACTGAATTTGCACTCAAAAGGGGTTTTAAACTTAAATATTCTGCCAATTACTACCCGTAGGGCAATGGGTTAGCTGAGTCTACAAATAAAAACCTAATCAGGATTATCAAGCGAACCATTGACCAAAATCATAAAAATTGGCATAAGTATTTAATATATGCTTTATGGGCAGACCGAATAACGCAGAAAGCCTCTATCGGCACTTCTCCCTTCAATTTAGTTTATGGGAAAGAAGTGGTTCTTCCAACACATCTGGCAATTCCCTCTTTAGCCTTAGTTCAGTACATTGATGAAGTACCAACTTCTTCTTTACAACTTAGGCAGCTGGAATTAATTAAACTAGAAGAACAACGAGAACGGGCTAAGATAACTCACGCCCATCATCAAGCATTGGTGAAAGCCTCTTTTGATTCCAGTATGGTATCCAGAAAAGATTTTCAGATGGGAGATCTAGTTTTAAAATGGGACAAGGCTCATGAGGAAAAAGGAAAACATACAAAATTTCAAAGAATGTGGCTTGGTCCTTTTCAAATTGTAGAAGTCGTAGGTCCGTCTACTTTCATGCTACAGGATTTAACAGGGAAAAAGGATTCTTTACCTGTTAATGGTCAGATACTCAAGAAATATTTTCCATAGAAGGTTATTCTTCTATTTTGTAGAGTAGTTGTTTTTCTTTCCATAATAAGACCGGTTGTGAATGGTTACTTTTGAGATTCACGAAAAAGACACAAATTCTCTTCTAGATTTTGATCTTTCGCTTGTATAAATAGCAAATCTTTTGGAAAATTGATCTTTATTATTGAAAGATACAGTTTAAAACTCTAGCCTAGATATGATACTAGTTTCAACTTCATAAAATTTGATGAAAACAACCTTTAGTGAGAAATTGTTTTATATCAGTGCAATGAAAGGTATCAATAACAAAATAAAGATTCTATGTAGAACAACTATTTCCAAAAACTCTACTATTGTCATCCAGAGCTATCTTAAGGAAACAATGACTCCCTCCATACTAAGGAAATCACAACTTTCAGAGGAACAATCCAATGATACACTTTATCTTAAAGAGTGAGAGGTCTCATCACGAGCCGGCTTATCATAATCACAGATATTATAACTTGCTGACTTTGCCAATACTGCATACCACAACAGGGCAATGACTCGAGATTGTTGCAATCAAAAGACAAGGGGTCTCATCACGATCCAACTTGTTCAGCAAAGTTATAAATCAGTGAATGACGATGTCATGAATTGGCTACCAAACCAAGACATTGCTCTTTAAGAATAAAAAGAAAATCAAAGCAATAAGTGTGGGTGTGGATTCTTCTTTGGGAATTGTAGGTTTCTTTCAGTAGGATACAGGATCATTGCTGGGTAACAGGTAACCCTGTCGAGGCTATAAACACCTGCTGGCAGCAGAGGCTCTACCTACGACAAATGAGCATATTTAAAACTGGTTTACAGAGAAGACTTTGTTTTATCTTTACAAGCCAAGTAATGACTGATGTAAATACAAGGACTAGCTTGAGGCAGCAAATAATCAAAGTTGAAAATAGTTGAAACAAAATGTCATTGACAGGTTAAAGTATAATGTACTTTATCTTTTTATAATAAAGTTTAACTTTCTGGAAAATTTTCTGTTTTGGAAGTTTTGAAAATTCAAAAAGCAGCAGAGATAACTCGTTCTTCCAAGTGAATCGCCAATTGTTGTGGCCAGCAACAACCCCCCTTCTTATTTAGTGTTATTCTTAATACTAAAAAAGTGGGGACCCTTAGTTAAAAATTAAAAAAACCAAAATAGTGCTTAAATTTCCTTTTCGAATAAAAAGTACCATCATAAGCTTAGGAAACCCCCCCTTGAAAACCTAAAAAAATCCAAGTTTTATGATAAGGTAAGATAAAATCTTTCCTTAGGAAAATCGCATCGCAAAAAGATGACAGCATACCACCTTACAAGCACAATTCCAACATTTGCGAGATCGCGATATGCGATAATAAACAAATATTGCATCACATTCAGCATAACTCACATTGAAACACTTTAAATTGCCGATATGCGATGACGCCGATCGCAAATTGCATTTCGCAGAAAACAGGATAACAAAGATCGTAATGTGTAACTTTTCTGCGATATTGTGATTTCGCGATACAACGACAATGCGATGTCACAAGCGGTCAATTCCGCGAGGTTGCAATTCTGTGACGTTATCGTTTCGCGATGTTGCGATCTGCAATATTGCAAAGTAAATCACAAAATCGCTTCATCACATATCTTTTGGGCGCGTTATTCAAGAAAATTATTTTCCATAATCTGACACCTGGTTATACACTTTAATGCTAATAAATGAATTAGTTGCCAGTTATTAATGGGATATGGGTGTTACACAGTAATTTGTCACTGTCTCTCTGTCAGTCTCCCTACTGTGTCATGAAATCAAGTCCATCATGCTCATGCTCTCTAAACTGGCCAAATGACCCACTTTGCCAAAGTTTTTGCTATCAGCGCGACTTTTGTCAAAATAACCGCGCTGATGGGCGCTCCATAACAGACCGAATGCGCTGTCAGCGCGGAAGCACACGTGTTTTCCGTGCTGATCGAATTTCATGAGCCAGCACATTTGTTATTCATATCTGATCGTGCTGACATGACCTTCTTTGTTATTCAGCTACGATGTCAGCGCTCCAGTGCAGTTATGGACCCGCGCTGATCCAGTTTGGGCGAGTTTGTTCTAACAGCCGGCCTTCCAGATGACTCCAGACCTGGTTTTTGGCCTTGTCAATGTCGCCCTCCCTTCTCTGGCATGTTTGTTTCGTCATTTGAGCCACCTTCCTTGGAGTTAAGCTCATCCTCCCACCATTCATGGAGACTCCTTCTCCTATTTAAACCTCCACCATTACCATGAGCAGCTAGTTTTGATAGTGTGGAATTCATAGTGCTTAGACTGCTGCTGCTAGTAGGTAGTTGGTGTGACAAGTGTTGTTTTGCTAGAGGAAGCTTAAGGAAGGTTGTGAGTGTTTCTTGTGTGAGAGAGAGCTTTGTTTTGGGAGAATCTACCTCCAAGGGTGAATGCTTAAGAGACTTGCTGGCTGGACCCTCAAGAGAAGGACTCAGTGTCAGAACTTTGGTTGTACCTTTCTCTGTTATTGATTTAATAATAGATGACTACTATTATGGTTCCATTCTCATTTGTCTTTATCATGGTTAATGTGAATTACATCCTTTCTGACTGATGTATAATTTCTTTTAGTAGATTTCACGCTTGCGTTTGTCTTTCTCTTCGTGTGTGCAGGTATCTATTCACGGAGATCGTGGAGGATCGTGACCGACCGAGCGAAGGAGCGAGAGCGGCATCTCTTCATCAAACAATAGCGTTGGAATCCAAGTAGGTGTTCACTACCTCTCTTTTAATTGCAATTAGGAACTTTCACAGTAGCATTGATTGATTGTTGCTAGACCCGTTCTGGGCTAGTAGGGATCACCTCTATCCGTAGAGGGGATTTACCTCTCCAACAATGGGTTTGTGCTTATCGAAAAAATCATCTCACGTAAGGTGGTATACTTGATGTGTCTACGACATTTAAAACTTTCCCATCACCCTTCCTTGTCATTCATTTTCACTTCACTTGTGAATTGCAGGAACGGAGAATAGAGGCCAATACAAAGCAATACGTAGGATAAAATGGGAAAGAAAAGCAAAGCCCTGAGCTCTGAAGAAAAGGAAATGGCGCCCTTGTATACAAACACGGCCTGTAACAGAGACGCGGGAATTGCCACATGGGAAGGCATGTATAATCTGCTTGAAGAGGAGAATCCCAGAGTAATGGAAGTAGTTGCTACTGCGGGCTCACAGAGTTCTTCTGAAACATCCCTTACAGAGCTAGCTTGCTTATTCTTACACCGGATAGCAGCAAGGCCCAAAATTCTCCCATACACGGACATGGTCAAGTGGATACTGGACAGCGTCGATATCAAAAATAGATAGTTCAAAACTCAGGGTCAAGGACTCATCGGTTCATTCGCTGCGCAGGATTTAAAGCTCATGTATCATCTACCGAAGCCACAGGCAACTTATAACAAGCAGTTTATGAAGAAATTTGCAAAGGAAAATCAAGACCTGGCAGAAACCACTAAAGACTGGTCTAGGAGGGACAAACCACTGAAGAAAGATAAACACGGTATGTACAGTACTGGTTCTCTCACCTCCCCATATTGCTTTGCTGCTGCCATGCTCTGTAGATTGTTTGGAATGCCAGATATCAACAAATTTTCATCTAAATGGCTACCATTGTTGGATGCCGCCACAAATGCCACTATTGTAGATTGGGCTAAAATATTGTCTAATAACCTAGTCACAGCAATTGTAAGTTATCGATCTAAAAGAACTGTCTCTCAAAGAATCTATCCTCCTTTTTACATGTCTATGTATGTAATGGATTCGATATGTTATGTTTCTAAGTTTCCTGTTATGGGTTGGAAGTGGACAACTGAAGACACCTTACCCATCCATGTCTATCATAAAGAATTGTGGGACTCTAAGTTCACTCCATACTTCTACCAGATTTGTCATGGAATTATGCTGCCCTTGTACAGAATGTTGTATGATAAAGATGCTCCGAGATGCTCTCCTGAAGCAGAGGTAGACATCCTCCCTATCGCGAGATGGTTCGGGGAGGAATTGTTTACTTATGTCAGGGTATTTGGAAGTTCTGCTTCCCCTCACGTCCTGCCTTTGTATATCCCTGATAAACTCTTGGCTCGAGAGATTGCCTATCAAACCCGTGGAGAAGGCGGTTTGACTAAAAATTTGAAAGACAAAAAGAAGGCTATATGGCCACAGTTTCCTGTAACCTGTGGGGCCTTTTCACTTTTTGATGTAGGCCACTCATTCACAGAAGTAAATAATATAACATGTTTACAGTTATTCAAATTTTCAGGAAGACCATTCGACCCCCATGATGTTGCTAAGAATTTCACTACTGCAGTTAAGATAAAGGTGTTTTCTGGAAAAGATGATTTATTCGATGACATATTCCAACAGAAAAGCACACTCCAAGAAATTCTGCATGCAGCCCAATTGCAATTCTCTCCAGAAGAATTTCAATAGTTCAAAATATACAGGGAAAGAAGGTTAGCCAACATTCCTTTGGAGAAACTACGCTTAAAACCCGCAAGGGAACCAACTCCAAGTGTTAGTCTTAGTGGGAGTTCAAGCACAAACGAATCTAAATCCAAGTCTGGAAAGGAAACATCTGAACATTCTAAAAGATCCGAAAATGAACAGGATAAGAGCGAAAGGTCAGTAAAAGATACTGCCCAGTCAACGGAACTTCTACAGTAACAGGTTTTTACCTCTCCACAGAGAGATCCTCCCGCTCTCATCATTCAGCCACCGCCAGTCACAACTGAACTAGATAAAGAATGGGAAACCTTCAATGACTTGATCAATCTTGAAGGACAAACCATAAAAACACTTGTAAGCAATGCACAGGTAACAAAAGAAGTAGTCACAAGAACAATCAACAATGTCTCAGATATGGAGCATATTCCTATTGCCCCATCCTCTGAGCTTATGCTCAAAATAGAAGAAATTCCTCCTCTTGATATATTTTATAGCCCACAGCACAAAGTAGTAGTAAGAAGACAAAGGAAGAAAAGGAAATTGGAAAACGTGCTCTCTCAAGACGCAGAACAATTAGACGTCCTGTGGCAAGATCCCACTAGCAATCCCACTGAGAATCTCACCAAACTATCTCAGATCGCAGGAGCATATGCCTCTGCAACTATTGATAAAGCATCTGAGGTACAACAATTGCTAAAAGAAAAGGAAGACCAGATACAAGTTTTGCAACAACAGTTGCAACAAGCTAACGCTAACAATGAAGCACAAAAACAGCTTGAAAGGTTATAGCAGGACTTCCAGCAAATGCAAATAGGATATCAGAAAAGTTTGGATGAGAAAGGAAAGCAGTTACAAGATTTACAAGAGATGCACAAGGACAATCCTAAACTTACAGAATTTATCACAGAGTCCATTTCCTTGAATGAACAATTACTACAACAGCAAGAAGCATTGGGCCAAAAGATATCGCAGTGGAACTATTATTGTGAAATAAGTGATAAAACCATTAATCAAGTGGTAGATTTACGAAGTGACTATGATCTAATTGATAAACGGGTGACTGAATATTTGGCTTGGCAAGAAACAGACGAGGGAAAAAGAGCAGGTGCACCAAGGATAAATGAAAATCACAAAGAAATGCTCTTTAACAAATGGGACGAGCAAATCAGGGAGGCAGAGCAAGCAGCAGAAGGAGCAGCCACGGCAGCAAGCAATATTATTGATTGTGTAAATGAAAATTTGCACAGGGAAAATTTGATCGCAGAGACCACTCCAGGATATTTACCTAACGCACAGCAACTACAGATAGATTGGAAGCAGAAGGCTCAGGAGAAGGCACAAGCAATCCAAGGGTTAACAAAGTTAAACTAGGATTATTACTGGGCATACTTGGTAAAGCCACATAGCCAATGGATGACTCTTAAGTGTATCATCAATTCGGCCAAAAAGATGGCACCAGCTCTTGTCGATTTTGTTTTCTCAGCTCAGCTAAAAGTGGAAGTCGGCTAGCCAACTCTTCTCAAACAGATGCTGCATGCGTGCGATTTCAAGAACCAAATACAGAAGTAGTTTAATTTTAGATTCAATTTTAGCTTTAATTTTATTTTATTTTCTTGAAAAGAGGACGATCATTTAAACCGCATCCTACATTTTTGTAATAATTTATTTTTAGAATTAGTTAGTAGTATTTAATCCCTTCTCATGCATTTAGAGAAGGATCCTGAAATTTATCAAAAACTTATCCCCAGAACATGCACTTCTGTACCCTCTGAGGAGGTTTTGATGAATGAATGGAACAGGATTTATTAATGTTTGCATTTGATATCTGCTACTGATGTTACACTTTTGTACTCTTAGTGGATGTTAGATCAAGAAGAGATAAATCGTTATCACTTGCAGCTCATGAGTAGGACTAGTTATAAATGGTATTTCTATCTCTTAACTATTTCTACCTTGTGTTAGAGTGATTTTCAGTTCAGTTATTTATATATTGATGTATGAATGCCTGAGTTATCATTTGGCAGTTTTGTACGGTGATAGCTATTTATTTATGCTTAGTATATGAGTAGCTTACTATGCGATATGTTTTTCACAATTGTTTCGTCTAACTTTTTATACGAAGTAGTTTATCTTTATTGAATTCTTTTCTCATAGCAGCTGAATGATCTTTATTACCAGTTGTTATTTGAAATCATTTTAGATCGCATAAAAGAAAGATTTCACCCGTGGTTATTGTAGATTTACATATTTATGTTTATTAGAATATAATTTCCTTATTATTAGATTAGAATTAGAGTAGAAGTATTCCATTTAGAAATTGTTAGAAATAGAAATATCAATCTTTCTCACACACACACTTAAATTGGGAAACTGGTCCCATATCCCCAGTCGAACCCGCTATACCAAATGGAAAAGGAGCTGCCAACCAAGGTCCGGACCGGGCAGGTATCCCCCTTGTTGTAGACTTGATTTTCGAGGCTTCAACACCAAGTTGGATAGGTTCTGAGCAAGTAAAATGCCAATTTTAGACCATTATATATTGTTGTTTTCGAATGTTATAGTTCTTGTTACATGGTTATATAATTAGTGGTGGCTGAAAACCGACGAGATGTCTGGACAAAGGCGCAAAAGTCTTTATAGTGAAACCTGTGAAGGTCTCAGATGTAGGGCGACTGAGGAATTATATGGATAGTGTCAGAGACCTAGCTATTCACCTATGGTAAAACATATAAATAAAACAAATTTCATTTACATTACATTGTGTATTACTACGAAAATGACATCAATGATTTCGACAATTCTATTCATACCTTGGAATCAGCGTTACGGATTAATTGTTTGGCTTAACCTTTTATGGACGGTGTACCATACCCATGTGACCCGTAATTGCATCGTCATTGGAGTTTGTCCACTTCGTGTTGTTTTACATTTGCAGTGTTTATGATTTACAGTTGTCTTCTCTATCTCATGCCCAGCGTATTACATTATCCTGTATGATGATTTTTTTTCCGGGTTTGGCTTTAATGCCCTGCTCTGCCATGGTACTTGGCACGAGCAGGATCTACCCATTGTAGTTTATGGTCCTCAACCCTAACGTTGCATCGATGGAGGAGGATTAGTGTGAAGATCCAACAGTCCAGTTTAACTCAGGTCAGAATCAAGCTAGCTCTCAGTTGCTTTATCGCATTTCCCATTTTTGTTCCCTAGCTTCCGCTCTGTCTTTATCCATGCTCTTTGTGGTGTCGGTGTTACCGTCAGCCCAGGGCCAAGGACTCGATGCATGGTCTCAGTTACAGGGTTATAGTTTCTCTTCCACTACGGATTCCGTGTGGGCACAGGGTAACCCTGTTTTATTATTTGACCCTATGTTCTATTATTGTTTTTCATCGTTTTCATTTCTTATTGCTAATTGAAAATGTGGTGTCTCTACAGGTTCATCTCCAAAGGACTCAGGAATTACCTGTCAAGGTAGTGTGATGAACTTCCAACCATATTTCCTCACTCGGTATGATCCGGGTAAGAAGCTTCCACTCTTTTCTGGTTGTCCGGATCTGGGTGGTTAGACTCTTGATGAGATGTTGTCTCTTAGGCTCATAATCTTCATTGTTGGTTGTATGGGAAGTCACAAGGCTGGATAGTCCAGCGTTGTTTGCCTGGTACTCCTCTGTTAAGTTCAAGGGTTTGTCTGTTGTTTAGAACTGTAGAGTCTAAATACCCTTTGAGGAATTTGTAGTCTGGAATTCTTAGTTTTCATTATAAGCACGATATTGGTATAGACCTTGCTTTTCCCTTCAGGAAAAAGTTTGGGTCTGGTTTCACCAGTTATCAGGCTTGAGCGGACTGCTCCTCTTGTCGCTAGATTTTTCTGTTCTGCTTGCCCGAAATGTTAAAATATTTAATATTACACTCTGTTTTGTAACTGCACGGTTTCCTATCTTAGGCATGCATTCAAGGTTTTTCTCTTGTATAATTTATCTCTATGCTTACTCTGGTGCATAATGTTTTCTTAAGTTGGTAATCCTGTTAATTTTGTAATTCTGTTATGGATGTATAAAAATTAATTGAAATTAAGGAAAAAAGGTGATGAATGGGTTCATGGGTAAAGAATTCCATCATACATTCATACTCTTAGTCATATTATTTCTTGCTCTGCATACATAGATGCTATGACCAAGTTGGATAAGTTCTAAGTAGGCAAAATGCCAATTTCAGACCATTATATACTACTATTTTCGAATGTTATAGTTATTGTTACATGGAGATATCATTAGTGGTGGCTGGAAACCGACGAGATGTCTGGACGATGGCGCAGAAGACTTTATAGTGAAACCTGTGAAGGTCTCAGATGTAGGGCGACTGAGGAATTATATGGATAGTGTTAGAGACCCAGCTATTCACCTATGGTAAAACATATAAATAAGAAAATTTTTATTTACATTACATTGTTTATTACTACGGAAATGACATCAATCAGTTCGACAATTCTATTCATACCTTGGAATTCGAGTTACGGATTAATTGTCTGGGTTAACCTTTTACGGATGGTGTACCATACCCATGTGACCCATAATTGTATCATCATTGGAGTTCACCCACATCGTGTTGTTTTACGTTTGCAGTGTTTATGATTTATAGTTGTCTTCTCTATCTCATGCCCAGCAGATTACGTTATCCCGTATGATGATTTTTTTATTTTTTTTCTTCTGGTTTTGGATTTAATGGCCTGCTCTACCATGGTACGTGGCACAAGCAGGGTCTACCCACTGCATTTTATGCTCCTTGACCCTCACGTTGCATCGATGGAGGAGTATTAGTGTGAAGATCCAACGGTCCGGTTTAACTCAGGTCAGAATCAAGCTAGCTCTCAAGTTGCTTTATCGCATTTTCCATTTTCGTTCCTAGGCTTCAGCTCTGTCTTTCTCCATGCTCTCTGTGGTGCTGGTGTTTCCGTCAGTCCAAGGCCAAGGACTCGATGCATGGTCTCAGTTACAGGGTTATAGTTTCTCTTCCACTACGGATTCCGGGTCAGGACAGGGTAAGCCTGTTTTATTATTTGGCCCTATGTTCTGTTATTTGTTTTCATCGTTTTCATTTCTTATTGCTAATTGAAAATGTGGTGTCTCTACAGGTTCATCTCCAGAGGACCCGAGAATTACCTGTCAAGGCAGTGTGATGAACTTCCAACCAGATTTCCTCACTCGGTATGATCCGGGTAAGAAGCTTCCACTATTTTCTGCTTGTCCGAATCTGGGTTGTTAGACTCTTGATGAGATGTTGTCTCTTAGGCTCATAATCTTCATTTTTGGTTGTATGGGAAGTCACAAGGCTGCACAATCCAGCATTGTTTTCCCAGTACTCGTCTGTTAAATTCAAGGGTTCGTCTGTCGTTTAGAACTGTATAGTCTAAATACCCTTTGAGGAATTTGTAGTCTGGAATTCTTAGTTTTCATTATAAGCACGATATCGGTATAGACCTTGCTTTTCCCTTCAGGAAAAGGGTTAGGTCTGGTTTCACCAGTTGTCAAGCTTGAGTGGACTGCTCCTTTCGCTAGGTTTTGTTGTTCTGCTTGCCCGAAATGTTAAAATATTTAAGATTACACTCTATTTTGTAACTGCATTGTTTCCTATCTTAGGCGTGCATTCAAGGTTTTTCGCTTGTATAATTTATCTCTATGCTTACTCTGGTGCATAATGTCTTCTTAAGTTTGTAATTCTATTATGGATGTATAAAAACTAATTGAAATTAAGGAAAAAAGGAGATGAATGGGTTTGTGGGTAAAGAATTCCATCATGCATTCATACTCTTAGTCATCTTATTTATTGCTCTGCATACATAGCTGCTATGACCAAGTTGGATAGGTTCTGAGCAGGTAAAATGCTAATTTCAGACCGTTATATACTGTTGTTTTCAAATTTTATAGTTATTGTTACATGGTTATATAATTAGTCGTGGCTGGAAACCGACGAGATTTCTAGACGAAGCCGCAGAAGACTTTATAGTGAAACTTGTGAAGGGTTATGAAACCAGCTCAAGAAAAGATAGATCAACGCCTTAGAATTCAGCCTCTTTGAGGGGGCAACCTTCTTTACATTACATAAATGAAAAATTCTTGGATGATACAAATGAAAAGACCTCCTTTCTATATATAGGAGTCTAAGGGGTCATAACATAATCAGAGCCGACATAACAATAATAATGTAAGGGCACAATAATAACAATAGTGGGCTTCTATGGGGCACAATAGTAACAATATGGGCACTACATGGGTACATCAATATAATAAGTGGGTTGTACTAATAACAATAAGGGGCTACACTAGTAGTATAGGGGCCTAACATGCCCCTCTCCTTCAAAAAGCGTTGTCCTCAACGCTTGAGTAGTTCTTGATGCTTCTGTATAAAATTCTTGTCCTCCCATGTGGAATCTTCAGCGTGTAAGTTCTTCCACTTGATGAGATACTCTGAAATTGATCAATTTTGTAGCTGTCGGGTTCTTGTTTCTGTGACTACTCCAGGTTCCAATATGATTTTTCCTTCCTCTTCAATTTCTGGTAATATTGTTTGAATTGGGATCTTTTGCAACTTTTGAATAAGTGGCCATACTTCTTCGTCCTTCTTCCATTCATCCCTTGCTTCATTTATCCAATCTGGTTGGATAATACAAATAGCACAAAACAATGCTTCCACATCCTCATCCTTGAAGAGTCTTCCCATTCGGTAAGGTCGCCATTGTTTAAGTGCATGTAGTATTGCCAACATTTCCTTCTCATAATTAGCTTGTTTGAGATGTAGCAGTAAAAATACCCAATCACCTACATCAAAACATTTTTCACTACGATGTTGATCTACCTGTTGTTTCGTTTGATTTTGCACCGAAGTGGCATTATCCTTTAAAATTTGGAGAACTTGTTGTTGATGCTCGATGTGATCTTTCACTGCTTGAACCTTTTTCTTCTTGATATGTCCTTCTACCTCTAGAGTTTGAGGAGTGGTAATTTCTTCCAATCCTTTACAAGATATGGTCGGATTCATTTCTTGATGCTCGATGTGATCTTTCACTTCTTGAACATTTTTCTCCTTGATATGTCCTATCCTGATAGTTTGAGGAGAGGTAATTTCGACCAATGAATTACAAGATATGGTTGGATTCATTTCTTCTTTCTCGATGTGATCTTTCACTTCTTGCACCTTTTTCTTCTTGATATGTCCTTTTATCTTGAGAGTTTGAGGAGTGGTAATTCTTGCCAATGCTTTACAAGATATGGTATGATTCATTTCTTCTTTCTCTGGGGTGGGGTCCTGGCGTATATCTTCTTCTTTTGATGTTTCTTGATCCTTTTCTTCCTCCTCTTCATATTTGATGTAAAATAATTTCTTCTCAGCACACTTATGACCTTTAGTGCATTTGCTATCACAATTGTAACAAAGCCCTTTTTCTTTTTTTTCTTCCAATTGTTGTGGTGTAACCTTTGTAGGTTGTGGAAGGCTAGGAGAAACAACACTTCCATCTTTATAGTTGTGAGGGGTATGCTTCCTGGTTTCCATAATTTTGCTTTCCACTATGTCACAAAGCCCTTTTACTCTTTCCAATTGTTGTGGTGTTGCTCTAAAGAAGGTGTTGCTCTGTGTATCCTCATAATGTGCTATCATTTCCTCCGTCAAAATTGACCACGTAACAAGTTGTTTACGAGAAAAAAGCCCTTAATACCATAAAAATTGATCTGGTTCTAAATATGAAGATGCAATACATACCTTTTGTAACAGTGGTACACCATGTAGATCAAAATATTGCTCCATCTGAAGTATCCAATTTACCGGATCCTTGCCATCAAACTTCCTCATCTTGCTTTTTCTTGATTTTAGGAGCTTGATCTTGAAACGACTCTAACTTTGTACTTTCGGATCTTTAAGTTCTTAAATTGTGATCTGTAGTAGCCCTCTATGCCCTCTTTCCAATGCCACCAATCTGATCCAAATTGGATTCTCCAAGAAAGAGTTATGCACAATCTCCCAAGATGACCTGATTATAGACCTTTCCAGAAGAGCGAACTTGTATGAAGTGCCACGTGTCACTATTTTTACCTTTGGCTCTAAAAAATATCTACAAGAAACTACAGTCCATCCTCTTTCTGTACCTTCTTACGAAATTTCCATCCGATGCTCAGAGAGAAAGTTATGACGGTTTTCCCCAGGTCACCTGTTTGGAATGTAATTCAGGAGTCTGCAAAGAGACCCACTTTCTCAGATCATATCTCTGAAAATATAGCGTGACACACTCTGAAATTCAGACCCGAGCTTCAACGCGATCTCATCTCAAATGGTTTTTTTTTAACTTCTGAAACGTCGCAGAAAAAAAGTTATAGCGAAAATGCCATGATGACCTGTTTGGAGCAGCGAAACCCTAGAATCCAAAGCTCTGATACCAAATGTTATGAAACCAGCTCAAGAAAAGATAGATCAACGCCTTAGAATTCAACCTCTTCGAGGGGGCAACCTCCTTTACATTACATAAATGAACAATTCTTGGATGATACAAATGAAAAGACCTCATTTCTATATACAGGAGTTTAAGGGGTCATAACATAATCAGAGCCGACATAACAATAATAATGTAAGGGCACAATAATAACAATAGTGGGCTTCTATGGGGCACAATAGTAACAATATGGGCACTACATGGGTACATCAATATAATAAGTGGGTTGTACTAATAACAATAAGGGGCTACACTAGTAGTATAGGGGCCTAACATCTCAGATGTAGGGTGACTGAGGAATTATATGGATAGTGTCAGAGACCCAGCTATTCACCTATGGCAAAACATATAAATAAATAAAAAATCATTTACATTACATTGTGTATTACTACGGAAATGACATCAATCAGTTCGACAATTCTATTCATACGTTGGAATCTGGGTTACGGATTAATTGTCTAGGTTAACCTTTTACTGATGGTGTACCATACCCATGTGAGTTGTAATTGCATCGTCATTGGAGTTCGTCCACATTGTGTTGTTTTACGTTTGCAGTGTTTACGATTTACAGTTGTCTTCTCTATCTCATGCCTAGCAGATTACCTTATCCTGTATGATGATTATTTTTTTCCGGTTTTGTCTTTAATTCCCTGCTCTTCCATGGTATGTGGCACGAGCAGGGTCTACCCACTGCAGTTTATGCTCCACGACCCTAACATTGCATCAACGGAGGAGGATTAGTGTGAAGATCCAATGATCCGGTTTAACTCAGGTCAGAATCAAGCTAGCTCTCAGGTTGCTTTATCACATTTTCCATTTTCGTTCCTGGGCTTCCGCTCTGTCTTTCTCCATGCTCTCTGCGGTGCCAGTGTTACCGTCAGTCCAAGGCCGAGGAATCGATGCATGGTCTCAGTTACAGGGTTATAGTTTCTCTTCCGCTGCGGATTCCAGGTGAGGACAGCGTAACCCTGTTTTATTATTTGAACCTATGTTCTGTTATTTGTTTTCATCATTTTCATTTCTTATTTCTAATTGTAAATGTCGTGTCTCTACAAGTTCATCTCTAGAGTACCCAGGAATTACCTGTCAAGGCAGTGTGATGAACTTCCAACTAGATTTCCTCGCTAAGTATGATCCGAGCAAAAAGCTTCCACTGTTTTCTGGTTGTCCGGATCTGGGTGGTTAAACTCTTGATGAGATGTTGTCTCTTAGGCTCATAATCTTCATTGTTGGTTGTATGGGAAGTCGCAAGGCTGGACAGTCCAACGCTATTTTCCTGGTACTCGTCTGCTAAATTCAAGGGTTTGTCTGTCGTTTAGAACTGTAGAGTCTAAATACCCTTTCAGGAATTTGTAGTTTGGAATTCATAGTTTCCATTATAAGCACGATATCAGTATAGACCTTGCTTTTCCCTTAAGGAAAAGTGTTAGGTCTGGTTTCACCATTTGTCAGGCTTCAGCAGACTTCTCCTCCTGTCGCTAGGTTTTGCTGTTCTACTTGCCCGAAATGTTAAAATATTTAAGATTACACTCTGTTTTGTAACTGCACGGTTTCCTATCTTAAGCATGCATTCATGGTTTTTCGCTTCTATAATTTATCTCTATGCTTACTCTAGTGCATAATGTTTTCTTAAGTTTGTAATTCTGTTAAGTTTGTAATTCTATTATGGATGTATAAAAACTAATTGAAATTAAGGGAAAAAGGTGATGAATGGGTTCGTGGGCAAAGAATTCCATCATACATTCATACTCTTAGTCATCTTATTTATTGCTCTGCATACAGAGCTGCTATGACCAAGTTGGATAGGTTCTGAGCAGGTAAAATGCCAATTTCATACCATTATATACCACTATTTTCGAATGTTATAGTTATTGTTACATGGCTATATAATTAGTGGTGGCTAGAAACCGACGAGATGTCTAGACGAAGGCACAGAAGACTTTATAGTGAAACATGTTAAGGTCTCAGATGTAGGGCGACTGAGGAATTATATGGATAGTGTTAGAGACCCAGCTATTCACCTATGGTAAAACATATAAATAAAAAAAAATTCATTTAGATTATATTGTGTATTACTACGGAAATGGCATCAATCAGTTCGACAATTCCATTCATACCTTGGAATCCAGGTTACGGATTAATTGTCTGGGTTAACCTTTTACGGATGGTGTACCATACCCATGTGACTCGTAATTGCATCGTCATTGGAGTTCGCCCACATCGTGTTGTTTTATGTTTGCAGTGTTTATGATTTACAGTTGTCTTCTCTATCTCATGCCTAGCAGATTACCTTGTCTTGTATGATGATTTTTATTTATTTATTTATTTTTTAATTTTTTATTTTAATTTTTATTTTTTAATTTTTTTTTTTTCCCGGTTTTGGCTTTAATGCCCTGGTCTGCCATGGTACGTGGAACGAGCAGGGTCTACCCACTGCCATTTATGCTCCTTGACCCCAAAGTTGTATTGACGGAGGAGGATTAGTGTGAATATCCAACGGTCGGGTTTAACTCAGGTCATAATGAAGCTAGCTCTCGGATGCTTTATCACATTTTCCATTTTCGTTCCCAGGCTTCCGCTTTGTCTTTCTCCATGCTCCCCGCGGTGCCGGTGTTACCATCAGCCCAGGGCTGAGGATTCGATGCATGGTCTCAGTTACAAGGTTATAATTTCTCTTCCGCTGCGGATTAGGGGTGAGGGCAGGGTAACCCTGTTTTATTATTTGACCCTATGTTCTGTTATTTGTTTTCATCGTTTTCATCTCTTATTGCTAATTGCAAATGTGGTGTCTCTACAGGTTCATCTCCAAAGGACCCGGGAATTACCTGTCAAGGCATTGTGATGAACTTACAACCAGATTTCCTCGCTCGGTATGATCTGGGTAAGAAGCTTCCACTATTTTTTGGTTGTTCGGATCCGGGTGGTTCGATTCTTGATGAGATGTTGTCTCTTAGGCTCATAATCTTCATTGTTGGCTGTATGGGAAGTCGCAAGGCTGGACAGTCAGGTGTTGTTTGCCTGGTACTCTTCTGTTAAATTCAAGGGTTTGTCTATCGTTTAGAACTGTAGAGTCTAAATACTCTTTGAGGAATTTGTAGTTTGGAATTCTTAGTTTTCATTATAAGCATGATATCGGTATAGACCTTTCTTTTCCATTTAGGAAAAGGGTTAGGTCTGGTTTCACCAGTTGTCAGGCTTTAGCAGACTACTTCTCCTGTCGCTAGGTTTTGATATTCTGCTTGCCCGAAATGTTAAAGTATTTAAGAGTACACTCTGTTTTGTAACTGCACGGTTTCCAATCTTAGGCGTGCATTCAATGTTTTTCGCTTGTATAATTTATCTCTATGCTTACTCTGGTGCATAATTTTTTCTTAAGTTTGTAATTATGTTAAGTTTTTAATTCTTTTATGGATGTATAAAAACTAACTGAAATTAAGGAAAAAAGGTGAAAAATGGGTTCGTGGGTAAAGAATTCCATCATACATTCATACTCTTAGTCATCTTATTTATTGCTCTGCATACAGAGATGCTATGACCAAGTTGGATAGGTTCTGAGCAGGTAAAATGCCAATTTCAGACCATTATAAACTGTTGTTTTTGAATGTTATAGTTATTTCTACATGGTTATATAATTAGTGGTGGCTGGAAACTGATGAGATGTCTAGACGAAGCCGCAGAAGACTTTATAGTGAAACCTGTGAAGGTCTCAGATGTAGGGCGACTGAGGAATTATATGGATAGTGTCAAAGACCTAGCTATTCACCTATGGTAAAACATATAAATAGAAGAAGAAAAAAACACATTTACATCACATAGTGTATTACTATGGAAATGACATCAATCAGTTCGAGAATTCTATTCCTACCTTGGAATCCGCATTACAGATTAATTGTCCGGGTTAACCTTTTACGGATGGTGTACCATACCCATGTGACCCGTAATTGCATTGTTATTTGAGTTCGCCCACATCGTGTTGTTTTACGTTTGCAATGTTTATGATTTACAGTTGTCTTCTCTATCTCATGCCCAGCAGATTACCTTATCCTGTATGATGATTTTTTTCCAAGTTTTGACTTTAACGCCCTGCTCTGCCATGGTACGTGGCACGAGCAGGGCCTACCCACTGCAGTTTATGCTCCTTGACCCTAACGTTGCATCGACGGAGGAATATTAGTGTGAAGATCCAACGGTCTCGTTGAACTCGGGTTAGAATCAAGCTAGCTCTCGGTTGCTTTATCACATTTTCCATTTTCGTTCCCGGGCTTCCGCTCTATCTTTCTCCATGCTCTCTGCGGTGCCGGTGTTACCGTCAGCCCAGGGTTTAGGACTTGATGCATGGTCTCAATTACAGGGTTATAGTTTCTCTTCCGCTGCAGAATCCGGGTGAGGGCAGGGTAACCCTGTTTTATTATTTGACCCTATGTTCTGTTATTTGTTTTCATCGTTTTCATTTCTTATTGCTAATTGCAAATGTGGTGTCTCTACAAGTTCATCTCCAGAGGACCCGGGAGTTACCTGTCAAGGCAGTGTGATGAACTTCGAACCCGATTTCCTCGCTCGGTATCATCTGGGTTAGAAGCTTCCACTGTTTTTTGGTTGTCCAGATCTGGGTGGTTCGACTCTTGATGAGATGTTGTCTCTTATGCTCATAATCTTCATTGTTGGTTGTATGGGAAGTCTCAAGCCTGGACAGTCCAACGTTGTTTGCCTTGTACTCCTCCGTTAAATTCAAGGGTTTGTCTATCGTTTAGAACTATAGAGTCTAAATACCCTTTGAGGAATTTGTAGTCTGGAATTCTTAGTTTCCATCATAAGCACGATATCAGTATAGACCTTTCTTTTCCATTCAGGAAAAGGGTTAGATCTGGTTTCACCAGTTGTTAGGCTTGAGCGGACTGCTCCTCCTGTCGCTAGGTTTTGTTGTTCTGCTTGCTCGAATTGTTAAAATATTTAAGATTACACTCTGTTTTGTAACTGCACGGTTTCCTATCTTATGCGTGCATTCAAGGTTTTTCGCTTGTATAATTTATCTCTATGCTTACTCTGCTGCATAATGTTTTCTTAAGTTTTTAAGTCTGTTATGGATGTATAAAAACTAATTGAAATTAAGGAGAAAAGGTGATGGATGGCTTCGTGGGTAAATAATTCCATCATACATTCATACTCTTAGTCATCTTATTTATTGCTCTACATACAAAGCTGCTATGACCAAGTTTGATAGGTTCTGAGTAGGTAAATTGCCAATTTCAGACCATTATATACTGTTGTTTTCGAATGTTATAGTTATTGTTACATGGTTATATAATTACTAGTGGCTGGAAATCGACGAGATGTTTGGACGAAGGCGCAAAAGACTTTATAGTGAAACCTGTGAAGGTCTTAGATGTAGGGCGACTGAGGAATTATATGGATACTTTTAGAAACCCAGCTATTCACCTATGGTGAAAAAAAAAAAAAAAATCATTTACATTACATTGTGTATTACTACAGAAATGACATCAATCAGTTCGACAATTCTATTCATACCTTGGAATCCAGGTTACAGATTAATTGTCTGGCTTAACCTTTTACGGATGGTGTACCATACCCATGTGACCCATAATTGCATCGTCATTTGAGTTCGCCCACATCGTGTTGTTTTACATTTGCAGTGTTTATGATTTACAGTTGTCTTCTCTATATCATGCCTAACAGATTACCTTATCCTGTATGATGATTTTTTTTTTCCTGTTTTGGCTTTAATGCCCTGCTCTGCCATGGTACGTGGCACGAGCAGGGTCTACTCACTACAGTTTATGCTCCTCGACCCTAACGTTGCATTGACAGAGGAGGATTAGTGTGAAGATCCAGTGGTCCGGTTTAACTCAGGTCAAAATCAAGCTAGCTCTCAGGTTGCATTATCACATTTTCCATTTTCGTTCCTAGGCTTCTACTCTATCTTTCTCCATGCTCTCTGCGGTGCCGGTGTTACCATCAGCCCAGGGCTGAGGACTTGATGCATGGTCTCAATTATAGGATTATAGTTTCTCTTCCGCTATGGATTCCGGGTGAGGGTAGGCTAACCCTGTTTTATTATTTGTCCCTATGTTCTGTTATTTGTATTCATCGTTTTCATTTCTTATTGCTAATTGAAATGTCGTGTCTCTACAGGTTCATCTCCAGAGGACCCAGGAATTACATGTCAAGCTAGTGTGATGAACTTCCAACTAGATTTCCTTACTCGGTATGATCCAGGTAAGAAGATTCCATTGTTTTCTTGTTGTCTGGATCTGGGTGGTTCGACTCTTGATGAGATGTTGTCTCTTAGGCTCATAATCTTCATTATTGGTTGTATGGGAAGTTGCAAGGCTGGACAGTCGAGCGCTGTTTTCCTGGTACTCCTCTGTTAAATTCAAGAGTTTGTCTGTCATTTAGAACTGTAGAGTCTAAATACCCTTTGAGGAATTTGTAGTTTGGAATTCTTAGTTTTCATTATAAGCACGATATCGGTATAGACCTTGCTTTTCCCTTCAATAAAAGGGTTTGGTCTGGTTTCACCAGTTGTGAGGCTTGAGCGGACTGCTCCTCTTGTCGCTAGGTTTGGTTGTTCTGCTTTCCCAAAATGTTAAAATATTTAAGATTACACTTTGTTTTGTAACTGCGCGGTTTCTTATCTTAGGGTTGCATTCAAGGTTTTCCGCTTGTATAATTTATCTCTATGCTTACTTTGGTGCATAATGTTTTCTTAAGTTTGTAATTCTGTTAAGTTTGTAATTCTATTATCGATGTATAAAAACTAATTGAAATTAAGGAAAAAAGGTGATGAATGGGTTCGTGGGTAAAGAATTCCATCATACATTCATACTCTTATTCATCTTATTTATTGCTCTCCATACAGCGCTGCTATGACTAAGCTGGATAGGTTCTGAGCAGGTAAAATGCCAATTTCAGACCATTATATACTGTTGTTTTCGAATGTTATAGTTATTGTTACATGGTTACATAATTAGTGTTGGCTGGAAATCGACGAGATGTCTGGATGAAGGCACAGAAGACTTCATAGTGAAACCTGTGAAGGTCTCAGATGTAGGGCGACTGAGGAATTATATGGATAGTGTCAGAGACCCGGCTATTCACCTATGGTAAAACATATAAATAAAAAGAATTTCATTTACATTACATTGTGTATTACTACGGAAATGACATCAATCAGTTCGACAATTCTATTCATACCTTGGAATCCGGGTTACGAATTAATTGTCTGGGTTAACCTTTTACAGATGGTGTACCATACCCATGTGACCCCTAATTGCATCGTCATTGGAGTTCGCCCACATCATGTTGTTTTACGTTTGCAGTGTTTATGATTTACAGTTGTCTTCTCTATCTCATGCCCACCAGATTACCTTATCCTGTATGATGATTTTTTTTTTTTGGTTTTGGCTTTAATGCCCTGCTCTGCCATGGTACATGGCACGAGCAAGGTCTACCCACGTAAATTTATGCTCCTCGACCCTAACGTTGCATCGACGGAGGAGGATTAGTGTGAAGATCCAACGGTCTGATTTAACTCAGGTCAGAATCAAGTGAGCTCTTGGTTGCTTTATCGCATTTTCCGTCTTTGTTCTGAAGCTTCTTCTCTGTCTTTCTCCGTGCTCTCTATGGTGCTGGTGCTACCGTCAGCCTAGGGCCGATTTTACAGGGTTATAGTTTCTCTTCTGCTATGGATTCCGGGTGAGGGCAGGGTAACCCTGTTTTATTATTTGACCCTGTGTTCTATTATTTGTTTTCATCGTTTTCATTTCTTATAGGTTCATCTCTAGAGGACCCAGGAATTACCTGTCAAGGTAGTGTGATGAACTTCCAACCCGATTTCCTCGCTCGGTATGATCCAGGTAAGAAACTTCCACTGTTTTCTAGTTGTCCGGATATGGGTGGTCCGATTCTTGATGAGTTGTTGTCTCTTAGGCTCATAATCTTCGTTGTTGGTTGTATGGGAAGTCGCAAGGCTGGACAGTTCATCGTTGTTTCCCTGGTACTCCTCTATTAAATTCAAGGGTTTGTCTATCGTTTAGAACTATAGATTCTAAATACCCTTTAAGGAATTTGTAGTCTGGAATTCTTAGTTTTCATTATAAGCATGATATCAATATAGACCTTGCTTTTCCCTTCAGGAAAAGGGTTAGGTCTGGTTTCACTAGTTTTCAGGCTTGCGCGAAGTGCTCCTTCTTTCGCTAGGTTTTTCTATTCTGCTTGCCCGAAATGTTAAAATATTTACGATTACACTCTGTTTTGTAAGTGCACGGTTTCCTATCTTAGGCATGCATTCAAGGTTTTTTGCTTGTATAATTTATCTCTATGCTTACTCTAGTGCATAATGTTTTCTTAAGTTTGCAATTCTGTTAAGTTTGTAATTCTGTTATGGATGTATAAAAACTAATTGAAATTAAGGGAAAAAAGGTGATGAATGGGTTCATGGATAAAGAATTCCATCATACATTGATACTATTAGTCATCTTATTTATTGCTCTGCATACAGAGCTGCTATGACCAAGTTGGATAGGTTCTGAGCACGTAAAATGCCAATTTCATACCATTATATACTGTTGTTTTCAAATGTTATAGTTATTGATACACGGTTATATAATCAGTGGTGGCTGGAAACCGACGAGATGTCTAGACGAAGGCGTAGAAGACTTTATAGTGAAATCTGTGAAGGTCTCAGATGTAGGGCGACTGAGGAATTATATGGATAGCGTTAAATAATGAATCCATGCAGCTGAGGATAGTTTTAGATAGAGGAGGAATGACCTGTTATAGAGTTTTGTGAACCCAACGTTTTGGACTACCAAGTGAGTCCATCATCAAGGCATGCGACAATAGATTGCACTGTCCATCATATCCCTTCCATGGGAGGACTTGATGTTGTTAAATAATGAATCCATACAAGTGAGGATAGTTTTAGATATAGGAGGAATGCCCTGTTATAGAGTTTTGTGAACCCAACGTTTCAGACTACCAAGTGAGTCCATCATCAGGGGATGCGACAATAGATTGTGCTATCCATCATATCCCTTCCATGGTAGGACTTGATTTTGTTAAATAATGAATCCATACAGGTGAGGATAGTTTTAGATAGAGGAGGAATGACCTGTTATAGAGTTTTGTGAACCCAACGTTTCGGACTACCAAGTGATTCCATCATCAGGGGATGCGACAATAGATTGCGTTGTCCATCATATCCCTTCCATGGTAGGACTTGATGTTGTTAAATAATGAATCCATACAGTTGAGGATAGTTTTAGATAGAGGAGGAATGACCTGTTATAGAGTTTTGTGAACCCAATGTTTCGGACTACCAAGTGAGTCCATCATTAGGGGATGCGACAATAGATTGCACTGTCCATCATATCCCTTCCATGGTAGGACTTGATGTTGTTAAATAATGAATCCATACAGGTGAGGATAGTTTTAGATAGAGGAAGAATGACCTGTTATAGAGTTTTGTGAACCCAACGTTTCAGACTACCAAGTGAGTCCATCATCAGGGGATGCGACAATAGATTGCGTTGTCCATCATATCCCTTCCATGGTAGGACTTGATGTTGTTAAATAATGAATCCATACAGGTGAAGATAGTTTTAGATATAGGAGGAATGACCTGTTATAGAGTTTTGTGAACCCAACGTTTTGGACTACCAAGTGAGCCATCATCAGGGGATGCGACAATAGATTGCGTTGTCCATCATATCCCTTCCATGGTAGGACTTGATATTGTTAAATAATGAATCCATACAGGTGAGGATAGTTTTAGATAAAGGAGGAATGACCTGTTATAGAGTTTTGTGAACCCAACATTTCGGACTACCAAGTGAGTCCATCATCAGGGGATGCGAAAATAGATTGTGTTGTCCATCATATCCCTTCCATGGTAGGACTTGACGTTGTTAAATAATGAATCCATACAGGTGAGGATAGTTTTAGATAGAGGCGGAATGACCTGTTATAGAGTTTTGTGAACCCAACGTTTCAGACTACCAAGTGAGTCCATCATCAGGGGATGCGACAATAGATTGTGTTGTCCATCATATCCCTTCCATGGTAGGACTTTATGTTGTTAAATAATGAATCCATATAGGTGAGGATAGTTTTAGATAGAGGAGGAATGACCTGTTATAGAGTTTTGTGAACCTAACGTTTCAGACTACCAAGTGAGTCCATCATCAGGGGATGCAACAATAGATTGCGCTATCCTTCATATCCCTTCCATGGAAGGACTTGATGTTGTTAAATAATGAATCCATACAGGTGAGGATAGTTTTAGATAAAGAAGGAATGACCTGTTATAGAGTTTTGTGAACCCAACGTATCGGACTACCAAGTGAGTCCATCATCAGGGGATGCGACAATAGATTGTGTTGTCTATCATATCCCTTCCATGGTAGGACTTGATGTTGTTAAATAATGAATCCATATAGGTGAGGATAGTTTTAGATATAGGAGGAATGACCTGTTATAGATTTTTTTGAACCCAAAGTTTCGGACTACCAAGTGAGTCCATCATCAGGGGATGCGATAGGACTTGATGTTGTTAAATAATGAATCCATACAGGTGAGGATAGTTTTAGATAGAGGAGGAATGACCTATTATAGAATTTTGTGAACCCAACGTTTTGGACTACCAAGTGAGTCCATCATCAGGGGATGTGATAGGACTTGATGTTGTTAAATAATGAATCCATATAGGTGAGGATAGTTTTAGATAGAGGAGGAATGACCTGTTATAGAGTTTTGTGAACCCAACGTTTCGGACTACCAAGTGAGTCCATCATCAGGGGATGCGATAGGACTTGATGTTGTTAAATAATAGGATAGTGTCAGAGACCCAACTATTCACCTATGGTAAAAAAAAAAAAAAAAAAAAAAAAAAAAAAAAAAAAAAAAAAATCATTTACGTTACATTGTGTATTACTACGAAAATGACATCAATCACTTCGACAATTCTATTCATACGTTGGAATCCGAGTTACGAATTAATTGTCTGGGTTAACCTTTTATGGATGGTGTACCATACCCATGTGACTCGTAATTGCATTGTCATTGGAGTTTGCCCACATCATGTTGTTTTACGTTTGCAGTGTTTATGATTTATAGTTGTCTTCTCTATCTCATGCCCAGCAGATTACTTTATCCTGTATGATGATTTTTTTTCCGGTTTTTCCTTCAATGCCCTGATCTGTGATGGTACGTGGCACGATCAGGGTCTACCCAATGCAGTTTATGCTCCTCAACCCTAACGTTGCATCGATGGAGGAGGATTAGTGTGAAGATCCAACGGTCCAGTTTATTTCAGGTCAGAATCAAGTTAGCTCTCGGTTGCTTTATCGCATTTTCCATTTTCGTTCCCGGGATTCTGCTCTGTCTTTATCCACGCTCTCTGCGATGTTGGTGTTACTATTAGCCTAGGGTCGAGGACTCGAGGCATGGTCTCAATTACAGGGTTATATTTTCTCTTCCGCTGCGGATTCCGTGTGAGCGTAGGGTAACCTTGTTTTATTATTTGACCCTATGTTCTGTTATTTGTTTTCATCATTTTCATTTCTTATTGCTAATTGCAAATGTGGTGTCTCTACAGGTTCATCTCCAGAGGACTCGGGAATTACCTGTCAAGGCAGTGTGATGAACTTCCACCCATATTTCCTCGCTCGGTATGATCCGGTTAAGAAGCTTCCACTGTTTTCTGGTTGTCCGGATCTGGGTGGTTCGACTCTTGGTGAGATGTTGTCTTTTAGGCTCATAATATTCATTGTTGGTTGTATCGGAAGTCGCAAGGCTGGACCTTCCAGCGCTGTTTGCCTGGTACTCGTCTGTTAAATTCAAGGGCTTGTCTGTCATTTAGAACTATAGAGTCTAAATACCCTTTGAGGAATTTGTAGTATGGAATTCTTAGTTTTAATTATAAGCACGATATCGGCATAGACCTTGCTTTTTCCTTCAGGAAAAGGGTTAGGTCTGGTTTCACCAGTTGTCAGGCTTGAGCGGACTACTCTTTGTGTCGCTAGGTTTTGTTGTTCTGCTTGCCTGAAATGTTAAAATATTTAAGATTACACTATGTTTTGTAACTGCACGATTTCCTATATTAGAAGTGCATTCAAGGTTTTTCGCTTGTATAATTTATCTCTATGCTTACTCTGGTGCATAATGTTTTCTTAAGTTTGTAATTATGTTATGGATGTATAAAAACTAATTGAAATTAAGGAAAAAAGGTGATGAATGGGTTTGTGGGTAAATAATTCCATCATACATTCATACTCTTAATCATCTTATTTATTACTCTGCATACAGAGCTGCTATGACCAAGTTGGACAGGTTTTGAGCAGGTAAAATGCCAATTTCAGACCATTATATACTGTTGTTTTCGAATGTTATAGTTATTGTTACATGGTTATATAATTAGTGGTGGCTGGAAACCGATGAGATGTCTCAACGAAGGCGCAGAAGACTTTATAGTGAAACCTGTGAAGGTCTCAGATGTAGGGCGACTGAGGAATTATATGGATAGTGTCAGAGACCCAACTATTCACCTATGGTAAAACATATAAATAAATAAAAATTCATTTACATTACATTGTGTATTACTACGGAAATGACATCAATCAGTTCGACAATTCTATTCATACCTTTGAATCTGGGTTACAGATTAATTGTCTAGGTTAACCTTTTACGGATGGTGTACCATACCCATGTGACTCGTAATTGCATCGTCACTGGAGTTCGCCCACATCGTGTTGTTTTACGTTTGCAGTGTTTATGATTTACAGTTGTCTTCTCTATCTCATGCCCAACAGATTACCTTATCCTATATGATGATTTTTTTTTTGGGTTTTGGCTTTAATGCCCTACTCTGCCATGGTATGTGGCACAAGCAGGGTCTACCCACTGCAGTTTATGCTCCTCGACCCAAACGTTGCTTCGACGGAGGAGGATTAGTGTGAAGATCCAACGGTCCATTTTAACTCAGGTCAGAATCAAGCCAGCTCTCGGTTGCTTTATCATATTTTCCATTTTCATTCCCAGGCTTCCACTCTGTCTTTCTCCATGCTCTCTGCAGTACCTATGTTACCGTCAGCCCAGGGTTGAGGACTCGATGCATGGTCTCAGTTACAGCGTTATAGTTTCTCTTCCGCTGCGGATTCCGGGTGAGGGAAGGGTAACCCTGTTTTATTATTTGACCCTATGTTCTGTTGTTTGTTTTCATTGTTTTCATTTCTTATTGCTAATTGCAAATGTGGTGTCTCTACAGGTTCATCTCCAGAGGACCTGGGAATTACCTGTCAAGGCAGTGTGATGAAATTCCAACCATATTTCCTCGCTCGGTATCATATGATTAAGAAGCTTCCACTGTTTTCTGGTTGTCAGGATCTGGGTGGTTCGAATCTTGATGAGATGTTGTCTCTTAGGATCATACTCTTCATTGTTAGTTGTATGGGAAGTTGCAAGGGTGGACAGTCCAGTGTTGTTTGCCTGGTACTCCTCTATTAAATTCAAGGGTTTGTTTGTCGTTTAGAACTGTAGAGTCGAAATACCCTTTGAGGAATTTGTAGTCTGGAATTCTTAGTTTTCATTATAAGCACAATATCGGTATAGACCTTGCTTTTCCCTTCAGGAAAAGGGTTAGGTCTGGTTTCACCAGTTGCCATCCTTGAGCGGATTGCTCCTCCTGTCACTAGGTTTTGCTATTCTGCTTGCCTGAAATGTTAAAATATTTAAGATTACACTCTGTTTTGTAACTGCATGGTTTCCTATCTTAGGCGTGCATTCAAGGTTTCTCGCTTGTATAATTTATCTCTATGCTTACTCTGGTGCATAATGTTTTCTTAAGTTTGTAATTCTGTTATGGATGTATAAAAACTAATTGAAATTAAAGAAAAAAGGTGTAAAGAATTCCATCATACATTCATACTCTTAGTCATCTTATTTATTGCTCTGAATACAGAGCTGCTATGACCAAGTTGGATAGGTTCTGAGCAGATAAAATGCCAATTTTAGACCATTATTTACTGTTGTTTTCAAATGTTATAGTTATTGTTACATGGTTATATAATTAGTGGTGGCTGGAAACTGACGAGATGTCTGGACGAAAGCGCAGAAGACTTTATAGTGAAACCTGTGAAGGTCTCAAATGTAGGGCGACTGAGGAATTATATGGATTGTGTTAGAGACCCAGATATTCACCTATGGTAAAACATATAAATAAATAGATAAATCATTTACATTACATTATGTATTACTACAGAAATGACTTCAATCAGTTCGACAATTCTATTCATACGTTGGAATCTGGGATACAGATTAATTGTTTGGGTTAACCTTTTATGGATGGCGTACCATACCCATGTGACCCGTAATTGCATCGTCGTTGGAGTTCACCCACATCGTGTTGTTTTACGTTTGCAGTATTTATGATTTACAGTTGTCTTCTCTATCTCATGCCCAGCAGATTACCTTATCCTGTATGATGATTTTTTTTTTCGATTTTGGCTTTAATGCCCTGCTCTGCCATGGTACGTGGCACGAGCAGGGTCTACCCACTGCAGTTTATTCTCCTCGACCCTAACGTTGCATCGACGGAGGAGGATTAGTGTGAAGATCCAATGGTCCGATTTAACTCAGGTCAGAATCAAGGAGGCTCTGAGTTGCTTTATTACATTTTCCATTTTCATTCTCGGGCTTCTGCTCTGTCTTTCTCCATGCTCTCTGCAATGCCGGTGTTACCGTCACCCGGGGCCGAGGACTCGATGCATGGTCTCAGTTACAGGGTTATAGTTTCTCTTCCTTTGTGGATTCCGGGTGAGGGAAGGGTAACCCTGTTTTATTATTTGACCCTATGTTCTGTTATTTGTTTTCATCATTTTTATTTCTTATTTCTAATTGCAAATGTGGTGTCTCTACAGGTTCATCTCCAGAGGACCTGGGAATTCCATGTCAAGGTAGTGTGATGAACTTCCAACCGGATTTCCTCACTCAGTATCATCCGGGAAAGAAGCTTCCACTGTTTTCTGGTTGTCCGGATCTAGGTGGTTCTACTCTTGATGAGATGTTGTCTCTTAGGCTCATAATCTTCACTGTTGGTTGTATGGGAAGTCACAACGCTAGACAGTCCAGCGCTATTTGCCTGGTACTCCTCTGTTAAATTCAAGCGTTTATCTGTCATTTAGAATTGTAGAGTCTAAATACCCTTTGAGGAACTTGTAGTCTGGAATTCTTAGTTTTCATTATAAGCACGATATCGGTATAGCCCTTGCTTTTCCCTTCAGGAAAAGGGTTAGGTCTGGTTTCACCAGTTGTTAGGCTTGAGCGAACTGCTCCTCCTATCGCTAGGTTTTGTTGTTTTGCTTGCCCGAAATGTTAAAATATTTAAGATTACACTCTGTTTTGTAACTACACGATTTCCTATCTTAGGCGTGAATTCAAGGTTTTTCACTTGTATAAGTTATCTCTATGCTTACTCTGGTGCATAATGTTTTCTTAAGTTTGTAATTCTGTTATGGATGTATAAAAAGTAATTGAAATTAAGGAAAAAAGGTGATGAATGGGTTCGTGGGTAAAGAATTCCATCATACATTCATACTCTTAGTCATCTTATTTATTGCTCTACATACAGAGCTGCTATGACCAAGTTGGATAGGTTTTGAGCAGATAAAATGCCAATTTCATACCATTATATAATGTTGTTTTTGAATGTTATAGTTATTGTTACATGGTTTTATAATTAGTGGTGGCTGGAAACCGACGAGATGTCTGGATGAAGTCGCAGAATACTTTATAGTGAAACCTGTGAAGGTCTCAGATGTAGGGCGACTGAGGATAGTGTCAGAGACCCAACTATTTACCTATGGTAAAATATACAAATTAAAAAAAAAAAAAAAAAAAAAATAAAAAAAATCATTTACATTACATTGTGTGTTACTACGGAAATGACATCAATCAGTTCGACAATTCTATTCATACCTTGGAATCCGGGTTACGGATTAATTGTCAAGGTTAACCTTTTACGGATGGTGTACCACACCCATGTGACCCATAATTGCATCTTCGTTGGAGTTCACCCACATCGTGTTGTTTACATTTACAGTGTTTATGATTTACAATTGTCTTCTCTATCTCATGCCCAACAGATTACCTTATCTTGTATGATGAATTTTTTTTTTTCCGGTTTTGGCTTTAATGCCCTGCTCTGCCATGGTACATGGCACAAGCAAGTTCTACCCACTACAGTTTATGCTCCTCGACCCTAACGTTGCATCGACGGAGGAGGATTAGTTTGAAGATCCAATAGTTCAATTTAACTCAGGTCAGAATCAAGCTAGCTCTCGGTTGATTTATTGCATTTTCCATTTTTGTTCTCAGGCTTCCGCTCTGTCTTTCTGCATGCTCTCTACGGTGCCAATGTTATGGTTAGCCCAGGGCCGAGGACTCGATGCATGGTCTCAGTTACAGGTTTATACTTTCTCTTACGCTGCGGATTCCAAGTGAGAGCAGGGTAACCCTGTTTTATTATTTGACCCTATGTTCTATTATTTGTTTTCATCGTTTTCGTTTCTTATTGCTAATAGAAAATATGGTCTGTCTACAGGTTCATCTCTAGAGGACCTGGGAATTACCTGTCAAGGTAGTTTGATGAACTTCCAACCAGATTTCCTCGCTCGGTATGATCCGGGTAAGAAGCTTCCACTGTTTTCTGGTTGTCCGGATCTGGGTGGTTAGACTCTTGATGAGATGTTGTCTCTTAGGCACATAATCTTCATTGTTGGTTGTATGGGAAGTCACAAGGCTGGACAGTCCAGCGTTGTTTGCCTGGTACTCCTCTGTTAAATTCAAGGGTTTGTCTGTCGTTTAGAACTCTAGAGTCTAAATACCCTTTGAGGAATTTGTACTCTGGAATTCTTAGTTTTCATTAGAAGCACAATATCGGTATAGACCTTTCTTTTCCCTTCAAGAAAAGGGTTAGGTCTGGTTTCACCAGTTGTCATGCTTGAGCGGACTACTTATCCTGTCGATAGGTTTTGCTGTTTTTCTTGCCCGAAATGTTAAAATTTTTAAGATTACACTCTGTTTTGTAACTGCATGGCTTCCTATCTTAGGCACGCATTCAAGGTTTTTCGCTTGTATAATTTATCTCTATGCTTACTCTGGTGCATAATGTTTTCTTAAGTTTGTAATTTTGTTATGGATGTATAAAAACTAATTGAAATTAAGGAAAAAGGGTGATGAATGGGTTCGTGGGTAACGAATTCCATCATACATTCATACTCTTAGACATCTTATTTATTGCTCTGCATACAGAGCTGCTAAGACCAAGTGGGATAGGTTCTCAGCAGGTAAATGCCAATTTCAGACCATTATACACTGCTGTTTTCGAATGTTATAGTTATTGTTACATGGTTATATAATTAGTGGTGGCTGGAAACAGACGATATGTCTGAACGAAGGCGCATAAGACTTTATAGTGAAACCTGTGAAGGTCTCAGATGTAGGGCGACTAAGGAATTATATGGATAGTGTCAGAGACCTAGCTATTCACCTATGTTAAAACATATAAATAAATAAATATTCATTTACATTAGATTGTGTATTACTACAGAAATGACATCAATCAGTTCGACAATTCTATTCATACCTTGGAATCCGGGTTACGGATTAATTGTCTGGGTTAACCTTTTACGGATGGTGTACCATACCCATGTGACCCGTAATTGCATCGTCATTGGAGTTCGCCCATATCGTGTTGTTTTACGTTTGCATTGTTTATGATTTACAGTTGTCTTCTCTATCTCATGCCCGGCATATTACCTTATCCTCTATGATGTTTTTTATTTCCGGTTTTGGCTTTAATGCCCTGCTCTGCCATTGTACGGTGCACAAGCAGGGTCTACCCACTGCAGTTTATGCTCCATGACCCTAACATTGCATTGACGGAGGAGGATTAGTGTGAAGATCCAACGGTCTGGTTTAACTCAGGTCAGAATCAAGCTAGCTCTCGGTTGCTTTATCGCATTTTCCATTTTCGTTCTCGGGCTTCCACTCTGTGTTTCTCCATGCTCTCTGCAGTGCCGATGTTACCGTCAGCCCAGGGCCGAGGACTCGATGCATGGTCTCAGTTACAGGGTTAAAGATTCTCTTCCACCGTGGATTTCAGGTGAGGGCAAGGTAACCCTATTTTCTTATTTGACCCTATGTTCTGTTACTTGTTTTCATCGTTTTCATTTCTTATTGCCAATTGCAAATTTGGTGTCTCTACAGGTTCATCTCTAGAGGACCCAATAATTACCTCTCAAGGCAGTGTGATGAACTTCCAACCAGATTTACTCGCTCGATATGATCCGGGTAAGAAGCTTCCATTGTTTTCTGGTTGTCCGGATCTCAGTGGTTCGACTCTTGATGAGATGTTGTCTCTTAGGCTCATAATCTTAATTGTTGGTTGTATGGGAAGTTGCAAGGATGGATAATCCATCACTGTTTTCCTGGTACTCCTCTGTTAAATTCAAGGGTTTGTCTGTCGTTTAGAACTTTAGTGTCTAAATACCCTTTCAGGAATTTGTAGTATGGAATTCTTAGTTTTCATTATAAGCACAATATCGTTATAGTCCTTGCTTTTCTCTTCAGGAAAAGGGTTAGGTCTGGTTTCACCAGTTGTCAGGCTTGAGCGGACTTCTACTCATGTCGATAGGTTTTGCTGTTCTGCTTGCCCAAAATGTTAAAATATTTAAGATTACACTCTGTTTTTTAACTGCACAGTTTCCTATCTTAGGCGTGCATTCAAGGATTTTTGCTTGTAAAAGTTATCTCTATGCTTACTCTGGTGCATAATGTTTTCTTAAGTTTGTAATTCTGTTAAGTTTGTAATTCTGTTATGGATGTATAAAAACTAATTGAAATTAAGGAAAAAAGGTGATGAATGGGTTCATGGGTGAAGAATTCCATCATACATTCATACTCTTAGTCATCTTATTTATTGCTCTACATACAAAGCTGCTATGACCAAATTGGACAGGTTTTGAGCAGGTACAATGCCAATTTCAGACGATTATATACTGTGGTTTTCGAATGTTATAGTTATTGTTACATGGTTATATAATTATTGGTGGCTGGAAATCGACAAGATGTCTAGACGAAGGCACAAAAGACTTTATAGTGAAACCTGTGGAGGTCTCAGATGTAGGGCGACTGACGAACTATATGGATAGTGTCAGAGACCTAGCCATTCACCTATGGTAAAACATATAAATAAATAAAAAAATTTCATTTACATTACATTGTGTATTACTACGGAAATGACATCAATCAGTTTGACAATTCTATTCATACCTTGGAATCCGGGTTACGGATTAATTGTCTGGGTTAACCTTTTACGGATGGTGTACCATACCCATATGACCCGTAATTGCATCGTCATTGGAGTTCGCCCACATCGTGTTGTTTTAAGTTTTCAGTGTTTATGATTTACAGTTGTCTTCTCCATCTCATGCCCAACGGATTACCTTATCCTGTATGATGATTTTTTTTCCGGTTTTGGCTTTAATGCCATGCTCTGCCATGGTAAGTTGCACGAGCAGGGTCTACCAACTGCAGTTTATCCTCCTCAACCCTAACGTTGCATCGACGGAGGAGGATTAGTGTGAAGATCCAACGGTCCTGTTTAACTCAAGTCAGAATCAATCTAGCTCTCGGTTGCTTTATCATATTTTCCATTTTCGTTCCCGGGCTTCGTATCTATCTTTCTCCATGCTCTCTACGGTGCCTATGTTACCGTCAGCCCAGGGCCGAGGACTCGATGCATGGTCTCAGTTACAGGGTTTTAGTTTCTCTTCCGCTGCGGATTCCGCGTGAGGGCAGAGTAACCCTGTTGTATTATTTGACACTATGTTCTGTTATTTGTTTTCATCGTTTTCATTTCTTATTGCTAATTACAAATTTGGTGTCTCTACAAGTTCATCTCTAGAGGACCCGGGAATTACCTGTCAAGGCAGTGTGATGAACTTCCAACCAAATTTCCTTACTCGGTATGATCTGGTGTTATAGACATTTTTGTGCCTTACAGCATAGAGCATGAAATGTCAATAATCTAAGGGATCCAAAGTCCCTAAACATGTTGTTCTTACCCTTAGAGGAACAAGGTCAGCAAACCACAGCACTGCAAATCAGTTCTCCACTGAAAAACACTCAAAAACAGGTCAGTTTTGGATCAAAGCAGCTGCTCCACTAGGAATCTGCACTGAATGTCAAGAGCTCCATGGTGTACCTGCGCTGCATTGCAAGTGCAACAAAGGCTACCTGCACTGGGCGTACTTTGACATGTGGAGGAATCTTTTTCTCAATGTGCCAGTGCCCAGGAAGCTTCCAAAAAGACACTTGATCATAAGATTCACCTAATGATGAGTTAAGAGCTTCTAAAACTCCAAGTGGAAGGTAGAAACTCCGAGTGAAGAACTGAAGAAAAACTAGAGTTGAAGAGGACAATAAGTCACACAACAAGCTGACTTATCTTCACTCCAAAACTCTATATAAGGATCTCATCCCATGGGATCCGGAGGCCGGAATTTAGTGCGAAGAATTGCTGTTGGTTTACAGTTGTGAGCATTGGGTGATTGCTTGAGGGAGGTGAAGAAGAGATTTCTCTCCGTCGGGAAGGTGATGCTGGATTGGACCTCTCATGGTTGTATCACTGCCTGAACCTTACTTCCATATATTAATAAAGCATTTGAGGTTCTTCTATTCGCATGTGTTTCAATGATGTATTGTCTTACTTGCGTATTTGATTTATGCTAATCCTTAAATCGATTATGAATGCATGCTTCTTGTAGTTTCCTTTTCTTGTCTTATTTGCAGGATCTCGTGTAGCTGGGCCCGTGAAAAGACTTGGAGCTGGGAGCAAGCGGCGAATATAGGAGATTGGATCGACCATTTGCGCAAGACATCGGTAAGTGGATCTCTTCCTTCTATCTCTTGCATGTCATAAAGGAGTAACTTTAGATAGCTTTGCTTTCAGCTGTTGCTAAGGAACTGTCACCCTTAGAGTGGGTTAGGGTCATTCCGAGTTGGATACTTTCCCCCACAACAGACTGGCGACTCCGCTGGGGATCGTGTCTTGTTGGTAGCTTGTGTTTCTTGCTATTCATTTCTTAAACAAAGGAGTACCGAATCGAACTGCATGCGAGTCCTTCGAATGCAAAGTAGAGGGCAGCTACTCTAGCCCAATGCTGGGCATGTTTATGATTTGAAGAGCTGATCCACAAGGACTCTTTTTTGCTCTTTGTGATAGTGTTCATCTTCCTTTAATCATCCTCTAGTGTATACTTGACTGATAGCCTCTGATTTGGCCAAAAACCATTGATTTTTGAGCAAACTGTGACCCGGAATCTGAGAGAAACGAGAGTTGTCTCATCAGTGCAGCTGCAACAAAGGCTACCTGCACTGCAACGCAGGTCCCGAAGGGGCTACCTGCGCTGCATCTCAGATTGACAGTGCAGCACCTGCGCTGATCCAGTTTTGCCTTGTGCAACTGGGATTCCCCATTGTCTGTTGCCCAGTTTTCAGTATTGTTTTTGCAGCCTGTTGTCAACCTGTATACCCAGCTGAAACCACTTCTCTTTGCCTTCATTCCGCCTCAGTTGTATGAAGAAACCGTGATTGTTCTTATTGTATTTCTTGCTGTCATTCACAGTTTCCCATAGCGAAAGTGAACTAGTCTTGCTATGACCTCTTGGATCTAGACCTATGAGAAAGTGTCGTTGTGATTCTAAGAGCTAGTTTATTGTTGTTCATAGCTGCTTGAGCATTTGCTTTCGTTATATGGTTCGAATTTCAATATTTCTTGTGTTGAAACGAGTGAATCTTAAGGTGTTCTTTTGATTATTGGACAAACACTTGTTGCTTTCGCTTGAAATAGAATTCGAAATTATACAACAGCTTTCTTTTTGTAATACACCAACATTAAGGAAGAAGAAAAGAAATACTTGCATTGTGCATGTGCATTTTGACAGTTTGCATGTCGATTTAGGAAAAGTGCATCAGTGTGTGCTCTATGATCTGTTTGAAAAGATGATGTCTTTCTTTTCCTTCAGTAGTTAAGGTTTTCATAAGTTGAAAGAATTGAAAAAGCTTGCTTATCATTCTTAGACTGCATTTAGGAGTTGTATCATACATCACGTGGTGATCCATAAAGGAAAACTGCTAAACAAGATCAACCTAAAAAGAACTGAATTTATCTAACAACGCTTTGAAACATAACGAAACACAGTAGAGGTCTAGGTAGAGACGTGAACCGACGTCGTTAAACATAGTGACTGTCGATCTCTACGAAGGTGGGTGATTCCTCCTGAGGGACGATAGCACTAATACGGACTTGTGCCCCCGCGTACCATCGCGTATATTGGGGGACCCCTATAGGAACAAAGCCTTTATCCATAGGAAGCCGTGTCGGCCGCCCTACTGATCGCGATGCAGTGAACACAGCATTCACGAAGATCGACCACTCGTACCGTAAAACGTATTCTGTGGTTTCGCGAAAGGTTTGGCACACCCTTGCCTAGAACTCCAGAGTAGTTTCTTTTGGCCTTTTTCAAACTCTATAACTGAAAAAGTCCATCCGAGCATTTGTCACTTCGGGCTCGTTAATACATCGAAGGAGACTAGAGTCATCTTTAGCTTTTTCTCGACTCTTAAAAAGTGAAAAAGCAAGTTGTGTCTTAAAAAGCGTCTAAAATTAATTCATTTCGAAAACACATTTTACCCTGTGCATTGTTGGTTGATCAAGTAATCCGCAACCGTGGAAGAAATTCAATCGATGAACCGTCGTTCGCGGAGGAACACGAGACAAACGTCTTTGTCCCCGGAATCGAAAACAACCCGGGCAAAGCGACCTCGTTCAACTAGTTCCAAATCTCCTGTCAAAGTTAGAACAAGTGTTCCAACGACATCTGAGGTTCAGTTACTCCAAACATTTCTGGAAACCCTGCCCCTATTGAAGAAGTTCAACAGCCCCAGAAGGACAGTAACACTGATCCTGGTCTGAGAGCAAATACTTGTGTTACTGAATTAGTTCCATCAGTGATCGGTTCAGAGAGTCTTGCTCCTCAAACAACTATCGCTGTCGAAACAACCCCTTCTTCGGCACCGGAAATATTCTACGGACCTGACGGTCTTCCTCTTCCACCCGGTCTGATCGCAATAGAAGAGATTGTAGAAGATCCGCAAGCAACTACTCCAACACATTTTGGAGCAGGGATCACTCTACTTCCTACTGCATCAGAAGCTAGCCTATCACCCAGAGAAGTTCCTGAAGAATCACTAGGAAATCTATTGGATAGACTCAAAATGTCTGAACAACCATCAACATCTAGGACTGTGCCAAATGACACAGTGACAACAGAACTCCCTGCAGTCATTCGACAATGTTCGCCGGCATACCATCTGTCCCTAACTCTCAACAGCTGGAGGGGGTCCCTTCGGGGGCCATGACGACAGTATGGTCAGTTCCTGTTTGCTCTCCCGGTGTAATACCCGGTAACTCCTATGTTGGAACTCAACAGATTGATCCTTTCGGAAATCAGTTTGGGCAATCCGGTCCTCGAGGTGTAATAAATCCTCTCGGTTCCGGACCACCACCGTATGGGGGGCAATATGCTTTTTCGTTACCCCCTCCGGGAGGTTACCCATACGGGGGCTCACAACCATACTCAGGTTATACTGGAATAACTACAAGTGGTTGGATACCTATGCTACCCCAGCAACCAAGAGTTGTGTATTCTATGCAACAACAAATGCCTGTGACGAACATCCCGACGACACCAGCAATTGTGACTGTGTCGCAAGTTCAAACGATACCTGTTGCATGTCAACCTCAGTTTTCTCAGGTTGTAATGCAACAACCCTTTGACCCTGCAACCCAACCACAATCGCCAACTGGCGGGGCGACACAAGCACGAACGGGTACCCTTACCCCTCATCTTGGCCCAGTGGTAAGCATCGCACAACAACCAATGGTATCACAACCATGGTTGGTGCAGTATCAACAACCGCAGTTCCAGCAAGTGTACCAAGGTACCGAGCAGCAAATTTTTGCGAATAATGGACAACCGTACCTACAATACAACCAAAACCAACCACTTTACAGTGGGGTAGTCCACCAACCGTATCAATCATACCAGCATCAAATACATTATGCCGGTATGCAAAGACCAACTGCTCAGGCGATCCCTTCGTATCCTGGGTACGCTTCGCCTAATCTGAGTCAACAGCTGCCATTCGTGGCGACTCTAGAGTTACCCGATTTACATCGGTTGACGAACGATCCGATTGCTTATGCCCCTTGGTGGCCAGCGATTCCTCACAAACTTCCCTCCGACATTCCTAAATTCAATGGAAATCCGGGTGAAGACCCATCGAATCACGTCATGACCTTTCATCTATGGTGTTCATCGAACACTCTAAACGATGATTCGATAAGACTTCGCCTCTTCCAGAGGACATTGACAGGTCCGGCGGCCAAATGGTATATAGAATTGCCAAGAGCCTCTTTCGACAATTTCAGCTCCTTAGCCACGACTTTCTTAACCCATTTTCAATTACCTATCAGGTATGAAACAGGAACCGAGATACTGACCAACTTCAAACAGACGACAGCTACTCACATATCTGATCATATACATGAGTGGCGTCGCCGTCGTAGGATGGTGAAAACATACGTTCCTGATCAGCTACTAGCTGAATGGTTTATAAAGTCATTACTTCCGGCTATAACGGAAGATGTGGCCAAGGGGGGGGTCGTAACAGAGGAGCAGGTCATCGCTCGTGCTCAATATTTAGACTTAGTATATACTCAGTCTGGCACGCTCTACGACAAAATACCTGACGCCCCTAGACCTGAATTTTCAATTCCTCCACCTCCTAAATCGAATATTGACTCTCATGCCGGAGATGGCGTGATTGGCACTGCAAGCGCGAAGTCGAAAAAGGCTTCACCTCAGAAAGCCCGTAAGACTTCAGATCGAAATGCCCATGAAGAGATTCTTGCTTCGGAAGTAAATGCCATATCAGCAGATAAAGGCAAAGAAACCAATCAACCAGGAAGCAAGAAGAAGCAAAACAAAGGGAAGAAGAAGCAACAGGATGATCCGTCACCTAAAAAAAAAATTCTTCTAACTCTCCTGAGAAAGGGAAAAAGAAATGGCCCTGTATGATATGTGACGAAGATCACAAGACAAAAGAGTGTCCATACAAAGCTGAACTCAAGAGATTCTTTAAAAGTCCAAAGAACCCAGCTGTGCTGACTGATCCATTTCCCAATCCAGGTCAAAATATGGTTGATAGTGGAAATGCTTCCCCGTCGCAAGTTCTGATGTTGTCGATCTCAAAGCAGCAAAATGATGCTTTGATTTCGACAAGGAACAAAGATTACGGAAATCCGCAACTGTCAAACGAAAAAGGTAAAGATCAACCTAGTAGTTCGACAACAACTTCGACAGAAGTTGTCCCACCCATAATGCCAGAATTAACGATAAAACCACCTAAGGGTGTAGTACACAAGTCGACGTTTAATCCCTGTGCCAGAGCAGCGCAGCATTATAACATAGTAGAAGATTTGGCTCAATCGCCATCCGCTATGTCGACTCTAGAAGTACTGCAAAATTGTCCATCCCAAAGGCAGGCATTGTTATCGGCAATAGGGGGGGTTGATCCTAAGGATTCCAATCTTGTGTCCTTTGATCACAAAGGGTATGACCCTCAGTTACCAGCTCAACTGGCTTTCCTTATTCAAGTGAAAGCCCTCAACAAAACTGTTCACAGAACAATTATTGACGAGGGGGCATCGACATGTATTATGTCAATGAGCTGCTGGAAAACGCTAGGGTCACCAACCTTGTCGAGATCTTCGACAACACTAAAGGCTTTCGACGGTAGGACATATACCCCTTACGGTATCCTGAGTAACTTGAAAGTTGAACTAGGTGGAAAAACAGTAGAGATTGATGTTGAAGTCATAGATGGAAATCTGGATTACAACATCCTACTGGGAAGACCATGGATCTATGCCATGGCAGCTGTAGTGTCGACTTATTTTAGGAAGATCGCATTCCCGTTTGAAGGGGGGATTACGGTCGTCGACCAACAGAACTTCCTCCTTAATGGTTCACAAGTTACGGGAAGCATTCCCATGATCCATGAAAGCGACCATTCAATTCAAGATATAGGAGTAGGCCTGTTGAAAGACCCTACGATGATGGGGACTTTCTCGCTGCCAAATCATATGTACATAGGAAGTGTACCATTGGTGGCCACCTGCAACATGATATCTTCCACGAAGGTCGCAAAAGATAAAGTCATCATGGATCGGGCAAGGGTTTTGCACCCGAGCCCAATCGAAATATTGTAGCAATCAATGTTTCAGGCATGGGAGGCGAGCCCAAATCAACGCTCGTCAAGCATTTGGGTAGATAGGTCAGGAGAATGTGGAACCCCTTTGGATCCTTGGTCACGAGTGCATGCAAGTGACGAAGGAATCCTACAGTCAATGATGATTGAGGGGGCACCATGGGATGATAACCACCATCGTTCCCTTCCAAAGGAAGATACTCAAGGCGACCTGTATCACCCTTCAGTATTTGAATTCCTAACAAATACTGTAAATACGGTGGATTCCGAGAGAAACCTATCCAATATAGAAGAGACTATAGCCATAAATATCTCGACCAAAACAGACATTGTAGAAAATATTTATATCGGCAAAGGTTGTTCCCCTTCAGAACAAGAAATATATAAAGCTCTTTTCCGCGAATTTAGAGATGTCTTTGCCTGGTCATATGATGAAATGCCAGGCATCGACTCGAGTATCGTTGAACATGAGATTAAGATGTATCCTGATGTCAAACCAGTAAGACAACGGCTTCGGCAGGTGCACCCCAAGAAAGCCGCTGCCATTAAGGCGGAAGTTGAAAAGCTCCTCCATGCTGGTTTCATCTACCCGGTTCCTCTAACCGATTGGGTATCGAATATTGTCCCTGTTATGAAGAAACAAGGAACAATACGAGTGTGCGTCGATTATAGGGATGTAAATCAAGCTTGTCCAAAGGACAACTACCCTACGCCCTTCATCGACCAGATAATTGATGAATGCGCCGGATGTGAAATCTTTTCGTTTATGGACGGATTTTCCGGGTATAATCAAATTAATATCCGCCCACAGGACCAGTCAAAGACTGCATTTATTTGTCCGTGGGGCACTTTCGCTTATCGAAAATTACCCTTTGGTTTAAAGAACGCAGGGGCGACGTTTCAGAGAGCAATGAATTATGCTTTCCATGACATCAAGAACATTGTTCAACCTTACCTCGACGATCTTCCGGCTCATTCGCAAAAGCGGACTGATCATCCGCATCATTTAAGAGCAATATTTCTACGTTGCCGACACTACAAGATAAAACTCAACCCGCACAAATGTGTGTTTTGCGTCGGTTCTGGTCGTTTACTTGGCTTTATAGTCTCCAAGGATGGGATTCGTCTCGACCCTTGCAAGGTGCAGGCGATCATTAATTTGCCTCCACCTTCGAACTTGCTTCAGATTCAGAAACTCCAAGGGAAAGCAAACTTTCTGAGGAGGTTCATTCCAAATTACGCAGAACTTGCTAAAGGTTATACCCGTCTCCTGAAAAAGGATGTACCGTTCGTTTGGGACCAGGTTGCACAAGCTTCCTTTGATGCTTTGAAAGAAGCGCTAGTCAAAGCATCATTAATGTACGCCCCAGACTATCTAAGGGATTTTAACCTGTATCTGGCTGCAGCAGATACGACCATTGCGATGGTTTTAGTTCAAGAAGTCGATGGAATTGAACACCCTATATATTATTTAAGTAGAAACTTAAATGATACGGAAAGTAGATATTCTCATGTTGAAAAGCTGGCATTAGCAGCTGTTCAAGCGATTCAAAGGTTTCGGCATTATGTCCTCTTTAGGAAGACCACTGTATTGTCAGATTGCAACCCCATGACTTATATACTGTCGCGACAGTTGCTTGGGGGCAAATATTCAAAGTGGATAGCTATCCTTCAAGAGTTTGATCTGGAATTTGTGAAATCCAAATCAAAGAAAGCTTTAGTTTTCGCAGAATTATTATGCGATCTCCCATCATCATACAACGATGAAACGTCCAAAGAATCGATCGTGGACGAAAGTTTGTTTCTGATATCAGCAAGTGATGAGTGGTATGGAGATATAATAGTTTATCTCCAAACCCAAAAGTTTCGGCCAGACACCTCTCACTCAGAACAAAAACGCATTCGATACCAAGCAAAAGACTACATGATCGTCAGTGATACGCTTTACCGTCGTGGTGTCGATACGGTCCTGAGAAGGTGTCTAACCCATGAGGAGGCCGAAAAAGCCCTGAATGAATGTCATTCAGGCACCTGTGGGGGGCATCAATCTGGATATGCTACAGCACAAAGAATCTTACGAGCAGGATACTTCTGGCCAACCATGTTCAAAGATTGCATAACCGCAGTTAGAAGTTGCCATGCATGTCAGATTTTTGATAGCAAAACCAGAAGACCCCCCACTCCCTTACAGCCAATAATAGCTGTGGGGCCTTTCGCCAAGTGGGGCATCGATTTCATGCAATGTAACCCCACCTCGACCGGGGGGCATGGGTATATTATAGTCGCAGTTGACTACTTTACCAAATGGGCCGAGGCGATGCCTACATTGGATAACACTGGTGAAACAGCAGCCCTATTCTTTTTTAATCATGTGGTCGCTAGATTCGGCGTGCCACAGGCCATAGTAACAGATCATGGATCGCATTTTCGCAATCACATGATGGTTGAATTAACTGCCAAACTAGGATTGTCTCACGACAGCTCTACTCCGTACTATCCGCAAGCTAACGGACAAGTTGAAGCGATCAACAAAGTCCTGAAGCGCATGCTGCAAAGGATGGTGGGGGTTCACAAAAGAAGATGGCATTTGATCCTGTACTCGGCTTTGTGGGCCTACCGAACATCGGTAAGGAATGCCACTGGGTTCACACCGTTTCAACTGGTATATGGCCTGGAAGCAATCCTACCAATCCAGTGTGAAATTTCGTCTCTTAAACTCGCAATTGATCTCCTCCCCGGAACCTCAGAAGAAGAAGCTCGTTTCTTGGAGTTAATCCAGTTGGATGAAACCCGTCGTGATGCCGCCTTGGCCAACGAAGCCCATAAGAAACGAGTCAAAGCGCAGTTCGACAAAAATGTCAAACCCCGTGTCTTCTCGGAAGGTGATTTGGTCTTGCTTTATGACCAAGAATCCGATAAATTGGGAGCTGGGAAATTCAAGTCCTTATGGATGGGCCCTTATATTTTTAAAAGTGTGTTAGCAAAAGGTGCCTACGAGTTGGTAGATTATGACGGAATTCCACTGGCGCAACCCCGCAACGGGTTGTACCTTAAGCGTTACTATGCCTAATAGTAACCTGTATGCTTTTGTTACATTTTTGTTTTCGCTAAAGCGTTTGTTCCGGTTTAAGTAATCCGCTTTTTACGCTTATTGCAGATGTCAAATCCATTGGAACCATGGGTTGGATATGCTGACGGAGCGAGTCGTAGTTCGAGGAACCTATCCTCAGCAGCATGGGCCATTTTTAACCCAAGCGGCGAGTTAATGAGTTTCAGGGGGGTATGTATTGGTCAATCAACAAATAATATCGCTGAGTATAGCGCGTTGATAGAGCTCCTCTCTGATGCCATTACCCATGGCATACGCCGGCTAGTCGTCAGGCTAGACTCACAGCTCGTGGTACTACAGCTCAAAGGTACCTACTCTGTCCGAAATCCAGCTATTTATCGCAAGTTCCTAAGAGTTAAAATCTTGGAAAGACAGTTTGATTTTATCCAATATCAACACATTTCCAGAAACTTAAACACATTAACCGACTCATTAGCAAATTATGTGTTAGATAGACATTTGCAAATTTGGTAAAAAGAGAAGCATCATCGATGTTTCATACATGGATCACATAAAAACTAGGATAAACCCCGAAAATCAAAAATATATATAACTGTTTACGGTTTACATATAATGTTCTGTAACCAAGACAAAATCGGTCATGCGACCCCAAAACTCAAAAATGGCTGGGGGGCACCCTAGCCTAGTGATGCTCATGATAACATGCCACGGCCTGTGCGATCATGCGCAGAAGACGAGACCATCGTCTAGGAACACCAGCAGTATGTCGCTGCAATCGTAGAGGCAACTCGTCAATCCGTACATCCGGAATCCCGAAGGTAAGACCCTCGACCTGTTCCTGCACAGCAGCAAGAGTCTCGGCCAAGTCAAGGTCACGGAGAATAGCCCTCCCTGGAGCCTCCCCTGCTGGGGCAGCGGCCGGAACTCCCGGACGAACTGCTGGACGGACAGGGCCCACATCTGCATGCACACATGAGTTTGATTAGAGTCTTGATAGAGTAAAGCACAAGGACATTATAAATAAATAAATAAATAAAACAGTAAACAGTGATAAGGTCAAAATATTTACCAAGATCACCCCACTGCTCGCCATCCGGTAGTACCAAATCCGGATCACCTCGGAAATCCATGCCAATATATGGATACTCGGAAAAAGCCATATCCTGCCGCTCGAACCACCTAAAGAAGGCATCAGTAAAAGTAATCCGAGATTGACCTGCATGTCTAGCCATGTGGTCAACCCACCTCTGCATGCGTGGCTCAGTAGGAGATGGCAAGTCGAGGAAAATGTACTGAGGTTGCATCAGGGGTATCTTCTCCAAAGCGAAGGCAGTCAAAACTGAACCAAAGCCAAAATTCTTCAGTCTCCTGTCCTTTACTTTGGTCAGCTGGTTTTTCATCTGAACCAGTACTGCATCACACCAGTTAAAAACTTTCGGCTGAAGACACTCCAGGGCGTGCTGCACATATGACCTGTTGGCAACATGAGGGGATGCACTACCGGCCATCCTACAAATCGTGTACAGAATAGACCTGAGAGACCTGTCAGTGACATCACAGATAGAAATCTTGCCGTCTCTGCTCGGCTGAGATCCCTCCCTGCAATACTGACGGATATAATCTTTCACGGAATCACTCCCTCGGGCCGAACCGGACAAGGAAATGGGGGCACCCCGCCTTGACAACCCAGTCAAGAAGTAAATGTCCACTATGGTCAAAGGAATGGACTTGCCCCTAATCTGGAACACTTGGTTAACAGGATCCCAAGCATCAAGCAGGTACTGCAGTAAACGTATCTGTGCCCTCATGCTAGATATACGGAAGAATTTTAGCAAGCCACAGTTCCGCAACGCGCTCACGGTAACAGGATCATGGAGGGAAATCATGTCCTCCTCTTCATGCTCTCGTTCTCGCCACGTAAGAGTCATTCTGCTCCAATAAACTCTGCAAAACCAACAAGAGGAGGAGTAAGATCCCTGACTGAGTAAAGAAAATGGCAAAAATCTCATA